>OU779861.1:18934769-23934769 GCA_916999025.1 Orgyia antiqua
CAGTAACGCCGTTTTATGACTCATGTCAGTTTCGACGTTAGTTTTAAACAAGTTTTAAATATGAATAAAAAAGTGCATTTATTAATGAAGAAAGTCACGAAAAAATAGTAAAAGAAAATGAGCCATAAAAGGAACAGGTTCTCAATTCGTCTGGTGTTTTTCTGTTTGTTACCTCATAACTTTTAACTGGGTAAAGCGATTTTAATCATTCTTTTTTATTTTAAAGGTAATACTTACCGTGTGGTCCTATTGGCACCAGGTCAGGATCTGATAGTTAACTCCTAAGAAATCGAGGAAAACACAAATTTCAAAGGCACACATATTGTTTTCACGTATTATGTATCAAAATTATCAAAGAGTAGACTACCAGACAGTCTCATGAAGTTGTTTCAAATTTTTTTTTACAATACGCTATTATGGTTAACGGCTACAAGGGCTACCGTGTTTTTTTGGTAGTGAGGCTTAATAACTATAAACGCCATAAAATGGCGGGCATTGGTACCGATTCTAAGTGCACAACTAAACTTAACTAAACTAAAAAATGAAAATTGATAATCTCAATAACACAATTCGGCAATTTTAACAGTATTTTTTTATTAGAAAATCTTTACATTATAGACTAACGATTTTAATTAATAAAAACTCCATAGGTAATATTTTCTAACACTTGCGCGATTCATTTGTTTAAATAAAACTACTCTTTACGGATTTAGATGCGTATATTATATATATACGCGTCTAAATTGACGAGCCTCGTGGTTGAGTGGTTCATATAAATATTGGACTGGCGATCAAGAGGTCGCGGGTTCGATTCCCGCTCGGGACAATCATTTGTGTGATTTTTCTAATTGTCATATAAATATTTGTACTGCGTCTGGGTGTTTCTATGTATTATAAGTATGTATTGTATGTATTTACAAAAAAAAGTAGTATATGTATGTATTCTATCCGTATTCTGGTATCATAACACAAGCATATGAGCTTGGCTTGGGACCAGAGGACGTTGTGTGAAATGTCCATGAATATTTATTTATTTATCCCTAAAAAGTAGTTTTATTTAAAAATTCAATAGTTTTGTTGTTTTCATTTTATGTTGTATCTATCAATGTATTAAATTATGTAACGGAATTTTCGAACGCGATTTTCACTCACTTGCTGTAGTTGGATTGATTTGAAATTTTGCACACTTCTTGAGGACTCATGATAATGCAATAGTTTAAAAATATATTCAAGAATATCGAGTGTGTTTTTTAGTTTTGGAACAAAGAAAACTTTTAGTTAAGTTAGTTGTACACGCTGAATTGGTATCATAAACTAGTTTATTATATTCAATTCTGTAAATGTCAAGAGCTATGAGGACACTAACTTCAAGCAACACTCTATTCAGTAAATACGAATATAATTATTCTTACAAAGATGACAAAGTTTGTTTTCATCGTAAGTTTTGAATTTAATGAGCAACTTCAAAGTTAACCGTTGTACGTACTTTAAACTTTTAAGTGTACATTTATTAAACTTTTGTTAAGGATAGGATTACGAAAATAACTTTAAGGTATTTATTCATTTTATTTTCTACAAGCTCCTGCCCGCGATTCCGTCGAGATCGGAGCAGAATCTATGTATACATAGGTATACGTATCATAATTGTAGGTATTTTGAGAAAGATAATACTACAAGCTGTTGCCCGCCACTCCGTCCGCGTGGAATTTAGAAACATTTCCCCGTTTTTGCAACATTTTTCACTACTGCTTCGCTTCTACTGGTCGTAGTGTGATGTTACATAGCCTAAAGCCTTTCTGGATAAATGCCCTATCTGACACTGAATGAATTTTTCAAATCGATCCAGTGGTTCCTGAGATTAGCGCATTCAAACAAACAAACAAACTCTTCTGCTTTATAATATTAATATTGATAGAATAGACAAGCTCTTGAGCGCGACGTCGTTCGCGTAGAAGTTAGAAATCAAACCTTAACAATTTTTACATACTAGACCAACCACTTAAATCACTCAATATACACGTCTGAATCCGTAAAAAGTAGTTTAGGCGGATGAGTCGCGCAAGTGTTAGAAAAAATTATCAATCTATATTGTTAGTTTGAACGCGCTTACTTCAGGAACCGATGATTTAATATGAAAAATTCTTTTAGTTTTAAATAGTCCATTTATCGATCAAGGCTACAGGCTTTATAGCATCACGCTGCGGCCAATAGGAGCGAAGCATCAGTGAAAAATGTTGCAAAAACGGGGAAAATTTTCTAAATTCCACGCGAACGAAGTCGCAGGCAAAAGCTAGTATATCATAACACATCAACACTCCACATAAAAATATAACGAATGAAAATGAAATATCAACATTTTCACTTTAGGTGAGTGTAAATTCGATTTCCGTCGGTAATATATTTACTTCCGTTATATTCGGTTACAACATACGCAATCCAGTATTAAAATAACGATTTATGAGTATTTTTAAAGAAGAATATTATTTTTCCAGTTTCTAAAAACGTTTTCACTTTATCAGAAATCTCTGGTTTTAATTTTCAGCGTGTCTTTGCTAACTGTGACGGGACTCGTGGTTAAGTGTTTTGTGTAACTGACTGCCGATCAAGAGGTCGCGGGTTCGATTCCCGCTCGGGACAATCATTTGTGTGATTTTTCTAATTGTCATACAAATGTTTGTACTGCGTCTGGGTCTTTATTTTGTATTATAAGTATGTAGAAAAGTACTAACTATGTAGTCTATCCGTATTCTGGTACTCATAAGACAAAAATATAAGCTTAGATTGGGACCAGAGGACGGTTGTGTCAAATGTCCATGAATATTTATTTATGTTTATTATTTAATTAAAAAATGTATATAAGTGGTATATCCGTATCCTGGTAAGCTTAACTGCTTAACTTGAGATCTGAGGACGTGTAGGTACCTATATAAAATGTAAGGAGTAATATAACAACAAGTAGGTAACAAAATATCTAGGTTAAACGAATCATCGTTGATATATTGGAAGTAACAGACAGACAGCAAACCACTATAGAAATAAATGTCTCTTCACAAACTCAATAACGTCTGGATTGACAGAGTTTTCCTAAGAAAATAGAAATGTTTAGGATTTTGGTCTTCACTTCTTTTTGCCCTTTTAACACACGTAAACATGATTTGTCTTCGAAATAAAACATGACAACCTAAGGCCAATATAATGTACATTTAAACTTACATGTCAAAGTGGAAAGGCTTATCGTTTCTATTTAACCGACTTCAAAAAAAGGAAGAAGTTGTCAATTCGTCTGTATGATTTTTTTTTAAAATTTACTATCTCATATCTTTTAACTGAGCGGAGCGATTTTAATGGTTTTTTTTTAAATACTTAAGTATTCTAAATAGACTGTATAAATAAATAAATAATTATATACCTTTGACATAATAATAATAATCTTTATTTAGCTAAAAAGTTACATCATCATACAATTGTATCATAAAATATAGTCTAACTATACCAATATTACAAAAGATGATACAATTTAATACATATGTGATAATTACAATACATATTAGCATCTGGTGCTAAACTAGGCTAGAAGCCTGTATTTCAGCACTCAGCGCTTTCAACTGGTTTCGTATTTAATTGTATCCTGATATCGTAAGTACATAACGTCCTCTAGTCCCAAAGTAGTAAACACCTTTATAATCTTCTAATATATAAAATTCCCGTGTCACAGTGTTAGTTACCGTACTCCTCCGAAACGGCTTGACCGATTCTTCTCAAATTTTACATACATATTCAGTAGGTCTGAGAATCGGCCAACATCTATTTTTCAAACTTTTTTTTTTAGTATGGCAAAACAACGTTTGCCGGGTCAGCTAGTCTTATATATAAAATTCACGTGTCACAGTGTTAGTTACCGTACTCCTCTGAAACGGCTAGATTGATTTTTATGAAATTTTACATGCGTATTCAGTAGGTCTGAGAATCGGCTAACATCTATTTTTCAAACCTTTTTTTTTTAGTTGTTAAAACAACGTTTGCCGGGTGTTTGTAACTATACTCCTCCGAAACGGTTCGACCGATTTTCGTCAAATTTTGTGTACATATCCGTTAGGTCTGAGAATCGGACAACATCTATTTTTCATCCCCCTAAATGTTAAGGGTGACACTTGTATACCCCTGACATTTGTATGGCAAAAACGTTTGCCGGGTCAGCTAGTATTAGTATAGATTTGTTAGGGTTTGATTATTAAATTCTGCTTCGAAAGCTTAATAATCACAAACAATGATATCGTTAAAAGTCAGAGTAAACTCGCAAACATTAACTAGTTCTAAATAAATGAATATTCACGTAATTGGACACAAAGGTGTCACGTAATACAAACCGTATTTAGTTATTAATGAAAATTTAAGTCCTAGTATTACCTACTTACAACTACATTAATTTTAAAGTAGGGTCTAGTTTAAATTAGATGACAAAATGGTTCCAATTCTGTGGGCACAACTAACTAGTACAAAAAATTTTGTCTTAATAACAGAATTTAGCGATGGCTGCAGCCCGCAACTTCGGACGCGTGGAATTTAGAAGCTAAACCTTCATTAATTATACAAAAAACACTCTTATCTATTTAAAAAACCGCATCAGAATACGTTGCATAGTTTCGTAGATATAAGCTCACATAGGGACATAGGTACATACAAACATAACGACTATGTTTTATACTATGTAAATAAATGCGTAACTTTCATTTATTTATTTATTTCTAGTCTGTATTTTATTTCCTTTTTCGACTGATTGAAAGAATTTTTTGTCTTTAATTTGATTGTTACGTTGCTACGTTTCAAGTAAAGAGCTTTACTAAATCAACTTTGATAATTACATAAACTTCGATACTTCTCGAGGGATCACTTCGACATGACCGTCTTCAATTTGTGGACCCTTCACATCAAAATTTAACATCTTCCTGATTCTTTAAGTAATATTCAACTTTAGACTATCATTGCTTGTTATATAAGGCTGAGTTTCCAGTAAAGTTATCAGAAATAGGATTGGTAATGCGTTCTAAGAGGTCACGGTGCGTGACACAAATGCTTTTTTTATTATTACAGAATTTTGATCATTTGTTATTACGTTGTTTATTGTAGGTTTTATATCTTTTTAGGGTTTCGCAAAAGTAGACCATAATCCCTCCCAAAGTGGAGGAGGCCCGTGCACAGCAGTGGGAGGTCAATGGGCTGTAGAGGAAGAGAGGAAGGGTTCCGCAAAGGTAAAACGGGTCTCTATTACTGAGACCTCACTTTTTGTTTGTGCGCCCTTCTTTATTTCTGAAACCGGTAGGTGGGCCTCGTGGTCGATTACTTCATGTAACGGACTGCCGTTTATGGGGTCGTTGGTTTAATTCCCGCTCTGGGCCATAATTTGTTTGATTTTTGACCCAAACCTTTGGACCACCATTAACCAATCATCATCATTACCATTTAGTCACATCTTTTTTCTATGAGGGTAAGTAGAGACTATGCGCTATCAGCTACGACCCAACCCAAATATACTTTCTCCGCTTCATTAACACACATACATCTGATCATACATAACAGAAATCATTTTCGAATTCCACAAAATAAATAACCTGTGTCTAATAAATAAACTCAGCAGGGTTCACAAATAACGTAATTACACTATGTCTTTCTTTATATAGCTTAAAATAATTTTACCAGCAGAAAATTAGGCTCCTTTCTAGAAAATTGGACTGTAATATTTCATAACCTTTATTAAATTCTAAAGAACATATTTTCATAGTATATATTTATTTTGTGAGAATAAGGACTTGTACTAAGGCCCACCGGGTAAACGTGCCTTAAGTTATCATTCGGTTGCTAGCGACACACTATCACAACCGCTACTAGAACTTCCAGTTATATTACGCGTTGCTAAAAAAAGATATAGACACCGATTCTGATGTGTTAGTAACTTAACCTAACTTAACTAAAATGAAACCGACTATGATGGTATCGTCCGGTAATCACCTTTTGTGTTTAGTCACGTGTATCATTGATACAAAGCAGTGAAAGTCACGGTCGCGTGGCAAGTGGTATTTTAAAAAGGTAATAAATAAGCTAAGAACACTAAGTGATGGATTGATCGAGTTAGTGCAAACCGCTCAATAGATGGCGTTGTTCAAAAACATCGTACGATGTTTAACTCACATTGAGATATTATTGTAGTGGAAAATTTGGTTATCATGTACTGGTCCCATGGTAGCTCAGTTGGGAGAGCAACGGAACGGTATTCCAAGGTTGTGGGTTCAAGTCACGCTCATGGTGATCAAGTTTTCCATTATAATTTGATTTGTTAAGTTCATATGCTTGTGTTGTGGGTACCAGATCGAAACTTTCGATACTAGCGAATAGGTACATTCGAATCTGTGATTCGAATCTAATAAAATTGTGTAAAAAAAGAGAATGTAGCGGTCGCGCGTCGCTAGGACCTAAATGTTGCTTTTAGGATCTGTCTAACATAATTGTGTTTTATACTGTAGAATTTAGTTTGGCAAAAGGCTTTTTACAAACATGACCTTTGTTCCAGGTAGTAAAGAAATAATTTAATTAACTCTGACGTAGTAGCCAATTACGTAGTAAAGCATTGTATCTTAGTGACCTTTCCCTCATAGAGACCACATCTACAGGAGTAGTTAATCACACTATTTCCTTTGTCAAAAACATCTACTCCATGAGGTATACTTATTACAAAACAAAGTCGTAATTTATGTGTATGTGACGTACATAAAAATAACGACTTTATATGTGAGCTTATATCTTTTAAATTACGCAACGAATTGTGATGCAGTTTTTTTTATAGATAAAGTTGCACAAGCGGTTGGTTTTTTGTATAACTTGACTAAGGATTAAGGTTTGGTATACCAAACCTTAATCCTTAGTCCAATTTGAAATAGTCATACATAACTATTTCAAATTGGACGCGTAAGAAGTTGCGGGTGACATGTAGTAAATCTTCTTCTTCTTCTTCTTCAGCCCATTTACGTCCCACTACTGGGCACTGACCTCCTCCACTTTGGGAGGGATTATGGTCTACTGTGCCGCGCTGACCAGGCGTGTTGGCACAGGGTTTATTTTCGAGTTTTCCATCTCTCACAGAAGATGTTATCTGTGTGCAATATCCCTTAGCTGACTTTTACAGCACCCTTGGGAGGATATGGGGTGGTGACACTTGTATTCTTAATCCGTCACCACACGGACATCCGTCACCACACGGATGTAGTAAATACTATAACATAATTGCCTCGGTCGTTACGCACACACCGCGCTTAATCGTTACATTATGATCATGAGCATAGCTCTCGTAATTATTTTCAGCGTAGTTGCCATCAATGCTATCTCTTGTTTGTTTAATGCTCTATGCTTACCTGTAATGTTGATGTTGCCACTACTTTCTATTATAATGTTGCCAATTTTATTTGATTGGATTGCCTTGTAAGTATATTTTACCAATTATTGTTATCAACAGTACGAAAGTATTATTATGACAGAGTTTGTATTTTGGGATTTGTTTTTATGCTGTCAATAAAAAACATATTATTCAGGTATCGAAATTAACATAACATAAGAAAAAAAACCGACCAGGTGCGCGTTGGACTTGTACAAAAAGGATTTCGTACCGTAATTTGAATTAAAAATAATATTTCTCACTTATCCAAACGAAAACTAAAACAACGGGATAAGGGCAGGAGAATGATGATGATTAATTTTACTCTCGAAACTTTTTCTATCGCATGAAAAGAAGTATAACTTTAAATACAATCTATAGATCTACATTAATATTATAAAGCTGAAGAGTTGGTTAGTACGCTAATCTCAGGAACCACAGGTTCGAGTTGAAATAGTTCTTTTTGCATTGGATAGTCTATCTATCCAGGAAAGCTGTAGGCTATATAACATCACGCTATGACCAATATGAGCGTAGCAGTAGAGAAAAGTGATGCAAAAATGGAATTTTTTATAACTTGAATGCGAAGGGAGTTGCAGGCAACAGCTAGTATAGTAATATTTCTCAAAATACCTAAAATTATGATACGTATACCTATGTATACATAGATTCTGCTCCGATCTCGCCAATGATAGCATTAACCCACGCCCGATCCTCCCAATGGATATTTTCAGAGTTTTATTAGCACGATCCTTAAAGTATTATGCCAGCAGGAGTCGGATACTATTTTCTTTATCAAATAATATTGCCCGCAACTTCGTACGCGAAAAATTTAGAAAATATAAAAACTTCAGAAAATATACAATAATGCCATCCTCTTGAATCACTCTATCCATTAAAAAAGACCGCATCAAAATCTGTTACGTAGTTTTGAAAATGTAAGCTCACATAGGGACATACATACAAAAATAAAGATTATGTTTTATAATAAGTAAAGACATACCGGGGTAACGCACACAAACACACACAACAACAGTATCCATTCACAATGAGTCGCTCTCGTAACTTTTTCTGCGTGTCGCCTTTTAACATCACGCCTTTTCCCATTGGGGTAGGCAGAGAATATAGAAAGCCATCTGCTACGATCCAAACATACTTCCTTAGCTTCATCCACACTCATACATCTGGTCATACATCCCCGATAATTGTAAGTACACAAGTAACTCCGTTCAGATGAATGCTCTAAGGCACAATTGAAATGTAAGCAATACATGAAACGTTTCGCTTTCCCCGTACACTTGTTCTATAAACAAAACCAGCATTGAAATAGGCTATTTAAGGAAATAGATTTGTTGTATTTTTTTCGGACTGTCATTGATAGGGGTGAATGTTTATGGGGAGGGATTTTTCGACGATTTCTTTTTAGTGTTTGTGTATATATTTCGTTGTATTTCATTAAAAAAAATAAGGAAAGTCTTAACTTAGTTTTCAGAACGAAACAAAAAAACTGTATGAGTTTAAACCTTTAATACTTCCTGGATTTTAATGCAAAAGGATGATTTTTCTCCAGATTCAACGCGTACAAATTCGCGGTCTAAAGCTTGTTATAAAAATATAACACAAATAATTGCACTGTGCGGGGATCGAACCCTCGTGAACAGCGTTCTGTAACACGAACCACTAGATCACAATGCTTATAAAACAATGTGTAAGTGAAACTTAATGACATTTTTTACACAATGTCCTTTAGTCCAAATATAAGCTTATCTTTTCGGTACCAGGATACAGATAGACTACATAATATATTACTTTTCTTCTGTAATTAAATACTTTTAATACATAGTAAACATCCAGACGTAGTACAAACATTTGTATGACAATTATAAATATCATACAAATAATTTTATTGTCCCATGCGGGACATTACATTAAGTCCGTGTGGTGACGTATTAAGAATACAAGTGTCACCACCCTATTTCTTTCCTGTAAGAGCCAGCTTAGGGACAATATAAGCAGATAACGTCTACCGTGAGAGACGGAAAACTCGAAACTAAACCCTGTGCCAACAAGCCTGGTCAGCGCGGCACAGTAGACCATAATCCCTCCTAAAGTGGATGAGGCCTGTGCCTGACAGTGGGACGTTAATGGGCTGGAAAAGGAGAAGATGCGGGAATAGATCCTTGTGAACAATAAGCCGTTACTAGACCACGAAGCCTATCTAAACAAATCATAATAAGATTTTAAAATTAATTACACCAAAGCAACGCAAACAAACATTTTTACTCCAAACAGCGACTTAATAGATGATTGCAATTTAGGACTCTATATCGTCACCTACAGTGTAAACTGCAAACCAATGTAGAAAATTGTTGGTTATAATGCGGTAAAGATGACATTTATATTTTCATTACAACTGGAATTATAATATGAAGGGTGCTATTTTACAGTCTGTTGGTGTTGACAAAACAGCCTAAGTCTGATTTGGATGCGCAAACGAAACGCTCAGTAACGTTTTTTGCCAATTTACCAGTTTACCAAGGCGCTGTAAGAGCCAGCTATGGAACAACAAAAACAGTTAACGTCTACCGTACGAGACGGAAAACTCGAAACTAAACTCTGTGCCAACACAACACCACCTGGTCAGCGCGACAAAGTAGACCATAATCCCGCTCAAAGTAGAAGCGGCCCAGGCCCAGAAGTGACACGTTAGTGGGCTAGAGAGGAGAGAGGAATTTATTTAATGAGGTTCTATTTTATTTAACGGGAACCTATTACTGAGACTTCGGCATCCAGTCCGTCCGTCTTTTATTAGACTAACATCTCTAGAATGGTGATAGTTACAGAACTGAAATTTCACTGTCGCACTTGACCGGTTTTAGGGTTCTATAATTTATAGTGTAGAAACAATCGAAAAAATGAGTTTTACTTTCGCGAAGAAAAAAGGGAAGTACGATACCCATATTTTTGTATGGAGCATAATTTGGTATCGTGCCCTCTTAACATAAATCACTTAAAGTATTAAATTATGTTCTCTGAGGTTATTGTTTTAAACGACAACAAAAATAATGTTTTTTTTTCTCTTTGTTTCAGATACATCTCAAAAAGTGTCAAAACGAAAAAGAGTTGATTATAAAATTCAACAAAACAAAATGATAACATGACAAAATATGCAAAACAAAAACAATACTGCAAGGACTAGACTGTGTTTAACTAAAACGAGTATGAGCAATGCTCCAATATGTGCATATAGTAAAAAACCTGCTCAACATGTGTTCTTTAATATTTATATCTTATTATTTGTGATATGTTTGTCGACTAATGCAGTTAATTCTAATACAACCAATATGAATAAAAATTTTAATACGAAAAGAATAAAACTCTTAAATTCTAAGCAAAATGACGCTCCAGAAGAAAATTACGAAGATCATGATCACGCAGAAGTCAATTTCGATACAAATCCTTATTACAATAGTGAAAATTATTTAAATTTAAATACTAAATTTTATAAAACTGAAAATAATGCATATAGTAATTATGAAGATTATAAAAAGTACTATCTTACCCCAGAATCAGTGCCGAACTCGAATGTAAAGTTTAAAATAAGCAGTAGAATAGTTCAGACTAAATATGGTAAATTACAGGGGATTGTTTTAGCAATGGATGAACATAGATATTTGAGTCCGCTTGAAGTTTTCTTGGGTGTTCCGTATGCCACACCTCCAGTTGGATCCAATAGGTAAGACTGTTTTGATATCATAATCTTCTTTTAGGTTCCTTACTAAGGAGTAAAACACAACCTTATTACTGAGATATCGCTGTCCATGCATCTGTTACAAAGCTGTATTTATGGAACGAAAATACAAACAAGCAAAATACAAGCTCTATTTCTTTTGCGGCGAAACCGACAATCAAGCATATTTTTTTATTGAACTTGGCTCTCCTTTTTTACACTTATGATTTTGGTGGGATTATGTTTACTCAGTCTCCATCATTTATTCTTTCTAACGCTTGAAATATAAACATCAGACAAACCCTTTGCATTATACACACTTTGAAACTCGCTTACGTCAACATTATGACTGTAATCAGTACGCGTCACTCCACAGAATTTTTAATGGTACTCATTTTTTGCTGTTGTTTACTTTGGTACTGAACCCTAATTCCCTACCAAACAGTAAAAAAATTAATACTGAGGCGTCACTGTCCGTCCGTCTGTCACCAAACTGTATCTTAGGAACGGTAATAGCTAAAGAGCTGAAATTTTTACAGATATTGAATTTATCTATTGACGGGCTTCGTTGAGGAGTGGTTCATGTAATGGACTGCCGTTGACGAGGTCGCGGGTTCAGTTCCCGTTCGGTACAATCATTTGTGAGATATTCATAATGTCATACAAATGTTTGTACTGCATCTGGGTGTTTACTATGTATCATAAGTATGTATTTGCAAAAGAAAAGTAGTTTTTGTAGTATATCCGTATTCTGGTATCCATAACACAAGTATAGAAAATATAGCTTACTTTGGGACCAGAGGACGTTGTGTGAAATGTCAATAAATATTTATTTATTTATACTTTTTATAGTTTTAACTTTTGGTACGTAACTCCAAAAATAAGATAATACCCACTGAAACATACACAGATGTTGCACCGATTCAAATATGGGACAAGGACAGAAGAATGGTGATAATAAAATAAAAATTTGTACTGTATTTAGGCAAAAGAAGTCACAGTCAAAAGCTAGTTACAAACATATAAAAATATTACTGTTATTTTTACTCCTGAGAAAAAATATATATACAAAATTTGTCAAAGTAAATCCACCCAACATATTCACGCATGAAAAGTTCTAATAACCATAAAACGTTTGTATAAAATGGTTTGCGACAAAATACGTTGCGTATAACATAGATTCCATTCATTACAAATGTGCATAAATTGTAGGATTAGGATTACGTAATGCGTAACCCAAATTTGTTTGTAGCCTACATAATATATAATAGAGTAAGATCCAAGAGGTGAAACCTTTTACTTATTTTATATATTGGTCGAGCGCATGCTATTCTCACTGACGCTTTTTATGATTAAGCCAGACTTATAGTTTAGCTAATTTGCTATGTTAAGCTCCGATTGATTTTTCTATATGATAGGTCATGACAGGGAGGTATAGTTGCACTGCGACCAAGCCCTTTAAATAAAAAGTGGTATATATAGGTACTATCATTGTGAAAATACTCGTTACTCTGAATAGTCAAATATTTTTTAGTAATCTGACGTTATATGACAATCACAAGACATTTTGCAACAGCCGTATGTCCCCGGCTTCAAATGTCCTAAAATATTCTTATAACTTTACTTAGTTTAACATAGTGTAATAGATTTTATTTTTGTATATGACATGCAGGGAACTATTTCCAACGTTTCTGTTAGAAAAAAATTAAATGTAATAAGTAAAAGGTTTTACTTTACGGATCTTAGTCTATAAAGGTAAACATAATCTTACAGTTTCGATAGCGATATAATATGAAATGTCAATATTGATTTAATGACCCGGGTTACAATAGTTACGACTTAAGTAAATAATTCTTCATGTAGATGGCTTAAGAATATAATACTGTCCGTAAACTAGAATGTTTGTGCGGTGATGGATTAAGAAAACAGGTGCCACCAACCCATAGCCTCCTAAGGGTGCTGAACAGCCAGCTAAGGGATATGCCTACTAAGCAGACATCCTTCGGGAGAGGTGAAAAGCTCGACACTTCTGGGCAAGACGTCCTTATCCCATTATTTGGGGTCGAGAGTATGACGAATATATTAAGGTAAAATCGTCGTCGTGGACAATTGTGTGGGTTATACTTTTATCAAAACTGTAGAAATTGTCATAACCATAAGTTTAAATTTTAATGTATAACTGTTTATTGTTCCAAATAAATAAAATAAAAAAATAAAATAAAATAATAACGGTACGGGACCAAGTCTAAATCGTAGGTACTTGTTCGGTTTTTGGATATCGTGTACTAAAAAAAATATTGTTTTATCGTAATTACGGTCATATTGTTCACAGATTTAGCCCCACAAGAACTCCTTCACCATGGGACGGGGTGCGTGTCTCCGATAGACCAGGTCCTGCTTGCCCACAAAAGCTGCCAGATGTCAACGATGAAAGGACCATATTAGAAAAAATGCCTAAAGGCAGACTAGAATATTTAAAAAGACTGATTCCCTATCTTAAGAATCAAAGTGAAGATTGTCTATATTTAAACATATTCGCTCCATTGCAAAGTAAGTATACCAATCATAGTTACTATCTATACAAATATTATAAAGCGGAAGAGTTTGTTTGTTTGTTTGTTTATTTGTTTAAACGCGCTAATCTCGGGAACCACTGGGCTGATTTGAAAAATTCTTTCAGTGTTAGATAGGGCATTTATCGAGGAAGGCTTTAGGCTATATAACATCACACTACGACCAGTAGAAGCAAAGCAGTAGTGAAAAATGTTGCAAAAACGGAGAATTTTTTTTTAATTCCACGCGAACGGAGTCGCGGGCAACAGCTAGTAATATTTTAAAGCTGAAGAGTTTGGTTTGTTTGAACGCGCTAATCTCTTGCAACATTGGTCTAATTTGAAAACTTCTTTCAATGTTGGATTTTACACTTATCGAGAAAGGCTATAGGCTACCTATATAGCATCACGCTAATAGGAGCGAAGTATCGGTGAAAAATGTTGCCAAAAAACTTAGTTTCAAAACATTAAGTTATACATCTTGTGTTTTTTGAAACAATGTTTAGTTCAAGTAATCAACTACAAAACATAGTTAAGATTCAGTTGCCGTCTCACTTCATTACAGCGCTTTTGAAATATATCTTTTACTTTGTATAATTTTGTTTCTTTTAATATAAACAATTTTTGTTGAAAACTTCCATCGTAGAGTTACAAACTTTAGTATATTTACTGTACATTATATTAAATTCATATGTTTATTATTAATTTTTATATTTCTTCGCAACTTTATTAGTTTTTTTTTTTGGTAAGAAAAGAAAGAAAAATAAATCTATTATTACTAAATACAAGTTGGATTTTTATTTTTCCTTTTACTATTTATCTAAGATATTGTGGGCTAAATATATACTAACTAAATCTATCTACGAAGGCCACTACAGCTCAGTCCCACCCGTGATCATGATGACGAAAAAGTCCTTGAAACGTCGGGCAAAAATTAAAAATATATATACACCTCTAAATAATTAAAAAGTATGTAATTATTCTTAATATTTTAATGACTTTTCTCGTTTTGTTTAATAGTCGACGAAACTAAACTCGCACTGCCAGTTCTAGTTTACATACATGGAGAGAGTTATTCTTGGAGTTCAAGTCATCCATATGATGGTGCTGTCCTGGCCAGTTATACGGATTTAATTGTTGTCACGCTAAACTTCAGACTGGGAGTCCTTGGTGAGTAATAAAATCCAAGTGATATAATAAATGTGAAAGTTTGTGAGTATACATAGATGTTTGGATGTTTGTTACACTTTGACACAAAAACTGCTAAACGGATTTTTATTAAACTTAACAATAAAGTAGCTTATACGTCAGAATAACACATAGGCTACAATATAATTACGTATAAAGATACTAGCTAACCCGGCAAACGTTGTTTTGCCATATAAATATTAGGGGTTGGCAACCCTAATCACTTAGGGGTATAAAAAATAGATAGTAGCCGATTCTCAGACCTACTGAATTTGCATAACTGAAATTTCATAAGAATCGGTCAAGCCGTTTTGGTGGAGTGTGGAAACGAACATTGTGACACGAGAATTTTATATACCTACTAGCTGACCCGGCAACGTTGTTTTGCCATACAAAAAATAAAAAAAGTTTGAAAATTAGATGTTGGCCGATTCTCAGACCTACTGAATATGCATGTGAAATTTCATAAAAATCGGCCAAGCCGTTTCGAAGGAGTACGGTAACTAACACTGTGACACGTGAATTTTATATATTAGATTGGATTGTGTGTATTGTCCAAAATGTGACGATAAGTGACAAGTAAGTAGGAATTCCATGGGTACCTACGAAGTCGCGGGATACAGCCAGTAAGTAAATAAATATTCACGGATATTTCACACAACGTTCTCTAGTCCCAAGCTATATATAGTTATGGGTACCAGAATACGGATAGAATACTTAAACTATTAATTTTTTATAAATACACACTTAACTAGTACATAGTAAATACAACATAGTAAACACCATTTACTATCACTGTTTATTACATTTTCATTTTCAACATGCATTATAAGTATGTATACCCGGACGCAGTACAATCATTTGTATGACATTTATAAATTGCGGGGCGGGAATTGAGCCTGCGACCTCGTGAACGGTAGTCCGCTAGAAGAACCACTCGACCACGATGCCCGTCTATATTGTTTCAATTTTATATGAATTATTCTGCGATGCTTCCCTTCGACTCTAATTTTCATTAGGCCATAGAAATCAGGAAGAATAACAGGAGATCGAAACATCTTGCGGTGACCGTAAATTGATTTATAAAAAGAGGCTGTTAAACTGTACCTTTTAAGAACATAATTAATCAAAAATAAGTGCTAATTATATTCATTTCATCAAAACTTTTGCAACACATAGCCGTTGCGCGTGACTCCGTATGTGAGGAAGTTGGTAAAATTCACCATTTTGGCAACTTTTGCACTAATGATTCACTCCTATTAGTCGTAGCGTGATATTATATAGCTTATAGCCTTCCTTGATAAATTTTTTATCCAACACTGAAAGAATTTTTGAAATCGGACTAGTAGTTCCTGAGATTAGCGCGTTCAAACAAACAAACAATTCAGCTTTATAATATTAAGTATAGATATTATTTCTGTACTGAAATTACTACCTTGGTTTACTGTATCTACTCTGCCTAAAGTAAATAGCCCTTAAATATACAAAGTTTAATTTCCTTGTTTATATTTTAACAACATCAGTGAGAATATATTCATGAGACGATACAAAAACAATTAAATTTGAAAGCATCTAAACAACCCAAGTAGACATTATTTAAGAATTCAACACAAACTTTAGATTGATCTTCATTTGAATAAATGAATTTAGAGGGTACGACAGCAAGCCACTATATACAAAAATATGGATATCCTACTTCGCTGGTTTTTTTTTGTGGATATTACCTCTTGAGCACATTATGTATCTATGCTTCTCTCATATTTTTTCCAAAATGCGACGACTAAAAGTTACATTATTATTATGACCATCCAAAAGTTTGTATTTTTACGGTTGTCTTAAATTGAATTTGCAACGTCTTTTATACATATTTGGTAAAGATTTTCCAAAAAAAGAAAATAGTGAAAGCTTAGATAAACTTTTTGTCTATAATATGATGATATTTTTTTTTTTAATCAGTTAATTTTCACGCAGAAAACAGCGGAATAAGAAATGGTATTTTTTTTAAAGATTTTGTAGGTATCTACCTCAACTATATTTTTCAGTGCGGCGCTCAGGAATAGAGATACCAATACCTAAGGTAAATACCTAAATTGGGGCTGTAGACCCCTTTTAAGCAAACATCTAAATTGTGTATTAGACAGCTCTAGAGTCCGCTCTTAAATGAACGCCATAAACTCGGTACAACAGCGTCTTATTTCACAAAATACTTGAGCCTTCAAAAGTCGACTGTTGAAAAGTTAAAAGAATACTTGAATATTAAACTTTTCATCTTACAGTGATTTCAGTAACTGGAATTTATGGTCTATTAGACTGTTTTTGTCTTAGAGAGTTTTAAGATGTCTGGAACCAGTTTGAATTGTCTTTCTTATTTGTTTGTTCGAAAATTGAAAGATTTTTATATTAAACGCTTGATACTTTAATAGAATTGCAAGATATGTGTAATATGATCATAAAACTAAAAAAAAGAGATTTTCTATACTATATTGTAAAGCTGTAGAGTTTGATTGTTTCTTTGAACGCAGTAATCTCAGGAACCACTGGTCCGGTTTAAAAAATTATTTCAGTGTTGTATAGTACAGTTATCCAGGAAGGCCATAGGCTATCATGCTGCGACCAATAGCAGCGAAGCAACCGTGAAGAATGTTGTAAAAACGGAGAAAGTTTTTAAAATTCCATGCGTTCGAAGTCGCAGGCAACAGCTGGTTTCAAATATTTATAGATATGTATTTTATTTTAGTTGGTATTTAGATCTGAAAATGAGTTACCAGTAAAGTATTTTATTAATTTTGCAATTGACATGCTCTGTTGCACGTAGAAATACGATATAAACTCAATCGAGTGACGATTACGGTGGCCTTATTTGATTACTGAAAAGTACGACCGCAATAAGCTCAGTTGGCAGAGCTACGGAACGGTATTCCTAGGTCGTGGGTTCGAGTCTCGCTTGCGGTAATCACTTTTTCCACCGTAATTTAATTTATTGAGTTACCAGTATTTTTTGATAACAATGTTATAAACAGAATAGTCACTCAAAGGGCCGGCCGCACAAAGAAAGGCCGTCATAAAGGACTTACAAATAACAATGGTACCTACTAATTTCACGCGCGCAACCAAACTTAACTGTAAATGAAAATTGTTAGTTTCAATATATTATTATTACATTCTACTAATTGCTAGTCCGTTCTACACATTCACATTAATTAAAATTGTTAGTCTATATGAGATTTTCTAATAAGTTCTTAATTTTTTTAGGGTTTCGTACAAACCCTTATAGGATCACTCCGGTGTCTGTCTGTCAGTCTGTCAAACTTTTTTTTACTCAGCAACGGCTGAAGGTATCAACTTGAAACTCATACGATATGTTATTCTATGCGGTCCTTTGCTGCAAAAAATAAAGTCAACCATGAAAGGTTGACTGTTAGTTATATCTTAAAATCGTAGAGGTTCACCTCTACGAAAGATATAACCGAATTACGACCATTATTAAGAATTTTTCGACTTATGCTAGGGAATCAAAATTCACAAGTTACTTTCCGTTGCCCTAGAGCCTTGAAATTTGGCATAGATCAAGTCTACATAGTGCTGATATTGGGAAAAATCCAAAAACTTATAATTTGTCATCACATCACAAGTAAAAAAGTGTTTATAAATACTAATACCAACTTATGAAGTAGCTGAAATGTAGGCGATTCCCTATATTTCAACTACAAAATTAAGTTGGTGAGTTGTTTTGAGTTTAATTAAATGATTATTTGAATGCAGTTACTTATGTTTATATGTCTAGTAGATACGAAACCCTAGGTGTGCGAGTTTACCTCGCTCTTGACAGGTTTTTTTTTACATATCATGGACATTTCCCACAACGTCCTCTGGTCCCAACCTTAGCTTATATGCTTGTGTTATGGTTAACAGAATACAGATAGAATACATATACTACTTTTTTTATAAATACATACCTACTTATAATACATAGGAGCACCCAGACGCAGTACAAACATTTGTATGACAATTAGAAAAATCACACAAATGATTGTCCCGAGCGGGAATCGAACCCGCAACCTCTTGAACGGCAGTTCGTTACATGAACCACTCAACCACGAGGCTCGTCAAACGTAAGTTCAGTTAACATTGCCGAATTGTGTTATTGACACTATCAATTTTAATTTTTTTAAAGTTGTTGTTTAGTTTATTTACAGCGCGTAGGATCGGTACCATTATCTAAAATTGTTATAAAAAATACCATTATTTACTAAGGATTTAAAGCATGACTTAAATATTTACAAATTCTGTCCGTATGGTGCCGGATGTTGAATACAAATGACACCTTGTCCTTCCCAGGGTGCTGTAAAAGCCAGATTAGGGACATTTTACACAATACAGAAGACTGTGAGAGACGGGAACCTTGAAAATAAACTTTATGCCAACACGCCTGGTCAACGCAGTATAGTAGACCATAAGCCCTCTCAAAATGGTGGAAGCCCGAGCCCTACAGTAGGAAAGGGCTGAAGAGAGAGAGAGAGACATTCAGAGATCAATATGAAATAGTATAAAACTGTCATTCACAAAATATTTAGCGTGATTCATAAAAATCAATCGCCACAAATATATTAATATTGACACACATTACCACATTTTTGTCATTTTATTCGATATACGTAACAATATATCATATTGTATCACATTGACAAAAATATTAGGTATATCTGATACCAAAAATATATTTGCATCATACTCGTGCGTAATGAACGTATTATATTTTACCTTTGTCACGAGCTGCGTTGATAAGGAAATACAAAATGTATTATTAGAAGTCCGTACCGAAAGAGACACCCTGTGATGACGGATTAAGAATGCAAGTGTCACCACCCCTTTTTCCTGAGGGTGCTGTAAAAGTCAGCTAAGTGATATGATACACAGATAACATCCTCTGTAAGAGATGGAAAACTCGAACATAAACCCTGTGCGAACACGCCTGGTCAGCGCAGGATAGTAGATCATAATCCCTCACAAAGTGTAGGAGACCAGTGCCCAACAGTAGGACGTTGGTGGGAAAAGGAGGCTGCTGATCGCACAAATTGGCAACAGGTTGTACATAGAAGTGTGCGCACGTTTGAAGATGAGAGAAGGCATGGTCTAAATTTAAAACGAGACCGGATTAAAAGCAAACCGCCTTTAAATATAAATTATAACTACTTTAGCGGCGTTCTCACATGTTACGTCTGTTCAAGAACATTTACTGCAAAGATTGGGTACATCAGCCATGTGAGGACACATAAGTAGCCGCAAAAACCCAAATCATGTAGTATATGGTCGCCGTTGCCGAAATTGGCATGGAAGGCATCATCATCACTGAGACTTCGCTATCAGTCCCACTGTTGGGCACGGGCCTCCTCTACTTTGGGAAGGATAATGGTCTACTATGCCACACTGACCAGGCGTGTTGGCACAGGGTTTACTTTCGAGGTTTCCGTCTCTCACAGAGAATGTTATCTGTGTGCAGTATCCCTTACCTGACTTTTACAGCACCCTGGGGAGGAGATGGGGTGGTGACACTAGTATTCTTAGTCCATTACCACACGGAAAATAGCGGTACGGAAATCTTTGTGCGCGAGTGCAACTCGTGCTTGACCGGTTTTCCCTAAACATTCATTTGAATTTCTATATTGCGCTATTATTGCGCTGCCGCGCTGTTCCAATTATACTCTTGTCCTATATTTTTGTAAATAAAACTTTAAAAAAGTATATCTATTTTATTTATAATTGATTCAAAAGGCTTTACTATTAAATTCGTTGTGAGACCACGACTTTGAAACGATATAGTGCGGTATTCCGGTGCGGGACGGTATTGCGAGGTCATTTTTCCATTATAATTTAGTTTATTAAGACAATACTAATTTGCAGAATAAGGAATGTAAAGATAATTTGTTTATTAAAACCAGATTTATTGTCCCCAGGATTTCTGAACGCAAATCCAACTCCACAACAAAAGGCTCGAGTAGCAAACTATGGTTTAATGGATCAGATTGCAGCATTACATTGGGTGCAACAAAACATAGCGTTATTTGGTGGTGATCCAACAAACATTACATTAATGGGACATGGTTCTGGTGCTGCCTGTATTAATTTTCTTATGATATCACCTACCGTTATGCCTGGTAAGAAATCTAGACTAATATTATAAAGCTGAAGATTTTGTTTGTTTGTTTGCTTGTTTAAACGCGCTAATCTCAGGAACCACTGGTCCGATTTGAAAAATTCTTTTAGTGTTGGATAGTACATTTATCGAGGAAGGCTATATAACATCACACTGCAACTGATAGGAGCGAAGTATCAGTGAAAAATGTTACGTGATGCGGGAAAATTTATCTAAACTCCACACGTATACAGTCGCGAACAACAGCCAATGACTTTATATAAGCTTTCTAGAAGTAAAGTTCTCTATAGTATGGTTGTGTGTAACGTTAGCGTTAAGATTGAGCACTGTGGCTATCTTTGCGAGCGGTCCATGTTCAAAAGTGGAAAAATAAAAATTTTATGGTCTATTATTTATATTTGTCAAATTCTTTTCTTTACTTTTCTACTTGCGCCTCAAATAATCAGCATTAAAATGTTCTTACCCATATTATTACAAGGTACCTACTTATTTTTCTGAGTGCCATACATAAATATGAAAAATATAATTAAAAATTTTAAACTGATGCAAAAATATCTTCTTGGATTTGTTGATCAATATTCACACCGTGTTTTTCTTGATGTCATAAAAAAAGATTGAACGACGGTATCAAGTAAATATCACAGTAAGATATTGCAATATTCAAAACATCTGTCTAAATATACCAATAAAATATAGGTCACCCTTTTGAAGAAATATGTTCATGTACAAAAATTGTATCATATTTGGGTTGTAAAAAATAGAAAAGTTTTTGTGTTTGGACCCTTATCAAACAAAGCATATCTTCTGAAAGCAAAACTATATATAAAAAAACAAATATTTATATTCGCTGTTGAAATACGAAAAAAATAAATCCGATCTAGCAACAATGCTTGCTATGGTTGTTCAATCTTTGCAATAGGTGTACCGAATGGGATCTCAGAGTTACAAATCTATCGAAACGTGAAAAGAAAGGTGGAATCGAAAATGGATTTAATACTATCTATTGGAAATATTAATACATTTATTATACCTCAAGTAACATTTTCAGGTTTATTCCACAGAGCAATTTTGTTATCTGGCTCCGCACTTAGTTCTTGGGCTATAGTTGATGATCCTGTTTACTATTCTTTGAAACTAGCCAAACATATGAATTGTAATATACCTGAAGACTTAACAAAAGACCATGAAGCAATAGTAGATTGTCTTCGAGAAGCTCCTATAGATGATTTACTATCAGCCAACATATCTCCACCTAATTTCTTGACTGCATTCGGACCTTCAGTTGATGGTGTGGTCATAAAAACTGATTTTGCCAAAGATTTCTTAACGACTTATTCTACTGGAGATTTTCCTAGTTTTGGACCGCTTAATAATATGAATGTTAACTTAAATATTCATAAGAAAAGAAGTGATAGTGGAAGACGGCTCTTTCAAAATAAGTATGATTTATTGTTTGGAGTTGTAAGCAGTGAAGCATTATGGAAGTTCTCGGCTCACGATGTTCAAAATGGGATTGAGCCAGATAAAAGGGATAGAATGTTAAGGTATGATTTATGTATTGAATTTGTATTGGGATTTGCACTGTATTTTTATAGCTTTAGTTTATTTTTGTCGTGATAAATAAGTACATAAGTGAAATTTAATCTCCATATTTAGGATTCCGTGCAGGTACACCACGACCCTATTACTAAGACTTCGCTGTCATCCGGCCATCAGTCACCATGCTGTATCTCTAAAACTATGAAAACTAGTGAGCCGAAAATGATGCTATAAAAACAAATACTCATCATCATCACTTTTCTGCCCTTGTTTTGTTAAGGACCCACTATTGGGCACGGTTCTCCACCATTATAGACTAGATTATGGTCTACTATGGCGCGTTGACCAGGCGTGTTGGGATTTATTTTCAAGGTTTCCATCACTTACAGAAGATGTTATCCCTTAGCTGGTTTTACAGCACCCTGGGGAGGAATTAGGGTGGCTATTATTAGTATTCTCAATCCGTCACCACAGAGACAAAATTGTATTGTATGTTTATTCAATATTCATAAAATTAATAAAGTAAATAACGATATGGTATTAAATAAATGGCTTTTTTTCAGAACGTACGTTAGGAATTCCTACACGTATCATTTGAGTGAAATATTTTATACAATTGTCAACGAATACACGGATTGGGAAAGAACGGTATGTTTTATTCATATTATATACTAGCTGTCCCGGCAAACGCTGTTTTGCCATGAGAATGTTAAGGGTGGAAAACCCTTGTCACTTAGGGCGAAGAAAAATAGATGTTGTCCGATTCTCAGACCTAACGGGTATGTACACAAAATTTAACGAAAATCGGTCGAGCCATTTCGGAGGAGTATAATTACAAACACCGTGACAGGAGAATATTATATATTAGATTATTATAATTTGCTACAAAATTAATAAAACACTTGATATTCCTGGATATTTGAGGGGACCATACCAAAAGGTAAAACCCTGTTACTGAGATTTGGCATTTCATTCGTCTGTCATTAGACTATAGATATATCTATATCTGGAACGGTGATAACTAGTGAGCTGAAATTTTCAGTTTGTGTAGGTACCTATATTTAATTTATTTTATTTATAATTATATTATTTATTTTATTTATAACATGTTAATGCTACAACAACAAACACTAAAAATCCTTCATCATTGTCTTGTCCCTATCCCACAACCGCGGATGGCCAAGTGTCCCGGAAAAAGGCCATGCACACGTAATGTGTGCCCAATGTCCTCCCCCATTAGGTTGAAACCCATATAATGGGACCACCCCTTACTGCGTTAGAAACAAGGTTAAGGCATAAACCATTACCCGATATGGGTGAGTCGGAAAAAAAACCTTTGTGAAAGTCTTGTCGAAGTTCTAGGAGCAAAATTAAATAAATATTCATGGACATTTCACACAACGTCGTCTGGTCCCAAGCTGAGCTTATATGCTTGTGTTATGGGTAAAATATTTTTATTGGTAAAATTATTTCCATGTTGAAGCGAAATCGCAAATGAAGTCTTGGACATCAGCTAGTATTTTTAAATATTAATTTACTCAAATATTTTACGTTTTGTTCTAAGTAATTTATTATCTTTGTAATACATTAAGAATAATGAATCCTCTTTAGAAACATTTGTTGGATTAACTTGACTAACTCTTTTCTGTTGAAAGCATTTTAAATGTTCAGGCCTTTAATAAACTTCAACCAGACAAAAACTTGTTATTTTTTGTAAAGAATAAAAAGTATAAATCATGAGTCTTTATGTTATACTCGTATTATCTCATCAGCCCATTAATGTCCCACTGTTGGTCACAGGCCTCCTCCACTTTGAGAAAGATTGTGGTCCACTGTGCCGTGCTGATATGGCGTGTTGGCACAGGGTTGATCTTTCCGATTTCCGTCTCTCACAGAAGATTTTATCTGTGTACAGTATCTCTTAGCTGGCTTTTACAGCACCCTGGGAAGGAAAAGGGGTAGTGACAGATAATTCTTACTTTATATCGAATAATGTTACTTTTGGACTCCTTAATAAATCTAATGCACTTATTTAATTTTAAGTCGAAGGAAGTACTGTGGAAATAATATTTTGTTGCTTTTCTAAAAGTCGCTGTATTGATTTCCTTTTCTATGAGCATTCGTAGCAATTCGATCTGATTTATTGAGCAGTAAACATTATAAAAATGTTGGAAACTATACTGGAAATATTTCACTAAGAAACAAAGCATTATTGTATTTTAGTACTTATTTTATATTCGTGTGGCGACGTGTCAGCACCCTTTTTCCTTCCAAGAGTGAGTTCGTATTACATCCTTCGTGAGAGACGGAAAACTCAAAAATATACCCTGTACCATCACGCAAGATCAGCGTGGGACATTAGACCATAAGCCTTTCTATAGCGAAGGGAGCGTATATCCAACAGTGGGGCGTTAAAGGGCTGGAGAGAGAGATTTTCATTTCTGGTAGCCACAGCAATAAATGTTTAACTTGGGACCCGACTAAGAACACCTATAGCCCATACTGCCTATCTGCTAAAACATGCGTGTAGGCAAATATTTTTTAATTTTAACATCTAATGATTTTTTGCAGAATCCAATAAATACCCGAGATGCCACAATAGCAGCTTTATCTGATGCTCAGTACGTAGCACCATTAGTTCAAAGTGGTGATTTACTAAGTGGTGGACCAAAGTCAGCAATGAACGATGAAGATGAACCTCGGAGACCAACGAAAACATATTTCTACGTATTTGATTATCAAACAAAGGATGGATTTTATCCTCAGGTAAGTAAAATCTTATTTTGTTTTATTATTACGCGAAACTTCGCTAGCGTGGAAGTTAAAAACTAAACCTTCCATCCATCCATCAGCCTTTCTTCGTCCACTGTTGGACATAGGCCTCCCCCATATAACGGTCCTGTGCCGCTTGCATCCAATGTCTTTCCGCGACCTTGACGATATCGTCGCTCCACCTTGTCGGGGGTCGCCCAACGCTGCGTCGTCCGGTCAGTCAGAAGAAAAGTCCTAGAGTGGCGACCAGGTGGTCGCCACTCTAGGACTTTTCTTCTGATATTATGAAGTTGAAAAGTTTGTTTATTTGTTTGAACGCGCTAATCTCAGAAACTACAGGTTCGAAAAGATTTTTTTTGGTTAATACATTGATCGAAGAAGGCTATAAGATAAATAACATCACGCTGTGACTAATAGCAGCGATGCATCAATGAAAAATGTTGCAAAAACGGGAAAACAATTCTATTATCGTACATAATTAAACGTAGGCAACAAATACTCAAATACTATTTTTTTGATAAAATACTTTTTACAAGTTAACATTTTAATAATTATTGATAAAAAGTAAAATAAAAAGAATACAATGTAATTTTGTACTTTTACATAATGCATTACTATAGAAATACATTGAACATTGAACAGTTCAATAATATAATAACATTATTCACGTAATAATCAACTGTTATTACAAATTCCAATTGGTAGTACTTGAAAGGATTAGGCCCTAGGTACCAAGAAAGTGACAAACAAACAAAATAACGACATCCATTTAATTTATAAAGGGCTGCTTGCTATGTCAAGCCGTGTATTAGAAGTGTAGCGAAGTGAATATTTCAACATCCAAATTCCACTCATGCATTAAACAGCGACAAATAACTGCTCTATATCGTAAATAGAATGTTGCCTGTGACTTCATTCGTCTACACATTATACGTGTTGCAGAAATGTGTAGTATATTATAAATATTACAGTTACACATAGAATAATAATAGTTTAAAAAAATTAAAAAACACGCTTTATTTAATCGAATTATTGCATTGTCATCGGTCTTTGACAGGTGTGCAAAATTTGAATAGAATCTGACCGTTTAAAGTGGGTCAAAATAGCGTCCATAGGAGTCGGTTACAAACATACAAACAAACATACAAACAAACATACAAGTGAAGTATTTAATGTAACAAACATATATTATAGTCTAATATTAAATAACTACCAGGAGCGCATCAATTATGAGATGTTTACGGTTTATTGAATGCGATTGATTCTTACGATAAAAGATGACCTCATAGTTGTGTTGTAAACAAGATCGATTAATTTAATTAATAAATTCAATTTGTATGAACACATACAAGTCATAATATAACTAGTATTTGTAATTTCATCCATGCCTAGTGCCTAGTAATCGGTCACGTGTAACGATGGTCAAATAAGATTACACCTTTCTGAAACACGTTGTATATACCTATAAGATATACAACGTGATGATGCGCTCCTGGCAGTTATTTAATATATTTACTTCTTAAAAAACAAAGTCGTAATTTTTGTATGTATGTCCCTATGTGAGCTTATACCTTCAGAAATCAGCAACGGAGCTTGATGCGATTTTTTTAATAGATAGAGTGGTTCAAGAGGATGGCTTTTTTCGCATAATTTATTGGGGTTTACTGTATATTGGATGAGATATGATTAAATTTGCCGAGAAATTCGAACGCGCGTTAGCTTTAAATAAAAACGCTGCCTTATCTATGTGAGGTAGAACAAACTAATGTATGGAGGAATTGTTAGTTACCTATAGTTCTTCAAAAAAGTCCGCGAAGGCATATGTCTTTCTTTTAAGGGAAACCCGTTGTACCCATAATAATGTCAAAAAGTTATCAAATTCTATAGGGTGTTTTCAAAAGCTATTTATGAGTATATAATAATATTTTTTATCAAATTAAATAGCTTAGTTAGCTTACGTAATTAATATAGATTATAACTGCTCTTTACAGCATGCAATTTAAATGAATATCTTAGGAGATATGATGAAAAGAGAATTACGCGCTATAAAATAAAATACTTAAACTGTTGGCTGAGCAACGCGAACGTTTGCTCGGTCTTCTATCCATACTCCAATGTTTGGATATGTATTGAGCTTTCACGTAAAGACTACTGGATGGATTTTCATAAAACTTTCCAATGAAAAATGGAATAGAAAATGAACTTATTTTTTATCCTTTTTACCGCGGGTGACACCGCGGGGCGCAGCTAGTTAGGCTATAAACAACAAAAAACTTACCAACTATATTTATCTATGTGTTACTGTAATATTTATAATTATAATTTTTTTTTTTATTTAAATTTTTAATTTATATTTTAAATTTAATTAATATTAAATTTAAAATTTAAGGCCTATCCAATGCAACCTTAAAATATGACTACACCTTTCTGCAACACGTTGTTTAATAAGTTTTAGACATAATAATATCAGACTTAGCCTCCATATTTATGTTTTAGTTAGGTTTAGTTGTGCCGATACAATCGGTACCAATGTGTTTTGAGCCGATTTTGTGCCTACAATGTACTTAAATGTACCTTAAGACCCAAGCCAGCAATTCCTTAGGGTTGTTTTGAAAATGGTTTCTGTAATAGATTATTCTGACATCATTGTATTTATGCTAAGTGCTTTAGGCGATACCAACATTACCAACACAACGTTAGTTGAGATGATAATAATGTATTATGTTTCATACTAAATTCTAATGTGTTTAGATACAAAATGAATATTTAATTATACCACATCTAACTTTTGGGATACATGAACTAACTTTAGTTAAATTAGCTCGTAATTCTAGAATGTTTTAAAATAAATATTTACATTACTAGCTGTTGCCCGCGTCATCGTTCGCGTTAAATTAAGAACGTTTTCCCCGTTTTTGCAACATTTTGTAGTGATGCTTCGCTCCTATTAATCGCAGCGTGATGTTAGATAGCCTATAGCCTTCCTCGATAAATGTACTATCCAACATTTATAGAACTTTTCAAATCGAAACAGTAGTTCCTGATATTAGCGCGTTTAAACAAACAAATTCTTTAACTTTTATAATATTATAAGTAAAACATTATCATAAAATTTAACTTATACATGCCACTGTACATCTTCTAAATAAGTTTAACTTTCTAAATTCCACACGTACAAAGTTGCGGGCAACAGGAGGCTTATTAGCTATCATAAGACCTTTATACCGACTTCAAAAAAGGAGGTTCCTAATTCGTCTGTATGTTTTTTTTACGCTTGTTACCTCATAACTTTAAACTGGCCAAATCGATTTTGTTCATTCTTTTTTTACATTAATTTATTACATTCTTTTTTATTAGAAAACTGGTGGTTTCAGTTTGGTCCCATTGGCACCAGGTCAGGATCTGATAGTTATTTCCTGAGGAACCCGGAAAAACCCTCAAATTTCAAAGCGACATGAAGTCGGTTGCAACTTTTTTAAAATACTCAATTATATTTTAGAGAATGGGTGCTGTCCACGGAGAAGAATTGCCATATGTGTTTGGAGCACCTCTTGTGGATGGATTCGCGCACTTTCCACAAAACTATACCAAGTCTGAAGTAGCTTTGTCCGAATCAATAATGATGTTTCTAGCGAACTTTGTGAAAACTGGGTAAGTTACAAATATTATTTATATTATCACGCTTTTCTTGTTCTTGTTTAATGGCTTCTTTAGAAGCGACTTATCGTAAGGTTTAAGTGGTGGCATTGCCGGTATCCTTAGTGATAGCATTAGCTCGGTAAGTATCTGTAAATATATTGATCTATGTAACGGAATCTTTGAAAGAGATTGTTACCCACTTGCAGTAGTCGGATTGATCTGAAACTTTCCAAACATACCGATAGCAATGCATAATTTAAAATAATTTTTAGGATTTATTTCCCTACCACAAGGAGTTTCAGGCCTGTCTCTTTGTTTTTAGACTAAGCTACAAATAATTATTTTCAAGTGACAATTTATCTGGGCGTATGTGTACCTTACGTGTGCTAAAAGTATAGATTTCTTGCTTCGTTTCTTTTTTCACAATACTTGTACAGTTGTACAGCCTGTGACAGATGTACAGACAGCGAAGTCTCAATAATAGGGACTTGTTTTACTTTAGTACGAAACCCTTAAAAATAAATAAGCCCGAGAGAGAGGAGGAAATAATACTCCGATGTCATATCACCGGCATGCTCCAAAAGGGGCAAGTGCGTAGCACTTAACAACCGTCGGGCATGTATGACCAGATGTATGAGTGTGGATGAAGCCAAGGAAGTATGTTTGGATCGTAGCAGATGGCGCTCTATAGTCTATGCCTACCCCCATGGGAAAAAGGCGTGATTTTATGATGATGATGACCCTTAAAAATATGTTTGCATAAATTTCTCTAACACGTAGGTATGCGACTCATTTATTCAAATAAAACGACTTTTTACGGATATATTTTGTTCTAAATTTTGCCTAACATTTCGGAGACTGAATCGGAATCAAGTCTCACTATGGTGACTGAAAATCCGTAAAGAGTGGTTTTATTTAAAGATGTTTCCAGTTTTGTATGTTATATCGTCTAGTGATGTCTGAAAACCATAAAAGCATGCACTTAAAACTTTTATTTTATAAATAAACTAGCTGACCCGGCAAACGTTGTTTTGCCATACCTATTAAAAAAAAAAGTTTGAAAAATAGATGTTGGCCGATTCTCAGACCTACTGAATATGTATGTAAAATTTGAGAAGAATCGGTCAAGCCGTTTCGGAGGAGTACGGTAACTAACACTGTGACACGTGAATTTTACGAGTATATATTAGATATAAATAAATATTCAGGACATTTCACACAACGTCCTCTGGTCCCAAAGTAAGCTATATTTCTATGCTTGTATTATGGGAACCAGATACGGATAGACTACATACACTACTTTTCTTTTGTAAATACATACTTATAATACATAGAAACCACCCAGACGCAGTACAAACATTTTTCATTCATTTATGACATTTAAGGATATCACACAAATGATTGTCCCAACCGGGAATCGAACCCGCGACCTCGTGATCGGCAGTCCATTACATAAACCACTCCACCACGAAGCCCGTCGATATTAATCTTTATAACACTAACATTTATATTTTATAAAACAACGCAAAAATGAGCGCAGTGTTTCTGCAATCTACAACGATTATACACTAACCATAGATAACCTCAAATAGATATCGCATTACGAGATTTTGTTAACGACTAAATACACCAACGTTAGAGGAAGGCCCGTGTTATGGAGTATGGACTGTATGGAGCAGCGCATTCACCGGATTTTCGGGTTCGTGACGGGCCTCGTGGTCTAGTGGTTTATGCAACGAACTACCGGTCACGAGGTCGCGGGATCGAATCCCACAAAAGAACGCGGGACAATCATGTGTGTGATATTTATAATTCTCATACAAATGTGTGTAGATCTGATGTTTTCAATGTATTATGAGTATGTATTTACAAAAGAAATGTTATTTATGTAGTTTATCCGTATTCTTGTGTCCATAACACTAGCATATAAGATTAGCTTGGGACTAAAGGACGTTATGTTATCCTTGAATATTTATTTTCATAGGCCGTAGCGTAATCACAAATTTTTATACATTTTTGCTTGTTAGCGCATATATTCGGTGGGCATTGAACACCTTGTGTGCGGAATCTATTTTAGGGTTATCTTTGATCGCCGTATCCTGAATTTAGAGATTTTTTTATTTCGTATTGTTATTTTTGCAGCTTTTAAAATGTATTTCGCTTAGTTTTACAAAGATTTAAATGGATTTCATGAAAGCTTTGCATAGGAGTAGTAAATGCAGTGTTGCATTTAACATTGTTATTTTTCGCTGCAATTTTTGTCCATTTTTATGTTAATATAATTTTTCCAGTTTATTTTGTGACTTTTGTGAAAGGATAGATAATTGGCATTGCTCATAATTATTGACCTGCTGTTTTTATTTTTTAGAAAATATAGACTATTTTAAGAAACTAATTTCAATATTATTGAAATATTCACTATAAAGAATTTTTCAGGGAGGAAGGAAGGAGTTACACCTGTTATTGTGAGTCAACCATAAAATATAGATATGTGCTGTTTCGGGATATTTTTTAGACAATTTTATGTAGAATATTTCCGTCATACCTACATGATTTCTATGTAACTTTAACAACAACAATACATATTTTCAAAGTTGCTAAGTTGATATAATAGACCAATTTCAACTCCACCACAGACTAGTATATCCCTCAGAACGCCTTAATATTTTAAGTCCTTCATTTCAAGGGCAAATAGAGATCATTTGCTTTTATGGAAAAATAATCGTTAATATAGCTAATTTTCCGAAAAAAAACTAATAGATCATGATCAGAAACTCTATTCCCCGAAATGGTTTTCAAATTAAGAGTTTTAAAAAAATATGAACAATGCCAATTGTTAGAATTTGTCTTCATTTAATGAGTAAACACTCATACATTTTGTAACATAATTTATTTATAACACGACCCTAATTAAGTCGGCGTTCTACCTGATAAGGGAATTTAGGTAGCTACTGCTAATAAAACATTGTTTGCTTAGAACTTTAATTATCATGAAATCAAATATCAATCGTATCTTCATAACCTGCATTTTAAATTTTGAATATGAGCCGGATACTATGCACACAACAGCGCACCGAAAAAACATATCATTATATAAAACCTATATTCTAAGTAAACGTATTCTATTTACTTTTTGTTATCATCACAAAATTGGGTACTTATTACTTCCTTTATACGACTTTAATTAATCTATACTGATATTACTAACCTTAAGAGTTTGTTTGTTTGTTTGAACACGCTAATCTCAGGAACCACTGGTCCGATTTGAAAGATTCTTTCGATGTTGGATAGAACATTTATTGAGGAAGACTATAGGCCAAGGAAGTATGTTTGGATCGTAGCAGATGGCGCCCTATAGTCTCTGCCTAACCCCATGGGGAAAAGGCGCGATGTTGTGATGATGATATAGCTAGTTGTTTCATAAAAATAAACTCTATAGTTTTATTCGCATACAAAAATAAACACACAATAATCTCTTTTTTTTATAGTTATACGCTTAAGCTTAATAAACTAAGTAACATATTGTGTTCGTGAACAAGTATTTACAACTTTAATAACAGTCAACCACAGTATTAATATCGATTTACCTCAGGGTTACATACGATGTAGTATACATGTTTATTATAAGAGAACTCTCGTTTCAGGAACCCTAACGACAATGTACGACAGGAGGCATTGCTGCCAGCGTCCAGGGAGAGGAATAAATTCAGGGGAATAAACTGGGAAGAATATGATTCAACTCATCAGAAATATTTAGAAATAGGTGAGATACATAGATGTCTGTCTCGTAACAGATTAATGGTCTTATTCATAATGATTTATCGGAGGTTTAAAAGTTCGCCAAAATCGGATCGCGAAAATTGTCAAAACTTATTATTCATAATAGTCTTTTTACGCTAAAACGTTTATTATCTCTCCGATAAAATCTCCGTTTAAACTTCCGATAAGTCATTATGAATAAGACCATAATAATATAGGTGTCGCCAGCCCATTTCCTCCGTATTCCGTGGTAACCGGTGTGTAACCGGAGTTATTGGGTTCGATTCTCACAAACGAAAAATTGGTTGAAATTCCATTAAAATCGAATCGATTTTAAGCCGATTTTTCGGGTGTTGCCGTATTAAGGATACAAGTGATGCAACCACCATTCCCCAGTGTGATGTAAGAAACAGATAAACGTAGTGTATAAATAAAATTTATACACTTCGTTTATCTGTTAATGGGCATTAAGGGCCTACATCAATATTATCGTATATCATCGCCGACACGTACATATTAACACAGCCAGTAGGCACAGAAAATGAAGAATTAGGGATACTTTTCCTATTTACTCAAAATCTACTAAATATATTTTAATTCTGATTTACGTGTTTCTATATATAATAGTTACTTATGTTTTTAAAGTTATTTCATTACTTAATACGCGATAATAGACCGACAAATGAAAAAAATAAAAAATTAGAGAGGTTGTTTCGCTAAGATTTTCTATCGAGAAAACTTTTCTCAATCGCGTTTCTGAGTTTATGCGATCCTAGATCATATATTGGAAAAACATATACTTAAAAATTAGAGCTCTAGCCATTCAATCTAAAGTAACAATGAAAACTTCTTACGTAGAAAAATGCACGAAGTTATTTTGGTATCCTCTTAAAAGGAATTAGGTATTTATATTTGCGAACAGACCGAAATGCCTGAGTGCCTAATGTTTATTTAGTTAAATTTTAATAAACTCACCATTCTCGTACACATTCTAGAATTTAATGTTAGATGGTTTTCACAATAGCTCTCGAAGTTACGTAAAGATGATTGCAGATAAAGCTACTATCGCAAACAGCACTTTTGTACTTGTAGTGTCTAACCACCGTACCATAATCGTCAATTCAAATGTTTAGTTGGACTATTTTGCTAAGCGAAATACATGATAGCGCGGGCTTAGTGCGGTTACACAGTGGTACGGAAATAATGTGCAAGCATAACTTTGTTTTGCTTATACAAATAGAAAGTTTTCTTTTGTAAAACTTAATTTGAATTTAGAATACATATATTTGTTTTATCTTTATTGCCAGTAATAATAATAATAAAATACATATTTATATGTTTACCCATGATGCAATAAAATGCTACGCCAACGCTTAGTATTATTTTCTCGCTGACATGGCTGTTCCTAATATTACCATTCACGATCGATATGCTTGCAATTCCGTCAACATTATTAACTGATATTTTTACATTTTAATCTCGTTCACAAAGCGGAAGAAAATGCCATGATTAATCATTTACAAGTTACATGTTGCTTAATTGGTTCTCTTTTGTCTCAACAGGCATGAAACCTCGACTCAAAAACCATTATCGAGCTCACCAGCTATCTGTATGGCTTCGTCTCGTTCCTGAACTACACAGAGCTGGTATGGAAGATGTAGCAGCTCGACATAATCTCTTCAAAAATCACAACGAACAGGAATTATACGAAGGTGTCGTTAGACCAGATCCATTATCGAGAAATGGAAACGACAATGATGCAATTAGACGAACAAATGGTTCAGTGTATATTGACACAGCTCTAACTACAGTTGATACGATACTCGCAACATGTGCTACTATTGTACCTGGAAGAGATTCGCAAACACTGAACGCGACTGAAAACACTCTTGCTAATTTAGAAGCGGCCGGTTACGCTGCTTACTCAACAGCCCTAAGTGTAACTATAGCCATAGGCTGTTCCTTATTAATCTTAAATGTTCTGATATTCGCTGGTGTTTATTATCAAAGAGATAAATCTAGATCCAGAACGAAGCAACCAAGGTTTAATGAGAAACATTTTGAAACTATTTCTGGCAAACATTCACATTACCATATAGATCCAACTCATGCTCCAAGTTTAGTCGTTGATATTGAAAGACAAAATAGGAAGAAACATAATATGATGAATTCTGAACAACATTTAGCTAATTTAAATTTTAAAGGACCTTTGGACGTACCAAAGTCTCCGCCTAGTCCAACAATGAGCATGGATAATATGATGTTGCCAAGTAAACTTGAGAGTAGGAGTAATAGTTTCAGATTACCAAATGTGAATTATCCACAAATGGGTTATGCCACTATGCCAAAGAATTTGAGTCAGTTCAATAATTCGCCGCCATTACAAGAGTTAAGGCAACAAAAATTCCAGCCGCCAAATGGAGCGACGGGAAACTCCCCTGGGAGGGATGCGGAAGTAAGGGGTGCACATGCTACCTTACGTAGAGGGAAAACCTCCTTTCATTCTAACCTCCCGCAGGCCGCTATTGATGAGATGAGAGTGTGACATCTACCATCTGACTTTAATTTACAAAATTAAGTGTGTGTGCGTATGTTTGTAATTGTCATGTAAATAATTAAAATAATAATGAGGATGGATTCTTTTTTAGAGAAGTTATCGATTTTCTCCGTAATTGGAAAATGATTATCGAATTAAATCAATCGTATCATAATCACCTTGTTTTATTGACCTATCTTGTAGAAGTTTTATTTTATTTTTCTCATTTTCCAACAGATTTCAGCATAATAAAATTTCGTCAGTCGTTTGATCTGTGCCTATAGCTGCTGTAAATGTCAATTAAAATATTTCATTATTTTAAGGGCTATTAGTGAGACTGCTATCCGTCCATCCATCCGTCTATCACCATGCTGTATCTCTTGAACTAGCTAAGCTTATAGCACGTACTAACGGGTTCTTAAATTTCATGCATCTTTACTTATTATAGACAAAGTTGAAATTTTTGTATATATGTCCGTATGCGAGCTTAAATCTTCAAAAACACGCAACGGATTTTGATGCGGGTTTTTTAAATGATATCGTAGTTCAAGAGTATGGCTTTTTTGTATAATTTTTTAAGGGTTGGTTTCTAAATTCTTCGCGTATGTACGAAGTGGCGGGCAATAGCTAGTGTAGTATAACATGAACCTAGTCAAACAGTAAATTTCCTAACAGAATTTTATCAGAAAAATACCAATATGATCGTACAAAAAGACCTTGACGCATAAATTATTTTTGTTAACCTTGGATATGTTGGCACGTGATTTATGGAATTGTGTTAGAAGTTGTGGGGAAACCTTGATATTTGAGTTATATATTTTGGCACTCATACTTATGCGAGAATGCTTGTGTAAAATGTTTTTACTTAGTCCAAAAACTGAAAAACACGCTTGAAAATCCTGAATTATTCTTTGTAATCATTGCATTGGCGTTAGATCTAAATAGGTGTGCATTTTAGATTAATCTCACTTCTGAAAGTTGGGGAAAATCACTGTCAAATATTCTGTTACGTCTATTCTAAAGTTATAAAGCTGAAGAGTATGTTTGTTTGTTTGAACGTCCTAATGTCTAGAACAACTAGTTCGATTTAAAAATTCTTTCAGCGTTGGATACTACATTTATCGAGGAAGGCTATAGGCTATATAACATTACGCTGCGATCAAAAGAAGCGATGCAGCAGTGGAAAATGTTGCAAAAACGGGCAAACTTTTCTAAATTCCACTCGTACTAAGTCGCGGGAAACAGCTATAGATTATACATTGATAGATACTTAACGAACTAATAAGCGTAATTTATTATTTTGCAATTGACTTGCTATGCTTTTACTTAATAAATCAAATTGTGGTGGAAAGAGTGATTACCGCAAGCGGCACTTGAACCCACGACCTCGGAATACCATACCGTAGCTCTGCCAACTGAGCTTATTGCGGTCGTGCTAACAATAACCAATTAGACCACCACAATCGTCACTCGATTGAGTTTACATCGTATGTTGACGTACATAGCCATCCATCGAGAACGTTTTGCAACAATCTCGACCAGCCACCTAGCATTCTTTACAGAATACAATTGGGCTGAAAATAATGACGCGACTTTTATTACTAAAGTAATGTAATAATTTTGCAATTGACTTGCTATGCTTCTACTTAATAAATCACTTTTTTCACCACAATTTGATTTATTAATAAAAGCGTGTTAACGTTTTAAAACTATTGCTCTTTCTGAACCTTAAAAGTTTGTAGTCCCATTTCTCGACGACTTGACAAGTTAAAGAGTTTTCGGATAAGAAAATATTGGTTTTCTACAATGATTTTCTTCTAACGATAATTGAGTTTAATTCGAATGCAATTGCCCTTTATTTTACTACTACATGTTTTTTTAGGGTTCCGTACCCAAAGGGTAAAAACGGGACCCTATTACTGAGACTTCGCTGTCCGTCCGTCCGTCCGTCCGTCCGTCTGTCACCAGGCTGTATCTCAAGAACGGTGATAGCTAGAGAGTTGAAATTTTCACAGATGATGTATTTCTATTGCCGCTATAACAACAAATACTAAAAATAAAATAAAAAAAATATTTAAGGGGGGCTCCCATACAACAAACATGATTTTTTTACCGTTTCTTGCTCGATACTAATAACGTTGCCTTATGTTGCATAGATAATGGTAGACCAGGATGGAAGGATGAATGGAGTCCGACTCGCACTTGACCAATTTTCTTAAAAATCTATACAATTTATTCGCAATGTACATAAATAAGGTATTCTGATAATGTTACAAATTTATGTCAAAGCACGACGTGCGATCGATGTAATTGATTTCGTTACGAACCTTCCCATTTAGTGGTTTCGCCATAACCTGAATAGTCTAGTGGCTTATATTGACGGTTATATAATGTTACTAAATTACCAGACATAATTATTATTATAATCAAGGCAATATTTGAGGTTTTAATTTAACACTAGCTGATACCCGCTACTCCGTAGGCGTGGAATTTTAGATCCCCATTTATTTTGTCACCGTTTAAACCTTCCCTGGACTTTCATGAATATGTCAAGACCAAAATCACAAAAATCGGCCCAGCCTTTCTGATTGCACAACAATTGATTTTTATATATAAAAATAATTGATAAATTAAATAACAGATTAATAATTGTAATTAAACGATTAACAGCAATTGATTTTTATATATAAAAAGAATATTATTGAAGTCGTATTTCTGCATTATCATAATAGGTACCTATACTATAAGCTAATGTCAGTGTGGTGACGATTAATAATAATTTTCAACACCCCTTAAACCTTCCAGATACAGATACTACAGATAAAATCTTCTGTGTGACGGAAAGCTAAACCCTGTGCTAAAACGCTTGGTTAGCGCAGCATAGTAGTTTATAACCCCTTGAAGATATGAGGAGGACCATGCCCAACTGTGGGACATTAATGGGCTGGAGATAGAGTAAGAAAAAGAATAATACTCAGTAGGTATTTAAATAAAGTCGCCGATTCTATCTGCTAAAAGATGTAATTACTCTTTTGGACGCTATAAAAGTTGGTAAGTTTATGCAGACTTTAATGCATGGCCCGAAGAGGTGTTCGCGCGCGTTGGCCCGGTATTCAGAGACCTGCCGCGGCAAATGTGGCTGTCGGCCACGGCAACGCTACAGGGGGACCTAGTGGTCCCCCCCTTCTTAACGGGGCCATCATTCGCCGTATCATGGTAAAGCTCAAGGCACCATCGCGGCCCGGCAGGGCGGCAGGCGTGAAAAAAAAAACTTTAATGCATACACAACGTAACTACATACCGAAATTGTCTTAAAACAAAGCAAGACTTTAAACTTGAGGCTATGCATTCAGAAGAATATGATAGCGTTTTTAAAATACGTTTTATTTTGGTACCTAATCAACTATAACTGCTGTCATTGAATGTGCCTTTAAATAAAGTTCGTCTAGCAAAATTTGTTATGAGAATTAAAGCCACTATTAAAGACAGACATAATAAAAAAAGTCGTTAATGGAAGTGTATCAAGGGAATAAATAACATATTATCTTCTGAGCACGCTCTCAATGAAAGAGCGCATACTCGTAATACAGAGTATCTTACTTACAGTTTTTTCATTTTTATTTTAGTTATAAATTTTCAAAGTGCTTAAAGGCACGCGTTGTTGAATTTATGGCTGGGATCAAGAGAAATAATAAGTTTTATGGAAAATATAGGGCCTTAAGTGATATCGTAACTATGAAAATATATTTTTAGTCTAGTTAGTAATAAAAAGCGTGAGAGAAGGTTTTGCTTAAAGTTTGACTAGACATACGCTTCAAACATGTTTTCAAAGATTTAAATGCTGTGTCAAAGTACCTAATCAACAATTCTTCACATACATAGTAGAGTTCTTATTGAGCTGTGAGCAAAGAAATTTTCAGAAAATGAACCTTTATTAATAAATAAAAAAATTATTGTAACGATATGATTAGATTATTATTATCATAGTTTGTAACAATACCGAAATACCAAAATTTTACTTTAACCAACTCACGTTTAACTAACAAACGATAGTAAACTAGTTACAAACATGTTTTGTGTATCTTCAACATTTTGTTGTTACGGAAATAGGAAGGGAACTCTGTCAATATTTGGCTACAGCACTTAATTGCATACCGAGGGCTTACAGATATTAAATGATTATTTATAAAGTTAATAAGGTATTTTATTAATTTTGCAATTGACATATTATGCTTTTACCTAATAAATTAAATTATGGTGGAAAAAGTGCTTGCGGTAGGTAATCACTTTTTCCACCATAATTTAATTTATTAACTAATAAGGTATGTCATATATTTTATGACTAGCTATTACCCGCCACTTCGTATGAGTATATTTTCCTTGATTTCTCAGGAGATAAGCATCAGATCCTGACTCGGTGCCAATCGGACCACACGGGAACCACCAGCTTTCAAATAAAAAGAGTCATTAGAATCGCTACGCCCAGTTAGAAGTTATGAGGTAACAAACATAAAAAAATAGTAAAAAAAACACAAGAAGAATTGAGAAACACCTCCTTTTTTTAAAGTCACTTAAAATTTTAGAAAATTTTCCGCGTTTATGTAACATTTACCACTAATGCTTCACTCCTTTTAGTCGCAGCGTAATGTTATATACCCTATTATTTATTACCAATATTTATTTATCTCCAGAACACATATTTAATTAGAGTTGGTCGTATGTTTAACGAGGTGTGCCGGGATGTAGACATGTATATTTTCAACACCAGTGTTGCAAGGCTCAAGAAAGTTTTGAGCTGTATTTTCTTTGAGGATGGTCGCGATTGATTTGTTTGTATTTTTTGTTATTGTTGTTGTTTTGTTTCTTTTTAATTTATATTTTATCACTGTAATTTTTTCATAATTTTTATATACATAATATCCTTTGACATTATTTTTGTAATACAATAATTAGAATGAATTTAATAATAAGCAGATTTGTACCTATATATTTGTGAAAACTTTTAATTGGCCACATTTTTACTATTTTGTTTTTCTATTTAAGTATTTAGCTGTAAGTTTTCCATGATTTGTAAAATAAAATAAAATAAAATTATAGCCGTCCTCGATAACTGAACTATCCAACACAAAAAGATTTTTTTTATTTACACCTGTAATTCCTGAGATTATAGAATTTAGAAAACAAACTTGCCGATCAACATCTCCACTGTTGGGTACAGGTCTCCTCCCCTTTGGAAGGGACTATGGTCTAGGTACAATTTCGCATTGACTAGTCGGATTGGCTTTGAGTTTATTTTAGAAATTTACGTCTCTGCCTAGAAAGAAAATGGGGTGGTAACACACTTGTATTCTCAATCTGTCGCCACACCGACTTCCTCACTTATTATAAAACAAAATTGTTCTTTTTATACGTATGTCCTTATGTGAGCTTATATCTTCCAAACTACGCAAGAGATTTTTATGCGCAATTTATAATTAGATATAGGGATTCATTTTTATATACAACTAGCTGTCCCGGCAAACCTTGTTTTGCCATACTTTTATAAAAAATGTTTGAAAAATAGTTGTTGGCCGATTCTCAGACCTACTGAATGTGCATGTAAAATTTCATAAGAATCGGTCAAGCTGTTTCGGAGGAGTACGGTAACTAACATTGTGACATGGAAATTTTATATATTAGATAGATAATAAATACGAAAGAAAGGTACGAATTCGCGGGATACAGCTTGTAAATAAATAAATAAATATTCACGGACATTTCACACAACGTCCTCTGGTCTCAAGCTAAGCTTATATGCTTGTGTTATGGATACCAGAATAAGGATAAAATACATATATTATACTACTTTTCTTTTGTAAATACATACATATTATAATACCTACATAGAAACACCTAGACGCAGAAAAAACATTTGCATGACATTTATAAACATCGCGACCTTGTGAACGGTAGTCCGTTACATGAACACTAGACCACGAATCCCGTCGAATGGTACAAAAGTATGGCTTTTTGGTATAATTTTATAAGATTTTAAATTCCACGCGTACGAAGTTGCGGACAACAGCTAGTTATCTATACTAATATTATAAAGCGAAAGAGTTTGTTTGTTTGTTTGATTGATTGTTTGTTTGTTTGTTTAAACGCGGTAATCTCAGGAACCGCTGGTCCGATTTGAATAATTCTTTCAGTGTTGGATAGTACATTTATCGAGGAAGGCTATAGGCTATATAACATCACGCTGCAACGAATAGAAGCGAAGCATCAGTGTAAAATGTTGCAAGAAACGGGGAAAAAAGTCACGCGCGCGAGCTTTAAATGAAAACGCTGCCTTATCCATGTGAGTTACAACAAAGTGATGTATGGAGAAATTGTTTGTTACCTATAGATCTTTAAAAAAGTTCGCGAGGCCATATGTCTATCTTTTAAGGAAAACCCGCTGTACCCATAAGAACGTCAACAAAATTATCAAATTCAATAGGATGTTTTCAAAAGCTATTTATGTGTATATAGTAAAATTTTTTCATCAAATTAAATACCTTAGTTAGCTTACGCATTTAATATAGATAATAACTGCTCTTTACAGCATGCAATTTAAATGAATATCTTCGGAGATATGACGAAAAAAGAATTACGCGTGATAAAATAAAGTTAAACTGTTCGCTGAGCAACGAGAACGTTTCCCCGGTCATCTATCTATACTCCATTGTTTCGATGTATGGTTGAATGTATGAATGTAAGGATGTTTGTTGTTCTTTCACGTAAAGACGGATGGATTTTCGTGAAACTTTGCAATAATATAGCTTACATATCAGATTAACACATATGCAATAATTTATAAAGATACCACGTGTCACGGCGTCTTAGTGTGTGTAAAAGTCAGTATTGTACAGGTTGTTACGCTGCTCAATCCCCGACGGATCAGTATTGAGTTGGTCTTTATAGGCGCCGGCGTCATCGTCGGCATATGGTCGTTACGCTGCTCAAATCCCGACGTATTGGTGCTGAGTTGGTTTTTATAGGCGTTGGCATCTACAGCGACGCAGGCGACGACGTTGGCGACAGCGTCGGCTTCGGCGTCGTCGTCGGCGCCGGCTTCGCCGACGCCTCCGTCGTATGGTCGTTACGCTGCTCAAATTCCGACTTATCGATGCTGAGTTGGTTTATATAGGTGTTGGCATCGGCGTCGGCGTCGGCGTATGGTCGTTACGCTGCTCAAATCCCGACGTATTGGTGCTGAGTTGGTTTTTATAGGCGTTGGCATCTACAGCGACGCAGGCGACGACGTCGGCGTCGGCGTCGGCGTCGGCGGCGGCTTCGGCGTCGTTGTCGGCGTCGGCTTCGGCGTCAGCGTCGTCGTCGGCGTCGGCTTCGGCGTCGGCGTCGTCGTCGGCATCGGCTTCGGCGTCGGCGTCGTCGTCGGCATCAGCTTCGGCGTCGGCGTCGTCGTCGGCGCCGGCTTCGCCGACGCCTCCGGCGTATGGACGTTACGTTGCTCAAACCCTGACGTATCGGTGCTGAGTTAGTTTTATAGGTGTTGGCATCGACAGTGGCGTCGGCGTCGGCGTCGGCGTATGGTCAATAGGCTCAAAAACTGCTAGACCGTTTTTTAAAATTCATTCACCATTTGAAAGCTACATTATCTGCGCTTAAAATAGGCTAGATTTTATTTTGGAAAAATTAGAGTTCCGTAAAATATTTGGATTTTTCTGAAAAAAATCAACTAAAAGAGTTAACTATTTTGCTTACGCTGCTTAAACTTTAAAAGATAAAGATAGAACAACAAAATATTCTAATTTTTCATTTATTTATGAGATTTATTTATTTCAAACCAACAGCTTCTCAATCAATATGAATAAAAAAGAAATATTCATCAGCAAGCGAATTATATGTCCTCACGGATAAAAAAAATAAGAGCCATGTTTATGGTATTATAAGGGTGGGTGTTTACTATGTATTATAAGTATGTATTTACAAAAGAAAAGTAAATTATGTATTCTATCCGTATTCTGGTACCCATAACACAAGCATATAAAGCTTACCTTGGGACTATAGGACATTGTGTGGAAAATTCTTATTTATATACGCTTTAATATAATGAAGTATTTTTATTTATTCATTTTGGACCATGCCAAATTTCAAGTCTCTAGGATAGTGGGAAGTAACCTGTAAATTTTGATTCCCTAGCGAAAGTGGAAAATACTCAAAAATGGCGAACTACGGTTATATCTTCTGAATGCGTAGATCTAAATTATTGATTGTATCTTTTGCAGCAAGGGACCGCATAGAAACAAACATTTGGTATAAGTTTCAAATTAACAACTTCAGCCGTGGCTGAGTAAAAAAAAGATTAACGAGTGGATAGACAGACAGACGGACACCGTATTGAGAGTATAAGGGTTTGTACAAAGACCTAAAAAGGCATGATGAAGCTCTGAGATATCATTTACTAAAATGACATTGGGCCATGTGTGTTACTTCTTTAGAACTGTGCAAGAAAAGAGAACCACACGGACGATTTACTAATTAGCTGTAAAATGGCGTTATTGTTAGTTCATTTAATTTTTCGTTTCTTAATTCCACGCGTACGAAGTCGCGGGCACTGCTAGTAATAATATAAAGTGGAAGAGTTTGTTTGTTTGTTTGAACGCGCTAATCTCAGGAACCACTGGGCCGATTTGAAAAATTATTTGAGTGTTAGATAGGGCATTTATCGAGGAAGGCTTTAGGCTATATAACATCACTATACAACCAGTAGAAGCGATGGAGTAGTTAAAAATTTTGCAAAAACGGGGAAACTTTTCTAAATTCCACGCGGGAAGGAGTCGCGGGCAACAGCTAGTAAATAATATAATTTTCAAATGAAATCTCAGCCCTAACAGTAAAAAGGCAATAACAGTATTTTACGATCAATTCTCCAAACTTATTTTAATTAATTGCTTACATACAAATGACTCAAATTTAACTTTTTAATTATTCAATTGTAATTAAGCATTTTCAAGATATAATCAATTTCATAATAGTGAGAGATTCTTGAGACCTTGTAGAAATCCAATTATCTTTTAATTACAATTTCAATTAGACGTTTGCCATCTTCAAAATATTTTATAGGGCGACACCGTCATGTTATATTGAACTTTAGAATTTAAAGTTAATCATAGTAAAACAATAAATGAAGTAGGAATTAGAAGTATGGATTTATAAAAATAAATTTAAAAAAGTTAAAGTATTTATGGTTCCTTCCTTATCCTTCCAGTTTATTCCTTATTCTGGTATTTCTGGTACACAACAATTAAGCTAAGCTTGGGACCGGAAGATATTGCGTAAAATGTCCATCTTAACTTTTATTATATAACAAAGCCGTAATTTTTGTACGTATGTCGTCCCTATATGAGTTTATATCTTCTAAACAACGCAACGGATTCCGATGCAGCTTTTTTTACAAAATATAGTGATTCAAGAGGTTGGCTTTTTATACAGTTTTCCATGGTTTGGTTTCTAAATTTCACGCCTACATAGTCGCGGGCAAAACGCTAGTAAATAAATATAAATAAAAAAAAAAGTCCCGTTTATCTAGTCCTAGAATAAGCGCAAAACGTTACGTAATGCAAAGCTGCTCAGTACTTATTAAGCTAACCTAGATTGCACATAAATCAAATTTATTACAGAGTGTAAATAACTGATTTAAATTTACTATATAAACTACATTCTTTATTCTTTATTGTACACAGTGATACATCATTACAAAACATTCCTTTTTAGGGTTCCGTACCCAAAGGGTAAAAACGGGACCCTATTACTGAGACTTCGCTGTCCGTCCGTCCGTCCGTCCGTCTGTCACCAGGCTGTATCTCAACGGTGATAGCTAGAGAGTTGAAATTTTCACAGATGATGTATTTCTATTGCCGCTATAACAAAAAATACTAAAAATAAAATAAAATAAATATTTAAGGGGGGCTCCCATACAGCAAACATGATTTTTTTACCGTTTCTTGCGCCATACTAATAATGTTGCCTTATGTTGCATAGATAATGGTACGGAACCCTTCGTGCGCGAGTCCAACTCGCACTTGACCAATTTTTTGAAAAAGTTTTACATAAATAATGTAGGAGGTTTTATTGCATAGTAATTAGTGTTATTTGTTGCGCATTGATTGTGCGAGTGCGGGGGCGCGGAATACAGAGTAGGCATGTACATAGGCGAGCTTAATTCAAAAATTTTCTTCCAGCAAACCAGTCTTTAGAAAAATAAAAGTTAAGTACGAGGGGCCAAGACAGTGATTTCATTTCTTTTTGTACTGTAAAAATATATTTCTTATGATTAATATTTTAATGCACTCTGAATTAGTAGCAAACTAAATAACTTCGACACAGAAATACGTATGTAATGAATAAATATATTTATCTATTGTAATATTATCGCATAATGTTGTAGGTAGGTACGTGCCAACTATCATAAATTATATCCACAACCAAGAGTTAGGTGAAGCATTGTACCGGGATTATTTATATTATTCACCATAGTTCATACGGGCGTTTTTAACGCGGATAAAAAGCAGCCAAATAAAATAAGTAAATTAATTTTTAGGTATATACTCGCTGCCTTTGATTAACCAGCTAGTCGGGTTGAAGACACGTAATTTTAGCTTGGCTAAATAGTATTTTAGAGGTAAAGCTATTGCATAGCATTTTTTATCAACTTATGCATTTATAATTATTTATTCATTTTATTTATGAAAGAATCTAAATACCATAAACTAAAATAAGATTAGTAATCCTTATTTACTGATGCTTACATCTGTCCATTGTTTATGGTAATTATGATAAAATAGCGATTGTCAATCAAATGTCAATAAAATAAAATAAACATTATTTTACATTATTAAAATCTAAAATACGCTATTATCTGAATATTTAGGATATATACTGTCGGATCAAAATCCTTATTTTAATACGCTGTTTAATTTGAGAAAGGCGCTTACCCTTGGTATCAACAGGATGAAATAAATTACGGTGCGAAGAGGGGATTACGCATGCGCAGTAACGCCGATAATGTAAGGCTTTTTTCATTACGCTATTTTCGTTACAGAATTTCTGGATTCGGTCTCCATGCTCAAGGCCCGCGATAGAAGCTACGCAATAGCTTAAAAGCGTTTTAAAAACGCCATTATCTACCGCTTCACTTTTTTAACGCTCGTATGAACATAGCCTTAGGAATAGAAAGTCCTTGAACTGAAAGGCAATAGATTCATCGGGTAATGGGTAAATGATATCAATACTACGTGTTTGAACTGCCTAATGCTAACGAAAGATTTGAAGATATATTTAAATAAAACTATTTATTTATTATATCTACGCTCTCTAAATGAAGAAGAATGTTTTTTTTCTTCTTTTGAGCCTTTTACTATTAGAGACGTGCTTTTTCCTATACCATTGATGAAACGAATTTGTTAAGTATAGAAACAAAAGTTAAGGGTTAGAGAAGGGTTTTAATTAACCTTTAGCATACCCATTTCTAAATATGTATTATAGATAGGTACATAATTAAAAAAAAACATGAAACCAATCTTTAAACAACATTATTTCGAAAAGAATATATTTTACAGGTTAACACTCACAGTTATGGGATAACATACACTTATTTTAGCCGGTAAAATAGGTATATATATTTTTCTCATATGACACAAACTTACGTAAATTTTAATATTAAAACATTTTTTTCGGTAAAATCATCAAATAAAAAAAATCTGTAATTGGAATATCAAGATTTTTCTTACAAAATTATTCGTATATTTCGTATCAGGTATAGTTGAAGCAGTTTAATGAAGTTTGCATACCATTAAGCAAGAAACTTAATGGAGTGGTCCATTATTGTGTTAACGTATTCAGGATCTCTGCACACTAAGATTGTCAATATTGATTTAATGTCTGATTGGTAATAAACTAATATATGCAAATTATGCCGTTAGATAATTAAGTTGTACGTATATTAAATTAAAGAACTAGATTTCGTCTACAACGTATGAAATATATATCAAATCAAAACCAATTATCCAAAAAACCATCCTCTTGAATCACTCTATACATAATTACATAATTATATTAAAAAAACCGCATCAATATCCGTTGTGTAATTTAAAAGATATAAGCACACATAGGAACATGCATACAAAAATAAAGAATTTGTGATTTTAATTAGTAAGGATATTATAAGATCAGGGAATCAAAGAGTGTAAACTGTTGCTCTTTCAAGCCAACCACTTATAACTTACTAAAAGCCCTGGGCGCATTAGAATAATATGCCCCGTTAAGACCTATGAGAAATATGATGAAGTAGGGAGTAGGAGGGATTAGGAGACCCTCAAAGATCGCTTGGCAATATGCATGGGCCCAGTAGAGAAACCCATTATATCATACTAGCTGTTGCCCGCGACATCGTACGCATGGAATTCAGAAAAAATTCCCCCATTTTGCAACATTTTTCACTGATGCATCACTCTTATTCGAAGCTGCGTGTTGGCATATAGTCATAAAGTCTTCCTCGACAAAATGTACTATGCAAAATTGAAATATTTTTTCAAATCAAACCTACGTTGCCCGAGATTAGCACGTTCAAACAAACGAACAAACCAATTCTTAAGCTTTATAATTTATTAGTAGATATATTTTTCTGTACCTAATATTTGAAATATTTAAGGTTACATAAAAATCATAATATTCTTGCCCGTATATCTGTACGCTTTTGGCAAATGTAATGTGTTCACACCTTTTTATTTCAAATCCTTTTCCACAAAAACATTCAAATATTTAAATGAATTCTCAGATCCATTTTTAAGCACAATTTGTGAAAATTTTCATTAGTAAAAAGACTAAAAGGCATAACACAGCATCTTCTCGACTTAATATTAATTTGTTGTTTACGCAGCAGGCAAGTGCTTTATTAAATGCCATGTAACTTGATAAAAACGGAAGCACTTGCAGCCAACGTTTTAATTTTGTGAAAACAGGATATTTTAAACACAATTCATGATAACTCATACTTCGTCGTTTTTTAAATGCTCTGTATGTTTATTTGACTCGGCTACTGTATGTGGTATTCAAATTCTCAGTAATATACGACCACAGATCACATCTAATAGATACCGCAAAACGAGATTTTGTATTATGGATTAAACGCACCAACGTTGAAAAAAAGGCGTGAATTGCGCGGGATAAAATAATGCATTTTCACTCGTAGCAAAATCACACATCAAGTTCTCACTATCTATGCATAAACAGCGTTCATTCTTCAATCTATTTCGAATGATATATAGATAGATTACCTTTTTATTGTATATTTTACGAGAAACAGAAATTAAGCTTAAGACTAGGTACAAATGACGGCCTCATCACATAAAGTGATCTCTTCCAGGCAACCATGAATGATCTTTGTTTATGAGCTAAAATATACTCACATCGTATGGATTAGTGTATTTTGGTAACAATGAACGTTCATATTTATAATCCTTACAGCCGCAATAATTTAGGTTGTAGCTTAAAAACACTAAGCCGTTACAGCAAGGATTCGTTCTAATGAAAAGCTTTCACTCAGTAGTAAATCCTGATTCATTTAATTAAACTCGTATAAAAGTCGAGTCACGTAGTACAATAATTTAGTCTATATATACTGACATTGCAACATTTGACATGAAAACCACTCAACTGAATAGCAATTCTGTTCGATAGTGAAAATTTGACACGTAAATATACTCTCTATATATAGTATTTTATTTGATTCATGACTGGTCGTTATTTGTACTAATTATAATCTCTTTGTAGCCCACTGATGACCCATAGTTGGGCACGGTCTTCCTTCTCTTTGGAAGGGATTATTGTCCACTACGCCGCGCTGACCAGGCAGTATGTTATCTGTGCACAATATCTCTTAGCTGACTTTTGCAGCACGTTGACTAATAATAATACAAGCATTTATTTAATTACGTCTGCCCAAATGTTTGGATACAATTAAATCTCCAATTGAATTTTATTGAACTTTAGAATTTTTAATATGTGCGTCGTGTGTCAATATTATGACGACATTATGACAACCCATGTGTTTTCGTGGAATTTCCGGAATTGCTAAGCGAAATTTGAATTTGACGGACTTCGTGTCTAGTGGTTCATGTAATGGACTGTGGATCACGAGGTTGCGGTTTCGATTCCCGGTCAGGACCATCATTAGTGTGATATTTCTATTGAGGCTAAGTTGCATGTAACGCGCGTTAACGCAGGTCAACGCACGATCAAATTTTTAAAGAGTTCAGATAACAAGCGCTAACGCGCGTTGCGAGGAGCTCGTCAGTCTGTATCGATAGAGCTTAGAAAATGGACGTGGAAGATGCTATTATTTTGTGGTTCTATTATTAAAAAAAAATGGTAAAATAAAACATTGAGATGGTAGTTTTAAAATTTTATTTTTATAGGATTCTGAAGGCATTTTCCTGACTTCGTCATTTATTAAGTCGATGTCAATATCTAATTCACTCATTTTTGAACTAAATACAAGAGCAAGTCACAAAAAAAAACGTGCAATTGCGATGTAAGCGCGCGCTCAACTGAACAGTCAACAGATGTTACATAGATGTCAAAGCGCGCGTCAACGCACGATCGCCTGCGTCTAGAGAATTTTTCTCTGAGCGCCGCGTCAACGCTCGCTAACGCGCGTTAACGCGCGCTCATGTGATCGGTTGTATGTAAATACTACGATGTCTAGTCGCGCGATTTGATAACGCGCGTCAAAATGTTGTCATCTGAACATGGCCTTATTGTATAGATATTTAAGCGTCTGTGTGTCATTTCTTTTCCAGGGTGCTGTAAGAGCCAGCTAAGGGGTATTATAACCAGTCAACTTTTACTTTTACGGAATACTCGAAACTAAAACCTATGCCAGCATAGTAGACCTCAAATCCTCCCGAAGTAGAGGAGTCCCGTGCTTAGCAGTGGGACATTCATGATATGGCGAAAAAAAGATATTTAAGTAAAGGTGTGTAAAATTTTGCTTGCAGAATTTGATTGAGACATACATCGTGACAGGTAAAACTAAACAAAAGCTTATAATAATATAATTATTTTAATGAAAGAATATTCAACTAAGCTGCTGGCATTAATTTACGAAGACGGGTAAAAATAGAAAATTTGTGGTAGGGTGTTGAAAACGCCTCCATAAATTATCGTCTTTTAGGGGTGAGAACATTACGGGATCGATACACAGGATTAGATAAGTTCATTTAATTTGCTGAGAGTGTTGCCAAGAGAATAATGATAAGGAAAGTCAAATGACGTTGCCTGTTGTACCTTTAATGGGTTGTTTTTTAAAATTAAACTAGCTTTTGCTTGTGACATCGTACTCGTGGAATTTAGAAAAATTTCCCCGATTTTGCTAAATTTTTGTCTGATGCTTCGCTCCTATTAGTCGCAGTGTAACGGTATATAGCTTATTGCCTTCCTCGATAAATATACTATTCAAAACTGAAAGAATTTTTTAATCGTAGAAGTGATTCCGGAGATTATCGCATTTAAACAAACAACCTCTCCGTGTGGTGACGGATTAAGAATACTAGTGTCACCACCCCATCTCCTCCCCAGGGTGCTATAACAGTCAGCTAAAGGATATTGCACACAGATAACATCCTCTGTGAGAGACGGAAATCTCGAAAATAAACCCTGTGCCAACGCGCCTGGTCAACGCGGCACAGTAGGCCATAATCCCTCCCAAAGTGGAGGAGGCACGTGCCCAACAGTGGGACGTAAATGGGCTGGAGAAGAAGTATAGATTATAATAAAAAGTGCTATGACTCTTCAATACGCCTACAACTTAAAAAACGATAATATTAATTAAGTTCTTGTCTATTACTAAAGTAATTTATTGATTTTGCAATTGACATGCTATGCTTTACTTAATAAATTAAATTATGATGGAAAAAGTGATCACATTTTCCACCATAATTTAATTTATTAAGTTCTTGTCTATACTAATATTATGCAGCTAAAAAGTTTGTTTGTATCAACGCGCTAATCTCAGGAACTACTAGTTCTTATTGATTTTATCTCTTTGTGTTAAATAGGGTATTTATCAAGAGAGGCTTTAAGCTAAATAAATTATTCTTCTTTTACGTGAATAAGACAAATTTTCATATTAAAGGTAGTACTGAAATAATTACGATGTAACTCTGTCTGTTAATTAATGTATAACGTCTAAATTATACAGCACGCAACTGGATGAAATTTTGGATACTGACATCCAAGCTAATATCCAAGAGATGAAAATAACTTGAGAGCAAACGTTTACAAGTCCCTCAACAAAAAGGTTGAGGTAATTTTGTGTGAAAAATTTTCTCGATTATTTTTGGGACAGAGTAAATTATTTTGAAGACGAAACTTGAGCGAGAAGGCCGAAATGAGTTAGCGGTACATTGTTGTAAACATCATTTTGTTGGATATAAATATCCCACTATATTTATGTCAAGGATAGTCAATTCTATCCTAATAATATTCAAATGTGAATGTTTGTGAGTAAGTATGTTTGGATGTTTGTCACTCTTTCACGCAAAAACTACTGAATAGGTTTTAATGAAACATTCAAATAATGTAGCTTATAGATCAGAATACCATGTGGGCTAAAGAATGCAATGTTCCCGTGTGATAATAAAAACGAACAGATTTTTTATTTTTTTTACCGCGGGTATCATCGCGGGGCACAGCTAGTTTGAAATAATTTTGTAAAAGTAAATATTTTGTTATAAAAAAGTTTGTAAGTATGGTGGTGGTAAATGCTAGGTAATATGTTTCTAACGTCTATTTATAACTGTTATTAGCTCGGTTCGTATCTATGTTTTTATCTTCTAATAGAATCTTTAAACATGATTAAACATTTTACTCTCTTAAAAACGGACTCTACAGAGCGGCCAAATTCACAATTTAGGTATTTATGTTAGGTATTCCTATGGCTCTACGACAAGAAAATTGAATGTTAAAAATGTTAAAATAGAATAGAAATTTTAAGAATAAAGTAAACTAAAACGTCTCTTGGTTTTCAAGTTTAAGAGTTTTTCATTTTTTATTCATTTATTACAAGCAATGCAAATTTATTACAAGCAATGCAAATGCACGGAACATTGCACAGGTCCTTACAACTTGTTCGTCTTCCTGTCCTTATTCCAAATTATTTGGGGCTAGTGTAGCTCGTTTTTTTCTTCCAAACCTCTAATCAGCTTTCATATTCTCATCAACTCCTTTTTCTTTTATATCGTCTCTCACACAGCAATCTTTTCATTGGTCTTCCTCTCTTTTTCTGACTATCAACATTCCTTACAACTTAACAAATTAAATAATATATGTAATTTATTTTTGAGCTTACATAGACGACCTTATTACGTTATTATTATTCTGCAGCTTACATTATTCTGAAGCAGGATTAAATATTGAAAGTAAATTGAGTGACAAATTCTTTAGAGAGTATTTCGGCTCCTATATCCGACCTTGTTAAACAGTAAAGGATAGCTATAAGGTTGCCTAATTTCCGTATAGTATTATTAAACAAGGATAGCAATTTAGGCTATCTGTTGTTCGTTCTTTATATTCATGGACATTCATGGACGTTTCACACCACGTCCTCTAGTCCCAAGCTAAGCTTATATGCTTGTGTTATGGATACCGGAATATGGATAGAATACATAATATACTACTTTACTTTTGTAAATACATACCTCTCACCCCTCGCCCGAACACTAGGCGAGGGGTCGTCCGCCACATTGGGCGCGACAGGTCCCCTGACCCGTCGCGCGTGGTCTCCTCGCGGGCCAGGGCCGCCGGCTATTGCGCGCCGACGACCCCTACCCGCGGCCCTGCGGGGGGGCAATGTTTGGCCCGCGCGTTCGCGCTCCCGCAGGGCCTCTCTCTTGACCGCCATCACCTCGGACGCAAACGAGGCGACGGCGGCCCAACACTCTCTGCTGCCAGCCATCGAGGCGATGACGGCCGGCAGCGACAAATTCACGCCTATTGCGTCAGTAAGCCTGACGCGCTGAGCGGACCAGGCCGTGCACACGGCCAACGTATGCTCGGCCGTGTCCACGGCTCCGGACGCACAACTCTTGCAGTCGGGCGCCGACTCTACTCCCACCAGCTCCCACAGGTACTTGGCAAAGCAGCCGTGACCTGTGAGGAGCTGGGTCAGATGGTAGATCGGCACCCTGTGCGGCGCCTCGACCCACTGACGCAATACCGGGCGCACGGCCGTGAGAAGCCGTGCGCTCACCCTGCTGTCTTCTTGTTTATTTGCCCACCTCCCGAAGAGGTCGTCGCGGAATTTGCCTCTTCAGCGAGTGACCTCGTCGGGGGTGGGCTCCACACCGTCTTGCCGCATCAGGGCCCTCCTTCGGTGAACCCCCGCCATGTTTAAGAAGTTAGGTTAGGTTAGTTAAAAAAATAATTAAATAAATTATTTAATTATAAATTAAAAGTACAACAACACTTTTAATTTAGAAAAAAAGTATATTTTTTAATTAAAAATAAAACACGTGCATTCATTATGCCTGACAGAAGTAATAACTTAAACTAAGTTAAACTATTTGATATAGCCATACAAACTAGCACCGTAACGCGCTACCTAGCGATCCCCCCGTCACGTTGAGCCCCCCGTGAAGAAAGGGGGCCACCCTTGCCGGGTCGTGGTAAGGCTCAAGGCACCACCATGGCCCGGTAGAGCAGAGATGGATTTAAAAAAAAATATCCGTAACGCGCTACGTAACGCGTTACGTAACGAATGGACAAACTCTTTTGATTACTGGACTATTTATCATTTTGGTTATAGTTTTAATAGCATACTGTTCCATGGCTTTAGGACCTATCTTTATCTATTTCAATTACCTATATAAAAAATCTCATATCAAAGTGATTGCCATTCTTCTCCAAAATAGGTTTACGAATATTTATGAGTGTGTTCAGTGAATTTGCTGATAGAGACAATTTTAAGAATATTTAACAAGCTTTTTAAAAAGTTAGAAGTATCTGTTCCGATTGTGAATCCTATAAAGAAGAACTGACACAAAACTCAAGGACTTTTTACATAAATTATAAGATAGCTCTTCACGCAAGTGAAACTGCGGCGTGCAGCTAGTGATACATATGAGTCAGGGATTTCAAACATTTAATTATTTCTTCTAAAGTAGGTATTATCTAACAGAAAGCTTTAATAATGTTGGAGCGATATCTCAGAATAAAACCCAATCGATTGGGTTGGGACGTTGACAGATCACATCAGTCTCCCTTTGAAGATTAACGTGAAACATCCAGATCCTTCGTGATTAAGTGATATTTAGTAGTAGACTGAAAAGATTGTTACAATGTTAATTAAGGATTTGCAAATACAAACATATTAAGTTGTATAAGAGAAATTGTCTACTGTAATTCGGGCATCGGTGCTAATTCTGGTAGCACAATAATTATCACAAATATGTATAAAATAAACTAAAATACACCACACCACAATCGGTTTAATTTTTTCTCCCTCTTCAGCCTATTAATGCTACCCACTGCTAAGCACGGCGCTGAGCAGGCGTGTTGGCACAGGGTTTACTTTCAAGTTTTCCATCTCTCAGTCTTCCTTCCCTTAGATGGCTCTTACAGCACCGTGGGAAAGAAATTGGGTGGTGACAATTCTTTTCTTAATCCGTCGCCACACGGACGGGTTCGATTGATATCATTGTGATATGGTGCACGCCTTTTAATAATTTTAAAACATAGGTACTTCTCTTTTCAGCTCTTTTAATTTTCCACTGATGACGTAATCCAATCCTATTATCCATGCACTGACTCTTACATCATGACATTACCCCTACAAAAATGTAATATATACTGAAGAAAAAAGAAAATAAGAGAAAAAAAAATCCGCGTTTGGAAACAGACACTTAGTTTCTGACGTTTCAAAAGAGCTTGTAAAACATGCCAACTTGAAATAAAAAATAGGTATTGACTTTTAGTTATGAGAAAGAAATGGGGTGGTGACAATTTTATTTTTTATCTGTCAGTACATGAGCTATACCTATGTGTATTAAGGGCACCACAAACGGCATATTACGATATATTAATATAGCGAGAAAGAGACATATATATTTAAATAAAACTACTTTTTACGGATTTAGACGCGTATATTTGTTTTAAATTCAAGTCTCACCCGTGACCATGGTGACTGCAAAGTCTCCGAAACGTCGGGCCAAAATTTAAAACAAATATACGCGGCTAAATCCGTAAATAGTAGTTTTATTTAAACAGATGAGTCGCGCAAGTGTTAGAAAATATTATGTTAGACAGATATATATTAATATAACGAGATGTACCTATACTTATGACGTCACGAGCGATATATCTGTCTCTGTTCTCATCTCATCTTTGTCTATATACTTGTGTCTCCTTCTCGCTATACTAATATATTATATTAATATTCCGTTTGTGACGCCCTTTAGGCAGACACATTACAGCTTCTTCTAAAAACTGGTCCAAACAGTCCCATTAAATGACTCGTGTAACTCTAACTTATTGTAGGGTTAATATCCTAATTATTTCTTAATTAGCGAAACGTACCATGTTCGATCGTTTGGACGAGTGCCTGTTTGCTCGATATAATAGCTATTGAGAGGGTTAATGTTAGGGATTGTTTAGATTAGGTTTTATTTGTATCTCTGTTATTCTATTTTTATCTTGTTCTGACTATTTTAGAGATACTAGGTATACTAAATAATAAAAAAACAATTAAATGGTTTGGAAGTCAGTTTAACAGGCTATGAAAGATTATGAAACATACCTAGTTTTCTTGGTATAGTACTTGGTGCTCCTATCTCTAAAATAATATAAGTCTCTTTTTTTTTCTCCATCCACGACACGAGCTTTCTCCATTTCAGGAAGGTATTTGGTTTATCACACCGCGCTGACCAAGCGTGTCGGCATAGGGCTTAGTTTCAAGTTTTCACACAGATCAAGTTTTCACTCTCTCATTGAAGAAGATATTGATTTTTGATATCTCTCAGCGGGCTATTACAGCATCCAAGGGCAGATATGGAGTGCCGCCACTTGTATTATTAATCTGTCACCACACAAGAAAAATAATAATATTATTAATATCGCGATAATAAGACATCAGTGGGGGGAAGGTAAACTTACGCTGTGTTGTCTAGGTAACAAAACCACAGTAAAATTCGTTAAGATCTGCAATTAAAAAAATAGAAATTTTATAAGATTTATGATCGTAATTTTAGTAACTAAGCAATTTAGGGGACGATGTCTGGCTTTGAAAGTTCCAATATAATTTTCATACATTTCTTTTATTAAGTAGAAAGTAAAATATAAAATTAAAGTAATATTCATAGTTTGTGTCAACGATTTATTATGGTTTACGTACTTACAATATTAGCTAAATTTTATTATTTTCGTTGTCCACGTCTCAAAGAAATGTAATGTTTTTGGGCGTGGCTTGTACGCATGTTTGTTATTTTATTATCTTATAAACATATTAAGAAATTCCGATAGTAAGTAGGTATTAGGTATAGATAAATTTGTTTCAACCGCTCGAGTGTTCAACAGATTTTTCTGGAAACAAAAATCAATATTGCCATTTCTGAGCAATATAAGTATGTAGTAACAAAATTCTACTCAAAATAATAAATATAGATAATAGGGAAAAATAAAGGATCTCTAACACTTGCGTGACTCATTTGTTTAAATAAAACTACTTTTTACGGATTTAGACGCGTGTATTAGTCAGTCTTACCTATGACTATGGTGACTGGAAAGTCTCCGAAAAGTCGCGAGAAATAAAAAACTAACACACGCGTCTAAATTCTTAACAAGTAGTTTTATTTAAAATACAAAATATAGTTATTTTGAAATTTTAGTGCATTATATTATTGCAAACGGACTTTTTAATTTTCAATGAAGTCTTGTTACATAATTTACTTATCCTTTTTTATGCAAATGGCTTGAAATTTCTGTATAAACTTATCTTTGTTCGCTTATTATGTAATTTATTCAGTGACTGCAATAGAATTGAATTGGGGAAACTTTTATACGAGTTTAACTGTAGGGGTTAAAATTTTATGAGAGTTTTAAGTAATCCAGTTAGTCGATTAGAGAAAGTACTTTGTATAAGTAGCAATTACATTGTAGATATCAAAACCGTTGTTTAATTATGATGAGATATAAGTTTGGTTTTGATATTTTCTTGGATTTTTATATCGAACAGCGTATGGCCCTCGCCCAAGTAATAGGCGAGGACCTGTTGCTGAGAGTAATGATCAGCGCTATGCTTCACAGGGACAGGCTCTGTGAAGGCGTCGTGTAATGCTACTAAAGGCTAGAGGCTCCGCCAAGCAAGGGCAGGGAGAACGACGAACGGCGACGCCAGTTCGCTAACCTCCTCCCCCGCGTTAATAAGATGTTTCACGTGCTGTGCCGCCAGAACAACGTTGAGCCATCAGAGAGAGTCCAGAAGAGGCAACATCTGACACTCCAGTAAGACGAGAAGAGAACCACAGTTACGTTTAGTCGGTTTTGCGGCGTCGCTTTTGTGGTGTCCGGATCACCTGACCGTCAGCGAGTCTGACACTACCCACTCCTACCAACGCTGTTTTATCTGCGTTGACAGAAGTGGGTTTACGTGAATTCCCCTGCGAAGCAAAAGGTTACAAGTGATTTTCACCTAGGTACCTAGAATAATGAAAATGGATTGATCTGAAATAGAGAGCGAGTGGACGGAGAAAGGCTGATGGATTGGTAGATGGGCAACTTATTAGGCAAGCTTTTAAAAAACTGTGCAATCAGTAAGTATCAAGTTTATGGTTTGTGTTCAAAAACTAAAAATGTATTTCAACCTATATTATAGTTACACTGTTTTAGTAAAGCCTCTTTTCTTATCTTACCACACAAACAGACCGTGGATCACTTCCTGATTTTCACCTACAGCGTTTTTGTTCATATAAATGTGTAGGTACCATTTTGTTTTATGAGGAAAAAGTGATCCGGGACTAAAGTAACCGCTTTTGTAAGGTGTGAAGAACATATCTCAGTATTACGTCAAGTATATATTATCATGTCTTCTTGTGTACCTCTGTAATAAATGATAGTTCATCTGCAGCTTTTACTTTTACTGACTGAGACAAAAAAAGAAGAAGCTTACTTTCATTTATTTAATTATAATAAATTTAATACAAAAAAAAAGAATTAAGTATAACAAAACATAATAACGTAAAAAATAATTAAAAGTAGAAATAAATAATTAAAAGGGTAATTAAACTTTTTAAGGTAAGCTTTTGTATAATTGCACTAAATAAATTACTATTCGATTATTCCTACCTTGCAACTTTCTTCATCATCAAAATAGGTCATCATTAAAGTATCTGCAGACTAAATTTATCGTAATAATATGTTTTTTTTTTAACCATGATACTATCTTTTTTCCGTGTAGAGACGCAAAAGTCAAAAAAGTAGATCCCAATTCCTCCAAAAGTGAAGGAGCCCATGCCCAACAGTGGGATGTAAATGGGCTGGAGAGAGAGAGAGAGATACTCTTTTCTTACTTTACATATGTATTATCATAACAAAATATTTCAGATATGACTATTAAGTTTCGCAATGATTTTATTGGCAATATGGACAGGGGGAAGCAAATAATCTCTTCTTGATTTCCCTTGAGAGCACGTGTATGTGAAATGATAACATATTGTACCACTACTATGACAATCACTATTCAGGTCAACAGCAACATAGTCTAATTAAAATATGCAGTAATCTATACTTATTACTTGTCTATATCTCTCTCTCTCTCTCTCTCCAGCCCATTAACGTCCCACTGTTGGGCACAGGCCTCCTCCACTCTGGGAGGGATTATGGTCTACTGTGCCGCGCTGACCAGGTGTGTTGGCACAGGGTTTAGTTTCGAGTTTTCCGTCTCTCACAGTAGATGTTATCTGTGTGCAATATTCCTTAGCTGACTTTTACAGTGCCCTAGGGAGGAGATCGGGTAGTGACACTTGTATTCTTAATCCGTCACCATACGGAAGTATCTCTATATCTATATTAATATTTTAAAGCTGTAGAGTTTGTTTGTTTGTTTGAACGCGCTAATCTCAGGAACCACTGGGCCGATTTGAAAAATTCTTTCAGCGTTAGATAGGGAATTTATAGAGGAAGGCTATAGGTTCTATAACATCACGCTACGACCAGTAGAAGCGAAGCAGTAGTGAAATATGTTGCAAAAACGGGGAAATTTTTCTAAATATCACGAGGATGGAGTCACGGGCAACAGCTAGTATTCTATATATTATATATATACACGTTCTTAAATAGACGCGTCTTATTTCGCATAAAGTGATTTTATTTAAAAGATTCAGTCTTTAGTGCAATAATGAACTTTGTTAAAAACATAAAAACGCAAAAAAAACTCAAAATTAATAATTGACATTATGGCATCACAGTTGGTTCTAAGTGTATGAGAAGTTTGGTTTAATCTGACTAATGTAAGTGGGTGGAAATTACTTTCAAAGATTCCGTCACATGTAGTTTATTATTATTTCCGTTACATTTAATACCTACATAGATAGAGATAGTTCTGACGAGCCTCGTGGTTGAGTGGTTTATGTAACGGACTGCCGATCAAGAGGTCACGGGTTCGATTCCCGCTCGGGACAATCATTTGTGTGATATTTATCATTGTAATACAAATGTTTGTTCTGCATCTGGGTGTTTCTATGTATTATAAGTATGAATTTACAAAAGAAAAGTAAAGTCCCGCTTGCGGCAGTCAATTTTTTCCACCATAATTTGATTTGTTAAGTAAGGCATAGCATGTCAATTGCAAAATCAATAAATTACTTTAAAAGTAAAGTAGTTTATGGATTCTATCCGTATTCTGGTACCCATAACACAAGCATATAAGCTTAGCTTGGGACCAGAGGACGTTGTGTGAAATGTCCGTGAATATTTATTTTATTTATTTATAGATAGTAAATAAGACACACTATTGATTTCGACTAAGTTGAGTTTCATTTCGTAAATAATAATTAAACTTCATTGATTTTTTTAGTAAAAATATAAAAATTTTAACACCGAAATTGTCAAAATATTATTTTTGTGAGTAAAATTTTAACTATATTTTTTAGTTCCAAGGATTTAAAAAAACAACGCTATTAGTTCTCAAGATAGAACTTTCAAATACTCTATACGATTTATATCTAGTAGTACAAAACACCTATTTGGCTTCCAAGCTACTGACTTCGTTCCGCATAGATAAGCTTTGCGGAACTGGAAGTTTGGGGTTGGTATTTACTCTTGGCTTATGTTTAAAGTACCGTCTAGTTAACCTAGAATATACAACATAGCTTCTATACCTACTAGGCAGGTACTTAACGTGAATAAATTTTAACGCGAAAAGAAGATGAAAATGTACTTTTATATCGTAGCAGATGGTGCTACATAGTGTCTGCTTACCCCTACGGGAAATAGGCGTGACTGTATGTACGTATATATACAATAGATACATAAATATATTTAAATGATTTGTATAGAAATTTTGTAAATGTAATAATATCATTTTGTCATTCGTTAAAAAATAAAATCTATGCTACTACATTTTTTTAAATATTTTCTAAAGATTGCGCTACTTACTAATACCACGTTTTAAGGAGATTAATGATTTTACTTAACCAATTTGATCATATTACACATCAAGCCCAAAACCAACTTATATTTCCTGAAACGTGTCGAAAATTCTGACATTATAAACTAATTCTGTAATGTAATAAATAAATAAATAAATATTCATGGACATTTCACGCTACGTCCTCTGGTCCCAAGCTAAGCTTATAATATGCTTGTGTTATAGGTACCAGAATACGGATAGAATACATTATACTACTTTTTTTTTGTAAATACATACTTATAATACATAGAAACACCCAGACGCTGTACAAAAATTTGTATGACAATTAGAAAAATCACACAAATGATTTTCCAGAGCGAGAATCGAACCCGCGACCTCTTGATCGGCAGTCCGTTACCAGAACCACTACACCACGAGACCCGTCTGTAATGTAACTGTATTTCTAAAACAATATTAATGTCAAGGTTTATTATAAAATAAATCCCCATAAAAGCAATAAAATGACACAAAAGCAACAGCTGGACGATAAAACCCTTAAAAAATAATATTCCTTTATAAACCCGAGCCCTTTATCATCATTATTTAGGGACACTAGAGCTGTTATATTACTCCCAAAATTATCAAACTTAGGAATATAGTTTATGAGTGTTGTAACCGTCTTTGACATTGATTTATGATAATAACCTAGAACAGAATATACAAGTTTTATAATGTTTTATTATGATAGTGTAACCGAATTGCGTTTACGATGTCGCGGTTACAATCCCCGTAAGAAAAAACTAAGTACCCGGATTCGACTTGCATGTAGTTTCTTGTCTGTTCTTCTTTATAGGATTCACTAGTAGGATTCATTAGATTCCTAGTTTCAAACTTTTTAAGTTTGTTAATTAAATAAAATAAAATCTTTACAACAGAATCTTTTTCCTAAAGCTTTGCTGTCTGTCTGTCTGTATCTCTGGATCGATGATAGCTAGAGAGGTGAACAACATGTGACGTTACTAATTATAAAACAAAGTCGTTATTTTTGTATGTATGTCTCAATGTGAGCTTATATGCTTATAATTATTATTATTATTATTTTTTTAAATCCACGCGTATGAAATAGCGGACAACAGCTATTTATTTTCATTTCCTACTTAAATATTCTGGTCAAAAGCAAGTGTAAATACAAGATTTCAAACGATTGCGTAGCGTAACAAAAGCTTTATGGTCCTTCGAAGTACGACCAAGAGTGACACCCACGTATCTTTTGTTTATGAAGTCACGTAAATGTTATAAATAATGGTTATAAATCTGGAGTATCTTTCTTAATTGTGTCTCTTGTTATATTATGTGATACTATACGGTATATAGCAGATATATATAAACAAAAATAAACAATTTAACGATGATTTTGCTTTCCTGATTCTAGAAATATACTAGCTGACCCGGCAAAAAAAGGTTGAAAAATAGATGTTGGCCGATTCTCAGACCTACTGAATACGCATGTAAAATTTTATACAAATCGTTCAAGCCGTTTCGGAGGAGTACGGTAACTAACACTGTGACACGTGAATTTTATATATTAGATTAATATTTATTATAAGCTTAATTTATTTAGGATTTCGTACTCAAAGGGTAATAAAATGCAAAGAGTCTGCTGTCTCTCCGCCTATCTGTCACCAGGCTTATATCTAATAACAAAGCGTCCTAGTTAAACAGTTATGGTCTTATTCATAATGACTTATCGGAGGTTTAAAAGTTCGCTAAAATCGGTTCGCGAAAATTGTTAAAACTTGTTATTAATAATAGTCTTTTTACAATAAAACATTTGTTATCTCTCCGATAAAATCTCCGTTTATACTAATAAAATTTTAACAGATGATGTTTTTCTAATGTCGCTAATATTAGAAAACACAAAATTAGAAGACACTAGGTCGCGGACGCCGCTGCGCACTCGTCCTGAAGATGAGCATCGGATATGCTCGAAACCTGGGTCAACATCATCGATCCCAAAACAGTGAGTGTTAGCCGGTAATATAATATTTCTTATATTGATGATGATTAAAGTGTGATGGTAATGATACGGGAGTATTTGTGGCGATTCTATTTTGTACTTGGCCGGATTTTTCATACTCTAGTTTCGAGACAGAAGGTCCTCGAGTGGCGACCACGTACCGGACCACACAGTATGGGGCGGCTGACAAAAAGATGGACTAACGATATCGTCAATAGCGCCGGGGGGTGGTTGGATACAGTTCGCATAGGACTGCGCGTTGTGGCGTTCCATGTCTTATCCAGCAGTGGACGGAGAAGGGCAGGTAGATGGATGGATGAAAAGTTTCGCGTAAGTGCGCCGGTAAATACGCCTGTAGTATTTAGTTTTCAAAATAGATTACCTAACTTTCGTTGGTTTTAGTACAACTACAAAATAAAACTGGTTTCATCTACCCTATCCATTAAGTTGAGTGATGAAAACGTAGAATTTATTTTATTAAAGAATACGTGATAAACTTTTGAGGACTTAAGCTTATTTCGCTTACATATTGTGAATGAATTGTGAAGATCTGTATGGAATCGGATTTAGAAAGAATTTAAACGTATCGCTTAATGACCCGGATTGGTTCTGGGTTTATTTATATTTTAGCTAGCTATTACATGCAACTTCGAACGCGTTTTATTAAAAAAAATCTAATTATACCCAAAAATTCATCCTCTTGAACTACTCTATCTATTAAAAAAAAATTGGTCAAGTGCGAGTCGGACTCGCGCACGAAGGGTTCCGTACCATTATCTATGCAACATAAGGCAACGTTATTAGTATCGATCAAGAAACGGTAAAAAAATCATGTTTGTTGTATGGGAGCCCCCCCTTAAATATTTATTTTATTTTATTTTTAGTATTTGTTGTTATAGCGGCAATAGAAATACATCATCTGTGAAAATTTCAACTCTCTAGCTATCACCGTTCTTGAGATACAGCCTGGTGACAGACGGACGGACGGACGGACGGACAGCGAAGTCTCAGTAATAGGGTTCCGTTTTTACCCTTTGGGTACGGAACCCTAAATAAATTGGTCAAGTGCGAGTCGGACTCGCGCACGAAGGGTTCCGTACCATTATCTATGCAACATAAGGCAACGTTATTAGTATCGAGCAAGAAACGGTAAAAAAATCATGTTTGTTGTATGGGAGCCCCCCTTAAATATTTATTTTATTTTATTTTTAGTATTTGTTGTTATAGCGGCAATAGAAATACATCATCTGTGAAAATTTCAACTCTCTAGCTATCACCGTTCTTGAGATACAGCCTGGTGACAGACGGACGGACGGACGTCGGACGGACGGACGGACAGCGAAGTCTCAGTAATAGGGTCCCGTTTTTACCCTTTGGGTACGGAACCCTAAAAAGACCGCATCTTATCTGGGTCTCAAGTCCGGTAAATGAATTGTGTCACAGTGGTAGATTAATGGCACATTAACAATAGACTACCAAACTTGATAAAATTCGCCACTGAGCAATCAGATATTGCATTTATTGATTGCATAGTGGCGAATTTTGTCAAGTTTGGTAGTCTATTGTTAATTTTTTGTTACAAATGATACCATTCAATTGAACTTTCACTGAACATTGAATAGCGGACTTGACCACGTGGGTCTTGGAGCTCTCTGAAATGGAATTGGGATTGAAAGTTGTTTTTCTTTTTTTAAATATTCACGCAAATTTTACACAACGTCCTCTGGTCCCAAGCTAAGCTTATATTGCTTGTGTAATGGGTACCAGAATACGAATAGAATACTTAAACTACTTTTCTTTTATAAATACATACTTATAATACATATAAACGCCCAAACGCAGAACAAACATTTGTATGATATTTATAAACATCACACAAATGATAGTCCCGAGCAGGAATCGAACACGCAAACGGCAGTCCGTTACACGAACCACTAGATCACGAAGCCCGTCTGTGTTAATATTGCGCATACAAGACGCATAATGAACATGTGATATCAATATTAATTTGTTTTTAAAACTTTCTTAAAATTAATCGAGTTCATGTAAAAACCATTTATATAAAATATTTTTTTATTTCGTCTTTTTGTATTCAATAGGAAATGTTTTATAAATAGCGTAGCAATTCTACATTTAAGCGAAAAACCATTGATTTCTATTTTAGTTTGAGTGAAGACAAGCACTGTGAAGAAACCTACAGCATAAATTTCTTTATTTTTATTGTTGAAAGCGCTGAAAGAAGTAAATGAAAAGTTCTAGAAACATTCATAGAGTATTGAACAGTTTATACCTATCGACGCTGTTTATAAAACCGGTCAAGTAGGTATTGAGCTCACAAACTAAGGGTTCTTTACCGTTTATATTATAATAATAATATTTTCGTCATCATCATCATCATCATAACATCAGGCCTTTTTCCCATAGGGGTAGGCAGAGACTATAGAGCGCCATCTGCTACGATCCAAATCTGGTCATACATGCCCGACGATATTTTCGTCATAACGACCCTAAATAATGAAATAGGGCACAAGAATAATGATGATGAATGAATGTATTATTTATTGTAGCATTGATTGATATACACAAACTGAGAAAATTTCAGCTCTCTAGCTATCATTTTTCAAGAGATAATTATAGACTGGTGACGGACGGACGGCTGGACAGCGAAATCTCAGTAATAAAGTCGTGTTTAACCTTTTCCTACGGAACTATAATAATGATTAGATCAAAACCCAAGATTAAATACATTCAGAAAGCTTTTGCTAAGAACAGATTAATAGCCAAAACTTTCTTAAATACACTTCAAACCTTGACAGGCTTACAGCTTAGTGTTGGTCCGCCGTTCACAAGGTCGCTGGTTCGAATCCCGCTTAGGACAATCATTTTGTGTGATATTTGTGGATGTCATACAGCGTGCGGGTGGGTGCGTCTGGGTCTGGGTGTTTGCTACGTATCATATGTATCTATTTAAAAAAGAAAAGTAGTCTAATGTAGTATACCCGTATTCTGGTACCCATAACACAAGCATATAAACTTAGCTTGGGTCCAGAGGACGTTGTGTAAAATGTCCATGAATATTTACTTATTTCAAACCTTCCTGTTAGATATTCGGTGTCTTTTAATAACCTGAAAGTTCTTAAAAGGCACTTTTTATGTAATAATTATAAAAGCAATGCTATCAAAGGCTGAAACGTGTTGTACCCTTCAAGAAAATGGAAAATATAAAAGGAAGAGTTGATTAAATGGCTTCTGAGCCCTTCCCAGTTGTACACTTTGTATAGAATTATGCTTGTTCAGAGTTTGATGTGGGTAGAAATGATTTTTATTATACACATAGGTATGTATGGATTTTTCTTTAGATGAACCTTCTTTGATGGGTCTCAAGTGTGCTATGAAGTATTTAATATGCAAGCTCTTGATCTCTCAAGTTGAAATTTATTAGTTGCTGTTATTTTTAACACGCTTATAATAGTTCGGTAGGTATCTATCAATGTATTAATCTATGTAACGGAATCTTTTAAAGTTATTTTCACTCACTTGCAATAGTCGGATAGATCTGAAATTTCGCATGCTTTTTAAGGATCGATGACGATGCAATAAATTATAAAATATTCAGAATTTTTAAGCGCGTTTTTTAGTTTTTGAACTTAGCTAATTGTTATTACATTTATATATTTCATTCTGCTTAATATTCTAATTCTGAGCTTACTCCAAGGTTTTAAGTCAGGATTATTAGGGTCTTACGTTTTTGCCATTTTAGCTTTTCTTATAATTTCAGTGGTACTAATTGACGAGCCTCGTGGTTGAGTGGTTTATGTAATGGACTACCGATCAAGAGGTCGCAGGTTCGATTCCCGCATGGGACAATCATTTGTGTGATTTTTCTAATTGTCATACAATGTTTGTACTGCGCCTGGGTGTTTCTATGTATTATAAGTATGTATTTACAAAAGAAAAGTAGTATAAGTATTCTCTCCGTATTCTGGTACCCATAACACAAGCATACAAGCTTAGCTTGGGACCGGTGGACGTTGTGTGAAATGTCCTTGAATATTTATTATTTATTTATTTACTATTTATCTCCATTTGTGATTAATGCTTAAATGAAAGAAAACAGCAATATGTAAAAAAAATTAAGACAACATAAACGCTTTAGCAATTTGCGTTGAAATCACGTTTTCGCAACAACGTGTTAATCTTTTCAAGGAAATGAGAATTCTTTCCTTTTCCTATTCACGTTTAAATATGGTTATTTTTTTTTAATCTTAATCACTGTTTTGTTTTTTTTAATCTAAATTATATTGTTTTTACTTACTTAAATACAATATTTGTAATACCTATAATATAAGATAGCTTGATTTAGGGCGTTAGAGGCCGTTGTGTGAAATGTGCATGAATATTTATTTTATCTATTTTAATATTATAAAGCTTAAGAATTTGTTTATTTGAACGGAATGGTATACGTTTTTATAACAAACTCCCTAATGATGTGAAAGAATGAAATAAATCTAAGTTTAAAAAATTTGTAAAATCTAAACTATGTAAAAAGGCGTATTATAAAATTTCAGACTATGTTAATGACAATAAATCTTGGGAGTAAATTGTTCCAGAGCAACACATATTAATATAATTGTAATTTGTATAAATTGTAATGATTATTTAAAAAATAAAATTAATATGACAAAAGATAACGATATCTGCTGAGTTTCTTACGCCGGTTCTTCTCAGCGGATTGAAAGTCCTGAACCGGTGGTAGAGAAAAAATTTTTTGGACATATCATAGGAGCTTATTTTTTTTTTTGGCAAAAAGAGAATATGCCTACGTGAATAAATGATTTTTGATATTGATTTTGAACGCGTCAGTCTCAGGAATTACTGGTTCGAATTAAAAAATCAGGGACTGTATCCTAAACACAGGCTAAATTCTTAGCCTAGTTAGGTAATGCAGGATCGCACTCGCATCTCTGTACTTATAAAACAGTTTTTGTAAACAGCTGTACTACTAAACAATCTTGTATTTGCGAAATAAAGAATATTTATTTATTTTATTTATTTATAAAAATTAATTATTTTTATGTGGGATAGTTCATTTTTCGAGGATGTTCTTAGGCTATATAACATCACGGTGTGACTAATAAGAGCAAAGCATCACTGAAAAATGTTAGCAAACCAGGGAAAATGTTCTAAATTCCACGCGTACGAAATCGCGTGCTACAGTTAGTTTATTTATAGAAGACTTATTCTGCCTATAAACTTTATTTCATGAAACACATGGTTTTTCCATAAGACGAGGATGTTTAGTCTCCTTGGAGACGATTGTCAGGCATGTTGTTTAATACGTAAGCAATGGCTTTTATTTTCAGCTGATTACCTTAGAATTTTACCTTAGAAAATAATGGATGGCAAAATTAATGAAAGTGCGACCGCGCGTACTTACCCAAATAAATACAACAGAAATTTTAAGTTCATGGCTGCAAATACTCATTTGTCTCACTCATCGCGTACAGATTCCATCTTTAATTCAGCAATATTCTTAATTAAACCCTAAAAACTAGGTAAATAAATGCTTAGAATATTAAACGCCTTTGTGAAGAAATTGACGCCATAATTTATTCATAGAATGGGGATCATTAAAAAATTGTATATTTTTTTCCAACACCGCTGTGCCAAACACGCTTATAGTCATCGCGGCATAGTAGACGGTTATGCCTTATAAAGGCCTCCTCCCTTTTTTATTCGAGGTTTGGTTCCCGTGTGGTGACGTCTTAAGAATAAAAGTGTCACTACCCCGTCTCCGCCCAATGGTGCTTTAAAAGTCAGCTAAGGGATATTGCACACAGATAACATCCTCTATGAGAGACGGAAATCTCGAAAATAAACCCTAAACGCCTGGTCAGCGCGGCACAGTAGACGATAATCCCTCCAAAGTGGAGGAGGTCCGTGCCCAACAGTGGTACGTAAATGGGCTGGAGAGAGAGAGAGAGAGAGAAGGTTTGTTTTTTAAATTCCACGCGTACGAGTAGTAGGCAACAGTTGTATTCTTATATATGGCAGTTTAGATTTCAGATATCACATGCAAGAAATCTTCAAGTTTCACTTCTGAACTACGATTATTCAGGCCTAGAAGATATTATCTCTTGATAACACTCTGCTTGACACCTATAAGATTAATAGGTACGAATAAGATTCTCTGATCGGTCCTAAAAGATAAGATATGAGACCTTACGGTTAGTTTAGCACTATTTCAGCTGTCAGCGTAAAAGAAGCTTAGTTTTTAGAAAAATAGTCTTATCTTATTCCAATGTCTACCAAAATTTTATTGTTATAAAAACTAAAGTTTACGATCAAATCAAGACAGATGGATTTTCAAAAGTAGTGAAATAATAGTCCCCGTTTTCCAATGGCAGAGCATAATGCGACTCAGTGCCGCACAATGCCGCACAATGCTGACGCTTAATTGGAACGTGAATTAGTTTTAAAATGCGCCAGCAGAGTGCGCTAAGTATAGTGTTGAAAAAAAAATTTCTAAAATAAACATTGTATTCACATTATATGTGTGGAATTTAAAAAAAGTCATTGTTTATACCTTCATCCATACTTATATTTATTTATTTTTAACTCAGCTTGAATTAACTTTGAATATTTCCAGAAAACTCCGACGAAAAGAAGGCCTTAAATTTTTTTTTAACAATAAATAATATTACTAACGATAATTAGATAAATAAAATTTCAATCAATGCCAATATAAAGAAAAAATACTTGTTAATTTTCTGTCGCTGAAGTTGGTATGGATTGCACGCATCACTTTTGAGAGTGCTCGATTGTGCGATGCGATGCTGTAATTGGAACACTCAACGTTGAGCATTGTGCCGCATAATGCGCTATTGTGCGCTGATTGGAAAACGGGGAGTAAAAATAAATTGAGTTTTAAAAGTAAGAACCAGTATTGAATTTTTTTTTTAATTTTTCAAAATTAATAAATATAGTATTTTTATACTTTTGTTATATATTATCATCGCTCCTTAATATGTGTGCACAATTTCAGACAAACCTGAATTTTACAAGTGCTTAAAATCACTTTCAAAGATTCCGATACAAAGTAATTCGTCAGAAATTATTTTGCATACAAAGAAATATACACGTTTATCTCAAACTTTTAACAAACACAAACAAACATTACTACAAACACAGTAGTGTTTGTAGTAATGTTTGTTTGTGTTTATAGTTTATATTAACACTAGCTGTCCCGGCAAACGTTGTTTTGCAATACTAAAAAAAAAGTTTGAAAAATAGATGTTAGCCGATTCTCAGACCTACTGAATGTGCACAGCAAATTTCATAAAAATCGGTCTAGCCGTTTCGAAGGAGTACGGTAACTAACACTGTGACACGTGAATTTTATATATTAGATTAGATAAGATAAAAAAAAAAAATATTCTTCATAAAGTATGTAACTCTATATACGTTTTGACATTTCAGAGGAACAACGATAAATTGTATCGGAATTCATGCACCCAATATGTGTTTGCGAAGAAATATGAGACATTCAGTTAGGCGACTATAGAATATCAAATTTTTGTATAAGAAATTCATATCGTATCGAAAATTAAGATGGGATAGGCATGTTCTTCGATTTTATTCATTGCCTTTTTCTAGTTTATTTTTATGAGATACTAGCAGTGCCCGCGACTTCGTACGCGTGGAATTAAGAAACGAAATATTAAATGAACTAAAAATAACGCCATTTTACAGCTAATTAGTAAATCGTCAGTATGGTTCTCTTTTCTTGCACAGTTCTAAAGAAGTAACACACATGGCCCAATGTCATTTTAGTAAATGATATCTCAGAGCTTCATAATGCCTTTTTAGGTCTTTGTACAAACCCTTATACTCTCAATACGGTGTCCGTCTGTCTGTCTATCCACTCGTTGATCTTTTTTTTACTCAGCCACGGCTGAAGTTGTTAATTTGAAACTTATACCAAATGTAGATCTATGCGGTCCCTTGCTGCAAAAGATACAATCAATAATTTAGATCTACGCATTCAGAAGATATAACCGAACTACAGCCATTTTTGAGTATTTTCCACTTTCGCTAGGGAATCAAAATTTACAGGTTACTTCCCACTATCCTAGAGACTTGAAATTTGGCATGGTCCAAAATGAATAAATAAAAATACTTCATTATATTAAAGCGTATATAAATAAGAATTTTCCACACAATGTCCTATAGTCCCAAGGTAAGCTTTATATGCTTGTGTTATGGGTACCAGAATACGGATAGAATACACAATTTACTTTTCTTTTGTAAATACATACTTATAATACATAGTAAACACCCACCCTTATAATACCATAAACATGGCTCTTAATTTTTTTATCCGTGAGGACATATAATTCGCTTGCTGATGAATATTTCTTTTTTATTCATATTGATTGAGAAGCTGTTGGTTTGAAATAAATAAATCTCATAAATAAATGAAAAATTAGAATATTTTGTTGTTCTATCTTTATCTTTTAAAGTTTAAGCAGCGTAAGCAAAATAGTTAACTCTTTTAGCTGATTTTTTTCAGAAAAATCCAAATATTTTACGGAACCCTAATTTTTCCAAAATAAAATCTAGCCTATTTTAAGCGCAGATAATGTAGCTTTCAAATGGTGAATGAATTTTAAAAAACGGTCTAGCAGTTTTTGAGCCTATTGACCATACGCCGACGCCGACGCCGACGCCACTGTCGATGCCAACACCTATAAAACTAACTCAGCACCGATACGTCGGGGTTTGAGCAACGTAACGTCCATACGCCGGAGGCGTCGGCGAAGCCGGCGCCGACGACGACGCCGACGCCGAAGCCGATGCCGACGACGACGCCGACGCCGAAGCCGACGCCGACGACGACGCTGACGCCGAAGCCGACGCCGACGACGACGCCGAAGCCGACGTCGTCGCCTGCGTCGCTGTAGATGCCAACGCCTATAAAAACCAACTCAGCACCAATACGTCGGGATTTGAGCAGCGTAACGACCATACGCCGACGCCGACGCCGATGCCAACACCTATATAAACCAACTCAGCATCGATAAGTCGGAATTTGAGCAACGTAACGACCATACGCCGACGCAGTCGACGACGCCGACGCCGCTGTCGATGCCAACACCTATAAAAACCAACTTAGCGCCGATACGTCGGGATTTGAGCAACGTAACGACCATACGACGGAGGCGTTGGCGAAGCCGGCGCCGACGACGACGCCGAAGCCGACGCCGACGCCGACGTCATCGCCTGCGTCGCTGTAGATGCCAACGCCTATAAAAACCAACTCAGCACCAATACGTCGGAATTTGAGCAGCGTAACGACCATACGACGGAGGCGTCGGCGAAGCCGGCGCCGACGACGACGCCGAAGCCGACGCCGTCGCCAACGTCGTCGCCTGCGTCGCTGTAGATGCCAACGCCTATAAAAACCAACTCAGCACCAATACGTCGGGATTTGAGCAGCGTAACGACCATATGCCGACGATGACGCCGGCGCCTATAAAGACCAACTCAATACTGATCCGTCGGGGATTGAGCAGCGTAACAACCTGTACAATACTGACTTTTACACACACTAAGACGCCGTGACACGTGGTATCTTTATAAATTATTGCATATGTGTTAATCTGATATGTAAGCTATATTATTGCAAAGTTTCACGAAAATCCATCCGTCTTTACGTGAAAGAACAACAAACATCCTTACATTCATACATCCAACCATACATCGAAACAATGGAGTATAGATATAGAGACCGGGGAAACGTTCTCGTTGCTCAGCGAACAGTTTAACTTTATTTTATCACGCGTAATTCTTTTTTCGTCATATCTCCGAAGATATTCATTTAAATTGCATGCTGTAAAGAGCAGTTATTATCTATATTAAATGCGTAAGCTAACTAAGGTATTTAATTTGATAAAAAATGTTACTATATACACATAAATAGCTTTTGAAAACATCCTATTGAATTTGATAATTTTGTTGACGTTCTTATGGGTACAGCGGGTTTTCCTTAAAAGATAGACATATGGCCTCGCGGACTTTTTTAAAGATCTATAGGTAACAAACAATTTCTCCATACATTACTTTGTTGTAACTCACATGGATAAGGCAGCGTTTTCATTTAAAGCTCGCGCGCGTGACTTTTTTCCCCGTTTCTTGCAACATTTTACACTGATGCTTCGCTTCTATTCGTTGCAGCGTGATGTTATATAGCCTATAGCCTTCCTCGATAAATGTATTATCCAACACTGAAAGAATTATTCAAATCGGACCAGCGGTTCCTGAGATTACCGCGTTTAAACAAACAAACAAACAATCAATCAAACAAACAAACAAACTCTTTCGCTTTATAATATTAGTATAGATATATTTCTTGTTGTTTAATGTGTATTTTATACATAAAATATTTCTTTCATCTAATAAGAAACGTTAAACCATCCTAACACTTATTATTATATCGCAAAGAATGAAAATAATATAGTAAACTTTTTTGAATCCGATAAAGTGAGGGGCCCTATTGAAGCATTGTTATTTAGCGAGCGCAACCATCATTTTTTTTTCGGAAAGCATTCTGCGGCACTTTTACAGTTTGGCACTTTAAATAACAACTAAAATAAAGCTATAAATAAATAAAGATAAAAGTTTGTATTTTTAGAGATTAATAGAACCCCATATTACTATATTACCTTTATAGTTTACGATAAAAATATTCGTCAAATTGTTAGGGTTTGTTTAATCGATATACTAAATCGAATATTTGGCATTCAGATATCGACTTCCTTTTTCAAATATTGGCAACATTACAATATGTCAAGGGACTTTTTGGGCGGGAGGTTGGTTCGGTAGAGTAAGTAGATGCGATTTTTGGTGAAACAGTCTTATTTTGGATTAAAATATAGATAATAAGAGTTAAGAATAGATTTCATATACATAGATTGAGTTGATAACTGAAATTGTGTCCTTAATCCGGAATAGATAAATGGATGGATAATACTAGAGAAGTAGTCTAATACATTGTATTTGTGGAAATTATCAAACACAGAGAATAAAAATATTTACAGTAACAATTATGAAGTACCATTCACTAGAACCCGAAGGAAAGCTCTTAATAAAAGTGATAGATTACAATTTCATTTCGACTATTTTAGGTTAATGGGCCTCGCAGTATATTAGTTATCGTAGATGAGTGGCATCCATGCGCCGGTTTGATCCCTGTACAAGATCGTATTCTGGTAGGCACTCATAAAGCAATAAGCCTTACTTAAAAATTTGATTTATATCGTACTGCATATTTCAAAAACAGCAGATTCGGCCTAGACTAATTAAAAATGATACGACATAAATCGTTAAAATTGGTTAAAAATTAAATCTAGACTAATATTGTGCTTGTTTGTTTGTTTGTTTGTTTGAACGCGCTAAGATCAGGCACCGCTGGTCCGATTTGAAAAATTTTTATGTGTTGGATAGTAAATTTATTGAGGAAGGCTAAAGGCTATATAACATAACGCTGCGACCAATAGGAACGAAGCAACAGTGAAATATTTTGCAAAAACAGTGAAAAATTTCTAAATTGCACTCGTAAGAATTCCCGGGGAACTGCTGGTCATAAGAATATTTGTATGAACGTTTGCTTTAACAGAAAATTTATTCCTTGTCACGCTCGAGGTTCCGTACAAATGAAACTTTATCAATCTGTACCAATGAAACTTTGACCCTGTAAGTATTCCTTATGTATACCGTAATGAAATTCAATTTGAACGGTTTTTGTATCAGCTAGGGTCTTCCCAAGATTTTATTTATAATTGTCTTAGTGCTACGTAAATTCGCCTTATTGATATTGGCATTACACATTATCATTTAGTTTTGTTGTAAAATATACAATTGAATTAAAACAAAAAACAATGAAAAAAGAAACCATGTAGTTTCTTGTCTGTTCTTCTTCATAGGATTCTCGTTTAGAACAGATGCCTATTTATCCTCCTAGCAGATGCCTAGCTTTTGACGTTTTGAAAGAGCATATTAATCTTGCTTGTTTGAATAAAAAAATTGATTTTAACTTTAAAAACCGCTCAATTAAGAGTTGGGGGAAAGGGTTGCATTCCGTTATTATTCTCGAATTACGATTTAGACAACGGAATAAGGACAAGAAAATGATAATGATGAATAGTTGTTGTTATAGCATCAACTGATTCACATAAACTGTAAAATTTGCAATTCTGTAGCTAGACGGCCAGCGAAGTCTCAGTACTATGGTCCCATTTTACCTTTTAGCACGGAACCCTAAAAAGGCTTGATAATCTCCTTTTTTGAAGTCGGTAAAAAACAAGCTTAGTTTACCTGGAAAATAACATCATCATCTGAAAAAATATTCAACGTCTAACTTTCATGTGTAGTACCACTCGGAAAATGTTATTGAAAATTCATGGCTAGATTTTCATTGGAAATAAAACTCGGTATCTAAAACGGTCCTTTACGGCTTCAAAAATACATTGTAGGTTATTTCAGTTGTGAATTTCTGGTGGCTGATTCACTCGAGCACTGAATATTGACAAGTACGTATATATTATGTATATCTTTAGGAAGTGATATTCTACCTCTATGGATAACTGTCTATTTAGGGAGTACTAATATGAATAAGCTAAGCTATACACTTTTTTTTCTCTTGGGAAGGAAATGCCTAATCGCACACCCCACTTTTCGGGGATAACAGAAGGGTAGTGTAGGACCCTAACCCACTAAAACCCCCGTGTGCCTATCTCAGCTGGGGAATGGGCACTGGTACTGCGGTGGTTCCGCCATCAGTTGCCCACCCTGCTTCGAGAGCATCCCCTCACGGGTGACATCCGGGCACACCAGGATGTTGCCTCTACGCGGTGGGCTCTATTGCGGGTGGTCAAACTAACGTCCCCAATCCGACCACCCGTGGCCCCGGCTAGGGCGGCAGGAGTCGCGCATAGGCGTGCCTGCGCCACCCCATAAGCTATACACCTAGCTTAACTTCTAATATATAAGATTCTCCTGTCACGGTGTTTGTAATTATACTCCTCCGAAATGGCTTGACCGATTTTCGTGAAATTTTGTGTACATATCCGTTAGGTCTGAGAATCGGACCACATCTATTTTTCATCCCCCTAAATGTTAAGGGTTACCCCTGACATTTGTATGGCAAAAAAACGTTTGCCGGGTTAGCTAGTATTCATATAAATGATGCATTAACATGAATTATGCTTATATTAATTTATTATTAAAATCATCAATCATTTGTGTGATTTTTCTAATTGTCATACAAATGTTTGTACTGCGTCTGGGTGTTTCTATGTATCTTAAGTATGTATTTACAAAAAAAAGTAGTATATGTATTCTATCCGTATTCTGGTACCCATAACACAAGCATATAAGCTTAGCTTGGGACCAGAGGACGTTGTGTGAAAATGTCCATAAAAAAAATTAAAAAAAATAAAACGTTTATAAATAATATCCTCTAACACTGGCACGTTTTATTTATTCAAAATATTTACCTATTTACGAAACGTTGGGCTAGTTTTAAAATCTATACTAATATTAAAAAGCTGAGAAGTTTGTTTGTTTGTTTGAACGCGCAAATTTCATAAACCACTGGACCGATTTAAAAATTTCTCTCAGTGTTGGATAGGACATTTATCGAGGAACGCTATAGGCAATTTAACATCACACTGCAATCAATAAGAGCGAAGCATCAGTGAAAAGTGTTGCAGAGAAAAGCTGGGAAAATTTTACGAAATCCACGCGTCCGATGTCGCGGAAGACTACTAGTAAAGTATACGCGTTAAAATCCAAAAAAGTAGTTTTCATGAATAAGTTATGAATATTTATTACCTAGCTGCTGGCCGCGACTTCGTAAGCGTGTAATTTTAAAAACAAACTAATTATTAAACAAAAAAGCCATTCTATCATTTTACACGTTAAAATACCGCATCAAAATCCGTTGCGTAGTCTGGAAAATATAAACTCACATAATGACTTTGTTTTAAAATATGTAAAGATTCAAAGAAGCAAGTTCAGGTGTAATAATATTAACATGTCAGTCAGTTATTAAAACAAGAGGTACATTCAACATAAACTAAATTTCAGTAATAAACGAGTTACCTCTATTATCATGATCTTTCTCAACAATAGTCTGAATACAACCTCTGAAACTTCGCTCTAACAAGATCTAAAGTGGCCGTATAACAAGTTATAAATCTTGTCAAAGGAGTTCAATCAACCGACTAGTTTAGTGCAAGTTTTAGATACTGCTATAATTGGCAAAGACTTTACTTAAACTGTTTGTTAGAATATTTTTCTGTATATTTGCAGTTTTATGGAGTTTTTTTGTCTGTTCTTCTCCATAGGATTCCCTTTTGGAACAGACGCCCAGATTCTGATTTTTTAAAAGAGCATGTATATCTTGCCTTCTTAAAATAAAAATCTTTGAAAAATGTAAACTCAATCGAGTGACGATTGTGGTAATCTAAGCAAAATTAATAAATTACTTTAAAAATCTTTGACTTTGACTTTAAATATAATAATAGACTAACTAGATTTCACCCGCATTTATAGATATTAAGACCATTATTATACCAATTCCTCAATATACACTAAACCCTAATAAACGATACAAAAAAACGTAATCCTCGTAAACGACGATATTAGCTCATAGGGACATACATACAAAAATAACGACTTTGTCTAATAGTAAGTAATGATGCGCATTGCAGTTTCACTCACGTAGGTAATGACTGAAAACTCCCCTTCTCTCATGACCTGAGTGATATAAACTACTACTCAGAATTGCCCGCAAAATTTCATAAAAATTACCAACATCTTGACACGAGAGCACCATGTTTGTCAATCAGGAGATCGCGTTCTCATGGTGACCCATTAGTCTATTCTTAAGATTTTTTAGCCGTAACATTTTAAACCGGCGATCCATCGTAATACGGTGTAGTCTTCCATCCATCCATCAGCTTTTCTCCGCCTACTGTTGGACATAGGCCTCAGCCATAGAACGCCACAACGCGCGGTCTTGTGCCGCTTGCATTCAATGGCTCCCCGCGACCTTAGCGATGTCGTCGTTCCAACTAAAACTTTTATTCCCTAACGATCATCAGTCCTACGAGTGATGTGGCCTGCGCATTACCAATTCAGCGTACTAGTTCGGTGTAGTTTTACTACTTAAATACGAGTATTATTATTATTTTAAATGTTTGGATGTCTCGTTTCAAACGGAGCATGCAAAAACGAGGGACTTGAAGTGAATATTGTTATCATTTGTCAAATGATGACATCACTTAGCATCGTTTCCATTCATCAAAAAGCAAGTGGTCAAAAAACAAGTGGCATTTGAAAATGAAATATTGAATTTATTTCGTACATATGAGTATGAAGTTCAGTTTGAGTTTTATAAATGGGGGAATATTTTTTTCTTGTTTCAAGTTACAATTTTCATTGTTTTAGTGAGTTTGATGCTAATGGTGTCTATTTGTGTTTGTTCTTCTTCTTTCAGCATATAGACCTTGTACTATTGCGATTATACCAGCCTGGGTAATTATTTAGAATGCTACATTTGTAGAACTATATGCTTAGATTATAAAATCTGCTTCTAAACCATCATAGGAAAGAAATGACGTGACTAATATCAATTGTTCGTATATTATGCTAACTCGCCTGGTCAGCACGTCATAGCAGATCATAATCCCTCCATTCATCAGTGTATCAATTTTTTTTTACTTTCTTCCCGTCACTGGTTATATTGAATTCTTGATTTTGAAAGGTAATTATTAACTTGCATAGCAAAATCCAATTAAATTAAATATTTAAAATTACGTTGAGTAAGATTCTAAGAGGTTGTATGAGGAATGCCTCAGGGAATATGTTGGGCTTTGAACCTTACGTTGTTAATCAGAAAGGTAAGTAATAACAAGGGTTGTTTAATTTACGTATAATAATATTAATTAATAGATTTAGGTCCTAAAACACGTGTGGGTGACTCAGACACAAGACAAGGACCGTTCTCGATCACAACCATGTATTTGACGACGCAGCATAGTGGAACTCTTATCAGTTGCCTTTTGGCAGAACCAAATTTATCTGAAACATAAATATTGATAGTGTCAATAACACTATTAGGCAATTTTAACTGTTCTCTTTTTGATAAAAGGTGTGTAATATGGAAAAACGATTTTTATTTTGTTGCTCATGCTGGGCAACAAAAGCGATGGATGAAAGACGAATGCACGTTGCGGAGATGCGAATGTTAAGATGGATGTGTGGCGTCATGCAAATGGATAAAATAAGGAATGAATATATTAAAGGAAGTCTGAAACTGATCCCAGTGACTGAAAAATTTAAGAATGAGCGGATGTCCTGGTATGGGCATATCATGAGACGAGAGAAAAGCAATGTCGTTAGGAAAGTTCTGCGTATAAATGTGGAAGGCAAAAAGAGGAAGAGCTAAGAAAAGATGGATGGACTGTGTGAAAGAGGACATGAAAGAAAGAGGAGTTGACATAGACATGACGGCTGATAGAAGACTATGGAAGAAAAAGACATGTTGCGCCGACCCCAAATAATGGGATGATAATGAATAATCAGATAATGATGACGATAAAAATTGGTCAACGAAACGGCTATTAAAGCAAAATTGAATTCAGCGCTTAGGCTAAGTTTTTACGCATCAGAATCTGTGCCATTATTATTACGATCGCTAAGAACCACCAGATTCAAGTGTTCAAGAACCGGACTTTGTAACGTTCTGTGAGAGAAGACTATATCAAGCAGTGGACCATGGAAGACTGATAGAATGATGTATGAAGCCAGGAATAAATAGTATTTATTTAACAGTAGCTGCTGTTATAAATGAAAATCGACCCCAAGACTTCATGACTCGGTACCAGAGAGCTATCCACAAGTCTGATATTGCATTTTATGACAAGAACCAATTCTTAGAACCATAGCTTGAAGAAATATTAAAAAAATATATTGAATAAGAAGCAAGATTCGTTGCTAATATATTAAAAGTAATTCATAAATCAGTGAGCTAAAATTTATTTGCGTTCATTTCATTATTCCGGAGTGGAAAGATTTAATAATGTCGGCCCAATTTCTCAGGATAAGCTCCTATTGATTGGTTGGGACGTTGACAGTTCACATTAGTCTTTATGAACAGTGATTAAGAGATATTTACTTAAGGGACTATTATTATGCCATTTTTAGGGTTCCCGACCAAAAGGTACAGTGGGACCTTATTATTAAGACTTTGCTGTCCGTCGTCACCAGGCTGCACTATTGAGGCTAAAGAGTTAAAACGGAAATTTTACCAGAGGAGTTATACCTATCTGTTTTTGGTCTAGCAACAAAGACAATGAAAGTGTAGTGACTCTCATACAACAAGTCCTCTTTAGGGTTCCGTACCAATAGATAAAACGGGAGCCTATTTCTGAGACTTCACTATACGTCTACCCGTCTGTCTTTCACCAGGCTGCATTTCAGGATCGGTAGCTAGTTTGTGTTACATGAGGACATCGTTGGGATGATGTGATTACTACTGCATGATATGAAGACAAAGTTATTATGATGGCAATGGCACGGACCACTTTGTGTGCGAGTCCAACTCGTACTCTCTCATTCTCTCCTTCTCTATCTCTTTCTCTCTCTCTTTATCTTTATCTCCAATCTGTTAACGTTATAGTAACGTAACGTGTTAACAAAGATTTTGTTTTCAAGTTTTCTGTCTCTCACAGGGAATGTTATCTGCGTACAATTATATCCCGAAATGGGGTGGCGACATTTGTATTATTAAACCATCATCACACGGACGAACTCTTACTCAGCTGGTTTTATTAAGTTATTTACTAGTATTTTAGTAAGTTATTTGCATAAATAGACTGTGCATCGGTATGTTACTTTTATCTACAGAGTTTTTTGTGTGAGTAAATAGCAGTCATTTTATTTCATGATAAAATATATTAAGAGGATATAAAACAGCCATTTTGAAAAGTTGTGAAGAACTTAATATATCTTACGTGAAATACCTATATTATTATATACCTATATGATTATTACAAATAGGTAGAATTTATCAAACTTTTTCTTGTTCGTTACTAAAAACTGCAATATAAAAACAGCGTTTTTCGATCTTGGATCAAATATACAAATTCTTTATCTTTACTTATTATAAAACAAAGTTGTTATTTTGGAATGTATGTTCCTATGTGAACATCTTGAAAACTACACAACGGATTGTAATGCGGCATTTTTAAAACAATAAAGTGGTTCAAGAGGATCGCTTTTTTGTATACATAATTTGTTAAGATTTGGTTTCTTTATTCCACGCGTACAAAGTTGCGGGCTACAGTTATCTAGCTATCTAGCAACAATCAATTTTTTTTCCAAAATCTGAATAGATGAAATTTGGTAGGTTCAGTAAAAACATAGAAGCAAAGCCGGCCTCATCCATTCTATCCATTAAGTTGAGCGATGGAAACGTTGGATTTATTTTGGTAAAGTAAACGGGATCAATTTTCGAGGACTACGGCTTATTTTGCGTAAAATATTCCGAATGAATTGTGAAGATATATATCGGTGTTAAGTTTTGTACTTAAATTAGAACGTTTTGTACACTGATCTAGAAGTATATTCTGTTTACGCGAATTTAACTAAACAGTGGTATTAATTGTGTAAAAAACGAAATTGGGTAGGATCGTATTTTATTTTATTCTTGTCAACCCATTATTTGTCCCACTTTTAGACATGGGCGTTGCTCATTACGAAAGGATATTAGGTATACTTATGCAGTACTCACCAAAAGTAGGCAGTGAGTTCTATTTCGAGATCTCCGCCTGTTACCAAGGATATTTACTACTTATATTATACCTTAGCTGTTTCCAATTTATCCAAAATAGCTGTTGTCCGCGACTCCGTATTCGTGGAATTTAGAAATTTTTCCCCGTTTTTTCAACATTTTTACTAATGCTTCCCTCTTATCGGTCGTAGCTTGATGTTATATAGCCTATAGCCGATGTCTTCGATAAGTGTAATATGTAACAATAAAAGATTTTTTCAAATCGGACCAGTGCTTCAGCGGTTTTTCAGATAAGCGCGTCCAAATAAACAAACTCTTCAGCTTTGTAATATTACTTATCACTTCAATTAAGTTTAAGGTTATGAAAATCTAAGCTTTCAAAAAAATTTAATACCTAAACAAAAAACGCTAATAGAATTTTAAGAGCTAAAGAAGCGACAAAATGCAAGCTACACACGCTTGCTCATTGTGTTTTTAATTCTGCATACGGCATCAAATAAATGGCTTGACAGTAAATACTGAAAACCTTTAATTCCCTGCGATCAAGACGGAATAAATTTAGCAAGCAATATAAAAGATATTACCAAGCATATTCTTACGTAATATTTTTGTAAAAGGAATCCTATCAAAGTTCTCAATGTGTTGTACCCTTCAAGGAAATGTAAAATATAAAAAGTGGAGTTGATTAAATGGCTTCCTACCCCCACCCAGTTGTATACTTTGTACGGAATTATGCTTGTTCAATGTTTGATGTGGGTAGAAATGATTTTTTCCTATATGTGTATGAAGCTTTCTAAAGAAAGCCTTTTTTGATGTGTCTCTAGTGTATTTTAAGAGATTAAGTTAGCTTTTGGCATTTTAGCGTACAGCGTTAGTTATTCAAGTAAAGTAGTCATCATTCTTCTTCCCTTATCCCGTTAATCGGGGTCGGCCAACATGACTACTTGTTCATGTTGCAGTGAGATTTGGCTTATTTTATGACCGGTCGCATGTGTGACGTCAACCCTTATTGGGTATGTGCGTAGGTGTTATTCGACGTGGTTCCCTTGGTCGGTTCTTTCGACTTCCACGATACCTTCCCATATCTCACTAAGCTTTATCGGTCTCTGTCATAAATAGCGTTAACCACAAACATGGATTGCAATCTGCGAAATAACTGTCTCAATTTGTACGCAGCGTGTGTTGGACATGTCTATTTACTGTGATTAATTATATTATCACGTTAGCTGATAGTGTGCTCCAACCACGACACAAATATAGGACGTTGTCTTACAATGTAATGTAATTTATTTGAAAGATTTATAGGTAACTTATTGTACTTATAAACAAACTAGAGCGCTAAAATTTTCAGTAATTTACGGTCTAAACAATTTCAAAAATATGAAACCCAAGAGGAAACCCAAGGAAACAAAAAAATCATGTACACATTTATTACAAGAGATAGAAACCGTGGAATGTTAGAAAGGGAGAAAAAAAGGAGATAAAGTATTAGAAAAAAGCACATAGATACAATATCTTAGACACGGGCATAGCAAGGCAGTATGCATTGGTATGTTTATTGCCTAAGAGTTTTCACTGTTTTTGCTCTATAAAAATTTTTGATCATATTCTATAAAAAATTTAGAATAAATTAATGATAAAAATCTTTCAGTATCTGTTTTCATTTACAGAAAATTAATGCTTTGTCACGCTCGAGGTTTTGTACCAATAAAACTTTCACTGTGCTAATATTTTATATTCCTTACTTAGGTATAAAGTATACCCAAGGGATGATATTCAATTTTAATGGATTTTCAATCGTATAGTTCTCTTTGTGTAAATTGTCTATACTTTCTATTTCTATACCATTTTTTTGATATTTCTTTAAGTTAGTTCTTATGCTACATTGAATGACAGTTTTATTCTGAAGTCTGAACGCTGATATATTTTTAAGATGAATTTCGACGCTAGCCAGTTCTACGTCCAACGCTGTCTTCAAAGAATGGCGCCTCTTTGTATGTATCCATTGCCTCTCTGAAACCTTAATGATGAATGAACCCTTCAGCAGATGTTCACAAATGGTTGTTGGAGACTCTCTATCCAGCCCATTAACGACCCACTGTTGGACACAAACCTCCTTCACTTTGGAAGAGACTTCGACTGTGTCACGCTGACCAAGGTTGGCACCGAGTTTTCTGTGTTGACACGCACGTGTTGACGTTTGTATTCCTAATCCGTCACCATACGGTTAGATGTGGGAAACATTATTTGGAATGTATTGTCTGGCTATCAATTAAATTTTACAGGCTAACAAATTAACGAAAGTACTTTAATAGATTAGATTCCTTTGGCTTTCTTTACAGTAAAGTTGTTTTTATAGACATATACTAATAGTTAATGGTGCAGTAATAATAGACACTAAGTAAACAATGACTTACAAAACTACAGTTATCAATATCTGTCAAATATAATGCGTAGTCATAAATAATTTCATACCGATCTTATCGAAAGTTAAGTTATTGTCTCATTATTGGAAACTATAATATTAATTCTGAAACAGAATATTCGACGGACTTCGTGGTCTAGTGTTCAATTCCCGCACGAGACAATCATTTGTGTGATATTCATAAATTTTATACATAATATATGTTTGTACTGCGTCTGGGTATTTTTATGTATTATAAGTATGTATTTATAAAAGAAAAGTAGTATATGTTGTACTAGCTGTTACCCGCAAATTCATACGCGTGTAATTTAGATAATCAAAATACTTTTACAACTTAGACAAAAAGCCATCGTCTTGAACCATCTACTATAAAAAATACCCACAACTACCTAAAAATACTTTAAAAAAAACCGCATCAAAATCTGTTGTGTAGTTTTGAAGGTATAAGCTCACATAGGGACACATATACAAAAATAAGAACTTTGTTTTACAACAAGTAAGGATATTCGTATTCTGGTATAGCTTATATGCTTGTGTGAGGCACTAGCATATAAGCTTAGCTTGGGACCAGATGATGTTGTGTAAAACATCCATGAAAGTAAGACAAGAAAATCTCGAAACTAAAACCTATGCCAGCACGCACAGACTTACTGCTTTCAATCAATTCAACGCATTCAATCTTGAAGACATATAACTTTAGCCTGGCTTAATCGTACTTCAGGGTCTAATAAGGTATGGTATTCATGTGGCATATTATTATAGTTTTCACAAACTTCAAACGTCACTTCCTCAAGCCAATAAACAAGTAGGTATTTCATTGGAAGACATCTATATGTAGTTCAAATCAACGTAATATGACGTGTATCATAGAAAAACATAGAACGTATTTCACGCACACGTGGATTTGCAAGTGGCTTCAAGCCATGTGAGTGATGTTTGACGGCCCTCTTGGTCTAGTGGTTCATGTAACGGACTGCCGTTCACGAGGTCTCGGGTTCGATTCCCGCACTCATTTGTGTGATGTTTATATTTGTCATACAAAAATGTTTGTTCTGCGTCTGTGTGTTTCTATGTATTATAAGTATGTATTTACAAAAGAAAAGTAGTATATGTAGTATATTCGTATTATGGTACCCATAACTCAAGTATATAAACTTAGCTTGGGACTAAAGGACGTTGTGTGAAATTTCCATGAATATTTATTTATTATTCATTCATAAACACTACATCTGGCAAATCTGCGCCGGCACGTCCTTATGGTGTACTAGGCCAAGAATCCTTCCGAAGTGGATAATAAAGCCCGTGCCCAACAGTGGGATGATAATTGACTAGAAAGACCATAAACTGATTAATTTAATTAATATCAAAGTTAATTTAAGAGGAAAGTAAATAGATTTATTTTGTTAAGTTGGAAAGATATTTTAACTTTACAAAGGAGAGAAGCATTTGAAATTTCATTTTGATATTTACATTGCGTAAACAAAGAATTTTAATCTTTTGTAATTAAAGTTTTAACAGAACTTGCTCATTTAACTTTCTCTTATAAGGAACGGGTTGTTTTGTATAGGTACCTACTTTTCAACCGCGTTTACATCCTCATAGATTATAGCCTTATATACGCTTTTAAGGGCGCTACAAACGGCATATTACGATATGTTAATATAGCGAGAAAGAGATAGATATATACTAATATACCGAGATGTATTGTATCTATACTTATGACGTCACCGACAGATATATCTGTCTCTTCTATCACTGCGTCTATTTTCTGTATACATCTGTCTCTCTATCTGCCTGTTTTCAATGTTATTTTGATTATTATGTTTTTTAGGATGATATTTTGACGATTTTCGACTACCTATTACTCCAAAACTAGACAAGTAAAATTTTTGAGAATTAGATATCCTCTATTCAAATGTCTATCACTTATTGAAATGAAAATGGGCACGTCCAAAATAGGGTCCTGTAAAACCTAGTGCTACGTACGAACCGCATAAAATAAGGACACGCACATAAAGAGGCGACTCACGACTGTGTTTGAACATTATGAGTATCAGTATTGCTCTTGGATATTTTTCGCCGGGTAATGCCAACTCCTATTTGTTTAATACTCTAAGGTTTGACCTAATATTTCATAAATAAATAGTCCTTGACTTAATATTTCGCTATGAAGGCAAAATTGCAATAATTTAAGTTTGTTTAATATTTAATAGGAAATGTTAAACGAAATATGCAAACAATCTTTATTAAATTTAATTATATTTGTACGTCTGTCTTTGTGGAAGGTTAATTATATTAAGGAAATTTTGGAAACTGTTTATGTTGTGTTTTCCGTGTGGTGACGGAATAAGAATACAAGTGTCACCACCCCTTTTCTTTCTCAGGGTGCTGTTTTACAGCCAGCTAAGTAGTATTGCACACATAAAAATACCAGAAAATAACCCTGTGCCCTATATGATAGGATACAATAGGAGCAAACTATCAGCGAAAAATGTATCAAAAACGGGTAAATTTTTCTATACACCATGCTTATAAAGTCGCCAGAAATAGCTCGTTACGAGAATAAAAGTCAATAATCTACTTAGCATAAAAACTAAAAAACACGCTTAAATATCTTGAATATTTTTTAAATGATTGCATTGTCATCAATACTCAATTCTATGCTATCTACTTACAAAACGTTGACAGTTTATGTTGTCAGAGACATAAGTTTCTGTTGTCACAATCGTAGTAAACACAAGTAAACAATTATGATATTTTTACCTGATTCTATAAACAAAGCGTTTTATGTGAAATTATCTGATTGTGTATGAAAAGCTGACGTAGAAACACAATAATCTTGGTGAGTCTACTCATATACAATTAAACTATTACGTGTATAATTAAAAATACAAGTGTGGTCATAGTGATACTTCAACATGCTATTCTAGTAATTCTGATCAAGGAATTGGGATTATTCTTTTAAATTATTGCATTGTCATCGGTCCTTGTTAGGTATGCAAAATTGCAGATCAATCCGTCTACTGGTACTGGTACTAGTGGCTGAAAATCGCTTTCAAAGATTCCGTTACACAGATTAATACATTGATAGATACATACCAAACTTATAAAAGCGTGTTAAAAAGAACAGTAAAGTGTAGTGAATCATAGCAACTTTTTACTTTTAATTTAACACTATCGCTATCTAGGTAGGCCATTTAGGCACAGTTAAGCCGTCTCCTATCAAACTCGCCATATAAACCGTTTACATATTACTAGCTGTTGCCCGCGACTTCGTACGCGTGGAATTTAAAATGTTTTCCTTGTTTTTGGATTATTTTTCACTATTGCTTTGCTCCTATATGTCGCATCATGATGTTATAAAGCCTATAAGCCTTCCTCGATAAATATACTATCCAAAACTGAAAGAATTTTTCAAATCGCACCAGTGGTTCCTGAGATTAGAGCTTTCAAACATACAAACTCTTCAGCTTTATAATAATTTGTATGGATAGTATAAAATTGGTTTCTGATCTGATACGACACGTCATATTAAGTCAGACAATAGTGAATGTCGCTTTAAATACATAGGTACGTCATATGTATGTCGATCATTAACATATTATTATGTTGATGGAACAAAAATTTGCATATGTAAACGTAGTGTGAATATTTGCATTTATATTGCAAATGGCACTCACAACATCTGTTCGTGTTCTCTCATGTAACGAAAGTTCATTTATGTACACTGCCATTATTGTTTTTAGGGATCCTTACCCAAAGATAAAATGGGACACTATAGCTGAGACTGTGATGTCCGTCTATCACCAGGTTTTATCTCAAGAACAGCAGTTACACCGTAGAAATTTTCACAAATAATGTACCATTTCCTTTCCCTTATTCCTCCCTCCCCTTTTTTAAATCGCATCATACGCGCAGGTCTGCGAGCCACTGTTATACTGTGGACACCATGTCAGCCCGTACAGAAAAGTGCGGTAACTCCTTTCTTTGCAACACCTCGAAGAATCGGATTTCACTCCCTGCACATGTGTTTTGTTGCTCCTACGACATGGAGCCTTTCAAGCAAGGCATGAAGTGGCATTTTATGGGCCGGCTAGTGCTCTGACAAAGTACCTACTAGCCGTCCTCACATCTGGATTACACATTCACTTAACATCGGGTGGAGTGTAGTCGTTTTCCAACCCAAACTATAAAAAAACCTAAACTACTATGAGAACAAAATATATATGAGACGAGAGGAAAGTAATGTCGCTAGGAGAGTTCTGAGTAGGTATAAATGTGGAAGGAAAAAAGTCTAGAGGAAGATCTAAGAAAAGATGAATGGACTGTGTGAAAGAGAACATGAAAGAAAGAGGAGTTAACAGAGACATGACGGCTCGACTATAGAAGAAAAAGACATGTTGCGCCGACCCCAAATAATGGGATAAGGGCAGGAGGATGATGATACTATAAGAACAAAAATTACTAAAAAATATACATCATTTAAATATTTATGTTTCCATCCATCAGACTCTCTCCAGAGATGATGGAAAGTTAAAAATGTTATCATAATTTCCTCTTCTTTTTTCAGTTGCACATAGACCTCCCCATAAAATGCCACAACACGTGGTCCTGTGCCGCTTGCATCCAATGTGTTTTTATGTTTATGAGCTAAAATACATATAACGAGTTTCAGAAGTCTTTCAGTTTTTAACTGTAATTTAACCCATGAATACCCATAACAAAATATCTTTGAAAACCGGTATAAAATTTAAATTTACAAAGTCCTCGCTAACTTTAATGGAGTCACAAATTTCTAACAACAAAACACGTGGTATGGTTATTAATATCAAATTCAACGCGCCAACAAAAACCACGAGAAACTTAAGTTTTAAATAATTTGACAAATTTCGGATAAATTTATTAGCAAATTTTCAACAGCTAAGATTTTTAAAATTTTATTCTTTCGCGTTTAACATTGTGTATGTTTGCATATTTAGCATATTTTGTGACCAACTTTGATTTCCAATATTCTATTCCTTGACCGTTTCTTTTAATATAATCATTTTAAGGGATCCGTACCAATTGGTAGATTACTGAGACTTTCCTGTGCGCCCGTCCATCCATCTGTCACGAGGCTGTATCTCTGGAACGAAAAAAACTGAAAAACTGAACATTTCACAGATTTTTTAAAGACATCTGTTTTCTAACTTTGAAACAGCTTGCAGGTTTTATTAAATTAAATTAAACCAGAGACGATAGAAATACAAATATCGTAGTTTTCATAGGTACTCAAAAATTTTGTAAATACTGCTTATAGATATTTTAAAGGCGAAAATTTACAAAAATATTAATATAGATGAATATAAAATGATTGTTGCTCTATCATTTAAAATTTTAAAAATAGCACATAGAATATAATCACGTCAAAAGCCAAGAAGCGGGGCAGTAACTGTAGAATATGTAGAATATGCAAGGCTCTAAACAGTTGCTCAGATCTGACAGATATATACAGCGACAGTTTGCACAAATATTTAAAAGTGAACTATGAACATATTGATTAGGCTTATTATTATTAGGCATTAGGATTAGGCTATGACTTAATATTTTATTATTATTATTGCTAAATTATGTACTATTTTATATAATATTATATTATTTAATTCGATTGATTATTTTATTATTTTATTGTATTTTATTATTCTATATTATTTTAATTTAATATAGTGAAATGTTTTAATCTTTGTTTTTGGAATCATAGGTATAATAGGATTGCATTTTAATACTGCATGTTTTATTACCTGTTTAATATTTAATCTACACGATAGTTACCGCTAACTGTGCAAGCGGTGTTAATCTTTAACTAATTTGTTGTACCCGCTTTTTTCAAATAATATTTTAAAATTTGTAAATGTAATGTTTAATGAATTGTTGATTGACCAATAAATAAATAAATAAAACGCTTATGTAACCGCAGGTATTAGCTAATCTCACGAATAATTAAATAGAGTAGTCTAATGTAGGTAGACATAGAAATATAGATAAGAACAGTCAAAATCCTCAGGAAAGATATTTTTGTGTCTAACAGTAAGTTATGTAAACACTTCCAAAGTAAGTTTACCGTGAAATAGGGAAATCCTTTATACATTCTACTCATGACAGGTTATTCTGATAGAAATCTTTACACATATTTACTTGTAAGTTTCCTGAAATTGTATTTGAATACTGTATTTGTGTTACTATATTATTTATCAGGCCACGCCCTACGGTTTTGCCCATAAATGTATTGAGAGATTTAGGTAAAATAAAACACGATATTTTTAACACGCATATCAACATTAACACTCTTTTATTAGTTCGGAACGTATCTATCCATGTTTCAATCTACGTAACGGAATCTTTGTGAGTTATTTTCACCCGTTTACAGTAGGCAAATTGATCTAAAATTTTGCACACATATTAAGTACCTACCGATGACCATACAATATTTAAAAAAAATATTTAGGATTTACAAGCGTGTTCCTCTGCTAGAGTACGCTTTTCAAATCATAGCGACTTATAACTTGATGTCAACGCCATCTCGGTGTGTTCATCAAAGTAAAACCCACAATACATTAGATTATAAGAGTTTTTAAATTTTGATATAGCACAGATATAATGTATTTAAAAATACGTAAGTAAAATTGGTGGAACACAAACACTTCACCATGTATTTAATTTCCAATCCTACAAAACTTTTGCATTCGCTATCTCTCTCTTGAGCCCATCACGAACCACTGCTGAGCACAGGCCTCCTCCACTTTGGGAGGGATTTTGGTCTACTGTGCTGCGCTGACCAGGCATGTTGGATGTCTTCTTTTAGTTTCGAGTTTCCGTCTCTCGCCGTAGATATTAACTGCTTATATTATCCCTTAGTTGGCTCTTACAGCACCCTGGGAGGGAAATGGGGTCATGACACTTGTATTCTTAAGCCGTCATCACATGGATCAAAGTTAGCTTTCGATATACATAATATATTTCGATATCAAATTCTATTCGGCCACTAACACTGCATAGCCGCGGACAGAAGCTAGTAAATATAATAATGAAGACAAAAGTATATAGAATATTCTACAAATATACCCTTTATTCAGAAATATGTAATTCGGTTTATACGGTACAAACAATGTGTTTTAATTAATAAACAAAGTCATTGCACTTTCTTGTAATTAGTTTAAAATTTCAATAGCAGTTGCCTCCGTTATCATCTGTAGCGATCTTCTTACAAATAATTTATGGCAAAAGTTTATCTTCAGGAAGGTTGCAGAGACAATGTACGTGTATTATTCTGTAGCTACGTTCAAGTAATGTGGGTACCGGTATCGGTAAGTTATTCAATTAGGCTATGGTAATTTATTAATATTATCAACATTTCATAAAATTATTACAACAACATTACAAACAAAAAGAAAAAAAAAAGGAAAAGCAAAAAGAGGTTAAAATTAGACTTAAAAAAAATATATTATCAACTATATTAATTAATTTATTTATCCGTGTAATTTCCCTCCTTCCCAGGGTAAAACTGTAAAAGCCAAATAAAGAATATTGTCTTAGCTAACACGCCTGCTCATCGCGGCACAGTAAAAGAAAGGCATTTTATTTGCATTTGAAAGAATATTTTATTTGCGATTCAGTAGACCCTATTTCCTTCTAAAGTGGAGGAGGCCCATGCCCAACAATAGGCCGTAAATGGGCTTGAGAAAGAGAGTCAGACTATGTATTATAAAATACGTAAATTTTTTTTTAAAGTAGGTACCGGTTCTGTTAATAAGAATTTATAGTAAATACGTATCTGACAGCCTATTTGATAGTCTGTTTGTCTAAAACCTTTATAAGTAATTATCGGCTGTAAAAGATATTCCAAAAATTGTATTTTGATAATAATATGAAGCCATTTTTTGTACAAGAAACAGCTGTCCCAAAGCATTTTCATCACTTAGAACCATGAGTTTCACACACAAATTATTCCCCAGCGAAATCCCCAATTGAACGATATGTGTCTTGGTCGTAAACTCGCTGATAAATTATATTCGAACGCAAAAACAGGCTTCGTTCCCAAAGGAATTGCAAAGGGCATTGGAAGTACCACTCCTAAATTATAGAGATTATTTTGTCGTCAAACAAACATATTCATGTTTGCTTTATTAATATAAAAATTAGTTAATTTCTGAATACTCCTGTAATGATTATTTTAAAATACTTGAAATCGAAAACAAGAGTTTAGCAAACAATTTTGGCTGATGAAATGCATCTTCAATGCTTACATTTCCGACGCAAAAATAAGTTTGTATTAAAAAGCTTCACGTGATATGTTAATAATTAGTTTTTTTAATTGATTTTTGGATTCTGATTACGTTATTTGAGGTCTCGTTATTTGGAGTCGGTATGACGAATATATTATGATAATAATGGTGGAGTTCAACTCTTACTTGACCGGTTTTTTATATGCCAAATTTCGAGAACTCTTTGTTAGGATAGTAGAAAATAACGAGTAGGTTTCGATTTCCTTGCACAAGTGGAAAAATAAATACGCCATCGCTGTATTTTAGTCGCATTTTATAATCACTGAGAAGATTGAGTGTATATTTTTAAACAACACTGCATTGGTTACTGTATGCAAAATGTTCAATCTTCTTCTTCTTCTTCTCCAGCCTACTTACGTCACACTGTTGGGCACGGGCCTCCTCCACTTTGGGAGGGATTATGGTCAACTGGGCCGCGCTGACCAGGCGTGTTGACATAGGGTTTATTTTCGAGTTTTCTGTCTCTCACAGAACATGTTATTTGTGTGCAATATCACTTAGCTGACTTTTACAGCACCCTTGGCTGGGGTTGGGGTGGTGACACTTGTATTCTTAATCCGTCACCACACGGAGCATGTTCTGTCAGTTCAAATTTATTCTTGTTTATTTTCGTTTGAAAAACCTGAACTACTGCCTAATAACACAAAGGCTTCTTTTAGGTTACCGCTAAATCATTTGAAATTCCTTTTATTGTACGTGTTTCATTATCTGACATTGTTATTGTTAGACAACAAAAGGGAAAATATGTTTTCAATTACAAAAGAGGAAAATTGTTTTTCTTACGAGTGTATGTTTTTTGTTATGTATTTTGGAAATGGTTATTGCAATTGTGTGAATAGCTGCCTATATAGAAGTTTTCAATTTATTTGTAACAATAGAAAAAACGACAAATCTTATTTCAAATATTCATTCAATAAAAAACTTGTTAGTTTCATGATTTTTTCCTTATTATTTGTGATGTTTGTGATATTAATACTGTTAATTCACGGTGTGTTGACTAGTAAATACAAGTGGCATCATCCCTTTTCTATCCCTTGATGCTGTAAAAGCCAGCTGAGGAATATTGTACACAGATAACATCCTCTGTGAGAGACGGAAAAATCGAAAGTAAACCCTGTGCCGACACGCCTTGTCCTCTCTCTTGCTCCAGCCCCTTAACGTACCACTGTTGGACACGGACCTTCTTCATTTCGGGAGATTTTGGTCTATTATGCTGCGCTGACCAGGCGAGTTAGCATTGTGTTTAGTTTCTAGTATTCCCCTCACTGATAATGTTATATCTTCTAATATATAAAATTCACGTGTCACAGTGTTAGTTACCGTACTCCTTCGAAACGGCTAGACCGATCTTTATGAAATTTTACATACATATTCAGTAGGTCTGAGAATCGGCCAACATCTATTTTTCAAACTTTTTTTTTTAGTATGACAAAACAACGTTTGCCGGGACAGCTAGTATGTGTATAAAATCCTTTGGCTGGTACTTACAGCACCCTGGGGAAGAAATGGAGCGATGACAATTGTGTTCTTAGTCCGTCACCACACGGACAACATTGCAACACATTATTGTACACTAATTCTAAGAAAAACTGCAAATTTCTCTACCAGCGTCATAATTTAAATAAATTTGAAAAACGGCATGTCGTTAGTATGCGGCGCAGTTGACACATAATAAGATTAAGTGTTTTCGCTTCATGTAGCTTTTGAATATTTAACATCTACGATAAAACATTGGCAAGCCAACCATTCTGTGTTTTATAACAATTTTAAAAGGAAGCAAATTTTACATTAATTGCATAATTTAAAAGTGACACTTCACCCGTGACAATGGTTGATACATTTCCACCGAAACGAGAAGACGTAACACAAGTGTCGTATCTAGACTAATATTATCAAGCTGAATAGTTTGTTTGTTTATTTAATCTCAGAAACCAATAGTCCAAAGAAAAATTCTTTCCGTGTTGGATAGTATATTTATTGAGAAAGGCTTATAGCCTATATAACATCACGTTGCGACCAATAGATGTCAAGCATTTGTGAATAAAGGTACAAAAATGGAGATTTTTTTTTTATTCCCAACTTTCGATGCTAGTCTAAAATAAAATACAGTTATCGCAAAGTAGAACCGCAGATTCTATAATAACATGCGTACAAGTCGCGAAAGTTAACCCTTTTTTGGCAGCGGACGAGAAAACAAATAATTATGTTTTAAATTTTAGCCTGACAAATTTTTGAGACTTGGAAACTTTGCAGTCACCATAGTCATGGGTCTGACTGGTGAGACATGGTAACTTCAAAGTCTCCGAAACGTCTAGCTAAAATTCAGAACAAATACACGCGTCTCAATCCGTAAAAAATCTGTTTTATTTAAACGAATAAGTTGCGCAAGTGTTAGAGAAAATAATTATGATTTCAAATAAGAACTTGGACAATTTACTTGTGATAAATCCTTTTATGGGTGAGTATTTCGAACTGCATGAGGAACGTGCTCAATACTGTAGCGCTTTCTGGATCGAGGTCGATGGCTAAATGTTTAAAGCGGCATTCCATTATAAAGATTGCAAAAAAAAAATTTTTGACATAACACTTTTTGACGCATTTTGAAAGTTACTTGATGAATGTAAAACGATAGTGTTAAAAAATGGGACCGAGAAAGCAAAAGAAGTTAAAAACTAAAAAAAGTTTTGTAGTCTAAATTAAACGGGTTATTTTAATAATGGTTTTTAAATGGTTATACAGTATTTAACGATTTTAACAGCTTATTACTAACAAATCTATGCGCTTCAATATTTAAATTTGATTTAAACCTATTTAAAATCGAATTACTCTGAAAATGTGCACGCTTTCTAATATTGGATACATTGAAAATTTTTAACGAATACCAATTTGCCCTCTGACCTAACTGTGTTTTTCTTCATTCATGCGTTGCAGATGTACATCTGCAAAATATCATTGAAAATTTTTACCCAAAAAAATGTTTAAAAAAATGTGGATATACCAAATAGCAATCTAGTATAAATAAAAAATATTACATAATTTAATGTTAGACTACATTTAGTGAATTATCAAGCAATTTTTTTTTATAAGAGACGTAATCTGTACTGGTCTTATTCATAATGACTTATCGGAGGTTTAAAAGTTCGCTAAAATCGGTTCTCGAAAATTGCCAAAACTTGTTATTTATAATAGTCTTTTTACGATAAAACGTTTTTTATCTCTCCAATAAAATCTCCGTTTAAACCTCCGATAAGTCATTATGAATAAGACCATAAATGTTTATTTTAATAACAAGTAATGGAACGACCCCTTAAGTAGAAGCAATTATTATGTAGAGGCGTAATCGCTCTATCGGAAAAAAATGTCTACATTTTTGCAAGTGCTACGCTGGAGGCTACAACTTTTTTTTCAAGTGCTGTGATTATTCGACATTCTGTTCAATGTAACTATGCTGAAAGATGATTTGAGTGTATTTGAAGGCCTCTTTTCTTGGTGTGTATAATGTGTATACAAAGAAATACTTATAAATAATTTACTTACTTCTAAAACTAAAATCCCTGCTTGAAAATTCTGAATATATTTTTTTTATTATTGCATTGTCATCGGTACTAGTACGGGATCCGTAGTACATTTTTTTCACTTGATTACTGTCAAGCTGATTTTCCGTGAGTAGCTTTATTATGACGAGACGCCCAATAATTTTCTATTCCAAAATCTCGATTGTGGTAGCTAACAGAGATAGCAAGGATAAAATATCGTACTACCCGTAATAAAAAGATGTAAGTGAACTTGCGTCAAAAATTTCAAAAAAATCACTTACTGCTTTCTTCCAGTAATAGTACGATATTTTATTCTTGTTACCTCTGTTAGCTACCACAATCGAGATTTTGGAATAGAAAATTATTGGGCGTCTCGTCATAATAAAGCTACTCACGGAAAATCAGCTTGATAGTAATCAAGTGAAAAAAATGTACTACGGATCCCGTACTATACTTAATATGTGTGCAAAATTTCAAACCAATCCGACTACTATAAGTAAGTGAAAATTACTTTCAATGATTCCGTTACATGGATTAATTCGTTGATAGATACGTTCCGAACCAATATAAGCGTGTTAACATGGCGTTCATGTCCGTGTGATGAGGGATTAAGAACACAAGTGTCACCATCTCAGTCCTACCCTGGATGCTGGTAACATCACCCTGGTAATATCCTCTGTGAGAAACAGAAATCTCGAAACTAAACCCTGTGCCAACACACCTGGTCAGTGTGGCATAGTAGACCATGATCCCTCGCCCCTTTCTTATACTAATAAGACAGCGATCAAGCATACTTACGGCCAATGTAATGGTAAGTGGTCACCGCAGCATATAGACGTCTACAATACCAGATTTAATTCGCAGACTCTGCAAAAATGTTATTTGTAAGAAAAAATCATTTTTAAATCGAAATTACTTCACAATATAGAAAATATTACGTACCAGTAACCAATAACAAGAACTATTTATATTGTTGTTATAGTAACATCACGCTCGTTAGTGGTAAGATTCTGTTACAAAGGAAAATACCTTTAATAAAACCTTTTACTCAGATATTAGCTGAAACAAAGGAAGAATGTGATACGTTATGGTATTAATTTCCTATTATCGGTCAATGTACCCGTATAGAGTAGATATTAAAACCTTCGATAGATTAATTAATAACCAAGAGTATACACCTACCTGATAGATATACTTTTAAAAATCGGACAAGATTTTTTTTCGCGCCAACCTAGGATTTTATGATGTTATTTAAATTAAGAGAGCTCGATAGCAAGCTATACAAAAAGTAAGCTCTATACAAAAAACTGTATTTCTTTAAAGACATGTAAAAAGCGAAGTACAAAACGTTTGATTTAGAAAAAAAATTATAGGTGAAATTCAAATTTACAAAAATTCATTGTTCTAGAGGCAATATTTACCAAGAAAATAGCAGACTACGAAGTCAATATTTTGTATTGATCAAAGCTTGTTATCGAGCTCTCTTAAGGTCATAGCTCATTAGATCATAGCTCATAGCTCTTCAAAAATATGCAACGGATCTTGATGCGGTTTTTTTTTAATAGATAGTATGGTTCAAGAGGATGGCTTTTTTTGCATAATTTGTTGGGATTTGCTGTATATTGGATGAGATATGATTAAATCTGCAGAGAAATTCGGACGCGCGCGAGCTATAAATGAAAACGCTGCCTTATCTATGTGAAGTACAATCAACTAATGTATGGAGGAATTGTTTGTTACCTATAGATCTTCAAAAAAGTCCGCAAAGGCATATGTCTATCTTTAAAGGGAAACCCGCTGTACCCATAATAATGTCAAAAAAATTATCAAATTCAATAGGGTGTTTTCAAAAGCTATTTATATGTATATATAGTAATATTTTTTATCAAATAAATAGCTTAGTTAGCTTATGCAATTAATATAGATTATAACTGCTTTTTACGGCATACAATTTAAATGAATATCTTAGGAGATATGACGAAAAAAGAATTACGCGCTAAAAAATAAAATAATTAAATTGTTGGCTGAGCAACGCGAACATTACCTCGGTCTTCTATCCATACTCGAATGTTTGGATATGTAAGGATGTTTATTGTGGTTTCACGTAAAGACTACTGGATGGATTTTCATGAAACTTTCCAATGGAAAATGGAATAGAAAATGAACTTATTTTTTATCCTTTTTACCGCGGGTAACACCGCGGGTCATCATCAATAATCGTCACGCGGTCAACCAGTGGACCCCGCGTTGGCCGCTGGTGGACGCCGCGTGGTCTACGACTGGTGACCGGTTAGTCCAGGAATTTTCGTGTAATCTGTTAACAATTAGCATAATAGTTTTTCTTTTTTTATTTTGAAAGCTAAACCGATACGTCCAACTTGTTTAAAAGAAAGGCTGGGTATGAAAGGAGGGTAGGAACCCGCGCGTTGGCGATGCGCCGTCAACGCAAGGCAAGCATGACCTTTAATCTCGTCGTTTAGGCTAGGAAGTCTCCCAACCTTTAAGTAAAAATCCAACAAGAGTAGTTACAATTATGTTGCTTTCTTTAACAAATATACTACAAGGTTCGTCGTTTTAGGGGCTCCACAAAGGGCATATTAATATATATTAATATAGCAACAAAAAGACAGTTTTTAGGGTTTCGTACCCAAAGGGTAAAAACGGGACCCTATTACTGAGACTTCGCTGTCCGTCCGTCCGTCCGTCCGTCCGTCCATCCGTCCGTCTGTCACCAGGCTGTGTCTCAAGAACGGTGATAGCTAGACAGTTGAAATTTTCACAGATGATGTATTTCTATTGCCGCTATAACAACAAATACTAAAAATAAAATAAAATAAATATTTAAGGGGGGCTCCCATACAACAAACATGATTTTTTTACCGTTTCTTGCTCGATACTAATAACGTTGCCTTATCTTGCATAGATAATGGTACGGAACCCTTCGTGCGCGAGTCCGACTAGCACTTGGCCAATTTTTTATTAACATACCGAGATGCATCTATACTTATGACGTCACTGACATATATCTGTCTCTTTCTCGCCTCGCCTTTTTTCTATATTATACATTTTTCTCTTCCTTACTATATTAATATATATTAATATGCCGTTTGTGACGCCCTTTTACTAGTAATACACTATAATCATATCATACACATACAACAATGATAAATATAAGACTTATATATCTTGTAGGTGACTGTTTATTTTTACGATTAAGCATAAAATGTGATATAAAACCCGACATATGGTGCGTCATACTTTACGATGTACGTAAATACTTCAATTGTGATATAAGGAGACCATTGACACACGTTATAAAAATGAGAGTTATGCGTTTCTTTTACTGACATTACATTTTAGTACTTACTGTACAGTCTTGTGGTTAAAGTAATTATATTGAACTAACTATTGCCAGCAACTGATCACGCGTGGAGTTTGAACCAAACCTTAAAAAATGTACAACACAAAACCATCCCCATGAACCAAATTTCTAGTCTCTAGGACAATGGGAAGTAACGTGCAAATTTTGATTCTTCTTCTGAATGCTTAGATCTAAAGTATTGATTGTATTTTTTGCAGCAAGGGACTGCAGAGATCTACATTTCGTGTGAGTTTCAAGTTGATACCTTCAGCCATTGCTGAATAAAAATGTTTGACGGACGGACAGACAGACAGACGGACACCGTAGTGAGACTATAAGGATTTGTACGAAACCCTAAAAATGTATCAAAATAAGTCGCGTAGTTTTGAAAATATAAAGCTCACATAGGGACGCATATACAAAATTAACTTGTTTTATAATAAGTAAAAATCTAACTCTAGTTAGTAACTATTAAGAGAGCAAACCATGCTCCATAAAAATAATATGGACATCATACTCCGCTAATTTCTTCGTGGGTTCTCTAGCGCAACGAATTTTTCTCACAATGTCTAGGTCAATAATCTGTGCTTCTTAAACTTTCAACCGAATAATCCGTTTTTACTGTTAAGATAAATAAGCAGCGTCTAATACACTAGTTCGGTAAATTTTAGTTACATAGATTTTCTCTTCATCTATAATATGGCGTTAAAATACTAAAAAAAAACAACGTATTGACTACCACCACGCTTTTAAATTAATAGGAAGATAATAATATAGACTGGGCTAAGTGGCCTTAGCTAGTAATACAATTATATATTTCTTCTCCTACCTATTCTGTATAGTAAAACATATTTATGAAGGTTATTCAAATAAGGTTTATAGTAAATAAAAAATAATGCCTACAGTTATATCTATACTAAAAGTAGACTATTTGCAGGCGAGATTCTGAGTACCATAATATTTAAGTATACTATTTATAATATTAATTAATAGTATATAAAGTACAAAATGAGTTCACTGTTTGGTTACTTTGCATATACTAATTTATAAATGTGAAAGCGCGATGATGATACAATAAAAATATTGACGAGCTTAAGTGTTAATGTGTGTAACGAAACCATAGCGCGATTTAAAAAAACCGTACAAAATCTATCGAGTAGAGTAGTAAGCTTCTGTTTGTTAAGGTTTGATTTCTTAATTTCACGCGTATGAAGTCGCGGGCAACAGCTAGTTTTAATATAAAAGAACAAATACACTGGTGCCAATTCTATGTGTACAACTAAACGTAACTAAAAAACGAAAACAACCAGGTACTGTAATATTTTGTTGTGCACATTAACAATAATAATCAGTTTTATAACAAGAAAGTTAAGTTAATATTGCCGAATTATGTTATCGCCACTATCAAAATTCATTTTTTAGTTAAATTTAGTTTAGTTGTTCGCGTAGAATTGATACCAGTGTAACTTTTTAAGTAAACGGTCAAGTACGAGTTTGACTTGCACACGTTGTGATCCTAACCGTTATTATATATTCGACATATTCTCGAATCGACTACAAATAACGGGATAAGGCAGAAGAACGACGAAGAGCATTTGTTGTTATAGCATCAACTTGAGTATATGCACAATTGTTTTGCTTCCTCAGTCAGTGGATTCTTACGACCGCCTTGGACAAGACATGGGGAGATAACACTAGTATTAAAACATCGGGCCAAAATTAAAAAAAAGATACACACATCTAAATACCTAAAAAGTAGCTTTATTTAAAGAAAATGTTAACAAAAAGTATTAGATATTATTTTATAAAATATTCTTAAGAATTGTTTTTGTAACAGACTTCGTTTGGTTACATAAGCAACTCAGCTATCAATTGGAATATTGATGAAGTTTACCCAATTTCAGGAGCCTAATTGAACGCAAACCACAGCTGGATTAACTTTGGACGTTATAATAATGTTGCCCTCTAGCCCCTTTCTTTTTAAAAGCCATTTACAATTTTGAAACTTGTAGCAAAGATATACTGAAATCTCTACTTATAAAACAAAGTCGTTATTTTTGTATGTAAGTCTCTATGTGAGCTTATAATCTTTAAACCTACACAACAGATTTTGATGCGGTGTTTTTTAACAGATAGAGTGGTTTAAGAGGATGGCTATTTTGCATAATTTGTTAGTGTTTAGTCTCTAAATTCCACCCGTACGATGCCGGTAACAGCTAGTAGATAAATATTTTGTTTCTGTAAACTTTGCAGCTATTTTGATGGAAACAAATACACTTGTCAAATGTTAAAGGAATAATTGTACAGTTACGTTTTAAAGACAATAACCGGTAACACGGAACCCTTTAACACACAAACACTTAGGGTTCCATACTGTTATAATCATAATATATTCGTCATAAACCCGACCTCAAATAATGGGATAATATCTGGCAAATGATGATGATGAGTACATTTTGTTAATATAGCATCAACTGATATAAATAAACTGTGAAAATTTCAGCTCCCTAGCTATCGCCGTTCCAGAAATATTAACACCCTGGCGACATAAAGATGGATGGTCTGAGGGGCGGACAGACGGAGGGATGGACGGATGGATGCATGGAAGAACAGCAAAATCTCAGTAATAGAGTCTCATTTTGTGTCTTCGTGTGTTAGTCTAACTCGTAATTGACCTGTTTTTATACAAATTAACAAAGTATAGCAATATCCTACATTAAATTTTATTAATTTTCCAAATTACATAATAATAAACCTTTTTGAATGTATAACTTAAACAGTCTTAATTAAACTTTTAAATTAAAAGTCTTTGATTCTCTTATAATTTGGCAGATAAAGATAATATTAGCATTTATTATTTTTCCGAGAAATTAATAAAATAAAAACTCTGGAGATTTTAATTAATTGCTGAGCACGTAATGCACATTAACATAAAAAACATGTCAAGCACGAGTTGGACTCAAACACGGAGGGTCCTGTACCGTTATTTTTAACACGATACTGCTGTTACTTGAACTTGGCTAGACACACTACCGCGTGTCTCTATAATCTACTAGATGTTGCTCGCGACTTCGTACACGAGAATTTTAAATTTTTTTTCCGTCTTTGCATTATTTTTCACTAATGCATCGCCCCTTTTAGTCGCAGCGTAATTTTATATAGCCTGTGGCCTTCCTGGATAGATGGACTATCCAGCATAAAAAGAATTTTTCAATTCGAACCAGAAGTTTCTGAGATTAGTGCGTTCAAACAAATAAACTCTTCTGCTTTATAATAATAGTACGGAAGTATAGATTTTTAATAGCAAATATTTGTAATACCGTCACAATCATGTGAATCATGTCGTCTAAGGATATCATCAAGTTATATTGAAAACATTCGTTGTTGTTTTGTTGTATGTATTTACTGTATTTTAGTTTTTAGGATTTATATTTAGCATTAAAAGCTATCGTCTGTAAAAAAAACTGGTCAAGTACGAGTTGGACTCTCACACTGAGGGTTTCGTATCTACTATTGGTCTTATTCGTATTGACTTATCCGAGCTGTAAAAGTTCGCTAAAATCGGTTCACGAAAATTGTCAAAACTTGTTATTCATAATAGTTTTTTTTATGCTAAAACGTATATTATCCCTTCGATAAAGTCTCCGTTTAAACCTCCGATAAGTCATTATGAATATGTAGATTGAAAAGCAGAGATAAATATAGATAGATAAATTATAAGCTACAGTTAATTAGTACAAAATAAAATCCTTTGTGTATTTCTATTAATACGTAAGTGCCACAAAACTTGCATAAACCTTAAAACGCAATACAATTACCTACTAATTACACAATGAACATTTTAATAGCGAGAATTTAAATCAATTAGCGCCATCTACATACGATATACATATTTTGATTTTACTTGCAGTGACGTCACATTAAAGACGAAAAAATGTAATTCTTTGCAAATGACATTCCATACTTTGTAAATGTATTTTCTATCTCAATAAGAACTATTAATTCATTAACAATTTAATAGCACTTTAGTTCCAAAAGCCTATGAATAATAAAATGTTAGTAAACATAAGAGGAAAATGGGCATTATGACGTCTAGACCATCTTATTAATAACATTCATGTTTAAATGTTATAATTAAAACCTAAAATAAATTTAAATTGGTTTTAAAATTTTTAGTACTCTCCTCTATCTTTTATTGTTATAAAACAGCTAATTTAATGCAATATCGTTAGAATGAGTATCGGAAATGCAAGCGCTATGTTGTGATTGTTACGTGTTAGATGGCGCTTTTACAAACTTCATGTTATGATCCTGGAAAAATATGACCTTTGGAAAAATAATGTTTTCGCGTAATGTGATAACAAATCTAAAGTTTTCGGATTTTTCCCAGTATGACCAGTATCTAGTCTAACTCTGAGCCAAATTTCAAGTCTCTAGAGTAACTGTAGTAGGCCCTGAGTTTTGATTCCTGAATTGCGGCGAAAACTAGTCAAATGGCGCTGCTGTGCTCCTCATTTTTTTTAATATTTTCTTATTGCTTAGAGAAATCAGGTTGATTATATTTTTTGAAGTAAGGGACCGCGTATTTATTTATTGCGTTATTATTTCATTGGATATGAGTTTCAAGTTGATACCTTCAGCCGTTGCTGAGTAAAAAAAGTTTGACAGACGGACAGACAGACAGACAGACACCGGAGTGATCCTATAAGGGTTTTAAGAAACCCTAAAAATCAACTCTCTATCAATTACCGTTCCTATGACACCTGGTGACAGACGAACGGACGGGCAGAGTTTCTGTATGTAATAGAAACTTGTTGGAACTTTTATCGCGGATCCCTAAAAATAAAAAAAACATGGATGCTGAATAATTAAGGGCAGGAATTATTTTTATTTCCTTGTTCATAATGAAGGTAAATAATCAGAAAGTGGTGTGAGAACATGATACTACCATAATTTTTTTCTTAAAATTAAATATTACTGGCGCTATAGAAGCATCCTTTATCCATATACTAGTGCCCCGTGGTTTCACTTTCGTACTTACTGGAACAATATAATACAGACTTTTATTTCTTTTTAGATAAAGAACTAATGTATCGTATTTCTGATATTGTAGTTACTGAATGAATGAATTTAATCTTTTAGGTATACACCACAAGAAGATTGGGAAGAGGAGATTGGGTAGTGACACTTGTATTCTTAATCCGTCACCACACGGACTGTTTACTTTCGGACTTTAAATGTTAGAAAGTACATAATATCGTGTCAATAACACAATTTGCCAATGTTAACTGAACTTTCTTGTTATAAACACTTTATATTATCTATAGACTAACGATTTTAGTTAACATAAATGTCTACACTATCAGCAACAGCACGAAACAGCCAATAAATCGAAATACAGCTTAGTTGTTTTCGTCTTTTAGTTAAGTTAAGTTTAGTTGTGTACGTAGAATTGGTACTTTTGTCAGTTTAAACAATAATGGTCTTATTCATAATGACTTATCGGAGGTTTAAACGGAGATTTTATCGGAGAGATAATAAACGTTTTAGCGTAAAAAGACTATTATGAATAACAAGTTTTGACAATTTTGGCAAACCTATTTTAGCGAACTTTTAAACCTCCGATAAGTCATTATGAATAAGGCGGCAATTCTAATTAAACTAATCTAGTGATTATGGGGAGTTTAGATTGAGGTTATTAAGTAAATATTTATTTATTTATTTTAAACTTTTTATACAATAATCGTACAAAGGCGGACTTAATGCCTGAGGCATTATCTACCAGTCAACCTTGGGAGGTGTAGAGAAGTAATAAATAATAGCTTTCGAAAATTATGAAATATAGTAGAATCGAATAAATAAATAACAGCAAGTATTTAGATCTGAGCAATTGCGGCCGTGCTAACAGTAGTGCGTTCCGCAGAGCAACGGAATTGTATTCCGTGGTCGTGGGTTCAAGTCCCGCTTGCGGTAATCACTATTTCCAGTACAATTTTATTTATTAAGTAAAAGCATAGCAGTTCAATTGCAAAATTAACAAATTACTTTAGCAGGTGTGTAGATTCGATTCTCAGTCGAAAAATTTGTGGTAATGGTGAAAACTGATAAAATGTGATACAACGATTTCAGATCTCTCCATCTCTCTCCAGCCCATTAAAGTGCCACTCTTGGTCACGGGCTCTTTCACTTTGGGGGGATTATGGACTATTGTGCCGCGCTGACCGGGCGTGTCGGCATAGGGTTTATTTTCGAGTTTTCGAGAATGCGGAGTCTCGTGGTTTATGAAACGGACTGACGTTCACGAGGTCGCGAGTTCGATTCCCGCAGTATTTCTATGTATCTATTTACAAAAGAAAATTAGTATATGTATACTATCCGTATTCTGGTACCCATAACACAAGTATATAAGCTTAGCTTGGGGCCCGACGTCGTTGTGTGAAATTTACATGAATATTTATTTAAAAATAAAGTTGTCTCTGTAGAATATCCCTTCTCTGGCTTTTAAAGAACCCTGAGGAGAACAAGAGGTAGCTACATTAGTTTTCTTAATCTGTCACCATATACCGAAGTAGAGTATCTATAATAATAAATAATAAATATTCATGGACATTTCACACAACGTCCTCTGGTCCCAAGCTAAGTTTATATGCTTGTGTTATGGGTACCAGAATACGGATAGAATACTTAAACTACTTTTTTTTGTAAATACATACATAAAATATATAGAAACACCCAGACGCAGTTCAAACATTTGTAAGACAATTAGAAAAATCAATCACACAAAATGATTGTCCCGAGCGGGAATCGAACCCGCGACCTCTTGATCGACAGTCCGTTACATGAACCACTCAACCTCGAGGCTCGTCAGGCATCGTCAGTGATCTATGAAACCTAATTTTTTGAATTGCCTAAGGAGAGATTCCTTAAAAAATATGAAACTTTGACGTCATCAACTAACAAGTCTATAAAGTTTCCCATATTGAAAATTAAAACTTGGTACAGCCAGCATCCATTAAAACTTTTCTCAAACTTATTAACGATGGTTTTCTAAGAGCATGCGTTGATACAAACTATATTGAATCATAAAATAATTACTATACGATCCATTATTCAGTTCTGCATTAACAGAGTAAATTTACAAAGTATGCTAAAGCTATGATTTGAAAAATTATACGTTAAACTCGAGGATTCAAGGTTTTCTTTTCCTTGTATTAATAAATAAGTACATTCGATACTGATTTTTACATGATTCAAGTTCTTACATGAGCTGAAACTTGTAACTTAGTAATCTGAATTATGCCTGGATTATTATATTTAACAAGTTCTTGCCCGCGACTTCGTACGCGTTTAATTTAGAAAACTTTCTCCGTTTTTGCAATTTTTTCACTAATGCTTCACCCTTATTTTTTTGCAGCGTGATGTTATATAGCCTTCTTCAATAAATGTACTATCCAACACTAAAAGAATTTTTCAAATCAATTAGTGGTGCCTGAGATAAGCGCGTTCAAAGAAACAAACATACTCTTCAGCTTTATAATTTTAGTACAAACTAGCTGGCCCGGCAAACGTTGTTTTGCCATACCAAAAAAAAAGTAAAAAAAAAAAAAAAAAATACTATAAACCTCACGCAGCCTGGGACCTTTCCAACGAATGCAAAACCGTGGAAATCGGTTCGTGCGTTCTGGAGTTATAGCGTCAGGAAGGAAAACCCGACTTATTTTTATTAGTACAAATATGCTGAAGACCATACATGATCGAAGCAAATAAACTTTTTGGTATAAATTTTCAGTGTAGTCTGTTGATACAACGAGAACATTACATAAGAATAGAACATAATGATGAAATACATAAATTATGAAAAGCTACCCAGTGTGAAATAACCTTTTGTACCCTTTAAATGTCAGTGTAAAAGGGAAAAAGTTCATAACTATAATTAATAGTTTATTAATAACTCCAAAATAACCCAAGCTTTTCTGTTTTATACATATTTTATGAACTAGTATTATTAATATTAAGTTTCTAAAAGTTAAAAATTGGTCAAGTGCGAGTCGGACTGGCGCACGAAGGGTTCCGTACCATTATCTATGCAACATACGTTATTAAAAAATGAGCAAACAACACACACACAATACTTAATTAATCACGTTTGTTGTATGAGAGCAAGAAACGGTAAAAAATCATGTTTGTTGTATGGGAGCCCCCCTTAAATATTTATTTTATTTTATTTTTAGTATTTGTTGTTATAGTGGCAATAGAAATACATCATCTGTGAAAATTTCAACTCTCTGGCTATCACCGTTCTTGGGATACAGCCTGGTGACAGACGGACGGACGGACGGACGGACGGACGGACGGACAACGAAGTCTCAGTAATAGGGTCCCTTTTTACCCTTTGGGTACGGAACCCTAAAAACTACCTTCACTTTATAAAAACTTTTGTTTACACATTTATGAAATGAGGTAACTACATCTTTGGTCCGGGAGCCAGTGACGGATTTTCATGACCAAGTCCCTCCCAAACAAAAATTCGAGAAATGCATGCAAAATCAGTTTAACTTTTGCAAAGAAAAATGAGGAGTACGATACTCATATTTTTGTATGGAGCATAATTTGGTATCGAGCCCTCTTAAGTACTATTAAGCGAGTATGACAGTTCTTGTTCATAGGCTAATAGATAAATTGTTTTAAAATAAATAATTCCTCATTAGTCATAGTAGGTTTTTGTCTCCATGTTTGGAAGGCTGCTACTGCCCACCCCACACACGGAGTCCCAGCTGACGGTCGCGAGTATTCATAGTATAAGTCCCTTATGCATTTTACAAAGTTTCACTCGAGAAGAAATCATTGACCAAAAATGTACCTGGCTCCCATGGCTACCACTTATTCAATGACATGAAATTAGTTTGTCGATCAAAATTAACTATGGCGATGTTATGAAACATATTTTGACAATTGCGAAAATTTGTAAGCTTCCACTTAATGTAGAAGCTAGTGGAATAGAATAGGTAAAAAATTGGTCAAGTGCGAGTTGGACTCGCGCACGAAGGGTTCCGTACCATTATCTATGCAACATAAGGCAACGTTATTAGTATCGAGTAAGAAACGGTAAAAAAATCATGTTTGTTGTATGGGAACCACCCTTAAATATTTATTTTATTTTATTTTTAGTATTTGTTGTTATAGCGGCAATAGAAATACATCATCTGTAAAAATTTCAACTGTCTAGCTATCACCGTTCTTGAGATACAGCCTGGTGACAGACGGACGGACGGACGGACGGACGGACAGCGAAGTCTCAGTAATAGGATCCCGTTTTTACCCTTTGGGTACGGAACCCTAAAAATGTGTTAAAAGAAAGAAATGAATTTACTTTAGAATTGAATTCATTTATAGTACCTATGTAGGAGATGATGTATAAGTAGGCAGGTTCTAAATGGAGCTGCAAAAGGTGCGCCGTAGTGCGAAGGAGTGCTGGTGTGGTGACGGATTAAGAATACAAGTGTCACCACCCCATCTCCTCCCCAGGGGGCTGTAAAAGTCAGCTAAGGAATATTGCACACAGATAACATCTTCTGTGAGAAACGGGAAACTCAAAAATAAACTCTGTGCCAATACGCCTGGTCAGCGCGGCACAGTAGACCATAACCTCTCGAAAGTGGAGGAGGCCCGTGCCCAACAGTGGGACGTAAATGGGCTGGAGAGGAGAGTGAGAGGAGAGAAAAGGAATATCAAACTAATAAACATAAAAATATACATAAGTGTGACCTCTAGGTTTCCGTACCAAAAAAGGTAGTTTGGAGCACTAAAATTGAAATTTCGTTCCAGACATACAGCCTGGTGACAAACTTCACCAGGCTGTATCTCTGGAACGGTTGCGGAAGAACGGAGCTGAAAATGTCGGAGGATAAAGAAACTCTAAGAGAAATATATTAAAAATATCTAATTTTCTATTTCTTAGTAATAACTATCTAAGCAACGCATGTAGTAGAGAGAATGCCTAATTTTAAACTCAAAACAGCCAATTATATAACCCCTTTTGCTAATTATAATTTCACTCCAAACAAATGTTCCACTCTCCTTACTGTTTGTGGAACAAATGTTCAAATTATATAATTAGTTAGCCAAATAATTATTTAATTTAATAATAATAAATAATACCTAATATAATAGTCTTGTGCAGTAATAATTTTGTATTATGATAAGAACAAAAAAAAACAAAACCTCACCCTTTACCAACACGTCTGGTCGGCGCGGCATAAGTTTGATTAGAACTTTGACTAGTAGCAAGGAAATTGAAAAAATATCGTAACTTAAAAAGCACAATTTTAGTTACTTACAGGGATAACTGACTACATATTAATTTAAATAAAACTACTTTTTACAGATTTAGACGCGTATATTTGTTTTAAATTTTGGCCCGACGTTTCGGAGACATTGTAGTCACCATGGTCACGGGTGAGACACGGTGACTGCAAAGTCTCCGAAACGTCGGGCCAAAATTTAAAACAAATATACGCGTCTAAATCCGTAAAAAGTAGTTTTATTTAAACAAATGAGTCGCGCAAGTGTTATAAAATATTTCAAATTAATTGTTAAATCTTATACCTTTAAACTATTTAGCTCACCGTTCCTGAGGCACCGCTCGGTTACCTACGGACGGACGGACGGCGAAGTCACAGTAACAGGGTTTCGTTATACCTTTTGGTACGGATTCCTAAAAAGAATTACATGTACAATGTATCAAAAATTGTTGGTTTTTGACTTGTACGGAACAAGTCAAAAACCTATTATTTTTTATACATTTATTTAAATTTGGAATAAGTCCAATCGATTATCTGAATTGGACATTAATTTCAACACATGAATAGTCTAAAATAAATTTAAAATCAGTCTCTATAATAAAGATTATCAGTTTTGATGTCATGCATGTTTAAAGATTGGGAGCAATTATTCTACTAGCTTACCCGGCAAACTTCGTACCACTGTTTTTATTAAAGAGATGTATTTTTCCTTTCATTTTCTTCTAGACAATCTTTAATCTGACCGTAAGGAATTTAACAAGAAGGTATCATAAATTATCCATGGTACTGTAAAGGTTGTGATCATTGAATATAACCTATACAATGATACAGGCCACTTAAGATTTATTTTTAAAAAAGGAATAAAAAATTTAAAATTTGAAAATGAAAAGAAAAGAATTTGGGAAGATGAGAATAGGACATGAAGAGAGGATGTTGAAAAATGATTGTAAAATAGTTTTTCTATATTATAAAAAATATAACAAATTAATTATGATAAAAGTTTTTCATTGTAAAGAAGAAGCTTTACAGTACAGTCATACAAAACTAATGCGCTATCATACATATTTTTGGGATATCCATTTGAACTTATATATTTTAGAAGATAAGATATTTACCTATTTGAACTTTTCGAATTTATATAATAAACTTGTATCAATTTAGTTTAGTTTTTGAACTAAAATTGAGGATACTAGAGAGATTTATGTGACAATCTGCTCTTTGATTAACCGGTGACATTTATCCGTGATATATGATGGCAAGTTGCACTGGCTTGTTGTGGATTTATTTATTTACTACGCCTGTTTGTGTCTGCTGGAATTGAATTTAGGTCTTTTATTTTTATATTTCTAGATAGATAACGGAGCTTTGAATTCTGGTAAGTATATAAAAAAGTATATAAACCTTTCGTGTCATAGTGGTATTCACCATTCTTCTCAATTTTGTATGCAGGTCAGACAATGAGATAAATAAATAAATAAACATGACTACTAGTTTCACTCGGGAAAGGTTGGGCTGATTTAGCTGATTTTATTTTTGTAACATTTTTGTAGTCCAGTGATGTCAAAACTTAATTAGTACTACACTGATTTATATAATAATATGGCAGGTCCCATGGTAGCTCAGTTGGAAGAGAATCGGAACAGTATTCCGAAATCGTGGATTCAAGTGCCGTTTATGGTAATTATTTCTTTCACTATAATTAGATATATTAAGTAAAATCATAGCAAGTCAATTGCAGAAATTCATAAATTGATGTAAGCACATTTATTTTCGAATACATGTTTAAACATCCAACCAAAATTACAACATTATTTTTCCTTTTATTTAAATCCATTGTAAACACTGTAGTAAATTTAGATTTACTAAGTGTACTCAGTACAAGCACTTAAATTTTATACAGACATAATAAGAGCTTGAATAGCTAACAGCACGTATCAAGCTTGTATCTACCTCTTATGTATCTGAAGCGCACTGTATAACTATAGTGCTGAGTAGTAATTTAGTTAAAAGCTCTTTGCCTTATTCTGTAATGTGTGAAAGGTTAAATTCTTTACTTACTTATTATAAAAACAAGGTCGTTATTTTTGTGTGTATGTTCCTATATGGGCTAATATGTTAAAAAATACGGAACGGATTTTGATGCAGTCTTTTTAATAGATAGAGCATTAACAAATTTCTTTTAATACCGATCAGCCGATTAATCGTGAAGGAACGACAAACATACACGCACACAGACACATTTCAAACTTTTACAATTATAAAATTATTAAACTTAAAGATTGCAATCCATTGAGACCAGTGCATATTAAGTGAAAATAAAACATATTATTATTATGTCGTAGGAGACTTAATTAAAATAGTTTACTTAAGGATTTTTAGTTTTAACTTAGCTTCAAAGATTATGAAGTAAGTCCTCAAATTGTATCAATGGTGAGTAAGTTATTGATTTTGTGTAGTAAGTTGGTGACCTGTTGAATATTCATAAAAGGATCCTTCCAAACCAGTTACACGTGTCGTAAGCCACGGAATGATCTCATCGTAGTTAATAGAATATTGTATTTAACCTAGTTAGTTTGTTCAGTATTACAGGGCCTTTAGAAAGATGACTGCTCTGCCTGTAGATACCGGTAATTTCTATGATGTTTTCCGATAAATAAATATATAGAATAATATATAGATTAACAAGCTGTTGCCCGCGACTTCTTACACGTGAATATTAGATAATTTTCCCCGTTTTTGCATTTTTCGCTTTTGCTTCGCTCCTATTGGTCGCAGCGTAATGTTATATAGCCTTCCTCGATATGCAAAATAGACTATCCAACACAAAAAGATTTTTTCAATACGAAGCAGAAGTTCTTGAGATTAGTGTGTTCAAACAAACAAACTCTTCAGCTTTATAGTATTACTATAGATTAATTAATTTTTGCAATAGACTTGCTATGCTTACTGAATTATGCTTTAAAAACTATACAAAACTCTATACAGGGTGTGGCGTAATTAATGGATAAGCCTGTGCCTGTGGATAAGCCTCCTACTGCGCTATACGAATATGTATATTTTTAATTAATCCTATGTATGGTCTTGAAAAAAATGGCATAAGTCATGTTTTTCATAAAATGACTACTTTCACTAACCAATTCTGCTACTGTTGCCACAATTTTCAAAAGTTTTGCTTTCTGTTTTTTTTATAATACAGCTTAAGAGTTGAATTATTGCAAGCAATAAAGAATTCCCTATTCGTAATACAAATTTTTTTTAAATTATGCATGAAATATCAAAAAAGGGTTATTGATTATTCAATTTGTTGACTTTGTACATCGTCTAGCTTAAAAAATCTTTATGGGAGTTGATTTGCCCAATATCTTAAAAACATGCTTGTTTTATGCAGTTTCCGAAATGGTATAATACTTATTATAATACTTATTAAGTTTGATGTGATATTAAAGAACCAAATGACACTCGTAAAAAAATGTTCTTATTGTGATTTAATTAATCAAATTAATACTGTTAACTTAAACAAACTGTCAGTGGTATTTTAACTTATCTGTCTGAGTTTACCAGTGGGAATGTTAGTCGTTGAAAAAAAATAACAACTTATTTTATTTTTTTTATTCTAAAGATGCAAACACTACATAAATTTTATTTTACAAAAAATGTTCGAAATGGCGGCCACCTGCGGCTATGCAGGCCCTGCATCGACGGATAAATGACCGCTTTAGGCGTCGGATGAAGCCGGAGCTCTTGATTTCATCAGCGGCTTCAAAAATCAGGGCCTTTAGTTGTTCCAGGGATGCTATTTCTTTTTTATACACTTTTTCTTTTAAACACCCCCAGTAAAAAAAGTCTAGAGGGTTCAAATCAGGGGACCTTGGTGGCCACAAAATGGGACCCAAACGACCTATCCACCTCTCATTGTACTCATCATTGAGGTAGTTCCGTACAATTCGTGCGTAGTGAGCGGGACAACCATCATTTTGTAACCAGTAGTTTTCTGGCACATTTAAACTTTGTAATAGTTCCGGCAACGTATTTTGCAGAAAATTTAAATAATTGGGACCTGTTAGTGTCTCGGATAGTTCGACGGGCCCAACTATTTGTCCATTTAAAATTCCTGTCCAAAGGTTCACTTTAAACTGGACTTGAGCTCGGTCTTGCCTTATGTTTCTCGGATTGGTTGCCTGCCAACTATGAAGATTGTGCATGTTGACGTAGCCATTTCTTTTACATGATGACTCATCGCTCCACAGTATTTTGTCAAAAAACGCCGAATCTTCGCGTATTTTTCGCAACATGACGCGACAAAATTGGACTCTAGGCTCATAGTCTCGTGTCATTAGTGTTTGATAGTGATACGGGTGAAGCTCATGCCTGTGCAGAATTCTGCCCACAGTACGCGTATCTACACCGGTTCCTCTACTTAACTCACGAATTGATAACTCTGGATTAGCACGCACAGCTTCTAGAACTTTGTCATCACGATGTCGTCGAGGTCTGCCTTCCGAAGCACCACCAACACCGGTACCAGGCATTCGCCCTTCGCTAAAAGCGATGTGCACACGTGTAAACACCCGGTAGTCTGGGTGTCGCAAATCGGGGTATCTTCGACGATATTCGCGTGCAGCTTCATTTGCATTGCAGTTACACAGGCCGTAAATAAGATGCATATTTGCATACTCTTGAGGAGTGTACGTATGACGCGGCATGATCAGTAGTCCAGGGATATGTAGAAGTCGTCGATAATATCACAATTGTCCAATTCGTATAGCAAAAACAGAGTCCGTAGTACATAAGCCAAATTCACGTCACAATAACAAACACGATAGAGCAAACGATATGTGCGCAAGAGACGATAGTCAAAAGAGCACTAACTTTGTTAAACAAGTTCAAAAGCTGTTTTGTTGTTTGTGAGAATAATAAAAATCTATCTCTGTCGCACAACTGTTATTTACCTGACATCAAAATGCTTTGTCTCTGTCTTATGATAAGACTAACCGTCTGGATTTGCCGTGCGATAAACAACCACAAGTAGTTGACTTAGAGTCGTTATCTGCTTACCCTATTCATGGTGGATGACTACCTGCTCCCGAGCACCCAAAAAAGGGTCCATTGTGAATGACTACCTGCTCCGGAGCACACAAAAAAGGGTCCATTCAAACTGTTTACAAAGACATGTTTAAGATAAATTAATAATTCTGTTAAAGAAAATTAGGGTATTTTTTTACAACTGTCGTTTTTTTTTAAAACCTCGTGAAATGTAATAAGTATTATACCATTTCGGAAACTGCATAAAACAAGCATGTTTTTAAGATATTGGGCAAATCAACTCCCATAAAGATTTTTTAAGCTAGACGATGTACAAAGTCAACAAATTGAATAATCAATAACACTTTTTTGATATCTCATGTATTTTTTCCCAAAATTTGTATTACGAATAGGGAATTCTTTATTGCTTTCAATAGCTCACCTCTTAAGCTGTTTTATAAAAAAAACAGAATGCAAAATTTTTGAAAATTGTGGCAACAGTAGCATAATTGGTTAGTGAAAGTAGTCATTTTATGAAAAACATGACTTATGCCATTTTTTTCAAGACCATACATAGGATTAATTAAAAATATACATATTCGTATAGCGCAGTAGGAGGCTTATCCACAGGCACAGGCTTATCCATTAATTACGCCACACCCTGTATAAAAAGCGTATAGTACGAGATCCGTAGTAAATTTTTTTCACTTGATTACTATCAAGCTGATTTTCCGTGAGTAGCTTTATTATGACCAGACGCCCAATAATTTTCTATTCCAAAATCTCGATTGTGGTAGCTAACAGAGGTAACAAGGATAAAATATCGTACTATTACTGGAAGAAAGCAGTAAGTGATTTTTTTGAAATTTTTGTTTGAAATTTTTGACGCAAGTTCACTTACGTCTTTTTTTTACGGGTAGTACGATATTTTATCCTTGCTATCTCTGTTAGCTACCACAATCGAGATTTTGGAATAGAAAATTATTGGGCGTCTACTACTAACCGAAAAATTACCCTGATATATCGTAAATGTTTTCCCTAAAATAGTCTCTACGAAACAAAACGAATGCCTATTCGTTTCATTAACGAGGGCTCAATAATGCCAGGGATTACATTTTGCTGGTATTATAACTCTCCAGAATATTCGAAGACTCAATGGCTGCAGAAATTACAGGATAAAAACTACATTATTAAAAATGAATACAAAAATCAACTTCCGAGCTTTAGATAGAGCAGTAATATTATTAATTGTTAACATATGATAAGAGCTATCAGTTCGATACGTATCTATTGATGTATTAATCTATGGAACGGAATCTTTGAAAGTGATTATCACCCACTTGCAGTAAATAAATAAATAAGATCGATCCCAAATTTTGCATACATATTTAGGACCGATGACGATGGTGTCAATTCTACGTGCACAAATTAACTTAACTAAGAAATTAAAATTGTTGGCGTCAGTAACACAATTCGGCAAAGTTAACTCTCAAGGACACTCTCTCCCTCTCCAGTCCATTAACATCCCACTGTTGAGCACGGGCCTTCTCCATTTGGAAAGTTTTTGGTCTACTATGCCGCGCTAACTAGGCGTGTGGCATAGGGTTTAGCTTCGAGTTTTCCGTCTCGAGTTATTTGTGTCTTAGCTGGCTTTTACCCTGGGGAGGAAATTCCCCAGGGATGGATTAAGAATACATGTGTCACCATTTCAAATGAAATGGTGACACATGTATTCTTAATCCATCAAAACACGGACAACATCACCACATCACACATCCCGTAACATTTGGAAGCTTCATAACATAACAATTTATTATTTAAAGCACGTTAATCTGCCAGCACGTAATATGAAATTTGAAACAAATTACACGAATTGTTAAGAACATTTAAATTTTGAAATATAATTAAGGCTTGAATATATAGAAATAAAGTTGTAATTACACATTTGTAATTCATAAACTTTAGATTCATTTAAGAGGAAAAGTTCTCCCCTTTATGCCTTGCCCAGAGATTATGAGGTAAAAATTAAAGCGATTAAAATCGCATGAAATGCATGTTATGAAATATAATTATAAACTCGTATACTAACAAAACTGCTAAGCTAAGTATGTATTTTAAAAGTTAATAACCTATATTAATATTATTATGCTGTAGAGTTATTTTGTTTGTTTGTTTGAACGCGCTTATCGCAGGAATCAAGGATCTGATTAAAAAATTCTTTCAGTATTCAATAGTACAGTTATAGAGAAAAGCTTTAGGCTATCGCTGCGATTAATACGAGCGAAGCATATAATTACTATATGGTTGTTGTCAAACCAAAATCTTCTATATGCCTAAAGTATACTTTCGAGACAATGGTTACATATAAGGTTAGTCTCCTAATAGCATAATGTCGGGCATTGTCCTAACAGTGATAATTTATTGAGTAATTTTAACTCAGTTTAGTGATTACCTATTTTTATGTGTGGAACCTAAATAAAATTTATGCGGCCATTACACTGAAAATGCTTACGCAGTTATGTCATAATGTATATACTAACGAAAATGTTTTAATTTGGGGGAACAATGAAAAAAATTGGGGGAAAAATTGGTATTATCTAATTTATAAAATTCTCGTGTCACAATGTATGTTCCCATACTCCTCCGAAACGGCTTGGCAAGTCTGAGAATCGGCTACTATCTAATTTTCTAAACCCTAAGTGATAAGGAGTGGCCATCCCTGACATTTAAATGGCAAAACAATGTTTGCCGGGTCAGCTAGTTAGTCTATAATAGTATTACTTGGTAAAATTGTCGACTAAAATGGACGCCAAAACGCTGATAGAGGTGGAAGTATTTAAGCAGAATGTTTACACGGTCTTATGCCTATTTGGCTTTTTATACTCATACATCTGATCATATATAAATGCCGGTTGTAAGTGCTCCATATTCGTTTTGAACGAAATTATACCCATGTTTAGTTAATTTTTTAACCTACCCAAACAATGTCCTCTATCTTTTCTATTTAATATATCTTCAATGACTAGCTGTTACCCGCCAATTCAAACCCGTGAAATTTACATAACAAACGATACATACAAACCGCTAACGCAGCGCAAGCAACAGAAACCCTCAAATACACTTCGATTTCGATGCTCCCCTCGACAGTCTCCTCGCAGCGTGATGTTATTTGGCCTTCTTATAGGTAAATAGACTATGACCAACACATGGAGTTTTTTAAAGAAAACCAGTTCCTGAGATTAGCGGGTTCATACAAACAAACTCTTCATCTTAAAATACTAATGTAGGTAGGTATCAGCCTTGATTATCCAAAGATCTAAAAAAAAACAAAGTTAACAAATTCAGCACAGATTTTCAAATTACAGTTCTGGAAAGTTCTATTGAATTAGTTCGATCGATGAAACACATTGTGACCAAGTTAAGTAAAACTTGCTACGTGGATTCATAGTCGGTTCAACTCCTCCGCTAATAGACGGAACCAAAGTTCCGTGTCTGATTCAATCGTGTTATACCAACTTTATCAGCATTTTATAAACTTGGCCTTAGTTTTACAGATTGGGTTGATTAAAATCTGATGATGCATCAACGTCATTTTATTTCTCTACTTACTACCCTTAATTTCGTACACGTGGCATTAAGAGACCAAACCATAACAAATTACACATACGAACAAATACGAACCTTCCTATTGAACCAACCTATATATAAAAATATGTCCTGTCCGTGTGGTGACGGACGTTAATGGGCTGGAGAGATATATAAAAAGCCGTCATCAAAATATGTTGCATAGTTTTAAAGATTAAAGCCGACATAAAGACTAACAGAAAAAACTACTTTGTTTCATAATAAGTAAAGATACAGGGATGGGACGGTCACACCCGTCTTCTATACTGAACACACCGGGTACAGTGGGTACACATGTACGAAATGATAGCTGACAGCCTATTCCTACAGGCCCCATTATACAAGTGGCCATGGCGTTTTAAAAAAAAATTGGCTTTGAGAACACTATCATTATGTGAAGATTTCGAGTTCTATTAGGTCTAGTCACGCACATATTTAGAGATTTTGAGCATTTAAGCTCCCCTCGCCCCAAACTACTGCCAAAGTACCGAATTTGCTCCCTGCTCATGTGTTTCCAGACTCCTACGACATTGCAACAAACAAATAAGCACAATAAGCAAAATAAACAAATAACAAGACAAATAAACAACAACAATGAATGAAAAACAAACAATGACAAGCATAATAAGCTTAGCTTGGGACCAGAGGACGTTGTGTGAAAAGTCCATGAATATTTATTTATTTTATTTTATTTATTGGGTCTTTCAAACAAGGCGTGAAGAGGTAATCAAGTTTGACATAATTTTGTGCCTTTTTGGCTTAAAACATCCCCTTAAAATGAAACTGAAGAAAATAACGCCAAAATTAATCAAAATTATCAAATTTTAATGGAATTATTACAAGCACTTTGATGTTTCTATTAAACAAAACATTTTGCCAACATTCAAAGTGGAACTATGTTGACAAAGAATCCACTTAAGTATTTTCAATCTGACATTGTGTCCCTTTTGCATGCGCTATTATCATTTCAACAAAGAGTTTTTCATTTACTCCATTACAAAAGAAAGGCTTAAGGATACGGAAAGAACCAACATTTCTTACAAAGATGTAAGAAAAAATCTATTTAAAAGTGTAGTTAAAGCAGTAATTAGTTTTAGAAAGTTTCAAAGAGGCAAAATGAACACAATTATAAACTACGGGAACATAAAGAGGGTAATCATTAAGTTAAACGGGATGAAAATGTAGTATTTAAGAATCTAATTCTAAGAATTAATTTTAATCGCAATGAATATTAACGATTACTCATGAAAAACTAACTTATAAAATTCACGTTAGGTCGGGTTCTTCGATTCACGTAACGAAAACTGGTGTTTAGCCGAAAACAGTATATCATAGTTGTAACGAATAAACACCTATAATAAAATATGTTTAGTTCAAAAACTAAAAAACACGCCAAAAATCCTGAATATCTTTTTTTTAATTATTGCATTGTCATCGCTCCTTAATATGTGTGCAAAATTTCAGATCAATCCGATTACTGTAAGTGGGTGTAAATCACTTTCAAATATTCCGTTACATTGATAGATACATACCGAACTTATCAAAACGTGTTAAAAAGCAATCGATGTTATGTTGTCCGTGTAAAATATAGTATTTGAACTTTAAATTATAAATCTTAGTTGTCAATGTAAGTATTTTAAATGTAAGTAAATCGTGTAACAATTGATCGCAGAAAACACCCTACAGCTCCGTCTCACCCATAATCATGGTGATTGAATAGTCTCTAAAACGTCGGGCTAAAATATAAAAATATACGCGTCTAAATCAGAAAAAAAATGGTTTTTAATAATATTTTTTATAAATGGGTTTAAAAAAATAAAGTGTTGAGAATATTAACAACAGTCAAATTTTATTGAATTATTTTCAAAATTTGTTTTACTTTTACTAGATACTTGAACAGAGGTTTTAAGATGGACAGGTTGAAAAATATAACTACAAATTCAAAAGAGTTTATTTCAAATATACTCATCTAAATTTCTTGTACAAACGTTTACATTAAAAATAATTATTTCACACAAAAAAATTCTCTCAATAAGGAAAATTTCATCAAAATCTGGTCACCCTCGAAAAGTATCGTGAATAAATTAAAAAGTGTTGCGTTGAAATTACTTTTAAATCTCTGTTAAAAATATTTCATTTATTTTTTACCGCTTCGTTCATGGTTTAAGAAAGCATTTAAAAAAATGTTTACCACAGAGTCTGTAATATAAATTTCTTTAAAAATTACTGCCTGAATTTAACAGTAATTCTAACCATTAAAAGCAAAGATTTCGCTTTTCTGAACTTATTTTTACTTTATAAATCAAATGTTCTATTGTTAAACGATAAGTAATAATTAACTAATAAATTTTTATTTTTATGTAATTACTTTGTGATTTTACTTTTTATTGAATACCGACTATTTAAAATGTTCAAATGTTGTGGTTGTCTGTAAATGTTGCAGCGCTATGTCCTTAAATATTTATTTAAATAAAATCTTTAAAATGTATGTAGACGTACGACGTGTACGTAATGTAGACGATGCTAAATTAAAAAAAAAATCGTAATTCCTTTCTGTATTAGACACAAAAGTTTATCAAATAAAGGAATTATGAATGTGTGTTAATACGAAAAATTTTTACATCACAATTACGTGAAAACCGAAGGAGCAACCATACATATACGAGTACGTGGATGAAACTGCAATACATTAGATAGTTTTACTTCTTTACTAATTTTAAAACAAATTCGTTATTTTTGTGTGTATGTACCTCTCCTCTCCAGCCCATTGACGTCCCATTATTAGGCACGGGCCTCCTCCACTTTAGTAAGTGTTATGGTCTACTGTACCACGCTGACCAGGGCCCCAAGTCTACTAAATGAATTGTGTCACAATGGTAGCTCAATGGCACATTATAACCACAAAAAATTAACAATAGACTACCAAACTTGATAAAATTCGCCACTAAGCAATCAGTTATTGCATGTGTTTGCAATAACACTAAACAACTGATTGCTTAGTGGCGAATTTTATCAAGTTTGGTAGTCTATTGTTAATTTTTTGTGGTTATAATGTGCCAATGAGCTACCATTGTGACCCGCCAAAAAAAAAAAAGAAAAAAAAGGGCTCAGTATCAAGTTAGTCTCTCACATCAGACGTTAACTGCTTACATTATTGAAATGAGGTGGTGACATTTGTATTCTCAATCCGTCTCCACATGGACATTATGACATGTGTGTATGTAACCTATGTGAATTATTGGTACCCATTCTACGTGCACAACTAAACTTAACTTAACTAAAAAATGAAAATTGGTAGTGTCAATATAGCTATTACTTGCTATTTCGTTGTACATATTTAAATTAATTAAAATCGTTAGTCTATAATACACAGTTTTAATAATGAGAAAGTTCAGTAAACATTGCCGAATTGTGATAATGACGCTATCAATTTTAATTTTTTAGTTAAGTTAAGTTTAGTTGTGCGCTCAGAATCAGCACCATTATCTTCAAAACTACTGAACGGATTTCGATGTAGTTTTTTAGGGTTCTGTATCAAAACGGCCCTCTAAGGGATCACTGAGACTTCGATGTCCATCCGTCCGTCTGTCATCAGACTCTATCTTCGGAACTGTGGCAGCTAGAGAGCTAAAATTTTCACGGATTGGGTCGGGATGACGAATATAATATGATACTTTCGATTGTTTGCTAGTCCAACTCTTACTTTACGAGATTTTGTTAATAGATAGAGTGAAAGAAAGAAAGAATGAAATATTTATAAAGAGTGGTTCAGGAGGAAGCTACAGCTAGTATGTACCTGATAGAATAAACAATTTAGATGTAACTCTGCATTTATTTACATCACAAAACTGATACAAAAGACAGCGTAGCATAATATTATCACAATTAAATGGGTAATTAAAATTTATTTTCATAATTTAAAAAGCATTTTCTATTCGTAATTTATGAAAGGTATTTAACTGTCTTAATTAATGAAGAACGGACCTGAAGAGCAAACGAGACGCCCCATTGATTTCTCTAAGGGCCCTCAGCAGATCTTCAGAAAATTGGAAATGTATACAACTTCATAATGGAGAAAGTTTTTATATTATCTTTATTAAAATATTTTCTACGATGGTTTTATTAACGTAGTTTATTTTATGCTTAATTTTAGATCTCAATTTAAAGGATCTTACCTTTTAAAATGTTAGCATTTTAGGCTCGTCGCGTCGGCTGCAATGCACGAAATTAGATTATAAAATCCAATCATACAATATGTAATAAACAAATGTAAATAAATATAAATATTCATGGACATTTTACACAACGTCCTCTGGTCCTAGCTAAGCTTCTATGCTTGTGTTATGGGTACCAGAATACGGATAGAATACATATACTACTTTTCTTTTGTAAATACATACTTATAATACATAGAAACACCCAGACGCAGTACAAACATTTGTATGACAATTAGAAAAATCACACAAACGATTGTCCCGAGCAGGAATCGAACCCGCGACCTCTTGATCGGTAGTCCGTTACATAAATATATAATTATCTGTATTTTGAAGGTATTAACGATAGGAAAAAATCGCTTAAATAGTTCAAAAAACACGCTTGAAAAAGAAGATTTTTTAAAATTATTGCTATGTCATCGGTCTTTAATAAGTATGCGAATTATTCATATTAATCCGTCTACTGCAAGCGGGTGAAAATTACTTTCAGGGATTAAGACATTGATAGATACGTACCAAACTGATAAAAGCGTGTTAATAAGATCGTATTAATTTTAATACATTGGTAAAAGGCAGGTTCTTTGGATGGTCATATTCCTAACCTTTTCCTATCCTAATCATGTTTTTGAAAAAAGAAAATATCAGAAGCATAGATTTATAAGACCTGGTGTCCGATTGTTTGACCAAAAGTCATTTGACAAAACTACACTTGACCAACACAGCGAGTGCCAGAAGCGACTTTTCATGGCATTGGCATTTCTCCCTTTATTAATGATTCATGATGATTCATGACTTAATTTAGGAAACAACTTAATTTGGTGAAATGAAAAAAAAGGTCAATTGAATTTTTTTTTTTCAAAATAAAATTTTTAAATGATCATTTGGTGAAACGTTGTTTGTCATATGATCATTTGACAATAATTTTTTGGTCAATCATTAACCATAAGACCTAGATACTATGTGAAAAATTTGTTGCTCTTGAGTCAATATCCACACAGGAAATAGCGGAGTACGATGTCTACAATTTTGTATGGCGCATGGCTTGCTGTCGTACGAGGGTACGTTTAAGAGGTAAAGTATGATACAATATAGAAATACTAAAATATCTTACCTATACAAAATATTACATAATGCACGATAAAATTTCGAACGATAAACGACAATTTCTCGTATGTTTAATTAAAATATTTCAAAAGTTTTCTTTGTCACAACTTTTACTATACAAAATGTTGTAGTTTAAAATTTTACATGCACCAAGCTTAATTAATATTTTTCAAATTTGGAATCCCTACTTTAAATATGAGAAATATACTTGAGACCATAGCCTATCGCATGCCTAAAGACTGCTAGCTTCCTATTAGTAAAAACATTTTACCAATATTCGGTGATTATCTCCATCTGTGTCTAAAAGAAAATGTTTCGATTTTTTATGGAAACTTCCAATAAAAAAAAATCAAAACACTTTCTTCTTTATGGTTGACTTGAATCGACTTGTTTAACAAATTAGGAATCGTAATGCGAATTTAGAACATTTAAAATGGACACGTAAACTCCATATTATTCACAACTGAAATAAAATTAAATAAATTCTTATATAAATAAAATAAATATTCACGAACATTTCACACAATGTCCTCTGGTCCCAAACGAAGCTTATATTCTTGTGTTATGGGTACCACAATACGGAATACTACATATACTACTTTTTTTGTATATGATACACCCAGACGCATAACAAATTTTTGTATGTCATTTATAAACATTACAGAAATGATAGTCCCATGCGGGAATCGAACCCGCGACCTCGTCAACGGCAAATACACATATTTTAGTGATACTCCTTACTAAACAAACTTGCTAAGAGTTCCGATTTTTCTAACGAAAAGAGTGTTGCATATTTTACTTTTTGTATTAACATTATAGATTTCTCTTAAATTTCGATTAAATTTTTTTCAATGAAGGGCTACCAACAGCAAATACGATTTCTTCCCATTTTGCTTTTGAATTCCGTCTATCTTGCTAAAATCGGACTGGTTCCTGAACAAGAACTGTTCTAATCATTTGTAAGAAAACTACATACTTCAGTGTCTCTTTCGTAGTGTTTTTCTCGTAGCTACGTCCACTTTTATTCTCATAAGATCCCTATTATCTACCTCCTTGATAGAAATGTCTATAGTTATATAAAATGCTGATTCTGTAGCACAGATTTTCTGAAAAACAAATAGTTTTCTATAGAGAATCATTGAGTCCAATTCTGATGTGTCAAAAACTTAACTAAAATAAAAACAATTTTGATGTACTTTGATTAATTGGCTATTTCGTTGTACACAATGTACAATATAAATATATTGATTAAAATTGTTAGTTACACAGTTTTTACATTATACTAGCTGTTGCCCGCGACTCCGTACGCGTGCAATTTAGAACATATTCTCCATTTTTGCAACATTTTTCACTAATGCTTCGCTCCTTTTTGTCGCAGCGTGATTTTATATAGCCTACTACAGCTTTCCTCGATAAATGTACCTACTATCTAACACTAAAAGAATTTTTCAAATCGTACCAGTGCGTAGTGGTTCCTGAGATTAAACAAACAAACAAACTCTTCAGCTTTATAATATTAAGTATATATAGAAAAGTTCAATCAACACTGTAATTTTAATATTCATATTTAACATTCTCCTGCTCATATCTTGTTATTTGTGGTCAGGAATAAGAAATTAGAGCAGAAGAAGCAAGAAAGCGAACCCCAAGCTCCGAAGTGACAGCTGAGGATGTTAACGAGAGAACTCTAAGATGATGATGCTTATTATAATAACGCTACAGAACCATTCGTGTGATAATCCTACTTGTTCTTGGCAGGTTTTTTAATGTTTATACAAAATTTAACAAGAATATACAAGCGTTAGTTATGGAAACGACACGACAAATCTCTGTTACTGACATACAATCTTTAGCTTTTGGTACTTGAAAAGGGTATGTTATGTAAAATAGCTATTAGCACATCTGACAACAAAGTCAAATACGACCTTTCTAGTATACAAAAGAACGTCTGTGTGGTTTTACCGACCTATATCAAAACTGTCAACCGCAGATTTAAAAAAAAAACCACTAAGGTCGAGATATGAAAATAATAAACGTAAAGGCTGGTTTACACTTTGATTAGTGCGAGTGCAGGTGATTAGTGCAGGTGCTTAGTGACTAGGTGTGGACAGCGACTGATTAGTGCAAGTGATTAGTTGGCTGTGTAGTAAAGTGAATAGAAGCGTGTTCTATTTTTTTGCGAGTTGACTGCGAGTAGCCACGTGCCACCATCGCACGTGCGCACCATCCCTGGAAGTAAAGTACCTCTCCTGGAAGAAAAGAAGTTTATACTAATCACCTGCACTCACACTAATCAAAGTGTAAACCAGCCTTTATATACACAATTATAATTATTATAACTCGTTATTCAGCTAACTATTTTCAACTAACACGCTTTTATTAGTACGCTTATTACGTGTCTATTTATTAATCTATGTAACGGAATCTTTAAAATCAATTTTCATCCATTTGCAGAAGTCGGATTGATTGAAATTTTCCACACATATTAAGGACCGATGATAATGCAATTACTTAAAAAATCTGCATTTCAAGCGTGTTTTTTAGTTTTTGAAGTACTAATCAAATTATTTTCTATACCTACTAATATTATTTTATTTTTGATTTTTTATTTAATTTTTTTATTTTTCAAAGCTGAACAGTTTGTTTGTATGTCTGAACGCCCTGATTTCAAGGAACACAGGTCCGATTTGAAAAATTATTTCTGTGTTGAATAGGACATTTATCGAGGAAGGCTATAGGATATATAACATCACGCTGCCAACAATAGGAGCGAAGCAATAGTGAAAAATGTTGCAAAAACGTGAAAAATTTTCTAAATACCATGCGTACGAAGTCGCAGGCAACATCTTGTTTAAATATAACAACTAATATCTTCGCGTTTCAAGTTTCCTTAGGTATTACTATAAAGAGAGTATAGCATATTCAACAAATAAACTTTACGTTGTGTATTCAGCTTTATACACTGACAATAGAGTGTTAAATTGAATCTTTATTAAATATTGCTAATTAAAATTTTATTTGATATGAGGAGCAGATGTTAAATTAAATTTAATTAATTAATTAGACAGGACTTGTTTTCTTTAATTACTTTAATAAATGTCTACGGCTTTTTTTACTCGAAATATTTGCATATTAACGTGTTTCTTACTTGCGCCACTTAGTTTCTTTTTCTTTTTATCGTGTACATCTATTGCAGTCCTCTGTTGGACATGGGTCTCACCCACTTCACGCCACAATACAACATGTATTTCAACTCCGCTTTCCGCATCCAGTCGCTTCCTTCCCTTCTTCGGGTCGTCGTTCTGCCTGTCAGAAGGGCGAACTACCTTATGCTTGCCGAGTCGCGTTGGCCACTCCAGATCTCGTCTGCTCCATCAGCCATCGGTTCTGCGCAAATATGGCTCCACTATTGCCACTTAGGCGAGGTTGCTCTGCGAGCTATGAAAATCACCTTGGTTTTTTGGCGAATTATCTCATTTCGGAGTTCATCCCTCAAAGATTTGTTTTTCAAGGTTCTGTAAAAGCCAGCTATGGGATATTGTACACAGATAACATCCTCGGTGAGAGGCAGAAAACTCCTGTGCCTACACGCCCGATCAGCGGGTTACGTTAGAACATAATCCCTCCCAACTAAACAACCTCTTCACTGCATTTTAAATTACTACGCCTTTCGTGCTTATTCCGTCCGTTAAAAAAAAAACTAAAATGAAAAAAAAGCTAAACTAACATTTTTGACGGGCTTCGTGGCCTAGTGGTCAATGTAACGGACTGCCGTTCACGAGGTCACGGGTTCGATTCCCGCTCGGGACAATCATTTGTATGGTATTCATAAATGTCATACAAATGTTTGTACTGCGTCTGGGTGTGTACTAAATATTATGTATGTATTTACAAAAGAAAAGTAGTTTATGTAGTATATCTGTATTTTGATACACATAACTAAGTTTGGGAGCAGAGGACGTTGTGTGAACTGTCCATGAATATTTATTTATATTGTTTATTTTTAACATTTTGGAAAAATAAGTAGATACAAAGTTTCAAATAGATTTAACTTTGAAACGTAAACAATGAGTATACCCTTGGCGTCGTCCGGTTGCAATTTCCTCATCGTAGGAGGGTACGGTAGCTAAAACTGCTACATCATGCACTCAATTACTAAAAGGCAAGTGACTCTCTACATATTAATAAAACCAGTCAAGTTAGAGTTGACTCGAGCACCGATGGTTACGTGAACGTAAAATAACTACTGGACATGTAATAGCACGGCTCCATAATCACAAAAAAATTGGTCAAGTGCGAGTCGGACTCGCGCACGAAGGGTTCCGTACCATTATCTATGCAACATAAGGCAACGTTATTAGTATCGAGCAAGAAACGGTAAAAAAATCATGTTTGTTGTATGGGAGCCCCCCTTAAATATTTATTTTATTTTATTTTTAGTATTTGTTGTTATAGCGGCAATAGAAATACATCATCTGTGAAAATTTCAACTGTCTAGCTATCACCGTTCTTGAGATACTGGGTACGGAACCCTAAAAATCATGTTTGTTGTATGGGAGCCCCCCTTAAATATTTATTTTATTTTATTTTTAGTATTTGTTGTTATAGCGGCAATAGAAATACATCATCTGTGAAAATTTCAACTGTCTAGCTATCACCGTTCTTGAGATACTGGGTACGGAACCCTAAAAATCATGTTTGTTGTATGGGAGCCCCCCTTAAATATTTATTTTATTTTATTTTTAGTATTTGTTGTTATAGCGGCAATAGAAATACATCATCTGTGAAAATTTCAACTCTCTAGCTATCACCGTTCTTGAGATACAGCCTGGTGACAGACGGACGGACGGACGGACGGACGGACGGACGGACGGACGGACGGACGGACGGACGGACGGACGGACGGACGGACGGACGGACAGCGAAGTCTCAGTAATAGGGTCCCGTTTTTACCCTTTGGGTACGGAACCCTAAAAACTAGTATTCTCTTTAATGAGTACATAATCCCAATATAATATATTATTATTATAAATGTGAAAGTTTGTTACTCTTTCACGCAAAAACTGCTGAATGGATTTTAAAGAAACTTTGCAATAACGTAGCTTATACATCAGAATAAGGTTAAGACTACTTTTTTCCCGTAAGAATGCAAGGTTACCGTGGGAAAATAAAAAACAAACAGTTTTTATCCTTTTTACCGCGGGTAACACCGCGGGGCACAGCTAGTAATAAATAAATAAATATTCATGGACATTTCACACAACACCCTCTGTCACATACAAATGTTTGCTGCGTATTTTATTTGCTAATAACTATAACACTATTATAATTTCTAAGAATAGTTTTCAAATCATATCCGTAAATAAAACGTTCCTTTTTACAGAAAACCTGAGGATACTTAACTTTAAAGTTTTAGTTCTGACAACGTCAACGGTAAAGTTTTGAAACTGATTTGCTCTGAGATGTGGATTTCAAAGAAACTTTACGTTCTTCACTGAGCGAAATAAAACTATTAAACATTCGGAAGATCTCTAGCGTATGCCTTGATCTTATATACTCTGTAAGAAAATAACATCTTGAATTTTAACTCTATACCACAGATTAACGAGATGGTATCTCAGTGGCTACATAACTCGACCGGTTTGCATCCACACAAATATTTATGTGCGCGTGAAATACCTATCTATGGGTGCCTTGTCGGAATGACATACATACTTGTTTTCTAGCTTAAATAGTGAAGTCTGTCGTTTTCCAAAACTACCATCTTACTTGAAATGAGAATACCATATCTTAATAGACTATGAAGTACGATCTGTCTAGGCTAAAGTAACGTATCTTCAAGAATGAATGCGTACCACTGTCAGGTAAATCTATGCCCTATTAATAAGTAACACACACAGTGAGGTGTGATAGTGAAGGAAATTCACACCCAACTATGGGACTATAATATTCTGAAAGTGAACACACACAATATATGAAAGACTAGAAAATAAAAAATGAAATAAATAAATATTAATGGACATTTCACACAACGTCCTCTGGTCTCAAAGTAAGCTATATTTCTATGCTTGTGTTATGGGTACCAGAACACGGATAGACTACATATACTTCTTTTCTTTTGTAAATACATACTTGAAATACATAGTAAACACCCAGACGCAGAACAAACATTTTGTAAGACATTTATAAAGATCACACAAATGATTGTCCCGAGCGGAAATCGAACCCGCGACCTCGTGAACGGCAGTCCGTTACATGAACCACTCCACCACGAGGCCCGTCGATAGTTGTAGTAGGATAGTCATCGTAGTCGATAAAATATGACACAGTCACGTACAACAAATTCTCGAGAATATATGGAAAATAAATTGCACGGAATAAATCCTGATCACACACGAACACATGACTATCGTACATAAATATTTTTCCAACATGTAAGCTACCCATTCATGTTATTATTTACACGACGTATAACTTTATTGCCACAAGACAATAACTTATGTTCTAAATAATAATTTCTGAACAATTTTTTTTACTGTCTTTAAGGCTTCAGTGAAGGACATTTGCATATTGACATATTGCTAGGATTTCGCTGTCCATACCTTAGTTTGTTGTCAGTCTTAACAGACTGTATCTCTAGAACGGTGATAGCTTTAGAGCTGAAAATTTGACAGTTTATGTATATCAGTTGATACTTTAACAACAAATCCTCTATACCTCATTCTCCTGTCCTTATCTCATTATTTAGGGTTTGCACATGTTATGATAATAATGATACCTACCTACATAACTGAGACCCCGCTATCCATGTATTCCTCAGTCCGTCCGGCTATCGGTCTGTTACCAAGTTATTTTTGTTTTGAACGATGGTAGTCAATTTTGTATATAGCTGTTGCCCGCGACTTCTCACGCGTGGAATTTAGAAACCAAACCTTAACAAATTATACAGAGAAGCTATCCTCTTGAACCTATTCTATTGAGTAAAAAAAAATCGCATTAAAAGCCGTTGCATAGTTTTGAAGATATGGGTTCACATAGGGACATACATACAAAAATAACGATATAATAAATTAATTCTTCTATTCTAGATATTAACTTACTAAATCAGCACTTCTGTACCTCATCTAACTTTGATTGGTCTTACAAACGTAATACTTTGAATTATCTTTCGTCACAACCAACTCCTCATCATCCACAGTTCTCTTTTAGTCAATTATCTCCCTGTGATGTTAAGAAAAGTATTCTCTCTATTAGCTCAAGTGCAGTTGGGTCGGATAATATCAGCCGTAATATGATCCTTCCTATCATTGATGAAATCCTGCCAGTCATTTGTCACATCCTTAATTCCTCCTTATCCAGTGGTATTTTTCCTTTTTCGTGGAAAGATGCCCAAGTTACTCCACTACCAAAGATCCGTAACCCGTTGTCTTTTTCCGACTATCGCCCTATTTCCATCCTACCTTTCCTATCCAAAGTTCCGGAACGGCTCGTTCATGAGCAACTAAATACTTTCCTTGCTGAAAATAACTTACTAAACCCCTTCAAATCTGGATTCCGCCCTGGCCATAGTACCACCACTTCCCTAGTTAATATTACGGAGGATATCAGGGCTGGCATGGATAACGGTAAGCTGACAGTACTCTGTCTTCTCGATTTCAGCAATGCCTTCAGTACTGACAGAACTCTTAACATATCTCCAGGGGTAATTGACTGGTTTCATAGTTACCTGTTTGGACGTCGGCAACGGATTCGACTTGAGGACCTATATTCGTTGTGGTCTAGTCATGCTGGCGTCCCACAGGGTGGCGTTCTTTCTCCTTTACTCTCCTCAATATTTATTAATTCCATCTCCAACAACCTTCATTCTTCCTACCACCTTTATGCAGATGATTTGCAAATATACACTCAAGAAACATTAGATGATTTGCCTCGAACTATAAATACTACTAACCTAGATCTAGCTGATGATGTTGTAATTCCCATAAGTGAATGTGTAAAGAACCTAGGCATCTAAATTGATGAGACTTTTCCTGGAATGCACAACTGGAATATATCAGCCGCAAAATATATGCTTCTATTGGTTCTCTGACACGACTACAAAATTTTCTACCTACCACGACTAAAATTACTCTATAAGATTCTCTTTAATCCCACAAGCCCTACCTATCTCAAAAAACGTTTTACGTTTCTCCATGACACACATTTGAGAACCTTAAGATCATCGGGAAATTTGCGATTAGCCTTGACATTGCACTCTACTAGATTCTTTAGCAAATCTTTTACTATAGAGGCAGGTCTGCTATGGAACTCATTGCCAAAATCCATTAAAAATGCGCAAGCTATTGTTTCGTTTAATAAACGTATCAATGAACATTATCTACTGCTACAAACCACGTGAAATTCAATCCAAACTTCTCATCATTATGTTTATGTATATATTTATGTATTCTATTCTATTTATATATGTATAGGTTTATGTACATTTATGGATCTATATCTCTATATGTGTATGTATATCTGTATTATGTATTGATTATGCGTAATGTAAGATTTTTCTTTTTACTTGGAATTTATACATAGCAAGTACACCACTAATACCCCTTTCCAAATAAACTGTAAACTGAGTCCATCTAAAGTGACATGTAATTTATGGTGTACAATAAAGTGTATTCTATTGTATTCTAAATGTTTGTATTAATTTTTCTAATATTATGTACCAAAATATTTGCGTGAATGAAATCCAACTCTTTTATTTGGCTAAAAGTCTTATTGTACCTAGAATTACTTTGTGCGCACTATTGAAAGATCCTTTGATCACTGTGTAGCTAAAAATCTTCAGCCGGAAGAAACTCACATAACTGAATTATTGAAGCTTGTATTAGAAGAAATTTTATCACATGATTACACTTTTCCTTCATTGTGTTCGATCGAAATGTAAAAAAGGATTTAAACAAAATAAGCTTTTAGTTACGTTACCATTATTGTTATCGAATATTTACTAAATATTAATAAATAAATAAATAAATATTAAATAAACTAAATTAACTAAATTATAATGGAAAAAATGATAACCATAAGCGAGACTTGAACCCGCGACCTCGGAATGCCGTTCCGTCGCTCTCCCATCTGAGCTATTATGGTCCACGCAAATGTTTACCAAATTTTCCACTACAATCATCTCAATGCGAGTTTTAACATCGTGCGATGTTTTTTCGTACAACGCCATCTATTGAGCGGTTTGCACCAACTCCATCAATCGATCAGTTAGCGTTCTTTACAGAACACAATTGGACCGAAGTAATGGCTGTACATGTATTTCTACATTAATATATTAATATTTTGCGATTGACTCGCTATGCTTTTACTAAATAAACTAAATTACTCGTATAATGGAAAAAATGATAACCATAAGCGGGACTTGATCCCGCGACCTCGGAATGCCGTTCCGTCGCTCTCCCATCTGAGCTATTATGGTCCACGCAAATGTTTACCAAATTTTCCACTACAATCATCTCAATGCGAGTTTTAACATCGTGCGATGTTTTTTCGTACAACGCCATCTATTGAGCGGTTTGCACCAACTCCATATATTAATGTAGTAATATATTAATGTAAATAAATATTCTTGGACATTTCACACAACGTCCTCTGGTCCCAAGCTAAGCTTCGTGGTTGAGTGGTTCATGTAACGGACTGCCAATCAAGAGGTCGCGGGTTAGATTCCCGCTCGGGACAATCATTTGTGTGATTTTTCTAAGTGTCATACAAATGTTTGTACTGCGTCTGGGTGTTTCTATGTATGATAAGTATGTATTTACAAAAAAAAGTAGTATATGTATTCTATCCGTATTCTGGTACCCATAACATAAGCATATAAGCATAGACACAGTACTAATAAAGATTATCAATTCCCATACTTTGGCATGTTCGCCATAAAATGCACGCTAAATCTAGGTGGCGCTGTTCACTAGCGTAACAACTTGTATAAAACGGACGTTGCAATAAGATACGTTTAGACAGAAAAAAATTAACTTAAATTAAAAGTCTAATACATATTTAATATGTTACATTCAACGAAAAAATACAATAATAATTATTTTCCACTGATTAGTACATGCAAATAACCTCTTACGATAAAATAACCTCTTGCGATAGATGGCAGATGATTCGCTTCAATGATCGCTTTGTTATTTTTAACACAGTTTTTAACTAGATGGCATTTTAATATATTTAAATCATTGATTGGTGTTACAAAAACTATTATTATTATTTTAGGGTATTAAATATTAGTAAGTTTTAAGAACAATATATTTATAGTTTTATAAAAAAAACAAAAAAAGGTTGAAAAGATAAAAAGTTACAAACTAAATTATCTCATAAAAATCATCAAATTGGTTTATTAAAAAACAGGTAGTATTTATTTGGGTTCAAGGTCAAGCTTGTTAAAACAAATAGTGATGCGCCACTTGATTTCGACGTTTTTAGGGTTCCGTACCCAAAGGGTAAAAACGGGACCCTATTACTGAGACTTCGCTGTCCGTCCGTCAAAAAAATTGGTCAAGTGCGAGTCGGACTCGCGCACGAAGGGTTCCGTACCATTATCTATGCAACATAAGGCAACGTTATTAGTATCGAGCAAGAAACGGTAAAAAAATCATGTTTGTTGTATGGGAGCCCCCCTTAAATATTTATTTTATTTTATTTTTAGTATTTGTTGTTATAGCGGCAATAGAAATACATCATCTGTGAAAATTTCAACTCTCTAGCTATCACCGTTCTTGAGATACAGCCTGGTGACAGACGGACGGACGGACGGACGGACGGACAGCGAAGTCTCAGTAATAGGGTCCCGTTTTTACCCTTTGGGTACGGAACCCTAAAAACTATGTTGCTTGTTATGACGTTCAAATAGCGAGTGTATTCTTAGAAATTACATTTGTCGTGTGTGTGTGCGTGTGTGTGTGCGTACGTGCGTGTATGTGCCTGTGTGTGCGTGTGCGCAAATAGTATATTAGCTTTGGGCGATGTATGTATGTAAAAAAATTGGTCAAGTGCGAGTCGGACTCGCGCACGAAGGGTTCCGTACCATTATCTATGCAACATAAGGCAACGTTATTAGTATCGAGCAAGAAACGGTAAAAAAATCATGTTTGTTGTATGGGAGCCCCCCTTAAATATTTATTTTATTTTATTTTTAGTATTTGTTGTTATAGCGGCAATAGAAATACATCATCTGTGAAAATTTCAACTGTCTAGCTATCACCGTTCTTGAGATACTGGGTACGGAACCCTAAAAATCATGTTTGTTGTATGGGAGCCCCCCTTAAATATTTATTTTATTTTATTTTTAGTATTTGTTGTTATAGCGGCAATAGAAATACATCATCTGTGAAAATTTCAACTCTCTAGCTATCACCGTTCTTGAGATACTGGGTACGGAACCCTAAAAATCATGTTTGTTGTATGGGAGCCCCCCTTAAATATTTATTTTATTTTATTTTTAGTATTTGTTGTTATAGCGGCAATAGAAATACATCATCTGTGAAAATTTCAACTCTCTAGCTATCACCGTTCTTGAGATACAGCCTGGTGACAGACGGACGGACGGACGGACGGACGGACGGACGGACAGCGAAGTCTCAGTAATAGGGTCCCGTTTTTACCCTTTGGGTACGGAACCCTAAAAATTGGTCAAGTGCGAGTCGGACTCGCGCACGAAGGGTTCCGTACCATTATCTATGCAACATTAGGCACGTTATAGAACCAAATATTCTGTGAATAGTTAAAGCGTCTACCTGTCAACGTTATTATTATTGAGCAAGAAACGGTAAAAAAATCATGTTTGTTGTATGGGAGCCCCCCTTAAATATTTATATTATTTTATTTTTAGTATTTGTTGCTAGAGCGGCAATAGAAATACATCATCTGTGAAAATTTCAACTGTCTAGCTATCACCGTTCTTGAGATACAACCTGGTGACAGACGGAGGACGGACGGACGGACGGACAGCGAAGTCTCAGTAATAGGGTCCCGTTTTTACCCTTTGGGTACGGAACCCTAATGAACTGTCTCTTTCAGCACATCCTCAATGTATAGGTCGTCATCGTACCTACTGAAAATATTTAACAAAGCCTACCGCTTTGTTAAATATTTTCAGTATCATGTAACAAGTAAGCGTAATAATTGAATGAGATATTTTGTTGTGATGAAAAGTAAAAAGGATTATTGACGTCACTCACAATATCAAAAGAAACAAAGTACTTTAATATTTATTAACAGGTTGTTATATTATGATACTAAATTTATTATAAAATAAGTTTTATTCTATTATCAGCTCGGTGAAGGTCGATTTAGGTTCGGATCTTAGACTATAAAGTATGTTGTTATGGTTGATATATGATATCGTCGAGGCCTTTGACACAAGCCGCCTTCGCGGTGATCGGTGTTTTTGAGAATGTTAACAAACAGAATGAAAGCAACCTTATGCCTCAATAAAGAAAGTATATTTTTAAATGTTGTTGTTCCGTTCGACGTTCATAGCAAAAGCAGCTTTGCGTGTTTTATTGTTTCGTCTTCAATCGTCTTTAAGAGGGTACTGTACTCCTCATTTAGGTATTTGCCTTAGGTATTGCTATCCCTATTTCCGAGCGCCGCGCTGAAAGGGACAAATATAGATGAAGCGGATTTTACCTACAAATTCTTTGAAAAAAGACGTTTCGTACTTCCGTTTTTTTTTCGCGAAAGTTAAACCGATTTTAATAGTTTTTGCGTCATATTATAGATAAAGAATATATCTATGCTTCTATCACTTTCTTTTGTGGTAAAACTTTACCAAATTTGTGTGATAGACGCTGCAATTTTATCTAAAGAAAACCGAAAAAAAAAGTTTTCCGGATCGTCATATTTCTTTTAGTTATTATGTTTTGAAAAAAAGAAAGTGAAACGTATTTTTAGGTGTGGTACCTTGGGTATATTTAGAAGTAAGAGATATTGCGTGTTCACGTAAACACTGTTTATTCACGACTAAGACCAAACTAAGACTAACATAATGTCTAATCTTACATTCTGCAGGAAAGGTAACGATCCCGTTATGTTCAAGGGACGCGCTACTTGAAGTTGTCAAACCTATGTCATTAACAGCAATAAATTCTTAACTAATATCGATACAAGTGTGAGAGCGAAATGTTAGGCAAAAACAAAATGTTAAAATGTCTACCATGAGTTGATCTATAAGTGGCTGGGCATACATAAAAATAATATATAATGGTACCAATTCTACATGCACAAGTAAACTAAACTTAACTAAAAAATAAATATTGATTATTTCAATAACACAATTCCGCAATTCGGTACTGTTAACTACCCTTTCTTATTATAAAAACGGTGTATTATATAATAACAATTTAAGTTACTGTGAATGTGTATAAGAAAATAGTCAATTAATCAAAATACAGCATAGTTGCTTTTTTATTTTTGGTTAAGTTTAGTTGTGCACATAGAATTGGTACCAATATCTGCTTGACCGAGCGTAACTCTCGATGGATTTTTGTGAAATTATTCTTAATAAGGTAAGTCTCAGTAATAGGGTTCCATTTTACCTTTTGGTACGGTCAAGTACGTGTTGGACATGCACGCGAACGGTTCCGTGCGGTTATTATGATGATATATTCGTGACACCAACCACAAATAACACCATATAGCGGACCCCCAAACAATGGGATAAGGGCAGGATGATGATGATGGTGAGTCTGAGTAGGTATTTGTGGTTGTAGTATCATCTGATCTAAGCAAACTGAAAATTTCAGCTCTCTAGCTAAACAGAAAATTTTCATAGTACGAAAACACCGACAAAAAGAAATTTTATAAGTATACATAAATCCAAAATCCCATTTATTTAAACACAGGTATTTAATATACGTTATACATATAAAGTAAAATCACGAAACATGTAAAATATTACAAGCCGCATAGGTATGTACGATGTATCGTGCTGTCGCTAGTCGCGATGGCGATACTACAATCAACTACAAATGTAGGTACAAGAACCTCACGATGCGATAGGCTAAGGAATTGAATGAAACACAACGCGGTAACGTAACGCGCAACGTTGCCAGTTTGACAAACTTGGTAGGTAAGTACTTGATAAGAAGCTTAAAAAAATGAAGTTTGTAGTTTGCGAAAGATATAAAATATGTATTTACTAATTAACTAAGATATAAATCTATATACTGTAGTAACTAAATTGCCTTTATTTATGTGTTTAAAAATACAAAAAGTGAAACCGCATTATCAAAAGTCCACTTTAATTTGAACGCCAGACCTATTAACATTCGTGGCCCTGCTATATATATGCTTTACCCGATACGCCACGGCACTCTTAAAAAATCGTTCGAAATTTATATGTGTATTCTAAGCCGCAAAAGCGTATCTTTACTTTTATGATAAAAAAATTGTAAATTCTATGATAAACATATCAAACTATTCTATGATAAACAAAATTGTGTTCATTTCAATTTTTCAGATTATCTGAGGTAAATTTAAAACTAGTTACGTAATTGATTTATCAAGATTATGAAATAGTGCCATCTGCCATTTTTTTTTAGTACTACCGCTATACAACGTGACGTAGTAAGATTATGAATGATTATTGATTACGATAAATTATGTGATTTGATACGCTTAGTGCCATCTGTAGATTCAGAGTGTAATGATAATTGAGTTTCACAATTTGTTGGGAGGTTATATGTCTTTATTATACTGTGTCTATGATATAAGCTTAGCTTGCGACCAGAGGACGTTGTGTAAAATGTCCAAGAATATTTCTTTATATTCACTAAATATTGTATATATTTAGTAAGTAGTATTGTATATATTTAGTAATATTTAGTAAGTATTCGATAACAATAATGGTTTTTAGAAGTAACAGAATCATGAGCAGCAAATACTACGAGGCCCTGCTTTTTAGGAGGCCCTCTATTCCCAAGTTTTTTAACATTATCTAAGAGTTATGATCTTTCTAGGGTTCCATAATATAAAATAAAGGTGTTGCGTGCCCAAAAGCTGAAAAACCAGTATATCACTTGATGTTATAACAACAAAACATTCATGATCATATTTTTTTTACCCTAATCCCGTTATTTGGGGTCAGGAATATGACGAGAGAGTTAGCAATCTTACGTGGCAATGGGCAAGCCATATTGCCCGACGCTCTGACGACCGTTGGGAACGGAACGTCCTCGAATAGCGACCACGCAACGAACGATGCAAAGTGGGGCGGCCTCCAACAAGGTGGACTGACTAATCTGACTATATCGACCAAAATACCCGTTGCCTCTGGATGCAGTTAGCGCAGGACCGCACGTTGTGGCGTGCTTTTTGGGCCTGTGTCCAGCAGTGGACTGAGAAAGGTTGATGGATGGATGGAATATGACGAATAAATTTTGTTAATACTGTTATTACGACCCAAAAGACCGTTACCGACCGCACAGAACCGTTTATGTCCTAGTCCAACTTGTGCTTGACCGATTTAATTCTGGTTTAACTACTCTATTGACGATAAAACAATCTTAGACCCTACGATAAAATTTACTACAGGCCCTAACCTAATCCGGCACTGTATTACTGTAAAAGATTTACCTACGATTTAACAGCATAGATATACCAATATCAGAATTTCAATTTCCAATGCACTGCTGTTGGCAGTATTAAAATAGAGACGATATTTTATGATATCGTGCATGTGAAATATGCGCCGCATAAAGATGAGATGTGAATGAAGTAGAATTTAAACCCTTTAGAAAATGTATATAAATCATATAGGTATATATATTAACGTGTAATATGTTGATAGTATTGGAAAAACTAGTGAACAGCTTTGGATGTAAAATGATAGTCATATTTTATAAGATTCTCGTATCTATCTATCTCCAGCCCATTTACGTCCCACTGTTGGGCACGGGCCTCCTCCACCTTGAGAGGGATTATGGTCTACTGTGCCGCGCTGACCAGGCGTATTGGCACAGGGTTTATTTTCGAGTTTTCCGTCTCTCACAGAGGATGTTATCTGTGTGTAGATTCTCGTATGGTGATAGAATATTACACATTACGCTCCTTCATAAAGTGTTTTAATTATCTACAATATTTTCTAGTACTGTAAATAGCTCATAAATTAGTTCTAGTTACTAGCAATTTTGGAAAGTTATTAAATACAGCCATCTAATGACTTTCGAAAGCTGCTAGCCACCTAGCTATCTGCTAGCTGACTAGAGTCAAGGTGAGGTAACGAATAAATTCGATGGATGTCATAGAATGTAGAAGGTAGTGGAGCATTCTGGCGTTTATTGGACGGAAGGTTAAGATGTCCATCAGTAATTAGAATCCAGCAGTGTTGGTAGACGGATAGATATCTCTCACGAAGCACTGTATCCTTTTTCAAAACCCCTTAACGTCCCACTGTGGAGCACGGCTTCCCTCTCCTTCAGACGCTTATGCCTTGTTAGCATAGGCCTTAGTTTCCTTCTCTCTTAGAAGCTTTTTTGTACTTATATTGTTTCTTCCTCTCCAGCCCATCAACGGCCCGTTGCTGAGCACAGGCCTCTTCCATTTTGAAAGGGATTATGGTCTACTGTGCCGCGTTGACCAGGCGTGTTGGCACAGGGCTTAGTTTCAAGATTTCCGTCTCTCACAGTAGACGATAACTGCTTCTATTGTCCCTTAGCTGTCTTTACAAGCACCCTGGGAAAGAAATGGGATAGTTACATTTGTATTCTTAATCCGTCACCAGACGGACCATATTGTTTCTTAGCAGGCTTTAGTTTATGAAACTTGTATCCTTAACTTATCTTCACACCTCATTCTTCAATATCCTCAAGTAACAGTAATTTGACTCACTGTCAGTAATAATATTCCTATTAATTCAATGCAATATTCACCCTATTGTCCCTATAATATTATAAATTTCACAAATGTTCGCGGTTTCCGTAATTGAACATGAATAATTTATATCCATTCATTCATTTGTCGTGCAAGACAAATTGATTCTCATTGTATTAAACATTCCTTTGCGATTCAGGTGAATAAAGACTACCAATTTGGATATCCACTAATATCTGTCTGACCTTTGGGTTGAGATATATAATCAAATTAAGTTAATAGATAAGGCAAACTAAAGCTTTAACTTTTAAAATAGATTCAAAAGAAATTGAAGCCGTAGTTATCTTTTTCGTCCGAAGGTGACGGATTAAAAATACAAGTGTCACCACCCCATCTTCTCCCAAGGGTGCTGTAAAAGTCAGCTAAGAGATATTGCACACAGGTAACATCTGTGAGAGACGGAAAACTCGAAAATAAACCCTGTGCCAACACGCCTGGTCAGCGCGGCACAGTAGACCATAATCCCTCCAAAGTGGAGGACGCCCGTGCCCATCAGTGGGACGTAAATGGGCTGGAGAGGAGAGGAGTTATCTTTACTTATTATAAAACTAGCTGTTGCCTGCGACTCCGTCCGCGTAGTATTTAGAAAATTTTGGCGCGATGGCTTATTTCATGTATAAGTTTGGTGTTTCTATACCGATTTCTATGATTCTTTTTTTATTGATTAAGTAATAATGTTAACTTTTTGAGATTGAGATTTGATGAGTGAGAGTATTATAAACGCAAGAGTAAACAAATATAATCAGAATGCTCCGAACTGCTAAGCTATCAGGAGTTACACGTGTTATTGTGAGTCAACCATAAAATATAGATATATTATTATGCTGTTGCGGGATATTTTTTAGACAATTTTATGTAGAATATTTCCGTCATACATGATTTCTATGTAACTTTAACCATTAAGGCTGCACACGCGACGGAATCTTAAAAAATGGAGTAACTTCTCCCGTTTTCCCAACATTTCCTTTCACTATTCTGCTCCTATTGATTGTAGCGTGATGAAAAGTATACTTTAACCTGCCCAGGAGTATGAAGAATAATTGCACCAAGTTTCGTTAAAATCCGTCGAGTAGTTTTTGTTTCTATAAGGAACATACAGACAGACAGACAGACAAAAATTTTACTGATTGCTTTTTTGGCATCAGTATCGATTACTAATCACCCCCTGATAGTTATTTTAAAAATATATTTCATGTACAGAATTGAGCTCTCTACAGATTTATTATAAGTATAGATAAACTCGACATTTTGTTTTTATCAAAAATTGTGTCAATAAGTAGAGTAATAAGTAACCTACGGCTTTAATCATTCGATTTCAATTAATTTAGAATATAAAGCTTTAGTTTGCCTACTTTTGTGAGAGATCTTCGAAATTACACAACGGATTTTGATGCGGTGATTGTTAATAAATAGAATGGTTCAAGAGGATGGGTGTTTTGTATAATTTGTTACTGTTTGGTTTTTAAATATCACGCGTACGAAGGAAACTGCTAGTATTTTATATTATACAAAATACTCATGTCATTATGTGGCCTTTTTCCTAGATAACAGGTAGACCGATTCATGTTTTTTTTTTTCATATTCGTTGAGGATGTAAGGATTCCAGTAAGGATGTTTGTTGGTTATTAACGCAAAAACTACTAAATAGATTTTAATAAAACTTTACTAATGTATAACTTAAAGATCTGAATAACACACAGGCTTTAAGTCATCACATTGAAAGTTAAGGAGCGGAGCAGTATCCAAAACGCATGTGAAACCATAAGCATAAGCCATATGATCAATAATATTCTGTATATACTAATACATTATTCAATATACGATGCGACGGGCCTCATGGTCCAGTGGTTCAGGTAACGGACTGCCGTTCACCAGGTCGCAGGTTCGACTCCCGCTCGGGACAATCATTTGTGATATTTATAACTGTCATAAAAATGTTTGTCCTGCGTCTGGGTGTTGACTGTGTATTATAAGTATGTATTTACAAAAGAAAAGTAGTTTATGTATTCTATCCGTATTCGGGTACACATAACACAAGCATAAGCTTAGCTTGGGACCAGAGGACTTTGTGTGAAATGTCGATGAATATAAAAAAAAAAATCCGCATTCAAAGACTCTTAACTGTAAGAAAATACATTTCCGTTTCGTTAGAAATTCTCAAGAGATATTTTCAATGTATTTGAAATATATATCGCGCCACTGAATACACAAAAACACATTATCTTTCAGAATATATATTTACATTCGAGAAGGGTAATTCCTTGTAACTGTTTTTCGTTTATGTTTCTATCTGTAGAATTGGTAAAAATATTGGTATGAAATATTGTATCAATTTCAGTAACAGGGTTGAGCATTGAGTCAGGGTCTATTTATCAGCCTTTCTCTGCCCACTGCTGGACAGGCCTCTTCTATAGAACGCCACTTCAAAATGCTAAGTATTCGGGCCATATCGTAAACACCGGTTCTTATTTATTTATTTATAAATTTATGCACACAGTACAGAGCATTATGAAATAACATTGGAGAAGTAATGGCTATAGAAAGGATCTGCTTATTTTTTGAGAAATCTCTTCCAGCAGACCCGCGAGAGGAAAGTGCGTGTAATAGGAATTTTTATTTGTGCGTAGGAAGGAAACTTTTCTTTTCGGTTTTTTCGGTTCTTCTACGGATCTCCGCATTCCGGATCTTATCACGTAGGGAAAAACCGAGCAAAGCCTTCTCCATAGATGGCACGGAACAATAACAACAAATAATCAAATCTTATTAAAATATCGGTATAGATTTCTTTATCTGTTTATCTTACTATAAGTAGAGATTTTTATTACTTTAGAGCAGGGGTCTCCAAACTTTCCAGCCTTAGGGCCATACTGATTACTCCAGTAAGTTCCGAGGGTCAAAACCATATTATCATTGTTGCCGGTGGTAAAAAGTGAAAAAGTCCACTGATTAAAAAAAAAGTCAGTTAGTCCACAACTACAAACTATTGTCAGGGGAAATCTCAATTACATAAATCTCATTAGTATTTCATATGTCATTATGCTTGTTATAAGTTATGTTTTTAAATGTTTATAATGTTAGTTGGATTCATTTCATTAATTAATAATTTGTTAGTTATTACATATATACTGAAGTTAATTTTTCTGCTTTTTTCTGCTTAACATTTCTACATTACAATTCTGTGTTTGTTTATCTAACTTATCACAAAAACAAAGGCAATAAGCCTACAACAATATTATGTGTAGTCAGCCCATGACCATATCAATGTAGATGTTATATTAATAATATTCAACATAAAATTAGAATACTTCAGTAAACTAAATTTATTTTCTAAAAAAAATAAGTTCTCTAAAAGGAGTTTTCAAGTATCCTAGCTTTCCGTGGAGCGGACAAATACTGTCCGCGGGCCGGATCTGACCCTCTGGCCATAGTTTGGAGACCCCTGCTTTAGAGGATTGACAGTGCACTTTATTTTCAAGATTTTTTGCTGGAAATTACCTTAAACTAAACTTCCTAATACTATTGACACTTTGGTAAAAATAAGAAGTGTCATGAGCCGTATTTTATCGACTAATAAAGTGATTCGCTTCAAGTTTTTCGAAGACACTTTATCTCGTTTCATGTCACAAATGTTTCAAAGTGCTCTTACTTATTTTGTTGGCAACAGTAGTACGTATTATAAGTTTCTATTTTGGAATATTTTGTAGATATCTCAAAAGATATCATTATCATACTGTCACGCCCTTTTGACATGACTGTAGGCAGAGACTATGGACCATCTGCTACGATTGAAACACACTTCCTTGGTTTCATATACACTCATACAGTTGATCATACATGCCCCACATGTTGTAAGTGCGCATTGATATTTATTTTAACTTGGAATTTCAACTAATAAAATATACCTGTTTGTTTCTATTACAGTCAACTCTACATTCTAACTACTTTTCTACATTTTCTAATATATTGTAGATAATTGCACAAATCTTACTTACAATTCTGATAATTATCAGAAATTTTCGCATTAGGCAGATCTCTGGGAAACACATTGCTACTATCTAGTAGCAATGTGTTTCCCTTTTTATCGCAAGAAAGTTTCGTTTACGCTTCTAATAATCCTTATTGCCTTAACTTTGTATCTAATTGTATATAATTAAAACGAGTTGTTACCCGAGACCTCGTTTATGTGAAATTTTGACAATTCTTCTTCTGGATTAGCGCGTTCAAACAAACAAACTCTTCAGCATTATAGTACCTACATATTAATAGGATATTTGCCAGTATTGAGAATTGTGTCTTATTTTAAAAGGATCCAATAACAATTGGGATACTTAGTTTGCTGGTATATAACACGCGTGATTAGCGTGTGCTAGTAGACCATATACACTGACATCATCATTCTACTGCCCCTATCCCACTATTTGAGGTCGGTAAGCTCGGTACGTATCTATCGATGTATTAATCTATGTATCGGAATCTTTGAAAGTGATTTTCACCCACTTGCTGTAGTCACATTGATCTGAAATTTTGCACACATAATAAGGACATATGACAATATCTAAAATAATATTCAGAATTTTCAAGCCTGTTTCTTAATTTTAGATCTAAGCACATTATTTTATACTCTTCTGTCAGACGTCAGACCAAATACAGACATTCTGAAAAATTTGTACACGGTCAGTTTAGATAATGAAAAAAAAAATTTTGTGAATAAAAATAACGCGAAATCACCATATGTGTAATACGGTATCAATGCCTAAAAAAGTTGCTATACCAACTGAGCTATCATGGTTCTCGCACATGTTACGGCAACGGTATTCCGAGGTCATGGGTTCAAGTCTAGTGGCAAGATCAGTCCGTAGGCAGACTTTCAACTTCTAATAGGTCATCGATTCATTACAATTGATTGTCACACATTTATCATATAATAGCAGTTGTCCGCGATTTCGTACGAGTGGATTTTTTTTTCTGATTGATAAGCTGCATTATTGCAAAGTTTCATTATTCTTCATTCAGTAGTTTTTGCGTGAAAGAATAACAAACATCCATAATCACGAACTTTCACATTTATAATATTAGTAGAATGTTGTACAAAAACCCATTTCAAGTTAAATTAAATTAAGCAACAAAACAAACTGAACGGTCCAACAATGAAGGTCTTACAGTAATGGACTGACTGATAAACGATCCGTTCTTCTGGCCTATTGTGGCTTCTATTTGGTAATAAATCGCCAAATTTGCGGTATTGAGTGCGGCTTGTTGATTGGTTTGCTTTACTTCTATCGACCCTTCTTTAGGTTGAAATGTTCTCTTCATACGTTAACTTGCCTTTTCATTATCGGTTTTACTTTTAGTAGCTTTTTTAATTAAAAGTGTTTACTTAAACATGTTACTGTTAATATTACTTTTGAGGACCCAATTTAATTAGTTGCCGAATTTCTTTATATCTTTCTACCAGCATAAAAACAAATAAAATCTTTTCTTAGGGATTTAGAAGGGTGTATTTGTTTTAAACCGTCTGACAAATACATGCGTCTAAGTCCGTAAAAATTGGTTTTATTTAAACGAATGAGTCGCGCAAGTGTTAGAGAATATTAAATCTTTGCTTTTTAGGGTTCCGTACCCAAAGGGTAAAAACGGGACCCTATTACTGAGACTTCGCTGTCCGTCCGTCCGTCCGTCCGTCCGTCTGTCACCAGGCTGTATCTCAAGAACGGTGATAGCTAGAGAGTTGAAATTTTCACAGATGATGTATTTCTATTGCCACTATAACAACAAATACTAAAAATAAAATAAAATAAATATTTAAGGGGGGCTCCCATACAACAAACATGATTTTTTTACCGTTTCTTGCTCTCATACAACAAACGTGATTAATTAAGTGTGTGTTGTTTGCTCATTTATTAATTACGTGCCTTATGTTGCATAGATAATGGTACGGAACCCTTCGTGCGCGAGTCCGACTCGCACTTGACCAATTTTTCTAATTTATTATCATACTTGAATTTAGCTATGCTTTATGTGAGTCTAATGATATTCTTTCGTCTCTGTCAAATCCTATAGGCTGGCTTTACAGCGTGTTTGTAAGGTGGTTAATATGTACAAGCATTGAAGCAAGTAATAAAGATCTCCTTCTCACTAAAATGTTTGGGACTGAGTGATTCTTATAAAGCTTAATATCTGGTATTAAGCTTTATAAGAATCACCCAGTCCCGAAGATTTTTCAGATTTTCCAAGCAAAAATTATTAAAAAAAACATTAAAATTAAAAACACTGGCCCCTTTTATTTTCCAAATTTAAAAGTGATTACTTAAGCAGATTTTACCCGCTCAAATAAAATGCTCTCTAGAGAACAATATACAACGTTTAATAAATTAAGCGCCTAACTTATAATTTACCGAACGAGTTTTAATTAGTGATGATCAATACAATTTCTAACACAATGAAAGAATACAATTTCTAACACAACGAAAGAGTAGAGTAAAACCGGATAAATACGATTTGGACTACTGCAAGAAGGGTTTTGTACTATTTACTCTCTCTCTCTCTCCAGCATATTAACGTCCCACTGTTGGGCACAGGTCTCCTTCACATTGGGAGGGACTATGGGCCACTATACCGTGCTGAACAGGTGCGTTGTAAAAGACTATATTTTCGAGATTTCTGACCTTCAATAAGTGTAATGGAGTTTAAAACGAGTGTTTACAGCCTAAAATCAATATTTCGCTGAATTCATAACTTCCTTTTTTTTGTAATTTAGTTAAATACAATAAAACGCAATGTTTATATGGTTAAACTAACAACATAGCCCAGTATTAACCTTATGCTTAGTTGTTTTGTTAATGGTTATCATAATTGTATAACGTTACAATAATGGGTAAGAACTATTTCGGTACCGGTATTAACTAAAGTGTACCGAAATGGTACTTCCATAACTATTATTATCGGCCACTATTATAGAGGTATAGTTACAATTTTATGTGGAAATTATTTGTTATTTCTTTATTTTTTCTATGGCAAATCTCCTTCAAGGCCGCTGGATGCACTTAGCGGATGAGCGCGGGTCATGGTGTTCTATGAGGTAGGACTATGTCCAGCAGTGGACGGAGAAAGCTTGATGGATGAATGGAAGATCATGATTTATCCAGTTATAGCTATTGGCCACAACTTCGAACGCATAAATTTTATAAACTCAACTTCTATTACATAAAACCGCATCAAAATCCGTTGCGCAGTTTTGAATATTATATAAACTGCCGTAGGGACATACATACAAAATAACAACTCTATATGGTACTAATATTATAAAGCGGAAGAGTTTGTTTGTTTAAACGCGCTAATCTCAGGAACCACAAGGCAGATTTGCAAAATTCTTACAGAGTTAGATAGGGCATTTATCGAGAAAGGCTTTAGGCTATATAACATCACGCTACGACCAGTAGAAGCAAAGCAGTAGTGAAAAATTTTGTAAAAAACGGAGAAAATTTTCTAAATTTTCGGACGGAGTCGCGTGCAACAGCTAGTTTTATTATAAATCAAGAAGATTTGATCAAGCCTTGTAGTCTAGTAGCTCACGTAACGGACTGCTATTCACGACGTCGCACTTTCGATTCCCGCACAGGACATTCATTTGTGTTATTTATTAAATTTATTTCTGTCAGAAAAGTGTTTGTCCTGCGTGTAGAGGTTTTCTATTAAGTTTTAAGTCTTATAAGTACATATTTCCCAAAAATATACTTGTATGAATGTAGTCTAGTCTGTCCATGTGGAGACGGAATAAGAATACAAGTGTCATCATCCCATTTCCTTTCCAGGGTGCTGTAAATGCCAGCTAAGAAATTTTGTACACACAGCTAATTCTATGAGATATGGAAAATGCGACCATAAACCCTATGTCGATATGTAATGTAGACCATAACTCCAAAACGTGGATGAGGTCCGTTTCCAATAGTGAGAGGTTAATATAGGCTGGAGATAGAGTGAGATAAATGTAGTAATGCAGTCCAAACTAAGTACAGCAAAACGCTAATCTAATATATAGAATTCTCCTGTCACGGTGTTTGTAATTATACTCCTCCGAAATGGCTCGACCGATTTTCGTGAAATTTTTTCTACACAAAATTTAGGTCTGGGTATCGGACAACATCTATTTTTCATCCCCCTAAATGTTAAGGGTGGTCCACTCCTAACAATTAAGTGGCAAAATAACGTTTGCCGGGTCAGCTAGTTTTTTTTTTAAATCTTTATATTTCGTTTAACATAACTTTGTATCACAGTAAAATAATGGCAAGCTTATTTGTTAACTTTTAATAACAAATATGGACTATGAACATAGAAACTAACGAGTTGTGCTCACATAAATTTGCTCGAAATGGCTATGTTATTATGCGGCTTAAAACTACTGGTGTTAAAAGTTGATGGTAGTTGATGACTCTATGTGGAAGTTGAGAATTTTAATTTATAGTTTGGCTAGATTATGATGAAGCAGATGCCTATTGTACAATCTTTACTTATTATAAAGCAAAGTCGTTTATATCTTTGAAACTACACAACGGATTTTAATGCGGTTCATTTTACTAGATAGAGTGGTTCAAGAGGATGGTTTTTAATAATTTGTAAAGGTTTTATATCTAAAATCAACAGCAAGTTTACGTATAAAATAATCAACGTAGACTTAGTTGCTATAAAAAAAAAACCTGTCAAGAGCGAGGTAAACTCGCACACTTAGGGTTTCGTACCTACTAGACATATAAACATAAGTAACTGCATTCAAATAATCATATAATTAAACTCAAAACAACTCACCAACTCAATTTTGTAGTTGAAATATAGGGGATCGCCTACATTTCAGCTACTTCATAAGTTGGTATTACTATAAACACTTTTTTACTTGTGATATGATGACAAATTATAAGTTTTTGGAATTTTTCCTATATCAGCACTATATAGACTTAATCTATGCCAAAATTTCAAGGCTCTAGGGCAACGGGAAGTAACCTGTGAATTTTGATTCCCTAGCATAAGTCGAAAGAATTCTTAAAAATGGTCGTATTTCGGTAATATCTTTTAAATGCATAGAGGTGAAAGGTTGACTGTATTTTTTGCAGCAAGGGACCGCATAGATCTATATATCGTATGAGTTTCAAGTTGATACCTTCAGCCGTTGCTGAGTAAAAAAAGTTTGACAGACGGACAGACAGACAGACAGACACCGGAGTGATCCTATAAAGGTTTGTACGAAACCCTAAAAACAACACGCAATGCATTAACTCTTACAATTTCACCACACATTTACTACAGTCTTATGTAGGCAATCACATTTATATTTGTCTGTCTCTAGTATATACTCGTATTATCATGTAACTTGATTACTTCTTGTTGCGAGAGTTGTGAGGGATGATTATTTTTCCTTATTTGTGTAGCTGTAATTGCTTAACGTAACATAAATATAACATCAATTCATACTCGCATTATTTAATCTGTGGTTAATTGGAAGCTATGTATAATAATTATGTGGGGCGTAATTTTTTTGCATTTATACTGTAAATAAATATCCTATACGATACCTACTTAATACTATAAAGCATAGTTTGTACGTTTGTTTGAACGCGGTAATCTCAGGAATAACTGCACTGGACTGATTTAAAAATTCTTTCAGTATTAGATAGTACATTTATTGATGAAGGCTGTACCTAGTCTATATAACATCACGCTGCCACCAATAGGAGCGCAGCATTAGTGAAAAATGTTGCAGAATCTAGGATTTTTTTTTTAATTCTACTCGTACTTTGTCGCTGGGCAACAGCTAGTTATTATCTAAAATTGTTTTCAAAAGTTTATTTTAGTTGTGCCCTTAGTATTGGAGTCAATATATTACTTAGTTTTAGCGTGAAAGAGCAGCGGCAAGACATCATTGCAATCATGTTTGTACTGCGTCTGGGTGTTTTCTACGTATTATATATATGTATTTACAAAAAGTAGTATATGTATTCTATCCGTCTTCTGGTACCCATTACACAAGCATATAAGCTTAGCTTGGGACCAGAGGATGCTGTGTGAAATGTCTATGAATATTTATTTATTTTTCTGCCTTTTTAGTTGCAGTAGTGCCATTAGTCCAGTAGACGCAACATATCTTTTTCTTCCATAATCTTTGTCACATGTCATATCTGTGTTAATCGAATGTATAATTTCTGACGTTTACTTTTGCATTTTCCTTTATATATTAGAACATGATTTTAATTACTAATACATTAGAAATTCCATTGGAAGCGTGACTAAGTGCTTGTGGTTCTAGCAGACAACGTGTTTGAGGGTTCCACGTATCTTCGACAAGCCTGTGGTATTGCTGTAATTTATTGTGTAAAAGCAGATGTATTATTAACACGATTTTGTTATCTTCGTTAGTATTTTTAGTAAGGATTTAGTTTATAAACGTAAATAAATATTTTGGGGACATTTCACATAACTCCCTGTTCCTAACTTTCCTGTTCCACACAGGAAGTTATGTGAAGTAAGCTATGTTTCCATGCTTGTGTTATGGGTACTAGAATACAGATATACCTACTGTTTTTAGTTTCAAGGAGGATTTCAAAAGTGTATTTTGATCGTAACAGATGGCGTTTTATGGTACGATGATAAAGGATTTCAAAATTCTCGTTTATTAATTTTCAACCATAAAAGGATAAAATTTTGTTCAAAACAATTGTTGTGTTAATTTTTTTTACAAAATTCCGGCATTCCTCTGGTTATGTAACTGGTTCTTGTAACACAGTTCATACTATTACAGGAACCAGAGTAGTATTTAAGCAAAATGTAACATTTTATACGTGAAAATAAAGATTTATTTATTTCTTATTTCTGTCTTCTGTGAAAATCGAACCTGTGAACGGTAGTCTGATACGCAAACCACTTCACCGTAAGGTCTGTCATATATACCTTAATGTACATAGATTTCGTATTCAAATATAACATTAAGTTACGTATTTACATAATTAATCAGCACTCAGCTTCATTACAGCAAAATACCATTCAATTTGCATAATACTATTATATGTTAGATATATTATGCTATTAAGTAAATCTATTTATACACTAGCTGTATTCACGACTTTGTCCATGTGGAATAATGAGTAGCATACTTGTAACCTTTTTTAGGGTTCCGTACCCAAAGGGTAAAAACGGGACCCTATTACTGAGACTTCGCTGTCCGTCCGTCCGTCCGTCCGTCTGTCACCAGGCTGTATCTCAAGAAAGGTGATAGCTAGACAGTTGAAATTTTCACAGATGATGTATTTCTATTGCCGCTATAACAACAAATACTAAAAATAAAATACAATAAATATTTAAGGGGGGCTCCCATACAAAAAACTAATTTTTTTACCGTTTCTTGCTCGATACTAATAACGTTGCCTTATGTTGCATAGATAATGGTACGGAACCCTTCGTGCGCGAGTCCCACTCGCACTTGACCAATTTTTTAACTTTAAATTAGCCTTTTGTCCTTTATTTTTTTTTAAGACAATGCATATACAATGAATAGCATTCTTATAACCTTTTTTAACTTAAAATTAGCCTTTGTCCTTTATTTTTTTTTAATAAGACAATGCACATACAATGATTAGCATTCTTATAACCTTTTTTAACTTTAAATTTGCCTTTGTTTTTTATAATTTTTTTATCTAGACAATGCATATACAATGAGTAGCATTCTTATAACCTTTTTTAACTTTATATTAGCCTTTGTCCTTTATTATTTTTCATTAAGACAATGCATAATGCATATACAGCGTACAATAGCGGGCTCAATGTGATAGGCATGATCTACCAGCCAACCAGTAAAAGTACAGAGTCACAGTGTGGCTGCCAAATACAGAGAAATATTAAAATATTTGTTTACTTATCTTTTTTATCTTTACCTGCTTCTAGACTATTTAGTTTATAAATCAGAATATTACGTAGGTTATATCATCACGCTAAAAGCCAAGAAGCGACAACGAGACAGTATAATATTGTCTAACACTTGCCCGACTCATCTGTTTTAATAAAACTACTTTTTACGGATTTAGACGCGTAGTTAGTTAGTTAGTTTTAAATTTTGGCCCCACGTTTCGGAGACTTTGCAGTCACCATGGTCACGGGTGAGACTGTTTTACATTAATAAATCTAAAATCGTCTAAATCCGTAAAAAGTAGTTTTATTTAAGCGAGACAGTAACTGAAAGCGCATGTAAAACAGCTTACATTAGCTAGTCTTGATGTAATTACTTATTATTTAAGAAAGTCGTTATTTTTGTATGTAGGTATACCCCTGTTTGGGATTACGTAATGGAACTTGATGCGGTTTTTTTTAGTAGAGTCGTTTAAGAGGATTGCTTTTTGGGAAAGTTTCTTAAGGTTTTATTATTTCCTAAGTTGTACGCGTACGAAGTTTCGGCCAACAGGTAGTCAGTAATAAGACCTTTAATTTGTCTATGCTAAAGATAACAAAGCTTTCAAAATGATACTCAAATTACATTATAATAGCACCTTAATACTAAAACAATTCCTGTTACCTTCATCTAAAAGCATATTTGTGGGCTCACTTGTTAAAGTTTTGTATTTGTAAGTCTCTTTCACGTAAACCTTACGACTTCAAAACGCCCACTTGGGTTTTGTTGACAGCTTTTATTGTTTGTTGAACCGCTTTCATGGACCTGCTTACAACTCAGAAACTTGAATGGAACTTAAGATCTTACCATAAAGGAATGTAATGATATAAGTTAGACGACGGATAATGAAACTTTTGTTTGTATTCGGATTTCGGGTGTAATTTAATACTATAGGGTGTTTTCTTTGAGAGATCTCATAGCTTAATAAGTAATGTAACTGATTTCATTACACGAGGCTATGGTTACAATTCTAAGAGAGTAAAAATTTAAAACAGTAAAATTGATTTCATACATTTTCATACAAAGACACTTACACTCACACACTTTCACTTACATGCACAGTTACGTACTTGCTGTGCATTAAATCCATGCAGTAATATAATCTTTTTGAATAAAATTGTTCCCTTGAATATATTTAAATGTTTACAGTAACTCAGTATTACATGAAAATTTTCGTGAAACCAATTTTAAGCCCGACCTTGTTGTCAAGTCGTATAAAAGAGTTACTGGCAGTTCGGGTCTCTGTTAAAAAACTTTATAGTTTTGTAAGAAAGGGTTATACAATGTTATGATGGACCAAATTTTTATAACTTTTATTCAGTAGATAGTCAAACATTATAATATTTTTGGATTAAAATTAAACACAAACTGCTAGTTAAGTACAAATAACAATTTTAATATTTTAGTTTATTTAAACTATTTACTCATATAGGTTGTTATGTATACCTAAAAAATAAATAGTTACAATCTCCTATGCAAGCAGATTGACTACACAGATATCCATTCACCCACCAGCCTCTCTCCGTCTACTGTTGGACATAGGTCTCCCCCATAGAACGCCACAACCCGTGGTCTTGTGCCACTTCCATCCACCTGCCACCGTGAGTTAACGAAATAGTGGGGCTACCGTGACTTGGGGCCAGTGTGTGCCATCATGAGGGATATTTGTGGTTTGCTATAACCGCCACGGTTGGCAGGTGGGTTGGCGATCGCAGTAGGTGTTGTGATACTAAGAAGAACTGCTGCCCATTTTTACACCCACGTGAAGAGATAGAGAGGTGCAATATTCTAAGCCGGCACCCCAAGGCAAATATTCAAAACAGAGATTTAAATTGAATGTCTCAAAAACATAAGTATAAGTTTTTTTCGTCAATTTACTTTATTCAAGTTAATTCTTTTTCTATCTTAATTCTGAAAAATAGCCTCTGATAGACAAACAGATATATGTATAATAATGTAATCTTTTACATTAAAATACTTTATTGTGTTTGTTCAATTTATTTAAAAAAAACAACAAATAAAGTCAATATATTGGTCTTAATTCTAACTTATCAATCATCAATAATAATATTCAATAATAATAATATTAAAAATTCGAGTTGACGTGACCTCTTTAAATTTTTAATCTTCTAATATATAAAATTCACGTGTCACAGTGTTAGTTACCGTACTCCTCCGAAACGACTTGACCGATTTTTATGAAATTTTACATGCATATTCAGTAGGTCTGAGAATCGGCTAACATCTACTTTTCAAACCTTTTTTTTTTCTTTTTTTTTTGTATGGCAAAACAACGTTTGCCGGGTCATCTAGTATTGTTATAAAAATAATATTTTGATAACCAATGAGGCCGAAACAAACTAAAGAGGCCATATATGTTCTCTTTACATATGTGTATATAATTAAAATCTTTAACCCTAAAATGCGATTTAATCAATGTATGAGCCAGTTAGTTTTAGCAAAATTCTTCGAATGTGAATGTCAAGTAGCGGGTATAGCTACAAAAATCTTCTTTATACAAGAGGAAATCCTTATAAGCGAGAGCAGCGACGGATTAAGCTGTAATAACATGCAAATTAGTCCCTCATTCCTTATTGTCAGGGGCTTAAAACATGAGTTGTTGCGAAATTAAATAATCCTAGACTGTATGACGCTTGAGATTTTTACTCTTTACTGTTCTATGTTCCGTCGTTCTATGTTTTTCGCATTGGGAAGGTATCAATCAATCGGTTTGACAGAATTCAAGAATTTTGACACATTCTCATCATTGCTTTTTAGGGTTCCGTACCCAAAGGGTAAAAACGGAAACCCTATTACTGAGACTTCGCTGTCCGTCCGTCCGTCCGTCTGTCACCAGGCTGTATCTCAAGAACGGTGATAGCTAGAGAGTTGAAATTTTCACAGATGATGTATTTCTATTGCCGCTATAACAACAAATACTAAAAATAAAATAAAATAAATATTTAAGGGGGGCTCCCATACAAAAAACTGATTTTTTTTACCGTTTCTTGCTCGATACTAATAACGTTGCCTTATGTTGTATAGATAATGGTACGGAACCCTTCGTGCGCGAGTCCCACTCGCACTTGACCAATTTTTTTATTTATTATTGTATTGAAATGAAATTATATAAAATGCACTTAATCATCTAGACACAATTTTTTAACAAAATTTACGATAGTTATAAGTCCATTTATTTTCCTATCACCGGTTTAGGATACATAATTTATTAATTATTATTTGAGATTGTTACAAGATTTCCATGTTATTTTGCTGGATATGATTGAACTTGGAGACCTACTCGTGTCTAAACTAAAACACAGCCTAAATCTCACGTTTGTCTTTAGTTATCATAAACGGAATAGAAACATGGTAAAACATATCGGCTTCGTTGCAAACTTCAAGTTGCACAGCCTGCTACGATATAGTTATGCTTGGTAATAACCAAAGGAAATATTCCTACTTTGCTATTGCCAAACTGACAATAGAAGGGGAACATAGACTCTTCTTTTCCAACTGCACTTTGTGGAAGAAACAGTGGAAAATACAGACTGTAGAAGAAGACTAACGATTTTCATCTATAAAAAATAATGAGTTTTAAATTTCAAAATGTATAAGAATTTATAAACTAGATCAAGTTGAACTTTTATTAATGAGTTTGTTGTAAAGGTTACTCCATTTTCTTTAAATAGTATTACCTATTTTAATATTAATGATTACCTATTTTTACTTAAGTGAAATTCATTACGGAATATTAGTCGATACTCTACTCTAAGTGACCCCATTATCTTAAACTGGATATGACACTGCGCCTCGCGATTGCAACTGTAAATCAAATTGAAGAAACATAAAAATCGCTATATTTTTGTGAATTAAACATCAAACTCTCATACATAATTCATGCAGTAAGTTTTAGTTTACAGGTACACACATGCAAGACAGCTAACCTGTGGGTAGCCTGTAAACAGTTTAATATGAGCGAGAGCACACAGTTTGCTTATCTTTGTTTGAGGTTATACCTTTGTACTGTACCTAGGAATTTGGCTTTATGTGTCTGGATTTGTATTAAAATGGCTGTTTTATTATCAGATGGGTAAAGATTCTATGGCTTTATAAGGTTTCATAGCAAAAGGTATAACAGACAGATGAACATCTGTCACCAGACTGGATCTCTAGAACGGTGTTAGCTAGAGAGCTTAAAATTTTAGTTTGTGTATGCCCTTATCCGAAGAAAGTCTCTAGAAACGATGGCAAAAAAGGATACGAAAGAAAGAGGAATAAAAAAGAAATGACGAAGGGATACGCCCTTTCTTAGGAGTCGACGCAACATGTCTTTTTCTGAGATTTTCTTCCATGCTCTTATGTCAAACGTTTATAAATATCACACAAATTTTTATCCCGTCCGGGAATCGAGTCCGCGATCTCGTGGCCTGTCACAAACAAACAGTCAACAGAATCCTATAAGCAAACAAATATACAATACATCATGTCAATGTTTTTAGGTCATAAATCCCTAATGGATATTGTACATAATATATCACCATGTATTAGCGAAGCGAGGTACACTATTCGTGCCAAACCGCTAGCTCAAAGCACTTTAGTCAAGGCTTAGTTCACGGGGTTAAGTGGCATTGTTCAGTAAACATAGATCACCGTCTATAGATAAGCAGAATTAGCATTATCATATTGTCGCGTAGATAGATATCAACCGAACTATTTTAGACTTTGAAATGACATTTAAGAAAAGAAAAGAACAAGAACGAGATTACACTTTAATTCGCAATTTTTACAATATTTATTTAAATTACACAACAAGAAGTTACGTTTATTATAATGACAAAAACTAAACGCACCAATGTTAAAAGCCGCAGGTTGCGGAGTAAGTAAAATGAGTTTTTATTGGTTGTAACAAAATCCGTATTTGAAGATATCTCTTCGAATCCATATTTAAAAAGTTCGAAGTCCCAAACAAATAAAGAGAAAAAAAGAAAACTGTTGTATTTAAATTTTTAATATGTTGTTATAGCATTTCAACTCTCTTGATGTCACGCCGCGCGCGACCACCTCGTCGGGAGGGGCCGCGGCCGGCTACTGCGCGAAATCACGAGAGAGATCACCTCCCGAGAAAAGGAGGCGACGGCGGCCCAACACTGTTCGCTCTCAACCATCCCATTTTACCTTTTGGTAAAATAAACGCACCAACGCACGCTGAAAGGCGCAGCTTGAGAGGTGTGCTTAATACTTTTTTTTTTCTTTCCCTCCATCCATTTAAGAGGGATAATACATTTTCATTGGACGTAGCAAAATTACAGTTCATAGAGTTCTCGTACATAGAGTTACTTATGCAAGAATGGCACATACGTCAAACAAGCAGCTAGGGACATCCCTTGTGGGTGATCTGTGTTCACAAATATTAATAATGCTTGATATAATATCATTTTTATCAATGGTACCAAAACAGGTAAATAACAATAACATATTGTTTTGAAATATGGAAGATTAATTATGTATTGTAATATTAAAAGCTATATTACAATTACGTTATTAGATGGCATCCCATTATTTGTCAGCGGTAACATTATCTAATATATAAAATTCACGTGTCACAGTGTTAGTTACCGTACTCCTCCGAAACGGCTTGACCGATTCTTATGAAATTTTACATGCACATTCAGTAGGTCTGAGAATCGGCCAACATCTATTTTTCAAAAGCCTCCTCCACTGACATTTGTATAGCAAAACAACGTTTGCCGGGTCAGCTAGTATCTAATAAATACAACCATCGAAGTACGAGTAGGAATGGCACACCAAGAGTTCTGTACCATTAGATATTATTCGTATATTTCGTCATACTCACATCGTCAATAGAAAATATTGCTTGGTCATTATTTGTCTCAAGGCGATTTTTACACGCTTTATATTAGCTTCACTTGTATGTTTGTTTGTATGTTTGTAACCGACTCCTTTGGACGCTATTTTGACCCACTTTAAACGGTCAGATTCTATAAAAATTTTGCACACCTGTCAAAGACCGATGACAATGCAATAATTCGATTAAATAAAGCGTGTTTTTTTGTTTTTTTAAACTATTATTATTATATTTTTTTTTTATATTAGGTATTTATTCTGAAGTACATGCATTATAACAAAATATAATATTTTGAGAATATTACAAGTGACTACTTGTTTCAATTATCAATATCGAGGAAAAGCGATAAAAATATAGCGTTTTTTGTATGGAAGCCCCCTTAAATATCTTTTATAGGCAAAACGAAAACGTTTTACCTTTTGGTACGTAACCCTAAAAAGCATTAATAAACGAATCAATTTATTCTAAATAAATAGAACCGGGCTGTAACAATAAAGTATGCACCATTGGCTAAAGGTTCATCACAAATAAATACCAACAAATTACACACATTTGGCATAAAATGGCAATTAAGTTGAACTGTGGCATAATAACGCTTTATTTTGTTTCATTATGATTTTGGCAACATTACTTCAATTTACATATTATATTTTATAGGTGTGCCCCGCGGTGTTACCCGCGGCAAAAAGGATAAAAAATAAGTTCGTTTTCTAGGCCATATCCCATTGGAAAGTTTCATGAAAATCCATCCAGTAGTCTTTACGTGAAAGCACAATAAACATCCTTACATATCTAAACATTGGAATATGGATAGAAGACCGAGGAAACGTTCACGTTGCTCAGCCAACAGTTTAAGTATTTTATTTTGTCGCGAGTAATTCTTTTTTCGTTATATCTCGTAAGATATTCATTTAAATTGCATGCTGTAAAGAGCAGTTACAATCTATATTAATTGCGTAAGCTAACTAAGCTATTTAATTTGATAAAAAATATTACTATATACACATAAATAGCTTTTGAAAACACCCTATTGAATTAGAGAATTTTATTGACATTATTATGGGTATAACGGGTTTTCCTTAAAAGATAGACATATGCCCTGGCGGACTTTTTTGAATAGTTCTTCAAAAAAGTCCGCCAGGGCATATGTCTATCTTTTAAGAAAAACCCGTTATACCCATAATAATGTCAATAAAATTCTCTAATTCAATAGGGTGTTTTCAAAAGCTATTTATGTGTATATAGTAATATTTTTTATAGGTGACATATAATTTCTCCATACATTAGTTTGTTGTACCTCACATAGATAAGGCAGCGTCTTCATTTATAGCTCCCGCGCGTCCGAATTTCTCGGCAAATTTAATCATATCTCATTCAATATACAGCAAACCCCAACAAATTATGCGATAAAAGCCATCCTCTTGAACCATTCTATCTATTTAAAAAAACCGCATCAAGATCCGTTGCGTATTTTTGAAGCGTATTTTTGAAGATATAAGCTCACATAGGGATATACATACAAAAATAACGACTTTGTTTTATAAGAAGTAAAGAAAAGATAAAGATAAAGATGTTGCCTTACTTATATGAGTGTCCATAAACAATAGTGTTACAAATGTGCACAAAGGCGAGCTTAACTCATATTGAGTTTACCACCAGAAAACCCTTGAGTGTATGGAGAAATGGTATATTATAGGATAGATAGGTGTACAACAAGAAAGTACCAATAAAACAAGATCAATAAAATACATAGATAGACTGAATGAATAAATTTACACAAATACAGATATATACATATTTACACAAATAAAATGTTATAAATACATAAAAAATACAAATACGCAAATACATACATATATACATATACTTAATGCTGGGATAGGAATTGCTTTTTAATTATTTTCTTAAAGACATCCAGAGAAGTGCTAGCGCGAATAGTATGTGGAAGAGAGTTCCATAGACGGACCGCATGTATTGTAAAGGAACCATCCGCTTTATTCTTGTGATTCATACATAAAACTATTAATAATTGGTCAAGTGCGAGTCGGACTCGCGCACGAAGGGTTCCGTACCATTATCTATGCAACATAAGGCAACGTTATTAGTATCGAGCAAGAAACGGTAAAAAAATCATGTTTGTTGTATGGGAGCCCCCCTTAAATATTTATTTTATTTTATTTTTAGTATTTGTTGTTATAGCGGCAATAGAAATACATCATCTGTGAAAATTTCAACTGTCTAGCTATCACCGTTCTTGAGATACTGGGTACGGAACCCTAAAAATCATGTTTGTTGTATGGGAGCCCCCCTTAAATATTTATTTTATTTTATTTTTAGTATTTGTTATTATAGCGGCAATAGAAATACATCATCTGTGAAAATTTCAACTGTCTAGCTATCACCGTTCTTGAGATACTGGGTACGGAACCCTAAAAATCATGTTTGTTGTATGGGAGCCCCCCTTAAATATTTATTTTATTTTATTTTTAGTATTTGTTGTTATAGCGGCAATAGAAATACATCATCTGTGAAAATTTCAACTCTCTAGCTATCACCGTTCTTGAGATACAGCCTGGTGACAGACGGACGGACGGACGGACGGACGGACGGACAGCGAAGTCTCAGTAATAGGGTCCCGTTTTTACCCTTTGGGTACGGAACCCTAAAAAAGGACAAAATTAAATTCATTATCGATAAAAAACTATGTAGTAATTGTTTACGCGCAAATCACTCAGTGAGTGTTGGTTAGGACCGTGTGGGTTAAATGATGGTTGCATTTTTTTTTAGTTTTTATTTATAATAACGTAATTCGATAAAATAACACCGTCGCTTCGCGTCATAATTATCTAGTTAAATAGTGTTTTGTATTTGTATTGGTTGTTAAAAATAGTTGCTACAGAAATAAATGAAAATTTCAAATCCTTAGCTATCGTGATAACTATAAGCTTTTTTATAAATTGATTGTTTTCTGGCAGAAAATAGCGTAGTACGAAATTATTTTATGCAATGATTTTATGTGTAAGATCTGCGATAATGTTGCCCTTTCGACGCAGCGCTTGGGAATAGGATAAGCAAACTTCTAAATTATAAATTTATTGATAGTAGGGTTGCCCCCAGTTTTATTCTTATTAATTAAGATTTTTTTGGTTTTTATGAGTTTTCTCACAAGGTATCTATCCTTCTTCTTCCTTTCATCCTCTATCCTATAAGTAACAATATACTAAATGGGCTCTTTAGTTGTTAGAAGCTCCTTTGAAAGGGATTTAACTAAGGCCTGAAATGTTTAGATTGTGGCTCGCAGTGATAGAGAATACTTAGCGGTAATTGCAGGTGTATCAACAAGTTAAGTCAACGTTGGAGATTGCTGTGCATACCACAAGCCGGGGGATGATGTCCTTTGGCAACGTGCCTTATGTGAGGCTTATGTTATATAGGCGTCACATAAGATTGTAGTAATATTTGCAATTCACTTAATTAGCATAAGGTGCTAAATATAACAGCCATTGATATTAGAATTACCTAGAGTTTGTATTAGCATCCTATCCTCGAGCAAACATAATAATTTATATTAACATTTAGTTCAAGCAAAAAGATTTGCTTGGAACCAGAGGACGTTGTGTGAAATTTTCCATAATTATATATATTTAGGTACTAGCTGTTGCCTGGAACCTCGAACGTGTGGAATTTGCAAACAATACATACACATTTTAACCGACTTCAAAAAATGACTCATAACTTTTAACTGGGAAAGAAGTGATTTTAATGATCCATTCTTTATTTGAAATCTGGTGCTTCCCATAGGCACTAGGTCAGGATCTGATAGTTATCTCTTAAGAAATCGGGGAAAACCCTCAAATTTCAAAGACAATGTGTATGGGTTTCACATATCATGTATCTAAATAATCAAAAAGTAGACTACCGAGGTGGCCTCATGAAGTCAGTTAAATTGATATCGATTATTGTTTTTATATGGCATTCCTCTCCAGCCCATTTACGTCCCACTGTTGGGCACGGGCTTCCTTCACTTTGGAGGGATTATGGTCTACTGTGCACATGGTTTATTTCGAGTTTTTCGTCTCTCATACAAAATTTTTTCTGTGTGCAATATTCCTTAGCTGATTTTTACAGCACTCTTGGGAGCTGAGGTGGTGACACTTGTATTCATAATCCGTCACCACACGGAGCATGTACCTACTATCTAATACTAAAAGAATCTTTCAATTCAGACCAGTGGTGCTGATATTAGCGCGTTCAAACAAACAAACTCTTCAGCTTTATAATATTTGTGTGGATTTAAATGCAAATTTATTAGACGAAAACTAATGTACGTAATAATAATATACGTTGGTGTGAATGTATAATGGTTTACGGCGCTCGTACGCAGAAACTATTGATTTTAGGGAAAAATAGATTGTGACATAACTGTAGGAAATTTGCTTTACTTTTATTTTGTATGGATATGTTTTCCTGTAAAATGCGTCGGAAAGGAGTTATTATCAAAAAACTGATTTTGGGCGCCATTTTTTCAATATGGCGGCGCTAACGGGTAACATACGAGGCGGCAAAGTTGAAATTTGGAAAGAGCACATCAAAATCTATAAAATCACCAATTTTCAAAACTTCCAGAAAACTTTCCAGGCAAAAATACTAAATGACTGGGCTATACTTATAATACATAGAAAACAACCATTATAGTGAAAACCATTCATTATACACTATACTTACTATATAGGAACAGATTTAATTAAAGTAATTACGTATTATATAAGTATTTTATGCAAATTCATTGTACAAATTGATATTAAGCGGTACTGTGATTGATTATAATTACAGATTAAATTCGCAGATTTTCATTTTAACATAGTTACTCACTTTTACACCTATTGTTGTAATACAACTCTATAGTAGACTATATTATATTATACTAGCTGCGCCCCACTATGCTACCCGCGGTAAAAGGATAAATAATTGGTCAAGTGCGAGTCGGACTCGCGCACGAAGGGTTCCGTACCATTATCTATGCAACATAAGGCAACGTTATTAGTATCGAGCAAGAAACGGTAAAAAATCATGTTTGTTGTATGGGAGCCCCCCTTAAATATTTATTTTATTTTATTTTTAGTATTTGTTGTTATAGCAGCAATAGAAATACATCATCTGTGAAAATTTCAACTGTCTAGCTATCACCGTTCTTGAGATACTGGGTACGGAACCCTAAAAATCATGTTTGTTGTATGGGAGCCCCCCTTAAATATTTATTTTATTTTATTTTTAGTATTTGTTGTTATAGCGGCAATAGAAATACATCATCTGTGAAAATTTCAACTGTCTAGCTATCACCGTTCTTGAGATACTGGGTACGGAACCCTAAAAATCATGTTTGTTGTATGGGAGCCCCCCTTAAATATTTATTTTATTTTATTTTTAGTATTTGTTGTTATAGCGGCAATAGAAATACATCATCTGTGAAAATTTCAACTCTCTAGCTATCACCGTTCTTGAGATACAGCCTGGTGACAGACGGACGGACGGACGGACGGACGGACGGACGGACGGACGGACGGACGGACAGCGGAGTCTCAGTAATAGGGTCCCGTTTTTACCCTTTGGGTACGGAACCCTAAAAATCAGGCAGAAAAGGGTGCTTTGGTACTTGACACTTATACTCACATTTTGGATAATTTGTACTTTATAAATTGTAACCTATGTGTTATTCTGATGTATAAACCACATTATTGTAAAGTTTCATTAAAATCCATTTAGTAGTTTTTGCGTGAAAGAGTAACAAACATCCAAACATCCATACTCACAAACTTTCACATTTATAATATAAGTAGGATCTATCCGAGTAGTGAAGGGGCAAAAATACAAGTGTTACCATTCAATAGTACACCATTATCCCACGTAGAGTGCAGGTGGCTTATGCCCAACAGTGGGACCATAATGGGCTAGAGATAGAAACTATTATTAGTACCGTACTTAATTTGTAATCTACCGGTCTTAAGTATACCTACTTCGTTCATAAATAAATAAATAACATATATGCACATTTCACACAACGTTCTCTGGTCCTAAGCTAAGCTTTTATGCTTGTGGCTATCGTATAAGAATAATACGTTTCCATATTTTCGATAGATATCTATTTTTGCATTAAATTGCAAAACGTCTGAGAGTCCTGTTGTCCTGTATTCCTTCTTGTTAAAGTTGTTTGATACAAAAAAAGACTACCCATTATTTAAAACTAACTGTTGCCTGCAATTTTATACGCGCACAAATTATACAAAAAAGCAATCCTCTGTAACCATACTATTATTTAAAAGAATCCGCGTCATAATCCGTTGCTTATTTTACAAGATATAAGCTCATTTAGGAACATACACACACAAAAATAACGACTTTGCTTTATAATAAGTAAACATAAAAAAAAAAAATATTCAGATTTTGCGCAAAATAAGTCGCGAGTATAAAGCTAAAAACTAAACTAAGTATATTTGGATATATGATGTACGCATCATATAACCAAATATACTTAGTTTATCATTTAGCGGCTTACTCTTCACAATACTAGTTTTATCTCATAACATGTTAGTATATATAACAACTATCATTAATTTTATCCTGTGACCTGAATGATCTTAATATTCCCTAACATTAATTAAGTCGAAAGACACATCTATGGGCTGTGGCTTTGTATAAATTAAGCCACATACTGACATCTTGTGTGTTTAGAAGATACTGTATTAGGTACCTACCTTTAATCTTAGGTATAAGAAACGAATAATAACTTGATAATGGATTGCCACTCTAAACCCGCTAGATAGATTATCAAGGAGCTCTCAGTTATCCGTGTGGATTAATTAAACAAGTGACACTACACAATTTCTTCCCCAGGGTGCTGTAAGAGCCAACTAAGGGATATTACAAGCAGCTAGCATCGATAGCATTATGTGATCGCATCATGTGAGAGACGGAAAACTCGTAACTAAACCCTATGCCAACACGCCTAGTTAGTGGGGCGTAGTACCCAGTCCAAAAAAAGCTCTCCCAAAGTGGAGGAGGCCCGTGCCCAACAGTTGAACGTTAGTGGGCTGACGAGAGAGAAAAAATTGCACACTTATAGGAAATAATAAGTATAATACTTAAAAGTGGGAACTTAGGTATTCTACTAATATTTAGGCGTATTTTTTTTTTAGTTTTTAATTAGTTACCTATTGCTTTCTATATTCTTGATAATAACCTAAACCGCTTTTAAGTATGTTTCTTGCTTTATATTAATATATTTTCATAAAACTTTTCTTGGTTGCAAGAAAAGTTTTATGAAAATATATTAATGCAGTTGTCGTTCATTAGATCAAGTAAACACCAAATAACCGTTCTTCTTGCACTGGTTTCATATTACTTCTTATAGGACACAATGAATGTATTTATTGCTTCGTAAAGCCCGTATTTTCTACATAATTGACACTTAGTTAGATTAATGCTTAGCTCCAAAGTTAATTGCTATAACATTGACGTCATAGCTTTAGATGAATAATTATTTAACGTTCATCTTTGTTAGAAATTTTGTTTGAAATGTGTGAAAAATATCCTAATTTAATTTAATTTTTATTCATTATATTTTAATTTCATTTTTATTTCTATCTAAAAATGAAGATAATTTAATATCAGTTTTTAAAAACACTCAATATTAGTAATATGGAATTTGACGGGCCTCGTGGTCGAGTGGTTCATATAATGGACTGCCGTTTACGAGGTCACGGGTTTGATTACCGCTCGGGACAATCATTGTCTGATATTTAGAATTGTCATACAAAGCTTTGTACTGCGTCTGGGTGTTTACTGTGTAGTATATGTATGTATTTACAAAAGAAAAGTAGTATATGTATTCTATCCGTATTTTGGTACCTATAACACAAGCAAATAAGCTTAGCTTGGGACCAGAGAGCGTTGTATGAAATCATAAAAAAATATTATTATTTTTTATTATTAATTATGTAATAGAAGTTTGAAATTGAATAAAATCTAATGTCTATGTAAACTCTAAATTTTGCTATTTTTATGCAAAATAAATGTAAGACTGGACTAAAATGGCCAAGGGATTCAGTGTATATTTATTTTTACATCTGCGTGATGTTAAACAAATAAAATACAATCGTAATTAAGTTTATACATTTAATTTAGCTCTAAAAATAAAGATAAGTGACAAGTTTATTTGTTGTGATTAACTGCCATATCAGATGGGCTCAAGGGTCGTTTATTTTTTATAACCCTCGATGGCATCTGCTATACTACAAATAACGAGCACTTAAATAATTTTATTTATCATAGTATTAAAAAAAGATAGCCTCTTACGACATTAAATATTTTTCACGTCGAAAGCATATCTTTTTGAACCCTAAAGGTACCGTTCGGTTACTAGTGACGGGGCCGCGACCGCGACCAATTCGAGCAAATTTAAATCTTACCAAATGAAGCCAAGTCTATATTGGTCGCTCGATAGCTGTATATTCTTAGAATGTCAACACCAGCTTTATGTTATTTTGTACTTCACTGTTCTAATAAAACTTTTTTTCGGATTTAGATGCGTATTATATAATCAGTATGGAATTTTGGCCCAACGTTTTGTAGAATTTTCAGTCACCACAGTCATGGGTGGGACTGAGGTGTAAGGTATCCGCTGTGATCAGCGCAATTAGGTACTGTTAAAATAGGAGAATACCTAACATACAAAAAATCTGAATTTTGTGAAAATATTTTGAACACATACAAGATAAAAAATGTGGCCTGAACGCCTACATTTTCTAACTCTACATACCATTACATTACCTTAGAAATAAAACTGCCAATACCTTTAACCTATAAAGTAACACGAAAATTTGGCCCTACTTAATTTATAGCGACCATTATGTAGACGAACGCCAGATCTACATAAAGTCGATAAAATGGCGTGAACACGAACTTTAGATATAGCCATGGAGTTGTTACATACTCCGTATAACTGGAGGGCGTACGACATACAAATTCTGTATGCCATCACTGAATTAACAACAAACATGACTTACCGCTCCGTCTGGTGAGTGTGCAACAATGAACTTTAAACATGAATTTACAAACTGAATAAAATTGTACGAACATTAACTTGATCACAATACATAAATAATTATAAAAATATATAGTTTCATCATTGAATGAATAATCGTCAAAGATAGAGGACACTAGCTTCACTGATGCCATGCTGAATCAAACACATAAACTAAAAAGGGAGCAACAAAGTTATGCCTCTTGAAAAGAAAGACATGGCGAGGTCGATATCTTCTGTCACTTTCACACTTCTGGTTTTTTAATCACATTTACGCGAGTACACCTAAGTTTTGAGCAGTACGTAATCCATTTGCACTAAAACCTTTCTAGTTCTTTGGATATTACCAAGACAGTATTATGACATTCGGCGACATTAACTTTTTAGTATTAAGGTTGGCGTGTGGTAAAAGTAATAATATATTTTATAACAAAAGTAAGCTTTTGGTTGACTATGCACACGTATGCATTTTTATTGTATAGCATTTTTATTGTTTAGCTTGAGTTAACACCTCTTTTGCTTTCTAGAAAACTTGATGTAAATGATTTGACATCGCTTACTTTTACAAAAAGTTAGTTACCTAATTTTTTCTTTCTTAGCGGAATCTAAAGCTTGCTCGATAATAATTTTAAGTTCTAGATCGATCAAGTCTCTCACTCTAGTTCTCCCTTCTTCCTCATCTCTCTCGCACACTCTCGCCAACCCAATAACGCCCCAATTTTAGCACTATGGGAGGAATTGGTGTCTTATTTACCACACTGACCAAGCGTCTTGGCACAGGGCTTATTTTCGAATTTTACGTCGTCAGGTCTTGAGGCTTGTTAGAATTTAAATAAATATAACTTGCTTTTCTCTTGTCTTGTACCAATCGCAGAATTTGCCCACTCTACTTTATGGATATTTTTACTGTTATAACATTTCTTTCAGCAAAATTAAATTACTTGTACTGCGGTCGTAATGACGACTCCATCTGCGACATTCTAAACTCGAACGACCATTCCATAGGATGATTATCCAATAAAACAAATTGCATTGGTAGATTTCAAAATATTCATATTTTGGCAAAATAATGCAACCCATATCAGAAACTGGCCAAGCTTTATTATTTTTACAAAGAAAGACCCAAGTGTAGTACCGGAAAGGCTCGGAAGTCACATAATCAACTTGTCTCTTTACAAATTCAATTTACTTGATATAGGATATGTCATTTCAGCAATTGATGGGATATTCAAATCTTTTGTGTTATCTGCAGCGGTGAACTCTGTCATAAATTAAATAAATAAAGTGTTAAACGCCATTTACATTTTAAACAGTGTGAATATAAATTTTTAGGCGTACATTATATAAAAAAGCTTCCTATTTTTACTTCAAGCAAAATAATGAATAGTTAAATTTCATGTTTTAGATACGAAAAATTAAGACCAGTTTTATTTAACCAAGCATAATATTAATTTTCTTTGTTTAAAAACTAAAACTACGTTTGAAAATAACATTTCTTTTTAATTATTGCTAAATCTTCAGTCCTCAATATATGTGCAGAATCCTACTAATATTATAAAGGCGAAAGTTTGTATGTATGGATGTTTGTTACTCTTTCACGTAAAAACTACTGAATGGATTTGAATGAAACTTTACCACAATATAGCTTATACATCAGAATAACACATAGGCTACAAATTGGCTGGACCGATTTTGATGAAATTTTATTTTATACAGAATTGTATGGCAAAACAACGTTTGCCGGGGCAGCTAGTTTCAAATAAATCCGACTACTGCAAATGGTTGAAAATCACTTTCAAAGATTCCATTACATAGATTAATACATTGCTTGAAACGTAACAACCTAATAAAACCATGTTAATAAAACAGTTACCAGTTATATTATTTATAAACTTAAAAAGACACTCGTGGAAAACACCAAATAATTGCGATTCAAATATTTGTTCGAAACATATTTTATGTCAATTTACTTTAGATTACAGAGTTTGATAAAATTATTACAAGTGTCTTCTGAAATTATAGAGTTATTAAATCTTTTGGAAATTCTAGAAGACTAGAAAGTTATTAAATATTTATGTTCTTTTTGTGTAGTATTTTACTATTCTGATTATTTGTTAAAATTATAATAATTCAATAAAATTACAAATAGGCACTTTAATTAAATTAATTAATTAAAGTGCCTATTTGTAATAATTTATTGAATTATTTATTGGAAATGTTAATTCTATCTCTCGCGACCCACTGTTTACTCCTCTTTTACAACTACATACTTATAATACATAGTAAATAAAAAATGAAAATTGAGTAGTTTATGTAACGGACTGCCGATCAAGAGGTCGCGGGTTCAAATCCCGCTCGGGACAATCATTTGTGTGATTTTTCTAATTGTCATACAAATGTTTGTACTGCGTCTGGGTGTTTCTATGTATTATAAGTATGTATTTACAAAAGAAAAGTAGTATATGTATTCTATCCGTATTCTGGTACCCATAACACAAGCATATAAGCTTAGCTTGGGACCAGAAGACGTTGTGTGAAATGTCCATGAATATTTATTTATTTATCCTGAATTATATATTTATAACTTCTTGCTTAACTTTTTCACGCATAACATTACACAGCGTTTATCACAAGCATTAAACAAATCGCATCTCTGAGAGCAGGAAGAGGGAAAATCACAGTCTTTTAAGATATAGGATATGGCGGTGCTAAATCATTCTAAATGTGTCGGTTTAGCGGTATACTGGTTATTGGCTTTTCGTCTTCTATGCATATGTAATAATGGTAGGAGATAAATAGTTATTACTGTGATAATGCTGCGACAAACTTTAGGCAAATGTGTTATTTATGCAATGCTCATTCTGTGGAGAAACGAGCTATTTTATACCTGACATTTATGTAAAATGCAAATTAAAAAATAATTGCAAATAAATGAATTAACTCACTGTCCGTGTGGTGACGGATTAAGAATACAAGTAAAACAACTCTTTTCATTCCCAGTGTGCTATAAAAGATTGATGACGACAAGCCTGGTGGTCTCTTTGTTCAGGTAACGAACTACCTTTCACGAGGTCGCGGGTTCGATTACCGCTCGGGACAATCATTTGTGTGATCTTTATAATTGTCATACAAATGTGCTCTGGGTGTTTACTATGTATTATAATTATGTAGTTACAAAAGAAAAGTAGTATATGTAGTCTATCCGTGTTCTGGTACCCTTAACACAAGCATAAAAATATAGCTTAATTTGGGACCAGAGGATATTTTGTGAAATGGCCATGAATATTTATTTATAAAAAAAAGCTAGCTATGGGATATTGAACACAGGTAATATGCTTTGTAAAAGACGGAAAACTCGATAACAAACCGCCTGGTTAGCGCGATACAGTAGACCATAATCACTCTCAATAGTGGAAGACGCCGTGCCCAACAGTGGGACGTTAAGAGAACAAGCGTCTTCCTCTAACGTTAATGAGTTGAGTCGTTAACAAAAATCTCGTTATACTGTGGGAGATGATCTGTGTCTTTTATCCAACAAAAGTAGTTGACGGGCTTCGTGGTTGAGTGATTTATGTAATGGACTGCCCATCACGAGGTCGCGGGTTCGATTTCCGCTTGAGACAATCAGTTGTGTGATATCCATAAATGACATACAAATGTTTGTACTGCGTCTGGGTGTTTTCTATGTATTATAAGTATGTATTTACAAAAGAAAAGTAGTATATGTAGTCTATCCGTATCTGGTACCCATAATACAAGCATAGAAATATAGCTTACTTTGGGACCAGAGGACGTTGTGTGAAATGTCTTGAATATTTATTATTATTAATTAAAGTAAAATAAAATACACATTTTACGTTTATCGTTTAACTAACTGTTGCCCCTAACTTTGTACGCGTGGAATTTATAAACAAATTATACAAAACAGCCATCCCCTTAAACCGCTCTAGCTAACAAAAAGAACCGGATTAAAATCCATTGCGTAGTTTGGAAGATATAAGCTCACATAGGGACATACATACAAAAATAGTGACTTTATTTTATAATAAGTAAAAATTAAATTGCAAATTAACACAAATAACAAAAGAAAGATAAACTCAGATATTAACTGTATTTATAAATAGGCGTCATTATTTTTTATGAGGAAAAACTGCTCAAGGATTATGTACAATCGCATAGAAGGATGTGACGAACATTCGCTAACCTTACGTGCGGTATTTTATTATGTCGTCTGGAAATCCTGTGTAATAAATTGAAATAATTGTTCAGGAATTTCATTCTTTGTGCTATATATTTTGGTATTATAAAAATTCATTTCTGGGTCTGGGTGTTTCTATGTATTATAAGTATGTATTTTCAAAAGAAAAATAGTATATGTATTATATCCGTATTCTGGTACCCTTAACACAAGCATATAAGCTTAGCTTGGGACCAGAGGACGTTGTGTGAATTTTCCATGAATATTTATTATTATTATTATTGGGGCTATTATATTTTCTTATTAACCGACTTCAAAAAAGGAGGAGGTTCTCAATTTTATTCATCTGTATGTATTTTTATGTTTGTTAAACCCTCATACTCGTAACTCTTAACTGGGTGAAGTGATTTTAATGATTCTATTTTTATTTGAAAGCTGGCAGTTCCCGTGTGGTTCCATTGGCACCAAGTAAGGATCTGTTGTTAGCTCCTAAGAAATCGAGGAAAGGCCCTTAAATTTCAAAAGCACATGTAGTTGGTTCAACTTTTTTTTTACAAATATCCTATTATTTTCTTCTCGAGGATCCACTCCCAGTGTTTTCACTTCTATTTGCCCTGTGTCGTCTATCATACATCCTCTCAATATTAACCTCAATCCACATAAGTGCACTCTTATCTACCTTTGTCAATAGTTAATCCGCTCTTCTGTCAGATGTCGAGTACTAGTTAGCCTTTCTTTCATATTCTCCTATAAACAATTTTTTCTGCCTCCACCTTTGATTGCATGCAAAAAAATTGATGGAATGTTTATAGGTTGTTTCAACAGAAAAATATTTATTTAAAAATTCCTGTAAAACGTTTATAAAAATCAGCGTTGATGAAACATGAACATTTATGGCGTGCTATAAAAATTACGCCAACATAGGTATCTTCTTTGCGTTGGTTTAAAATTATTACCATCCTAATATATTACTTACCCATAAATGCTGTCGTAAATCGTTTATTGCTGATAAATTTGTTATGATTGGTTTTATGTTTTACAGTGGGTTTCACTATAGTACAAATTAAACCGCGAAAACGTTTTTGGAAGTCTTTCTTCCTTTCTTTCAATAAGCTTCTTGAGTTAGATTTAAGGAGTGACAGAAATGAATATTTAGGGAAGGTTTATAACTGATGGAATATGCGTCGCATATTATCGGCCGCGTAATGCCAGAACAGAAAAATGTATACAAAAACACATAACCGTTCATACGCAACGGATGATACGGTATTGAGTTGAGTGACATTTTCCTGTTCGGGCGTTACGCGACCGAGAATACGTGACGAATGTTCCGTCGGACATGAAACTTTCCTTAAAAAATGATATTTTAGAATCGCAATACGTCGCTAAAGAGCGTTACCATAAATATAGTTACAAATATAGAACATACAGACGCGCAAACACCGTCATTCTGAGCTTATTTACAAAAGTAGGCCAAATAAAGTAAAATATCTCACATGTGTACATCTTTCTCTCCGTGTCTGTCTATAGCCCACTGTTAGGCACATGCCCACTCCCCTTTGGTCTTACTATACCGCGCTAACAAGGCGTCCCGGCACAGGGTTTTGTTTCGATGTTTCCGCTTAGCTGGTTTCTACAGCATCCTGAGAAGGAAAATGGATGGTGACACTAGTATGCTTAATCCGTCACTACACAGAATTAGTCCAATACCCCTCAGCTGGCTTCTACAAAACTCTGGGGAGGAAATAGGGTGCTGACAATTGTATTCTTAATCCGTCATAACACGGACGATATGCATACCTAAGCATTAAAAAACTTATAACAATATTCATATTGCATTGATCGAATGACATAACTCTGCAAATCTAATAAATCAATGTCAATAAATAATTATCGAAGCTATTATGTTCCCGATTCAATTCGTGGTGCCATCTGATATTGAAGCTATCTTTGACTGTGATTGATTGTTGCGAGTCGAACTTAATATGAAAAACCTTCGTTTCAAGTTTCCTTGCTTGCCTAAAGTAAAGCTACGTTACGTTACGTTAAGCGTTTTCGTGCTTCGGGTCCGTGTGGTGATGGATTGATAATACAAGTGTATCTTCTTTCTGGTCACACTCTTTATTTACTGAAGGTCGTGTCTAATTATTATTCATCTTTATCAGCTCCCGCCACTTGCCTCTATCCTCCGCTCTTCGAAGAACTATTGTCAATGGGAGGTCCATGATCCTCGTTATTTCGTCCAACCAACGGTGAGGTGGTCTTCCGCGTGATCTTTTACCCTCCACTTTATCAACCATGATTACCTTTTCAAAGTTGTCTGGTTCCCTCCTTGCTATATGGCCGAAGTAGCTCAGCACACGTTGGTAACAGGTGGTTGTGATGTGCAGTTGATCTAAAATGGATTTATTGGTTCTCTTTGCGGTCCATGGGATTCGCAGCATGTGACGCCAACACCACATCTCAAAGCGTCCACTATCTTACGCTCAGATACTCGCACAATCCAAGATTCTGAGCTGTACAAGAAAATAGGACAAGGGTGCGTACAAGTCTCATTTTAGTACAGTTGGAGACATACAAGTGTCACCACTCCTTTCTCTTTCCAGGGTGCTGTAAAAGCCAGCTAAGGGATATTGTACACAGATAACATACTCTGTGTAGACGGAAATTTCGAAAATAAAGTCTGTGCCCAAACGCACGGTGCACATGCGGCACTAGCTTCTCGCACTCTGGTAGGGATTATTGTCTACTACGCTGCACTGACCAGGCATGTTGGCTGCTTGCTTATATTGTCGCTTAGCTGGCTTCTACATCACCCTGGGATGGAAAAGGGATGATAACACTTGTATTCTCAATCTGTCACCACACAGAATCAAATCAAAACAAATCATTTGTTATGTACCAAACTTAACCTATTGTATCAAGTTGCGCGCGCGCGTCCCTAGGAGATGGTAACTTCACTATCGATGACGCGGTTACCGAGCGCCGCGCGGTGACCTTCTCGGTCGTCAGTCGCAAAACACATCTTGTTTGCAAATTACGTCGCGATTTGAATGCGATTTGAAGCGTTTTCCTTGCACTGTTTTTGCGAGTTAAAAATTGTCACTAGAATTAATTGTTGATAAAACTAATTATCCTTGTTGTGTTAATCGATAATTACAATTGAAAACAAAACCTTGAAATGTCACCGCGAAATGTAATCTTCGCCAAATTGTTGGACATAAATGTGTTATAAAAACTAGTGAATTTTGTGTCTCCATACTTAATACGATTTGTGTGTCTATATTTAATGCTATTTAATGTAAATTGAACTATTTTGAAATTGAACTATAATTGTGATAGTGTAATTGTATTGGGACGATTGATGTCATCAGGAGCCCGTGGTCTACCCGTGTTGTGTTGTTGAATAAGCTAGGTAAGCTTGATTATTTATTTTAATATTGGCCAATATTTTAATCGATAGTTATGCAATAGCTAGGGTGACACGGTGAAGACATTGTTGAAGAACAGGACAGGGTAAGTTTGTACTATTATAAATTTGTTAACGCTGTGAAACGCAGATTATATGTTCGTTCCTCTCGCGCCTGAGAGATATCACGCTTCCACTTAACCTATTATTAATTAAAACACCAGGTTGAACGCAACATATTTTTGGTACCCAGAGCGTGGTTTAAACTCCGTTTCTCGAATGTTCCATGTTGAACAAACTATACCCTCATTATTTGTGAAAATTGATTTAATTAATTTAATTAATTTAATTTGATTAATTTAGTTGTTTGTTTGTTTAATCTAAATTGTTGGTATAGTTTTAAATAATTAATTTGAGTACTTGAATTGGCAATTAGATTTTAAAGGGTTTGATAATTATTTGTGCTATTGCTAATCGTATTTGTTGTTGCTCAGGTTATTATTTAATATAAATTATTATTTAATTATTGTCTAATATTGAACAACGTTATAGTTAAATTGTGGCGTTGTGCGTTTGTATAATACAACATTTATTTCATACGTTTGTTTGTTTTGTTGGTTACCTTAAAATAAATAATTTAAGTCTTAAATTAATTGCACATTGGCAAGGAATTGTTTTGTTTGTTTGATTTAAAATATTTAAGATTTGATATTTGTTTAGAGTAATAGCGGCTTGTCTCATTGAAAGATATTTTGTTTTTCGCTATTGTAATATTGTTTGTTTGTGAAAGATATTTGTTTTTTTTTGTTATTATAAGATTGTTTGTTTCGTGCCGTTTGTGCTTTGAAGATGTCTACCGCCGCGTATAATGTTGTCCGCGAGACATATTCCGGGATTGCGACTCATTTGAGATGGTTCACGTCAGCTGCCGCCTTGGTGAAAAGGGAGAACCGAATCGAGGCATTGTTGGACAGGCATGAGAAATGCCCTACACGACTTCAGGAGGTGGAGGCGCTTTACCGGCGCTTCATCTTGCATCTGGATGATGTGCCCCTGGAGTCATTCCCCCAGGAGCGACGGGACCAAGTCCACGAGGACTACGTCCAAATTATGGACCTTGCCGACGACATCGCCCAGCGCGCGCGGGAGATTTTAGCCTCGCGCGCCGGAGTACCGGCTCACCGGGCCCCCTTGAAGACTCCCGTGGGCCTTTTGACCAGGTTACCCAACTTGGATCTTCCACGTTTTGATGGTCGACTAGACATGTGGATGGGATTCATTGGTTTGTTGTCCCAAATCGTCCCTCGAGTCCACAAGGCTCTCAAGCCTTGTGGACTCGAGGGACGATTTGGGTCCGTCTCAGAAACTGGCCTATTTACTCTCCGTGCTTGATGGAGAGGCGAGGGGCTTAGTACAGCACCTCCCAATATGTGACGGGAGCTATGGGATCGCGCGGGCGTTGCTCACCAAGCGCTATCACAACCAGCGCTGTCTGGCAGATACCCACGTTGACCAGATTTTGAACCTTCCCGTCGTGAGCAATGCTGCCCAGTTGAGGACCGAGCTGCTGAACCCCCTCCTAATAGCCACCAACTCGCTCAACCGCTTAGGACTGCCGGTTGCCAAGTGGTCTTACCTACTGTTGCGTATTGTGCTCAAGCGATTGCCGGTGTCTTTGAGGGCACGTTTTGAACAGGGGCACACTAGGGATGAGGCATCTGCTCTCCCTACCTTTGACCAGCTCCTGACGTTCCTGGAGGACGAGTGTCGCATGGGTGACGTCATGGTCGCCGACACGCCGGTGGAAGCATCACGTCCCAGACCCACCAACCAACGGCGCAATGCCCAACCTGCACCAAGAGGAGGTACGGCCGCCCGCTTCGCTGTCGCTCAAGCTGCGCCACCGGACTGCCGGTTTTGCAAGTCGCAGGGACACCAAACGGTGCGGTGCCCAGACTTCGCGGTCCTGCACGTGGCCGCTCGTAGGCGGATTGCCCAGGCCCGCGGCTGGTGTTTCTCTTGCCTAGGGGACCATTACCAGCGCGCCTGCCCCGACACTCACCCGTGTCCTATTTGCGGAGGGCACCATTTGAAAATCCTGTGCGCCAACGCGAATGGCCGTCGCGACCACGCGGGGTCGCCTTCGGGCGGGTATGTCAGCGGACACCGGGACCAGTCCCGCAATTTGGAGTCCGGCTCATCACCCCCACGCCGCGCAAACTGCGCTGCCGTTGATCGCCGAGTTGGTTCGGCGCGCAGCCCCACGGGCGGGTATGAAAGCGGGCCCCGGGTTCAATCCCGCACCTTTGTGTCCCGCTCGCCCTCCCCGCTTCCACGTGATCAAGCGAGATCACCTCCGGTAGTGTACCACGATTACCGTGACGCGCGTCCGGTACCACTACCGTCCCCCCCTCTGGCGGAACGTCCCCGTTTGGAGACGCGCAACCCTCGGTACGGACGCTCCAGGCGCTACGAACCGCCGTCTATGGCTCGTGGCAGTCGTCACCGAGAGGAGGCCGAGTTTAGGCACTACCCGCATTTTGATTTGCCGTCTCGGGACAACGGCGCTCAGTCGCCGCCACGCCAGCATTAGGATGTTGGCGTCTGCCCCCGCTATGCACCGCCCCCCTTTGAGACCGTCCTCTTGCCCACGGCCCATGTCAGGGTCTGGGGACGGACGGGCGCCTCAGTTGTAGTCCGAGCGATATTGGACACAGGCTCACAGGGGTGCATAGCCTCGTCTTGGTTGGTAGGGCAGACTGGCCAGACTATTGAAAAATATTCAGATGTAATAAGGGGTGTCGGGAACGCCCCCGTGGCCACGGTAGAGGGCCGCGTTTGGTTTGAGTTCTCCCCCTCAAATTCTCCACGTCCGACGTTGGAATCGTCGGCTATTGTGATGGAGAATATCTTGGGCAATCACCCGCAAGTTCGTTTGTCTGCGGATGCGGTAAAATTGACCGCGGATTTGAATTTGGCTGACCCTAAATTTGACCTGCCTGGCACGGTCGATTTGTTGCTTGGTGCCGATGTTTTGGGTAAAATATTACTCGGCAAGGATCGTGTTTTGCAGCCAGGTGGCTTGGTAGCCCTCCGGACCATATTTGGGTTCGCACTGATGGGGCCTGTATTGAGGACTCCCCCCCCTGCCGAACTTGGAACGGCCTTGATGGTGGGGTCCGCCCTTTCTGACGCCGTGCAGAGATTCTGGGAAGTGGAGGAGCCACCACAAGCTCCCCGCTCTGATCCGGAGCATGAAGAGTGTGAGCAGTTCTACAAGACCAACACCAGTTATCTCCGTTCTGGCCGGATCATGACAAGATTGCCATTTCTCGCCGTACGTCCGCCACTTGGCGTCTCGCGGCCTATTGCAGAGAAGCGTTTGTTGGCGATGGAACGCCGTATGAGCAGGGACCCACTACTCAAGGAGAAGTATATTGACTTCATGCGGGAGTATGAGGATTTGGGACACATGTCTGTGTCAAAATTGGATTGGCGTTCGACGGAGCACTTCTTTCTTCCGCATCATGCTGTAATAAAACCATCCAGTGGTAAGCTACGCACAGTATTTGATGGTTCTGCGCAGACTACTTCAGGAGTGTCATTGAACCAGTGTCTGCATCCTGGTCCCAAATTGCTGAAGGACCTTTGTGACGTCATCACGCGGTTTCGACGTCATCAATTTGTTTTTGTGGCTGACATCAAGATGATGTTCAGGCAAACGGTAATTCACCCGGATGATCGCCGATACCAGCTGATATTGTGGCGAGAAAACCAGCAAGATCCCATGCTTGTCTACGAGCTCAACACGAACACCTACGGGCTGCGGTCTAGTCCCTTTTTGGCTATACGTTCGCTTTGGGAGCTCGCGGATCGAGAGCGTATGTCGTTTCCTCGCGCAGCCGCCATTTTGAAGGAGGACCTATATGTTGACGATGTGTGCACTGGCGCGGCCACGGAGAGAGAGGCCCTGCTCTTGCGTGACGAGTTGATTGGCATTCTAGCCTCCGCAGGATATGAGTTGCGTAAATGGATCTCCAACTTACCTGCGCTCTTGGACGGGCTACCGGATGACCACCAGCAGGATCCTCACCTATTTGAGAACCGTGACAACCCTACCATGATGTCAGTGCTTGGAATCCAGTACAGACCAGTCCAGGACATCTTTACATTTAATGTCAATTTGGATTCGCATCACACTTGGACGAAACGACTGGTTCTGTCGACTGTCGCGAGAACCTTTGATCCCAATGGCTGGATATGCCCGGTCATATTCTGGGCCAAATGCTTCCTGCAGAGACTTTGGACTGCAGGTCTTGGATGGGACGAGCCACTTCGCGAAGCTGTTTTGAAGGACTGGCTCCTATTTGCTTCCTCATTGCCTGCCATCAATAGGATATCGTTACCCCGTGCTCTGCTTCCGCCAGGGAAGCACACCGCGTCCCTTCATGGTTTCTCGGACGCTTCGGAACGTGGGTACGCAGCAGCCGTATACTTGCGCACCGTGACCACAGATGGTCAGGTGAAAGTGTTGTTGGTCATGGCGAAGAGCAAGGTCGCGCCTCTTCGAACTGCCTTGACAATCCCTAAGTTAGAGTTGTCAGGGGCGGCCCTTCTTGTTCGCCTTTTGAATCACGTCATGTCCACCTTGTGCACGTCAATTGACGTTTCCACGATATATGCATGGACTGACAGTCAAATTGTGCTATGTTGGTTGAAGACGTCAGTTCACACCTTAGAGGTGTTTGTAGCAAATCGTGTCTCTCAGATACAGAAATCGGAGACCCCGTTGGTTTGGAGGCATGTGCCTGGCGAGGTCAACCCTGCTGATTGTGCGTCACGGGGATGTATGGCCCCCCTTTTAGTTGAGCACTCTCTGTGGTGGGGACCTGAGTGGTTGACCAGATCAGAATCTAATTGGCCGCGAACTCCGGCCTTAGACATTGTCGCACTGCCTGGGTTGCGAACGCTTGCGCTCGAACGGCAGGACCGTCCGTTCGACCCCGATTTCTTACTTAATCGTTACAGTTCATTGGACAAATTGTTGAGTGTCACCGCTTGGATCAAGCGCTTCATGAGAAATTGTAGACATCCACAGAACAAATGTTTGGAGGCCTTCTTATCGCCACAAGAGCTCCAAGATGCTCTTCTTCACTGGGTTCGTTCTGTGCAAGAGGCACATTTTGAAGACGAGATTGACATCTTGAGGAAAGGCAAATCCAAGCTGTCTGGAGCCATTTGTAAGCTGAACCCCTTCTTGGATAGTGAGGGTCTTTTGCGTGTCGGAGGGCGTCTTAGGAACGCAAACCTCCCTTATGGATCTCGTCACCCCCTCTTATTGCCCAAGAGTGGCCACTTGGTGAACCTGTTGGTGACTGATCGTCACATCAAGAACTCCCACGCCGGCTGTAATGCCTTATTGGCCATTTTGCAACGGGAATTTTGGATTTTATCGGCCCGTCGGACGATCCGTAGTGTGGTCTTTCGTTGTATGCCTTGCTATAGGCTCAAGGCCCCTACCATGCAGCCTATCATGGGTGACCTTCCTTCGGATCGGGTCACTGAGATAAGGCCCTTTGCTGGAGTTGGTACGGACTTTGCAGGCCCCTTTTTTGTTAAAACCTCGACCCTTAGGAACAGTAAAACTGTCAAGGCTTATTTGTGCGTCTTTGTCTGTCTGTCCACCAAGGCGGTACATTTGGAACTCGTCTCAGCCCTCTCGACAGAGGCATTTGTTGCGACGTTAGATAGATTCGTGTCACGACGAGGACTACCGTCCTTGATTCGGTCGGATTGCGGTACCAACTTCAAAGGCACAAACAACTATTTAAAAGCGATGTATGATTTTTTGTCGGCTAACGAGACTGAAATTGCGTCTAGACTAGCTACACGTAGAATAATTTGGAGGTTCAGTCCCGTGTCATGTCCCCACTGGGGAGGAATATTTGAAAGCGTAGTAAAGGTTGCTAAGACACATTTGCGACGGGTAATTGGCGAGTCTGTATTGACCTTTGAAGAGCTCGCAACTGTGTTTTGCAAAATCGAGGCCGTTTTGAATTCACGCCCGTTGTGCCCGATCTCTTCAGATCCTAACGACTTGGAAGCCCTCACGCCGGGCCATTTTTTGATTGGGCAGCCACTGAACGCCCTGCCGGAATATCCCCTTGTTGATGTGAGACCTAATCGTCTCTCGCGGTTTGAATTGGTCCAACAACTCACTCAGAGCTTTTGGAAACGTTGGAATTTAGAATATTTGCACATTCTCCAGCAGCGCGTTAAGTGGACTGACAAGACTGATCCACCTCATGTTGGTGACCTCGTTCTGGTTAAGGACGCTAACTCACCGCCACTGTGTTGGCGCAGGGGGCGCATTCTCAACCTCGTCTTTGGAGCAGATGGAGTGCCCCGTTTTGCTGAGGTCCGGGTGGACGGTTCAATTTTGAAGAGAGCTGTATCAACCTTGTCGCGACTGCCAGTGAATTAGCGGCCAGGTAGTCCTGGCCGAGGCGGGTAGATGTTATGTACCAAACTTAACCTATTGTATCAAGTTGCGCGCGCGCGTCCCTAGGAGATGGTAACTTCACTATCGATGACGCGGTTACCGAGCGCCGCGCGGTGACCTTCTCGGTCGTCAGTCGCAAAACACATCTTGTTTGCAAATTACGTCGCGATTTGAATGCGATTTGAAGCGTTTTCCTTGCACTGTTTTTGCGAGTTAAAAATTGTCACTAGAATTAATTGTTGATAAAACTAATTATCCTTGTTGTGTTAATCGATAATTACAATTGAAAACAAAACCTTGAAATGTCACCGCGAAATGTAATCTTCGCCAAATTGTTGGACATAAATGTGTTATAAAAACTAGTGAATTTTGTGTCTCCATACTTAATACGATTTGTGTGTCTATATTTAATGCTATTTAATGTAAATTGAACTATTTTGAAATTGAACTATAATTGTGATAGTGTAATTGTATTGGGACGATTGATGTCATCAGGAGCCCGTGGTCTACCCGTGTTGTGTTGTTGAATAAGCTAGGTAAGCTTGATTATTTATTTTAATATTGGCCAATATTTTAATCGATAGTTATGCAATAGCTAGGGTGACACGGTGAAGACATTGTTGAAGAACAGGACAGGGTAAGTTTGTACTATTATAAATTTGTTAACGCTGTGAAACGCAGATTATATGTTCGTTCCTCTCGCGCCTGAGAGATATCACGCTTCCACTTAACCTATTATTAATTAAAACACCAGGTTGAACGCAACATCATTTGTTTTGTAAAAATTTACATCTATATGATTCTAACTGACATTAAAAAATACTTTTAAGTTTAAAAAATCCAACAAACCATATCTATATGACACGTTGTCGCATCTCATATTACATTACTACGCTACACTGATTCACGCCATTTTCCCTCATCATAATATTTCTCAGCTAAAATATCATACATTTTTCTCGCCAACTTTTTACTTTGAATGCGAAAAAAGGTATGCCACAACTTGGACAGGGATGACACCTAATAAGATTAAGTGTAGCCGCTTTACAGAGCCTTTGAATAAAGATGAAAATGTCCTCCAGCCAGCAACATTATTGTTCTCAATTTTTTAAACGTTAACCATTATTTTGAGATAAGTGTCATACAAATTACACCTAATATCCTCTTTCCGGTGGACTTAACTGATTGATGAGAATAGAAAATTTTTATGTGATAAGAAATTTCGTGACTCCTTTCTAGCTCATTACCGTTCCACTGCTGAGCACTGCCTCCTGCACTTCGGGAGGGTAATTTAGGTCTGCTATCCCACGCTGACAAGAGATGCTGGCATAGAGTTAAGTTTCGAATTATCTATCTCTCGAAGTTGATGTACTTTCAGTCTTTTACAGCACCCTGAGAAGAAAAAAGGGCTGTGATACTGGTATTCTTAAACCGTCACTAAACGAATTTTAGAATTTGAGTATTAACCTAACACTAAATATCTGTCTAGGTCCGGATTTATCTGAATTTAAGGTATTGGTACAAAATGTATAGAACCATTTATAAAAATAATAGAAAATGGAAATTTTTAAACTTGTGTAAAAGGTTTTATCCCTCCATTACCATTGTTGAATAAATTATGGAACAAGCGACCAGGGATAATGTAATGTAAAAATTATTTTATTTTCATTGTTAGTACAAAAAGGATCTATAGAAGTTAAGTAGAGTAGTTTTTAGGGTTCCGATAAAAAGGTTAATAGGGACTATGTTACCTAGGCTTCATAGTCCGACCGTCTGTTTATCACCAAGCTGTATTTTTGCATCAGGGATAACTAGAGAGCAGAATTTTTCACAGTTGATCAGTTGATTCAATAATAACTAAAACTCCTTATCGTAATTCTCCTACCCTTATCCCGTTATTTGAGGTCGGGAATATGACGAATATTATGACAACGATACGGAATCGTTTGTGTACGTGTCCAACTCGTACTGGGCCGGTTTTATTTGTTAAGTATTAGGAAATACACATAGTCAATGAAGCATCTTACTTCTGTGAATAGACAGCATAATAGAGGAGTATAGATATATGTTTATTCAAATTCAAATTCAATACTCTTTATTGTACACCAAAAATATATTACAGAGTTCGAGGTCGTGGGTTCAAGTCCCGCTTGCGACATTTCATTTTTTCCACCATAATTTGATTTATTAAGATTACAGAGTTGTTTACATAAATTTAAAACAGGTACAAAAGGCGGTCTTATCACTATCTGCGATCTCTTCCAGACAACCCTGGGATGGAATACTTAATTTCTGGAATTAGACTGATGTTTGTGGTGTACCTACAAATTTTTTTATCTACCTAATAATAGTTATACATACACACATACATAAATATGTCAATATACATACATACACATACAATTACATATAAGCTTAAGCGTAGGTGATAGGCGAATAGGTGTAGCAATACAATTAGTAAAGTTATAGTGACAGGTAATGCTCCTTTACATGTTTTTAAATTTTGCCGCGGATTAAGCACTCCGTACGGATTCCGGCACCGCATTCCATAAACGAGCAGCCTCAACAGTAAAGGATTTACCGTAACACTTCGTAGAGTGCGCTGGTATAACTATGTTTATGTTCTCACTCTCTTTATAATACAGGTGAAACAGGCACAAGCTAGTAACAGATATTACTAATATCTTGCATATTCTATTTACATAGACCATATCATGTCACGTAAGTCATAAGGAGTGAAGAATGAATAAAATGTGCATTAGTCTCAACAAATAAACTATTTTATGCTTACTTTCAGGCTATGTAGCTATGCGGTTTTCATGAGGTCCTTGCAATATCTATACTTTAAACTAGGTATGTATACTAATATTAAAAATTATAAAGCTGAAGAGTTTGTTTGTTTGTTTGTACGCGCTAATCTCAGGAAGTTGTGGTACGATTTGAAAAATTCTTTCAGTATTGGATAGCACATTTATCGAGGAAGGCTATAGGCTATATAAAATCACGCTACAACCAATAGGAGCAAGGCAGTAGTGATGAGTACGGAGTCGCAGGCAACAGCTAGTACAAGAATAAATAGTAATGACATTAATATTTTGTAATACTTGCAGAGCTCATTTATTTCATAATAAAACCACCACTATTTTGGTCACAATGGTACCAATTTTCTAGGTGCTCAACTAAACTTAATTAAAAAAGAAAAATTGATAGTGTCAACAACACAATTCGGCAATGTTAACTTAACCTTTTTATAAAACTCTGCTTATTATTGACAAAATATTTTAATTACCATAAATGTGCACAACAAATAGCCAATTAATCGAAATATCAATAGTTGTTTTTAAATTAAGTAAGATTAGTAAGCACGTAGTAGGTCATTGCAGCGAAGAGTGAAGATATAATGAAAACTGGAATCTAAGAGTTGTAAAAATGTTTCTTTTTAAAATTCTTAGATTCCAATTTGTATAATTTCCCTCCTTTTTTGTAACATTTTTCACTTATGCTTCGCTCCTATTAGCCCCAGCGTGATGTTATATAGCCTACAGCCTTCCTCAATAAATGTAATATCTAACACTGAAAGAATTTTTCATATCGGACTAGTGGATCCTGAGATTAGCGCGTTTAAACAGACAAAAAAACAAACTCTTCAGCTTTTTAATATTAGTATAGAAGTGTATATATACATATATCTATATCTGCAGCATACACTTACCATTATTCATTGCGTTCATTCATAGCATTTCAAGTAGCTTTAAGAAAAGAGACTTTAAAACTTAAGCGATCAAGGGGTGCCTTTCCGATTTATATGAACAAGCGTTCGACTTCGAATACGCGGAAGTGATGGTAAATATTTGTAACAAGAAAACCGCTTCCTCAAAACAAAATTTAATATTGACGTTCTATTGTTAAACTCGAGTCGCTTGAAATTGAAATGAAATGACGTATTTTGCAACATAATATGATCGATTTTTTAAACACGTTTTTGTTATCTTGGTACGTATCTATTAATATATTAATATATGTAACGGAATCTTTGAAAGTAATTGTCACCCACTTGCAGTTAGTCGGATTAATCTGAAATTCTGCACATATAGCAGAACAGAAGACAATGCAATAATTTCAATAATATATTTAGTATGTTTTTGTAAATTTTAAACTAATAAAATTGCTTCTCTGTTCTGCTCTTCTGCAAACAGAGAAGCAACAAAAGTAATTTATTGATTTTGCAATTGACATGCTATGCTTTACCTAACAAATCAAATTCGTATTCGTTGTACGTAAAAAATATATAAACTCAACCGAGTGACAAATGTGGTGGTTAATTTGAATGTTGCAAGCACGACCGCAACAAGCTCAGTTGGAAAGAGCTTCGGAACGGTATTCCGAGGTCGTGGGATCAAGTCCCGCTTGCGGCAGTCATTTTTTCCACTAGTTTTTAATTTGTTAAGAGAACCAACATGTTTGACAAAGTCATACACAACTATTTATGTTTACAGTTTAACGAAATAAAATAAATGCTAAGAATTTACCAGAGTTCAAACTAATTTAAGTATACACTGTATCTACAATCATTCTGTAAATTATTTTAGGTTTAACTACACGATGCTAGCATAGAATATCCTCAGAGATATAAATTGTAAAAACACGCTTCTCATTCCTTTATAATCGGCTAAGTTTTGGACTCATGGCTCATTGTGATGGCGGGACCTCAAATAAGACTCACGAATTACACTTACAAACTCTCTTCGTGATAACGCTGGTGAATGTAAAGTTTAACAACGCCTTGGTGTTCTAAGTTAAAATCTTTTAAATAAAAACCATTTTAAAAGGATTTGTTTTAAATTTTAGCTCGACGTTTCAGAGACTTTGCAGACACCATGGTCACAGGTGAGACTACGGTTAAAAATTACATAAATTAAAGACAAATAAACAGACATTCAAAATAAAATATACGCGTCTAAATGCCTAAAAAGTGTCTAAATGCGTAAATAATATAATGTCGCGCAATTGTTAATATTAAAAAGTTTATTTTCGAATAATGTTAGCAAAGTTTTTTTCCTAGATTATTTATAATGATTTCATTTGTATGACAGCTTTAATTGCCACAGTAGAGAAAAAATATAATTACAATGGGCTTGTACGACTGTATTTGAGTAGTAAATATTTGTAAAATCCTTCATTCTACATTTCAGCACTAACTAGACATTGCATTTAGATTCATTGCGATATCATATTCTCTCTCTACCTATATCTCTGTCCATCTTATTTTATTACTCATTTTTCGTCTACGACTGATTACGGCTGGCCTAATATCCAAGAATTAAACAGTGATAATATCAACTCTTCGACTTTTGATGGCCACCAGCTGCGTCTTCTATATTTTTTTGGATATGGTTTAAAATCTGTTATGACATTTTGGATCACCAGAATTATCTCTCTACCTGTCATAGCATGAATTACTGTGGTTACAACAACTTATTTATTGTGTAAAAAAAATACATTAAAAGTTTATAACTTATACCACATTCAGAATCAAAGTATAATCCTACTCGTTTCAAAAGTATTAATGATTTCTGACTATAAGAGATTTCACGATGTTTTAGACGGCACGATACCAAATTATGCTCCATACAAAAGTATGGGTATCGTACTTCCGTTTTTTTTTTTTTCGAAAGTTAAACCGATTTTAATAGTTTTTGCGTTATATTATAGATAAAGAGTATATCTATGCTTCTATCACTTTCTTTTTTTCAAAACATAATAACTAAAAGAAATATGACGATCCGAAAAACCCACCTTTTTCGGTTTTTTTTAGATAAAGTTGCAGCGTCTATCACACGAATTTGGTAAAGTTTTACCACAAAAGAACATGATAGAAGCATAGATATACTCTTTATCTATAATATAACGCAAAAATTATTAAAATCGGTTTAACTTTCGCGACAAAAAAACAGAAGTACGAAACTTCTTTTTTCAAAGAAATTGTAGGTAAAATCCGCTTCATCTATATTTGTCCCTTTCAGCGCGGCGCTCGGAAATAGGGATAGCAATACCTAAGGGAAATACCTAAATGAGGAGTACAGTACCCTCTTATGAGTGTCGCTTATTTATTACCGGTTTTATTACTACAAATAGCTGTTGCCCGCGACAACGTGTGCGTGGTATTTAGAAACTTTTGCCCGTTTATGCAAGATTTTTCACTAATGCTTCGCTCCTATTGGTCACAACGTAATGTTATATAGCTTATAGCCTTCCTTGATAAATTTACTATCCAACACTGAAAGAATTTTTCAAATCGGACAAGTGTTTCGTAAAATTAGCGCGTTCAAACAAACAAACAAACTCTTCAACTTTTTAATATTAGTATAGTACCTGTAGATAAAATTATTAGTTTTTGCAATTGAATTGCTAGACTTTAACTTAATAATTATTCTAATTCCCATAATATATCTATACTGTTTGTTTGTTTGTTTGTTCGTTTGAACGCGCTAATCTCAAGAACCACTGGTCCGATTTGAAAATTCTTTCAGTGTTAGATAGGGCATCTATCGAGGAAGGCTTTAGGTTACATAACATTACGCTACGACCAGTAGAAGCGAAGCAGTAGTGAAAAATGTTGCAAAAACGGGGAAAATTGTCTAAATTCCACGCGAACGGAATCGCGGGGACCAGCTAGTAGTGAATAAATTTGTACAACATTATGAAAACTGGAAGCCCTCTTGGGCATGACAGTTTTAGTGTAGAAAAACTTAATTATACCGGACCTCACCTCTCGTTTGGTGGCTTGTTATAAAATCTGTTTGGAGCAAAGTTGTCTACCTGACTTACCCTCTTAAATGAACTTTGGATGTCCCCAATGAATACAAAACAAATTACATACTTAATAAATTAAATTACGATGGAAAAGTGATTACCGCAAGCGGGACTCGAACCCACGACTTCGGAATACTGTTCCGTAGCTCTGCCAACTGAGCTTATTGCGGCCGTGCTTTTCAATAATCAAATTTGGCCACCGCAATCGTCACTCGATTGAGATTTTATCGTATTTCTACGTGCAACGCCATCTATCAAGAATGCTTTGCAACATCTCGACCAACCACCTATCCACCAGTAATCACTTTTTCCACCGTAATTTAATTTATTAAGTAAAACAAAATTAATAAATTACTTTAGTAAATTACATATTTATATATCTTTAGAAAGCGGATGTTAGGTCATCTGCTAAATTATAAATATTTTACCTTATGATTCGGAGCAGTTGGACTAAGATTTTAAATTGCGTTGGTTCCATTAAATTAACCATAAATCTTTTCAGCGATATTTAGTTTTCATTTTGAAACTTTAAAGATAAAAACTTTTATATATAACTAGCTGTTGCCAGCGACTTCGTTCAAGTGCAATTCAGCAGAGAAACCATATTAAAAGGAAATTTATTCTACTGCTCGATAGATGGCCTTATTCAACCTGCTTAAACGCATTTCGTTAGCTACAACACTTAAGCTATAATTTTTTTGTTTTGTATTTAGTTAAGTGCGATACAATTAGATAATTTAATTTCTTCCCAATTAGATATTTATCAATGTAGCATGCCGAAATTCACAGAAATCGCGCAAAGGTGCATTGGTGGTGTAAATAAATAAATAAATAAATTTATTTTTATTACTTGCAATATTGTATTGGAATCTCCTGTAAAAATATTGTAAATGTTTTATATTAAATAAATAAATAAGTTTCGCAATTATAAATTAGTAAGGATTTATAAAACATTTTAGAACTAGGTTTAAAAAAGCAAAGAAAAGGTATCTATTACGCAGGCTACTTTTCCTAGCGTAATTAAAAAAATATGCATATAGTTCAAAATACGTTAAACTTACTCCCACGTTGTAAAAAATTCATTACTTTTGGTACAGTCAAATGCGATATTATTATTTATTTAAAGGCATCATTAACGCTGCAATATCAAAGAAACCTTTGCTTTTAATATTTTATATATTTTAATCTTTTCGTTTGTTGAAAATTTTATTATATTATCACATAAAATTTTGCCGAAAACAATTTTTTGCCTAGAGGTTTTGTATTTGGTATTGTTTCTTTAGTTGGGAAATTAAATTTTGTTAAGCTTAAATTTTGTTACTAAGTATTTTAAATAAACGGGCGTAGGTTTTTGGTTGTTAGTTACTCTTTCACGCAAAAAAATTACAAACATTACAAAATGCGAAAGATCTATATTCTTATCGTGCAAACTGAAATCCGTGCGGATAAAGTCGCGGGCAGCCGCTAGTATAAACTAAATATATATCTCTCTATATAAACTAATAACTATACTCATCTAAAAGTAATTACCAAGTAGGAAAGAGTTCTCTGCTAAATTAAGTAGGTACTATTATATCTTATACCTACAGGTACATCACTTACTGCCGCACGCAGAGACATTTAATGGTTACTTAAGGGCCTACATCAATATTATCGTATATCATCGCCGTCACGTACATAATAACACAGCCAGTAGGCACAGAAAATGAAGAATTAGGGATACTTTTCCTATTTACTCAAAATCTACTAAATATATTTTAATTCTGATTTACGTGTTTCTATATATAATAGTTACTTATGTTTTTAAAGTTATTTCATTACTTAATACGCGATAATAGACCGACAAATGAAAAAATAAAAAATTGGAGAGGTTGTTTCGCTAAGATTTTCTATCGAGAAAACTTTTTTCAATCGCGTTTCTGAGTTTATGCGATCCTAGACTATATATTGAAAAAACATATACTTAAAAATTAGAGCTCTAGCCATTCAATCTAAAGAAACAATGAAAACTTCGTACGTAGAAAAATGCACGAAGCTATTTTGGTATCCTCTTAAGGAGCTCTTTAGTATTGATTAAAAAATGTAAAAGTTAAGTTAAAACTTTTTTAAATCAATATGGTGTGTAAATTTTTGGGGTGTCGGAAACGGTTTCAACGATTTTCATGAATGGTATGCAGGTGATTTGAGGGCGACAAATCGATCTAGCTATATATATTATGTCTTTTGTGTCGGTCGGTGATCATGTCGGTGTTTTCGTACAGTGAAAATTTACTGTATTTGGTCCAGTTATCTCCGGAACGGAACGAAATTTTACACACAATTTAAGAACCGATGACAATGCAGCAATGTAAAATAATATTCAGAATTAGTAAACGTGTTATATAGTTATCGAATTAAGCAAATTATTTAAACAAATGAGTCGAATAAGTGTAATACTGACTACAGACTGACGTCACGGATGTCAAACAGTTACTTGCTCGACACTTTATAATATTTTCCTATCAAACTATCTGCAACAGTTGATAAATTATAGTGTATAAAGTTAGTTAAAAGTGAATTAAATAACATACGTTAAAGATTTGTGAATCTGTGTTGTATTTAAATATAAAATTAACGATAAAATATTTTACACTTACGAACTAATTTAAAAATACCCTCATAGCGGCAAAAAAAGTGAAATCTCCGCTACTAATATTTTATTTTATTTGGAGCCCCTTTTTGTTATTAAAAATATCATGGGCAAATGTGAAGTGTGCCGTAAAACCCTGGCTGTTGCTGTAGCAGTTAAATGCAATAATTGTTCAGCATCATACCATCGCAGTTGCGCTAATTTGCCTGAAAGTGGTACAACTAAAGGTTGGTTTTGTGCTAGCTGTAAAAACAAATTGAACAACACTGAAAACCACTCACCGGCTCCTGCGGAGTGTGTTCTTAAGAAAGATCAAATAGATATGGCCCTCGAAATGCGGTATATTAGAGATGAAATAAGTGCATTGCGGTCTGAAGTTCGTTCATACCGTGATGAAATTGCTGAATTTAAATCGACATTGAACCTTTGTAAGGTAACAATAGACGCTATGGACGTTCGCTTAACATCTTTGGAAGACAACTGTAACGACAGCTCGATGCAGGAGGCGATCATCGAATTACAGAGTGAAATTAATGAACGACACCAGGAAGTACTTATTAATGACATAGAATTGGCTGGAGTGCCAGAAAATTTAGGTGAAAACGTATACCAAATCGTGCAACTAATTTCAGATAAGTTAGGCATTAATGTTGAGGAAAAGGAAATAATACATGCCGAACGCGTAGGTGGGATTAGTACTGCTGCTCAGAGACCACGGCATATTACAGTCGGGTTAACAAGGCGTGTAACACGCGAGCGTTTGTTACAAGCAGCTCGGACGCACCGCGGCTTCTCTTCTACTCACTTAAAAATAAAGGGTACACCATCCAATATATACATTAATGAACGCTTGACGCCTCACAATAAGAGGATGTTTTATTTTGCGAGGAAAACTGGGAACGAGTATAAGTGGAAGTACATATGGACTAAGGACGGTAAAATATTTGCACGCAAAACAGATGGAGAACAAGCCTACCGTATTCGTAGTATAGAAGATATATCTAAAGTTATAACGCCTGAGATTCAATTAATATAAAATATCTATAGTCTCTGCCTACACCCATGATAAATAGGCGTGATGTTATGATGATGATGATGTTAAAATATCTCATCATTATCACATGCTATACTTATCCTTCTCGTGTTGTTTAAACAGTATACAACGCATCCTTTCATCTATACTTATAATAAATACTAAATATAAGAAAAAAATTTGCATTTGAGTGATTGGTTAATAAAAAATACTTTATGTTCTATTTTTAGTTATTTTTATAAATTGGTTATTTTGTAGGTAGTGCAAAAATATGTTTTCATAAAATCTTTTAATGTTATATTTAAATGCAATAGTGCTAATTCTGTTACATCAAAAGCTTAACTTAACTAGAATGAAATCAACTGTGGTGTACGTATTTTGTTTTTATGGCTATCGCAATGTATACATTTGTATTAATTATAATCGTTATTATACAATTTTATTCACTACTTAATATAAAACTTGGTTAACATGGTCGAGTTGTGTCATTGATGCAATGATTATTGTTTGTTCGGTTTAGTTGCGCACGAACAATTGGTACCAAATATCTTTTGAACCTCTTGTCAGCGCAGTAGTGTTTAGTTTTAGTGTAGTGTAACTATTATTGTATGTTATAGTATAAAGTATGTTTTTAATTTGTTTTCTTTTTATTTCATTAATATTTTATGTAAAATAACTTATCACTAGCTGTTGACATTTACGTACCTACTTAGTTTTTATTTAATTGCTGGCAACAAATCTGTAATTTATTACAATAAGATAAAAATTTAGGTATGCCTGTTGGGCATCCGTAGCATCAGTCAAGGGGCCCATTTGAAAACCAGCGTCTAGTCCAAAAGACTAGGCATATGCTGAAATGGGCACCCATTACTGCTGTTCCCTTAACGCTATATAATGTTTATTTTAGTTATAATTTATGTAAATAGTTATTAGTCTAGTCTGTATAATGTAATTGTGGGTCCGCAGTAATAAAGTTTCTTTCTTTCTTTCTTTCTTCTTTCTTAATAAAAAATTTCAATTACGCTTATAAGCCGAATACAAACAGAAATTTCATTTCTAAGTTATAATAATGCATTCCTTTATGTTAAGAACGTAAGTCCTATTCAAGTTTTAGTTAGGTTGTAAGCTAGTCCTTGGAGACAGCTGCTCAAACAATAGAATCAGTCAACAAACTCTATCGTTTAAGGTCTGTGATATACGTGGAAGCGAGTTTTAATAGCACAAAACTTTGTCAACAGATATAGGACTCTGGAGAATGATCTACTCTTAAGTTTTTGTACTAAAGTACACAAGTATTGGACGAATAATATGTTGCTTGTAATAGCAGAATGACAAGTTTATGTGTCATAGCAACAAACAAGAATATTATGAAAATACTAGCTGACCCGGCAAACGTTGTTTTGCCATACTACAAAAAAAAAAGGTTTTAAAAATAGATGTTGGCCGATTCTCAGACCTACTGAATATGTATGCAAAATTTGAGAAGAATCGTTCAAGCCGTTTCGGAGGAGTACGGTAACTAACACTGTGACACGTGAATTTTATATATTAGATAATTACGTCAGCGACTGATGCTTAAGTTTATATTCATTAAATATTGTCGGTGTGGTGACGGATTAAAAATATAGGTGTCACCACCCCATCTCTTCCCGAGGACTGTAAGAGCCAGCTAAGGGATATTATACACAGATAAGATTATCTGTGAAAGACGAAAATCTCGAAAATAAACCCTGTGCTAACACGCTTGGTCAGCGCGGTACAGTAGACCATAAATCCTCGTGGCTCGTACCCAAAAATTGGACAATAACGGGCTGTAGAGAGAAATATCCTTAAATTATCAATATTGAATTAACAACAACAAAAATATCACACAGTTGATTACTCATCCAAAAACTTTTAGCGTTCAGAATCATTCAATCATTGTTTCTGGTGGTATAATTAAATTATTTTACAATTGTCGAATTTCTATCCATATATCAGCTTGTCCCGCTGGACATTGGTTGCTCCAAATCATGCCATACCACATGACCTTGTGCCATTAGCATCTATCGACTAAGTGGTAGCGATGCGTTTTATATTTATTTCATTGTTTGACTCGTGGCCAGCAGTCCCTTACCTTCATTTCAACATCTTTTGTTCCCAAAGTTTGTCAGTTCTTTGAGCGATGTGCTTCTCCATTGCCTTCTTCTATGCGCTATTTTTTGTATATGTGTGTAATAAACCCTAATCCAATATGCCTGGTCGGCGCGAATAGTAGACCGTAATCGCTCTCGAAGTGGAGGAGGCCCGTGCCGAGTGGGTTGTTAATGGGCTAGAGAGAGACAGAGTGTTGCGTTATTACTAATAAGTAAGCTGTCCTAAGACTTAACAAAATATTAACCTAAATTTATGCAATACTAGCTGTTGACCGCGACTTCTTACGCGTGAAATTTAGAAAGTAAACCTTAACAAACAGAAGTTTACTATGACAGTCGATAGATGGCGTTGTACCTATTTTTTAAATTGCGCTATAGTTTCGTTCGACACATTAACACGTAAGCTCGTCAAAATTTCTATAGTGTCATCAACTCGTTTTCGCATTTATAAATTAGTAAGGATAAGGATAATAATATATGCTCTTCTGCCTTGGACCCACGAATCAATGTTATAGGAAGCGCCACCGGTCAGAGAGTAGTTTAATTTAAACCATCTTCAGTCACTTGAGCATCTTGAACTTCTTGCACCTCGAGAATTTGAAACTCTTATTGAATTATATCAATTTTCATAAAACTTTTATTCAATTATTTCGTATAAATGTTGTAAAATTTTATAGAGTCGTCGTTCGTCTTTGTTTTTATGTCATAAAAACAAAGTCCCCGTGTCTGTCTGCCTATCTTTCCTTATTATAAGATAAAATGAATAATTTTGTATGTAAATGTCAGATTATATCGTCAAAACTACGCAACGATAGTTTGATCCGTTTTTTTAAATAGTGATAGTGAGCTTCAAGAGGATGTTTTGTTTGTACAATATATTAAGATTTTTTTTATTTTCTGAGCTCCATGCGTACAAGGTCGTCGAACAGCTTTAAAAATAAAGTTGGTTGATTGATTTAAAAAATTAAGAACCTCTTTCTTTTTTGTAATTGATTAAAATATACTCAAATACGAATTGGTAACATCAAACTTAATCTGATGAGGATCAGACGTGTATTTCGCAGGTACTTAAGTGAAATGTCTAAAATGGAGAGAGCATGACCCTTCTTTGATAGATTATTGGGATCTAATGATGGATGGCGATAGACGTTAAACGATGTCGTTGGTATTAGTGGCAAATAACCTTAGCAGAAATAAATTTTGGTTAATAGTTTTGAAGTTGTATATTGAAAATTGTAAAAAAATTGTTTTAGTACGGATTTTATAAGATACTAACTGTTTCCCGTGACTTCGTACGCGTGGAATTTAGAAAATTTTCCCCGTTTTTGCAACACTTTTTAACTGATTCTTCGCTACTAGTAGTCGTAGCGTGATATTATATGGTCTATAGCCTTCCTCGAAAAAATTGCTTTCCAAAACTGAAAGAATTTTTCAAATCAGATCAACGGTTCCTGAGATTAGCGCGTTCAAACAAACAAACAAACTTCAGCTTTATAATATTACTAGCAGTGCCCGCGACTTCGTACGCGTGGAATTAAGAAACGAAAAATTAAATGAACTAACAATAACGCCATTTTACAGCTAATTAGTAAATCGTCAGTGTGGTTCTCTTTTCTTGCACAGTTCTAAAGAAGTAACATACTCGTACATGGCCCAATGTCATTTTAGTAAATGATATCTCAGAGCTTCATAATGCCTTTTTAGGTCTTTGTACAAACCCTTATACTCTCAATACGGTGTCCGTCTGTCTGTCTATCCACTCGTTAATCTTTTTTTTACTCAGCCACGGCTGAAGTTGTTAATTTGAAACTTATACCAAATGTAGATCTATGCGGTCCCTTGCTGCAAAAGATACAATCAATAATTTAGATCTACGCATTCAGAAGATATAACCGAACTACAGCCATTTTTGAGTATTTTCCACTTTCGCTAGGGAATCAAAATTTACAGGTTACTTCCCACTATCCTAGAGACTTGAAATTTGGCATGGTCCAAAATGAATAAATAAAAATACTTCATTATATTAAAGCGTATATAAATAAGAATTTTCCACACAATGTCCTATAGTCCCAAGGTAAGCTTTATATGCTTGTGTTATGGGTACCAGAATACGGATAGAATACATAATTTACTTTTCTTTTGTAAATACATACTTATAATACATAGTAAACACCCACCCTTATAATACCATAAACATGGCTCTTAATTTTTTTATCCGTGAGGACATATAATTCGCTTGCTGATGAATATTTCTTTTTTATTCATATTGATTGAGAAGCTGTTGGTTTGAAATAAATAAATCTCATAAATAAATGAAAAATTAGAATATTTTGTTGTTCTATCTTTATCTTTTAAAGTTTAAGCAGCGTAAGCAAAATAGTTAACTCTTTTAGTTGATTTTTTTCAGAAAAATCCAAATATTTTACGGAACCCTAATTTTTCCAAAATAAAATCTAGCCTATTTTAAGCGCAGATAATGTAGCTTTCAAATGGTGAATGAATTTTAAAAAACGGTCTAGCAGTTTTTGAGCCTATTGACCATACGCCGACGCCGACGCCGACGCCACTGTCGATGCCAACACCTATAAAACTAACTCAGCACCGATACGTCGGGGTTTGAGCAACGTAACGTCCATACGCCGGAGGCGTCGGCGAAGCCGGCGCCGACGACGACGCCGACGCCGAAGCCGATGCTGACGACGACGCCGACGCCGAAGCCGACGCCGACGACGACGCTGACGCCGAAGCCGACGCCGACGACGACGCCGAAGCCGCCGCCGACGCCGACGCCGACGTCGTCGCCTGCGTCGCTGTAGATGCCAACGCCTATAAAAACCAACTCAGCACCAATACGTCGGGATTTGAGCAGCGTAACGACCATACGCCGACGCCGACGCCGATGCCAACACCTATATAAACCAACTCAGCATCGATAAGTCGGAATTTGAGCAACGTAACGACCATACGCCGACGCAGTCGACGACGCCGACGCCGCTGTCGATGCCAACACCTATAAAAACCAACTTAGCGCCGATACGTCGGGATTTGAGCAACGTAACGACCATACGACGGAGGCGTCGGCGAAGCCGGCGCCGACGACGACGCCGACGCCTATAAAAACCAACTCAGCACCAATACGTCGGGATTTGAGCAGCGTAACGACCATATGCCGACGATGACGCCGGCGCCTATAAAGACCAACTCAATACTGATCCGTCGGGGATTGAGCAGCGTAACAACCTGTACAATACTGACTTTTACACACACTAAGACGCCGTGACACGTGGTATCTTTATAAATTATTGCATATGTGTTAATCTGATATGTAAGCTATATTATTGCAAAGTTTCACGAAAATCCATCCGTCTTTACGTGAAAGAACAACAAACATCCTTACATTCATACATCCAACCATACATCGAAACAATGGAGTATAGATAGATGACCGGGGAAACGTTCTCGTTGCTCAGCGAACAGTTTAACTTTATTTTATCACGCGTAATTCTTTTTTCGTCATATCTCCGAAGATATTCATTTAAATTGCATGCTGTAAAGAGCAGTTATTATCTATATTAAATGCGTAAGCTAACTAAGGTATTTAATTTGATAAAAAATGTTACTATATACACATAAATAGCTTTTGAAAACATCCTATTGAATTTGATAATTTTGTTGACGTTCTTATGGGTTCAGCGGGTTTTCCTTAAAAGATAGACATATGGCCTCGCGGATTTTTTTAAAGATCTATAGGTAACAAACAATTTCTCCATACATTACTTTGTTGTAACTCACATGGATAAGGCAGCGTTTTCATTTAAAGCTCGCGCGCGTGACTTTTTTCCCCGTTTCTTGCAACATTTTACTCTGATGCTTCGCTTCTATTCGTTGCAGCGTGATGTTATATAGCCTATAGCCTTCCTCGATAAATGTACTATCCAACACTGAAAGAATTATTCAAATCGGACCAGCGGTTCCTGAGATTACCGCGTTTAAACAAACAAACAAACAATCAATCAAACAAACAAACAAACTCTTTCGCTTTATAATATTAGTATAGACTAGCTGTGCCTGCGACTTCGTACGCGTGGAATTTAGAAACGAAAAATTAAATGAACTAACAATAACGCTATTTTATAGCTAATGAACAAATCGTCCGTTTGGTTTTCTTTTTTTTTTGCACAATTCTAAAGAAGTAACACACATGGCCCCAATGTCATTTTAGTAAATGATATTTCAGAGTTTTACCTTTTTAGGGCTTCGTACAAACCTTTATAGTCTCACTACGGTGTCCGTCTGTCTGTCTATCCGCCCATTAAACTTTTTTTACTCGGCAACGGCTGAAGGTATCAATTTGAAACTTATACCAAATGTAGCTCTATGCGGTCCCTTGCTACAAAAGATACAATCAATAATTTAGATCTATGCATTCAGAAGATATAACTAAATTACAGCCATTTTTGAGTATTTTCAACTTTCGCTAGGGAATCAAAATTTACAGGTTACTTCCCATTATCCCAGAGACTTGAAATTTGGCATGACCAAGCCTACATAGTGCTGATAAAAATCCAAAAATTTTTTAATTTATTACCACTTTACATGAAAGATTTGCTAAAAACTAACGTCGACGCCGACGCCGACGCCAACGCCGATGCCAATGGCGACGCCGACGCCTATAAAAACCAACTCAGCACCGATACGTCGGGATTTGAGCAGCGTAACGACCATACGCCGACGCCGACGCCTATAAAAACCAACTCAGCGTCGATACGTCGGGATTTAAGCGGCATAACGACTATACGCCGACGCCGACGCCTATAAAAACCAACTCAGCACCGATACGTCGGGAGTTGAGCCTCGTAACGACCATACGCCGACGCCGACGCCGACGCCCATCCTTACATTCATACATCCAACATTAACCAAACATCAAAACATTGGAGTATGGATAGAAGACCGAGGAAACGTTCGCGTTGCTCAGCCAACAGTTTAAGTATTTTATTTTGCCGCGCGTAATTCTTTTTTCGTCATATTTCCTAAGATATTCATTTAAATTGTATGCTGTAAAAATCAGTTATAATCTATATTAAATGCGTAAGCTTTGTTTTTATTTTGTTTCGTGTTCTTTTATTTTATTTTTATATGTGTAATAAACTTATGCCATCCTTGTAGTCTGTGACGTCACTAAGCGGCCCAGCGGAAGACCAGCGCTGGTTCTAACCAGCATTATGCTGAGCTGTGGCCGTTTAGTGATGGAGCAATACACTTAATTTATTTTTTTATTATGTTTTTTTTTCTATTAATATACAAACAAACAAACAAACTCTTTCGCTTTATAATATTAGTATAGATAATATATCTTCTTATCTTCTTATATATAAAATTCACGTGTCACAGTGTTAGTTACCGTACTCCTCCGAAACGGCTTGACCGATCTTTATAAAAAGTTACATGCATATTCAGTAGGTCTGAGAATCGGCCAACATCTATTTTTCAAACCTTTTTTTTTTAGTATGGCAAAACAACGTTTGCCGGGACAGCTAGTAATATATAAGAATTTGCAGCTATAGTAGCATAAGCAATCAATAGACCAATTGAATTTGAACCTTAATGAACACACACAAGATTCTCTTTCCTGTGATCTGGATATAGGGCACCTTCCGGAGGTGAAAGATGAGAATGTAGTGCAATCTGTAATTACGTTGGCATCACAATTAGGAATCACTGTAGAGGATCGTGATGTCGTATGCGCTGAGCGGGTCGGAGCGCCAAACATGAGCGGCAAAGCGGCTGGTGCGCGTCCTCGGCGGGTGGTGGTGCGGCTAACGCGTCGCCAGCTGAGGGACGATATGTTGCGAGCTGCAAGCGAATGCCGCCCTCTTACTATCTCCTTGGGTTCGACGGAATCTTCAAACTGCATCTACGTCAACGAACGGACTCACTAAATTCAGTAGTCAATTGTTTCACCGAGTAGAGGAATGTCGCAGGAGGCAGTGGAAGTACTCGTGGACGCGAAGGGGTCGTATCTACGTGCGTAAAACTGACGGCGTGAAAGCGTATCCCATACGGTCCGATGATGATCTCACACGTTTATTCCTAGCAAATGATGTTTAGGCTTTGGTTTGAATTTTACAGTTCAAAAACTTTACTTTTATTTGTTTATTCTTTGCGTGTCATTTTTCATATACATCCAATCACAGCATCCAATCTCATAAACTTTCGCATTTTTATTACTAATCTGTGCATTTACTTATGTTTTAGTTTGTTTATTTTTATTTTATTTTTATTTTCTTTTAATGTCTATACCTAATTTTCCCAATGTTCATAAATATACGATTGTGTGTTGTATTTTACATAACATTGTTTTGTACTATATTACAAAAGTCAACTATGTGTCAAACTCATTTATAAGTATTAAGTTAGTAGTTTTAAGTATTATTGTATAATAATGTATATTTCTTAGTAGTTATATAGTTGTGTGTGGAATCGCGTGACGTCCTCCGAATACGGCCCAACGGAAGACCAGCGCTGGTTTTTAACCAGCAATTATGCTGAGTTGGGTCCGTATTTGTTCGTACTCACGTTCATATTTCTGCCATTATTTTTGTTCACTTTTACTGTATGAGAAGTTACAAATAAAATTTTCTTTCTTTCTTTCATAAGCTCAAGTTATTAAGGTCATAATCATCATTATCACCATACCGTCCCGTCTTTTTCCCATGGAAGAAACAGAGGCAGAGATTATAGGGCGCCATGATGCCCATCGGTTGTTAACCGATAAACCGTTACATATAATTAAAATTTTATTTGTATACCATTTTTATTTAAATTGGGTCCTGATATCTACCGTCGATATTGAAACAAATGAAACAGGAATATATTTGCAGACAGCGTTTGCATATTTACCCTTCTAATTGCTTATATCATTGCTTTTTGTATATTTTAAAGGATTTTGAGCATTACAAAGGATTTGTAATGAAATATAGACGTGTCACATTGTTTAATCAGCAATGATATATGCATAAGGACGTGGGTTCAATTCGAACTAATGCTGATAACTTATGTTATTTATTTCAGCGTAAGCACGCCTGTCCCTTCGTGTAGTGAGAGATTAAGGATACAAGTATCACTGTCCCATTTCCACTCCAGGATGTACAACATCCTGGAGTGGAAATGGGAGAGCCAGCTAAGGAGAACATATGCAGAGAACATCCTACATGAAAGAAGGAAATTTCAAAATCAAACCCTAGAGAAACATTTTTTTATACTACAAGGGTGACAATCAAGCATACGGCCCGCCTGATGGTAAGCGATTATCGTAGCCTATGGAAGTTTGCTATACCAGAGTTATCTCTGCTGACGTCCAGAAGTTACGCGCGTTGTAGACTTTTAGAAACTTTGAATGGCCTGATGAGAAGTAAGCCAATGCCAAATAGTGGGTCGGTAATGAACAATGAAGAAAATATGGCATATTAGACCCGGTTGCCACTGTAAAACAAACCTTTGAAACCGAAAGAACATAAATTTTAACCAAAATATTTTAATAAATTAATGTCAAAATATTTTAGTCATTTGTTCCAAGTTTCTTTACTGTTTTTGTATATACTGTGGCTATGGTATGCTGACTTAAATCATAGGGCAAAAAAGCATTGGGTTTTTCCAATCACACTTCCAATAACGATTTCAGATTTCGAGCAAATTGCTTTCCTAAAGCTGGTTGGCGCACGTTAGCATAATTACTCCTGCTTTCTCTGGGTGGTATCATGGACATATTATTGATTGACATATTTTTCAAGAAAAAAAAGAACATAAAGTTTGACATGCGCTTAAAAATTTCTGATAGAACAGTACAATTTAACTAAGTTTAAACACCGCAAATCGCAAATAAATAGATTACAAACGAATGCCGAGTGAAAAAAGAAATTTCTTTGAACATTTTCCTCATTCATAAAATACAATCTGGGGACAGATAGACAGATAGAAAAATTGCAATATTAGTCCCGTTATTCATTTTCGTACAAAACCCTAAAATATACATATCTTTTGAAGAAAAGTTATAAAAATCCGGATCTTTTACTTGTAATTTAAACCAAGGCTATAAAAAAATCTGGAGCTATCACAAGAGCGTTAATGTTGTAATGGTTTCACCGTGGCACATTAAATATTATATTTTATATGGATCTACTTATAATTGATATCTCTCTATATACATGTCTTATCCTGGAAACATTATACTACTGGACCCGAAATAGTAGGCGTGGCCTTAGGATGCAGTAACTATTCGACGGGAAAGGGCTGCGTGTGCGCACGCGAAATGTCGGGGAGTTCGCTTCGAGTTTGAGTGAGATATTCGAGAGTTCGCTTTGGAATGGAAAATAGAACGGAGCGTATGGAAAAGTAGGACAGCGCAAAAGGTGCGAGATGACGTAGGCGGTCTAGAGTAAGAAATTCCAAACATAGTTAATATTACCCTACAATCCGGTGAGTACTTTTAAATCATATACTTAGTTTAAATTAAGCCCTCAGGCAAATAATGACGGAGTAGTTATAGGTAGGGCGTAGCTTTATTTATTGTTAGTATTTATTTATTTATTATTCATAGAATTATGGAACTGACATACGACACGACCGACAACGGACGCCCGTAGGTTTTATTATGACCAATGGACAACATTACTAAATGGTTTAAATGCTCAGGCATAGGATAGCCCGATTATCTTAGCTGTATCCCTTTCAACTACGCAGAGGTCTCTTCGTGTCTCAGGTATCTCATAATGGAGCAGCAGTTTATTATAATGAAATTATTTACCATCGTCAACCATTACCCTCTGATTCATAGGAGCTGGAGCTTGCCAAAGATCATGTGCATCCTTAATTTGTCGTACTCTTAAAGTGCACGGAGCTTTCATCTGAGGAGGCTTTGGCCACTATGTACTACTACGCGACTTGCTTGAGCTAAGTTATATTATTGATTCGGTTCGTTGCCCATTAAAACATATCGGCACTGGTCATGGGAATCGGCTCGAATGGCGACATCCTGGCAACTCGATAGACTGGGCGTTAAGAAGATGAGTCTTCTGCCCGTTTGAGTGGTACGTGAACAGCTAGTTAGTGCCCATATCAGTCGGGCTCGGAGAGCCCTCTGTTTCCTTGGATTAAACACCTAATATAGTCGACTATCTTCGACTACGATCTAAGGCCGCTAACTTTGGCTGCTGTTTTAGAGACCTAAAGACTTTTGTCTCGAGTTCAATATACCGATTAGGTACACACCTTGGTGAGAATGATGATGTACTAAATGTAGTACGCTGCAACAGCAGTAATTAACTGTAGCACGCGCTTTGTGCGGCCTCGTGGCAATTCCACGCATACTTCACGGTACTAATACCGTCTAACAAACACACTACAGGAAAGCTATATGCTAATTATGTAGGCCTAAATCTAAAGCTGTCCTACAGTCATTTCGTTTACCATCCGGTTCGTGCGGCCTTGGAGCGTAACTTAACATCCAAATAACCACTCGTCGGATAAAATGGACATTAGCATCAGCCCTTTTGATTGCCCTCTCTTAAGTATGGCCAGCCACTTTGGAGCCACGTTGGGTGAGTGACCTGCATCTGGGTGAACTTGACAGCAGGGGTGCGAAGAAGGAGCATCTTTGTGCCCTTCAGGCGCGCAATGTCCTCGTAATTATTAGTAGATATAGGAAATTTCAAAAATAGGTAGGCATGGGGTCGAATCGGAACCATCACAATGTAATGAATAAATATGTCTATATTAATAAAGTTATTGCTTTTATATGTAGTGAGCAACATTTACAAAGCTGACCTTTGCTTTGCGTCTAAGCCTTATAATAACTTTCCACTGTCCAAACTTTTAATATAAATTTAAAAGTAGATTATGAGGCGTGGCAGTTACTAAAGTATAGTTTGTATAATGGAACTTAAGGTGTTACGAAAGATATTTGCTCAAATTTAATAAATTAAAGTAGGTATAATAAATTTTATGCATAGTTATGTAAATGTGTATACTAACTAACGTTTGCTATTTCATTTTTGCGTTTATTGTGACCTGGCTACCTTGGCTTCTGTTAATTTTTTATATTTACTGATATTTTACGCAACGTCCTCTGGTCCCAAGCTAAGCTTATATGCTTGTGGTATGGGTACCAAAATACGGATAAAATACTACTGTTTTCTGTAAATACAAACATACAATATAACATACTTTATAATACATAGAAAATACTCAGACACAATACAAAGATTTGTATGGCAGTTATAAGTATCACACAAATGATTGTCGCGAGTGGTGATAGCCAATAAGTTGAAATTATCACAGATGATGTATGACTGTGACGGCTTAGCATCAAGTACTCAGAATGAATACAATAAATATTTAAAGTGCTCCTTGTGCAGGTTCCCTAATGATTGACCAAAAAATTTTTGACAAATGATCATTTGACAAACAACGTTTCACCAAATGATCATTTGGCAAACATTACACTTGACAAAAGTATCATCTTACAAAAACTTACTTAGCAAATGATCCATTAGCAAACACTACACTTGACAAATGTGTCAAGTATTCAAATGTCAATTGACCTTTTTGTCATTTCACCAAATGATATGTTTCGTAAATTAAGTTGTTTTAAATGTATCATTATCATCATGAATCATTATTAAAGGCTGAAATGCCCTAAAGTCGCTTCTCGCTCTTATCTGATAACTCAGTTGCCAAATGTTATTTTTGTAAAGTAATCATTTATAAAATGTCAATTTAAGTGTTGATCATTTGGCAAAATGAAGCATTTCTAAAATGATCAATAGGCGAATTCACTGTTTTGTCAAACGTTGTTTGTCAAGTGTAGTTTTGCCAAATGACTTTTGGTCAAAAAATCGGACACCCCTTGTGCAACTTAGTAGTACGCGTAAATAACACAGCTAAGACTGTATAATATAATGAAGACGAATAAAAATGGTAACGAACCTTTCCTGTGCAAGTTCAATTCGCACTTGGCCGAGTTTTCAAGTTTGCGTGTACAAAATATGCTAAACAAATATAAAAATAAATTACGTGAGATATTACACAGATATAAGTACCTAAAGTAACATCTACTAATGTCACGAACAAAATGTGCCCCCTAAAGCGTGCCAACACAGTATAAATTGCACTAATAAATCCTGATTACACATACATACTTGTATCAAAAGCTATTCAAAGGAGTAAAAAGCTTTCCGTACCACAATGGTGTTGTTCCTTTATATTATTTTTTATCAATATTTTTTACTTATTATAAAACAAAGTCGCTATTTTTGTATTTATACCCCTATGTGAGCTTATATCTTCAAAACTACACAATAGATTGTGATGCGGTTATTTTTAAAAGATAAAGTGATTCAAGAGGATGGCTTTTTTATATAATTTGTTTAGGTGAGGTTTTTGAATTAGACGCGTACTAAGTTGCAAGCAACAGCTAGTTTGTGATAGAATATTACACATTCATCATCATCATCATCATAACATCATGCCCTTTTCGCATGGGGGTAGGCAGAGACTATAGAGCGCCATCTGCTACGATCCAAATATACTTCCTTGGTTTCATCCAGACTCATAGATCTGGTCATACATGCCTGACAGTAGATGCGTGGTGATGATGGCGTCACTCCACGCTGCATCCTTCGACTAGAAACTAACTTTAGTTCATAACATCTCTATACTAATAATGTACTTACCGTACGTACTTACGATTTACCTAGTGTAACACAGCAGAAATGTGTCTTGTATGCTGATGACACTACTTTAATTACAGAAGATATTAATAAAAATACAATGGAGGGTAAAGTTAACGAAGCATTGGATAATATAACAAATTGGTTGGATGTTAATAATTTGAAAGTCAATATTGATAAAACAAAAATGCTACAATTCCAGACTTATAACAGTAGAGCTGTTGATCTTAATGTTAAAAATAAAAACGAGGTAGTTGAAGAAGTGGATGCGACCCTATTCCTGGGTGTCATGATAGACAAATATTGTAACTGGAAACAACATATTGAAAAGCTTTGTTTGAGTCTTGATAGGTTTGTTTATGCACTTTATCGTTTGAGACAGATATATTCATTGGATGCTGCTCTTAGCGCATACCATGGCTATGTTGCATCTAAACTAAGATATGCACTAATAATTTGGGGTAATTCTGTAGACGTTAATAGAGTATTTGTATTGCAAAAAAAATGTATTCGGGCAATATTTGGTTTACAACAACTGGATAGCTGCAGGAAATATTTTAAAAACTTTAACATATTACCATTGCCTAGTCTTTATATATTTGAAATCTGCATTTTTGTAAGAACACATTCTAATTTGTTTAGCAGACGCGATGATGTTCAAACGAGACCAGGCAGACAATCATAAATTAGTAATACCTAAGCAAAGAGTAGATGTGTATAGCAAGAATGTGTACTGTATGGCTATAAAAATTTATAATAAATTACCAACTAGCTTAAAGGACATCACTACTACGAAGGCTTTCAAAGAAAAATTATTGAGGTTCTTATTAAATAAATGTTTTTATACTGTAAAGGAATTTTTAGACGCTAGAAAACTGTGACATTGTATTGATTTGTATTTTGTGTTGCTTGATTATTGAAATATTTATTTTTAATATATGACTTAATAGTATGACTAAATATTACATAATTATATCTCTATTTATAAAATATTATAACACTCGAATATTTGTACGCCAGATACTGGCAGATTATGGTCTCGGACTCTGATTAATGTACCTATACATCTTTGTACCCATATTCTGACAAATAAATGATTTGATTTGATTTGATTTGATAAATCTGAAGAGTTTGTTTGTTTGAACGCGTTAATCTCAGAAACTACTGGTTCGAATTTCAAACATCTATTTGTGTTGGATCCATTTATAGAGGAAGTCTACATAACATCACGCTGCGACAAATGGTAGCGTAGCATTAAGGAAAATTTCCTAATTCCACGCGTACGGAGTCACAGGCAGTTGCTAGTCTATACATATAATAAATCTGTAGAAAAAAATGTTTCGCACATTGAACATATTTAAAAAAACAATTGTCAGATGGGTAAAGGACAACCAACAGAACCCATTTCCAGCATTTTTGAAAATTTTGTCTGTTTGTCTGTTTAGATGTTTGTCTGTGCACGCATCACGTAAAATGTACAATACTTATACATATAAATGTTATATGTACGTGAAAATTGTACATAACTCAAGGTATTACTTAGTCTTTGTTTCATCGCAATCGGTCCATTCAATCAAGAGATATTTACATAATACTAAATTTCTCAATTTGGTTCCTTGCACCGCCATCTAGCGGCTAAAAAAAGCAATAAAAAATTATAGGGTCGATCGAAAAAAATCGATCCACGCGGGCGGAGTCACAGGCAGTTGCTAGTTTATAATATAAATCGATGCTGTCCGACTGAATTATTTTGACTGAAATCCCATAACAAGTAGATGAGGAACATTAGTATCAACAGAATTTAAACTAATATGTATTAATTTAATTAATTAATTCTAAATGCACTATTTCGTTCAAGCTAGCATTTTCACTAATATTGCGCTAGACAAATTTATGTGATATGCAGTTTGATAAACTGCTGTCTTTTAACGGTGATATATGGTGGCAAGTTGCATTGTTGTGCTGTGAATACTGTTATATCGTGTATACTAACATTTTAACTGAATAGGCTAAACTGTGCTCAACATTGACTAGTTTGTGCATTTTGTTTTATTATTAAGTGAAGAAGTAAAATGCTTGATTTTACTTTGGAATATTAGAAAAGTGAGCAATATTTTTGTCAGACTCAACACACATAGTACACATAGTACACACAGTCACACACGCACGCGCTAACAAACGCGCGCACACACACACAGACCCATGCACCCACCGAATACACACAAGTATACTCTTATAATAATATGTATGTATACAAATGCATTTTAATTTTAAGTGCCTATATTTTGTCTATTTTTGTCATTTTGTTTCTATCTTTAGTTAACTTTGTGCGAGACTCCAAAACAAGTATTATCCAATAACTTGAAGGGATCGTCTCTGTCGGCGACGCAATTACCCATGTGCGACAAAAGTACCTACCTGCCACTGTTACTGTGTAAGGTTATATGTTTTATGTTATGTATAGGGTTTAATAAGAATTAATAGTGTTAAATACTAAGTTTAGTTTATACAAATCGATGTCGCTCAGTAGTAATCCAATAAGAATATTTTGTACTATCATAATTACGTAACTTGAAATTATGATTCTTTATTATTGAATGTGTAGGTACCTTTTGTGTTTTATAGTATTGAGTAAGGCCTAGAAATAAGAATAATGTTTAAATTATAGAAATCGGACCAATATTGTTGAAGTTATGGTAGTTTTAAGTTTGTTTTTTGTAATTTAAATGATAATTTTTTAGGTTTTAGTTCTAGAAAGTTTTCATATTCTAATTTTATGATTATTATTATTGAGCTATATGATGTAATAGGATAAGACCTATTAAATAAGGTATCATATGTTAAGATATCTTTAAAAATAAATATGAAAGGAAGGGTCTAAAGATTTCGATTAAGTAAAAATTAGGAACGAAAGGGCTCTATTTTGCATGGTCGTCGCTACGGTAAAAGGCCGAGCCACCTAAGCGAGGCAATTTATCGTAGCGATATTCGCAGTCCGAAGCATAATCACCGAGCTCTACAATAGGAAGGAAATCGAAATCTGAAGACTACAACATCTCAGAAAAGAACCGGTGTTTTATTTGAAGTGGAAGTTTTCGCCTTTTACGCATTTAGGGGTGCGTGGGATACGGGTCAACCAGCGAGGTACTTGTATCTGTAAAGGCCCGTATCATTACGTTTGGCAAAAGTCGGCTACGGGTATTGGTCGTGCCCTAGTCGAGTCCGCCCAACATTTGGTCCTTCGAGAACCGGATCCCTAAGAAGTCCAGAAGTTTGCAAGATGCCAGTAACCAGGTCACAGAAGGATGCCCCCTCACGTCCATCATCCCGTCCCTTGGTCACGGACGGGGCTGAGGAACCGTCAGGGTTAGAAGGGGTCACGTCTGCGTCAGTGTCAGGGTCATCAGCAACAATGTGGGACAGCAGTTCTTCAGGTACATTGACGGCTGGGACAACCACAACAGTCACGACTGCGACGACGGCGGCATCAAAGAAGAAAGCAGACTCCGCAGAGAAGAAGACGACTGAGAAGACCCCAGAACAGGCACCGGCAAGGCGCGTCCGCGGCTCCGCTGCGACTAGCAAGCCGACGGGGGTCAGTCGTCAAGCCAGGTCTACGAAGACAACGAGTTCATCCGCCAGGCGACGCGAGCTGGAAGCCAGAGAAGAATTGGCACGCCTGGAGCTGAAGCAAGCGGAGGCAGCGTCAAAGCTGGCACGCGTCCGGTTAGAGATGACGCAGCGTGAAAACGACGACTCCGTGGATGAAGACCTGGAAGATCGAACAGCACAGGTGCAGAACTGGATCGAGACATCACTACGGGAAGGCAGCACCAGGGAGCAACCAGAGCAGCGAGGTCTACCCCCTCCAGAAGAGCAGCAGAAGGTCAAACCTGAAAACAACTCCACATCAAAGGGAGCTACGGTCGAGATTCAGGCATTGACAACGGCATTGAAGGAAGCCTTTTCTGCGAGGGGAGGACAAGCAGCGCAGCCAAGCTACATCCACGAGCTACCCTACTTCGACGGCAACAGCGGCGAGTGGCTGGCCTTCAAGGTGGTCTACGAAGATACGGCACCGATGTTCAGTGACGTGCAGAATATGGCGCGTTTAAGAAGAGCAGTAAAGGGCAACGCGAGAGAAGCTATCAAGAGTCTGTTGTACTCCGAAGCCTCTCCGAAGGAAGTAATGGAAGCCCTCAAGAGAAGGTATGGAAGACCTGATGCACTGGTGCTGGCAGAATTGGAGAAGATCAAGACTCTACAGAAGATTTCAGAAAACCCAAGGGACATCTGCGTCTTCGCGAGCCAGATCAACAACAGCGTAGCAGCCATAAAGGGGTTGAAGAAACCACAGTATCTGCATTCACCCGAGATAATGAAGCAGATAATTGAGAAGATGCCGACGGTTCTCAAGTTCCGATGGTACGACTTCACGGCAGCGTCAGGCGACTGCGATTTTTCCGACTTGGGAAAGATAAGCAAGTTCCTGAACAGCGAAGCGGACAAATGTGGGGCCTTCGCGACATTGGAAGACAGCAGCGTGTTCAAGCGAACTCCACGACAGGCGACGCATATTATAAACGAAAGGGACTTCAAAGAAAAGGATGCAAGAAGATATGTGAAGACTTGCCCTATGTGTGAAGGCGAGCATTTCTTGCTAGATTGTCAGAAGTTCAAGAAGGCGTCAGTCCAGGAGCGGTGGGCAGCAGTCAAGAAGAGCCGCGTCTGTTTCAAGTGTCTCCAGGGGACTCACCGGAAGGAGTCCTGCAGAAGACCGCCGTGTAAGGAATGCAAAAGATGGCATCATCATATGCTGCACGTGGTACCAGAAGAAAAGATATCGGAAGAAAAGGATAAGGAAAAACCACAAGAAATTATGAGTGTTACGGCATCCACTAACCCAGTTAATCATGCAAGGGCGTACCTAAAGATAATTCCAGTGGAAGTCTACGGGACGCAAGGATCTAAGAATATATTGGCACTTTTGGATGAAGGGTCAACAGTGTCACTCTTGGATCAGAAGGTGGCAGAAGAGATCGGCGCTCAAGGATGCAAGGAAGAACTTGTCATCGAGACGGTCGGCGGCAGGATAATAAGGAAAAAGGATTCTCAGACATTGGACCTTACTGTGAAGGGGTCACATGAAGGAACCAAGAAAATCCTCAGGAGAGTCCGGACCATCGACGAACTGAAGATGACACCGCAGTTCGTAGATAAGAAGAGAATACAAGCTTGCCAACACTTGAGGAAGATCGCCGACTCTCTGTATTACGAAGGGGAGTCGCCACAGCTGCTCATCGGTCAAGACAACTGGGAGCTGATCGTGACTCAAGAAATAAAGAAAGGAAAATCAGGAGAACCAGTAGCTTCGCGAACAGAACTTGGGTGGACACTCCACGGGTCAGATACTAGAGTGGCCAAACCAGTGCACTTCGTAAATACGTGTTTTCAAATCAGTACGCCAGAAGAAGAGATGCATCAGGCCATCAAGGATCACTTTGCGATCGAAGCGCTCGGCGTGCAACCAAGAAGACCTACTACGGATTCAGAAGGAAGAGCACTTGCCATTCTAGAGAAGACTAGCAAAAGATTGGAAGATGGTCGATTTGAAATTGGACTGCTGTGGAAGAATGAAAACGAACAGATGCCAGAGAGTTACACGTCTGCTAAGAATCGTTTAATTAACATCGAAAAGAAGATAGATAAAGATCCTCAGCTGAAAGCAGAATACAACAAGCAGATCCAGCACTTAATCGACAGTAACTACGCAGAAGAAGCGCCTGGGAATGAAGAAGATTATAAGAAAACCTGGTACCTCCCTCACTTCTCAGTGGTACATCCGTTGAAGAAGAAAATAAGGATTGTCTTCGACGCTGCAGCCAAGTCAAACGGAAGAAGTCTCAATGATGCTCTGCTGCCGGGAGCTGATCTACTGCAGTCACTCTTCGGGGTACTATTGCGATTCCGTCAAGGACCATTAGCAGTAGCGGCCGACATAAAGGAAATGTTCCTGCAGATTCGCATACGAGAAGAAGACAGAAACAGCCAGAGGTTCCTGTGGCGAGGAGATCATCGCAACGTGCCGCCAAAGGTATACAGGATGTCATCAGTCATCTTCGGCGCATCATCATCTCCAAGCACAGCGATCTACGTTAAGAACCGGAACGCAGCGGACTACAAGGAGCAGTTTCCTGAAGCGGCCAGAGCAGTCGAGCGAAACCACTACATGGACGACTACCTGCACAGCTTCCAATCAGAAGAAGACTTCAGAAAAGTAACAAAACAGGTAGACTCCATACACAAGAAGGCGGGCTTCGAACTCAGGGGATGGGCATCAAATCATCCTGAGCTGCTGCAAGATGTAAAGACCGAGGCAATTGAGAAAACAGAAGTGAACCTTGGCGAGAAAGAAGAAAAGACACTAGGACTGCGCTGGTCTACAGTAAGGGACTCCATCGGCTTCAGAGCGAACCTTCGGAACACACCAGAAGAAATAACCCAGGGGTTAAAGGTGCCGACGAAGCGAGAAGTCACCAGCGCCGTGATGTCAACTTTCGACCTATTAGGGCTAGCATCACCAGTTCTCGTCCAAGGCAAGAAGCTGCTTCAGAGCGTATGGAGAAGCGGCGTTGGTTGGGATGAAGAAATAGAAGACAAGGAGTACGAGGCATGGATGAACTACCTAGAGAAGATAAAACTATTGCAAGACCTACAGATTCGATGCATGGCGCCACATCGCACCGAGGGGGAGTTGCACACATTCTCGGACGCCAGCGAGACTGCATATGGAGCAGCGATATATTGGAGGTCAGAAGAACCAGATGGAACTTATCGTGCCACCTTGATAGCAGCGAAAGTAAGAGTCGCTCCATTAAAACCGATATCGATACCAAGACTCGAGCTACAGGCAGCACTCCTAGGAACCACGCCACACTCAGAGGAAGAAGATCCCACCTGGAAAAGAACTTTCAAAAAGGAACCCACTGGCGAGGAGAAGGCAGTGGACGTCGCCACGGCAGCAAGCATCACCCATCCTTTACCAGATCCGAAGAGATTTTCGTCATGGAAAAGACTTCTACGAGCTACAGCGAGGGTTCTGCAGTTCATACAACTCTGCAGAGCTAAGGAACGGGTCAATGCAAAAAAGAAAAAGAAAAAAGGGAGCAGATCCAGTTCGAGAGTAGTGCTATTGGTGCTGGGAGCATCGCCGAGCCAGGAGGATGGTGCAGAGCACGAGGGGGAGAATGTCGGCGACGCAATTACCCATGTGCGACAAAAGTACCTACCTGCCACTGTTACTGTGTAAGGTTATATGTTTTATGTTATGTATAGGGTTTAATAAGAATTAATAGTGTTAAATACTAAGTTTAGTTTATACAAATCGATGTCGCTCAGTAGTAATCCAATAAGAATATTTTGTACTATCATAATTACGTAACTTGAAATTATGATTCTTTATTATTGAATGTGTAGGTACCTTTTGTGTTTTATAGTATTGAGTAAGGCCTAGAAATAAGAATAATGTTTAAATTATAGAAATCGGACCAATATTGTTGAAGTTATGGTAGTTTTAAGTTTGTTTTTTGTAATTTAAATGATAATTTTTTAGGTTTTAGTTCTAGAAAGTTTTCATATTCTAATTTTATGATTATTATTATTGAGCTATATGATGTAATAGGATAAGACCTATTAAATAAGGTATCATATGTTAAGATATCTTTAAAAATAAATATGAAAGGAAGGGTCTAAAGATTTCGATTAAGTAAAAATTAGGAACGAAAGGGCTCTATTTTGCATGGTCGTCGCTACGGTAAAAGGCCGAGCCACCTAAGCGAGGCAATTTATCGTAGCGATATTCGCAGTCCGAAGCATAATCACCGAGCTCTACAATAGGAAGGAAATCGAAATCTGAAGACTACAACATCTCAGAAAAGAACCGGTGTTTTATTTGAAGTGGAAGTTTTCGCCTTTTACGCATTTAGGGGTGCGTGGGATACGGGTCAACCAGCGAGGTACTTGTATCTGTAAAGGCCCGTATCATTACGTTTGGCAAAAGTCGGCTACGGGTATTGGTCGTGCCCTAGTCGAGTCCGCCCAACAGTCTCAACTACATACATATTAACATTGTGTAAATATTTTGAGACAAATAATGGTATTTCATTTTTTTTTCATTAAGAAAAGTCGAGGGGTCCTAGTACGGATAAGTTACATATTCTTGTATACAATAACAGCTCCAATGTCTATAGGTATGGGCTGAACTGAACTATCACAACATGTATAATATATACACATCAGATTCACGATAGGAATAGTTCAAGGAAGCGTGTCCTACAAGCCACCTGTCTGTATCATAAAATACAAAATATAGCTTTTGATTTATTCTACGTAAGATAAGGCTCTAAAAATACAACCTGGTTTGGTTTTACGAGTACTTTGTCATGTGAATGATACCTGTGATATACCTAGAGAATGTATACAAAATTTGGCTGGTAAATTTGTGAGACAAAGTTCTTATGTAACAAAAAAATTTATGAAAAAAAGTAAGGAAAAAAAAAGTTTAATCTTTACATATTATTATATAAAACAAAGTCGATATGTTTGTATGTATGTCGCTATGTGAACTTAAATCTTCAACATTATGCAACGGATTTTGATGCAGTTTTTTTTGTAAAAGATAGAGTGAGATCATGAGCATTGCTTTTTGTATACCTAATTTGTTAAGGTATTTCATTTTCTAAATTCCAAGCGCATTAAGTTGTGGACCACAGATAGTTTTTTGTATTACTGAACCATTTCGGAATTCCAAAGCTGAAAGTTAAACAGCAATGAGTGCCAAAATTTTCCAAATGCCAGAGTATTTCCAATTCATGCGACATAGTCATTTTTGCAAACTACAAACTTCACTTTTATCTCTCTCTTTCTCTCTCCAGCCCATTAACTTCCCACTGTTGGGCACGGGCCTTTTCAAATTTGGGAAGGATTATGGTCTACTGTACTCAGCTGACCAGGTGTGTTGGCACAGGGTTTATTATCGAGTTTTAGTCTCTCACAAAGAATGATGATAAATGTTTAAAATATCTCTTAAATGGCCCTTAGAGCGTTCTCGGGAGAAAAAAAGGGGTGGTGAAACTTGTATTCTTAATCCGTCACGGCTGTTAAACAAATAAGTCACTAAGAAGAGAAAAAATGGTTTTATTTAGTTATGAGTAAGACCTTACGAACAAAAAAATAATATTCAAAATAAAGATTCTAACTCATAAAAAGCTGTAACGAGACCTAATTTCGATTTTGTTCTACTTATGCCCAACGAAAATAATGTGAACGTATATAATATTTTCTTCTAGTAAATATACTATTATGAAACTAAGACTATAAAAATTAGAATTTATGATGAATAAAAAAGGAGTTTTTCAGCTCTATTTTATACAAACATACATTCGCTACAACTGTTCACGAACGAATGATCAAAGGAGTTTATCGCAAACATATTGTGCGCATAATATATATTGTGACATGTTTTTTCTCTCGTATAACTTTATGATAATACTAATGCGTTTTCGTTTGAATTGAATATAAGAATTTGTTGACAGTTCGCGAAACGGGAGGAAAACGTACGTTGTTAGTGCAAATAGCAATCTCATAAAATTTTCCCGTTTCGATGATTATTGTCGAACTTCTTCATAATAACTATTTTTGTTAAAAAATATATACCAGCCCAGGGCTTTGTACGCTTACATTAAAAAAAATCTCCCTTTTGCTATATTTTTTACTGATTCTTCGCTTCTACTAGTTTCAGGATGATGTTGTATAATAAGCCTTGACAAAGGTACTATCCAACACTGAAAGTATTTTTAAATCGGACTAGTGGTTCCTGAGATTAGCGCGTTCAAACAAACAAACTATTTAGCCTTATAATATTAGAAGGTATAGATTGTACTTATAATTTTACAATTAAAGGAAGCAATATATTTAAGTTGGGATCTGAGCAATCTAAAGATTTAGGTAAAGTAAAATAGTCGTAAATTACACAAGTTGTAAATGTTTTAATACACAAGGTAGAGCAACGATATCCTGTGGCGCAGGACCATGCGTTGTGGGGTTCTATGAGGGAGGCCTGTATGTGAAACAGTGGACGGAGAAAAACTGGTGGATAAATGGATGGAATTGTTTACTTATTGATTAAAAATGCAGACTTTTGACTGTGCAGAAAAACTAAGTAAACACAATTTAACTTAACCACCAATAATGATCGTGGTGTTGCTGTAGTTACTGTTTTACTGTCCATTAAATAAACCGATTAAGATCTGCTCTCTCTATCACTAAAAGCTCGCTTTATGTCAATGTTCAAAAGTTACGAGAGTTATAAAACTTTGAGTTTTATTATATATTCTGTCCAAAACATTTGCGCTAATGTAAAATAATATATTCTATGTCTAGTAACTAGTTACGAACTGGTAGATAAAGTGCTACAGCAATACTGGTGCTGTCCTAAAAAATGAAATCAAATAATTTGCGTCGTTCAAAAACTAAAAAACGCGCTTATCGAATCAAATGACAAATAACTTCTTATCTCTAATAATTATGTCCTTAACTATTCTACAGATATTAATGCGGTTTTTTGTGGCATATCAAAATGTCCAAGAAATATGTTTCTAATGTTTGTTAAAGTTTTGTTCCTAACTAAGCCGTTATGAAGAATATCTAAAAGTAACAACAAATACAAACATAACACTATAAATACATGAAAAATTAAAACTTCCGATGTTTGTCGTCTAAATATTGAATAGTAATTATAGCAAGCTATGACGTCACAGCTTCGCAGCATGAAGACGCATCATGCGCCCCTAAGTTATGTTATTGCATAATATGTGCTTTTCGATCCCTAAAAATATTTTGTATTTGGGTCAAATCCTCGTGAACTATGATATTGCTAATCTTCGCTTCCGGAATATAAATAGCGCGTCCGAGGTTGTTTAATATTAATATCATGTCTAGGAAGATATCATTCTGCTCTCTCAATTAGCGGTCGTAACTTTTATAAGATTTCAGCCTTGACGTAACTTTTATATTAAATTTTATAATATTTGCATAACGAGAATGTTCTTTGGGCTTGTATGGTGTGTATATGTAATATCCCTGTTGATGAAGATAGTAAAGTCGTTTTAGTAGTCGATGTTTTAGGAAAAAGCTTATGCATAAAAATACCTGAAACAAAATTGTTGTTTTTGAGATATAACGATTCAAAAAGTTGTAAAAGTTGTGATCGTCATAATATGCACATGTTTCCTCGCCACCTATGAGGTAGTGTACTTAGCGCGTTTTTTTTAACGTAGTTTCCCCAATAGGCCTATTCCACGGGTCAGTTTTGATCCTGTTTAATTTGAAACTATTGAAACTGGGAACTTTCAAATTTTATTTTTAATGATATTTTAAACAATCTTACCGATTTTCAGCTTGGTGTGAATTTAGGTAACAATGGTTCGAATGTCTAAATTGACCGGACTATAAAATATATAAGTAGACTATCCACTAGACATTCTTATTTATTCTATTTATTCTTTATTGCAGACATACAAAACAAAACAGAAAAAAAAAATTACAGACATAAAAGAAACAGCATGTACAAAGGCGAGCTTAATTCAATAATGAATTTTCTTCCAGCAAACCATTCTTCATATTTATATTCGTGTAAATTATTAGAACATAATTATGTTCGAATTTCAACATTTCAGTAAACACTAGGTATTGGAAAGGGAGCAGTTTTTAGATATCTAACCACAAAACAAGATATCAAACGGAATTTTATGTATCATTTATCAACAATGCTATCTATTTCTGTGTGGAATGCAGGTGCATAGTGCACCTCACTCAAGATCCATTTGTTTTCATCAATTCTGAGTGCATCAGACACAAATTTATCTAACTTACTTGCCTTTCTATTTGGTAAAGCTGTGTTCTATCGAGTTTGAATAGTATCAGCTACGATAGAATAAAATTATTTGTAAACTAAAATTAGTTCAAAAACTAAAAAACACGCTCGAAAATTCTGATATTTTATTTAATTATTGCAATGTCATCGGTCCTTAACATGTTGTGTGCAAAGTTTCAGATCAATCCGACTACTGCAAGTGAGTGAAAATCACTTTCAAAGACTCCGTTACATAGATTGATACGGTGACACCGAACTAATATAAGCGTGTTAGAATATTTCCTTTCTGAAGACAGCAGTGCTCTGCGATCTTAACAATGTCACTGCTTCATTGCCATTAGGGACTTTTTCCGCAACGTCGTCAAATACGCAGTCAGCACGCGCAAATTTTCCTTGCGCTATGGTTGCTACTTCGTCAAGCGATGTGTCCTGCCAATTGCCGATTTAGTACGCTAATCTTCTATGTCAGATATACCCATTAGCCTACGGATCTCCGTAATTTAACACGCTTTTATTAGTTCGGTGTGTATCTATCAATGCATTAATGTAACATAATCTTTGAAAGTGATTTTCACGCACTTGCCGTATACCTACTCTGATTGATCTGAATTTCCCACACATATTAAATTAGGGTCACGTAGAAGTGAAATTTCCGTTTCCGTGTGGTGACGGATTTCCGTGTGGTGAGGGATTAACAATACAAGGGTACGAGTTCGCGAAAATTGTCAAAAATTGTTCTTCATAATAGTCTTTTTACGCTTAAACGTTTATTATCTCCCAGATAAAATCTCTGTTTAAACCTCCGATAGGTCATTATGAATAAGGCCGTTAATATTTTATATTCTCCTAATTGTTGTTTTTCTGTTATTTCGTTGAATAGATAGAGAATATTGTATATCTAAATCTTGTCTTTAATTTACAGATTTTCTAATAAAACATTTTGTTAACATTACCGAATTGTGATATTAACAGGTGTCCGATTGTTTGACCAAAAGTCATTTGGCAAAACTACACTTGACAAAAAACGTTTGGCAAAATAATGAATTCGCCTATTGATCATTTTACTACTGATCATTTTACTTTGCTTCATTTTGTCAAATGATCAACACTTAAATTGACATTTTATAAATGATTACTTTACAAAACTAACATTTGGCAACTGAGTTATCAGATAAATCTGCTATTGGTCTAAAAATTTGGTATTCTTGTTAAATTGACCACATTTTGCACATTTTTTTGCAAAGCTACTGCTCTGGATTTTCCTAAAAGAAAATACTATAAGTATTAATTGATATATTTTATTAAATATAGATAGAATGAAAAAAAATTATATTAAACATTATTTTCAAAATAATTACTTATTTACCCGTTCGTCTTTGGAGATATATATCTCTTTTATTAGATTGGGTTAGGTTAGAACTTTAACCCCAAACCAGAAGAAGCCAGAAGTAAATTTAGGGCATTTCAGCCTTTAATAATGACTCATGATGATAATGATACATTTAAAATAACTTACTTTACGAAATATACCATTTGGTGAAATGACAAAAAGGTCAATTGATATTTGAATACTTAACTCATTTGTCAAGTGTGGTGTTTGTTAATGGATCATTTGCTAAGTAAGTTTTTGTAAAATGATACTTTTGTCAAGTGTATTGTTTGCCAAATGATCATTTGGTGAAACGTTGTTTGTCAAATGATCATTTGTCAAAAACTTTTTGGTCAATCATTAGGGAACCATATTAACACTATCAGTTTTAATTTTTTAGTTAAGCTTAGTTAGTGTTGTGCGCTTATAATTGGTACCATTATCTGCCTACTTTATTACCAATTTTTTAGTTTTATAATAATAATTTGACACATAAAACCAATTTAGACACAAGAAAGCAAAATCGTCTAATTCGCAATTCGTGTGATGGCTCAATTATCAAGGAACAGTTCAGTGAGTATTACGATCGGGTAACATTGTTTGATCAGATGGAATAAACGGAAATCGCACGATCGATTGGTTTGTTTCGGTGAGAACTTGTATGTTAGAACATTACAATTGAGATTCTAAATATTTCGTATATTTAATAGTGATGTTTTTTACTTTTTGAAGTTGTTGAAGGTAACATAATGAATAAACAGAAGTATAAATTTAATTCACTGTTTTCTTTATTACCTATCAACTAGGCTGTTGCTCGCGACTTCGTACCTTTGAAATTCCTACTTACTTGTCCCTTATCGTCATATTTTGGACAATTCACACAATTGTTACTGACTTCATAATACAGTATACATAAGTCATTAGTATGGTTAGTCAATTACTAGACTCTTTTTAAACATTGACTTATTAAAAATGGAACAATATCGGATATCCGGCACTACGAGAAATGAGAGATATAAGAAATGAGACGCATATCTATTATATTTCGCATGAATCTAATGCAAATAATAGTTATTAACTGAAGAATAGTAAAATTATAAATATAGTTGACGTGGAAAATGTTTAAACTCAGAGTACAGAGAGAATAAACTGATAAATAATAGTTTATATTGTGGTTTTATTTGAAATAATTGGCGTGACACCCGCCATACAAGACATCAAGAGATAAATGTGGATTAATGTTAGCACCTGAAGCTAACACAATCCTAATCCTACCTAATCCTAATAATATTATAAATATTATAAACGAAAGTTTGTGAGGATGTTTGGATGTATTACTACTACTTTTTATCCCGAAAGAATGCAATGTTCCCGTGGGATAATAAATAATTGGTCAAGTGCGAGTCGGACTCGCGCACGAAGGGTTCCGTACTATTATCTATGCAACATAAGGCAACGTTATTAGTATCGAGCATTATTAGCGTTATTAGTATAGAAACGGTAAAAAAATCATGTTTGTTGTATGGGAGCCCCCCTTAAATATTTATTTTATTTTATTTTTAGTATTTGTTGTTATAGCGGCAATAGAAATACATCATCTGTGAAAATTTCAACTGTCTAGCTATCACCGTTCTTGAGATACAGCCTGGTGACAGAAGGACGGACGGACGGACGGACGGACGGACAGCGAAGTCTCAGTAATAGGGTCCCGTTTTTACCCTTTGGGTACGGAACCCTAAAAACGAACAGATTTTTTTTCCTTTTTAACGCGGGTAGCACCGCGGGGCATAGTTAGTATCTTTATAAGTTGTAGCCTATGTGAGTTATTCTGATGTATAACCTACATTATTGTAAAGTTTCATTAAAATATATTTAGTAGTTTTTGCGTGAAAGAGTAACAAACATGCATACATTCATACTCACAAACTTTCACATTTATAATATTAGTAGGATTCTAGCCACTGGTTGATCGATTGATCAAAAAATAAATATTTCAAAGTCAAAGACAACATTTTTTATTTCAAGTTGGCATGTTTTACAAGCTCTTTTGCAACGCCAGAAACTAGGTGTCTGTTCCAAACGCGAATCCTACGCAGAAGAACAGACAAGAAACTCCATGGATTTTTTTTTTCATTTCAGATCAATTTTTTTTTTTCAATAATATTATACATAGTATCAGGGGTGTGAGAATGATGCCGATCAATACAATCACGACTAACTTAAACTAACTTAATAATAAAAATAAAAAGCCTTGTTGGAGCAAATCGACCAGTCCCAGCAGAAGGCACCCGTTCACGAGTATAACGCATACACGTGTTTCTATACATAATAGTTACCTATGTTTTTAAAGTTATTTCATTAGTTAATACGCGATAATAGACCGACAAATGAAAAAAATAAAAAAATTGAGAGGTTGTTTCGCCAAGATTTTCTATCGAGAAAACTTTTTTCAATCGCGTTTCTGAGCTCATGCGATCCTAGATCATATATTGAAAAAACATATACTTAAAAATTAGAGCTCTAGCCATTCAATCTAAAGAAACAATGAAAACTTCGTACATAGAAAAATGCACGAAGCTATTTTGGTATCCTCTTAATAAACCACTCTGATTGAAAACTAGCAGTCCGCCCCAGCTTTGCATGGGCGATTTTATGAATCTTTGAATTTAATATTTGAAAGAAAAACTGTTGTGAAAACAGCCACAATGGCTTATTTATACAGTTTATTTTAGACAATTACTAGTATTAGTAACATAGTAGAGCGCATTTTACATACCGTTTTCGCAGCGCACGGAATCCTCTCCTCCTCTCCAGCCCATTTACGTCCCACTGTTGGGCACGGGCCTCCTCCACTTTGGAGGGATTATGGTCTACTGTGCCGCGCTGACCAGGCTCGTTGGCACAGGGTTTATTTTCGAGTTTTCCGTCTCTCACACAGAAGATGTTATCTGTGTACAATATCCCTTAGCTGACTTTTACAGCACCCTTGGGAGGAGATGGAGTGATGTCACTTATATTCTTAATCCGTCACGACACGGAGGTAAATCATTATGCCCATATTTGGCTACCTTAGGTTAGGTACATTTTTTTACCCAATGTAAGCTATATATCTGTGCTTGTGTTTTGGGTACCAGATACAGATACACTACATTATATACTATCTTTTTGTAAATACATACATAGGTACTTATAATACATGTTATACACACAGAAGCATACAACCATGTGTATGACAATTATAAATATCACACAAATGGTTGTTCCATGCGGGAATTGAACCTGCGACCTCGTGAACGTCCACGTTCATCACGTTCAACGTCTGTTACGTGCACCACTAGACCAGGAGTCCCTTTATTTTTTTCTATTTAGGCAAGATCTTTATTCTTTTTTAAAATAAGACCCAGATAATTGGAGAAAATCTGTTTAATAGTCTATGGTTCATATGAGATATAGCCTGTTAAAGACACGCTAAGGAACGTACTTCACGTAAACGTAAATATTTATGTAATTTCAAGCCGGATAATTTGATGTAGCCATTGTTACACTATTTAGTAATTCTGTGACTATTTTATTCCTTATCTGAAAACCTGCGATGGTATCATCAATACAAGCTTTTGGCTTGAAAAATATAAATTGTCATTTTCATTTTTCTTTTCTAAAAGACATTTTGAATTATATTATCACTATCTGTTGTCTGCGACTTCGTAGGTATGCGTAGAATTTATACAATTATCTCTGTTTTTGCAACATTTTTCAGTGATGCTTCGCTCCAATTGATCGCAGCGGGATGTTATATAATAATAATAATGAACATTTATTTGAGAACCAAGTCCATAAAGTAAATTAGTAACAATTTTCCTACCAACTATGTTAGTCTGTATTACAATTTTAAATTAATTTCATATAGCCTATATAGCCCAGTCATTTAGTATATTTACCTGGAAAGTTTTCCGGGAGTTTTGAAAATTTGTAATTTTATAGATTTTGATGTGCTTTTTCCAAATTTCAACTTTGCCACCTCGTACGTAGCCCGTTTGCGCCGCCATATTGAAAAAATGGCGCCCAAAATCATTTTTTTGATAATAACTCCTTTCCGACGCATTTTACAGGAAAACATATATATACAAAATAAAAGTAGAGAAAATTTCCTACAGTTATGTCGTAATCTTTTTTTCCCTAAAATCAATAGTTTCTGCGTACGAGCGCCGTAAGCCCTTATACATCCACACCAATGTGTATTATTTACTTTAATTATACGAAGGTTAAATATTGTTTCATAGAATGGAAACCCAGCTAACTATAGTCTGTCATGTCTCCGCAGGTATAAAGGAATGCGTCCCTTCTGTGTCAAGCTGTAGAATTTTTGAAATCGGACCAGTAGTTCCCGAGATTAGCGATTTCCCATGGGAAAAAGGCGCGATGTTATGATGATAATGATGAAACTCTTCAACTTTATAATATTATTCGTATAGATTATAATTTTATTTAAGTACCGAATAGCCAAAATTTGGGATTATATATTGTTATTACTGAGTGGGGCGATAATAGCCAACACCGCAAACCAATGTTGGAAATTGTCGGTTGAAAATGTGGTAATGATGAGTACCTACCACTTGAATTGTATTTTCATTTCATCAAGTACAAATTGTCTAAATTGACTTGGTATGCTTTTACTACATAAACTAAATTATAGAGGAAAAATGATCATTATGAACGGGACTTGAACCCACGACCTCTGAATACCGTTCCGTCGCTCCCCCAACTGAGTTAATAATTTAGTTTATTAGACTTCTTTGCTTGTCCTTCACCTAATTCTAACGTTGTGAATAACCTTATGATGGCGGTTTCGTCCGTGCTGGTGTGCTTGCATTCTAAAAAATAACTCCCAACAGTTTTATGAAACGCACCTAAAGAAGTGTAACTCCAAAATGAAACTTTTACAGTCACACCCGAATGGCAGCTTAATTTAAGTAATTTCATTATTAAGGCTCCTGTAGTTACCCCTTGTATTCGGAATCCTAATTTACTTGATTTACTTTTACCATACAAAATTAAAAAGTTTAGTTACAAAACAGAAAAAAATCTACTTTCAATGATCCACAAAAGAAAAATTTCAAAGAAGCAGTAGTTAATGAAGCGAAACACAAACTGAATCTTAAGAATGTTTCTTAATTCATTATCTACTTGAAATGGGCATTCTTTTAAGTAAAACAAAGCAGGTAAAAATGTTAGAAATACCACTAATTAGATTTCAAATAGTTTTTTTACACGCTAAGTAAACTTGTACGAAAAAACGGATTTTTTTAGGATTGAAACTAAAAAAAGAAGCGTTGGAAGTCGGTTAACAAATTAAAACATACTAAAGGCTAGTATGTACCTACTATTACCAGTTTGTGAAAATCACTTTCAAAAATTGGATTAAATTGTTATGGATACATAGTTGTATATCTTCTCTAATATATAAAATTCCCGTGTCACAGTGTTAGTTACCGTACTCCTCCGAAACGGCTCGACCGATTTTCCTGAAATTTTGTGTACATATCCTCTAGGTCTGAGAATCGGCCAACATCTATTTTTGAAATCTTTTTTTTTGGTATGGCAAAACTACTGTTACGAACACACAAAACACAAAGGAGCTAGCGCCATCTAGCAGCAACTAGTAAAACCAATTAAATAACCGAACAAAGTGAAACCCCTATTAGATACTAGAGGAACTACCGTACATGCCCGAACTTTCCAGAAACATTCGTTCCGGGCGATCACGTTCGCGCACAGTCGGGAACATTCTGGAATAGTCTGGAACTCGTCTCGGCGCATATAAATAGCGGCAGGGAGGCGAGCCCGGGCAGTTCTGTTTGAGCTACGATCGAGGCGACTTCGAGAGCGAAAACAAGTGATCAAGAGTGATACCAGTGAAACCTACGACTTGGCTAAAACCTAGGACATTGTTAGTGCTTAGTGTTTGGACCTAGTGCTTAGTGTGTAACTAGTGCTAGTGAATAAAGTCTTCTAAAAGAGTCAGCAGGTCTTTCTCTCCAAATCCTTCGAACCCTTAGCACGTAACAACTGGTGTCGGAAGTGAGATTTGGAGATGCTATTGACTCCGAGAGAGGACTTCGAGGGCGTCAGGACAAGGGCACAACGAGCTGCGGAAGCCACGCCCGCTGTGGACCAAGCTCCGCCCACCCAGGCCCAGGCTCCGCCTACTCAGACTCAAGCCCCGCCCACTGGCTCCGCCCACCTTGCCACGCCCACCACACCGGCCACGCCCACTAGACAAGCTCCGCCCATTGGATCCGCCCACCTTGCCACGCCCACCACACAGGCCACGCCCACTAGACAAGCCACGCCCACGAGCGGCGCCGTAGCGTCAGTGGCACTTCAATTAGGAAGTTTAATTGAACTGATAGAGATGCAAAGGGCTGAAATTCGGTCAATGAAGGAGTCACAAGAACGCAAGCTCGGTGCTTTGCAAGAGTCACAAGAACGCAAGCTCGGCGCTTTGCAAGAGTCACAAGAACGCAAGCTCGGCGCTTTGCAAGAATCACAAGAAAAAGTGCTTTGTGCTATAAATGATGTTAGTAGCACGGTGATTAAGCTTCGAAAAGATGTCGACGTAGTGGAAGAACGAGTTACCGGGTTAGGATTGGATGTCAAAAATGTGAAAACCGGCCTCATTGAACTACAGAAGAAAGTAGTGCGCCTTGAAACCACGGGAGTTGCGATCTCTAGTGGAACTATCGGAGTGGCACAAGGACCAAGAGTGAAAGTTCCGCCATACGACGGCACTACTTCCTGGAACGCGTATCGTCAGCAATTCCAGACGGTTGCTACTGCCAACGGATGGACGGAAGAACAATGCTTGACCGCTCTTACTGTTGCACTCAGAGGGCAAGCTTTGTCGGTCCTGGAAGCACTGCCACATACAGGAAATGGGTTCCAAGACCTGATGGAGGCACTTGAATCCAGGTACGGGGAGCGACACCTGGAGCACGTGTTCCGTGCCCAACTGCGTGACAGAGTCCAACGCTCAGGAGAAGGACTACAACAATGGGCGTTGGAAATTGAAAAACTCGTCAGGAAGGCACATCCAGGAGCCGACACCAAGATGATAGACACGAATATTGTTCAAGCATTTGTCGACGGAATCAAAGACCTGGAGGTCAGAGCTGCAGTGAGGCTTCGTCACCATACCTCGCTAAAGGAAGCATTAGCGCATGCTTTGGAGGTCGAGGCTGTTCGTTATGACATACGGCATACCCATAAGATCCGCGAGGTCTCTGAGGAAGTCAAGGAGGTTAAGGCCCCTACGGAGAAAAGTTCTGGAGCCATGTGCTACAAGTGCGGCGAGAGGGGCCATCTTCAGCTTAACTGCCCGCAAAAGGAAACCCAGATGGAAAGGATGAAAAGGATCGAGGAACAAATAGAGGTTCTGAAGAAGCAGGGGGCTTTGTCCCTTGCCCGGGATCAGGGAAACGAATAAAAGCCAGGACTAAGGGGCGAGTGCTGGCTGACGCGGAGGGAGCCCCGATAACTGTTATCTCCCAGGCATGCAGCGGGAATAGTCTTGCGATTCAGGGGACTATTAACGGGACGGATTGCAAAATGACTTTGGACACAGGAGCCTCTAGAACAATAGTGAACCCAAATCTGGTAAAAACCGCAACAGGACACAAGAGGAGAATTAACTGTCGGCTTCTTACTGCCTCCGGTCAGCCAATACCCGTCCTGGGAGAAACTTCAGTTACGATGTATGTAGGGGGGTCCTCATACTCTCATAACGTAATCGTGGCTGAGATTGTGGATGATTGCATCTTGGGTTTGGATTTCATGAAGAAACACAACTGCAGAATTAATGTCGCTGACGGAGTTTTCAAGTGTGGTGAAGAAGAAATCTTCATTCTTGGAGGCGCCTGCGGGAAAGTCGCATGTGTACAGAAAGTCATCATACCTGGACGAGCGGAAGCTCAGGTACTGGTGGAACTGCCGCCAGCTGGAAAGAAAAAGTCAAACAGATGCGTGTTGATCGAAGACACACCTACCAAGACATCGTCACAAAAACTGATGACGGCGAGAACCCTTGTTAGTGGAAGCAGTAACGCTGTGGTCAGGGTTTTGAATCTTGGTGATCGCGAGATCTGCTTGAACAAAGGTGACGTCATCGGAAAGTGCGAGGAAGTTGTCTGGATGAAAAAGTGTAGTTCGATAACAGGCGCAGACTCAGCAAACAGCAATAACTACGGTTTAGTGACTAAGCTACTCGATGACTGTAAGAGTAATCTGACTTATTCGCAGAGCATGAAAGCTAAGAAGTTTTTGCAGCGCTACGCGAATATCTTCTCCAGTCAAGAAGGGGACCTTGGAAGAACGTCGATGGTTCAGCACAGGATAGATACCGGAAGCGAGAGACCAATTCGTCAACGAGCAAGACGGATACCAATTGCAAAGGAAAAAGAAGTTGAAGGCCTTTTGGAGGACATGAGAAGGAATAAGATTATTGAACCGTCTACAAGTCCGTGGTGCTCACCTGTTGTATTAGTGAAGAAGAAAGATGGTAGCACGAGATTTTGTGTGGACTATAGGCGTCTCAATGATGTCACTAAGAAGGACAGTTACCCGTTACCACGAATCGACGATACTTTAGATACCCTGAGTGGCATGAAATGGTTCTCGACCCTAGACCTGAAATCTGGCTACTGGCAGGTGGAAATTCACCCAAAAGACAAGGAGAAGACAGCTTTCTCGACCGGTAAAGGTTTATGGCAATTTAACGTCATGCCCTTCGGATTGTGCAACGCACCTGCCACATTTGAGCGACTCATGGAATGTGTACTGGCAGGCTTAGTTGGAGAGGCTTGCTTAGTCTACTTGGATGACGTCATAATTGTCGGCCGCGACTTCGAGGACCATTTGCGAAACTTGGAGCGAGTTTTCGCCAAAATAGAGGGAGCCAAATTAAAGTTGAACCCGGAAAAGTGTCATTTATTCAGGAGCAAGGTCAACTATCTCGGCCATATTATCTCCAGTGATGGAATCCAGACAGACCCGGAGAAACTGGAAGCAGTTCAAAAATGGCCTACCCCTAAGGACAAAACCGAAGTGCGGGCATTCCTCGGCCTATGCTCATACTACAGGCGTTTTGTTAAGGGATTCGCAGAGATAGCCAAGCCATTACATCGGCTGACAGAAGATAAACGACAATTTAGTTGGGATGAGACTTGTGAAGATTCTTTTCAGAAACTGAAGAAACATCTGTGTGAAACACCAATCCTGGGGTATCCACAAACTGAAGGTCAGTTTATAGTTGACACGGATGCAAGCAACACGGCCATTGGAGGGGTGTTATCTCAAAAACAGGGTGAAAGAGAAGTTGTTATTGCATATTTCAGCAAATCTTTATCCAAGCCAGAGAGAAACTACTGTGTGACAAGACGAGAACTCTTGGCTGTTGTAAAGACGCTACAACATTTCAACAAATATCTCATCGGCAGACAATTTTTACTACGAACTGACCACGCAGCCTTGAAGTGGCTACTGCAATTCAAGAACCCAGAAGGTCAAGTAGCTCGATGGATTGAACAGCTCCAGGAGTATGACTTCAAGACGGAACACCGCAGCGGAAAGACACATGGGAATGCCGACGCACTCTCACGAAGGCCGTGTTCGGAGGACTGCAAACATTGTGTTAAGCAGGAATGCAATGAAGAAACATTAAAACTAACGAGAACAGATCCTTTGAGTCTCTGGGAGAATGATGCTATGAGGGAGGCTCAAGAAAAAGATGACGACCTTCGGCACATCATCACATGGAAGAAACGGGGTGACGTAAAACCAATATGGAGTGAGGTTGCACCCACTGGCGCTGTCACTAAGGCGTACTGGGCGCAATGGGACAGTCTGATACTCCAAAACGGAATACTCTACCGGAAATGGGAGAAGACTAACGGCAGAGAGTTCCATCTTCAGATAGTTGTCCCAAGAACGAGAGTACCAGATGTTCTCCGTGAAATACATGATGGCGTATCAGGAGGGCATCTAGGTGTCAAGAGGACGTTAACAAAAGTGCGAGAACGATTCTACTGGTTGCATTGTCGAGATGATGTACAGGATTGGTGCCGCAAATGTACTACTTGCGCTGCTGTAAAAGGACCACAGACCAGGAGCCGTGGGAACCTGCGGTTGTATAACGTCGGTGCACCGTGGGAACGAATTGCAGTTGACGTAGCTGGGCCATTTCCTGTAACGGATTCGGGAAACAAGTATTTTATGGTCGTCATTGACTACTTCACCAAATGGCCCGAAGTGTTCGCCATACCAAACCAAGAAGCCACAACAGTCGCTTCTAAGTTAGTCGAAGAAGTTATATGTCGCTTTGGTGTGCCTCTGGAAATCCATTCTGATCAGGGCAGGAACTTCGAATCGCAGGTGTTCCAAGAAGTGTGCAGAATTTTGGGCATGCATAAGACGAGGACCACCGCGTACCATCCACAGTCTGATGGAATGGTTGAGAGATTTAACCAGACCCTTGAGAGGCATTTGGCGAAATTGGTAGATGACAAACAAAAGGATTGGGACAAGTATATACCACTCTTCCTTCTGTCTTACCGAACCGCCGAGCATGAGAGCATAAAAGCTACCCCGGCGTATGTCAATTTCGGTAGAGAACTACGAATACCAGTAGACCTATTGACAGGAGGGTCACCGGAGGGACCAAAGACTGTACAAGACTATGTCTGCGATTTAAGGGAAAAGATGCGCTATATACACGCCTTGGTTCGGGAAAATGGGTTACAGTCAAGTGAGAACATGAAAACCAGATACGACCGGAAATCGAACACGAGCGGCTTCGAGGAAGGGTCACTGGTGTGGCTGCATAACCCAACTCGCCGGAAAGGGAAATCTCCAAAGTTGCAGAACCAGTGGGACGGTCCATACAAAGTGGTTACCCGACTGAATGATGTGACCTATAGGATTCAAAAGCAACCAAGAGGGACATGGGGCGCTAGGGCAGGAAACCTCCTCGTGTGGCTCGCCGCTTCCCGTTTCCGGAAGCCGTGGGTCCGGTGCGTCCTGGACGGCCTCCAACAACTCTCGGCCCTAAAGTGCCGAGTAGGTTTTTGGGGGTTGACTGATATCCTGCCGAGCTGACCCCCATGTCGGGGGGTCGTGGTATGGCCGGCCTGCAAGGCCGGCGGCTGTGCGCGGTTCGTGCACGGCGTGTGCCGCGCGGTCGCCCTGCTCCCGGTACTATTCTGGCGATCAGAACTGACCGGTGAGCGGGGTTGCCGCCCACGCGGCATTTGGGGCACCGTGACCGGTGCGGGAGTTCTGTCTCCCTTGTCTTCCCCCTTCGGGGGTTTGGTTTGGGAGCACAGGCTCCACTTTTTGTTGTCTCCCTTCAGGGAAGCGGTCCCTTCGGGGACGTGGTTTGTGGGCGGAAGTACTCCGCGGCGCGGCGGTCCCTCTGGATGCGTTAACTCGTGTTCAGGGGGATGCCCCCCTATTGGGGGCAACGCCGGGCGACCTGTTCCAGCTGTTGCGTGTCGTTGATCACGTCTAGCGGCGTGATGGCTGGGACAGGGGGCTTGCCTTAACCGGCCGGCCCGAGACAAGGAAAAGTCAATAACACCCAACAGATAAGTTGTAAAAATCCTGCGGAAACTGCCCGACCTCCGCAAGGTTCGCCTAGGTATATAGGGTTGTGCAAGTACAGGGGGCTCTGCTTGCATGGACCGTCTTTCCCCCATACTCGTGGGACTCAATATGGATAACCTAAAAATCAAAATAAAAACCAAACCGAAAACTAAAACAAACGACGACTCTGGCAAAAAACGGACTGACTCTGAGAAATCTAATGACGACCTGGCAATCAATCTGGTGACCGATGCATCCGCTGTGGATGCTAGTGGAGAGAGTGGCGACGAAGCGTTCCGGGAACAGGCCCGCCGCCACCGGGAGGCGAAGGAGAGGCTCACTCGCCTTTGCCTCGGTGAGAAGGAGAAGACGTCGCTGCGGCTGTCGGAGTCTGACAGCAGCAGCTGTATGTCGGTTGGGGACCGCTCGCGGTCCTGCTCGCCGAGGAACCCGAGCAAACTGAGTGGCCCTAGCCTCTATCGCAAGAGGCCACTCGAAGAACCGACGTCTCCCGAAAAGGAGAAGAAGAAGGGACGCGGGCGCCCCCTGACCACCAGGGAGCAAATGGATCTGGCGGCCGAAAAAAGGGTTGGCCCCAGACAGCTCAGAGGAGTCGACGAGTTGCGCGGCGTGGTTGATTCCGCGCTCGACGTCATCTCGTCGGTGGCGCGGAAGGCCTCCCGCATGAAGTGCCAAGACGTGGCATCAGTGCGGGGGGCCATGTCTGTCCTCGTCGACTCCTTTAAGGAGCTGGCGGAGCAGCGCGAGGAGGGCCAGGAGCTAAAGCTCTTGCGCGCAGAGTTGGCGGAGCGTAGGAGGCAGGAGGAGCTGCTCCGCGCTGAACATGCGGAGCAGAACCGCCAAACGGAGAAGCTCCGCGCCGAACTGGCGGAGCTCCGGGTCAGGCTGGAGGTGCAGAGCCGGACTGCCGCCTCTGCCTCCGCCAACGTCGGGATGACCCGCGAGGAGGTGGCTTTTTTCATTGATGCCAGGATGGCTGGCATCAGTGACCGCCTCCTCCCGGAGCAGCGCGTCCGCCCTTCCTTGGCGGCGGACGCTCGTCGAGCGCGGGTGAGCGTCGAAACCGCTCCCGCACGCGCTCCGAGTGACCGTCTCGACGCGGACTTCCCGGCCCTCCCAACTCCGAGGCCGGTGCAGTCGCTCCCCTCCGCCCCCGCTGCGACTCAAGCCGCGGGAAAGAAGAGGGGGGCGAAAAAGAGCATGGCGGCCCGGGAAGCGCAGGCCGCCAGAAACGCCGCTCCGCCAGCTCCGAGGCCCGCGTCCCAACCCGCGGTGACCACCACCGTCCAGCCGACGCTGCCTCCCCAAACCCAACAGGGGGAGGCATGGAACGTCGTGGCGCGCAAACCGAAGGCGCCACGACCGGCGAAGCCTGCTGCTGCGCCTGCTGCGTCGGCGCAGCAGCAGAAGAAAAAGAAGGGGCGGCGCGCCCGCAAGTTGCGCGCCCCGAAAACGGCTGCGGTGGTGGTCACACTGCCGCCGGACACCTCGCGGACCTACGCGGAGGTCATGGCCAAGGCCGAGAGCGCCATCCAGCTCTCCGCCTTGGGCATAAACGGAGTTAAATTCCGCACGGCCCGGACAGGGGGCCGTGTGATGGAGGTGTCCGGCGTGGATAGGAGCAAAAAAGCCGATGAGCTCGCGGACAAAATCCGCGAGGTCATCGGCGACGTCGCTCGTGTGGCCAGACCGGAGCAGTGCGCTGAAATGCGCATCTCCGGTCTGGGGGACGCGGCCACTAGTGAGGCAGTGGCCGCGGCCGTCGTGAATGCGGGGGGCTGCCGCCCCGACCACGTCAAGGTGGGCAACATCGTCCGCCCACCTGGCCGCCCTGGGACCGTTTGGGTGAAGTGCCCTGTCCCGGCGGCCAAGACAATAACCGACAGTGGACGACTCACAGTCGGTTGGTCGACGGCCCGGGCCGCGCTCCTTGACGCGCGGCCGCAGCGGTGCTACCGCTGCCTTGTCCCGGGGCATGTGGGGGTGCAGTGCACGTGCGAGACGGACCGCAGTGCGCTGTGCTTCCGATGCGGGCAGCCGGGCCATAAGGCGGCAGCCTGTACGGCGGCGGAGCCCTCCTGCGCGATCTGCGCGTCGGAGGGCACCGACTCTGGTCACCGTCTGGGCCACAAAAAGTGTCCAGCGGTGGCCAAGAAGAAGCCCACACGAGCGGCGAAAAAGACGGGCGGGGGCAAACCTAACCCCCCCGCCGCGTCTTCGGCAGCACCTCAGCCTGGTGCTGCCCCGGAGGCCATGGACACCGCCGCCAATTAAATGGCCAATAGGGTGTCACTACTGCAGGCGAATGTTAATCACTGCGCAGCGGCCCAGGATCTTCTTCTCCAGACCGCTGCGCAGTGGCAAATAAACGTAGCCATAGTCGCCGAACCGTACCGCGTCCTAGCCCGTGATGACTGGGTGGGCGATCGCGACGGTTCGGTGGCTATCGTCGCCTGGCGACGCCGTGCTGCCCCCCGACCCTTCCAGAGGGTGCTGAGGGGCCACGGGTGCGTGCTCGCGTCGCTGGGCGACGTTGCAGTGGTCGGCGTGTACTTCTCGCCCAATAGGACTCTCGCCGAGTTCGAGCGTTTCCTTGTCGAGCTCGGCGACCTAATGGCGGAAGTGCACCCCACCCCTGTGGTGGTCGCCGGAGACTTTAACGCCAAATCCCGGTTGTGGGGATCTCCGGCGACCGACGCTAGGGGTGACACCCTCGAGGAATGGGCGGTGTCCCATGGCCTCGTTCTTTTAAATACGGGGACGGTCCTGACGTGCGTCCGGCACACGGGCGGGTCCATAGTGGACCTGTCGTTTGCGAGCCCCGCCCTCGCCCGCCGTACGAGGCGGTGGAGGGTGGAGGAGGGGGTGGAGACTTTGTCGGACCATCGTTACATACGGTTCGACCTGGTCCCATCCCCCGCGGACGCCCCAGCCGTCGAGTTCGACCGTCCCCTGCCGGAAGAGGGTCCTCGGTGGAGGCTGAACACCTTGGACCCAGAGCTGGCCACCGAGGCGGCCATAGTGGAGCGGTGGATGGCGGGTCCCAACGGGACCCGCGTCGCGAATGTGGAGAGCGGCCTGGACGTGGACGCGAGATGTGAGCGGCTCTCTGGAGCGCTCTCTCGCGTCTGCGACGCGGCGATGATCCGGGCGGGTCCGACCCCTCCGCGCAAGCAGGTGTACTGGTGGAGGCCCCATCTTCAGGGCCTCCGCGCCGAGTGCCAAATGGCTCGGCGCCGGTACGCCCGCAGTCGCAGGAGGGCCAACAGAGACCTCGCCCAAGAGGAGGTACTGCTCACCGCGTACCGGGCCGCGAGAAACGCGTTCACCGCTGCCATCAAGGCCGCCAAAGCCGAGGCTTGGCAGGAGTGGCTCGAGGAGGTGGAGAGAGATCCGTGGGGGCGCCCGTATAAGACGGTGATGGAGAAACTCCGTCCAGCGGCGCCCCCCCTGACGAGAACCCTCGAGCCACTCTTCGTGGAGCAGGTGGTCAGCTCGCTCTTCCCGGCGAGAGGAGAGTGGTCGCCGCCGAGGATGGCGGCGGCGCCACGAATCGAGGGACCGGCTGCGGGCGAGGAAGTGCCGCCCGTGTCCGAGGCCGAGTTAGGGGTTGCGGTCCTCAAACTCAGAGAGAGGAACCGCGCCCCGGGCCCGGACGGCGTCCCTGGGCGGGTCCTCGCCCACGTGATGCCGGTCCTCGAAGGTGAGGTTTCGTCCCTCATGTCGGAGTGCTTGGCGTCCGGAAGAGTCCCGCGGCGGTGGAAGTCCGGGAAGCTCGTGCTTCTTCCAAAGCACGGGCGACCCCCCGACTGTCCGTCGGCCTACCGTCCGATCGTCCTTCTCGACGAGGCGTGCAAGACCTTTGAGAGGGTCGTGGCGGCACGCCTCGTCCGACATCTGGAGACGGTGGGCCCGGATCTAAGCGGAAACCAGTTCGGGTTCCGCCGCGCGCGGTCGACGATCGACGCCGTGTCCCGACTGAGGGACCAAATGGAGGAAGCAGTCTCGCAGGGGGGGGTGTTGTTGGCAGTGTCGCTCGACATTGCTAACGCTTTCAACACCCTCCCCTGGGCGACAATTCTGGAGGCCCTGAGGTACCACAAAGTTCCGTGGTACCTCAGGAGGGTCCTGGCGGACTACTTTACGGACCGGGCCATTTTCTACCCGGCCCGGGATCGTGTAGTCCGCCGGGACATGTCGTGCGGTGTTCCACAGGGGTCGGTGCTGGGCCCACTCCTGTGGAACATTGGATTTGACTGGGTCCTGCGCGGTACCAATCTTCGGGGAGTCGGCGTCAATATGTTACGCCGACGATACCCTGGTTACCGCGCGGGGCCCCAACTTCAGAGATGCCGGTGTCCTCGCCACGGCGGGCACCGCGCAAGTGGTGAGCCGCATCAGGGCCCTCGGGCTAGAAGTGGCCCTCGAGAAGTCCGAGGCCCTATTCTTCCATGGGCCTCGGGCAAGGCCCCCCCGCGACTACAGCATTGTAGTGGGAGGGGCCTCCATCGCCGTCGGCTCCAAGTTGAAATACTTGGGGCTGACGCTGGACAGTCGGTGGAGGTTCGGCGAGCATTTCCGGGCGCTGGCGCCGAAGCTGGTGGCGTGCGCCGGAATGCTCGCCCGGTTGCTCCCGAATTGCGGGGGGGCCGGTAGTGTCGGCCGCCGCCTCTACGACACGGTGGTGCGCTCGAAGGCGCTCTACGGAGCGCCCATCTGGGCGGCTGCGGCTCTCAGCCCCGAGAACTCCACGCTGCTGCGTCGCGCGCAGCGTGTGATGGCGCAGAGGGCCGCACGAGCGTACCACACCGTGTCGCTGGAGGCGGCATGTGTGATTTCCGGGAGCCTCCCCTGGGACCTCGAGGCTGGGGTCCTGGCGGGGGTTCACCGAAGGAGGGCCCTGATGCGGCAAGACGGAGTGGAGCCCGCCCCCGACGAGGTCGCTCGCTGGAGAGGCGAATTCCGCGACGACCTCTTCGGGAGGTGGGCCTCTAAATTGGAATCGAGTAGGGTGAGCGCACGGCTTCTCACGGCCGTGCGCCCAGTATTGCGTCAGTGGGTCGAGGCGCCGCACAGGGTGCCGACCTACCATTTGACCCAGCTCCTCACAGGTCACGGCTGCTTTGCCAAGTACCTGTGGGAGCTGGTGGGAGTAGAGTCGGCGCCCGACTGCAAGAGCTGTGCGTCCGGAGCCGTGGACACGGCCGAGCATACGCTGGCCGTGTGCACGGCCTGGTCCGCTCAGCGCGTCAGGCTCACTGACGCAATAGGCGTGAATTTGTCGCTGCCGGCCGTCATCGCCTCGATGGCCGGCAGCAGAGAGTGTTGGGCCGCCGTCGCCTCGTTTGCGTCCGAGGTGATGGCGGCCAAGAGAGAGGCCCTGCGGGAGCGCGAACGCGCGGGCCTAACATTGCCCCCCCGCAGGGCCGCGGGTAGGGGTCGTCGGCGCGCAATAGCCGGCGGCCCCGGCCCGCGAGGAGGCCACGCGCGGCGGGTCAGGGGACCTGTCGCGCCCAATGTGGCGGACGACCCCTCGCCTAGTGTTCGGGCGAGGGGTGACCGTCCGACGGGGGTGCACGTTGCCCACCCCGTCGCAGTGAGCCCCCATCGCTAGGGGGCCCCCCGTGTCGGGTCGTGGTCATACCTGAGTGACTACCACGGCCCGGCAACGGGCGAGGAGGACACCGTAGGTTTAGTTGGTAGGCTGGGTCGAGAGAAATTTTACTCCCCGGGAGTCCAACACGACGTCCGACGGCTGCCCCCGCAGCCGGAGGGTAAGTGCGTAAAAAGCATTCCTACGTAAAAAAAAAAAAAAAAAAAAACCAAGAGGGACATTCAAAGTGGTACACATAGACCGTCTGGCGCGTTACCATGGTAGTAACAACGATGCTCGGGACGAGCATCTCTAAGAGGGGAGTAGTGTTACGAACACACAAAACACAAAGGAGCTAGCGCCATCTAGCAGCAACTAGTAAAACCAATTAAATAACCGAACAAAGTGAAACCCCTATTAGATACTAGATGGCGTTAGAGGAACTACCGTACATGCCCGAACTTTCCAGAAACATTCGTTCCGGGCGATCACGTTCGCGCACAGTCGGGAACATTCTGGAATAGTCTGGAACTCGTCTCGGCGCATATAAATAGCGGCAGGGAGGCGAGCCCGGGCAGTTCTGTTTGAGCTACGATCGAGGCGACTTCGAGAGCGAAAACAAGTGATCAAGAGTGATACCAGTGAAACCTACGACTTGGCTAAAACCTAGGACATTGTTAGTGCTTAGTGTTTGGACCTAGTGCTTAGTGTGTAACTAGTGCTAGTGAATAAAGTCTTCTAAAAGAGTCAGCAGGTCTTTCTCTCCAAATCCTTCGAACCCTTAGCACGTAACACTACGTTTGCCGGATCAGCTAGTATTAATATAAAGTTAGATACGGAAAAAGCTAATAAAATCGTTAAAATTTAAAATTTTTTAAAAAAATTTTGTTATTTAAAGCTTACTGTCAGACATTCTACACGAGCAGGCTATGGGTTAACTATACTTTAGGGGTTTTGAATATTTTGCGTGTTCAATATAATAATGGCTTTAGGATGCTATTAGGGCTACCTTGTTTTTGTAGTGCTTCGGGCATGTTTGCTGAAGCCAGAGTTGACGGCTTCTACGCCATCGTTCGCAAAAGAGTTGCCTCGCTCTTAATGCGAATAAGAAATAGTTCTAATAGCATCCTCGAAGTCATAGCCGATAAGTATGACTCCAGGATTATGTAGAGTTTCATGCGTGTATTGGTCGGGTGAGTCACTGCAACTTGTGATACTGTTACAACTTGTAGTGATACATCCGACTCGCATAATTCATGTTGTTTTAATTTATATTTTGTTGTGTTTTTAGTTTTTAAGTTACTGTATGGACTTTGTCTGATAATAAAGAATTATTATTATTATTTGTATCTCTGTTTTAATACACGGGTTATTCCTATTATTTTTTTTTAGAAATACCCGGTCCGTTTTAAGGCTAACATGGGGACATGGGTCCAACATGCAGAGGCCCTTTGAGAATTTTAATGAATAAATGTGGTGGAACACCTACGACCGACACTCTACACCTGCACTATAGAAGTGGATTCATGGAATGCCAATGGTAGTTGTAGATCTATTGCAAAATAATGTAGAGAAACGAACTGGGTTATTGTGTTAGGTGTTTGATGGACTGGTTGTATATAAAACTATTGCAAATAATAACGGTCGCCTGCCTTCAATACTAATATTTCTTGAACCGTGGCAGACGGTGACTCGCCGACTCACTAGATGGGCCCCCCACACAGCCGCCAGACAAGGCAGCAGGGAGCAACACCGGTGTGAGCGGCTTGGGGTGTAGAGCGGTGCGGCACCGGTTTCACAATCGCGGGCCGAGACCCGGAGCGTGTTTCCCCGTAATTACGCCCTTGAAATTGACACTTCCACCCACCTGGCGACCCCAATCTGTATGGCCGGTGAGGGCAAGACAGAGGCGAAAGTCCCGGCACTCTCGGTTTCCAGTTCGGCCAGCCAACAAAGGCAAGCCGAAGGCGAGGCCACGACCGACTCTCAGGGGCACTCGGGACCGCAGTGTCGCCACTTACATTCAGCTCGCCACAAGCTGCCCTGCGGTCTGTAGGCTTTCCCTAGGTCCTGTGACACATTTTTTGTTTATACACAAGATTTTTGAAAGCCTATAATCTGCCTCCAGGTTTTGCGTTGGCCTCATGGTGAGGTAACGACTGGCCCAGAGAGGTTTATTATTATTATTTACGAATTCACCAGAAACTTTAGATTGATCTTCATTTGAATAAGTCAATTAAATGAACGTCATAAACTCAGTACAATGTCGTCTTATTTCACAAAATACTTGAGCATTCAAAGGCCGAGAAATGAAAGAATGCTTGAAAATAATCAAGTTTTTAGAAATCCGTACGGAAAGGCAAAACGGGATCTTATTACTGAAACTTCGCTGTCCATGCGTCTGTCAGTTACCGGGTACTATCTTAGGAGCAGTAACAAGTAAAGAGTGGAAATTTTCACAGATGATGTACGAGTATATCTGTTGATGCTCTAACAACGGATACTAAAAATTAGAATACAATACATTTTTAAGAGTGATCACATACAATAAACTTTTTCAGTGGAACTTGATGATACCCTTGGACGATTTGATTATGTCGGGTCGGTGTGGCGAATATACCCTGCATCATCTTCACATCCCTTTTCGTTGTAAAATATTGAATTGAAAAAAATACAATGATAAGAAGCATAGAGTTTCTTAATAAATCAAATTATGGTGGAAGAAGTGATTACCGCAAGCGGGACTTGAACCCACGAGCTCGGAATACCGTTCCGTAGCTCTTCCAACAGAGCTTATTGCGGTCGTGCTTTTCAGTAATCAAATTAGGCCACCACATTCGTCACTCGATTGAGTTTATATATTTTTACGTACAGAGTTTCTTGACTGTTCTTATAGGGTTTCTTGTCTGTTCTCTGATTCAATTTTGGAACAGACGCCTATCTACTGACTTTTAAAAGTGGATATTTATCTTGTCTGTTTGAAATAAATATCTTGGACTTTGATATATTGATAATAATGGGACAGAATCCTTCGTGTGCGAGTCCAACTCGTACTTGGAGGACTTTTTATATTACACTGTTTTAGTTAGTGGAATTTATGGAATATTAGTCTGTATTTTATCTAAAGGAAGTTGTTGGGAATCATTACGGATAATAAAGTCTGGAATTAGTTTGAATTGTCCTTATTTTATTTGTTCATTGTCTGTAGTGATTAGGTTGTTTTTATTGACAAAGACATCAATAAAATGTATTGTTATTTGTTTCTTTTTAAGTTAATCCGTTAAATAGTGGACTGTCGTTATAAGGTCGCAGGTTTGATTCGTGCACGTTCAATATTTTGTGTGATATTTATATTTGTTACACAAATATTTAAGAATTGTCAAAACAGAAAAATGTATAAGTATTGTATCCATATTCATGTACCTGAAAAGTAACAAAATAAGTTTACCTTGGGACCAGTGGACGTTGTGAGTAATGTCTATGAATATTTATTTATATATGACATGTTTAATTACTCAGTGTGGTGACGGATTAAGAATACAAGTGTCACCACCCCATCTCCTCCCAAGAGCGCTGTAAAAGTTAGCTAAGAGATATTTCACACAGATAACATCCGGATGAGAGACGGAAAAATCGAAAATAAATTCTGTGCCAACACGCCTGCTCAGTGCGGCACAGTAGACCATAATTCCTCCCAAAGTGAAGGAGGTCCGTGCCCAACAGTGGGACGCACATAGGCTGGAGAGAGAGATAGACGTTTAAATTACTACTTATTATTTTAATTCAATGACGTGACGAGTACAAGTATTTATTCAGTTAAATTCCAATAATACTATATTTATCGTAGTTGTTGTAGACATTAGGCAAGTTAATTAATAAAATTGTATAATAGTAGCGGATAGTGAACTGTACTCCCAAATAGGCTACAATGCAGCCTGTGTTAAGGATTTACAGTGCCCATCCCCCACGGCAATATAACATATTTATCACTAGCTGGCCCGGCAAACGTTGTATTGCCATAAAAAAAAAAAAAAAATTTACTATAAACCTCACGGAGCCCGAGACCTTTCCAACGAATGCAAAACCGTGGAAATCGGTTCGTGCGTTCTGGAGTTATAGCGTCAGGAAGGAAAATCCGACTTATTTTTATATAGTAGACTAGCTGGCCCGGCAAAAAAAAGTAAAAAAAAAAAAAAAAATGAACTATAAACCTCACGGAGCCCGAGACCTTTCCAACGAATGCAAAACCGTGGAAATCGGTCCGTGCGTTCTGGAGTTATAGCGTCAGGAAGGAAAACCCGACTTTTTTTATATAGTAGATTACAAATAATATATGCATTGGCACAATTTCAGTATATTTCTCTCATAAATAAAGCAATATATCAGTGAGTGTAAGTGGAGAAATGTTTTTTGAAGCACACTCTTGTGTAATTAATGAACGCGTTATTTTTTTGCCTCTGTTACGAATCGTATAGATGAAAAAATACAAAATGTATTTCATTCCCTTTCGATTCATTTGAATACGACTCGATGTTCCAATTATATTCGCCCCTTGAGTATATTTCAAAATATCGCACATAAAATTTCTATTTTATCTGTAATTGATTTGTGCAGTTTATTTTGTTAAAGGTTTATGAATATAAATAAACAAATTTTATTTTACAATCACTTGCAATATAGTTTACTACACTGTTTCTATTTAACCAACTTCATGATTATCTCCTGAGAAATCGAGGAAAACCCTCAAATTTCAAAAGGACATGAAATTTACTGAACTTTTTAAAAAAATGTACTTTTTATATATTATGCGTTAATTAAAACATTTTATGGCACTAAAACCCATAGAAAAAAAACTTTTAAAAAGATTGTATCTTACCGGATTTCACTGCACGTGTAATTTAATATTATATTAATTATATTTTTTTGTTTTGTGTACTTATCCGGTTTTAAAGGGCTAACTGCTGTTTTTGATTTTGATTTTGGACTTATTATGACATAGATAACTGCAACTTCCTACTAGTGGAAATTAAAATATATTTAATCAGACTACTAGTTTCGGAGTTTACTCTTATTGATATCACAAACTTCATCTCTGTATTAATGTTTTTGTTATCACACAGCTCAGGCGAATTTAGGTCTGCAAAGTTATGAATATTGAGTTAACGAATAAAACCTAACAAGACATAAAATACTTGGAATAGTTAATTTGTTTGTTTGTTAGTTGTTATCTTTAGGTAACGTAACGTAAGTCCTACAATCATTATTCTAGTATGATACTACAATATGATTGTGGGACTATGAAGTGGTTTAAATAGATATACGGTATACCTACGCTTTGAATAACTTACCTATTACATTTCATTCAATATGGTGTAGGTATCGATATCTATTTCAATAGCTGTCACTTCAATTCTCGGGCAAATTCTGAAATAGAATGAGCCCTAACCATTGAATATTCATCTTTTATAATATATTTATAAAAGCCCTTTCTATTTGCCGTTTGATCCAGTTTGATTAATCAGATCAATCACCAGATGAGTTCAAGTACCTTTATAAATTAGAGCATCACTCCAGGCAGCAGGGCATTTTTACATAACTTAGCTGCAAAAGTACGAGAGCAATGCTTTATACTCATAATGCCAAGATGACTAGTTGGAAACTTTATATTTCATTTCTACAAAACTAACTAAATTATAAAAATCATTTTTCATGTTAAAATGGATTTCTATTCTCAGAATTTTTCCCGTACTGACACGAAGTTGCCCCACTTTGGAAAATTTTATGGCTTTTGAATAATGGAAAAAAACAAGTAGATTTTAATTTCCTTACTACATTTGTCGTATTTTGACCGACTTTTTCTTACCTAATTTTTAAGTAAGACACTGAAAGACGTAGTTTGATATTTTGCTAAAAACATGTATCAACTTCTTAGATATAAGACTGTGAGTGATACCAGATAGTCTATTAGGTAATAATCAAAATAACTCAAACTTAAAAAAAACTGTCAGGAAATTAAGTAGTACGCTGTTGCCCGCACCTTCGTCTGAAATTTAGAAACTAACACTAAATTAATTATACAAAAATTATTGAATTATTGAACGACTCTATCTAATAAAAAATCCGCATCAAAATCCATTCCGTAGTTTTCAAGATTTAAGCTCAAATAGGGACGTACATACAAAAATATCAATTTTGTTTTATAATAAGTAAAGATTGAAACTGCGTTGCTGAGAAGCATTTTTGCCAAAAGCAGTGATATTAGTCGTCCATGTAATTGTATCTACAAATCTTAAAACTTTCGTATTAAATTACGTTGAAGATAGCCATAAATTTTATTAGTTTTTTATATCAGTTAAAAACCATATTGCACACAAATTTACCATAAAATAAATATTATTTAATAACGCAAGACTATTCACGCAGTATGTTACTTAGAAAACTAACTTCTTAGCCATAAATTTTGCCCAAGAAACTTTGTATTTGTAATACTTTGGAAGTTTCATCCAAAACTCCAATCAAAAGTCAGATTAATGGTTGTTTTGAAGTGCACATAAAATATGTTATTTTAGATTAAACTTCTACTGTACTGGAATTCAATTCATAGTACTGGAAAAAAAAACTTTTTATCTTTGTGGCACCATCATATTAAGTCGTGTAGCAGTGCTGTCTTACATTTTTCATAAGGAAACCCTTTATAGGAATCGTTCCAAGGTCGCCAATCACTGAAGTTGTGTCGGACTACCGGAGAAAACCGTATATAACCCAAAACCTCACGGTGTTGCAGCAAACTACCAATAAGAAGGAGGATAACAAGGTCAAGGTCACGCCTGTAAGGTCTTTGCTGCCATTCTGGCAGTTTGTCTAGATACATATTCTTACTTGACATTTTGATACAGGCTAGTTCAGAGAAGCAGTTACATCTATATATTTTATTTCATGCGTCAAATCAAGATTAATTGACTCTTTAGCCTTTTTTAGAAGATGAAGCTCTGGTCTACTAACCCCATGTTAAAATTTCTAAAAAATAACCTAGTCATTCGACCTTATGGCATTTTAATAGTTCTATCATCTTAGTTTCAGTTAAAAGAGATAACTGTCAGTACGTCTTCACCAATTGAAGGGTAGACCCTCAAAGTTAACATTTAATATACATTATTCAGTGTCAATTTCATGTCACCTTCTTACTAAGTATGGCACAAACTTAGTTTGGCAACTGATGGGTTGTTGATTGCACTATTATTAAACGTGAAATGATTGTCAGGGGTATTGACACCAGTATTTGGGTACATTTAGGTACATTTTCAACTATGATTTTAACTATTAGTTTTGAAGTGCCAGTGAAGATTAGGTGTAAGGCCTAATATCGAAGAACTCAATTGGTATATTTAAGGGTACCTTACCGAAGGTACGGAAACGGCACCCTATTACTGATACTTTGCTGCCCGTTCGTCTGTCTGTCACCAGGCTATCTCTAAGGTAATAGCTAGAGAGCTGAAAATTTTACAGTTCATGTACATCAGTTGATACAACGAACGCTTATCACCATCTTTTTCTACCCTTATCCCTTTATTTGGATATCAAATATTATGGAAATCAAACCTTAACAAACAAAGGATTACTATACCGTTCGATAAATGGCGTTGCACAGTTTTTTTAAATCGCACTTTAAACATACATTAATACTTAAGCTCGTCAAAATGTTTATACGTCTGTGGTTTTATTTTTACAATTATAAATTAGTAAGGATAGATTAGTTTTATCGTAAAATCGGGCCAGATTTACTTTCACACTAAACTTTTAATATTAGTAAGGATATAGTAAACAGTAAAAACATAGTGCATTTTCATGAATTTGTGTATTTACGGTTTATTTAGTAGTACCTGAAGACCCCAGCCGACAATCCTTTACGGTTTTTGGGGAAAAGGCTCCCGTAATAGATTACTCTGACATCGTTTTATTTATGTTAAGTGTTTTAGGCAATTTCGACGCAACATTTGTGGGTTATTTTGGTAAAATATATAAACGTTTTTGTTTTATGTAATACTGTTTTTAAAGACCATGGTTTTACTTTACTGCTTCTCTCTTTGGCTATGAGCGTGATATAATAGACTGTTTTATTTTAATTGTATAAGATTACAAAGCTGACAATGTTACCAATTTTACACGCATAACTAAACTAAATTCTGACGAGCCTCGTGGTTGAGTGGTTCATGCAACGGACTGCCGATCAAGAGGTTGCGGGTTCGAGTCCCGCTCGGGACAATCATTTCTGTGATTTTTCTAATTGTCATACAAATGTTTGTACTGCGTCTGGGTGTTTCTATGTATTATAAGTATGTATTTACAAAAGATAAGTAGTATATGTATTATATCCGTATTCTGGTACCCTTATCACAAGCATATAAGCTTAGTGTGGGACCAGAGGACGTTGTGTGAAATGCCCATATAAAAAATAAAAAATAAAATTACCAAAAAATGTATTTTGATAGTAGTTATCGATAACACAATTGGGCAATGTTAACTGAACTTTCTTGTTATAAAAACTGTTTTTTATAGACTGAAGATCTTAATTAATATAAACGTGCTCAACATAGGAGTGAGGCGTATTTATCATAACAGGTAGACGACACAGGTATTTTAAGATACCAGATACTAGCTGTTGCTGCGATTAAGAAATACCTGTTATTAAAAATAACAGGCAAACACTATCAACTGTCAATACTCAACGAAGATACTCGATAACAAACTAGTAACAGAACAGCCTTGCATTGGCTGTGAAAAATTAACAGTCATGGTTGTTCATTGTAAATATAACAGCCTATTATTTAATAACAGGTATTGGTTATTTTGGCATAACAGTAACAGGAATAACAGATATCACCTTTTTGCTGTTATAACCCATCGCTCCTCAACAAAATAGCCAAATAATCAATACAGATATAGTTGTTTTCATTTTTTAGTTACATTTAGTTGTGCGTGTACATTATCCTTATTATTTTTAAAAACGAAAATCGGAATTAAAAACTAAAAATCTTGACGAGCTTAAGTGTTAATGTGTGTAACCAAACCATAGTGCGATTTAAAAGAACTGTACAACGTCATCATCGTCGACTTCTGTCTGTTAAGGTTTAATTTCTAAATTTCACGCATACGAAATCGTGGGCAACAGTATAATTATATCCGAAGCTTCATTTAAATAACCTGTATTTAGCCAGAGCAGTCATCTATCTAAAAGGCCTTGTAATACTGGGCAAACTACGTTAAATACAACATTCTATTAACTACGATGGGATCGATACGTGGCTTACGACACGTGTAACTGGTTTGGAAGGATCCATTTATGAATATTCAATGGGTCACAATTGGAACTCAGCAACTAAATACATTAAATAAACAAAATACTCACTTCTAAGCTAAGTCAAAACTAAAATTCCTTAAGTAAACTATTTTAATCAAGTCTCCTACGACATGTATATTCACGGACATTTCACACAACGTCCTCTGGTCCCAAGCTAAGCTTATATGCTTGTGTTATGGGTACCAGAATACGGATATTTTACATAAACTACCTTTCTTTTGTAAATACATACTTATAATACATAGTAAACACCCAGACGCAGTACAAACATTTGTTTGACAATTACACACAAATGATTCTTGGATTGATTGATGACCGGGAATCCTATAAAAATCCATTTTTACGGATGTAAATTTGTTATAAATTTTAGCCTGACGATATAAAGATTTTTAGTTACCATTTTTAGCTCAGTAGGTACTTACGTACGAATCTGACCATAATGACTGAAAAGTCTCCGAAACGTCGGGGACTCCACTAATCGACTGAGAAAAATAACAAACTTTCTATTAAACCATGACATATTTCAAATTGTACAAACTATTGTTTTTTTTAAATAAATAAATGATTTATTTTCTCACAATGTACAAGCATGAATTTTAAATAGCAGACAAGATAAATGCAAACAACATCGTGAGAGCTGGTGCCTATTATGGGTTTATTTAAAAACCTGTATTACAGGTCACCAGTGCCCATTCCGTAGTAGTTACAAGTTACAATAAAATTGTACATATTATGTAATGTGCCAGAGTGAACCAATACATTTTATTTCAGTTAGATTAAAGATAGATACAATAAACTAAAGCAGAGAATAATGTGGTGGTGTGTACTGTGTGTAGTGTGTGCAGCACATTTTGCACTTGACGTGTAGTTAGTGCAAGTGTGTGAAAGAGTGGGAGGTGGTATGAGAGTGTAGGTGTGTTAGTGTGAGAAGTTTATGAGTGTGTGTGTGAGTGTGCGTATGTGTATTGGAGTTTGACGGAGTATTAACAGGTAAGGGCAAGAATATTAACATGCTTAAGAATGTAAAACTATAAAAGATATAGATAAATTATGTTTATAGTAGATATCTCCTAACACAAACAGAGCCGCTACATTTGTTAAGTATCGTACTGTTACGTGCTAGGGTTCGAAGGATTTGGAGAGAAAGACCTGCTGACTCTTTTAGAAGACTTTATTTACTAGCACTAGTTACACACTAAGCACTAGGTCCAAACACTAAGCACTAGGTCCAAACAGTAAGCACTAACAGTGTCCTAGGTTGAAGCCAAGTCGTAGGTTTCACTGGTATCACTCTTGATCACTTGTTTTCGCTCTCGAAGTCGCCTTTCTCGTAGCTCAAATTGAACTGCCCGGCTCGCCTCCCTGCCGCTATTTATATGCGCCGAGACGAGTTCCAGACTATTCCAGAATGTTCCCGACTGTGCGCGAACGTGATCGCCCGGAACGAATGTTTCTGGAAAGTTCGGGCATGTACGGTAGTTCCTCTAACGCCATCTAGTATCTAATAGGGGTTTCACTTTGTTCGGTTATTTAATTGGTTTTACTAGTTGCTGCTAGATGGCGCTAGCTCCTTTGTGTTTTGTGTGTTCGTAACAGTACTATAAACATCGATTCTAATGTGTACTTGGTTTATTTTGCTAAGTAAAGTACATAATAGTGTGGGTTTACTGCGGTTAGGATTTGGCACAGAGCTAGCAACATTCCGGCTTAGTTTAGTACAAAACATTACACGTTTTATTTAACCGCTCTTGTAATAATTTCTCTGTCTGCTTTTATATTTTTACATTAAAAACGTTGAACCAATGTTATATGTATAAGTTTGCAATAAAGTTTCAAAACTAGTAAAAAGCTGGGCGCACGAGTGTACATTTTAACACGCTTTTATAAGTTCGGTATGTATCTATCTATCAATGTATTAATCTATGTAACGGAATCTTTGAAAGCGATTTTCAGCCACTTACAGTAGACGGATTGATCTGAAATTTTGCACACCTCTCAAGGACCGATGACAATGTAATAATTCACAATATCTATGTATGCCTTCTATATACAATCAGATAATTTCACATAGAAACGCTTTGTTTATAGAATCAGATAAAAATATCTTAATTGCTTACTTCTGTTTATTATGTTGGGACAACATTGTGACAACAGAAACTTATGTCTCTGACAACATAAACTGTCAACTTTTTTGTAAGTAGTGGGTAGCATAGAATTAAGTATCGATGACAATTCAATCATTTAAAAAATATTCAGGATATTTAAGCGTGTTGTTTAGTTTTTAAACTAAGTAGATTATTTAATAGTAACAATATTTTTTTATAGTTCACAAGCAAGCAAACAAACTCATATCATTGTATTCGTAATTAATTGTAAAGCAAACTACCGAGACTAAAACCAATTCAAGCATAACTCATTTATCCAGGACGCAAGCAAAATTCAAGGGATTTCAAGATTTTAAGGATTTTAAAAATTGCATTAGTATTAACTTTCTTGTGTAATGGTAAAAATAAAATTTTATAAGCAACCTTATCGCATTAAATTATTAAATATATTTTCTTCTCTGGCTAGCAATCAAATTAACCACGCGTTATAATTAAGTAAAACCAAAATCAATATGCAGTTTAATTAAGTTTCGTATACTATGTTGCAACGTGCGCTTCCATCGATGTAATTACCTTCTAGCATATAGCTGCCATACCTGTAATATAATTCCATAACTGAATAGTTAGCGCATAACTTGTGTCAACGGTGAACAAATATTATCCAATTAAATTCCTCATGCATGTATAGTAGAAGTTTTAGATTATCTAATATATAAAATTCACATGTCACAGTGTTAGTTACCGTACTCCCCCGTTTCGGGGGATTGACCGATTTTTATGAAATTTTACATGCATATTTAGTAGGTCTGAGAATCGGCCAACATCTATTTTACAAACCTCTTTTTTTTGTATGGCAAAACAATGTTTGCCGGGACAGCTAGTGTTACTATATGAGCTTGGAAGTTAAAAGTATTAGTTTAATAATTCCAGTTAATAAATACGTTTGTTAATTGGTAATAATAATGAATAAATAAATAAATAAATATTCATGGACATCTCACACAACGTCCTCTGGTCCCAAGCTTATATGCTTGTGTTATGGGTATCAGAATACGGATGAATGACAATGACTTTTAACCTTCAATTTCCGTGTGGTGACGGATTAAGAATACAAGTGTCACCACTCAATCTCCTCTCAAGGGTGCTGTAGAAGTCAGCTAAGGGATATTGCACAGAGACAACATCTTTTGTGAGAGACGGAAAACTCGAAAATAAACCCTGTGCCAACACGCCTGCTCAGCGCGGCACAGTAGACCATAATCCCTCCCAAAGTGGCCCGTGCCCAACAGTGGGACGTAAATGGGCTGGAGAAGAAGAAGAAGAACCTTCAATATTTGCTTTATGTAACCATTTTGCTATATTTCTGCCCTATTTTCTTTCTAGATTCTCTGTACCTATTTTCTCTCCAGCCAGAGTCCCACTGTTTGGCGTTTTACTTCGCAAAATTGAAGGTTTAGTTTCGAAATATCCTTCTCTCATAGAAGATGCTATCTGCTGTTATCCGAATAAATGATACATACAAATAAACAATGAATACACATAAAACTGCAAGCCTATGGTTTAACGAATTCACATTCAGGTCTATAAAAGTAAAAGTATTATACGACTTAACAATTTCTTTTGACTCAGCGGTAAACAGAGCTATAAACATATTTGTTTTGGGGGAAACCAATCGTAAAACCAATAATGCTTGCAATACAAAAGTTCTAGTGAAAATAGGTAGAAAACAATGTTAGAAATCTTTACTTAATATAAATAAAATCGTTATTTTTGTATATATGTCCCTATTTGAGCTTATATATTCAAAACTACGCAACAGATTTCGATGTGGTTTTTTTAATAGATTGGCTTTTTAGTATAATTTGTTTAGGTTTGGTGTCTATTCCAAATATTACACGTACGAAGTTGCAGGCAGCAGCTAGTTTAGATTATAACTTATGTACCTACTCTCTGAAGAAAATATAATTATAAAAGAACTAGCTGATGCTCGCTACTACGTACGCGTGGAATTTTAGATCCCCATATATTTTTACACCGTTTAAACCTTCCCTAGACTTTCATGAATATTTAAATACCAAAATCATCAAAATCGGCCCAGCCCGTCTCGAACGAACAGCAATTGATTTTTAGGGTTCCGTACCCAAAGGGTAAAAACGGGACCCTATTACTGAGACTTCGCTGTCCGTCCGTCCGTCCGTCCGTCCGTCCGTCTGTAACCAGGCTGTATCTCAAGAACGGTGATAGCTAGAGAGTTGAAATTTTCACAGATGATGTATTTCTATTGCCGCTATAACAACAAATACTAAAAATAAAATAAAATAAATATTTAAGGGGGGCTCCCATACAACAAACATGATTTTTTTACCGTTTCTTGCTCGATACTAATAACGTTGCCTTATGTTGCATAGGTACGGAACCCTTCGTGCGCGAGTCCGACTCGCACTTGACCAATTTTTATATATAAGATTAAACCTTCCCTAGACTTTCATGAATATTTAAAGACCAAAATCATCAATATCGGCCCAGCCTGTCTCGAGTTTTAGCGAGACTAACGAACAGCGTATAGTCCAGGAAGAATAGCAAAAGAATGTGTCCCGTTGAGGCGTTGACCAGTGGCCGCGCGGTCCACGGCCGTCGCTTGTACCTCCCCTCCCGCGCCGACCTCTCGCGTCCGCTTCATGTAAGGTTTGCACCGACAGATAGTATGAAAAAAAAGCTAACATAGATATGACATCTCACAGAAGAGTATGGAAGAAAAAGACACATTGCGCCGATCCCAAATAACAGGACAAGGGTATGCACCATCAAGCAATCTACGGAACTTATATCAAAATTTCAAACTCTACAATTTATAAGCCAATGTTAAATATTGCTATGGTTTCTCCTATTATACTTCAAGTAAATCATGTTTATATAATAAACAATAAACTAGTGGGAAGCGTGTTTTGTTTGTCTTGTAAATTTTGTTATTATCAAAACAGAGAGAGAGAGAACTCTGCAAATATTTAGCTTAGCGTTTAATTGTATGCACAGGGTTAATTTTGCAAGCTGGATATGGTTATAATAGTAATAATAATGTATTATTATGTAGCTGATGTCTGCGACTTCATATAGTTGGAATCTGGTATCACCTGTTTAACCTTCAAACCCGTGCACGGTGTGACAGACCGTAACTTTGGTTCCTATTACCTGGTTATTTTACTATAAAATCGTTTTTATGTTTTTTTAGTTTACAGGAACTATAGGATGTAACAAAACGAAAAATATCTTTTAATTCTTAAAAATGACATACGTTAAGACCCTAGGTGGAGACCATAGTAACATATCTATAGTCACCCTTAGAACCTGCAAGTTGATTACGCTACGAGATTTCACCTACGACCAACGTATACCCGCGTCGGTGTCACAGACCGATCTAGTCATAGAACCAAACTAAAGCGAACCCCAAATAATGCAGCTACCAGAACGCGCAACGTCTTAAAGTTCTTAGAGAAAATCAAAATCTTCACGTGTCACAGTGTTAGTTACCGTACTCCTCCGAAACGGCTTGACCGATTTTTATGAAATTTTACATGCATATTCAGTAGGTCTGAGAATCGGCCAACATCTATTTTTCAAACCTTTTTTTTTAGTATGGCATAACAACGTTTGCCGGGTCAGCTAGTAATGTATACGAAAAACTGTTTCGTCGGTCTCACAGACATGTTGTGCGCGGTATTAGTATAGAAAGGTTAACCGACTTCAAAAAGAAGGAGGTTCTCAATTCGACTGTATGTTTTTATTCTTTGTTTTTGTTATGTTTGTTTCTTCATAACTTTTAACTAGGTGACGTGATTTTAATGATTCTTTTTTATTTGAAAGCTGGTGGTTCCTGTGTTGTCCCATTGGCACCAAGTCAAGATCTGAGGGTACCTCCTGAGAAATAGAGGAAAACCCTCAAGTTTCAAAGGCACATGAAGTCGGTTGAATTTTTTTTTCAAAGTACTCAATTATATTTCGTTCAAAAATTAAAAACACACCTAAAAATCATGGACGTCATTAATAATAGCGTAAAGTCACGCCTTTTTAAATGGGGGTAATCATAGACTATAGAGCGTCATCTGCTACGATCTTAACACACTTCCTTGGCTTCACATACACTCATACGTCTGGTAACACAAGCTCCGACGATTGTGTTTGTTGTTGAGTAAGTAGATCAAAATGCTTCTAAATTGGTGAAGGTCGGTGCTCAATAGTGTTAATAATGTTCAATGTTCATTGACTGAAAAGAAAAAGGTTTCGTATCTTCTTCTTCAGATCGCAACTATAAAAGCATAATAGAAATAAAAATTTCAATCGTTCTCCAAGTTGTGTGTAGTAATGGCGTATTTATGTATTTATTTATTTATGTATTATAAGTAGGTATGTATTTACAAAAAAAAAGTTGTATATGTATTATATCTGTATTCTGGTACCCATAACACAAGCATATAAGCTTAGCTTGGGACTAGATGACGTTGTGTGAAATGTCCATGTATATTTATTGATTTATTGTATCATTCATCATTTCTCTGCCTTTATCCCATTATTTGAGGTCGGCGCAACATGTCTTTTTTTCTATACTCTTCTGTCAGACTATATTACCTCCTCTTTCTTTCATATCCTCATTCACACAGTCCATCCATCTTGTCTTAGGTCTTTGGCATCGTATTCTTATGGCGAAAGAATACAAAAATACAATTTTCACTCTTAATAATATCAGTATATATATTCTTAGATTTAAACAATATTGTTAAAACAACTGTAGTATTTCTAACAAATATTTCATAGATGGCCTTTTTAGGAAATTATTTTCGCGCAGTGCGATATTCTGTAGCGAAATTAAATAGCTGAAATATCTGTGGGTTGTTCCTAGGAAGTCGAGCGAGGAATGCCTTAGGGAATGTTTTGGGTTTGATTCAGTTCTTGTTAACTGGAAAGGGAGCCGCAATGAGTGTTTATCTTATTTGTACCTAGTCCAGTAGATTTGATTAATTATTATTAAGACATGTTTTAGTACCAGTTTGACTAACCCTTTTCATTCCTGGGATACTATAAGAGACAGTTAAGGAAAAATAGGTAGCAAAAATTTTTTTATTAGAGACAGAAAATTCGAAACTTAACCCCATGTTAACAAGTCTGCTTAACTTGGCATAAGTAGGTAAACGAAACCCCTATCAAAGTGGAGATATCTATGCCGAATAAAGGGAAATAATATATGTAATATGAAAAAGTAGATACGAATGACACAAAAAACGTGCTAGAAATAAAAATATATTATTATCAATTTTACGTAAAATTATCTGTAATAACACTCAAATGTTATTATTACCGTAACGTTATAAATGCTTATCCAAACACTTTCCCTTAACGAGAATCTGAAAGGAATATTAAAACTGCTATAAAATTTTAACCCTACAGTTAAACTCGTATAAAAGTTTCTTCCGGGTTTAATTTTATCGCAGTCACTGAATAAATTATAAAATAAGCGACCAGAAATACGGTAATGCTAAAACTTTAGGGCTTTTATTAATCAGTAGCTTTTAAAAGTATTTAATCTTCTTTGAAACAGAATCTTAAGAAAACTATTACAGCCTTAGTAAATATATGAATTGAACTATTTTGTAAGTAAATATTATATAATTTCGACCATTTTTCTCTCTCTAGTCTTTTGCGTCTCACTGTTGGGCACGGGTCCCCTCCGCATTGGGACAGCACTAGGTCTATCGCCATTATCTATCGGAAACTTTGTAACATTTCTACATAAAAATTAGTTATACTTATTGCCAATCGCAATCAACTAACAGCGCTAACCAAGCCCTTTAAACAAAAAAAGAAAAAAAAAAACAGTGAATTAAAGGAAAATTATGCAAGCAAAGGAAATAGTTTTCAATTTTATTACTTAAGTTTAAATGCGTTCTTTCAAAATTCACCAGAAAATTAATGTTTTATACTTAAAGTAATCAGTTACATCGACATCTGTTATTAATCATCTGACTTAATAAATTCCAGAAAGCAATTCCAGAAGCAAATCCACACATCACTCAAAATAGATTCCTCATAATAAATAAATAAATAAAATAAAATACTCTTTATTGCACACCATATTAATTACAGAACTTACTAGACTTAATAATAGGTACAAAGGGCGGTCTTATAGCGAGCTGTGATCTTTCCAGACAACCTTAGAATGGACTTGACCGAGACTGAATAGGTAACTTGTGGTGTACTAATATTATGGTAATTATATGCCAAAAATAAGTGAAAGTACTAATAGCTAATACAATATAAATACATACAGTACAAACAAAATTCTACTTTTATACATATATAAACACATACATACATATATATATTATATATATATACATACACATACAATACATACATATTTATAGCAAATACATAAATACTATTACTTAGTGAGATTCATATTAAAGTAGATCAGTTAATCGGTAGTGATAAGTAGTGGTCCTTAACAAGTATAATCATCATATCTATATACTAATTATATATAATAATCATATCTATATACATATATGACGAGCCTCGTGGTCGAGTGGTTTATGTAACGGACTGCCGATCAAGAGGTCGCGGGTTCGATTCCCCCTCGGGACAATCATTTGTGTGATTTTTCTAAACGTCATACAAATGTTTGTACTGCGTCTGGGTGTTTCTATGTATTATAAGTATGTAATTACAAAAGAAAAGTAGTATATGTATTCTATCCGCATTCTGGTACCCATAACACAAGCATAATAAGCTTAGCTTGGGACCAGAGGACGTTGTGTGAAATGTACATGAATATTTATATTTATATAAACTGAATGTAAACTTGGCGTTCGATTTACCAACGATCAACGAAAATATCCCCGCAACTCCCACGTTGCCGTTGGTGCGTTTCGTCGTTAACAAAAATCACGTGACGCGGTATCTGTTGAAGATGATCTGTGTTATTCACGAAGTCGTTAAGACAATCATTCAAAGTAATTGCAGTTCATAAGTTTTATGGTCAATTATTAAAACATGTCGCGTCTTTAGTACAATACGTTTACATGACAAACGATTATGAGTTCTAAATTATTATTGTGCTAATTTGTCTAAAGATGTCTTGAATGAGCAAAGGGAGTATGCTTCGATCGCAGCAGATGGCGCTCTATAGTCCCTGCCTACCCCCATGGGAAAAAGGCGTGATATTATGATGATGATGTCTTGAATTTATGATTACGTGTCTAAAGAAGGAGATTTGTAGGAGAACGGGTGTCCAACATAGCCAGAAGGTTTTAACGCTGAAGTGGAAATATGCAGGCCACATTGCTCGAAGGATTGATGACCGTTGGGGAAGCAATATCCTAGATTAGCTCTCCAAATTGGAAGACCCGGGACGTCAATGAGCTGGAGAAGAATAATAATCCCAATCCCTAGTGTATGAAGTCACGGGAAATAGCTAGTAATCGTAAATATAAATAATAAATAAACCTTTATTTTCTTCTCTCACACAGCTTACAGGCATGTTACTTAATACTAAAGAATACAATACTTAAATAAAATTACTCTGTGTGAGAGACTGGTGTCTGTACTAGGTAAAGAACCTGTGTTACAGATTACCAGCCTCTCCTGACTCCAGATAAATAGATTTAAACATTAATACCAAGCAAACAAGCATAAGATCATTGTATGTTCAGAAGAGATTTTTACTAAGTCTGAAATAATTACAGTGTCAATAACATAACATTACAGAAATCAACCGAAACTTACCAAAAAAAACTGTAATACAGAAATAGCAATTTACTCTTCAAGCTTCGTTCTCAATATTAGCAATAAACATAAGTAGTATCACAGCCAGAACCCGCCAGTTGCACTGTATTTTGAGAGACCATAACAAAAAAAAAAATAATTATAATAGTATCTTAGTCGATTTATCATCGAGTCGATTATTTCATACTCGTCGCGCCCACCCCTATCGGCGAACTTCATTCGCGTGTCAGTGCTTCGCTGGTTTGCACATGTTAGCTACTTTTTAAAATATTAGGAAAAAGTTTAAAATAGCTTATAATCTATCAAGTGTTAAAAATGTCTAAAAGAAAAGGAGAAGACTACGAATATTTATGTAAAAAGCTAAAGAAATTGGAACGCAAAATACAGCGCGGGCGCCGACGACGCCATAGTGAAACGTCTGACTCGCCGGCGACTGACAACCTTGAAAGTAAGTTACAAACCATAAGAATTATGAAAAAACGGACTGTCCGTAAGGGACTTTCCAATTTCAAAAAACAAATACACGCTATTCGGGTCTACTACTAGGGTATTTCCAAAGCGATGTATGCTAAACATTTAGGTTATGTGAAATCACACGTGTTTCTCTATCGGAGTCTCACAATTCACATTTCCTTTCTTAAAACAAATTGATTCTTGTGGGTATGCGTGTTTCTCAACTAGGAGTCTCACTACCCGTAAAATTCCTTGTATTAACAAGAAAAATCAATTACAGGGAACGAAACAAATTGTGATGAGGTACCCGGGTGCTCTTATTGGGATTCAGACAATTTATATGATGTTAACTCTGAGCATCATTCAGACGATGTTACTTCAATCAGTGCTGCTAATGCAGAGGAAGCTTCACCACTTCATACCACTAGAAAGGTGGCTTCACAAGTGGTGGAACATGGTACAGAGTCTCAGATTCCAGAGCCTCACATTACAGGGACTCAAGCAAGTGAGCCTGATAACTCCAATGCTCCCAAAGAATTAGATTCAGATGTACTAGAAATCTTAGGGGCCGACCCTACCGACACTAAAGAGTTTGGAAAGGATATACAGAAAGATCTTGCACTTAGATTAGGACACATTGCCACAAAGGGTCTTTCAAAAGACATTCGAAAAGAATTGAAGGAAAAATATCTAGTTCCGGGTAACTGCAAAGTAATTAAGGCTCCGTCTCTCAATCCTGAAATCCGTGCAGCACTCATAGAAAGCCAAATAAAGAGAGATAAGGCAATTGAGAGTAAACAAATGCTCACTTCATGTGCATTATCATCTATCAGTGAGGCAATTACAATTATAATTGCAGCAGAACAAAAGAATCCAGAAATCCTGAAAATACTCATGGATTCAGCTCGTATTCTAGGTGACATACAGCATTCAGAATCGATTACTCGTAGAATGTTCATACTTTCCACACTTAAAAAAGACCTTAAGGATCAATTAGAAAAAACAGATATTGATGAAACACTTTTTGGGAATAATTTATCTGACACATTGAAGTCAGCTAAGAATATAAATAAATCAGGTGCTGAACTTAGATCAGCTCCTACTCCAAAGCCCATTAACCAGAAGCAAACAAATACAGCAACAAGGTCTTTAAACTCCAAGGCTCCCTCCAATTTTCGCAGGCTGCCACAAGTGGGGGGAGCGAGAGGCACACAAGTACAGAATCAAACATCCAAGACAACACTGAGGTCCACGCAACACAACAACTCCAGGACATCATTGCGTCAGCAGCGTCAACACCACAGGCGCTAAATGAGGTACAGTTTGCAGGCCGGCTTTCTTATTTTTATAAACAATGGTCCTTGTTAACAGATAATCCAGTGATCCTTTCCTGGATCTTGGGTTATCAAATCAATTTCTTCTATTCAGTTAAACAATTAGTTGTACCTGAAGAACCAATATATTCAAAAATTGAATATAAAAAGTTCAAAGAGTCAATACAACATTTAATTTCAATTAGAGCGATATCATCATGCCAACCTTGCAAGGGACAATATATTTCAAAAATTTTTCTTATACCAAAACCAAATGGCAAACATCGCCTAATTTTAAATTTGAAAAATTTAAACAAATTCATTAAAACAAACCATTTTAAATTAGAAGATTTTAGAACAGCTGTAAAACTGGTATCTAAAGATTGCTTTATGTGTAAGATAGATTTAAAAGAAGCATATTTTTATGTCAAAATTCATGAAAAATTTAGAAAGTATCTACGTTTTAAATGGGATGGACAGCTATTTGAATTTAATGTTCTGCCATTTGGCTTAAATACTGCACCATATGTGTTTACAAAAATTCTTAAACCTGTAGCAAAATTATTAAGATCCATAGGGTATTTATCCACCTTTTACTTAGACGATTTGTATCTTGTAGGCAAGACATATAACCAATGCTTGCAAAATATGAATGATACAATGTGCTTATTACAATCATTAGGCTTCATTATCAACACAGAAAAGAGTGTTTTAATACCAACAAAATCTTGCACCTTTCTAGGAAATATTATAGATTCAAAACGATATGAAGTTAGGCTGCCGGATGAAAAAAGGGAAAAAATTAAAAAAGAGATTCAAAAAATTAGAAAGTTAAATCGCTGTAAAATAAGAGACTTTGCTCATCTAATAGGTTTACTTACATCGGCTTGCCAAGCAATAGATTATGGTTGGCTGTATACCAAGGAACTTGAGAGGTTTAAATTTTTAAATCTCAAGGATAGTCAAGACTATGATAGGTATATGATAATACCAAGGTCATTATCTCCCATTTTTGATTGGTGGTTAAATTCAATAAAACACTCTGTAAGTAAAATTAAAGATGATGATTATGCTTTAGAAATTTTCACTGATGCCTCAACTACTGGGTGGGGTGCTGCTTGTGGGGCTAACACTGCTAATGGTCCTTGGAGCAAACAAGAAGGATTAATGCATATAAATTATCTAGAGATTCTTGCAGCCTTTTTAGGTCTGAAAGTCTTCTCCAAGGAATTGACTAATTGTCAAATTCTATTGCGTATTGATAATACCACTGCTATAGCATACATAAACCGAATGGGAGGTATACAATTTCCACACCTAAATAAGATAACAAAACAGTTATGGCAATGGTGTGAATTGCGAAATATTATTGTTCATGCTGACTATATTCGCTCATCTGAAAATGTTATAGCTGATGCTGAGTCAAGGAAGTCCCATGCAGACATTGAATGGGAACTTTCTCAAAATGCTTATTCAAAAATTTTACTTAGATTTGGTACACCAGACATAGATCTTTTTGCAAATAGATTAAACCATAAATGTGATGTATATGTCAGCTGGTGCAGGGACCCAGACGCTCATGCAATTAATGCCTTCACTATATGTTGGACAAAATTATTTTTTTATGCTTTTCCACCTATATCAATAATTTTAAGAGTATTACGAAAAATTATCAGGGACAAAGCAACTGGCATAGTTGTTGTTCCACATTGGCCTTCCCAGCCTTGGTATCCTGTTTTTAAAGGCCTCCTTGTATCTAAACCGTTAATTCTACATGCTTGTGACGATTTAATTTTTTCTAATTGTAGAGACCGCTCCATTCATCAGAAGATTACCCTGGTTGTAGGGATGCTTTCCGGTTGTCGCTGGTCCGAAGAGGAATACCTCTATTGTCTATCCCCATCATGATAGCTTCACTATCAGATAACACTATAAAACAATATGAAACTTGTTTGAAGAAATGGTTCACATATTGTTATGAAAATAAAATAAGTACCTATGAAGCATCTTACACTGACATCTTAAGTTTCCTTACAAGTATGTATAATGCAGGGGCTAGGTATGGCACACTCAACAGTTGCCGATCTGCTCTCTCCTTATTACTCGGTCGAGACATAATTAATAATGGATTCATTCAAAGATTTTTAAAGGGTGTATTTAGGCTTAGACCTAACTTACCAAAGTATAATTTAACTTGGGACACCAATCAGGTATTAGATTTTTTGTCAAATTGGTATCCGAATGAAGGTTTAGATGTTGAAAAGATATGCCAGAAATTAATAACTCTTTTAGCACTTATTACAGCACACAGAATGCAGACATTTTCCAAAATAGATTTAAAATACATTAGTGAGTCTCAGTCGGGATACCTCATAAAAATTCCTGACTTGATAAAAACATCGCGAGTGGGGGCAATGCAACCTGTACTTGCTTTACCTTTTTTCCCACAAAAGCCGGAAGTATGCCCTGCAAATACCCTTAGAATTTTTCTAGAAAAAACAAAAGACCGTCGTAAAGACCATTCATTTTTATTTATCTCCTCGAGAAAACCATATAAAAGAGTAGGCTCACAAACTTTGTGTAGATGGGTTAAGAGTGTTCTGCATAGCAGTGGTATTGACACATCTGTATTTAGTGCACATAGTACAAGACATGCTTCTACATCTAAGGCCTACATGGCTGGTATTAGTTTAGATGTAATTAGAAGTACGGCTGGGTGGAGTCAGAACTCCACAGTGTTTGCCAAACATTATAATAAAATCATTACCAGCGGTGATTCAAATGATTATGCTAGGAATTTATTAAATAATAATTGTTAGTTATTCTTTACTATCCAAGAGAAACAAAAGTGATTAATAGATGTTTAAGAAATATAATCTGATCTTATAATTGTTAAGAAACAAAGTCCCCTTAATAATTAATTAATTATTAAAAAGGGACCTAGTCTAAATAAAGAATTATGTATTATGTTTTAAGAAAGACTGATTAAATAAGTAAATTTATTTCCATTTATAAATCTGCTTTAATTTACTCTCCTTTTCAATATATTTCACGACTTCTAACTCTCTCAACATCTACTTATGTTTATTGCTAATATTGAGAACGAAGCTTGAAGAGTAATTGATGATCAAACGAACTTACCTGTACGTGAAGTTCGATCATAATTACTCGAAGAGCTTCGTTCGAAGATATTAGCAACCCCCCCTCCCCCAGGCTCTGGCCGTGTTCCCTAGTCGTGAAATAGGTATCAGCTCAGCAATCCTCTAAACTAAATGAAGTTCGCCGATAGGGGTGGGCGCGACGAGTATGAAATAATCGACTCGATGATAAATCGACTAAGATACTATTATAATTATTTTTTTTTTTGTTATGGTCTCTCAAAATACAGTGCAACTGGCGGGTTCTGGCTGTGATACTACTTATGTTTATTGCTAATATCTTCGAACGAAGCTCTTCGAGTAATTATGATCGAACTTCACGTACAGGTAAGTTCGTTTGATCATCAATTATTGATATGATTATGTACAGCAAAATAGCCATTTAACAAAGTTACATCATAATTGGTTATGATTTAGTTAAACCTTCGAACATCAGAAAAGATAAAAGAAAGAGAAATAAGTACAGAAGCCTATTGAGGCGCAAGCCTAAATGTAAGTGAGAGTTAAGTGTTTGATTGTGGGTGTGTGTGTGTGTGTGTGTGTGTGTGTGTGTGTGTGTGTGTGTGTGAATGTGTGTGTGTGTGTAAGTTATTTTTTTTTTTTTTTTTTTTAAATAAGCATTATTAATAACTGTTCTGTATCTTCATAACTAAGAGCCTTCAACCAATCTGATACAGTCTTTTTGCAGCGATATTTGGTAGACGAGTAAATATATACTTTCTGGTTTATTTTATCATACAAATATCTTCCCAAATAGCCAAAGAATTTTCCAGAGAAAGCCGTTGACCACTGATTATCAACCGGAATGCTAATTCTATATTTCAACCGCTTATCATGGGCAGGTTGATATTGTAACAGAGAGTGTTGTTTGAGAACAGTATTTAGGATATAGAGCTGTCGCACCGTCAGAACATCTGACAGTTTGTACAAATCTCTGGTGGGAAAGAAAAAAGGCAAAGAGAGGCTGACTTTCAGAACAGCCCGCTGGGCCCTTTCCACCCTTATTAAATTAGTTTTGCAGGCACCACCCCACACTGTAACACAATAGGTAAGGATAGGCTGGCATAATGACATGTAGACCATCCTGACAACATCTACGCTGGCAATGTGTCTTAAATTTTTAAAGATGTAGATCAACTTGCGGATCCTTGAGGAAAGTAGGTCTATGTGGTGGCTGAAACTCAATGTGCTATCAATCATAACTCCAAGATATTTAGTGTGGGAAACTACTTCAAGATGGTCACAGTTACAATTTTGCTCTGAATCACACGTGTGAACTGATATAATGTTGTCGTTAAGTGTGCTGGGTGAAATCTTTTTCATTGCAAAGGGTATATACTTGGTTTTTTCGACATTAAGCGTTAGTCCATTATTCCGAAGCCATGAACAAACAACATTGAATCCCCTTTGTGCGACAGTGTAGGTTTCGTCCCATGTGTCGCCATAAAAAACCAGCGCAGTATCATCAGCAAACGTAATGATTTTGCCGTTCGTTAATGGCGTGTTACAGAGATCATTGACGTAAATTAAAAAGAGGGTAGGGCCCAGCACGCTGCCCTGTGGAACACCAAATTCAATGGGGAGATCATCACTTGTAACTTCACCAATCCTTACTCTCTGGTGCCTGCCGGACAAATAGTCGGAGAATAGCTTGTGTTGGTTTCCACGGATACCTAGCCTTTCCAGTTTATCCAATAAGAGTGGGACAGAGACCGTGTCAAATGCTTTCGCTAAATCAAGGAATATAGCAATAACCTTTTTCCTTTTATCTAGCTTTGATACAATAAAATCAGTTAAGTCATGAACAGCGTCATTAGTAGAAGTACCAGCTCTAAAGCCAAATTGTGATTTCGATAGGATGTTACAATTCTCAAGATAATTCATTAAGCGTTTATTTAGAAGTTTTTCAATTATTTTTGATATAGTAGGAAGAATAGAAATAGGTCTGTAGTTGTTGACACAGGCTCTGTCACCACTCTTATAGACCGGAATGACTTCAGCATATTTAAATTCATCGGGAAAGACTCCTGTAGTAAATACTAGATTAGTAATATATGTCAAGGGGGATATTAATACTTCAAGATAGCGTTTTAAAAATGCACCAGAGATATTGTCGCGCCCAGTGGCATTTACTTTTTTTAAGCCCATTATAACACTACCCACCTCCGACTCCGTAACAGGGTTAAGAACAAAAGAGGATACTCGACTATCGTCCTGTGGTTGTTTAGGTAAGTCATAGCTTTTTATTTTATTTGCAAGGTTTTTACCGATTGATGTAAAGAAGCTGTTGATGCTGTTAACCGAAGAGATTGGATTGCTTGATGTTAGCAAATCATCTGTACTATTATTTTTTTTGTTGTAACTCGTAACCTTCTTTATAGTGTCCCATAATGTTTTATTGTTGATTTTAGATGCATTTGCCAATAAATTTGTCTCGTAGTCTTTTTTTAACTTTTTGAGAAGTCCACTGCAAAAGTTACGATATCTAAAGTAAGTTATTCTGATAGTATCATCATTTGGATTTTTCTTTAATTTTATATGTAGTTTATCTCTGTTTTTTAAGCATTTCAGCAGTCCTACTGTAATCCACGGTTTCTTTATACGTTTACGGTTTGGAGTTTTTATAAATTGTGTATTTGATTCTATTGCCGTACTTAGGTGCATTATAAACTGAGAAGTAGCATTTCTTGCATCGCCTATCTCGTACAGAAATTTAAAACACATTTTATTTATATCCGCATCTAGTCCATCGTAATTAATTTTTTTGATGACGCCAGAAGCTTTTTGTTGAACATGACACTTTAATGTAATAATAATACTATTATGGTCAGTTAGCGAGGTCTGGGCAACATAACAATGAGCTGGGAGTATAGTTTTAAGCATAATGTGATCTAAACAGGTTTTGCTGTGCGTGGGTAAAAGATGAGCAGGTAATATACTATGTGAAGCGAGAACATTTAGGTATAGATGCGAGTTTGGATCTTTATTAATGGGTGATATATCTACATTAATATCTCCTATAATTATGATATTAGAAAATTTTAGTCTGCAGAGTAGTTGGTCAAGTGCTTCAATAAAAGGTCGAACATTTTTATAACTGGGCGGCCTATAGATAGCAACTAAAACTGTACTACAGTCTATTCTCAAGACCACACAATTAGCATCTTGCAAAACAGTCTCCAATACAGTAACCTGAAGAGTATTTTTATAATAAATAATTACACCTTCATTCTGTGACAAATTGTCATCATTCTTAATATAGTTATAGCCATCTATAGTTGGAATAAACGGGGTATGACGGAGCCAACATTCAGTGACGACTATGACATCCCAGCAAATACCTGACCTATCTAAAAGCGTCAAGAGTCCAGAGAAATTACGGTGAATACTACGAATATTTTGGTGAATTATTTTTAAGCTCTGATGTGGCAGCTTTATTAATTTATAGCAATCTTCTATTTCACAAGTAGTTGATTGAGCGATTTGCAGTTCGTCTAGCAAGCCGTTTATTACATTAGTACAATCGAATTTTAACATAGAACTTGTAATTGTGTGATATTACATACATCTTAATAGGCAACAAACAGCGGCCTGCGGCAATGCGGGAATAAGCGATTTTTATAATAAGTATATGAGGTAAGATTTCATGAATTATATAAATGGTATAACCTTTAGTGTTTTTGTATGTTTTATATATTATTAGAATTATGAGAGCGAATGATAGGTAAGTAAATCTTGCGTGAAGTATCCCCAAATATGGAAGTGAGTGTGGGTGTGTTTGTGTGTATGTGTGAGTGTGAAAGGCTTTAAAACTTAATATATTACATAAGGTAAAACAAATAATTTTTAAACCGCTGAATAGCAAACAAATACAATTCGATGAATGTAGTCATTTTGGTAATAAGTTATTTAAATCTTGTTCGCTGCCGATACGAAGCGGGATTGAATTCTGTGTTTTCTTTATAAATACTTTGCCATATGTAGTCCAAGTACTGTGGTATTGGTTTTCTTTAATAAATTGTCTAGCTAGATATGCTAGTCTTCTCCCAAGACTTGTTAAAGACTCATCGATAAAAATCGGTTTGATAGGTCCCGATAGTTTAAGATGAGCAGAGTTCAGTTTGTTGTTCTGATTCTCTTTGTTAAAAATTCTACATTGCCTAATAAAACCATCTTTACACGATGTTGTGAGAAATTTCACCACAACATGATTGCTAGTTTCGTTTTTAGTTTTCAAGCGATAAACATCCTGAATTTGAGAGTCAGATATAGGACAATTAACCACTTCACCGATGCTTTTAACCAATGAGCCTAGAATAATTTTATTTTCAGGATTTTGTTTGGATATATTACGGAGTTCTACATAAGTTGCACGTGAGTTTAATTCCAATTGTTCAATCTTACCTTCAAGTAATTCAATTTTTGACTCATAGGCTTTATTTTTATTTTCTAATTGGGTAATTTTTTCCACAAATTCATCATATTTATTTGACAAAAAGTCCATACTTTTCTGGATATCAGTGTTTTGATCCTGGATTTTTTGCATAAACTTAAAGAGTTTCTCAAATTTACTGTCCTGTCCACTTTCCAATGACGCAAACATATCCTTCATTTCTTCCCGAATGGATGTGATTTCTGACGATCTCTCGCCATCATCCAATAGCCTGCGCTTTAATCGACGACTTATAATTTTATCCGAATAATCGGCTTGCACTTCATCATGAACGGCAATATGCAGTTGAGGGTCCGATCCATAGGACGAGACCGGCGTCTTGGACAGACTTAGTTGATATAAAGATTTTGGCGATTGTTTAGCAGCCATTATAAATAAAAGATAAATTCGCAAATGAAAGGAGAATGCAATCACAGGGAGCCGCCCTCTAAGAGAAGTGCGGAACTAATCAGATGCGTAGGCGCGCAGCGCACTAGGGAAGTGGGCGGTACTCCTAGACGATGGCGGCTGGTATGCGTGTGAGTGCCAATCTAAGCGTCCTTGGGGCGTGGTGATAGATGTTCTTAAGGCAAGTGGGCAGCATGCAACAGGTGGGCAGCATGCAACAGGTGGGCAGTACACAATGATTACCTGGAATGTTGCTGTCCCGTTCCACTTAATAGTCACCTCTCAAGTTAAGTGTATGCAGGCCTCCTAGCAATGCTTGTCTCCTGGTAGTTATATTCCGTCAGCAGTAATTTGTCGACAACAAACTAGAAATGTTGCTGTCTCGTTGGACTAGAGTTTGATCCTTTTCTAACCACAACTTCAGCTTGCTTGCGGCGTATGTTCTCCTGGTATATACTTTATTTATTTATCACTATTTAATTCTTTTAAGAATGAAATATTTATTTCTGCGAATTACTAAGCACACGACCGTACACTACGGTATCCGGAGGGGAGAGGAATATCATGACCACAAAACGCAATCTGAGTAACAATTGTCTGTTTGCAGCGTGTATTGGACATATCCATTAACTGTGACTAATTAGTGCCTCGCTAGTTTTCAGTTAGCGATCTAACCGCGACAGAAATTGTACTGAAATTGAGTTGTAACGTGTATTTTGTAACTGAAAATTACAGGCTGATTTTAATTTTAACGTGAAAGTAATTTGAACTCTCACATTCAATTAACTTAGACAGAATGTGCACTTATATGATTAGGTAGATAGATACCTACCATGATATGACCCTTCCACAATAGATCATAAATATATATAACTATTATAATATGATTACTTATTAAGTATATATAATATATATATATATATATATATATATATATATATATATATATATATATTTATCCTGCAAACGATTGGCCGTCCGCTGAAGGAAAAAGTGCATTTAAACGGGCGTCCACCAGCATTGAGCGTCCGTATACCGGACGCCACTTTTTTGAGCGGTTGCTCTGAGACGCTATTGGTCCCAGCTAGCCGTAGTACAAATATCGACGGAAGTAAAAAAATCGTTGAAATGGCTGCAAAAAAATATTAATAAGTTCCCGAAAATATCTCAGCGCGGGTGAGGCGCTGCTGCAGCGCGTATATCCACACGCGTATATCCAAGCTAATTTCTAGCTACGGACTCGGTTATTTGGCGTCCGTATTTGCGACGTTGCCAGCTCGAGCCATAACATTATGACTATAACTCAAACAATATCAATACTACAGTCAATACAATATACAAAGTCTTCGAACACATAGGTTTTGCGTTCTATTCGGCGCCCCTCGTGTTATGACATCACTTTATTAATCAATGAACTAAGTTAATTATATAATATTACATTTGTTACATTAATTACTTTTTTATAAAATATGAAGATAGTTTGAGACTCGGAAAAGAACTTTGAATACTTTTATCTCTGAAATCATCTATGGGGTAAAAGGAGAATAGAAGTTAGTATAGGGAATCTACACCTGCTATATCGAATTGTATTATATCTGATAAGGTACCTAATAGAAAAGGGTGGAAGTTTGCATAACCGTTCTACCGATTGTATAGGGGAAACAGAAAGTTTTGGTCAATTTTCAAGACGTAAATTAAGTTATGAAACACAAAAAAGAACTTTCTGCAAGACACATAGGTTGAAATTCGTAAACAAAAATGTATCGACTCCTATAATAAATTGATCAGCTGATCGAAATTTTTGAATAGGAGACGAACGTTTCGTAGATAGATACATCGTCTAGAATGACTACACCTTTCTGTTACGCCCAGTACATTGGTAACCTACCTATCGGTATTTGTTATTTAGTATCGTTAAACTGACGCAAAGCTTTGTGCTATGTACGTACACATAATACGGACGTCCTATTGCAATATACAGACGCCCAATAGCTGTATACGGACGTCCAATTGCACAAGACGGACGTTCAATTGCAATTGTGATTATGATTTCATCATATATCATCATTTATAATTTTCCGAGCGGTTTCTTTCGCAGAGAATACATTTTACTTGGTCACACCTTACTTTATATTCACAATTCATTAAAGCATGCTGTCCAGCACATTTGATACATTAAATACTTGTTTAATGAAATATGAAGATAGATTGAGACTCGGGGAAGAACTTTGAATACTTTTACCTCTGAAATCATCTCCTAAGGGGTAAAAGAAGAATAAAAGTTTGTATAAGAAATCTATACCTGCTGTAGCGATTTGTATTATATCTGATAAGGAAATAGAAAAGGATGGAAGTTTGCATAATATTTTGGACTCCTATAATAAATTGATCATCTGATCGAAATTTTTGAATAGGAGACGAACGTTTCGTTGATAGATACACCGTCTAAAATGACTACACCTTTCTGTTACGCCCAGTACATTAATACCTATCGGTATTTGTTATTTGGTATCATCAAACTGACGCAAAGCTTTGTGCAATGTATGTACACATAATACGGACGTCCTATTGCAATATACAGACGCCCAATGGCTATATACGGACGTTCAATAGCTGTATACGGACGTTCAATAGCTGTATACGGACGTTCAATAGCAGAATACGGACGTTCAATTGCAATTGTAATCATGATTGCATCATAATAATATATCATTTATAATTTTCCGAGCGGTTTCCTTCGCAGAGAATACATTTTACTTGGTCACACCTTACTTTATGTTCGCAATTCATTAAAGCATGCTGTCCAGCACATTTTACACATTAAATACTTGTTTAATGAAATATGAAGATAGTTTGAGACTCGGGGAAGAACTTTGAATACTTTTACCTCTGAAATCATCTCCTAAGGGGTAAAAGAAGAATAAAAGCTTGTATAGGAAATCTCTACCTGCTGTATCGATTTGTATTATATCTGATAAGGAAATAGAAAAGGATGGAAGTTTGCATAATATTTTGGACTCCTATATTAAATTGATCATCTGATCGAAATTTTTGAATAGGAGACGAACGTTTCGTTGATAGATACACCGTCTAAAATGACTACACCTTTCTGTTACGCCCAGTACATTAATACCTATCGGTATTTGTTATTTGGTATCATCAAACTGACGCAAAGCTTTGTGCAATGTATGTACACATAATACGGACGTCCTATTGCAATATACAGACGCCCAATGGCTATATACGGACGTTCAATAGCTGTATACGGACGTTCAATAGCTGTATACGGACGTTCAATAGCATAATACGGACGTTCAATTGCAATTGTGATCATGATTGCATCATATATCATCATTTATAATTTTCCGAGCGGTTTCTTTCGCAGAGAATACATTTTACTGGGCACACCTTACTTTATATTCACAATTCATTAAAGCATGCTGTCCAGCACATTTGATACATTAAATACTTGATTTATAAAATATGAAGATAGTTTGAGACTCGGGAAAGAACTTTGAATACTTTTACCTCTGAAATCATCTCCTAAGGGGTAAAAGAAGAATAAAAGCTTGTATAGGAAATCTCTACCTGCTGTATCGATTTGTATTATATCTGATAAGGAAATAGAAAAAGGTGGAAGTTTGCATAACCGTTCTACCCATTGTACAGGGGAAACAGATAGGTTTGGTCAATTTTCAGGACGTAAATTATCTCATGAAACACAACAAAGAACTTTCTCCAAGACACATAGGTTGAAATTCGAAAACAAATGTTTGGACTCCTATAATAAATTGATCAGCTGATCGAAATTTTTGAATAGGAGACCAACATTTGGTTTTTGGGATCTACCTCATGTTTTATGGTAAATTTGTCCAGTTTCGTTGATAGATTATTGGTTTTAAATGATTACACCTTTCTGTTACGCCCAGTACATTGGTACCTATCAGTATTTGTTATTTAGTATCGTCAAACTGACGCAAAGCTTTGTGCTATGTACGTACACATAATACGGACGTCGTATTGCAATATACAGACGCCCAATAGCTGTATACGGACGTTTAATTGCAGAATACGGACGTTCAATAGCAATTATGATCATGATTGAAGATATACGATACTATGTGACTGTAAGCTACCAACTGTAAGCAGAAAGCATGGTTCCCAGTATTTCTTAGTTTTTTTATCATAATAAATATGAAATTACAAAATTTACCAAATTTCATTAGAGTTCTTCAATAGGTGTTGCGTGAAAGATGGGCATAAGACATTCATTGACCATTCAATCCATTAATTGATAATAATAATTAATATGTGTTAATTATTGTTAATAGTTATGTGTTAATTATGTGTTTAATAGTTATGATATTGGTATCAACAGAAATAATCCCGATAGTTGTATCGGTGAACGGTTTAGTCCCAAAGAGCCTCTCACAAAATCTCGAGAGGCTCGGCGTCAATAGCAAGTCGGTGACCGATGCAGAAAGCGGTCTTGCTGGACAATGCCCGTATAGTTCGTCGGTTTCTTTCCCATTAGGCTCCACCACTCCGGTTGACTGTTGTTGCGGACCTCGTCGGAGTGCGTCCTGCCGCCTTTCGAGGCGAGGCAGTGTTATATCCAAAATAATAATTAATAAAAAGAAAGTAATATTGATTAATTCAACATTAAATGTATTTTTATTTTTTTATTTTATATTTAAAAATGTAATTTATAAGAGAAATAAATGAATAATGAATAATAATTATGATAATAGGATAATTATAAGGTGGTCGTATGTTATTACACGTGGGGCATCCGGCATCCGTATATAGATTATAGATATAAAACTAACAAATGTTTAAATATATGAAATGTTGAAATTGTGTGTCACAAGCAAGCGGTAGGTATCTAAAGAGATGATAAAAGTAAATCTGGCAACGTCGCATTCCCCAAAGTACCTACCATCCTGTCAGGACGTTACATAATCGACGCCATGGCTGAAGTACCACCTATATATCCTGGATGCCTGTAATGTATCATTATGGTTCGGGGTTCAAAAATGTCTGGGCATAACTGCATGACGAATATCTCGAAAAATTTAAATATCAAAAAATGATGTACCCCACGCAGCTAGAAATAAAAAAACTAAGCAATATTCATCGAAACATGTTAGAAAAAGTAAGGGGAACCCGGGGACGTCGTACTGATGGGCTTTGTGCATGACGCCAAAATGATTCTGGGATGTAAATATATATTTACATCCCAGAATCATTTTGGCGTCATGCACAAAGCCCATCAGTGCGACGTCCCCGGGTTCCCCTTACTTTTTCTAACATGTTTCGATGAATATTGCTTAGTTTTTTTATTTCTAGCTGCGTGGGGTACGTCATTTTTTGATATTTAAATTTTTCGAGATATTCGTCATGCAGTTATGCCCAGACATTTTTGAACCCCGAACCATAATGATACATTACAGGCATCCAGGATATATAGGTGGTACTTCAGCCATGGCGTCGATTATGTAACGTCCTGACAGAATGGTAGGTACTTTGGGGAATGCGACGTTGCCAGATTTACTTTTATCATCTCTTTAGATACCTACCGCTTGCTTGTGACACACAATTTCAACATTTCATATATTTAAACATTTGTTAGTTTTATATCTATAATCTATATACGGATGCCGGATGCCCCACGTGTAATAACATACGACTACTTGCCTACCTTATAATTATCCTATTAATTATCATAATTATTATTCATTTATTTCTCTTATAAATTACATTTTTAAATATAAAATAAAAAAATAAAAACACATTTAATGTTGAATTAATCAATATTACTTTCTTTTTATTAATTATTATTTTGGATATAACACTGCCTCGCCTCGAAAGGCGGCAGGACGCACTCCGACGAGGTCCGCAACAGTCAGCCGGAGTGGTGGAGCCTAATGGGAAAGAAACCGACGAACTATACGGGCATTGTCCAGCAAGACCGCTTTCTGCATCGGTCACCGACTTGCTATTGACGCCGAGCCTCTCGAGATTTTGTGAGAGGCTCTTTGGGACTAAACCGTTCACCGATACAACTATCGGGATTATTTCTGTTGATACCAATATCATAACTATTAAACACATAATTAACACATAACTATTAACAATAATTAACACATATTAATTATTATTATCAATTAATGGATTGAATGGTCAATGAATGTCTTATGCCCATCTTTCACGCAACACCTATTGAAGAACTCTAATGAAATTTGGTAAATTTTGTAATTTCATATTTATTATGATAAAAAAACTAAGAAATACTGGGAACCATGCTTTCTGCTTACAGTTGGTAGCTTACAGTCACATAGTATCGTATATCTTCAATCATGATCATAATTGCTATTGAACGTCCGTATTCTGCAATTGAACGTCCGTATACAGCTATTGGGCGTCTGTATATTGCAATACGACGTCCGTATTATGTGTACGTACATAGCACAAAGCTTTGCGTCAGTTTGACGATACTAAATAACAAATACTGATAGGTACCAATGTACTGGGCGTAACAGAAAGGTGTAATCATTTAAAACCAATAATCTATCAACGAAACTGGACAAATTTACCATAAAACATGAGGTAGATCCCAAAAACCAAATGTTGGTCTCCTATTCAAAAATTTCGATCAGCTGATCAATTTATTATAGGAGTCCAAACATTTGTTTTCGAATTTCAACCTATGTGTCTTGGAGAAAGTTCTTTGTTGTGTTTCATGAGATAATTTACGTCCTGAAAATTGATCAAACCTATCTGTTTCTCCTGTACAATCGGTAGAACGGTTATGCAAACTTCCACCTTTTTTATTTCCTTATCAAATATAATACAAATCGATATAGCAGGTATAGATTCCCTATGCACACTTCTATTCTCCTTTTACCCCTTAGGAGATGATTTCAGAGATAAAAGTATTCAAAGTTCTTTCCCGAGTCTCAAACTAACTTCATATTTTATAAATCAAGTATTTAATGTATCAAATGTGCTGGACAGCATGCTTTAATGAATTGCGAACATAAAGTAAGGTCTGACCAAGTAAAATGTGTTCCCTGGAAAGGAACCACCCGGCAAATTATAAAGTATGCTCGGTTTTGCAAGAACTACTTAAAGTTACATACCCATTTATTTAAATACTTGTTAGGTTTATAACCTATCTACTAAAAACTTTAGTGAAATTTGGTAGATTTTGTAATTTCTTAATTACAATTAAAAAAAAAAGAAAAGTACTGCGAACCGTGCTTTCTGTTTATAGTTGGTAGCTTACAGTCATATAGTACCGTCTATCTTCAATCGTGATCATAATTGCAATTGAACGTCCGTATTCTGCTATTGAACGTCCGTATACAGCTATTGGGCGTCTGTATATTGCAATAGGACGTCCGTATTATGTGTACGTACATAGCACAAAGCTTTGCGTCAGTTTGACGATACTAAATAACAAATACTGATAGGTACCAATGTACTGGGCGTAACAGAAAGGTGTAGTCATTTAAAACCAAAAATCTATCAACGAAACTGGACAAATTTAACATAAAACATGAGATAGATCCCAAAAACCAAATGTTGGTGTCCTATTCAAAAATTTCGATCAGCTGATCAACTTATTACAGGAGTCCAAACATTTGTTTTCGAATTTCAACCTATGTGTCTTGGAGAAAGTTCTTTGATGTGTTTCATGAGATAATTTACGTCCTGAAAATTGACCTAACCTATCTGTTTCCCCTGTACAATGGGTAGAACGGTTATGCAAACTTCCACCTTTTTCTATTTCCTTATCAGATATAATACAAATCGATACAGCAGGTAGAGATTTCCTATACAAGCTTTTATTCTTCTTTTACCCCTTAGGAGATGATTTCAGAGGTAAAAGTATTCAAAGTTCTTTCCCGAGTCTCAAACTATCTTCATATTTTATAAATCAAGTATTTAATGTATCAAATGTGCTGGACAGCATGCTTTAATGAATTGTGAATATAAAGTAAGGTGTGCCCAGTAAAATGTATTCTCTGCGAAAGAAACCGCTCGGAAAATTATAAATGATGATATATGATGCAATCATGATCACAATTGCAATTGAACGTCCGTATTATGCTATTGAACGTCCGTATACAGCTATTGAACGTCCGTATACAGCTATTGAACGTCCGTATATAGCCATTGGGCGTCTGTATATTGCAATAGGACGTCCGTATTATGTGTACATACATTGCACAAAGCTTTGCGTCAGTTTGATGATACCAAATAACAAATACCGATAGGTATTAATGTACTGGGCGTAACAGAAAGGTGTAGTCATTTTAGACGGTGTATCTATCAACGAAACGTTCGTCTCCTATTCAAAAATTTCGATCAGATGATCCATTTATTATAGGAGTCCAAAATATTATGCAAACTTCCATCCTTTTCTATTTCCTTATCAGATATAATACAAATCGCTACAGCAGGTATAGATTTCTTACACAAACTTTTATTCTTCTTTTACCCCTTAGGAGATGATTTCAGAGGTAAAAGTATTCAAAGTTCTTCCCCGAGTCTCAAACTATCTTCATATTTCATTAAACAAGTATTTAATGTATCAAATGTGCTGGACAGCATGCTTTAATGAATTGTGAATATAAAGTAAGGTGTGACCAAGTAAAATGTATTCTCTGCGAAGGAAACCTCTCGGAAAATTATAAATGATGATATATGATGAAATCATAATCACAATTGCAATTGAACGTCCGTATTGTGCAATTGGACGTCCGTACAGCTATTGGGCGTCTGTATATTGCAATAGGACGTCCGTATTATGTGTACGTACATAGCACAAAGCTTTGCGTCAGTTTAACGATACTAAATAACAAATACCGATAGGTAGGTTACCAATGTACTGGGCGTAACAGAAAGGTGTAGTCATTCTAGACGATGTATCTATCTACGAAACGTTCGTTTCCTATTCAAAAATTTCAATCAGCTGATCAATTTATTATAGGAGTCGATACATTTTTGTTTACGAATTTCAACCTATGTGTCTTGCAGAAAGTTCTTTTTTGTGTTTCATAAGTTAATTTACGTCTTGAAAATTGACCAAAACTTTCTGTTTCCCCTATACAATCGGTAGAACGGTTATGCAAACTTCCACCCTTTTCTATTAGGTACCTTATCAGATATAATACAATTCGATATAGCAGGTGTAGATTCCCTATACTAACTTCTATTCTCCTTTTACCCCATAGATCATTTCAGAGATAAAAGTATTCAAAGTTCTTTTCCGAGTGTCAAACTATCTTCATATTTTATAAAAAAGTAATTAATGTAACAAATGTAATATTATATAATTAACTTAGTTCATTGATTAATAAAGTGATGTCATAACACGAGGGGCGCCGAATAGAACGCAAAACCTATGTGTTCGAAGACTTTGTATATTGTATTGACTGTAGTATTGATATTGTTTGAGTTATAGTCATAATGTTATGGCTCGAGCTGGCAACGTCGCAAATACGGACGCCAAATAACCGAGTCCGTAGCTAGAAATTAGCTTGGATATACGCGTGTGGATATACGCGCTGCAGCAGCGCCTCACCCGCGCTGAGATTTTTTCGGGAACTTATTAATATTTTTTTGCAGCCATTTCAACGATTTTTTTACTTCCGTCGATATTTGTACTACGGCTAGCTGGGACCAATAGCGTCTCAGAGCAACCGCTCAAAAAAGTGGCGTCCGGTATACGGACGCTCAATGCTGGTGGACGCCCGTTTAAATGCACTTTTTCCTTCAGAGGACGGCCAATCGTTTGCAGGATAAATATATATATATATATATATATATATATATATATATATAAGTGTATGTATATGTGTATATATGTAAGTGCGTGTGTATCTTGTATGTATGTGTATTTGTAATTTTATAGATAGGTTATAAATTCATTAATAATTAATTAATTGAGTACACCCACAACTACCGCTCTATCCATATCATGTATCCATCCAAAGGTTGCCTGGTAGAAATCGCTTTAAGCGATAAGGCCGCCCATTGTACTAGATTATTTTAAGAACATCCTGTAATGTAAAACTAAATGGTGTACAATAAAGAATATAATAAATAAATAAATAAATAAATAAATAAGTGAAGAAGGCCTTGGAGACTCAATAAATCTATATCATCATCATTCTTCCACCTCATTGGATATGTGCGCAGTGTCATTCGACGTGGTTCGGTCGGTTGAGAAGAAGAATAAAATGTAGGCGTTAGCTTTTTTAGTGATTTTATTTTAAACTTCATTAAAATATCTAAAAAAATGAATAAATATTCACGGACATTTCACACAATGTCCTCGGGTCCCAAGCTAAACTTTTATGCGTGTGTTAAATAAATAAATATTCATTGACATTTCACACAACGTCCTTTGGTCCCAAGCTAAGCTTATTATGCTTGTGTTATGGGTACCAGAATACGGATAGAATACATATACTACTATTTTTTTTTTGTAAATACATACTTATAATACATAGTAAAGACCCAGACGCAGTACAAACATTTGTATGACAGTTGAAAACATCACACAAATGATTGTTCTGAGCAGGCATCGAACCCGAGACCTCGTGAATGGCAGTCCGTTATATGAACCACTAGACCACGAGGCCCGTCAAAATAGCCCGTCATAATAAATGGTCAAAATATTTGATAAATTCTGAAACACAAGACTTAGATGAACTTATTCTAAAGCTTCACTATTTATTATTCTTTATTACTATAAACAGAACGGGTTCGATAACGTATCATGTCCTACATTCTTTTTGACGTTTTATGGTAACGATAAATGTGCGGGAATTCATGCATCCAATATAAATTTGGGAAAAAATGGAAACATTGCGGGCGATGGAATATTGAATCGGTCTTATGGGTATTATAACAAATTCCACTCTGTACTCCATCTAAAAATACATTCATCTAAATATAAAGTTAGTTTTTAGGGTTCCGTACCCAAAGGGTAAAAACGGGACCCTATTACTGAGACTTCGCTGTCTGTCCGTCCGTCCGTCTATCACCAGGCTGTATCTCAAGAACGGTGATAGCTAGAGAGTTGAAATTTTCACAGATGATGTATTTCTATTGCCGCTATAACAACAAATACTAAAAATAAAATAAAATAAATATTTAAGGGGGCTCCCATACAACAAACATGATTTTTTTACCTTTTCATGCTCTCATACAACAAACGTGATTAATTAAGTATTGCGTGTGTTGTTTGCTCATTTATTAATAACGTGCCTTATGTTGCATAGATAATGGTACGGAACCCTTCATGTGCGAGTCCGACTCGCACTTGAACAATTTATAATTGCATGCCAAGTATAATGCAAAAGAACTTTCCAGTTAAAAAACTGCAATTTCAGCTATACGTTGACAACACGTCAGTCAGTTGAGACTTTTACCTAATTTATATCTAAACAAGCTGCTGTCCGCAATTTCAAATGCGTGGAATTTAGAAACCTTAACAAATTATATAAAAAATCCATCTTCTGAACCACGCTATCATATAAAAATCCGCATCAAAATCCGTTGCGTAGTTGTCAAGGTATAAGCTCATATAGAGACATACATACAAAAATAATGACTTCGTTTTATAATAAGTAGGTATATAAATAATAGTAACTATAGTAGTGGCTGGGTTTTACGTTGCTGTATAAACCATAAAATTTCACGACAATTGATCTAGCAGTTATTTAGAGCCCAACAGAAATGTCACATGTACGATATTAAACAAGAGTATTGATACAAAGGTATTTAAAAAGAAATTTCAACGTTCAAGTAATACTTTTTCATACATAACACCTCTTGGGAAATGCGCATGAAAATTCATATTCTGATTTCCATTTTAAATGAAATTCGAGCTTTGGTGTGGGTTTTGTACGAAGTCGGTAACATGGTGTATTGCAGATGTGTATTTTGCTAGAGCATAAAATATTGTCACCTCATTTTACAGGCATCGTGGTTTATAGGTATGTGTATATTTTAAAATATCACAAAGAACCCAGGGCTACTGCAGCTAGGTATATACAAGGAAGTAATCCATCGATTTGTTGATAAAAATCATTGATATCGGCGGTGCCCACGTCTGTATGGACTTTGAAAGCCACGTTCTACGCATATCAGGAAATATAGATACGGGCAGTATGTGTCTCGTATCGCACTAGCAGAAAGTTTAGATTTAATGCTGCCGCAGTGAATGTGTTATGTAATTTTCGTGCACAATGATGCACGTTCAATTCCCGTGTATGGCTATTAAAGAAAATAACAATATTCTAAGAAAACATTTTAGGTATCTAATATATAAAGTTCTCGTGTCACAGTGTTCGTTCCCATACTCCTCCGAAACCGCTTGACCGATTCTTATGAAATTTTATATGCATATATTCAGTAGGCTACTATCTATTTTTAATACCCCTAAGTTGTAAGGGTTGTCCACCCCTGACTGTATGGCAAAACAACGTTTGCTAGGTCAGCTAGTATCTATCTAAATTTTTTAAGATGCTAGCCTTCACCTACATCTTTATACGCATGGATGACTTATAAAAACTGTATCAAAATTCAATGCGTAGTTTTAAAGATTTTTGGTCTTATTCATAATGACTTATCGGAGAGATAATAAACGTTTTAGCGTAAAAATACTATTATGAATAACAGGTTTTGACAATTTTTGGGAACCGATTTTAGCGAACTGTTAAACCTCCGATAAGTCACTATGAATAAGACCATAAAGCTTTCGTAGAATAAATACATAGCAGTATACAAAAATAACGACTTTGTTTTATAATACCTAAATAAAAATAAAAAACTGTATAAACACTTTTACGACCATTTTTAATAATCAATCACCAATTTGTTATCCTCGTTTAACAGTAAGATATTTAAATCTCCTGTCAAATTTCCAGTAGGGAATGCTGACAACAGTAGCTTATTGATATGCAAGTAACCGATAATTTTAAAAGAATTGCCTATGAATGAACCAAGTGTTCGTGTGGTGACCGATCAAGAATACAAATGTCATGTTTCCTACTGTGCTCAACAACACAACTATGTAATGGTCTGGAAGAAGGAGAGGAGAAAATAACCTAGAGTTTTGTGTTGTATTGTCTTTAAGATGTCTCCACCTTGTACGGACGGGCGGCCCATGGCGAGGTAGAGCGACGATATTGTCAAGGTCGCGGGGAGTCATTGGATGCAAGCAGCACAAGACCGCGCGTTATGGCGGTCTATGGGGGAGGTCTGTGTCCAACAGAGGACGGTGATAGGCTGGATGGATGGATGGAAGATGTCTCACAACACATGTTTAAAAACAACATTGTTTAACTTTGTTACAAATTGTTACGAGTAATATTATCTTAACAATCTGCTGTCACGTATAATGTCTAGGCGCTTGTAACTTGAAGCTGAACTTCCATCATAAATTACTTGTAATAAGATCGCTACGGTGAGGAACGCTTTAGTTGAAATTTTAAACTAATTACAAGAAAATGCACGTTGAGTCCCAGGGTGCTGTTAGAGCCAGCTTTGAGATAATAAATTATTATCTTCTGTAAGACACAAAACTTGAAACGAAACTCTGTGGTAAGACGCCTGGTCAGCGCGACATAAGAAGACTAATTAACGTTAAATAAAACTACTTTTTACGGATTTAGACGCGTATATTTGTTTTAAATTTTAGCCCGACGTTTCGGAGACTTTGCAGTCACCATGGTCACGGGTGAGACTCTAAAAATCCGTACAAAGTAGTTTTATTTAAGCAAATGAGTCGCGCAAATGTTAGAAAAATCTAATTAACCTTCTGAAGTAGAACAGGCCCGTGCCGTACCAAAAATAAACAGAGTAGTGGGTAGGTCATTTTTATTGTGGAAATGTATTTGTAAAGTCCTTTAAATTGACTAATTATAGCAATAAATAGTAGTTACCACGTTGAGAGGATTCATTAAATTATTTCCACGACCATCGTGGTGGTACCTACTCAACGTGCTAACTGGTTGACTGAGAAGTCTCTGGAACAAGGAACTAAAATTTGTAATAAAATATACGCGTTTAAATTCGTAAAAAGTAGTTTTTTAAATGTTAGTGAATGTAAAACTATCATATATATAAAATTCACGTATCACAGTGTTAGTTACCGTACTCCTCCGAAACGGCTTGACCGATTTTTATGAAATTTTACATGCATACTCAGTAGGTCTGAGAATCGGCCAACATCTATTTTTCAAACCTTTTCTTTTAGTAGGTTTAAACAACGCGAACGTTTGCCGGGACAGCTCGACAGCTCGTTGATATCTCTAATATATAAAATTCTCGTGTCACAATGTTGGTTCCCATACTCCTCCGACACGGCTCGACCGATTCTTATGAAATTTTATATGCATATTGACTAGGTCTTAGAATCGGCTACTATCTATATTTCATACCCCTAAGTGTTGTCCACCCCTGACATTTGTATAGCAAAACAACATTTGCCGGCTCAGCTAGTTTATAGTGGCAAGTTTTCGATCTTGTTTCAGAATCATGATGATTTCCTTTAAAAGGAAAATAAGTGTCAACCAATATACATCATAGTACAAAAGGAAGTCTTTCCGCTTGAGGATTGGTGTTATTTCCTTTTTACCGCAACCCGCCATTCTGCTGCATTCCTATCTATAATAAAGTGTTTTATATCTCTTGATTTGTATTGCTGTAAGTGCTGTAACGCTCGATTTGGTACAATGTCGGCAAGTTTTTGATATTTTTTATTTCATAGGTACCTACCTTTAAGAAACCTAAGGAATCTAAGGAACTTGGAAGATTGCTTGTTGAATTCTTTTACATTTTGGGTAAACACTATAAGAGGATTTTTAAATATTCGACATTTACGGGATCCATGTCACACGATATCCTGTTTAATTCGGTTAAATGAAATATTAAGGGAGACGAGTCTCGGACTAAGTTTAGTTGATTACTAATTACTTAATAGTGTTAAACAAAAACAAATAAATAATAAATAAATAAAATAAAATAAATAAATATTCATGGACATTTCACACAACGTCCTCTGGTCCCAAGCTAAGCTTGCTTGTGTTATGGGTACCAGAATACGGATAGACTACATATGCTACTTTTCTTTTTTAAATACATACTTATAATACATAGAAACACCCAGACGCAGTACAAACATTTGTATGACAATTAGAAAAATCAGACAAATGATTGTATCGAGCGGGAATCGAACCCGCGACCTCTTGATCGGCAGTCCGCTACATGAACCAGTCGACCACGAGGCTCGTCAAAATAAAATAATCAGCCTAATTCAAAAACAACAAAACACACAATATGATAATCCTGAATATTTTTTAAGTTATCGCATTGTCATTGGTCATTAACATGTGTGCAAAATTTCAGATCAATCCGACTAATGCAAGTGGGTGAAAATTACTTTAAAAGATTCTATTATTCTATTACATAGATTAATACATTGATAGATTTGACCTATTAAAAGCATGTGTAAAAACGCGACTTTTGAATTATGAGAAAACAAAAATAATGTAATCATTTTACAATTTAGAATAAATGCATGTAGACAACTTAGAAATGCTAATATTTAATTTATTATAAATATTTTATCTACTGGAGAAATCCCCATTTGAAACCGCGCCAAAGGCTGTCAAAATAATAATTACTTGCTTCCTGCTCACAGTTTCAACAGCTATCTTAATATTATTAAATATTCATAGACTGTGCAAACATGTTATCTTTAAATATTTATGAAATAGTCTTTATAATTGGAGTTTACATTTACAGAGTTGAAGACAGATAAAAAAAAAACATCAAACCACAGCGGCAGCGTTCTGAAAATATTTAAGAAAGCAGCAGTAGAAAAGCACCATAAAGACAAGTGATAAAAGTAGAATGAAGAAGTGTATTTACGTTACGATTTTATGTATTTATTTTCCATCCTAAAGCGCAATACACATTGAGCCCGCCGGGCCGCCGACAAAGCCCGGCGACACAACCCGGCGGCCTGTATGAAAAGAATCATGTCGGCAACATGCGCCTGCGCGTGTTACCCGCCGACATGTTGGCGGCTTGGGTACGCCTGCGCTGTTGCCCGTCGACGCTCGACCTCTTTCATTTTTCCGTTTCTCATCTCAAGCCGCCGACATGCCGCCGACCAAATTTTCCGACTTGTAATAAGTGAAGCCGCCAACTAGACCGCCGACAAAAAGTTGCCGTGCATGCTTATTGCATATGTCGGCGGCCCGGCGGGCTCAATGTGTATTGCGCTTAAGGTTGCCTGTAAGAGATTGCACTTTGCCCTTTGTACATTTGTTGTAATATTTATAATTTTTCAAATTGTGATTTTAGAAATGTAATTATGTACAAATAAAGTGTTATCTATCTATCTATCTGTATTGAACCCTTTTAACTTCTTCACCGTCAGACAATTTTATCCATCTATCTGTGCGTAAGGTGATTGACAAAAAAAAATACAAGTGTCACCTCCAAGAGTCTTCCGTGGTGGCGCTGTATAAATTGACCGACGGAACCATTTTGCATGACACCTGCATTTAAACCAGAGTGCAGAGGAGGGTTGCTGTCAGGCAGGCGGTAAATCTGCCAAAAGCCTCTGCAACGTGGATACCTGTTGCTCCAATCCCAAATCACGGAATATGGGCAGAAGAATGAATGAATGAAAACGAATAAAAACTGAATATATTCAAATTCCTAATTTATTTATTTAAACAAAAAATCACACAGATAGGTGTACAAAATTATGCACTTTTACAATTTTAAACCATTCTGTACATACAAAAATTATAAACTCTGTCTCTTAAACTAGGACATCTTGTACCGTATGGTACGTTATCATGGCCCGGCAGGGTAAGGCGGAAATTTAAAAAAATAAATAAAAAACCGTATGGTACCTTAAGAGACAGCGTTCGGTAACAGAATTTTACAATATGTGCTTACAGTTTGTGGACGACAGTAAGATGATTTTATTTTAACAATAAATAATAAAGAATCTTTTTTTTATTACTGTATACCTGTGTTGTGTGTGTGTTTGTGTGAAAGGTGTATAATTGATTGTAGGTACGCGAGAGTAGTCATGTGGTTCTTTATATCTCCAAATATATGTACTGAGTACATAAGTGTGACGTTTGTTTAACTAATGTATGCGAGTAAGGATTCTGTTTGAGTATAGTCCTGCTTTAATAGCCATTCTGTGACAGTTGCTTTGACTATGTGTGTGTTTAGTTTGAGGATATTTAGGATTTTATGGATTTTTTTATAAATGTGCATGCTTATTGTATAGAACTGGTGTTAATATAGGTATAGTATATCTGAATTATATTAAACAAGGAACCAAAACATAGAATAAACTGTTCATACCTCTAGGGTCAAATTAATTTAAACAAAACAATCCCTTCTCTGTTGTTCAGTACATCAAAATGTTAATGTTAAAATAAACTTTACATTGAATCAATGTATTTATTAACCTGAAACATTTAATTGAAGAACTTTCGAAATTCTGTGAAATAGATATAATTTGTGATCATTGTGTCTACCTAGGAGCATTAGTTCGGTAACAAAATTGGTAGATAATTTAAAATTCTTTTTTAAGTTTTTACCCAAACTAACAGTAAAATATTAAATACATATATTTTATAATGCTATTCTAACTTACTTCTAACTTATTTACATTTTGGAACCCTACTCAAAGGGATTAGTTTCTTTTTTGCCTCACTATAATTATAGAAATCGCGCCTCCTTGTTTGGACACATTAGACGAGCCTCGTGGGCGAGAGATTTATGTAACGGACTTGCAGTTCACGAGGTTACGGGTTCGATTCCCGCTAGGGACAATCATTTGTAGTGTGATATTTATAATTGTCATACTTTATACTGCGTCTAATGTGTTTTCTATGTATTATCAGTATGAATTTACAAAATAAGAGTAGTATTACATCCGTATTCTGGTACTCATAACACAAGCATATATACTTAGCTTGTGACCAGATAATGTGATATGACCAGGAATATTTATTTATTTATATTCTTATAACCAATTTATAGTCCACAGTGTCTGAATTTTTTGAGTAACACCGACTCGTACTGCACAATACGGTTGCATCAAAAATTTATCTCACATATAATTAAGCTTTATGAAGTAATTGCCGAGGTTTTCCTAAAGGACTACAGCCTGGGGTCTTTACTTCAGTTTTGCCGTTGCGACACCCATATGTTGTAAACTTCTATGGACTACAGTAACCACTAAAGCGTATCTTAAGCTTGTTTGCCATGACGGAATCTAGTATAAAAATGTCTAGCAAGTTCAACAGCTAGGAACTATTAAGGACGCGGAAGGGAATGTTTATGAATGATTGAATGAATGAAAACTCTTTATTGCACGCCAGAAAATAACTTACAAATATTAATAACAATAAATCTTATATTAGGTACAAGAGGCGGTCTTATCGCAAATATGTATTGCAAATATAATTGTTTAGGTATAGATTAGAAAAAATACACTTTCCAAAGTAAAATATATTTATGATAGATATTTCAGCTTAGACTCTTAGGGCCTCGTTCACCATCTTCAAGTAAAGCGTTGATTAGTTACTTAATTGTTAAGTAATAGATACGAGTATCTTCTGTCAATTTCAATTTTTTAATCTTAAGATTACTGCTACTCGAACGTCGTGAACGTCGCACGTGTGACTTTAACTAGCGATTAGTCTACTTGGCGCTTTACTTGAGAATGGTGAAAGAGGCCCTTAGACTATTAAAATACAAAATAATTGCCCAATTTCCACATTAATGAAACGAAAAAGCAAGGAGAGTATTGTATAAACAGCTTCTGTAGCCTGTAATTTTATTCTAAAACTAGTCTTACTTAAAAACTCTCTAACACAAAAAACATCTACAAAATGAGTATTTTAAAAAAAAAGTTCAACCGACTCCATGTGCCTTTGAAATTTGAGGGTTTTCTTCGATTTCTCAGGAAATAACCATCACATTCTGACCTGGTGCCAATGGGACCACACGCAAACCAGCTTTCAAATAAAAAATAATCATTAAAATCGGTTCGCCCAGTTGAAAGTTAAGAGTTAAAAAAAACAACATACAGACGTATTGAGAACCTCCTTCTTTTTTTGAAGTCGGTTACTACATGCTTAACTACTCATACACTGCAGCAAGTTGAGCAATATCTTAAGGAAAAGATTTGTAACAATCAAATACCAGTTTTTATTGTATTCTATTTACTTGTATATTAATATTATGATCAAAGTTTAAATAAAACCACTTTTTTTACACTTTAGATTTAGGCGCGTGTATTTGTTTTAAATTTAAAAAGGTGGTTTTATTTAAACAGTCGCGCAATAGTTAGAAAATATTATGATCAAAGTGGTTAAAAAAAAACGCGATCTGTTTCCAAAATTAATAAATTATCTTTTAGTTATGTTAAATTTAGTTGTGCATGTAGAATTGGAACCAATAAGTACTATCTCAATAAATAAATTTATTGCGTGGAAACCCTTGGAGTGAGAAGTTAAGTATTCTCTTGACTTCATAGTAATCAATAGAGAATTCTACGCAAATAAAATATATGCGAGGAAGTTATATACTGCCCTAAAAATCAACCATAGTATATATATGTATAAAGTGCAGACTACGTAATTTAATATTTTAAAAAAACTTTGGCGACGCACGCCTTCCGCACTTCCCTGTAAGCCATCTTTAAAAATATATTTTCTTATACCCATACACATCATTGTAAAATATTGTAACATGTTCAACGTGTTTAAATCGCAGTTGAATATCGCCTGATCAGCCAAAGTCATTTTTTTCATCATATTTTGTATATTATCATCACGAAAATAAAATTCGTTACTCTGGAAGTAATCATAAGCTTTCATCAATGTTTCAAATTTTTTATAAATGTCCACGACTCTGTAACATATAAACTGGTTAATAGAGTGTTCTAGTATCTGTGAAAACCTTTTAGGCAGGTAGCAAGGAGTTTGAAATGTGTAATAATTCTATGGTATAATAGCATAATAATAATACGAGCTGGAAGGCGTACCTACTTGAAAACTACCGCGACAAGCTCTACCGGGATCGGTCCATCATTACGGACAGGACTATTCTTGCAAATAAGCCTTATATTACACACCAATAACACAAGCGATATAGCTAAGCTTGGGACCAGAGGACGTTGTGTGAAATGTCCATGAATATTTATTTATTATTTATTGTGCTGATGGACTGTATGGAGTCTCGGGTATTTCTAGTGGATATCACCATCCCATATGACGAGAACTTCGTGCGAGCTGAAGCTGACAAGAAGACCAAGTATCTGGACTTGGCGCACGAAGTTACCGACATGTGGAGAATGATAACGACAGAAATAATCCCGGTAGGTAGTTGTTGGTGGTTGGTGAACTGTTTGGTCTCAAAGAGCCTCTCACACCACCTCGAAAGGATTGGCGTCAATAGCAAGTCGGTGACGGCCCAGATGCAGAACGCATCTTCGGAGTGCATCATGCCGCTTTTTAGAGAGCTTTTTTTCGCAGAGTTTAATCCACAATAATAATAAATTTATTGATTTCTGCCTAAAATTCTTAGTGTTAGTAATTAAAATACTTATAAACTAGTGTCAGTAACATTAAAAGATTTAAAAATAAAACAAATTACATAAAAATCAAGAAAATACAAACAAGCTATTTCTCTGCTAGAGAACTGAACACTAGACACTCAGTGCGTAGGACAGCGGAGGACAGTCCCACCTGCAACATAATGCTCTCGGGATGCGGTTTGAGCTGCCGCGCACTCTCGCCATTAAAGAGACACTACTTTTTCTACTGGTGACATAAAAGTCATTAATGCCGTACTCTGCGAACATGCCAGAAGTACTACAGTAACGCGCCTACCCAGACAGCACCCTAAGGGCATTATGGTACTGAACATGCGGATGGCTTTATGTCTTCTGCGTAAAACTGACCCACAGACTACACGTGTACAAAGACTGGCAATATGCTCTAAAGAGTGACAATTTTACTTCATCTGTACATCGTGCAAATCTGCGGGACAGCATGTTGCATCGAACAGCCAGCGACCTACATAAACGCGCTATAAGTATAAGTATTTCAACCGAGTTACTCGCGTCAGTGTCCACTTAAGGCATATATATTTGGCCTAATCCCTATCAAAGTGGAGGAGACCCGGGCTCAACAGAGGGACGTTAATTGGCTGGAGATAGAGAGAGGGAGGCGACTGACTGCTGGTTAGCTATTAGCTGAAAAAGTCACAATGTTTATGAGTTGTTGTTGCTATAGTATCAACCACTCATCATCATAATTCGCCTGTGCTTGTCGCGTTATTTGGTGTCAGTAAAGTATTATGATAACAGTATGAAACCATGCGGTTTTTCAAACAGCCAAAAAAATAAAAAGTAACAAATCTTTGCTTACGAAGTGATTTCCTTAGGTTTCTTTCCCAGAATATTGAGGACGACATCCAATATATGAGCAGGTATATAATGCAAGAATAGAGACATCACCATATATAAGTATGTGTTTTTTATGAAATATGGCTTATTATACCACAACGCTTTTGGTGTTTGTAAATTTTGAATGTTATTATAGACTTCAATCTTTATAAATTCTAAATAAAAAAATCAAATTAGTTTTATAGCAACGGCGTTTCTAAGATATTTCTAACTCATGTTACAAACTAATGTCTGTACATTAGTTTGTAACATGAGTTAAAATAGAAAAATAAATAAATGAAATAGTTTCAGCTAGTTAAAATATTAATTTACTTATTTTAGCAATGGACTTGGCATGCTTTTACTTAATAAAGTAAATTATAGTGGTAGTAAAATGATCGTCTTGAACGGGACTTGAACCCGATCCCACAAAAATTTTTCTTAATGTGAGTTCATCATCACTTCGATGTTTCTGTACAACACAATCTACTAAACAGTTTGCACCAACTTGATCAATCGATCGTAAATATTATTCCTAATTTAATGTATAAAATTCACGTGTCACAGTGTTAGTTACCGTACTCCTCCTCGTTGTTACTCTCTCTTCTAATTCTAATTACGAAGACGGTCAAGTTTATTGAGCAAGTAATGGGTGCTTTGTAAGGGTTAGATACCTGAAGGCTAGGATGTGAAGGCGTTTACAAGTACGAAGTGATGGGGATTTTTACGGGTTTAGACGCGTATATTCCTAACTTCTAAATTCTTAAGTTCGCAAGAAACAGTTAAACGATCTGAAGAGGTGTTTGCGAAGATTTAGTTTCTTAAAATTGCGGGCTTAGTAAAAATTACTTACTGTATGATATAAATTTTTCTTTGTTAGCTACAGTGTATATAGGAACATCATTCTCTCCATTCTTTTTTCGTTCTGTAGAGTCCCATACAGACGCAATAGTAGCATTATTAACAAAATCTACTGGAGCAAATGCCAGGTGTTTTGAGACATCCACGTTAACAACATGTATAACACCCATGCCGATCCCAACTGGCAGCTGCAAATTTATTAATTTATCAACTGCTGAGGTAATTGCTATTTCAATAATAGTATTATGAAAAGGATTGCTTGGATTGAAAATTGGCTATAAAGATACACTATGCCTGGTTGACATGCTATATTGTGCGTTTTAAATCTCTTTTTTTTTAATAACCTAACCGTGCAAATCCGGTCTGGAGAAGTAATATAAAATAAGCACATAGAAACACAAACCGTAATAAACAAATCAGACTTTAGGTAATTCTTTGTCTAAAATGGCTTGTTTAAATTAGACGGGTAACTAAAATTTAAGTCAAATTCAAGAAAATAACACTATTATAGAAAAGAAGAAGAAGGAATTAACTACAAAACATATGCATGTCGGTTCAGCGCGGCACAGTTGACTATAATCCCTCCTAAATTTGCTCATATACAACAGTGGGCTGGAGAGAGAGAGAGAAAACATATTTACTCACCCCACTAGGTCCCATCAGGCAAGATTGGTCTAACCAGCCCGGTGATGGTTCATAGTAAGCAGGTAACACTGAAAATATTCATTTAGTATTATTTTGGGACAGACACTGGATAGCTTTTGTATATAATAGTTACTACTTTACTGCCTAGCAGTGACCGCAGAATCCTGCTAACCTAGCAATAAACCTGTATCTTAGATTCAACTCTCTCCAGCCCATTTACGTCCCATTGTTGGGCACGGGCCACCTCGACTATGGGAGCGATTATGGTCTACTGCGCCGCGCTGACCAGGCGTGTTGGCACAGGGTTTATTTTCGAGATTTCTGTCTCTCACAGAGGGTGTTATCTGTGTGCAATATCCCTTGACTGCCTTTTACAGCACCCTTGGGAGGAGATGGGGTGGCGACACTTGTATTCTTAATCCGTCACCACACGGAAAGATATAGATCCAACTATCTTTTCATATCTCTCAAAAATTCAGAATATTCCGTATAGTTTAGTAACGAAGTGAGATCAACATTAAGATACTAATAAAAACTAAATTGATGACTAATCCTAACATTGCAGGCGGAGGTAAGCGCGAGCATTGTAAAACGTGGTAAAACTAAAATGTTGACTAGCTGCCTTCAAGGTAAATTTTAATGGTATTTTATACACATGTCTGAAAGTAAATCTTTCTAAAATTGTAAATATAAATATATCCGCTTACCAATAGGCGGTCTTACGATGCATACAGGTAAATCTCCAGCTGTGACCCGCACTAGTTCTTCAGCGACAGCTTTTGTAAACGTGTACGTGTTTCGCCAACCATCTATGCAACTAAAATTTGATGCAATTCCTAATCACAACGTATCAATAGCATTGAATTATTTAATTTTATCGGCTTGGTATGTAATATTTTAATAATAAAAAATCATTAACAAATTCAATTAACCAATGCCATTATTAACATCTAACATAAAAAAGACGTACTTCTTTGTAATGTTTATCAGTCTGTTTTCTTCTACGTTTTCTGCAAGACTGATCAAAGTATGTGGAGGCACAGGGCATGTGTAGAACTTCTCAAAGATATTACTATCAATGTGTTCTCTCGTTGCTTGGGCGAAAGATGTTGAAATATGCACAAATTGACTGTAAAGTTTAATAAAATTTAATAATAGAAAGTCCTAACATAAAGGAAGATTCTGACAGTCAGACTTCAATAAAAATTGGTATTAAGGACATTCTATCATATTTAGCATTATCTTCTTATATTAGAAACAAAGATACTTTCACTATCACAAATGGCATTTCTACATAAGATAGTTATTCTGACCGCCAGAAAATATTTATTTGGACTTTGTCAATTCCAGAAAATTTTGTGTGGGTCTATTAAAATTGGCATACAACACTAGTTGTTGTCTAAATGCAAACTCATATGATACTTGAAGATAAAACATACATTAAGTTTTTACATTCTCTAGCCAGTTGCAGCATTTCTCTGGTACCTCTCACATTAGTTATAGTTGCAGTACGAAGAGGTTCGTTAAATCTAATAGTGGCAGCTTCGTGGAAAACTATGTTTACCTGTGTTAAATGAAACCAATTTAATAATTTATCTGGAAGCTGGAGTCTGTAAGGTCTGTCTGTGACTTAAATATTTCGGTCCTAGTGGCTATTTTTAAATGCATTAAAGGAGATAGATAGAAAAATAATAAAAAAATTGAAGAAATTCCTCTCAATATAAATCTATAGAATTTATTTTGTGCAGATGGAGCATGATAATTTACAAAATATTTGTTTTTGTACAAATAGCTCGTAAAATTTACAAAAAAAATTTTTGGTACTTCAGAAATTTTTTGAAGTCTCCTAAGAATTACCAATTTTCATTTGAGCTAATAGACTAATAATATTTGGCATTAGATATTTCTATCTTCTTTTTAAAATACACATTTTGATTCTATAAAGTACAAGCAAAATTCAACTGCAAAAATTATTGTTCCAAATTTACAAGAACATTGGAAACCTGTTCAGTAAGAAGCTTCCAGTCTGCGTCAATAAGGCCAAGCTTTATATCGCTAATGTCTCCTTGCACCGGTACTATTCGTTCTGCAAAATTTGGTTTCAATTTGCGGAGTCTGTCATAAACCTTAAACAAATAACCTACATTATAAAATAAATAAAAAAAAACCTGTCAAGAGCGAGGCAAACTCGCACCCTTAGGGTTTCGTACCTACTAGATATATAAACATAAGTAACTGCATTCAAATAATCAGTTAACTAAACTCAAAACAACTCACCAACTTAATTTTGTAGTTGAAATATATGCAATCGCCTACATTTCAGCTACTCCACAAGTTGGTATTACACTGTATTACACTTTTTTCTTGTGATGTGATGACAAATTATAAGTTTTTGGATTTTTCCTTATACATATCAGCACTATATAGACTTGGATCTATACCAAATTTCAAGGATCTAGGGCAACGGGAAGTAACCTGTGAATTTTGATTCCCTAGCATCAGTCGAAAATTCTTAATAATGGTCCTAATTCGGTTATATCTTTTAAATGCGTAGAGGTAAAAGGTTAATTGTATTTTTTGTAGCAAGGGACCGCATAGATCTACATATCGTATGAGTTTCAAGTTGACACCTTCAGCCGTTACTGAGTGAAAAAAGTTTAACAGACGAACAGACAGACAGACAGACACCGGAGTGATCCTATAAGGGTTTGTACGAAACCCTAAAAACAGTAGACATATTTATATTGTTCGTGTGGTGATAATCCCTCCCAAAGTGGAGGAGGCCCGTGCCCAGCAGTGGGTCGTTAATGGACCGTAACGGTAACGGTAAGTAGACATAATTGGAATTAAACATATTTGTGTCTTTGAGGTCACACTTAGTGCCATCTGCGTAAATTGCTTAAAAATTGAAATAATATTTAATCGCGTTTTCACCGTAGGAGTCCTACCAGACATGTTACTAGTATCATTAGTGATTTGTCTTATGCTAATAACACAGAATTTTGGTATAGACACACAACAAAGAGATGTCGTTCTGTAAGGAATGCCTTTGTGGCTACCACATTTCACTTTGACCAGAACCTCGTGTGAGCCGATACAGACAAGAAGATAAAATATTTGACCTTGGCTCACAAAGCTACTGTCGCGACCACTTTGAGTGAGGGTGGGATGGGATAATATGTACATAATCCCAATTGTAGTAGCGGTAAAGGATTTAGCTCAAAAAGCCTTTTATAGAACCCTGAGAGGCTCCGTGGTAAAGAGTAAGAACAAGAGCATTGCAAAGCCCAAAATATAAAAGAGTTTGATAAACTGTAGGTGTTTTCATCAACCAGACATGATGTAAATCATATATTAATATTCACTTAAGTTAATAACTTACTGGGTTAGACAATGTGGCATCTATTCTCTCCTGGATGGTTTTGCCTTTCTTTGGTCGGACCAATACATATATTTTGTTAATATTGCAAGCTCTGTAATGATAATGTTATAAACGTTTTCTTCCTTTTTTGCTTTAAAGGTACTTAATATTACTTAGTCTTAATTTACTACTTTAAATATTTGAGTAAACGTCAGACGAATAAATACGTGGAAATAAAAGAAAAGCTAAACAATACTAAACATACAGGTAAGCACTATGGCAGAAAGTTAGTTAAGTTCCTTTGAAACGTCAGATTGCACAAAAATTTGAGCAGTTATTAGTTGCTTTTATTTTAACTTTCCAACTTGTTTACATCTATTATGTTTATATTCGGGTTCGATTCCCGCTCGGGACAAATAATTGTGTGATTTTTCTAATGATTGTCATACAAATGTTTGTACTGCGTCTGGGTGTTTCTATGTATCATAAGTATGTATTTACAAAAAGAAAAGTAGTATATGTATTCTATCCGTATTCTGGTACCCATAACACAAGCATATAAGCTTAGCTTGGGACCAGAGGACGTTGTGTGAAATGTCCATGAATGAATGAATATTGTTATTGACGTATATTTGTTTATTGATATGTCATTACTTGTTAAAAGCATTAAACAAAACTGTTATTATTTTATAATTACCTGAGCAATTTTTCAATGAGATGTTTTCCAATAAACCCGCAGCCGCCACTGACGAATACAGTTTTGTTTTCATATAATTGCTGTATTGGAGAATCACCACGGTCAATCACATTGTTCATATTCTTTTGAAGGCTGAAAACATCTAATTCAAATGCCAGAGCTGGATCTATATCTGTTAGAATGAAGTAATACCAACATAATTAATAGCTCTAAGTTACTACTTTATTTTCTATGTCTTTATGGAGAATATCACGCAAATTATATTGGATACTTTGAAGTAAGACTTCATTTAAAGGGTTTGGGAAAAAATACAAAAATACTTTTGCGATAAGTGTCACAAAATTGAATCAGATACCATGAAAGTTATACAATTGTAAGAGATGCGCACACACTGTCAGTGTGCAGAATAAAGAAGAAACAAACAATTAGAACTTCTTAACCCTAGAGTAGTTGCGTCTCCTAGCGAAACGCCAATGGGCGCGTGGGGAGCATTTTGCCGCTACTTTTCTTTCACGTTTTAAATAGGAATTCAGTAATTAAATTGACTTATTGTTTTAACGTATTTCTTTATACTTATACTAAGTAACAATACATCAATATATATTTTTAATTTTATTTTAAAATGTTAGTTTTCAAAGTGATCTCTTAATTGACTTTTTTACATATTTCGGATATTACCCTACATTCCTGAGAAATAAAAGGAAAGGGTAGTAAAATTATGACATTTCAATCTACGAGATATGTTTTATTTGAATAAATATCGTCTTAATTTTAGTTACAATCACTTTATTACCCTTATACTTTAGAAATATACGCCCTTTTTTTAGTTTTTGCAACAAATGCACCACAATACCAGTACCATACCATATCAGTAACCTAAATTAATTTAAAATTTTCTAAAAATACATAACACAATTTTAGCTTACGTGAGTGGGTACGCAGTGAGAATTTTGCATCTATTATTAATGTTACTCTCATTTAATACCGCGGTCACTGATATAGCATATGCTCTTTGAAAAGGTACAATTCAAGTTAGGTCTAGCTACGAAAAAACCCAAGGCTAATAGGATATTACAAAATGCTCATAGCGCGTCCACTTTAGGGTTAAATACGTAATCACGTAAACCCACGGCGTTTTTTTCACGACGAAAGAGAAAAGAGTAAGGAAAGAAAAGAATCAAAAAAATTAAAAAAAAAAATTCTGTTAATAAATAAATATTCATAGACATTTCACACAACGTCCTCTGGTCCCAAGCTAAGCTTATTAAGCTTGTGTTATGGGTACCAGAATACGGATATAATACATAAACTACTTTTCTTTTGTAAATACATACTTATAATACATAGAAAACACCCAGACGTAGTACAAACATTTGTATGATATTTATGAATATCACACAAATGATTGTCCCAAGCGGGAATTGAACCCGCGACCTTGTGAACGGCAGTCCAGTACATGAACCACTACGCCACGAAGCCCGTCAATAGTTAATAGTTTTAAGAAGCAAACCTTATTTTTTAAACGCAATCAAGATTTAAATTTATTTTTAATTACTTGTATGTATTTGATACGTGCTTTTAGACCATTAATATATCTTTAATTTTATGATAGTAAAAAAGAAAACGATTGGTAATGCAATAAAATATTATAAATTACCCCAAATAAAGGGATAAGGGCGGAACAATTATGAATGCTCATTAAAAAGCACTTTCAAAAATGTTTTTCATTCTCCTGGTTATGCTACCTCCGTGTGGTGACAGATTAAGAATACAAGTATCACCACCCCATCTCCTCCCAAGGGTACTGTAAAAGCCAACTAAGGGATATTGCACAGAGATAACATCCTCTGTGAGAGACGGAAAACTCGAAAATAAAACCTGTGCCAACACGCCTGGTCAGCGCATCACAGTAGACTATAATCCCTCCCAAAGTGGAAGAGGCCCGTGCCCAACAGTGGGACGTGAATGGCCTGGAGAAGAGAAGAAGAAAAAGAAAACGATTGGTAATGCAATAAAATATTTTAAATTACCTGACATATCGGTTAGAGATATAAATAAGGAAAAATAATCGAAATAGGTACTGAGTGAGAGTAAACTGAGTACGTTTAAATTTGAAACAGCTATCCGTTTATATAGAATTTGTAAAAATTTCATGCATATTATAAATATGCATACACATTAATATATGCATGAAATGATTATGCGGTATAAACTGTGAAGTAAGAATTAAAAGTATTAGTAAAATTTGCTATAAATTTGTTTGAATGAAAGAATGTAAAAAAACATTATATTGTCATTTCGTCTTTATATTTACAATCAGCTTCTTGGTATAAGAGATCTGTTGGACATCTCAGTGATTACTTATAAGTTACCTAATCTTTTAGGACGCTAAGTTATTTAATTTTTCAGGGCTGCTCATGCCGTTATGCAATAGCTGAGAGCAGACTTGTTTAATGTAAGGTAAATCGACTTCAGTTTTTCATTAGCTGTTTGGCCTGTTACTAATAATCTGTATAATTTTTCTGACTAGCGCACTGAAGTATTCAATCTGCATTGTCTAAGTAATACATTTGTCGATTTGTCGCAAAGCTAATTTTGATAAAAATATTTTTTAGAGCAGTGACATTTATAGCTATACCGACTAGTCGTATGTAAATGTATGAAATATGTTCAAAACGGGCCTCGTGGTGTAGTGGTTCATGTAACGGACTGCCGATCCAGAGGTCGCGGGTTCGATTCCCGCTCGGGACAATCATTTGTGTGATTTTTCTAATTGTCATACGAATGTTTGTACTGCGTCTGGGTGTTTCTATGTATTATAAGTGTGTATTTACAAAAAAAAAGTAGTTTATGTATTCTATCCGTATTCTGGTACCCATAACACAAGCATATAAGCTTAGCTTGGGACCAGAGGACGTTGTGTGAAATGTCCATGAATATTTATATTTATTTAATTTTATTTTTAAACAGCCCAGAAACAATCTTAAAATAGTAAAATAAATACGATAACTCTATAAAAATATATTAATATTGTGGAAAAATATTATTTATCAGGCCTAAAAGCTATTAAATATGACAAATTATACTTGTAATCGTATCTACCAACAGGACTCTAGATTCTTTCATGAAAGGTCTTCAAAAATATTACAGTGTTTTATGTCTCTCCTGTAAAATTTGCTAAAATGAAGTTAGTTAGTTACAAATGAAGGTATTGTATAGAACCACGTTGCATGACACCTACGCATTACCCGAGGAGGGTGAGCAAGCAGCTTGTTGTCAAAATTATCCTAAACCTACGACAAAAACACATGTTGCGCCAACCCTTAAGTGTAAGGTAAGCGTAAGCTAGGGCCAAACTAGCAAGTTCATGACCTATTATTATATTAGCTATTGTCTATAGCGCGTATAGACAATAGCCTCATGATTTATTTATTGTCTGGAACAACAAAGTTTCTAATGAAATAATCAGAGATTAGCAATCGTTAATTAATTAATGCGGTTTAATTTAAATTTGAAATGATACAAAATCGTATTAGTTATGTAATTATATTAAAACTTGAGTGGACTTGCTATGAGCATTTTGCCGCCCGTGCCAAAAAGAGAATAATAGTTCGTTATCTAATTGCCTATAAGGTTTGAGCTTTTTAGTAGCTGGTGTTGGTTTAATTTCGGGCGTTTACACTCGTGGCGAAGGCCAGGGCGGAGGCTTTAGCCGGACATCTGGAAGAGATCTTCGTACCAAATCATTCCACGAATCCACGAATAGCGGCAGTCCTCGAATACCTTGAGGCCTACTTCGCAACCAACTCATGGGGACTCATGATGACCCCGTTTTCTTTCCCCCCAAGCAAGTCGCCAAGGCAATCCGGGCAACGATTTTACAGCTAAATAATAAATTTTACAGCTAAATAATAAATTATCAGATTGGCTTGCTTGCACAATTATAAAGAAGTACTCGTAACATAGACCAGTGCCGATAATTATTAAAACAAAAAAAAAATAATAGTAGGATGAAACCCATTAGAAATGGAGGAGAATATTATAAAATGATAGGAAAAATATTTTACGGGCGATCTGAGGTCGGGAAGGGGATGGAGGGGGGGTTTTAAGGGTAAAAAATGGTTTTTCTCGATTTCCGGCAAAACTAAAAGTCCTATGGAAAAAAGTCGAAAGGCAAAGTTGTAGGTAATAAAAAGATCTAAAACTTTTGTCTTCACACTTTATTCACATAACCTCAAATTTATGTGAAAAATTCAAAGAACCAAGTTTTTGGTTTTTTATTTTTATCATTTACAAAAATTTTTTTTCTGTTACGAAATTTGGTGAAAACTTACCTTTTTATGTCCTAAATACGCTGTAATTTATTTGATTAGAAATATTTGTTTTTTCACCTTATTTTGAATTAATATCGAAAAAGCACCCTAATTTTCAATCGAAAATTCACCTGTCAAAATATCAGCGTTTAAAAAAAAAAATTTATGCTTCCTGTTCATTAAAATCTCTTCTTTCCGATGGTACAAAAAAAATATATATGTTACTAGAAAATCTTTTCAGAAAATGCACTAAAATATCATGCAATTTTAATCTCCATTTAATCCATAGGACTATTAGTTTTGCCAGAAATCGAGAAAAAACATTTTTTACCCTTAAACCCCCCCCTACATCCCCTTCCCGACCTCAGATCGCCCGTAAATAATTTTTCCTATCATTTTTATAACATTATCCTCCATTTCTAATGGGTTTCATTCTACTATTATTTTTTTTCACTTTTTATTATTTTTAAAGCTATCTGCACTAGCCTAACACGCGTCATTATCATTTTAGTAATGCTTAAATGGTATCTCAGAATTCTAACTTTTTTATTTTTAAATTGCATGCGACTTCAGAGTCGTGGAATTTGAAAACCTACACATTATTTTTTTTATTGATAAACTACCTGTTGCCAGCGTCTGCGTGAAATTTAGAAATCAAACCTTAACAAACAAAAGTTTACTATACCACTCGATAGATGACGTTGTATGTACGTTTTTAAATCGCACTAGGATTTGGTTACACACATTAACACTTAAGCTCGTCAAAATTTTTGGTTATTATTCCGCTTTTCGCATTTATATAATTAGTAAGGAGTAAGGATAATTAAAAAATAATATGAGGAATTACAATTATAGAAAGAAAGTAAAACTTACTTAATTGTATTTAAGTATTTGAACCTAGTTTACTTGCTATATTGTATAGGTACTACACCTCTATAATAATTAAAAACATTAGTGTAAGATAAAATTAAGTTTTAAATTTATATCATTTTAATTCTTCATATTGTTATAATTTGTTACTGTTTGTTATTGTTTGTTAACTTTATCTTTCTTTATCTTTACTTCTTATAAAACAAAGTCGTAATTTTTGTATGTATGTCCCTATGTGAGCTTATATCTTCAGAAATCCGCAACGGAGCTTGATGCGGTTTTTTTAATAGATAGAATGGTTCAAGAGGATGGCTTTTTTCGCATACTTTATTGGGGTTTACTGTATATTGGATGAGATATGATTAAATTTGCCGAGAAATTCGGACGTGTGCGAGCTATAAATGAAAACGCTGCCTTATCTAGGTATGCGAGGTACAACAAACTAATGTATGGAGGAATTGTTTGTTACTTATATAGTTCTTCAAAAAAGTCCGCGAGGGTATATGTCTATCTTTTAAGGGAAACCCGTTATACCCAATATAATGTCAAAAAAAAAATCAAATTCAATAGGGTGTTTTCAAAAGCTATTTATGTGTATATAGTTTTATTTTTCATTATTTCACTGAAACTGTTGGCTGAGCAACACGAACGTTTGCTCGGTCGGCTTGGATAGAAATCCATACTCCAATGTTTGGTTATGTAAGGATGTTTATTGTGCTTTCACGTAAAGACTACAGAATGGATTTTCATATAACTTTTCAATGAAAAATTGAATAGAAAATGAACTTATTTTTTATCCTTTTTACCGCGGGTAACACCGCGGGGCGCAGCTAGCTATATTTATAACTCCGACCGCGTGGATCGATTTTTTTTCGATCGACCCAATAAATTTTCTGATTCTTTTTTTAGCAGCTAGATGGCGATGCAAGTAACCAAATTGAGAAATTTCGTATTATGTAAATATCTCTTGATTGAGTTGACCGATTGCGATGACACAAAAACTAAGTAATACCTTGAGTTATGTACAATTATTACGTATAACATTTATATTTATAAGTGTTGTACATTTTACGTGATGCGTGCACAGACAAACCGACAAAAATTTCAAAAATGCTGGAAGTGGGTTTTCTTGGTTGTCTTTTAACCCTCTGACTATTTTTTTTACACGCTTTATATTAGCTTCACTTGTATGTTTGTTTGTATGTTTGTATGTTTGTTTGTATGTTTGTAACCGACTCCTTTGGACGCTATTTTGACCCACTTTAAACGGTCAGATTCTAGTCAAATTTTGCACACCTGTCAAAGACCGATGACAATGCAATAATTCGATTAAATAAAGCGTGTTTTTTAGTTTTTTTTAAACTATTATTATTATTTAAATTATAGTCAATGTACAAAAATTATTTTTCTACAGATATTTATTATATGTATTATTATAGACCACTAACAAAATAACTTTAAAAAAACAATTTTACTGACACTAACACAATTACTTATACAAGAATATTATTACAAACTAAAAACTACAGAATAACGCCCGCACGGTATGACTGTTCGCGAAAGAATGAGCACCAATGCTTGATTGTTCGCCTTTTTATATTGTGCAATAGAAGTGGGGTAGAGTAATATCCAACACGGCTTCTCCTGACACATCTGGCGTCTCGACAGATTCGTCGTTAGAAAGTCAAGTCATGAAGGGCATGTCTGGTAGTTGTGATGGGCCTGGGTGCTGGATATCGGGCTGCAGAGTCACTGCTTGTCTCGTTTCGTGGTTGGACGTTGCTGTGCAATCATGGGGGTCAGGTATTGCAACCTGTGGCTGGTCTAAATCATTATCAACATCATCATCATTGCTCATAGCTACGGAGAAGACAAAGAAAAACGGTCATTAATAAATTATTTCTAAGATTTCAGTAGGGCTTACTTTAACATGATTAGTTAAGTTGTTAGTACAACAAAATTTAATTATAGCTAGATATTGCTTTATTATGAAATTGAACTTCATTAAGTTTTCGACCATAAGCCATACCATACCACACCAACCATTATTACCATAAGCTCAGAGGTAAGCCACCAGTGACTATAAAATAAAAAATAATAACCCAAACCAACATGCTAAAAAATATTACACTATGTGCGCACATCACACAGTGACTGGTCGGTTTGCAAAGCCGACCAGCTTCCATGGTCAGAAAAGACACTGTCTCCAAAGACCTGTGTCAACGCCTCAAGGGCCACACAGTACTGCCTCAAGGGCCACAAGGTACGCATACCTTCAAAGAAGGAGGAGCACGACTCACAAGTCCACTCGCCTCCCCACGACACCATGAACCCGGCAGCTGCTTGGTCATTACCAAAAGAGCCAGCCGTTAAAACTAGTTCGTAGTCATTACGTACGCAGCACAAACGTTCATCCTCCGTGGTAAGGCATGCACCTTAGTCAGTCACAGCCTGAGCACTGGCACCAAACAGAAGGCGTTGCTCGTACCGCCTTTGTGGCCGCATTCACAGCAGTGCGTTTGTCACCGCACGCACGAGTTCAACTGGCTAGTCAAAGACCAACACACCACAATTATTCACATCGGAATCTCGGAAGCAAAATGATAGAATCAGTGTACTTCGTAACAACGTGTACGTTATACATAACACAAAACAATCAAATAAATAAGCTGATAACAACAAGTACTTTCATTTAATATCCTTATTGCAGGACATCATAAAAACAATCAGAAGTAGATTTAAACTTTTAGTACAAACAATTTACTACTTGAAGTAGATTTAAAATTATGTCACAGATTCAACTGTTCGTTGTCATCCTGTCATCCACACCAAACGTGTGTACATAATTTCAGCTCCATCTGTTGAAGATAACTACTGTAAAATCATTTAAGATTTTACCCTAACTTGTACACACACTGCGTTTCAAGATAAATAAAGATCTGTAACATATTAAGAAGACATTAATAATAATCACTTTGTCTACATTTTGTAAACACAGAAAAACCAACTCAAAATTGTTTCACATTTGTAGGTATCGGTGCATTTAGTAACATCACGACGTTAATGCTCGGCCTCGCCTTACCATAGATCACTCAAATATAAAATTTTACAATTTAGGTGCAAAATGTTTTCATTTAGTCAACGATTTTGCTTCAGATAAATAGAATACTTGATACTATTCACGCATAAGATATAACTATTATATGGTCACATTCATTTCATACGAGTATTACGGTCGTAATCCACTTTATGGTTACATTATTAACCCTTTCTTTGGCGCTGAAAAATATTTATGACCACTGATTTACTTTATGACAATAGTTGCACTACACATTAATTTTCAAACGTAATCTCCTTATTTTGATGTTCAAAATACCAGTCAGGTGAAAATATTTATTATCAACCGACGACGTCACATTTTCGCATTAAATTTTGCAGAGCACGTACACATCTACTTTTGACTAATTTTCTTACAGAAAGAACAAGGTTAGTTACTCGCCACGTCATAATTAGGCTTGGAAATAGAGACATTACTAGAACTCATTATTTGTATCAGTTTTATGTTTTGTATATAACTGCTTGAACATGACCTGTAAGGTTACCAAATAGAAAAACCATCGACCTTCATCAAACAATTCTAGCGACATTTTCCGTTTGAATTAAATGACATAATAATATTGTGCTCCTTAGCATTACTACACACATTTCATCAGTACGGCATTAATTCAGATTGTTGACATTAGATCTATAGAGAATAATTTAATTAAGTCGTCAGTTACGCATATAAGAGGTTAGCATTAGTAGCGACGCTCAGATATAGGAATTGGTAGTGCCAGAAATGACAATAGCTGGTGTCAAGTCGTCGGCAGTGTCTATCATGCCGTGAGTGAGAGCGGCTTGATCGTTCCATTTATAACAAAAATGTAACGTAACACTGGTGCACTAAGTTTGTAGAAGTTCAAAAACTTTTTCACTAAAAAATATCACTACCCACACACGTATTTTAATAAAATAATGAATAAAAATTTTGTCAGGACACTAGTGGAAGTGTTTTCTTTATCCCACGCCTGATATAATAGACCACTAACAAAATAACTTTAAAAAAACAATTTTACTGACACTAACACAATTACTTATACAAGAATATTATTACAAACTAAAAACTACAGAATAACGTCCGCACGGTATGACTGTTCGCGAAAGAATGAGCACCAATGCTTGATTGTGTTCGCATTTTTATATTGTGCAATAGAAGTGGGGTAGAATAATATCCAACAGTATATATGTATATGGATAGAAGTTATTGTGATTTTGTACACGCGATTAAACTGCTGGCTGCTGTGTTTGTCTCGCTTTCCCCCCTGTGATTGGGGAAAAGGGAATCCGTCGCAGGGTGCGATCCTATACGGAGGCGAATCCGTCGCCGTCTATGACAATAGCCGGGGGTGGGGAAGGCCTTGGAAGGCCTGAAAAGGGGAAGAATTTAGCTCGGCCACCCCAGAGTGGGCCGGCGGCGAATGTTGGAGGACCGCGAGGTCCTACAGTATAGGGGGGAAAAAGGGGAAGTCTTGGAGGGGAAAATTAACGCCAAAATTAGGTTTTAAGATTAACGCCAAACGAAGAAAAAGCAAATCTTGGTCGACAGGGCTCTCACTATGGAGAAGCCTCAGGCTGTCGCGCCAGCTCGCGCGGCAGCCGGGGTCGGACGTCGGGGGGGCGGGCATGCAATGGGGCCAGCTCTCTCAAATGCGCAAATTGGGATGCGTCAGCTCGGGAGAACATGGACGTGCTCAGCTTGGCGACGAAGTCGTCGAGTGGTTCGATTTTCAGGTCCCGGATAATTGTGGCGTTCCGCACATACCGCGGGGCACCCACCATTGTCCGGAGACTTTGGGTTTCCTGCGCACGCAGTCGCTTCTTGTTGGTCTCCGAAACAAGGGAGTTCCACGCGGGCGCCGCGTACGTTAGCCGGGACCTAATGTAGGACTTATAGATCCCGAGATTCTGCTTGATGGGCAATTTCGAGTGGAGAACTGGCCTTAAGAGGGCCCGTGCAAACCTGCACTGGTTGACGATGTTATCGACATGTTTCTTCATACAGAGACCCCTGTCGATTGTGACCCCCAGGTATTTAACTTGGGGGGACCAATTGAGGACCTCTCCTCCGAGGCTCGGCGGGGGGGGGAAGAGCCTTCCGGCCAAGAAGAATCGTTTGTGTCTTCCCGACATTGACTGCCATTCTCCACTTGGACAGCCAGTCGGGAAGGACGTCGAGGGTTGGCTGGATCTTCTCCACAGCCAGATAGGCTTTGCCCGACGTGGTGAAGTAGGCCACGTCGTCGGCGAAGAGAAGCAGGTCGGCCTGGTCGACCAGCGGAATGTCGTCAGTGTACCACGCGTAGCAGAGAGGAGAAAGGCAGCTGCCCTGCGGTACACCGGCGCGGATAGGGCGAATCGAGGACGTGGCCTCCTCCACCGAGACTAGGAAGAGGCGGTCATGTAGGAATGACTTGAGGACCCGGACCATTCTGAGGGGGAGAGAGGAGTTCGACAGCTTGTATAGCAGCCCCTCGTGCCATACTCTGTCGAACGCCTTCTCGATATCCAATAGAACAGCCACGGTTGCGAGGTTTCTGCCCGCGTTCATGGCCGCTCTATCGAAAAATCTAGTGAGCTGGAGTGTGGAGGAGTGGCCGGACCTGAACCCAAATTGTTCAGGCCGGGGAATCAAGTGCGGTCGCAGCTCATCCAGGAACAACCGCTCGAACACCTTGGATAGGTTCGAGAGGAGAGTTATAGGACGATAGTTGCCAGCCTTCGTCCTATCTTTGCCTGGCTTGGGGATCATGACGACTTTCCCAGTTTTCCACACCGAGGGGAAATGCCCCGTGCGGAGGATGCAGTTAAATAGGTGGGTCACCACTGCGATTGAACGCCGTGGGAGGTGGTGCAGGGCGGAATTGGTGATGCCATCAACTCCCGGGGCCTTCCGCGGGTGAGATGCCCTGATTGTTTTGGTCACCTGCTCGGGTGAAAAGAACGTGGGGTCGTCAAGGACCCCCAAGGGTTGAGCGAAGTAGGCCTCAAGGTGGTCGAGTACGGCTGCTGTATGGTCCGGATCCGTCGAAGGGTTTGGCGAAAACACTTCTTCCAAGTGTTCGGCGAAGACCTCCGCTCTGGCCTTCGCCGAAAACTGGGGAGTTCTGTCTTTACTAAGAACTGGCTGAATAGCCGACTTTGCGCCGAGTTGACTACATAGCCGATGAATGGAGGGGATATCATCGGCTATGGACGACAAGTGTTCCTCCCAGGAGGCCGCAGCGTGGTCCGTCAATGCCTTACGCACCCGTTCCACCAGGGAATTGAGCTGGGTTTTGAGTACTGGGCAGCGGGTCCTCTGCCACCGCCTGCGCAAGCGTCTCTTCTGATCGATAAGGTCCCTCGTTGCCGCAGGGAGGACAGGGAGTCTGGCCCCGCGGGCAACGGTGCGTGTTGCGTGGTTTAGGGCGTCGAACTGCTGGCTGAGCCACGCGAACGTCTTTTAGGTCTCCTATCGATACTTTAATGTTTAGATATTTGATTGGTGCTGGGTGTAGAAAAGTAGTCCGTAATAACATGGTTTATTTTGTACTACCCGCAAATAAATAAAATTATTCGTTAAGGCGATACACTTTTGTTAAGAGGTGACTACACACTTTAGTTAAGGGGTCACCACACACTAATGTTAAGAGGTGACAAAAGTTTGTTGTCAAGGGAAGATACTTGCAGTTTATTAATATTTTGATCAATATAAATTCATGAAATATCACGCAAAATGGAAATGCATGATGTAATTCAATTTTGTTATAAGCATGTTTATGGTATAGGATATTCTGTGGACTGACGTGACTGGGTGGCAAATGATTTTGTTTGCTAACTTTTAGACAGTTTTAAAGAACCAAGTTCAATATTACTTTTATTACTTAGACTTATCGTTACACTTTTCTCCCTTATTGATTCACACAAGCTGATCATATGACAAGGACGAGGATTATTCGTCACCCATCAAACTTTCTACACTTAATGCTGGACATATCTCTTCCATGATATTGGTTATCCCAGACAAACAATGAGATTTCGTATTCAGTTTTTTTTTTTCAATAGCATGCTAAAGTAACCTTACGCAATCTACCCAGGGGGTTTGATTTTTGTTATTTACGCGTTAATTACGTCGACGTTAGAGCCAACCAACCGCAGGACAAGGCTCCGAGTCTAGCTAACCAATCGGAGTTCATATATCTGCGACATGTCCCACCTGCACCTGCAGGTGGTGCGTACCGTCGAGACCAAGAGGATAAAGAAAAGTGCCTTTCTTCAAAAGACAGTTATACCAGAACTTCATTCATTTTTATGGACCTTGTTTAAATCGTTTATATTAAATTTTTAACTAGGCTATTGCTACAATTCTGCAATAGAGTAATTAATAATCACAAAAGTTTCTTCATTACACAATTTTTGATAGCTATCGTCTATCGTCTTGCGATCGGTGGTTACTATTGGCTTTTGGAGTCAAATAACACACGGAGAGCGGAAGCGCCTTTAATTTATACTATGTAAATTTATGTTTGGTTTGAGTATTTCTCTTTGAAGATATACCATCCAAACAACAATTTTTCCAACAATATTTTGCTCTGACTGACAAAAAACTTATCTTATACACACTGGCTGTTTTATGTAAACTTGCTGCTTACAAGCTTTTATTAAAGAGCAAACACGAAATTATGAAACTGTATACCTAATGAATATTTTTAATAGCCCCGTGCTATGAAGACATATGCCTGCGATCCCGTACTTCTCTAAAGAACTCTACAACTCAATAGTTATATTTTGCAAACAACTTGATCTAATATGATCTGATACATTAATAACGACGTATACCTTAAATTTATAACTGTATCTACTTCTCATAATTTAATATGATTCTTAAAACTACGGTTTTATCCATATATAAAAACTATTTACCGCTTGATATTGTGTATTTCTTTTTGGAGATTTACTACCCGATAATTTCGTTTTACGGACAGTACTCTGGTCTGATCCATAACTAAAAGTTTTACGTGGTTATTCACCGACTGTGATTAATATTAGCTATATGCTAACAAGGCATACCCGAGTTTGCGTACTTCTCTTTGGAGCTGTACTACTCGATAATTTAGTTTTACGGAGAGTACTTTGGTCTGATCCACAACTAAAAGTTTTACATGGTTATTCACCGATAATATTAGCTATATGCTAATAAGACATACCCGAGTTTGCGTACTTCTTTTTGGAGCTGTACTACTTGATGACTTAGTTTTACAGACAGTACTCTGGTCTGATCTATAACTAAAAGTTTTACGTGGTTATTCACCGACTGTGATAAATATTAGCTATATGCTAACAAGACATACCCGAGTTTGCGTACTTCTCTTTGGAGCTGTACTACTCGATAATTTAGTTTTACGGACAGTACTTTGGTCTGATCCACAACTAAACTTTAAATCGATCGATCATCGAATTAGAATGAACACACATAATAACTCTCTATAATATAAAATATTAATCGGTAACTATGTGTTACAAAGAGCTGTATGCTCTATAACTGAGATTGCGTACTCTTCTTTGGAATTGTCCTACTCAAATATTTAAGTTAGCGGACAAAACTTTGGCTTAATGCATAACTAATAAATCAATTGATCACAAAACAACGCCTGTACAAGGCTAAATGTTTTAAGACTTATTATCACCCAATATTTAGAGTTTAAGCAGTATTTTTAGGTGAATTTTTGAAATAAATTGGAAATTTCGAGACACGACGTTACAATAAAACCGCACAGATGCTTACATGGTAATAGCTACTCATAATGCAGAGGCCATAGCTGTTAAATAGCCACGGCGTTGTTATTCAATAGGACTTTTATAGTTATGCAAGATATGTTATAAATTCTGATTAAAAAGCTCTTATTCAAGACAGCTTAACGTAGTTTCTTCGTATCTATTTGTGTTAGCTGTTAATGCCAACTTGTTGATGACCAGTCAGTAGATTACCATTTTTCTGGTACATAAAAATAAATTATCATATTTCAAAACAAAATTCTTAACGAAATATAACCTAAATAATGCTTACTTATTCACCAGAGGTTAAACAATTACACTAGTATACTCGTAGGAACACCAGGAATACTTTTATTTATTTTAATGTTGTAAACATTATCTAACCATACAAGCTTATAGAATTTGTGTTTAACTATAATCTTAGTATTAAAATTTTACTAAGGCAACAAAACCGTTATGTATTGATATGTATTGATTATATTGCGGACTACCGATCACGAGGTCGCGGGTTCGATTCCCGCCTCGGACAATCATTTGTGTGATGTTTATAAATGTCATACAAATGTTTGTCCTGCGTCTGGGTGTTTCTGTGTATTATAAGTATGTATTTACAAAAGAAAAGTAGTTTATGTATTCTATCCGTATTCTGGTACCCATAACACAAGCATAATAAGCTTAGCTTGGGACCAGAGGACGTTGTGTGAAATGTCTGTGAATGTCTGTGAATATTTATTATTAAGTTAAAGGGCCTAATATTTAGCAAAATATTAATTTATATGATTACTGGCCAACCGTGCTATCATAACAATTTATAATTACAAATTAAGCTATGAGGCTCAGTCATTCCGAGTGTATATATTCTTCCGTTTTAAATAATTAATGAAATAAAGAAAATTTTTACTGTGGTATAATTAATATAATTTTTTACTTAGTGTGGCGGACTCGACTAGGGCACGACCAATACCCGGAGCCGACTTTTTCCAAACTAGTGACACGGGCCTTTACAGGTACAAGTACCTCGCTGGTTGACCCGTATCCCACGCACCCCTAAATGCTTAAGAGGATACCAAAATAGCTTCGTGCATTTTTCTATGTACGAAGTTTTCATTGTTTCTTTAGATTGAATGGCTAGAGCTCTAATTTTTAAGTATATGTTATTTCAATATATTATCTAGGATCGCATAAACTCAGAAACGCGATTGAAAAAAATTTTCTCGATAGAAAATCTTGGCGAAACAACCTCTCAAATTTTTTATTTTTTTCATTTGTCGGTCTATTATCGCGTATTAACTAATTAAACAACTTTAAAAACATAAGTAACTATCATATATAGAAACACGTAAATCAGAATTAAAATATATTTAGTAGATTTTGAGTAAATAGGAAAAGTATCCCTAATTCTTTATTTTCTGTGCCTACTGGCTGTGTTAATATGTACGTGTCGGCGATGATATACGATAATATTGATGTAGGCCCTTAAAAGGCGAAAACTTCCACTTCAAATAAAACACCGGTTCTTTTCTGAGATGTTGTAGTCTTCAGATTTCGATTTCCTTCCTATTGTAGAGCTCGGTGATTATGCTTCGGACTGCGAATGTCGCTACGATAAATTGCCTCGCTAGGTGGCTCGGTCTTTTACCGTAGCGACGACCATGCAAAATAGAGCCCTTTTGTTTCTAATTTTTACTTAATTGAAATATTTAGACCCTTCCTTTCGTATTTATTTTTAAAGATGTTTTAACATATGGTACCTTAATTAATAGGACTTATCCTATTACATCATATATCTGAATAATGGTAATCATAAAATTAGAATATAAAAACTTTCTAGAACTAAAACCTAAAAAATTATTATTTAAATTACAAAAAACAAACATAAAACTACCATAACTTTAACAATATTGGTCCGATCTATATAATTTATACGTTGTTCTTATTTCTAGGCCTTACTCAATACTATAAAACACAAAAGGTAACAACACATTAAATAATAAACAATCATAATTTCAAGTTACGTAATTATGATAGTACAAATATTCTTATTGGATTACTACTGAGCAACATCGATTTGTATAAACTAAACATAGTATTAAACACTATTAATTCTTATTAAACCCTATACATAACATAAAACATATAACCTTACACAGTAACAGTGGCAGGTAGGTACTTTTGTCGCACGTGGGTAATTGCGTCGCCGACACTTAGTATTTATATTTTATTCAATACTGTACAAATAACCTTGCTAATTCATCGGGTTTCATTAAAATTTTTACAATATATAACTCTTTAGGTTGCACTTGCCCTGCAACAGAACAACAAGAGAGTAAACAAATTTATATGTTAAGCAGATCTAAAACTTATCCAATTAAAATTACAGAGTATCAAATACTAATTTCACACAGCGATGAAATGGTCTTACAGACTCACTTCAGTAACATGACTGATATACAAAAGATTACAAACAGTGATCCGATAGATGTCTCAACTAGGGGGTGGGGAGCTGCCTGTGGTGAAGGGACGACCAGTTTGTTGCAGAATACATGAGAAAATTTGTAACCTAAGAATCAAAAATAATTAATAAGAGATTTTTCACTTTTATTTAATTAAATTATTAGCAAAATATATATTTTTGCGTATGATTCGTTAAACTTAAGCAAATAGGAGGCATTAAGTTTTCTTACCTCAATGAAGTAAAGCAAGTAGTAACAGTAATCCAGGATTCAAAGAATAACAGTGTCGTGACTTCTTTTAGAAGATTAGCAAATAACGTGGACTTCGTGACGTAGTGGTAACCAAACTGTCCACTTGATGCGAGTGCATGATTTCGACTCCCGCTTGGGATGCTTGTTTATGTGACTGACTTTGCGTTGATTTACTTGATGTACGCAGACAAGTGTATACGCCCTTGCGTTTTCATATATGTATAACAAATAAAAAAGGGAAACTAAACAAATCTAAATTCTATAAAATTACGGTATATTTCCTTTTGTGGTAATGAATTTTGGGCTTAGTATGCCTGAATGTTATATTATTATCACATGAACTGTTGGAGGAAGTGGTTAACAATAGGTTAAATTAAAGGACGTTGTATTCTTGAATAGCTTTATTTAGATTCTTTATTTCTAGTATTTTCTAGTACAGTACATTTTAATGGCTTCCAGTTGGCAATCGTCGTGGAAAGGGAAGAATACGTTACACGTCATTTTGACAATTCACACTAATCATTTTATTGACACTGACATCTAATCTACCAATCAATAAAGAGTATATAGTTAACTAAGAAAGCCAGTAGAGGGCGCATGGTAAATGGAAATACAGATTATTAATATTTACCACAGATTACAACACGCCTCCTTAAATTTATAATCTGGATTTTACACCACTTACATTACAAAAAAATATTAATACAAAAACATTTCCTATTTATTTTAAATTAGTTTTAACTGTAATCTATTTTTCAAGAATTTGGATTTATCTAAACTTTTTGTCAAAATGTCTGCTAAGTTAAACTGAGAATCAATTTTTACAATATCAATTAAACCTTTTTCATAATTTTCATTTATATAATGATACTGCACTTCAATGTGCTTTGAATTCTTTGTAAAATTACCATATTTAGCAATTGAAATAGCACCAGAATTATCTTCATACAATTTTATTGGTTTATCAAATTTTAAACTGAACGATTCACTCAACAAATTTCTAATAAAAAGTATTTCAGTTACAGCTTCTGACAAGGCAACATATTCTGCAAAAGTTGAACATTTAGTTACAGTACTTTGTTTATGGGTTTTCCAAAAAATTAAGTTTCCAAACAATCTAATTACAAAACCTGTTGTAGATTTCCTGTCTATATTGTCTCCTGCATAATCAGAATCTACCATACAATCTAATGTGTCAGTGTCCGCATCGTTACAATATGTTAACTCTAAATCCTTAGTTTTATACAAATATTTTAATATTCTTAATGCATATTTATAATGTGTTTGACTATAACAACTTTGATATCGACTTAAATAATTAACACTGTATGCAATATCTGGCCGAGTGCCTGTACTTATATACAACAATTCTCCTATTATATTTCTATACTTAATACTACTATCTACTTCTGAAGCTTGTTCTAGTTTTAAGTTTGTTTCCATTGGAGTATCGTACAACCTTGTATTTTTCAGATTATATTTCACAGCCAAAGATTCAATATATTTTGTTTGACTTAAGGTCATTCTATTTCTTTTATCACTGTAGTTAATATCTATGCCTATATATGTTTTAATTTTTCCTAAATCTTTCATAAAAAATCTCTTCATTAAACTAACTTTTATCTTGTTTATTTTCTCTTTATCTTTACAACAGATTAGAAGGTCATCGACAAATATCAATATATATATTGCATCTTTGCTTGTATTATTAACATATAAACAGTGATCAAAATTACTTCTAACAAAATCTAATTTTTTAATAAAATCATTAAAACAATCATACCACACTCTGGGGCTTTCCCTTAGACCATAAAGTGCTTTCTGTAATTTGTAAACCTTATTATCCCCTGTTTCATAACCTTCTGGTTGATTTATATAGACTTCTGATTTTACATGTCCATTTAAAAATGCTGTTTCAACATCCATTTGCTCTACAATTAAATTATTTTTACAACTATATGATAACAAAATTTTTAAAGTTTGCATTTTGCCTACTGGTGAATAAACATTATCAAAATAATCTTTCTGCTGAAATCCTCGTACAACTAACCTAGCTTTATACATATTAATGCTTTTCTTTTTAAATATCCATTTAACATCAATTACCTTTTTATCTTTTGGCCGTTGAGCAATTTGCCATGTATTATTTTTATTTAAACTATTTATTTCAGAATCCATCGCTATTTTCCATTGTTTGCAATCTTGGGAGTTTATCGCCTCCTCAAATGTATTTGGTACATTTGCATCAACATAATTAACATAAATAAAATGTGATACTGGATTACCATACCTAGATACAGGAATTATCTTTCTCTTTGACTTTTCCTCTGTTACCATCTCATCCCTATCATTAGTTAAATTATCATCAAAAATATTAACAGGATCATCAGAACTTAACTCTTTTGCATCAACAAAATCATCATCACTACCAGTTATAGGTAATTCAGTAGTAATATCTAAAGACCTTTTATTTTCTGTATCCCTATCCTTGTTATCATCTAGCTTTTCTAAACAAATTAACTGAGTATTTTCTTCAACTACTTGTACATGTCTAGCGTTTATTATCCTATTATTTAATAAAATTCTATAACCATTTTCATTGTAACCTACTAATACTCCTAGTTTAGCTTTATCGTCCCATTTACTTTTTCTTAAAACTTCAGGAACCCTGACATAAACTCTACTTCCATAAATCTTTAAATGTTCTACATTTGGTTTGACACCAAAAAATATTTCATAAGGAGTTTTGTTCTCCGCTGTATTAGCAATAGTTCTATTCTTTAAATATGCTGCTGTTTTTATAAATTCAGGCCAATATCTTTTATGAATTTTAGCTTCCCTCATTAAACATCTACCTATGTCCATAGCAGATCGATTATACCTTTCCGCTACTCCATTTAATTCATGGACGTAAGGTGGACAAGGTAATAACTCTATTCCCTTTTGTCTAATGAAATTATAAATGTCTCGATTTAAATATTCCCTACCATTATCACATTGCAATTTCTTTATCCGTTTGTTAAATTTATTTTCTACTAAATTAACAAATTCTATAAAACAACTAGCAGTTTCCGCTTTACTTTTGATACAAAAAATTCTAGTACATTTACTGTAATCATCTATAAAAGTCAGAAAATATTTTTCTCCACCATAGCCTGTTGTACTATGTGGACCATTTAAATCTGTATGAATCAGTTCTAAAATCTCTGTTGTTTTAGTTCTACTATTTTCAAAAGGTACATTAGTCATTTTACTTTGAATACAGTTTGAACACTTCATTTCTCTGTTTTCAATCTTTTCTGGCAAGCCTACTAGTAATTTGTTATTAACTAACTTGTTTAAATATTGAAAATTTACATGTCCAAGTGCCCTATGCCATTTTTCTTTAGCAGTTAATTTTGTTGAATTTATGTAAATCTTATTGCAATTTATTTCTGAAACAAAACTTTTTATACAGTACAAATCATTTATTTTGTTAGCAACAACTACTAATTCTCTCAACTGGTTATAAATTTTTGCATTTTCATCTCTTGCTACTATAGTGCAAGTTTTAGTTATCTTTGAAAAACTTAACAAGTTATGCTTGATACCTTTTACATAATAAACATTTTTTAGATCTATAAATTTCTCTTTATAATAATTTTTAAAGTATATTTTAACAGTGCCAACTTTGGTTGCTTTTAGTATATTACCATCTGGCAGTTTCACATCAATTGGTATTTTTAAATCCACATAATTTTGAAAAAATCTATCTGTCTTTATAATATGATCTGTACACCCACTATCTAATAACCAATTTATTTCATTTCTTTCATAAGAATCCCTTCTTACCTGGTTTATTTCCGGGTTCACCTGGGCTGTCCAGGACTCTGCTACAAAGCCGTCCTGATGAGATCTTGTTGATTCACCTCTTGGATGACCTCGACCTCTGCTCCGTTGATAACCACCTGTGTTGTACCCATTCTGTATTCCTTGACGATGTTGGTTGTTTGGATTTCTTCCTTGATAATTGTGTTGCTTTTGATTATTTTTCTTATTATGCCAACATTCTTTCTTCAGATGGCCTGTCTTTCCACAGATAAAGCATTGTACTTTAGCTTTAGTTATGAATGTACTCATATTATTCTTCTTGTTCGAATCACTAGTAGTCAAGTTTTTTTCTTTGATTTTAGACTTCACATAGTCAACTGTTCTTTGTTCTTCTGGAATTATGTCAATAAAATCTCCAATGTAGCTGTAACTTGGAGGCAAAGCTCTGAGTATATACCTCATTTTTTCTGATTCATTAAATGTTCCACCAGCAGTTTTATAATCGTTGACAGCCTTTTCAAATTCCACAAAAAAATCTTCTATTTTGTCAAAGTTGCTTAGCTTGATTTCCTCAAGTTTTCCTCTGTAAATTATTTGCATAGCAGTAGACTGGGTGATGTACATTTGGTCAAATTTGTTAATCATGTCGTAGGCTGTAGTACATTGACCAATATATTCTAGCTGTTTATCCGAAATTGTGCTTATGATGATTGTTCTTGCTTTTAAATCCAATTTCTTCAGTTCGACATCTTGAATAGTACTTTTAGCCGGCATCTTGGTTATGGCGGCCATGTGACATTCTTTGTACTCCAATAAAGTCATTAATCGCAATTTCCAGCTTGAATAATTAATTCCGTCGAATATTGGAATCAAAATATTCTCTATTTTACCTTGGTTGTTCATCTTGGCAAACGTTTCGTCTTGATTATTATGGATGTAAAATGTCTTCTTATGGCGCGGTACTCGCGTATTTCAATTTCTTCTTTACAACCCTAATAACCTTTGTAACCACGCTCTGCTACCATGTTGGAGGAAGTGGTTAACAATAGGTTAAATTAAAGGACGTTGTATTCTTGAATAGCTTTATTTAGATTCTTTATTTCTAGTATTTTCTAGTACAGTACATTTTAATGGCTTCCAGTTGGCAATCGTCGTGGAAAGGGAAGAATACGTTACACGTCATTTTGACAATTCACACTAATCATTTTATTGACACTGACATCTAATCTACCAATCAATAAAGAGTATATAGTTAACTAAGAAAGCCAGTAGAGGGCGCATGGTAAATGGAAATACAGATTATTAATATTTACCACAGATTACAACATGAACAATTGTTAAGAAAATTAATACCATCTATGGTGCTATATATCGAAACCAATCTGTGCCAGACATTTTAAAGAAAACTTGCGGAGTTACTTTTTGCTTCCTTTTATGCTGCTTAATTTATATTTAAATCTTAAATATCTTTATGGAAGTAATAGCTAATCTAAGTATAGAAGATTCCACATCACCATAATAATCCTGACTCTCTCTTTCTTAGGTTTCGAGCAAACCATGGAAAGCGGTCCGCTTGTAGTTTTCAGGTCTTTGTGTTATGTGCACACTGTACTTACGTAATTATGTGATGGAAATAACCATGTCGGTATATTTATAACTGTGTGTATTAATTGGTAACTCCTATATATCATCATCATTGTAATTAAGCTTTCCCAGATTTTGCATCTTGTCATAACTATTATAGATAGACATCTTAAATGTAGTACGTGTAAATTGATTTCAGTTTGAAATTAATAAAAATATTTCACTGGATATGCTCTAAAAGTCTACCGAGTAAATATAAAATACTATCGAGAACGAAATCTGGAGTATAATGAATGATTAAACGAACTTACCTGTACGTGAAGTTCTATCATTATTATACGTTTCGTTTTCGTTCGAAGATAGTATACACCCTCCCACCCTATCTTATTATTTTAAGATAGTCATCCCCTACAAGTGAAATATTTTTATTTTCTATAAGGCTTACTCTAAACTTAATGAAGGCGCGCGTAGGTGTTGTCATGTAGTTGTTTCATTTATGCTTTTTTTTTCTCAAATTTAGTGTGACAATGGCGGTTGCTACCTACCGAGTAAATATAAAATACTATCTTCGAACGAAATCCTCGTATAATAATGATAGAACTTCACGTACAGGTAAGTTCGTTTAATCATTCATTATATCACTATGTGTGTGTGTAAAATTCGTTCTGTGTGTGTCTACGATGCACGCCACAGGTTATTCTAATGTTGTAATGTCAATGTCTCTTCTCAATAGATAGTTATTGCTTATAAACTGACGTTATATTTTGCGACAAACTACACTTCACATGAATAGGTACCTTATTTTATTAGACCATGAAGTACGATACAGCTAGGCTTAAATTACGCGTGTTCAAGATTGAATGCGTATAGTAACGTATAGAATACGCATGAGACCATGTGATTATTACAGTATGATAATATTATGAATTATGATGACCAATATTTTATGATGATAATGGTGTGGAATGTACTTGGTTGGATTATTAATTAAGATAAGTAAGTAAAACAATTGATTTAAAACCAGCAATAACTATGCTACTCACAATTTTGTGACTTATTGCTTTGTTATACAACAATATAACTCTATAACAATAGTCTGATGTTTATTAATGAAGTCCGATATTTACGTGATTTGCGACTTTTGCCATTTTTCATTAACCTTTATTGTTTCACTGAACTCAAAGTGCAGGAATGTAGGCAAACAAATATAAACGAAGCGATTTTATGAAAATATTTTTCAAATCGGGCTAGTATGCTACTAGGGACAGTTATCTCTTAATAATAAATATTTGTGTGAAATTTCCTTTTTTTTAATAGTAATAATAATCTTTAGTGAACAGAATAATCTTAACCTAAATTACAATAGTTACTTAATGTTATTAGTTCCAATACAGAGTATAAAAAAATATTATGGCCGAGTAGAAAAACAAGGTTAACTGTGTTTAAACTAGGATGAGATCCTGTATTATAAACATAGTGCCTTCCACTACCTGCGATCGATAACAATGATCTGTTCGACAGAGATTAATAAGGTTGTTAAGACAAATTAAACAAGGTAAACGGGGCTGGATAGTTGGCACATAGCGCAATGGTGCGCTATGTAGCGCAGGGCGCAATAATTAGGACTAAAGAGGGCTTCTTTTGTGTTGCTGTTTACTTGGTTTAAGAGGATTCATCGGAAATTTTACACACATAATTTAATGACAGATGTAAATCTGTAAACGCAATAAGAACAAATACTTAACCAGAATACAATACATATTTAAAGGGGATGCAATATAATACATGCTTTAGGATAATTTATGTATTAGTATTCTATTATGGTAATACTGGTACAAAATCCCTCGTGGGCGAGTCCAACTTGTACTTATCCGACTCCGTCAAGTAATTAATTAAAAACAATACACAACACAATACCATATCAGACCAAATTTCTAAGTATACATACCACCTCAGAAAGCTCCCTTGCAGTTTGATGGCTATTGCTCTCGACTCCAATGGTACCACTATCCATCAGCCTCTGTTGGATATAGGCCTTCCATAACGAATGCCACAACGCGCGGTTTTATGCTACTTACATCTGATGGCTCCCCACGACCTTGATGATATTGTCACTCCACCTTGTCGGGGGCCGCGTCGTTTGGTACGAAGTCGCTACTCTAGGACTTTTCTTCTTCAACGATCATTAGTCCTGCGAGCGATGTGGCCTGCCCATTGCCACTTCAGCGTGTTAACCCTTCGGGATATGTCGGGTACGCCAGTTCTCCTACGGATATCCATATTACGGATTTTATCCCGCAGTCAAATACCCAGCATAGCCTACTACATAGCATTCAACCTTGAGCTTAGGTATGAGGCCGACATTCAAAGACCATGTTTCTGTTCCGTATGTCTTTAGGCACTGCGGAATATTGGACGTGAGGATATGCCTAAGCTTCTAGAACGCTGCCTAGCCGAGTTGGATACGTCGTATGACCTCTTTCTTGATGTATGATTAAACCAACTGGAGTTTTGGTCCTAGGTAGACGTAGTGATCGACAACTTCGAGAATCGAATTCCCAACAGATACTGATGCTGGAGTAACATTGACGTTGAACATAATCTTGGTTTTATCCTCCAGAGATTCTGCTATGACCATGATATCGTCTGAAAATCGAAGGTGAGTATGTATTGATGCCAAGTCCGGTCCAATCAAGGAGCTTGAAGACCTCTTCCAATGCAGCAGTAAACATTTCGCGGAAATTAAATTCCCCTGTTTGACACCCTTCTGCTTTGGAATCAGTCTTTTGCTCCTATCTTGGATTGGGACTGACATGGTGTCATTTCTCTATACAAACACTTCAACTCGATAATACTCCTCAGCCTTCTGTATAAGCTGACGCAGCATATGTATGTGGTCTATGGTACTAAAGCCTTTTAGGAAACCTGCTTGTTCGGGAATACGTAACATAGATATACGTAATAAGGCTACCGCAAATGTTACTTATTCTATACATTAGCGATCCTCGTCACTCCGAAAATCATCTACACCCTTTGATTAGAATGAACGTGGTGTTACGTCACAGTCATAGGTGTAACTCGCACTGTCGGAACAAATCTAATGTCTTTTTTTTTTCATTTCAAACCATATACTAGTTTTTTGTAATCAGAAGGGTGGTCACTCTGTATAAAACCCTTCTGATGACAATAACCAGTGACAGTCACCAGTTCAAATGATGCAGCATCATCGCTAGGTATTTCTAAGATGTGATGCAGATAGCAAAATTATCACCAGGTATCGGCTATTTATTTCTTGGTATTCAGAAATTCACTAGTAGTATAACTACTAGAAGTATGTGTGAAATGTCCATAAATATTTATTATTATTATTAAAACTACTAGAAGTTGAATAAGCTCTAATAAGCTCAGTTGGCAAAGCTACGGAACGGTATTCCGAGGTCGTGGGTTCAAGTCCCGCTTGCGGTGATCACTTTTTCCACCACAATTTGATTTATTAGGTATCAAGAATCGTTAAAATAAATATTAGACACATATTTACTCATTTTTAAGCTATTGCATAGCTTCTATCGCGGGCCTTCAGCATGGAGACTAAATGCACAAAATTGGAAATTTAAATTCCGTAACAAATATAGCGTAACTAAAAAATACAACAACGGCGTTAACGCCGTTTCGCTGTTCGCGCTGGTGACTCATGTCAGTTTTGGCGTTAGTTTTTATTTTATTGACATTTTATTGACAATCGCTATTTTATCATAATTACCATAAACAATGGACAGATGTAAGCATCAGTAAACAAGGATTATTAATCTTATTTTAGTTTATGGTATTTAGATTCTTGCATAAATAAAATAAATAAATAATTATAATTGCATAAGTTGATAAAAAATACTATGCAATAGCTTTACCGCGGCAGTCCCCGAGTGCCACACGTCTTTTTTTTTATTCATAAACATTTAAAAAAATAAGTTTTTTGATTAAAATATTTATGACGCAACTGGGTGAAGCCCTTGCAAAGTGGAATAAGAATGCGTAAAAGCTTCCGGTATTTTTTAATAATTCATTTGAGTGAATCAAATCCAAAAAACAGAAATTAATATATTACGAAAGAAAAGCCAAATAGTTTTATATGTGTAGTTAGTGGTGCGAAAAAGAATGTTGAATATTAATAGTTTTAGTTGCATATTGTATACAATATAAATTATTATCGTAGCTACTTACCTATATTATATAAATTAGTGTTATTCTGAATTCGGCATTCCATTAGCTATAACATTGACATTTATAGACGCTCTGCAATGGCACCGATACCGGAAGATATTCAAAAAATTAATGTGAAAAAAAATGTTAAATCCGCGGAAACTATAAGTGAACCGGTACTAAAAGATGATGCTATTATCATTTCTGGTATGTCTGGCATGTATCCTAAAGCACGAAATATAAAAGAGTTTGCTGATATACTCTACAAAAAGGTAAATGTGTCTCTTCATAGACTTCAAATAAAATTTTTAATTGACCTAGACTAGGCGCAAATAAATAATATCAAATGTTAACAAATATTATTGAATTGGGGTGAGGCGGTATTGAAAGTTGAATAAAAAGAAAATTTATGTGGGAAATAAAATTAAAATTTTTATTTGTTCAATGTATGTCAAATTGATTCACGTATTATTATTATTGGCAACTGGCAAAAACGTAATTTTAGAACTGTTTTTAAACGTTAGATTTAATGTTCAGGAAAATCCGATTGAAGAAAATAAAGGAAGAAGATGGCAAATTATTCAACCAGAGTTAAATGAATCTGTTGGTATGACTGTGGGCATAAATCGATTCGATGGTCAATTTTTTACGTTGAGCTTTTTTTTGGGACAACATACGGATCCTATGGCACGAAAAATTACCGAGCATACATTTCAAGCATTATATGACGCAGGTATGCAGAAAGTAATTATTTCAAACAGTTTTCAATTTGAATTCTTTTTTTAGCGTTGTTAGATTTCAATCCTACTCCTGGTTTATTTTTGAATCATAAAAGCAGAAAAAAATTGGTCAAGTGCGAGTGGGACTCGCGCACGAATCGTTCCGTACATTATCTATGCAACATAAGGCACCGTTATTAGTATCGAGCAAGAAACGGTAAAAAAAATCAGTTTTTTGTATGGGAGCCCCCCTTAAATATTTATTTTATTTTATTTTTAGTATTTGTTGTTATAGCGGCAATAGAAATACATCATCTGTGAAAATTTCAACTCTCTAGCTATCACCGTTCTTGAGATACAGCCTGGTGACAGACGGACGGACGGATGGACGGACGGACAGCGAAGTCTCAGTAATAGGGTTTCCGTTTTTACCCTTTGGGTACGGAACCCTAAAAAGTGATTACTTTTTCTGCTTTGTTGATTAATAATCTTAAAGTATCGGAATATAGAAATTAAAATAATTTTATCTTTCAGGTTTGAATCCACGGCATCTCTACGGGAAAAAAGTAGCTGTGATTATTGGTTCTGCATATTCTAGCACTACAAAAGAGATTTTTATGAAGTCAATGACACCAAAAGGCTTGAGTATAGTTGGGTTAGACTTTTCAATCATATTTATAATTATTTATTCACCCTGATATTTAAAGTAAATCCACGTAAAAATATCTTTTTAAAATTTTCCTATATTATAATATTTTTTTGACAAAATCTATATACTGAACTAAACTAAACTGGAACTTTCCATCCAGACTTTATAGTCATCAGTCAATCAGTCACTCAGAAGTTTCTTTTTCTGTACAATCAGATTTCATATGGCTTTATATTGCAGCACAGCTAAAACTATGTTCGCAAACCGCATATCTTACTGGTTGAATGTCAAAGGTCCTTCTCTTGCTATCGACGAAAGCGATTGTAGTTCTACTACTGCCCTTGAACAAGCATATTTAGCAATTCGTCGTGGGGACTGTGAAGCAGCAATAGTTGCTGGCGCAAACTTTTGTTTGTATCCACATGGAGTTATCCATCACGGCAGGTACCTATGTATAAAATTTTAAAAACACGTAGGAAATGATGCTTTGTCAAAATATTTTGCTTATGAGTAGTAAAAATAATAAAAAAATAATATAAAATAGAATCCTAAGATCTCCAAAAGAGGTTTAGATGAATTGTGTATGGTTGTGGTATGAGCTTTACAAATATTGACACGGAATATAATGAATCATCATATTTGTGACAATGTCAGTGAAATTACAAGCGCGCAAAAATAACAACAAATAACATGAAAATTTGAAAATTCCTACTGCTGGAGGAATCTTACAAAGCCAGACATTTCTCCTCCAAAATCTCCTACATGCAAAACTCGTACAGAAGTTAGGCTCTGATTCTGCCTCTTAGCAAGTTGGTACCCTGAGTTATAATTATGAAGATTTGATACATATGTTATTATATGAGTATCATTTAAAACTATCAGGAGAAACAGAGAGCTAATCGTCAGCAATGATGAAATTGATAAGTGGGTTCCTATAGTATCTTTATCACCTACTGTAACGTTTTATAATATTTTAGAATTGGCTTACTAAGCAAAGATGGAAAAATAAAGTCTTTTTCTGAAGATGCAAATGGCTACGTATTATCGGATGCAGTAGGTGTGCTAATATTGCAAAAATCAAAAGATGCATTACGGTAAACAATTATTATATTATTTTTTTAATTGCCTAGAATAAGACACACGTAACGGTACCTACACCTCGTTTATTTTTTACATTGTCTTTTATCGATAATATTATGTTACCTTATTTTATAAAAAAGCGCATTGTTTACTGTGTCATAACAAAAATTTTTACTGTATTAATTCTGACATTCTTTAGTGGGAGTTAATGCATCCAAAATTAAAATTAAATCGTATCAGGACAATATATTGCAGCGCACTACATTACAAAAATTATATCAGCTTATGACCAGAGAGACTATTCAAATTTATCTTAAGAAACTGCTTAAATGGGGTACCGCAAGGCAATGTATTGGGGCCATTATATTTTTTACATCGGACATGTTTCAAATTATTAACTTAGGATATTATATTTTATATGACGAGTCTCGTGGTTGAGTGGTTTTTGTAACGGACTGCCGATCAAGAGTCGCGGGTTCGATTCCCGCTCGGGACAATCATTTGTGTGATTTTTATAATTGTCATACAAATGTTTGTACTGCGTCTGGGTGTTTTCTATGTATCATAAGTATGTATTATTATATATTACAAAAGATAAAGTAGTATATCCGTATTCTGGTACCCATAACACAAGCATATAAGCTTAGTTTGGGACCAGAGGACGTTGTGTGAAATGTCCATGAATATTTATTTATTTATCTGTTACATAAATACTTGAACTGTATCTGAGTGTTTTACGTGTAGGTATGTATTTAGAATAGATAATATGTAATTATATTTTGTAATATATCCATATTCTGGTAGTCTATAAGACAATTTAAATAATTTATAAAATAAATAATTTAGATATTTTTAAATATTTCAGATGTTACGCTGAACTCTTGCATGTAAAAAATGAATATGTATTTGCAGTATCCAATAAAACACAACATCAGTTTGGCTACTATCGTAATCCTATGACAACAGCTAAATTTATAGCAGATTTTTATAATGAAGTGCAAATTTCTCCGCAGTTAGTAGAATATGCAGAAGGATATGGCACAGGTAATAGATTATTTTTCTTGTAAAATAAAAATTATATATAACGGGAAAAGTGATTCACTGTACCTAAGCTGAAAATAAAAATAAATTTAAACCGTTATTTATTTAAGGTATGCCAGAAGCAGATAAATCAGAATTAGAAGCAATTGAAGAAATTTTTTGCAAGGAAAGACTAGACGCCCTTTTGGTAGGAAGCGTAACTTCAAATATTGGTCTCACTGAATCAGTATCGGGTATTGCTAGCATCACTAAAGTAAGTATTTTCACTTATTTTTATTAAATCATTTATGTATGTATAATATTTATATACAAATGACAAATTGGAAATTATTAAGAGTCAAGATAAGTGATAACAACAATTAATACAGCTATACCACCATGTGTAGGAGGACACCATGTGTAGGATTAAGTCTATTTCATAAACACTGTTCTCTTTCGAAACAACAAATTATTTTCAAACCTTTTAGGGTTCCGTACCAAACGGGATTACTGAGACTTCGCCGTCCGTCCGTACGTCTGTTATTAGGCTGTATCACTGGAATGGTAATCGCTGGAGAGCTGAAATCGCCTTTCACAGTATATCAGTTGGTGATGTGACAATAATAATAAAATAATAATAATAAATATTCACGGACATTATACACAACGTCCTCTGGTCCCAAGCTAAGTTTACATGCTTGTGTTATGGGTATCAGAATACGGATATACTATATAAACTACTTTTCTTTTGTAAATACATACTTATAAATTATAATACATAGAAAACACCCAGACGCAGTACAAACAAAATTTGTGTGACATTTATGGATATCACGCAAATGACTGTCCCAAGAGGGAATCGAACCCGCGACCTCGTGATCGGCAGTCCATTACATAAACCACTCGACCACGAATCCCGTCGATACAATAAATTCAATAAATTCTTATCATCATTCCCTTGCCTTTATTCCGTTATTTCGGAATATATTATGATAACGATGACACCCTTTGTGTGCGAATACAACTCGAACATGACTGGCTTTTTGATAAATTTTACAACTAATATCAGATTCTCTTGGGATACCACAAAGGAGAACTCGCAGCAAATCTAAACTATAAACCCAGGAAAGATATAAAAGCCTTAAATGATGGCCGTATGCAGATTGCCACTGAACATCAGCGCTTCTATCGGACCTACGCGGCCGTAAATGGCATGTCGTTAACTGGAGTTAATTCTCACGTCCTATTACGTGGACATTACAAACCCAAAGTGAGTACGTGTGCAGTCACTTATAATGGAAATAGTACCTTTTTCCACCATAATTTGTTTTATTAAGAAAATAGTACCTTTTTGTACCATGGGTGATATGGACACTCACAATCATAGCATAGCATCATATAAACAGTCCATATTTCTAAGGTACAGATCTGTTGGAGTAGTTTTTATGTTAAAAAAAAACGGGTTGCACTCCGGGAGTGCCGGCAGAAGTGAAAACTTGATTATTAACGTTGAGCATGTTTGATATTTTGGAATGGTTTGGGAATAATTTTGCACCAATTGCTTTATCAGTATAAAAGTACTATCATTTATGTGGTAGAATACAATATTCATTTATTGCGCTATCGTACACAAACATGACAATTTATATTACATTTAAAATTTAACACTTTAAAACTATTATTTTACATTAAAAAGTTTATCTCTCCGAAAAATCAACTTTCATCCATAATTTCAACGACTTTTTCACCATCATCATTACCAGAACTATCATCGCCAATCTCTAAAACTGATACGATAGGTTTATGGTAGCTGAAGTAAGAAACGAACAGTTTTGATTCGAACCTATTTAAATGACTAATAAAGACCGCATCAATAGTAGCTAGCTAGTAGTCTTACGCTTTTTCGATCAGGTCACGTGTCCTGACGCGAGTTTAAGATTTTATACCCATGTAAAGAGAACATATATGCCCTCTTTAGTTAGTTTCGGCCTCATTGGTTACCAACATATTATTTTTATGACAATATTAAAAATATAAAGAGGTCATGTCAATTTGAATTTTTAAATATTATTATTGATTATTGTAATGTTAGAATTAAGACCAATATATTGACTTTATTTGTTGTTTTTTTAAATAAATTTGAACAAACACAATAAAGTCTTTTAATGTACTAGATTACATTATTATAAAACAACAAATTTAGTTTTAAAATATGAATAAAATGGAAAAGCTTAGATTCGACTTTGCTGTTAAAGCTTCAGCAGACGACAGTTCGAACATAATATGTATTACTTCGATAGCTACACCTGAAGGTAAGGTTATTCGTATACCATTAGAGTATCAGCCTACATACCACCATGAGACTATCATCAATACATCACATTATATCAAAGTAAAAAAGTCGTTGACAAAAAGACACCAAACAAGGAAAATATGGATCGCCTTGACGCATGATATTTCCGAAACATATTTGGATGATGATCAAAATTTGCAATTTAATGATTTTTATTTAGAAGAAGAAAATAGAGCTAAACAGAGTAGTTCAACTCAGATGACCGAAAAGCTTTTACAAAAATTAATTGAACACAAAGAAAGTAAATTGGAAAAGCAAAATTTTGGGAACATTTCGAAAAAATTTATTTTGGAAAAATTTAACAGCAGACATTGTAATGCTTACCAATGGATAACAGATTTCAATAAAGAATGCGAACGATTTTTGATTGTTGACGATAAGCATAAAATTGAAATCCTTAAAAATTTTATGGAACACTCCAGTATAGATTGGTACAGCTGTACAATGATGAAACTCACACACGACTCAGCTTGGAACCAATGAGCAAAAAGTTTCTGTGACACATTTGGAAACAAGGGATGGTCATCCATACGATACGCCCTATCTTTTAAATACCAAGCGGGTTCATTATTAGAGTACGCATTAAAAAAAGAAAGATTATTACTAGAAGTTAGAAAATCAATTGACACTGGAACACTTATAGATCTTATAGCGAATGGCTTACCAAATTATGCTGCCGACAAGATCGACAGACAAAGTTTACAAAGAACAGAGGATCTTTACAATGAAATAGGAAAATTGGAGTACTTATCAGGAAAAAGAAGAAGTACTGTCTATATTAACAGACAGCAGAGAAAGATTGAGAGAAAGATACCGTGCACGATATGTTTACAAGAGAATAACAAACGATGTCATTCCGAAGAGAATTGCTGGTTTAATACTAAAAACCACACAGGCATGGTAAAAACTGTAAATAACTCAGAACTAGAAGTTGAATTAAACGAAGAAAATCCAAAAAACTAGTAATGCCACCATTAATAGAAGTAGAGTTGCTATTAAATGACACCTTAAAGGTGTCTGGTATTTATGATTCAGGATCGAATGTGTCATTGATAAATGCTAAGTTGTTGAAGATTCATTCAACAGATGATGTAAAACACTTACATGTAGCTAACTTGAAAACTATTAATGGTGATAAAAAAACAAAAGGATTGATAAAACTAAAAATAAAAATATTTGAAATTGAACAAATTATGAACATTTTTGTCATAGACAGTGACAATTTTAATTATGACTTTTTAATTGGTTTGGATTGTATAAAAAAATTCAAACTAAAACAAGATGAAGAATTAAAAATCACACAATGTGGTGATCAAAATAAGAATACCATAAAAGGTATCAAAAAAGATTTTGCACAACAAGACCCTGAAAGAAATGAATCAAAAAGGGAAAATAAAAAAAGGAACAGTTATGAAATAAATTTCAATGAACATATTGACTCTAGAGAATTTGAAAAAATTGCTAACCATCTAGATTTATACCAACAGACAGAAATAGATAAAATGATTGAAAAATACAGACAAGTTTTCGCTAAAGATAAATATGATATCGGTACCGTAAGAGATTATGAAGCACACATCGATTTAATAGTTGATAAATATTGTAACAAACGCCCATACAGATGTACAGCTGAAGATCGAAAAGAAATAGAAAATCAAATATCAAAACTTTTGGAGAGGAATTTAATAGAAGAATCGTATAGCCCATTTGCAGCACCAGTAACTCTAGCATATAAAAAAGAAGATGGAAAGAAAACAAGGCTATGTATAGATTTTAGAGAATTAAACAAAATTGTTGTACCACAATCACAACCATTTCCACTGATTGAAGATTTAATGACTAAAACAGTAAACTGTGAGTATTTCTCTACTTTTGATATTAATTCAGCATTTTGGTCTATTCCCTTGAAATTAGAAGATCGACAAAAAACTGCTTTTGTCACGCAAGAAGGACACTTTCAATGGACATGTCTACGGATTAAAGACTGCACCAGCTATTTTTCAAAGAATATTAAGTAATATTATAAGAAAACATGGGCTTTGCAGTAAATTTTATAGATGATATTTTAATTTTTTCTAAGACTTTTACAGATCATATTTTACATATATCAAAACTACTAGAGGCAATATTAAAAGAAGGTTTTAGATTGAAATTTTCTAAATGTTCTTTTGCACAAAGATATTATTATGCAAAATATTTGGGACATATAATAGAGAGCAATACAATCAGACCTTTGAAAGACTATCTATCAGCAGTCAAAAATTTTCCTGTCCCTGAGACAAGAAAACATGTAAGACAGTTCCTAGGAAAGGTAAATTTTCATCACAAATTTATTGCACATAGTGCAATTATATTGCATCCATTGCATAATTTATTAAAAAAGGATGTTAAATTTAAATGGACGACAGAATGTCAACAATCATTTGATAAAATAAAGGAATTACTATGTTCAAAACCAATATTAAACATCTATGACCCTGAATTACCCATAAAAATCTACACAGATGCTAGCATCAGTGGTTTAGGAGCAGTATTAAAACAAGAAGATAAAAACGGGAACAATAGAACAGTTGCATATTTTTCAAAGAAATTAACTGAAACACAGAAACAGAAGAAAGCAATTTATTTAGAATGTCTGGCTATAAAAGAAGCTATAAAATATTGGCAATACTGGCTAATGGGAAAAGAATTCCTGGTATATTCAGATCACAAACCATTAGAAAGCATGAACATAAAAGCAAGAACAGACGAGGAACTTGGAGATCTTATGTATTATTTATCGCAACATAATTTTAAAATAATTTATAATCCAGGAACATCAAATCAAGGAGCTGATTGTTTAAGCAGAAATCCAGTTTTAGAACCAAATGATAATAATGAAGATTTTCTAAAAATTGTTAATCTAATAAGTTTACAAGAAATTAAGAAAGATCAACAACAAAATCAAGACTTACGAAATGGAAAACATATTTTGGAAAATGAAATATACTACAAAAAGAATAAAACAAGGAGAAAGATTGTTCTGACGGAATAACTGAGTTTAATATTAATAAAAAATGTACATGATTATTATTGTCATATTGGAAGAACCCAAATGATGAACAAAATAACACCATTTTACACTGCAAAAAATATAATCATGAATATTAAAAAGTTTTGTGATAACTGTGAAATTTGCATTAAAAACAAGACAAGAAGAAAACCAAAATATGGCTTTATGTCACATTTAGGTCCAGCAACAAGACCTTTTGAAATAATGTCTATTGATACCATCGGAGGCTTTGGAGGATCACGATCGACAAAGAAATACTTACATCTTTTAGTGGATCACTTCACAAGATACGCCTACATTTCTACATCGAAAACCCAAAACTCTAGTGACTTTATTAAATTAATTAAGAACGTCACGCAAAGCTACAAGATTGATACGATATTATCAGATCAATACCCGGGCATAAATTCCAACGAATTCAAAGATTTCTTAAAGAATGAAGATATTAAATTGATTTTTACCGCTGTAGATTCGCCGTTTTCAAACGGACTTAATGAAAGGTTGAATCAAACTCTTATAAATAAAATAAGATGTAAATTAAATGAAAATGACAAGAAAATAGCATGGAGTACAGTGGCACGAAAATGTGTGGAAAAATATAATGAAACGGAACATACTGTCACAAAATTTACACCTAAATACCTTTTGGAAGGGGAAAATGTTAATATTTTGCCCCTAGAACTAAAAACAAAATACACAAACGAAGATTTAAAAAAAGATAGAAAAACAGCTCTACAAAATACAATAAAAGTACATGAATATAATAAAAAAATATTTGACCTTCACAGGAAGGAATGTACATTAGATGTGGGGGACAGAGTCTACATAGAAAACGGAAACAGATTAAACAGGAAAAAGATGGATGAACTGAGGATTGGACCATACAGAATCTTAAGAAAGATTTCTAATTCAATATATGAAGTTGACGCTGGTCACAAAAAAACAGAATCAAATTTTTACCACGTCACGAAGTTGTATCCTGTTAATGATGGCTGAACAATTCTCACAATTGTTTTTTTCTAAGGGGGGGAGATGTAAAGAGAACATATATGCCCTCTTTAGTTAGTTTCGGCCTCATTGGTTACCAACATATTATTTTTATGACAATATTAAAAATATAAAGAGGTCGTGTCAATTTGAATTTTTAAATATTATTATTGATTATTGTAATGTTAGAATTAAGACCAATATATTGACTTTATTTGTTGTTTTTTTAAATAAATTTGAACAAACACAATAAAGTCTTTTAATGTACTAGATTACATTATTATACCCATTACAGAAAAAGTGCTCAACGCCGCTAAAGAAGTTTTCACTTCAAAAATTTTTGTTATATTATTGACCCTAAACAATATAACATTTAAATAAAACTACTTTTTACGGATTTTGACGCGTATATTTGTTTTAAATTTTGGCCCGACGTTTCGGAGACTTTGCAGTCACCATGGTCACGGGTAAGACTGAGCTGTAATGTGTCTTCTACGATCAGTTATTACAGGGTTTACCCACATTCGATTTTAATTTTACATTGACCATAAAGATAGACTTTTACTATAAACTATATCATATTACATTGTGCTCAGACTACATAAAATCAATAACATTATTATTATTATATTAGATAAAATAATAAAAACTAAATAATTAAAATAAATACTAATTTTTCATTCAAATAAAATTAACAATTTCTTTTTAATATAAACTAATTTAAATCTTAAACCATTAATTCTTTTTAAAAATTCTTGTTATTATGTAAATGATATTGTATTTAAGTATATAAACTTAGTTTTGCTTGCTACATTGTATACTACCTCTATAATAATTAAAACTTTAGTCTATGATAAAATTATGTATGTTTCACCTTATATAATTTAAAAATTTCTTTATATTGTTACAATTTGTTAATGTATTTTAGAAACTAAAATAATGTTATTGATTTTATGTAGTCTGAGCACAATGTAATATGATATAGTTTATAGTAAAAGTCTATCTTTATGGTCAATGTAAAATTAAAATCGAATGTGGGTAAACCCTGTAATAACTGATCGTAGAAGACACATTACAGCTCAGTCTTACCCGTGACCATGGTCACTGCAAAGTCTCCGAAACGTCGGGCCAAAATTTAAAACAAATATACGCGTCAAAATCCGTAAAAAGTAGTTTTATTTAAACAGATGAGTCGCGCAAGTGTTAGAAAATATAACATTTATTTATTTTATTGATTATAAATATCAATCAGTTGTTGTTTTGTTTCGAATTATTTTAGTTTTAAATTGGCATTGTTCATATTTTTTCAAAACTCTCAATTCGAAAATTTTTCGGGGAATAAAGTTTCTGATCGTAATATTTTAGATTTGCCAAGAAAAAAATAGCGCGATTATATACTAAGTAACAAAAGGACATAGTTGTCTGTGTACTTTTATAGTGTTCATATTATAACACATTTGATTTCTAGGATTTATCTCGCTACGCGACTTTAATGCCTTACCTTATTACTGTATCTGGAAGACACGTGTCTAGTGTAAAAAATATAATTGATGATTTGAAGTCACGTCCTACTGATGCTGAAGAGATAGCATTGCTACACAATATACATTCTGAGAATATTTCTGGCTATATGGCAAGAGGATTCGTTATACTTGGTAAATCATTTTCGTTATTGTTTACAGTCATCTAATTCAAATTTCTTCTCTAATAGTGCCATTTTTTACTTTACTGTAAGTTGTTCAAAAAAAACTAAATACAGCAATGGCTGCTATGGCTTCTGAAAATTCGCTATTTCATCGTATTTGTTAAATTGTTAAATTTAATGTATAATTTTAGATACCAACATTCACAAAGACACAGTTGTTTGCCACGAATCAATAACACATTTTGACGATAGAAAAAAACCCTTGTGGTTTGTATACAGTGGCATGGGTTCGCAATGGGCAGGTATGGGTGCTCAACTAATGCGAATTCCAATATTCGCATCAGCTATAGAACGGTAAATTATGTTAATTATAATAACATTTTCATCTGATTATATCTCATCGGCGCTGAAATCCAGCTAAGAGACGGCAAAGTTGATAAAATTTTCTAAACAAACACAATATAAATATTGGGTATTAGTGGCCAGCATGATATAAAAGAATATTCACCTATTATAGAGGAAGCTTGCGTTGAGTTGCGAAGCGTTTATATGGATTGAAAAGCAAAATTTTATAAAATAATAAATAGTTAGTGTGCTGCCCCGCTATGATTGGAATTTTGTAAAAAAATGATAAATGATAATCATAAGTATCCTTTCACCAAACGTTCCAGCAACTTTTCTTGGAAAATTTCATAAACATGTTATTGTAATAACCTAGTTTCGGGGCTAAACAATATAATTATTATAAAAATTTCAACGCGATTAAATGTTCTTAAAAATATCGCTCCGTAGTTGTCAGCGGGTATTGTCTCCATATGGCATTGATGTGGTTAATATCATTACGTCTCCTGAAAAAACAATTTTTGACAATATACTTCACTCTTTTATTGGAATCACTGCCGTTCAAATCGGATTAACCGACATCTTAAAAGCACTAGGATTGGAACCAGACGGTATTGTTGGTAAGTAGGTATGTGCTTTAAATCATCATATTCTGGCATATCTATACATAATATAGAGAACGCACTAGAGACACGCACTAAAGGTCTAAATAGACTCAGTAATATAGATTCTATATTACTGAGTCTATTTAGACCTTTAGTGCGTGTTGTAAATAAACAATAAAATCTCCATACATAACTCCTAAAGAAAAAAACATGCATAATGTCTTGTGACTATTATATTATTATAGTATTTAAAAAATTAACTAATTCTAGGGCACAGCGTAGGTGAAGTAGGATGTGCGTATGCAGATGGCTGTTTTACTGCAGAAGAAACTATATTAACTTCTTACAGTCGTGGACTTGTTTCTTCGACGACGACATTCATACCTGGTACAATGGCAGCCATTGGACTTGGTTACAAAAAGGTACACATAAAAAATAAATCAGAATTAGTTAAGATGGTAAACTTATTACCTCTAACATTTCTAAAATGTATGAACTCACCGCACACACAATTATTCCTGCAATAGGTAGCTATAAACTCATAGAATCCAACTTATAGACCGAGCGGAAGAATAATCTAATTATTCTATAGCACAAAGGCAATATTAGGCCGAATATTAGAGATTGTCAAAATACCATTTACATAGCAAAGCTTAAGCTCTGCAACACCAAAAACGCAACGTCTTTCTAGTATAATTAAGCTTGCCAGTTCTCCACAAAATATTAAAGACCCAACTTTATTACAGTTATTTGAAATGTGTCCTCCTGAAATCGATATTGCTTGTCGAAATAGCGCACAGTCTTGTACTATTTCTGGACCAGCTGATGTAGTGAAGGAATTCCTTGATTTTCTAACGGAGAAAGGCATATTTACAAGACAAGTACCAAGTGCCAATATAGCTTACCACTCAAGGTACATCTCACATGCGGGTAAGAACTATTTGTAAAATATTTTTTGCACAACTTATTGATATAGTTAAAGATACGCTGCCAGAATAACAGTTCAAAATCGTAATTGTTTTAATAATTATAAATCTTTGGAAGAATCGGAGGTTTGGTCAATCTATACTAATATTATAAAGCGGAAGAGTTTGTTTGTTTGTTTGTTTGAATGCGCTAATCTCAGGAACCACTAGGCCGATTTGAAAAATTATTTCAGTGTTAGACAAGACAGGCTACGACCAGTAGAAGCAAAGCAGTAAAAATGTTGCAAAAATGTTGCAAAATCGGGGAAATTTTTCTAAATTCCACGCGATGGGGCGCGGGCAACAGCTAGTTACTGATAAATTTAAACGACAAATGTCTAGTGGAGGCATATAAAAGAATGGTACGGATGAGACGTGATTATGTGGAGCATTAGTCTGCGTTACGGGCTTGTAATACCTGTAAAACCTATTCCTTTTCTTAAATATGCCATGCTAAACTCTATTGGGATCGTTCTACTACTACAGACTGGTCTGTAATTGCAAATAGACCTGATATCTTGGTCATAAACGGGTCTACGCGCCTTGCTTTGACGGTCAACATTACGGTCATTCATATTTTTATAGATTACACAGTTTACCGAGACCATTAATATTGATGTTTTACTCGTGGTTAAATTTTGCTGGCAGACTAAGCAAACTCATGTGATCCAAAAATTTTTTGTATGTCGTCGTCACATTTGACTAGATGTACTCTTTGCCCATCCACACATCTAGCCAGTATTCTACCATCTCTTGTCCACACATATTTCCAATTATACAAGCGCCAGCGCGACGAGCGTGATAAAAAAGGTTGCGATTCTTTCGCGTCAGGTGCTCATTGATGTATACAGGATGTTCTGGGCCACTGAATTGAAAATCACTGGTTGTCAGGCCACGGCGCACTCTAGCCGCATGGAGAACTGCATCTCGTGTTGAACGCCTAGTAAAGCGCACACATAGGTTCCTTGGTCGTCGAGCATCAGAAGAGGAAGAAGAATCACTGGGCGAGATTCGATTCCGACGGACCATGCCTACTCGTTCGACGTGAGCAATATCACGGCCATCCAAAGCGACATCCAACTTAGCGCAGACATTCATAATAATATGATAAATGCTCTCATCTTTATTTTCGGTGATCCCTGTTATCTCCACATCATTAAGTAGGAGCTCCTGGTCGCGGTCAATCAATTGTGTTTGTAGTTCCAAGATAGTGGCCTCAAGTGGACCCGTGTGTGACCTGTCTTCCTGGTCCAGCTTCATTTGGAATGTATCTAGTCTAGTTTCAAGGTTATTGATTCTACAATTATTAGTTTCAAGCGAAGACCTAATGTCAGCTAACTCTAAGCGGAAGTCTTGGAGATCTTGGCGCATTTCACGTATTTCTTTTCGCAGTTCCTCTTTGAACAGGCGAAATTCATTAGTAAGTTCGCTGTAGATGCTAGTGTGAGCTTCTCCCAGGGACGTGTTGCTAACTTGACTAGTGTCCATCAAGTCGTCAGCATGGGGCTTATCAGTCTGCACCTCTCCCGTCCTGCAACTCGTAGTGGACTTATTATCAGTAACTAGACGTTTTAAACACTCGGAACAGCGCCACGCTCGAGGGGTATTTCCTGTAAGGGGCACACTCGATGATGTAATGCGCCACATTTAAAGCATTTAGCAGCCTCTGTGGCCGATAAATATTTGGCGCAAACACGGCATTTCATTGAAGGCATAATGTAGGTATGTCAATTACCAATACGAAACTGTGTACACTGTTCTTATTTTTGCGTAACCCAAATAATAATATGAATCTTATACAGAAATTTTGGAGGCGCTCAAGTTTATTTAATTGGCATTCGGTGATATCTAGATAGCTGACGTCGGCGTAATCGAGAATCGGCAAAAGAATAGAATTGGCAAGTGCTATTTTGGTAGCAGTGGGTAGAAGGTAACGCAATCTTCTTAGTGATGCTGCAGATGCAAATAATTTCCAACTGACTTCTTGAATTTGTGGTTCCCATGTTAAGTTCGAATCAATGAGCAAGCCAAGATTTTTCACCACATCATTAATGTTGATCGCGATCAAAGGTGATTTGAGGCAAAGTTGAATGATCAATTTTCTTCGACAACCGACTACTTCCTATGACGGCCACTTGAGTTTTCGAAGGATTTACTAACAGTAAATCCTTCGAAAACTCAAGTGGCCATAAGATTTACTCCATAAACCTATCTGAACTAAGTCCTCGTTAAGAATTTCAAGTGTATGCGGCAAATTCTCTACAGTCGTATGCAAGTAGATATATATAAATAATTATCCATTAAATATCATTCCTTTGCATTCGGATTGCTTTAACCTTGTAAAAGAAGACCGCATCAAAATGTGGCAGCAGTATTTTACTTTACAGTATTTGACGAAATATCAAAACATAAAGGTATTTGGTACCGTACAATTCAATCCCGCATCTCTCAGGTACCTTGGATTGAGGCCACGAACCTTAATAGAAAAATATTAGTGACTGCCCTTACACTGCGCTCAGGTCATATTGCATCGGAAAAAATTGCTTTTCTTATGGGTAAAACCTCTTCTCCCAATTGTGAAGTTTGTGGCGTAATTGAGGACGTAGACTACATCTTGTGGGAGTGTTCCAGGAACGTAGTCTATTGCAATACATATTCCAGTGCTTGGACAGATAAGGATATTGGTCGTAGTAATGCTATTCTTACTGACACCTCAACTGATAAACCAAATTGTTATGTAATTTAGCGCACTTATTATGCTAAGATCGATTTTGTATTTTTTTTTTGTAAATTATCGTAACTACACATTATTCATTTTGTTAAGGTACTCTAAGGATTTGTACTGATAGGGCGATATAGTCGCAAAGTGACGAAGCCCTTTAAATAAAAAAATAAAAAAATTCATAATTGTAAGATTCCGATACTTTAAATGTTTTTTTAGGGTTTCGTACAATCCCTTATAGTCTTACTTCGGTGTCTGTCTGTCTGTCAGTCTGTCTGTCCGTTCGTCAAACTTTTCTTTACTCAGCAACGACAAAAGGTGACAGCTTGAAACTTATACGATATGTAGATCTATACGGTCCCTTACTGCACCAAATATAATCATCCTGATATTATGTCTAAGCAACAAGAAAATATTTCAAAATATTAGTATACAATTAGTGCCATTTGGTGTAGTTGTAGACGCCTATGGGAATCAAAACTCACCACCTGTTTGCCGTTACTCTCCCTCTTCAGCCCATTTACGTCCCACTGTTGGACATGGGCCTCCTTCACATTGGGAGGGATTATGGTCTACTGTACCGCGCTAACCAGGCGTGTTGGCACAGGGTTTATTTTCGAGTTTTCCGTCTCTCACAGAGGTTCACTTTTACAGCACCCTGGGGAGGAGATGGGGTGGTGACACTTGTATTCTTAATCCGTCACCACACGGACAGTTACTCTAGAGTTGAAATTTGGCTCAGAGTTACACTTAGAATAAACTTGTGAGGTGATATTGGGAAAAGTCCAAAAAGTTTGAATTTATTATCACATTACGCGAAAACAATATGTTTCCAATCGTAATAATCATAACATTTTGAAATTTGTAAAATCGCCATCTAACACGTAACCATGACAACATAGTATTTCCAAAATAATTATACCTACTGAAAGTTTATAACCAATTAAAATCTATTTTATAATTTAACTAGCTGGCCCGGCAAACGTTGTTTTGCCATACCAAAAAAAAAGTAAAAAAAAAATTTTAAAAAAAGGAACTGTAAACCTCACGGAGCCCGAGACCTTTCCAACGAATGCAAAACCGTGGAAATCGGTCCGTGCGTTCTGGAGTTATAGCGTCAGGAAGGAAAACCCGACTTATTTTTGTATAGTAGACTAGCTGGCCCGGCAAACGTTGTTTTGCCATACGAAAAAAAAAGTTAAAAAAATAAAAATGAACTATATGTAAACCTCACGCAGCCCGAGACCTTTCCAACGAATGCAAAACCGTGGAAATCGGTTCGTGCGTTCTGGAGTTATAGCGTCAGGAAGGAAAATCCGACTTATTTTTATATAGTAGATTATAACATTTAAAACATGCATGATAATTATTTGATGGTATAGACGTCGCGTCGTATGCCCATTTTCAAATTAAATTAATAAAAGCAAATTATACTTAGGAATTGTTAATATTGTGATTGAAAATACATTTACTTAATATACTTAGTATTTATTGGTCAAAGAATTGCATATTTTCAAGTAAAGTCTAAATCAAATCCGATATTAGAGTATGATATAGAACAAGTTGCCACTAGTTTTTTAAATTATATTAGTAACTTATTGTTTTAACATGTTAGTTTTTTATCAATTCACCGTAGTTGGTTTAGTTATGTATTATAATTTTGTAGAACTATTACGTTACTCGTCAGAACTGTGTTTTCGTATATAGATGGCGCTAATTGATTAAAACTTTCGCTATTAAAATGTTCATTGTGTAATTATTAAGTGCATTCACAAAATTTTATGCAATTTCCATAGTAAGACTATACAGCGGGCATTTTTATTTTGTGAAATTATGAATTGGTATGGTGTGTGTTGTGTTATGTGTAAGTTTGTTACTTCTTCTATGGATTAGGCTGACAGTCACACGAACTTCTTATGGTGAAGTGTTTTTTGTAAACACAATAATATTAATGCAGCTAAAATGTATCCACATTTACAACGTGGACTGATGGATGGATGGATCTACATGGTAGATAAAAAACCCTCAGTGTGCAAGTTCAACTCGTACTTGACCGGTTCTTTTTTATTTTTATACTTATATTTTACTGCCTTTTTTTGTATTTGATCTTTCACCAGTTATTCTGCTTAAGTGCCACCGTACAATGATTTAACTTGATCATACCTACCAAGGAGCAATAAGTGGCCAATTTTATTGTAATTAAGTACCTACTTGCTCTTCAGATTATTTATTGTCAAAATAATGCTTGGATATTTTAGGACCCAAGTTACTTAAATACTTGAAAGAGGTAATAAAGAACCCTAAAATAAGAAGCCAACGCTGGATATCCACATCTGTTCCCCAAAACAGATGGAATGAACCCGAAGCTAAATATTGCTCTGCAGAATATCACATAAATAATTTGCTAGTGAGTATAATTTTGCCACAAATAGTTTCGTTAAACATCTATTAAAATATTATTAAAGTTAAATATCTATTAAAGTTTTTCTAAAATTTTGAATAATTTTTGCTATGCAACCATCGTTATTTTACATATAGAAATATTAATAGTATGATATATTTAACAAATCGTATCAACATATCAGAACCCGGTGCTCTTTGAAGAGGCCTCGGAACTCATACCAAGTAATGCTGTGCTAATAGAAGTGGCTCCTCATGGACTATTAGGAGCGATCCTTAATCGGTCAGCTGGTAAAAATTGGCGGAATATACCTCTAACGAAGAGGGGACACAGAGACAATACACTTTATCTTCTTCAGTCAATTGGAAAGTAAGTATCTGTACGTAAGTAATAACAAATCCAAAAAGTTATAAATTTAATATAAAGACGTTTTAAAATCATAAAATTAAGAAATTACCTAAGTGTGGTTTTGATTTACTGACGAGCGTAGTCAATGTATGTACGAAGGGTCCTTGAGTGGCGAAGTGAATTAAAGTAATATTTATTATGTCATTATGATTTCAGTCTATACATGGAAGGCATACCTATGAATCTTCAAGCGTTGTACCCACAAATTGAGTTTCCAGTATCTACAGAAACACCAATGCTGTCCCATCTTGTGGAGTGGTATCATTCTGATTCATGGTAATATATATTATCATTAAAACAATTCCTAAAATCGTAGATAGCTCTATAAATAAATATAATAAAAAGTAATCATCGCTTCCAGGCATGTGCCATCACATATGCTTGTCAAAAAGGCAGAAGCAACATGGAATTTTTCCCAGTCCGTTCATGATAAAGAATATTCATATTTACGAGGCAGTGTCATCAAACGTAAGTGCTATTTGTTTTTCATCTTTCAGTGTAAGAATTTTATCAATATTAACCTTTGCAATGTGTCATTTATATAGAACAGTACGTCCTACACCTGTCGAGTACGAAAACCCCGAAAGCTTTAAGCTCGAACTTCAAAATCGCTTCCAATGCCTAGACGAGTGCGAAACAGCGGACGATATGAACAACAAGTTTGTGGAAACTGTACACATAGTTGGGTCGAAATTTTTCAGGACCCGCCGTGCTCCTAGAACCGGTAGACTGGCACACTCTTGAGCTCATGGAACGGAGAAGAGAAATGACGGTTCAGTCTCCAGCCTCCTGGTCTAGACTGAGGCAGCTCAATAGATAGATCTCGAAGTCTGTGCGACACGATATTCGCCTCTACAATACCAAACGTATTAAAGAGGTGATAGAGCGGAACCAAGGCTCCAAAGTGTTCGCAAAAGATCTGTCTGTTGAGCAGATTCAGCTAACCAGACTGAAGACCGACAACGGCACTGTCGTTTCTTCCAAAGAGGAGATCTTGAGTGAGGTCGAGCAGTTCTATGGACAGTACAAGACATCCCAAACTCCTGTTGTCGGCTTGGTCCAAGATCCACGATCCAAGCTAACCCGGCACTATACCGAGAAAATACCGGACGTCAGCCTGTACGAGATCAGAATGGCTCTCAAGCAGCTGAAGAACAATAAAGCACCGGGCGATGATGGAATCACTACAGAGCTTCTAAAGGCGGGCGGTACGCCGGTCCTCGTGGCTCTTCAGAGGCTGTTCGATTCTGTCATCCTCGGGGGTATTGTTCCAGAGGCGTGGACCAAGAGCGTGGTGGTGTTGTTTTTCAAGAAGGGCGATAAAACCCGCTTGAAAAACTATCAACCTATCTCGCTCTTGAGCCACGTCTATAAGTTGTTTTCGAGAGTCATTACAAATCGACTCTCGCACAGGTTCGACGACTTCCAGCCTCCCGAACAAGCTTGTTTCCGAAAGGTTTCAGTACCATAGACCACATAAATACGCTGCGCCAGATTATACAGAAAGCTGAGGAGTATAATCGCCCTCTGTGTCTAGCGTATGTGGACTATGAGAAGGCCTTCGATTCAGTCGAGACTTGGGCGGTGCTGCAGTCCCTCCAGCTGTGCCAAATTGACTACCGGTACATCGAAGCGTTGAAGTGTTTGTATAGAAACGCCACCATGTCAGTCCGAATCCACGATGGGAGCACAAGACCAATTCCACTGCAGAAAGGTGTCAGACAGGAGGATGTAATTTCCCCTAAACTGTTCACTGCTGCATTGGAGGACGTCTTCAAGCTCCTTGATTGGGCCGGACTCGGCATCAATATCAACGGCGAATACATCACTCACCTTCGATTTGCAGACGATATCGTGGTCATGGCTTCTGCCAGAGTCTCTAGAGGACCTTGGCACAATGCTCAATAACCTCAGCAGTGTTTCCCAATGGGTCGGTTTAAGGATGAACATGGATAAAACCAAGGTTATGTTCAATGCCCATGTCACTCCGGCACCAGTATCTGTTGGGAATGCGAGTCTCGAAGTTGTCGACCACTACGTCTATCTAGGACAAACAGTCCAGTTAGGCAAATCCAACTTCGAGAAAGAGGTCAACCGACGAATCCAACTCGGCTGGGCAGCGTTCGGGAAGCTTAGGCATATCTTCTCGTCTAACATTCCGCAGTGCTTGAAGACGAAGGTCTATGACCAGTGTGAGTTACCAGCGATGACATACGGAACAGAGACGTTGTCCTTAAATGTTGGCCTCGTAAATAAGCTCAAGGTTGCACAGCGTGCTATGGAGAGGGCTATGCTCGGTATTTCCCTACGGGATAAAATCCGAAACACTGAGATCCGTAGGAGAACTGGCGTGTCCGACATAGCCCGAAAGGTTAGCACGCTGAAGTGGCAATGGGCAGGCCACATCGCTCGTAGGACTAACGATCGTTGGGGAAGAAAAGTCCTAGAGTGGCGACCACGTACCGGACGACGCAGCGTTGGGCAGCCCCCGACAAGGTGGAGCGACGATATCGTCAAGGTTGCGGGGAGACATTGGATGCAGGCGGCACAGGACCGCGAGGTGTGGCGTTCTACGGGGGAGGCCTATGTCCAACAGTGGATAGAGAGAGGCCGAAGAAGAAGAAGATATATAGAACTCAGTTGTGCTCATAAAATAAATATTTTTTCAGAAAAAATGTGCTTTCCTTTTGCCGCCGCTTTAGTTTCTGCATGGGATGCATATTCAATGGAATTAGGCGTACCAAAACGAAGTCTATCTATAATATTTAATAATATTCAGCTATATGCGCAGCCTCTGCTATTAGACCAAAAATCTTTTCACTTTCACGTTTCTTTCAAGAGGACTAATGGCTGGTTTGAGGTGAATTTGCTATAATTCCTTTATAACTTACTTTTTAGTTTCCAAGTATAAAAACAGTCACAGATTTCTCTAAAGAAGATACTATAGACCACCACCGGTGTAAACTTATTTCTGTGGTATTAACTGTGATATTCCATTTTGTCGTGCAGACACAACAAAAGAGTGAAAAATGGTGATTCGTTGTGAGGTCTGAATGTAACGTCATAAACGTCTCATTGAAATAAGGAACAATATAAGATATTCGTGTCATTCATACTAGTAACTATCAATGGGCATTGTTCATATTTTTTTAAAACTCTTAATTCGAAAACCATTTCGGGGAATAGAGTTTCTGATCTTGATCCATTAGTTTTTTTCGGAAAATTTGCTATATTAACGATTAGTTTTCCAAAAAAGCAAATGATCTCTATTTGCCCTTGAAATGAAGGACTTAAAATATTAAGGCGTTTTTAGGGATATACTACTCTGAAGTGGAGTTGAAATTGGTCTATTATATCAACTTGTCAACTTTGATAAGATAAAGTACAATCTGTATTGTCTATCAAGAAAAGTTTATACACAGATTGCGTAAAACGATGACGTCACAACATTTAAAGTAACATCTTCAAGAATTTTTTAAAAATTCTGTATAGTGAATATTTCAATAATATTGAAAATAGTTTCTTAAAATAGTTTATATTTTCTGAAAATAATATAAAAACAGTAGGTCAAAAATTATGAACAATCCCAATTTAAATCAGTAATTTTTTCCATAATGACTAGATGAAAATTATATGTTTTAGATAATTTGCTTGTTTCTAATTATTTCGGTTTTGCATTTAACACTCTTTTTACTAATTTCACAGGTCAGAAATGAATATTCTAGAATTATAACTGGATTCGTATCTGAAAACACTTCTTCGCCTTATATCCACTCAGATTTTTATGAACCTAATAAAAGACACGACAACATAAAATTAAATGCGAACGATATTTACCAATTGCTAAATGACAGGGGCTATAACTACAGTGGTGATTTTCGAAGTGTTGAATGGGCTGATGCGTCTTTTTCCGAAGCAGCTATTGCGTGGAGCCAAAACTGGGTTACATTTATAGATGGCATGCTACAGTTGAATGTGTTGAGACAAACACACAATGGTGTGTCATTGCCAACTTACATAAGAAATATAAGCATCGATGTTGAAAAACACACTTATGAAAATATTGAATTAAATAAAAAACATGTGATGGAAGCTTATATAGATGAAGTGCAGGATTTCACATGGTAATCATCTGCTTATGCTTTCTTGTCAATTATGATTACATTTTTATTTAAGGTCTACAAAATTCTGACTTCCCTTTCGACTTCAAATGTCACTGCCAGACTTGCTGGAGCACAACAACGTTTCGTCTGAATTAACAAGTTCCACATAATTTACCAAACAATTTTAGTCTTCTCTTCTATTACCTATTCGTTTTCTCCTTTACACACACATTTTGTCCCTTCTATTCAGTTTTTGCTTAATCCGCTTACTGCCAAATATCTTAAAGAACGATTCCACTTCTTACATGACACACACATAGATCATCTTCGTATTATACTTTGAGGATGCGTCCACACTTAATAATTTTTCGGGATAAATCGCTTTCTGTACATTTTCTAATATCAAGTAAGTCCCCTATTCTTATATAATATATATATATATATATATATATATATATATATATATATATATATATATATTTAACATATATATTCTTAAGAGGAGAAATTGTACTCGATGTATTTCCCCGGGTGAGCATTCCACAAGCGCACAGCTTGTACAGAAATCGACTTATCCCGAAAAATTGTTAAATATGGACGCATCCTCGAAGCCAGGTTTGACGATGCTCTCAGGAGTTTCATGTGTGTCAATTATATGGATTAGTATTTTACTTAATCATTAAATTTTAGCTGTGGAGGAGTTACCGTGAAAGACATTAAATATCGCCATTTTCCAGCAGTTATTTCAAGTGGTTTAAAATTGGTCACGTCTCTGAATAAAACAGCCTATGTAAGTTTTAATTTCTACTTTATGTCTTGGTTAATTAATATTTAGTAGTATTTCAGTATTCTTATAATTTTTCAGATATGTGAAACCAAGGGCGATAAAAACGGAATATTTTTAGAAAAAGAGAACGTGTATTCATTGTATGGGTCGCCAAACACTCTTTATAGATCAACATTACCAATAACGGTTCGTGTAATATGTGATGAATCTACTCTTGTTTCTTTTAACACGAAACTACATACGTTACATAATACTTCATTAAAATGTTAATCTTGTACCTTATTTTTTTTACGTTTACAGGTTCACTTTTCTGGTCTAAATGAATTTGATGTTAATAAAGTTACTGGATTGGATTCATTTGATGGATATGGAATGGATTATAGTGGCGTCACTAAAAGGTAAATCATCATTATTAATAGAAGCTACTTTAATTTCTTTTTTTGTACAATCTTACGCACAATAATTTAATTTGTAATTCAGTGGAGAACGTGTTATGGGCTTAGTAAGTAGTGGAGCTTCAAGTTCGGAAGTAAATGCAAAACTAGAATTGTTATGGCCCGTTCCAAAATACTGGAGCCTAGAAGATGCTGCTACTGTGCCATATGCATACACGTATGCGTTCTACGCTCTAGTAAGTAATGTTAATAACATCAGGTATTTCGTAGACCTAAGTTTATAAAAATGACGGTAAACGTATACATTAAAATGCTTTAAGATTCCATGCAACAATATATTATAGTGATAGCCATTATTCTAGTATTTGAAGCTAATGAGGATTTAATTTTTTTCAAGGTTGTCAAAGGAAATTTACAACCTGGTATTAGTGTCTTAATTCACGAGGGTACAGAACCGCTTGGTCAAGCAGCAATAGCTATTGCTCTCGCACACAATTGTCAAGTTCATACAACAGTTAGTAACACTGTTAAAAAACAACTATTACTAAAATTGTTTCCTCAGCTAACAGGTAAATATAACACTATAAACATTGTTTAAAATTTAATGTAAGAAATGCTATTTACATAAACTTTGTGCCTAAAAACATATATTTTTACTGTCGTTATTACTTCGTATACGATGTATTCTGAATTTGTAAGGAATTCAGCAGCCAGATTCTCTGTTAGGTAGGACCTCGATAGTTTTATTTAGTCTTTCAGTTAATAAATGTTTTTTAATAATTAAAATAAATAAATAAAAAATCACGATTGCTTGAAAAAGTCTTCTCCCTAATTGCTTAGTTGCTTGTTCCCTTATTTGTGGATACACCTAGTTGCAGATCTTTCTACGTCAAGTCTCTTAGTTTTTTTACTTTACTGAGGAGGAGGAAATTGAATTAACGTGTCTAATTAAATTACGTTCTAGAGGCCAATATCGGAAGTTCTCAAGACGTCGACTTTCTAAATATTATAATACTAAGAAATCAAGGAAAATACTTTGATATGGTTTTAAGCAGCGTAAAAGGCGAAATGAAATATGTGAGTATTTTATCATTCTAACGTATTTCTTCTAAGTTAGTACAAATTTATAGTCAAATATGAAGATCCGCATTCTCAAATTACTGCTTGTATACATTATTTTAAAGGTAACACAATAGTTTTAATAATGTTTTCTTGAATCATTCTAACATTACATACGGGTTTCTCGTATTTAAGGCAACTATGAAATACTACAAAAATGAGGGTTTATTTATTGACACAGCCCATATTCGACACCCTGAAGACTTGAAGATGGCTGAGATAAATCTACGCAGCTATATAGCGATAGATTTTGCTTCCATGTTTAGAGAAGATAAGTTAGAGGATATGAAAGTAAGTGGAAATATAAAATCTTAGACCTAGATAAATTATTCACGCTAGTCAAACAAATGGTTGCCAATAGCTTTGACAAATACTTCCTGAGGCTTAAGTTGAATAGCTGAATTAAGAGAGACTTGATGCATTAGGCGGTTACCTCGATCACGGCGCCTATCGAGTCCTAGCCACCTTAAGCTTGGTTAATAAACGAGATTTTTTGTGTCTTATTTATATTTAGAATATTTTTTAAATATATCTTTTTAAGTGAAATTTATAAGTTATTTCAGAAACATTAACAATAATTTCAACCTTAATAGTTATTAGTTATGTATAATTCACTATGACGTGAATATGCACTGTTGCTATTACAGATATTGCAACAATTGGTAAGTGATGGTATAGCAGCTGGATACGTTGTACCATTATCGAGGGTGTCTTACAATTCACATGAAGTGGAACGAGGAATCAAACTAATAGAAATGGGTCAACACCACGGCAGAGTAATATTAAACATGTCAAATAACACATCGCGGACTAAATACAGGTACGCTTAGAAGAAATACTATTTTACTTTTGTGATTAAATCACAAATAATTTGCTCATAATCCATCAATTAAATTAAATATTTACACTACATACCTATATTATGCAAAAACTATAAAAAAGCTATGAAGACGGTACTATGACTGCTATTTAAAACCCCATAATGATATTTGCTGACTCATTTGTATACTAATAATAAATATAATAATAAATATTCATGCACATTTCACACAACGTCCTCTGGTCCCTAGCAAAGCTTATATGCTTGTGTTATGGGTACCAGAATACGGATATATACTACATAATAATATACTATACATATACTACTTTTCTTTTGTAAATACATACTTATAATTGGCATTGTTCATAATTTTTGACCTGTTTTTCTGACCTTCTGTTTTTATATTTTTTTTAGAAAATATAGACCATTCAGAAACTAATTTCAATATTATCGAAATATTCATTAAATTGAATTTTTTAAAAATACTTTAAGAAAATATTTTCTACAAATGTTATGACGTCATCGTATGCAGACTGTCTGACTGCCTTTGTCTAATAAACTTATGATGCAACATATTAATCTATATCTTGTCAAGTTGAGTCTATGCGGAAGTCAGTCACATAAACTTTTAATTTGTTTTATTTTTATCTAGTGTTTTTTGTATATTTTTTAGTACCATTAACATAATAAATCTCCTGATTATGAATTACTTTTACGTTCTACTTTTTTATAAATTATTGTCAAATTATATTCATATTGTTTAATTGTTTTTATTTTTGTTTGACAGCGCTGACGGAAGTCGTAACCACAGACTGGTTGTAACTGTATCTTTCAAAACTGTCATTAACAACAATAACAACTCAAATACAGAGTAGCGTGTCTCTAAGTACGCTTAAAAATTGTAAGTCCGTCATTTCGAGGGCAAACAAAGGTCATTGGCTTTTTTTTTAAATAATCTTAAGTCTAAAAAATTTACTAAAATAAACATATAGATTATGATCAGAAACTCTATTCCCCGAAATGGTTTTCCAATTATGAGATTAAAAACAAAATGAACAATGCCAATTTGAGGAAGTTTTATTTTGTAAGTCTAAAAATGTATATTAAATAGATGAGTCACGCAAGTGTTAGAAAATATAATGTATATTAATTGTTTTTTCAGACTATCGTGTGATCCAGAAAAATACCAAACATTGTTCTGGAATGACGAGGTACTTGGAGTTCAATTGGCAGAAAAACTTATTGAGCTTGGAGCAAAAAAGCTGTTTATTATATGCTCAGAATTAACATCGTATCAATTGTTTAAATTCCGGTAAAATAATTGCAATAATTACTGAAAAACAATCAAGAAGTACAAATCAACCAATGTTTGTGTTTAAAATGTTTTTAATTATTATTTTAGTATATGGGAGAAAATTGGAGTAAAAATTGAAGTCACTAGTAGTCACCTAACAAAAACGTTACTTTTGAATGAGACTCTAATGGGTTCTATCGGTGTAGAAAACATTGAAGAAATATTTGTTATATATACAACAGATAAGAGCATTAAAACGATTGCAGACTTTACTTCACACATCGACCGCTTAGATTCTGAATCAAGATCTCCGTGTAGCCGAATAAGGTCTTTTGTGTTTTTATAGCAATATTATTGAATTTAAAATTTTAATTGTTTCATAGTCACCATTTTTTAAATTTTTTTTTTAGAAATTTCGTCGTTATATCTACCGTTAACAACTTTGCAACAAATATCTACGTGTCACGAGCTAAATCCGGACTTCCAACCACATGGATTGATTTATCGAAGTTACAAAATGTACGTAGACTCAAAATATATTATTTTAATATCGGCAGTATAAATATACAGAAGGGTAAATTTCAACAGGTCCAATAAAATTTTCATTTCCGTGGATTTTTTATTCTTTAACTTTAGAACAAGCAAAAATAGTGTTTACTCAAGTTTTTGATAATATAGGTATTCTTGTTTAATATCAAGCTGGTAGCTTAAAAATCTAACGGAATATAGACGATTAAAAATTTCGTGCCACGGGGATGAAAGATGTGTCCACGGCAATTAAAGAACTGTGCCACGGGAATGATAGAATCAATCCACGGTAATGAAAATAGCCAATTATCTTTTATATAATATACTTACCTGCAATCTGCAATAGATAGCAGTCAATTATATTTTTTAAGAAAGAAAGAAAAGAAGAAAAGAAAAGTAATTTATTTCAGTAACCTCGACTACAGAACAAAGTTTAAAATTCACATAATAAGAAACATTAATATTAGAGGCTGAAAATGGTCCTTCCTCAGCAATTGCTATAGTAGCAAGCTACCACAGCGCTGGTTTTCAGTAAGAACCAGTAAACTAGTGAGAACAGGCGGCTACGACAGATAATTAATAAAAATAAAAAAGGGTACAAGTTTAAATAAATACAGAAGAAATAATAAAACATGTAATTAAGCATATATCATACACATATTACGTATATACGTTTAAATATATAAATACAATATAAAAATTTTGTTCTATTCCCAGTCTCTGAGAGGGAAAGACGTAGATAAAACACACACATATACTCTTTTTACCCTCTTCGCAATATCATTCTCCCATCGGAGCATAATTAAATAAAAGTTAATAGAGTCAAAGCAACACAAACATTTATTTAAATTCTTTCACACAGAAGATTACACAATAGAAATCAACAAATACAATTTACTTTTTTAAAGTATACAATCGTTATTGCTTGAAAACACGGTGTGATTTTAAAATTTGCGTATAATCAATAAGTAACATTTATAAAAATCTAAACCGACTGTGATTAGGTAGCCCTACGCTTTGTACCCAGTCGTTGAAGTCCAGTATTTTCTAGTAAAAAATCCTTTCTAAGTTACATGTCATGCCACTAACAATATGGGTCTGTTGACAGAAATATCGGTCTTTCCAGTTCACTCGTATCACTATTATTAAGTATCAAAATTTCTTTATTGTCATATTAGAAATATTATCTTTCTTTTCTTAAATACTCCTCTCGTAAAACAGGGTCGATTCTTAATTTTAAACGTCGCTTTTGCTCGGCCAATCTTTTTCTTTCCTTTCTCTCCTCTTCCGATAGTTTCGTTTTAGGTATCTTGTTTTCCTAAAAATAAGCAGTCCACTAATAAATGCAGGTTTTATATTAATCAGGCCGTGGCGATGAAAACATAACGCATGGAAATGAAACAACTGGTCATGGCAATGAAACTAAATTGTTTTAAAAGACATAGCAATGAAATTTTGCTTCATCGCCGTGTTTTTTTTTCATTGCCATAGCAAATTTAGGCCACGGAAACCACGGTAATGAGAGCACGGCGATGAAAATCAAGGCTAAAGCATCAAGTATCCAAAAATCTAATAATGATTCATAGTAATTAATACGTCACAAATAAACATGAGATAAACAGCTTTCTATCGAAAGCTTAATTAAGGGGACAAACTTATTCAAATAGAAGTTAGACCTATCCACGGCGAAGAAAGAAAAAATATCCAGTGCAAAAAAAATTGGATACTTACATCTATGGCGCGAAAATGCAGGCGCGTGACAAGCACCAAGCGACACTGATAAACAACGTTTAGCACACAGGGGTGGGGGACGCAAGTCCAAGCACCAAGCGACACTGATAAACAACGTTTAGCACACAGGGGTGGGGGACGCAAGTCCTTAGATAAAACAATATTCATAAATATATTTAGGACATGGCGATGAAACGTAGCTCTAGGACAACAAATACATTTTTATTAACCACTCGTTGTATTATTTAAATTTATGAATAAATGTCTTCTGTAACAATACATCAAATATTTTCGTATCAAATAAAACAAGGTTTAAATATAAATAATCAATAGATTTTTATCAATGACTTATAATACACATTAAGGTGATATGTGGACAAACACGGTAATGAAAGATTTCGAGGTTAAATTTTTATTTCTGAGCATCAATTAATCCTATTTAATTAAATATTTAGTGCTACACATAGATAACTATTTCATCTAACTAGAAAAAAATATTAGAATATTATAACTATGTTTTACAGTACCAATTTCATTGAGGCCACGTAATTTTTGTCCTCGGGAAATTCACCCAGAAATTCGTCAAATATTTTGGACAAATATTTCTTCGTTATATGACCTAAAATTTTCAGACCTCATTAATCTTTGCTAATTTCCATTATATTTGATTGCTTTTTGAAATATAGCATCGTTATTGTTGTAGCTACCGAAAAAAATACATGACAGTTTTACGAAAACTATTAATTCAATAATTACTTCGCTTCTTTGCTTACAGAAAAGATCATTTTCTGCTGACTACGTGATACATATTATGGAAAATAAAGGAGCTATCTCAAATGTCACAATTAATCTAGAAGCAGAGCTATTTAAACCTGCCTCACTTTTTGATGAAATTATTTCATTATCTGGTAATATGCTAACTGAAGCATGAGATGCTTTAAAATATTTAATAATTCTGATTATAAAATAAAATACTATGCTACTTGCTCTAACCACCAGAGTTTTTGACAAGTACAAGATATGAAAGCAAAATACCACAGTCTATCTATTATTGATAATTTTCAAATAAGTGCATACTTATATGGACAGAATAACTTAGAATAATGACAAATACAAATTATTTCAGGTTTATCCATATCAAATACTGTGAGTACAGATACAACACTAAAGGAATTAGGCATACAAGATGGAGGAATTGAGTTAATTTCCAAATTTTTGGAATCAAATTATAATGTGTCACTAGAAAAAATTGAATTATCACATTTAACATTAAGACAGTAAGTGTTAGTGATGCAATAATTGTTTTAGAAATTTCAACAATATTTGAAGTAACTAACAATATTTAAATTGTGGATATGAATAACAAAAAGAAACACGTTTTCAGATTACATTATATGGAGGAATATGTAACAGATTTTATACCAAATAAGATAAAAGGTTTACAAACTTTTATTTCCCATGTTTATTCAGATGAAATGCTCGGTACTGCGGAATTATTAGTACTACCAACATTATCGCTAAACATCACATCAGTAAGTATCAAAAAATATTTTTAGGAAATAATTAATAAAATTAAATATTCGTAATAATAATTAAGTAGTTAAGTATATATATAATAATAGTTAAGTAGTAAAAATAATAATTAAAATTAAATATAACGGAAATTTCACATAACGTTCTTTGTTTGGGATTAAAACTGGCTTGCAAATGTTAAGCGTCTAATTGGAGCGAAATTCCTGTTAGTTAGTAGTTATAAGAAAAAGTTTAGTTGTTGTCACGTTTTATCAAATACAATGGTTTTTATTAATATGATCAGAATTTGATTAAGAGATTGAAGAAATCTATAAAACTTATTTACTGTAAAAAATATTTTAATATCGCAGATCGAAAACGATTATGAAATTACTGGAAAGTTCTTGTGTATCTTACCTGGTATTGAGGGTCATCATGGACGCTTTAGCGATGTGTGCGAACGTCTGAAAATACCTACTATGGTTCTGCAACCTGGGCTAGATCACCAGAACGAAACCACAAAAGAAACTGCTGAAAGATATGCCAAGGTAACACTAGTAATTTGTATAAAATAGGTAATAAAAATACATTTGCAGGATGATTGGTGAATAAAATCAAAGGTATTAATACCAGTGCTTCCCAAGTTCAAAGTAAAAGCCAAAGTAATACTCCTAAAACCAATATTTTTATGTATAGTGATGAAATGGGAAAACATATGGGCCAAACAATGTTTCATAATACGGGCCTACTAGTAACCAACTCTTGCTTGCCTGGTGCTAGTTTCACACAAATATTAGATAAGTTACTTTTAGATAGCAGTAGTTACACTCCTGAGACTACTTTAATTGTTTTAATTGGCAGAATGGGATATGTTAACGCTCAAAAACTGGTTAAATATTTTAATTTATTATCACAATTGAACGTAAAGAATATTATCTTGTTTACATTTCCTTACAGCAAATTGTTGTCACGCGCTGAAAATAATAATAGACATAAATTCAATATGAAATTACACACATTGACTGTGTATAATAATAAATTTAATTTAATTGACATTAATGTATTTAATAAATACTATTTTAATATGACAAAAGATAATTATTGTCTTGCTAACTATTATAAAAGAGAGATAGCAACTGCGCTATCATATTTTTTACATTTTTCTGCTTCTATTGAGCAGCCTTGTAATTTGACGTCATGTAAAGATGCTTTATGTGACAGTAATTCTTTAAATTAGTATGTAAGACAATGGAGGGAAACTCCGGCAATACACTGATACATTTTGTTAATGATCATGATAGTTGCAATGTTAATAGTACACCTGCTTGTTGTATAAATAAACATCATACATCCCCATTATCTGTTAGTAATACAAAAAAGCCAAATTGCCTTAACCTGGTGCATCAAAATATTCAGGGGATGTTAGGTAAGGAGTTAGAATTGGAATTGTTTTTGAACTATAATAATATTGATATTTTATGTGTTACAGAATCTTGGCTAAAAAGTCATCAGGTCATATTCAGTTCCAATAACCACCAGGTTGTAAGCTCTTTCAACAGGGTTCGTATGATACGTGGTGGCTCTTTAATAATTATTAATAGATTACTTAAATTTAAAGAAAGAACTGATATTGTGAGCCTCTCTGTTGAACGGGTAGTAGAGATTGCATGTGTTGAACTGGAGCAACTTATTGTTATGAGTGTATATAAACCTCCATGTGCGAAGTATAAATATTAATTAATCTTCATAACCATCTTCTTTATTCTGATTGAGCCATAATTTTGTAATTTTTTTCCAGATATTGTCAAAGAGAACAGATATGCAAAATCATTTTTATTTACTAGGTTATGAAACAGGAGCCATGGTAGCCATCGAATTAGCGATAATATTGGAAAATCAAGGTACCCCAATTTTCTTTCTGTTGCCTTATCATATACACGTTATAAAATACTCTGCTTGCGCAATCTTCGTATGAAATTATGTATCCAATTATTTCTTCCTTTACAGGGCTAACAGGAACAGTATTTTGTTTGGGATATACACCTCAAGAACTACAAGTTGAAATTGAACAACAACTTAAAGAATTTGTTACCGAAGCACAACTGCACAACGCTGTTATAAGTCATATATACAAGTTGTTATTGGATCAAAATCCAACTGAATTAGAAGAAAAGTTACAAGATATTAATACATGGACAGAAAAAGTAGATTTATGTATGAAGTATATCACAGGTCGTACTACGCGTTCAAGTGAATTTATAAGGAAATTTATAGAATCTACCCTAGTGCGAATTACAAATGCCAGGCAAAACTTTGTTATTGATCGACCTCTGCGATCTAAGGTGGTTGTTCTTCGCGCTGCCAGTGACTTCGACTCACCCGAAACAACTAAAATTTTGTCAACACTTCCAATTATCACACATCAGCTACAATTTCCCCTATCGTGTGCATCAAGAGATAAAAACTGTTCCGCTATAATTAATCAGTATCTTGGTGATGATGTTTTAGAAGAATTTGAATCAAAAAATACATGTGTACATTATTTTGTTCAGGAAGATTAACATCATTTCGTATATTTTGTAATTTAGTATAAAAATTATTACTTACAGTCTACAGTTTATATAGTTCGTGGATAGGTTTTGGCATAATAAAGTAAAGTGAAACCATACCAACTTTTTTACTTATTTCAGATTATATTTTTTTGACTTAGTAATGAAATATTGATAAAGATAAAGCGGTGCGGAACTTTGCGGTATATCGTTTTATGGGCCATTGTAAAGTTGTGGACAGAGCAAGCATGTATGGATGTTAAAATTTACATTAAACAAAACAATTAAGGGGCTACATCAATATTATCGTCGACATGTACATATTAACACAGCTAGTAGGTATAGAAAATGAAGAATTAGGGATATTTTTTTTGTTTACTCAAAATCTACTAAATATATTTTAATTCTGATTTACGTGTTTCTATATATAATAGTTAGTTATGTTTTTAAAGTTATTTCATTAGTTAATACGCGATAATAGACCGACAAATGAAAAAAAATAAATTAGAGAGGTTGTTTCGCTAAGATTTTCTATCGAGAAAACTTTTTTCAATCGCGTTTCTGAGTTTATGCGATCCTTAAAAACATATACTTAAAAATTAGAGCTCTAGCCATTCAATCTACAGAAACAATGAAAACTTCGTACGTAGAAAAATGCACGAAGCTATTTTGGTATCCTCATAATGGATTATTTTTTAACATTTTTTACACATTAAAATTAGTTTTCGTTCTATTTTATAAAATGTTTGTTTATTCAATGGTCGTATTAAAACAAGTGCCCATTAAGACTAATGGCAGATCGTGTCTGGAAACCTCAAAAGATTAATTACAATGGGTACCTTTCGTGTCGGCATTAATTACGCGCGTGACTTGCTCAATACTCAAAGGTACACAATGAATAATTTGTAAAATTTTTGAGAATGCTTTTCTCGAATCAGCCCAAAAAAAAATCAGACCTTAAATTAATTTCACAAAACAATAAATGTAAATTTTGAGTATATTTTTATAGAATTTTACCAAAGAAGAGAAAAACTAGACCACATTTTAATATCACCAGCAAGTAACTAGTACTAACTATATCCTGGATTGTTAAAATAGCATTAGAAGTAGAACTTACATTATCTTAAAAGTCTAATTAGCCATTCTTCGTTTTCAAGTACAACGCAGTCATTTTTCATTATGCGGTACGGGTTACGACTTAAATCAATTTGGTATTAATATAAAAAAAAATGCGAGTCGGACTCGCGCACGAAGGGTTCCGTACCATTATCTATGCAACATAAGGCAACGTTATTAGTATCGAGCAAGAAACGGTAAAAAAATCATGTTTGTTGTATGGGAGCCCCCCTTAAATATTTATTTTATTTTATTTTTAGTATTTGTTGTTATAGCGGCAATAGAAATACATCATCTGTGAAAATTTCAACTCTCTAGCTATCACCGTTCTTGAGATACAGCCTGGTGACAGACGGACGGACGGACGGACGGACAGCGAAGTCTCAGTAATAGGGTCCCGTTTTTACCCTTTGGGTACGGAACCCTAAAAAAGCCACTGGTCCGATTAAAATACTCTTTCAGTGTTGGATAGTCCATTTATATAGAAAAGCTATATAACATCAGGCTGCGAGCAATAGAAGCGAAGCATCACTAAAAATTTTTGCTAAAGCGGGAAAATTTTTCTTAATTCCACGCGTATGAAGTCGCGGGAACCAACCAGTCACGGATATTTAAGTTGACACTGAGGTGGACAAAGTAAAGTTATTATTAGTTATTACTTGCTATTTAAATAAAATGCATAGTAACGATCAGTAAAATGTATGTTATTGGCATATTGAAAACTTAAATAAATAGGTAATTTAAATACTCATTAATAATGGTTTTTTATTAGTCATCAATAATATTACAGGTAAACAGGCATATATAAGCGTTTCCACTACTGTAATATCACTTTTTTGTAATAAGACTATCATCTTTTGATAGTAATATGTCCGGTACAGTAAAATCTGTAAAATGGCAACACAAGCAAAAAGCAAAACTAGAAGATAAGAGTATTGTTATATCCGGAATATCGGGCGTGTATTCTGGTGCAGAAAATATTAAAGAGTTCGCTGATATACTTTACAATAAGGTAAGACATAGTTCAATAAATAATTTTAATGTAATATGAGATAAAGAGATGGATTTTATTTTAAATTTGTGACACATATATCGTGGTTCATAAACTAGATGCAATTGAAAAAAAAATTCTCATGCCATCATTGACAACTTGAAATAAAGTTGTTATCTATTCTGAGAGTAAAATTGCTACGTCAGTACGTACCACTTGGCTCGATGCACTACATGAAAATATACATTTTTAGGAATGAGACAAAGAATTAAAATAGCAATGGGCTTTAGCACATATTGATATTAATAATATGAAGGGTAAAGACGAAGCTACCTGTATGAGTAAACAAACAGCATAATAATAGTCTTCTGTAAATATATTATGCCACTTAGAATATTACGAATCGACATCCCGAATCAAAGAAATAAAAATTGACGACGAGGATACAATATTAAATTTAAAAACCAACCCTTACGCAGTGGCATTTCGGTATGAATACGGTGGCTCAAAATTGATACCTAATTAATTGCGCTAATTCTCTCTCTCCAGACCATTAACGTCCCACTGTTGGGCATGGGTCTCCTCCACTTTACGAGGTATCATAATACGGCCGCACGGTAGACCATAGTCTACCGTGCCGCGCTGACCAGGCGTATTGGCACAGGGTTTATTTTCGAGTTTTCCGTCTTTCACAGAGGCTGTTATCTGTGCGAAATATCCCTTAGCTGACTAATACAGCACCCTTGGGGAGGAGATGGGGTGGTAACACTTGTATTCTTAATCAGTCACCACATAGAGAATATATAATGCGCGCTAATTAATGAGCAATTATTTAGCATTACTTATTATTTAGAGAAATGCAATGCAAAAAATAAAACGTCAATGGCGAGCTGAACATCCAGAAATATCAGATTATATTAGGCTCCAGGAATAGATCACTTCGATGCTCAATTCTTCACTGTTAACTGCTATTTAGCACATGAAATGAATCCAATGTCCCGGAAGTTACTCGAACATACCTTCCTATTTCTTGCAGTTGTAAGTATTAAGGTATCTTTACTTGTTATAAAACAAAGTCATTATTTTTGTCTGTACATCCTTATGTGAGCTTATATATTCAAAAATACGCAACGGATTTTGATGCGGTCTTTTTTAATAGAACGAGTGGTTTAAGAAGATAGCTTTTTTGTATAATTTATTAAGCTTTTTTTTTAGTTTTAATTATTGTAGGGCAAATAAAGCAATTTTCGCAAATCGCATTTCATACTGGTTGAATCTCAAAGGTACTTCTCAAAATATTGATAGCACAGATTGTAGTTCTACTGTTGCGCTGGAACAGGCTTGTTTAGCAATGTGACGCGGAGATTGTGAAGCTGCAATTGTTGGTGGTGCAAACTTGAATGTGTGTCCCCAAATAATGGTCCATCACGGAAGGTAAAATCTTACATTGTATTAACATATAACATGATAGCGTTAGATTTTGTTATATTAATTTAAAGATATAAGAAAAGCAATATTAATGAAAATTACAGATGTAAGTATAACCTCTGTATTTTATTTATAGAGTTTCGAAAGATGGCAAAACAAAATCATTTTCTGAAGATGCTAATGGCTATGTATTATCTGATGCAATAGGTGTTCTAATATTGCAAAAAACAAGGGATGCTGCATTATGATCGCTACTCTTTTTGAAAAAAAAAATGAAAAAATCTTTATTTCATCACAAGATACAACAATGAAATAAGTATCTAGGACCACCCCAGTAAGTTATAAATAATACTTGTGTTTGGGTCGCCCTGCACTTCCCTTAAAATTACGTATACATAATTATATTGAGACTTAAATCTAACCAGACTTTTTATGACTATAATTATTTTAGGTAAATACAAGTAAGTATGGTATGTCAGTGTGTATATGTGTTTTATTTATTTATTTTTTTATTATAGAGGTGGGAAAATACTTTTATGTATCATCAGGACTAATTTCTCAGCCTGGTATGTCGGACTACGGGTATCACTACCGACTAAAAACCCCCTTTTTCTCTGGCCTCTGTATCCCCACGGGCCCGCCGTTAGGCATTACTTCGCGGGGAGAGGTTCTAGCTGACGCTTTCTCCTAATAGTTGCAGTACCTGCTTCTGCTTGTTAGCCATTTTTGGCTCAAGCTCTTTCCCTTTCTAAGGAATGTAATTCTTGAAGCACCTTTGTTGCGAAAATACTGGTACCCTTCCAAGCCGTCTCCGAGAAGAGCATTTCTTGCACTAGTGTTTCTGGTCTAATTGTTTGTTTGAAGATACTTTGTAGATCCTTTCGCAATGAATCAAAGTGAGGGCAAGCAAAAAATACATGCTCGGCGTCTTCAAATATATTGGGGCAGGATGGGCACTCTGGAGAATCATCACATTTGAAACGATGAAGATATGCTCGAAAGCAGCCATGACCTGAGAGCATCTGCGTCAGATAGTAGTTAAGCTCACCGTGCTTTCGGCTCAACCATCTATCTAACTGCGGTATGAGACGGTAAGTCCATCTTCCCTTGTCGGCAGAATCCCACTGCGCTTGCCATCGATAGATGCTATGTTGCCTTTCCTCTATTTTAAGTTTATCTGACCTCAAAGTGGGTTCCCGTCTTCGGTAAAGAGCCTGTCCTTTCCTCCGCTAGTATTTTAACAGGCAGCATTCCAGAGATAACGCATATTGCTTCTTCGGATACTGTGCGGAACGCACTGGCAACTCGCAGGGCACTCAGCCTATATACTGTCGCAACTAGTCTCCTCGAGTCCTGAATACTGAAAGCATCTGCCCAGATAGGTATGCCATACGTTAGCACCGAAGTGACGACTCCGACGACGATTCGACCCCATGCCTACTTATTTTTGAAATTTCCTATATCTACTAATAATTACTTGGACATTGCGCCCCTGAAGGGGACAAAGATGCTCCACCTCCGCATCTCTGCTGTCAAGTTCACCCAGATGCAGGTTACTTGCCCAACACGGCTCCTGAATGGCTAGCCAATATTTAAGAGAGGGCACAAAGGGGCTTATACTCGTCTCCATTACGGTATGGCTACTTCAAGTTGCAGATTAATGCCAATCGAGCCTGATTCCTCCACTAGCAACGGAATAGCATAGCAGACGGAAAGTTATAATAAATAACATCAATTAACTCCACTGACACGAGCTGCACATAATGGTTAGCTCCAATCCGGACCCAGGGCTCCATGTACCTTAAGGGTACAACCAGGTATGGCTCTTATGTTTCAGGAGTCAATAGCATGCTTACGGCAGTAATAACTGTTAGTGCCAACTAATATCCCGCTATCCTATAACTTAAGTACGAGGACACCTTTGCGTATACAAAATAAATACACCTACAACAATTAAGCGATCCACTGTCACAATCGACTAGTTAAGTTTGTTCATTGGTCATAAATCATAATAAAGACTACGGGTGACCGTTGCCGGTCATGTCGTGCGTTAGTCAGTCAGTTCCATAATTGTATGAATAATAAATAAATATATAATAATAATAAAGCTACGCCCTACCTATAACTACTCCGTCATTATTTGCCTGAGGGCTTAATTTAAACTAAGTATATGATATAAAAGTACTCACCGGATTGTAAGTTAATATTAACTATATTTCTTACTCTACACGCCTACACCATCCCGCACCCCTCGCCACTGTCCTACTTTTCCATACGCTCCGTTCCATTTTCCATTCCAAAGCGAACTCTTGAATATCTCACTCAAACCCCAACTCGACCCCCAAGACTACTGGTCTGTCCCGCAACGCAAAGCGAACTCCCCGAACTTTCGCGTGCGCACATGCAGCCCTCTCCCGTCGAATAGCTACTGCATCCTAAGGCCACGCCTACTATTTCGGGTCTAGTCCATATAAAATATAATATTTAATGTGCCACGGTGAAACCATTACAATAAGTATGTATTTTTTTTTTTTATTTATTTTAGGATTACCAACAACTGTTTACATAAAAACTTAAAACTAAATACATGTTTGCGAAGCTTACGGTAATGTAACAATTACTTAAAGGTAAACACCGCATGCACAATATTAATAGTAAGAAATAACAAGAAATAAGAAATATATATATATGTCGGCTAGGCGTAAAGGACATGGGTTTTAAAAGAATATTAAAGTGTTTATAACCAATTTGTAGGTATACGAAATTAGTTCTTGATTTACTTATGCCCAATTAGTTAGTTAAATCTCATTTAGATTAGTATCTGATTAATGTCGAGATATTAACTAAGAATATGCCCTAAAGATATTGAAGATTACATAACTCTTCTCATGGCCGTAATGTTAAGATTGTATTATGTCGCAACTCCCCCACTACCCCCACTCGCAAGTCGCTTTAAATACGATAGGCGAACGTGGCTGAGGTTCAGTATTATTCGAGAATTCGTGCTGTATACATCACGGCGTATTAGTGTGTGTGTAGAAGTTGGTATTGTACGAGTCGTCGCGCTGCTCAATCTCCGACGTATCGGCATCGAGCTGGTCCTTATAGGCGTCGGCGCGGCGTGTATCTGTGTGCGCGTGTGTGCGTGTATTGTGTAAAGTCGTCATGTACGTGTTTGCGCGTACATGTATTCCTCATTGTGTGAACGTAGTGATGATTCTTCGTTGCGAGGCTTGGGCACTGGCTATAAGGGGTTGATGTGGAGGCCAGTTATCCTTATAAGTGTGCAAGAGTATGATAGATTGAGGTGTGAATATCGGTAAGACAGTTCTTACGCTATGTGCTCGGATTCCTGTTCAGGCCTCTGGTCTATTCTCCGACATCAGAAGTGGGATAAGAACTACACGTAGCCCACATAGTGATCGTGAGAGTTTGGGAGTGTATTCGTAAAAATATAGGTTAACAGTGAACAGTGTGCGAAAATAAGTAGTCATGATTTTTTATCCATGGTCCTATCGAGGATTGGTAGTAAAATAGTGCGTAAGAAATGGTGATAGTGGCAAGGAATTTAGTGTCCGAAGCAGCAGGCACGTGAGTACTGAACGTCGTATTCGGTAAGCAATATTTTTTTTTACTATAAGTGAGTAAAATGTTTAAAAGTAAACGAAAGTGGGTAGCACAAACCGCAAAGAATATTTGGGCGTTATTAGCTATCTAATTTACATGCAATGTTTGTTTCAAGTAAAATGTCGAAGTTATTTATAAATAGAGATGTTAAAAAGAAAGAAACATAAAGCTATCTGAAATGTTACGATATGCCTAGTCTATAAATTTAATGCTTAGGTACAGTGAGAAATTGTTAACAGAGATATTTTGATATACGTTATGAACAGATATTGTTGAATACTGAAGATATATTTCGATGCGCACTAGATATACTTTGGGGAAACATTACGTGATAGCAATCGTATTATAAAAGCAGAAGTAGGTAACTGCCTGATTAAAATTCAGTATGTGATATTTGATATGTGCAAGGAAATAGGTAACCTATAGAGTTCACTCGTTTAATGTTTGTCACTGAACGATTCATAGATCACTGCAGTTCATACATCTCTGATCAGAGTAATCTTTTCATAAAGAGCAGAATAAGTTTAGTAATGGCGCCACATACTTTCAGTCGGATCGGTGCATATCAATAACCGAGTAGTTATTCAGTCAGTTCTTTTATGTAAATACTGCCAGGCAAACTTAACGTAGGTAGGTACTTGGTTTGTTCTACCGCCTTTGATATGTGAAAGGTGTTGCCAGTATAGAAATATTTGAAAAGGATTTAACATTCGTTAGAAAACCTAGTAATTGTGTGGGCGTAATCTAAAACGAGAAAGCATCTTGAGAATTATTTTATTCTTTATAAAACGGATAATCACGTTTTTTCCTGAAGTGTCCCAAAAGGATGCCAAGTCAAAAAAAAAAAAAATAAAAATAAAAAAAAAAATAAAAATTACAAATTGATATGAAACTATTTTTGATAAAACATTATCAATTTAGTTTGGCTGTATGAGACAATTCCTCTGCGTTACGTATTTAAGGGTGATGTATTAGTTTCCTACCGTCATGGTGTTTTATAAAATACTTCTGTAAGTACCGTCAGTGTTATGAAAATACAAAGTTACTCCAATTGTGGGACCTTTAAAACCACATAATAATTACGATTGTTTTGTAATATGCGTGTGTGTGTTCAACATGTACCATACATGTACTCTTAGTAGAAAGAGCGGGACAAAAATGACTTATTTTAACACTAAATTTGAACTGGTTTATTATGATTTAAAATAATGTTGTAAACAGTAATGTGACATAGTAAAGGACATAGAGGCTGTGTCTGTCGTGAGATATTTTGTGTTTGCTTATTCTATCGTTTTATTTAATGTAGTTACTCGTGCCGAGATAAATCATTGAAAGTTTACAATTAAGTTTAAAGTGATATTGTACGCAAAATACCTACTGGTAAGTGAAAAAGAGTTTTAAAATTTTGAAGTTAGTGTGAAAAGTGCTTTGTGGTAGATAAAACACCAACCTTGGTGAAGTAAGTTAATTCGAATCGATTAAGTTATTTCGTGCTTTCGTAAATAATAAACTGACACCCTAATTAACATTGACGTGACCAGAGAGTTAGTGAGGATAAATTTAGATCACGTTATCTAAAGATGTAGGGCTTATACCTGTTACTAGTTAAATGTAGGTGATATGAGTACTTAAACTGAGTGATGAGTACAACAGAGCGTTTACAATTTTAGAACTTTCAGTTTGAAACTTTAGTATTGTTGTCGTTTGTCAAATTTGTTTTTGACTCTTGTAATCTACTTAAAGGTCAGGTAAGTTCATGAAGACGTATGTAATGTATGGTACCAAGTGTTAGCTTTAAACAAATTGAATATAGACTACAGTGACTCGGTTATATACGGTTTAACACCAGATAATCGTATGACCGCGGAGTTTGCTGCGTGGTGCTTTTACTAGACTATAGCTACCTGGAACCGCTTTAGATTTTAGAGAGGTTTTTTTTGGATAACTATAATACTATGCGCCTTTAAACTTGATGACGAAAGCAATATCCAAAGCAGCCATGTGTGTAGGCTTAACACCCATTTGAGTTACACGAAGGTAAGGTTGAAAGATCTCTTGGACATTTATCTTCTACATATTAACTTTCAACAGTAATTAAAGAGGAAGGTTTCTCGATTCAACCGGGTTTATGCTTTTTCGTCGTTTGTGAATCGATATTGGTGATACATTTTTTGAGGAAAGATATTTCAAAGGTGTGTCTGTGTTAAAGAAATAGGGCTATGTGAAGTCAATTTCTTTTTGTTAAAAATTACATCACAAGTAAAGTAAAGAGTAGGTACTATTTATTTCTGTTTATTTCATCATAAAGGTGGTACAGCGGAGGTCACCGACGCGACGCCTTAAAGAATTTTACTTGTGCAAGGCCTACTTAAATAGTGCTTATGGTTGGTGGTCAATGGCGTCTTTAACAGTGGATGCGACTGTGGTATTACGCGATGACCTGACGATAATTTTATGATACCCAATAATTTTGTTTGACGAATACTTTAAATCTTTGAGAGGTGCGTGTGTGGTGTGGCTTTGAGGGATAAATAAATGGATAACCATGGACGTTTCACGCAGCGTCCTCTGGTCCCAAGCCGAGCTTATTGTGCTTGTGTTGTGGGTACCAGAATACGGATGGAGTGCGTAAGTTGCTTTTCTTTTGTAAATATACACTCGTGATACACGGTAGAGGCCCGGACGCGGGACGAACGTTTGTATGACATTTGTAAAGATCACACAAATGATCGTCCGAGGCAGGAATCGAACCCGCGACCTCGCGGGCGGCGTTCCGTTGTATGAACTACCGGACGACGAAGCCCGTCGATAGATTGGGAGATGGAGTTATGAAGGGATGTTGCGGTCTGAAGGAGGGCGAGGTGGCCCAGGCAGGAGGGCAAGGTGGCCCAGACAGGAGGGTGAGGTGGCCCGAAATAGGGAGTGGAGTGGCATAGTGGCCCAAAATGTGGATGCGAGGTGTCAAAAACGGAACGGCTAGGTGGCCCAAATGTTAGTTGGCGAGGTGGCATAATGATAAAGTAGTGAAGTATGACTAAAAGGCCACAACCTAATACATGGCCGTGGTTATTTAGAAATTGTCTATTGTTATTAGTTACTTAGTACTATAGTAAGCAACATGCTAAACACTTGTTAAACCACTTGTGAAAAGGTCACTAACTAAATTGAGGAAGTGTGCCTTATTGAATTGTCCTTTTAATTATTTTTAACACTCTTTTATGTGTTCGGTGTGTGTCTGTCGGTGTATTTCATTCACGAGTCGCTGGAGTGGCTCGTTGCAGTGTCACTGTGAGCACACTTGTGTGTTTGGTTATGCACATAATAATTTTGTTGTGTATGAGTGGACTCACCAGGATTGTTGTTTCTCCGGTATGCCTTTCATATACAGTCGGATAGTTTCACATAGGATCGCTTTGTTTAAAGAATCAGATGGGAATGTTTTGGTTGTTTGCTAAGATTGTGACAGCATTGTGACGGCGCAGACTTGTGTCTCTGATGGCACGGGCTTTCAGCTTTTTTTGTGGGTGGGAGGCATAGAATTATTTTGTAGCTAGAATAGCGACTCGGCACTCCGGGTCGGGCCGCTTCTTTTTAACGCACTTATATTGGTTCGGTAAGTGTCTGTTAATGTCGAATTGATCTGAAGGTTTGCACACGTTTTGGGTATCGATGGCGGTGCAGTCATTTGGAATGGTATTCGGATTTTCAAGCGTGTTTTTAGGTTTTTGAACTAAGTAGATTATTCTATGCGAAAGTAACGCGGACAGATGCAGGATGGACGAGCGGTTGTATGAATAGTTTTGTATATTCCAATCAAACCCAAGTTTATTATCGCCCGAGGACGGTCGCTGGTCAGAATGGCCGTGTCGGCTAGGCGTAAAGGACATGGGTTTTAAAAGAATATTAAAGTGTTTATAACCAATTTGTAGGTATACGAAATTAGTTCTTGATTTACTTATGCCCAATTAGTTAGTTAAATCTCATTTAGATTAGTATCTGATTAATGTCGAGATATTAACTAAGAATATGCCCTAAAGATATTGAAGATTACATAACTCTTCTCATGGCCGTAATGTTAAGATTGTATTATGTCGCAACTCCCCCACTACCCCCACTCGCAAGTCGCTTTAAATACGATAGGCGAACGTGGCTGAGGTTCAGTATTATTCGAGAATTCGTGCTGTATACATCACGGCGTATTAGTGTGTGTGTAGAAGTTGGTATTGTACGAGTCGTCGCGCTGCTCAATCTCCGACGTATCGGCATCGAGCTGGTCCTTATAGGCGTCGGCGCGGCGTGTATCTGTGTGCGCGTGTGTGCGTGTATTGTGTAAAGTCGTCATGTACGTGTTTGCGCGTACATGTATTCCTCATTGTGTGAACGTAGTGATGATTCTTCGTTGCGAGGCTTGGGCACTGGCTATAAGGGGTTGATGTGGAGGCCAGTTATCCTTATAAGTGTGCAAGAGTATGATAGATTGAGGTGTGAATATCGGTAAGACAGTTCTTACGCTATGTGCTCGGATTCCTGTTCAGGCCTCTGGTCTATTCTCCGACATATATATATAATATTTACAAAAGAAAAGTAGTTTATGTAGTATATCCGTATTCTGGTACCCATAACACAAGCATATAAGCTTAGCTTGGGACCAGAGGACGTTGTGTAAAATGTCCGTGAATATTTATTATTTATTATTATTTATTATCTTTATTTATCTCTTTTACATCACAATATCTTACATTTTCAAATATATAATTAAATATAAACTAAATAATAAAAAATATACATTTAAAAATATAAAATAAATGTGAGCTCCAACACGCGGCGGGCACAGGGGCCAAGCCACCGGTGGCTAAAGATCCAGGGAGAGGAACCTCCTCACAATCCGAGCCGTATCCAAGATTACTGCTTTATGTATTAGACCCTTAACCCAACGATCCAAAGCGAATCAATCGAATACAATCTTTATTATTTATTATTATTATTATGGGCTTAGATTCTAATCTTTGTATGTTTACTGTACATTTGCCGCAGCCACTTTATAAAACGAAAAAATTAATTAAAACAACGTAATCAAAATATTGAAAAAAATAATTTAAAATACAATAGGTACATGTAAAATATTTAAGGGAGTTTTTATATAACAATCGCAGATATACCAGACGAAGTCTTTATGTTTACATCAATCCTAGAATAAAATATGGTATTCTTGTGACGTGTAGTTTTCGTAAATTAAATGTCAGATTATAAGCAATAAGTATTTCTACATTAATATATTAATATTTTGCGATTGACTCGCTATGCTTTTACTAAATAAACTAAATTATAATGGAAAAAATGATAACCATAAGCGGGACTTGAACCCGCGACCTCGGAATGCCGTTCCGTCGCTCTCCCATCTGAGCTATTATGGTCCACGTAAATGTTTACCAAATTTTCCACTACAATCATCTCAATGCGAGTTTTAACATCGTGCGATGTTTTTTCGTACAACGCCATCTATTGAGCGGTTTCCACCAACTCCTAATTGCTAACTGATCGATTGATGGAGTTGGTGCAAACCGCTCAATAGATGGCGTTGTACGAAAAAACATCGCACGATGTTAAAACTAACTACTACCAGGCTAAAATTACGTGTCTTCAAGATTGAACGTGAATACACGTTCAATCTTGAAGACACGTAATTACGACGACTACATTTTTTTCAGTATTTCAATAATATGCATAAGACGACGTGATTATTACGAATGAATGAATGAATGAATCCTTTATTTGAAATCATGAATTATGATGACGAATATTTTATGATGATAATGGTGTAGAATGTACTTGGTCGGATTTTTAAATAAGTTATAAAATCTACAACTAGCAATAACTATATTTATTATTTAATCATAAATATAGTTATTGCTAGGTGTAGAATAATTGTTTATTTTAAAACTAGCGTTTACTATGCTAGTCTCGATTTTGTGACTTAATGCTTTGTTATACAATAATATAACTTTGTAACAATAGACTACCCAATGTTTATTAATGAAGTTCGTTTATTGCGACATTTGCCATATTTCATTAACCTTTATTGTTTCACCAAACTCAAAGTGCAGGAACGTCGGCGAACAAATATGAATGAAATAACTTTGTAAAAATTTTAGATATAAAAAATTAAAGATATTTAAATACTTTTTAAAATCAGACGCAAGCGTGATTCCAAGATTCCAAGTAGCATACTAATGCTACTTGGAGTACATCGATATAATAAATATTAATGTTGCTACTGCTCACTTAGATAAAGAGGATTGTCGATTATCGGAAAATTATCACACATATTAATGACAGACGAAAATCTGTTGACGCAAAAACAACAAACACTTAAAACCAGAACACAATACATATTTAAAGGGACTGAAAACTTTTATTATATAAACGTTTTTACATAATTTGGTGATACGCTTAGACGACACGATTATGACGATATGATAATAATGATGAAAGACAACTGTGATAATATTGAGACAAAATCCTTCGTGTGAGAGTTGAACTTGTACTCAGTCAACTCTGTTGGGTTACTAACTAAAAACACAGCCAAAAACCACAACGCAACACAATACTACATGAAACCAAATTTCTAATTATGCATGCTACCCTAAGAAAGTTCTTTTGCAGTTTGATGGAAATGTTCTTGATACTAAACCTACCGCGAATGTTACTGATTGTGTGCCTTAGCGCTTCTCGTCACTCCGAAAATCATGTACGCCACTTGATTAGAATGATCGTGGTGGTCCGTCATAGTCCTAGGTTTAACTCGCACTGTCAGAAAACAAATAATATGACTTTTTTATTTCAAACCATCCCTGGAGGACCTTGGCACAATGCTCAATGACCTCAGCAGTGTCTCCCAACGGGTTGGTTTGAGGATGAACATGGATAAAACCAAGGCCATTTTCAATGTCCATGTCACTCCAGCACCAGTATCTGTTGGGAATGCGATACTCGAAGTTGTCTACCTAGTCTTAGTCTAGAGAAAGAGGTCAACCGACGAATTTAACTCGGCTGGGCAGCGTTCGGGAAGCTTAGGAACATCTTCACGTCCAAAATTCTCCTGTGCCAGAAAATGAAGGTCTATGACCAGTGTGTGTTACCAGTAATGACTTATGGAACTGAGACGTGGTCTCTGAATGTTGGCCACATAACAAAATTTAGAGTTGCGCGGCGTGCTATGGAGAGGGCTATGTTCGGTGTTTCCTTACGTGATAAGATCCGAAATGCGGAGATCCGTAGAAGGACCGGTAGGTACGACATAGCTCGAAGAATTTGCACGCTGAAGTAGCAATGGGCAGGCCACATCGCTCAACGATCTGACAACCGTTGGGGACGGAAGGTCCTCGAGTGGCGACTACGAACCGCAGCGTGGGGCGGCCCCCAACAAGGTGGACTTACGATATCGTCAAATACGCCGGGGCCCGCTGGATGTAGTTAGCGCAGGACTGCGCGTTGTGGTGTTCTATGTGGGAGGCCTATGTCCAGCAGTGGACTTAGAAAGGTTGATGGATGGATGGATGGATTTCAAATCATGCACTAGTAGGTTACTCAGTACACCACCCTTCTGATTACAATAACCAGTAACAATAACCAGTTGAAAAGTTGCAGCATCATTGCAAGGTCTTTCCAGGATGTGGTGCAGATGTCAAGATCATGACCAGATAACGGCTATCAACCTCTTAGTATTCGGTCATCAGCTAATATACTCGTAGCTATAAGAATGCTATCTGTAATCTGTAGTAGGATCAAGAAGATCAAATGCAGGTAGACGCTGAAATTCGCTCGCCATGAGGCCATCGCCGCTCTTCACTTATCCTGGAACACAGTCGTTGCGATTTGGAGAAAATTCAGGTAGGACAGTAGCTTAAAATCTATAACAAGACCAGTTCAGTTAATAATATGGTGTATTCATATACTGATATTTCTAAACCATCATATTTATGGCAAATATGGTCATGTATCCGTATTTATTTATTTATTTATTGTTAGGGATGCCAACAAATGATGCACATAACAATTCAAACAGAGTACAGTCAAGGTTACATTTCTGGTGTTCATTTCTTAAAGGCAACCACATCTTATACAAACGTCTTAAGCATATAAAATAATTCGTATTCTTCACAATAAAGTTGTCTGATCTTCGGGCTTGTAATTATTCTTTCGATCAATATCATATGGCACTTTAACTTTCTCTCACGGTAGTGTTATGTACTCGTATCTATATAGGCTGAGAGAGATGTTGCTCAGCCTAAACGAAGCCTCTCGACGTGTTGGTCTCGGCATGAATTTGGATAAGACCAAAATCATGTTCAATGAACGTGTTACGCCGAGACCAATCTACATCGAAGAGTCGATGCTCGAAGTTGTTCAAGAATATACCTACCTTGGACAAGTTGTTCAGCTTGGTAGAAACAACTTCGAGAAAGAAGTCGACGGAAGGATCCAGTTGGGCTGGGCGGCATTCAGCAAGCTACGTCGTGTCTTCTCTTCGCCTCTTCCGCAATGCCTGAAGACGAAGGTCTACAACCAGTGCGTCCTACCCGTCATGACTTACGGTGCCGAGACGTGGACACTTACGGTAGGGCTAGTCCACAGGCTAAAAGTCGCGCAGCGAGCTATGGAGCGGGCTATGCTCGGAATCACTTTGAGGGATAAACTTCGAAATGAGGTAATCCGTCAAAGAACCAAGGTGGTCGACATAGCTCGCAGAGCAAGCTCGCTTAAGTGGCAATGGGCTGGCCATATTTGCCGCAGAACCGATGGCCGATGGAGCAGACGTGTTCTGGAGTGGAGACCGCGACTCGGCAAGCGTAGGGTCGGACGCCCCCCTGCCAGGTGGACTGACGACCTGAAGAAGGTCGCGGGGAGGGACTGGATGCGGAAGTTGGAGGACCGTATATTGTGGCGTGAATTGGGAGAGACCTATGTCCAGCAGTGGACTGCGATAGGTTGACGTGATGATGATGATGATCTATATAGGCAGTCAGGTAATAGATTCTATCGTAACCCAATTTTTAAGCTATTGCATTGCTTCTATCGCGGGCCTTGAGCGTGAAGACCGAATCCAGAAATTTCGTAACGAAAATAACCTAACACGTTACTGAGCATGCGTAATCGGCGTAAAACGGCGTTACTGCGCATGCGTAATCCCCCTCTTCGCCCCGCAATTTATTTCATCCTGTTGATACCTTGGGTAAACGCCTTCCTTAAATCAAACAGTGTATTAAAATAAGGATTTCGATAATCGACAACATATATCCTAAATGTTCAGGTAACAGCATATTTTAGATTTTAATACTGTAAAATGATGTCAGAACTAAAATTGTAGACCAAGATCCTAGGGGTCAATCATTCGACTTATTTTCTCAGCCATGATATGTATTGAATAAGGTAGTCTTTGTACGCAACTTCATTGTAAAAATACCTGCAGCTCTGTGCCGTCGGCCATTTTTCAGCAACTTTATGCTAAAGTTTGGTAAAAATATTACTAACTTTTTGATTTTTAAGCGCTTAAATTGACGTAATAATGTTTTGTATTAATTACGACCGGCGGGACAGAGTCACGGGTATTTTTAACAATATGTTCGGTATGTATCTATCAATGTATTAATCTATGTAACGGAATCTTTGAAAGTGATTTTAACACACTTACAGTAGTCGGATTGATCTAAAATTTTGCACATATATCAACGACCGATGACAATGCAATAATTTAAAAATAAATTCATGATTTTCTAGCGTGTTTTTTAGTTTTTGAACTAAGTAGATTATTACAGTTATGTTATGTACAAAGACTACCTTATCCAATATATTAACACGCTTTTATAAGTTCGGTATGTATCTATCAATGTATTAATCTATGTAACGGAATATTTGAAAGTGATTTTAACCCACTTGCAGTAGTCGGATTGATCTGAAATTTTACACATATATCAAGGACCGATGACAATGCAATATTTTAAAAAAATATTCGGCATTTTCAAGCGTGTTTTTTAGTTTTTGAACTAAGTGTATTATATTTTCATTGTTGACAAAACGTTGAACACACGTCTTTTTTTTCTAATATTTCTGACACTGATCATAAATGATTTGGTTGATTCTGATTCCGGCACTATTGCTTATTCTAATCAAACAAAATTATAATTCTGAAGGCTGTAGAAGTAATTTGATAAAATATTTATAACGCAACTGGGTAGAGCCAAAGTCGAATAAAAATAATAGAGTATAGGAAGATTAAGCATCCAGTATTTTTGAATAATTATTTTCAGCGAATCAAACGCAAAAATACAGAAATTAATATAATAAGATAGAAGAGCCACACAGTTTTATATGTATAGTTAGTAGTACGAAAATAATGTTGAATATTAATAGTTTTAGTTGCATAATGTATACAATGTAAATTGGTAAACTCCTATATCTATATAAATAAGTTAGTTTCATTCCACATTCGGCTTTCCATTAGTTCTAACATAAAAATTTAAAGGTGCTCTACAATGGCACCGATACCGCAAGACCTTCAGATGATAAATCCGCAATTTGTGAAACCAGCGGAAACTATGAATCAACTAGTGCCAGGAGATGACGCTATAATTATTTCTGGCATGTCAGGGATGTACCCTAAAGCACAAAATATAAAAGAGTTTGCTGATATTCTTTATAAAAAGGTAAGGTCTTATTACGGTTTTTTAATTTAAATTTAATTTACGGGCAGGAGATATATCCACAATATAAGGATGCATGCGTCCCGTTCGTCTAGTAGTGCGTTGAAGGAATGGAGATGGGGGAATTATTTCATGTAATACCTCGGCACACTCTCCAAAATACAGTCTGTAGAATACAGTGAGAGTAGCCACTCGACGCCTATGCTCGAGGCTCTGCAACTTCGTCTCAACAAGTTCAGTGTCATTAATTATCCCCTTGGCACGCCGCTCGATCGAGTCCAAGGCTGAGAGATGGCATTTAGCAGCACCAGCCCAAATATGACAGCAATACTAATAATAATACAAACGTACCTGTGCTTTGTAGAGTATTAATAGCTGTCCAGGAGTGAAGTACTGCCGCACCCTAGCTAGTATTGCCCAGTTTCTTTGCAGTCACTTTTTCCCTGGACTCAATAAACCGTCCAAAGTAGAGATTGGAGGATATTTCGACATCTAGTAAATGCAGTTAGTCAGAGCATTCAAGAGATACATTCTAAAAAATAGGTTTCTAACATAGTTGTTGCGCTTTACCATCCAAGGTTGCATTACCGCTTACCATCAGGTGGAATATAGTTAAGAATCAACATGTATTATGTAAAAAAAAAAATTAAAATTTTATACAAATATTTGCGAGTTGTTTAAACTTTGAAATATTACAATTTTAGGAACGAGTATTGCAATTCTTAGAGAACGCAATTTTATTTTTAGAACATGTGGTAATTAGAAGGTTAACTTGAATTTTGTGGGGTCGCCACCCTTGTCATTCGGTCGCCATCTTGAAAAAAGCGGTCAAAACACTATTTTCGCGATATCATGGAAACTATGCGTCTTACAAAAAAATTGTTTGGACATAATTGTAGCATATTATCTTGCCTACAAATATGTTTATAGAACTTTTTGACCTAAACTGAAAATTAAAGAAGTTATAAGCGAAAAAGTGAGAAAATTTTAATATTTTTTTTTTTTACCTTTACAAGAATATAACACCTGAGACTAATCTTGTAGAGGATCTTTTGACAAAAAGTTTACCCTATATTTTTTTTTAATTTCATCCATTTAAAACGCTGTTACAGCGGTACAAAGTAGACCGGATTCGGCAATGTACATGAGAATCCGATCAAAACGAAATTCTGAACTTATTTTTGATTTTTTTATTGTAAATATATTCTTACAAAATTTTTGTTAATTTCGTATAACTTTACTTTTTATTTCTAATCCTTTTCCCCGTGAGAATCCGCTCATGAACATTGACAAACCTGGTCAACTTTGGAGTGCTGTAAAAGCGTTTTAAATGTATGAAATTAAAAAAAAATATAGGGAAAAATTTTTGTCAATAGATCCTCTACAAGATTAGTCGGAGGTGTGATTTTTGTAAAAAAAAAAGTTCAAGAGCAAAAAAGAAAATTTTTATAAAATGTTCACACTTTTTGGCTTATAACTTCATTGATTTTCAATTTAGGGCAAAAAGTAATAAAACATTTTTGTAGGCAAGATAATTTGCTATAATTGTGTCCAAACAAATTTTGTGTAAGACGTATATTCTGAGATATCGCGAAAGAAGTGTTTTCACCCCTTTTTTCAAGATGGCGGCCGAATGACTAGGGTGGCGACCCCAGAAAATTCAAGTTAAGCTTCTATGAAACCCCTCTACATGTTCCAAAAATAAAATTGCGTCCTCTAAGAAATGCCAAGCTCATGTAACATTTCAATTGAGTATTAAGATACTGACACCTAGTGGCCCTAAGTTGCAAGATTTCCTTGGTATTTCTGTAGATGAACCAAATGAAAATTGTTTTTGAATGTTTGATTTAATGTTTAGGAAAATCTTATCCAAGAAAATAAGGGAACGAGATGGCAAGTTGTACAACCAGAGTTGACCGAATATGTGGGAATGACTCAAGGCATTAATCGATTCGATAGCCAGTTTTTTACATTGAGTTATTTTTTAGGACAGCATACGGATCCTATGTTACGAAAAATTATTGAGCATACATTTCAAGCATTATATGATGCAGGTTTGTTATTATGCAAATACTATTGCTGAGTTTAGAAATGGTGATAATTAAGGTTCCGTAAAAAAATATAATTCGGGTTTCGTACAAACAAAAATAACAAACAAACGCTTTGAGATTGCAATTAATTCTTTTTGATTATAGTGCTTTAATTTGATGACGTGTTAATGACGATTTGAATTTGCCGGTATGACGAATGCCCCTATATAACCCTTAGTGTGCGAGTCTTATTCGTACTTGGGCGTTTTTTTGATAATTACGAGGTATCGGGTTTATTACACACTCGTTTCTTCTCGTTTTAAAATATTTTTCTTATATGTTACAGGGTTGAATCCACAGCAACTAAGCGGGAAAAATATTGCTGTCATTGTTGGTACCGCCTATTCTAGTACAACAAGGCAACTTTTTATGAAGTCAATGTCCCCAAAAGGCTTAAGTCTACTCGGGTTAGATTTTACAATCACATTTAAACTAGAATTATAAATTAGAAATATTATATTACTGACTAACACTCACTGTTTTGGGATCGATGATGTCCACCCAGGTTTTGAGCATATCCGATGCTCATCTTCAGGACGAGTGCGCAGCGGCGTCCGCGACCTTCCGGCAGCCGGAAGGTCGCATCATCGATCCCGAAACAGTGAGTGTTAGCCGGTAATATAATATTTCTAATATGACTCAAGCTCACGAAAATTTCAATACGAAAATAGAATCATAAATTTTTATATATACCTACTGACGTCAAAAATATATTGTGTAATTCTCTTCTCCAGCCCATTTACGTCCCACTGTTGGGCACGGGCCTCCTCCACTTTGGGAGGGATTATGATCTACTGTGCCGCGCTGACCAGGCGTGTTGGCACAGGGTTTATTTTCGAGTTTTCCGTCTCTCACAGGAGAAGTCATCTGTGTGCGATATCCCTTAGCTGACTTTGACACTTGTATTCTTAATCCGTCGTCACACGGTGTAATTAACCGCAATACGCTCAGTTGGAAGAGCTTCGGAACGGTATTCCGAGGTCGTGGGTTCAAGTCCCACTTGCGGCACATTCACTTTTCCACCATAATTTGATTTATTAATGTTGGTTATGTTGTTAACTGATACCTACAAATGACCCACAAATGACACACACAAACAAATGATCTCGCAGGGTTAAGCCCTGTGAGGACATTTGTTTTTGAGGTAATCTTCTATTATCCCTTAGATGGTTTTTATAGCTCCCTCAGAGGAAAATAGGATGATGCTAGGTACTTTTAATAAAAATAAAAGTGTCATCACTCCGTCGCCGTTGTATAGCTGATAAGTCAACATTTATCCGCCACCACATTAATAACTGTTGGCAGAACAGCTAATTAACATGTGGATTCTTTTTCATAATAAAAAAAAAACATCTTTATCTTTGGTTATTTATATACCTTCCTATGTGAGCTTAAATATTTAAAACCGCGCAACGGATCTTTATACGGATTTTTAATAGACAGAGAGATTCAAGAAGGTTTTTATTCGTATAATTAGTTAAGGTTTGGTATCTAAGTACCACACGCACAGAGTCGCTTGCTGACTTGCTGACTTAGATGTTTATTACAGCAAGGCTACAAACTACAGGGGCTAGAACTGAAACTTCAGATTTAGTTCATTTTGTAACGTGTAAACGTGGATCGACGTCATCAATTATTATTAGTCAGTCAGTTTCTTTTTTAGGGTTCCGTACCCAAAGGGTAAAAACGGGACCCTATTACTGAGACTTCGCTGTCCGTTCGTCCGTCCATCCGTCCGTCTGTCACCAGGCTGTATCTCAAGAACGGTGATAGCTAGACAGTTGAATGTAGATGTATTTCTATTGCCGCTATAACAACAAATACTAAAAATAAAATAAAATAAATATTTAAGGGGGGCTCCCATACAACAAACATGATTTTTTTACCGTTTGTTGCTCGATACTAATAACGTTGCCTTATGTTGCATAGATAATGGTACGGAACCCTTCGTGCGCGAGTACGACTCGCACTTGACCAATTTTTATAAAAATGTTGAAGACTCGTTGTTAGATGACATTGTTTTCAATTACAGCTCAGCTAAAACCATGTGCGCAAACCGCATATCTTACTGGTTGAATGTCAAAGGTCCTTCTATTACCATCGATGAAGGTGATTGTAGTTCTACTTCTGCCCTTGAACAAGCATATTTAGCAATGCGTCGTGGGGATTGTGATGCAGCAATAGTCGCTGGTGCAAACTTTTGTTTGTATCCGCATGGAGTCATACATCATGGCAGGTAATCTGTTTTTTTTATAAATAATAATTATCGACAGGTTTAAGGTTCTTTTTTATGTAATATAAAAAAATATACAAAACATATTACTAAAGAAGTATCCTAAAGAAGTTTAAGATACTAAAATTCTAACCCAAGATTTGAAAAATTAGAATCGACGAACTTCGACTTACGTATCGGTGCTGAGTGGGTGTTTATAGGCGTCGGCGTCGGCATCGGCATCGGCGTATGGTCGTTACGCTGCTCAAATCCCGACGTATCGGTTTTGAGTTGGTTTTTATAGGCGTCGTCGCCAGCATTGGCGTGGGCGTCGGCGTATGGTCGTTACGCTGCTCAAATCCCGCCGTACGTATCGGTGCTAAGTGGGTGTTTATAGGCGTCGGCGTCACCATTGGCATCGGCGTCGGCGTCGGCATCGGCGTCGGCGTCGGCGCATGGTCTTTACGCTGCTCAAATCCCGATATATCGGTGTTGAGTTGGTTTTTATAGGCGTCGTCGCCGGCGTCGGCGTCGGCGTCGGCGTATGGTCGTTACGCTGCTCAAATCCCACCGTACGTATCTGTGCTAAGTGGGTGTTAATAGGCGTCGGCGTCGGCGTCGCCATTGGCATCGGCGTCGGCGCATGGTCTTTACGCTGCTCAAATCCCGACATATCGGTGTTGAGTTGGTTTTTATAGGCGTGGTCGCCGGCATCGGCGTCGGTGTCGGCGTATGGTCGTTACGGTGCTCAAGTCCCGACGTACGTATCGGTGCTGAGTGGGTGTTTAAGGGCGTCAGCGTCGGCATCGGCATCGGCGTCGGCGTCGGCGTATGGTCGTTACGCTGCTCAAATCCCGATTTACTTACGTATCGGTGCTGAAGTTGAAAATACTCAAAAATGGCTGTAATTCGGTTATATCATACGAATGCGTAGATCTAAATTATTGATTGTATCTTTTAGCAAGGGACGGCATAGATCTACATTTGGTATAAGTTTCAAATTGATGCCTGCAGCCGTTGCTGAATAAAAAAAAGTTTTTCGGGCGGATAGACAGACAGACGGACACCGCAGTGAGACTATAAGGGTTTGTACGAAGCCTTAAAAAGGTAAAACTCTGAGATATCATTTACTAAAATGACATTGGGGCCATGTGTGTTACTTCTTTAGAATTGTGCAAAAAAAGAAAACCAAACGGACGATTTATTAATTAGCTGTTGTTGAGCCAATTTGCTTGCTGTGTGTGTTGGCTTCTTTGACTCAACTTTTGATTGGATTAGTATGCTGGGATCAGGAAGACTTCAATGACCAATTTTAATTATTCTTGTTACAAATATTTTATTCTTCAGTAGGTAGTAAATTATACAGTTGCAAATGTAAATGAAATTATTATAAATGAGTTGTTAGGTGTAGTAGTAGGGGAGCCGAAGAGGGGATTTCGGGATTTACTAAAGCGCGTCAGATTAATATACAGGAGGATACCTTGTACCCGGTTAAGTACCTCCACAAAACATGAGACCCATATATAAGGCCGCCCGTGAAGGATACAGGATCAGATTAGTAAAAAAAAATTTACCATCAGAAATTCTCGAGCGCGTCAGATTAAGGTAGGGTGAGTTAATTACATCCTAAAAAGTGTATATTCCACTAATCTGACAATTTGAGAGTGACGTAAAAAAAGGGGAGGGCAACAAAGTTGTAAAAAAAAAACGTCATCTCGACATTCTCGAGCGTAGCTAAATTTTTTTTATTTTGAAGGTAATAATTCAAGAATAATGAAAAATATATAATCTGACAATTTCCGCAAGCCGAAATAACAAAAATTCGTCGATAAAGTTAAATGCGTGCAGCTGCGTGATGCCTACATTTGGGTTTGTTTGAGTTGGACTTCTAAATGTTTAATTAGGACTGTTTATGAGATATTAAGCCATCAAAATATATCGTAAAAAAAGTTGCAAAGTTACACTGTCGGCTTTTAAATTGTTAGATTTACCAGCTGCTCTGTGTCTAGCCAACCGGAGTCGCCGATAAGATATAACAATAGATTTTAAGGACAATAGAGTCGTAAAATCTCATCTCCATTGAATCATAGCTAGACAAGAAGCACAATTAAAAAGCTCTTAGGAATATTTATGAGTATGTTGTAAAGATAAATCATACAAATTTTTAGACAAGTATAAAATATTATTTCTATTACAGCGTGATCATTTATAATTTACAACAATTAAAAAGAAAGTAAATATTATGATCTAAGATAATTTGTATCACAGAATAGTTTTATCACATAATGGACAATAATTTGAAAGTGTAAATACTTTCGTTAATGTTTTCGTTCTTCAAACTATTTACTTTTGAGGTGTAAGTATTTGGTACACAAGGAAACGTTGAAGTTACTAACTTTCTTTTAGTATTGAATATAGTCGCTTCAATTTTATTTTTCTCAAATCACGCTGTAATAGAAATAATATTTTATACTTGTCTAAAAATTTGTATGATTTATCTTTACATCTCATAAATATTCCTAAGAGCTTTTTAATTGTGCTTCTTGTCTAGCTATGATTCAATGGAGATGAGATTTTACGACTCTATTGTCCTTAAAATCTATTGTTATCTCTTATCGGCGACTCCGGTTGGCTAGACACAGAGCAGCTGGTAAATCTAACAATTTAAAAGCCGACAGTATAACTTTGCAACTTTTTTTACGATATATTTTGATGGCTTAATATCTCATAAACAGTCCTAATTAAACATTTAGAAGTCCAACTCATTAATATTTTATACTTGTCTAAAAATTTGTATGATTTATCTTTACAACATACTCATAAATATTCCTAAGAGCTTTTTAATTGTGCTTCTTGTCTAGCTATGATTCAATGGAGATGAGATTTTACGACTCTATTGTCCTTAAAATCTATTGTTATCTCTTATCGGCGACTCCGGTTGGCTAGACACAGAGCAGCTGGTAAATCTAACAATTTAAAAGCCGACAGTATAACTTTGCAACTTTTTTTACGATATATTTTGATGGCTTAATATCTCATAAACAGTCCTAATTAAACATTTAGAAGTCCAACTCATCTTTTTAAAATTTAACTTTTTCTAGTGTCGGCTCCTGCACTATAGTGTGGAGGACTGGGAATAAACGGCACCTTTCCCTCCTCACCCTTTTTATTCCCATTCGTCCACACTATTCCCATACCTCCACACTGTGGACGACGGGGTGTGGAGGACTGGGAATGACCCGCTGAGTTCAAAATATAGTTCAATTTTAAGCGCCCAGGAATGGAATTAGCGGGAAGTTGCAGGGATGGCCTTTAAGGTGAACCGTTTTTCGAATTTTTTTTTGTCAGATTAGGCGAATCCCTCTAGATAATCGTCAGATTATGAGACAGTACGTTTAGAACATAAAGATGAACCATATATATCTTAATCTGACGCGCTTGAGTATTTCAAAATGGCGAATTTTTTTTGCACATTATGAAACTGGCCGTGAGTTTGCGTCCCATCGAAATCGTCAGATTAGTGAATGAGAGCTTTTTTTTGGTGCACTTAACACTCCCTTAGAAAATCTGACGCGCTCGACAAAATGTTTTTTTTTTTCATTTTCAACCCTTAAATACAACCACCCGCATCATGCAAACGATCAGATTAACATACGTACATTATTAAAAATACGTAGGGCATTGATGCTATCAATATCTGACGCGCTCGAGAATGTCCATGCAACAGTTTTTTTTTACATATTTAAAAATCTATAGCCGCTTTCCCCACCGATAAAAGTGAAAAATCACATAACATTTTTTTCTTCTTATCATCTAAGCTTTGCAACTCAATAGGTCTCTATGACGCTCGAGTAAATCCCCATTTAGCATCGTGGGCTCCCCTACCATAGGAGAAATGTTGAAGAAAAAAGAGAGAGGGCGCGTCGATCGCGGGCTTATATACTAGACGCTCGCTCGATGTTTACAAGCCATGTTAGTGCTTTATTTAACTCACTAACTGTTAGTGGACCTGAAATACGGTTATCTTTTGTTTTTGGATGAATATTGTGTAAAAATCTAAACATATATGCACATGCCCGGTGCATCCTATTAAATTGTGAAAATCTGTAAAATGGAAATTTAAATAAATCTACGCCTTCAGTCCGTAAACTGTTTGCCGTGGTAACTAGAAGTGATTGTGTTTTTACTTAAGGTAAATCTTTGCTAATGATATCATTATCACAATTTAAATACGACCAATTATTTACCTTTTCGTGTAAAAACCTGGGTCCCGTCCACCACAAATTGGAAGAACGGAGTTCATCCAGGTCCATCCCACGCGAAACTAAATCTGCGGGATTTTCTTTGCCATTAACATGAAACCACAATGATTTACTGGTTATATCATTAATTTCTACCACTCGATTTTGTACAAATGTTTTTAACAGATGAGGTGACATTTTAAGCTATCCCAACACAATACCAGAATCAGTCCAAAACACGACACTATTGAATTTCAAACGAAGCGATTTTATAATTTGTTCGTATAAGCGTGCGCCCAATAGACCGCCACACAGCTCGAGCCGCGGTACACCCTACTCTTAGCGCAAAGTAGCTTCACTGTAATATTATCATTATGAATCGTTCGAATATATGCGCACGCGCCGTATCCTTTTTGACTCGCATCGGTAAATATATGCAGTTCGATTCTATAGGGATTCACCCACGTGACGTGCCTAGGTACGCGAATTTTGTGTAAACTTGACAATGAGTTTATGAAAACTTCCCATTTTTGTTTTATGTCTATAGGAACTAAATCATCCCATCCTAGTTTGCATAGCCATAGACTTTGTGATAGCATTTTTGCCACCATAACCATCGGGGCCAACAGACCTAAAGGGTTATAAATTTGTGATATTGTGGATAGAATAAAAGGCTTAGTAAGTCTAGACGTGTTTGTATTTATTTTTGACGTATAGTTAAATTCATCGCTACCGTTTAACCACCCCAACCCTAGTGTTTTGCTCTGGCAATTTTCGCCTAAAGAAAGATGTTTTATGCTAGTTTCACCGTGAACTACTAACTCTAAAACTTTTGGTGAATTAGATATCCACTTCCGTAGTGGAAAACAGGCAGAAGAAAATTCATCCGACACCTTTTTACAAATGCGTGATAATTGTAATTCATCATTGTTTCCGGTAATTACGTCATCCATATATCCTCTCAACTGGCACTTGACATTGATTTATAAGTATCGTCTAAAATCGTACGTGAAACCTCTTTGTCACTGCATTCTAATCCTAGCTGTTTAACACAACGCAAACTTAAATAGGGTGCAGACACAGTGCCATAAGTTACTGTGTTAAGTTGATACGTTTCAAGCGGATCGGTGATATTTTCGCGCCATAAAATTAATTGTAAATTTCTTTGCGGCTGTTGAATATTTATTTGCCTGAACATTTTTTCAATATCAGCACATACGACATATTTATGTTGCCTAAACCTTAAAAGAACAGAAAATAAATCATTTAAAGGTACAGGACCGGGTGACTGTATGTCATTAAACGATTTTCCTGACGATGTTTTTTCACTAGCATTAAAAACAACGCTTAATTTTGTAGTACTGCTGTCTTCACGAAACACTCCGTGATGTGGAAGAAAATAATGTGGATTTGTATAATTTTCTATGCGAGTCATATGACCTAAAGCTAAATATTCACGCATGAATTCACAGTACAATTCTTTATACAGTGGTGTTTTATTTAATTTGCGTTCAAGTGATAAGAATCTATTTTTAGCTACAGTATAACTATTCCCTAGCGCATCAGCTGATTCGGTCAACGGAATGCGAACAGAGAAACGATTTCTTTCCACCCGCTTTGTCGTGTTTATAAAAAGATTCTCGCAAGCCTGTTCTTCGGTAGAAAGATATGGTTTTTGTTGAGAGATTTCTTCCAATTCCCAGAACTTTTTTAATTGTGTGTCTATTGATTGTGTAAAATTACAGTTAAGACTGTTATTCTGCAATTTATTTGAATAAATAGGACCTGAAATGATCCATCCTAGATGCGTATTTAATAAATAGGGTCCACTCGACAAACGAATGGTTTCACCTTTTAACAACTCCCAAAATAAGTCTGCGCCTATTAATATATCTACCTGAGAAGATATAATTTTGGGTCCGCGAGAATATTATTCTCCGGTAAAATAATATTCTTTGTGTTTATATTTAAAGAAGGTAACTTTGTGCAAATATTAGGTAATATTAAACAATTAATTTGTGCGATATAATTACTTGTTAGTGATTTGAGATTAATCATACATGAGTGTGTTGTCTGTGCGATTGTCATACCTACACCTGTGATTTGATAAGTGGATTGTAATGGTTGTATGTTTAACTTTTTACAGAATGCTTCTGTTATAAATGAATGCTGACTACCATTATCGAGTAGTACTCGTGCTGTGTGATATTTATTGTCACTATCTGCTATTTCTACCAATGCTGTGGATAGCAAAACCTGATCTGATATGTGTGTGCTAATGTGGCTTGATATCTCACCATTGTGTTTAGTAGATGATGAACATGTAGTGACGTGTAGTGATGTTGAGGAGTTAGGGTGAACGTCGAGCGTTACGGCCGGAATTGAACCTTGAACCGTAGGTTCTTGCTTGCTAACCCTACCCTCTTCTTTGCATAGAAGACTGTTGTGTTTTTTATTGCACCGCCTACATGGTCCCGGATAGCAATTAATATCCGAGTGTCCAGCGCGTAAACAATTGCTACAAACATTTTTGTTTTTTATTAAACTGATCCTATTATCTATACTTAAACTGAGAAACTGTGGACAAGCATAAAGTGGATGATTGTTTTTGCAAATTATGCATGTGTAGGTATATTTCTTTTGCAAAGGTAACTTCTTTACCTCTGTAGAAACATAACTTTGAGTAAATTTATTACTTTCATTGTGCGTGTTTTTAATACTGGGATGATTGACTTCTATCATCTCCAGCATGTCTGCTCTGTTCTTCAAGAAATTAAGCAAATCATTTAATTGTACTTTTGATTGCGATATATTACAATTAACGTGGGTATTTTTATATGATTCCCATTCTTTTTCAATACCTACATCTAACTTAGAAACAATTAAATAAATGATAAGCGTGTCCCACTGTTCCGTGGGTTCTCCTAATGATTTTAAACCTCTTAATTTTTTTAAAACTGTATCGATTAACTTTCTAACCTGACCTGGCGATTCCTTATTTAAAGAAGGAATGGAAAATAACGACTTGACGTGATTATGTACTAATAATTTATTGTTATTAAATCTGTTCTGTAATAACTCCCATGCCACGTCATAACTTTCAGATGAAAACTCTAATGATTTTATTACTTGCAAAGCATTTCCTTTTAATGAAGACCGCAAATAGGTAAAATTCTGAATATTATCTAAGTCTTTAGAATTATGAATAATAGACAAATAAGTATCCCTAAATTCTAGCCATTGATCATAGGAACCGTCATAAGTGGGTAGCGTGATGACTGGTAGTTTAACAAATGAATTCGAACTTTTACATTTAGAAACATTGCACTTGGAACCATTTTCCTCGTTTTTGTCGTCTAATAAACGGTTGGCAGTAGCCATGACTTTAAAATAAAGATCCTCAAAACTTTCACGTGTTTCTAATTCCTCGAGAATTGCGCTTTCAGATGACAAACATTCTATCGCGTTTTGAATATCATTAAATTCGCTTAAAAATGACTTCGCTACTTGATGACGTAATTTTAATTCTGATTTTTGCATTTGTGATAAATCGCCTTCCCCGAAAGAGTTTAAAAATTTAACGAACAATGTTAACCTACCCTTGAGGGTACCTCTTTTTTTTACTAATTCGTGATTTACACCCCGAGATTTTACACCCGGAGATTTAACTGACAACGATGCACTTTCACTAGTCATATCGATAGTTTATAAGAAACAAGGGTACTCACGGTTTTTCCTCGCGTAGGTGCGTGCTCGCGATGCTCGCGTTGTTACTATAAGGAATGCAAAACGATATTAGTACAAATGTTTGGAAGACTTCAATGACCAATTTTAATTATTCTTGTTACAAATATTTTATTCTTCAGTAGGTAGTAAATTATACAGTTGCAAATGTAAATGAAATTATTATAAATGATACAGTTGTTAGGTGTAGGAGAAATGTTGAAGAAAAAAGAGAGAGGGCGCGTCGATCGCGGGCTTATATACTAGACGCTCGCCAGTGTGGTTACTTCTGCGTTAGGGTGACCACGCTCGAACAGCTGTAAAATTGCGTTATTGTTAGTTCATTTAATTTTTCGTTTCTAAATTCCACGCGTACGAAGTCGCGGGCACAGCTAGTAAAAATCATAAAATTAGAATATAAAAACTTTCTAGAACTAAAACCTAAAAAATTATCATTTAAATTACAAAAAACAAACTTAAAACTACCATAACTTTAACAATATTGGTCCGATTTCTATAATTTAAACATTATTCTTATTTCTAGGCCTTTCTCAATACTATAAAACACAAAAGGTAATTACACATTAAATAATAAACAATCATAATTTCAAGTTACGTAATTATGATAGTACAAAATATTCTTATTCGATTACTACTGAGCGACATCGATTTGTATAAACTAAACATAGTATTCTACACTATTAATTCTTAATAAACCCTATACATAACATAAAACATATAACCTTACACAGTAACAGTGGCAGGTAGGTACTTTTGTCGCACGTGGGTAATTGCGTCGCCGACAAAGACTGTTCCTTTAATTTTTTCTATCACTTTACAGAATTGGCTTATTAAGCAAAGATGGAAAAGTGAAGTCTTTTTCTAAAAACGCGAACGGTTATGTATTATCGGATGCAGTTGGTGTGTTAATATTGCAAAAATCAAAACATGCATTAAGGTAATTTTTCACGTTTTTGATTTTAATAGAAATACAATGCTTATATTTTTTTCGCTGTTACCGTAATTTTTTTGGGGTCACTGCAGCTCATATTAAAGCTCCACTATTAGCCGTCACATTCTCATCAACTCCTTTGTCTTTAATATCTTCTCTCATATATTCTATCTATCCTTCCTTTAGTCTTTCTGTACTATTCCGTTTATATAAAGTAAAATTCATCACCTTTTTGCTTAAATGTGTTTCACCCCTCCTTTTTACGGGATAGACTGTCCCTTTTAACTTTTTAATTAAAAGCAACTCACATTGTGGAGATAGCAGGTAGGCAAAACATAATACCTACGATCTTTACGTCTGAACAACGATATCAGATCATCCAATCTTCAACACGCTATAATACTGATAAATGTCCAATTTTTCATTTGATACCAACATAATAAGGATTGCTGTCCAGCTGTGTAGTTATAAGGTAATTCGTTCACCTACAAAAGCACTTGTTAATACACGAAAATTTCTTAAAAATCCCAAATTTCTCAAGTCACAACATATTTATATATAAAACGCCAGGCACCGGGCACTCTGTGTCAAATATAATTATATCATACAAATGAGTGTCCTATGTAAGGATTGAATCTGTGACCAATTCACGTGTCACCTTTTCCAAATAATTTCATCATCTTCAATTCAAACATCTTTTCCAAATAAATCTCCAATTCATATGCTAATAATAAACAAAAAACTTTTTTATTGCATACAAATAATTTTTGTTTCATTGAACTTACAAATACCCGATACCCTTTCTGGATACCTTGTATAATTAGTTATCGTTTTTGACGGGCTTCGTGGTCTAGTGGTTCATGTAATGTGTGATATTGTCATATGTTTGTACTGCGTCTGGGTGTGTTCTATGTATTATAAGTAGGTATTTACAAAAGAAAAGTAATAAATGTATTATATCATACGAGCATAGAAATATAGATTCTTCTGGGATCAGAGGACGTTGTGTGAAATGTCCAAAATATTTATTTATTAATATTTTATTTATAAAAAATATTTACTAAGATTATTGAACTTAATACGTTTAAAGATTCATTGTACTTCAGATGCTATGCTGAACTCCTGCATGTGAAAAGTGAATTTGTATCTGCAGTAGGTAATGAAAAACAAGATGAGACTGGCTACTATCGTAACCCTAAAACTACAGCAAAATTTCTAGCAAATTTTTATGATGAAGCGCAAATTTCTCCACATTTAATTGAATATGCAGAAGGATTCGGCACAGGTTAAAAGTTTGTTTTATTGCACTATAAAAAATACTCGGAGAACACTGAAGATAAATTTTACATTTGAGCAATATTTTACTCATTTAAGGTATACCTGAAGCAGACAAATCTGAATTGGAAGCTATTGAAGACATTTTTTGTAAGGAAAGACGAGACACTCTGCTGGTAGGAAGCGTAATTTCAAATATAGGTTTCACAGAATCTGTATCTGGAATAGCCAGTATAACGAAAGTTAGTATTGTCACTTAATTTTATTTGTTTCCAAAGATAAAAGACATTTTTATTTTTCATAGCTTATATGTTAATATGGAACTTTAAGTCTATCGGTAGCAATTACTTTTTAATTTACAAAACTCAAACTCTATCGAAAATTAAAATATATTAAAGTAAGGATTAGGATTTTAAATGTTGTTTTTTCAGCCTTTAATTCCATAAATAAAATTCATAATACAATTTCTTACAAAGTCTTAAATATCTAAATTAATAATTCATAAATAAACCGATGTCCGTGTGGTGACTGATAAAGAATACAAGTGTCACCACCCCATCTCCTCCCATGAGTGCTATAAAAGTTAGCTAAGGGATATGGCACACAGATAACATCTTCTGTGAGAGACGGCAAACTCAAAAATAAACCCTGTGCCGACACGCCTGGTCAGCGTGGCACAGTAGACCATAATCCCTCCCAAAGAGGAGGAGGCACCCAACAGTGAGACGTAAAAAGGCTGCAGAAGGAGAAGAGAAGAAATAAGCCAAATTAAATATAAAAGAAAATGCAGATATAATTTAAGTTCATATCATATTAAAATTATTATAATATTTTGTTTATCACTATTTTATCATTCTTTATAGACCCCTCAGTGGGTGAAAGCCACCCCAAATTTTTCCATGTCTGTCTACCCATTGTTTTTGATATCCAATTTTCTCCAGCTAATTTTGTAAGTTCATTTACACATTTTTCCTTTGGTCTACCTCTTTATCGAAACTTTGTTGGTCCTTGCCATATAAATAATGTACGAGCCCATCTTTCCTGATCTATACGTGCAGGGAATGGTGAGTTTGATGATTTGTTAGAATTTTTAGTTTCAAATGTGTTTAATCCCACGGAGCTGCTTACATTGTTTAATTCAGTGATCATTTCCTGTTGCTGAGATGCTATTTCTGAATAAAGTATAATGTCATTTGCAAGGCGAAGATTATTTATCAGATTGTTATTTATATAAATTCCTTTCCTCTTACAGTTCTCTTCCCAGTTTTGAGTTTTCATATTGCTTTGGAGAACTGCAATAAATATTTTAGGTGTTATGGGATTTCCCTTCTCTACCTCTTTCTGTTTCGCTTGCTCTAATTTCACACGACTTTTGTCCTTTATAATATCTACAGTTTCTATGGGTACTTCACATTCGTAGAGAGCCTTCCATATAATATTATGTGATTTCAATCTTATTATAAGTTATTAAAAGAAATTATACAAAAGCTAGTCGGTGATTATTTAGATAAATAAATATTCAATTTTATTTTGGAAAATTTTTGAACCTCGTTGAATCCACAAGAGGACACTTAGCGTCGTAGTCTATTTCATAAACATCATGCTGTTGCATGCATGTTGTGCTATCAATTCTGATAGCACAACTAAACTTAATTTAATAAAAACATAAATATTGGCTGTGTTATTATCACAATTCAACTTTGTTAACTGAATTTTCTTATTAGCTAAAGAAACAGTGTATTATTAACTAAGGATGTCAATCAATTTAATGTGCACGAAATTGCCAGTTAACCAAAATACACCGCCATTGATTTAATTATGGGTTAGGTTAAGCTTTTGATGAAACATAATAATCAAACTATGTAACCAATTTTGAAATCATTTCAGGTTCTTTTGGGATACCACAAAGGAGAACTTGCAGCAAATCTATACTATGAACCCAGGCAAGATATAAAAGCCTTGGATGATGGACGTATGCAAATTGTCGCTGAAAACCAAAGTTTTAATCGGACCTACGCGGCCGTAAATGGCAAGTCTATGACAGGAACTAATTCTCACGTGTTATTCCGTGGACATTACAAACCTAAAGTGAGTGTGTTCATAGTCACTAAAAATAACCTTGGATAATGCTTTGTCAATACCACAATTGGCATCGGTACTCACAGCCATAAAAATCTGTTTCATCTCTCTAACCCACCTGTCGTGTGATTACTTTTAAAACTATTTTGAAAGTGCCGTAAAATTCCAAATGATTTTACTGTGTACCTACTATATTTTGAAATTTCCGTATCATTAGAACATTGTTCGGTTTATTACAGCCCTAAAGCTGGATACCAGTCCACACTGGCATAATATGGAATTTGTTTAATTACAATTTGTTCTGTACCGACAACGAAGAATCCATTTGTAGTAGTCGGTATTATAGACTTGATTTTTTTACTGATAATGCAAGTATATTTGTTGAAGCTTAGATAACAAATATCTTAGAAAATATTATGTTAACAAATATCTACTAAAACCAAATTTCTCAGGCATAAGAACGAACATAATAACTGCAATATGCAGCGCCTATATTGTAATGTATTGATATGAAACTTACCCTATCTTCGTCTTCAACACAATCTTCACGGTGTCAAGCCTTAGATACAGCTTCATTAACACTAACTACGATAAATTGGCCAAAATAACGCAGAAGGCTAATAAAACTATACTTAGCTTTATGCAGGCAGAAGACACGAACTCTTGAAGTCCTCAAATGACCACGTTTGGCGCGACTCAAGCCGTGAACTTTCACCAATCGTCTTAATGCAATTATACTATCACAATTATCAATTCGTAAAACAGTTCAGTTTGTATGATTAAACACAACAAGAATAACTAGGTTTTATGCAATAAATTTTATACGATTGAACAACACAGATATGACACAAAATGACGAACACAAATTTTCGCGGTTGAGTTCAATCTCAATGGTAATTATCGTCTATTCACAACAAGGATAATTACTTTTATCAACAATTAATTTACTTGTAACATTTTAACAATCAAAACCGTTGCAAAACCACGTTTCCAAAAGGCATTCAAATTCGCGGCGTGCTTTTGCTTACAAGGTAGTTTTAAGACTAACTGCGCGGGCGGTCCGGCCCTGCGGCCGGCGACGGAGCTGAACCACGAGTACAGATGCACCGGTTATTTCTAAACTATCAATCCGGTTAAACTTGTAAACTATCAATGGATAGTTTACAAGTTTGGTTCATAACAAATAATATTAATATATTATTAAAATAATTATTCATTACAATAATATCACCAAGTGTATTAAAGTTACTTTTATGCGAATCATCAAACAAATAATATTTAAAAATAAAAATTTAATGCCTGTTCCAGGATAATGAATAACTAAGTCTATGTTCCCGCTATATCAGCTGACAGTTCAAGTGACGGGTGCCGTTCCAAAACTAATTCCCAAAACATAGATGAATTATATAAAATAAAAAAAATCTAAATATAAAAATAGATAATAGTATTACCATAGATACAGTACTAATAAAGATTATCAATTCCCATACTTTGGCATGTTCGCCATAAAATGCACGCTAAATCTAGGTGGCGCTGTTCACTAGCGTAACAACTTGTATAAAACGGACGTTGCAATAAGATACGTTTAGACAGAAAAAAATTAACTTAAATTAAAAGTCTAATACATATTTAATATGTTACATTCAACGAAAAAATACAATAATAATTATTTTCCACTGATTAGTACATGCAAATAACCTCTTACGATAAAATAACCTCTTGCGATAGATGGCAGATGATTCGCTTCAATGATCGCTTTGTTATTTTTAACACAGTTTTTAACTAGATGGCATTTTAATATATTTAAATCATTGATTGGTGTTACAAAAACTATTATTATTATTTTAGGGTATTAAATATTAGTAAGTTTTAAGGGCCTACATCAATATTATCGTATATCATCGCCGACACGTACATATTAACACAGCCAGTAGGCACAGAAAATGAAGAATTAGGGATATTTTTTTTGTTTACTCAAAATCTACTAAATATATTTTAATTCTGATTTACGTGTTTCTATATATAAATAGTTACTTATGTTTTTAAAGTTATTTCATTAGTTAATACGCGATAATAGACCGACAAATGAAAAAAATAAAAAATGAGAGAGGTTGTTTCGCTAAGATTTTCTATCGAGAAAACTTTTTTCAATCGCGTTTCTGAGTTTATGCGATCCTAGATCATATATTGAAAAAACATATACTTAAAAATTAGCGCTCTAGCCATTCAATCTAAAGAAACAATGAAAACTTCGTACGTAGAAAAATGCACGAAGCTATTTTGGTATCGTCTTAAGAACAATAATATATTTATAGTTTTATAAAAAAAACAAAAAAAGGTTGAAAAGATAAAAAGTTACAAACTAAATTATCTCATAAAAATCATCAAATTGGTTTATTAAAAAACAGGTAGTATTTATTTGGGTTCAAGGTCAAGCTTGTTAAAACAAATAGTGATGCGCCACTTGATTTCGACGTTTTTAGGGTTCCGTACCCAAAGGGTAAAAACGGGACCCTATTACTGAGACTTCGCTGTCCGTCCGTCAAAAAAATTGGTCAAGTGCGAGTCGGACTCGCGCACGAAGGGTTCCGTACCATTATCTATGCAACATAAGGCAACGTTATTAGTATCGAGCAAGAAACGGTAAAAAAATCATGTTTGTTGTATGGGAGCCCCCCTTAAATATTTATTTTATTTTATTTTTAGTATTTGTTGTTATAGCGGCAATAGAAATACATCATCTGTGAAAATTTCAACTCTCTAGCTATCACCGTTCTTGAGATACAGCCTGGTGACAGACGGACGGACGGACGGACGGACGGACAGCGAAGTCTCAGTAATAGGGTCCCGTTTTTACCCTTTGGGTACGGAACCCTAAAAACGATGTTGCTTGTTATGACGTTCAAATAGCGAGTGTATTCTTAGAAATTACATTTGTCGTGTGTGTGTGCGTGTGTGTGTGCGTACGTGCGTGTATGTGTCTGTGTGTGCGTGTGCGCAAATAGTATATATTAGCTTTGGGCGATGTATGTATGTAAAAAAATTGGTCAAGTGCGAGTCGGACTCGCGCACGAAGGGTTCCGTACCATTATCTATGCAACATTAGGCACGTTATAGAACCAAATATTCTGTGAATAGTTAAAGCGTCTACCTGTCAACGTTATTATTATTGAGCAAGAAACGGTAAAAAAATCATGTTTGTTGTATGGGAGCCCCCCTTAAATATTTATATTATTTTATTTTTAGTATTTGTTGCTAGAGCGGCAATAGAAATACATCATCTGTGAAAATTTCAACTGTCTAGCTATCACCGTTCTTGAGATACAACCTGGTGACAGACGGAGGACGGACGGACGGACGGACAGCGAAGTCTCAGTAATAGGGTCCCGTTTTTACCCTTTGGGTACGGAACCCTAATGAACTGTCTCTTTCAGCACATCCTCAATGTATAGGTCGTCATCGTACCTACTGAAAATATTTAACAAAGCCTACCGCTTTGTTAAATATTTTCAGTATCATGTAACAAGTAAGCGTAATAATTGAATGAGATATTTTGTTGTGATGAAAAGTAAAAAGGATTATTGACGTCACTCACAATATCAAAAGAAACAAAGTACTTTAATATTTATTAACAGGTTGTTATATTATGATACTAAATTTATTATAAAATAAGTTTTATTCTATTATCAGCTCGGTGAAGGTCGATTTAGGTTCGGATCTTAGACTATAAAGTATGTTGTTATGGTTGATATATGATATCGTCGAGGCCTTTGACACAAGCCGCCTTCGCGGTGATCGGTGTTTTTGAGAATGTTAACAAACAGAATGAAAGCAACCTTATGCCTCAATAAAGAAAGTATATTTTTAAATGTTGTTGTTCCGTTCGACGTTCATAGCAAAAGCAGCTTTGCGTGTTTTATTGTTTCGTCTTCAATCGTCTTTAAGAGGGTACTGTACTCCTCATTTAGGTATTTGCCTTAGGTATTGCTATCCCTATTTCCGAGCGCCGCGCTGAAAGGGACAAATATAGATGAAGCGGATTTTACCTACAAATTCTTTGAAAAAAGACGTTTCGTACTTCCGTTTTTTTTTCGCGAAAGTTAAACCGATTTTAATAGTTTTTGCGTCATATTATAGATAAAGAATATATCTATGCTTCTATCACTTTCTTTTGTGGTAAAACTTTACCAAATTTGTGTGATAGACGCTGCAATTTTATCTAAAGAAAACCGAAAAAAAAAGTTTTCCGGATCGTCATATTTCTTTTAGTTATTATGTTTTGAAAAAAAGAAAGTGAAACGTATTTTTAGGTGTGGTACCTTGGGTATATTTAGAAGTAAGAGATATTGCGTGTTCACGTAAACACTGTTTATTCACGACTAAGACCAAACTAAGACTAACATATGTCTAATCTTACATTCTGCAGGAAAGGTAACGATCCCGTTATGTTCAAGGGACGCGCTACTTGAAGTTGTCAAACCTATGTCATTAACAGCAATAAATTCTTAACTAATATCGATACAAGTGTGAGAGCGAAATGTTAGGCAAAAACAAAATGTTAAAATGTCTACCATGAGTTGATCTATAAGTGGCTGGGCATACATAAAAATAATATATAATGGTACCAATTCTACATGCACAAGTAAACTAAACTTAACTAAAAAATAAATATTGATTATTTCAATAACACAATTCCGCAATTCGGTACTGTTAACTACACTTTCTTATTATAAAAACGGTGTATTATACATATAATAACAATTTAAGTTACTGTGAATGTGTATAAGAAAATAGTCAATTAATCAAAATACAGCATAGTTGCTTTTTTATTTTTGGTTAAGTTTAGTTGTGCACATAGAATTGGTACCAATATCTGCTTGACCGAGCGTAACTCTCGATGGATTTTTGTGAAATTATTCTTAATAAGGTAAGTCTCAGTAATAGGGTTCCATTTTACCTTTTGGTACGGTCAAGTACGTGTTGGACAGGCACGCGAACGGTTCCGTGCGGTTATTATGATGATATATTCGTGACACCAACCACAAATAACACCATATAGCGGACCCCCAAACAATGGGATAAGGGCAGGATGATGATGATGGTGAGTCTGAGTAGGTATTTGTGGTTGTAGTATCATCTGATCTAAGCAAACTGAAAATTTCAGCTCTCTAGCTAAATAGAAAATTTTCATAGTACGAAAACACCGACAAAAAGAAATTTTATAAGTATACATAAATCCAAAATCCCATTTATTTAAACACAGGTATTTAATATACGTTATACATATAAAGTAAAATCACGAAACATGTAAAATATTACAAGCCGCATAGGTATGTACGATGTATCGTGCTGTCGCTAGTCGCGATGGCGATACTACAATCAACTACAAATGTAGGTACAAGAACCTCACGATGCGATAGGCTAAGGAATTGAATGAAACACAACGCGGTAACGTAACGCGCAACGTTGCCAGTTTGACAAACTTGGTAGGTAAGTACTTGATAAGAAGCTTAAAAAAATGAAGTTTGTAGTTTGCGAAAGATATAAATGTATTTACTAATTAACTAAGATATAAATCTATATACTGTAGTAACTAAATTGCCTTTATTTATGTGTTTAAAAATACAAAAAGTGAAACCGCATTATCAAAAATCCACTTTAATTTGAACGCCAGACCTATTAACATTCGTGGCCCTGCTATATATATGCTTTACCCGATACGCCACGGCACTCTTAAAAAATCGTTCGAAATTTATATGTGTATTCTAAGCCGCAAAAGCGTTTCTTTACTTTTTATGATAAAAAAATTGTAAATTCTATGATAAACATATTAAACTATTCTATGATAAACAAAATTGTGTTCATTTCAATTTTTCAGATTATCTGAGGTAAATTTAAAACTAGTTACGTAATTGATTTATCAAGATTATGAAATAGTGCCATCTGCCATTTTTTTTTAGTACTACCGCTATACAACGTGACGTAGTAAGATTATGAATGATTATTGATTACGATAAATTATGTGATTTGATACGCTTAGTGCCATCTGTAGATTCAGAGTGTAATGATAATTGAGTTTCACAATTTGTTGGGAGGTTATATGTCTTTATTATACTGTGTCTATGGTATTACCGTTCTTTTCTTTTGTATAATGGTCTAAGTAACTTGTGTTTGGCAAATATATTATATTTTGTATTATTTTGAAAACAAAAAAAAAATTAAAATAAATAAAATTAATAAATATTCATGGACATTTCGCACAACGTCCTCTGGTCCCAAGCTAAGATTATTATGCTTGTGTTATGGGTACCAGAATACGGATATAATACATAAACTTCTTTTCTTTTATAAATACATACTTATAATACATAGAAAAATATAACCGTAAATAGCCGATAAACATCATAATTAAGTTTCTGAACGACTCTATCAAAAAGCTTTACACGGCCATAGACACTTAATCCATTAAAAAGTCGGCTAGATTTATGTATGTCATAATATGAAATAAAAGTCAGGCCGTTTGCCGCCGGCTACAGAATCGCCTGGAACTTGCATGATATTTTAAAAGCTCATAATACGCCTGCTGGTATGTATTCTCTAGGACGAAAAAACGGGGAAAATAATCCCCGGAGCCAGCCACCAATTGCCTCCCCCTGCTGGCGCCTTACGCCTTCCAAGAAGAAGACACAAGGACTTTGACAACCAACGTACGACACACTTTAGACTTTTCACAAGTACCTACACGCTTTATAACTATACACATGCGATTATACACACGCGGTTATGAACGGTATAAACTTTTTATCACTACTGTGAGCAACTAGTTGGGCAGCGATTCGCCCTGACCAACGTCTCAAACGATACTGACTGTTAGCTCTATGGCTGACTCGTAATATATACTCACTACAAGGTGGGGTAAGCACAAGGTGGGGTAAGCACAAGGTGAGGTAAACACGTGTAAGGACTTGTCTACAATTCTTTACGTTAACAAATCATACATTCATATTATTTTGTTTATTCTTATTGTCGCTCCGTCATATATTATACTGTTACGAATGAATTACGATATCAACGCTATTTAAAATACATACTTATAATATATCAAATCAGCCTACTGCAGTCCACTGCTGGACATAGGCCTCTCCCAATTCGCCCCACAATACACGGTCCTCCGCCTTCCGCATCCAGTTCCATCCTACGACCTTCTTTAGGTCATCAGTCCACCTAGCAGGGGAGCGTTTTACCTTACCTTAGCCTTGCGAGCTATATCGACCACTTTGGTGTGTTGACGGATAACCTCGTTCCGGATTTTATCCCTCAGAGATACCCCTAGCATAGCTCGCTCCATAGCTTGCTGAGCGACCTTCAATCGGTGGACTAGCCCTACTGTAAATGTCCACGTCTCGGCACCGGCATCGGTTGTAAACCTTGGTCTTCAGGCATTGCGGTAGAGGCGAAGAGAAAACTTGACGTAGTTTGCTGAATGCTGCCCAGCCCAACTGTATCCTCCTGTTGACTTCTTTCTCGAATTTTTGCTACCTAGCTGAATGACTTGCCCTAGGTAGGTGTATTCTCCGACAACTTTGAGTATTGAGTTGTCAACGTAGATTGGTCCAGGTGTGACATGTTCATTAAACATGACCTCGGTTTTGTCTAAGTTCATGCTGAGACAAACACGTCGGGAGGTCACATTTAGGCTGTGCAGCATTCCGCTCAACTGTTCCAGCGTCTCCGCTACTATGACAATATCGTTCGCGAACCGAAGATGCGAGACGTACTTACCATCAATATTTAAACCCCGTCCAGTCCAGTGTTTTAAATACGTCTTCGAGGGCGTTGGTAAAGAGCTTAGGGGATATTACGTCTTCCTTTCTCACCCCTCTACGCAAGACAATTGGGTTGGTCTTATGGTCCTGGAGCTGTACGGGTGTACGGTCATAGTGGCGGTGTCATACAAGCATGTCAGCACCTCGATATAACTTATAATATATGTTAATTTAATATTAAATTTTTAGGATTTATCTCCCTACGCAACAACATTCCCGTACCTTATTACTGTATCTAGTAGACAAGTGTCTAATGTGAAAAATGTATTTGATGATTTGAAATCACGTCCCGTTGATGCTGAGGAGATAGCATTGCTACACAATATACATTCTGAGAATATTTCTGGCAATATGGGAAGAGGATTTATTATACTTGGTAAATTATTGTTATTAAATCTCTTACGTGTACTTCATAATTATTTGTAATGTCAAAAAATAAAAGATATCATTTTACCTAATTTATTAAGAACCGACACTGCTGATGGCTGCTGTCGCAGAGTTCATTCATTTCATAATTTTAGATACTGATACTAACAAGAAGACGGTTGTTTGCCACGAATCAATTTCACATTTTGATGATAAAAGGAAACCTGTATGGTTTGTGTATAGCGGCATGGGTTCACAATGGGCAGGCATGGGTATACAACTCATGCGAATTCCAATTTTTGCATCAGCTATACAACGGTAAATAATAACATTTTTATTCCATTTTGACCTATTGAGTCGTTGTTAAGGCATACATCGATGTACCAGAAGGTAGGTAAAGAAAATGAATAACTAAAACATATAAAATTTTTGTAATACCTACATCTTACAATTATCATGATACCATCATGGTACTATAGACCTGGTGACCTGGTGAATCAATGTTGTTACCATAGACCACAGCCATAGACATACAAGACAGTGCGTCCAGGGCTAAATCAATGACCCGGCTTGAGGTCAAAAAAATATTTATGTGTGTGTGAAATACAACGTGAAGTTGCCCGGTTGCCTGGGGCAACATTATTGACGTCCGTCAAAACACGACTGTCATTAAATTGATAAATTGTGTTTTTGATGTTAAAATGAATTATTTTAGTTAAAATTAATTGTGAAATCCTATGTTGTGGCATTTTTTAATTATTCCGATACACTAGAACACCCAAAGACTCCGCATTTCGTCATTATTGTTTTTTTTTGTTCATGGCGGCGTTCACACTAGAAACTGACAATGGTGTTAATTAAATATGGTGTATTAAGCCAGATCGTGATTTTAAATGCCATACTTGTATCAGTGTGTTCAAAGGCGACGTTTGCAGATTGCAAAAATTAGGCAAAAATTACTGTCATCAGTGTATGTCACTTATATTATAGGTCCATATCATTATAGACCATGAATTCAAGTTAGCCCAGGCTAACTTTACTTGTCCTCAATTTTAAACGCCAACCCACCTTCTGGTATTTCTGTGGTTGTTACAATGATAGTTCAATGATATCATTATGGCGCCATAATGGCATCATTTGTGACAAAAAATAAAGTAGACTACCAAACTTGATAAAATTCGCTATTATGCAATCACAGTATGCAATCAACAATGTAATAAATGATGCATAATGTTGGCATAATGGCGAATTTTATCAAAATTGGTCGTCATAATGGTGTCATCGAACTATCGTTGTGACAACATTGAATAGCAGACTTGAGCCCTAAGGGGCCAAGTCTGCTATTGCAAGCCTCCTTTTGAAAAATGCTCCATGCTTAATACTAGACGCGTATGGATTGAAACAAAGGCTTAGTTGTAGAAAAAATTCAAATAAGAATAAATTTGCTAATTGTACTATCTAGCTTTGATAGTAATAATAATATTATATTACTCTTACAATAAAATATATTGCTCACATCAACATAATTAATAATTAATACAATCAATATAATATATTGTTAATACTAATATTATTTGAAGATTAATTTTACCATTGCGCCTAAAATTTTAATTTCAATTAAATAGCAAAATGAAAAAATTAGACAATGATTAAGAACAGCATTTTTTTCTAAAATGTGTTACTTTTTAGTTGCCAACAGGTTTTGTCCCCATATGGAGTTGATGTGGTTAGTATTATTACGTCTGCCGATAAATCAATTTTCGACAATATTCTGCATTCTTTTATTGGAATCTCCGCCGTTCAAATTGGATTGACAGACATCGTAAAAGCACTTGGACTAGAACCAGACGGTATTATTGGTGAGTAAATAGCACGAGTAGCTAATTCTGTTGTTTTCTTCTGTGAATAATACAACTATAAATATTTAAGGTAAAAAAATGAAGTAATGCAGCATCTAAAATTATGAATAATATAATTAAATTTCAAGCAAAATAGGGAAACTTAATTAAAGACAGCGAGTAAAACAGTAATAATTATGATTAAATTGACAGGACACAGCGTTGGTGAAGTAGGATGCGCGTACGCAGATGGTTGTTCAACTTTAGAAGAAACCATATTGACTTCGTACTATCGTGGACTCGTTTCTTCCACAAGTACATTCATACGTGGTGCAATGGCTGCTGTTGGACTTGGTTTCAAACAGGTACAATATAAAAGAAATGAAAACAATAAAATAGTTTATTTTGCCAAATCAGTTGCTCTTTTGTTATTATCAGCTAAAGTACTTATTTATATCATTTAAATACTACTTGAATCAATTAAAAGAAAAAAAAGGTACATACGAATTGAGAACCAACTCCTTTTTTTGAAGTCGTTTAAAAATAGCGCAGACGGCAAATTGCAGCAGAGTCTTGCGATTTATTATAATTATATATATTTCACTCGTAAGTGCGACAAATTTGAGTAAAAAATGCTTAATTACCAGTGACAGCTTTATTTATTCTTTATTGTACAACAATCACAGTTACAGATAAAAACATTAAAGCAGAAATTAATTCATGAATTTTTGCAATTGACTTGCTATGCTTTTACCAAATAAACTAAATTATAGTGGAAAAAATGATAACCATGAGCGGGACTTGAACCCACGACCTCTGAATAGTGATGTCGTGAAGTGATCGATTGATCGAGTTGGTGCAAACCGCTCAATAGATGGCGTTGTACACAAAACATCGCACGATGTTTAACTAACATTGAGAAGGTTGTAGTGGAGGATTTGGTAAACATATGCGGGAACCATGATAGCTCAGATGGGAGAGCAACGGAACGGTATTCCGAGGTCGTGGGTTCAAGTCCCGCTCATGGTTATCATTTTTTCCACTATAATTTAGTTTATTTGGTAAAAGCATAGCAAGTCAATTGCAAAAATTCATAAATTAATGTAGAAATACATGTACAGTCATTATTTCGGTCCAATTGTGTTCTGTAAAGAACACTAAGTGATCGATTGATCGAGTTGGTGCAAACCGCTCAATAGATGGCGTTGTACACAAAACATCGCACGATGTTTAACTCACATTGAAAAGGTTGTAGTGGAGGATTTGGTAAACATATGCGGGAACCATGATAGCTCAGATGGGAGAGCAACGGAACGGTATTCCGAGGTCGTGGGTTCAAGTCCCGCTCATGGTTATCATTTTTTCCACTATAATTTAGTTTATTTATTAAAGCAGAAAATTCATAATTAATGTACAAAGGCGAGCTTAACTCAGACATGAGTTTTCTTACAGCAAACCTCTGTTGAAAGAGAAGTTTGAGATTAAGGATAGGCATGTACAACAAAAGTAATTAATAGTAAAGTAAAATACTCTTAAATTAAAATTAAATTTCATCAATAAAAATTAATCTACACTAATTACCTACACATAAACCTACATATACATTTAGATAAATATTAACCTAATCAATATATATTATATAATATACCTACATAAACAAATAGATAAATAAATAGTACATCACAATGAGAGGAAATACTTCTTAACTTTCTTCCTAAAGACACTCTGAGAAGGACAAGCCCGCAAGGAATGAGGCAGTGAGTTCCAAAGGCGAAAGGCTTTCATTATGCTTATTCTTTTCATACATTAGCTACCCGCATAAATGTAAAGGACCTACGTTTTAGGTACATGAAATGTGTCCTCCTGAAATTGACGTTGCTTGCCGAAACAGTGCTCAGTCCTGTACAATTTCTGGACCAGCGGATGTAATAGAAGAATTCCTTACTCATCTAACGAAAAAAGGAATATTTGCGAAACAAGTACAGAGTGGTAATATCGCTTACCACTCAAGATACATCGCACACGCAGGTAAGAACTACGAGTATTTAGAAAACATTTTAATATACACCATATTATTGTAGTCTCAAGAATTTAAAAAGAATATACCGCTAGATAATTTAAACCAATATCAAATAAAAAACATGATGATAGAAAGGATGAAAGGCTGAAGAAGATGTATTGTACCTACTCTATTCTACTTACTAAAATGGTATATTTTAATTTCAATAGATATCGGATGAAAATTTTCAAATACACGCTTAAATAATGTCATTTATTAAATCTGATCTGATCATTTCTGATCCATCTGTATAATTACTGCTAAGAATTATGTAAATGTTGTGTGAAATGTCTAAAAATATTTAATAATGGTTGGATATGACATTACTTTGCCCCGAAAGGCGCCAGGACGCACTCTGACAAAGTTTGCAACAGTCGAAAAGTAACGGACCATGCGGAAATTGTCCAGGAATACCGCTTTCCGAATCTGGGCCATGACCCACTTATTATTGATGTTGGGAAAAGCTCTTTGGGGCCAAACCATTTACCGATACAACTATCGGAATGATTTCTATAGATACCACCCTCCACATGTCGGTAACGTTGTACTCCAGATCCAGATATTCGGTTTTCTTGTCTGCTTCGGCTCGTACGAGGTTTTTGTTATAGACAATGGTGGTATTGTATTATTAATTATTCTGATAACATTTACATTGCTTTTTGTGATTAATAAACTTTACTTTCCCTTCAGAATATTGGTTAAACAATGTAAAATTTATGAAAATAATATTTGGTCATTTTAGCACCTAAGCTACTGAAGCACTTGAAAGGCGTAATAAAGAATCCCAAAAGAAGAAATAAACGTTGGATATCCACATCTGTTCCTCAAAATAAATGGGATGAACCAGAAGCTAAATATAGTTCTGCAGAATATCACATAAATAATGTACTAGTAAGTAGAGCTGTAACAAACCGTATGTATTCGTTACTGAATAGCGGGTACTGTGTGTAGTACCGAGTAACGAAACTTAATACAAAAACTTCTCGTTACTCGCATCTAACTCGCATGTTTCGTTTATCATGGCTTACATACCAAAAATATATTGGAATATATACCGATTACAAATGCCGATTGCAATGATTTATTTGACAAATTTTAAGCATTTGTTATGTAATATACATAAAAAAAAAGGTTAAAAAGACAAATCTGAATTAAAGGAGTTTCTTACTATATTAATGCATAGTAGCCTAACATGGACTATGTTAGGCTACTATGCATTAATATTGGTAGAATGCAGGTGTCAAAAAGTTTGCCTTTTGCTGATGTATTTAATTATGTTTTTTTCTTACATTACCTCTCTTAAGCTCCAATATCTTTTCCAGCTGTTTGTTATACGCCTTCCTATTTCCTTATTAATGTCGTCTTTAGTTGATATCAACTGCCCTTCAACATAGTTAATTGGCTAGTCACGTAGTTCACGTACGTACGATTATGGTTTTCTCTATTCCTTTGGTCATAATTTTTTTTGGGTTCAGTTTGATGAATCAAAGATTCCTGACATAACATTTTTTTGGTTTTTAAGGTATTGCATAGCTTCTATCGCGGATCTTGAGCGTGGCGACCGAATGCACAAAATTCGAAATTTAAATTCCGTAGGTAACGGAAATAGCGTAAAAAACCTTACACATCGGCGCATCAACGCCGTTTCGCTGTTCGCGCTGGTGACTCATGTCAGTTTTGGCGTTAGTTTTAAATATGTATAAATAAAATAGTAAAAGAAAATGAGTGAGTCCTCTATATACATACATTTACATTTCATTTATTCCTCTTATAAATTACATTTTTAAATATAACATTATAAAATAAAAATACATTTAAAAATATAAAAAATAAAAATCACCGACCGGCAGCGGGCATAGGTGCCAAGCTACCGGTGGTCAAGGTTCCAGAGAGAGGAACCTCCTCACAATACGGGCCGTGTCCAGTATTACGGCCTTCTGCATTAGACTCTTGACCCAACGACCTAACGCGAGCCTCTCTAGATATATATAAATATATAAATCTATAAAAAACTATCTAAAATATATATAAATACTAGCTGTCCCGGCAAACGTTGTTTTGCCATACTAAAAAAAAGGTTTGAAAAATAGATGTTGGCCGATTCTCAGACCTACTGAATATGCATATAAAATTTCATAAAAATCGGTAAAGCCGTTTCGGAGGAGTACGGTAACTAACACTGTGACACGTGAATTTTATATATAAGATATAAATCTATATAAAATCATGCTTCTACTAACAGGAGCGAAGCTTGCAAAAACAGGCTTTGAAGTCGCGTGCAACTCGACAAAATCCGGTATTCCTAACGGTATTCCGGGTTATGGAAAAACTGAGATGCAGTTTTTAATTTGCCGAACTTACCTAGATGATGTTTTTATCTTCTTCTACCCAACAGCTCACAACTTATTTGCGGAAATAAAACGTATGTTTATTTCCGTCATCTTATCTATTCTATTCTTTTCACGGTGGGTTACACTGCGGGGTATAGCTCGTGAACTATAAAATATTTAACAAAATACAATAACTTCAATAACTTAACAGAACCCGGTGCTTTTTGAAGAGGCCTCGGAACTCATACCAAGTAATGCTGTGCTTATAGAAGTGGCTCCCCATGGTCTATTACAAGCGATCCTTAATCGGTCAGCTGGTAAAACTTGGCGGAATATACCTCTAACGAAGAGGGGGCACAGAGACAATACACTTCATCTTCTTCAGTCAATTGGAAAGTATGTAATATACCAGTAATGATATATTATAATCAGCTAAGTGTCATTTTGATGTTCTGACGCGTATTCAATGTGAGTTAAAGTTATATTTGATAATGATTTCAGCATATACATGGAAGGTATACCTATGAATCTTCAAGCATTGTACCCACAAGTTCAGTTTCCAGTATCAACAGAAACACCAATGCTGTCCCATCTTGTGGAGTGGTATCATTCTGATACATGGTAATAATATATATCTTCACTAAAATAATTCCTAAAACCGTAGCTATCTCTATAAATAAATATAATACAATATATTTATGGCTTTCAGGAATGTGCCATCACATGTGCTTGTGAAAAAGATAGAAGCAACTTGGAATTTTTCACAATCCGTTCGAGATAAAGAATATTCATATTTACGAGGCAATGTCATTAGACGTAAGAGCTATTTGTTATTCATCTTATAGTGCAAGAGTTTTATTATACATAGAACTCAGCTATGCTCATGAAATAATTCAATTTTCAGAAAAAATGTGTTTTCCTTTCGCTGCTGCCTTAGTTTCTGTATGGGATGCATATTCAATGGAATTAGGCGTAGCAAAGCGAAGTTTCTCGATATCATTTGAAGATGTTCAGCTGTATTCACAACCTCTGCTGTTTCATCAAAAAACTTTTCAGTTCCGTGTTTCTGTTAAAAGAACTAGTGGCTGGTTTGAGGTAATCATACAATGATGAAGTAAATCTGGTTATTTTTTTCATTTTGTTCATAAAGTAACATAGTTATCTTACATTCAGTCACGAATTTTTTCCATGGTGTTTGGCTACCCTACGAATTTAACGCTTTCTTGGATTTTTCTACATTGATCTATCTGGTTATGCAAGTTTACAGCAAATGAATAAAAATGTTTGTTGCTTGTGAGATTCGAATTCTTGTTCATGTCACGTCACCACTATCTCATTTAACTAAGCTGGAATTAAGCTAAGTATATCGTACATTTAAGGCAATTGACCCCAACCAGGAGTCGCCTATCCCCAATTAATGTCCTAGGGAGGTGCCTTGTCCACACGACAGGGGTTTATTTTCATAGTCAATATCCTAACCGGGTTCAGCCCAACATAATGAGGCCATCACTTACCTGACGTGGTTAGGCTTATGGCACGTACCAGGACCTAGTTTGGTCTTGGAATAAAAAAAAATATTTGCACGAAAAATTAAAACACAAATCAGATAACATTTTAACTATGTGATTGACTAGTGCTATAATGTGAATATTTTGTTTAATGATTTAATTAAAATTATTTATTATATTGGTACAGAAATCATACTTTTCACTTATTTTCACAGGTTAGAAATGAATATTCTAGAATGATAACAGGATTCATATTTAAAAATAATTCTTTGCGTCCTTACAATCGCTCAAATGATAAAGAACCTAATGCAGAATATGAAGACATAAAATTAAATTCAGACGACGTTTACCAATTGCTTAATGAAAGAGGTTACGACTACAGAGGTGATTTTCGAAGCATCGAATTGGCTGACACGTCTTTTTCCAATGCAGCAATTGCGTGGTCAAACAATTGGGTAACATTTATAGACGGCATGCTACAATTAAATGTATTAAGACAAACACATACTGCTGTGTTAATGCCAACCTACATAAGAAATATAACCATCGATGTTGGCAAACAGACTAAAAGTTTTAATAGCAGAATGGAAAAAAATATAATAGAAGCATTTGTAGATACAGTACAAGATATCACAAGGTTCGTATTATTGCAAATGCTAGTTATAGCGGTTAGTAGCACAAAATTCTTAATAATGTTGTTTAAATCAAAACGACATATAACAAAGGATTATCCTGCTTATTACATTTAGTATTTAACATTTACCTACCTATCTTCTTTTCACATCAAGTTGATAGTTTATCTCGGAATTCAATGACATTTTTATTGAAAATATTATAAACTCTTAAAGTCTTAAAGAGCTTAAAACTTTTTCACAAAACCTATTAACATTTATTTTTGTTGCATTAAAAATAATATAGAATTGTCTAGCTTTTATTTCAAGTAAGATTTATTAACACATTGATCCAATTCCAGGTGTGGTGGAGTAACTCTACAATTTATTCAATACCGTAATTTGCCGGCACACATTCCAATCACACCAAAATTAAGTACAGCTCTAATCAAAATCGACACTGTAAGTTTTATTATTATTTGTATAACTAAATTATCAGGCGAAGATACTGGTCTCAGGTCACCAAGCTGATGCGATTTACTTAGACTTTGGCAAAGCCTTTGACGGAGTGCTCCAGTTTTTACCTGCCAACCTGGAGTGGTTAAGATCTTGTTTGTCTGATAGGGTATTCATTTTTGATATATTGTAACACGTATTAATCTATTTAAATTCTATCCGGTTTCTCATTTCATAACGTTTTTGTAACTACATCATACAACCAATGTAACCAATGGATCAATATAAATCAAATAATTACAGATACATGAAAACAATACTGAAAAGGAAACGTTCTCAAATCATGAAATTAATAACGTTGATTGGACGCAAATTAATGACTTTCATCATGAATTGAAATTATCCATCAAGGTTAGTGCATAAGCATAAATAATACAATGATATATTAATTTCGTTTTATTATGCCTAATTGGTCATCAGGAATATATGTTTCAAAATTTTCGACATTTGCAAAACATTCATATCTATTATGTATAACTTGTGACCGCGCGTTTGTAAAGTATGTCGCAGGATCCCAGACACCAATGTGTTCATAATGAAGAGAAGCATCGAGCTGGCAAAATTTGGATCATTATATCAAAATTAAAACTCTGAGAGATACTACCGCTTACTTGTATAAATATTTTTAAGAGACCTAAGCTTACTTAAAGTGTGTAAATAAATAGCTATTAAATAATTTACTTGTCATATTCCAGGTTCACTTTGCTGGTTTAAATGAGTTTGATGTGAGTAAATTTACTGGATTAGAATCTCTGAATGTATTGGGAATGGATTACAGTGGAGTTACTAAACGGTATCTTATATTTAAATTATTACTATGTGATTTAAATTCAAATTATGGTGAATTACAGTATTGTTGTTTGTTAATTTAGTGGTGAACGTGTCATGGGTCTAGTGAGTCATGGAGCTGCAAATTCACAAGTTTATGCTAACCCAGAATTAATATGGCCTATTCCAAAGCATTGGTCTTTAGAGGAAGCGGTCACCGTGCCATTTGCATATTCTTACGCATTTTATGCTCTTGTAAGTACTATTTCAATATGCACAATCTGATCTGAGGTATCACTTGTCTTCTTCACATTAAAGTTATCTACGAGGAAATAGGTATATAAACACTTTTAAATAAACACTTATAACACTTATAACTTATATATATATAAACACTTTCCAAATAAAACCCAAAGCGTAATTGGTGTCAGTTTTGTAGCTAATAAAACTGATTATATTGATTTATTAGAAAATGGTTCCTCCTCATCTTGATTTGCCTTGAAGTGTCAAGTGTACTCTGCTGGACAGATCACAATCACTGAACCAGAATCTCAAAATGGAATTTACAATCTTAATCGAAATATTATGTGTATTTAATTTCTTTAGAAATTGTAAGTAGATCTAGACAAAACATCATTTATACTTTCGAAAAAAACTACGTTCAAAAGTAAACGTTTTAATATCGTCATTTGATTAATTACAATTAAAATTTTGTTTAAGGTTATAAATGGCAATTTACAACCTGGTAGTAGTATACTAATTCATGAAGGTACAAATCCACTTGGACAAGCGGCAATAGCTATCGCTCTTGCACACAATTGTCAGGTATACACAACAGTTAATAATGTCGATCAAAAGCAACTGTTACTACAATTGTTTCACCAACTTCCAGGTAAGTAAAAGGAAGCAAATAAAGTTAAACATAATTACGAATACTATAAGCATCGAGTAGTTTCTCTCATACTTACTTATCAAAAGGCTTATAAATAATCATTTGCTTCTATCGACTAATTGTAGCGGCGGCAGCCTTTTGTGATCATTTTGCCTCAGCCACTTGTTTATACAGATGTTACTATAGCTCTCCCTCCATTTCCCTCGCTCTCTACGTGACTCAAATCCCACTCTTGGTCACGGGTCTTTAGCTCTTTAGTCATCTGAGCCACCCTGACCATGCTTGCTGATATAGGTTTTATTTTCGAGTTTTTTGTCTCTCACAAAGGATGTTATCAGAGTACAATTTCCCTTAAATCGCTATTACAGCACGATGGCATCAAAGGAAAAGGTGAAAATACAAGTGTCACCGCCGGTAGTGACATTAGTATTTGGAATCTATCGCTACACGGGCAGTGAAAGCTTTTGCCTATTATTAAGATTGTCTTTAATTGTAACCAAATACGTATAATAATATTGAGCGTTCGCTATAAATAAATATAAATTGAAATTGAATTGATATTAGACTATGTAATTTTTTTTCAGGGGTTTAACTGTAACTATTTGGAATAAAAGTAAATAAAACTAGAGTTTCTACAAGTGATACTAGTACTGCGTTTCTGTCATCTACATTGCTTTCAACTATGTTAATGGTCTTTAATTTTATCTGCCCTTTTTCTTAAATCTGCTACTAGTTTGATCCCATCTGTTTGTGACAGTAAAATTTCCCAGGTGTATTTTATTGGAATATGTCTTCATAAATTTTATATATGTAGTTATATTCGTTACTTTCTAAAACACTTAAACTAAAATTCATAGCATATGTATGTCGGCGCAAGCAATAAGGACTTAAGATTTGAAACACATTTTATCACTCGTAGGCAGCGAGCTGAGTACTAAATCGTAGATAAAAGATTACCTATAGTTACGATTTAAATATGTAGTCAATTTGGTGATTTATAATCGTTGATTTTAATGTAACGTAGGTATCGACTCGACAAGTCAATACCTACCCACTACAACTCGTTATTCATTAGTATAAATACGACAGCTTGGCGACTAGAGCAGTCAGTATTGTACGAGTCGTTACACTACTCAATTACCGACGTATCGGTGTTGAGTTTGTAGGCGTCGGTGTCGGCGTATGGTCGTTACGCTGCTCAATTCTCGACGTATCGGTTTTGAGTTGGTCTTTAGGGGCGTCGGCGTCGCCGCCGGCGTCGTTATCGTTTGTGTTCTATTATTTAATCGCGAAAGTGTAATCGTGGTGTCTTTGTGAGAAAGTGCGAATTTGTGCAGTCGTTATGTGTGAAAGCCCTTGAGTCTTCTTCTTCTTGGAAGGCGTCAGGCGCCAGCAGGGGGAGGCTATGGAGGCTGGCTCCGGGGATTTGTATCCCCGTTTTATGGTGCTAGAGAATGCTAGATCAAAGTATGAGCATCTGAATGATAGTTTCTACAATGTGTGAACTGATCATATCCCTAGAAGTTTGGTAATCTATTATGTTCATACGATATGTATATTATTTTATTTTTTTATGTACCTATCGTTTTTTTTTGTGGTAAGTTGAAATATTTTGTACGTAACATATGTATTGTATAAACCGTAAACGTTGTGTATTTTTAAGAATGAAACCAATAATAGTTGCATATTTTTCTTCGATTCCTGCACGTGACAATCATTTGTGTGATATCTATAGATGTCAAACAAATATTTGTGTTGCGACTGGTTGTTTATATGTCTTATAAGTCTTGGTACGTATTTACAAAATAAAAGTAGTTTATGTAGTGTATCGATATTCTGGTACCCATAACACTAGCATAAAGAAGCTTGTGATCAGAGGACGTTGTGTCAAATGTCCATGTATATTAATTTATTTAATTTATATTGTTTACAGAAGAACATATTGCAAATACTCAAGATCTTAACTCTTTATATGCCATTATACTAAATTATGAAGAAAATGGCTTTGACATGGTTTTGAGCGGCGTAAAAGGTGAAATGAAATATGTGAGTATTTTTTCACTGTACGTACGTTATTATATTTGCCAAGTCCATCGATCTAAATGTTCCCTTAAACATATAATGTTTATTTTAATTATAATTTATGTAAATAGTTATTAGTCTAGTCTGTATAATGTAATTGTGGAACCGCAGTAATAAAGTTTCTTTCTTCTTCTTCTAAATGGTTATATGTTGTAAAGGTCGTGATCATTGAATATAACATATTCAATAATACCGGCCACATATATGGTTTATTTTTAAGAAAAGTAATAAAATTTTTAAGAAAGGAACAGAAAAAGAAAAAGGATTGGGGATTCGAGAGGACATTAAAGATGATGTAAAAAATAGATATTGTGAAACAAATATGAATTTAAAAAGAATACAATTATTTATAAAGCCTTAAAATGTTTTTATTTTATAAATGTAACAAGTTCTAGAAGGGAAATAAATGAATTGTTCTGCAAGAAGAAGATTTATGTGAAGCAGAGGCTTCACAATATCTTCCCCTCTATCCGTTCTTTAAATATAAATCATAGGTAAATAAATTACTAAGCGGTTCAAATGAGAAAAGGATTGACCCCCCACCATGTTAAAATAAACTAAAGTTTCGTTGCTGACAGTACTTTTCAAATCACTTTTGACAGATAGAGGTCATTGCCAATCCTATTCTCATTTGAAACGTGAAGTACTGTTAGTTACTGTCATAATTATTTTTAACAATTGCGAGACTCATTTGTTTGAATAATAATAATAATAATATAATAAATGGTTACAGATTGGGTTACTATTCCCAGAAACCGAAGGGTTTATTATAGCCATACAAGATCAAATAATAAATACCAAAAACTACAGAAAATATATAATCAAGGACCCCACTGTTACTAACTATAAATGCCGTAAATGCCATACACAACCTGAAACAATCCAACACATAACAGGCGCATGCATCACACTCACTCAGACAGACTACACACACAGACACAATCAAATCGCTAACATTATACATCAGAAACTGGCTATTAAACACAACCTCATACAGCACACAAATACACCTTATTATAATTATGCACCTCAAACAATATTAGAAAACACCTCATACAAATTATATTACGATCGCGCTATCCTCACAGACAGAACAATACATTATAATAGGCCGGATATAACACTTCAAGATAAAATTAATAAAACCACCTACTTAATTGATATTGCCGTACCTAACACACACAACATTCAGAAAACAATTACAGAAAAGATTTCCAAATACACAGAGCTCAAAGATGAAGTAGCGAGGATATGGAGGCAGGATAAAGTTTATATAGTACCAATAGCTATTTCTACCACTGGCGTTGTTCCTAAACATATTCACAATAGTATAAAACTACTGAACCTACACAAAAACACTTACACCATTCTACAAAAAGCTGCCATACTCAACACTTGCAGAATAGTTAGAAAATTTATGGAAATAGACGAAAATGACATCATAACACACAATCACACAAACACTTAGCTTACACACTACACACTGCATTTACTTGGTTTCGGCCCGTAAATGTGGTTTGACCAGCCAAGAGCTGAGAAAAACAATCTGTTTTCTAAATGATAATAATAAACTTTTATTTCGGACAACAAAGATCCATATAACAATAATTATTAAATTTCAATTACAATTTGTGTTAGTAAATGTGTTAGTATTACATGTAATAACTTATTGCATAATGTTAGTAGTGGTTAGTGTTCTTAAAATTAATGTTTTTAAAATCGGAGAATTAAAACTCCATGCTACGGTGTTTAGGATGCTGTTGCGACTGTCCCGCACCCTCCGCAGCAACGCGGAAGTCTTTTTCCTAATTAAGGCATGAAAGCCATCCGTACGCGCCAGTGAAAACATCCCCGAAGCACTGCAGAAACGAAGCAGTTTCAACAGCATCCTAAAAGCATTATTATACTGGACGCGCAGGACATCCAAAGTCCTTTTGCAGTAACCGACCCACAGATTGCTCGTGTACAGATTTTGACAGTACGCCTTGAAGAGGGTGATTTTAACTTCACCCGTACAACGAGCAAATCTGCGGGCCAGCATATTGCTGCGAACTACTAAGGCCCTGCGCTCCCTCTCAATATCTTCATCATCTTTGAGGTCGGCGGTGATAATATGTCCCAGATATTTAAAAGAGGAGACCCTACTTATTTTCTGTCCATTTATGTTAAAGTTAGGGTCGTCGCAGCGACACTTGCCGTCGGCCTCAAAGACCATGTATTGACACTTTTTCGCATTGTATATTAGACCATGTGCAGCAGCATAGGTTTCACAAATATTTATAAGATTTCTGATAGCTCCCGGTGACGGTCCCACCAGTACCATGTCGTCTGCATAGCTGATGTTGTTAATTTTAACTCCATCGACACTGCACCCGACACGAGCCCTGCTGAGTTCCACCAGGAGGCCGTCTATGTATGCATTAAATAGCTTGGGAGACGTAAGCCCTCCCTGCCTCACACCACATTCCATGCTATACGGTGCAGACAGTGTGCCGTCCCACTTTACGTGATTGGTTTGGTGACCAGAACCGCATCAATTCTGATACTTCCGCCGGTATACCCCTGTCCTCCAGCTCTCTCCAAAGCACATCATACGAGACGAGATCAAAGGCCTTGGAGAGATCAAGAAAACAGGCGTACACGGGCGTTTTACGATCTTTATAGTACTGAACGGTATGCTTGAGGACCAGGATAGCACTTTCTGTTGATAGACCGGGACGAAACCCGAACTGCGCATCATGTAGATGTATATATTCATCAATACAAGAGTCAAGCATACCGTCCAGCACTTTTGCAATTATGGTTGCCAGGGAAATGGGACGATAGTTGTTTCTGTCCGCGATATCTCCTGTTCTGTTCTTCACAATGGGGATGACAACGGTTTTCATGAGGTTCAAAGGCAAGTACGCATGTGCTATACACATTGTGTAGAACAGAGACAGGAGCCGTGACAGATGGACACCCGCATACTTCAGGTGCTCAATACTGAGTCCATCGTGCCCTGGGGATTTGCCTCGTTTTATTTTGTTGATCGTATCACTTACTTAATTCGCTGTGAAATGTATCAGAGGTTTACTACAAGGACCGATGGACTCAGCATTGCTCAACCCTACTGAAGGGCCTAGGGGAGACTTAATAGTGAACTGTTGCTTAAACATGTCCGCTATCTCCTTATGGTCACTTAAGCCTTCAACGCTCACCGCTAAGCCGGGCTTTACATCCAATTTATTTGTGGATTTCCAAAAATCACCAAAGTTTTTGGTTGCCCGTTGCTCTGCTAATCTGTCCATAGTAATTTGCTCAGCATTATTTTGACAAAATTTTAGTAGACTTTTAAATATTTTTCTTTTAAATTGCATCTCATCGTAGATAGAACCAGAACTAGGGCGGTTTAGATTTATCCACTTCTGAAAGCTACACCTGGCCTCGCGGTGAGCGTCTTTTACGAGCTCGTTCCATCCACTGACATGCTTACCCTTTCTCGAACCCCTAACCGTACTCTCTTTAGTATTCCTCGCTGCTGCACGTAGGATACTCACAATTTGTTCATACATATTGTCAATAATAAGTTTGTGCTCAATCAAGCTACAAGACTTACCAGCACAACTAGCGAATTCGTTTGAGAAATCTAAGTCCTGTAGGTGACTGTTACACATGTCATAATAACTTTGTTTTTCCAAATTTGTACGCACGCCCCACTTCACAGAGTCACTTACAATATTTTGAGATGTCAATTTAGGTTTAACTACTTTTAAATTACAGTTAAGATAAATAGGTAAATGATCAGAAAAATATACATCCTCGCATACATCTATATTTATTATAGTTTCCCAAGCAGATAAGGACACTAGACAATGATCCAACCATCGCTTACTACCGTGAGCATCACTTATGAAGGTGTAAGTATCGCTACATATCCCCTTCATTCGTGTATCAGCACAAATCCAAGACTGGTCATTGCAAAAATTATTTAATTCTTTGTAAAAAAGCTCATTTGGGTGAGCATTAAAATCTCCCATTATAAATATATTTTCTACGTCACAATCCGCTACAGTAGCGCTAATTTGGCTTAATACATCATAAATGAATAGAACATTTTAAAATATTAAATGTGGGTAAACTCTGTAGCAATTGATTGTAGAGGACACAGATTTTACAGCTCCGTTTTACCCGTGACCGTGGTGATTGCAAAATCTCCGATACGTCTGGCTAACATTTAAATCAAATATTCGCTTCTAAATCCGTAAAAAGTGGTTTAAGTTACTGTTTTTATAGTACAACAACAACAACAACAACTAATAATTCTTTGTAAGAGACGCATTCCAACCAGGTTGGCAGTAGTTAGCTCGAGCGAGGGTGGCTAGTGGACGCGAAACCGACTCTATTTCTCGCAAAAATGCCTACCGCATACGATCCGTACGGCTTGCAATTTACTCCGATCCTCATATATTTTGAGACCGAAAGGTCGGTTTCGACCAAGTCAAGAATTCGGTCTTCAACTTGCTTCAGCTTGCACGAGGTTCTCATCGTAGAGCATTGGCACAATATTTTTGATTTTTTATATATTTTATGTTTCAGGCAAGTTTGAAATACTGCAAATATGAAGGCTCAGTTATTGATACAGTTCATACTCAGTACCCCGAAGACGTACCGATGGCTTATTTAGATAAACGCAGCTTCATTACGATAGAATTTCCTTCTATATTTAAAGAAGATAAGATTAAAGATATGAAAGTAAGTTTAAAAACTTTGTGTAATTATTTTTTATTATTATTTTCAAGTTAATATTTTGCTGATATATTTGTCTGAATCTCTCATGCAAGTGAAACTAATACACTGTTTTAATAACCTGATTACATGTTTTTAAAAATTGTTTGTAATATGAAATTTAATTGACATCTAAATTGAATTAACATGCTTGCGTTTTACAGATAATGCAAAAATTGGTAAGTGATGGTATAGCAGCCGGATACGTTGTGCCATTACCTACAGTAAATATTAGCTCACAAGAGGTAGAACGAGGAATTAAATTAATAGAAAGAGGTCAAAACATTGGAAGAGTTGTCTTGAGTATGTGTAATGACACACAACCAACTAAATATGGGTAGGCACGCTTGTTGGTAATCTGCGTCACTTTCAACATATTTACAAAAAATAGTGATCATACTTTAAACAGCAATCAAGGGCACTACTACAAACCCAAAATCTGCAATGTTTTTTGGTACATTTTACTAAAAAACTATCACGCCTATAATTTTGTTCTGTGACTTTGTAATTTGACTTCAAATCTAAGTTGTGAAAGAAAATATACTAAACTCCATAAAAAAGTTCTAAAAATTTGTAAATGCTTAGAACTTTTTTATGAAATAATGAATGTTTTGAGCTTTCACAAAATGCCGATAACACAATGCATGCAAATAGGCTTAGCTAGAGACCAAAGGACGTTGTATGATATGTCTATAAATATTTATTTAAATAGTTGCGTTATTCACAGTTCTAGAAGATTTTAAGAGATCTTATTTTCAGCCTATCGTGTGATCCAGAAAAATATCAAATATTGTTGTGGAATGAGGAAGTACTTGGAGTTCAATTGGCAGAAAAACTTATTCAGCTTGGAGCAAAAAATCTGTTTATTATATGCTCAGAATTAACCTCGTATCAGTTGTTTAAATTACGGTAAAATAATTTAAATAATTATGTGAAAACAATTCAGAAGAACAAATTAACAAATTTTTGGCATTTGTGTTTGAAATGTTTTTATCATTTCAGTATATGGAAGAAAATTGGCGTTCAAATTGAAGTCGCCAGTGATAACCTAACTACGAAGTTACTTTTGAATGAGAGTTTAATTGGTTCTATCGGTGTGGAAAACATTGAAGGAATATTTGTTATATATACAGCAGATAAGAGCATCGAAACAATTACAGACTTTACTTCATACATTGATCGCTTAGATTCCGAATCAAGATCGCCGGGTCGCCAAATAAGGTATCATCATTACGTGTTTTATAGCAGTATAATTGAATTTAAAATTTGTTTCTTTGTCGCCATATAATAATTATAATTTTTTTTTAGAAATTTTGTCGTTATATCTACCGTTAACGACTTTGCAACAAATATCTACGTGTCACGATCTAAATCTGCACTTCCAGCCACGTGGATTGATTTATCGACATTAAAAAATGTACGTAGACTGAAAATCTATTATTTTAATATTGTGGGTATATAAATAAAGAAATTCGTCGAATATTTGTCAAATATTTCTTCGTTATATGATGAAAATTTTCAGATCTCATTAATCTTTGCTAATTTTCCTTAAATTTGATTGCTTTTAAAAACGTTGCTTCGTTATTGTTGCGGCTACCGAAAAAATATATGACAATTTCATGAAAACTACGATTTTAATAATTACCTTGCTTTTTTGCTTACAGAAAAGATCATTTTCTGCTGACTACGTGATACATATTATGGAAAATAAAGGAGCTATCTCAAATATCACACTAAATCTAGAAGCAGAGCAATTTAAACCCACCTCACTTTTTGATGAAATTGTTTCATTGTCTGGTAATATGAATATTTAAATGCTAACTGAAGTATGAGTTGCTTTAAACTATTTAATAATTCTGATTATAAAATAAAATACTTTGCTGCTTGCTCAAACCACCAGAGTTTTACACAAGTACAAGACATAGAAGTGAAATACCTATAATAATTTTCAAATAAGTGCATACTTATATGGACAGAATAACTTAGAATAATGACAAATACAAATTATTTCAGGTTTATCCATACCAAATACTGTGAGTACAGATACAACACTAAAGGAATTAGGCATACAAGATGGAGCAATTGAGTTAATTTCCAAATTTTTGGAAAAAAATTATAATGTGTCACTAGAAAAAATTGAATTATCACAATTAACATTAAGCCAGTAAGTGTTAATAATTGTTTTAGAAATTTCAACAATATTTGAAGTAGCTAACAATATTAAAATTGTTGATGTAAATAACAAAAAGGAACACGTTTTCAGATTACATAATATGGAGGAATATGTAACAGATTTTATACCAAATAAGATAAAAGGTTTACAAACTTTTATTTCCCATGTTTATTCAGATGAAATGCTCGGTACTGCGGAATTATTAATACTACCAACATTATCACAAAACATCATATCAGTAAGTATCAAAAAATATTTTTGGGATTAAAACTGGCTTGCTATATAATAATATGGGTCTAATTGGAGCGAAATTCCTGTTAGTTAGTAGTTATAAGAAAAAGTTTAGTTGTTGTCACGTTTCAACAAATGCAATGGTTTTTTAATAATATGATCAGATTTTATAAAATAAGAGATTAAAGAAGTCTTTATAACTTATTTACTGTTAAAAATATTTTAATATCGTAGATCGAGAACGATTATGAAATTACTGGAAAGTTCTTGTGTATCTTACCTGGTATTGAGGGTCATCATGAACGCTTTAGCGATGTGTGCGAACGTCTGAAAATACCTGCTATGGTTCTGCAACCTGGGCTGGATCACCAAAACGAAACTACAAAAGAAACTGCTGAAAGATATGCCAAGGTAACACTAGTAATTTGTATAAAATAGGTAATAAAAATACATTTGCCTGATGATTGGTGAATAAAATCAAAGGAAGTATAAATATTAATTAATCTTCATAACCATCTTCTTTATTCTGATTGAGCCATAATTTTGTAATTTTTTTTCCAGATATTGTCAAAGAGAACAGATATGCAAAATCATTTTTATTTACTAGGTTATGAAACAGGAGCCATGGTCGCCATCGAATTAGCGATAATATTGGAAAATCAAGGTACCCCAATTTTCTTTCTGTTGCCTTATCATATACACATTATAAAATACTCTGCTTGCGCAATCTTCGTATGAAATTATGTATCCAATTATTTCTTCCTTTACAGGGCTAACAGGAACAGTATTTTGTTTGGGATATACACCTCAAGAACTACAAGTTGAAATTGAACAACAACTTAAAGAATTTGTTACCGAAGAACAACTGCACAACGCTGTTATAAGTCATATATACAAGTTGTTATTGGATCAAAATCCAACTGAATTAGAAGAAAAGTTACAAGATATTAATACATGGACAGAAAAAGTAGATTTATGTATGAAATATATCACAGGTCGTACTACGCATTCAAGTGAATTTATAAGGAAATTTATAGAATCGACCCTAGTGCGAATTACAAATGCCAGGCACAACTTTGTTATTGATCGACCTCTGCGATCTAAGGTGGTTGTTCTTCGCGCTGCCAGTGACTTCGACTCACCCGAAACAACTAAAATTTTGTCAACACTTCCAATTATCACACATCAGCTACAATTTCCCCTATCGTGTGCATCAAGAGATAAAAACTGTTCCGCTATAATTAATCAGTATCTTGGTGATGATGTTTTAGAAGAATTTGAATCAAAAAATACATGTGTACATTATTTTGTTCAGGAAGATTAACATCATTTCGTATATTTTGTAATTTAGTATAAAAATTATTACTTATAGTCTACAGTTTATATAGTTCTTGGATAGTTTTTGGCATAATAAAGTAAAGTGAAACCATACCAACTTTTTTACTTATTTCAGATTATATTTTTTTGACTTAGTAATGAAATATTGATAAATATAAAGCGGTGCAGAACTTTGCGGTATATCGTTTTATGGGCTGTTGTAAAGCTGTGGACAGAGCAAGCATGTATGGATGTTAAAATTTACATTAAACAAAACAATTAAGGGCCAACATCAATATTATCGTCGACATGTACATATTAACACAGCTAGTAGGTATAGAAAATGAAGAATTAGGGATATTTTTTTTGTTTACTCAAAATCTACTAAATATATTTTAATTCTGATTTACGTGTTTCTATATATAATAGTTAGTTATGTTTTTAAAGTTATTTCATTAGTTAATACGCGATAATAGACCGACAAATGAAAAAAATAAAAAATGAGAGAGGTTGTTTCGCTAAGATTTTCTATCAAGAAAACTTTTTTCAATCGCGTTTCTGAGCTTATGCGATCCTAGATCATATATTGAAAAAACATATACTTAAAAATTAGAGCTCTAGCCATTCAATCTAAAGAAACAATGAAAACTTCGTACGTAGAAAAATGCACGAAGCTATTTCGGTATCCTCTTAATGGATTATTTTTTTACATTTTTTACACATTAAAATTAGTTTTCGTTCTATTTTATAAAATGTTTGTTTATTCAATGGTCGTATTAAAACAAGTGCCCATTAAGACTAATGGCAGATCGTGTCTGGAAACCTCAAAAGATTAATTACAATGGGTACCTTTCGTGTCGGCATTAATTACGCGCGTGACTTGCTCAAAACCTAAAAGGTACACAATGAATAATTTGTAAAATTTTTGAGAAAGCTCTTCTCGAATCAGACCAAAAAAAAATTAGACCTTAAATTAATTTCACAAAACAATAAATGTAAATTTTGAGTATATTTTTATAGAATTTTACCAAAGATGAGAAAAACTAGACCACATTTTAATATCACCAGCAAGTAACTAGTAGTAACTATATCCTGGATTGTTAAAATAGCATTAGAAGTAGAACTTACATTACCTTAAAAGTCTAATTAGCCATTCTTCGTTTTCAAGTACAACGCAGTCATTTTTCTGTCAACAATCAATATAATGATTGAGATCTTGGAATGTTGTTAACTTAGCAATATTTATATCTGTATAAATTTATATATCCATTAGATTCAAGACCTTATACCGCACTATTGTTATGAATAAACAAGTATTTTAAATATTCACATAATTATAGAAAAGCAGTAAGCAATAAATTAATATTCATGTAAATTTTTTTATTTTGCTAACAATAATCTAACTTATGAATATTTATTCATGAGTTCAATATGCACCAACTATTGTATTGTTATTAACAATGACAATATCACTACAATGTTGACTGTAAACAAGTTTAGTGTCAATGGATAGTTTGTTAAAAGTAAGCCTATGTCCAACAACCTGAATTGACTGAATACTAAGAGTGAATCATGTTAAACGACCTATTCTGTATTCCCCATAACTGAAAATCACGCTTTTGGTCAAGTGTCGTATCTGCCTTGATATTTAATAGATAGTAATTAATCAAAAAATAATAACGTATGAGTAAAGGTATACAGTAAAATGGATGACTGAAAATTCAACGTTAAGATAATTCACCTCCCAGACATTAAATGCGTCTGTAAAAAGCTTTGCATTATGCGGTACCGGTTACGACTTAAATCAATTTAGTATTAATATAAAAAACAAACCTGTCTTTAAAAAAGCCACTGGTCCGATAAAATACTCTTTCAGCGTTGGATAGCCCATTTATCTAGAAAAGTTTTATAACATCAGGCTACGACCAATAGCAGCGAAGCATCACAAAAATTTTTTGCTAAAGCGGGAAAATTTTTCTTAATTCCACGCGTATGAAGTCGCGGGAACCAGCTAGTCTCAGATATTTAAGTTGACACAGAGGTGGACAAAGTAAAGTTATTATTAATTATTACTTGCTATTTATATGAAATGCATAGTAACGATGAGTGTGGATGAAGCCAAGGAAGTGTGCTTCGATCGTGGCAGATGGCGCTCTATAGTCTCTGCCTACCCCCATGGGAAAAAGGCGTGATGTTATGATGATGATGATGATGAGTAACGATCAGTAAATTTATACATGTTATTGGCACATTAAAAACTTTAGTAAATAGGTAATTAAAATGCTCATTAAATTTGTAGGTAATATAATTTTCTTACAGTAAAAATACCACTTAATTGGTACGAGTATAATCTATGTGTTGGGAACCGAAAGTTCAAGTTTAACATCAAGTCTAATATTAAACTATTTAACATCCAAAGGTTGTCTGGCATAAATTGCCTTTAGCGATATTTATTTGCAATTTTGCAATTACAATTACAACACAAACACATTATTATACAAACAGGTAGCCATAAAAACTTTAACAAGTTTGTCTCGGCTACCCTCGGTCCGCTGACAATCACTCGTGCGACACAAGCAAAGTCTTGCAATAAATACACTTTATACAGGATGTAACTTTTATTTTATATATTTCATTAATTTATAATTAATTAATATTTATAATATATATATAATATTTAATATTTTTGGAACGAAGTTCCTTACGGCAGGCCTGGAGGAGATAGGGATTTTACCGAACTGAAAAAAAATGTGATAGTAAAACCGTAAGAAAAAATCCGTGGAAAAAAGGCCGTGGAATAAAACCGTTAAAAGAGACGTGCGCAGGCGCGACAGTCGTATACACAAGCGAGTAGTGTATAATACCTTTCTCTTTGTCTTTTTTTGCAAATTGTGTCGATTCTACATTAGCCGAAGGAACTTCGTTCCTACCTGGTGTCCCAAGACACCACATAAAATTTTTTTTTTTTTGTTTTAAGTACTTTGGACCTGTTCTAATTTCTTCAAGTATAGTTTTTTTAATTTTAATTTATGGTTTTGTTTAGTTATTTCTTTTTGATTAGATGACTGAATATTATTCAGCAACTGTGGTATTAAGTAATTATCGGTTCTCCTGCCATAGTAGTTATTGGTTTTAGGTAATTCAAATATGGCTGCCTATTGTAGTATACCTAAATATTTTTATGATTGATCTGTACTAATTCTATTTCATGGTGTACAATAAAGAATAAATAAATAAAATTTTAGAGCTAAATACGCTAGCCATGATGTCTGGTGCATAGCAAACTGCCTTATCCCCGAAGCCACTTTTGTATATTTAGATTCTTGCGTAATGATATTATTATATATTCTTTAAAAACATTAAGGGTATCACCTCAGACCTATACAATGTTTTAACGTCAGCCCACAGCCCAATATAGTTTAAGGAATTTTCTAATTTCACGGTGAACTGAATTCTTTTCTTTTGAACGTGTTTACCTCATTTATTCAAAGGATCTTGGGATTCGTGGGTATTTGTTTTGTGGCAACACTTTTCTTGTTGCAAATATTTTACTAATGCAACTTTGAACTTGATGTTTGAGAACTTTTTGTTGCTTTAGGAAAAGTTTATTTACAAAAGTTAATAATAATAATAAAAATTGGTCAAGTACGAGTTTGTTTCGCACACAAAAAGTTCCATATCATTTTTATCATGAATATTCGTTATATTCTCGGATAAACGGGATAAGGGCAGGAGAATAATATGATAAGTATTTTTTGTTATAGCATAAACCGATATAGGTACATAAACTGTGAAAATATCAGTTCTCTAGTTAATACTGCTCTAGAGATACAGTCTCGTGATTCCCGGTGGATGGACAGACGCACGGATGGCGCATTCTAGAAATAGGATTTCGGTTTTCCTTTTAGTACAGAATTAAAATAAAAAATAAACATACCGACGAATTGAGAACCTACTAGCATTTTTTGAAGGCGGTTAAAAAAAAATTCAACTTCCGTTTCTTCTAACCAATTCCTATCAGACGTTTTTTTTTTCACTAGTGACAAATGAGTTACCAACATTCAGGTATACAAATAAACACATTTAAACTAAAATAAGTCTCAAAGAATGGGAATCTATTTACTTTTCACACAAAGCCTCTCTCCAAATGAGTTATCCAAGTAAAGAGTAGCAACTAAATAAAAAAATCCTTTTACACTAAACTTGGACAATGCATTTAATGTTTCAAATCTAAAACACAAAAGGTGTCATCGCCATTGTTGAGTTTATACTAATTATTTACATCACCGCTGTAAAGAACTGGCTAAGTAAGAGTGAAATTCGCTCACAAAAGGGTCCGTATCAATGACATCAATAATATTGAGTTAAGAACTTAACCTAACTTAATAAAATGAAATCAACTATAGTAATATCATATTATTCTCTGACAATTGCGCGACTCATTTGTTTAAATAAAACCGCTTTTTACGGATTAATCAGGGATAATGAAGTGAACAAAACAACAAATAAAGAACATAACAATGATACTAGCACTTAACAACTAGAGGCCCCCTCCTTTCAACATCTTAAAAGAAACTTCATCGAAGTAGACAACACTAAGAACCGTCTTCCAATCCGGCTGGTCACCGTGGGAGACTATGACCACCACCCTCCAAATATTGACAACTGTTCCTGCCGTAAAAACAAACCATCTAATAAAGAAAAGTTTTATATTGCGACTTACAATGTCAGAACCCTACATTCATATAATCGCATATTGGAACTAAGTGAAGCCATAAAAAATATCAAATATGACATCATAGGTCTGTCGGAAGTGAGACGCATAGGGAGCCAAATAAATGAATATGAAAATTTCATACTTTGCCACATAGGACAGACACCCGGCAAATATGGAGTAGGCTTCTTAATAAATAAATCTTTAAAGGAAAACATAATAAGTTTTATCGGCATCTCAGAGAGAGTTGCACTTTTGAACATCAACCTACAAGGATTTGAACTAAGTATAATACAAGCTTATGCCCCAACGGAAGCGGCAGAAGATGATGAAATTATAAATTTTTACAATGACATAGAAAAGGTTATAGAGTTAACATATAAAAACTTAATACTAATGGGAGATTTTAATGCAAAAATAGGACAACCATTAAAAGAAGAACATTTGATAACAAGGAAATATGGATATGGAAAGAGAAATGAAAGAGGCCAGGGTTTGATAGACTTTGCATTTGAACACAAGCTGTCAATTATCAACACATTTTTCAATAAAAAAGAAAATAGCCGATGGACATGGTGTTCTCCTAACAAAAAATACAAAAATGAAATCGACTACATACTCTCAAACAGGCCAAAAATGTTTCTAGATATACAAACATTGAGTTTGACCTACTCTTCAGACCACAGAATGTTGAGAGCTACAATAGAATTAAAAAACTTTAAAAAAAGTAGAATAACATTTAATAATCATCCACAAAAATGTTTAAAGACAGAAAAAGAAATTGAAATATTCAAAGAAAACTTATCAAGATTTTCTTCAAACTTAATGGTCAGAAAACCACCAGAAGGAATTCAACATTATTATGACCATCTTGTGTCTTTTATCAAAGATTGTCTGCAAAAATCAAAACATGATCAAATAGATCACAAACAAAAAACTATTCTATCTGAACGTACAAGGCTGTTACTGAGTAGAAGACAAGAACTACAAAAAATAAAAGGAAAGACCAGATGTCAAAAAAATGAACTTAGTGCCTTGTATAAACTTGTAAGCAAGTACATTAAAACTGACTACAAGAAACACAGAACAAGGATCATACAAAAAAGCCTGGAGCATGGTACAAGCCTCATAAAAGCATTCAAAATACTACAAACCAGTAAAACTTGGATAGAAGGCTTAAAACAGGCAGACAAGATATCTCTCAAGCGCAGAGACATTATTAAAGTTGCTACAGACTATGACCAGAACTTATATCATGACGAACAGAAGGCTGAAACAAATATGAATGAACTCACCCAGCTTGGAAACAATAATGAAATGATAAAGCCAATAGATGAGATAGAGGTTACACAAACAATAAAAAAACTTAAATTAGAGAAGAGCCCTGGCTCTGACAACATCACAAATGAGGTTATAAAGTATGGCTGCAGTATACTAGCAAATCCACTTACAACATTGTTTAACATGATTTTGGAGTTCAAAACAACACCTAAACAATGGTCAAAGTCTGAAATAATTCTCATATATAAAAAGGGGGATCCAAAAGATATTGGTAATTACAGACCAATTAGTCTACTACCAGTTATTTACAAGCTTTTTTCATCAATTATAGAACATAGACTAAGTAAAAGTTTGGACAAAGGACAACCAATAGAGCAAGCTGGTTTCAGAAAGGGTTATTCAACTTTGGACCACATACACACACTGGAGCTTATTATTGAAAAATATCAAGAAAGTAATCGTCCTCTTTATATATGTTACATCGACTACCAGAAGGCTTTCGATACTATACAACATGCTAGCATCTGGGAGGCCTTAAAAGCACAAGGAGTAGAGGATGAATATATACAAGTAATAAAAACATATATTATAATAGAACAAGTAAAGTTAAACTAGAAACAACTGGTACAAGTTTCCCAGTGTGTAGAGGTGTGAGACAAGGGGACCCTTTGTCCCCTAAATTATTTATTTCAGTGCTGGAATACATCTTTAGTGGACTTGAATGGAAATCATGCGGCCTAAATATAAAGGGAAACCACCTCAGCCATTTAAGATTTGCCGACGATCTGGTACTGTTTTCAGAAACAGTTGAGGAGTTGCAATACAGACATGATAAATACACTAAACATAGGTAGCAAAAGAGTGGGCTTAGAGATAAATCTGTCAAAAACAAAAGTAATGACAAATAGTGTAAGGAAAAATATAAAGATTGATAAAGTGAGCCTAGAATATGTTGACAATTATATAATTGTCTAATCTAAAAGCTAATCTAATCTAAAGCTAATTTATTTTCCGAGGTATATATATACCTCGGAAAACAAATTAGCTTTAGATACGATAACAACTACCTTGAAGTAGAACGAAGAACAAGACTATCATGGAATAAATTTTGGATGTATAAAGAAATACTAAAACAGGAAATACCTGTCACATTGAAAAAGAAAGTGATGGATTCTTGTATTCTTCCATGTTTGACATATGCGTGCCAGTCATGGAAATTTACTAAGAAAATCAAGAACAAAATACTAACATGCCAAAGAAGAATGGAGCGCAGCATGTTAAGCATTAAAAAAATACAAAAAATCAGACATACCAAAATAAGAACCATTACAAACGCAATAGATGCACTAAACTTTTCTCAAAAGCAAAAGCTTAGATGGGCTGGACATATAGCACGTCTAGAGGACAAGAGATGGACATCTACGGTGACCACTTGGAGTGGCCCTAAAGGTATAAGAAGCATAGGCAGACCGTATACGAGGTGGGAAGATGATATAAAGAAGATAGCAGGAACAAAATGGTTAACAACAGCAAAAGACAGACAAAAATGGAAATCACTGGAGGAGGCCTTCACCTAAAGAGGGTTCATGCATGCACAATCATATTTTAAATTCCATCACATATGTAAGCTATGAAAAATTTTTCGGTAATGACTAATGATGACGTAATTATTTTTTGACTACATACTAATTAAATGTAATAAATAATAGTAATATAATAAAATTTTAATGAATTGTTGATCTTTTAAATAATACATAAATATATATATAAAATGAATTGTAATTGAGAAATGCATGAAATAATAAAATATATTTATATATTTTATTTTTATTTATTTTATTTATTATTTGTTTTTAGCCCGACGTTTCAGAGATTTTGCAGTCACCAAGGTCACGAGTGAGACTCATAATTCATAAATCATTTAAAACTAAATACGTTTGTCTTAATACGATAACAACCAGAGTATTCTGGTTTATAGTATTTATTGTTAAACGGCAACAGAAATAGATTATCTGTGAAAATTTTAACTGACCCGTTACTACCGTTTATTATAAATAAAATGTGACTTCGCTGTTCATCCATCACCGCAGGTGACATTTCACCTTTAGGTTCTTCTTCATAATCGATCATTCTTGGCGAAATGGTCGTGGTTAATAAAGCTTCATTCTCATTAGCCAATGCAGCTCCTGCGACGCGTCTCTACTTGTTGCGGTCTTTGGGATCCTGCAAACTTTGGAACCTTTAGGTAAGGAACCCCAAAAAGGAAGTGTATCATATACAATTATTTTCCTTGACAGGGGCTTACTTCCGTTAGTACAATGTGTGAGACTATTTATAGTCTTGCACAAGATATTATTTTAAATTCATTGTCTTTAATTTTATACTAGCGCAAAGTTATACACTATACATACACTATGTAAACGAGCTGGTCTTAGCAGTAAAGCGTAGTCTACGCAAAATGAATTAAAGTTAAGACTACTAAAAATCAATCAGAAAAGCAATCACTTTCCAGAGATACTGCCTGGTGACAAACAGATGGATAGCGAAGCCTTTACTAGGGTGCCTTTTACCTTTTGGTAAGAGAACCCTAAAAATAAAAGGTCTTTTTCGTAAGATCTGTATTTATGAGCAATAGATTAAAATAATTTCTTCTTACTGACATATAATCTACTCATGATAGCATTCTCTATTTAAAAATTTGAAAAGAGATAGAACTATCGTCTTATGATAAACGAGGACAGCAATCTATCTGTAATAGTGGATAGATTATTAAAAATTGCCGTTAAGAGGATACCAAAATAGCTTCGTGCATTTTTCTACGTACGAAGTTTTCATTGTTTCTTTAGATTGAATGGCTAGAGCTCTAATTTTTAAGTATATGTTTTTTCAATATATGATCTAGGATCGCATAAACTCAGAAACGCGATTGAAAAAAGTTTTCTCGATAGAAAATCTTAGCGAAACAACCTCTCTAATTTTTTATTTTTTTCATTTGTCGGTCTATTATCGCGTATTAACTAATAAAATAACTTTAAAAACATAAGTAACTATTATATATAGAAACACGTAAATCAGAATTAAAATATATTTAGTAGATTTTGAGTAAATAGGAAAAGTATCCCTAATTCTTCATTTTCTGTGCCTACTGGCTGTGTTAATATGTACGTGTTGGCGATGATATTGAATAATATTGATGTAGGCCCTTAAACATTTCAGAGAACGGGTTGATTTTGAATTTAGAATAGGTACGTAATAAATTAATTTTAAATCATTACAATTTACATTCACCAAGCATATTTCAAAGCTCTTAAGTATTCAGTCTCAAATCCTAAACAATAACACGTTTAGGTATCTATAGTATATATATAAGGCTTCGCATTATAACACCTCGGCATTGTATACCTAAATGTGAAAGCCTTTGTTATAGAGACAATAGCATCGAGTTAAAGATTTTCTCTTTGAAACGATTACCCAAAACATAGAGAAATATTTACATAGATCAAAACTTAAACTTTGTTTTTGATAAAATGTTAAACAATCTATTTTGAAGTTCTTTCTTTTTTGCTTGATTTAACAGGCAAATTTTAGCCATTAATGTATTAAATAGTTTTGATAATAACAAAACGATCAATAAAAGTGTCTGGAGTGACAAAAGAACTAAAGAAAATGACTGACTACTTATAAAATTAAATTAACTAGCACAGGTCGGAATTAGGGAGAGGTATTTATGTACTAAACATGTGTGCTCACTTTTAATAAACGAATAGCCCCAATATGTATACTTCTATAATATCTATAGCTGAAGAGTTTATTTGTTTGTTTGTTTAAACGCGCTGATCTCAGAAACTACTAGTTTGAATTGAAAATTTTTTTCGTAGTAAGGAGGAATTCCATAGGCTACATAGCATAACGCGACGAATAGAAGGGAAGGATAAGTGAAAAATGTTGTAAAAACGGGGAAACATTTCTAAATTCTACGCGTACGAAGTCGCGGGCAACAGCTTGTTAGAAAATATTACTTAAAATTTAAAACATCCACTCTCTAAATTATAGGATCTAGCGGTTATTGACTACCATTTTCAACTTATCGTCCTTATCATTGATCTTTATGAGGGCAGGGAAATTTTCTTTGCAGTAAAAAAATCAGTTTTTCTTCGCAGTAAAATAACGATAGTCAATAATATATTGCGGTTTTAACGAGTAAAAAAGTAGTCTCTTAAATGATGGATTATTTTTCCCCTGGATACATAACGTCAACTACTGGATGGAACAGTACATTGTTGTTTTGATAATCATGAATTTTATATCTCTTTACTCTAAAAAAAGTTAAAACTGAGCTTTTCAAACAAAAAATTAAACGTATAATGTGACGTCATAATTGATAATATCTAGACAAATACCTCCAATCAGTAAATTTATTTTTTCTTATTAGACGTTATTATCTCTTCTGAAGCTTGTTTTTCAATATCGTTTTCCTTAATTAATTAACTTGCTATTAATATAGTACCTAATAATACTTTGTATTAAAATTTTTCTAATGTAATTAAATTGCCCAAATCCCTTGTTAACATTTACCAAATTTGCATACAATTATGTAGAATCCTTTTCATTTGTTTATCTGCTGATAAATATTTAAAAACACACATATTCAAATCCCAAAATCCCAAGAGAAAAGTTCGAAAAAACATTCTACCCACACGAAAAGTGATTTCGTTTTTAATGAAACGAGTCTGGTTTTCGAGTGCAAACGTTTTCATTTCAAGTGTATTTGAACTAGGTGAGAGTTAATATTTGAGGATTTCGATAATGTTTTTCAAAGTACGCACCAATTTTATTTTTCCAAAAACGTTAATCGATTTTGCACTTTTGCAATTGGACTACAATTTGCATGTTCTTGCTGCTCTTGTAAAACAAGAATGTGCATAATCCTGCGCTATTTTGTTATGTCGTATTCTCAAAGCGATAGAAATTGATAGGATTAGTAAAAAAATATTCTCCTTCATTAAAAATTAAAAGTTTTTCTTCTATTCTATTTCGTATTCTAGTGTTACGTATTGTATACGTATGTTGCTATCCATATTTTTTAGATAAAGTTATATTTATTTGCAAAACAGGTGTAGATTATAATAATACAATGAATTGCTAATTATAGTTCTTAAATACATATCTAATTAGAGTCAACATGTTCAACCATGCAAGGTGTACAAATATATAAATGAGGTTACTATTATTGCACAATTATTATATTTTAATTTTAAAATTTCAGCATGCACATTTGCTAAACTTTAAAATGAAGTAAGTTTTTACTTCTCTTAAAATCATAAAGTGTAATAAATTTCTTCATTTAGACTTCAATTAGTTTACAAGTTAACTTAGTACGTAAACAAATTGTCATAAAATCGTTTGGCCCTGAAATGAAGATTTTGTCATACTTCCAAACTTTGACTTGGATGGTGCTACTAAACGAACAAAAACATGTTTACTTGCCAATGCCATCGTGCGATAAATATTCTTAAACATTAGAAGTTTGTGTCCAGATTTATAATTTGCAGCTATTCATGAAATATTATGAGTCGCCATTATGCTAACGTATTGTAATATGGCGTATATATCAATTTTTAGGGTTCCGTACCCAAAGGGTAAAAACGGGACTCGGGACTTCGCTGTCCGTCCGTCCGTCCGTCCGTCCGTCCGTCTGTCACCAGGCTGTATCTCAAGAACGGTGATAGCTAGAGAGTTGAAATTTTCACAGATGATGTATTTCTATTGCCGCTATAACAACAAATACTAAAAATAAAATAAAATAAATATTTAAGGGGGGCTCCCATACAACAAACATGATTTTTTTACCGTTTCTTGCTCTCATACAACAAACGTGATTAATTAAGTATTGTGTGTGTTGTTTGCTCATTTATTAATAACGTATGTTGCATAGATAATGTTACGGAACCCTTCGTGCGCGAGTCCGACTCGCATTTGACCAATTTTTATATTTCATTCTTCACAGACCATTTCCTACTATGAAGTATCGACTTCCTTCATAAGAGAAGCACTTATCGTGCCCTACCAAAACTGTATGCCATTTAATATCGTAATTATTACCATTTTTCGGTTTCAGTACCATAACGTAAAACCGAACTCTATTACTGAGACTTCCCTGTTCTTCCATCTGTCATCAAGCTGTATCTCTGTAACAGTGACAACTAGAGGGCTGAAAGTTTTAGTTTATATTTTATGTCAATTGATGCTGCAATAACAAATATTCATTATCATATTTTTCCTGCCCTTATCCCGTTTAATCGATATCGTTGATTAAGGATAATAACGGTAGGGAATCCTTCGTGTGCGAGTCCAACTCATACTTAGCCGATTTTCTTACAAACTTTTTTTAGTATTAAAACTAAAAAAACATGTTTAAACATTCGTTGTTTCTACAAACTCAAAGTATATCATCGGTTCTAATAGTAAGCAAAATCTTTACTATAAAACAAAGTTGCTATTTTTGTATGTATGTTCCTATGTGAACTTATGTCTTCAGAACTATGCAATGGATTGTGATGCAGTTTTGTGAATAGATAGAGTGGTTCAAGAGGATGGATATTTTGTATCTTCTTCTTCTCCAGCCTATTTACGTCCCATTGTTGGGTACGGGCCTCCTCCGGTTTGGGAGGAATTATGATCTACTGTGCCGCGCTGACGAGGCGTGTTGGTACAGGGTTTCTTTTCGAGTTTTCCGTCTCTTACAGAAGATGTTATCTGTGTGCAATATCCCTTAGCTGACTTTTACAGCACCCTTGGGAGGAGATGGGTTGGTGTCACTTGTATTCTAAATCTGTCACAACACGGAGGATTGGATTTTTTGTATAATTTGTTTAAATTTTAGTTCCTGAATTGTACGCGTACAAAGTTGCGGGCTACATATAGTTTGGTATAAACCCGACTTTTCTAAGTGGGTGAAAATTACTTTTTAAGATTCTATGTATTTGCTTTTACGCTTTAACTTACATAGATTAATAGACAGTTGCCAGATACTACCTAATTTTAATTTAGATAGTATCAAATAATTTCTTAAGCTGTAATCATGAATTATTACTCTTAAAAATTGTGAAAATTTTCATCCTACAGTGGTAAATAGGTACTATACAAAATTCTTGTAAACTTTTTACGCTATCTAAAACAATATTTACGACTTTAAGAACTTTTACTGTTATTGTTTTATACTTAAAGTTAATAGACTTATAAAAGACTTCAAGTTTACTAACAGTCTAATATAATTTTATGTCACATAGGGTCACTTACTATGCCATGCTTACGTTTAGTAATTGGCAAATTTGTGAAATCTTTCTTAGCAAAATTAAAATTGATAGCATTGCTGAATTTGCTGTCCCTGTGGTGAAGGATTAGAAATACTAGTGTCCTCCCCAGGTTGCTGTAAGAGCCAGCTAGAGAGCTGAATATAACACAAATACTTACTTACTTACTTCTGACGTTTCAAAAGAGCTTGTAAAACATGCCAACTTGAAATAAAACAAATTTGGCTTTGAAAAAAAAAATTGACTTTGACTTTACTCATCATCATAACTCTCCTCTCCCTATTCCGTTATTTGTCGTTTTTATATGGGGTCGATATGATAAATATATTGTGATAATAGCAGTACGAAACCCTTTGTATTCCAGTCCAACTCTTACTTGACCGGTTTCATAGATTCTGGATGTCTAAAAAGACTTTTTTACACGCTTTATATTAGCTTCACTTGTATGTTTGTTTGTATGTTTGTTTGTATGTTTGTTTGTATGTTTGTTTGTATGTTTGTTTGTATGTTTGTTTGTATGTTTGTTTGTATGTTTGTAACCGACTCCTTTGAACGCTATTTTGACCCACTTTAAACGGTCAGATTCTATTCAAATTTTGCACACCTGTCAAAGACCGATGACAATTCGATTAAATAAAGCGTGTTTTTTAGTTTTTTTAAACTATTTTTCTTATTTTTTCTACATTTCATAACATGTAACCACAGACTACAAGTGAAATATAATAGCTACCTACAGCTAGTTTACCTACCTATGTATAAAAAGCCAGTCACGTACATAGCAGACTCTCAGGGTCTCGTATCCACTAGACCGAACATAATTAATTGCCTTAAACGGCCAAGTTCACATTTGGACATGAACATGAAATAGATCTTATATCTTACTAGCTATTTTCTGAAACTTCATACGCGTAGAATGTAGACAAAAACCATAATAAATTATACGAAAAAAAAATCTCGTGAACCAATATACCACCGTTGCGTAGTTTTGAAGATTTAAGCCCACCCATCGTTATTTTTATATGTATGTCCCTAGACATACATATAAAAATAACGATATTTTTTTTATATTATTGGATATCTTATTCAATAATAATCATGTCCCTATCGCTCTGTTTATTGAGTTTTTCAGAATCTAGGGCATCAAGATTTTTATATAATTACCTAACTATGCCATACAGTTTTACTCGATATTAAGAGATTTGAATGAATGGAAGGAATGCCATAGTCTCTATGAAGTATTCATATATAATATATATACTGCTAGCTAATAAAGGCGTGATTGCTAATTCGCCTGGTCTGCGCGGTGCAGTAGACCATAACCCGTCTCATAGTGGAGGACGCTTAAATGTCCAAAGGAACTCAACCGGTTTTTGATTCGGTTTTTAATGCGGTTTTTAATATACATATAGAGTAGGTAAAGAGGATGCCTTTTTTATAATTTGTTAAGGTTTCTAAGTTCTATTTTTATTCAAAAGGGGCAAGTAACAGCTAATTATATAATATTACACACGCTACTTTGTCAATATGACTAAATGATAGCATCGTCTGATAGCATTTTGTGCATTACCTTGCAGGTATTGATTTAAAAAATGTCCTTTCCGACTTCGATCGATATTATATCACTAAAGTTACGTATTATTTGTCAATTATATTTTAGTGATTATAAATTTCTCTAAGGTTATTAACCTTAAAGCTATTTCTGATTTTTTGGCATACGGAAAGAAAATTGTGGTGACGGATTAAGAATACAAATGTCACAACTTGCCTTTTCTTTCCCAGGTTTCTGTAAAAACCAGCTAAGAAACATAGTATAAATAGATAACATTCTCCGTGAGATGGAAAACTTGCAAATAAATCCTGTACTAACAGACCTGGTCGGCGCGGCATACTAGACCCATAAACCTTCTCAAAGCAGAGGAGGCCGGTGCCAAGAAGAGTTAATGGGCTGGAGAGAGAGAGAGAAAGAGAAAGAAAGAAAACTTCTTGACTAACTGCTTCTACAATGTTAGAGAAGGTATACCCTTTTGGCGTCTCAGTGTTCCCACTTCTCATTTTGCAAAAATCTTTTGTATCCTGAAAATACTTTGTCACATTTGAAAAGACTAAAATAATCCAATTCCAAAGCAAATGGTAATGTGATTCTCGCTATACTGTTTATTGCAAGGACATCGAGAAAATCACAAATCCTCCGAAAGTGGGGATAAAAGCGTTTATTTGTTCAGACTAATGCACATTTTATGCGAGGTCTTCGCTCCTTATGAGTTACGTGATGTAATATTGTAGGTTAAGTTAAACGAAGAAGCGATTTACTCTCTTATGTTTTTTTAGGTTTCTGTACCGAAAAGAAAAACCTATTAAGGAGCCTATTAATGTAACTTTGTTGTCCGTCCGACGGTCTATCCGAACTAAACTTGTTTACAGTAGGTATATCAGTTGATGCTAGAACAACAAATCGTTATTTGCCTGCCCGTATCTCGTTACTTGGGGTCGAGAAAATGACAATTTTTTATTGAGATAATAACGTAACCTTTCACGTGCGAGTCCAACTCGTATGTAAACAGTTTTTTTTTTTAAGTTTTACAATATTACCGAGTTCTGGATAAATGATGAGTAATATTATATTGTTAAGTGTAAATCGACACTTTAACGCTAGTTATAACAAAAGACAAAAGATAACTTTTTTACAGCTATTTGCAGTGTATTGTGAAATATTAAGTTCAGTTATATGATAACTGAACTTTTATGAACTTTGACTTGCGATTACACAATTTAGTATTTCTCACTCAAAACTTAAATAATTACTTAATTTAAAACTTAAATACTGACCAAATAGATTTCAGAAAATATTCATTATTGCTACAGAAACTGTAGACTTCTCTTAATTGGCAGTCGAACTTTATATTACAATTGTATCATTTTATTTTTGATATCAATAGTCTTTGCCTACCCCTACAAGAAAAAGGCGTGACATACTAAGACTAGGCGTACTAGGCGTAAAATACTAATAGATTTATTAGAATTATTGAAAGTGACAATTTTTTTAAATTTTTGATGACTATTACCGCTTTCTACTATGACTTAATACGCTCGCAAAATAGTAAGGACGAAAAGAATAGGCCTCCGTAAATCTGCTCGTAAATATGAAAGATTTCTATGTATGAAATAACATTATGGTCATATTATACACCCAGGTTCAAATAAGATCTGTTTTTACTGACAACGTAATCCCTTGTTCGTATCTTTGTGCTATCACACAGTACAGATTGCTAAATTCTTGTTCTTCTATACTAAGGTTATTAAAAAAGAAAGATTTAATTGATGTTTCTTTTTTCGAACCGAATCCGGAATATTATTTTATGTTTTTCTTTAACATGTGCGCAAAATTTCAGATCAATCTGACTAATGCGTACCGATCTAAAATCAGAGTGTTAATAATAAAACAGTAGATTATTAAATAATTTTACGAATTATTTTATAATCTACTGTTTTATTGTTAAAACTATCATCTATTGTCACATATTATCGGATAAAATGTTAAATCTGATTACACTGACGTAACTACTACTACTAGTGTAAAATGATTAGATTATATAAATATACTAGCTGTCCCGGCAAACGTTGTTTTGCCATACAAAAAAAAATTGTTTGAAAAATAGATGTTGGCCGATTCTCAGACCTACTGAATATGCATGTAAAATTTCGGAGGAGTACGGTTACTAACACTGTGACACGTGAATTTTATATATTAGATTTACGCATCATTTAATTGCTGAAAATTTTATACAGTTATCACTATAATACGATTAAGGTAATAACCAAATGATGACATGATTTAAAACTAACAAAGTCAAAATGTCGTTGACCGAGTTACAAGGACATTGTTGTTTATCACGGATTGTATTAATAAAAATACATCTACGTGATATAATATCTCATATTTATCTATAAGGATAAACCTACAAAAGTTTTGGGCATCAAGTACATACTTATGAGATGTTTCGATATCAACACTATATTAATTTATTTTTTATTATTATGTTATGGATACCAGAATACTGATATAATACATAAACTACTTTTCTTTTGTAAATACATACTTATAATACATAGTAAACACCCAGACGCAGTACAAAGATTTGTATGAAATTTATAAATATCACACAAATGATTGTCCCAAGCGGGAATCGAGCCCGCGACCTCGTGATCGGCAGTCCGTTACAAGAACCACTAGACCATGAAGCCCGTCAGAAGATATGAGAAATAATCTATATTCCGTAGCACAGATCAAAAAGCATGGTGACTAAAAGCTCTGAAACGTAGGGCTAAAATTTAAAACGCATCTAAATTTGTCTAAAGTTGTTGTATTTGTGTCTCGATAGTAAGTAATTAAAAACGCTACCCTTAGTCACTATTCGACTCAGACGGAGTCGCGGGCAAGTGAGATATTCAAACAAGAAAACAGGCATAAGCGCAGACTCTACTTCTAACAAATTCCCAATTTAGGTATTTATTCAGTTTTGCTATCCCTATGCTCGTACCTACACCGCACGTAGAGGGAAAACTATAGGTAAACCACATTTAACATTAAAAAAAATATATATTAAAAAAGACGTTCCCTACTCAACTAGTTTCTTCGTGAAAGCAAAACGAATTCTTTGATCTAATATGTTACATAATTATGAAGTGTATATCTATGCTTTTATTATATCTTTTTTTTATTTGTGTAAGACGCTGCAAAAAATCTTAAAACTACTGTTAAAAAAGGATATTTTTTGAAACAATGGACTATGAAACTTCTTTTTTTCAAAGAATTTGTAGCTAAAATCGACCTCAGCTATATTTGTCCCTTTCAATGCGGCGCTCAGGAATCTATTCCCGAGCGCCGCATTAATATAATCAATAGATTAGTCGATAGAGATCTCATACATTATTCAGTTACTGTCAAAAATATTATCACAATCAGAATAACTATTTTAGCCAATTTTAACCACAGTTGGACTTGATAAAGTGGAGTGCAATACATAATGCATCATGCATCAAAAACATGCATTTTCGTTGACAATAATCTTACAATATCCTTGAATAGTATGACGCAGTTACAAAGTTTTTATCAGTTAAAATGTCACTGACCCGATTCGTGTGACATAGTTAATATTGTCAGGTGAACTTAACAGTTATATAAGCTTTAATATTATCAAGAAAAATGTCGTTGACATGAAATCTTCGAACATTATTAGCATCCACTAGGAGTTGACATTTTATAGCGACCCCCCTTATAAAGGTTGAGGACAATGATCATTATTGTTATAAATTATTTATTTATAATTATATATTCAGATTACATTTGCGAGGGTGCTCTGACCATCTGATAGTCGGAACGTCTCCATCCGTGCATTGCGGACATACCACCTGTACTTACAAAATTTTTGGGTCGTTCTTCTTACCGCAACTGCCAAGGGCTGCAATGATTTACCGATGTCTTTGTTCCCCGAGAGTTACAAAGTAGACATGTTCAAAAAAAGTGTAATTGGGCTTATATGCCTTACCTCAGCAACGCACCGTCACCGAAGCGGCAATATTCTCGCCAAAGCTAAGAGCTTATGTAACAGCTCCTGTTGATTTTATACTCTAAGTGTGACCAATGACAAATCTATCTACGTAATATTTTAATCTAATAATCTAATAGAGATATCTATCATTGGTCCAATAATCGGACATATTCTCTCTATCTCTCTCTCTCTCTCTCTCTTTCCAGCCTATTAACGTCCCACTGTTGGGCATGGGCTTCATCCTCATCACACGATTTAATTTCGAGATTTCGTCTCTCACTGATTATGTATCCCTTAGCTGGCTCTTGCAGCACTACGCGGAAAAAGTAGGGTGGTGATACTTGTATCCTTAATCCTTCATCACCAAATCAACTGAAATGTTTATCCCATTGACCTGATTCAAATGGCATACTTATTATTGTAACGTGATTAGATTAATAATAATAGAGCTGTGCACGTTGTAACTGTTATCAGACAAAATGTCGTTGACCTGTTAGCAGTGATATTTATGAATGTAATATTAGAAGATTAGATTGATAATAGTAGCATTATTTAAGTTCTTTACGTCATCATCCAAAAAAATTAAATACATTATTTCAATGAAATATAAAGATATGGTATGTAGACAATATCGTTTGTGAGACGGGACAAGAAAACTCAAAAATAAACCCCGGGCCAACACGTTTGGTCAGTGCGGCATCGTAGACCGTAGTCCCTTTCAAAGTGATGAATACTCGTACTGAATAGTTCTGCAGTGGGAAGTTAATGGGCTGATGAAAGAGAGAAATTATTTTAATATTTTTTTATTCTCATTATCAGATTTTGTCATTTATTTAAATCGTTATTTAACAAAATATTTTCAAGAAGGAATTAAAATTTTACATAAAAACCTATACCTATCCAAATGTGTGTATCCATTCAAAAGCTGCCGTTTTGCATACAGTGGTATAGACAGACCACTCATACAAAAAAGTTACAATCAAACTTATAATAATCCCTCTGCTAAGGGTTAAAGCCGATAGTGACAACGATGTTGACTCATTTGCAATTTTTAATGTTAAGTGTACCCGCGATTACTAATGTCAGTAACCTGACTTCAGTGACATAGTTATTAATGAAACGTGATTACGCTACAGTTACATAAGTACCATTATATTATCTACAAAAAAGTCGTTGACCTGAACCAATGGCAAAGTTATCTATACTTGATAATCAGATTAGTAAAGTATACGAAATTTCAGGATGTTCCAAAAGTATGGTGTAAGGAGATCCCATGACATCATCAGCATTATATTTGGGATAGATGCAAGATGCCCTTTTCTTGCACGCTCTTCTGTTAGACGTCATTTCTATATATTACTCCTATTGGCCTAAGAGCCCAAGACGTTATTTTATAAAAGTTGAAATTTTCTCTGTACCTTTCTTCTATACAGATGAGAACGATCAACATTTATAGAGTTTGTGTTGTTGTAACCTTAGCAAGTAACACGTAGTATAAATATAAAGCGTAGCACGTAATATAAAGCTCGATTTTCATATTTTTTTCGGGTTAACTTTAGAAATCTCGTCATCCATTGCCGGACACTTATGACAGTTGTAACTCTCTGCCAGACACCCCTAAACTTTAATAAATTATAATTATATTTTTGTTATAGTATAAAAGCTAAATTTTATATATGTTGCTTGGGGACCTATAAAAAGTTACCTCAACAGCCGGACAGTTTTCATGGTTTTTAGGGTTCCGTACCCAAAGGGTAAAAACGGGACCCTATTACTGAGACTTCGCTGTCCGTCCGTCCGTCCGTCCGTCCGTCTGTCACCAGGCTGTATCTCAAGAACGGTGATAGCTAGACAGTTGAAATTTTCACAGATGATGTATTTCTATTGCCGCTATAACAACAAATACTAAAAATAAAATAAAATAAAGATTTAAGGGGGGCTCCCATACAACAAACATGATTTTTTTACCGTTTCTTGCTCGATACTAATAACATTGCCTTATGTTGCATAGATAATGGTACGGAACCCTTCGTGCGCGAGTCCGACTCGCACTTGACCAATTATTACATCTTGCCAGACACATTGAAAGTTCACTGTTCAAGCGGGTGCTTGGTAACATGCATCACTTTAAAAGCGATTCGGTTGTACTAAAGAGACCAAATTTTAAAATATATTGGTCAGAGATCAAACATTTAATTTTATTAGTATGCGTAGGTACAACAAGATTAACACAGTAACATACATTAAAAATTTAATCAGTTTAGATGTGTTTGACCTGATTTGAATACCTACAATAAATTGTTCAACTACGCTTAAATAAGCACTTTAATTTCTAACGACAGTAAATTATAAAATCACATTATGTTTTGTTCATAAATGGTTTTCGTAATAAATAATCTAATACATATTATTTTCCCTTGAAAAAAACCACGAATGAAACCTTAAAAGCATCGCTAATTGTTGTACAATAGATTATGACTTTTGTTCAAAGATCTAAGATCAATACTAAATCCTGGACTAACAAGACTTACCTTCATGACTATTAATGTAGTTACAGTCACCACGAGAAACACAGACATCGTAATTATTTTATCAACAACCGTCTCATAAGTGGCGTTTCTTAGCTTTCTTTTGATAACTTTCACTATATTGTTCTCTTCAAAGCGTAAATGTAAAGCGTAATGTAAAGCGTAATGCTTCTTGAAACTACCACCAAAAATATGATTTGAAACGCTATAAACCCTATCTAATCTTTCTATATCTAATCGTTCAAGTTATCAAAAATTGTTACTCAGATATCATAAGATAGCAATTCATATAAAATATGCCCCATTGTTTAGCTATAATCGTATTTAGTAATCTAGCACAATGCATCGAGCATTACTATTTGGTTTACTATGTGTAAATGTGGTATTTGTTGATACTGCAAGAATTTTAGGAGTATTTCCAGTGCCATCTGTGAGCCATCAGGTCGTATTTAGAGCTCTTATGCTTGAATTGGCTAAAAATGGGCACGAACTTGTTATTATCACACCAAACCCTGCTTTGCCAAAGGAAAGACCAGCAGATAATATTACAGAAATTGACACCAGCGAAGTTTATCAACTAATGGCTAAGCTTTACCATGAATGTCAAGGAAAAAATATGTTGAAAAAAGGTATCGTTTTAGATCTTGATACTCTGTTAACAGGAGAATCAGATAAAGGTATGACTGAACTGATCTCTTCCCAGTTTGAAATACCAGAAGTAAGAGAACTCCTTGAGGACAAGAAACAAAAATTTGATCTGGTGTTTGTGGAAGCTATTGCTGGGTATCACCTTATAGTGACTGAAATATTTAAAGCTCCAGTAATATGGTTTTCATCGTTTATCGGTTTCCCGGAACACTATCAATCAATGGGCGCTGTGGCATGGCATCCACAATTTTATCCACATTTCTATAGACAAAAATACAGAAACTTGTCACTTTGGCAGAAACTAGAACAAATACATATAGAATGGAAAATATTTCAAATGATTCAGTATATTGAAGACCATGAAAATAACAAATTAAAGGAACGGTTTGGGCCAAATACGCCAAGCATAGAAGATTTAAAGAAGAATGTTCATATGCTATTTCTGAATTCTAATCCCATATTTGCCAATAACCGACCAGTGCCTCCAAGCGTTATATACCTAGGTGCTTTACATCTGAAGCCAGCTAAAGATTTACCGCAGGTAGAAGACTTGACTTTTCATAATTACTTTGTAGTAGCTTTTAGGAATAAAAAATATTTCAAGATTTTTAGTACGAATATTTTGTTATTTACATTTGTTAAACTTGCAGGAATTACAGACATATTTAGACAGCTCAGCTCGAGGCGTTGTGTATGTTAGTTTTGGAAGTAACGTTCACCCTGCCATGATGGATCCTGACCTTTTGAATACATTTTTGGAAGCTTTCAAAGCAATACCTTATGATGTTTTGTGGAAATTTGATGGCAAAATTGAAAATATGCCTGACAATGTTAAAACACAGAATTGGTTTCCACAGAGAGATTTATTGAGTAAGTAATCGTAAAATCCTAAACATATGGACAATAAGAAAAAACTTAGTAACACTAACATGAATAAATCTAAAACGTTTCTTTCAGTGCATCCTAAAATAAAAGTATTTGTGACACAAGGTGGATTACAATCTACAGACGAGGCAATAGATGCAGCAGTGCCAGTTGTTGGTATACCTATGCTAGCTGATCAATGGTACAATATAAACAAGTGTGAGGAGTTTGGTATTGGTGAACAGATAGACGCTCTTAATTTCAACAAAGATGACTTGGTAACTGCAGTAACCAAGGTGATCTCCAACGATAGGTAAGACTTTGTGTGACCTATCGTATCTAACCGAAATAGCTGTATTGATAATTATTAAAATGCTTGAATCACACTAGCTTCTAATAATAAAATTTTTCATATTGACATGCAAAATGTAGTCATCTTGCTATTCTGAATACTTGCAAAGTAACTGTTAGCTTCGACAATAATGAAAGCATTTTGGAATATGATTAATTTACGCAGGATCTAATAAACTTTGCTTATAGTTACAGGCAAAATATCAAGAAACTTCGAACAGTAATCAATGATCAACCACAGAAGCCTCTGGAACGTGCAGTGTGGTGGACAGAGCATGTGTTACGTCATGGTGGAGCTTTACATCTTCGTGCGCCTTCAGCTAATGTAACTTGGTCTCAGTATTTTATGACCGACGCTTTGCTTACAATATCTGTTATTGCTTTTGTGCTAATAGTATTCATTCTTGGTGCTATTTTGTTACTTTTCAAATTGCTAAATAAAGACGTCAAACTAAAGAAATCATGATTGAAGTTTTCAAAATTGGAACAACCAATAAATGAAATTAAAATTTTTATATGTATTTTTTATTTATTTTCTCTTATCAACATTTTTTAAATGTTTTTGACTATTATACCTTGATCTTTTCAATAAATTTGTTCTTCTATGTTCCCAAGTAAAAAATTACAGTTCCGCCAAGCGAAAGCTCATATTTAACAGTGTCAATTGTATTCTTAAATGAATTATGCTGGAATTTTGCTGCTGGAATAGCTAAAGAATCGAATGAAGTATGAACAATCTTAGTAATTTTATTAAATTTATGAAAATAAATAAAATCATATTAAAATCAGTTAAAAGTTAATTTCAGTTAAAAGTCAATAAATTACAGTAGAAATGAGTATTTAAAATTAATGGTAATGAGAATTAGCCGAGTTTAAAAGAAAATGATTTGCATAATATTTGTAGCATAGACATTTGAATAATTATAATTTAGAGAATGTATTCTGAAAAAGTACTCTATTAATCAAAATAAAACAAAAATATATTTTTCGTAGCGCCTCGTCCATATTTTGTTCTGAATTATTTAATAGCAACATAACGCTTCGAATGAATTGAATGTTGAATTTTAAATAATTTTAATTAACTGTTGGTGATATATTGGACTTTAGCACGATTCATCACGTCGAAAATAATATGTACGTAAAAGAATATTTTAAATTTAATGAAGCAATGGGTACGTACTGGTAATTAAACTCGTCAACTATCAATATTTTTGAATCGGAGAACACAGTTTTATTGTAATTCTGATCACTATGTCAGCAAAAAGCTTTTCTTTTAAATAATATAAATAAATAAATAAATAAATAAATATTCATGGACATTTCACACAACGTCCTCTGGTCCCAAGCTAAGCGTATATGCTTGTGTTATGGGTACCAGAATACGGATAGAATACATATACTACTTTTTTTTTGTAAATACATACATAAAATACATAGAAACACCCAGACGCAGTACAAACATTTGTATGACAATTAGAAAAATCACACAAATGATTGTCTTGACCGGGAATCGAACCCGAGACCTAATGATCGGCAGTCCCTTATATGAACCACTACACCACGAGGCCCCTCAAAATATGTCTTATGATTTATAATTTTTTTTTAATAATTTTAATTTTGGCTGTTGATAATCGCACGACAATCGTATGAATAAAAAATAATTATCTATACGACTACTTTATTATTTGTACTAATTACGTTTCATATAACTTTAGAAATTAAATAAATAAGGTTTTGGAAAAAGAAATAAAAACCCTAACCTAACCTTCACTCGGTTAGCTTCGAGATCTAATAACTCCGCAATTTTTTCCTTTTGCTCCTTAGTTAATCTTCTGCTCCGTGGACAGTGTCGAAAAAGATTTTCACTTTTTTCACGATAAAAATTCTTAGTAATAAATTTAATAGTAAAAAAATAATAATATCCGTATGAATATACTCATTAAAAAAAAAGCAGTACAAATAGTCACATCCACGATTGTCGGATTAATAAAAAATAATTAATTATACGATAATCGTGTTAATAAACACTTCCTTTAATATTGAAGTCGGTTTATAATATTAATGTTCTACGTACGAATGCAATTTTTTAATATCTAATAATAATTATTATTGTGCATTGAATGATAAATCGAAAACCTTTTGATCGTCATCATAGGTATTTAAAATCTCTTAGTATTGTAATTTATTATTTGTAATCAAATAAACAATAATAAATAAATATTCATAGACATTTCACACAACGTCCTCTGGTCCCAAGCTAAGCCTATATGCTTGTGTTTTGGGTACCAGAATACGGATAGACTACATATACTACTTTTCTTTTGTAAATACATATTTATAATACATAGGAACACCCAGACGCAGTACAAACATTTGTATGACAATTAGAAAAATCACACAAAGGATTGTCCCGACCGGGAATTGAACCCGCGACCTCTTGATCGATCCTCCATTGGAACATAAGAATATCGTTAATCAGTTTAGACGAAACGCTTAGAGAATACGCGAAAAAATAAACACAGAGCGAAGTAAATACAGTGTATAAACATCATTAGCATTACGTGGACTTGCAAACATAACTAAATTGACTCAAATTGTCGTGAATGTCTTGGTAACGTTCGCCCATTTACTCAGTTTCAAGAAATTTTATGAGATCAATTTTTTACTTACTCTTGACTATGTTAAGTCAATGATCTTAGATTCAAAATGATTGTATGTACTAAGTGGGTAATAATTATATGGATTTCTAATATTAAATTGCAAAACAACAGAAAATCCATATAGTGAATTGTGGATAATAATATATGTATGTGTCTATTCTTGTATTAGGTATTTTCCTCGTTTTTATTTAATTTTTTTTAGATGTCTCACATTAATTTCTTTTCTATTAAATTTTGTCTTCGCTATAAAATACTTCTTTCGCTCATCGTATCTGATAATTTAAATTGCAACGTGAGCTATCTGCTCCGTTTTAAAAGTCATCTTATTAAAATTAAACAACATAAATTTAATTTTCAAGCGTAATGTAATTTGCATTAATATTTATATACTTTTATCCTGTGACGCATAGGATCATGTAACAAGATAAAAGTAATTAAAGTTAGAAAAATGCGGTGTTCTTTTCGGATAATCTAATAACTCAAATGGCTTACCTAGATGGCGTTAGTGTCGAGTTAGATGTCACTACAGCTTTGTCACTATTTGTGTCTTATTGATTTATATTTGTCAAATTTTTTGCTGCTGGTTCGCTGGTTAGGTACTTACGCGAACGAACTTCATATCGTAACTGGCTGAGCTAGCAGTTGCATTATACTTAACTAAAGCCGTTAATTTACACTGGTAATCTGAGTGATCTCAATATTCTCAAAACTTAATTAAGTCGAGCACCACATTTACAAGAAACGTGTACATATAAATTACGCCAGACGGTGACATCTCATAAATTTGAAGGATCTCGTAAATATGCTTTAGCATTAACAACAATAGCGATTTTAATCTTATGTATAAAACGTGCAGAGTGGGGATGAAGATTAATTATAACAACTCACTTCCTCGTTAATTGATTTTGTGGGTTTCAAAAACCAGTCAATCTTGAGATAGACTTACATACAAAGTTCCGTACCTATCGTGTCGATTGAAAATATTTAATGCCCTAAAACAAAACTGTTTTGTAATTGAATTGTATTTATCAGCGGCTCATGGAAATTATATGTATAACACCTACTGCATTTTTGGTTTGTTTCTGCTGTCTCGTAGAAAATAAGCGTGACGATGTTTATGCATTTGACCTGTAACAAGTAAGCTTTGGAAGGATTAAACGTTTTGACAAGACCCTGGTCCACGTGGCATACTAAACCAAACACCCTCTCGATGAAGTTTAGGCTCATTTCAAGGAATGTAAATGGACTGAAAAGAAGAAGAAGTAGGTTTCTAACTCTGTCACACAAAAATGTTTACACAGTAACCCTCGAAACAAAGTGCCAAAGCACAAAAATTGGTCAAGTGCGAGTCGGACTCGCGCACGAAGGGTTCCGTACCATTATCTATGCAACATAAGGCAACGTTATTAGTATCGAGCAAGAAACGGTAAAAAAATCATGTTTGTTGTATGGGAGCCCCCCTTAAATATTTATTTTATTTTATTTTTAGTATTTGTTGTTATAGCGGCAATAGAAATACATCATCTGTGAAAATTTCAACTGTCTAGCTATCACCGTTCTTGAGATACTGGGTACGGAACCCTAAAAATCATGTTTGTTGTATGGGAGCCCCCCTTAAATATTTATTTTATTTTATTTTTAGTATTTGTTGTTATAGCGGCAATAGAAATACATCATCTGTGAAAATTTCAACTCTCTAGCTATCACCGTTCTTGAGATACAGCCTGGTGACAGACGGACGGACGGACGGACGGACGGACGGACAGCGAAGTCTCAGTAATAGGGTCCTGTTTTTACCCTTTGGGTACGGAACCCTAAAAAGCAGTATTTCTGATAATGACGTCACTAGGCCGATCAACTGTATTAATTCGTTACTATAGCTACTGAGTGTATCAAAGAAAGTCTAAAAGTGGTGTCAATTAACAGTGAAAAACGAGTTGTTGTCTTGGTATGGTTATGTAATGAGACGGGAGGATAGTAACATTGTTAGAACAGTTTTGAGAATGAATGTAGAGGGAATCTCAGCGGTAGAGGAAAGCCGAAGAAACGATGGCTGGATTGTGTCAAAGAAGATATGAAAGAAAGAGGAGTGAATACAGAAATGACGTCTGAAGAAAATGGAAGAAAAAGTTGCGACGACCACAAAAAATAAAGACTTATTGTGACATGGCAATGACGATTAATGATAATAAATAGCTATCTACTAATAAGAATCAACGAAATATTCAAGTTCACATATTATGAGCAATAAACTAATCGTTATTTAATTACTGAGAGCTTAAATTAATAACAGAAATGTAATATAAACACAAAGTTATATTGAACTTGAACCTACACGATATTTTACACTAATATTTTACGAGTTGATATTATAACGTATGTATGTAAACTAATTTAAACTTTGATGAAGTTACTTGTGTAATAAACCGCCTATTTTATATGAATATAATAAATAGTATATAGAGTTATTTGTTACTATCGAAAATTCATGACTTTTTAACACGCTTATATTAGTTCGGAACGTATCTGTCTATATATTAATCTATGTAAGGGGAATATTTGAAAGTAATTTTCACCTACTTAAAGTAGTCGGATTGATCTGAAATTTTGCACACATATTAAGGGCCGGTGTCAATGCAAGTTTTAAAACTAAGTAGATTATTAAAATACTACTAGAGTGACAAACAAGCATACAGCCTGCCTGTAAATACTAGTAGTTACAGTTATACTATAAAAATCTTCACTACCAGTTTGGTAGTAATTATTGCATTTAACCGTATTGGTTATCATTTTATGATAGAGTATTACCAGTTTATCATCATCATTCCCTGCCCTTCTCACTAATTTAGTAAGTGCAAAATATCTACTTTCTCCATAGGCTAGTACTGTTCCGTCAAACGTCATCTCTGAATTTGCACTTATCTTTTTCATAACATCAGCATCTGTTAATACCTATTACCAATCTACCAGTCATTGTTTTGCACCTACCTACTTTGTATTCAATGAAATGAATGGCTACAAAATAGGTTAAAACTTGTGCTGTCATTCAAAAAATTCATGTAGATCAAAATGTTTATGTTTACGCGATCAACTTTACATTTTATATGCTTTCCAACCTCAAATACGTCTGAAAGCTAAATTAACCAATAAGTTAAAGCATGATGATGGGTTCATTTTTGTACTGTATATAGGTACCCTAAAACACAACAGTTTACGACTAAATTCCGAATATAATACTTTTATACTTCGCAATACTTATTAGAATTCTCAAATATTAACACAGCCAGTTCAAATATACCTCAAATAAATCATGAACAAATGGAAACGTGTTCGTTTCATTAAAAACGACATCACTTTCATACGTGAATGTAATGTTTTTGAGATTTCTCTCTTAGAATATTCGAAGATATATTTTAGATGTTTTATTAAAGTAGAAATACGTGGAAACTTTGCTTTAATTTTCAGACCACCTTGAAATTCAGTGTGAATTATTCTGACTAAGGGCTCCCACACAAAACTGCGACGCGATGCGATGCCCTGCGATGCGAATTTCTGCGATGCGATTTTGAGCGGCAAACCAGGTGGTAGGGCAACCATACCTTCAAGTGTATTGGACGTGTTTTAGGAAGCGTAAGATGGATCGCAAAAAGATTATTGCACTGCTGTTATTGTTAAAAAGATATAAAAGAAAAAGAAGATTTTGGGTTTATCCATTTATTACGATTATGAAATCTGATGGGAACTATTTTACTCGAAAGTACTCTGTCTCAGAGCGGACTAAAGGGGCGTCACCAAGTATGACGTAATATCATAGGAATGCTCGATGCGAATGAGATCGGACGTTCTTGCGGTGCGTTCGTGCGAGTTCGCAGATATTTGCGATGCGATGCGAGTTCGCAGTTTTGTGTGGGAGCCCTAAAATAAGTCTTATTTGTACTAAAAGAAGCAAAACCTAAAATAGAAAATACACTAATAAAAAACACTAAAAGTCTAAAAAAGTCTAAAAACACTAAAAGTCTTACGAGTAACGAAGTATTGAATAAATCTGGACTATTGTTTGTTTGTTTGAACGCGCTAATCTTAAGGCGCGTACAGACATCGCGAGGCGTGTGACACGAATGGTTCGTCTCGTATGCCTCAACCTGAGGCGAACGACGGTACATTAATTATACGTGCGTGCCGAAAGATAAATGCTCAAGCTGAGCAAGCAAACCACCACGCACGGTGTTCGTCAGTAGAAAAATTGCTCCGCCAAGGCGAGATGTGCAGATTGCAGCTGCGGCCTATATAGTGTTACATTCAATAATAAAAAAAAGAGAAAAGAAGAAAAGACGCTGGTTCTGACTCTGTTATTTTCATAAAGTTGAACAAGTTCACGCAGTGATTCGGTATTGGCCGCCATGATGTATGCGCGCAACGCAAACAACACCTGTCCGTCCACACGAAGCGCACGGCTCGTAATGAGGCGGCGCGCCGCGGCGTTCGCGACGATCGTATGGCGCGAATGCTCATTGTGAGCACACTCGTCCACACAGCCCGAGCCATGCGAGACGAACCATTCGTGTCGCAGGCCTCGCGATGTGTGTACGCGTCTTAAGACGATACCAAAATAGCTTCGTGCATTTTTCTACGTACGAAGTTTTCATTGCTTCTTTAGATTGAATGGCTAGAGCTCTAATTTTTAAGTATATGTTTTTTCAATATATGATCTAGGATCGCATAAACTCAGAAACACGATTGAAAAAAGTTTTCTCGATAGAAAATATTAGCGAAACAACCTCTATAATTTTTTATTTTTTTCATTTGTCGGTTTATTATCGCGTATTAACTAATGAAATAACTTTAAAAACATAAGTAACTATTATATATAGAAACAAGTAAATCAGAATTAAAATATATTTAGTAGATTTTGAGTAAATAGGAAAAGTATCCCTAATTCTTCATTTTCTGTGCCTACTGGCTGTGTTAATATGTACGTGTCGGCGATGATATACGATAATATTGATGTAGGCCCTTAAGGAACCACTGGTCCGATTAGAAAAATTCTTTCAGTATTGGATAGTACAGTTATTAAGGAAGGCTATATAACCCACGTTGCGTCTAATACGATCGGACTATCAGTGAAAAATATTGCAAAAGAGGGGAAAATTTTCTAAAATCGACGATAAATAAAATACGACGTCACGGACAGAATCTTTAGAAATAAATCTTTCTACAATGTATATTTAAACATTCGTCCATTTCGTTTAATACCTGCCTTATTATGTTTACGTTGTTTTAAACATTTAATCCTTAGCTCAATGCTTTTGTCTCAAAAACAAAGGATTTCAACGTCATACCAAATTATGAAAGTCTGCCAATTATGCCGTACTAAATTTACAAACGAAAATACCACTGTATCTTCTTCAATCCAATCAATCCATCAACCTTTCTCAGTCCACTGCTGGACATAGGCCTCCCCCATAGAACGCCACAACGTGCGGTCTTGCGCTAACTGCATCCAGCGGCCCCCGGCGTATTTGACGATATCGTCGGTCCACCTTGTTGGGGGCCGCCCCACGCTGCGTCGTCCGATTCGTGGTCGCCACTCGAGGACCTTCCGTCCCCAACGGTCATCAGATCGTCGAGCGATGTGGCCTGCCCATTGCCACTTCAGTGTGCTAACTCTTCGGGCTATGTCGTACACACCAGTCCTTCTACGGATCTCCGCATTCCGGATCTTATCACGTAGGGAAACACCGAGCATAGCCCTCTCCATAGCACGCTGCGCGACTCTGAGTTTTGTTATGAGGCCGACATTCAGGGACCACGTCTCAGTTCCGTAAGTCATCACTGGTAACACACACTGGTCATAGACCTTTCTTTTCAGGCACTGAGGTATTTTGGACGTGAAGATGTGCCTAAGCTTCCCGAACGCTGCCCAGCCGAGTTGGATTCGTCGGTTGACCTCTTTCTCGAAGTTGGATTTGCCCAACTGGACTGTTTGTCCTAGGTAGACATAATGATCGACAACTTCGAGAATCGCATTCCCAACAGATACTGGTGCTGGAGTGACATGGACATTGAACATGACCTTGGTTTTATCCATGTTCATCCTCAAACCAACCCGTTGGGAAACACTGCTGTTCTTATCACTGTATCTTCTTATTCCTTTCAAAATTTAGTTATGTAAGGTTTTTCTTTTTAGTTAGGTAGATATAGGTAGCTTTTGAGTTTCAATAGATTTTCTTTTACAATGTCGCAGTTTCTGATATAAAAATACTCATCATCATCATCATCTTCATTTTCCCGTCCTTATCGCGTTATTTGGGGTCGACAAAATGACGAAAACATTGTGTTAACAGTTCAAAACTCCCGAATCCTCGCCAACTCGTATTTGATTGGATTTTTTTATTGTTTCATTATGCATTTTGTTTATTCGGGCCAGGTTCGTGTGGTGACGGATTAAGAATACAAGTGTCACCACCCCATGTTCTCTCTCGGATCCTGTAAGAGCCAGCTAAGCAACAAAATAATCAGTTAACGTCTACGATAAATTCGAAATTAAACCCTGTGCCAACACACCTGGTCAGCGCGGCACAGTAGACCACAATCCCTCCCAAAGTGGAGGAGGCCCGTGCCCAACAGTGGGACGTTAATAGGCTGAAAAGAGAGAGAGAATGCCATTCCAAATTCTTATGGATTACGTTGTGTTTTTAATCTACTTTAAAAAATAGGAAGAGGTTCTCAATTCGTCTGTATGCTTTCTTCTATTAGAATATTTTTTTATGTTTTTTTTCCTTATGAAATGAAATGAAATAAAAAATGTTTAATCAAGTAGACAAAATTTTTCAGAAAGATTATGTGCTTATGACATGTCCAATTTTTTTTCCCTACCACCGGTTCAGGACGCAATCTGCTGAGAAGAACCGGCGTAAGAAACTCAGCAGAGCTTTTAATCAAAACAATATTTTTTAATTAAATATCAATTATACTTACAATGCTAATAAAACTTTACAATATAGAATATGTACTGCTCCAGAGCAACTTACTCCCAAGCTTTATCATCTATAATATAATCAGAAATTTTATAACTTTTAACTGGGCGAAGCGATTTTAATGATTCTTTTTTTAATATAAATAATGACCGGGTCTACTCCGCGGGAAACATAATTTATTTTAGGTACGATACCTGTTTTGTCCTGACGTTTCGGTCGACTTGTATCGACCGTGGTCACGAGTGAACTGATGAGCGGCAGCGGCGACGGCTCCGTGGCGCGCGAGTTTCGGATACTACCCGCACTTGGTCTTCATAACTATTTTTGTTCATTTTGTCGGTACTTCGACACACAACACTAACGACATCTGTCCTACCACTGGCCGCGTTTTTATGGGAACGTGTGCACTTGCTGATAACAGGGTTCCAAGATGTTGATAACTGTTATCCGTCCTCACGGTTGAAGGTCTTATGTTTTTTAATTTCAACCGCTTCCCGTACTATCCTGGAGTAATAATGACGGTCAGTGGAGAGGATCTTCGGGTCGTGTAGTTCTATGCAGTGGTTTGGACCCTCCTCCAGCAAGTGCTAAGCGATTGCAGACCTATTTGTTTGTCTATTTTTGACAGCTGCGATTTGTTCTTTCATCCGTTCTGCGATGGTACGCTTTGTCTGTCCGATGTAAGAACTCCCGCAGCTGCAGTCCACCCTATATACACCCGCCGTCTGGAGAGGAACAACATCCTTTGCTGTCCTTAAGCACCTAGCGACCTTACAGTGAGGAACGTAAACAGTCTTGACGGACAGTTTCTTCAAGGCTGTGCCCACCTTGTCTGTCACTCCTTTGATATAAGGTAAAAAGGATGTTGTTCCTCTCCAGACGGCGGGTGTACTGCAGCTGCGGGAGTTCTTACATCGGACAGACAAAGCGTACCATCGCGGAACGGATGAAAGAACATATCGCAGCTGTCAAAAATAGACAAACAAATAGGTCTGCAATCGCTGAGCACTTGCTGGAGGAGGGTTCAAACCACTGGATAGAACTACACGACCCGAAGATCCTCTCCACTGACCGTCATTATTACTCCAGGATAGTACGGGAAGCGGTTGAAATTAAAAAACATAAGACCTTCAACGTCGATACAAGTCGACCGAAACGTCGGGACAAAACAGGTATCGTACCTAAAATAAATTATATTTCCCGCGGAGTAGACCCGGTCATTATCTTAATCTTAATCTTATCTTAATCTTAACTTCTTATAAAACAAAGTCGTAATTTTTGTATGTGTGTCCTTATGTGAGCTTATAACTTCAAAAATACGCAACGGATCTTGATGCGGTTTTTTTTAATAGATATAATGATTCAAGAGGACGGCTTTTTTGCATAATTTGTTGGGGTTTGCTGTATATTAGATAAGATATGATTAAATTTGCCGAGAAACTCGGAAGCGCGCGAGCTATAAATGAAAACGCTGCCTTATCTATGTTAGGTACAACAAACTAATGTATAGAGACATTGTTTGTTACCTATAGTTCTTCAAAAAAGTACGCGAGGGGCATATGCCTATCTTTTAAGGGAAACCCACTGTACCCATAATAATGTCGAAAAAATGATCAAATTCAATAGGGTGTTTTGAAAAGCTATTTATGTGTATGGAGTAATATTTTTTATCAAATTATATAGCTTAGTTAGCCTACGCAATTAATATAGATTATAACTGCTCTTTACAGCATGTAATTTAAATGAATATCTTAGGAGATATGACGAAAAAAGAATTACGTGCTATAAAATACATAAACTGTTGGCTGAGCAACGCGAACGTTCCTCGGTCTTCTATCAATATGGATATTTAAGGATGTTTATTGTGCTTTCACGTAAAGACTACTGGATGGATTTTCATGAAACTTTCCAATGGAAAATGGAAAATGAACAGATTTTTTATCCTTTTTACCGCGGGTAACACCGCGGGGCACAGCTAGTATATTAATATGTGTGAAAGCTGCAAAAGTTTGAAAACATTGATTCTTTTTTTATTTGAAAACTGGTAGTTCCCGGTTGGTTCCAATGACACCGGATCAGGATTTGATGGTAATCGAGCCTCGAGGAAAACTCTCAAATTTTCACATTAAGTCTAGTCTGTACAACTTATTTTTTAAATACTTAATTATTCTATTTATTTTCAAAGATTTTACAACGAAATATTGAACTAAAATATTCTGTTGAAAATCGAATGAACAGTGAACACATGCGTTTATTCAATACCATTTTGAGGCACAAAGCTTATCTTATTGTATGCTTGTGGAACGGTGCCAGAATTTCTATTAGAATTTCCTTAAATTCATGTTGCTTTCATGTTTCGTTGAAAATACCTTGACACCGTTGTATTTTATTCCTAACTAGTTTTTTTTTATTTTACTTTGTACTTTAATTCATAGTTTGTTTTAACTTATTTAGTAAATGTTGCCATGTTGGTTGGACGCCTTTCAAATTGAAGCTAAGATAAACGCGTTAGAATATTTAAGAAATTGTTTTACATAGACAAATGTGTTTTACAAGTTTAAGATATAATTATAATTAATTAGGGTTTTGTTCTTAAATTCCATACCGTACGAAGTTGGCGGCAACAGATAGTAAATAAATAAATGATTAAAGCTCCTTCGTTTTAGTCTATCTCTCTCTCTCTCTCTCCAACTCGTTTACGTCTTACTGTTGGGCACGGGCCTTTTCCACTTTAGGAGGGATTATAGTCTACTTTGCCACGCTAACCAGGCGTATTGGCACAGGGTTTATTTTCGAGTTTTCCGTCTCTTACAGAGTGTGTTATCTGTGTGCAATATCCCTTAACTGACTTTTACAGCACCCTTGGGAGGAGATGGGGTTGGAAGGACACTTGCATTCTTAATCCGTCACCACACCGAAAAGTCGATAATAAAGTAATTACAGTAACAAGTTTACCGACTTGTGAAAACATTAGCCACATCACTGCCAACTCTTTATGAGTTAGACCCAGCAAAGCAGTAATACGTGACTAAACTCATCGAAACGTGAAATAGCAACATGTTTATAATATTTACAGAACGCTATGTAATATATTATATATATATTTTTAAATACACTAGGATATCCAGATTATTTACCTATATTACAATCTAGCCTATTAGACTAATGAGTAATTTAATTCTAACTTAAATTGCTAACTATGAGTTACTTCAGAAAGTGTCCATTAAGACCTTTCTTACTGTCTCTATTAAGAGAATACCAAAATAGCTTCCTGCATTTTTCTACGTACAAAGTTTTCATTTTTTCATTAGATTGAATGGCTAGAGCTCTAATTTTTAAGTATATGTTTTTTTTTTCAATATATAATGTAGGATCGCATAAACTCAGAAACGCGATTGAAAAAAGTTTTTTCGATAGAAAATCTTAGCGAAACAACCTCTCTAATTTTTTATTTTTTTCATTTGTCGGTCTATTATCGCGTATTTAACTAAAGAAATAACTTTAAAAACTTAAGTAACTATTATATATAGAAACACGTAAGCCGGAATTAAAATATATTTAGTAGATTTTGAGTAAACAAAACAAATATCCCTAATTCTTCATTTTCTATGCCTACTAGCTGTGTTAATAGGTACATGTCGACGATAATATTGATGTAGGCCCTTAAGGGGAAGACACTTTTTTCATGTGTTCTTTATACGTACGTAGCACTGACACACTGCACTACATATCACTAACACTACTAATAAAGTAATTCAAAAGGTTTTGTCCTTTTGAGCCTTCTTACTATGTCCGTGTTGTCGAGGAACTGGATAGCCTCGAGATTCACATGATGGAGAAGTCTATGTTCATGTGCTTCTGCATATTTTTTTATAATATCTGTGACCAGATCTATTTTGAGATCCCGATGAAGGTCATCATTGCGAATGTACCAACGTGCGTTTACAATGCCTCTGAGTACTTTGTTCTGGAACCTCTGGATTATTTGTATTTACTTTGTTTGGTACAGCCCCATAGCTGAATACCATAAGTCCAAATAGGCATGAGGACTTGTTTAAATAATACAACTTTGTTGTGTACCGACAAGGATGAACTTTTTCCAAGTAACCAGTACATGCTTTTGTAGCGCAGCTCTAGCTCAGCGCGTTTCTTTATGACATGAGCTTTCCAGCTAAGCTATGTAATATAAGCTATATGTTATACAAATTGAGTATTTTGTTTTAAATTCTACCGACTTCATGTGGCTTTGAAATTTGAGGGCTTTCCTTGATTTCTCAGGAGATAACATTCAGATCCTGACCGGATGCCAATGGGACCACACAGGAACAATCAGCTTCCAAATAAAAAAGAATCATAAAAATCGCTTCGCCCAGTTAAAATTTATGAGGTAACAAACAAAAAACAAATAAAAACATACAGACGAATTGAGAAGCTCCTCCTTTTTTTAGGTCGGTTAAAAATGAATTTATAATGTTATTTGTCTTTGTATTTTGTCTTTGTCTTTGTATTTTGTACAGCTCTGTAGCCTTTTTAAATTTTGACTACCATACTTGAATGCTTGCAATTTTTCTTAAAACTATTATTTATCGACCTTATTATTGCTCATGTGGTCCCAAAAAATAAGAAGTGGTCTCGCCTTTGTAACAATGCAATCATTTGTACGTTTATTACTGACATTTTAACTGTGTTTATTTAATATTAATTTATTTATTTAATTTTGACGGGCTTCGTGGTGGAGTGGTTTATGTAATGGACTGCCGATCATCGATCGACGACCGACCGATCGCGGGTTCGATTCCCGCTTGGGACAATCATTTGTGTGATATCCATAAATGTCATACAAATGTTTGTACTGCGTCTGGGTGTTTCTATGTATTATAAGTATGTATTTACAAAAGAAAAGTAGTATATGTAGTCTATCCTTATCTGGTACCCATAATTCAAGCATAGAAATATAGCTTACTTTGGGACCAGAGGACGTTGTGTGAAATGTCCTAAATATTTGAATATTGAATATTTTCTAACACTTGCGCGACTCATTTGTTTAAATAAAACTTCTTTTTACAGATTTAGACGCGTATATTTCTTTCAAAGTCTCCGAAACGTCGGGCTAAAATTTAAAACAAATAATATATGCGTTCATTTATATTAAAGCACCCGGCATTACTGTGAGTGCTAATATAAAACATGAAAATTGTTAACGTCGTAATGACGGCACCACATCTTAACGCGGGCGTGGTCTTGCCACTTTGACATCTACATTTATTGAAATGAAATGAAATGAAAAATCATTTAATCAAGTAGACACAATTTTTCACAAAAATTATGTGCTTATGACATGTCCAAATTTTTTTTCCCTACCACCGTATTTTTTTATGTTATCGACATTTTTCACAATGTTCTCTCGTTTATAAGCTATATTTATATACTTCTATTATGAGTACCAGATACGGATAAACTACATATTTTTATTTAGTATTTATGATACATAGAAACGCCCAGACGCAATGCAACTCTTTGTATGACAATTTTAAATATCACACAAATGATTGTCCCATGCGGGAATCATTAACCATCCGTTACGACATGAACTACTAACTCACGAGACCCGTCATAGATGTAATGTCTATGTGTGGTTAATATTGCTATTTAATCGAATTGGATCAGTGTTTTTAAAGTCGGTACTTATTGTCACGTACACTATAGGATGATGAATACGTACACCTACTAACGTGATGTAGAAATAATGTTTTTTTAGTGATACTGCAAGTAATTAGCACATAGCTGGTAGTGACGGTTCAATATTTTGATAAATGATTCTTAGTTGGCGAAATAATTACTGATTATGACTTGAAATAGAACGAACTAGACGTTTAATTACTTTCATTATTAATTATTCTTGTGATTTGTATGACATCTACGCTAAATATTTTTTTACGTATTTATTAAGTTGAATAAGAAATAGAATTCAGACAATCAAAATCTCCTTGCAGTTATTATTTAAGCATTTAAAATATTTATTACCGTGATATTTTTACATGTTTAAATTATTGACGATCCGACCACCGCGTACCGTTCGGTGAGGAAGGTCTTCGATCCGGAGTTTACCGGACGACGCAGTGTGGGGTTGCCCCCAGCAAAGGGGCCATTTCTTGCTCTCATACAACAAACGTGATTAATTAAGTATTGTGTGTGTTGTTTGCTCATTTATTAATAACGTGCCTTATGTTGCATAGATAATGGTATGGAACCCTTCGTGCGTTGAGTCCGACTCGCACTTGACCAATTTTTTTGTAGAACTGTGTATTCATTGTTAACTAAAATGTCTGACTTTTATAGAATCTATCGACAAAATAGCGGGAACATAAAATTATGTAGGTATATTTCTTACCTTTTTATCTACGCGAAAGTAATATTTTACTTAACAGTTTATTTTTCTATTTGACTTTAAATTTAACTTTAGACGATGTATGACCAAATAACATTTTAGATCTAATCTCCAAAAGTAATAGCATAGCTTCGAAAAAACTTAAATTACCCTCATAAAAATATTTGTTTGGGATCATTTTCCTACCGTAAAGTTTTCGAATACAAAACGTTATACTATTAATCTAAGTTAAAATAACTATGTACCTTTTTATTATTTGAATCTAAACCCACAAGAAGGCGAGAAATAACTTGATGATGTTCACCTAAAATGTTCTTGCTCTTATAAATGACGGTAATTTTGCTTTATGAGGAAAAAGTGATGCGGGGTGTTGTAGCATCTACAACGACATAATACATAAGCGCGCGACGCCTGAGTTTGAGGGGTGCGGGCGCGGCGCGATAGCTGGACGATCGTCAACCGGCGGCGGCGGCGGGGTGCGACCGGGGGGTCAACCGGCGGCGGCGGGGGCGACCGAAGATATACTGACTCTTGCATCTAAGCTCATAGACCTCACACCGTTCTGTATAAATACTTCTAAATTGTAATCCATAATTACGGCGAATAAACCAGCCTATTGTTAAATACAGTCCACTATTTTATTTCACCCGAACACCAGGACTTCAACATGGTCCTTTAGGATCTCGCCGTTTTATTTTTTGGACTGCATCGAAGAAGGTCAAGAAACCATCCACGGAGCTCTTCATTGTAGACTTCAGCAGTGCAGATTGCTTCCATTTCAACAATTGCATAGCATCTACAACAGCCCGACATAAGGTGAAACGGAGGTCGACCAAACGCACTTTGGACCCTGCGAGTCTTCTTGCGAGGAAGGAGTTAAAATCATCATTTTACGGAAGGATCATAAATTTGTGAGTTCGTTCCAATTTATCCTAGTTTTAACTTCCTGTTCTTCGTCTTATTTTCCTAGGTTCAAAACTGTCTTTGCTTAGTGAGTGCTAATTTTAAACGCTTACTTACTGAATCATTTCATACGTATGTTTAATATCTTACATATAAACCGTTTTAATAACGCTTAAAATTTAAAAGTAATGAAAATAAATATTTTTTTTGCAAATTTTTTTTTCTCTCGCACGCTTTTTTCAAGCTTATAATTACCTACATACGGTTGAAAATTATAACCGTTAACTTCGTTTAACTTTAACTATCGCGTTAAGTATAACATCAGCTGATCGGCCGGCTCGTTTGTAGGTATTTGCTATTATTCGCATAATTCTTATCGTTCGCTCGCTGCATTCCTTTCTATTTATAGAACAATTTTGCTACCTGCTTTGCTACTTTCTTTGTAATATTTTTTCTTACGCTTGCATCGTTAAGTAGGTAATATGGCTGAAGCTAAGATGGATAAATTAATTAAAAGACGCGGAGGTATTAAGTCTAGGCTTACTATTTTCGGGAATTATATTACTTTGCTTAAAAGCTCTAAAGAACTCAGCCATTTACAGCTGTTAGATTTAGAAGGAAGGCTTAATAAATTCAATACCTTATATGCTGTTTTCGATCAATTACAGGATGAAATTGAAATATTATCTGAGGATTCCGACTGCGAGTGTAGTGAGCGGGAACTATTTGAAAACGAGTACCACGGACTTATTGCTCAGGCGCGTAATCTTCTTGGCGAGTTGCCGTCTACGCATCGCGAGCTTCATGCAGGTGCCGCAGCAAGTTCAGATGATTCCCAGGCATGTTTTCCAAAATTTAATAGCATAAGATTGCCAAAAATTGAATTACCCACCTTTCATGGTCACTACCAGCACTGGTTAGAGTATAGGGACACCTTTATTTCTTTAATTCATTCCAGGTCTGATATAGATGACATTAATAAACTACATTATCTTCGAGCGTCTTTAAAGGGTAGTGCCTTACTAGTTATCGATAGTCTAGACATAAAAGGCGATAATTACGCGAACGCCTGGCAATTGTTATGCAGTAGGTACGACAATAAAAGGTTACTTGTAAATAATCACGTTCAAGCTTTGTTTAATATTGAACAAATTCATAAAGAGTCTTCTCGAGCCATCCGGCATCTTATAGATATCACGAATAAGAATTTACGTGCTCTGTCAACTCTAGATCAGCCTACGCAGCATTGGGACACATTGATTATTCACATGATGGCAGAAAAGCTTGATTCTACAACTCGAAGAGAGTGGGAATCTCATAGAAACTCACTTAGTGATCCACCTTCACTTGATATTTTCATAACATTTCTTTGCAGTAGGGCGGACTTATTAGAAACGTTACAAGAAAGTAAAATAATTAAATTAAATAAAAATGAATCAACTAAACCTAACATTAATTTTCTATCAGAAATACAACAAAATAAAATATCTAATTATAATCAAAACAATAATCACTTGAATAAAAAATCATTAAAATGTCCTATGTGCAATCAAAATCATTTCTTATTTAACTGTGAAACATTCAGATCTCTTTCTATTGAAGATCGCATAAAAAAGGCGAGGGATTCTAGAGTCTGTCTAAATTGCTTGCGGCCAGGACATACAGAAAATAAATGTAAACTTGTCTCCTGTAGATATTGCAAAAAAAATTCACAATAGTTTATTACATTTACATACAGAGGCTAGCGAGCCTATTGTTTCAGTTAATAATTTTGCTAACTCAACTGAATGTAAACAGCTTACTACTCCTGCACATGTCTTGCTTTCCACAGCGCGTGTGAAGGTGCACGACTGCAATGGTGTCGAGCACATTGCCAGGATACTGCTAGATAATGGCAGCACTGCCAACCTCATCACAGAATCGTTTTGCGGTAAGCTGGGTTTGTCACGTCGTCGTACGAGCGCCACTGTGACAGGTATTAACAATAATATTTCTTGTAGTACAAGTTCGTGTAGTCTTACGATTAAATCTCTTCATAATGATTTTACAACTACAATCAATTGTCACGTCATACCGCAAATCACCCGAGTTTTACCGTCTTCATTTATAAATCTTGAGCATATACATATTCCTTCGGGATTATTCTTAGCTGACTCTTCCTTCAATGAGCCTGCGTCTATAGACATATTAGTCGGGGCCCAAACCTTTTGGTCAGTCTTAGGGAATAATTCCATAGATTTAGGTAAAAATTTTCCTAAACTATACGAAACCAAATTAGGTTGGTTAGTATCTGGTTATGTTGGGCGTCCTAAGTCCAACTCTTCTTCCAGTTCTTGTCATTTTATAAATCAGGAATCAAACCCGGATTTATCTCGCTTTTGGGAGTTAGACACGGTAGAAGTTAAGCCATCATTGTCTCCAGAGGAGTGTCTCTGTGAGCAGCATTTTTTAGAAAACACGACACGCAATAATGATGGTCGTTTTGTTGTAACTATGCCCTTGAAGAATGACCCCAAAGTCTTAGGCGAGTCTTATTTAAAAGCAAAATATCGTTTCTTGTCTTTAGAGCGTAAATTTTCAAAGGATTCTGTCCTTAGGAGTAGGTACATGCAGTTCATGAAAGAGTACGAATGTTTAGGTCACATGACTGAAAATTCTGACTTGAATGAATCATCATCACCTTCTCGTCTTCAAACCATTGAATACTTTTTACCACATCATGGTGTCACTCGTGAGTCAAGCGATACCACCAAACTTCGTACCGTGTTTGACGCTTCTGCGGTCACTTCCACTGGTATATCACTTAACGATATCCAGATGATCGGTCCAACGGTACAAGATGATCTCTATTCCATTTTGCTACGTTTCCGGCAGCATAAGTATGTTGTCACCGGAGACATAGAAAAAATGTATAGAGCGATTGAACTCAATCCGTCTCAACGCTCACTGCAACAAATAATTTTTCGATATAATTTAAATGAGCCTTTAAAAACTTATACTCTCAATACACTTACATATGGCACTGCCTCGGCGCCTTATTTAGCTACAAAATGTCTTGTTAGCTTAGCCTCAAGTGCACCAAATAATTATGTAAGACAAGCTATTGAAAGAGATTTTTATGTAGACGACTACCTAGGTGGATCTTCTTCAGTTAGTGAAACAATTTTCATTTGTAAGGGCATAATTTCCACTCTTCAGTCAGCTCAATTTAATTTAAGAAATTAGGTCAAACAGCCAGCAAATATTACAAGAATTAACATCATCATATCGTAATAATGCAGATAATGTCATGAAGTTCTCAGAAAGCGATAAAAATATTGCTTCTAAAACATTAGGACTGAACTGGGTCTGTGATTCGGATGTATTATCATTTTCCATTAATATTGAAATCCCTAAGAAAATAACTAAACGTCATATACTTTCCGTTATTAGTCAGATATTCGACCCATTGGGTCTCGTAGGTCCTTGCATAGTTGAGGCCAAAAGAATTATGCAAAATTTATGGATTAAACAGTATGCATGGGACGATGAAGTTTCAGTTCATATTAAAAATCGTTGGTTAGTTTTTGTAAATTGTCTTCCTTTTCTTAATGATTTACACATACCTCGTTGGGTTATTAGTGATGACTGTGATACCTTTGAATTACATATTTTTTCAGATGCTTCTGAGCAAGCCTATGGCACTTGTTTATATATCCGTTCATTACATAACTCGCATACAAAATTTGTACACCTTTTAACTTCTAAAAATAGAGTAGCACCGATCAAGCCCACGACAATACCACGTCTTGAACTTTGCGGAGCTTTATTAGCCGCGAGACTTTACAAAAAGGTATTATCGTCTTTAACACTTAATATAAATAAATGCTATTTTTGGTGTGACTCCACTATTGTATTAGGATGGTTAAATACCGCACCACATCAATTAAAAAGTTTTATTCGAAACCGGGTTCATGAAATTCAGGAAAGTACAGCTAGTCACAAGTGGAACTACGTACCGTCGAAGGATAACCCGGCGGATCTCGTTTCTCGGGGGGTGAAGGCCGATTCCATCGGTATCTCTTCATTGTGGTGGTCAGGTCCCGCCTTTTTAATAAAACATGAAAGCGAATGGCCGAAGTTCCCTAACGAGAGGCAAGATCTACCTGAGCTTATTTCTTGTTCTATTGCACTTGAAAATAAAAGCATAGACTTGTTTAGTAATTTAATTAAAAATAAATCAAATTTAATAAATATACAAAGAATAATAGCATATGTACAAAGATTTATTTACAATTGTAGAAACAAAATAAAACTAAAAGGCTTTTTATCTGTGTCTGAGTTACGAAACTCATTACATTTAATTATATACAAAGTTCAATTAGAGATGTTTCCTGAAGAACATGCTTTATTGAGAACAGGAAAGGCACTACCTAGTAAGAACAGACTTACATCTTTGTCGCTTTTTCTAGACTCTAATCATATTATTCGAGTTGGTGGCAGGCTCGATAACTCTCCATATAGTTATGACACAAAACATCCTATTCTAATTTGCAGTAAACATCATTTTAGTAAAATATTATTTTCCTATTTTCATTTGAAATATTTACACGCTGGTCCACAATTACTTTTAGCTAATATAAGACAAACTTATTGGCCTTTAGGTGGCCGAAACTTGGCAAAAGCTGTTGTTAGAAAATGTATTAAATGTTGCAGGTACAAAGCTGCAATTGTTCAGCCTATAATGGGGCAATTACCCGCCTCACGTACTAATTTAGAATTTCCATTTTTACATTGCTCCGTGGATTACGCTGGGCCAGTAATGGTAGCAGACCGAAAGGGTAGAGGTTGTAAACTCAGTAAATCTTATTTGGCTATCTTTATTTGCAATTCTGTAAAAGCCTGTCATATTGAGCTTGTTACGGCATTATCAACAGAAGCTTATATAGCCGCATTAAACCGTTTTGTATCACGTCGTGGAAAGCCTTCTAGTATAGTTTCCGATAATGGCACTAACTTCGTGGGTACCTTTAACGAATTAACTAAATTTCTTACTAAATCTAATCTCGAAGGTCGTATTGCACAGGAAGGTATTGAATTTAAATTTGTTCCTCCTTATAGTCCCCACTTCAATGGTTTAGCAGAAGCCGCTGTCAAATCTACGAAACATCACTTACGTAGACTTCTTCAACTTACTAATTTTACTTATGAGGAGTTAACCACTTGCCTAACTCAGATCGAGGCAGTTTTGAACTCTCGTCCTCTTACCCCCCTTTCCTCTGAACCACTTGATTTTTCTGTTCTCACTCCTGCCCACCTTTTAATTGGACGACCACTTACGTCGATTCCGCAACCAGCAGTATTGGCGAATAATATCAATACGCTTCAACGCTACAAAAGAATAGAGCTTATAAAGCAGCATTTCTGGAAGCGCTTCAGCTTGGAGTATGTTTCACTACTACAGGCGAAAACAAAATGGAAGTCCACTTCGTCAGAACTGAAACTTGGTTCTCTTGCACTTATTAAGGAAAAAACACTTCCTCCTCTTCTTTGGTCCTTAGGAAGAGTGATAAAACTGTATCCAGGCAGTGACGGTGTCACTAGAGTAGTAGAGCTGAAGACACCAGGCGGCACCATTCGTCGGGCAAACAATAATATTTGTCCACTTCCAGATCTTGAAGCTTCCAGCCTTCAACCCGGGGAGCATGTTGTAGCATCTACAACGACATAATACATAAGCGCGCGACGCCTGAGTTTGAGGGGTGCGGGCGCGGCGCGATAGCTGGACGATCGTCAACCGGCGGCGGCGGCGGGGTGCGACCGGGGGGTCAACCGGCGGCGGCGGGGGCGACCGAAGATATACTGACTCTTGCATCTAAGCTCATAGACCTCACACCGTTCTGTATAAATACTTCTAAATTGTAATCCATAATTACGGCGAATAAACCAGCCTATTGTTAAATACAGTCCACTATTTTATTTCACCCGAACACCAGGACTTCAACACGGGGCTTAGAATTATCGGCTTGGTAGGATGTGAAAAACATATCATCCTAACATGAAATATATTATCTTGTCTCCTTTAGATCCTATGCAATAAATAGCTTCCAATTGTTTTCGGTTTGTATTTATTAAATAGATTTTCCGAATATTGCCGCAAATTTCTCCGTCCTATTTTCTCCCTTCAATTGGTGGAATGAAGATAAAATAGAATATTAATGGTGTTGTCTGCCATTCCTGAGATCGTGGGTTCAATACCGAGTTACAACACATCGATACTACTATTTAATCTATTTTATGTTTTTCTCTGTATCTTGGGAGTACCAGAAGGAGTCGTGTGAAATGTTCTATGGAAAAAATCCAAATACTGAACCATGTATGTGTTTTTTTTACTAGATTCGTAAAAAGAAGGAGGTTGTCAATTCATCGTTATGTTTTTTTGTAATTTTTTATATGTAACTTTTAACTGCGTGATGCGGTTATGATTTCCGTGTGTTCCCATTGGCACCAGATCAGGATCTGATGATTGACTTCTGATAAATCGAGGAAAACCCTCAAAGAACAATGGGCGGTTTCGTCCCAAGTGTTGTAACATTTTTCTACCTACATCATTTGAAAGATCTCAACAAGTGTTATGTTTTTTTGTATGGGCGTAACTCTGTATCTCGTGCAGGGAAACTGTTATAGTGGTATTATTAATTTCATAAAAATGTTAAATATATCTTAATTAATTAGTCTTTTAATAACTATAGGACTAAAACCTTTTCTGATAATATGCACAGATGGCTATATAGTAGATGTGACTGGCCATCATGCTGCTACGACTTCAGATGCGACGATAATGAATGCCTATATTGAAAATGAAATGAATCCAATTCATTATGTCCATCAAAATAATGATACATTTGTATTAGACAGAGGTTTCAGAGACGCCATATCAACCTTAAAGACTTGGGGCTATCAAGCCCACATGTCTCCAACAAAACTTAGAAGTGAAAGCCAACTGAGTACAGTAGAAGCTAATAAATCAAGATTAGTTACAATCAAAGAAAAAAAAAATAGTAGAGATGGGTTGTAGAGATAGTGAATGGGTGGATTAAGCGCGATTTTAAAATATTCAGAAAAGAATATTTTAATCGGGCAATGACGCATTTATTCATTGATATACGCATTGCTGCTGCTCTTTTAAATACTTTTAGAGAGCCTTTAAAAGACCATCCTCGAGCTCACGAAATAATAGAAGTGCTAAATAGGAGAATTCATATGCCTAACACTCTAAGTGACTATGTTATCGAAAATAATATTAATCGACAGCGAGCTTCTTTTTGTACTATCACCGCAGATGACAATCAATTAGTGCAATTTCCATTATTAGCAGAAGAAGACCTTTTATTATTTTCATTAGGAACTTATCAAATAAAACTTGCACGGTTTTATTTGAGTGAACACATAAGAAACGGCATATACACAATAGAAATATGCATAGGAGCTATTCCAAACCTTGTGCGATACACATTTTAGATGATATTCTTTTGAGGGGGCGGATGAAATCGCGACACGTATCTGGTAGAATTTATTATTGGTACATTTTGATTAACAATAGAGCAGAAACACCGAGAGAATCAATTGCTCATTATTATTGCTCTTGTTTGACTGGGAATAAAACAGTAGGTACTTGCGCTCACATAATGAGTATCATTTGGTAGCTTGGCTGGGCAAGATACCAGCCAAGCATATTGTTACCGGCGACTTTTTTGGACGACATTGTTGTAGATGTGATGTAATGTCCATTATGAAAGGATAGGTACTACTAGTATAAATAAATATAAATACTGTGATACGATAAATATTCATGGACATTTCACACAACGTCCTCTGGTCCCAAGCTAAGCTTATATGCTTGTGTTATGGGTACCAGAATACGGATATAATACATAAACTACTTTTCTTTTGTAAATACATACTTATAATACATAGTAAACACCCAGACGCAGTACAAACATTTGTATGACAATTAAAAACATCACACAAATGATTGTCCTGACCGGGAATCGAACCCGAGACCTTGTGAACGGCAGTCCGTTATATGAACCACTAGACCACGAGGCCCGTCATAAAGAAACCTTTATAAAGAAACTGATTGTTGTATCACAAGTACCAGTGTATAAAGTGCATTGTTTAAGTTATATAAGAGAATTATTCAGCCATAATTGTACCATTTTCATCTGTGTGTTTATTAATAACTGTCTAAAATAACGCTTACTGACTGTGATTACTGTACAATTATTATGAACGTAATAAGTACCTATGTGAGTATGTAACACAAAATGTAAAAAAGTCTGTAAAGCATTATTTAATACAAAAACTGTTTTTTTTTTCATTTACACCCCAGAACTTTTGACCTGCACACAATTATAACAAAAACTTGAATTATTTATAAAAAAAAACTTAAGTGAACATGTTTAAACTAGTCGCAACATGTTACACGGGTTGGGACGCAACCCATACAATAATGCCCATTGTTCTTTTAAAGGCACATTATGTCGATTGAACTTTTTCTTAAAAATTACTCAATTATTCAGAAATCTAAAGAGATTGCCGGGATTTAGGATTATTAGGATTTAGGATTATTTAGCCGGGATTTAGGATTATTTAGGATTATTACTAGTCAAAGTTATCTTCGCGAGAAAGAAGACTTAACAAAATCCTACGCCAACACGCCTAGTTTTTTTTCTTTAGCTACAACATAAACTCTAATCTTTGTTTATCGAACTAGGGCAAAATTTATACTCTACTGCGTAAGATCCCAAAAAAAATTGTATAGAATTTTCACTTCACTTTAAAGCACGGTAATTTGGTAGGTTTACGTGAAAAGTTTTCCGGAGTTTCGAAAATCGGCGATATTATAGATTTTAATGTGTTCTTACCAAATTTCAATTTGGCCACCTCTTATCCTTGCTGCTCGCGATACCATATTAAAAAAAGAGGCGCATAAAAGCAGTTTTTGGATAATAACTCTTTTCAGACGCTGTTTACAGGAAAATATACTTATACAAAATAATTCTAGAGAAAATTTCCTACAATTTATGCATACACGTTTTTCATAAAGTCAAATACCGCGTATTACATTACGTATTTAATTTTAAGTAAAGATTAAACCAAGGCGTATTGTAGACATTATATTTAATTAAAATTTAATTACAATAAAATACAATTGTTATCCATTCGCAATGAGTGTCTGTGTCTAAATTAATTAGATTCTCCTATCTTACCTCCCAGATGTAAAGAAAATACTACTAGTTAGACGCCGTGTAAGACAGATATATTAGACGATTCTATTATTTGTACGTTAATTATACGTTACAAGAAAATAATTAAACTTCGGTGAATTGACCAGGTGATCATGTGGTGACGGATTAGGAATACAAGTGTCACCACCTGTTTCCTTCCCGGGGTATTGTGCAGCTAAGGAATATTCTATACAGTTAACATCAGCTGTTAGACGGAAAACTCGAAAATAAACCGAAAACTCGAAAAGGATGTTATTTAAACAAAGAAAGTAAAGAACGCTAACTGATCGATTGATGGAGTTAGTGCAAACCGCTCAATAGATGGCGTTGTACGAAAAAACATCGCACGATGTTAAAACTCGCATTGAGATGATTGTAGTGGAAAATTTGGTAAACATTTGCGTGAACCATAATAGCTCAGTTGGGAGAGCGACGGAACGGCATTCCGAGGTCGCGGGTTCAAGTCCCGCTTATGGTTATCATTTTTAGGGTTCCGTACCCAAAGGGTAAAAACGGGACCCTATTACTGAGACTTCGCTGTCCGTCCGTCCGTCCGTCCGTCTGTCACCAGGCTGTATCTCAAGAACGGTGACAGCTAGAGAGTTGATATTTTCACAGATGATGTATTTCTATTGCCGCTATTACAACAAATACTAAAAATAAAATAAAATAAATATTTAAGGGGGGCTCCCATACAACAAACATGATTTTTTTACCGTTTCTTGCTCTCATACAACAAACGTGATTAATTAAGTATTGTGTGTGTTGTTTGCTCATTTATTAATAACGTATGTTGCATAGATAATGGTACGGAACCCTTCGTGCGCGAGTCCGACTCGCGCTTGACCAATTTTTCCATTATAATTTAGTTAGTTTAGTAAAAAGCATAGCGTTCGCGAAATATAAAATCGCAAAATATTAATAAAATTAATGTAGGATGTTATTTGTGTACAATAAGTATCCCTTAACTGGCTTTTACAGCACCTTGAGGAGGAAAAGGGGTGGTGACATTTGTATTCTTGATCCGTCACTTTACGGAAATTAACCATTTTTATACAAAATTTAAAAAATAGTCTAAGAGGCTCTGGTACAAAGATATACATCATCTTGATTTTATGTTTTCCTTAATTTAATAATATTCCGAAATCTTGAAATTATAAATATTGTGTAATGAAACAAAATGCTTGCGTAAACATGTTTTTATTCCTTAAACAAGATTTACGACATTGTACTTTTGTTACACTAAGCACGTCAAACTTCGTAAGATGATTAACTGTTTAGCTAAAGAGGCCGTTTCTCGGCTGTTAAGTAACAACAACTTAAATACTTTGGTTATGGTGTTATTATTTTACTTAAATACAGTTCTAGGACAATCATTTCGTAGTTAAAAAGCTGATCAAATATGGGTCTTGCACACGAAGTGTACCGTTTTTATTTATGCTAATATTATAAACCTATAGAGTTTGTTTGTTTGTTCGCTAATCTCGGGAACCAAAGGTTGGATTTAAAAAAATCTTTTAAGTGTTGGAAAGTACATTTATCGAAGAAGGCTATAGGTTATACAATATCACGCTGCGAACAGGAGTGAAGTATAAGTAAAAATGATGCTAAACGGGGGAAAATTTTCTAAATTCCACGTGTATGAAGTCATGAGCAACAGCAATGTCAAATAAATCTTGCTGATCAGATCAGCTAGCAGCCGATAATAATTTCAGCTTAAAACAAAAATAAACATTACAACTTACCTTTCAAAAAGCTGTAAAATATAATCTTATATCTGAAACCATAAACCATAGAGATTATAAAGATTGTCAAATAAATTTTCGTATGTGATTTGTGAATCTAATATACTTTGAAAGATATTCCTATTCAGGGCAGAACAAATGGATGCTATTATTCGTGTGTAACGTCCGAATGTTATTAAGTGACTCTTTATTTTATTTACAATAGGTATCTTAAGGTAGCGTTCAATTCCAAGCGACGTGCGACTACTATATTGATCGAAAGTTTAATTAAATTTTTAGGTGCTGATGTCACGAAGTTATACCACAACGTTATATAAGGAATTCCTAATTCTAAGACCACTGCAAAAAATATTTAGCTGTGAAATTAAATGACGTGGAACATGACTTGATCCTATGTCATTTAGTGAATAAGAACACCTTATTAGATTACACCGCGCCTACAAGTCGCAAAACACTGTCGGTCCGAGAGCGCTACCACTGTTAGGACTAGCCACATATTATTATAAAACCCACCAACACGGTAAAAGTCACAGTTGCCCGTCGCTAGGCACTGAATGATACCTTTAGTACAAACATTTTTGTAATGGGTCCTGTAGTGCAGCGATAATAATTATAACGGACTGCCATACACCTCGTCACGGGTTCGACTTCTACAGATTATTGTGTGATTATTATTTAAATAGCGTCTGTGTGCTTGTGACATTTATCACAGCAAAGGAAGCTAAAAGTTTACCGCATGGGAATACATAATACATTTGATAATGACATACGCAATACAAGAAACATTATTAAACAGCTACGTCTCGCCAGAGGAATACCCACATCAAACCTAATTTAAAGAGGGGCATGTCAACAAGCTCTTACAAGTTATGAAAATTAATTAAGATGGCTTTTGTAAATTTATAACTACGTCACAAACATTGAAGTATAGATTTATAAGTAACGTGCAGTGAAAACCTTGAATACTTTCAACAAAAATGCGCGTAAAAAGTGGAATGAATTTTTAAGTTACTAATTATTTCTAGAAATTCGGCCCGGCTTTTCACAACAATAAAATAGGCCAGTGAAAGAATTTTGTAAATCGGTGTAGTAGTTTCAATGAGAGAATCTATTTTTTCACACTGATACCTAAAAAATAAACTGTTTTTTCTTTATAATATAGATATAGGTCTGATTTATGTGTGTTACGAATGCAGAACTTTTATATTATTACTAACAGTTGCCCGCGACTTCGTACGCGTAAAATTACGAAATCAAATCTTAACAAACAGAAGTTTACAACTCTACTCGATAGATGGCGTTGCACAGTTTTTTTAAATCGCGCTATGGTTTCGTTACACACTTAAGCTCGTCAATATTTTTATTGTGTTATCATTTCGTTTTCACATTTATAAATTAGTAAGGATATGGATAAGGATGTTAAATGAATTTATTTAAAATAAACTGCACACACACGCACAGTTTATTTTCAATAATTTAATTTAGCTTTCCTTGATAAATCTACCTACTATCTAACACTAAAATAATTTTCAAATGGGATAAGTGGTTCCTGAGATTAGCGCGTTCAAGCACACAAACAAACAAACAAACTCTTTAGCTTTAAAATATTAGTATAGATGGTATAGATGACACGTTGTGGTTATTGCGTTCCTTGGTGGGACGCCTATGTCCAGCAGTGGACGTAGAAAAGCTGATAGATGGATGAATAGTTTTATAGTAATATTTTCTACTCATACGAATCTAAAATATTGACTTCTGTTACTTTTAAATAGCTACAATTCCCTCAAATTAATTCTAACACACTTCAATTGGGCAAATGAAAACGATCTCAAAGATAAATGCGTTCGTTTCACAAAAAAATAAGATTACTCAAACAGGTGGAATGGTTTTTGAATTCCCTTGCGGTTTCCTTGGGATTTAAATGTGTTTTTGCCTTCGTATGTAATTTATCAGCTGGTTTACGATTAAGATATATATCTTTGGAGAAGTTTCTCTGGAGAATAATTTGTGTGTATCTATACTACTATATCTATACTCTATACTAATAATAAAGAAAGATTTGTATTTTTGTATGTAACGAATAAACTCAAAAACTACTGCGCCGATTTCAAAAATTCGTTTACCATTGGAAAGTTACATTCACCCTTAGTAACATAGGCTATAAAAGTAAGTCCACATTTGCGAAGCTGGGATGGGCTGCTAGTAAGTAAGGATTGTAGAAGCCAAAGATTTTTTAAGTTAACCCTAAATTTTTTTTTATTATTCTACTTTAAAATCTCCTCCTTTCTCTCCAGCCTATCTACGTCCCACTACTGGGCACGGGTCCCTCCACTTTAAGAGGGACCATGTTCCTCTTTACTCTTTACTTTATTCCACCTCCACTTTAAGTTGACCATAAGGTCGACTATGCCGCGCTGATCAGATTTGTTGGCATTGATGATGGTTTATTTTCGAATTGTCCATACCATGAGGAATAAACACTTGTATTCTTAATTCGTTACAAAACCGATTTTACTACATATAATTTTTAAAATTTTATGGGTCTACAAAAGGCGCATTTTTAATAAAAATAAGTCTATTTTAGACACATATCATTACATATAATTAGACAAAGAATTTTGGCAGATTTTGGGGGATTTACCACCTTACAAAAAAGCCTGGTCGATTTTGCTACACAATGGAACGCGCTATACATTATTGTAGAAGTGACTCTAGGGACACGCAAAAAGATATCGTTCTCAGGTGAAATTGGAATTTTATATAAATATAATAGCAATAATGCTTTAGGGTCCAGTAGCTGAAGGTCCGTGTCTGTGAAGTTCTTGTAGTGACGGATTATAAATACAAGCGTCGCATCCTCCCCAGGTGGCTGTAAAACCAGCTATGGAATATTATAAGCAATTAACATATACTGTGGAGTCTATGACAGGCCTCGTGGTCGAGTGGTTCATGTGACAGCCGCTCACGAGGTCGCGGGTTCGATTCCCGCTCGGTACAATTGTTTGTGTGATATTTGTCACAAAAATGTTTGCTAAGCACCCGGGTGTTTTTATGTATTTTAAGTATGTATTTACAAAAGAAAAGTAGCAAATTTATGTAGTCTATCCGTATTCTGGTGCTTATAACACAAGCATATATCTAAGCTTAACTTGGGACCAAAACAAGTTGTGTGTAAAGTCCATGAATAAATTTATTATTATTTATTATAATGAGACGGGACACTCGCAATTAAACCCTATGACAACAACGCTTGGTCAGCACGAGTAGACCATAAACCCTCACGAAGTGGAGGAGGCCCGTACACCACAGAGGAGCATTAACACAGAGTGAGACCAAACGGAAAGACCTTATGTATTTCGGGAAAGGTGATAGCTATTTGTTTAATTGCCGTATAACAACAAATATCAAAAATCACAATTTTTGTAAAGACGCTGCCATACAACAAGTATTATTTGCTAACCTTGATGACATCATATTATGATGTAATTATTACGGCTTGGATATCGTGAATATTAATATAATAATAAATAAATATTCATGGATTTTTCACACAATGTCCTCTGGTCCCAAGCTAAGCTTATATGCTTGTGTTATGGGTACCAGAATACGGATATAATACATAAACTAGTTTTCTTTTTTTTTGTGAATACATACATATAATACATCGTAAACACCCAGACGCAGTACAAACATTTGTATGACATTTATGGATATCACACAAATGATTGTCCTGACCGGGAATCGAACCCGAGACCTCGCGATCGGCAATCCATTACATAACCACTCCACCCCGAAGTCCCGAAGAATTATTATGATGATAACGATACGGAATTCTGCACGTGTAAGATCAGCTCATACTTGACCGGTTTTTTGTTATTAGAAGCAATCAAAAGTAGGATTAAGAACGCGTCTGCAGAACTGTTATCACTTTGCGATTCACATTAATAAGACAATATTATTAGGACCAAACCTATATCAAATTAATGTCTAAAGAATTATAAGTATAAGAAACACAACTAAAGTGAATCAAGGGCGATACACTTTAAAATCTATACTCTATACTAATATTCTAAAGCTGAAGAGTGTGTTTGCTTGTTTGAACGTGCTAACCTCAGGAATCACTTGTCCCATTTGAAAATTCTTTTAGTGTTAGATAGTAGGTACATTTATCAAGGAAGGCTATAGGCTATATAACATCACGCTGCGATCAATAGGAGCGAAACATCAGTGAAAATGTTGCAAAAACGTGTAACAAAACGGTTCTAAATTCTACGTGTTAGTTAAAAGCAAACAGCTAGTTAGCAATAAAAAGTTCAGCCCACAAACGTAACCAATCAAAATAAAATATCCTTTTCATTGCTGTAATGTGAAAAACAATCTCAGTGTGACTCATAAAGATATAAGAACCAATTTGCAAAGAATTACGTAACTTAGCAATTGTATCTATTGCGGCTAATAGCCAATTACGTTCAGATAATTTCTTGTTACTGTGAGAAATCAACGATTCTAAGAAATATTATTTCTTTAAACGTCTTTTGAGGGCTGGTGTCAAAGGCGAAATTTTTATTTCTAGTCATAAGGTAATTTGTTATTGCCCGAATGTCAAGGAGAGATATCTTATTTGTATGTTATTTTACGCTTTAAAGACTACGTTAGGGGTGACCTGGCTGCGTTTAAGATCGAGCATGGCAAATAGGAGAACCTTGCTAACGATAGGGCGATGTGGAGGGAACTGACAAAAAATATGTTTAGTTCAAAAACTAAAAAACACGCTAGAAAATCCTGAATATTTATATTATTGCATTGTCATCGGTCATTAATACTCGTATGTGTGCAAAATTTCAAATCAATCCGATTACTGTGAGTGGGTGTAAATCACTTTCAAAGATTCCGTTACATAGATTAATACATTGATAGATACATACCGAACTTATAAAAGTGTGTTGAAAAGGGGCATTCTTGTTCACGACAGAGCATGGTTCAGTAAACTTGACGAAGGAAGGAGGAAGCGTTATGAACGTGACGATAAACCACCTTGTTCTTCTGCCGCAACCTTTTCTTGTAGGTAAATTGGGCTAATTAGTCATCGGAAAAAGTGTTCGAAATTGCCACCACACACTACTTAAATCACCTGTCACAGATGACAGAGGCCTATGATGATGATGTTATTTTGTTTATTTCTACACTAGCTGTTGCTCGCAACTTTGTACGTGTAGAATTTATAAACCAAACCTGGACAAATACAAAAAACCATCCTCTTGAACCACTCTATGTACTAAAAAAATTGGTCAAGTGCGAGTCGGACTCGCGCACGAAGGGTTCCGTACCATTATCTATGCAATATAAGGCAACGTTATTAGTATCGAGCAAGAAACGGTAAAAAAATCATGTTTGTTGTATGGGAGCCCCCCTTAAATATTTATTTTATTTTATTTTTAGTATTTGTTGTTATAGCGGCAATAGAAATACATCATCTGTGAAAATTTCAACTGTCTAGCTATCACCGTTCTTGAGATACAGCCTGGTGACAGACGGACGGACGGACGGACGGACGGACGGACGGACGGACGGACGGACGGACGGACAGCGAAGTCTCAGTAATAGGGTCCCGTTTTTACCCTTTGGGTACGGAACCCTAAAAACCGCATCAAAATACGTTGCGTAATTTTTAAGACATAAGCTCACATAGGTACATACGTACAAAAATAACGACTTTGTTTCATTATAAGAAAAGAAATGACAAACTAAAGTCTATCTTGTTTTGTTAAAGACGTTCTAGGAAGCCTATTTAATCAATTATTTGGAGTACATAATAATGGTCTTATGTATTATGGTACTACTAGACTGTTAGTGAATGCTACGTATTACAAATATGTCTGTAACAGCATTACTCAGTACTTAGATTCTACACATCTTACCTACGCTACGTTAAGATACCAATTCCACATGTACAACTAAACCTAACTAAACTATTAGCCAAATATTGTTATAAAATAAATACATAAATATTAATAAACATTTCACACAACGTCTTCTGTCCCCTGCCTTATGCGTACAAGATATTACATATTATGATATACATTTCTTTGTAAATACATACTCATAATACATAGAAACACCCAGAGGCAGTACAAACATTTGTATGACAATTATAAATATCACACAAATGATTATACTGACCTCGAACCCGCGATTTCGTGAACAGCAATCCGTTACATGAACCACTAGATTACGCAGCCGAGGTTTGCAGTAATCAATTTTGCTACTATAATTTAATTTATAAAGTAACTATATTTTACAACAATTTGATTAAATTTGGTGAGGCAATAGAATTGCGGCAGAATATCTAAGTGTATGCTATACCTACCTACCTACTACATTCATGTATGAGAAACCTCGTAGCATCTATGTGGTTCAAATGAAGCAGCAACGTGTGTACAAATGTAACAAAGTACATTGTTTATAACGAATCTTGTTTATAAGTTACTTCATCGAGGTAATATTAGTCCAGTCAAATTACGGCTGAGAATGGGAAAAATAATCACTAAAATACCTAGTTTGGGAATTATGAAGGATCGATCGGGGGGTGTATTCTGAGGTGACTATGTAAGTCACACACATTGACGGGCTTCGTGGCGTAGTGGTTCATGTACTGGACTGCCGTTCACAAGGTCGCGGGTTCGATTCCCGCTTGGAACAATCATTTGTGTGATATTCATAAATGTCATACAAATGTCTGTTAGTACAAACATCTAGTACTAACAACGTCTGGGTGTTTTCTATGTATTATAAGTATGTCTTTACAAAAGAAATGTAGTTTATGTATTATATCCGTATTCTGGTACCCATAACACAAGCATAATAAGCTTGCTTGGGACCAGAGGACGTTGTGTGAGATGTCCATGAATATTTATTTATTTATTATTATTATAGTACCACCCAGACGCAGTACAAACATTTGTATGAGATTTATAAATATCACACAAATGATTGTCTCTAGCGGAAATCTAATCTGCGACCTCGTGAACGGTACTTCGTTACATGAAATGCTCCACCACCAACCCCTTCATTCACCTACTATATAAAAATAAGTCGGGTTTTCCTTCCTGACGCTATAACTCAAGAACGCACGAACCGATTTCCACGGTTTTGCATTCGTTGGAAAGGTCTCGGGCTCCGTGAGGTTTATAGTTCATTTTTTTTAATTTTTTTTTAACTTTTTTTTGGTATGGCAAAAAAACGTTTGCCGGGCCAGCTAGTCTACTATATAAAAATAAGTCGGATTTTCCTTCCTGACGCTATAACTCCAGAACGCATGAACCGATTTCCACGGTTTTGCATTCGTTGGAAAGGTCTCGGGCTCCGTGAGGTTTATAGTTATTTTTTTTTTTTTTACTTTTTTTTTGGTATGGCAAAACAGCGTTTGCCGGGCCAGCTAGTTCATTATAACACTAACTTCATTAGTTAGGTTTTATTAGTAAAGACTGTGACACAGAAATGTTCTTAGTTTTTGTTATTGCAACATAAATAATATTGCAAATTTAATCTATCGTTTTACATTTAACATAGCTGTAGTTCATTTGTACTCAGTATAAAAGTTAATAGTGGTACCAATTGTACATGCACAACTAAACTTGATTTAACTAAAAAATGAAAACAACTATGGCGTATTTTGATTAATTGGCTATTTCATTGTGCACATTTTTAATAATTAAAATCGTTTGACTATGTTATACAGATTTTCTAATAAAAATGTTCGGGTAACAATGCCGAATAATAATAATAATATTAATAATAAATACTCACGGATATTTTACACAACGTCCTCTGGTCCCAAGCTAAGCTTATATGCTTGTGTTATGGGTACCAGAATACGGATAGAATACATATACTACTTTTTTTTTGTAAATACATACTTATAATACATAGTAAACACCCAGACGCAGTACAAACATTTGTATGACATTTATGGATATCACACAAATCGGCAGTCCATTACATAAACCACTCCACCACGAAGCCCGTCTCTATAATGTTATAATAATGTTATTGACACTATCAATTTTCAATTTTTAGTAAAGTTAAGTTTAGTTGTGCACGTAGAATCGGTACCAATGTATTTAGTTGTAATAGACCTGGACAAACTTTGTACAAACATTATGTTTACAGTTAATGTCGGCTATAAGAGTAATCATTCATGTTTATACAAGGTTGATACGACATATGGACTTTTCTATAAACTGGATATACTAGGTAACATTTTTAAGCTCTGTACCAAAAATCTAATAAAAACAAGCAATAGTTTAGACGCAAATTAGGTTAAAAGTTTTAGTACTATAAGAACACGATGTATCTTTCGTTACAGCTGATAAGTTTATAGGCAAAGGTCATCTACCTTACATTTTTACAACGATTAATTACGGTACATTTTACGATGCAAGTTGCCATTCTTCACTATTCAAATCACTTGCACTTTTATTACGAAAGTGACCAAAATAACAAAAAAGATGCGCTTGAATGAGATAGAAAGTTGCTATTGTACCTTAGATTATTTACACAGGTTGGTTGGAGTGAAAAGCTATTTAGTAGGTATGTTTGAAAAAAAAACTACTCATTTTTGGTGTTATTAATTTTTATACTGTATCGAATCAATACTATACACCTATAGTATACGTAGTCTAATTTAATGCCCCTATGTCGTATCAACTCCGTATAGGTACCATCTTTGTTTGAATAATACGACCCTGAAAAGCTTTCCAAAATAGTTAACACCCATTGGGTTTGCTTATTATAGTATTAGCTGTTGCTGCCAACTTCGTATCCGTAGAATTTAGTAAGTAAATAAAAAAAACTTAACAAATAAAAATTTTGCAAAAAAACCGATCTTTATGAACCACTCTATCTATAAAAGAAAACCGCATCAAAATCTGTTGCCTAGTTTGGGAAATATAAGCTCACATAAGAACATACATGCAAAAATAACAAATTTGCTTTATAAATAAGTAAGGATAATTTTATTTATTTCAAAATCCGTTGCGTAGTTTTATAGATATAAGCTCACATAAGGACAATGCATACAAAAATAATAAATTTGTTTTATAACAAGTAAGGATAACTCAAAAGTCACAAGTGAAAATTACACTTCGAATAGAATAGACATTGAGTTTTTTGCGAGTTTTCAGTCTCTCACAGGGGGTGTTATCTGTATGCAATGTCCCTTAGCCGGATTTTACATCACCCTGGGTAGGAAAAGGTTATTATAAAGTAAAAATGCAATTCTTGTATTATTATTACAAAAGGAAATATGAGATACTTACATTACGAATTTCCTTTGTATATTTGAATAGGACATAATATAATAGACCTTTTCAAATATAATAATACTGAGTGCGACCTTTGTTCATTTGGTTTTTGTATAGTTAAGAGCTAGTTTAAACTTATACCTACTGTTTTATTATCACATATAACAAAGTATAATATGTACCTACTAATATTATAAAGCTGCAGAGTTTGTTTGTTTGTTTGAACGCGCTAATCTCAGGAACCGCTCGCGCTGCTCCGATTTAAGAAATAAATAAATATTCACGGACATTTCATACAACGTCCTCTGGTCCCAAGCTAAGTCAAAGTCAGAGTCAAAAATTTTTATTTCAAGTTGGCATGTTTTACAAGCTAATTTGAAACGTCAGAAACTAGGTGTTTGTTTCAAACGCGAATCCTATGGAGAAGAACAGACAAGAAACTCCATGGATTTTTTTTTTCATTTCAGTTCTTTTTTTTTTTTCAATAATATTATATATAGTTGTATCAGGGGTGTGAGAATGATGCCGATCAGTACAATCACGACTAACTTAAACTAACTTAATAATAAAAATAAAAAGCCTTGTTGGAGCAAATCGACCAGTCCCAGCAGAAGGCACCCATTCACGAGTATAACGCACACATCAGCCCCGCACAGCTCGACCATTTTGTAGGGAACCGTGGGACCCGACGTGCAACGCTACCAACTTCGAGACATTTGAGTGGCTCCGTGGCACAGTACACAAAGCAAATAAAAAACAATAAGAAATATACAAAAGAACACACTAGGTTCGGCATAATGCTCACACTTTTACAAACTCATTAAGAGGGTACTGTACTCCTCATTTAGGTATTTGCCTTAGGTATTGCTATCCCTATTTCCGAGCGCCGCGCTGAAAGGGACCAATATAGATGAAGCGTATTTTACCTACAAATTCTTTGAAAAAAGACGTTTCGTACTTCCGTTTTCTTTTCGCGAAAGTTAAACCGATTTTAATAGTTTTTGCGTTATATCTTCTAATATATAAAATTTACGTGTCACAGTGTTAGTTACCGTACTCCTCCGAAACGGCTTGACCGATTCTTCTCAAATTTTACATACATATTCAGTAGGTCTGAGAATCGGCCAACATCTATTTTTCAAACTTATTTAGTTTTTTTTTTGTTTTTCAAAACAACGTTTGCCGGGTCAGCTAGTCTAATATATAAAATTCACGTGTCACAGTGTTAGTTACCGTACTCCTCCGAAACGGCTTGACCGATTCTTCTAAAATTTTACATACATATTCAGTAGGTCTGAGAATCGGCCAACATCTATTTTTCAAACTTTTTTTTTTAGTATGGCAAAACAACGTTTGCCGGGTCAGCTAGTTATAGATAAAATTTCTATCACTTTCTTTTGTGGTAAAACTTTACCAAATTTGTGTGATAGACGCTGCAACTTTATCTAAAGAAAACCGAAAAAAGTGGGTTTTTCGGATCGTCATATTTCTTTTAGTTATTATGTTTTTAAAAGAAAGTGATAGAAGCATAGATATACTCTTTATCTATACTTATAATATGTATAATATAACGCAAAATCTATTAAAATCGGTTTAATTTTCGCGAAGAAAAAAACGGAAGTACGATACCCATACTTTTGTATGGAGCATAATTTGGTATCGTCCCGTCTTAATAACTAATTACAATATAGATATTTATAAATATAAAGTTTCTGACAATATACACAATCTATTAGTCAAACAATACTTGAAATCATAATACTGATAATTAACAGAAGTTAACTGACATCAACAAAGCGAGAAAATGCTAATACAATTAAGCAGACAATATTTTCCGTATTAATAAAATTATTTATTTCATTGCCAGAGGGCCGCTGCGAAGTGAAGACCAAAGGTAAGGCAAAGGTAAGGCGAAGGTTATATGCTTGTGTTATGGGTACTAGAATACGGATAGAATACATATACTAGTTTTCTTTGGTAAATACATACTTATAATACCTACATAGTCAACACTCAGACGCTGTTCAAACATTTGTATGACAATTAGAAAAATCACACAAAGGATTGTCCCGAGCGGGAATCGAATTCGCGACCTCTTGATCAGCAGTCTGTTACATAAATATTATGTATTTACAAAAAAAAGTGGTTTATGTATTCTATTCGTATTTTGGTGCCCATAAAACAAGCATGTAAGCTTAGCTTGGGACCAGAGGACGTTGTGTGAAATGTCCATGAATATTAATTTAAAAAAAAACATTGCTCAAAATGGTTAGTGACAATAACACAATTCGGCAATGTTGTTTACTTTTTTTATTATAAAATCTATGTGTTATAGACATATGGCCTTATTCATAATGACTTATCGGAGGTTTAAAATTTCGCTAAAATCGGTTCGCGATAATTGTCAAAATCTGTTATTCATAATAGTCTTTTTACGCTAAAACGTTTATTATCTGTCCGATAAAATCTCCTTTTAAACCTCTGATAAGTCATTATGAATAAGACCATAAATAACCATTTAAGTTAATAAAAATGTACACAACGAAATAGCTAGGTAATCAAAATACACCATAGTTGTTTTCTTTTTATTTAAGTTTTGTTGTGCACGTAAATTGGTACCATTGGCTACTTATTTGAAAGATATAACACAGTTTCCTATAACCAAAATCAATACCGTACAATTCCATAGTAAATTGAATTTACAGAGTAATTCCCAAGTATAGACAGTTATTGCGATCGGAGAGTCACGTACTGTGACAGGTGGCACCGCTTTAATTGTACAGTAGAAGGCTATTCGCTAAACAACTTAATGGTTTCAAGTCACGTAATAAATATCGTTCGTAATAATTCCCAGATTTTGGTGATTTGTACCTGCTGAAAGTTTATGTGCTCTGCGTGTATTTGTATGAAAATGTATGAAGAAATTAATGACGGGGTTCGTGGTCGAGAGATTCATAAAATGGACTGCCGATGCCAGCGCACAGAATATGACAGTGGTAGAAAAACTGAAAAATGAGCTGTTATCTTGGTATGGTCATGTAATGAGACGGGAGGATAGTAACATTATTAGGAGTGTTCTGATAATGAATGTAGATGGAATCAGTGATAGAGGAAGAATGAAGAAAAAATGGATGGATTGTGTAAAAGAAGATATGAAAGAAAGAGAAGTGAATACAGAAATGACGTCTAACAGAAATGCATAGAAGAAAAAGTCATGTTGCGCAAATCCCATATAAAGGGATAAGGGTGGGGCGATTAAGAATGCTCATTAAAAAGCACTTTCAAAAATGTTTTTCGTTCTTCTGGTTAAGCTAAATCAATTAACACCAGAGAATTTTCATAGAATACTCGTCGCTCTTACAATAAAACATTATCTCTTGATGTGCCTATTAATAATATGTAAATAAATTGTATTCACTTTGCTTGTGTATTGTGATATATTAGATAGGTATCAAATAAATGAGAAAAGTTTAAAACCTCATTTCAAAAACAATTACTCCACATCAAAGCTTTGTTGTACGTGAACATATTGAGAAAAACACGAATATATCATGAATACTTAAAGCATTCAATCCAACAAGAGTTGGTATTATCAGACGACACCATTGTAATAGGATCTGCTGAAAACTCAGGCTAACTACGGATAGTGTCATCTCTAAGTACCTTTTTTTTTTTTTTTTTTCGCAGGGGAATGCTTTTACGCACACCCACTCCTGTCATCTCGGCCAACACCGTCATGGTAGGAGTGGGTAGTGTCGGACTCACCGACGAGCGGAATACCGACTAAACCTAACTGCGGCGCTCTCCACGTCCTTTTGGGGCGCCAGAGGTTCCCTGTTCCGGACTCTCTCTGACGCTCCGACGTTGGCCTGGCGGCACAACACCCGGTGTCGCAACACATTAAGGCGGGTGGGGTAGGCGGGCGTATTCGCGTCGCCTCCTCCCTGGCCTTGCTCGGCGGAGCGGGTCTGCGTTGGCATCTGCTTCACGCTCCCGCTCCGCAGCCTCCTTCAGGAGCATGACAGCTTCACTGAAGTCGGCGACCGCTTGCCAGCACCTGTCGCTGTTAAGCATGGCGCTGATTACCGCTTTCAGCGACAGGTCCCCGCCTATCTCCTGGGTGAGGGCCGTACGCTGTGCCTGCCAGGCGGCGCAACTATCCAAGGTGTGGCGCGCTGTGTCCTCGTGCGCACCACACGACTTGCAAGAGGGCGAGGACTCCCTTATCTCTAAGTACCTACTAGTTGTTGCCTATAACGTTGTACGCGTGAAGTTAAAAATCTATACCATAACACAGTATACAAAAAAACTATCCTCTTAAACCACTCTATCTATTAATAAAATCTGTCATAGTTTTGAAGATATAAGCTATAAGCATAGGGACATACATACAAAAATAACGACGAAAAAAGATGTGTGGGATGATTTCGTGTAATGCCTGCGCATGAGTAAATCGTTTATTTATTCATATGGTGCATGTGTAGCCATAGCGGCTAATGGAATGACCGGTCCTCAAGGCACGTTGTCTCATTGTTGCGTTGTGAGAACGCAATGGCGTTACCTCGGCACCACCTTGCAGTACTTGCCCAACCTTGCAGTATATTTTGTCAAAGAAAATAGCGTGTGCAACTACTCCTTTTAATTTTATACTCTAAGTATGAGCCTGATGTTATATGTTAAATTAAAATTGAACTTCAAACAATTGATGTTAATGGTTGAGTTTTCAATGAATATATTTTGATATTAATTCTGTAGATGGCAACAGTCATTATTATGCATAGTCAATTGAAAAATAAAATACTACAGATATACCAGATGGTGGGTTGACGTTTAAAATTGAGGACAAGTAACTTTAGCCTGGCGAAATCGTACTTCATAGAATAATGACGTTAGATATGATGTATAGCCTGTATTATAGACACACATAGGTACATTTTCACGCACACATAGATAAGTAAGTGGCCTTAAGTGGACTGAGTTATGATTTCATTTATTTTTTTTTTATTAATTTTATTGACTGGTATTGAAAACACGAGTCACCAATAACTATGATAGTTTAAAGCAGTGTCGTGTAGCACTCATATTTTAATTTATATTTTCCAAGAAAAAAAAATTTACAATGTAAGAGATTTTATAACCCAACACAGATGTAGAAAGGTTGTAAAACATTTTCTAATTTCCCACGAGACAGAAATGTCACCTGATGTACGTGAGAATGATATTATATGAATTCCTTGTTATATCTTTAAACCATATGCTTCTGTTTTGCTTTTTCTACAATCTTATTTATTTGTCTTAATTAGCATTTTATTATGTAGGTCTTATTTCAACTTTAAACCAGGTTCAAGCACTTGGTTAAGAAGGATACTGACTCTTCTTAACCAAGTGCTTAAATCGGCATTGAATTGAATTTTCCCCGTCTTTGCAACTAATTTAATTGCTGCCTCGCTCCCATTGGTCGCAGCGTCATGATATATAGCCTTCCTCGATAAATGTACTATCCAACACTAAAATAATTTTTGGACCAGCGGTTCCCGTGGTTAGCCTGTTCAAACAAACAAATTCAGTTCAGATAATTATTATATTTTGATACCTGAAATACATGTCAGCAAGTTACATAGATAGGTACTAATGCGGGCGAAGTTGCGGATACAAGCTAGTAATATTTAATTGTAAAACGTGTCATTTACTTATTGTAAATTAAACAAGCATTACCTTCACAGAGTAATATGGAAGTTATCTGAAACAAGTCTAAAACATAAAGTTAGAGACCAAACTTCAAATATTTGTTAGGCAACTTTTGGTTAGGCAAAGCGTTGCGGTCACTCCTGTGGTCTTCAGAGGTATATCGGGAATGAAACTATTTCCTTGGCTACAGTTCTATATTTTACTCACCAATAAAAGAGAAAAAAAATCTCAACATTGAATTCTGATTAATTATCCCAACAAAAAGAATTTTTAAAATTTTACAAACAAACAAACTGTTCAGCCTTCATAATATTAGTATAGATGACGCTTATACACGTAAAAAATCATAACAGAGAAAAAAATCGCAAAAAAGTAAATAAATGGATAAATTCGATCCGTCAATGCGAAAAAAAAAATTTGTACAACTGCCGCAAATTCTAAACACACATAAAGTTGCACCTTACATCTTATCTACAATGTATCAATGTCAACCCGCAGGCCAATATAGTATAAGGAATTTCTCAATTTCACGGTAAACTAAATTCTTTTCTTTTGAACATGTTTACCTCATTTATTCAAAGGAGCTAGGGTATTTCTTTTGTGAAAGCGCTTTCCTTGATGTAAATATTTACTGACACTACTTGCTACGGTGTGTTACTTTGCAAACCTATTTGTAAGAGTTCTTTGTAAACTTTAAAACTTTTACTAGCTTACATGAAAGTAAAAAGTTATGTATGTGATAACGACGTCCGACAAGTATGGCTAGATGTATGAGTGTGGATGAAGCCAAGGAAGTAGGTGGAGAACTGAGGAGAGACTTTGCCTCCCTGTATGTTTTTTATCGCCTGTATAACGGGATGTGTTCTGAAGAATTATTTGACATGGTGCCCACGGCCTCCTTCTATCATCGCACCTCTCGCCATCGGCAGCGAGTTCATTGTCACACCCTAGAACCGTTACCATCCCGTACTGTACGATTCGAGCGCAACTTTATCCCACGTACGATCAGGTTGTGGAATGAACTCCCTGCCATGGTTTTCCCACAGGACTACAGCATGGGGCTCTTCAAAAAGGGCGTCAAAAGGTTCCTGCAGGGTCGGCAAAGTGCGGGTGCCCTCTGGTGTTGTAAGCGTCCATAGGCTACGGTAATCGCTTACCATCAGGCCAGCCGTATGCTTGTTTGTCACCCTAGTCATATAAAAAAAAGTATGTTTGGATCGTAGCGGATGGCACTCTATAGTTTCTGCCTACCTCAGTGGGAAAAAAATCTAATGTCATAATGATGATGATGTTTATGCAGATAATAATAACATCAAAACAAAAATAAAAAAAATTAATCCATCTAAACATATTTTTTAACAAAATTCTGTGCCCAGAACTTAGCAAAGTTCTAATCCTAATTTTGGATAAAATGGAACTGATGGATGACTAATTAAAAAATATATTTCGATAATTGATTTTAATAAAAAAGTTTTCATTTTTGTGTAAAATTTATATTTTTCCTAAATGCATTACATGTTTAATTTTAAGTACATTATAAGTATAATAGTCTAATGTATTCATATTTACAATTCATTATACAAAACTAACTGTATTATGAGTATAAAAAATTTATTAACTATATAATATTAGTTTTTACTACTTTAATATTAGTATTCGAAATATATTACACTTAGAATATTAAAGTAATAGAAACCGAATGTTTTCTTTGACAAATATACTGCCATGTCTGCGAGGAGCTGAGGTAACGCACACAAACAGAATAATCTATTTTCATTGGTCGCTGTGTAAGCCCCGCCCTAAATCACGTCCCGTACGTTAAGAGATTACAGTGTCGGGACACAGTGAGTATGAGCATTGCTCTTTCAGGGGAGTTCGTCTTAAACTTCTGTTGGATTAAATGCTATAAGGTATTACAGCTAAATATAAAAGAAGAATTTAATCAAAAGATTTTAAAAATTGCTCATGATAAACACTGTTCACTATTCAGTGTAAAGTTATAACTTAATTGCTATATATACAAATCAATCTACAGAAATAACTGTATTTACTAATAACTATTAAGAGATCTTTATTATAAAGAGGGAAAAATAAAAGTGGCTTCTGGTGAGGAAAGAAACTGTTTCGACGAAAAGCCTTATTAAAAGTTAATTAATATCTTATACCATTTAACAAATGTACTTAAGTTTCATACACTTTCCATTCTAAGAAACATACAAATTTTCAGTCTCACATAATTTTTTAATACTTAACTTTTTTATAACTATGCATGGTTTGGTATCAATGATCGATAGAATAATCTTAAACTACAAGCAATTATCATTGTGTTTGTCATTCCTGGCATTTTTTAATAGATTGGTTTTCAATTTGTTAGTTTAATTATTTTTCCTGCACTTGTTCTATATTGCTTTGGTATCATCGATAAAAGAAATCAATGAACACTATCGATTTTTCATTTCAACTTTTTTCACCGTCCCTGTACTTGCTTCTGTATCATTAGATGAACCAGAATTAGAATGTTCTAGTTTCATTGAATCACTTTTACTTCTATCACTGCCTCTTTTATTTTTTAAACTTCTGTTTAAAATAGAAGGAGTTCTATTCTTCTTTTGTTTAATTTTAACTACTTTTTCTGGTGGTTTATAAATACTTTCCGTTCTATCTTGAAGTTTATTTAATCCAAATTTTGGTTTAATATGCGCAGTCTTTTCTAAGTTGCTCACATCTGGTAAAAGTAAATCGCTGATGCACACATAATCTTCCTTTGATTTAGAAGTTAAAATTCCAGGATTAATTTTAACAGGTACTATTTCTAATTTCTTTTCAAATATCGTTTCTGGTCCCTTGGAATCTAATACATCATCCATATTAGTTGGGGAGTCGACACCTCCAACCAGCTCCTTAATAAGCTTATCCTCAAACTGTTCATAAGCTACTTCATTATCAATATCATCTTCTTCGTCATCAGAATAAAACGATGAGAATGATGATATAGAACCCTGTCTTGAATGAAAATCATCAGGCAAGCGAACTCTAGGCCCTGTAGTTGAAATGCCAACTTGACTTGGCGATGGAGTGATTACTATCTTGGGATCTTGTGATAATGGAATGTTACTTGATGCTATAATTACTCTTGGAACTCTTTCTTTGGCTAATGTTATATTAGTTTCAGGTGTATCGCACAAATTAAGTTTTTCTGAATTAAATGATGAATTATTTGGGCTGTCTTGACATGGTTGTAAACTATCAATGTTCTCATAGTTATTAACAGGCATGTCTTCATTAATTCTCTTTACATTAGTAGCATCGAATGATGATAGCATTTTAGTATTTTTATAAGCAAGACGCCGTTCTAATGTTGTAGTTCTTGGTGGGGGTTGAGGTGGAACTCTGGGACGATCAGTTTGACTATCTGATGAATAACTACGAAACGTTTGTAGCGAATTTGGTTGTAAAGACAAACGTTTTTGCATTTTTGGTAAATCTGGTAGTACTTTGGGAAAGTTTCTTCTTTTTATGTGCAATAGTGCTTCTTCAGGAGTCATTGTCTCTTTTAACTGATCATCTCTAGATGTTACGTTTATATCATTTCTAAACGTTAGAGGTGGTAGTATATTTATAGCGTTACCACATTCCATTTTTTCCATCAGTTTGTCATAATTTACATCAGTTACTGGATCAGATGAGGAATGTTTATGAGATATTACTAAAGGTTTCTGATCAACCGATAAAGTAACTGAATTTTTGAATGTTTTCTCACCCTTTTTTAATTCATTACTAATAATAGGTTCGCCTCTTTCCAATTTGTCGAGAGATTTTTGCTTTACTTTGGAATGTGTATTCTCATCGACATCAAAAGATTTTGATATTTCAATTGGTTCTTGATTTAGTATTGAATTAGTTCGAGCAGCAGGCGTGGCATCAATAGCTACAGATACTTTTTTCGATTTCATGCTTTCAGTTCCTTTACTTTTTAAAGAATCATTCGACTTGGTTGTTTCTTTGACATTGCTTAAAGATCGCTTATCGCTTATTGAAGACTGAGAGCCAAGAGCTGAGGTAGATGTCGTTTTTTCGGAAGTTTTTGTTTTACTATATGTTTTTGAAGCAATACTTTTCGAATTCACACTTTCGTTTATATTTAAATTCTTTTTTCTAGTCGTATCTGGCAGTAATTCTTCAGATCTTGTAAATGGTTTCACTATACTCATGTGCTTCTCAGTAATGTCGGAGTTAGATTTTCGTAGAATACCTGGTGAACATCTATGCATAACTTCGTTTGCAATCCAGTCCCTTACTTTAGTATGAGCATCAAGAGTACTTGTCGATAAATGCCTCCGTAATTGAAATCGTTCTCGAAACCCTCCGGAATCATCGGATTTTGGTGTTTTACACACTTCCGATTTTTTCTTCCGCTTTTTTGTATCACTTTTCTTATTTTTGTTAAAACTCATAGATTTTATTACATTGCAACCGTTTTTTATAGTTTGTAATGCATTTTTATCATCTTTGGTACTCTTTTGACCAATTACATCTACTTCACCTCTTTCAGCACGAGGTTGTCGAGAATTGTCGAGTACTTGTTGCTGAAGCCTAAGCTTACGTTTTTTAAAATACAATATGGAACAAATACCTATATTTATAGCTAGGAAAAGAATGCTTAGTGAAATTATCAATGTAATTGTTGTACTAGATGTTTTCATTGGGGTATTTACTAAAGGCTTCAATGTAGACGAATGTGCCGTAGCTCTTTCCATTAAACCGGATGGTATAGGCCGTGATGGTTTATCTATTGACATGATTTGTTTGTATATTGTATTGCTGTCAGATCTATGGACCGGTTGAGAGTACGGTGTATATTTACCGTAACTTGATGAAGAATAACTTGGAGTTTCAGCTACATGTGCTGCCCATATTTTACGAACTTTATCTGAAAAGCGGAAATGTTTCTATAATGATAGTATGTTATCACTAAATAATGAATGAATCATATTGAAAAGAAAATGATGATATTTTTTTAATCTGTTATCTTCTCTGTATTTTAAACGTTTTTTACTTCGTCCTATGATTACTATTTTATTTAATTGATGCTGTTAAAATGCATTATGCATACCTGTGGGATCACTGTTGGTTTTCACTGCTATTTTATTAGCCACTGGTTTTGGTCTATGTGTTATTGGTGTATATTCATATAATGGATCTACCACAAATTTGCTCATTTTATTCGGCAGTGTTTCTGACCAAAACTTTGTATAATTTGACCTGTACCATTCTTCTTGAGATGGTGGGACATCTGCAAACAAATTTAATTTCTATTAGCAGGTTTTTAAGTCAATATTAATTCATATTCTCTAACACTTTCTCGACTCATTTGTTTAAATAAAACTACTTTTTACGGATTTAGACGCGTATATTTGTTTTAAATTTTGTCCCGACGTTTCGGAGACTTTGTAGTCACCATGGTTTCACATTACAGCTCAGTCTCACCCGTGACCATGGTGACTGCAAAGTCTCCGAAACGTCGGGCCAACATTTAAAACAAATATACGCGTCTAAATCCGTAAGAAGTAGTTTTATTTATTCAATATTAATGAGTTTATTATTTTATTTATCTGATCATAATAATCATAATAATTAATAGGTAGCAACGTATTGATTATTATGCTATTTTAGCTCATATAAGATGTAATAAATTAGACATAAACATTAAGCAATTGATACCATTCTCTTCTTTCTCCCATTAACGTCCCATTGTTGGGCTTAGGCCTTCTCCATTTTGGGAGTGATTATTGTCTACTATTGCGGGCGATCCAGATGTGTTGGCACAGAGTATACTTTTAAGTTTTCCGTCTCTCACAAAAGATGTTATCTGTCCCTTAGCTGGCTATTACAGTACCCTGGGAAAAAAATTAAGCCATACGTTTCGATACTAAATTAAGTAGTTTGAAAATAATGTATTTACATACTTACCAAATCGTAGATAGTTTTGATGGTTACTCTCATATTCAGGCCATTCCAGGCTATACAGACTCCAATATCTCTTGTCTAAATTATTATATTTTACTTGAGAATGAAAGTTTGGTGAACTGTAACAAAAATGCATATTCTTACTCATTATAAAAAAATATTTATTTTTGTAAACATATCCCCATGTGAACTTATAATTTTAAAACGGATTTCGATGCGGTTTTTTTAATAGTTAGAGTGGTTTAGGAAGATGGCTTTTTTGTATAAGTTCTTAAGACGATACCAAAATAGCTTCGTGCATTTTTCTATGTACGAAGTTTTCATTGTTTCTTTAGATTGAATGGCTAGAGCTCTAATTTTTAAGTAAGGTAAAAGCACCTATTACCGAGGTAAATCGAGGAAGTTTGACTTTAGAATAAAATATTTGGGGGATCAGGACTTTCCTCGATAAATAAGGATTTTTTTAACGTTTTATAGACTTTAAATTTCGTACTTCTCTCATTTCTTTTTATTTACTTTAAAGCGTTATTTTTATTAAAATTATTTTTAGCCAGCGTTACTACTTCATCTATTACCGAGGTATGCCTTACTATTTTTATCCATTACCGCGGTATATGTCTCCTATTACCGAGTATAGAAGAAAAAATATATCTGCTGTCCTGATGGTTCCGTACAAAATAAAATACACACAACGCTGAGCTTGACATGCTGCTGCCCGTGCTATGGTGTTCTTTCATTGACTTAGTCGTCTTTTACGACACCCACGAGAAGATTGGTGGTATTATTCGTAGCCGGCACCACACAGAAATTATTTTAAATAGGTATTCATTATCATAAAACAATAATTACCTACTAAGTAAATATATCTATTCAGAAACGGTACCCTACATACGGATACTGATTGCCTTATCACTCGGTATCGGTAATAGGTTCTGTTCTCGATATATGAAAACTCTATTTCCGAGTACTTGACACTCGGTAATAGATTCTGGTATAATCTATTACCGAGGTATGCCGCGGTAATAGGATTGGAATAATATATTTTAAAATGTAATTCCGACCCATAAAAACTACAAAAGTTTATGATTTTTTGTTGCCAATTCGCAGGAAGAGTTTTCGATCCTAATGAAAAGCAGTATTTTAAATTAGTAAATAAGGCGTATTATCATTATTTTGTCAAATTAATATAGCAAATGTTTTATGACATTTTGTATTCGCAGTACAAAAACTACACTTCAAGTACACTACTTTTTATTATAATTTGATGAAATTTACTGGAATTTGCATACATCGGAAATATATTTTTCGTTTTTAGAATACATTAGTAATGAAATATAGTGGAAAGTTCTCTAATAAGATTGTGATTTTGAAAATAACAAGCAAATATCTCGACCCTCAATATTATCCATTACCGATGGTACCCTCGGTATTAGAAGCTACCCCTAATTTTACGCACCCATCACCGCGAATTTTTTTTATCGATATTATTCTGTATTTTTACAAAATTTCGCCTTTAAAAGTATGAGATAAAACTCCTAGAAAATCATAAAAACAAGTAAACAGTATCCGTAGACAATTATAAAGTATATTGCTTTAAATATCTCGTATCAAAAATGTGAGTGCACTTGCATGAATTGGCCCGTGCTTGTATGGACAGAACCTGCTCCTGCGCTCCCGCCGCACAAATGGAGCGTTTTTGATCCGTTCGGGCTTTGGTATACTCCCTAGCGCCCGTTGGTACGATGTAAAATACTACAAGTTACAACTTGTCCGAAATAATATTGTGCCGATGTTACTGTTATTAAATTAAAATACGAAAATATCTCATACATCGGTAATTGATGCCGATTTTGCATACCGCGGTAATGGGTGCTTTTACCTTATATGTTTTTTCAATATATGATCTAGGATCGCATCAACTCAGAAATGCGATTGAAAAAAGTTTTCTCGATAGAAAATCTTGGCGAAACAACCTCTCAATTTTTTTATTTTTTCATTTGTCGGTCTATTATCGCGTATTAACTAATGAAATAACTTTAAAACATAAGTAACTATTATATATAGAAACACGTAAATCAGAATTAAAATATATTTAGTAGATTTTGAGTAAATAGGAAAAGTATCCCTAATTCTTCATTTTCTGTGCCTACTGGCTGTGTTATTATGTACGTGTCGGCGATGATATACGATAATATTGATGTAGGCCCTTAAGGTATTTTGATTATCTAAATTACACGCGTACGAAGTTGCGAGCAACAGCTAGCTATATATATATAAAATATAGTCATTATTTTTGTATGTTTGCTTTATGTGAAAACGCTGCTAAAAATAATATAATAAAGTGACTAACTTAATTTATTACTTACCCGTTTTTAACAAAATTCGTCCACATTTTCATCATAGCTTCGCTAAGCAACTTTTCTTGTTGTGTATAATCAATATTAAAATGAGTATTTTTCAATCCCAGTGGTACTCCAAATATGTACGGCAGTTCTTCGCCTTCGACGCTTTTATTCAGCTGTAATTAGGAGAGAAATTAATTACATCAATACATTTGTTTATTATTTCAAATCTGGGCATCAATATAACAATTCTTTTCTCTCAAATAAAAATATAATTATCAAAACAACTGATTTAAAGATTGAACATTTTGGAAACAAGCACATGAAAGCTGCATTCATCTTTTAAAATCCCTAAAAATTTATTCTAACCCTACTAATATCATAAACGTGAAAGTTTGTGAGTATGAATAATAATAAATAACTGTTTGCTACTCTTTCACACAAAAGCTACTGAATTCTAATGAAACTTCACAATAATGTAGCTTCTACATCAGAATAACATAATAGGCTACTTTTTATCCCGAAAGAATGTAAAGTTCCCGTGGGGTAAGAAGTGGTGTCCTAAAAGCACCTTTTACTACGTGATTTTTTATTCTTTTTACCGCGAGTAACACCGCGGGGCACAGATAGTTTAAAATATAATCATTACATACTGCTGCATTATCTGAACTAATAGAGTTATGTCCAAAAATATAAAAGTATGACTGCTTATTTGCTTTCGATTGATAGTCGGCGAAACGTATGACTGGTGCTAAAGTGCGAGCATCACTGAAAGCATTGAGGATGACGTCACGGTTCGCTTCAACATTCCAACGTTGTGGATCTAATCTTGACGGAGCGTATCTGTAAGTAAGAAAAAATTTGGTTCTTAAGAGGGTACTGTAGTCCTAATTTAAGTATTTGCCTTAGGTATTGCTGTCCCTATTCCCGAGCGCCGTGATGAAAGGGACAAATATAGGTGAAGCAGATTTTACCTACAAATTCTTTGAAAAAAAGACGTTTCGTAGTCCCCTTTTTTCTTTGCGAGAGTTAAACCGATATTGATTGTTTTTACGCTATATTATAGATGCAGTGTGTATCTATGCTTTTGTTACTTTCTTTTTTTGTAAAACCTCAACAAATATGTGTGATAGTCGCTGGAACTTTAACTAAAGAAATCCAAAAAAACGGATGGTTATATTTCTTTTAGTTATTATTTTTTGAAAAAAAAAACGTAACAGAAGCATAGATATACTCTTCATCTATAATATAGCGTAAAAACAATTAAAATGGGTTTAACTTTCGCGAAGAAAAAAGGGGACTACGATATCCATATTTTTGTATGGAGCATATTTTGGTATCGTGCCCTCTTAACTATTACGAAAAGAAAGACATTCTCTATGTTGACATTTAATGTAGTATACACGTGTTTTAGCAAATAAATAAATCTATCTATATATCTATCTATCTGTCTCCAGCCCACTAATATCCTTCTATTGCGCAAGGGCCTCCTCCACTTTGGGAGGGATTTTGGTCTACTGTGCCGCGCTGACCAGACGTATTGGCACAGGGTTTACAATCGAGATTTCTGTTTCTCACAAAGGATGTTATCTATGTACAATATTCCTTAGGTGGTTATTGCATTGCATTGCACCCTAGTAAGAAAAACATTTATACTTAGAGAGGAATTTTATAGTAGGAACTTACGCAATAAGAAATTTATTCCGCTTGTTAAAATATTGCAAACACAGAGGAAAACAATTAAATACAACTTACTCTGTCAAAACAGTTTTTAATACTTCGTTTTCAGCTCCTTCAAATATGATCTTAGCATATTTCTTAATGAAATCGTCTCTTTGGTTTTCTAAAACACCATGTTCTAGTTCGATCACTCCAAAATCGTGATAACGTTCCAATTCTGTAACACCAGTCAGGAGTTGGTATCTGAAATAATAATAAAGTAATTAAATTTTAAACTTTGTCAGCGTGCTGACGATTAATGGTCTTATTCATAATGACTTATCTGAGGTTTAAACGGAGATTTTATCGGAGAGATAATAAACGTTTTAGCGTAAAAAGACTATTATGAATAACAAGTTTTGACAATTTTCGCGAACCGATTTTAGCGAACTTTTAAAGCTCCGATAAGTCATTATGAATAAGACCATAAGAATACAAATATCATCATCTTATTACTTCCCCAAGGTTGTATAAGAACTAACTAAACTTATAGTCAGATAATATCAACTGTGAGAGATAGACATTTCTGAACAAAACCCTACGCCAACACACTTGGTTAGCATGGCATAAATACCCTCCCGAATCGTTCCGTGCCCATCAGTGGGACCTTAGTGGACTGGTAAAGAAGGAAGCAAATTTTGTCTTTAGCAGTCGTCTGTAAATAAAAACAATATATTTCTGTACTGCTACGTATAGCCTGAAGACTTGGTATGTTTAATATCTATTCGGTCTTATTCACAATGACTTATCGGAGGTTTAAAAGTTCGCTAAAATAGGTTCGCAAAAATTGTCAAAACTTGGTACTCATAATAGTCTTTTTAAAAACGTTTATTATCTCTCCGATAAAATCTCCGTTTAAACCTCCGATAAGTCATTATGAATAAGACCGATTGTCGATATCTTATTACTAGCTACATGTTACTCGTAACTTAGTACGCGTGGAATTTAGAAAACTTTCCCCGTTTTTAAAACATTTTTCACTAATGGTTCGCACCTATTAGTCGTTACGTGATGTTATGTAGCCTAAAGCCTTCCTCAATTTTCTTATCCAACACTGAAAATCATTTTTTTATTTGTAATAGAGCTACAGTGGTTCCTGGGATTAGCGCATTTAAACAAACAAGGTCCTCTGCTTTATAATATAAAATATTTATCTATTATAGAGATTTTAAACATGGCTATCCCAATCCTCAATTGCTTAACGAACTGCGAATTAATTAAAAAAAGAATTTCAACAAAAAGTTTTAACGGATGAAAGATTTATTTTTAATTTCAATGTTAAGAGGATTACAGATCAAATGGTACTTAATTTATCGGTTCACTTCCGATTAGAAAATTTTCAATTTGTGACTTTTATTTAGGTAATATAATAAGTGAAAAGATAGATACGAAAGTAAGAAGAATTAATGAAAAAGGATTGAAAAATTTCACAATAAAATTTATATCAAGAAACTTGTATATTTACACGCTTATATTAGTTCGGTACGTATCTATCAATGTATTAATCTATGTAATTAAATCTTTCTTGTAGTAATCAGATTGATCTGAAAATTCGCACACACATTAAGAACCGTTGACAACGCAATAACTTAGAAAAATATTCAGGATCTTTATGCGTGTTTTTTAGGGTTCCGTACCCAAAGGGTAAAAACGGGACCCTATTACTGAGACTTCGCTGTCCGTCCGTCCGTCCGTCCGTCCGTCCGTCCGTCCGTCCGTCCGTCTGTCACCAGGCTGTATCTCAAGAACGGTGATAGCTAGAGAGTTGAAATTTTCACAGATGATGTATTTCTGTTGCCGCTATAACAACAAATACTAAAAATAAAATAAAATAAATATTTAAGGGGGGCTCCCATACAACAAACATGATTTTTAGGGTTCCGTACCCAGTATCTCAAGAACGGTGATAGCTAGACAGTTGAAATTTTCACAGATGATGTATTTCTATTGCCGCTATAACAACAAATACTAAAAATAAAATAAAATAAATATTTAAGGGGGGCTCCCATACAACAAACATGATTTTTTTACCGTTTCTTGCTCGATACTAATAACGTTGCCTTATGTTGCATAGATAATGGTACGGAACCCTTCGTGCGCGAGTCCGACTCGCACTTGACCAATTTTTTAAAGTTTTGTTCTAAGTAGTTTATTAAAACACCATCACACTAAAAACAGGCACTATAAAGGTAATTTAAGCATATTTTAAGTGAAAACTTACTTGCTTAAGAGATTAGGAAAAGACTCCATTGTTTTGGCAGGTTCGTTTGGTATAAACGAGCCAGCGACTACTGGTCCCAGAGGAGTTTCAAATTCTCTTGCCAAAATCTGTACTTTCTTTATTTCTGATAGCCTGAAAGTAATGAGCTTAATAAATCAAATTGTGGTGAAAAATTTTGATCACCGCAAGCAGGACTTGAACCCACGACCTCGGAATACCGTTCCGTAGCTCTGCCAACTGAGCTTATTGCGGTCGTGCTAACAATAACCAAATTAGATCACCACAATCGTCACTCGATTGAGTTTATATCGTATTTTGACGTACAACGCCATCTATCGATAATGTTTTGCAACAATCTCGACCAGCCCCCTAGTATTCTTTACAGAATACAATTGGGCTGAAAATAATGACGCGACTTTTATTACCTACTAAATTAATTTATTAATTTTACAATTGATTTAGTCAAGTATATTATAATTCCATGTCATCTTTTAAGTCTAGAGAGTCAGCTAAGGCATACAGAAGATGAAACCATCTTTTGCGAGAGAAGGAAGTCTTGAAACTAAATTCTAGGCTAACAAGTCTGATTGGTGTAGCATAGTAACCTAAGTATCTATCATAGTTCCATGAGTAAACCGGATGCTCTTTTGAAGTAGAAGTGCCATAAAGATAGGTAATAGTGATAAAAGACGTGACGAGTTTCGTGGTCTAGTGGTTCATGTAATGGACTTCCGATCACGAGGTGGCGTATTCGATTCCCACTCGGGACAATCATTTGTGTGATATTAATAATTGTCATAGAATATTTGTACTGCATCTGGGTGTTTCTATGTATTATAAATAGGTAAGTGTTAACAAAAGAAAAGTATTAAATGTATTTTTATCCGTATTTTGGTACCCATAACGCAAGCAAATAAGCTTAACTCGGGACTAGAAGATGTGTGAAATGTCCATATAAAAAAAGGTGGCGGTAAATATCCTTTTTGCAAAACTAATAAAAAACCAAAAGATTTCAAAGTTATTCCATATAGAAATGTGATGATAAAAAATTGCCATTATTTATTTATAGTGTACGCAGTGATATCCATGTGGTAATGGTAAAAAGTAACTTACGGTTTCTTCTGCATACAGGCCATCATGTTCTTTGAATTTGGATTACATCCAAGACTTTGCGCTACTTGAAGGGTGTATGGCGTAGGGTCTTTAGTCATTGCCCAGTCCGATAATGCAGATCCTGACATCAATATTGCACGATGGAATAACCCTGTAAACAACAATCAAGTAAAGTTGTATAAGATAGCAAGTGGCAGTGTCTACGCGCCGCCCGGTCGATCAATCGCGCGATCAACTGTCAACACTATCCTACCGCACAAAAAGTTGTATTCGAAGAAAATTTATACAACACACAACGTTGGCTCTGTATATTTAATTATTAAAACGAGATTAAACGTATTTCAAACGAAAAAGACTTTTACGAATAAATAGAACCCGGAAGGAGGGCTTCCGGGTTCTATTAATTCGTAAAAGTCTTAATGAGCTTATTTAAGCCTTAAAATAATTATATTTAACGACAGAGTGACGGCAATATAACTCCATGTCATCTTTAAAAAAGACTTACGAATAACTAGAACCCGGACGACTAAATAGAACCCGGAGGCCCCCGCAAGTACTACACAGGCAGCTAAAACTCGTCGCATGAAAATCATTTCTCCACTGTTCCTTCATTGGAGACACCTTCAAATATTAGAGACGCTTATTACACTATTAACTAGCTGTTGCCCGCGACATCGTATTTCATATCGAAATAAGAAGAAGAATTTTTCATATCGAACCAGTAGTTTCTAAGATTAACGCGCTCAAATAAATAAATTCTTCAGGTTTATAATATTAAGTATAGATATATTTCAGTTTATAAATACTGAATTACCATTAGATATAGGTGACAACATCAAGAAACTAACACAGGCAGCACCAGTACCATGACCCATCAGGGTCACAGAAGTTGGATCACCATTCATGTCTTCTATATTATCTTTAATCCATTGTAAGGCTGCTAATTGGTCTAGAAGTCCATTGTTACCATAATCATGTTCTGTTAGACTGGGTTTCATAAATCCTGAAATAAATAATTTCCTTAGTTCAAAAGTAAAAAAAAATCGCTCAAAAATCCTGAATATATTTTTAAATAATTGCATTGTCATCGGTCCTTGATAGGCATGCAACATTTCAAATCAATCGGACTATCGCAAGTGGGTGAAAATCGCGTTGAAAGATTCCGTTACAGAGATTAATACATTGATAGATAATCTTTATTGTGATAGATACATACCGAACTTATAAATGCATGTTAAAAAACTACTTAATGTGAATATACCCATATGGTACCGATTCTAAGTCCACAACTGAACTTAACTAACAAATAAATAAATATTCACGGACATTTCACATGGACTCTAGCTAAGCATATATGCTTGTGTTATGGGTGCCAGGATACGGATGTACTACATATACTATCCTCAGTGTGGTGACGGATTAAGAATACAAGTGTCACCAACCCACCTCCTCCCAAGAGTGCTGTAAAAGTCAGCTAAGGGATATTGCACACAGATAGTTAACACCTTCTGCGAGAGATGGAAAACTCGGAAACTCGAAAATAAACCCTATGCCAACACGCCTGGTCAGCGCGGCACAGTAGACCATAATCCCTCGCAAAGTAAGGAGACCCGTGCCCAACAGTAGGACGTGAATGGACTGGAGAAGAAGAAGAAATATACTACTTTTCTTTTGTAAATACATACTTATCTAATACATAGAAACACCCAGATGCAGAACATACATTTGTATGACATTTATAAACATCACACAAAAGTTGTGGCAAAAACACGATTCGGCAATGTCTTATTTAATAACTTTGTATCTAACAGGACTTTTTATTAGAAAATCTACATATTATATATAAATATACTAACGATTCTAATTAATATTAATGTGCACGACGAAGTAGTCAATTATTAAAAATATAGTATAGTTGTTTTTATTTTTATTTACCTAAGTTAAGTTTAGATGTGCACGTAGAATTTTAAGCGATAAGGCCGCCCATTGTACTTGTTTTTTTAGTATAAGTTAATTTTAAGATATATGTATGGTGTACAATAAAGAATAAAATAAATAAATAAATAAATAGAATTGGTACCGCTAGTTCTACACCAAATAGTTCTAGGTATACCCTATCGTCAAGAAACTTAAGTATATTTTCTACGAATTTTCACTTGATAACGTTTAGATAGCAACTTAAGCGTACCTGGAAAAATTGTTTGAATAAGAAATAATAAAAGAATTGCTGACTTTCAAAAAAGCTACTTCGTATTTTTTATTCAATAAGCAATCAACGGGATCGCACTTAAGTTTTAAATAGTGACATCTACTTATTACGTTCTGAACTCTTATAATGCAAAATTACAGTATTTTACTGAAACGTTTTCCTTGTCACTTTCCACGTATGTTTTCCACATTTGTGAGGTTAGCTCAAAGATGACGCTGTTTTCAAAGCAGTAACGTAAGAATGGAAGGGATCATTCATTAATCATGTGATACTTTAAAATAATTTTTTACTTCTATTAGGTATTTTCAAACAAAATGACATAACTTTTAACGCCTATTATTGTACTTCTTGCTACAAATATTGTTTGTTAGTATCTATCAGACAGCGAATTTTATACATTTTCTCACCTAATATGCCAAGTCTATAATTCACAGTGATGACCATGATCTTGCCGTAAGATGCCAGCATCCGGCCATCATATGGATTTCCAGAGCTCCACTCGAACGAGTCACCATGAATAAACACCAAAACTGGAAATTTTCTAGTTTTCTGTTCTGAAAAAAGAGTAAAAAAAGTTTATAAAATAATTGTAAAAACGGTATCTTGCTCGAAAAATAGTCTCAAGATAATTTTTACTACATGTTTGAGATAATCACTTCTTAGGGAAGGATAAATCACTTCATTACGTAACGCATTACAGTGTAAATGTGGTATGCATAGTTGAATTTCATTAATTTATTATTATTTGTGAATTTTTAACTATCGAAGTTCTCTAGATATTTCTTTTTATTAATTGAATTATGTTTAGAATAATATATAGGCAGTTTAGTAATAAGGAAATTACTTAAAAATTGTTAACTTAAAGTTACTAATGCTAATGCCAACACTATTACAATAGACGCCATCTATTAACTGAAGTTTAAAATTTTGAGTAACGCCAGTACAAAATGAAAATGGTATGCTCTCTGTAGTTCCAAATACGCCATTTATAAACCATATCCGGAAGTTTGATAGTTACAGCAAACGTTAATAGATGGCTCTGATTTTTTTCGTGATAAAAAACCACAATTATTTAATAGTAGGCGTTATTCTAAGCAGTATGCGTTAAAGTAAAACTTGTTAATAGATAATTCACAAATTACTTAATAACGATGCGATTTAAGATAAAACATTTTAATATGACAACAAATATTGCTAGTTTAGTATATCCTATTCTATTCCATAACGCCACCAAAGTATCTAAAATTTTTCTAGAGTTAAATAAATATAGGAAGAAAATCTGTATAAAATGTAGAGGTCTAACTATATATTTATGAATGTTCATAGACACTTTTAAAAGGTATTCTTTCCTTAAAAGAAAACAATAGATAATTATATTTTATGTAAATCGAATTATTTTCATCTTAAGAAATAATTAAATAATAATAATTAATTAAATAAGACACGTTTTCTAATTATCAAGCACAAATGAATAAACGCATAAAACGATCTTGCTCCTTATATTCCTAACAAATGGTACATATCTCTATCCTTATCGCACATAATGAAATAAACAGAGATCGCATGAATTTTACTAGCTGGTGCAGTAAATCATTGACCCTTTTTCTTCAAATCAAAGCGAAATTTTCTTTGATGAATCAACAGTATGATTTTAAGTAGTTAAGTAGGTGCTTCAAACGATTTCTATTAAAATTACGTTAAGTAATTAATTTATACAGAGTGTGTCTTCCATAATATGTAAAATCTTTAAACAATCAACCTTTAACCTCTCTCTGTTTCTCCAGCCCATTGATGTCCCATTGTTGGGCGCGGGCCTCCTCCACTTTGGGAGCGATTATGGTCTACAGTACCGCGCTGACTAGGCGTGTTGGCACAGGTTTTATTTTAAGAGTTTTCTGTCTCTTACATAGGATGTTACCGGTGTACAATATTCCTTTGGCTGGCTGGCTTTTACAGCACCCTCGGAAAGAAAAGAGGCGGTGACACTTGTATTCTTAATCCGTCACCATACGGACTCATTTATCAACATACAACCGATACACTCTCAACAGTTTATCATAGTATAAGGCTAGTTCTTGCGCGCGACTTCTCACCGATGCCCCTCGCCGGGAATATTGAAAATATATCTTAACAAATCATACACATAAACTTTCCTCATGAGTTACTCTATCTATTGATAAAATCGCAATCCGTAGCGTAGTTTTAAATATTTAATATCACGTAGGAAAATATCGTCAGCGGAAAGGCGAAATTACTGAAGCGCCAAAACTGCATTGTTGGGAAATGAATTTTAAAGTCATACTGAATATAAAATTTTATATGAATGTTTTTTTAATTAAAAAAAAAAATTTAAAATAACAAAATTTTAAAAATATTTTTTTTTAAATTTTATATTCAGTACGATAACGTACTGAATATAAAATTAAAAAAAAAAATTTATTAGTATAATACTAAGTATAAAATTTTATACGAATTAAAAAAAAAAACAAAACTTATAAATTCATTTCCCAACAATGCATGATTGGCGCTTTTTCTATTTTGCCTTTCTGCTGATATGATATAGCGTAAAACGTCTCTTGAGCTGTTAAATAGTCTCTCAAATTTTTTGTTCTAATCATTATCATCATATCGTCATGCCTTTTCCCATAAGAGTAGACAGAGACTATACCAATGACGCCATCTTTTACATTGACTTTTCTGTAGCACATCGCTGACGATGTTTTTCTTTCCATGTCAATATCTTTACTTCTATACTAATATCATAAAGGTGAAGCGTTTGTTTGTTTCTTTGAACGCGTTAATCTTAGGAATCACTGGACCGATTTAAAATATTCTTTCAGTGTTAAATAGTACATTTATCGTGAAAGCTATGCTATGCTAAGCATCATGCTATGACCAATAGGAGTGCAGCAATAATGGAAAGTGTTGCAAAAACGTAATATAAAAATAAAAAAATAAAATATAATAAATATTCACGGAAATTTTACACAACGTCCTCTGGTCTCAAGCTAAGCTTATTATGCTTGTGTTATGGGTACCAGAATACGGATAGAATACATAAACTACTTTTTTTTTGTAAATACATACTTATAATACATAAACACCCAGACGCAGGACAAACATTTGTATGACAATTAGAAAAATCACACAAATGATTGTCCCGAGCGGGAATCGTACCCGCGACCTCTTGCTCGGCAGTTCATTGCATAAACCACTCAACCACGAGGCTCGTCAAAATATATAATATATTTATAAATTACGTACGAAGTCGCGGGCAACAGCGAGTTTAAAATAAACAAGGATTTTAGTAGTTAAAAATCAAACAATAAACATTCTATATAATGCAATTGTTCAAATTAAAACGTATTGTTAAAAAATTTATATTAGTAAATGTATCCAGGCGTCAAAAACAAGCTTTAACAATGGAATCGAACCCTTGCAACCAACACGTCTGTTCATTGTTAAACCTTTGTTCTAAAATCTTTTGTTTGTAGGAAAATTACGTGAATTTTTCACTTGTATAGGGGAAAAGTTACAAGATTAATTTAACACCTTTGTATGTTGGTTTTTTGTTGCAATATTTTTTACAAATTAGATTGTATTTTTACTCATCACGTAAAAACGGAAGAGTGAATTTTTGGGTGGTGATTTTAATGATTCTATTTTTAATTTGAAAGATGGTGGTTCCCGTGTGGCTATCTCCTAAGAAATCGAGTTCTCCTCGATACTCCTTCCCCCCTCAAATTTCAAAGGCACATGAAGTCGGAAGAACTTTTTTTTTAATTCTCAATTATTGTATCTGAGCTTATATCTTCAAAACTACACAACGAATTTTGATGCAGTTTATTTTAATAAATAAATTGGTTCAAGAGCTTTTTTGTATAATATGTTAAGTTTTTTTTTAATATCACTCGTATGAAGTTGTATCTGTGTGGTGACGGATTAAGAATACAAGTGTCTCCACCCCATCTCCTCCCAAGGGTGCTGTAAAAGTCAGATAAGGGATATTGTACACAGATAACATCTTCTGTGAAAGACCGAAAACTCGAAAATAAACCCTATGCCACAACGCCTGGTCAGCGCGGGACAGTAGACTATAATCCCTCCCAAAGTGGAGGAGGCCCGTGCCCAACAGTGGGACGTAAATGGGCTAGAGAAGAAGAGAAGGGAGTTGTAACAGCTAGTATTTATTAAAATAATCTTGAGACTATTAACGTCTCGCTAAGACCGCATGAGATAAAAACCATGAAAGCTGTTAGTGTATATAATAAACGTAACCTCAAAATTGCAGTGTATTCATACTGATCTCATTCACTCAAGAATGCAAACCGGACGTACTGAAGCACCGCCTCATATAAACTGGAAATGTTGCACAAAATTAAACTTCCTTACATTTTACTTATAATGCCTTTGTTAAGTTGCTTTACCTTCTGAAGTGGAAGGCAGTTTCAGCATTTTATTTAAATAACAACTTTATACCAAAAGTAAGAGAGTTTCAATTCTATTTGGCAATATTTTAGTCTACTTTCGTTGAAAATGCTATCGAAATGCTTAGATAATCCTAAGCAAATGTTTGTTAAAAAACTTAAATAAAAATGTTTTTATCTTAAAATCATGAATAGTAATAACTTTATTTTTTTATTCAGGGCTCTGAAATAAAATATTGTAGTTAGTGGTTTGAATTAATTGAGTCATCAGTCTATCTTTGTCCATCGGCATAGGCCACCTTTATAGAACCCAAACATTGTACCGCAGGATGCACCGATAACATTTAGCTGATCCCTACAATCTTGGCAATATTGTCGCTCTACCTTTTCGGGCGCTACACTCAACTGTTAACTTCATCATCAACTCATAATCATCATAATTCACATCGACTCATATGGTCTGCGAATGCCACTTTATTGTGCTCAGTTTTTAAGCTACTTATTTCCGATTTGTATGTTTATATTTTAACCGTTAGCTAGCTCTTACAGCACCCTGGGAAAGAAATGGAGTGGTGATACTTGTATTCTAATTCCGTCACCACACGGAGTATTTCTTCACGTAACTACAAATAGTATAAAGGTTTAAGGTACAGAATCACCAGTCTTTTTGAGAATAGGTTAAAATATATTGACTACAAGACGCTCTTAAATAAATAAGTTTACTTTTATTGATATAAAATAGTAATAAAAGAAATAACACTGTCCTGTCTAGACCAAATCATATTAATTTATATAATTAATGTAGTTACAAAACGTGTACATAAAAAGCTATTCTTTCACATACTCATAAAAGAATAATAGCTGGACCGAGATAATTGGAAAATGATATTATATTTTGTAAGCATAACATTATTATATAACCTTTATTATGTAATTATTTACGTAGCTTATTAGATTTTCTTTTACATAGTATAGAATATGAAGTAATTTGGGTTTTTGTGCATAAAAAAGCTTTTTGAGATACCGGGATGTAAATTACGTGTGTTTGTCTATAATATTTAACAATCCATGTCTGCCCGACGAAATCACAGGTCTATGATATCTTCATAATATGTATATGTACATAGTAGCAAATTTTACTTATTATAAAACAAAGTCGTTATGTCCCTATGTGAGCTTACAACTTCAAAACTATGTAACGAGTTATATGTGGCAGTTTTTTCAAACGATAGAGTGGTTCAAGAGGATGCCTTTTTGTATAATTTATTAAAATTCGATTTCTAAATTCTCTTCGTACGAAGTTGCGGGCAACAGCTTGTATATTTTAATTTATAGAGACTACTATTTCCCCGTGATAATATTAGCAGTTAACGTCTGTATTGGGATAATTTTAGTGCGACCGTCGGAATTATATTTGGAAAGTATTAAAACAACGTAGATGCTTTCTGATGGCGGTTTAATGTAAAAGTGAAGTGAACGAATGAGTGCGAGATACAATGACTCGTGAACTCAAATCTATATGCTTAACCTAATGACGACAACACATAAATATCGCCCCCAAATTGCTCCTTAATTTTAGTAGGCGCGTAAACAACGTCTACTGTGAGAGACGGAAACCTCGAAACTAAACCGTGTGCCAATACGCCTAGTCAGCGCGGCACAGTAGAGTTCCCAGCAGTGGGACGTTGATGGGCTGGAGAAAAAAGAAGAAAGCAATTAATTCCCTATTTGTGTATATTTGGAAATTAAAATATGTATTGTGTGTATTCAATTTTCAAATGTTCCATCATAATGACCTTTAAAAAGAAGCGACTGTGCTGTAACTTTTATCTAAAAACCACCACATTTAAGTATGAAATTCAATACGATTTCATGCTTAGAAAATAATAATAATGTAAATTTATCAAGAAACCTCAAAAATAAGGTAAAAATACAAAATAAATTATTCAAATGTGTCTGATATTTCAAAGATTCAAAAGATTAAATCGTACAATGTTATGGGAAAAGAAATACTTGAGTTATATTATAAAAGTACAGATTACAGCCAACAAGGGATTTATAATTTAATTTTAGCAAATAAAGTGTGGATTTTGGGGGCAAAGCAATATCGATAAGTGCTTAGAGATTTAATACCTCCGAGTTGATAACAGAGTTATGTTGTAGAGAAAATAAGAGTCGTTTTGTAGAAATAACAACGACCTAAGTTACGTTCGTATGCCTAATAATGCGTTCTTGTGTGAAATATAGAAATTAAAGAAAAAAAAGAAAGAAAGTAAGACATAAAGAAAGAAACAGATTTAAAACAATAAAGAAAGATAAAGAAAGACAAAACGAAAGAAAGAAGGTAAAGGTGTTTGGATGTTGGTAGCTCAGGAACCGTGATTATGACCTTGATAATATCAGATTTAATGTTTTCTGTTGCTGATCCCAACTAATTTATAAATGCAAAAACCGAGTGTCGACATGACAAAAAATTTGTCGAGGTTAAGTGTCAATGTATGTAACGAAACTATAGCGCGATTTAAAAAACTGTACTTCGCCATCTATTGAGCGGTATAGTAAACTTCTGTTCGTTAAGGTTTGATTTTTAAATTTCACAGCTAGTATGTACAATAGCAGGTAGCAATAAATATGTACGATAGGTTGATACATTTAGCCTACATAATAAGGTTAGTAAAATCATACGGAACTTTCAGTATACAAGATTATCTCGTTCTTGACTAGTTTTTAATGTTCCGTACCAAAAGGTAAAACGGGAATTTATGAGATTTCGCTGTCTATAAATATTTAAGGGGCTATATGATACCCTTAGACGACATGAATATATCGGTATAATACATATTATGATTCGACGGGCTTCGTGGCGTAGTGGTTCATGTACTGGACTGCCGTTCACAAGGTCGCGGGTTCGATTCCCGCTTGGGACAAACATTTGTGTGATATTCATAAATGTCATACAAATGTTTGTACTACGTCTGGGTGTTTTCTATGTATTATAAGTATGTATTTACAAAAGAAAAGTAGTTTATGTATTATATCCGTATTCTGGTACCCATAACACAAGCATAATAAGCTTAGCTTGGGACCAGAGGACGCTGTGTGAAATGTCCATGAATATTTTTTTTTTTTTTTATGATGCATCTCTCTCTCCTCTCTCCAACCTACTAACGTCCCACTGTTGGGCACGGACCTCCTCCACTTTGGGAGGGATTATGGTCTACTGTGCCGCACTAACCACGCGTGTTGGCACAGGGTTTAGTTTCGAGTTTTCCCTCTCTCACAGTAGATGTTAACTGCTTATAATTGTTCCTTTGCTGACTCTTACAGCACCCTAGGAAAGAAATGGGGTGGTGAAACTTGTATTCTTAATCCGACACCCCACGGATGATTATGATAAAATAAATAAATAAAATAAATATTCTTGGGCAATATGACGGGCCTCGTGGTCTAGTGGTTCATATAACGGACTGCCGATCACGAGGTCTCGGGTTCGATTCCCGGCCAGGACAAATATTTGTGTGATGTTTTTAATTGTCATACAAATGTTTGTACTGCGTCTGGGTGTTTACTATGTATTTATAAGTATGTATTTACAAAAGAAAAGTAGTATATGTATTATATCCGTATTCTGGTACCCATAACACAAGCATATAAAGCTTAGCTTGGTCTCGGTGGAGGTCTCGGGTTCGATTCCCGGTCAGGACAATACTTTGTGTGATGTTTATATTTGTCATACAAATGTTTGTACTGCGTCTGGGTGTTTATATGTATTATAAGTATGTATTTACAAAAGAAAAGTAGTATATGTATTCTATCCGTATTCTGGTACCCATAACACAAGCATATAAGCTTAGCTTGGGACCAGAGGACGCTGTGTGAAATGTCCATGAATATTTATTTATTTATTTATTATTTAGCTTGGGACCAGAGGACGTTGTGTGAAATGTCCATGAATATTTATTTATTTATTTATTTATGGACATTTCACACAAAGTCCTCTGGTTCCAAGCTAAGCCTATATGCTGTTGTTGTAGTTGTTGTATGTGTTATGGGAATACGGATATACTACATAAACTACTTTTCTTTTGTAAATACATGCTTATAATACATAGAAGAAAACACCCTGACGCAGTACAAATATTTGTATGATAATTATAAATATCACACAAATGATTGTCCCGAGCGGGAATCGAACCCACTACCTCCAGAACGGCAGACCGTTACACTCGACCACGAAGCCCGTCGTATGATGAATATATTATGATAATTGGTTCGGAACCTTTCAGTCAGTCCAACTTGGTGTTTAATACAAGTAAACTAGCTAATATCCGTTTTCACCCGCGATTTTATTTCTCTCTCCCCAAATATACACCAAACCTCAACAATTTTTACAAAAAAGCCATCGCCTGGAACTACTCTCTCTTTTACTAAAAACCACATCAAAACCCGTTGCGTAGTTTTAAAGATATAAAAGCTCACATACGGACATACACACAAATATAAAGACTTTGTTTTACAATACTAGCTGCTGCCCGCTACTCCGTACGCGTGGAATTTTAGATCCTTATATATTTTATCACCGTTTAAACCCTCCCTGGACTTTCATGAATATTTCAATACCAAAATCGCCTAAATCGACCCCTCCGTTCTCGAGTTTTTGCGAGACTAACGAACAGCAATTGATTTTTATGTATATTTTATAAGATAAGTAAATAGCAATTAATCTATTTGTCTTACCCCTACAATCTACTTATAACTCGTCAGCTGCGAACTGATTCCGTCCTATTTTAATACTTCCGTCGTCGTTGTAACTAAATTCTTAGTCCAAAAATAAATATTTGGAACTATTAACATAGAGTGAACTTTGGAATGCCGAATAGAGTTTTAACGGTTAAATAAATATATTTTTGTTTACGTGAATGAGATTTCTAAATGGTTTAACCTCATTTCATTCAAATGTAAGAATGAATTAGTGCCGATAAATCGGAGTTTTAAAAGTAGTGCGTAGTATAGTATGTGTATATTATAGATAAGAGAATCTCTATTGAAACAAGAGTATTTCTAACTTGTACCATGCAAATTTTGTATGAAAAATTTAAAAAACTTAACAAGGTTTAAGAAGTATGATTGCGGATGAAGCAAAAGAAGTATGTTTGGATCGTAGCAGATTGTGCTCTATAGTCTCTACCTACCCCCGTGGGAAAAACACGTGATGTTATGATGATGATAATGATTAGCAAGGGTTACGGTCTCAAATAGTGAGATTTTCTTCATAAAAACTTACTCCTCTGTTTTCTTCGTGGATCTTGACGAGCCTCGTAGTTGAGTGGTTCATGTAACGGACTGGCGATCAAGAGGTCGCGGTGTGATTTTTCTAATTGTCATACAAATGTTTGTACTGCGTCTGTGTGTTTCTATGTATTACAAGTATGTATTTACAAAAGAAAAGTAGTATATTATGTATTCTATCCGTAATCTGGTATCCATAACACAAGCATATAAGATTAGCTTGGGACCAGAGAACGTTGTGTGAAATGTCCATGAATATTTATTTATTTATCTTTAACACTAATTTTCCATACTATAAAGATATTATTAATACCTGTCTCTATTTATTCCTGATGTTCAGAATATAGGTAACCACTGTTTTCAGATAGTTTTTTATCGTCGGTCTGACTTTGGTGAATATGTCCAAAAAAAAAATTATTGGTTAAAAAATTATTTATGGTTATTAACTAAAAGTTTTTTCCCCTTTGTGCTTTGGTGTCTACCCTTTAAAAATATTAAGGTACAGAAAGGTTTTTTATTACATTTTTATGTCATTGTTCTAAACAAGAACATAAAAGCAAAATTTTTCTAAAATAATGAACTAAATAAAAACATTTTTTGCTTTAAATATTTATTTATTCTTTAGTCAGGAAGACAAATAGTCATTCAAATCACCATCAAAAGAAAAAGTATTACCTATATACTTAAATTTCCATAATTAACAAAATATTAAAAATGAAAAATATAAGTGTTTTACATAAGTTACAATAAAATACAAATTTGAACCTATCTTTATATTCATTCGTTTCGTAAAAATTTGAGCGATGTGTTATCATTATATACCTTCCTAAATATACCAAGTGTTGGCCTATTTTCTATTTCACAGTAAGCGAATATTCAAATACTATTTCTGTATATTCGTCCAACATTAACGTGATTGACATATATTTACTCTTACGAATCAGTGTGATGGCGCCAAAGTTATTTTAAACTACGAGAATAACCTGTCTTATTTATATGAGGAAATACTGTTCTACTCTATGCTATCTTTTGATATTTTATTTTTCTTCTATTATTCAGTATCCTTAAATTAGCTGAGATATTAATTTCAAAATTTTATTATCTACACTGATATTATAAAGCTAAAAAGTTTGTATGTTTAAACGCGCTAACATCAAGTACTGTTGGTTAGACTTGAAATTCCTTTTTTTGTGTTGGATAGCCCATTTATTGAAAAATGTTCTAGGCTATATAACATCACGCTGCGACCAATAGAAGCAAAGCATTCGTGAAAAATGTAGCAAAAACGAGAACCAATATTTAAATTCCACGCGTACGCCAGCAAAATCTGGTAATTTATCATATATTATAACATTTATCTCTACACCTACTTAACTTCATACCACAAGGTTGTTTTTAGGGTTCCGTACCCAAATGGTAAAAACGGGACCCTATTACTGAGACTTCGCTGTCCGTCCGTCCGTCCGTCTGTCACCAGGCTGTATCTCAAGAACGGTGATAGCTAGAGAGTTGAAATTTTCACAGATGATGTATTTCTATTGCCGCTATAACAACAAATACTAAAAATAAAATAAAATAAATATTTAAGGGGGGCTCCCATACAACAAACATGATTTTTTTACCGTTTCTTGCTCGATACTAATAACGTTGCCTTATGTTGCATAGATAATGGTACGGAACCCTTCGTGCGCGAGTCCAACTCTCACTTGACCAATTTTTAAAAACATGCCTGTGATTTAAAATTATGGCCGCCGCTTTACGGCTGTTTTTTGTATGACAACAATAACAAATCCCTATTAATATTATAAATGCGTAAGTAACTTTGTCTGTCTGTTACGCTTTCCCGCTTAAACCTCTCAACCGATTTTGTTGAAATTTGGCACATACAATCTTTGGACCCTGAGAAAGGACATATGCTACCTTTTAAAGCGAAAAAAAATTTCCAAATTCCACGCGGACAGAGTCGCGGCAAAAGCTAGTAAATAATAAATGTAAAACAAATAACGTTTCAATTTAAAGTCGTGTTATAAATTACATTGTTTGACTCTTTGTTAAGTAGTTACGCATAAACTTTTTATGCAAGGTAAAAAAATAATATAAAAAAAAAACATTGATCTCAATTTGATTATGGAATTACGTAAAATAATGACATTCAAATTTTTATATTGAATAAATAATGTTTATATTCCTTCTTAATTTTGTTATTTAATATAAGGTCAATAACAATAAGGTAGGTACTATATTGATTTCACAGTAAATATTAAATTGAATAGTATTGAAAATCATATGACATTATCCGTACTAAACTATGTCAGTGATGCATAAAGAATGAAGTCAGCTGTAAAACGAGGTCACGAGCAGAACCTTACTTCATCTGGGACGTGTTTTATTGAACAAAACTAAGAGTAAGAGCTGGAAATTCTAATATAGGAAATTTTAATGCATATTTTATATTTTAGAGTTTGTAGAAATAAATCAGAATTCTTACATAACATCTTTCAGGTACCTAATCCGACCTATAACGAACCTTTCAGGTACCTAATCCGACCTATAACGAACCTATAACGGTTTGTACATCAATAACAAATCTTAAATAGCTCTAAAATATCTAATACTGTTTATCTCTCATATTATTACCTATGGTTTATTGTTACTCTAAATAGACACATTTTTATCAGTTTTATTATCAAAAATAAAAAGCCGATTAAGTTTAACAGTTCAATATATTTTTATTAAGCAAAGCGAGTGGTCCGTATATTGACGGAGGTCTGTGTGGTGACGGATTAATAATACAAGTGTCACTACCCCCTTTTACACAGTTAACGTCTACTGATTAAAAATACAAGTGTCACTACCCCCTTTTACACAGTTAACGTCTACTGTGAGAGACGGAAAAATCGAAACTAAATTCTTTGCCAAACAACCGGTCAATGGCGCACAGTATACCATAATCTCTCCCAAGTGGCGGAGGAATGTGCCCAGCAGTGGGACGTTATTGGGCTGGAAAGGAAGCAAAGCAAAGTAGGTGCTCAAGAAATCCGACCTCCCAACAATTAAGTTACGATACCACACGCATTCATCAATCATTTTACATCGAAAGATTAAAACTATAATTATTACGATAGGATACAATAATATTTATGCATTTCATACGATTTAAGACTTGATCAAAAGGTCGGTTTTAACACAAACGGTACTCATATTTGATTTATCACGCACATTGCTCGTCAGTTTACAAATGCGTACATAATACACAGAACTTTGCCGACATTCCTTCATAGTTTCTATGACATGTGGAAATAAATAGTGTTTGACTCATTTGTACAGATAGATCAAAAGTATGCGTGATTGATGGTAAATTTTAAGTAAGATTAGACAAAGATTGGAAAAATTAGAAAATGTTATAAATAATTATCAGGTTCAGGAATTAAACATCGGACTCCGGGAAATCATTATAGGTACCAACCACTGGAACACGAAGCCTGTTGAAAAGTTATAATATATATATCATTTTCATTCATTCATTCATTCAATTCAGGTGTTTTCTATGTATTATAAGTATGTATTTACAAAAGAAAAGTAGTAAGTATATGTATTATATCCGTATTTGGTTCCCATAACACAAGCATAGAATATAGCTTACTTTGGGACCAGAGGACGTTGTGTGAAATGTCCTAAATATATTTATTTATTCACAATAACATTAATTATTTGGTATGATTTTAGGTGGATTTTAGATATCTCTAAGTTCATTTTTTTCCTTTTTTCATCATTATTTGTCACTAACTATGTAAGTAATTTAAGATGAAACTGTAAAGACCAAATTTTAATATTAGGCACAAAAAATTCATACAAAACTACAGTTTTGTATGAATTTTCATGTAAATTTGTATATATAAAAAAGAATAAAACAAATTCTAATATTATTTTTATTCTTTATTATACATATAAAATATATTTACAGAGTTTGAAATTTTAATCTAATGTACACGCGAGCTTAATTCACTATTGAATTTTCTTCCAGCAAACCTTATTATTACGTAATTTGTGGAAGATGGGCACGTAATGAACAACAATAAGCAAAACCAAAGTTAGCTCAAATACTTACTACTTAAATTGTTACAATTTACTTATTTCTAACATTCAATAAATCTACGAGTAATTATAACGCAACACTGACGGTGACTAAATTAGTTTCAACAAAATGCTCAAAGAAATTTATTTACTGTGGGCTGTCCTAATTTTACTGTGAATTATTTACTATTTAAACATGTTGCTACATTTTGTTAATTTATTGTAAATAAAACTATCTTTACACAGTAAAAAACATGTTTTTAATATTTTTACTATTCAATGATTAGAGAAAAACACTACATTTAAGAGTATCTTTACTTATGATAAAACTAAGTCGTTATTTTTGTATGTATGTCCCTATGTAAGCTTATATCTTCAAAACTAGGTAACGGATTTTGATGCAGTTTTCTTAAATAGGCAAAATTATTCAAGAGGATGGCTTTTAAGCTATTGCATAGCTTCTATCGCGGGCCTTGAGCGTGTAGACTAAATCCACAAAATTCGAAATTAAAATTCCGTAGGTAACGAAAAAACCTTACATTATCGGCGTTACTGCGCATGCGTAATCCCCTCTTCGCCCCGCAATTTATTTCATATTGTTGATACGTATTAACATAAGGATTTTGAATCGACAACATATATCCTAAATCTATACTAATATTATAAAGCGAAAGAGTTTGTTTGTTTGTTTGATTGATTGTTTGTTTGTTTGTTTAAACGCGGTAATCTCAGGAACTGCTGGTCCGATTTGAATAATTCTTTCAGTGTTGGATAGTACATTTATCGAGGAAGGCTATAGGCTATATAACATCACGCTGCAACGAATAGAAGCGAAGCATCAGTGTAAAATGTTACAAGAAACGGGGAAAAAAGTCACGCGCGCGAGCTTTAAATGAAAACGCTGCCTTATCCATGTGAGTTACAACAAAGTAATGTATGAAGAAACTGTTTGTTACCTATAGATCTTTAAAAAAGTCCGCGAGGCCATATGTCTATCTTTTAAGGAAAACCCGCTGTACCCATAAGAACGTCAACAAAATTATCAAATTCAATAGGATGTTTTCAAAAGCTATTTATGTGTTTAAAGTAACATTTTTTATCAAATTAAATACCTTAGTTAGCTTACGCATTTAATATAGATAATAACTGCTCTTTACAGCATGCAATTTAAATGAATATCTTTGGAGATATGACGAAAAAAGAATTACGCGTGATAAAATAAAGTTAAACTGTTCGCTGAGCAACGAGAACGTTTCCCCGGTCATCTATCTATACTCCATTGTTTCGATGTATGGTTGGATGTATGAATGTAAGGATGTTTGTTGTTCTTTCACGTAAAGACGGATGGATTTTCGTGAAACTTTGCAATAATATAGCTTACATATCAGATTAACACATATGCAATAATTTATAAAGATACCACGTGTCACGGCGTCTTAGTGTGTGTAAAAGTCAGTATTGTACAGGTTGTTACGCTGCTCAATCCCCGACGGATCAGTATTGAGTTGGTCTTTATAGGCGCCGGCGTCATCGTCGGCATATGGTCGTTACGCTGCTCAAATCCCGACGTATTGGTGCTGAGTTGGTTTTTATAGGCGTCGGCGTCGGCTTCGGCGTCGTCGTCGGCGCCGGCTTCGCCGACGCCTCCGTCGTATGGTCGTTACGCTGCTCAAATCCCGACGTATTGGTGCTGAGTTGGTTTTTATAGGCGTTGGCATCTACAGCGACGCAGGCGACGACGTTGGCGACGGCGTCGGCTTCGGCGTCGTCGTCGGCGCCGGCTTCGCCGACGCCTCCGTCGTATGGTCGTTACGCTGCTCAAATTCCGACGTATTGGTGCTGAGTTGGTTTTTATAGGCGTTGGCATCTACAGCGACGCAGGCGACGACGTCGGCGTCGGCGTCGGTGTCGGCGGCGGCTTCGGCGTCGTCGTCGGCGTCGGCTTCGGCGTCAGCGTCGTCGTCGGCGTCGGCTTCGGCGTCGGCGTCGTCGTCGGCATCGGCTTCGGCGTCGGCGTCGTCATCGGCGCCGGCTTCGCCGACGCCTCCGGCGTATGGACGTTACGTTGCTCAAACCCTGACGTATCGGTGCTGAGTTAGTTTTATAGGTGTTGGCATCGACAGTGGCGTCGGCGTCGGCGTCGGCGTATGGTCAATAGGCTCAAAAACTGCTAGACCGTTTTTTAAAATTCATTCACCATTTGAAAGCTACATTATCTGCGCTTAAAATAGGCTAGATTTTATTTTGGAAAAATTAGGGTTCCGTAAAATATTTGGATTTTTCTGAAAAAAATCAACTAAAAGAGTTAACTATTTTGCTTACGCTGCTTAAACTTTAAAAGATAAAGATAGAACAACAAAATATTCTAATTTTTCATTTACTTATGAGATTTATTTATTTCAAACCAACAGCTTCTCAATCAATATGAATAAAAAAGAAATATTCATCAGCAAGCGAATTATATGTCCTCACGGATAAAAAAATTAAGAGCCATGTTTATGGTATTATAAGGGTGGGTGTTTACTATGTATTATAAGTATGTATTTACAAAAGAAAAGTAAATTATGTATTCTATCCGTATTCTGGTACCCATAACACAAGCATATAAAGCTTACCTTGGGACTATAGGACATTGTGTGGAAAATTCTTATTTATATACGCTTTAATATAATGAAGTATTTTTATTTATTCATTTTGGACCATGCCAAATTTCAAGTCTCTAGGATAGTGGGAAGTAACCTGTAAATTTTGATTCCCTAGCGAAAGTGGAAAATACTCAAAAATGGCTGTAGTTCGGTTATATCTTCTGAATGCGTAGATCTAAATTATTGATTGTATCTTTTGCAGCAAGGGACCGCATAGATCTACATTTGGTATAAGTTTCAAATTAACAACTTCAGCCGTGGCTGAGTAAAAAAAAGATTAACGAGTGGATAGACAGACAGACGGACACCGTATTGAGAGTATAAGGGTTTGTACAAAGACCTAAAAAGGCATTATGAAGCTCTGAGATATCATTTACTAAAATGACATTGGGCCATGTGTGTTACTTCTTTAGAACTGTGCAAGAAAAGAGAACCACACTGACGATTTACTAATTAGCTGTAAAATGGCGTTATTGTTAGTTCATTTAATTTTTCGTTTCTTAATTCCACGCGTACGAAGTCGCGGGCACTGCTAGTATTCAGATAACAGCGTATTTTAGATTTTAATAATCTTTATTACTTACTTCTTATAAAACAAAGTCGTAATTTTTGTATGTATGTCCCTATGTGAGCTTATATCTTCAAAAATACCCAACGGATCTTGATGCGATTTTTTTTATTAGATAGAATGGTTCAAGAGGATGGCTTTTGTGCATAATTTGTTGGAGTTTGCTGTATATTGGATGAGATATGATTAAATTTTCCGGAAAAAGTTTTTTTTGTATAATTTGTTAAGTTTGTTTTAAGCTCTGCGCGTACGAAGTTGCGGGTAACAGTAGTTAAGTAATATACATTAACTACATCAAAGTGTGTTTAAATGTCACAGTCAACTTTGACATAACTGAAAAGTACATACATAGCCGAACACACAAAAACGTATAAAGTAATAATTTTTCGCATCGTAGTATTAAACTGACTTAACTCAAAATGAAACACTGAACCGTGTTTAACGAATATTATGTTAAATTGTTGTTAAATTCCGATTTAGGTCATTTATTTTAGTTACGTAATTTTTATTTGAAAAATGTTATCAATTGTAAGTTATTTTCAAAGAAAGTAAAAACTCTTATTTAAACAATATTTTCAAAATAAAACGATGTAATCACGAAATGTCTTCTTTATTATTTAATTTAATAAAAAGAGTTTTCCACGGCTTTTTACTTTAAAGACAATTATATTTTTATGTAAACTTGAAAACCTAAACCTGTCATCGACACTGACGATAACTGTGTCACTGTCATTTTACTAACCCAACCTATCGTGAAATATTAAATCGTTCTTATTATTCAGTGATTCATACTAGGAATGTTAAAAACGCTCAACAACTGCCAATTTCTACGATAGTATTAGTTAAAATAAATCTACACTGAAATAAAGTGGGGTTCACAATAATATAACAAAACTATTCTATGTATTATAAGTATGTATTTACAAAAGAAAAATAGTTTATGTATTGTATCCGTATCTGGTACCCATAACACAAGCATAGAAATATAGCTTACTTTGGGACCAGAGGACGTTGTGTGAAATGTCCAAAATATTTATTATTATTATTATTAAAACTGTATGTACTTAATAGTACACATCTAAAAAGATTTATTAAAACTGCTACAACAACAAAAATTGGTCAAGTGCGAGTCGGACTCGCGCACGAAGGGTTCCGTACCATTATCTATGCAACATAAGGCACGTTATTAATAAATGAGCAAACAACACACACAATACTTAATTAATCACGTTTGTTGTATGAGAGCAAGAAACGGTAACAAAATCATATTTGTTGTATGGGAGCCCCCTTAAATATTTATTTTATTTTATTTTTAGTATTTATAAAAAAATAAATAAAATTTGTTGTTATAGCGGCAATAGAAATACATCATCTGTGAAAATTTCAACTCTCTAGCTATCACCGTTGTTGAGATACAGCCTGGTGACAGACGGACGGACGGACGGACGGACGGACGGACGCATGGACAGCGAAGTCTCAGTAATAGGGTCCCGTTTTTACCCTTTGGGTACGGAACCCTAAAAAGTAGTGTTTAATCTGTGCCTATGTCTTTCTGTATTGCACGTATCATAAAATTTTAATAATTTACTTAGTTCCCAAACTAAAAAACAAACTTGAATATCTTGAATTTTTTTTAAAATTTTTGCGTTGCCATAGAGCCTTAATATATGTGCAAAATTTTAGATCAATCAATCAACTACTGCAAGTGGGTTAAAATCACTTTTAAAGATTCAGTTACATAGATTAATACATTGATAGATACATACCGAACTTACTTAAGTGTGTTAAAATTAATTTAATATTCACGCGATGAGGAGATTGGTAAGCAAAATAAGTATTATACGAACAATTAATTATTATTTTTAAATAAATCAAAACCTGTGTAAACTCCGCTTAATCTATACAAGTGCCAATAATAGGCGCCGAGAGATTCTAGTGCTATTGTAAACCAATGTTTGTTGTGTAATGATGTCAAAATGGTGATGGTTTTATGGTCTAAACGAGCGATCGCAAATTTGATTATCATTTTTTAGCTATCTTGGACAGCTAAGCCTGATCTTTTACGGATTTCTGAATAATATGCAAAGCCAGCAAAGCGTTACCAGTGATTTAATTTGCCTAAACACTGATTTTCGTAATAAGATACCAGTATTCTTATTACGAAAATCAATAAAACTAAAAACTGAAGAAAAATTGTTTCTGCTATTGAAAACAAGCCAAGGTTCAAACCAACACTACGTACCTGCTTTTATAAAATACCCCCTAGGTACATAAAAATTACCAAATATACCTCTGTATTATATTAGAAGTACCTAACAATACCCTGCCAACATACAAGGGCCAAGCTATTATTTCGATAATAATTACTGTTGTCATAAATAACTAAATAACTGCTATCAGTTTTCATCATTTCATAAGAATGCGACATAAAAAATATTAACACTACAACGCATCACTTTAAAAAAATTCAAATTAACCGGAATAGACTAGCTATCTTTAAAATAAACGAACTAAAATAAACTCGGATTCATTTAGAATTTTTACAACACTTTGTTTAAATTTTTCTGGTTAAATTCTTGAGCTAATCTTATTATTATTTCTGTGAGAGCAAAATAGATATTTACAAAAAAATACTACAGCGTAAAATAGTACACACGTTGCAATGAGATTTAGCCTAATCTTTGTAAACTAAAATATTTTATATACAACCTTGCGATTTCACAACAGTTTTTTATTTTTATACAGTTTATCATATGGATTTCATGTAATGATGTTAAATGGGCAATGAAATAACGTATAGGCATAAATTACAGCAAAATAGACTTTGTTTAGGTATTCACCTTAGGCCCATACGCCTGGCACCATTGAGCTATTTTTGACATTTTTCTAACTATTCTAGCACGCTTTTATTAGCTCCGTATATATCTATCAATGTATTAATCTATATAACGGAATATTTGAAAGTGTTTTTCACCCACTTGCCGTAGTGGGATTGTTATGAAGTTTTTCACAATTAATATGAACTGATGACAAAACAATAATTGAAAAAGAAAATCAGGATTTTCAAGCGTTTTTTTAAGTTGTAAACTGAGCAAATTATTAATACTAAACAAATGCAAATGACTTTGAAGCACGTAGCTTGTGCTTTTATATTCATATAATATATGTATACTATTGTATATATCACTTTTCTTATATCTAACCCGGAGTATAGGTTTAGCTGTAGCGGTAGAGATTATTTGGACGTTAAACAGACGTTTATGTAAACACCTGTTTTTCAACAACGAAATGTTTTTAACGAAAGTAAAGATATATAATTTTATTTTATATAATTTTATTACTCAACTGAATCTGTATTTTATTTTTTGTTTTACAAAATGTACATGATATATTTTCATCTAACAGATCAAAGGGAATATTAAAATTGGACCATTATATTTCTCAGTGGAGATCAATTGTTACAACATTATTTCGTGTAACAACTTTTTGACTTGTCTCTCTTTATTATTTAAAATATAAATTATCTTTGAACCTGCTGTTTCAAAATATAATATGCATCGTTAATATTAATGAGAAAATGTAATAACTGTACAAATCTAGTAAGTATCGGTGGACTGTAATTTATCATATTCTTCATCTGTTTTGATCATTAAATATTTTTAATACTATCCTATGAATTAGTACTTAAGTGAAAAAATGCGCTGGAAAGTCCTAAATTTGTTTTTTAAATTTTGCATTGCGATTGGTCCCTTTTATGTGTGCAAAATTTCTTTTTAATCGGGATACTGGAAGTGGGTAAAAATCGCTTTCAAATATTTCGTTACATAGTTTAATACGGTGATAAATGCGTACTGAGCTAATAAAATCATGTTAATATATAAAAAATCTAACCCACTTACGAGTATGTACCTATGCGAACACTACCACGATGTTTGTCAAAAATATTGGCAATCCTTTTGATTAGTTTGTGAAGGCAGATTTTCTTCTAAATAATATAATAGAGATTTACCTTGGTTTGGAACATAAATGTTCAAATATAGGCAGTCTTCAGACTCATTTGTTAGAAATGCTTTGAGACGAGTCAAATAAACTTGACGGGCCTTTGACGGCGGGTTTTCTTTTTTTATTGAAGGGAATGATTGAGGGCAGACGGGTGCAAAACGCGTCGCCATTTTAACTCCAGACCATGGTGGAGCACTAACTGTAACAAAAAAAAACACTTCACTTAAAAGAAAAGATTTGCACAGAAAAAAAAACGTTTGTACAGAAAAAAAGATAGGTTTGCACAGAAAAAAAGAAAGGTTTGCACAGAAAAAAAAGAAAGGTTTTATGCTTGTTTCAAAAGAAAGGTTTATTAAGTAACGTCACGCTGTCACCATTATCATCAAGGAAGTGTGCTGAGACCGGTGCAGACGGCGGGCGCTCTATAGTCTCTACCTACCCCAATGGAATAGAGGTATGACGGCAAGATGATGGTTTATGCTTTAAGTTATGTGTTCGTTATTCCCAAATATTACTACTGACTTCTATAAAGTCTCTATTTTTGTATGTATGTAACTATGTGAGCTTAAATCTTTCAAACTACGCGATTGCTTTTGATGAGGTTTTTTTCATTAGCTAGAGTAGAATTTTTCTACAATTTGCTAATGTTAGATTTATAAATTCCACGCATACGAAGTTGTAGGCAAGGGTTAGTTAGTTATAAAATTCATTAGAGTAGATAGGTACCTATTTAATTTAGTTTCATAAACGAGCTTAAATAAATGTCATAATATGAAAAAAAATTAGGTTTTTTTTTATCCCAATAAGTTGTGTTTTTTTATCAAACGCGCACAGCTAATCATACGCGAAGTAACTAAAAAGAAGCTAATATTCCTTGAACTTTGACAAACGTTCTTGAAATATAAATGTAGCGTTTTAATAAAACGCAAATGGAATGAAATTAAGTTGAAATATAACTTCAATATAAAAACGGAGATGGTACGGGATCAGCTCAAATGTACAGAGAAATAAAATAATATTTTAAATTTTTTTTATTTTCTGGCGTATTTGTTTAGTTAACTGACTATTCTGAATGTCATTGTATGCGTAAATGACGCCAAGGAAGTGTGCTTAGATCGTAGCAGAACGCGTTCTATAATTTCTGCCTAGACCAGCCTAGTACAAAAATGGACTATCTAAAACAAAAATATTTTTTTACATCGAACCAGTAGTTCCTGAGATTAGCGCGTTCAAATAAACAAACAAATAAAAAAACTCCTCAGCTTTGTATTATTAGTTTAGATTATACTACATATATTACAATAGAAAACTATTTTCCTTAAGATTGAATATTATTTAAGATTTAATATTATGACGGGCCTCGTGGTCTAGTGGTTCAGGTAACGGACTGCCGTTCACGAAGTCGATTCCCGTACGGGACATTATTATTATACTAATAATATTATACTATACTACGTTTGATTGGACATGCCTCGTAGCTGTAAAATGACCGACCGGTGGTAGGTTCGACTCCTGTACTCATGAAATCGATATTTCGTAAATACATATAGATCTTTGTACTGGATTCGTACTCCTGTATATTATTTAGGCTTGAAGTACTAGGGTTAATTTGTGACCGGGAAACATTAGTAACGATTCTACATGTACAACTAAACATAACTTAACTAAAAAAAGAAAGCTAATAGTATTAATAAGTCACTAGGAAGACCAACACTGGTTTTCAACCTGCAAAATGCTGAGCTGGGACCGTTTTGTGACTGTCCTTTTTTGTTAACAACTTATGTAATGTAACCTCACAAATAAACTTATTTTCTTTCTTTCTTTCTCACTCTTTCAGTAACACAATTCGGCAATGTTAACTAGACTTTTTTATGAGAAAATGTGTACATTATAGACTAACGGTTTGAAATATTTACAACTTCAATAAATAATATAAATATTTACAAAATTTACAAAGCCATATTTAAATGTTTACAAAGCCATTTCACCAAAATACACCATAGTTGTTTTCATTTTTTAGTTAAATTTAGTTGTGCATGTAGAATTGGGAACATTATGTTAAAAGTCTTCTTATGTTCAATCATGTTCAATACTATTTCTGTATTTCTGTATTTATATATTCTGTATTTATTATTTATTATGTATTTTGTGTATATTACAAGGTAAAAATTAAAGAATAATTTTACCTGGAGGCATAAATCTCAGGCTACCCGTTGGAGCTGCAGCATAAGGAATACCCAGGAACATTTCAACGGACTGAAAGTCATATTGTCGACTTGGTCTCACAATAAGACCTCTTAAAGCTCCTTGTCTTAAGTGGTATTCTTTAGTCAATCTTTTCCCTTCATCATTATGATTCCTGGATGCACCTTCGTTGATCATCGGTAGTAAGAGCGAGATGAATATACAAATAAACATATTGTGATTTATAAATGGAGTCGCGTGCCGGTTAGTGGCCATTTTGTTTACGAGCATTGGTTTGCTCGTTTTATGTTCGACGTGCTCAAAATAGTTGCTGTTTTATTGTTAGTTTGCACTAAGATTTTATTATTCACTGTATCAATTACTAATATTTACATAATACATATTTTTAAAATACCGCAATATTTTTTTAAATTTTTAGCACAGCATCAATAAGAATTGTAGAGTAGTAGTGCTTCTGTAAACTTTTTCGAAATTCGAAATATTTTTTTTATATATAAAAATCAATGAGGTTATAATATTTATAATCAAAATGATAAATGTCACACGTTCTATTTTTGAATTCGTATTTTTTTTATAATTGATAATGTAAGCGGCGTTTGCGCTTTCTCGCCGCGTGATCTAAACTGGATAGCATCCAAAGTTGTCCCCGAGTTTCTAATACCAAAATACTACGGCATTCGAAGCAGAGGGGATGTACATTGCTAAGATTGTTTCTAAAGACGCGAACATTCCACTGCGATGGATTTTCTTTTGTGTCAATCTGGATTTAGTTGTGAAGAAATTGGGCTTTAGAGTGATAGAACATTTTATTTAGGAGTGCAACCGCTTCGCTCTGTCCTGAAAAGAAAATTCTTGTACAATCGATTTTAGTTTTATCAAGTTAATTTCATTTTTTGCGGCCTGAAGTCCTTTCCTTCCTTTTTTTTGTAACAGAAAGTTATTATCTCCATACTCGTAACTGAATAAAAGCTTGTAATATTTAAAAAAGTTATGGAGATTAATCGCCAGGTCACATAATAATTCCATTCAAGATTAACAGTAGTGTTATAAATACCTATTTCTTTTTAAGTATGAAAAACAACACTCAAAAATTACGTAATACTTTTCTTCATTTTATAACACAATGTATATGTCTTGCAGATTTGTTATTTACTTTTACATAAAAAATGTGTATTTTCACTGGTTGTTATTTGTAGCACAAATAAGAAAGGGTTGACAAACTTGACCAAACTTTTGCTCTTATTGGAAAACAAGATAATTGGTGACGCGAGCTGTTAACACTATTTACAAGGAAAAGTTTTCCTTACTGGATGACCGCCAATTTATTTGCCTGCTGGAAAATACTAGAAATTAGGATAGGCATAGGCAAATTATTCGTGTGGCAACGGATTAATAATACAAGTGTCACTACCATAATACCTCCCCAGGTTGCTGTAAGAGTCAGCTATGGAATATTATAAGCAGTTAACATCTATTGTGAGGGTCGGAAAACTCAAAACTAAACCTTTTGCCAACACGCGGTTACCGCGGCATATTAGACCAAAAGTCCTCCCAAAGTGCAAGAGGCCTGTGTCCAGTAGTAGGACAGAGAGAGACAGGCAAATTAAATATTTATAATAAAATTTTACCTGTTTGCTTTTCACTTTACCATAATATTATGATCAATCCCTCATAAAAGATCATCGATCGATTAGAAAGGATAAAAGGCACCACAAACGGCTTATTAGTATATATTAATACTAGCTGTTGCCCGGAACTCCGTCCGCGTAGAATTTAGTGCCCTATCCGACAATCAGAAATCATCTAATAAATGCCCTATCTGACACTGAAAATATTTTAAATCGGCCTAGTGGTTCCTGAGATTAGCGCGTTCAAACAAACAAACAAACTCTTCCGCTTTATATTATTAGTATAGATAACGATAAAGAGACAGATGTATAAAGAAAAAAGTCGTTTTATATACGTCTGCTTTTTTCTGGCTATATTAAATAATCTTCTTATCTAATATATAAAATTCACGTGTCACAGTGTTAGTTACCGTACTCCTCCGAAACGGCTCGACCGATTTTCCTGAAATTTTGTGTACATATCCTCTAGGTCTGAGAATCGGCCAACATCTATTTTTCAAACTTTTTTTTTTAGTATGGCAAAACAACGTTTGCCGGGTCAGCTAGTCTTATATATAAAATTCACGTGTCACAGTGTTAGTTACCGTTCTCCTCCGAAACGGCTTGACCGATTTTTATGAAATTTTACATGTGTATTCAGTAGGTCTGAGAATCGGCCAACATCTATTTTTCAAACCTATTTTTTTTTAGTATGGCAAAACAACGTTTGTCGGGACAGCTAGTTAATTATATTAATATGCTGTTAGGGGTGCTCTTAAAAATAAAGACAGCTATTAAACTATCACATCATCACAATGACATTCACTGTTCATCTCTTAGCGCCTCAAAATCATCGTCACATAAGCGTCATTAAAACTGCTGAATGATTGAGCTATTTTTATCTTAACACGTGCGCATCCGTTTTATAACTAAGCAGGAAGGAAACATAATGTCTTGACTAATAATTATACTGTAAAAATATGTAAATTTCAATCAGGTTTCAATGTGGATGAGATATTATATCGGAACATTATTTTAGGTACCTACGTATATATTTATATCTATAGAAATAATGATAGTAGCAAAAATAAATAATTTAAGTACATATTTAGTTTTATAATTATGTGATATTATTTTATTATTAGTTATGTTTATTTTATTTTTTTATTATGTTTACTCGTTTGTACCTATAACATCACAGTGTAATACTCCTACTTTGTAACTAAAAAAGTCAATTATTATTATATAGCTGTAAATGTACCTACTCTTATGCTTTTTAACCTTACTATGGGCGTAATTATTTAAATGTATTGTGGGCTGTGGGCTGTGGGCATCCGTGACGGCACTCGATAGGCCCCATTTGAAAACCAGCGTCAAGTCCTTGAGACTTGACATTATGCTGAAATGGGGACCTATTGCTGCCGACTGGACTTACACATGTGCATGGTATCAAATATGTATTTTAAGTTGTGTATTTTATATTCACGTGTAATGTATATGTTTTCGTTTAATATTTGGCAGCAATAAATCTTATTTCTTTCTTTCTTTCTAAATAATAATATACTAGATAGCTATCCCCGATTTGCATGAAAACAAAAATTTTATATGGGAATTGTCTTTCGTGGAAAGAAAGAAAAGCTTACACAGATATGACTTCAGACAGAAGAGTATGGATATGACATGTTATACCGACCTCAAATAATGGGATAAGTGCAGGAGATTAATTATTTATCTTTCGTGTCATCTATATGCGCTGACAATTTTTATAGATTATCAAATTCGAGTCGAATTTTAGATCTGTAATGCACACAAAATGTCATAAAAATTGGTCAAGTTGTTTCGAAAGACTGATAACTAACACCGCAACACGAGAATTTTATTGTATAAGACAAATTGCAACATTTTCGAACAATTAAACTTCAAATACATAAATTCTAAGAGTTCAGTATCTCATAACATCAAATAAACTTCGCGATCGCAACCTAAAATAGATTTTATAGATTAAGAACGTAGGCATCTTTACATATTATAAAACAAAGTGTTGTTTTGGTATGTATGTCCCTATGTGAGTGTGAGCTTATATCTTTTAATGTGTTTTTTTTTAATAGACAGAGTGGTTCAATAGGAAGGCTTTTTTGTACAATTTGTTAAGGTTTGGTATCGAAACTCCAGGCTTAAGAAGTTGCGGGCAACATAATATAGTTATTGTAATAAAATTAATATCAATTCAAAGAACAAAGTCAGTGTAAAGCAGTTTTATTGAATCTACTCTCCTTCTCCAGCCTATTTATGTCCCACTGTTGGGCACGGGCCCCCTCCACCTTGGGAAGGATTATGGTCTACTGTGCCGCGCTGACCAGGCATCTTGGCACAGGGTTTATTTTCGAGTTTTCCATCTCTCACAGAAGATGTTATCTGTGTGCAATATCCCTTAGCTGAGTTTTACAGCACCCTTGGGAGGAGATGCGGTGGTGACACTTGTATTCTTAATCCGTCACCACACGGACAAATATTGAATCTAGCGGCACAGTAAATAATAATATGTCGCTCATAATTGAAATTCTCATTTTTTTTAAATCTGTTTTTCGCTCTTAATTTAAATATTGACAGTTTTCTGAAGCTCTGGTAGTTATTTTTGGTGCAGTTTTCTTTGCTTAGGTATCCAGTATTCAATAATTTGCTTAGTACAAAAACTAAAAAAATACGCTTAAAACTCCTAAATAATTTTTTAAATTATTGCATTGTCATCAGTTCTTAACATGTGTGCAAAATTTCAAATCAATCGGACTATTGCAAGTGGGTGAAAATCGTGTTCAAAGATTCCGTTACATTGATTAATACATTGATAGATACATACAGAACTCATAATAGTGTGTTAAAAAAATAATTTGTTAAAGGAAAAACAAATTATCAGTAATAGGGTCCCGTGTTACCTTTCGAAACGGAAACAATCACACGTGTGATTCTGTTAGTCTAAAAATATTATAACTTAATAAATATTTCAGTTTCATTAAAATAAAAATTTAATTAGGTACTATACCTACACATAAAGTCGTGTATGATAAATATAATAAAGCTTAATCTTTGCAGCTGTTAGTCTTTCGCCTTATGGAAACATATAAAATAGATTTCCTCGAATCCAGCAGTTTGCCTAGTCGGCTCGCTAATTATGGTCTCAATTCTTGATGTACTTATTCTATAAACTGTGGTTACATTAATCTTTACTTATTATAAAACAAAGTCATTATTTTTGTATATATGTCCATTTGAGCTTATAATATATTTGCGCAAGGAACTATAATGCAGTCTTTTTAATAGACGAGTGGTTCAAGTGGATGCCTATTTCACACGCTTATATAAGTTCGATATGTATCTATCAATGTATTAATCTATGTAACGGAATCTTTGAAAGTGATTTTGGCCCACTTGCAGTAGTCGGATTAATCTGAAATTTTGCACATATATCAAGGACCGATAACAATTTAATAATAAGAAAATATTTAGGATTTTCAAGCGTGTTTTTTAGTTTTTGAACGAAGTAGATTATTGTATACTTTGTTAACTATGAAGTAGCGGACGACAGCTAGTATTTTAAAATACAAATTAATTTTATGGTTTTACTCATTTATTAGTAGCTTAGACTATAAATACTTAAAGAATTCTGGAATCTCCTGAAATGCACCAAACGAAAAATAACTTTAAAAATACTTGTAATGTGTAAGTTCTTGCAATCTCAGGTTAATAAATATATAGTAATAATTATGTTCAAAATACTTATAACATTTAAAATACCTAAGTTATTCCTCCTCTAACACTATGGAGCAGAATAATAAACACACCTCAAACATGAAAACAAGAATCACAACAACAGGAACGGATCTCAAGCTAACATTATACTTGTTAGTATGCGTAAGCGCATCCTTGTACAACGTTTTTCTTTTTGGCAAGATCTTCATCCGGTAAAGAGATTGTGCACCCTCTTTGTAGATCAATCAAAACCGACAAACAAGTACACGTAATTCATTCCTCACTGACAAATCTATACTAATATTATAAAGCGAAAGAGTTTGTTTGTTTGTTTGATTGATTGTTTGTTTGTTTGTTTAAACGCGGTAATCTCAGGAACTGCTGGTCCGATTTGAATAATTCTTTCAGTGTTGGATAGTACATTTATCGAGGAAGGCTATAGGCTATATAACATCACGCTGCAACGAATAGAAGCGAAGCATCAGTGTAAAATGTTACAAGAAACGGGGAAAAAAGTCACGCGCGCGAGCTTTAAATGAAAACGCTGCCTTATCCATGTGAGTTACAACAAAGTAATGTATGAAGAAACTGTTTGTTACCTATAGATCTTTAAAAAAGTCCGCGAGGCCATATGTCTATCTTTTAAGGAAAACCCGCTGTACCCATAAGAACGTCAACAAAATTATCAAATTCAATAGGATGTTTTCAAAAGCTATTTATGTGTTTAAAGTAACATTTTTTATCAAATTAAATACCTTAGTTAGCTTACGCATTTAATATAGATAATAACTGCTCTTTACAGCATGCAATTTAAATGAATATCTTTGGAGATATGACGAAAAAAGAATTACGCGTGATAAAATAAAGTTAAACTGTTCGCTGAGCAACGAGAACGTTTCCCCGGTCATCTATCTATACTCCATTGTTTCGATGTATGGTTGGATGTATGAATGTAAGGATGTTTGTTGTTCTTTCACGTAAAGACGGATGGATTTTCGTGAAACTTTGCAATAATATAGCTTACATATCAGATTAACACATATGCAATAATTTATAAAGATACCACGTGTCACGGCGTCTTAGTGTGTGTAAAAGTCAGTATTGTACAGGTTGTTACGCTGCTCAATCCCCGACGGATCAGTATTGAGTTGGTCTTTATAGGCGCCGGCGTCATCGTCGGCATATGGTCGTTACGCTGCTCAAATCCCGACGTATTGGTGCTGAGTTGGTTTTTATAGGCGTCGGCGTCGGCTTCGGCGTCGTCGTCGGCGCCGGCTTCGCCGACGCCTCCGTCGTATGGTCGTTACGCTGCTCAAATCCCGACGTATTGGTGCTGAGTTGGTTTTTATAGGCGTTGGCATCTACAGCGACGCAGGCGACGACGTTGGCGACGGCGTCGGCTTCGGCGTCGTCGTCGGCGCCGGCTTCGCCGACGCCTCCGTCGTATGGTCGTTACGCTGCTCAAATTCCGACGTATTGGTGCTGAGTTGGTTTTTATAGGCGTTGGCATCTACAGCGACGCAGGCGACGACGTCGGCGTCGGCGTCGGTGTCGGCGGCGGCTTCGGCGTCGTCGTCGGCGTCGGCTTCGGCGTCAGCGTCGTCGTCGGCGTCGGCTTCGGCGTCGGCGTCGTCGTCGGCATCGGCTTCGGCGTCGGCGTCGTCATCGGCGCCGGCTTCGCCGACGCCTCCGGCGTATGGACGTTACGTTGCTCAAACCCTGACGTATCGGTGCTGAGTTAGTTTTATAGGTGTTGGCATCGACAGTGGCGTCGGCGTCGGCGTCGGCGTATGGTCAATAGGCTCAAAAACTGCTATACCGTTTTTTAAAATTCATTCACCATTTGAAAGCTACATTATCTGCGCTTAAAATAGGCTAGATTTTATTTTGGAAAAATTAGGGTTCCGTAAAATATTTGGATTTTTCTGAAAAAAATCAACTAAAAGAGTTAACTATTTTGCTTACGCTGCTTAAACTTTAAAAGATAAAGATAGAACAACAAAATATTCTAATTTTTCATTTACTTATGAGATTTATTTATTTCAAACCAACAGCTTCTCAATCAATATGAATAAAAAAGAAATATTCATCAGCAAGCGAATTATATGTCCTCACGGATAAAAAAATTAAGAGCCATGTTTATGGTATTATAAGGGTGGGTGTTTACTATGTATTATAAGTATGTATTTACAAAAGAAAAGTAAATTATGTATTCTATCCGTATTCTGGTACCCATAACACAAGCATATAAAGCTTACCTTGGGACTATAGGACATTGTGTGGAAAATTCTTATTTATATACGCTTTAATATAATGAAGTATTTTTATTTATTCATTTTGGACCATGCCAAATTTCAAGTCTCTAGGATAGTGGGAAGTAACCTGTAAATTTTGATTCCCTAGCGAAAGTGGAAAATACTCAAAAATGGCTGTAGTTCGGTTATATCTTCTGAATGCGTAGATCTAAATTATTGATTGTATCTTTTGCAGCAAGGGACCGCATAGATCTACATTTGGTATAAGTTTCAAATTAACAACTTCAGCCGTGGCTGAGTAAAAAAAAGATTAACGAGTGGATAGACAGACAGACGGACACCGTATTGAGAGTATAAGGGTTTGTACAAAGACCTAAAAAGGCATTATGAAGCTCTGAGATATCATTTACTAAAATGACATTGGGCCATGTGTGTTACTTCTTTAGAACTGTGCAAGAAAAGAGAACCACACTGACGATTTACTAATTAGCTGTAAAATGGCGTTATTGTTAGTTCATTTAATTTTTCGTTTCTTAATTCCACGCGTACGAAGTCGCGGGCACTGCTAGTGGCTTATAAAACGTAATAATAAAATAATCGCAAGCACCAGGTGCAGAATTCAAAGTACAGAAATAGTTAAGAACTCTCGCAAGTATCTCATGCTTGGAGAATTACGCATACATATGGTTTTAATTGTTTTTTAAAATGAAACGTGATTCATAATACTGTGAATGTTGCTGATTCATTTTTAAACCATGGAAATCATGGGATTTTATGATATTTTATGAGAATAGGTACTGTTTAGATAAATATACTTAATCTAGATATTGTCCACAAATTAACACGCGTGGAGTTTGTAAACTAAACCTCGGCAAACTATACATAAAAGTTATAAATCGACTTGTAATATTCTAACTTTTAAAAAACCGCATCGAAATCCGTTGCGTAATTTTAAAGATATAAGCTGACATAGGGACTTACTTAATTTAGGTATTTGCCTTAGGTATTGCTATCCCTATTCCCGAGCACCGTGCTGAAAGGGACAAATATAGCTGAAACAGATTTTACCTACAAATTCTTTGAAAAAAAGACGTCTCGTGCTCCTCTTTTTTCTTCGCGAAAGTTAAACCGATTTTAATTATTTTTACGTTATATTATAGATGAAGAGTATATCTATGCTTGTATAACTTTTTTTTTTGGTAAAACGTTACCAAATATGTGCGATAGACGCTGCAACTTTACCTAAAGAAAACCGAAAAAATCGGGATTTTCAGATGGTCATATTTCTTTTAGTTATTATGTATTGAAAAAAAGAAAGTGACAGAAGCATAGATATACTCTTCATCAATAATATAGCGTAGAAACAAATTAAATCAGTTTAACTTTCGCGAAGAAAAAAGGTAAGTACGATACCCATTGACGTCCAATTTCGCTGTCATTTAGAGGATAAGGCCAAGCTGGCATCTAAAAAGCTTGGTGTGCTCAACAAGGCAAGACGGTACTTCACTCCGGGGCAAAGACTTGCCCTGTACAAAGCGCAGGTACGGCCCCATATGGAGTACTGCTGCCATCTGTGGGCAGGCGCACCGCAATACCAGCTTGGGCCTTTTGACTCGATCCAGCGACGCGCTGTGAGGATTGTCGACGATCCCGTGATTACAGGCGGTATCGAGCCCTTAAATCTTAGGAGAGACTTTGCCTCCTTGTGTGTGTTCTACCGCCTGTATAATGGGCTGTGTTCCGACGAATTGTTTGAAATGGTGCCAACGGCCTCTTTTTACCATCGCACCTCTCGTCACCGGCAGCGAGTTCATCCTCACACTCTAGAACCTATACCATCGCGCACAGTACGATTCCATCGGAATTTTTTACCACGTACAATAAAGTTGTGGAATGAACTACCTGCCGAGGTTTTCCCATTGGACTACAGTATGGGGTTCTTCAAAAAAGGTGTCAAACGATTCCTGCAGGGTCGGCGATGCGCGAGTGATACCTCTGGTGTTGCAGACGTTTATAGGCTACGGTGACCGCTTCCTATCAGGTGGGCCGTACGCTTGTTCGCCAACTAAGTAGTACAAAAAAAAAAAAACCCATATTTTTGTATGGAGCATAATTTGGTATCGTGCCCTCATAAAGACAAAAATAACGATGACTAATTTAACATTTCTGAACAAAGCTTAGATAAAGTGAAACTTTTCTGAATGATGCACAATAATTGACACCGATCGCTTAACTGAAAAAATCCAAAAACTCATTTTTTTAAAGACATTTAAAGAACATCATATATCAATGACCAGCTGTTGCCCTTGACTTCGGACGCGAGGAATTTAGAAAATTTCCGTTTTTATAAGATTACCACTGATTCTTTATAGCCTATAGCCTTCCTCGATAAATTTACTATCCAACACTGATCAGCAGTTCCTGAGATTGACGCGTTCAAACAAACAAACAAACAAACTGTTCAACTTTATAATATTAGGTAGTAGAGAAGTATAGATGTTATCTGCCTGCATAGCCATTAAAAGTATGTTAAAATAGTTTAGATTATTTTACACCATCAAAATGCCCTGAAAGCTGACAGTCAGTCACCTGTCAGCTTCTTTCACGTGTCACCAACGTAATAAGCTAGGGCGAATCTCGTGACGAATTTAGAAATATATATGTTTACTACACACAAAATATACTACAAGTACTACACGTTTACTTTTAGAACTTGTAAGTAGTTTAACGTTGTGAAAATAGTGACATAGGTTTTCAGTTCGTTGAACTAGCCTGCCTATAGAATATTAACCATTGCTGTAATAAAATGAAATGAAAATGAAATGAAATGAAAAATCACATTTTAATCATGTAGACATATTTTTTTTAGATAATTATATGCTTATGGCAAGTCCAGTTTTTCCGGTTTTTTTTTTTTAAATACTTAAATAAGAAATATTGATTTACTTTATGAAGGAATAAGCGTAGAATGTAACCATTTTCTCCATAGGCACAGTTATTCTCTGTATGCTCTACAAAGATGAGATGAAAAGCTTAAAAATAAATCCTCTTTTATTTCTCTTAGCCTGGTTATTTTTTTCTTTTCGTCTAGGAGGCTCACTCCTTACAGTGGGCCTTTAAGGGCTCAGAAGGAAATTTGGCTAAATATTGATATGAACCTTGCCATATTCCAATGTCTAACCATAATACTCAAACTATCTATTTCTATTTTTGTACTTTATACTTCCACTCTTAGACGCCTGTCATGCTACTGGTGTAAAAAAACATCTTTTATTAGAAAATTGTAACTGAAAACCTATTATTTTATAAAAGGAATTCTTAAAACCAAATACACTAGGTACTCTATTTGACTAGCTTCTTACATTCAAAGAGAGAAAAAAAAGCAGAATTCTATCTTAAAGATTATTCCAGAAATTCACTTCAGACTGAAACCAAAATATCGCAAACATAAGATGACACGACTAAAAAGGCGTCTCAGTCCACACAGCTGCTCCGTTCCCGAGATATCGATTGCAAAAAGTACAAACAAACAAACTAACGGCATGTACACAAAGGATTCCTTATCGTGCATGTGGTTTTCGTGTAAAATTTTGTTTGTTAACCAGAAATTGGGGATTGTTTTCTTAAAACAAATCAAAAAACTTTTTTGGTTTTGTTTTTAACCGACTTCAAAAAAGGAGGAGGTTCTTAATTCCTCTGTATATTATTTTTATTTTAAAGCTGGTGGTTCTCGTTTAGTCCCATAGGCACCAGGTCAGGATCTGATAGTTATCTCCTGAGAAATCGAGAAAAACCCTCTAATTTCAAAGGCACAAAAAAGGATGAATTAATACTCAATTATTCTAAACTAATATTATAAAGCCGCCAGCAATTAGTTTTTAGTAACGAATCCTCGTCCCAATGGTGTGCACTAAACACTGGCGTGCCTCAAGGCGGTATACTTTCTCCTCTTCTGTTCTCTCTATTTGTCAATCTTATTACTCGTGACCTTCAGTGTTCCTATCATCTATACGCAGACGATTTGCAGCTATACTCTCAAGCGAGGGTTGAAGAGTTATCGGTTGCGATCGACTTAGTAAATAAAGATCTGTTAGTAATTAAGGAATGGTCTGATCGCTTTGGTCTTACCGTGAACCCCAGTAAATGTCAAGCTATCCTTGTTGGCAGTCCTCGCTTATTGAACAGGATAGATTTACAGTCTGCTCCCAACATTAGTTTTAATGGTGCAATTATTCCTGTTAGCCCGTCTGTGAAAGATCTAGGCCTACATATTGATTCAAGACTGGACTGGCAAACTCAAGTCGCAAATGTGTGTCGAAAAGCTACTGGCACCCTACGATATCTTTACCGACATAAAAATGTGTTACCAACAAAAACAAAACTAACGCTCGTTCAGACGTTGATTTTTCCCATAATCGACTATGGTGATGTGTGCTATCTCGACCTGAATGCAGATCTGCTCAACAAACTTGACCGCCTTCTCAATAATTGCATTCGGTTCATTCATAACCTCCGTAAATATGATCACGTATCCGCTTTTCGTTCGCGGTTAAATTGGCTCCGCATCAGACAACGCCGCAGTTTACATGCAGTTTGCATGCTTTACACTTTACTAAATTCCCCTCACGCCCCTAATTATTTGACTACTTATTTCCAAAATCGTTCAGAATTACATCTCAGAAACCTTCGCTCTTCAAACGACATTCTTCTTTCTTGCCCTAGGCATAGTACCAGTCTCGTCCATTCTTCTTTCATAATTCAGTCTATTCTCTTCTGGAACGCACTCCCTCGTGAGGTCAGGATGACTACCACTCGTAGTCTTTTTAAACGCAGAGTTCGACGTATCTATCTTAAACTTTCGGCAGAAACCTAGTAGCTTTTCTCACACTACTTTAATTTTATTTATATATGTATAATGTATATGTATTATGTGTATGTTTATGTATTTGTATAATTATGTGTGTTATTATATTGTGTATTTTTATGTAATGTTTATTGTTTGTAGGCTGTAGGTATATTTTTGTTGTAGATTTAATTACTATCAATTAATTAATAGCACCTACCAGTAGCACTTTCTGCACCTACCAATGGTTGCCTGGTAGAGAATGCCCTAGGCATTAAGTCCGCCATTGTACAACTTAATTATTGTGCATAAAGTTTAATAAATAAAAAATAAATAAATTAAGCTGAAGAGTTTGTTTGTTTGTTTTAACGCGCTAATCTCAGGAATCGCTGGTCCGATTTGAAAAATTCTTTCAAAGTTGGATAGTAAATTTCTCACGAAAGGTATATTTTCTAAATTTCACGCGTACGAAGGCGCGGGCAACAGCTAGTTGCGTTTTATATAAGACTAGAAAATCTAGTTATTTAAGTCTAAGAAACAAAGCCACAATATAGTGTTGCAAGTAAAACTAATTGAAATAGTTGCTATAGATAAATCGTAATTTAAGTCTAATATAGCAGCATTAAATAGGAGATTTGTTACAGATTAGTTTGATAGTATTAAACCCCATATTATGTTGCACTAATGATTTGCTGTACTAAGATTTTTCCACTCTATATTCATGAAATTTAATTTAGTTTAAAACAAACCTGGAGCATTTGTTCAGATTTTTATTTTATTTTATTCCTCGATTTTTGTGGTTACTAGCTATGAGGTACTATTTTATTAAAAAAAAACATATCGGTAGATTATTATAAAACATTAGTTTTTCATTAAAACTCTATCTGTGCTAAATTTCCTACTTCCTTTACCTAGCATTATTAAAAAAAAATCACCCAAGTACAAGTTTGACTCGCTCGAGGGTCCTGTGCCGTTATTAATATTTTTTTTTTTATAAATAAACATTTCACACAACGTCCTCTGGTTCCAAGCTAAGCTTATTATGCTTGTGTTATGAGTACCAGAATACGGATAGAATACATATACTACTTTTCTTTTGTAAATACATACTTATAATACATAGTAAACACCCAGACTCAGTACAAACGTTTGTATGACAATTAAAAACATCACACAAATGATTGTCCTGACCGGGAATCGAACCCGAGACCTGGTGATCAGCAGTCCGTTATATGAACCACTCCACCACGAGGTCCGTCAATAATCAAATAATCGTATTATGATAATTATTATTAATTTTCGAACCCAAATGACGGGCTAAGGGCGGGAGATAATTATTATTGATTTTAAGTATTGGTTGTTATAGCATCGACTCATATAAATAAACTGTTAAATTTTCAGCCTTCTAGCTAGAACCGTTCCAGATATACAGCCTGGTAACAAACGGACGGACAGACAGCGAAGTCTCAGTAATAGGGTTTTATTTTATATATTGCACGGAACTATAAATATACTTTCGTATAAATTCGCAAAGATGGGCATTGGACATCTATTTTTCGCCTCATGTTCTAATATCATCACCATCATCATCATAACATCACGCCTTTTTCCCATGGGGGTAGGCAGAGACTATAGAGCGCCATCTGCTACGATCCAAACATACTTCCTTGGCTTCATCCACACTCCATACATCTGGTCATACATGCCTGACGGTTGTAAGTGTACATTTAATTGTCTTATTTTGCCTTTACAATTTATTTTAGCTCGTATATATTCTACTTTTACATATATAGTTATTAATTAATCAAGATATTTGGCATTATGCCCATCTTTAATGTTTCAACATTGTAAAATCTTTGCCAAACGACTAACGATGATGTTCTTGTAACACCATTAAACTAATACTCTAGTTATTTAAATAATACGCTATCGTTCAATACACACTTGCTTTACATAAATTTTAATATTTTATTTATCTAGAACGAGACATAAAATATTTTTTTAAACATGAATACGCCAAAAAAGTTTGTTTGGATCGTAGTAGATGGCGCTCTATAAATAAATAAATATTCATGGACATTACACACAACGTCCTCTGGTCCCAAGCTAAGCTTATAATATGCTTGTGTTATGGGTACCAGAATACGGATAGAATACAATATATACTACTTTTTTTTCTATAGTCTCTGCCTACCCTCATGAGAAAAAGGCGTGATGTTATGATGATAATGACAATAATGAAATTACGCTTGTAGATAGGTATTTCAACATTCAAGACAATAATAATTTTATTAAGTCACTAACTATGGCCCGTAACTTTGTACGCGTGAAATTTAGAAACTAATCTTAACAAATTATACCAAAAAGCCGTCCTCGTGAATCACTCTATCTATTAAAAAAAACCGCATCAAAATCCGTTGCGTAGTTTTAAACATAAAAGCTAACATAGAGACATACATACAAAAATAACGACATTGTTTTATAATAAGTAGACACTTTACATAAAAACAAACATAAAATCTATATAAAACACATAAAATTCAATAATAAAACTAACAATTCTGTACAGTAGGAACAAAACGCGATTGGCTCCAAGGTGTAAAAATAATTTGCTAAGTTTAAAAACTAAAAACACACTCATGGAAATACTGAATATTCATAAATTATTCTTGACTAGCTGTTGTACGTGACTCCGTCCGCGTGGAATTTGGAAATTTTTTTTCTCGCAAGAACAGGTAGCCTATGTCCTTTCTCAGGGTCTAAAGATTATCTGTGCCAAATTTCATCAAAATCGGTTGAGAGGTTTAAGCGGGAAAGCGTAACAGACAGAGTTACTTTCGCATTTATAATATCAAGTAGTAGTAGTAGGGATAATAATGAATATTTTATTATTTCATTGGTTCTATGTGTGCAAAATTTCAAATCGATCCGACTATTGCAAGTGGTGGCAAAATTACTTTCAAAGGTTTCGTTACATAGATTTAAACATTGTTAGATACGTACCGAATTTCTAAAAGCGTGTTAATAGTATTGCTGCCGTACGTAAAATCAAATTTTTTGCTACGAAAATTTTTGTTTTTTGATAGGAACATCCTATCAAGATATTAAATTGGTTTTAACATGAAACGCAATAAAAATCGTGTTCTTTTGTAAAATGTTATAAGGCACGATTGTGAAAAAAATATAATAATCTGATTTCCCAACAATGATGTAACAGCTTAACAACAAAATCCGTTTTAGCCATCTTTGCCTGTACACACCCTAATAGGGAGTATAATAAATATTTGCACACAGATTAGAGCAGATGCGACGCTGGCGTCCTTATTCCTTGCCTTTGATATCTAACACGAATAAAAAAGAAAATCTTGTTTCTTTTACAGATTACAACCAGAGAATATTTATATCTTTTCGTATGTTTTTAATATCAAGATACGATAGAAGATTAAACCTACTATAGTAATAGTTACTATTGGTTATTTTTTTTAGGCACCTCCCCGCGTCTGACCCTTGACTGAAATAAATTTAAAACAAATATGCAAGTCTTCATAAAAATATATTTTTTAATCCTTTAGGATTGAACTGAATTATTTAGCTTTATGGAGAGATATTTTTAATTAATAGTAGTATGAATTCTCATAGCCACACCACAACAATAAAATCTGGATTCATAATTTTAGCCAAAATCTTAAAATTCACCCCTACTCCTGAATGAATGAATGAATTAACTTTATTTTACTTAAAATAGAGTTATCAAAGGTGTTAGGTGTTTAATTAGTAACAACAGTCCATCTATTTAGCTACTGAAAGTCATGTGAAAAATTACAATATTAGATATAACTAGTCCAGTCACATAAATACATCAATTGTCATCATTGTACATAAACAGAAAATAACCAATTTATTGATGACTAGCTGTTGCCCTCGACTCCGTCCGCGTAGAATTTAGGAAATTTTCCCCGTTTTTGCAACATTTTTAACTACTGCTTGAGTGAGAGTATTATAAACGTAAGAGTAAACAAATATAACCAGAATGAACGAACTGCTAAGCTATCAGGAGTTACACGTGTTATTGTGAGTCAACCATAAAATATAGATATATGTGCTGTTTCGGGATATTTTTTAGACAATTTTATGTAGAATATTTCCGTCATACATTATTTCTATGTAACTTTAACCATTACGGCTGTACACGCGACGGAATCTTAAAAAATGGAGCACCATTTCCCGTTTCCCCAACATTTCCCTTCACTACTCTGCTCCTATTGATTGTAGCGTGATGAAAAGTATACTATAACCTGCCCAGGAGTATGAAGAATAATTGTACCAAGTTTCGTTAAAATCCGTCGAGTAGTTTTTGTTTCTATAAGGAACATACAGACGGACAGACAGACAGACAGACAAAAATTTTACTGATTGCATTTTTGGCATCAGTATCGATCACTAATCACCCCCTGATAGTTATTTTGAAAATATATTTCATGTACAGAATTGACCTCTCTACAGATTTATTATAAGTTTATATAGATAGAAAAAGAGTATAAGTAAATTATATTAGTATGTTAGTAAATTAGCAGTCACAGTACTGTACATCATTTTACTTCACTCACGCTATTTTTGTTTATTTTCCTAACAAATAATATTACTAAACAACTTTATTATCAAACGAAATTTGTGTTGAAGTAATTAGATGTTTCCTAGTCCATTAGCTATAAGAAAAAAAAAAGTTGGCCTAATTACTCTCACAATTGTTGATTCGGACTTTGTATTTAAATTACAACGAGATAGGGAAACAAAGATACTTTTGTTCGGATATTTTTATTTACTGCCTTTGAGTAAACATTATTTATATTAAAAAATGTTTGGTTCGCTGTAGCTGATAATTTTTGTTCGCAAATAATTATATTACAAATAGCTGTTGCCCGCAACTCCGTACGTGAGGTATTTAGATTTTTTTTCCAGATATTGCAACATTTTTCAATACTGGTTCGCTTCTAATAGTTGCAGTGTGAAGTTATAATTATAGTCTATAGTTTTCCTCAATAAATAGACTATCTAACATAAAAAGAATTTTTAAATTTGAAGCAAAAATTCCTGAGATTAGCGCGTTCAAACAAACAAACTCTTCAGCTTTATAATACAAGTAAAGATGGAGCTGCTAGCCAGTTCTGTTACTTGAACTTCGCTTGACATGCTACCACGTGTCTAGATTTAACTTTATGAAAAAGGGTAATTTTCTTCTTTTCTTAGAACACTAATGTCCCACAGCTGGGCACGAGCCTCTTTCACTTCTTAGGGATATATTATTTGATCTGCTATGCCACGTTAACCAGAGGTGCTGGCAATTAGTTTAGTACTTATCCTCTCAACTAGCACTTGACATTGATTTTTATAGAATTTTACATCTTTCACGGATGATATTCTCTACTTATTTTCCCTAAGCTAGCTTTTACAGCTCTCTAGGAAGGAAATAGGATGGTGACACTTGTATTATTAATCCGTCATCACACGGACAAAAGGTAATTAATTTACCCTCAAAATTACTCTAATTCAGACATGATTTTTAAAAGAATTAAATAGTATAGTATTGTTGAATATAAATATTGTATAGTTTTCATACAAAATTACCCTATTTTCCCTATTTATAAAATGCGAAGAATTTTCAACCTTCATTTAACTAATTGTACACGTAAAATTTCACTAGCTCATGCAAATTTACATCGTAAAATAATTTATGGTCTAAGCCTGTGACGAGGTCTTTTATGGTGAACCCAAACTAAAATAAATATGATCAGAATGTAAGTTAATTTATAAGCTTAATTACGGTGTTCGTCCGGGTCGTGCCCAAAGTTGACCATAATTTACCTAAATAAATTTTATTACATTAACGTGGTAAAACAGAGTAAACTGGGTAAAACTTCTTTTATGAATAGCTACTTATTACTTATTTATGGGTTACATATGATTATTAGTAGGCAGCATAGGGTGGCTATTGAAAGCAGTTCTCTCGCATGCCACAATGCCATGCTGTTAGGGAACGTGTTGTTTGTAGTGGACAGGGAAATGGGCAGGTAGATGGAACAGACAAAAGTGTGACAGGTGTGCATACGTGTATGTTAGATATAATATAAAAAATATAGCTGGAGGGATGACGGTGTTAGAGTAAAAATCCAATCGAGTTACACATTCGATACAAAATAAAACAGCAAATACCCAATTTGGTTTTTGCTATTATACTTTTAAAAGGCGTTAAGTTATTAAACAGTGAAAAGTTTTAGTCTGGAAAATCAAAGATACAACTAGCTATTTGTCGAACGATGTTCAAAGGGATTCAGATTGATATAAGTAGGTATTGAATTAAGATTTATCAAATGATTCGCTTTTTAATATGACGCTACTTTTCCGTGTTAAATGACATCCGCCAGATCCTACTCTAGCTTAGATAACACCAAAATAGTTTATTTAGTTCAAAAACTAAAATACACGCTTTAAAATCCTGAATATTTTTTTAAATTATTGCATTGTCATCGGTCCTTGATATATGTGCAAAATTTCAGATGAATCCGACTACTGCAAGTGGGTGAAAATCAGTTTCAAAGATTCCGTTACCTAGATTAATACATTGATAGATACATACCGAACTTATGTATAAAAGCGTGTTAGTTAAAAGGTTGAATGTTAGGTAAAATAAAAAATCAACTGTCCCGTATTTACACGCATAGTAAATACAATTTATTACGAAACAACAGTTCAATTCAACACTAACCCAATTTTGTCGTTACAAAAACTAACCCTGTTAGTTTCGCCACTATCAAACCGATTGAGGCGTGATGATACACAAGCCTTTAATCCTACAACCAAACTAGGTTTGTCGAAAAAATATCGGTAGTAATATATCGATAATTTTCTTTCTATGTCTCCATAACTTTGTCAGACATATTTACATAAATCCGATATCGCGATATATCCAACATCGAAATCAATATTCCTCGTCATAATAATAAGAAGAAGAGAGGTTGGTCGGCACAACATGACTTGTTGTTCGTTATGCAGTGGATTTTAGATCCTTAGTATAATATGGACAGCCGATGTTAATATTTTTAACTCATAATAATATCAAAATATCAATATACTTTTTCAGTTTCAACATCCCTAAACCATCCCACGTGTGTAAATGAATAATGTAAATGAAAATGGAGCGAGCGCTTGGGATACAATTGACATTTGAATTTGTGGTGTTCACATTTTCTATTTGTAATAAGTAGTGATGGATTAGGAACATTCTACTGGTCATCATGAAATCAACGTATCAAAGAATGTGACATAGGTATTTTCCTAAAATAAAATTATCTTTTTTCTCCATCAATATTAGTTACCAAATAAAATATCACGGTAGAGAGAGAAATAAAGTTTGTCGTAATTTGAAGCTGTTTATAAAAATAATGTCTTTATTATATCTTACTAGCTGTTACCCGAGCCTTTGTAAGTACGCGTGGAATTTAGAAAGTATTTCCCGTTTTGGCAACATTTTTCACTGATGTTTCGCTTCTATTAGTCGCAGCGTGATGTTATTTAACCTATTGCCTTCCTCAATAAATGTACTATCCAACACTGAAAGAATCTTTCAAATCGGACGAGCGGTTCCTGACAATAACTCGTTCAAACAAACAAACAAACAAACCTTAGTATAGATAGTAGTAGTCCTGATAGTCCTTAGTATAGATACTGTAAAGGTTGTGATCATTGAATATAACCTATACAATGATACAGGCCACTTAAGATTTGTTTTTAAAAAAAGAATAAAAAATTTAAAATTTGAAAATAAAAAAAAAAGAATTGGGAGATAAAAAAGGGACATGAAGAGAGGATGTTGAAAAATGATTGTAAAATAGTTTTTCTTTATTATAAAAAATATAACAAGTTAATTAAATGTGTTTTAAATTATTATTATAAATTAATGTAAAGACTAAGCTTTACAATTGGTGGAGGCGCGCCGGGTATAGCGGCCCGATTGGTAAACCAGCTCCTACGCCCAGGGATGTGTTGACGAACAAAGGGTCGACACAGGATAAATATTAATTATCAGAGAAGTAGCCGTATCTTTTTATTAAATTTTTATAAATTATTTATAACTAAGATGGAACTAGCCACGATAACTTTCGGTGGTTGCGCACAGGAGTGCCTAGATGAATTCGAAGAAATGTTTTACGCTTTAATAACTTTCAAGAGATGCTCGTCTGAAGAAGAAAAATTATCACTATTGCCCTCATTTTTAAGGGGTAACGCCTTACTTTTCTTCCGGGGCATTAAAGACACGTGCAAAAGCGTGCAGGAGGTATTTGATAGACTAAGGGAAGAGTTCCAAGAAGTAAATTACCAAGAATGTTCGCAATAATTATTTGCATAATGATGTAAATTGGTTTAGTGATTCAATTAGATTAAGGTTAAATATATAGTGATAATTATAATTTACTAATATTGTTTTATTTTGGTGTGTTTCATATTGTTCGGGATCGGCGAGACTTCATAATGACGTCAGCATATTTGTACTTAAGAAAGAGGCAATGAAAAGGAACCACATCAAAAATTTAATTATTTTTTCATATTTATATTTTGAATGTTTAGTTAAAAATGTGAGATAAATATATTAACATAGTAATTGGATAGTGAGTATTTCGTACTAGATTATGATTATAGTATTAAGGAAGAACGATTAATAGGTATAATAATGGGTTGTATTGAGTTATAATGTCGAAGGTAGTGGCTTGGTAGAGTTAGTTGGATGAGTCGTATCAACGGGTAATATCTTTGAATGCAACATGGTAAGGCCATAGGCTATTTGTCATGGAATCCTGTTTTGGGATATCACGCATTTTAGAGATAGAACTCATAAGATAGGATTTAGGAAAGTAGGTGCTAGAGTAAAGTATTTGTTCATTAGGAGAGAAATGTGAAAGGTTGAAAATTGAAAGAAGTTGTATTATAGTGAGAGGTTGCTGATAATATTTTTATTTTATTTATTGGGTAATAGTTAGATAATAATGATTAGCGAATAGTTTATAATTACTTAGATAATAGAATGATTGATTATTTAAAACGTTACTTGTGGTAGAAGAATGGTTGGTAAATTTATCTCACGAGAAGGAATTCTAAATGTGGAATAAATTGGTCATTCCCGAGCATTCAGGATTACTTAGTAGAAATTATACCTAAATAATTGAAAAGAAGGTTGAGTATTATCTGAGCATACTTTAAATTTTAATTTGATAATTTCTGGATTCTGTCAATTATAATGGTTTCTTATGTAAATTTTCTCATTAAGCTGGAAAGCTGTTAAATTAGCATATCTTTCGGATCTATGATGCTGACCTCATAATTGAAGCTCGATAGTTTTTATAAGAGCATTAATTGTTTGGTGATGAACATTTTTCTGATTGATTGTTGATGATATATGCTTTATGTCTTGGTGTGATAGTTTTAAGGATGCCTTATCACTCTTGTTTATTATTGGATAAATCAATTTTAAAGATGAAGTAGTTTAATATTTTATGAAAAGAGTGATATGATATAAGGGCATCGTAGTTAGTGTGGTTCGGATGACTAAGATTAGAAAGGCAATTTTTGGTTGGTTTTTTGCTTTTCAAGTTTTTCGAAATGTATTGCTTCGAAAAGCTAGGTCCTAGCTGGATCTAATCTGGTTCATTCTAGTTTGTTATCATGCTTTCCAACCTTAGGTAGGGTGTCCAGTATTTTGTAACTTAGAAAAAAAAAATTTTTTTTTTTGGAAAAAAAATTTTTTTTTTATCCTCTAAGGGGGGGGAGAATGTAAAGGTTGTGATCATTGAATATAACCTATACAATGATACAGGCCACTTAAGATTTGTTTTTAAAAAAAGAATAAAAAATTTAAAATTTGAAAATAAAAAAAAAAGAATTGGGAGATAAAAAAGGGACATGAAGAGAGGATGTTGAAAAATGATTGTAAAATAGTTTTTCTTTATTATAAAAAATATAACAAGTTAATTAAATGTGTTTTAAATTATTATTATAAATTAATGTAAAGACTAAGCTTTACAAATGTAAAGCTTGTTCTTTGTATTAATTTATAATAATAATTTAAAACACATTTAATTAACTTGTTATATTTTTTATAATAAAGAAAAACTATTTTACAATCATTTTTCAACATCCTCTCTTCATGTCCCTTTTTTATCTCTCAATTCTTTTTTTTTTATTTTCAAATTTTAAATTTTTTATTCTTTTTTTAAAAACAAATCTTAAGTGGCCTGTATCATTGTATAGGTTATATTCAATGATCACAACCTTTACAATACACTCACGAAAGGTAGGTAAATATATTTATAATTTATGCAACTAATTATAAATAAGGAAATATTATAATTTGAATATTACTCAGTAGAATACTCTAAACAGCCAGAGGCACGTTTTGTATAATTTAATTAAATTCAAAGCTTCATAACTATATTTACTAGTCTAAGAAATTACAAAAGCAATTTTCAGTTCAATTTTCAATATGATAGTAATCATCATCATCATAACATCACGCCTTTTTCCCATGGGGGTAGGGAGAGACTATAGATCGCCATCTGCTACGATCGAAGTATACTTCCTTGGCTTCATCCAAACTCATACATCTGGTCATACATGCCCGACGGTTGTAAGTGCTATGCACTTGCCCCTTTTGGAGTATCCCGGCGATGACATCGGAGTATATTTTTCTCGGGCGTCCTCTCCCAGCATTTCCACTTACTTTCGCCGTGTATATGCCTTTCGTTAAGCGTCTCTCATCCATCCTCTCCACATGACCAAACCACCTAAGCATACTTTTCTCCGCCTTAGTCACTACATCCTCTTTCAGACCGGAACGTTCTCTTATAACTTCATTTCTTAATCTCTCTCTCAAAGTCACACCACACATACTTCTCAAAGAGCACATCTCTACAGCATTTATTCTACTTTTGTGCTTCTCCTGCCACACCCAACATTCGCTTCCATACATAAGCGTAGGTAACAACACGCCATTGTGGATCGCCATTCGAGCCTTTTCAGTAATCGCTTGGTTAGCCACAATAGCATGCAAGGCACCATTCAGCTTATTTCCCGCTAACACCCTTCTTTCCACTTTTTTTTTTAACGTAAATAATAATTAACAAAAAATAACACAGTAAATTACTATCATATGATAGTAATTTACTGTGTTATTTTGTTAATTATTATTTACGTTAAAAATGTTCAGAGCTTTTTGTTTTAAATATTCATAGACCTTTCACTCAACGTCCTCTGGTCCCAAGCTAAGCTTATATGCTTGTGTTATAGGTACCAGAATACGGATATACCTACTACATAAACTACTCTTCTTTTGTAAATTAGTACATAGTAAACACCCAGACGCAGGACAAACATTACTATGACAATTATAAAGATCACATAAATAGTTGTCCCGAGCGGGTGTCGAACCCGCGACCTCGTGAACGGCTGTCCGTTTCCGAAACCACTATACCACGAGGCCAGGCAATTTCGAGTTTTCCATCTCTCACAGAGGATGATATCTGTGTACATATTCTTTAGCTGGCTTTTACAGCACCCTGGGGAGGAAATGGGGTTTTTTTTTTAAACCTCTCTCTGCCCTACCGGGCCATGGTGGTGCCTTGAGCCTTACCACGACCCGGCAAGAGTGGCCCCATTTCTTCACGGGGGGCTCAATGCGACGGGGGGATCGCTAGGTCCCCCGTCATTCAAATGCGGCCCTCCTGCCACGACTGGTGCGGCGGGTATCTGAACTGCGACCCGCCGTGCTTTTATCTTTTTACGCGGGAGAGCGTTCGCGCTTTCGCAGGGCCTCCCTCTTTGCCGCCATCACCTCCCGAGCAAAGGAAGCGACGGTGGCCCAACACTGTTCGCTCTCGGCTGGAACGATCTCTTCCGCGAGGGGCTCTATTCCTGACTGCCGCATCAGGGCCCTCCTGTGGTAGACCTCCGCTAGGATCCCACCTTCGAGGTCCCACGGAGGGCTGCTCGCGATAACACAGGCCGCCTCGTAAGAGACGGTGCGGTACGCTCTGGAAGCCCTATGCGCCATGACCCGCTGCGGACGTCACAACAGAGCCATGTTCTCGGCGCTGAGGGCCTCTTTCGCCCAGATGGGCGCCCCGTAGAGTGCCATGGAGCGCACCACGCCGTCATAGAGGTGGCGACCTACTCGGCCAGCCCCCCTACAATTGGGGAGTAACCTCGCGAGCATTCCCACACACCCCAGCAATTTAGGAGCCAGGGCGCGGAAATGCTCGTTGAACCTCCATCGGCTGTCGAGCACAAGTCCGAGGTACTTCATCATGCGTCCGACAGCGATGGAGGTGCCACCCACTATGATTGAGTACCCAGGGGAGGGCCTCGTCCGAGGACCATGGAAGAATATGGCCTCGGACTTCTCTAGGGCAACCTCCAAGCCGAGGGCCCTGATGCGGCTGATGACATGGGCCGTGCCTGCAGTGGCAAGCACGCCCGCATCCCGAAAAGTGGGGCTCCGCGCGGTTACCAGGGTATCGTCAGCATAGCAAATAACGCCGACGCCCGGGAGATTGGCTCCACGCAGAGCCCAATCGAATCCAATGTTCCACACGAGTGGGCCTAGAACCGACCCCTGTGGAACACCGCATGCCGAGAAAATGGGGTGGTGATATTTGCATTTTAAATCCCTCACCATACGGACAATTGGCATTGTTCATAATTTTTGACCTGCTGTTTTTATATTTTTTTTTAGAAAATATAGACTATTTTAAGCAACTTATTTTAATATTATTGAAATATTCACAATATAGAATTTTTATAAAATACATAAAGACTTATTTTAAATGTTGTGACGTCATCGTTGTACGCAATCTGTGTTTTGACTTTTCCTGATAGGTTTAAGACAGATTGCAATACATCTTTTCAAAGTTGCCAAGTTGATACAATAGACCAATTTCAACTCCACCACAGAGTAGTATATCCCTCAGAACGCCTTAATATTTTAAGTCCTTCATTTCAAGGGCAAATAGAGATCATTTAGGGAAAAGATGTATAGGTGTGTAGGTGGTAGGGAAAAAAATTGGACATGTCATAAGCACATAATTTTTCTGAAAAATTGTGTCTACGTGATTAAATGATTTTTCATTTCATTTCATTTCATTTCATTTCATTTCATTTGCTTTTTTGAAAAAATAATCGTTAATATAGCAAATTTTCCGAAAAAAACTAATAGATCATGATCAGAAACTCTATTCCCTGAAATGGTTTTTGAATTAAGAGTTTTTAAAAAATATGAACAATGCCAATTATTCAGATTATGTACATCTAAGAAGAATTGGAATCAAATAAATGTCTAAAACAAACTTAAATTCTTATCATGAAATAATCGAGAGTCCTTTTGGATGACAGATGAGTGGAATTAAAAAAGGCTTTTGTGTGTTCACCAGTCAGTACCACAAAGAAATGTTGATAAGGGTTTTTCATTGAGATACGGCGTTTGTTATTGATTAAGATACCGTAAAATGTTACTGACTTTAATAATTAAGAAAATTTATTATTTAAACTATTTTGAATTTAGAACTAGCCAAGTATGTGCCTTGTACCATCACCATCATATGCATTTACAACTGGCCAAGTATGAGCTTCGTATTGATGGGCGAGGCTCATACATGGCCAGTCTTAAATCATCATAATAAGTACATTTATCATCATATTTTACATTGCATCGTCATTATAAAAATCAAATGAAAATCTAAAATAATTTATTTATGTGCCGTTCAGTCGCTTTATATTCCGAGGTCGTGGCTTCAAGTCCCGCTTGCGGTGATCACTTTCCACTACAATATAATTTATTAAGTAAAAGCATAGCAAGTCAATTCTAAAATTAATATTTTTTTTTTTACTTTACTTTACTTTAGTCATATTACTTTTTTTTTCATGTCATCATGTCGTTTGAGCATTGTTCTAAGGGAGCTTAAATAACTCTTAAATATTTATTGCATTCCGGTTTTTAGTGTTTATTATAATAGTGACAACAGAAGCAAAATGCCTGTGAAAATATCAACTCTAGCTAGCACCGTTTTTAAGATACAGCTTGGTGACAAACAAACAGACGGACAGTAAAGACTCAGTAGATTCCCGGTATGCCTTTTCATACGGAATCCTTAAAAATCCGAGCACAAAGGTCACAATGACCTTAATACAAAATAACATAATGAATACAATCCCTTCTAAGGTGACAAGACAAGGGTTCCAAGGACCCAAGTGACCTTAACACTTGTACGAATACAAAGGTTTATACCAAAGTGCTGAGATAGATTCGTTATTGACATTGAATCTATTCTGATCGCATTTTGTTTGACTAAGGGATGTATATTTTTCTGGCACACTTTCTTTTTAATGGGTTACCCTTGTAGTTAATAAAGATAATTATATTTGAGTTTTCCATCTCTCGCAGAGTATGTTATCTGTATAATACCTACCTCTTAGCTGGCTTTTATACCACTTACTTGGAGCAAATGGGGTGACACTTGTATTCTTATTGCGTCACCACACGAACCAAACCAAAAGACAAGAAGATTAAAAAATGTATAGTTAAGAATTTTTTTTGTTATGTTCATAAATGTCTAATGGTCTTATTTATAATGACTTATCGGAGGTTTAAACGGTGATTTTATCGGAGAGATAATAAACGTTTTATCGTAAAAAGACTATTATGAATAATAAGTTTTGACAATTTTCGCGAACCCATTTTAGCGAACTTTTAAACTTCCGATAAGTCTGATAAGTTTAGTTTAAACCCATACTGCTGTGCCCTAGCGTGATTTTTAGGTTATATAATGTAAGTACCAATTTGTAAACAAACAATATGAATGCAATACATAAATGAATATAAAATATGAATATAAAACTATTTCTGCTAAAATATATGAACATTAACTAAGACTACCACAAAATCTATTACATGTTAACATGTAATAGATTTTGTGGTAGATTTAGTAGTCGAAGCTCCTTAGATGTAGCTCAATTTACAAACTCATAACTTTGTCTTCTAAAAATGTTACTAAAGCCAAAGTTCTTATTAATAATTTTCCAACAAAATGTACAGTAAATTGTCTCTTGGTAAGTTAGTTTCAATGTTTTGATTGATAACGTTTCACGATGGAAACTTTGACAAATTTGATTTAGTCAGCGAAGTGTTTAAATGGAGTTACGGTGATTGAAGAGACGTGTTAGACGCTCTGTTTGGTTTTGTGCTTAGTTATTTATATATAGGTTTGCTTTTAAAAATATATAAAATTATTATACTTATAAACATATAAAATTTTATGTGAGAGAAAAAAAATTGAGACTAAACCGTACGCTGACACAGTTACTGGTTACTGTTAGCACGACCGCAATAACCTCAGTTGGCAGAACTACGGAACGGTATTCCGAGGTCGTGGGTTCAAGTCCCGCTTGCGGTGATCAACCTTTTCCACCACAATTTGATTTATTAAGTAAAACCATAGCATGTCAATTGCAAAATCAATAAATTACTTTAGTAATAAAAGTCGCGTCATTATTTTCAGCCCAATTGTATTCTGTAAAGAATATTATTTAGCTGGTCGAGATTGTTGCAAAACATTCTCGATAGATGGCGTTGCACGTCAAAATACGATGTAAACTCAATCGAGTGATGATTGTGGTGGTCTAATTTGGTTACGGTTAGCACGACCGCAATAAGCTCAGTTTGCAGAGCTACGGAACGGTATTTCGAGGACGTGGGTTCCAGTCCCGCTTGCGGTGATCAACTTTTTCCATCACAATTAGATTTTGCTTAGTTCAAAAACTAAAAAACACGCTTGAAAATCCTGAATATCTTTTTACATAATTGCATTGTTATCGGTCCTTGATATGTATGCAAAATTTCAAATAAATCCGACTACTAAAAGTGGGAAAAAATCGCGTAGAAAGATTCTGTTACATAGATTAATACACTGATAGATATAATATACCGAACTTATAAGCGTGTTAAAAACAGAATGCAATAAAATATTCTGGGGAGCATTTTTGCTTATATATCTTGATGACATGACGGTCATTACTACAGTTTGGTATGGAAATGAATACAACATTACTTATTATTGTTAGCAGTTTCACCCGCGCTTATTGAGCTTAAACCCCCGATATAGCTTGCTCGAAACCAAATTATAGAAAAAAATCATCCTCCATCTATTAAATAAGCCGCATCACAATCCGCAGTGTAGTTATGAAGACTTGAGCTCACATAAAAATATACGTACAAAAATAACGACTTTATTTTATAATAACTTAAGATAATAACATGGTATGGAATCCTATGTGCAGGAGTCTGACTTGTACTTAAGGGCCTACATCAATATTATCGTATATCATCGCCGACACGTACATATTAACACAGCCAGTAGGCACAGAAAATGAAGAATTAGGGATACTTTTCCTATTTACTCAAAATCTACTAAATATATTTTAATTCTGATTTACGTGTTTCTTTAAATGATAGTTACTTATGTTTTTAAAGTAATTTCATTAGTTAATACGCGATAAAAAAAAAAAATTGAGAGGTTGTTTCGCCAAGATTTTCTATCGAGAAAACTTTTTTCAATCGCGTTTCTGAGTTTATGCGATCCTAGATAATATATTGAAAAAACATATACTTAAAAATTAGAGCTCTAGCCATTCAATCTAAAGAAAAAATTAAAACTTCGTACGTAGAAAAATGCACGAAGCTATTTTGGTATCCTCTTAACCTGTTTTTAAATTTTAATTCAATAGTATAAAAAAATCAAATGCATTAATTTTTGATGGCAACAAAATACAGAAATAACGGACCGGTTTCTGTTTACTTCAAAACGGAGCAAAAATACCCTAGTACGTAAGTACGTACTAGGCTACCTCAGACTATGTTTATTTAAAGAAGCATTTTTATATAAGTATATAAAAATGCTTCTTTAAATAAACATAGTCTGAGGTAGCCAGCGTTCAAGTTTTATAGCTCTTTGCATAATAATACAGAATAAATTAATTATTACCTGTTCGCTTGCATAATTTTGTGGCTTGATGTTTATTTAGGACTAAGGAGGACGTTTTTAATGTTTTAAGGTGGACATTTAACGCTGTATAATTTTGCTGTATATTTTGATATAAAAAGGAATTTTTAATAAGTAATCTGTTGTTCTGGGTTGTTTAGAATTTATAAGATTATATTGGTTTTTGATCGAGGTAATAGGTTAAAAATGTGTTTATGTGTACAAAATTACGTAATAAAATGTTGACCTAAAATAGTTTCATTAAATAGTGGAGTCCACAGATAATTTTAAAGATTTTAGCGTTAATGGCAGTCTTTATTTTGTAACTTTGAATTAAGATAAAGTAAATATTCGACGCGAACTTCTCTCAATTGCTGTTGTTGGAAACTTTACTAACATCGATAGCATCAATTCGGTTGCATCATGAACTAAACTTAACTAAAATAAATCTACCTACTATAAAATGTATATTAGTTTAAATAGATGTTCATTATTATGCATTTATGTAAAAAAAAATCGTTATATAGCACTTGTAATAAGATTAAATTTATGCACGTGACAGCGTGCAAAAATCAATGTAAAAGAAATCAATTCAATAAAGTAAGTTAAAAAAGTAACAAATATGCGCACTTTGCATCCCTCTGAAGTTAGCTACAAGCGTAGCGTTAAGCTAAGAATAAGCAAAGAAGTCAAACTTCTCACATGCGAACATAAGTTTAGAAATAATAATCTTATAGCATAGCTTAATGTTAATAAAGTTTCGTTTATATAACCGAATTGTTTTAGATACGCTTGGCATTTAAGTTTTAGTTAAGATTGGTTTAGTGGTGCAATTAGAATTGGCATCAATGTCTTGCTGTGATATAAGTGGTGAAATCGTACATAAAATGTTTCTATTCGCTAATAAACAAGCGTGGTACAGTTCATTTGTCAGTGGTGTCGCGGCATCGCTGTACTATGGTCTAATTTATAAGATATAGCGATTTTATTTAAGGCATTATGACGTCGGCGTTTTAAGTTACAAATCACAAAATATGTTGTTAATGTTTTCAAGTTGCTAGAAATACAACGCAGTAAGAAAATGTACTCAGTCATTTATCGACTTACTAGCTAATGCCCGCCGTTTCACTCGCGTTTATAGTTATTGAGCCTCCCTTTGCCCCACATACATCTAACCTTAACGGATTATACAAAAAAGCCATCGGATTATAGAAAAAAGGAGGTTTTCCAATTTGTCTGTATGTTAATTTTTGTTATTTTTTATGTTTGTTAACTAATAACTTTTAACGGCATTTAAGGCATTTAACGATTTTTCTTATTATTTAAAAGCAGGTAGTTCCCGTGTGGTCCCGTTGGCTCTAGATCAGGATCTGATGGTTATCTCCTAAGAAATCAAGGAAAATCCTCAAATTTCAAAGGCACATGTAGTCGTTTACACTTTTTTTTCAAAAATACTCAAATAATTGTATTGAATATCTTATAACTTGGGCCATACAATATATACAACAATGTGGCTTCGGTCTCGTATGTGCAAATTACATACGTAAATTTATTAGAACATTTCGTTTGAAAATTATCGCTTCCGTTTTTGGTTTTAACGGTATTATAAATCAGAAATCTGACTGTAATATCTATATTTATTTGCATTTATTTGTTTGCAATTATAGAAAATGCACGTGTTATAATGTTAGTGATTATATTAGGCTTAATTGATAGTGGAAATGCGATTGCCAACGTAATAATTTAGGCTTCATTTGTTATGCAAATATAGCCTAATGCTTTTAATGGTAGGTTATTATAATGATTTGTAGCTGGAATTGTTTCATGTATGTTAGAATTCTTTGTCTATTAATTAAAATAACAAATATAATTTTTAAGGAACAGTTTTATCGCAAATAGGAATTCATTTTTGATAGATTTTGTAGGCATAATTATTGTAATTAATATCTAAATTAATGTAGTTTTAAAAATATAATTTACAAAAAAGAACTGTTTTATTTATAATCCATATTCTGCTGTCTCTGGCTGCAACATGAGCTATTTGAGCATGTAGCTAAATATAGTCCAATTTAAAACCATATGACGTCAGGTAAAGTGTCCACAAATGTTAATTTATTATTTACAGTAAAATAGGATTATGACATGTCTTGTTTACTAAAAATAGCTAAACCAAGCTCCTTTTTCTAAATAACTCATCGACAGTTCACTTATTTAATAAACCTAGAAATAACCAAATTTCTTGGCTATAATTATTAGTACTTTTCTCTTAATAAAATTCCTCAGTAATATAAAATTTTCTTTGCTTTTAAAAGTTCAGAAGTGGTCTACAAAATTCTATCTAGAATTAATTAAGAAACGTTTGTGTTTAGCGCAAATCCAATTAAGGTAGCCGCGTGCCCTGTATAATTGCGAGGAGGGAAATATAGTGTGACCAGACAAGTAATTTAATATCAAATAAAGTTTATAATTAACTGACGTTGAAAAATAGTGGTGTATTGAGTAGAATTTTTGCTAGCACTAGGTAAAAATGTTACCTTTCCAATCTCTCCGAGAGTGCTGTAAGAAAAAGCTAAGGGAAGTTGCAAGCAGATAAAAGCTGCTCTCTCTCTCTCTCCAGCCTGTTAAGGTCCCATTGTTGGATACGGGCCTTCTCCACTTTGGGAGGGATTATGATCTACAGTGCCGGTTGAGTAAGCGTGTTGGTATAGGGTTAATTTTTGAGATTTTCGTCTCTCGCAGAGGATGTTATCTGTGTACAATATTACTCTGTCTTTTACAGCATGGGAAGGAAAAGGAGTGGTAAGATTTGTATTCTTAATCTGGTGGATTAACGGATAAAAGAAATGAAAATACAACTCCTATCAGTTTAATTCTCAGAGATTTTATAAAGTGAATTCCCAGATGAAATTTTTACATCAGAAAAAAAAATCACAAAACGTTTAAAATACCAGATTGCAGATATACTACGATAGTTTTCAATTCCATTGAATAAATAACGTCCTATACACTAAGATGTTACTGAACTAATGTAGAAAGTCTCACGGAGCTCTTCGAGTTATTTCTCGAGGGGTTCTCGGCTGCTGGCATTCGATATCGGTATTGTAAATGATCAGGCGTGCTCCATACTATGCATAGTTTTATATAGGAAATTCTATATCTTATCTATATAAATATTCCTGGACATTTTTCACATTTTCTTCTGGTCCAGAAGTAATTTTGTGTCCATTTTTTTCTTACGTTATGGAATGCCTAAATATAACACTCTCGTTTCTTTTTATAACAGAAAACACCCAGACGCTGTACAATATTTGCTTTACAATCATTAGTTCATATAAAAAAGTCGTTATTTTTGTATTTATGTCCCTATGTGAGCTTATATCTTCAAAACTACGCAATAGATTTTGATGCGTTTTTAATAGATAGAGTGGGTCAATAGGATAGTATTTTTGTATAATTGTTTATTGTGTTGTTATGTTCGTTATATGCATGCTGATTTTAGTACCAGTGTAACATAAGCATAGAAATAAATATTTATCTAATTTGTGAAAAACAATAATATTTTCAGTACATAATTAGTATTTTATAAACAATTTTCTAGACGCCCTCTTTTTACGTCTTTCTATTATAAAAAGATTTAGTTATTTTATAGAAAGCCCTTTGATACAATTTGGCTTTGATGTTATTTTTAATGAGTCCTGTATTCAGATGGCTGTTAAACTTTTAGAAACTTCTAGACACTTGAAAGTTTTCCTGGCAGACCATTGCTGCAGTTTGAAATGAATTAGCAGCCAGTCAGCTAAATTGTTTCCAGTTGTATTTTATTAGTGTTAACAAGCCTTTGAATAAGTCCACGAGTTTATAAAGTTATTTTCTTAGATGGATTCTTTTCTCCTTTTTGTTTCAGTTATATTTTATTCATAAGATTGTACAGTCGAGTGTAAAACCGTCAAGAGTAGTTAAGAGGATACCAAAATATAAAATAAGAGGATATAAAAAGCGAAAAATTTCTATGTATGAAGTTTTAATTTTTTCTTTAGATTGAACGGCTAGAGCTCTAATTTTTAAGTATATGTTTTTTCAATATATAATCTAGGATCGCATAAACTCAGAAACGCGATTGAAAAAGTTTTCTCGATAGAAAATCTTAGCGAAACAACCTCTCTCATTTTTTATTTTTTTCATTTGTCGGTCTATTATCGCGTATTAACTAATGAAATAACTTTCAAAACATAAGTAACTATTATATATAGAAACACGTAAACCACAATTAAAATATATTTAGGTGATTTTGAGTAAACGAAAAAAAATATCCCTAATTCTTCATTTTCTATACCTACTAGCTGTGTTAATAGGTACATGTCGACGTTAATATTGATGTAGGCCCTTAACGCTTTTTTCTTCCTAAAACATACTTTTAAGGTCAGTGTGGTCACAAGTAACGCACACACGATGGGCCTCGTGGTCTAGTGGTTCATGTAATTGAGTGCAATTCACGAGGTCCTGGGTTCTATTCCCGTTCTACAATAATTTGTGTGTGATATTTATAATGATCATAGGTACAAATGTTTGTACTGCGTCTGGGTGTTTACTATGTATTATAAATATTTATTTACAAAAGAAAAGTAGTATATGTAGTATATCCGTATTCTTATCATCATTAGGTACATCATACAATTAAGTCATAAAATACAGTTTAACTGTACGCATATTACAAGAGATGTTACAATTTAATACATATGTGATAATTGCAATACATAGTAGCATCTGGTGCTAATAACACAAGTTTATAAGCTTAGCTTAGGACCAGAGGACGTTGTGTTAAAAAAAAAATTGGTCAAGTGCGAGTCGGACTCGCGCACGAAGGGTTCCGTACCATTATCTATGCAACATAAGGCAACGTTATTAGTATCGAGCAAGAAACGGTAAAAAAATCATGTTTGTTGTATGGGAGCCCCCCTTAAATATTTATTTTATTTTATTTTTAGTATTTGTTGTTATAGCGGCAATAGAAATACATCATCTGTGAAAATTTCAACTGTCTAGCTATCACCATTCTTGAGATACTGGGTGCGGAACCCTAAAAATCATGTTTGTTGTATGGGAGCCCCCCTTAAATATTTATTTTATTTTATTTTTAGTATTTGTTGTTATAGCGGCAATAGAAATACATCATCTGTGAAAATTTCAACTCTCTAGCTATCACCGTTCTTGAGATACAGCCTGGTGACAGACGGACGGACGGACGGACGGACGGACGGACGGACGGACGGACGGACGGACGGACGGACGGACGGACGGACGGACGGACGGACGGACGGACGGACGGACGGACAGCGAAGTCTCAGTAATAGGGTCCCGTTTTTACCCTTTGGGTACGGAACCCTAAAAAGACGTGTGGCACTCGGGGACTGCCGCGGTAAAGCTATTGCATAGTATTTTTTATCAACTTATGCAATTATAATTATTTATTTATTTTATTTATGTAAGAATCTAAATACCATAAACTAAAATAAGATTAATAATCCTTATTTACTGATGCTTACATCTGTCCATTGTTTATGGTAATTATGATAAAATAGCGATTGTCGATCAAATGTCAATAAAATAAAAACTAACGCCAAAACTGACATGAGTCACCAGCGCGAACAGCGAAACGGCGTTACTAGTAGTAGCGCCATGTATAGTATTTTTTAGTTGCGCTATCTTTGTTACGGAATTTAAATTTCGAATTTTGTGCATTTAGTCTCCACGCTCAAGGCCGGCGATAGAAGCTATGCAATAGCTTAAAAATAAACGAACACACTAACGTTATTCCTCAGTGTCACTACGCACACACATGAACGCATAATATGACCGTCTGTGACTACGAAAGAACTAGACATGTTTCACCAAAGAACGGCTTATGGAGAATGAAAGCATGGTAAACGATCACAAAACACGATAAATATTGAAACACACTCGCAAAGAGCAAAGTGAATAACAAAGTTAAATACATAAATCATATTAGTTCACTAACAAATGCCAGCTGGGGCGAACTTGGTGTGACTATTCAATATTGGTATACCAAATATGAGTACGTCATATAACAGGTTAAGCTTTACTTATTTTAAAAAAAGTCGTTATTTTTGCATGTATGTCCCTATGTGAGCTTATTATGTTTAAAATTTGATCACTTTTTTCACACACAGAGTAATGCAAGAAAATGGCACTTTTGTTAAAGGTTTTTTTACACGCTTTATATTAGCTTCACTTGTATGTTTGTTTGTATGTTTGTTTGTATGTTTGTATGTTTGTAACCGACTCCTTTGGACGCTATTTTGACCCACTTTAAACGGTCAGATTCTATTCAAATTTTGCACACCTGTCAAAGACCGATGACAATGCAATAATTCGATTAAATAAAGCGTGTTTTTTAGTTTTTTTAAACTATTATTATTTATTTATTTTTAAATTCCAGTTGTACTATTTTATAAAGTAAACATGTAATGTAAATTCTTTGATAATAATCTGCAATTTTCACCCCTTAGGTTTAATAGTGTAAATTGCTTATTTTAGCATTGAGCTCAGAGAAATAGTTGCAATAAATTATGTACCTAGGTCTATTTTGTATTTTTGGATGTTTAGGAAATAGTAATTAAATTAACAATAACTAATATTCACGACATTTTCACACAACGTCCTCTAGTCTCAATCTAAGCTAAGTTGGAATTTAATCTACACTAGCTTCTGCCTGTGGCTTCGCATGCATTAGACAATTCACACAATATCTTTACAAAGTGTAACCTGTGTTATTCTGATGTATAAGCTACATTATTGTAAAGTTTTGTGAAAGAGTAAAAATCATCGAAACATACTCAGAAACTTTCACATTTACAATATTAGTAGGATCAAACAAATAATTTTTGTATGAGAATCGAACTTATTTAAAAAAGTTAATATTTATAAATTTGGTGTAAGGAAAACGGCTGGATAAATCTCGTTTAAATATTATATTGCTACGTATACGATATCAGTATCATGTTGCGAGATCCATATATAAGATGCAATCACGGCGCTGATATATTGAAGGAATGAGGCGCGCGTGACGATTGTAAGGTTAAAAATATACGGGAAAATAAATGAAACGGGGGTGTTTTGATTTTCTGATAACTGTCTGCCATGTACAAAAATCACTTGTAAGAAAGCAAAAAAAAAACCTTAAGATGTCATACAATATACACCAATGGATGTGACTAGAAGTGGAACTTGTTTTTCTTTTTAATTAAAGGGCTTGGTCGCTTTACGTCTATACCGCCATAGAAGAGTGGAACTTTAATCTATACTCAATATTAAAAAGCCGAAAATTTGTTTGTTTGAACGCGCTAATCACAGGAGTCAATAGTCGATTTGACAAATTACTTTCAGTGTTGGATAGTACAATTATTGAGGAAGGTTATAGGCTATATAACATTACACTGCGATCAATAGGAGTGAAGCAGTTTTATAAAATGTTTTGCAAAAACGAAGAAAATTTTCTAAATTCCACGTGTATAAAGCCGCGGGTAACATCTAGTATGATATAATTTTACACATTTATTTTAAAATACACACACTTAAAAATACATACTTTTTAGGGTTCCGTACCCAAAGGGTAAAAACGGGACCCTATTACTGAGACTTCGCTGTCCGTCCGTCCGTCCGTCCGTCCGTCCGTCTGTCACCAGGCTGTATCTCAAGAACGGTGATAGCTAGAGAGTTGAAATTTTCACAGATGATGTATTTCTATTGCCGCTATAACAACAAATACTAAAAATAAAATAAAATAAATATTTAAGGGGGGCTCCCATACAACAAACATGATTTTAGGGTTCCGTACCCAGTATCTCAAGAACGGTGATAGCTAGAGAGTTGAAATTTTCACAGATGATGTATTTCTATTGCCGCTATAACAACAAATACTAAAAATAAAATAAAATAAATATTTAAGGGGGGCTCCCATACAACAAACATGATTTTTAGGGTTCCGTACCCAGTATCTCAAGAACGGTGATAGCTAGACAGTTGAAATTTTCACAGATGATGTATTTCTATTGCCGCTATAACAACAAATACTAAAAATAAAATAAAATAAATATTTAAGGGGGGCTCCCATACAACAAACATGATTTTTTTACCGTTTCTTGCTCGATACTAATAACGTTGCCTTATGTTGCATAGATAATGGTACGGAACCCTTCGTGCGCGAGTCCGACTCGCACTTGACCAATTTTTTATTACAATTTATACTATGTCTTATGCAATTAACGCCACAAATGAAAGTCTAAAATTATTTGCCGTATCAGTCAGTCTCATCCCTGACCATGGTGAGTGCAAAATCTCCGAAACGTCGTGCTAAAATTCAAAACAAATACAAGCGTCTAACTAAATCTGTAAAAAGTAGTTTTATTGAAACAAATAAGTCGCGCAAGTGTTAGAGAATATAATCCGTATGTTTTCATAAGTAGATAAACATGCCTCAAGTAACGCCACCAAATTTGAATTGACGTTGGGCTGATAAAGATGCTATAAATTATACAGAAAAAGAACCGTTTAATCCTTCGACTGTAATGGTACAAGGTTAGCTATGATATTATTTAAGTAACTTAATATAGTCTCTTTCAATTTGGAAGGTTATTATCTAAGCATGTTTATAAAAAGCATATATTTAGCTTATAGGATATAACTATAGCTAGATTAATCAGGTCTAATATTAAGATTAACTAGATATTGCGTGCGATTCATAAGTGTGGAATTTAAAAAAATGTTGACGTTTTTGTGACATTTTTCACTGATGCTTTGCTCCTATTTGTTGCAGCGTGATGTTATGTAGCTTATAGCCTTTCTCGATAAATGTACCTACTATCCAAGATTGCAAGAATTTCAGACCGGTAGTTCTCGAGATTAGCGCGTTCAAATCAACAAACAAATTTCAGCTTTATAATATTAGTAACTAGCTGTTGCCCGCGACATCGTACGCGTAAAATTTAGAAATCAAACCTTAACAAACAGAATTTTACTATATCACTCGATAGATGGCGTTGTACAGTTTTTAAATCGCGCTATAGTTTCGTTCCACATATTAACACCTAAGCGCGTCAAAATGTTAACACTGTCGTCGACTCGTTTTCATATTTATAAATTAATATATAACGACCGGGTCTACTCCGCGGGAAATATAATTTATTTTATTTCATCCTGGTCATCTGAAATCCGTTGCCTCTTCTTTAACCAACAGAGCGTATGACTTATGTGACCCTGAACACTTAAATGAAGAGCTCAGCCATGTTCGGGAGGTTCTAAAGCACAACGGATATCAGGAGCGACAGAAACGCTCAAAAAAGAGGACACAACCAGTTGGCGTTGACAGAACACCAGCCTTTTTACCTTATATCAAAGGAGTGACTGTCTGTCACTCCTTTGGTGGGCACAGCCTTGAAGAAACTGTCCGTCAAGACTGTTTACGTTCCTCACTGTAAGGTCGCTAGGTGCTTAAGGACAGCAAAGGATGTTGTTCCTCTCCAGACGGCGGGTGTATATAGGGTGGACTGCAGCTGCGGGAGTTCTTACATCGGACAGACAAAGCGTACCATCGCGGAACGGATGAAAGAACATATCGCAGCTGTCAAAAATAGACAAACAAATAGGTCTGCAATCGCTGAGCACTTGCTGGAGGAGGGTCCAAACCACTGGATAGAATTACACGACCCGAAGATCCTCTCCACTGACCGTCATTATTACTCCAGGATAGTACGGGAAGCTGTTGAAATTAAAAAACATAAGACCTTCAACCGTGAGGACGGATATCGGTTATCAACATCTTAGAACCCTGTTATCAGCAAGTGCACACGTTCCCATAAAAACGCGGCCAGTGGTAGGACAGATGTCGTTAGTGTTGTGTGTCGAAGTACCGACAAAATGAACAAAAATAGTTATGAAGACCAAGTGCGGGTAGTTTCCGAAACTCGCGCGCCACGGAGCCGTCGCCGCTGCCGCTCACCAGTTCACCCGTGACCACGGTCGATACAAGTCGACCGAAACGTCGGGACAAAACAGGTATCGTACCTATAATAAATTATATTTCCCGCGGAGTAGACCCGGTCGTTATATATTAATATGTGTGAAAGCCGCGAAAGTTTAAAAACATTAATTTATAAATTAGTTAGGAAGATAACATACATTCTAAAACAAGAGTTAAAAAACCTAAAAATAAAAAATTGGTCAAGTGCGAGTCGGACTCGTGCACGAAGGGTTCTGTACCATTATCTATGCAACATAAGGCAACGTTATTAGTATCGAGCAAGAAACGGTAAAAAAATCAAAAAATCATGTTTGTTGTATGGGAGCCCCCCTTAAATATTTATTTTGTTTTATTTTTAGTATTTGTTGTTATAGCGGCAATAGAAATACATCATCTGTGAAAATTTCAACTGTCTAGCTATCACCGTTCTTGAGATATAGCCTGGTGACAGACGGACGGACGGACGGACGGACGGACAGCGAAGTCTCAGTAATAGGGTCCCGTTTTTACCCTTTGGGTACGGAACCCTAAAAAGCCTACCTATAAATAAATTGAAAGTTTATTTCAGTACCACTTGAACCTTTGTATTCATTTGTATTAAGGTCTCTTCGACCCTGTTGCCCTGTCACATCACACTTACAACTGACGGTATTCATTCCGTCAGTTTATATTTACATTATTCTGACCCTTTTGTTTAGTTTACATCTACTTAGGATAGCATTTCATGTATGTAGTTAGTAAATAAATATTCATGGACATTTCACACAACGTCTTCTAGTCTCAAGCTAAGCTTATTTGATTCTGTCACAGAATACGATAGACACAAAACTTTTTTGTAAAAGTATAAAAAATATATATATATCGGAGAAACATGATAGAAATCACCTGTATTCACAGCCAAAGCATTCATCAATCTAAAGCCCTTGTAATACTGGACAAACTAACTACATTAACTACAACATTCTATTAACTACGATGAGCGAGATCCATGGCTTACGACACGTGTAACTGGTTTGGTTTTCCTTTTATGAATATTCAACGGGTCACCATTTCAGGCTCATCACTAACTACAGTAAATAAACAAATTACTCACCATTAGCACAATTTGAGGACTTACTTCATAATCTTGGAAGCTAAGTTAAAACTAAAAATCCTTAAGTAAAGTCTCCTACGACATATTGTATACAAAACACTCAGACGCATTTTTGTAATTAATGTAAATATTACAATTATTAATATAATTATTATACTATTCGGGAATCAAACCCGCAATCTGGTGAACGAAAGAGCTACGTTATGTATTAAAAGGTACATTGTAGATAAATAAAAACACCGTCGCTCTTTTACTCTGAAGCCTAGGTAGAAACTAAAAGAGTATAGAACGCTAAAAGACAATGATCTAAACACAACATTCATGAGCAATGTGGTGGAGTAGTTCATGTTACGGACTGTCGTTCACAAGGTCACGGGTTCGATACGCGCACGGGACTATCATTTGGGTGATATTTATCATTATAATACAAATTTCTGTACCGCGTCGCGTTTTCTATGTATTACAAAAGAAAAGTTGTATATGGATTCTATCCGTATTCTGGTAACCATAACACAAGCATATAAGCTTAGCTTGGGACTAGAGAACGTTGTGTGAAATGTCTATGATAAAAAAAGACACATAAAACTTAAAATACATCTACAGCTAAAATCTAAAATTCTCATCAAAACCATAAAAAAATTCAAACTCCCTAAAACATTATCTTCTAATATTTTAATAAGGATAATAAATTTATACGTTTATATTAATCCCTACAACCATAGCATAACTTTGGCATCAAGTATTTTAATTATCTTAATCTTCTGACGAAAATTCTGAAAATTCACAGGCGGCTTAAAAATTTTAAGAGCACCAAGTTATGAAAAAGTTTTCCTGTGGGACAACGATCAAAATTTTCATTATTTTTTAAGTTATTTGAGGTTCTAAGTTTGGCCATTTCAAGTAACAATCACGCAAAAAGGTCTTTTGTATAAGGAAATATTCAGAGTTATCTTGTTTTAGATTATTTTTATTGAAGTTTTGTGATAAAGTTAGGGTTTATGATGCAGTTGGAAGTGGTACTTGTGCAGGCGTTAGAGGTTTCGATTATTTCGGAAAATATCATTTGTGTAATAAAACACAGCTTTACTTCCTTTGGTTATTAACCTATGTATTACATTTATTAGAAAAACTAGCTGTTGGCCGCGACATCGTATGCGTAGAATTGAAACACCAACTCCGAGGAAATTGTACAAAAAATCATCCTACTGAGTCAGGCTATCTATAAAAATAAACCACATCATAATGCGTTCCATAGTGTCGAAGATAGCTTACATAAGGACATAAATACACAAATTACGACTTTAAAAATAAAGAAGTGCAAGCGAATGCTTTTTTATTTTTATAATCTGCTAAGGATTTTATTTTTAAGCTATTGCGTAGCTTCTATCGCGGGCCTTGAGCGTGGAGACCGAATCCGGAAATTCCGTAACGAAAATAGCGTAATGAAAAAACCTTACAATATCGGCGCTACTGCGAATGCGTAATCCCCTCTTCACCCCGCAATTTATTTCATCCTGTTGATACCAAGGGTGAGCGCCTTCCTCAAATAAAACAGCGTATTAAATATGCGCATAAAAATGTTCAGATAACAGCGTATTTTAGATTTTAATATTTTAATGTAAAATAATGTTTCGAAATTTCGAATGTGACAATCGCTACTTTATTATAATTACCATAAACAATGAACAGATGTAAGCATCAGTAAATAAGGATTATTCATCTTATTTTAGTTTATGGTATTTAGATTCTTGCATAAATAAATAATTATAAATGCATAAGTTGATTAAAAAAAATTTTACAATGGCTTTACCGTGGCAGTCCCCGAGTGCCACACGTGTTTTTTTAATATTTTACATTCCACACGTACAAATTCAGAGCGAGCTAGTAATTTTAAAGATCTAGTATTAACCATGAGCTAGCGATTATTTAATTTGCATATTTACTTTACCAAGATTATCTGAATCAATAAAAAATCCTCTAATGTACCTGAGTGTACCCTCATCAACATTTCTTTATGTTAGTGATTGACAAACACACAAAGGCCGCTTGTTCTACTCAGATGTCAAAGAAATGCGAGCACTCGAGCGTTACTTAATTTTTGCAGTTAGAATTTAAGATTGTTGTCAAGCACGTCCTTTCTTTTATTAAAATTTTCGTGAAATGAGAGTATTATTCTAATTATCTTATAAAAAAGATCATATCAAATTCTTTGTTTTTTTAAAAATGAAGCAGAAAAAGGAATATATGCATTAAAGTGCATTATAACCAATTTTTCGGATTTAAATCTATATTCTTTATATTCTATATTCTACATCTATATATTCTATGTCTATATTTTATAAACTAATATAAAGCTGGAGAATTTGTATGTTTAATCGCGTTTATCTCAGTAACTGCTGATCCAAGCTGAAAAATTATTTTAGTGTTAGGTAAATAGTACATTTATCGAGGAAGGTTTTTAGCTAAATCGCAAAAACGGGGAAAATTTTCTAAATTTTAGGCGTACGGAGTCGCGGGCAATAGCTAGTAAATAATATCTATGAAAATTTTCAAACAACATTTTCAAACAACATCTTGCGGTCTCAAGATAAGTTAATTGCTTGTGCTATGGATACCAGACATAATAAAAAAACTATTTTTTTGTTAATACACAAATGCGATGCGTACTTAATGTTATATAATGGGTTTACGTAACCACCCGACGTTGTTATATATTTTTTTTTATTTTTACATAAGTACCTACTTATGATCTATGATAACTTTTTTATGACACATGGCTTTTAACAAACAACAGAAAACGATTTGTTTATCTGTCCGAGTTTAAACAAATGGTTCTCGAAATTCCTTGCTACATATATCCCAAAAGGCTGCAATCTAAAATGTGATATCAAAATACATTTCTACCGAATTCCGGACCCACAAATCCAAGTGTCAATTGTACACGTCCCGTCCGTTTCCTACGTTTGCGCTTTCATTATTCATTTAAACGTCACTCGTGACCGTTCGTCCAGAAGATTAAAGGTTTGTGTATCGTCAAACTTTCATCAGGTTTTTGGTTGTAAAACTAACTAGGTTATTTTTAACACTCTTATTTTTTATATAATAAAATTTCGGTATGTGTCTATTAATATATTAAACTATGTAATGGAATTTTTGAAAGTGATTATCACCCACTTGCAGTAGTCGGATTGATCTGAAATTTTGCACATATATCAAGGACCGATGACAATCCAATAACAATAGCTTAATATAAAAATATATTCAGTATTTACAGGCGCGTTTTTTAGTTTTTGAACTAAGTAGATTATTATGAATTTGGGTAATCGGTAACGGTAGTGAGATTTTAAAAATGTTTAATGGAGATAGATTTTTGAAGAACATTAGTTCTTCAAAAATCTATCTCCATTAAACATTACACAACACAACACAGATAGTAAGTTAGTTCAGTTGATAATTATATCAACTGAACTAACTTACTATTTGTGTTATGAAGGATTAAGAATAATAGTGTCACCACCTGTTATATTATTAATTTAATCAAGTTACCCTTTTGCAGTCCACCACAGGACATGGGCTTTTTGCGATTCGGACCACGATACACCGTCCTCCGACTTCCGCATTCAGTCCAATCCACGAAGCGCTTCGTTACGCTTGCCGAGTGGGGCACAAGGGTAGGTACTCTACTTCGAGAGGAATTATGGTCTAATCTGTCACGGTGATCAGGCGTGTTGGAAAAAGGTTTATTTTCAAGATTTCGGTCTCTCACAGAGGATGTTATCTGTGTACAATATACATGGCTCTTTTAGCACTCTGGGGAGTAGATACGTGAAGTGGTAACAGTGTTCTTATTCTGTCACCACAATCAAGAATTCCACCACTACGTTTTCGAAATTTAAATATCAAATTACCGCCTTTACTCGTAATATTATTCAGAAATACTAGATTATAATTTCAGCAATATAATACACACCCAACGTTACAAAAATCCACACAAATAAAAAATAGGACGCGTCCAAAGGACGCTATAAAAACGCAATTAATTTGAATACACAAAGACAGAAAAAAAATGAGTGAATGGGACATTTGAAATTCTGTCATTTTATCTGAGACTACCATCTCTAATGCCTGCTTAATATCTACAGGACTGTTATCAAAAAGCTTTGTTTGTGGCATCTGATTATTTTGAATGATATTTGAATAAAAATAATATTATTATTTACAAGGTTACTTTGATTAATAATATGTTATGGATGAGTTTGATATTTAACATAAAACCTATTTTAACTCTTTGATAATTAAAAATTAAACTCACCTTTACCACGCGTGTGCTCTCTGTCTGTTCGACGAGATTTGGTAAATTAATACTGATTAGTCAGGCTAACATGAAAAGAAAAAATGTCGCCCATCGATCCTCCAATCCGATATCACTATATTACTAATATGTTCACAAGGAAGAACATTGGGCCACTGTTGCTTCGAAGCATTTTTTATACTTGGGCTTTAGTCAGTTTTATATTATGTTCCTTACTGAGAACAATAGGCGTAAGTCTCTTAACTCGTATACCAAAAAGCTTCTACCTATAGACATGATTTAATGGTTATATGAAATTTTTCATCATCATAGTACCATCACCCCTTTTTCTGGGATAGGCAGAGACTATACAGCGCCATCTGTTACAATCAATACATACTTTATTGGCTTCATCCACACTCATAGATACCCGACGGTTGTAATTGCTATGCACTTGACCCTTTTGAAGAATATAGGTGACGACATCTGAATAATAATATATTTTTCTCGGAGTTTTTGGGTTTTATTTTTCGATAACATTGTATTAAAAAGAACCTGTTTCTTCGAAAACTGTTCGTGACAATTCTCTTATTCAACACATTATTATTTTAAATTAGCTCCAAACCTGCAAAAACGTCGGTGTAAAAATTCGAAAAATCGAAGGTGGAAAATGTTGCAAAAACGGGAAAAAATTCCACGCTGACGGAGTCGCGGGCAACAGTTAGTTTATGATATACAGCCTGATGACACACGCAGGGTAGCGTTTTCTCAATAGGTTCTCATTTACCCATAAGTACGAAACCCTAAAAAGGAAAATGCTTTCTTAACAAGATTATTTGAGATCGGATTCTCTACAGTAAAATGTTTCTGGACAACAATTGTTAAGTAAATTGAAAATGACAGTTCTATTAGAAGCTTTTCTGAATCGATAACCAACATCGGTTGACAATAAAACTGTATTCTGTGTCCAATTATTTTAACTAACGATTGTTGTAGTTTGTGTTAGATTTTTTTATAGAGTTTTGAGATTTTTTAAACGTCAAAGTATTTTATTAGTTTAAAACTAACTCGAGATGATAATGAGGTTCACAAACTTTTTGTTGCGGTGAGCCCAAGTTTTGATATTGTCAGCCTATTTATTACTAGCTGTTGCCCGCTACTTCGTACGCGTGGAATTTAGAAAATGTTTCGCGTTTGTGCAACGTTTACAGTAATGCTTTGCTCCTATTGGCTGCCTTAGCCTTCCTTGTTAAATGGACGATCCAACATAGAAATAATTTTACAATTCGTACCAGTAATTCCCGAGATTGGCGCGTTCAAACAAACAAACAAGCTCTTTGGCTCTATAATATTGGTACGGATTTTTAACACGCATTTAATAGCCTCGTTTCTATCTCTCAGTTAATATATCTATCTATCAATCTATGTAACTGAATCTTTGATAGTCATTTTAAGTGACTTGTATTAGTCAGATTGATCTGAAATTATGCACACATTATTATAGACCGATGGTACAGCACACACCACACATATTTAAACACTGTCCAATCGATATGTCCATGCAGGTTGTCTGGAAGAGATCGCTGACAGCGATAAGACCACCGATTGTACATTAATCTTTTGTATATAAATTGTAAAAATTTTGTATTATTGGTGTGCAATAAAGTATATTGTATTGTATTGTACAGCAATAATTTAAAAAAAGTGGTCAAGTGCGAGTCGGACTCGCGCACGAAGGGTTCCGTACCATTATCTATGCAACATAAGGCAACGTTATTAGTATCGAGCAAGAAACGGTAAAAAAATCATGTTTGTTGTATGGGAGCCCCCCTTAAATATTTATTTTATTTTATTTTTAGTATTTGTTGTTATAGCGGCAATAGAAATACATCATCTGTGAAAATTTCAACTGTCTAGCTATCACCGTTCTTGAGATACTGGGTACGGAACCCTAAAAATCATGTTTGTTATATGGGACCCCCCCTCAAATATTTATTTTATTTTATTTTTAGTATTTGTTGTTATAGCGGCAATAGAAATACATCATCTGTGAAAATTTCAACTCTCTAGCTATCACCGTTCTTGAGATACAGCCTGGTGACAGACGGACGGACGGACGGACGGACGGACGGACGGACAGCGAAGTCTCAGTAATAGGGTCCCGTTTTTACCCTTGGAACCCTAAAAATCTACAAGTGTGAGTAAAACTAGCACACTTAGGGTCCCTAGACCGAAAAACATAATTAACTGCACTGGAATAAAAACTTAATTAAGCTTGAACCAATACACCAACGAAGTTTTGTAGTTGAAATATAAAGAGTCGCCTAAACAGCTACTTTATAGAACTATGTTGTATTTTCATAGTTTTGTTTATTTTGTGTCTCAAGTAGAACAGTAAATAAATAATTTAAGTTTACGCCCGTAGGGTATATTGTTAGAGATAGTTGAGCAATCTATGTTAGTTCGGATATTTCACTAAAGTCAATGTTTGCTAACCTTCGTCTATATTTAAGTATAAGGTATTTTGGCAAGTGTAGGCGAATCGTGTTACTATTTGATTGTATTACATATTGTAGTAGAATATTAGTTTTGTAACTTTGGTGGTATCGTGACCTTTAGACTTCGTTATCTAATACCCATTATTATATTATTCATATGTACTGGGTACTGGCATTATCTTATTTTGCTTCTTATTATCTTATTCTATTAGATAATAATGGGTACACGCTTCTATTCAATTGATTCTGTCAACAAAGTTCTGGAAACAAATATGACTGTATGAAAAATTTTAATAATGATAACAGTTGAGAATGAAAATGAAGTAACAAAAACTTTAATTTTTAGACATCTAATTTTTAGCTTGTTATCATTTCTGACTATAAATGAGTATTTTTCAAAAAACGTCTAACCGACTTCACTTGCCTTTGAAATTAGAAGGGTTTTCCTCGACTTCTCAGGAGATAACCATCAGATCCTGACCTGGTACCAATGGGGCCAAACGGGAATCACAAGCTTTCAAATAAAAAAGAATCATTTTATAATCGGTTTGCCCAGTTAAAAGTTATGAGGTAACAAACATAGAAACAAAAAATTGGTCAAGTGCGAGTCGGACTCGCGCACGAAGGGTTCCGTACCATTATCTATGCAACTTAAGGCAACGTTATTAGTATCGAGCAAGAAACGGTAAAAAAATCATGTTTGTTGTATGGGAGCCCCCCTTAAATATTTATTTTATTTTATTTTTAGTATTTGTTGTTATAGCGGCAATAGAAATACATCATCTGTGAAAATTTCAACTCTCTAGCTATCACCGTTCTTGAGATACAGCCTGGTGACAGACGGACGGACGGACGGACGGACGGACGGACAGCGAAGTCTCAGTAATAGGGTCCCGTTTTTACCCTTTGGGTACGGCACCCTAAAAAGAACATAAGCCGAATTGAACCTACTCCTTTTTTTGAAGTCGGTTAAAACACAAAGTATCAAACCTAACTATAAAGTAAATTATTAACAAAGAAAAAAAAAATATAATGTAATGAAAGCAAAAACAAGATGATACGACAATTTGAGCAGCTAAGACAATTTCATTGAACTCATTTAGCTGTTCTGAGTTTGGTATTAACCCTATCAAATGTTACAGTTATGGCTAATAACGTCTCTAAACTGTCCATTAAGCATGTACTAACTCCGTTCAAATGACACCTCGAGAGCCGGATATTATGCTAATACACATACACTTAGCGGATAAACGTTTTGCAAAGTTAGTGATGTAAATATTCATGGAGTTTAATGAATTCTACCAGAGTGGTGTAGTTGTAAATTGTAGAGCAAACATGAATAATACTAATACTATAAACTAGCTGTGCCCACTACTCCGTCCGCGTGGATCGATTTTTTTCGATCGACCCAATATATTTTTAATTTTTTTTAGCCGCTAGATGGCGTTGCAAGTGACCAAATTGAGAAATTTCGTATTATGTAAATATCTCTTGATTCAGTGGACCGATTGCGATGCAAGAAAGACTAAGTAATAAATAAATAAATATTCATGGACATTTCACACAACGTCCTCTGGTCCCAAGCTAAGCTTATTATTCTTGTGTTATGGGTACCAGAATACGGATATAATACATAAACTACTTTTCTTTTGTAAATACATACTTATAATACATAATAAACACCCAGACGCAGTACAAACATTTGTATGACAATTAAAAACATCACACAAATTATTGTCCTGACCGGGAATCGAACCCGAGACCTCATGATCGGCAGTCCGTTATATAAACCACTCCACCACGAGGCCCGTCAATACCTTGTGTAGTGTATAATTTTTACGTATAATATTTATATTTATAAGTGTTGTACATTTTACGTGATGCGTGCACACGCAAACATCTAAAGAGACAAAAATTTCAAAAATGCTGGGCATGTAATGTGTTCTGTTGGTTATTCTTTAACCATCTGTTTTTTTTTTGTAAATATATTCAATGTACAAAAATTTTTTTTCTTCAGATTTAATAAATGTATAGAAGATGAAAAATTAACTCTGCCTCTCTGTCGCTCTTTTACGCCAAAACGACAAAACCGACAACAAAGAAGATAGGTTACTTTTTATTGCAAAAGTCTAAGTTGTATCCACAAATAACCAGATGTAGTTCCTATGGCTATATCACTCAGTTGGCTTGAAGCCACCATAGAATTATTTCATTATAGTAGGAAGCCACTTGCATGTCTATGTGTGCGTGAAATACGTTCTATATGACATGTGTCTAGTCTATGATGCATGCCATAGGTTAACCTCATGTTGTAATGTCAATGTCTCTTCCCAATAGAATACTTGTTTTATTGCTTGTGAAAGTGACGTTATACGTAGTTTGCGGAAACCTGCGAAAACTGCATGACATGACACATGGTACCATATTTTATTAGAACACACGATTTAGCCAGGCTAAAGTTAAGTCTCTTGAATATTGTATCAAGGTCGTATTGTCGCACCTACTAGTAGAGAGCTAACCTACTTTACATCAATGCCTTAACTTTAGCCTGACAAAATCGTGCTTCAGGTAAGCACGATAGAGGTACCAATTCTACGAGCACAACTAAAGTTAACTTAACTAAAAAATTAAAATTGATAGCGTCATTAACACAATTCCGTAATATTAACTGAACTTATTATAAAAACTGTTTGTTATAGACTAATGATTATATTTAATTTAAAAGTGCACAACAAAATAGCCGAATAATCAAGATACAGCAATAGTTGTTTTCATTTATTAGTTAAGTTAAGTTTAGTTGTGCACGTAGAATCGGCACCATAGCCAGGCTAAAGTTAAGTGTCTTCAATATTGTATTAAGGTCGTATTGTTGCACCTACTAGTAGAGAGCTAACCTACTTTACATCGTCAGGTACGCAGATGCCACTTCATCACCTTTCTTCTTCATCGGTCGTCAGTTTATCAATGGAATGAAATGAATGACCTGCACAATACTATCTATTCAGGCTATGTTATACACTTCCGTCCTTCGATGGATCACTACATTACAAATCTTATTACGTATATGCTGATAAATTTGCCCTCTCCATTCTCTTCTTGCGAAAGTTTTGGTTATATTGAGTTTAGTTTCCAATGTTGTATATTTTGCAATAGATGTATAGTTAAGTGAACAGATTTTCCCTTAGCTGATTCTTTTAGCACCCACAAAAGGAAATACGAAGTTGAAATGCGTATTTGCGCTTTTATAAAACTTTTGAATACAGTTACTGCTACTGAGATATCTAAGATTATGTTATATAAAAGATTTGGATATTCAACAAAAATAAACACCAAGCTTCCATTTGCTTACGGCTAGTAACCGGAAGTGAGTCCCCTCTCGCCTTGCTCTCTCATTTCCGGTTTTGTAGCTCATTGTAAGTTTGAAGATCAAGATGTTCTTAAGTTTTTTCAAAAATTTTATCTTAGGTTGAAGTTTGTAAGTATATTATATTGTATTTTTTTATTTTGTAGTGCTATACACAATTGGGATTGTTCATAATTTTTGACCTGCTGTTTTTATATTGTTTTTAGAAAATATAGACTATTTTAAGCAACTGATTTCAATGTTATTGAAATATTCATTAGACAGCATTTTTAAAAAATTCTTGAACATATTACTTTAAATGTTATGACGTCATCGTTTTACGCAATCTGTGTATTGTCTTTTCTTGATAGACTTAATACAGATTGCACTTTATCTTTTCAAAGTTGACAAGTTGATATAAATAGATCAAATTCAACTCGACTTCAGAGTAGTATATCCCTAAAAACGCCTTAATATTTTAAATCCTTCTTTTCAAGGGCAAATAGAGATCATTTGCTTTTTTGGAAAAATAATCCCTATTGTATATCAGAAACTCTATTCCCCGAAATGGTTTTCGAATTAAGAGTTTAAAAAAAATGTGAACTATGTCAATTATGCATATATTTTAGTTACTTACCTACTTATATTACCTATCTCATTAAATATTACTACAAATTCCTAACAATAATTTAAATTAATGATTTTAATTGTTTTATTATACTCTCTCTGACTCTTCCGCCATTTATCATCCCACTGCTGAACACAGACTTTCTTTACTTCGGGAGGATATTTAGTATTATGGCATTACTCACCAGGCGAGTTGGCATAGGGCTTAATTACGAGTTTACCTAACACAAAAGCTAAATTCGTACCTATTTTTTTTATAAGCCGCCATTTGTTACTAGTCTTAAGCTCAATTTCTGTTCACGCAATTGACTCTGCGCGGTGACGTCACTGCCGGTTGGAAACGAGTTGCAGTTATAGACTCGCCCGCGCAACGTCAACAATGGACTCACCCGCAACGCGTTTCTGTTTCTTGTAAAGTTTCTTGTAACTAGTTCTTTTAGCAGTCTTGGTAAAGAAAGAAATAATTATAATGAGTTGTAGTCGAATTTCAAGCCTCGGTTCTATTATTAAAGACATGACTATATCCCAAAGTTAATTGTGTTTATTTACAATAGTGTGTTGATCAAGTTTTGGGTATATAATGAAGATATTTGGAGCATGGTATTAAGCCAAGTTGGCTCAGTGACAATGTTACTTAAAATTCAAAGAGCTTGCATCTATTTGTGCCAATTAGGTCTATTCTAAACTTTTATTCCTTTTTTTACCTAACTATTCTATATGTTATATAAACTTGTAGAAGACTATATGAAATAGAAAAGTTCATACCGTCAGTCATCAGGATGGCGACAGATAGGAAGCCGAAAATATCTCAGCTTGTGAATATCAGTTGAAGCTTTATCAATAAATACTCATTAACATCATAATTATCTGTCTCCTATCCTCGTATTTCGGGTACAAGTCGCGAAAGTTTAAAAGCCTATAATATATTATTATATAGTCTGCAACACCTCACCACATCATACAAATCATTTTATTAGTAGACTAGTCTCAAGTTTTTCTTTGAGCTTTATTAAGAAATATAAGAAAAAAGAAATATCTTTTTCTTGTTGCCAAATATTGTTCTGCGATGTTAATTATCTTTATTCTTGCAAGAATAGAGGGGAATGTAAAATAAATTACGATGCAAAGCCTTGTGTCATGATTTATGTCACCGTTGCGAGCGTTGCCGCGTTACATCATTTTCATGGGATAAAAATTGTGTTATTTCTCACGTTATGGTTCAAACACGAATGAGTGATGATCGAATAACAAAAGTTTTTCCGGGAATTCATCCGTAGCTTTTGTTATTTTTATTTATACATGTGTAGGTTTAAAAAGTGTAGAAGAATAACATGACAAATAAATGAAATTTTCATGAAATAATGAAATTTGTACCGGATGTCGTAGCGTGGTGGGATCCACAGCTTAATTTGCAAAGAGCTGGAGGCAGAAGGTGCAGGACCGCGCTGTGTGTCGTTCTATGGAGTAGGCCTCTATCTAGCAGCAAAGAGAATAGCTGATGGACGGATGATATAAGAAAATATGCACAACCATCTTTTGAAAATTACTTTTACATACGACACTATTTATAAGACATTTCTTTTTACAAACTCAATACAGATGTTTTATTAGTTTTAGGAGGCTAAGGTAAGTTTATTGTGAATATATAGACAGACGGACAGACAATCAAAAATAGACAAACAGATAGACTGGGCTTTGGTTTATAAGATCTAAGGAATATGAATTTTTAAGAGTTTAAAACTAAGTAGACAATATTCGTCTTCATCTTTTTACTATTAAAATAAGTCTTTTATTAATTTCAAAAGTATATAATGGCAGTTTAAACAAGATTTTCTCAAGATTTGGCCATAAAACTTCTGCCAAGGATAGGAACGCCGCCCATTTCTCATTATATATCAGAGGCTATTTAATGGGCGGCACTGAGAAGCCTTAATTTTTCGAGCACAGTTAATTCGGTCTGTTGAAATATAGCCTCTTTAAAATGACGAGGTTGAGTACGAACAATTTTGTTAATTAAAGTGCGAGATGAATTATATGACTACTTTATTTCATAGTAGGTAATATCTGCCGCTGTTTTATGACGTTAAATCTGCTGAAGTACTTTGTGGTATAGACAGTAGGTATGATTTTTTATAAACTATGATATTTTTATTTCATTAGGGTATATTTTAAGTAGATATTTGTAATAATAATAAAAAGTGTGTGTGTGTGTGTGCCTGAGTGTGTGCGTGAGTGTGTGTGTGAGTGTGTGCGTGTGTGTGTGCGTGCGAAACAATTGTAAAATTATTTTTTATAACATGAAATGATTTAAATCGTTTAACAGTATAGCTTTGGTTAGGGCAGCGAATGATTATTATTTAAGTAATTTATTCATTTTGCAATTGACATGCTATGCTTCACATAATAAATTAAATGATGGTGGAAAAAGTGATTACCGCAAGCGGGACTTGAACCCACGACCTCGGAATACCGTTCCGAAGCTCTTCCAACTGAGCTTATTGCGGTCGTGCTTGTAGCAATCAACTTGACCACCACAATTGTCACTCGATTGAGTTTATATCGTATTTCTACGTACAAAGCCATCTATCAAGATTGCTTTGCAATATCTCGACCAACCACCTAGTATTCTTTACAGAATACAATTGGGTTGAAAATAACGTTCATTACTAAAGTAATTTATTACTTTTGCAATCGACATGCCATGCTTTACTTAATAAATTAAATTAAGGTGGAAAAAGTGATTACCGCAAGCGGGACTTGAACCCACGACCTCGGAATACCGATTGCTACAAGCACGACCGCAATAAGCTCAGTTGGAAGAGCTTCGGAACGGTATTCCGAGGTCGCGGGTTCAAGTCCCGCTTGCGGTAATCACTTTTTCCACCATAATTTGACTATTATTTTTTTGTCATGCTTTCTATTTGGAAATGAAAGCATTTATAGTTTATAACATAACCTTGAACTCATGACCAATACAAACATTATTTATAACACAGAAAAGCTTTTCCATAACGATGTTCTACTCCACTATAAAACGCTTGGAGACCGCTTTCAACGACAATTGCTAACCAATTGAACCTGACAGCTCCATTAAAAGCTTTCCAAGCTGTGAGTCGTGATAGCCTTTGAATAAAACAATATTTCTATAGAATTATTAATTTTGACATATGTATATAATTACAAGAGCATAAATATTGTTTTAAAAACAGTACAAATAATTATATTATTCCTCTTCCTCTCTCCAGCCCAATAAGTCCCTGGGCACGACTTTCTCCACTTTAAGAGGGCCTATGGTCTACTGTGCTGCTCTGACGGAAAGAAATACGGTGGTGACACTTGTATTCCTAATCCGTCACCACCAAATTATAATCACATTATTAGCACAGTGAAATAATCATAAAATTCTGAGCTTTAGGCTAACTCTTGTCCGTGTGATAACGGATTAAGAATACAAATGTTATTGCTTCTTTTCCTTTCTAGGGAACTGTCAAAGCTAGCTAAGGAATATTGTATACAAATATCATCAAGAACAAGCTAACATCTTGGTCAAAAGAATCTGAATTTCTGTCTGAATTTCTGTCTGAATCTGTCAAAAGAATTCTAATTTGACGGGCCTCTTGGTCGAGTGGTTCATATAGCGGACTGCCATTCACGAGGTCTCGGGTTCGATTCCCGGTCAGGACAATCATTTGTGTGATGTTTTTAACTGTCATACAAATGTTTGTACTGCGTCTGGGTGTTTACTATGTATTATAAGTATGTATTTACAAAAGAAAAGTAGTTTATGTATTCTATCCGTATTCTGGTACCCATAACACAAGCATAATAAGCTTAGCTTGGGACCAGAGGACGTTGTGTGAAATGTCCGTGAATATTTATTTATTTAAAAAAAAAAAAATCTGAATATTTATTTATTTTAATGTGGGTGTTGCTATGTTTAACTTACATTGAGAAGTATTGTTGTAAATGTTATCGTGTGCAGGTCCTATGGTAGCTCAGTCGGTAGAGCGACAGAACGGTATTCCGAGTTCGTAGGTTTGAGTCCCAATCAAAATTATCATTAATATTTATTTTTTCCAAATATAATTTATTATAAAAACCTTTTATTTTAAAATCGAGTACACGTCGACAAAATAGACGAAATATTTTTATAAAAATTTGGTACCTACCCTTAAAGAAATTTGAATCGACTTGATGTGTTTACTCGTATGTTTGAAATTTAGGGGTTTTCCTCGATTTCTTAGGTAACTATTAGATCCTAACCTAGGACCAATGACACTGCACAGGAACCACCACCTTTCAAATAAAAAAAAGAATCATTAAAGTAGATCTGCCCAGTTAAAAGTTACGATGTAACAAACATACAAAAATAAACATACAGACGAATTGAGAAGCTCCTTCTTTTTTTAAATCGATTAGTAACATAATCTGGTTATTTCTTAAGTACAATATGGAAACACGTAAAAAGTAACATCCTATATCATAGAGTCTAAAGGTCACAATGATAGAACCATTCTGAGAAAATGGATAACGGTGCCTACTGTAATGCTGTACAAATCCGTCTCAAACCCATGTATCTTTTCATACAGAATTGCCTTCACACTAGCGTCTAGTGAGGACATTATGTACCAAATATATCCTTAAACTAGCTGTTTCCCGCGACTACGTACGCGTGTAATGTAGATTAAATTTTTTAATAATGCTTTATTGCTATTAGTGGCATCGTGAAGTAATATAGCCTATAGCCTACCTCGATATATAGATACATAATAAATATACATGGACATTTCACACATTGTCTTCTGGTCCCAAGCTAAGCTTATATGCTTGTGTTAGGGGTACCAGAATGCGAATAGAATACTTAATAATACCTAAACTACTTTTATTTTTGCAAATACATACTTATAATATATAGAAACACCCAGACGCAGTACAAACATGTGTATGACAATTATAAATACGAGGGGATGTCCAAAAGTTCGTGGAATGAAAGGGTTTTAGTAAAAATGAAACAGTAAATTTATTTTTCCTTTTCAATATAATCACCCTTAAGCTGAATACATTTATTAGATCTATGAATTAATTTTTCTAAACCATCGTAAAAATATTTTTTATCTTTTCCCTCAAAATGAGCCAAAATTGCCTCCTTTACCTCATTGTCGTCGGAAAATTTCCTTCCCCTTAAGTCTTTTTTTAAATTGGGGAACAAATAAAAATCACTTGGGGCCAGATCTGGACTATAGGGTGGGTGGACTAGTGATTCGAAGCCATGCGTGTGTAGAGCAGCCATTGCAACTTTGCTCTTGTGAACCGGCGCGTTGTCTTGCAAGAGCAACACGCCCTTGGTCAATTTTCCCCGACGTTTTTCTTTGATGGCATCCTTTAATTTTTCTAGTATTGTTGCGTAGTATTCTCCGGTTATGGTCCTGCCCTTTTCTTTATAATCAATCAGTATTATCCCCTCACAATCCCAAAAAACAGTAGCCATCAACTTTCCAGCCGACTCCGACACTTTGAATTTCTTTGGCGGTGGTGTCCCCTTTTTATGCCATTGCATGGACTCTTGTTTGGACTCAGGCTCAAAGTGATGAACCCATGTTTCATCGCCGGTAACAATTCGCTCCAAAATCGGTCCAGGATCGTCGCCACACAACTCCAAAAAATGTTTTGACGCTTCGACGCGCTGCTGTTTTTGAAGCGGCGTGAGCATTCTCGGTACCCATCTTGCACTGACTTTTGTCATACCCAGGTGGTCATGTAGGATTCGCAAAATGGTGGTATCTGATACTCCAACTAATGCAGATAACTGTTTTTTCTTCAAACGGGTGTCCTCCAGTACAATTTTTTCCACTTTTTCGACGATGTCTGATGTGGTGGCCTCAACTGGCCTTCCTGAGCGGGGGTCGTCTTCAATCGACTCCCGACCATGTTTAAAAAGACCATGCCACTTGTAAATCATTGATTTACTAGGGCACTGTTGTTCATGGAGGAAGTTCTGTGAGGAGGTTGAAAGTACGTCTCATGGAGCAAGACTTCATAAAGTTCTCGCAAAAACGGCACCTAACCAAATTGGTTTGCTTAGACAACCCAACGGATCATTCACAACTAATGAGTTGGAAACTTTGGAACTATTGGCTCACACACACTTCCCGGGGGCTGTGGTGTCAAACAGGACCAATGACGAGAGTGAGTCGAACAGACCGCGCTCCGAGGACTGGAGACGAGCAGCTATAATAGTAAGACCAGGTATAGTGAAGTGGGCAATAGATTCCTTTAAACCTTACAAAAGTGCGGGAGTGGACGGTATACGCCCAATTATGATTCAACGGGGCGCAGACGTCCTAATCCCTCACCTAGTAAAGATTTTTAGAGCAAGTTTTGCTCTAGGTCACATACCCGAACCCTGGACAAAGGTGAAGGTATTATTCATACCTAAGACTGGGAAAAAGGATTACGCAGCGCCAAAATCCTTTAGGCCCATTAGTCTAACATCATTTCTACTAAAAACGATGGAAAAGGTATTAGACAAATATATTAGGGGGGTCTATTTAATAGAAAAACCTATTCACCACACTCAACATGCTTACCGTAGAGGAAGATCAACTGAGACTGCCCTACTCGAGCTTGTTGATAAAATAGAGAAAGCGCTAGAGGACAAAGAAATCGCGCTTTCGGCTTTTCTCGACATTGAAGGCGCCTTTGATAACACCCCCACTCACACCCTGGTAGGAGGCCTGGTCAACAAAGACGTAGACTCTACCACTGTGAGATGGGTACAGAGGATGCTTAACAGTCGAATAGTGAAGCTAGAGCTACACAACAGCATACTAGAGGTAAGTACAGCAAGAGGTTGCCCACAAGGAGGTGTTCTGTCCCCACTGCTCTGGACTCTTGCTGTTGATGGACTCCTGCATAAGATGGCAGAACTTCGCATAGATACTCAAGGTTACGCTGATGATCTAGTAGTCATTGTGCGAGGCGGCTGCCAAAGTACATTATCGTACCTAATGCAGAAGGCCTTAAACACAATAAACGAGTGGTGCAGACAAAATGAACTGTCCATAAATGCGGAAAAAACTGTCATAGTGCCCTTCACAAAGAAGCGGAATCTTGAAGTTTTAAAGCCGCCTACCATGAATGGAAAAACTATTCCGTTCTCCTCCGAGGTTAAGTATCTAGGGGTTACATTAGACCAGAAACTTACCTGGAACATACATGTGACTGCCACTCTCCAAAAAGCAAAGGCAGCACTGGCTATCTGCTGTCGGCTAGCAGGGAACAGGTGGGGACTAAAACCCAAAATGGCCCTGTGGCTCTACACATCCATAGTAAGACCGATGGTATCTTATGCCTCGGTGGTATGGTGTAGGAAAACGACACAGAAAACAATAATAACAAAACTCAGCAGCCTGCAAAGAACTGCTTGTATTATCGTTACTGGAGCCATGTCAACCTCTCCAACAACCGCCCTAGAAGCTATACTGAACTTACCGCCCCTACACCTTCATCTCAGGATGGAGGCGAAGTCCAGCATGTATAGAATCTCGGGCGATAGGAAAGGAAACTGGCTCTCGAAATCCCTTAACACACTAAGGGATACACTAAACGATATCTATGTGCTAGGGATGCCCACCGATGCCTTACCCCTTACACACTGTTCACAGAAATCTTATTCTGTCGAATTACCCGCTAGGGAAGACTGGTTAAACAGTCAAATAGAATGGGAACCAGGAAGCCTGAAGTGGTTCACTGATGGCTCCAAGTCCGGATTGGAGGTAGGATGCGGAATATATGGTGAAGTTCCCAAGAGGGCGCTCAGTGTGAACCTAGGAACATACTCATCTATATTCCAAGCAGAAGTGTACGCCATCATTGAATGTGCAGTAGCTAATCTGCAAAGTAACTACCTCAATCATACAATCTATATACACTCCGATAGCCAGGCGGCTCTCTTGGCCTTGTCTTCGGATGCTATTAGCTCGAAGTTGGTCATGAACTGCAGGCAACTATTAAATACTCTGGGTGTAAAAAACAGAGTAATATTACGTTGGGTCCCAGGACATGCTGGGATCGAAGGCAATGAAAAAGCCGACGAATTAGCGCGGGCAGGAGCTAAAGGCGTTCAGTTTGGTCCTGAACCCTTTTGTGGAATACCCAAAAGCCTGGCCAGACTGACCCTGAAGGCAGACTGCATGCGCTCAACAATTCAACTCTGGAGAACAAATCCCGGATTGAGACAGTCCAAGGCTCTCATAAGACCCTTTAATTTAAAGGCTGCTTCTGAAGCTCTGGCATTAAGTAGGAACAATCTGCGAATGCTAGTAAGAATACTTACTGGGCATTGCTGCCTTAATAAGCATGCGCAGACAATAGGGCTGATTGACAATGGGACGTGTAGACTCTGTCATTTGGCGGAGGAAACGCCCATTCATATTCTCAATGATTGCCCTTCAGTGATGCACATGCGATGTTCCTCTCTGGGCAATTACACCATGCACCCAGAAGAGACTAAACTTCTCGGAGCCAAAAAGATCCTGGAGTTCTTTATGGCAACAGGCTTGGACCGAGAACTGTAAAAAGTGGCGATCACAATAGATCAATCTGGTCGCAGTGATACTAGGCGTAATATAGCCTGAATAGCCGCTACGCAAAAAAAAAAAAAACAAAAAAGGGCACTGTTCCCCGTAAACAGTTTCCATTTCATTCCAAATGGTCTGAGCGTTCTTTCCTTCCCCTTCCCCTCCAAAACACGCACTTAAAAGAGAGGATTACGTGCGTTTCTTTAAAACCCTGGGATCCAGGTTTGTTGCGGGAGGCGACTACAACTCAAAAAACACTTCTTGGGGATCACGCTTGACGACTCCTAAAGGACGACAACTTAAGGCTGCTCTTGAATATCTACATCTTAATACAATGTCTGGCGGCGAACCAACCTATTGGCCCACAGATCCCAAAAAAATTCCCGATCTCGTTGACTTTGCTGTGATAAAAGGAATACCCTTAGAGAGCTGTACATGTATAAACTTATTTGACCTTTCGTCTGACCATAGTGTAGTGCTGCTGGAAATCCACCAGAAACTTTTGCAAACAACACCCGCACCCAGACTTTATACAAGTAAAACAAATTGGGACATGTTTCGTGCCATAGTGGAAGAGACTATTGACACCAAACGGCCGCTTAAGACGGAAGAAGATATCATGTCTGCAGTTGAATCCTTCAACTTGTGCATCCAAAATGCGGCATGGAACAGCACTCCTGCTATGAAGAAGGGCAACCTTTTAGAGAGTTCAATATGTGTTAGAGAACTAGTGGCTGAAAAGCGAAAAGCCCGTAAAAAATGGCAAACGACCAGATATCCCGGCGATAAAAACAATCTGAATTATCTATCAGCCAAGTTGAAACTATACTTACGTACTGAAAAAAATGAAGGACTACAACGTTATCTGGAGAACCTGGACAGTCTGGCGTCGAGCGACTATTCTTTATGGAAAGCTACGAAGAAGCTCAAAAGACAAGCAACATCAAACCCCCCGATACGTAAAATAGATGGCTCGTGGGCTAAAAGTAACTTAGAAAAAGCTGAGACATTTGCTAACCACCTGGATAATGTATTTATTCCAAATCCGAATAACAGTGGGCTAATCACAATTGATGAACAAATCGAGACCTGTTTAAGTGAACCTTATCAACTTGACTTTCCAATAAGGAAAGTCAAAACACGTGAAGTTGTAGCCACCATCAAAATGTTAAACAAAAAGAAAGCTCCTGGCTATGATCTCATTTCAGCCAAAGTCCTTGGTGAGTTGCCAGATACAGCAGTGGCTTGTCTGACAGAGCTGTTCAACTGTATCCTTACACGCGGCATTTTTCCACCACAGTGGAAAGTAGCACAGATCGTTATGATCCTAAAACCTGGGAAAGTCCCGGAAGAGGTGGCATCCTATAGGCCCATTAGTCTCTTGCCTGTGCTTTCGAAGGTTATGGAAATCCTTTTCCTCAAGAGACTAAATGAAAAAATAGCTGAAGCCAAAATCATACCAGACCATCAATTCGGATTCAGACAAAAACATGCCACAACTGAACAGATCCACCGTCTGGTTGAGGAAATTCACAATGCATACGAACAAAAGAAATACTGCTGTGCAGCATTTTTAGACATCTCTCAAGCTTTTGATAGAGTTTGGCACAAAGGCCTTTTATATAAAATAAAAACTCTTCTTCCATCAAACTACTACATACTGCTCAAGTCTTACCTTGCAGATAGAACGTTTTACGTTAGGCTAGGAGAAAATGTAACAAACCTGCATAAAATCAACGCTGGAGTGCCCCAGGGCAGTGTATTGGGTCCTACACTGTACCTGCTATTTACATCAGACTTACCTATGTCCGACAAAATTGTGATTGGAACTTTTGCTGATGACACAGCAGTATTAGCCACGCACGAAGATCCGCAACAGGCAACCAACATGCTCCAATGCTTTCTAACCAATACTGCAGAATGGCTCTCCAAGTGGCGTATTAAAATAAACGAAACAAAGTCGATACAGGTCACCTATACAACTAGACAAGCAACTTGCCCTCCAGTAACTCTAAACAACATACAAATTCCACAAGCAAATGATGCTAAATACTTAGGGGTTTACCTAGACCGTCGCCTAACGTGGAAGAAACATATCTTCACAAAACGTAAAGCACTTGGAATTCAAAGCAGGAAAATGGCCTGGCTACTTAATAAAAAGTCTCAGCTTTCATTGGAAAATAAATTATTACTATATAAAAGCATTCTTAAACCAATTTGGACTTATGGGATCCAACTATGGGGAACGGCTTCAAACTCCAATGTAGAAATATTGCAGAGATTCCAATCGAAGACATTAAGAATTATTACAAAAGCGCCTTGGTATGTGACGAATCATCAACTACACAATGACCTTCAAATTAGGACGGTTAAAGACGAAATTAAACATTCAATGACACAATATAAGAAAAGATTAAAACATCATCCGAACAAATTGGCCTTTCGGCTAATGCAAAATAATTTTAAATTTGTTAGACTTAAGAGAAAAACCCCTGCGGATCTGTAGGGATAAGGAATGAATGGACAGGTTATGTCACTGGACTATACCTCAAATGACCGTGATATTAATATACCAAATCATTTGCTGAATGTTTCTAGGAACAGATTGCATTATAAAAAAAAAAATAAAAAAAAAAAAAAAAAAAAAAATTTTCTCCATAGTTTCAGTTTTCTTCCGGATTGACGTGTTTAGCAGGCGAGTGTTCGTAAACGAATGACGCAATAGGGCTGAAACTCCATTTATATACTAATTATGAGTCCCCAATTAGTATGACACTAAGCGAGCGCCCCTATCCCCACTCCATCCCCTCCATTCCACGAACTTTTGGACCTCCCCTCGTATCACACAAATGATTGTCCCGAGCGGGAATTGAACCCACGACCTCTTAAACGGTAGTCCGTTGTCTGAACCACTCGACCACGAGGCCCGTCAAATGGACTATCCAAAACAAAATTCTTTTTTTATTCGAACCAGTAGTTTCCGAGATTAGCGCGTATATACAAACAAACTCTTCAGCTTTATATTATTAGTATAGATTCAGAGCAACAAAGTGACTTTTAAGCGCATAATTTTAAGGCTAGTTTGGCTTCATCATCAAAATAAACGAGAGTTTCTTTATATAGGAGACAAAACTTAAATTTTGTGTAGAATTTAATTCCCAACAAGGGAATTTCGAGTGGCTGCTTAAAATTCCGTCCACCATTGTCTTTTTTGTAACACAAATTAAATTTAAAAGTCTTCAAACGTTAATCCTACTTGTATTTTGACGTCAAAGAGATATTGATTAAAAGTTTTGAACTAATAACCAACAATAATAATACAAGACGGAGTGCGTCCTGTCGCCTTTAGAGTCAGGCAGCTTTCTTTTTTCTCTGATCTCAAAGGAAACTAAACTTGTATTATGGGTAACATACAGATAAAATTAACAATTTTTAAATAAGTAAATCTTTCATTATTATAAAAAATCGTTAGTTTTGTATGTATGTCTCTATGTTAGTTATATCTTCAAAACTATGCAACAGATTTTGATACAGATTTTTTTTATAAATAGAGTTCTTTAGGAAGATATCTTATTTGTGTAATTTGTTAAGGTTTGCCTTTAAAATTCTACGCTGACAAAGTTGCGGGCAACAGCTAGTATCATTATATAGAATAGATAGCGAACATTTAATACATAGATATAAGAGTTTATTGTTTGTTTTTTAGCAACAGAGATTGTTTTCAAACAAATACTCTAGCTGTTTTATTCTGCAGCAAAATGAGCGGAACAAAAACTTTTATTTCACATCGTAATAAATTTCTCCATATTTACTTCCTGCACCAGTGGTGTGCTTACATCGATGGTTTCGTTCCGATCCATATCTCTGATATATTAGGTACTATAGCAAAGAGTAATGTACATAGTTACAGACTAAATGTACTTGTATTCAATCTAACAAGCTTTTAAGATGGAAAAAGTGATTACCGCAAGCGGGACTTGAACCCACGACCTCAGAATACCGTTCCATAGCTCTGTCAACTGAGCTTATTGCGGTCGTGATAACAGTAAACAAATTCAAACTCGACTTGTTTGACTTTTTTTTGGCTCGATTGAGTTTATATCGTATTTTTACGTACAACGCAATCTATCGAGAATGTTTTGCAACAATCTCGACCGACTCGAATTATTAAGTGAAAGCATAGCATGTCAATTGCAAAATTAATAAATTACATAAGATTATTTATAAGGGACAATTTATTTTGAATAATGCAAACAGCTTACAGTACTAATTTATTTTAAAACTGTTGTTATGTTGTCTTCTCTATACCGAGGAATTATATCTACTGTCATTTGTGTGTGTGTGTGTGTGTGTGTTTATATCTAATACATAAAATTCTTGTGTCACAATGTTTGTTCCCATACTCCTCCGAAACGGCTTGACCGATTCTTATGAAATTTTATATGCATATTGAGTAGGTCTGAGACTCGACTATTATCTATTTTTCATACCCCTAAGTAATAAGGGTTGTCCACCTTTGACATTTGTATGGCAAAACAACGTTTGCCGGGTCAGCTAGTGAACTATAAATATGCAATAAAATACAGCTTACTTTAGGATTATAAAACATAGCTGTTAAGGGCCTACATCAATATTATCGTATATCATCGCCGCCACGTACATATTAACACAGACAGTAGGCACAGAAAATGAAGAATTAGGGATACTTTTCCTATTTACTCAAAATCTACAAATATATATTTTAATTCTGATTTACGTGTTTCTATATATAAAAGTTACTTATGTTTTTAAAGTTATTTCACTAGTTAATACGCGATAATAGACCGACAAATGAAAAAAATAAAAAAATTAGAGAGATTGTTTCGCTAAGATTTTCTATCGGGAAAATTTTTTCTATCGCGTTTCTGAGTTTATGCGATCCTAGATCATATATTGAAAAAACATATACTTAAAAATTAGAGCTCTAGCCATTCAATCTAAAGAAACAATGAAAACTTCGTACGTAGAAAAATGCACGAAGCTATTTTGGTATCCTCTTAAGAGAATCTCCGTACGCGCCGAATTTAGAATATTTTCTCCTTTTTTGTAACATTTTTCATGGATTTTTCGCTTCTATTAGTTGCAGATGTTGATGTTATATAGCCTTCCTTGATAGATGTACTATCCAGCATTGAAAAAAATTTTCTAATTGAACCAGCTGTTTCCGAGATTAGCGCACAAACTCTTTAGCTTTATAATATTTAGTATAGATATTTTAGTAAATTTAATACATCCTAATAATCGAAAGAAATCACTGACGCAGTACGACATAATTATTATTGAGTTATGTTATCAAACATCACACAAGTAAATGTCCTGTGCAGAAATCAAACCCGTGATCTTGTGAACGTCCGTTAATTGAACCACGATTAGACCATGTGCTCCCAAAAAACCTTAAACTTGTAATCGTACCAATTCTACGTACACAACAAAATCTAACTAAATATGAAAATAACTACGTATTTTGATTAACAACCGAATTGTATTATTGGCGCTATCAATTTTCATTTTTTAGTTTATTTTAGTTCAGTTCAGTTTAGTTTAGTTTAGTTATGCACGTAGAATCGCTATCGCTAGTAAATTATTTTGACGGGCCTCGTGGTCTAGTGGTTCATATAACGGACTGCCATTCACAAGGTCTCGGGTTCGATTCCCGGTCAGGACAATCATTTGTGTGATGTTTTTAACTGTCATACAAATGTTTGTACTGCGTCTGGGTATTTACTATGTATTATTGTATGTATTATAAGTATGTATTTACAAAAGAAAAGTAGTACCTATATTATGTATTCTATCCGTATTCTGGTACCCATAACACAAGCATAATAAGCTTAGCTTGGGACCAGAGGACGTTGCGTGAAATGTCCATGAATATTTATTTATTTATTTCTTCTTCTTTCTTTCTAGAATTGGTACCAATATCTTATGTTTTCTCATATCGTCTACATTGGTCTACAATTATTCAAACAGGAATCATCTATTCCAATAATCCTTGCTGTTAAACCCTAAATATTTCAGACCTAATCAATAACCCTTAACCGGGTTCTGTACACTTCAGAGGCATTAAAGTGTTAACTAGTCTGTCGGAGGGCACTCAATATCAGTCGTTTATTTTGATGGTGATTTCAAACTACCGTCAAAAATCCAAAAACTATTTTAACGCTTTGATTTTAGAGTTTAATATCTTTTAAATGTGAATGTTTTTAGTAATATGGAGGTAATATAGACTGGTGGGATAGAATATGGCTTGCGGAGGGTCTGTGGTGGATTATTGTAGGCACAGGACTTTGTTATCTTAGTCAAACTCTGCATGACCTTCAGGCTTAGGTAATGAATAAATTGGTTTAAAGGTGCTCCCTCACCGGGAGCATTCGCGTGTAATGTAACGTTACAGATTTGAGCATTACATCAGTGAAGGAGGAGAACCGAGCTTTACAATGCGCACCTTGTAATGATACAAAACGGGCATACATCAGTGAAGGAGAAGAACCGAGCATTACAATGTGCGCCTTGTAATGATACAATGTGTAATATCTTGATACAACCTGTAACATCAATGCGCTCCACTTCCCCCGTAAATAACAATGTCGAATAATTATTGCCGCACTCAGCACAACGACCGCTTCGTCTGACATCTTGCTATGAAATGCTCAAAGTCTAATCTATATGTTACATTACACGCAAATGCTCGTTAGTCAGGGAGGTATTATTGTAATGTAATGCTCAAAGTCGAATCTATAATGTTACAATACACGTGAATGCTCCTGGTGAGGGAGCACCTTTAGAAGCCAGTTGTTATGTGTGTTATGTAATATTATATGGATACGATGTATGTATATTTATATTATGGATGTATGAGTATAAATTAAGCCAAAAAAAACGATAAAGATAAGATTAAGATCACACCAGTTAACGCTTTATAATCTTTGTATATGCCTATTTATTCTCCATGTGATGAAGCATTAAGAATAAAAGTATTACCACCCCATCTCCTCCCAATGATGCTGTAAAAATCAGCTAAGGGATATTGCACACAGATAACATGTTCTGAGAGACGGAAAACTCAAAAATAAACCCTGTGCCAACACGCCTGGTTAGCGCGGGACAGTAGACCATAATCCCTCCCAAAGTGGAGGAGGCCCGTGCCCAACAGTGGGACGTAAATGGGCTGGAGAAGAAGAAAAACAGAAGATGCCTATTAGTAAACGGCGTGACAGTATACGGATATCCATCCATTCTTATCAGCAATGTTTTATATTCACATTTTTAATCTCACGAAATGAGTAATTACTTTTAACAAAATCCTTGTACCATAGCTACAATCTAATACTCTAAATAAAAAAACCTACAGTAAAAGTTGACTTAACAAAGGCTTTCCAAATTTTAGTTAAACACAAGCTTCGTGTGAAATTTTAAAGCACAGAGAACTTCACTGTGAAATTAGCAGTTTGGTAATTTTAAGCTTGGACTGCTGTCGTGGACTTTCCTTTGTAGCTTAACAAGGAAAACATGTTCTGTATTGTCATTTGACACTAGATAGTACCTTGTTTAGCCATAAAATATTTGTTATTTTGAACTAGCTGTGCCCGCAGTGTTAACCGCGGTAAGAAGAATAAAAATTTGCTCATTTTTAATTATTCTTTATTTAAAATGACGTAAATAAATAAATAAATATTCATGGACATTTCACACAACGTCCTCTAGTCCCAAGCTAAGCTTTATATGTTTGTGTTATGGGTACCAGAATATGGATAGAATACATAAACTACTTTTCTTTTGTAAATACATACTTATAATGTATAGAAACACCCAGACGAAGAACAAACATTTGTATGAAAATTAGAAAAATCACACAAATGATTGTCCCGAGCGGGAATCGAACCCGCGAAGTAAAGAAATTATGCAGTTAAGCTTAAGCTTGGACTATTTACTTAGGATAAAGGAATCGCAATATAGGAATTTTCAAGGTCGCGCATTACCTAATGCGCGCATTACCTAATGAAATGTCATAATTAGAGGTGCTAGTTATACTACACCCAGACATAGCAAGTATTTGATATCAGGAATTTTTATAGCCCCGCTGACCTGATGCTTTTCTTGGGATTGTCATGGTAAAAAAACTTGATGGATTGAGCTATATTATTATACTAGCTGTTGCCCGCGACTCCGTCCGCGTGCAATTTAGAAAATTTTCCCTGTTTTTGCAAGATTTTTCACTACTGCTTCGCTTTTACTGGTCGTAGCGAGATGTTTTATAGCCTAAAGCCTTCCTCGATAAATGCCCTATCTTTTTTTTTATAGTTGTGATTGGCAAATGACTACACTTCACCTGATGTTAAGTGAGAGTGCAATCCATATACGAGGACGGCTGGTACATTGTCAGAGCACTAGCCGCCCCCACCTTGCCCGCCCACAAGATGCCTCTTCACGCCTCGCTTGAAAGACCCCATATCATAAGAAGAGGGAAAGACATGTGCAGGCAACGTATTCACATATATATCTAACACTGAAAGAATTTTTTAAATCGGCCCATGGTTCTTGAGATTATCGCGTTCAAACAAACAAACAAACTCTTCAGCTTTATTATATTAGTATAGATACTGTACAATCTGTATATATACATAAATATGTACTATGAAATCAAATTATTTCATGAAATTTAAGATTGATCACCACTTAGTAGAAACGTTGTGGTTACCAAATTTCAGTTACAAAGAGGCTACTGTTTACGCAGACTTACGCAGACTTATCATAATATATATAAATCTCGTGTCACAATGTTTGTCCTCAATGGACTCCTAAACCACTTAACCGATTATAATAAAATTCGCACACCATGTGCAGTTCAATCCAACCTAAGAGATAGGATAGTTTAAATTTGGCTGGACCGATTTTGATGAAATTTTTTGTTGTTGATTATTACACAGAATTGTATGGCAAAACAACGTTTGCCGGGGCAGCTAGTCTAATATATAAAATTCCCGTATCACAGTGTTAGTTACCGTACTACTCCGAAACGGCTCGACCGATTTTCCTGAAATTTTGTGTACATATCCTCTAGGTCTGAGAATCGGCCAACATCTATTTTTCAAAACATTTTTTTTTTTTAGTATGGCAAAACAACGTTTGCCGGGACAGCTAGTTTGTTTATATAATATACTAGCAGACCCGGCAAACGTTGTTTTGCCATACAAATGTCAGTGGGGTGAGGGGTTTAAAAAATAGATGTTGTCCGATTCTCAGACCTACTGAATACGCATGTAAAATTTCAAAAAAATCAGTCAATTCGTTTCGGAGGAGTATGGTAACTAACACTGTGACACGTGAATTTTATATATTAGAAGATATCACAAGCTTACAGTATAATACCAACACGCTTATAATATGTGACTACAGTAACAATTATAAATAATGTTACTGGATTATACCTTCATACTTCCACTAGTATTACCTAAACCTAAGTTTCACTCTGTGGTTTCGCTACAGAATTTATAACTTTGACGTTTGACGTAAGGCGTTTCTGATTAATTTAAATGGAATAAATCTATGTACATAGTTGAGTTTTTCACATAAAATTGTTTTAAAGAATTGAAAATTTATAAAAATAATACTTTTTATTTTTCTTTTTCTTTTGTGGTAAAACTTTACCAAATTTGTGTGAAAGACGCTGCAACTTTATATAAAGAAAACCGAAAAAAGTAGGTTTTTCGGATCGTCATATATATTTCTTTTAGTTATTATGTTTTGAAAAAAAAGAAAGTGATAGAAGCATAGATATAATCTTTATCTATAATATAACGCAAAAACTATTAAAATCGGTTTAACTTTCGCGAAGAAAAATCTTAAGTACGATACCCATACTTTTGTATGGAGCATAATTTGGTATCGTACCGTCTTAATAACAACAAACATTTAGGTTGTAATGTTTGCACGTTACGTTACGAGTAGGTACCTAGTTGTGTACGATGAGACTAGCCTATTGGGCGCCATAGGAATTTTCAATAGACAAAATTCACCAAACAAGCTAAAAATAACTTTGTTAACATAAAAACAAGGATAAAAAGGCTACAAAAATATGTTTGCATCGCTCATTGACTCAATTTCTTGAACAAACGAAACGTCGTGATATTCTTTTGGGCAACTGCGGCCGTATTATGAGCTTTTATTTACAGGCAGTTTACGCCGTGAATTGAACTGTCTGGCAAATTCGTATTATGAACATAATTCTTAGTCAGTCAGTTCGCTAAACCAGTCGTACATTAATATGTTTAAGGAGAAGGTTCAACTAAAAGTTAAAGTACTAACTAAAAATTTTCAACTAAAAGTTTTATTTCTGCCATAATACCTAATTTAGTCATGCAGTTTACGGCCTGCCTGGAACTTGAATGATTTTAAAAAGTTCATAATACGTCGGCAGAATTGTGTGTGATTTCTGAATTAGGTTTACATTTTTATGCATTGATTTTGTGTTCTATGATATTGATATTAGATGATACACGACTAGCTATTGCTGTACGTAGCTGGATTTTGGGAATAAATAAATATAAATATTCATGGACATTTCCACACAACGTCCTCTGGTCCCAAGCTAAGCCTTCTATGCTTGTGTTATGGGTACCAGAATACGGATATAATACATATACTACTTTTCTTTTGTATATACATATCTAGAATAAATAGAAACACCCAGACGCAGTACAAACATTTGTATGACAATTAGAAAAATCACACAAATGATTGTCCCGAGAGAATGATACATCTTTGCTGATTATAAAACAAAGTCGTTACTTTTGTATGTAAATATGTCCCCTCATATTATCTTCTAAACTACGCAACGGATTTTGATGCGTTTTTTTTTTAATAGATAGAGTGGTGCAAGAGGATAGCTTTTTTAGGGTTCCGTACCCAAAGGGTAAAAACGGAAACCCTATTACTGAGACTTCGCTGTCCGTCCGTCCGTCCGTCCGTCCGTCCGTCTGTCACCAGGCTGTATCTCAAGAACGGTGATAGCTAGACAGTTGAAATTTTCACAGATGATGTATTTCTATTGCCGCTATAACAACAAATACTAAAAATAAAATAAAATAAATATTTAAGGGGGGCTCCCATACAAAAAACTCATTTTTTTTACCGTTTCTTGCTCGATACTAATAACGTTGCCTTATGTTGCATAGATAATGGTACGGAACCCTTCGTGCGCGTTTCCCACTCGCACTTGACCAATTTTTCTATCTTTTGTAAACGATTGATTTTAAATATATATTTTAATAAAAAGCTTACGAAGTTGCAGGTAACAGCTAGTATTATTATAAACCACTAACGCAGTGCACGCAACGGAAACTCTCAAAGATGGAAAATTTTCGCAACATTTTCACTTAGGTAGGTATACTTCGCCCCTATTGATGGCAGCGTGATGTTATTTAAATATATATTTATTTATATTTTTTACATAAAACATGTTGGCACTTGATCCCATGCCACCTGATGGTAAGTGACAATGGAATTTTTGATGGTAAAGCGTACCAACTATGCAGGAAGCCTATTTACCCTTTTTTTGAACGTGTCTACATTGTAACTCTCGGGGAACACAGACATCGGTAAATTATTCCAGTCCCTGGCAGTTCGTGGCAAGAATAACGACCCAAAAAGTTATATTATATATAGCTTATATTATATATAGCTATATATTATATATAGCTATGTATTATAATATATATAGCATAAAGCATGCATATGCAACGCAAAAGAAAAAAGAGTTTTTCAAAGCGAATCAGTAGCTCCCGAGATTTGCGCGTTTAAATAAACAAAATTTTTCAGATTTTTTAATTACTATTAGTATAGGTATGCTATCTTTACATTTTTCCACAAACTGGAACACGATTATATTATCATTTAAAGTCGGGGTTCGACATAGCATGTTTTTTCTTCTATCCTCTTCCATCAGCCGTCATATTCTCATCAACTCCTTTTACCAAATTGTATAATTTAAAAATGTTAATAGCGGTTTTATTTATTAAAATTACTCTTCGGATTTTTCAGAGAATCTAATAAATAAAACTGTTTAACAATAACTGATTTCCATTGGGAGTTTTTCCGTTGCAAACAAAACGCTTCAATCAATAGCGTCCGGCACAGGTATTGATGCCAATTATGGTCTGAATGAACCAAAAGGTCTTTGCCTATTCACACGTCTCTCCTGTACTTCATCGAAGTTATTGTTTTTGTTTTTATTTTGTAGCAAGGATTTTTAAAAGTATCAGATAATACTTTTAAAAATCCTTGCTACAGTAATAATGCTACTGAGTAATCAGGGGGTATAAATTATGGCACAATATTGACGCCACCGCTATCTAGGTATGTTTGTGAAACTAAAAATCAGAAGGGTTTCGTAAAAGGTAACATGGCACTCTATTTCTGTCATTTGGCTGTTCATTCATCAATCTATCTGTTTCCAGGCTATATCTCATAAACACTGATTTCTACAGATTTGAAATTTACACAGATGATGTAATTTTGTTAATGCTACAAAAAATAAGACCAGAAGCATTTCTGTAGAACAAAAGATTTTAGTGTAACTTGATAATATGCTTAGACTACCTGATTATTACAATTTAGTATGAGGACGAATAAATCAAGACAACACGGAGTGACGGAACTCTTTATGCATTAGTCCAACTTGTACTTGGCAGATTTTGAGTTAATCGATTACCACACGTGAACACCCCATCTTACGGGGATCAAAAGTAGCATATATATCAATCTACAACACAATCAAATTATTACCAAACATTTTTGGTTGTTAAAGTGTGAAGGAGTTTACACATTTTTACATTACAAATTACAATTTAGGACTTCGGTGTCCGACTTTTAAAATGTCGGGTCATACCAGGCTTCAGGCTCAAAACACATTCCAATGCCCGGTTGGAATCAGAAAGGAACAAAAAGAAAAGAAAACGACTTAAAAATAATAATATTAACTGCATTGAAAAGCTGAATTGTGTTAAACGAATCAATGGTTCAAACAATCATGAACACAATAAATCCTTGTTTGTGGTTTAAACAGTTAATTACTAAAACTATTAGCGGTTAAAATACATTATTTGCTACTTTAAATTAAACATTATCTGACTATGCTATCGGATTAAACTACAAGTATTTACGAAGTGTCATTTCCCTTCCATTACCTTAACAAACAATTAAATACATTAATTTATTAATTTTTGCAATTGACTTGCTATGCTTTTACGTAATAAATTAAATTATAGTGGAAAAATGATCATTGTGATCATTTTTACCGTTTCGTACATACCCTTATAGGATCACTCCGGTTTCTGTCTTTCTGTCTGTCCGTCTGTCAAACTTTTTTTACTCAGCAACGGCTGAAGGTATCAACTTGAAATTCATACGATATGTAGATCTATGCGGTCCCTTGCTGCAAAAAATACAGTCAACCTTTCACCTCTATGCATTTAAAAGATATAACCGAATTACGACCATTTTTAAGAATTTTTCGACTTATGCTAGGGAATCAAAATTCACAGGTTACTGCCCGTTGCCCTAGAACCTTGAAATTTAGCATAGACAAAGTCTATATAGTGCTGATATAGGGAAAAATCCAAAAACTTATAATTTATCATCACATAACAAGTAAAAACGTGTTTATACTAATACCAACTCATGAAGTAGCTGAAATGTAGGCGATTCCTTATATTTCAACTACAAAATTTAGTTGGTGAGTTGTTTTGAGTATAATTAACTGATTATTTGAATGCAGTTACTTATGTTTATATGTCTAGTAGGTACGAAACCCTAAGGTTGAGGGTTCGCCTCGCTCTTGACAGGTTTTTTTGGTAATCATTTTTCCAATATAATTTGATTTATTAAACGATTAAGAGGATACCAAAATAGCTTCGTGCATTTTTCTACGTACGAAGTTTTCATTGTTTCTTTAGATTGAATGGCTAGAGCTCTAATTTTTAAGTATATGTTTTTTCAATATATGATCTAGGATCGCATAAACTCAGAAACGCGATTGAAAAAAGTTTTCTCGATAGAAAATCTTGGCGAAACAACCTCTCAAATTTTTTATTTTTTTCATTTGTCGGTCTATTATCGCGTATTAACTAATGAAATAACTTTAAAAACATAAGTAACTACTATATATAGAAACACGTAAATCAGAATTAAAATATATTTAGTAGATTTTGAGTAAATAGGAAAAGTATCCCTAATTCTTCATTTTCTGTGCCTACTGGCTGTGTTAATATGTACGTGTCGGCGATGATATACGATAATATTGATGTAGGCCCTTAATTAGACATAAGTTAATAAATTAACTAATGGTGGAAAAAGTGATTACCGCAACCGAGTTTATTGCGGTCGTGCTTTCAGTAATCATTCAATAAACTCAGTTGGCAGAGCCACGGAACGGTATTCCGAGGTCGTGGATTCAAGTCCCGCTTGCGGTAATCACTTTTTCCACCATAATTTAATTTATTATGTAAAAGCATAGCATGTCCATTGCAAAATTAATAAATTACTTTAGACATAAGTTTGTGTAAGTCTTACTATTTTGTTCTAGATAGGTTTGATTTCGGTCTAAAGTTGCCTGTAAAAGATTGCATTTACTTATTTATTTCTATTTTTTTATGTTTTGTCAGAACACTCTTATGACCGTATGAAATTATTTTAAACGAATACCTATGTGATAATATATGTAATCCAAAACCCAATGCTTATGTTATGCGTTAGAATTTTTATAGAAATGTAGCCTAATTTGATACATTTCTTTCTTATTTATTTTATAATTCAAAATAATTTAATTCTATTTAATAAATAAGTATACATGTTTATCTAAACACAAAACACATTACGAATATCGTGCAACCGGCTAGTTTAATGAGCGTTTAATCCTCATCGTTAGATGGCGTTGTACAAACGGCTGGCGTACATAATACATCAGTGTCATGTTGAGAATGCTATATTAAGTGTGTTTAGTGTCTGAAGTGGCAAGTTTAATGTAAAACAATGATAATGTAATTTACAATTAGTAATGTACAGTTTATGTGATATGATGTATTGTCCGTGTGGTGACGGATTAAGAATACAAGTGTCACCAACACATTTCTTTCCCAGGGTGCTTTAAGAGCCAGCTAAGGGACAACATAATCAGTTATCGTCTACTGTGAGAGACGGAAAACTCGAAAATAAGGCCTGTGCCAATATGCCTGGTCAGCGCGGCACAGTGGAACATAATCCCTCCCAAAGTGGGGAAGGCCCGTGCTCTACAGTCGACATGGGCTGTAGAGAGAGAGAGAAGTTTAAATCGCTATACTGTGATGTCTAGGCTTGTTGGAAGTTGTCTACTTTCATTGAAGGCATTTCTGTTTACATTTTAGTTATTATAAATTTAAATAATTTTAACTATTTGTAATTAAAAAATAAATAAATAAAATATTATGGACATTTCACATAACGTGGTCTGGTCCCAAGCTAAGCTTATATGCTTGTGTTATGGGTACCAGAATACGGATAGAATACATACTACTTTTCTTTTGTAAATACGTAGGTACTTATAATATAGAAACACCCAGACGCATCACAAACATTTGTATGACAATTAGAAAAATCACACAAATGGTTGTTCCGAGCGGGAATCGAACCCGCGACCTCTTGATCGGCAGTCCGTTACATGAACCACGAGGCTCGTCAATGATTCGAAAGTGTTGTTTCATTTCCATCTTAAGTTGTGTTCTGTTAAAATAAAACAGCAAACAGATTAATTTAATATCTCTTACTAACTTAGGACAACTAATAAACTAAAACGCCACGAAGTCTGGCAAAATTAACTTAAATAAATTATTACGTAACATAGGCATACCTTAAAGACCCTTAACGCATAATTATACCTTCCATCACACAAGGTAAATGATCCACAAAGTTTGGAACCTTTTGTCCAACCATTCTGTGGAACAACTTGACAAGATAATCCGGAATTATAATCACAGCGGTATCTAATAAGGATCGCTCAGCCATCATTTGATTACAAATTCATCTAATTAGATTGAATCGTACTTTAATGAAGAGTTACGAATGATATTAGGGTACAGGGATGATGAATTAACGACAATTTTAAATCTAATATATAAAATTCACGTGTCACAGTGTTAGTTACCGTACTCCTTCGAAACGGCTTGACCGATTCTTCTCAAATTTTGCATACATATTCAGTAGGTCTGAGAATTGGCCAACATCTATTTTTCAAACTTTTTTTTTTAGTATGGCAAAACAACGTTTGCCGGGACAGCTAGTAATATTATAAATGTGAAAGTTTGTGAGTATGAATGTTTGTTACTCTTTCACGCAACAACTACTGAATGGATTTTATTGAAACTTCACAATAATCTAGTTATACAGCAGAATAATATATAGGCGCTAACTTTTATCCCGAAAGAATGCAATGTATACGTGGGATGATAAAAACGAACAGATTTTTTTTTCTTTTTACCGCGGGTAACTTCGCGTGGCTCAGCTAGCAATTACATAAAATAAATAATTACATAAAACCACGTTTTACGGATTTAGACGCGTGTATTTGTTTAAAATTTTAGCCCGACGTTTCAGAGATTTTGCAATCACCATGGATACGGGTGGGACTGAGCTGTAAAGTGTCCTCTATAATAAGATGTTACAGGTTTTAACCAAAAAGGTTTACCCTTAAAAAGTGGTTCAATTAAAACGAAAGAGTTGTGCACGTGTTAGAGAATATTATACTGAACTAGCTGTCCCGGCAAACGTTGTTTTGAAAAATAGATGGCTGATTCTCAGACCTACTGAATTTGTATTCAAAATTTGAGAAGAATCGGTCAAGCCGTTTCGGAGGAGTACGGTAACTAACACTGTGACACGTGAATTTTATATATTAGATTTTAATTATATAATTACTTGTATCAGCAATATAATATTACAAAAAATGGAACTTGATCCCGAAAGATCTCGGAATACAATTTTATTCTGTCCGCTCTGCCAACTCAGCTATCATATAAAGACCCAAGCAGCTTAGCATACTTTTTAGATTTTATAGGCACTATTTTTGGCGGGCTTCGTGGCGTAGTGGTTCATGTAATGGACTGCCGTTCATAAGGTCGCGGGTTCGATTCCCGCTTGGGACAATCATTTGTGTGATATCCATAAATGTCATACAAATGATTGTACTGCGTGTGGGTGTTTCTATGTATTTTAAGTATGTATTTACAAAAGAAAAGTAGTTTATGTATTATATTCGTATTCTGGTACCCATAACACAAGCATAATAAGCTTAGCTTGGGACCAGAGGACGTTGTGTGAAATGTCCGTGAATATTTATTATTTATTTATTATTTTGAAGATATTTAATTATTTATGAGTTATAATTTAATGACTCCCGTAAAAGTCTGACAAACGATATTATAAGGTATTAAAGCAAAAACAAATTATTTTCTAAATAGATTCTAATCACTTATTTACGACTGAAAGGGTTTGCTAAAATTGGGATTACTCATAATACTCTCATTATACTTATTTGAACCTATCTTGGTATTGATTCTCAAAGTACATTAAAAAAATTAATTTTAGAAACAGTGTTAGAATTTAACACATAAACTCGTTAAGAAAATTAAGTACTTTTTTTATTCTTAGCCCAAAACTACTATTTTTACTTATTAAAAAACAGAGTCGTCAGTTTTGTAGGTACGTACCCTTGACTGTGAGTACTGTGAACTTATTTCTTCGAAACTACGGATACGGAACGGATTTTGATGCGGTTTTTTTCATACTGTAATTCAACACGTACAAAGTTGCTAGTATTTTTATATACAAAATTTTGAGTATTATGTATAATAAAACTTTTGTACTTTTATCCACATAAAAGTACAAAAGTTTTGTACTACAAATCTCTACTCTACACACGTATGTACACGTATGTACCACAAATCTCTTTTCCTACAGAGGTAGGCAGTGACTATAGAATAAATTTTAATTCTCTATAAAATAATGTTGCCAAAAGTTTGCTCTTAATATTTGTCGTAAAGCTACTAAATATATCCTAAAGAACTATTATATAAAATAAAAACTCCAATTGTAATACTTAGGTCTAAATTGATAAGGCCTGTTTCCACTCTGATAATTAAGAAGTTTGGATTGGTCTCGAAAAATCTTGTCGAGTACGTACCTATAGATATCTGTAAAGATAAAATTTTGTGGACTTAATATAATAATAATAACTAAATATTCAAGACATTCATACAACGTCCTCTGGTCCCAAAGTAAGCTATATTTCTATGCTTGTATTATGGGTATCAGATACGGATAGACTACATAAACTACTTTCTTTTTTGTAAAAACATACTTTTAATACATAGTAAACACTCAGATTATTAAAATCGTTTTGCCCTGTTAAAAGTTATGAGATAACAAACATAAAAAAACAAACATACAGACGAATTGAGAACCTCCTTCTTTTTTTTTGAAGTTGGTTAAATAGAACGTTTTTTACAGGATTAAATTGTGTTCGGCGTTCTCTCAAAATACTGCCAAACCGTTTTCATAATGGCGGTCTAGATAATAAAGAGGTAATAGTGAAATATGAATAATAGTACACCGATAAGTAAATACACGTTCAGAATTGGAATATCTGCTATCGATAACGTAAGGTAATGAAGTGACACAGATGTTTGCAAATGTTCATTTATTGAATATTTATACCAAGTTTATGTATTTAAAAATGTTTAATTTACAAGGAACGTAATTTTACGCCTTTATATGGTAGGCAGAGACTATAGAGCGCCATCAAATGCTATCTAAGTGTACTTTTCTGTCTGGCCATACATTTCTCTCTCCAGCCTATTACCGTCCCACTGCTGGGCACGGGCCTCCTCCACTTTGGGAGGGATTATGGTCTACTGTGCTGCGCTGACCAGGAGGGTTGGGACAGGGTTTATTTTCGAGTTTTCAGTCTCTAAGAGATCATGTTATCTGTGTGCAGTATCCCTTAGCTGGTGATGATGGGATGATGAAACTTGTATTCTTAATCCGTCACCACACGGAGTCGGCCATACATTTATTTTACTATTATTATTAAAGAGATAGGTACAGTTGTATTGGCTCTTTGGAGGAAATCCAGCGTGTACGGAAGTAAGTATGATTGTAATTTTTGAAATAGAACAGAATGTTTTTAGTATTTTATTATAAATATTATTACATAATAAAAAATAATAATCGTATGTTTTCACAAAACAAAGGTGAACCGGCGAACGTCATGTACCTCCATTTTTATTTTCTTATATAAAATACAATGTCTATGAGTTATCCTAGTAAAAAAAATTTTTATTTTATTTTGTGTGGTCTATCAGTAGTTAAAAAATTGGTCAAGTGCGAGTCGGACTCGCGCACGAAGGGTTCCGTACCATTATCTATGCAACATAAGGCAACGTTATTAGTATCGAGCAAGAAACGGTAAAAAAATCATGTTTGTTGTATGGGAGCCCCCCTTAAATATTTATTTTATTTTATTTTTAGTATTTTTTTTTTCTTTTTTAAACGATATATAAATAAATAAATAAATATAATAAATATTCCTGGACATTTCACACAACGTCCTCTGGTCCCAAGCTAAGCTTATATGCTTGTGTTATGGGTACCAGAATACGGATAGAATACATATACAACTTTTTTTTTTGTAAATACATACTTATAATACATAGAAACACCCAGACGCAGTACAAACATTTGTATGACAATTAGAAAAATACACAAATGATTGTCCCGAGCGGGAATCGAACCCGCGACCTCTTGATCGGCAGTCCGTTACATGAACCACTACACTACTAATAATTTGTTGTTATAGCGGCAATAGAAATACATCATCTGTGAAAATTTCAACTCTCTAGCTATCACCGTTCTTGAGATACAGCCTGGTGACAGACGGACGGACGGACGGACGGACGGACGGATGGACGCACGGACGGACGGACGGACGGACGGACAGCGAAGTCTCAGTAATAGGCTCCCGTTTTTACCCTTTGGGTACGGAACCCTAAAAAGTACGAAGATATAGGTACATATAGGGTTTTATTTTTATTTAAATAGATTTTATTGAAAAAACTCTAACATTTGACTTTAATAACTATAAATTATGCAAAATTAAACTGGAACATATTAAATATTCACCTTCAATCCCTTTCAAGTTCCATAATAATGAATCATAAAGATTGTAACAATATATCATAGAAGTTTTTAAACGAGATAGAAATGTCTTTTAAAATGATTTCAAATATCTTTTGCAATCGAATCGTTGCTTCAAGTTGACAGGCGTCTTATCAACTGCCACTAGTGAATCGAGTTTTCTTTGAATCGATTAATATTAGGAAACTTTTATAAAAATAGCATTGTTAAAATATTGTAGTAATAAAACTTATTTTGTTGCCAAGTCAAAATTTATATAGTGTCTACGTTGATTTAATCATTTTTGCAATTGATTTGCTAAGCTATTACTTAATAAACTAAATTATAGCAGAAAATATGATCACCATGAGCGGGTTCTTGAACCCACGACCTTATTATCACTGTTATCACTATAATTTTAGTTTGTTAAATAGATGTACTATTTTTTAACATTTGCGTAATGACGGGCTTCGTGGTGGAGTGGTTTATGTAATGGACTGCCGATCGCGAGGTCTCGGGTTCGATTCCCGGTCAGGACAATCATTTGTGTGATATCCATAAATGTCATACAAATGTTTGTACTGCGTCTGGGTGTTAACTATGTATTATAAGTATGTATTTACAAAAGAAAAGTAGTATATGTAGTATATCCGTATTCTGGTACCCATAACACAAGCAAATAAGCTTAGCTTGGGACCAGAGGACGTTGTGTGAAATGTCCATGAATATTTATAAAAAAAAAACTCATTGGTACCGCTTTTACTGATTTAGACGCGTATATTTGTAGAAAATTTTTGCCCGACTTTTCGGAGTCTTTTCAGTCACGACAGTCACGGGTAGGACTGAGCTGTAAACTGTTTCCAGCTCAGTCCCACCCGTAAACAAATACACGCGTTTAAATCTGTAAAAAGTGATTTTATGTACATATCTATCAATGTATTAATCTATCTAACGGAATCTTTGAAAGTGATTTTAATCTACTTGCAGTAGTTGGATTGATCTGAAATTTTGCACATATATCAAGGACCGATGACAATGCAATAATCCTACTAATATTATAAAGGCGAAAGTTTGTATGTATGGATGTTTGTTACTCTTTCACGTAAAAACTACTGAATGGATTTGAATGAAACTTTACCACAATATAGCTTATACATCAGAATAACACATAGGCTACAAATTGGCTGGACCGATTTTGATGAAATTTTATTTTATACAGAATTGTATGGCAAAACAACGTTTGCCGGGGCAGCTAGTTTAAAATAAAATCACGCTACGACCAGTAGAAGCGAAGCAGTAGTGAAAGATGTTGCAAAAACGGGGGAAATTTTCTAAATTTCACGCGGATGGAGTTGCAGTTGTTGCAGAGCTGCGAAGTTTTACTTAACATAGGTAGTAATCTAAAAATATATTATAAAAATTGGTCAAGTGCGAGTCGGACTCGCGCACGAAGGGTTCCGTACCATTATCTATGCAACATAAGGCAACGTTATTAGTATCGAGCAAGAAACGGTAAAAAAATCATGTTTGTTGTATGGGAGCCCCCTTTAAATATTTATTTTATTTTTAGTATTTGTTGTTATAGCGGCAATAGAAATACATCATCTGTGAAAATTTCAACTCTCTAGCTATCACCATTCTTGAGATACAGCCTGGTGACAGACGGACGGACGGACAGCGAAGTCTCAGTAATAGGGTCCCGTTTTTACCCTTTGGGTACGGAACCCTAAAAAATTGTCAGGTTTTTCAAGCGCATTTTTTGTTTTTGAACTAAGTAGATTATTATTTTTAACAAATGAGTCGCACAAATGTAAGAGGATAATAATTTATATTTTCTCTAGTATTAAAAACCAGGGTTTTCTCCGTACGAAACCCTATTAACATCCAAACCTTATGATTCAAATTCAATTACGAATTAATATAAAGTACCTTTTATACACATTATGCAGACTTAAACATATGTTTGTGGGAAACAAATCTTATTACACGTTCACCCTTGGGCCTGGAGACTGAAATATTAAAATTTAATTTGCATATACTGGACGTTACTTCAGCTTCTAAATAAATCTCATTGCGTGGTATTTTCACATTATGAAATGAGAAAATGCTATTATTGTAGTGGTCGTAAATACCACATTATTTAAATATTTGTGTTACACCTGTGGGCGGATTTGATAAGCATAGGTAACTATTCGGCCCAGCAGAAGACCAGTGCAGGTTTTCCGCTATCGTTAGCTGGAACCGATTTTTAACGTGTATATTAGCTTTGGCAAACAAGCTCACGTTATAAATAAAATTTATTTATTTTCTTTCTTTTATTTTATCTAACCATACCTATCTAATTATCGCAATTAGTTTTGCATTGGAAATCACCCGTATACAAAGCCATTGATCTGCAGCTTGGCTTTTAGCGTGTAGATTTGTATGTTATATTAAAATTAATCGTAGCAGAGAAAAGTATTCCGAGTTTCCAATTTAATAAAGAATAAGAAATGTATTGTTTGTATAACAAACAAACTGATATGACAAACTTAGTCTTACTTTTAACTAAACGTCCTGCTTCATAAACCCTTGAGGCTTCGTTTTATAAGTTTTCCTCTCACGTGTTCCTTGAAACTTCTTATCCATAACTTTAGTATAAAATTCTTACAAAAGTTTGTGTAACAACTTATATTCAGGTAAAATATAAAAACATGTCAAGTAAGAGCTGAAGTCGCACACGAAGGGTTCAGAATGATGATGATGCGTATTTGTTGTTATAGCATCAACTGATATTATTGACTGTAAAATTTTGAGCTCTCCTCTCTCTCTCCTGCAGCCATATCCATTGTTGGGCACGGATCTCTTTCACTTTGGAAGGGTTTATGTTCTACTTTGCTGCGCTAACCAGGTGTGTTAACACAAGGTTTCTTTGCGAGTTTTGTGTCTCTCGCAGAAGATGTTATCTGTGTTATCTGTGTATAATATTTCTAAGCTGGCTTTTACAACACCCAGGGAATGAAAAGAAGTTGTGACATTTGTATTCTTAATTCGTCACTAAGCGAACATTTTGATTACTGATTCGAAATTCCAGCCAAACAAAGTTGTGGGTAACAGTTAGTCAATTAGGAATCAATAAATATTTATCAACTGCAGGAAATCAATCAAAGATTTACTGCTGTAACACGATCGTAGATCCCAAAGGAAATAAATCTAAGTAAAGAATGATTTTCTTTGGTCGTTTCTTAGATATTGTAGTTCTTACTGTAAGTGTTTTGGCTAATAAACTTCAGATTTAAGAAATAAAATGATTATTTTATGGTGCTTATTCCACTTGAACTATAGTGAGCTATATGGAGTTTATATCTCTCAAACTACGTAGCAGATGTTCTGACTGACAGACCATGGTGACTGCAAAGTCTCCGAATCAGACCAACATTTTAAACAAATACACGCGTTTAAATCCGTAAAAAGTAGTTATGTTTGAACAGATGAGACGCGCAAGTGTTAGAGAATATTATGTAACAGATTTTGATGCGATTTTTTTAATAGATAGATTGGTTCAAGAGGATAGCTTTAATTTGTTTAGGTTTGGTGTATACATCAAATTTTACGCGTACGAAGTTCCAGGCGTCACATAGCATATTAAAACTAGCTGTTGCCCGCAACTACGTCAGCCAGCTGGCTTTTACACCACCCTGGATAGGAAATGGGGTGGTGATACTTGTATTGTTAATAATTCACCTCACGGACGATAACAAACTATTCGGTAAGGATATTATTAAATACTATATACTATATACTATATACTATATACTATATACTATATACTATATACTATATACTATATACTATATACTATATACTATATACTATATACTATATACTATATACTATATACTATATACTATATACTATATACTATATCCTATATACTATCTATACTTCTATACTATACTAATATTATAAAGCGAAAGAGTTTGTTTGTTTGTTTGATTGATTGTTTGTTTGTTTGTTTAAACGCGGTAATCTCAGGAACCGCTGGTCCGATTTGAATAATTCTTTCAGTGTTGGATAGTACATTTATCGAGGAAGGCTATAGGCTATATAACATCACGCTGCAACGAATAGAAGCGAAGCATCAGTGTAAAATGTTGCAAGAAACGGGGAAAAAAGTCACGCGCGCGAGTTTTAAATGAAAACGCTGCCTTATCCATGTGAGTTACAACAAAGTAATGTATGGAGAAATTGTTTGTTACCTATAGATCTTTAAAAAAGTCCGCGAGGCCATATGTCTATCTTTTAAGGAAAACCCGCTGTACCCATAAGAACGTCAACAAAATTATCAAATTCAATAGGATGTTTTCAAAAGCTATTTATGTGTATATAGTAACATTTTTTATCAAATTAAATACCTTAGTTAGCTTACGCATTTAATATAGATAATAACTGCTCTTTACAGTATGCAATTTAAATGAATATCTTCGGAGATATGACGAAAAAAGAATTACGCGTGATAAAATAAAGTTAAACTGTTCGCTGAGCAACGAGAACGTTTCCCCGGTCATCTATCTATACTCCATTGTTTCGATGTATGGTTGGATGTATGAATGTAAGGATGTTTGTTGTTCTTTCACGTAAAGACGGATGGATTTTCGTGAAACTTTGCAATAATATAGCTTACATATCAGATTAACACATATGCAATAATTTATAAAGATACCACGTGTCACGGCGTCTTAGTGTGTGTAAAAGTCAGTATTGTACAGGTTGTTACGCTGCTCAATCCCCGACGGATCAGTATTGAGTTGGTCTTTATAGGCGCCGGCGTCATCGTCGGCGCATGGTCGTTACGCTGCTCAAATCCCGACGTATTGGTGCTGAGTTGGTTTTTATAGGCGTCGGCGTCGTCGTCGGCGCCGGCTTCGCCGACGCCTCCGTCGTATGGTCGTTACGCTGCTCAAATTCCGACGTATTGGTGCTGAGTTGGTTTTTATAGGCGTTGGCATCTACAGCGACGCAGGCGACGACGTCGGCGTCGGCGTCGGCTTCGGTGTCGTCGTCGGCGCCGGCTTCGCCAACGCCTCCGTCGTATGGTCGTTACGTTGCTCAAATCCCGACGTATCGGCACTAAGTTGGTTTTTATAGGTGTTGGCATCGACAGCGGCGTCGGCGTCGTCGACTGCGTCGGCGTATGGTCGTTACGTTGCTCAAATTCCGACTTATCGATGCTGAGTTGGTTTATATAGGTGTTGGCATCGGCGTCGGCGTCGGCGTATGGTCGTTACGCTGCTCAAATCCCGACGTATTGGTGCTGAGTTGGTTTTTATAGGCGTTGGCATCTACAGCGACGCAGGCGACGACGTCGGCGTCGGCGTCGGCGTCGGCGGTGGCTTCGGCGTCGTCGTCGGCGTCGGCTTCGGCGTCAGCGTCGTCGTCGGCGTCAGCTTCGGCGTCGTCGTCGTCGTCGGCATCGGCTTCGGCGTCGGCGTCGTCGTCGGCGCCGGCTTCGCCGACGCCTCCGGCGTATGGACGTTACGTTGCTCAAACCCCGACGTATCGGTGCTGAGTTAGTTTTATAGGTGTTGGCATCGACAGTGGCGTCGGCGTCGGCGTCGGCGTATGGTCAATAGGCTCAAAAACTGCTAGACCGTTTTTTAAAATTCATTCACCATTTGAAAGCTACATTATCTGCGCTTAAAATAGGCTAGATTTTATTTTGGAAAAATTAGGGTTCCGTAAAATATTTGGATTTTTCTGAAAAAAATCAACTAAAAGAGTTAACTATTTTGCTTACGCTGCTTAAACTTTAAAAGATAAAGATAGAACAACAAAATATTCTAATTTTTCATTTATTTATGAGATTTATTTATTTCAAACCAACAGCTTCTCAATCAATATGAATAAAAAAGAAATATTCATCAGCAAGCGAATTATATGTCCTCACGGATAAAAAAATTAAGAGCCATGTTTATGGTATTATAAGGGTGGGTGTTTACTATGTATTATAAGTATGTATTTACAAAAGAAAAGTAAATTATGTATTCTATCCGTATTCTGGTACCCATAACACAAGCATATAAAGCTTACCTTGGGACTATAGGACATTGTGTGGAAAATTCTTATTTATATACGCTTTAATATAATGAAGTATTTTTATTTATTCATTTTGGACCATGCCAAATTTCAAGTCTCTAGGATAGTGGGAAGTAACCTGTAAATTTTGATTCCCTAGCGAAAGTGGAAAATACTCAAAAATGGCTGTAGTTCGGTTATATCTTCTGAATGCGTAGATCTAAATTATTGATTGTATCTTTTGCAGCAAGGGACCGCATAGATCTACATTTGGTATAAGTTTCAAATTAACAACTTCAGCCGTGGCAGAGTAAAAAAAAGATTAACGAGTGGATAGACAGACAGACGGACACCGTATTGAGAGTATAAGGGTTTGTACAAAGACCTAAAAAGGCATTATGAAGCTCTGAGATATCATTTACTAAAATGACATTGGGCCATGTGTGTTACTTCTTTAGAACTGTGCAAGAAAAGAGAACCACACTGACGATTTACTAATTAGCTGTAAAATGGCGTTATTGTTAGTTCATTTAATTTTTCGTTTCTTAATTCCACGCGTACGAAGTCGCGGGCACTGCTAGTAATATTATAAAGCTGAAGAGTTTGTTTGTTTGTTTAAACGCGCTAATCTCAGGAACCTCTGGTCTGATTAGAAAAATTCGTTCAGTGTTGGATAGTCCATTTAGCGAGGAAGGCTATAGGCTATGTAACATCACGCTACGACCAGTAAAAGCGAAGCAGTAGTGAAAAATGTTGCAAAAACGGGAAAAAAATTCTAAATCCCACGCGGACGGAGTCGCGGGAAATAGCTAGTAATAGATAATAATAATATGCATATTTAATTTTCTTTAAACTTTTATAACACTCCGACCTGACAATGACATTATTATGATGAAACTGCAGTTCCAAAGAACTCGGTCAAATAATTATTCTGTAACTTGTTGTTTTTGAATAAATTACAGAGAGTTTCGTTTATAGACTGTTTTCTCAGATGGATTATTATTCTCTTGTTGTTTAATTTATTATTTTATCATTTGCTATTATAATATAAGTTTTTTTTATTTTTATTCATAAATTTTACTTTACTAAAATGCACTATCTCTAGTACCAAGAAAGATAGAAAGGGAACTAGATAGGATAAAATGGGATAGGGAATTAAAACAAGATCATTATGAATAATATTCAATAATATTCATGGTCATTCCATACAACGTTCTCTGGTCCCAAAGTTAAATATATTTTATATATTATATATAAGTTAAGGGTTTTTTTTTTTACTAAAATACGGATAGACGACATATGCTACTTTTCTTTTGTAAATAAATACTTATAATACATAGTAAACACACAGACGCAGTACAAACGTTTTGTGACATTTATTTAATATCATACAAAATATGATTGTTCCGAGCGGGAATCGAACCCGCCGAACCACTCGACGAATCAATGATTATGAGATATATTATGATTTTATTAATATACAACATTATGATTACATTTATGTTAAAACCATGAAATAATTGTAAGAATACCTACGTACGATGGGCGGCCTTATCGCTTAAAGCTATTGCTTCGAGACAACCTTTAAATTAGTCCGTGTGGTGACGGATTAAAATTACAAGTGTCACCAACCCTTTTCCTTCCCAGAGTGCTGTAAAAGCCAGCTAAGGGATATTGTACAATCCCTAACTAAGTGGAGCCTCCACTTAGGGGGGCTCAGGCCCAACAGTGAGACGGTAATAGACTGGAAAGGGAAATTTATATATATTTTTAAATTTCATTGTAACTACAGATAAATATAATATTTATCCGAAGATTATTTTCCTCTGATATCAAAGCGCTCACGAATGGAAGTCGGATACAAAAGATGATATTTCTTTATAAAATATTATATTTCGGAATTGTTTGTTACATAGAGATTGAAATTTTACCTGTAAATAATACAATTCTGTATAAAATTTATGTACCTTTATATTATTTTTCAAAATAGATTTCATTTGTTGCAATCCTTATTATTATTGTAAACTAGCATTGGCCCGCAACTTCGTTTGCGTGGTAATGGCAAACTCCAATAGATTATACGAATAAAAAACCATACTCTTGAATCATGGTTACCATTAAAAAGACCACAAAGAAAATCATTTTCGGAGTTTTCAATATAGCTCACATGAACATACAATAAGCTCATGTGAACATGAAATAACGGCTTTGTTTTAATATGTGCTTTCTCAAGCTCCGAACTATACCAAATTTAATTTTAATCAGTTGAGTAGGTTTCGCGAGAATCATCATCATCTATACTTCTGTACAAATATTATAAAGCTGAAGAGTTTGTTTGTTTGAGCGCGTTTCAGTGTTTGATAGCACGTTTATCGAGAAAGGTTATAGGCTATATAACATCACGCTGCGGTTATCAGGAGCTAAGAATCGAAGAAAGAAATTTGTATAGGATGAGTAATCGGTCAAATAAATAGTTATTAACATTTTTATTTACTTTTTAACATAAATGGACCATAGATAGACATAACATAACATATATACGAAAAATATATTTTACGATATAATACCTTGTATAAATATTTATACAAGGTATTATATCGTAAAATATATTTTTCTAAGGGTATCATTTTCTACTACCTGTATTACAGCCATTACCTTAAATTATCGATAGCCGATATTCAATTTTCATATTTACATAATATGGTGTATTATGATGCGTAATTCAATGTTACCTCTTTATCGATCGACCGCCGTTACTAACACATTTGGGTAATATTTTAAAAGAACCTCATATTGTACATGTTTTGAATATATCACTAGCTGTTTGTACCGCAACTTTATAACGTGAAATTTAGAAAATAAAAAAATCTTATCGAAAATGCATCTTCTGGGTCCACTCCATCTATTAAACAAAAATCGCATTGGAATCCATTGCGTAGTTTTAATTACCTTAGCTCACACAGTGACATACATACAACAATAAACGACTTTATTTTATAAAAAGTAGAGATAGAAAACTTAACAATTATTATCTTTTTTTGGAATATTAGCAAAATATAATATTGCCTCTATTAATATTCAATTTAATTTCGCTGTACGTCCGTCCATCCATCCGTCTGCCACTAGGCTGTGTATCAAGAACAGTGACGACCTGATTACGATGGTACAATATTATGATAGGTAATAACTGTACATAATTCTTCGTGAGGCGGGTTTTTGAAACATAATATTGACACTATCGATACATGTTTCAGTTTAACTCGGTTTAGTTGAGCAAACAGAATTGGTTCCATTGTTAAAACACAAACCAAAACTATCAAAACACAACAATGCACCATATATCATAATCTAATTAATATTACTGCCACAAAACTCATTTTGTACGGCACGATTAGCCCAGCGGTAAACCGGGTTATATTTATGGGTGAAATTATCGTTTTAATGGACATGAACTGGCCACTGTAAATTGAAAGCAACAACCCTACTATGATATGCAATAAAACACTCATAATCGTGATTTTACGTAGCACAAATCGCAATGCCGTAAATAAACTGTTTTATATCTATATAAAAAGTATTTTCGTGGTACCGGGTGAATGATTTTATAAAAATTGTTGACTTCGATAATGGAATGGTAATATGAAAAAGAAGTGGGAGAACGGGTGTATCCGACATATTCTGAAGGGTTAGCATGCTGAAGTGACAATGGTTAGACCACATTGCTCAAAGGATTGACGACCGTTGGGGAAGGAAGGTCTTGAGTGGTGACCCCTTACTTATGTATCTTGGTAATGATCATGCTTTTTAAGAAAATTTAAATAACATTACATAAGTGTATTGTATGTATTTTTTATACGCTAAAATTATTGGTGCACCATAATTACTTCGAAAGAAATGTATTTATAAGCTTTTAAGACGAAGATATACCTAAAATATCGGTACCTACATAGTAGACGTAGTTTTAAGAAAGTTAATTTTATTGAAACATCCTTATTTAGTCTTTAAAGTGAATAAAATAAAAAGTTTGTTCCAGACTTATTCTCAACTCGACGCCAATTACATTATACTCTTAGAGCATTCATATAACAGGATTCGCAATTGCCAGACAACATTTCAGCTCCTGCCCTTATCCCATTATTTGGGGTCGGCGCAACATATCTTTTTCTTCCATAGTTTTCTATCAGCCGTCATGTCTGTGTTAACACCTCTTTCTTTCATGTCCTCTTATACACAGTCCATTCCACGTCGCAATTGACAGACAACCTTTATTGAAAAAGATACTCTAGTAATGTTCATTTTTATTGTGCACGGACACTGTTATTTCTTAGTTTGTGTGAGCTGATTTTAGGTGGGGTGTTCGTAGCCAATAATGAAAGAAAGGAGATAGCAAGATCGGTTTTATTTGCTGCGTTACACGATAAGATGTATTAAAATAATATACCTACAGTTACATTAAAAAATATAAAAACGGTCACAAGAAGAAATTGTGAATATAATCACGTCACAACAGCAAAATAGGTTCCTATTTCGGCACTTGTTAGGTCATATGAGTCGAATGCTGATTTTTAAATGGGGCCTACGAGAGTGGTGTCACGGATAACAACACGGATGCATGTAAGTGTCAGGACTCACACACGTAATAAAAAAAAATTGGTCATTTGTATTCATCAATAAAAATTATGATATTTCTTTTATGTATCTTAATTTTTTTATGTATCTTGTGACTAGCCTTCTGGACTATGAGCAGATGTATATAATTCTTATTTGACGAGATGTGTTTTATTTTAAAAATAATGAAATAATGAAATTATATTTACCTCGGTGCTCCAACTTGGCAATATATCTGACAAAGAAAACAGCGTGTGTGACCAGTCTTGTTTGCTTTAATACTCTAAGGTACCTCAATGCTTGAATCCCTTTTCAAAGGTTTCGAGAGTTCTGGCGTGTAGATGAAGGCTATTGTTCCAATCTTTTACTAATTATATATTGCGTCGGAAAACTTCTCTGGGTCCTAATTAATTATGTTGAGTTCATTTGATTAGAAGGATTTAGATTTGAGAATCTTGTTTAGGTTTCCCCACCAACCTTATACTGTGACTGCGCTATTCATGCTTCTGTCCATCCGTCTGTCACCAGGCTGTATCTGATGGACGGTGATAGCTAGACAGTAGTTTCTGCATTTATGTTCTCGTTATATACCTTGTGAAGAGATTTTAGCAAGGTTGGTAAAGTGCGAGTGTAAAGAGTTTCCATAAGCTTTTGGAAACTGCTTTTAAATAGGTTATGGTTAGGTATGCTCGTTCGCCGCCTTAGTAGTATAAAAAACATAAATACTTTAAGGGTGGTAAAAGTAGGTAGTATTGATTTCGTAATACGCTTATTATAATGATGACTATAACGTGATGATAGATTTATTATCTTAGAGCATGAACTCTTCATGCGCGATTCCTATTCTTAGGTACCTACTTGGCATCATTAAGAATAATGCTTAATTTAGGGCTATATGACGTTTTACGTTACATTGAGTTATTACATTACTTTTCGCTGAATACAAAAGATTGTTTGATATTTCAATTTAGCAGTATTTGAACATAATTAATTCTATAAATGTTGGTGAGTCCTTTATTCAGTTTGTTTGAAGATGCTCAATTAGATTTAAATGAATTTATCCAATCGTTTTCTCGTAAATTTGAGCTTTAGAAATTGTTTATCAAAATGCCCTTTCTGTAATGTTAATTATAATGTGCTTAATGATAATTATGTGTACTTTGATAACCTTAGCTTGATAATATTTACAAAGACATTTCCCAAAGATTTGAAATATTTATATTTCTGTCTTTGTTGCTGTATGTTCGTCACCAAAAATGTCAAGTATGTTATGTCTGGGAAAGGCAAAGTGTATGTACCAGAATCAAGATGATAACAGAATCGAATATGTAGTGACGGTTACATCAAATTGAATTTAAGAATCCGATATGAAAAACAAACATTAACCCTATATACGTAGCATAAAGGCTTTAGAAGATACCTATATAAATACCCCTAATATTAAGTCAGTGAAAACAGCAAAGTAAAAATTAGGTAAAAGCCGTTTGTCTATTTTTCCAAAATTTTATCGGTTAATCTGATCTAAGTTGTCCTTTACGGCACAATGCTCAGGAATAGGACTAGCAATACCTAGCACAAATACCTAGCTAAATAGAGATTTTTTTGGCTCTATAGTCTGTTTTTAAGAATAACGGTAGCTTATTTCTAACATAGCATTCGAAAATTCTGAATGGAGGCGACTCATTGTACTTTAGTCTTGAATAAGAACATGAAAATTAAATGTCCGTTGGGTCACGGTACTCGCGGTAGACGAGACTTTTACTTCAGATTGTTGAGGCAGTACTTCGTTTTTTATTTCTTTTGTGTGATGAGTTTGGGCGTTATTATCCGGCTAGAGTTTTCTGGAAATATTTGCTTCAACTTATCTTATAATTTTGTGAATGTGAGAAAAATCTTAAAGCTTGATTTAAATGTGGCACGCAGCTTTACATTTTTAATTGATTGGTAAAATACATCGTGTAAAAATATCTTTGTACACAAACCCTGAAACTGGTTGTCTAATATCTATGTTCCTGTTTTACATGCGTGTTTGGTTGTTTGAAACTAAGTATAAAATATTTTTAATAAGTTTCTGTCTTATTCATAACACAGTTATTTATACTGCGGCTGTGTGTTTTCTATAAAGAATAAGTATATTTAGAATATCTGAATTTTGTTGCCAAAACCACAAGAAAAAGTGGGATTCACTTTCTGTGCACGTGTTGCCGTCTTCTTACCAAAAGGGCCTTCTAAGCAAGGCGTACCTTGCTGGCTAGCAAAGGGTTTCTTTACGCCTCGGTCATTTGCCTAACCCTAGCACACAGAATGTACAGAAGGAGCGCTCGGCAATATTTGAATGCATCGTAGTGTCTCCCTAAACTAGCCCCGCGCAGGCGCGCGCACCTGCCTTCACCTCCGCGCAGTGTTGCTAGCTCTCGAGTCATTTCCTACTAATTCTCAATTTCGGAGAAAATGTGTAAAAATTTTTTCTTTACTTCTTTCTTTCTTTACTTTTTATAAAATTAATGTTATTATTTTGTATGTATGTTCTTTGTGTGTTGTTCTTTGTTGTTTGTCTTCAAAATTACGTAATGGATTTTTATAGAGTTTAATTTTAATTTATACCTAGTAGTATTCGATAGGTAACAAAAAAACATACAAAAAAATTAAAAAAAAACACCTACGTATTGAGAACCTCCTCCTTTTTTGGAGTCGGTTAAAAAACATCCATGCAATAAAAAATATCAATTACAAAAACAATATTTTTTCATGAAATCAATACTTTTTAGACCAAATTTTAAAAGCAAGTCATCTATGATCTATAAAATTTAACATAAAGGTTGTCAAAATATTTACGTTAATATGTTTAATACATACCTATTCAAGGGTTAAATATTAAAACTAGATTAAAGCTAGTGAATAGGTGGCAACGATAGGTTGTGCACAAATTATAAACAAGGGAGAACGCTTAACCAAAAAGTGGCAACACATTAAGATTGGGTTCGCCCGATATATAAGTCATTATTTGTTATTTACCGATGAAATGTGATCCCCTCATGCTTCATAATAGAACCAGAAGCATTTTTACACGTGGAAACAACACAAGAGGGCATAATTATGTCATAATCACACTCACACGACTGGTCTTGACACGTTACTAGCCATTATGCGACTACCATCGACATCAGGCAGCGTATGCCGCATCGGCATGTCTTTTGGGGTAACAATGCGACGATCGGACACTACTTCTGTCTTATTCTTTATTCTGTGCCCTAGCATATATAATTGAGCTTAGGACCAAAAGACGTTGTGTAAGAACACCGTAAAATTAAAAAAAAATTGAAAGTACTGAGTTTACAAATACTAAGTTCAATTTTTGTAGTCATATTCAGACTAAATCGTCATTATTATGCGTTGAGAATATAAATGGTAGGGTTTAACAAAATTGTTTTTGACATCTAACAGCTACGACCCTTTTCAAAATGAAACACTGGATTGTAACTAAAAATATTACTTTACATATAAAATTTATTATATTTAATTTACTATCTATTCCATAAAACAGTATAAGGCCTCATTTTTGCGATCAGAATAACACCTAAGCTGTATATAACATCACGCTAAAAGCTAACTAGTGAGGCAGTACCTATAAATGTGGGTTAAACCACCTTCTTTCTCTCCCTCTCTCTCCGACCCATTATCGCCTTACTATTGAGCCGGGCCTCCTTCACTTTGAGAGGGATATGGTTTGCTGTGCCGCGCCGACCGGATGACCAGGCGTGTTGACACTGGGTTTATTTTCGCGTTTTGCGTCTCTCGTAGAGGACGTTATTTGTATATAACACCCCTTAGTAGACATTTACAATACCCGCGGAAGTAAGAGGGGTAGTGACATGTGTATTCTTAGTCTCAGACGGACATTACATAACAGATCACATTCATAAAGAAAGGTAACTTGCAAACATCAAATTAAAAAGACAGATCGTATAGTCCAGTAAAAATTAGTAAAGTCTGTAACTAACCCAGATATAAAATACTGAAATCTTATCCCTATTGAATTTCCTTGGTTGTAAGCAAAAACGTCAGAGGTACAAAAGAGCTCATTCTGCATGCGACTGTCAAGGAAGCTTTTACAGTTTTTCAAAGGAATAAAGTGCCAGCTCTTTGTGGGATAGCACTCGGTAAACTTGATTTATAGTACAGCCGTCTTTTTAAAATTTGTCACTGCATAAGACGAGTGATCGAGTGGAAAAGTGGAAAAGTGCTTAAGAAAATATTTTGTGATAATAATATAATACATTGAACAGGGGTTACTCTGAAAAAGAACCAATTTTTGTTGTGTAAATTTCCTAAATATTTTTGTGTAACTAATACTAGTACCTAATCTTAATTTAAATAGCTTGATTCAATTCTCATCATTGGATAATACTCACTTACATCAATATTTTTTTTTAATTAAATCATCTTATGTATCTTGTTATGACTCAGATAAGATATACTCTCTATTTGTTAACATGACGGAGAAATCAGGTAACAACTATACAGGCGAATTAATAACCTCATTTTTACAGTTGATTTAAAAGAAGAGGTTAAGGGCCTACATCAATATTATCGTCGACATGTATCTATTTACACAGCTAGTAGGTATAGAAAATGAAGAATTAAGGATATGTTTTTGTTTACTCAAAATCTACTAAATATATTTTAATTCCGGTTTACGTGTTTCTATATATAATAGTTACTTATGTTTTTAAAGTTATTTCATTAGTTAATACGCGATAATAGACCGACAAATGAAAAAAATAAAAAATGAGAGAAGTTGTTTCGCTAAGATTTTCTATCGAGAAAACTTTTTCAATCGCGTTTCTGAGTTTATGCGATCCTAGATTATATATTGAAAAAACATATACTTAAAAATTAGAGCTCTAGCCATTCAATCTAAGGAAAAAATGAAAACTTCGTACGTAGAAAAATGCACGAAGCTATTTTGGTATCCTCTTAACTCACTAACGTATCAACGAAAGTGCTGTCGAAACTACTGAAGCCTGTAGCTTGAAAATCGGTTTTTAGGCAAAGGAATTCACGCGAATAATTATATACAGACAAGCCTTCCTCTAGCAATCCTAAGATATAGGTCTGAAACACAGATAACTACAAAGTTCATTCCAATGTATGCTTCATAGCTGCAATACACACAATCACAAGTAATTTCTATAAGTATAGCCTAACTTAAACGAATTTCGGTAAGGTTATAAATTCTCCTTGCTCGGAAACGGGCCGGTGATGAGATAGCACGGCGAAATTAAAATGTAACAAAATAAATCATGGAAGAGTAACCCGGGCGTTGCCCCGGGGCTCGTGTGAGATACCAACATAAATTCGTTGCGAGACACTTTGCAACCAACTTAAATTGCCTAGACGAATTTTGTTTAGACGCTTATATTTTTTTGGCTTTTTCATATACCCCATTTGACATTATGAGTTGATAGAATTGAATATCTGTGAAATGTGAATAATTGAATAAAATAGTTGTGTCTTCGTGGCTCAATGGCTAAAGTAAAAGACTAAATGGCATATGTTTTGCATGAGATTGCGATTGCCACTATACGTGCTGACCAAAGATAGATCTTTAGATTTGTACTGCACTTAGGTGTTTAATTACTGTTTGAACTTAAATGTAATTTGTAATCTACTTGAGAAGGTATTTAAGTCAATGAGCTCAATTCATAGAATAAACAATCACTGAATGAATATCCTGAACCGGTGGTAGGGAAAAATGTTGGACGTGTTTATAAGAAGACATTTTTTTTTGGTTGAAAACATTCGTGCCTACATGATCAATGATTTTCGTTTTCATTTTACTAGTCTTTCAAATACTATTTGACTCTCAATGAAAAAATAGATTTTCAAACATTATATTCCTAAATTTAATACGAGCTATCCAGAAAACTGAACAAAAACGCTTTAAACTAAATAAATAATAAGCACACAAGCACACCTGGCGTATTACAAGTTTAATTAAGCTTAACGTTTATTTTAACATTAATTACGTTTACGTTATAAACCTGCTACATATGTTACATATTATGACAGCGCTTTATTATTAAAGCAAGTTCAGTATAGAGCCCTTTGGCTTAATGGCCTGTTGCAAAGGGATCGCATGAAACGGTCTAAGAAAACAAAATGCCGTCAAAGCATTTCCTTACTCGATAGGTATGCGGGAGAAAGGGCCAATCTTGAAAGTAAATTTTAGATCAAAGAGTTGTTTTAACATGATAGGGAAGCAAATAGTAAATTCAGGTAAAATGAAAGATATGTAGTTATGGAGTTGAAACGTGCAGTCGTTTTAGTTACGTAATTAAGATTTTAGTTTACAGTTTCTGCTTTATTTTTAAGCAATAAAAGTTCATTTCATATTACGTGATCAATGGTTGCTGTTACTGTGGGTATGTATGTAGTCTATTTAGATTGAAACATATGTATAGTTTTATTAGCAAGTGATGGTTTTGTCCGTCCAAACATTATGCCTTCTTTGTCGACTGTTATCTAGGTTTAGTGCATTCAACGACTTCTTTTAACTGCCACCCTTGTTTTGCCACAACATAACAAGGTCCGTGGCCTCCATTTTTTATTTCAACTGCTGAATTTGTCTAAAACTTGGCTTGCCCTCTACCATCTTAGCGTGCTAAATTCTAAGACTGCTCGGGAACCACTATTTCTCATAAGGACGTATTTTGGTTCCCTCCTCGTTGCCAAACACCAAGTACAGCATCCTTCATTGTATTGCAGTTTCGTAATACTTTATACGCCACCTTTATTTTATGTACTTTGGTCACACTATTACCATTTATCATTTTTTATATGCATTCATTTATTATTCGAACTTCCGAATTCGAAATTGCATGCAGTTTTATCATCGAGATCAGACAGTGGCTATAGAAAAGTTTTTAATAATTTCCAATATTTTGAGAGGAGTTCGGAAAGTACGAATAGAATCTGTGATTAAGAATATCGATTAAAATTTTTTGTCACGTAAGTTCTATTTAGCTTACATTAAACAATGCAAATCTTTAGAATCAGGTGACGCTCTGTATTGTCTGCCTTCTCCCATGGGATGAAGGCGTGATTTCATAAAGATACCTTTTGAGTTCAATAGTTGCACGGTAAAATGTGGAAGAAAAAATGTCTTGGAGGAACAACTGAGACAAGATAAAAGGATTGCGTGAAGGAGGATATAAAAGAAAGAGAAATAAACACCAATATGAGGTCTGACAGAAGAATATGAAAGAAAAATAGATGTTGCGCTGATCCCAAATAATGGAATAAGGGCAGGAGAATGACCATAGTCTGTGATAATTCTGTTAGAATTTATATTGATCAATTATAAAAAACAGCTATACATTGCTACATTAATACATTCACTGCGTTACGGCAACTATTTGGCCGTATTTGACTCTTAGCTAGTGCGGCATCTCGTTGTTCTTGTTTTGTGCACGGTGCGGGAGCAATTTAACTAAGTTCCCGTACGCGTTGGAAAGAGAAAGTGATCTTTTCAATATTGTCGCTTCTAATATAACAATATTGTATATTAATATTTTCATCCAGTGCGGTACGGCGAATATCTTGCCGTTTCCCCCCAACCCCGCACGTCACTGCATGCCTCCTCACAGCGGTGCAGTTTGCATTAGTGTAGGCCGTAAGCGAGACTATTAAGTGTTCTATATTTTTTAAACGAATTACTCACACTTTAGAGAAAATAGAAAAATTTTAAAAGTGTTTTTATTGTTAACGCAATCTTAGAAAAGATATCAACAGCCATGAGACTGATAGGAAAGTTAAAAGAGTGAATACATTTTGTCAAGAATGTCAAAAAGCTATATGTTTAAATTGCTATAATGACAATATGTTAATTTGTATGTGTTAATTTTTCGCTGTTAATTTTTTTAGTTAAATTTTTATGTCAGAGATAATTCTTGATGCCAAAGATGTCGAGTGTAAAAGTTATTCCGTGTAATAACTACTTACCAAGTTTCATAAAATTACTATATTGGTTTTTTAAATTTATTTTGTCAAATTTAAGTTCCTAATATTTTGTGATCTCATTTTCAAAATAATTCAGAAGTAATTATAATCATCAAGTACATAATTATGCTGATTTATATTACAAAATATAACTTGAATGTTGTATCTAGAACAAAAATATTTTTAAGATATCGATTATGACTTCAGAAGTAAACCCAATCCCTAGCATTTTATTACTTCTACGCTATACGGCATAATATATATATTGCCGTAAATTATTGATTTTGAAAAATCTTTCAAAATATCACAAAGAACCCTGGGCTACTGCAGCTAGTTATATACAAGGTTAATTGTAATCTATCGATTTATTGATAAAAATCATGGATATCGGCGGTGCCCACGTCTGTATGGACCTTGAAAGCCAGGTTCTGGTACGGCAAAATAGAAGCCGTAACGCATATCAGGAAATATAGATACGGCAATATGTGTCTCGTATCGCACTAGCAGAAAGTTTAGATTTAATGCTGCTGCAGTGAATGAGTTAAAAAGCCTTTTATATGTTTTATAAGCCTGTGTGCCTTTTATAGTAGGATGTTAGGAGTACCTAAAATCGGGTAATACTGCTGCCAAATATTGAAGTATAGAGTTTGCTTTGCACTCTAAAACAGCGAAGTTATGCTTACATTTCGGATAAAATTGCAAAATAGTGCTATTTTGATAATATCGCAAGATTCGCAAGTATATCGCTTATTACTGCGTAGTGTAGCAGAATGCTACATATAAACTGATTTCGGTCCAAGTGATAAGTGAGTATCTATACTACGTATCTATACTCCAGGAATTAGGTATCACACAGAGTTTATCATCCGTAGTACAGTCACGTATACTGCAATATTTTGGATATGTTTCAAGGCAGAGTAATGACTCCATAGAGCGATTGGTTTTGCAGGGCAAAGTGGAGGGCACTAGGTCGCGGGGCAGGTCACCTATGCGCTGGACTGACCAAGTGAAATGTGCAGTGGGAACTGGAATTTCAGAGTGCACCAGGCAGTCTAGCAATAGGGAGAGATGGCGGCAAATCGTGCAAAAATCGTGTCCACTTCCACCAGTGACACGGATGCCTCAGCGTGAGCTTATATCTTCAAAACTACGCAACGGATTTTGATGCGGTTTTTTTAATAGCTAGAATGGTTCAAGAGGATGGCTTTTTTGTATAGTTTGGTTTTGTATCCAAATTCCTCGCGAACGAAGTTGCGGGCAGTGGCGGTTTTGCAGTCTCGGCCGCCCTAGGCCCCAAGCACATAGCCGCCGCTTTCTCAGCTTCCACCATATAGACTACATAATAAAATTACTTCATTGCCAACTTTTATTTAAATAGCTTTAGAAATTTAGGAGATATTTTCAGTTTTGTTACGTAAAAAAAATTATATTGTTGTAAATAAGAAGCTTTTTTGTAAATCACCGCCCTTAATCTGGCCGCCCTAGGCCCGGGCCTACCGGGCCTTAGGGTAAATCCGCCACTGGTTGCTGGCAACAGCTAGTTAAATGAATGAGTTAATGCCTTTAGAAACGTGTTGTATTTTTACTTTTGATTTAAGTAACTTTTAATTTAGTTCTAACTTAACTAACTCCTAAAGGTGTCAAATGTATCTCTAATTCATCACACACGCGAATATTAAATGTGCAAATTAGTTGAGAACATAGTTATTATGACAAAACCTTACTTTGCACATACTAACAATGTTAAAACAATAATATATTTGTATGCAAATGTATCTTTTCATATGAATTTCGCATATAAATTTCCTAGTCGTTGCCTTCTGTATCTTGACACCGCTGTCCGTTCCAGCCTTTCATATTACCGTGAATTTGACATAGCGTACCCTTGGGAAATTTATACACCCCAACCCCGAAAATTGAATTCTAAAGTAAGCTGTTATCATTTCATAGTTAATTCTTTATTAGATCAAAATAACGTGTTACGTGTTAACCTTCCTCGCTGTGAAAATGTTAGTTTGTTTATATTTTTTGTATTATCTATTTTCTTTTTAGCAAATTTTTAGGGTTACGTACCAAAAGGTGAAACGAGATACTATTACTGACACTTCATTGTCCATCCATCTGTCACCAGGCTGTATCTCTGAAGCGGTAATAGCTAGAGAGCAGAATATTTCTTATTTCATGTATATCAGTTGACGCTATAGCAAAAAATACTCATACTGCCCTGGTCCCGTTTTTTTAGGGTCAGGAATATAACGAATATTATTATGATTATAATGATATGGAACTCTTTGTGTACAATTCAAACTCGTACTTGGCCAGTATTTGACATCGTTGCGTGACAGTTTTCTACCTCATTTTGGTTATACCTGTTTTCGCTGCCGAAGTACCTACTACAATAACTAGTAATAGAAACGGTTATATAATAATTAAACGGCGAAGTTAATTATTCTGTCATGATAGCGACTTATTGAAATTTATGGCCTGAGAAGTTAATATTTAGTTCATATTTGTTACTAGCTGTTCATACGCGTGGAATTTCGAAAATTTTTCCCGTTTTTGAAACATTTTTCACTGCTGCTACGCTTCTATTCGTCGCAGCGTGATATTATATAGCCTATAGCCTTCCTCGATAAATGTACTATCCAACACTGAAATAATTTTTTATATCGGACAAGAGGTTTCTGAGATCAGCGCGTTCAAACCAACAAACTAACTCTTCAGCTTTACAATATTATTAAAGACATCTACATAATAATATAATTGCATGAAATAAATACTGAACGATTATCATGTGTTTGAATGTTTGTCTTGCTAACTATTTGCAAATATTTGCACCAATGTTTGAGATACGGGAAGTTGTTGGTTTTTGACTTTGTGTGTCAAGAAGCTTTTTAATAGAACAGAATTTTGTTAATATTCTAATCCTTTAAATCTAACTGTCTTATTCATACTGACTTATCGGACGTTTAAACGGAGATTTTATCGGAGAGATAATAAACGTTTTAGCGTAAAAAGACTATTATGAATAACAAGTTTTGACAATTTTCGCGAATCGATTTTAGCGAACTTTTAAACCTCCGATAAGTCATTATGAATAAGACCGTAAGTCTTTGACAGGGAATTTAGTCTACGATACCACGCTGTCTACGCGTGAATTGACATGGGCTTTAATTAAGAGCCTTTCGTAAAATCTGTCTAAGCCTTTCACAATATGCGTGGGAAAAAATAGTGAGGTGACACTTATATTCTTAATCCATCATTAAATGGGTTAAAAATCTGTTAATATTAACGAAAATGAAATCCCCATGAGAGTAACAAAATTCTTTTCTGAAATTAAATTTTAGAGAAATAAAATCGTCTTTTTTATCAAGATTAATCTTAAAACAAAATTGTATAAATCCTTCCATGACCCAAATACATGGTAAGAGTGAGTTATAGACACTAAACCAAACAAATAGGTGCTTCAAAGCTACTCTGTCACACAGTGTTCTCGTAAATTCGCTATAATTTTGTCGTACCAACAAAGTAGCGAGCTTGTAAAACTCTACATAGGATTTAGGCGTATGTTTATTTCAAGTAACTGTGATTAGATTGAGGATTTTATATTAAGACCAGATTTTCTTCGTCTTTTAGAATGATTAGACTCAATAAACGAGCTGAGGGAGCCACTATTGTGTTAAAAAAATACGGATTGAAACAACTGTTGCTGTTCATGTTTTTGTTTTATTTTCACAATCAATTTACGTTTTTTAAAAGGGTAAAAAGCGGACATTTTACTTCAGATACAAAAATCGCTCTACTGTTATTTAAAAAATAAATAATGGTTTTTCGATAGTATCGCTAAAACTCGTAAATGTCTGAGCTGATATCGCTGAAATCAAATTTTAAGTTTTAGAACGTAGCAGATGGCGCTCTATGGTCTCTGTCTATCCCCACGGGAAAAATGTGTGAAGGTATAATGATAATGATGGCTTTGCAATATCTGTATGAGTACAGGGAAGGCTTAGACGGTAAAAAAATATTGAAAAATAGTGATGTATGCGTTATAATATGGCGTTACCTCGGCATGTTTTTTGAGGCACAGAGACTTAAACAGATTCAGTCCCCATAACAATGATCGTAGCTATGCGACAGATATATTATTATCTGTTTCTTTCTCACTTCTTTTTTTTCTACATACATCTGTCTGTTTCTCGCTATATATATATAATTATTATGCCATAACGGCAACAACAAAATCTGTTTTATTTATTTTTTTAGCTAACTTTGGATGGGCTAGCCAACCGGGATAGCTAGTACTATTTAAATGTTTATCACATAAAAGCTTTTTTTGTGAAATGTCCCTAAAATTTAAGTCGTTGGATGGGACGTTGGAAGCTTAGGGCCTAAGGGCAATGTTTTGATTAGCTTAGTAGTCTAAAACATTTGACCGAATTCTTGGAAACGATGTCTAAAAATTAATATCTATTTGAAAAAATGAGTAAAAAAAAAATAAGGGTATTTTCTATGTATCAAAAGTATGTATTTACAAAAGTAAAGTAGTTTATGTAGTATATCCGTATTCTGGTACCCATAACACATTAACTTTATTAAAAACTGAATATAAGCGAAATTGACAATATGACTTATTTGGCGTTTATAACGCCCTGGGTTAAGAAATGCGGTTGTGACACTTGTATTCTGAATACATCACCACACGGACTAGCTATCACGGTTCATAAAATACATATAATCAGAAGTAGATCGATAAAGACGGGACCACAGGAACAGACAGACCTCGTGGTCGAGTAGTTCATGTAACGGACTGCTATTTACGAGGTCGTGAGTTTGATTCCCGCTTGGGACAATCATTAATTTTTGTGATATTTATAATGTCGTACATATGTTTGTACTGTGTCTGGGTGTTGTCTATGTATTGTAAGTATGTATTTATAAAAAAAACGTAGTATATATTATTATATTCTATCCGTATTTTTATACCCATAAGTAACACAAGCGTATAAGCTTAGCTTGGGACCAGAGGACATTGTGTCAAAGGTTCGTAAAAAACGAACCTTTTACTGTTTTATTACGAAACCCTAAAAACCCCCTAAACAATTTTCATGTGAGATAAAACCTAATCATAATTGGACAAATTTCTAATTGAAAAAGTTCTCTTTTTATGAAATCCATCAATCCATATCAAATTGATTTATCGACAAATTAACTTTACACTAAATTAACTTATGAAACTCTGTAAATTTTAGCAATTAAGAATTAATTATAAATAATATTTTTGGTATAAGAGAGTGCTGCAAATGTCACATTTTATATTTTTCGAAAATAAAATTTGTTTAAATAAAAAACATTTGAATGACTATTTAACCTTATTAGATAATTTAAACATTCATGGACATTACACACAACGTCCTTTGGTCCCAAGCTAAGCTTATACGCTTGTGTTATGGGTACCAGAATACGGATAGAATACATAAACTACTTTTTTTGTAAATACATACTTATAATACATAGTAAACACACAGACGCATAAAAAACATTTCTATGACAATTATAAACATCGCATCATTAGGGTTTTAAATGATTTTTGAATAGAGAAAATCATCTAATGTTTGCTAATGTTTATCAAGTCTATTCAGTCACATTACAAAATAACAAAAGCAAGTCTAAGCTTTTCCAGAGTTTTTTTTTTTTTAAAGAATCGATGTTCTTAATTGTACGGAGAAGTACCTAATTCTGCTGCTAAGTTACTATTCTCAAACACTTGCGTGAATCATCTATTCAAATATAAACACATTTTTCGTCTTCGTCTTCGACCACGGTCACAGAAACGTCTCTGATACATTCGGGCTACATTTCAAACTGAATATTCGCATCACAATCCATCAAAAGTGATTTTATCTAAAGTAATTTATTAATTTTTGCAATTGACTTGCTATGCTTTTACTTAATAAATCAAATTGTGGTGGAAAAAGTGATCACCGCAAGCGGGACTTGAAACCACGACCTCGGAATACCATTCCATAGCTCTGCCAACTGAGCTTATTGCGGTCGTGCTAACAGTAACCAATTGGACCACCACAATCGTCACTCGATTGAGTTTACATCGCGTTTTGACGTACAACTATCTCTATCGAGAATGTTTAGCAACAATAAGCTCAGTTGGCAGAGCTACGAAACGGTATTCCGAGGACGACCTCGGAATACCAAAATAAAAATATCAAAATAGGTAGATAAAACCACGAGGTTTTATCTACCTATTTTGATATTTTTAATCATAATTAAGTCAACATTATTCAGGCGACTGGTGGACATAGACAACTCCCAATTGTACCAGAAACAAGGGTCAACTGCCTTGCGAATTTCTTAAGGTCGTGGGTTCAACGTAGATGTTTCTCCAGGCTATTAATTAATGTAATGCACTGTTGTGTATTTTTATCCCTATAATCTAGTTTTAAAGTATTTTTTTCTGTAATTCAAAGCACTTTCGAGTGGTTCTACTTACTCTAGCCTTAATCTAGAATTAATTACTAAGCGTTTGTATTTACTGCAAACGCAATTAAGGAGGCCGCGTGCCCCTCATAATTGCGGAAGTAGGGATGTGCCAGGTTAAGGCAAGTTTGTATAATCGATATGAAAATGCTTAGTCGATAGGTAATTTGTTTGTTCGATGTACGTGCATAATATACTGAATATGTTTAGTTGGTAAATATGAATTCATATTGTTATTTCTTTAAATATATTATTCTCGATTTAATATTTTTTTTTTACTTAATTTATACGAATAATAGGTAGTTAATATCTCAAAGCGCATTGTGATGCAAAAATCTTAGGAAATGACAATAGGCTTACGTAAAAATATCTAAATAAGTAAAGTCCTCGAATATCTAGTGACTGTAACACTGACCATAATTTTATAATTTCCAAAATATCGAAACGAGCTTTTCCAAAAGATAAAGTAATTATTCTGTTAAGTTATCGATTTTGAAAATCTAAGGAAGAGTGTCAAATAAATCGTGCACTGTAATAATTATTTTATATAATATTAATTCTATAATAGAAGAAATTGTGGAATATCCAAATATTCCACAATTTCTTCTTTGATTTCAAGCTTATCTGCATGTATTATAAGACCTAGTAAAAATACCAGATGGACAAATATCATTGTTGTGTATCGTTATCAAAATCGTGGCATCACGAACAGCATTCGATTGCAGTAACCATTGCCCCACGAAACCTGTTCAAATTATATTACTAAGCCATGTTATTTGAATAACGGAATATGTAGGAATCATCAAGTCGATGAAAAAAAATTATTTGTCCCAGCACTAACCAGCTGTTACGAAGTGAGTACCCGACTTTTTGCACCGCTTTTATTGTCTAAATCACTGCACTTTATGTGATGTATATTTCATATGCATTCTTATTTTTTTTTAAATAATACTAATACGTATGGCTTTCAGATTAATGCGTTTAGAATTTTAAACGAAATGGAATTGAAATGTAAGACTGGTAGTTAATTTCTCTGATTCATTTTATAATTTTAACTAAATTAAATTTTAGTCACGGACGTTTGAAGGACCTCGAGGTGTATCGTCAGAGTAACTAAATAATGTTCACGAGGTTTTGTAGGTTTCATTCCTGCACAGGACAAAATTATTCATTAGAGTCATATTTATAAATCATATCGTGAAGCGGTCAGAGTAACGAACTGCTATGCTGCAGTATTTATCCTATAGACAACACAAATAGAATGTTTAAGAAAGTCGTAAACATGATGTTTCCTGTGCGGGAATCGAATCTGTGACCTAATGAATCGCAGCTTTTTTATGATCCAAATCAAGAGGTCCGAAATATCCATGAAAATTTATTTCAGTATTTCATTTTCTTTTGTGTATTATTATATAGATTTGACAGACTTCGTGATTTAGTGGTTCATGTAATGGACCGCCGTTCATGAGGTCGCGGGTTCAATTCCCGCTAGAGATAATTATTTGTGTGATATTTATAATTGTCATGCAAATGTTTGTACTGTATTTACAAAAGAAAAGTAGAATATGCATTTTATCCGTATCCTGCTACCCATAACACAAGCATAAGAGCTCAACTTGAGATCAGAGGAGGTTGTGTGAGATGTCCATGAGTATTTGTTTATTTATATCCAAAAATAACTTAAATAAGGCGTATCTATTGTAACCGGATGGTCTATTCAATAATATATAATAATGTTTCCAGTTGTTTTATTTGTTGTGTTAACAAGCATTTGAATAATTTATAGTAGCTGAGTTTGTTTGTGAAACTGTTTTCATAGATAGATAGCTACTTACTCTTGTTATTTTGGGTATCTTTTATTCATTAGGTATCATAACGATCGCCTTTTTTGTTATTAAACGCTATTCGGGAATTACTTTTTTACGAATGAAATATTTTAGGAGGAATAAACAAGAGTCGAATTTATTAGTGTTCAAAGAAATAAGTAATATTTTTGTTTTTAAGTCTTAATGAATACAAACCTGTAAGATATAAGTATGTATGTAGCTGTAAATTACAGGAAAACAGAGAACCAATATGTAATAACGTTCATATCTATCTATCTATCTATTAGTCTATGGTCTAGAGAAAACTTTGAAAAATTTAATTTAACGACATTTAAAGGATTTAGATGCATGTAATTGTTTAAATTTTTTAGACTTTGCAGTGACTGCAGTGATGGTTACGGGTGGGATTGCATATTCTCTCAAACACCGGGCTGTAATAAAATTTAAAACAAATACAACAGACCTTATTTGTAAAAAGTAGTTTATTTCAAACATAATTTATTATAAATTTAAACAAAATTTTCAATCCCCTGAATGGATGGATGGATGATCAAATATAAATTTGGCTTAAATACTTATCAAGGACTGACGACAATGCAAATAAAAACTCTGTCAAATTTGCAGCATAACTTACGTACTTTAAACTAAGGAGATATTATTATTCTTTACCCTTTCTAACCAAGAACCCTCATTAAACAAACGTTATAATAAAACCCTAGCAGGTACCTAGTAGGTGTTTCCCAACATATTTGCAATACCCGCGATTCTTTAACAACTTACGCTGAAACTTTTAAAAGTCACGTATATATCTGATGACAACAAGCAACAGCAAGCACATGCAAGCCTGATATGTAAAACGCACGTGTCTTATAGAAAATGCATTTTTTATTTTTCATTTGGTTAATTTTACTTTGTACATTAATGACTTATCGAAGGTTTAAAAGTTCTCTAAATTCGGTTCGTTAAAATTGTCAAAACTTGTTATTCATAATAGTCTTTTACGTTAAAACGTTTATTAACTCTCCAATAAAATCTCCGTTTAAACCTCCGATAAGTCATTATGAATAAGACCATAAGTGTATTTTACATTAATATGAAGAAAATTACAAATTTTTTGCGTGTGGTGAGGAAAAACTTGTGTCACCGTCCGATTTCTGCCCAAAGGGAAAATCTGCTAAGGGATTTTATAAGCAGATTACATCAAACTATGAATGCAGTTTAATGAAACTTTAACGCTATAACTCGGAGCGGGGTACTTACTACAAATGCGGTTGAAACCGCGGGCTTTAGCTAGTGTATAAGAAATTGCTGTGTGATACCGCATCAGGTTACGGGATCCATACATTATACGCAATCACGGCACTGATATATCGAGGGTATGAGGGGTGCGTGACGAGTATGAGATTCGTAAACATACGGGATTATATTACACACGGTTTCTTTTTATTAACTTCCTTCACATTTATGGCATAACATCATTTATTTCATGTTTACGATACTATGATGTCCAGATATATTGTTGCGTATTCTATGTGTATATCAGAATACATAAGTTTTCTATTACTGGTACCAATTCTAAGTGCACAACAAAACTTAACTAATAATGAAAACAACTGTGTCATATTTTGATTTACCGGCAATCTCGTTGTGCACGTTTTTATTACTTTAAATCGTTAGTCTATGATATACAGATTTTGTTGTGCACCGATAGGCAGTTATTTTCTATTTTATATTGACTTAGTGTTGGACGAATGTGTAGTTTAATCTGGAATTCTAAAAAGATCTGAAATTTTTACACCAACGATAAGTGCCATGTGACGTTTTTCTTTAAAACATAAAATTTAAAACAATAACAAGCCATTTGTCACGGAAACCATGACTACTTATTTAAAATGTCCCTTGAATAACAATCTAGTTACATAATTTACAGTATTCATTGTTTTAGTGTCTATCTTCTTCATCCTGTCGTTATCCCGAATTGTATGGAGACGCCGCAGGACGTATTTTTCTTCTAACCCCTAGTTTCAGCCGTCACTTTCTCATCAACTTCTTTTTCTTTCAATTCATCTCTCCCACAGGCCTTTAATCTTGTCTTCTTTTCCGGCCATCATCATTAATATTCATCACCTTGTTGCTTGGTAAGAAAATTGCTGTAGGTGTATTTATTAAACGCTTCAATTTATAATCCGTATGTTTTCATAAGTAGATAAACACGCCTCAAGTAACACCACCAAATTTGAATTGACGTTGGGCTGATAAAGATGCTATAAATTACACAGAAAAAAAACACTTAGACAAGGTATTAGTAAGGTTAAAAATAACATATTGGTTGGATCAGCTTTGCCATAAAATATTTATTATTTTAAATGTCTCGAATTTGAATGAAAGTAAGGAATATTTTTTGTACTAATAGTTGGGAGCTTACTACGAATGAATGGAAAGGAGTGAACATAGATCGTAACATTTGCATTTATTCTGTAACCTTGTTTTACTCTTTCACTTCTTCCTTTCTCTTCTTTCATTTCTCTTTACCCTTTTTTTCCAACATAATATTTAAGGTGATGGAAAATTATATTTAGTATTGTTTAGACTCAAGATTGGAATTTCTTTAGTGAAACTCAATGTACTTTTGTGATTTTGTATAATTTTCTAATTAATTACAATAAGCAGCAACGAACCGTGTTAAGGTTAGTTTTAGAAGTAAGTAAAAAAGAATACCGTCATTTTAATTATAAAATTTAGAAAAATAAATGACATGCAATACACGTAGGTGTTGAAATGGTGCTATTTGAGTAGGCGCTTGGACATACTCCCCCCGTTGAAGGCGCACGTTCTTCAACCTTGAATGTCTTCAGAAGTAGGCAGGGGACATAAGCGCACCAGTGATCGACGCACGCAGCCTCTTGCTGTATCGACATCTACTACACGAGAAATACCATCCGGTCCAGGGAATAATCTGGCCACCCGTCCGAGACGCCAGTTTAGGGGATGTACATTTTCTTCTTGAAGAAGGACAAGATCTCCAATATTTAGTTTACTGGTGTTAGATTTCCATTTTGTCCGGAGCTGGAGTTCGGATATATATTCACGTTGCCACCGGTTCCAAAAGTCTCGCCTTATTTGTTCAAGGCGGGCATATCTTTGACGAGGAGTAGCTTGATGATTGTCTGCATCTGGATATGGCAGAGCGGTAAGTGGTCTGCCTATTATGAAGTGCCCTGGGGATAAAGAAAGGAAATCGTCAGGGGATGATGACATTGGACATAAAGGACGGCTATTTAGTACTGCCTCTACTTGTGCGAATAAAGTACAAAGTTCTTCGAAAGTGAGATGTGTATTTCCCATGACTCTTTTAATGTGATATTTAGCAGCCTTTATACCAGCCTCCCAGATACCACCAAAGTGAGGAGTGTAAGCTGGGATGAATGAAAACTTTATTCCTTCTCCAGATGCAAATTCAGAAAGAGATTTAGAATTTTGTTTTATGAAATTGCCAATTTCCTTAGCAGCAGCTATAAAATTTCGACCATTGTCGGAACAAATTTCCATTGGTCGACCACGTCGTGCAACAAATCGACGTAGCGTCATTATGAACGACTCTTTAGTCAAGTCACTGACGGCTTCTAAATGAACACACTTGAACCGTAAACAGATAAATAGACATAAGTAGCATTTTGATAATTTAGCGCCGCGCCCCTTTCTATTTAGAATATAAAATGGACCAGCATAGTCCACGCCAACAGATTTAAACGGAAAATCAATTGAAACGCGGTGGGTAGGTAAGTTACCCATTTTAGGATTTAGGGTTTCACCACGAACACGCACACATGTTACACATTGTCTTACAACTTGTCTAGCAAGTTTTCTACCGTTGATGGGCCAAACTGATTCTCTAATTGTTGAGAGCAACAGCTGTGGACCAGCATGTAAATTTTTTAAGTGTTCGCGTTTAAAATAAAGTTTAGTAACATAGTGAGCTGAATCTAATAATATTGGGTGTTTTTTATTAAAAGAATAAGAAGAGTTAATTAACCTGCCACCAACCCTAATCAAGTTAGTATTGGGGTCAAAAAATGGTGATAAATTTAGTAATTTTGATTTTGATTGTAATGGTGCATTTGAAATAAATTTTTTATATTCAATAGGAAAAGATTGCTTTTGTGTTATTTTACAAATAAAATTGAAAGAATTATTTAGTTCATCAACTGATAAATATCCAGTTAATTTATTATGCTTGTTAGATTGTTTGGAGTTATGTAAAAATCGTAAAATGTAAGCAAAGATTCGCTGTAATTTAGTAAAACTTGAAAAATCTTTAAAATCAAATGTACTCTCAAGGGTAGTAACATGACAAGCCTTTAATTCAGGTATTTCTAATATTTTATTTTGAGGTAGTTTTGGCCATTGTGATTTATCATCACGCAAATATGAAGGACCTTGCCACCACATATCGCAATCCTTAAGTTGGCATGCGTTCATACCACGAGAAATTAAATCTGCAGGATTTGCGTCAGTAGGAACATAACGCCATGATTTAGGATTAGTAAGATCTAAGATTTCAGCAATTCTATTCGCAACGAAAGTTTTTAGCTTGCGGGGATCATTTTTAATCCAACATAGAACGACATTAGAATCGCACCAATGTGTAACCGTTGTAGGTGTAAGTCTTAAAGAATCGATGACCGACCTACACAAGTTTGCTGCCAATAAAGCTCCACAAAGCTCGAGACGAGGTATTGTTATGGGTTTTAAAGGAGCAACCTTGGATTTTGAGCATAATAACCTCACAGTTACCTCATTATTATTGTCTAGTGTTCTCATGTATACACAAGCCCCATATGCCACTTGTGAAGCGTCACTGAATGAGTGAAGTTCAATTAATTTAGGTGAATTACAGAGAACTTTACGTGGAATATGAAGATCTGCAAGAAGAGGTAAGTTATTAGATATATTAAACCAACTCTCTCTACAGTCATCAGGCACTGGCTCATCCCACTCAATGCCTTTGACCCACAAACTTTGGATTAAGATTTTTGCTTGAATTATGCATGGACTTAATAAACCAAGTGGATCAAAAATCCGAAAAGACTGTGACATTATATCCCTTTTTGTAATTATGTTATTTAAGTTTATAGTATTTATTTTTACAGGTATATGAAATGTATCATTATTTGGATCCCAACCGAGACCAAGGGTGCTAGAAGACTCACTTATGGTAAGTTTTTCCTTTGAGTTACTTTCGATATTGCTATATAATTCAGGTAAATTAGTTTTAAATTTCCGCAAGGGAAAGCAAGCAGAATTTAGGGTAGAAGTAAGTGTATTTTGTATGTAGATTAATGTACTTTCACTGTCAGACCCAGTAATTACGTCATCAACCAGAAAATCATTTTGTATTATAGTTTTTATTAGTTTGTCATAACACTCTTCTCCTACCTGCCACAAACATTTAGTGCTAAGGTAACTGGCACTTGCTGTACCGTATGTAACAGTATTAAGTCGCAGGGTTTGGATAGGATGCGACTCATCTTCTCACCATAATATTAGTTGTAGATTACAGTCAGTCTCTTCCACAGAAACTTGCCTATACATTTTGGCTATGTCTCCAGTTAGAATGTATTTATACTGGCGTGCTCTGATTAATATGGAAAAAAGAGAATTTTGTAAATTAGGTCCTACCATTAAAATATCATTTAGAGAATATCCAGATGACGTTGGAGAGGAACCATCGAAGACCACTCTGATTTTAGTAGATTCGCTGTTATCTTTAAATACAGCATGATGACCTAGAAAATAGGCTGGATTTGGAATCATGATTGTAGACAATGAAAGATGTCCTAAGTTTGAATATTCGCGAATAAATTCTACATATTGTGACTTTAGAGTAGGATTTTTTCGAAATCTCTTCTCAAGATTTAGCAAACGTTTTTTTGCTTGAGTGTAAGAGTCACCAAGACAGTCTGGGGAAGCCTTTAGTGGCAACCTGACACAGAATCTGCCGTTGCTCAAACGTGTAGTGTTATTTAGAAAATGGTTTTCGCAAGCTATTTCGTCAGAGGTGAGAACTTTTCGCTGAGGAAGAGTCTCTAACTCCCAGAATTTTGTGATACTTTCGTGTAAATTATTGTTAGTGACAGTAGCATTGTTGCAGTGAATATTTTGCTTGAAATTTTGTGAACTTATTGGACCAGATATAATCCAGCCTAATTTTGAATTTAACAATTTTGGATTATTAGGACCCAAGGAACGTTGTTCGCCCACTAGAATGTCCCATAATATATCTGCTCCGATTAAAACTTCAATAGGAGCGGGTTCATTGAACTTTGGATCAGCTAACCTAATGCGCTCTGGAATTTTCAGATTATGAATATCGACAGGAAACTTTGGAATGTTACCGGTAAGTTGTTCAAGAATATAACACGACAACTTAACCTGAAAGGTGCCTTGCACAGCTTTAAGGCAAGTATTACAACTTTCTGATATTTTGTTACAACTATTGTTACCAATTCCTATTACATTTAATGCATTTAGTGAAATACATTTTAAATCTAATTTTTGTTGCAGAGCCTTTGTCATAAAAGAAGACTGGCTTCCACTATCTAGCAGAGCCCGAACTCTCTCAGATTTGTTATTTAGAGGATTGCAAACTTCTACAATTGCAGTAGACAAAAGAATATAATTATTTTTATGTTGTGAAAATGCCGTAACGTTATCATTAACGTTATCCTTATCATTTATGTTACAGTTGGCAGTCACAGATATATCGTGAAGAAGCGTGTTATGTCTTTGATTACATTGCCTGCACGAACCCATTCTGCAATCAGATACAGGATGACCCTGTCTAAGGCAGTTCTTGCATAATTTGTATTGAGATACACAAGAAAGTTTATCTTTAATAGATTTAGCTTTAAAATCTGGACAATCATAAATCCTGTGATTGCCATTGCATACGACACAAAAATGTACTGTATTTGTATTATTGTTACATTTTTGTGAATTACTTGTAGCTGCGAAGGAGTTTGTATTTGGTAAACGATTCGGTTTGTTATTAAATTTAGTATGATTAGAATTAGACTGAAATTGAGTTGATTGTGATTTACGTGTATATTGTTGTATTTTAGAATTATTAGTATTAATATTTAATGTTTTATTACTGTTTAAAGATTCCAAGACATCGGCACGATCAATGAGAAATTTATTAAATTGTTCTAAGTTAGGGACGTCACTTAAAGTATTGCGGTACTCCTCCCACTTCAGCAGCGTACGATTATCTAATTTAGGCGATAATATAAATATTAATAAAATGTCCCATTTGTCGGTGGGCTGCCCTAAGCTATTTAAAGCTCTTAAATTTTTAGTAACATTATCGACTAAGGAACGAAGTGATTTGTCTGACTCCCGGACTAGTGACTGAACATTAATTAAAGAATCCAAATGATGATTAATGAGAATTCTTTTATTGTCATAGCGCTCACAAATCATTCGCCATGCCTTTTCGTAATTAGCTGATGACACCTCGAGATTCGATAAAACACGTGCAGCGTCGGCTTCCAGGTACGAAACCAAATAATGAAACTTATGTATGTCTTGCAGACTATTATTTTTGTGAACTAAGCTGAGGTAAGTATCCCTAAACTCCAACCAATGGAAATGTGAACCATCAAATTTAGAAATTTGTATTTTAGGCAACCGAAAGCCAATACTCTGATGATTAGAGTCCGCATTGATCACTATAGACTGACGACGGTTAAGATCGCTTTCACACGAATATTTTTGCAATTGAGTTTTAGCTATAGCTGTGTTCTGTACTATCTCATGTTCAATGCGTTCTCGCTCATCAAGCTCAGAATCAATATTTTCAGTATTTAAAATCTCAATCTCTGTCTGAACATCATCAAACTTTGTTGATAATCCTTGAAATTTTGTTAATTTTAAATCTAACTCAGCAAGCTCAATGTTAGATAATTCAGATAATTTACAAATTTTGTCTAAGTAATTTTTAAATTTAGTGATTTGGCCTTTAATGGAAATGCGTTTTGCTAGCAGTTCTCGTAGTGACAATAGCTTAGAAACAGATTTATCACTATTATTTGCCATTATGAATACCTATGTTATGTATGAATTAACTTGTAAAGAATGTTATGAATATATACTAAAAATATTTGGTATCAACAAAGTAGAAAAGGAATAAAATCTTAATATTCTCACGTTTCTCCTCTGTATGAATCCTCTGGGAAACTGATCTCAGCTGGAAGCAGGGTCAGGATCAGCCTGGTTGGCACTAATTTGTCACCAACTGAATAAAGTAGGTAGCTTGTTGTCCCGAATAATTCCTGAAAATTAGTGGCAAATTGCTCTAAATATGACGAAAATACTAATTAAAATTATTGTACAGTGTTGCCTGTTTGATTATAATTGGTTTAATTAGCATAAAAATGCTTAGAACTTTGGAAAATACGAAAATCAATAAAATATTATTTTAAATGGTATGTAGGTATTTCGACACTTTACATAGGTAAAAATATCTGTAAAACTAAGCAAAATAGCACAAATAGTGGTTAGTTACCGCAATAGACGTACTTTAGAAAGGAATTATATAGGTATGGAATTTGGAAAATGTTTGGATAGTGGTTATATAAAGGGACAAAGGAAGGCACTTATCTTGGTTTTGATGACGAAGAATATCAGCCTTCTTGTACGATCTTTGGTTGATTCGTCGGCAGGAAAGCAGTACAAGTCCTCAACTTCCAAACTTCCTTCAGTTCTGGTCACTGGGCTCCTTTTGTATAACCAACTTGTATGACGCAATATATTTTTAATTCCACAATTTTTCAAATAATGTCCTGTCACGGTCGCCAATTTTCTTGTTTAGACTCAAGATTGGAATTTCTTTAGTGAAACTCAATGTACTTTTGTGATTTTGTATAATTTTCTAATTAATTACAATAAGCAGCAACGAACCGTGTTAAGGTTAGTTTTAGAAGTAAGTAAAAAAGAATACCGTCATTTTAATTATAAAATTTAGAAAAATAAATGACATGCAATACACGTAGGTGTTGAAATGGTGCTATTTGAGTAGGCGCTTGGACAAGTATAATAATTTAAAAATATCTATCAACAAATATTTAGGTATAAATATCATTTATAAATTGTTTTCTATTATTGAATTTCAGTCGAGTAAATACCTAAGTTTCCGTTTTTAGATCTGCTACTTATTTTCCGAGAAAACATGTTTTTCTATACTAAAATTTGACTTTCACAAACATTCAAAAAATAAAATTTTAGTCTAGAATGTTCCGATTTGTAAAACTTTTGACTTCACTAAACATCTTCTCAGTCAAGTCAAAACAAGTCTTCTCCTAAATGTAGAACTTGATCTGACGATAAACTTTTAACTGAATTTTAGTTGAGTACGATTGAATCAATATTGAATATCTATTCTATCTTGAAGACTATTTGAGATATGACAGTAATTAATACAGATACCAAACTTCTTTGATTGTGCAGCAAGCAACATCACTCCATTTCTTTACTAGATAATAGAAGAAGATCATTTTGAAACTAAACCCAATGCCAATATGCCTGGTCCGCATGTCTAAACATATTCTCAGATTCAGCAGATTGTAGGAGGCTCTTGCTTAATAGTGCAACACTTATGGGCTGAGAAAAAAATTAAAATATAAATCTAACAGAAACAAAATATGACTACAAATAATACCAAAAGACGCTAAGGCCTAACGAAAATAAAATTCTGAACAATAAAAGTAAAGTATGTAAGTATGAATAAGTTACATCGCGCGTACTAACACGAGACTATTCCATATTCACGGGAAGGGACATAAAAATCCTCAGCTTTGCGACGACTGAAAATGCAATCTCTGAGTAACTAAAAAGTTTTCAAGAAAACGATCGTAACTGCCCTATGTGACACACGGCACTTAAGAATGGACAACTTTGATAAATGTACCTACGCGATGTCATCACATTATTTCCTATTATAAGTGCTGCAACATTGCTTTAATTTTTAAATAGTCTGAGCAACAGGCCACGATTAATAGATATACTGCTATTCTTCCTATAAAAAAGCAGTTATTATTTAAAAAAAATATAAGAACTATTGAGTAAATCGAAGATCGAAATTGAATCAACCGTTGCAAAGGTCTAAATAGAAATAGGGACACAGATATTAGATAATTGGTTAAAATATTATAATCTTTCCTTGACCGACTAGCAAAAATCAAAGCTTCATTTAAACATGCCGAAACATGCGATATTATAGGCAGAATACCTCTCGAATTTCAAATCAGCACATTGCTCTGTATCCGTAACCGTAGGCCATTTTCAGATCAGACATCTAAAAATGTCCTTGAACAATGTTTTGTTTAAAAAAAAAAATAAAGAAAGAAATAACTATTAAACATCACTATTAAAAATCAGCATAAGTGTTTATTAATAAAAAATAAAAGTAATAACAATTACGAGTATGTTGTTAGTTCAACAGTTCCGTGTGTGATTTGTAAAGTCGACCCGTCAATGTTTACAGACGACTTTGAAGGGGAAAGCTTTCACATTGCCTTCCAACCTTTATGTTTGCCACCTCAAGATTTGTGTTGTATGTTCTATGTACGTGTATAGTTAAGTGAGCTTCAAATTATTTGCTCAGTTATATGCCGAGAGTATAAAAGTTAAAACGCTATACTAGAGATTGTTTAACACCATGGAGAAGTAAGTGTAAACAGAATAAATGTAAGTAAATAAGTAAAGTTAAAAAGTCACTTTCTTTTGAGTACAGAGCTATCACGGCTAGACCTATTTTAATATCTTACGAGTACTGTTTTGTGGAATTTAATAAAATTTCCCCGTTTTTAGAATATTTGTCACTAATGCTACGCTCCTATTAGTTGCAGCGCGATGTTTTCTAGCCTAGCCTTCCTTGATAAATAGACTATACAACACAGCAAGAATTTTCAAACTCGCACCAGTCGTTTCAGATTAGCGCGTTCAAACAAACTCTTGTATTTTATTTATATATGTATATACTAAATACAAATAAATATTTTAGTATAGTCGCCAGTCCCGGTCGTCCAGTGATATCTCAAACCGTAAACTCATTTTATATCCAGCCAGTAGATCCACAAGAAGTCTTTACTCTAATAAGAAATTTAAAAAATAAGAATAGCCACGGGCACGACGACCTACCACCGGTTCTTATAAAGAAATGTGCTGCCGAACTGGTGGAGCCCCTGACTTTCCTTATAAACCAATCGTTCTCACGAGGTATTGTTCCGGATTTGTTGAAGCTGTAATCAAACCTATTCATAAAAAGGGAGATCAAACCGACTGCTTAAATTATCGCCCTATTGCTTTATTACCTACTTTTCAAAGATATTCGAATCGGCGATGTCGAAGCGATTGTATTCATTCTGCGAAAAGTATAACATATTCCATGAAAGCCAAAACGGTTTTAGAAAAAACAGATCTACTACATATGCGGTCTATCGCTATGTACAACAAATCCTAAGCCTAATAAATGATAGAAAATATGCCATAGGTATTCTACTCGACACGAGCAAAGCATACGATCGGGTTTCCTACGATATACTTTTGGAAAAGCTATATGGTATTGGAGTTAGAGGCATTGCTCATAAGTGGTTCACTTCTTACTTGCAGAATCGTACACAATTCGTAGAAGTTGAACATTACAATAGCAAAACTGGTCATATAAGTAACGTTAGATCGGATAAAATTGATATAAAAAGTTCAATACCTCAAGGGAGTGTTTTAGGTTGCCCTTTGTTTCTGTTGTATATAAATGATTTGCCTAAAGAAATCGATGCTACAAGTGTTTTATTTGCAGACGATGTATCAGTCTTACTTCCTTGCAAAGACGAACATAACTTAAATGATAATATTCACGAAATATTAACAAAAATATTAGACTGGCTACAAGATCATAATTTGAAACAATTCTTTGATGATAAATAATAAAATCTATATTGTTATGACGAATTAATCATAATCTTGCACCATCTGCGGAAGAATTGCAAGATATGGTAACTAGAACGAATGAAGCATTTAGACTAAAAGGAATGAAAGTAAACGTAAACAAGACGAAAGTTATGGTGTTTGAAAAAGAGGAGTGTATGTCTGCATGTAATATTAAAATAGATGACGAAAGTGTGGAACAGGTACAAGAATTTGTTTATTTGGGAAGTGTTTTTACAAGAGATGGTAAGGTTGATGCTGATGTGGAAAGAAGGGTGTTAGCGGGAAATAAGCTGAATGGTGCCTTGCATGCTATTGTGGCTAACCAAGCGATTACTGAAAAGGCTCGAATGGCGATCCACAATGGCGTGTTGTTACCTACGCTTATGTATGGAAGCGAATGTTGGGTGTGGCAGGAGAAGCACAAAAGTAGAATAAATGCTGTAGAGATGCGCTCTTTGAGAAGTATGTGTGGTGTGACTTTGAAAGAGAGATTAAGAAATGAAGTTATAAAAGAACGTTGTGGTCTGAAAGAGGATGTAGTGACTAAGGTGGAGAAAAGTATGCTTAGGTGGTTTGGTCATGTGGAGAGGATGGATGAGAGACGCTTAACGAAAGGCATATACACGGCGAATGTAAGTGGAAATGCTGGGAGAGGACGCCCGAGAAAAATATACTCCGATGTCATCGCCGGGATACTCCAAAAGGGGCAAGTGCGTAGCACTTACAACCGTCGGGCATGTATGACCAGATGTATGAGTGTGGATGAAGCCAAGGAAGTGTGCTTCGATCGTGGCAGATGGCGCTCTATAGTCTCTGCCTACCACCATGGGAAAAAGGCGTGATGTTATGATGATGATGATGAATTAATCATAAGTCGAACAGAGAGTAAAAACAGAAATCAGCCCAATTAGTTGTTTATGTGTTTTGTGTATTTTTGTATATTGAAAAATATTTAATTTGTATTTGAGATGACTCTGACTATAATGATTTAGAATTGACATAATAATATTTTACATTGAATTGACCTATATAACTGAATTATAAGCTTTTAAATCTTGTATGCACAAGCCTATGGGTTAAGTCGAATGTTATATTTAAAGTCTTATATATGTATTTGATAGTTGTATATTGCATGCTTATATTAATCAAACAATTTTGCAATTTTCATTGTGTACCTTTTTGTTAACATGTAACACCTAATTGTAATACCACATGAATGGCAATAAAGAACTTGAGCGCTTGAACTTGTATAGATTTAGATACGTTTTAAATGCAGAGTAACAAAAATTTTAGCATCATAAAACTCTCATTGTAACGGGAATTATATCATTAAATATGTGCCAGTAGAATGGAAGTTTGCTACCGAATCGATAAACTCCGTCTTCGATAAAACCGCAACAAAATTCGTTGCGTAGTTTTGAAGATAAGCTGACATAGGGACGAACATACAAAAATAGCGACTGTGTTTTATAATAAGTAAAGAAGTAATTTTTTTAATAAGTTATAGATAAATTTATTTTTTTCAAAATGTGTACAAACGAAATGTTAAATGTTATAAATGTAAACCAACAAAAACTAGATTTCTTTTATTTCGAAGTCAATATAAACCAAAACCAGCACTATAACAACAAATACATTGAAATGATAATAACAGTCACTTGTACAAAAGCAACATGTCTTTTAAATGCACATTCAAAGCTATTAAAACGTTCAAGTTAACCACAGCGTTGGTAATCGCAAAAGCGGTTCATATTTCAGGAAATACATTTAGTACCCGCTTTTATGCAGTAAAACTTACTAAGGCTCGCTATACACTAACAACGTCAATTGAAGTAAATATTATCAAACATATTTAAACTAGCAATATTTTTAAATAATCATAGAAACGTCTTTAACGATTTTCATGGTGTCGAGTATAAATAAATAAATATTCATGAACATTTCACACAACGTCCTCTGGTCCCAAGCTAAGCTTTATATGCTTGTGTTATGGGTACCAGAATACGGATAGAATACATATACTACTTTTCTTTTGTAAATACATACTTAAAATACATAGTAAACACCCAGACGCAGTGCAAACATTTGTATGATAATTAAAAACATCATATAAATATTTGTCCTGACCGGGAATCGATTCCGAGACCTCGTGAACGGCAGTCCGTTATATGAACCACTAGACATTACAAACAAAACATTCATTGTGAGAGACGGAAAATTGGGAAAATATAAAATTTGCAATACGCTTGGACACTGCGGCATAGTAAACTATAATCAGTCCCAAAGTAGGAGAGGCCCGTGTCCAAGAGTGGGTCGTTAATAGGCTGGTGAGACAGAGTTACAAATGATAGTGTACAGTCAGCCTAAAACATTATGTTGTTTCACCTGTAAGCCTGTAGCGCGATTTTCACAAAACAGAAAACAAAATGCTGTGTAAATCTGTAATGCAATGTTGTGTGTAATTAGTGAACAAGAGGATTATTTTAATGCTTTTTTAACTCAATTATCTTATTTAATAGTGTGAAATTATAATAAATATTATATTAATAAGTTCTGTACGATTATGTCATACTAACTGGTGCCAATACGCCTGGTCAGCGCGGCACAGTAGACCATAATCCCTCCCAAAGTGGAGGAGGCCCGTGCCCAACAGTGGGACGTAAATGGGCTTTAGAGAGAGACCTGGTGCATATTGTAAAGTTTCATTAAAATCCATTCAGTAGTTTTTGCGTGAAAGAGTAATATGCATCTAAACATCCATACACACAAACTTTCACATTTATAATAAAAGTAAATATGACTTCCTAACTTCTTTGATAAGGATCGTTAAATTGAATTTTGTATTTAGGTATGTCCGTAACTTTTGTGCCTCTAGGCATTGTTTTTGTTTAGGATAGGGTAGGTATGAGACGCTATTTTTTGTGTTCTTGTTCAAAAATTTTGTAATACGTAGCCAAACTTTTATGTTCTTTATTTGTCAAGCCATTTACCTCCTGTCTGTCTGTCCTGTTTCACTGTTGGGCACGGGTCATCTTCACTTTGGGAAAGATTTTGGCCAATTTATCCCACGCTAACCAGGCGTGTTGGCACGAGCTTATTAATCATGCCTATTTAGAATAAAATATTTGAATTTAATTTGACTTTTTTGCTTATCAATTAAAATAAAAGATAATTAAATAAATTTTACAAAGCGTTAACTATTTTTAAACATAATAAGAAAATCTCATGCATCTCTATGTCTACAAAGCTATAAAATTTTATGAGGGTTCGCTGACATTTATAAGAATAAAAACCGGCCAAGTTCGAGTTGTACTTGCAGAATATGGGTTCCGTACCCTAATTCTTGAATAAATAATCGCTGCCCGATAAAAAAATTGACAAACGTTTTCGAACTTAATCGAAATCCCCTAAATATTTAAAAGAAAGAAAGAAATATTTTCGAACACTTGCGCGACCCATCTGTTTAAATAAAACTACTCTTTACGGATAAAATGTCTTATCGGATAAAAGGAAAAAAAGATGAAACGTCGGGCCAAAATTTAAAACTATATACGGGTCTAAATCCGTAAAAAGTAGTTTTATTTATTTAGAAAGAAAGTTTTTTATTGTTGCATACTTTTATATGACATATAATTTTATAGTAACAATTATTAATTACATTTATATAAGACCAGCTGGTACCCGCGATTTTGAACTCGTGGAATTTAGAGAATTTCCCCCGTTTTTGCAACGTTTTTCACTATTGCTTGGCTTCTATTGGCTATAACATGACTATTTATAATTATTATTATATAACTTATAGTCTTTCTCGATTTCTTTCATTTCATTCGATTTCATTCGAATTTTTCAAATCGGACCTGAGCGGGTCCTAAGATAAGCGCGTTCAGATAAACAAACTCTTCAACTTTATAATATTAGTAAAGATTTATCGTATTCTAGTTTTTATTTTTTATTTTTGACGAGCCTCGTGGTTGAGTGGTTTATGTAACGGACTGCCGATCAAGAGGTCGCGGATTCGATTCCCGCTCGGGACAATCATTTGTGTGATTTTTCTAATTGTCATACAAATGTTTGTACTGCGTCTGGGTGTTTCTATCTATTATAAGTATGTATTTACAAAAGAAAAGTAAGAAAAGTAGTATATTATGTATTCTATCCGTATTCTGGTACCTACCCATAACACAAGCATAATAAGCTTAGTTTGGGACCAGAGGACGTTGTGTGAAATGTCCATGAATATTTATTTATTTATTTAATGTTATTATAGCATTAACGGATCGTAACACATACATCATTTTTTGTAAAAATTTTATCACTTTACAGCTTGGTGACAAACGTCAATAATAGTGTCCAGTTTTACCTTTAGATATGGAACCCTAAAAGCAATTCCATTCACAATGTCATCGACACAATATTCATTTAAAGTAAATTTTTGAAATCTTTACTAAATGAAATTACTCGAAAGGACGTCTTTGATAAGTTCAAGACACTTGTCTCAGAATGCGTTTAAGTTTTAGTAATATTAGTGATAGATATAATACATTCATTTACCTAGTTTATAATTAAAAATCTTAATCTTCTTCTATATTTGTAATTGCACCATTCGGAATAACACCTAGTAATTAAAGTGGATTGAATTAAAGTCAAAGACAGAGCGTATATGCCTTTCAGGGCAAGAGACATTTATATTCTAAGAGTCAGTTAACGAATATTATAAGCAGTTGGCATTGACTGTAAGCAACTGAATACTAAACCCTAAACTGGTCAGCGCACTATAGAAGACCAAAAACCCTACTGAAGTGAAGAGGGCCTGTGCCCAACAGTGGGATAATAATTGGCTAAGAAGAACCTACATTCTTACCCATCATGCAACGGACTGATGACGGTTCACGAGGTCGCGGGTTTTATTCCCGCTCGGGTCAATCGTTTGTCTGATATTTATAATGGTCATACAAATGTTTGTACTCTGTCTGGGTACTTACTATGGATTATAAGTTTGTATTTACAAAAGAAAAGTAATATATTATTATATATTTTATTCGTATTCTAGTACCCATAACACAAGCATATAAGCTTATCTTGGGACCTGAGGACGTTGTGTGAAATATCCATGAAAAAAAATTATCAGAAAACCTATCGCAAAGTTTATCCATTTTAAACCTTATTTCCATATACTCCCCAAGTAATTCCTTAGCAATGTGAACAATTTACTACCACTACCAACAATTCATGTCTTTCTTCACAAAACTTGTTTATTTCATACTTTATCTAAAATTAAAATCGTGTTTACTGATATTTTCATTGTAACGAAATGAATTGTGACCACATAAAGTATTCTAATAATACATAGTTTAGTTTTTTATTAGTATGAGTTCAAAAAACATGTTAAAAGCTACGAAAATAAATTTCAGTTTTAATCTTCGAGTGTAAAACCAACTGGAGTAGTTTCTTAAGCTTGACTATATCTAGCCTTAGATGGTAAAGCACAACAACGGTGTGACGGTCCAATTCACTCTAACCTCGAAAACTTTCACGATATAATTATACGGGAACACAAAACATTGGCAAGCTGTTCCAATCCTTAGCAGTACGCCGTGCAAAGGATAACGAAAATCGCTTAGTTCAAACAGTTCAAACAGTTATGTCGACACATATGCGTCCGGTAATACATGCACATTCACAAAATGGACACTCTTCTATCTAAATCTCCGTACACTATAAAATATACACATTAAGAGACGACTCTGTCCATACGCTAATAAGTACTCGTTTAAGCACTGCTTTTTCAACAGAGGTTGCCTAAAAATGTCAACTCCTATTAAATTAATGCTCTATGATTAATAAAGAATTGTAGTAATTTATAAGGTTTCTTTTACTAATATTGTGGCTCAGAGAGCAAGCTTAGCTTGTTGTTGAAAGGACATAAAAAAAAAGTATTATAAGTATAAAAACTTTAGGTTTTGATTGTAGATTTGAGGTTTTTATAGCACTGTATAATTATTTAATTTAAAGCTCTTTCTCTAGTTTAACGGTGTCCACTGTCGAGCATGGAGCTCCTCCAAGATTATGGTTTACTATGCTGTGCTGACCAGGCGTGTAGTCACAGGGTTAATTTTCGATATTTCTGTCTTACGCAGAGGATGTTATCTGTGTACAATATCGGTTCGCTAGCTTTTACAACCTGGAAAAAAATGAGATAGTGACACTTGTATTCTAATAGTCAAAGATCCTATGGGTGAATTCTTTGTCTTGTTTTCTCAGCGATGATATAAATTGGATAAAGTAGACCTTATACGTATCATCATTGTAAAAATAACCGCAACTCTGTCCCGTGGGCCATTTTTCAGCAATTTATTGCCAAAGTCTGGTAAAAATTATTACTTTCTTTTTTCTTGGTGTTGATAGGATCTCGGTCTATAAGTCTGTGATGGTCTTATAGATATTTACAATGATATTTTAACAATGATGGTAAGTATAAGCACTACCTTATTCAATACATATTATCGCTAAGAAAATAAGTCAAAAGATTCCCCTGGGATCTTGCACACATGGATACTTACTCTAATCACTGCTATTTAATGTACAAATCCTATATGTAGAGTTTTACAAGCTCACAATTTTATTGGTACGACAAAATTACAGCGAATTTTACGAGAACACTGTGTGACAGAGTGGCTCTAAAGCACCTATTTGTTTGGTTTAGTGTCTATAACTCACTCGTACTACATATTTAGGTCATGGGGCATGTTACAACATATTCAAATATTTCACAGATTTGTTTATAACTCTATGTAATTTTGCGATGAGCCACGTGGTTGAGTGGTTCATGTAACGGACTGCCGATCAAGAGGGCGCGGATTCGATTCCCGCTTGGGACAATCATTTGTGTGATTTTTCTAATTGTCAAACAAATGTCTGTTCTGCGTCTATGTGTTTCTATGTATTATAAGTATGTATTTACAAAAAAAAATGTAGTTTATGTATTATATCCGTACTCCGGTACACCCATAACACAAGTATATTATTATAAGCTTAGCTTGGGACCAAAGGACGTTGTGTGAAATGTCCATGAATATTTATTTATGTTAAAGTAATTCTAATCTCTATTCAACTGAATAGTCAAATTAAAAGAATATTAAATCAAAATGTAGGTTACAAAACCATTTTTATTTTTACTTAAAACCACTTTTTACGGATTTAGAGTCGTAATATTTGTTTTAAAGTTTAGCCTGACGTTTCAGACATTTTCACAGTTTGTTAGGCAATAGTTTGGTTCACCTTTCCAGCCCAATAATGGCCCACTATTGGGCAAGAGCCTCCCCCGCTATGGAGGGTTTTTGTTCTACTATGCCATATTAATGAGGCATGTTAGCGTAGGGTTTATTTTCGAGTTTTCCGTCTCTCACACTTGATGTTAACTACTTGCAACTTCTCCTAGCTGGTTTTATTATTATTATTTATTTATATAACACTTGTACACACAAATAAGGTACAAAGGCGGAAATTTCTCACAACGTCCTCTGGTCCCACGCTAAGCTTATATGCTTGTGTTATGTGTACCAGAATACGGATATAATACATAAACTACTTTTCTTTTGTAAATACATACTTATACATAGTAAACACCCAGACGCAGTACAAACATTTGTATGACAATTAAAAACATCACACATAATGGTTGTTCTGACCGGGAATCGAACCCGCGACCTCATGATCGGCTGTCCGTTATATGAACCACACCACCACGAGGCCCGTCAACCTTAACCTTATTGGGTATAGTAACTTTTATAAATCAACTAGCTGACCCGGCAAACGTTGTTTTGCCATACTAAAAAAAAAGTTTGAAAAATAGATGTTGGCCGATTCTCAGACCCACTGAATATGCATGTAAAATTTCATAAAAATCGGTCAAGCCGTTTCGGAGGAGTACGGTAACTAACACTGTGACACGTGAATTTTATATATAAGTGTTATCGAGTAACACTTCCGGCCGCACTTAATATGTGAGCCATTACAAAATAGTTCGGGTACATCCTAATGATTAGGCAATATATGGAACTTATTATTGTGTTATAATATAATTAGTGATTTTACAATCGGGTAAATAGTTGATTCATATTTCTGTATTCATATTTCTTATTCTAAGGATAACTTATAATATTTTATTTGCGCCTTCCGCTTGACAGCTTCCGGCGCGATTAATAAATAATTCATATTGTTATTGACCTCTGTACTTTCTAAAACTAATCTCAATTAATCGATCCTATAATCATTTTATTTTACTAGTTATAATATATTGATTAAGCTATTAGATTCAGTTTACTAATTTTAGGATTAAATATAATTTCCACCGACGCCTCTGCTTGTCAGCTTCCGGCGCAATAAACCTTTAATGTTATTTATGTTATATAATTCGATATTATTAAATAATAATTTTAAGTAAATAATCAACAGAATAATTAAGATAAACAATGTTTAATATTATCTATTAAGTTTGTATTAAAATAGGTCAAGATGATTGTATAAATACCGGCGGTTAGCATATTGCAAATTCATTCGTATTCTACCTGTCCTAACGTGTGGTAAAGGGAATAAATTATTTCGTGTGGATATAAAATTGGTATTCATTATCGCAACCACCCTGAAAACCCTTCTACAATAAGATTCATTCAATATTTAATATATGTGTAGTTATTGCAGTCACAAAAAACAATAGCATTTACCTGACTATAAAATGAACTCCTAACAATTCTACGTCTGTACCCAAAACCATTAAAACTAGAAATCTACGCGGTTTGCACGGGTGACATCTATACTCATATTACAAAGCTGAAGAGTTTGTTTGTTTAAACGCGCTAATCTCAGAAACTACTGGTTCGAATTGATCAATTCTTTTTGTTTTGTATAGTACAATTATTGAGGAAGGCTTTAACCTATATAACATCACGCTGCGACCAATAGAAGGTAAGAATCAGGGAAAAGTGTTGCAAAAACGGGCGAACATCTTGTAAATTCCAAGCGTACGAAGTAGCGGATAATAGCTTGTATAATATAAAGAAATGATTGTGAGAATAGTCGTAACTGCTATAATTAATGTAGTTTCTCCTAGTCTAGCCACGCATTCAGAATAATTTATACACTCAAGCATAGCGAGTTATATGCAAATTAAATTTTAATATTTTAGCCTTACCCCAAGGGCAAACGGGTAATGAGATTTGTTTTTCGCAGACATATTCTAGCACATATAATATTGATACTTTTACTCAAAGTTAGTGTAGAGATAATTAGTTAATATTTTTACACAGAGAATATATAACCTTCGAAATAGCCACATCATTATTAATAATCTTTAAAAAAATATAGGACTTAATATCTAGTTATCAAAAGGTGTATGTCATTTCTAAACCGGCTCTCTCTATATCGATAAACGGGATAATCACGTAAAAATGATTAATCCAAGACTTTGCACATTCGTCGAGAACCATTGGAGCAATGGAAATATTTATAGGGATTTTCAGTATCGCTTCGCATGTTTTTCAGCTTTTAAAGTAAGTATTTATTTTTATTTGTTATACTTTTTTGGTTAAAGAAAATAAATTGGAAGATTTACCTAACTCTAAAGGTTTTTTCTTCGCTTATGGTATTGATATTTCGTTTAGTAAAGAATTCGTAAAATTTACGCAATGCAAATTCAAAGAAGAACGGCGATAGGCACTTTAGGTATCAAAATGCAATGTAGAGCGCTATGCCCATATCACCGTTAATATTATTTGTCGTGGAATACTTTTTAATTAATTTTTATGTCCTTCAAAGAGATTTTCAGTGTCCAAAAATGTAAAGTTATTACCTAGAAACTCATGCTACGTGAAATCTCGGACAACAAAAGTGTACGAAGGTGGATTTAAAATTAATCCCGAGCGGAATGTAATCTACGTAATGATTGGCTTCTCCACTGGACTGACCTCATTATTTTGTAGCTCCACTTTTTAGGGGTCCGTAGGGGTAAAACCCTTTACTAAAACACCGCATTCCTTTCGTCTGCCTGTCTGACAGTCTGTATCGTACGAACTTTAATAGCTAGAGTAAAAGAAAATTACAGGTGATGTTTTTCTCCTGCCCTCATCCCATTATTTCGGGTCAGTGCTATATTTCTTTGTCTTCAAAAGTTTTCTTGTTGTAGTGGCTAAGTATTTTTACAATATATCAAAGACTAAAAATATAATAAATAAATATTTAAAGGGATTCCCATGCAACAAATCTTATATTAAAGGTACTTACTAATTACATGGTAGTTATGATATTATGGTTACGAATATATCTTTGGGACCAGAGGATGTTGAGTAAAATATTCAAAATAATTATAAAGAAAAAAGAAAAAAAAAGAAATTAATAATATTATGATAATATCTACAGAACCCCCTTGTGTTTGAGTCCAGCTTGTACTTAGCTGGTTTTTTGTAGCTCCACTTTTATATTCAGGTGGGAGCTATTTTCAGGATTGGTACCTGTATTTATGTTACTTTATATGTCTTTTATAAAGGTACACAAAGGAGATATTTGTTAAATTTTGTATTATTTGGATCTTTGACGGTCAGTATGTAGGCCTTTAAAAATTGTTAGCATAAAAAAATATTTCGAAATAAATAAAACTATTCTTTACGGATTTAGACGTGTGTATTTGTTTGTTTAAATTAAACAAAACCAATACACGCGTCTAAATCCGTTAAGAATAGTTTTATTTAAACAAATGAGTCCCGCAAGTGTTAGAGAATATTATATTTCGAATTGTTTTTCATTCAAAATCTTGACTATAACCTTACAGAAAACTTACTGCACTCAAACTAATCACTATCATACCCATTAGAGCATCACATACACGCACGCACACACACATACTCATAAACGTAACTCACCCGCACGTATTGAATGGCACCTTTGTTAATAAATTTGTTGATATTTTAATGTATTGTAACTACCCTCCTACTTTTCACTGTTTGATACTGGTTTTTATGGATTATTTATTAATGCCCTAATGCTCTTGTTCGCCGTTGGTTGGGGACCTGGTGATCTGTAATACAGGTATTTTTATGCCTAATTCGGACACCAGCTCCTCACATGCTTAGACTAAACAAACTGTAAATAGATTAAGTTAACTTGTAATTACCTATGTATATATGTCTGTATTTGTGAGGAGGAAATAAAATATATTATTATTTTACTCATTCATTTGTTCTCTTATTATTTACATATTTTTTTAAAAAAGATTATAAAAACAACACTCATTCAAATTAAAAAAAACACAATAAACACACTATAATTATTATTATTATTATTATTCCAAATCTCTTCGAAATATATACAAAATTTATTTTGTTGAATAAAGCCGTTTTTCCTTATCGGTATTTAAATTTACATTCGCTAATTATCATTATCAATCCCCTCTCTCTCTAGCCTAATAACGTCCCATTGTTGGCCACGAGCCTCCTCTACTTTCGAAAGTATTATGTACCTACTACTCTGACTAAGACTTTTGACATAGAGCTTATTTTCGAGTTTTTCGTCTCTCACAGATGAAGTTTTCTGTTTATATTATCCCTTAGTTAGCTTTAACAACACCCTGGCGAAAAGTTGAGGTGGTGACACTTCTATTCTTGATCCACACGGTTTAACGTACTATAAAATTATATTTATTAAATTCCTACGTAAGTAACAACACTTATGTAGCATTCCTTAAAACAAGCAGAACTAAAGACTTCATATAACTTGGTACAAGTATTTGGTCATAAAGCATACTTTGAGCGTGGGCCTTAGCGAGGAATGTCGTAACAAACATATAAGAACTTTGTGAAACATTGTGAACTACGTGATAAGATTAATTATAAGAGAGTTTCATAATAAGGCTGCCATATAAAGCGATCTTTATATATATATCTTTATATATATATCTTTATATCTTTATATAATACTAGCTGTCCCGGCAAACGTTGTTTTGCCAAACAAAAAAAAAAGGTTTAAAAATAGATGTTGGCCGATTCTCAGACCTACTGAATATGCATGTAAAATTTCATAAATATTGGTCAAGCCGTTTCGGAGGAGTACGGTAACTAACACTGTGACACGTGAATTTTATATATTAGAATATATATATCTTTATATATATATCTTTATCAATATGTGTACGACATAGCCCGAAGAGTTAGCACGCTGAAGTGGCAATGGGCAGGTCACATCGCTCGACGATCTGATGACCGTTGGGGACGGAAGGTCCTCGAGTGGCGACCACGAACCGGACGACGCAGCGTGGGGCGGCCCCCAACAAGGTGGACCGACGATATCGTCAAATACGCCGGGGGCCGCTGGATGCAGTTAGCGCAAGACCGCACGTTGTGGCGTTCTATGGGGGAGGCCTATGTCCAGCAGTGGACTAAAAAAGGTTGATGGATGGATGGATAAAGCGATCTTTAACATACACATAAAAAACTAGTCTATGTAGTATTTGTGTAATCTAATCATAAAATAAAGAAATATAAGCTTAGTATGCCATGAAAATGATGTGTAAAATGTCCGTGAATATAAAAAAAAACATTTAAGCTGTATCTATGCTGCATTTTTTTTCACCAACGACATAAGACGCTAATCGAAATAATTTTAAGGAAAACAGAAATTACTTCAAAGTAATTACAAAAATTAAAAAATTTTAATATTTCAGTAAAAATTACCAAATTTTTACTGAAATATTAAAATGTAAATTTAAACCTGTGAGATGTGTGATTTGATTCATATTAACAAACACAGAATTATTTATAAGATATTGATATTTTAGAGATAATATTATTAAAAGCAGTGAGAGACACCTCTTAGAAGTTAATAACTGCTTACGGAAAACCTAAAACTATATACAAAGTCAAAACACCTAGTCACCGTAGCACAATAGACCAAATACTCTCCTGAATCGAAGGAATTCCCAATAGTGGGACTTCAATGAGCAGAGAAAAGAAAGAATAATACCCAAGGTACAATATTGTAGCAGTTATTGTACTTTGGAAAAATGTGAAACTGCGCCGAATAACCCTAAAAGTGATAAACACATAGTTTTCTATAGAAATTTTATGTTGAAATATTATGGCAGCGTAATAAACTATGCTATAAATTGCAGATAAAATATGGATATTGCGTATATACGGAACTAATAAAAAGTTTTCATATTAATGTCTTTGATATAAGTTAAGATATTACAAGTTTACTCATTCCTTTCGCTACTACTTCTCTGACTGCTTTAAATTGTTTATATTATGTAGATAGTCAAGTAACAAAGAATATAGTACCACGTTGGGCGCCAAAAAATAATTTCTATATTATGCGTATACCCATATTTGAGCGACTTCATGAGACCACCTCGGTACTACTGTTTTATTATTTAAATACATAATATGTGCCTTTGAAATTTGAGGGTTTTCCTCGATTTCTTAGGAGATAACAATCAAATCCTGATTTGGAGCTAATGGGATCAAATGGGTAGCACCAGCTTTCAAATAAAAATAGAATCAATAAAATCGCGTCTCCTAGTTTAAAGTTATGAGGTAACCAACATTAAAGAAATACTTAAGGTTTTGAATTCAGAACCTGTACCTTTTTTTAAACTCGGATAAAAATGTTTTCCTCCAGTAAGGCTTGATAATTCTTTTAAAAATGTTTTGTGCGTATATTTATTTGATCTTCGAGTAAATAGTACCTAAATAATTTTTTATACCCGTATGACATAAGAGTGCCCTTGCCGGAATTAAACGCAAGACCAAAAAGTAATTTATAATTAATTTCAAATGTCTATTTTTAGTTAAATTATTATAAGGCTATTTTTAGTTAAGTTATAATAATTATAATATTATAAGGCTTTTATGCTTTGTCTATGGATTAGGCAAAAAAGAACAGATTTCTTCTCTTCTCTTATATTTATAAAACTAATTAGCTAGGCTAGACTTATAAAATTACTAGCTGTTGCCCGCGACTTAGTACGCGTGAAATTTAGAAATCAAATCTTAACAAACAGAAGTTTACTATACCTACCACTTGATAGATGGCGTTGTTTCCAATTTTTTTAAATCGCGCTATAGTTTCGTTCCACACATTAGCACATATGCTCGTCAAAATTTGTGCAGTGTCATCAGCTCTTTTTCACATTTATAAATTAGTTAAGATGTATTCAACTAGTTATTTCCCGCGACGTCACACGCGTGGAATTTAGAAAATATTGCCGGATTCTGAAACATTTTCACCTTTGCTTCGCTCCTATTGGTCGCAGCGTGATGTTGTAAAGCCTTCCGCGGCAAACATACTATCCAGCATTAAAGGATTTTTCATATCGGATAAACGTGCACCGGTTCCTGAGATTAGCGCGTTAAAACAAACAAAACTCTTCAGATTTATAATATTAATATAGATTCATTATTTTGCAGGCCTACACAATAAACTTATACTACAAAAATATAAACCACTAAGTACTATAGATATATCTTACCTGACTTCTTGTTTCTCTTACTTATGTGCTGGTCATTCTAAGAATCTTCGTTCTACTCATAATTTAACTCTTCTCTGTCCGTCGCATAAATCCGATTGTGTTAAATCTTCATTCCTTGTACAATCTGTTCAACTCTGGAACTCAATCCCTCTTGAGATCAGGATGGCGTCAACCAGATCTTCTTTTAAACGCAAAACACGAGAGTACTTTCTCCAAAACTTTGCTGATTCATCGTAAACAGTCTTATGAGGATACCAAAATTCTTCGTGCATTTTTCTACGTGCGAAGTTTTCATTGTTTCTTTAGATTGAATGGCTAGAGCTCTAATTTTTAAGTATATGTTTTTTCAATCGGTATATAATCTAGGATCGCATGAACTCAGAAACGCGATTGAAAAAAGTTTTCTCGATAGAAAATCTTAGCGAAACAACCTCTCTCATTTTTCATTTTTTTCATTTGTCGGTCTATTATCGCGTATTAACTAATGAAATAACTTTAAAAACATAAGTAACTATTATATATAGAAACACGTAAATCAGAATTAAAATATATTTAGTAGATTTTGAGTAAACAAAAAAAAACATCCCTAATTCTTCATTTTCTATACCTGCTAGCTGTGTTAATATGTACATGCCGACGATAATATTGATGTAGGCCCTTAATGATATAATTGTATTTAATCATATTGAGTGTATATAAATGTAGTATATTATGCCTGTATTTTATGCTAATTTATGTATTTTACTTAGTATAATAATCATATTGCATGTTTCTTTTAAGTTCGTAAAGCACCTACTACAAATGTCTCTGCATTACCCAGGGTTGACCGGTAGATAATGCTTTTAGCATTTAGTCCGCCTATATACCTAACTGTGCTGAAAGTTTTAAATAAATAATATAAATAAATATAGCTAGCTTGTAAGCTATCTAAATTAGTTGCAAACTGTCTCGCAACGAATTTACGTCGGTATCTCACACGAGCCCCGGGGCAACGCCCGGGTTACTCTTCCATGATTTATTTTGTTACATTTTAATTTTGCCGTGCTATCTCATCATCAGTATGTTTCTGAGCAAGGGGGATTCATAACCTTACTGAAATTCGTTTAAGTTAAATATGGGTATTATAGTGTTGTTCTGACCTTAACGTACTTGGTTACAATTATTAATTAATTGATTTTTGTAACCGGATTATTGGGATTACGTACAATAATTCGCTTAGTTCAATAACTTAGGATTCACTTGAAATTCTGAATAGTTTTAAATTATTGCATTGTCATTGGTACTTAATATGTTTACAAAATTTCGGATCAATTGGACTACTGCAAGTTGGTGAAAATTACTTTCAAAGATTCCGTTACATAGCTCAATAAATTATAATTTTAATTAAAAAAAAAGGAAAAGGAGACCCCATAAAGGGCTTAAGTGTTTGCTTTGAACATAGTAAGGACCCATTGGACACAAGTAGCGCAGAATCACACATGTTTTAGGGGCACTCCCTGCCTATGTCCGGCAGTGGATGGAGAAGGGCTGATGGATAATGTTTATTTTCAATACTAGTATTAAAAAGCTGAAGTGTTTCATTGTTTGTTTTAACGCGCTAATCTCAAGACCCGCTGGTCCAATTTGAAAAATTCTGTCAGTGTTAGATAGCACATTTATCGAGTAAGTCTATAGGCTATTTAACATCATGCTAGCATCAGTGAAAAATATAGCAGGCAACAGCTAGTAATGAAATAAAGATAGTATATTCAATAAGCCATCCCATAGCATCACAAACAACATGATTCATTGTGGTCAACATCACACATACACAATTTAGATACAGTGAAACCATATTTTATATGAAATTTATATTTTAACAAATATTTCATGTATTTGAGTTTGAGAAGGGTTGTAACCGTGAAATGTCAAACACAATTTTGTTGAAAACATTTCGTTTATATTCCCAACACACATGTTAACATACTCGTAGGAGACTTCAACCCCCGACCTCGGAAAACAGTGCCTTAAGTTTCCCACCTGAGCTGTCGTGGTACCCGTAATCGTTAAGCAATTTCTTTGATGTACCTACTATTTTATTACAATATGGAAAGCAACGGAAAAGTTTAAGAGGTCTCGCGTTTAAGGCTCCACCTGTCATTAGTATTGACTTAGTCAGTTTTACTATGTTATTAAAAAATTACTTTCAATGAGAGCTAAAACTGCAAGAAATAATGAAAAAATTAAAAATATTAGCAAAGCTGATAAAATGCGGTATTTTAGTGTAAGTAAATTTAGGATCGATGTAGAAGTTGCAAAAAAGCACATGCTGTTGTAGTCCAGTCAAATTACGGCTGAGAATGGGAAAAATAATCACTAAAATACCTAGTTTGGGAATTATGAAGGATCGATCGGGGGGTGTATTCTGAGCATATATTCCAATTTGAGGGAATCTAGGGAGGTCAGCTCAAGGTCATTTCGATGAAAACGCGTTTAATTCGATATCTCGAGAACGGTTAGTGTTAGGCAAAAAATTGTAGAGACCTTTTCTCTTTTAAATTAAATTTACTAACTTTTTTATCCGAAATTTTTTTTTTATCATCAATATTTTTCAATTTATTGCTTCTGATAGGCAAAAATTTTACTTTTTTTCCTCCCTTTTTTTATTTTTCGCCATTTTCTCCCCAACCGTTCAGTTTTATTACATTTTACCCGAATATGAAAGTGTTGCTCTTTTAATTATGAACAACTTAATATTTAAACTTTTTTCTGTAATGCCAATACCTTCGGAGTTATATATTACTTTACCGAGCGAAATCCATGCCACTGTCGCAATATCATCGACATCAGTGGGTATTTAGTATTTGAAAGAAATATTAAAGTATTCCATGATCATTTATTAGCCAACTTACCTGTATCAAAAGGTGAATTGATTAAACTATTAAAAAATTGAACTTCATTTAAATATTAAATATTGTAATAATTGAAATATCATTTAAATATTGTACTTTTTCAATTTGGGTATTTTTTATTCCATTCAATGGTATAATAATGTGAATAAGGATTAGAAAAAGAAGTAAACGAATAATTGAAACTGTTTCACACATTTATTGATAAAAAAATAGGTCATAAAATTGGTAAAATTAAGTACGCGAGGTCGATGGAAGTGAATCGTCAATATTAAAGGCCCTGACGGTATCGGGGCATACGTCGTCCTCGTCCATTGCGTCAAAAATATCATCGTTGACAACATTGGCGATATTAGAACAATAGTTCTCTCGGCAATTAGTGCAAATTACTGAGCAAAACAGGCCGGCCTTTCTACATCCGCACGCTTTGCCGCAGTTGGTTTTGCATTTGCACGCAAATCGATCTAAGCAAATCTTCCGGAGCTGGTTTCAGTGACATCAGTATCAGCTCCAATCCACGGGGGGTGCGACGCCAGCCCCACTCCTCGGGTTCCAGATAATTTTCGAGCCAGTATTGTATTTGGTAGTAATACCTCAACGAGTGAAAAAATGCGGCATCGGAGGTAGGAGGAAGGGATTGCAATTTAACCCTCCCACTGCTTGCCAATTTTCCTTGCCTTTCGGAAGCAATAAATTGAAAAATATTGATGATAAAAAAAGTTTCGGATAAAAAAGTTAGTAAATTTAATTTAGAAGAGAAAAGGTCTCTACAATTTTTTGCCTAACACTAACCGTTCTCGAGAAATCGAATTAAACGCATTTTCATCGAAATGACCTTGAGCTGACCTCCCTAGATTCCCTCAAATTGGAATATAAGCTCAGAATACACCCCCCGATCGATCCTTCATAATTCCCAAACTAGGTATTTTAGTGATTATTTCTTTCGGTAATTTGACTGGACTATTGAGATTTTCGTTTCTTTGGTCTGTTATTAAGACAGTTGCGTATCACCTGTTTTTAAAAAATAGACATAAATAGATCTGCAATATCCAAAGTAACAGAAGAGTCACATAACGGATCAGATATCAGAATTTAGACTTTTTTCCGTTTTAGCATCATTTTTGACTAATGCTTTACCCCTATTGGTCGCAGCGTGATGTTATTTAGCCTATAGCCTTCTTCATTAAATGTACTATCTTCAGCTTTATAATATCAGTATAGATTCATTAAGTATCTTTAAGGGGCCAGAACACAATGGCCAGTGATGGGCCATGCTTTGCAATGCACAACTGTAGGCCACGATCACTTGGTGCTCACACAATGGCGCACGGTTCGGCGAAACACGATGGACGTGGAGGTGCTCACGGCTGCGGCTATTTATTTATATACTGCTTACAAGTATTCAGAAGTGTGTACTTCCATAAAGTTATGAAAAAAAATGGTGCAAAAGGCGATGGTGGAATATATATGGCCTTATTCATAATGACTTATCGGAGGTTTAAAAGTTCGCTAAAATCGGTTAGCGAAAATTGTCAAAACTTGTTATTCATAATAGTCTTTTTACGCTAAAACGTTTATTATCTCTCCGATAAAATCTCCCTTTAAACCTCTGATAAGTCATTATGAATAAGGCCAATAATATTCAAATAAAACAAAAATATATAATATTATTTATTTATATTTATTTATAAACTCTTTATTGTACACCAATAAATAACAATATTAATCAAACAATTCTAAAGAAACAGAATGTACAATTGGTAAAATAATATTCTAATAAAAAAAATATATAATATTCAAATACTAGCATGCATAAAAAAAGTGCACTATCCCGGCCAGCGGTCCGTGAAGACCTAAATAATGGGCGATTGTGTGAACACCTTAGGCCACGCTACGCCACGATTCCTTTGCAGTGTGTCCAAAAAACCGACAACTTCCCGGTTGCACGCCACGATGGACAATTGTCCGCCATTATATACCATTAACCCCTGTACACAATGGCGATGGTGTGCAGTTGGCCAGCATGGGCCATTGTGTACTGGCCCCTTTAGATTAGTGCTTGCTTCAATAACATTTACATTTACTAGCAACTTGTATTAAACTATATTATAACTTTTTACTTTACTAATATTTCTTTTCATTCGATAACAATACATAACAATTTATCAGATCTATCTTCACGTCGTACACAGAGAGTAATATTTTTTTAACAATAAAATAGTTCGAAGTCACCACCACATACAGTTATATTTATTGTAACGAATGCTGGTACCTTTTGGTTATTTATTTATATATGTAGACACAAAATTCCATTCATGAGGAAACCATTTAGGTGAAATACGACAGAATATAATTATGTTCACGTATCCTGGGTTAAGGTATCTTCACATTAAACACACACTTTGAAGCAGTAAGATAAGGAAGAAAGATGAATAGGATTTGAATGAAAAACTGATGAATATAAATGCTGATAGCTGAAAAGGACTGTAAAGACTAAAAGAAAAGAAGGATGAAATGCATGCGAGGTAATCATAGATAGCAGATAGAAAGAAAATTATAAATAAAATTATACGATAGAAAATCACGGCTGCTGTAATAAACCAAAATAAAAATAAGCGTTGAAAAACAACATATGTCATTTAGTATTTTTGCCTGGAAAGTTTTCCGGAAGTTTTGAAAATTGGTGATTTTATAGATTTTGATGTGCTCTTTCCTCTTTCTTTGAAATTTGGAAAGAGCACATCAAAATCTATAAAATCACCAATTTTCAAAACTTCCGGAAAACTTTCCAGGTAACCCTTAATTTTTTCGACCAAATGACTGAATCAATACCATTCCTCATTTTTTTAGAACAATTGCAAGCAAACCGCAACTGTTGTAATTCACTTTATAATTTTTTATTGTGCTTGGCATGCTAATAATCTGCATGCTGATATTTGGTTTATATTGTGTCCTTAGAAATAACTCGAAATAGACTTTACTTTGTTTTATTTAATTTTTCGGTGTAGTTCAGAAGAAGCCCGAAATTAGAATAAATGCTGTAGCAATGAGCTCTTTGAGAATTACGTGTGGTGTGACTATGAAATATAGATTAAGAAATGAAGTCGTAAGAGAACGTTGGGGTCTGAAAGAGGATGTAGTTACTAAGGTGGAGAAAAGTATGCTTAGTTGGTTTGGCCAAGTGGAGAGGATGGATGATAGTCGATGAACGAAAGGCATATACACGGCGTAGGTGAGTGGGAATGCTAGGAGAGGACGCCCGAGAAAAGTAAACTCTGATATCATCACAGGTATACTTCAAAAGAGTCAAGTGCATAGCACTTACAACCGTCGGGCATGTATGAGATGTATGAGTGTGGGTGAAGCCAAGGAAGTATGTTTGGATGGTAGCAGATGGCGCTCTATCTATAGTCTCTGCCTACCCACATGGGAAAATGGCGTGATGTTACGATGATGATGTAGTTTTTAAGTTTTTATAAACTGAAATATACAAATACACATACAAGACACGCGTGTGAAAAATAACCATTGTTAGACAACCTAGAAAATGTCAGTTAAACATACATTGTGAATGTACCTTTACCATCAGAACATGTTCTAAGTGCACGGTTTCATTGCAAATTTGTCTCCGAGCTCCGCCGCGGGAACAATTTGGGCTAATTACAGTGAAACAAAGACTAGTACTTGAGACTTAAGACGGTACGATACCAAATTATGCTCCATACAAAAGTATCCATATCATACTTCCGTTTTTTCTTCGCGAAAGTTAAGCCGATTTTAATAGTTTTTGTTATATTATAGATAAAGAGTATATCTATGCTTCTATCACTTTCTTTTTTTCAAAACATAATAACTAAAAGAAATATGACGATCCGAAAAACCCTCTTTTTTCGGTTTTCTTTAGATAAAGTTGCAGCGTCTATCACACAAATTTGGTAAAGTTTTACCACAAAAAAAGTGATAGAAGCATAGATATACTCTTTATCTATAATATAACGCAAAAACTATTAAAATCGGTTTAACTTTCGCGAAAAAAAACGGAAGTACGAAACGTCTTTTTTCAAAGAATTTGTAGGTAAAATCCGCTTCGTCTATATTTGTCCCTTTCAGCGCGGCCGGCGCTCGGAAATAGGGATAGCAATACCTAAAGCAAATACCTAAATGAGGAGTACAGTACCCTCTTAATAATTAATGTAGTGCACTTTTGTGTGTTCTTGCAACTTGCAGACCTATTGTTAAGACTACTTGGGCCTTACTGATCAGAATGTCACAGATAATTAGAACTTAGCTGTGTTAAGGAAATATTAGAAATTGAATGATGATTGTGTAAAGGCTCATCTGGACCTTTGAGTAAATACCATTTAGTTAAAATAGACCAAAAGCTTCATAAAACACGACCAATATTTCAGCGACTTATAAAAACCGGTCAAGTACGAGTTGGACTGGCAAACAAAGGATTTCTTACCTTTATTATCTTAATTTTATTCCTCATACCGGCCCTCAATAACATCATATAAAGGCATCCCTAATAACGGGATATGGGATATGGGCAGAGAACGATGAAAATGAGTATTAGTTGTCGTAGCATCAAGTGATATACACAAACTTAACACTGAAATTATCAAAATGTTAATAATTTTTCTTTAGCTGTCACTATTCCAGAGATACTGGTTGACGACAGACGAACGGCTGTCAACTTGAGACGAGACACTTATATTGAGACGAAAGTCTCAATACTAGTGTCTCGTTTACCTTTGGTACGGAACCCTAAAAAGGTAGTAAATTCAATTCGATATCTGAAGAGCTTAGAAAAATATTTGCCATTCTTCATAAATTATTTTCGATAACTGGTCCTATGAAGTAAAACTTTGGAAGTATATTCTAAAGACCCACAGGTGCCTAAATAATACAATAAAGTGGAACATTAAAAGTTACTATTTTAACTTTACATGGAACTTTGGATATGAAAAGAAACATGAAATAAATCTCGTAACTTTCTATGGATAGTTGAGTATCCAAAGAAAACGCTAAATCTTTGTGTTGCATATTTCCTTATAACAGCAAAATCTACTATAAAGTGCAATAATGTAAAACTGTGCATACGGCTTTCGGACGTTCGATCAAACAACACATACGACCGTTTTACAGTTGGCTGGCTTTGAATAACGAGCTCAGAGCTACGCTTGTGACCGTCGACATTTTACATGTTATACACTTTCCCTAGATACCGCTGACTGTGATGCGGTTTCTGTCGAAAACTGTTTTGTTGTAACTACATCATTATCATCATCGTTTTGTTGTCCTACATCATTAACATTTATTTTTAAAGAAAGAAAGAAAAAGATTTTTCTTGCAACTTACAAGAAAAGAAATACATAGAAACAAGAGGTAAATAAATAAAATAAATAATAAATATTCATGGACATTTTACACAACGTCCTCTGGTCCCAAACTAAGCTTATATGCTTGTGTCATGGGTACCAGAATACGGATAGAATACATATACTACTTTTCTTTTGTAAAAACATACTAATAATACAGAAAAACACCCAGACGCAGAACAAACATTTGTATGACAATTAGTATAATCACACAAATGATTGTCCCGAGCGGGAATCGAACCCGCGACCTCTTGATTGGCAGTCCGTTACATGAACCACTTAATCACGAGTCTCGTCACGGAAACAGAACGTAATATATCTTAGTCACACAAATAATTAACTGTACAAGATTCGAGTCTATCTAGCAACACAGTAGGCAGCTACGTTTCTACTACGCCTATACGCAACAAAATACAAATAAAAAAAGGTTAAGTTTTTTCTCAGCTTAGATATTTGTAACGGAAATTCCTAGAAGACGATTTATATCTCGCTTAAAAGGGCAGTTATTCATACCCAAACAAATGGAAAGTTCCTGATAAAATATGCAATGGAGTAGGCAAAAAATATTTTTGTTATTTCATTTTGCGCCAGTAAGCTTCAACAACATAAAACTTGTTGTATTAAAATTACTTTATCAATTTATTTATTAGTCAGGTTAACAAACAGTCATTTTAAATCAAAATCAAAAGAAACCGCTTCATAAGACCACCTCGGTAGTATAATTCTTTGATTATTTAAATACATAATGTGAGAAAACAATGTGTGTGTATTTGTAATTTAAGGGCTTTCCTCGATTTCTTGGAAATAACCATCAGATCCTGACCTGGTGCCAATTGGGCTACACGGAAAGCACCACCTTTGAAATAAAAAAATAATCATTAAAATCGATTCGCTCAGTTAAAAGTTACCAACATTAAAACCAACATTAAAAAAACATACAGACGAATTAAGAACCTCCTCCCTTTTTGAAGTCGGTTAAAAAGCAATAAATATTTATTTCTACCACATGACATCCGTAATAAATTTGGAATAATTGAAAAACCAAAACTAATATCACGTCACATAGATCAATGGCAATCAAATTTCAAAGCCAGATCTGTCCGATATACAAAATAAATATCAAAACGCTTTAATTTGTGGCTCACCAAAAATTCTGCAATGACTCTGTATGTGGTTATTTATTTGTCCAATTCAACTATTAGTAAATTATCTAGCTACTCCCAGTTTTATTTTAATAAAAAATAAAATATTTATGGATGAATCACACGACGTCCTCTAGTCTCAAGCTAAACTTATACACTTGCGTTATGAGTACCAGTAAACACCTTGACGTATGTAGTACAAACATTTGTATGACATTTATAAATATCACACAAATTATTGTCCCGTGCGGGAATCAAACCCGCGAATTCGTGAATGGCAGTCCGTTACATGAACCTACTAGGCCACGAGGCCCTTCAACTTTGTTTAAAGAAAGAAAGAAGAAAGAAAACACATTTATTAGATACACACATACAGAAGCACAAGTTACACATACATAAATAAGCCAGCAATCAAAAAGAATAATACAAAACAATAAAATAAATGAATAAATACAATCAACAACAAAAAGCAAAATAAATAAATAATTAGAATGGATACAATAAAAAAGCGGTGTATCTAAAAGCTCCAGCTCAGCGTATGCCATGATGCAACGTTAGATCACGGCGCTGATTTTCAGCTGAAGCTGAAAAGTGCCTCACGGACGCAAACACGGGAGAAATACATACTTACATATAAATTATATTAAATTATAATTATATTTATAATATAATTATAATTATATATTAAACTAGCTGACCCGGCAAACGTTGTTTTGCCATACTAAAAAAAACCAAAAAGGTTTGAAAAATAGATGTTGGCCGATTCTCAGACCTACTGAATATGTATGTAAAATTTGAGAAGAATCGGTCAAGCCGTTTCGGAGGAGTACGGTAACTAACACTGTGACACGTGAATTTTATATATTAGAAGATATAATTAAATTATATTAAAACTTATTATGATAATTTTAATTAATGAAGTATAATTATGAAACATTTTCTAGACGTCTACTCGGCTCAACGACAATTGTGTATTTCTTCATAACGTTAAGCCATTCTCAATGGTTACAGTACTATAAAGAGTTTAGACGTGCAGATGAAGGCTATTGTTCCGATGTTTTCCTAATTGTTCTGTTTTGCTTTTGGTTTTGTTTTATTTTAGGTTCATTTATTAAATGATTTTAAAATAAAATATTTTCTAACACTTGCGCGACTCATTTGTTTAAATGAAACTACTTATAAGGGATTCAGACGCGTGTATTTGTTTTAAATTTTAGCCTGACGTTTCGGAGACTTTGCAGTCACTATGGTCACGGACAGGACTGAGCTGTAAAGTATCTTCTATGAACAGGTTTTACAGGGTTTGCCCACATTTATTTTGATTTTAATTTTTACTTGACGATAAAGATAGACTTTTACTATATAATTTTTATGAGTAAACTAACTAGTTATAAAACAGATTACTGATTTACTTCCACTCCTATTATTACTGGACAAGTTCATACTAATGTCTTCATGAAAATATTTTTGAACTAACTTTATTTCCTTCAAATCTCAAATATCTAGAGGATTATCGAGCCAAATGCTTATGGCTTATAACGATGTTTTTCCATTAAGAATATTTTTAATCTCTCACAAAAATCTGTTACAAAAATCATAAAGGTAAGGTTTGTTTTTAACATATCTGTTTTTAAGTATATAATAAGACTACTACTGGTTGTTTTTTTTTAAATAAAATAAATAAATAAATATTCATGGACATTTCACACATCGTCCTCTGGTCCCAAGCTAAGCTTATTATGCTTGTGTTATGGGTACCAGAATACGGATATAATACATATACTACTTTTCTTTTGTAAATACATACTTATAATACATAGAAAACACCCAGACGTAGTACAAACATTTGTATGACATTTATGAATATCACACAAATAATTGTCCCAAGCGGGAATCGAACCCGCGACCTTGTGAACGGCAGTCCAGTACATGAACCACTACGCCACGAAGCCCGTTTTTATTTTGATTCTCCGTATGGTGACGGATTAAGAATAAAACTGTCGCCACTCCATCTCCTTCCGAGGGTGCTGTAAAAGTCAGCTAAGGGATATTGAAAACAGATAACATCTTCTGTGAGAGTCGGAAAACTCAAAAATAAACCTGGTCAGCGCGGCACAGTAGACCGTAATCCCTTCAAAAGTGGAGGAGGCCTGTGTCCAATAGTGGGAGGTAAATGGGCTGGAGAGAGATATGTAATTGGGTACAGTTATTCTATTCGTAATCTTAAAACTATATACTGAACCTTTGAGCGTTAAACCAATAGGAGTAGTTTTATACGATCTTCTCTTTAACAAAACATATCGAAAAGATTGGTAGTGAAGTAACGCATACAAACACACTAACGTAATATAAGTAATCTAACTTTGAGCATATTTGACGGGTTTCGTGGTAGAGTGGTTCATGTTACGGACTGCTGATCACGAGATCGCGGGTTCGATTCCCGCTTGGGACAATCATTTGTGTGATATTTATAAATGTCATACAAATGTTTGTACTGCGTCTGGGTGTTTACTGTGTATTAAATTTCCATGATTATTTATAGTTATATAATTATATTTATTATATTTGAACACACACCCATTAAAAGATGGTAATGTCTGTACATTTTGAATATGAGCGTTGCTCTCGTACGTTGTTTAGCAAACTGTAATGAACCATAGTATGTCGGTGTTAGGTTTTGTGTTTGTTAAGTCATTGACACAAAACAGCACCTTAAGAAATTTAATGGTAGTACGTACCTACCATTCGCCAATTTATATCCGAAGATTAGATAAATTCTTTGTTTATTTTAAATACTCTTTAAAATAAAAATAAACATTTTATTTCCAAGAAATAACGTGTTGTTCTTCAACCTTCCTAGCAGGAAGCATTTTATTTTTATAATTCAATGAAATTTCCAAATAAAAAGACATTTTCCTTTAAGAATAAATTTAAAAAACCGTTTCCAGTACTTCTGAGATGGTAAATTAGGAAAACATGATTAATTTGTTGTAATACAAATATTTGTTTCTGCAAAATAACGAGAGATATCACGTGTTGTTATTCGCCGGTTCACATCAGCTAATGTCTTTATCAGCTTCAACCGGCCTTCCCCAACGTTGCATCTTCGACATCAAAATTGCCAGATAGAAATTTAGCGAACCAGTTCTGGCACTGGCGTACTGTCAACATACCTTCACCATACACATCAGTCAATTTCTTTCTGGATTGAACAGCATTTTTACCCTTTCTGTAGTAAAACAGTAAGATATGTCGAAAATGCTGCTTATCGCTCTCCATATTTAAAAGAGTACCAACCAAAAACTACTGCGTAGAATTAATCGGAATTTTTCACACACAAACCTTGCTCTTAAAGCTCTTAAAGCATATAAAAATTATACGGCTTAAATGTGAAGATGGGTGCAACAGAATGCAATTAAATCCTCTGTCGGGAAAAAACGAAATGACTTTCCGAACAACCTAATGTATATTAATAATAAATAATAATAAATAATTTATTGCCAAAAAGTTCATACAGTTTTTACTTAAAGCTAAGCTAAGAAATATGACACAAAATATACATAAAACAATAGCTCCCGATGCCGAACTAGGTAAAAACCTGTGTTTCAGCCCTCGGTGCAATATATGTATATTAATGTCAATACATTTGATTGACAATCCCTATTTTGTCATAATTACCATAAACAATGGACAGATGTAAGCATCAGTAAATAAGGAATATTAATCTTATTTTAGTTTATGGTCTTTAGATTCTTGCATAAATAAAATAAATAAATAATTATAATTGCTTATGTTGATAAAAAATAATATGCAATAGCTTTACCGCGGCAGTCCCCGAGTGCCACACGTCTTTTTTTTATAAAGTTGTTGCTCGCTTCATGCACTGTATATTTAGAATGACCTGCACAGTTTTTTCTGGGTTTCTTTCAATGTTAAAATCTTTCCATCTGTTTTTTTCCTCAATTTCTTCAAAATGCACATACGCTAAACTTTATATTTTAGTCTGATCGGACTACATTATACATATATAATATTAATACATCTAAACACATTTGCAGGAACGTCGTTAGAAAGTGGGACGGGTCACTAGTTACATAATATTTACATAATACAAGAAAAAATATCTAAATCAATCTAAGATATCAACGACAATCCCTAAAGGAAATTACCATAAGATAAAAACTTCAATTATTTAACTTCTATCCCAAATCGATAAGACTTGTTCTTCGTCTGGTAATTAAGAAGTTTATATTGGACACTTAGAGCATTTATCCAACAGGAGTTGGTATTGACAGGTGACCTCGAAAAAAAAAGATACAAAAGCAATGCTCATACCACATTGTAGTTGTCAGACAATGTTTTCTGGAAAGGTGTATCTGTGAGGTTTTTGTATGGTGCGTGCTTAAGGCCTGTCCACACGGAGTGTTGTGTCAGTATTGCGTTTTTGCAATGATGATACGCATATGCTGTAAAGTATAGCTATCAGGACCCACAAGCTCCGAGATGTCGCGGCGTTATTAAATTCCGTAGCAGCAGTAACGCACATGCGACTGCGTAGGTGCTAACCTCCACCTGCTTTATCTGGATAGGGTTTAGTCGTATGTGCGTTACGTCGTGGGACGACTTATGCACTGTGTATACGTTATGATTTTTAGTTTTTAATTTGACGTAGCGACAGCTCTACATAGACGCAAGGCTTACGACAACTACAGTGTGAAATGGCCCTTAGTACTTAAAACAACGCAACGACAGCGCTATGTTGACATGACGCCCCGTGTGAATTTGTCCTAATAGAATCATGTTAGTGTTTATGTTATTTTGTGTGACAAAAAAAAACAGATAACTACTCCTATTGGTTCCATACTTGAAGATTAGCCCTGATAAAACTTAGAAAGTTGGTCTTGATGTTCTTAATAATAAAAATGTTTGTGGACTAACTTCATTTTCTTTTGGTTTGTAGTGTCCAGGGATTATTGTGACAGGTACTTAAGAATGACATGTTTTCATTAAACTAAAGTTACACGTCTATCACATTTTATATACTTTATAAAATATTATAAGTATCACGTTTTCATATAAATACTTTTTTTATATTTTAGGCTCTCATTCAAATTTATTAAAGTTATTAGAATTAGTAACCGTAACAACTGATCGTAGGAGACACTTAAGAGGGTACTGTACTCCTAATTTAGGTATTTGCCTTAGGTATTGCTATCCCTATTCCCGAGCACCGTGCTGAAAGGGACAAATATAGCTGAAACAGATTTTACCTACAAATTCTTTGAAAAAAAAGACGTTTCGTACTTCACGTTTTTCTTCGCGAAAGTTAAACCGATTTTAGTTGTTTTTACGCTATATTATAGATGAAGAGTATATCTATGCTTGTATCACTATATAGAAGAATATATTATTAGAAGAGTATATTTTTTTTGGTAAAACTTTACCAAATATGTGTGATAGACGCTGCAACTTTACCTAAAGAAAACCGAAAAAATCGGGATTTTCGGATGTTCATATTTCTTTTAGTTATTATGTATTGAAAAAAAGAAAGTGACAGAAGCATAGATATACTCTTCATCTATAATATAGCGTAGAAACAATTAAAATCGGTTTAACTTTCGCGAAGAAAAAACGGAAGTACGATACCCATATTTTTGTATGGAGCATAATTTGGTATCATGCCCTCTTAACCGCTCAGTCCCATCATGACCCTCGATGACTACAAAGTCTCCGAAACGTCGGGCTAGAAATTAAATCATTAATACGCGTCTAATTCCGTAAAAAGTGGTTTTTAACCAACCTCAAAAAAGTAGGAGGTTCTCCAATTCATCTGGATGTTTTTTTATGTTTGTTATCTCATAACTTTTAACTGATCGAAGTGATTTTAATATTTCTTTTTTTATTCGAAAACTGAACCCAAAAACAACAAATCAACAACGAATTCTGATATCAACAGCTAAAATGGGAAACATCTTTGTAACAAACAACATTGAAATATAATACTTTGTAAAAGTATATTTCCTTTTGTGTTGAAGTTCCGTTCCACTGCGCTTTGATCTGAGAGTAAAATAATCTCAGGAAATACTAGCAGACCACTAAGTTACATTTTCAGTGGAATTTTAAGAACTAAAGTTATGTTCAAGAACTAGTCAACAGTAAACTTTTAGTGAGTATAGCAATCAATAATCTATTTACTTCAAACGCTAAAAAACATGCTTGAAAATCCTGAATATATTTTTAATTATTCTATTGTTTGGATCGTAGCAGATGGCGCTCTATAGTCTCTGCCTACTCCCATGGGAAAAAGGCGTGACGTTATGATGATGTATTGTCATCAATACTTAATACGTGTGCAAACTTTCAGATTCATCCGACTACTGTAAGTGGGTGAAATTGAAAATCACTTACAAAGATTCCGTTACATAGACATTGATAGATACGTTCCGAATTTAGCGTCTTAACGTCTAACGAACTGACTGACTTATAAGCTCATAGACAAAATTACCGAATATAAGACACTAGCAATGCCCGCGATTTCACACCAGACCTTAATAAAACTATACAAAAAAGCCATCTTCATTTATCTTTTTTTTATTTTATTTATTTACATACTTTGAGCTTATATCTTCAAAACTACGCATCGGATTTTGTTGCGATTATTTTAATATGTATGATTTTTTTTTATTTAAGGGCCTACATCAATATTATCGTCGACATGTACCTATTAACACAGCTAGTACGCATAGAAAATGAAGAATTAGGGATATTTTTATTGTTTACTCAAAATCTACTAAATATATTTTAATTCCGGCTTACGTGTTTCTATATATAATAGTTACCTATGTTTTTAAAGTTATTTCATTAATTAATACGCGATAATAGACCGACAAATGAAAAAAATAAAAAATAGAGAGGTTGTTTCGCTAAGGTTTTCTATCGAGAAAACAATTTTCAATCGCGTTTCTGAGTTTATGCGATCCTAGATTATATGTTGAAAAAATATATACTTAAAAATTAGAGCTCTAGCCATTCAATCTAAAGAAAAAATGAAAACTTCGTACGTAGAAAAATGCACGAAGCTATTTTGGTATCCTCTTAAGCTCACATAGGAACGTAGATACAAAAGTAACAACTTTATATAAATACACGCGTCTGAATCCGTAAAAAGTAATTTTATTTATCTGTATTTTGACCTTAACTGATCTAAAATGAAGATTTATTATTTAATCTATGTATATTCGACGGGCCTAGTGGTGTAGTCGTTCACACAACGGACTGCCGATCACGAGGTCTCGGGTTCGATTCCCGGTCAGGACAATCATTTGTGTGATGTTTTTAATTGTCATACAAATGTTTGTACTGCGTCTGGGTGTTTACTATGTATAATAAGTATGTATTTACAAAAGAAAAGTAGTATATGTATTCTATCCGTATTCTGGTACCCATAACACAAGCATATAAGCTTAGCTTGGGACCAGAGGACGTTGTGTGAAATGTCCATGAGTATTTATTTATTTATTTATTTTATTCTAAAGGTTGGCTTGTTGATCTACAAATCCTAAAATAATATTTTAATGATCCATACCACAAAGTACAGAAATTAGCAAAATGTTATATTATCGTAACATTTTCGGATTAATATTAGCATCTTTTAACTTCTAATATTGTTATAAGCTATTTTATACAACCGTTGTGTAGCTTTCTCATAACTAAATATACTCTTTAAGTTAATCAGAATACGTTTACAAGTATACATAATTAAGTTATTTATAAATAATTTTAATGTTACTTTTCCATACTAAACGTTGACAAATATTTGAATTCGAAATTCAAAAGACAACTACAAAAAATAACTAAAATATCAAAAAAAGAAGAATACTTTGTCACCTTTGTGTGAGTATGTTAGGGTAGGCCTGAGAATCAGCCGACAACAAATTTTATATCCCTAGGGCACAAGGGTTGTAGTCTTGTATTAAGTACACAAGTGAATCTGCGGGACATAATTATGCTAGAAAACTCTTTAAATTGCCTATTCCTACACTGCATTGAATTTGCTTTCACTCAATAAATATTAATTCAAAACAAAAACATACATTACATACGATACACCCAAAACATACGCCAAAACCCTTTCCCAATTTACTATATTATTTGTGTTATCTTTATATTTGTACAGCTGGTTTTACCTTAGAGCATTGATCCAACAGGAATTTACATTATGGGGCGATATTTGCAGAAAATGGTGAGAGAACAATGATATACTCCTTGTATACTGACACCGTCGTGTATTAGTGTGTGCAAAGCGATTTAGGTGGGACGTGGGTAGCGATCAATGAAATGAGGTTAGGTATAGTGTTTGGGTGGCACCCCTCCGACGCGCCTGTTAGTTTTTTCAAAGCTAACAACAATTGAAATACTTAGAATTAGTACGTTACTTATAATAACATACTGGCCCAAAAATTATAATTTCTGACATAATTTATATCTCTTTAAAAAATCTCCTGCAAGTATTATCTTCAAAACACAAACAGAAACAAATATTAATATTAATTTTACGATAATATTTTAGAAAACAACACGCATACACGTAATCTTGAATATACAACAGTACCAATTCTACGAGCACAACACTAAGCTTAACTAAAAAATGAGAACAATTATGGTGGATTTTGATTAATTGGCTATTTCGTTGTGCACATTTTAAATAATTTAAATCGTTAGGCTATATTATACAGATTTTCTAAAAAAGAAATCCGGCTAACATTGCCGAATTGTGTTGTTGACACTATCAATTTTCATTTTTGAGTTAAGTTTAGTTTTTCACGTAAAATCAGTACCAATGTTCAGTTGTAGCTTTAACCAAAAAATTACAGAACCCCTAGAATTACTGCTACTAGTGTTACGTGTATGGGTCTGTTACTCATTAGTTTCTAAAGCGCAACAACAGCAGCTCCTGTTGGTTTAATACTCTGTGGGTTTAGTCATACAACGAGATACGAAAATTAAGTTTCCGAAACAATATTTTGGGAGATACATTTTATTATGACGTATTACTTATAAGCATATAAATAATAATAATAAATAAATAAATATTTTGGACATTTCACGCAACGTCCTCTGGTCCCAAAGTAAGCTATATTTCTATGCTTGTGTTATGGGTACCAGATACGGATATACTACATAAACTACTTTTCTTTTGTAAATACATACTTATAATACATAGAAAACACCCAGACGCAGAACAAACATTTGTATGACTAGTATAAACATCACACAAAAGATTGTCCTGACCGGGAATCGAACCCGAGACCTCGTGTTCGGCAGTCCGTTATATAAACCACTACACCACGAGGCCCGTCGAAATAATATCATGTATATAGGTTTCTATTGAGAACAATTAAAATATACTGTAACAATTCAATGAAAGGCCAATCCTGATGCGTCAAAAACCTAACCTAAACTAACTAAAATGAAAACAACTATGGTGTATGTATTTTGATTAATTAGCTATTTCATTGTACATACTTTTAGCAATTTATTATCTGTTATTGCTTAATTCTTTTATTGTTTCGTTCCCAGCAGTGGAACATTAATGGACTGGATAGTTATGCCATTAGAACTTATAAACTTGGAAATTGTTATTAATTAACATTTTGTTTTTTATTATCTTTGTTTGCTTGTTATAAAATAAAGTCGTTACTTTTGTATGTATGTCGCTATGTGAGCGAGCGAGAGATATCCCTATCTTCAAAACTGCGCAGCTGATTCTGATGCATTTTTTTTAAGTAATGCAATGGGTCAAGGCTTCTAAATTCTAAATTTAAAATTTGGTTTCTAAATTCCACGCTTACGAAGTAACGGACAACATCTAGTTTCAAATAAAGTATATTATCTTGTCTTGTCCTTTATATAAAAGGTTATTATTGAGTACTTTTTGTTAATTCTATATTTACAGAGGATATTTTTACTGTTGGATATTTATGTTGTCTCAGAAATTGCTTTTATTTTTTGCAATTCATTTACATGGAACGATTTTATAACGATAAATAAACGATATGTTTAGTCAAGATTGTTACCACGTGTACTAATGGAATGTTTCAAAATTGATTCTCATTCTCAAAATACAAACGTGTAAAATAAGTAAAAAAATGCTATTAAATGTTGTTAATTCAAAGATAACTTACTCTTTTTTCAAAGATAACTTACTCTAAACTAGGCAGCGGATTTTGATGCAGCTTTTTTAGGTAGACAGAGTGATTCAATAGGATGGCTCTTTGTATAATTTGGTAAGATTTAGTTTCTAAACTCCACGCATACAAAGTCACGGGTGCTATTTAAAATAAAATTATTTTACATTGCTTACAAGTTTATATTATTCCAGCTACAAAATTTCTCATTTCAGTATTAGAAACTAAATAATTTATCGTGATTTTCTCGTTTCTCAGAATAAACGCTATTTTTTTGGGGACAAAATTTATTTTTGTGTTTGTTCCGTTCAACAAACAATGTGTTTGCTCTCTAAGTAATGTGTTATAGTAAAAAAGTCAACAAATGGCCGCCTCCCAGTAGGCTAGCTATGTCATAGGCAACAATACAATATTATTTTGTCAAATACATACATCTATTTTTGGACTTACTATTTTTATCATTTTTAATACAGAGCTATCATTTCGAAATCGTTGCACGAATTAAGAGGGCACGATACCAAATTATGCTCCATACAAAAATAGGGGCATCGTACTCCCCTTTTTTCTTCGCGAAAGTTAAACCTATTTTAGTGGTTTTTAGGGTTCCGTACCCAAAGGGTAAAAACGGGACCCTATTACTGAGACTTCGCTGTCCGTCCGTCCGTCCGTCTGTCACCAGGCTGTATCTCAAGAACGGTGATAGCTAGACAGTTGAAATTTTCACAGATGATGTATTTCTATTACCGCTATAACAACAAATACTAAAAATAAAATAAAATAATTATTTAAGGGACCCATACAACAAACGTTATTAGTATCGAGCAAGAAACGGTAAAAAAATTATGTTTGTTGTATGGGAGCCCCCCTTATAATGGTAATGTAACTCGAAAATTTCATGTTAAAAGTTATGAAACGTATGTACATACGTACATGTACGTATGTATGTACGTACGTAGTTATTGTTTAGTAATTCTAGTACAGTGTGGACTGATTCGGGATATTCAGATTTAAATTTGTTCTGTTGGCATGGTTTCCGACTTAGAGATCCGTCGCGTGGCTATGCTAAAAATATATAAAAGAAAAAGTTTTTGTGACTGAGTACAACACCGCATACCCTGTGTCATATTCCTGTGCACGCCACTGTGGTCTTGGTTAAAACGTAAGTCAATGTAATGAAGGGGGGTTTGTAATCAAGTGACGGCTAAGCGATCCCTATTAGATGCCGCTATGACGATAATCTGGGATCATCTTGTTAAGTTGTTTTACAGGGTCATTGGACAAAGGGTCTAAACTTTGAGGACGGTTTACATAGTGTGTTGGAAGAAATAATTATGCGCTTAAAGTCTTTAAATAAAAGGAATAGCTTTATTGTTATGAGTGCAATTAACTTCATTGTGGACTAGCTATGATATGATAGCCTGCGAATTCAGCTATTTTATGCTCCGGTCCATATTTTTAAGCGTGATGGTATATAACTTATGTGGTATTCTGATCTGTATACTATACAATACAGATTACGCATTACGGGATTTTTTTAAGGGCACCAACATTTGAAGAAACCATGTGTTGCGTTATATTGAGTAATGCACTTTCGTTGGTCGTGACAAAATCACACGCCGAATTCTCTCTCATACATAAAATTGTCATAGATATGCTCGTTGGCGCATAATATGTTCGATGTACATTGATTGCCTTGCTTACGGAGTGGAATCTATTGAAAATAATCTGTAAATAAACTCCAAGAATAATGCTTTATCTCTTGTTTTGACGCAAAATAGTAGTTATTTTCTTACATTTGTAGTAGCACTAATAAATCATAGCATATCTGTCAACGAACAAGATTATCTAAATAGAATTTTTTACAGCTGGCGTGGCTCCAAATACTAATAGGTATCAGGTTTTCACATTTTTATAAGGATTTCTTCAACTAAAGCTACGTTATGGTCAGTGGAAGAGAATATTCTAGACACTTTGAAGCGGTTTTTAGCTTACATATACTCGTCTTGAAAGTTAATATTTTGCACTTATTTTGGCGCCTTGCGGAAAAATAGGTGAAAGTTAATTTTTATGCCCCATGCACACACTGTTAGAAAAAATCGACACCCTGAAGTTAGCTCGTCTATTATTATAATAATTTTTCTATTATCATACCAAAGAAGTACATATGTTTTATGTACATATATGTTGAAGAACTGTTTTAATTGCATACATAAATACATAACTACATACGTTTTCTTTTTGGTTTTGTTACCTATGTTTTCTATACGATTTTATGCTTTATTATTGATTTGGTTCACAAAAGACTAAGTACTCTTTTAAATTGAGCTATGTTTAAGAATAAAATACGGTTTCCTTTCTGAATTATCATCACCATCATACCATCACATCCTTTTCCTATGGGGGTAGGCAAAGATTGTCTTACTCATTATCTCACTGTTGGGTCTGTGCCCAACAGTGAGATAATGAGTAAGACAATCCTATTCCACTTTAGGAGGGTTTTTGGTCTACCATGCCTCACTGATCAGGCAAGTTGGTATAAGGTTTAGTTTCGAGTTGTCTGCATTTAACAATAATAATAAATACATGTTTACGGACAGTTAACAATAGATATTACCTGTTGATAATATCTCTTATTGGCTCTTACAGCACCCTGGGGATTCTGGCGTGGTGATTGTGTTCCTAATCCGTAACCACACGTATTAAGAAGATAAGTTATAAATAATATAAGATTAGGTACATTTATATTCCTGTTACAGATACACATAAACAAGTTATCCAATTTCCTACACAAACGTTACAAGCGAAAATGTGTAAAGGACTATCCGGAACCACTTGCCGCTTAAATATTGTTGGTACTTCAACGAGCTTTTGGGTCAACCGCACGCCAACCTCACTCAGATAAAAGTCACTAGAAATTTTACTAATGTGTTGACAATAGGGATAGTGTACTTAACTAAAATTATTAGGGTCCTTCAAAATGTGGAGTAGCAGTAACTGTTTGTAATCCATATTTAATATAGTTGGTTGTGACTTTTTATTGTAAGGTTCAATCTTATACTTATGTATTTTTATTACATTTTGTTTATGTAAGTGTTTAGATTGCGATCCATGTGGTGACGGATTAAGAATACAAGTGTCACCACCCCTTTTCCTTCCCAGGGTGTTGTAAAAGCCAGCTAAAGAATATTTTACACGTACTATATCCTCTAAACTAACTCAAAAATAAACTCTGTCCTAACAGCTAATCAGCTCGGCACAGTACCTAGACCATAATCCCTACCAAGCCGGAGGAGGCCCGTGCTCAACAGTTACTGGGCAGGAGGGAGAGAGAGAAATAGAGAGCGAGAGCGAGAGAATGGAAGGGAGAGAGTGTGTTTATTACATTTGATTAAATACGTTTAATGTGATAAAACTATATTAAGCAGTTTTAGCCTTGTTTATATGTACTTAACTTACTAACTAAAATAAATAATGTTGTAACTACATAAAAAATAGCTTAGGTTAGTCTTTTAAGTCTTTTTACATAAAACATCACAATCTTCTCACAAGAGGACGTTTAAAATACGCGAGCGAATATTTGTGAACGGCTCAGCTCGCTATTTGTTTATGAAAATACGACCAAATCCTTGTTTGTACAGACCCGGTTCTTCAAACATGTATCGTTGCAAAACTGAATATGTAACGTATTGGAGTGCAACTGTTCATTTTATTGTGTAGTTTTTATAATATTGTTTTTAATTTGATTTTCATTTGTATAACAAAATGTTTCCCGTTTTTCGCAGCGCGATGTTAGGTATATATTTAATATGTAGCCTAAGATCCTCGATCAATTAACTATCCGACATTGAAAGAATTTTTCAAATCGGATTAATGGTTCCTGAGATTAGCGCGATCAAACAAACAAAATCTTCAGCTTTATATTGATAAGTATAGGAGATGAATTTGCATCAGACCACAGAAATAACTTGCAACACGGTTGTCCTTTAAGGTAACGGAGAAACTGAGAGAACAACTGATAGGATTTGGATTTGAATAAGGTACCTTTTACCAAAAGGATGGGTAGGTATGGGTAAAGACATGTTCAGTATGATGATAAATTAACAACGTCACCACTTTGTTTTATCCAATAGCTGCCATATGAGCATTTAGACAAGGCAAGGCATCTAAAACAGAATGAATGAATCTTTTATTTGCGGAAAATAGTTCATTCAACATAATCACTTTTTCATTCGCTTTTTAATGAGAAAAAGAGCTAGGAAAATAGTAATTAGGATTTTTTAAAATAAAACATAGTGACACTTAGTCCCATGCCACCTGATGGTAAAGCCTACCAACTATGTATCTACTTTTTATCCTTGTTTTGAAAATATCTTTTTGCCATGTCTAGGATGACTATCACACATCTAGGATGATACATTAGATTAAATATAGGAAGTTATGAGATATTATAATGCAATATATTCAACTATCAAACCAAACCCAAAATTTCGAGTTTCTACTTTTTCTACCCCACTTATTAATGTCCCACTGCTGGGTATCCTTACTAATTTATAAGTGCGAAATCCGGATGACACAATAATAATTTTGACGAGCATAAGTGTTAATGTGTGGAACGAAACAATAGCGCGATTTTAAAAACGTACAACGCCATATATTGTAAACATATGTTAGATAAGGATTGATTTATAAATTTTACGCGTACGAAGTCGCTCGCAACAGCTAGTCTATAGTTACTGATGATGAATAAATGAATGTGTGGTGTGACTTTGAAAGATAGATTAAGAAATGAAGTTATAAGAGAACGTTGCGGTCTGAAAGAGGATGTAGTAACTAAGGTGGAGAAAAGTATGCTTAGGTGGTTTGGTCATGTGGAGAGAATAGATGAGAGACGCCTAACGAAAGGCATATACAAGGCGGAGGTAAGTGGAAATGCTGGGAGAGGACGCCCGAGAAAAATATACTTCGATGTCATCGCCGGCATACTCCAAAAGGGTCAAGTGCGTAGCACTTACAACCGTCGGGCATGTATGACTAGATGTATGAGTGTGGATAAAGCCAAGGAAGTATGTTTGAATCGTAGCAGATGGCGCTCTATAGTCTCTGCCTACCCCCTAGGAAAAAGGCGTGATGTTATGATGATGATGACGATGATGAGTTACTAATAAATATGTGGTATTTGCTAAGGTTTGTTGTTGAAAACATAAACAACCAGTTGCGTCATGTCAAAACTTATTTGCGCTCTGTTTGTTAAAACTTTTCTTTGACTTATAAAACATAGTTATGTTATTTTGGCAACAGACCAATATCTTATGAAACGAAAGAAGAATGTATGACTTTTTTTTTATTAGAGTTTATTTTACAAAAGGACTGTGAGCCTTAGTTTTATATCAACACGCTTTTCATAGCTCTACCGCTTTAATAGTTCAGTACGTATTTATTAATCTATCTAAATTGATTATCATTCACTTGCTGTAGTAAGATTGATCTGAAATTTGGTACTCATGTTAGGGATCGATGACATCATCATCGTCCTGCCCTTATCCAATTATTTGGGGTCGGCGCAACATGTCTTTTTCTTCCATAGTCTTCTATTAGCCGTCATGTCTGTGTCAACTCCTCTTTCTTTCATGTCCTCTTTCACACAGTCCATCCATCTTTTCTTAGGTCTTCCTCTAGACTTTTTTCCTTCCACATTTATACTCAGAACTCTCCTAACGACAGTACTTTCCTCTCGTCTCATAACATGCCCATACTAGGACATCCGCTAGCTATCCGCATCATAGGGATCGATGAGAATGCAATAATTATAAAAATATATATAATTATTTTGTTTTTTTTTTTTAGTTTTTAAACTATGTAAATTTTTTACTTGTATGTTGCGAGATAGACGGATAAAGTTTAAAATTTAATATTATTTTTAATTTAATAATGGTCGCTTAAAAGCTGTTTTCGCCATAAATCGTTGTGACAAATGCTAACTTTCAGTAACACCGTTTATTGACAAAATTTTGTCGAATCATCTCGTCAGTCGTTAAGAAAGAAATAGTTCTTATTTGTAAGTGTTAATAAATAGTGTAAATGTTAATAAACATTGTAAAATCTAGCATTTTCTTAGTACCCTAAATTTGGCACATGCAAAGTGAACAATTTAACAAGGAAACAACACTTTCCATCTTTCAAGTTATAATTCAGTAAGAAAATTGTAAAATCCATCTACCTATTAGGTTTTATTTTTCTTCCAAGAAATACTAAGCAAGACTGCCTTCAGGAAATGTTTCAAAAGTAAATTATAGAACAAAATTCAAGGAACTTTCTCGAAATGAAAATTAATTTTTATACAACGCCGTTGGAAATATTTTTAAAATTGAAGTTGACAAGCTAGTTACTAAATATTCATGGTCTTATTTATAATGGGTATAACTTATCGGAGGTTTAAACAATAACTTTATCGAAGAGATAATAAACATTTTATCGTAAAAAGACTATTATGAATAACAATTTTTGACAATTTTAGCGAACCGCTTTGCAAGTTGTATATTATATTGTGTCTGTCAAGTATCTAAAGAAACAAATATCTTGAAATTTCTACTACTAAAACAATTTCTGAATCAAAATATGTTGTCGGTTTAAACTTAACTGTGCCAGGACGATCTCAACATGCTAGCACGTAATACAAAAGGTTATAACTACAATATACAATATTACAGTGAACTCACTCCCTATCTGGCTCACTTCCAAAACCATTATGAAACTTTCTGCGCTACTAAGTAGTACACTAATAAAATATTACAGTAGCTTGACATTGTAATCACTGATGCATGAAACGCTCGAGGCATAGTGAATACTTAGTCTTGCTTGCAGTTCTTCGTAACTAGCTTCAAAGTTACAATACATAGCTGTAAGTCTGACAAATTCGTCGACTCCCTCTCCAGCCCATTTACGTCCCACTGTTGGGCACGGGCTTCCTCCACTTTGGAGGGATTATGGTCTACTGTGCCGCGCTGACCAGGCGTGTTGGCACAGGGCTTATTTTCGAGTTTACCGTCTCTTACAGAGGATGTTATCTGTGTGCAATATCCCTTAGCTGACTTTTACAGCACCTTTGTGAGGAGATGGGGTGGCGACACTTGTATTCATAATCCGTCACCACACGTATTCGACTGTTACATGTCAGTTTGTATATATTGTCCTATGTATAGATGCAGCCCAAAAATCCATTCATATCTATGTAATTCGATTAAAACTACATACTTACTAATATTTCGGCTATGTAATAATTTTACATGTGATTCCTTTTATTTTGATAATATTTGACTTCCTTATGGTAACGTTTCTGATAGAATCCAGGCTGTCAAAAATCGGTATATTTATGCAAAATACACAAAAGTTTAACAAATTTTGCATCTATACTTTCCTCAAAAATGAGCTATTTGTGAAAACCGCATATACAATTTCTTGTGAACGTAAGTGGCTGAAGGCTATGTTTAATAATATCATGCAACTATTTAGATTTCTAAACTAGGCTCTTTTACAGTAGTGCTAAATTCCTAAATATTTTAAACGGCAAAATGAAAAATGCTCTAAAATACTTCAGAGTCTTAAAACCTATTAATCGTTCGTTACAAGACAGATAGATGTTAACAAATTCAATGTGGGATTACTGAATAGTTCTAATGTCCTTCTGAAATCTTGCAACCATTTATTGAGTGCTCAAGGATCGGCCATTGAAAAAGATTGATTGCTTCCACGTCACTCCCAAACTTGTAAGAGACAGGCGATTGTCTTCAAATTTACAGACTTTTGTTATCTATTTGGAAGGTTTAATCGTTTGGTTAATTAGATGGTTTAAGATTAAAGTAAATTTTCTTGGCAGATTAAGACTGGAAGGGTCTTTGAAGATTGTTAGCGACAATACATAATACAAGTTATATAGTTTACTTTATATTTTAAAGTACCTTACGTATATTTTTTACTTCTGTATAGAAATTATAAAAAAAATAAAAATAAAAATAAATAAATAAATATTTTGGACATTTCACACAACGTCCTCTGGTCCCAAAGTAAGCTATATTTCTATGCTTGTGTTATGGGTACTTATAATTATAATCTAGAATTATTTTTAAAAAGTTTAGGTAATACACACAAACCGGTAGGTACCCTTTTTTCTTGACCACTTTCTTTTTCAGTCCATTAACGTCCCACTGCTGGACACGGGCCTCCACTTAGGGATGGAATTTGGTCTACTGTGCCACGCTGACCAGGTGTGTTAGTACAGGGTTTAGTTTCGAGTGTTCCATGTGTACGGCAGTTTGTTATATGAACCATTAGACTTTAAGGCACGATTGCAATTCAAAACTAATTAGACATTATTTTTATATTCAACATACTACGTAAATAGTGTCAAAATCTGTATTACTGCCTGCGATTTAGTACGCGTGTAATTTAGAAAATTTTCCACGTTTCTGCAACATTTTTCAGTGATGATTCGCTCCTATTGGCCGCAGCGTGATTTTATATAGCCTATAGCCTTCCTCGCTGAATGGACTATCCAGCACTAAAATAATTTTTCAAATCGGACCAGAGGTTCCTGAGATTAGCGCGTTAAACAAACAAACTCTTTAGCTTTATAATATTAGTGTATGTTCATTGTTACTGGAACAATTATTTATAGATATGAATCGAAAAACAACCATCGGATGTGTATACCACTGTTGTAGGAAGTTGCCGGCCATAAATTTGGTGCGAAGCAAAATAAAACGTTTCGATTTCACTCGTTTCGCTGCTTGCTCTTTTGAAATATCATCTACATATTACAAAATGTTTTAGTAAGTCACACTAATAAAATTTACTCTAATACTATCTGACCCTCTCTCTCTCATTTATAACCACTATTATTTTGTTTTTATACTACAGTTTCTCGGTTTTCCCGGTATTATTAAGAGAACACGGGCTCAAAGCCAAGTGTATTCTTAAGTTTGAATAGAAGGTGCAATGCTATTATCCTGATCTAATTGAAGAAATTTGCGAACTATATACGGCATGTGTTTAGAATCGACGCTTTTTGTAGAGTGAGATATGTATATTTTGAGAGATTGAGTATGTCTAGGCTATTAAATAGTTTAGGGATTACACCCGTTGTAGAAACTACTAGGTACAATCAATATTTATGGAAGCTCCCATACATTATATATTATTTGTAAATCTTCATTACAAGTGTGGTGATGATTACGGCTTAGTTATGATGACGAATGTAATATGATGGTAATGCTATATGCTGATATCTGTGTGGTGATGAATTAGGAATACAAATATCACCACCCAATTTCTTCTCAAGGGATAAGCAAATAACACTTTTTGTGAGAAACTAAATATTCAAAAGAAAACCCTATACCTACCAATACACCTGAAAACTTTTCTAAAGTGGAGGAGGGCTCTGTCCAACAGTGAGACATTAATGGGCTGAGAAGAAGAAGAGAAGAGTGGTACGGATTCCTGCGAGAGAGAATCAAACTTGCACTTATGTCATCCATCCGTCCATACCTCCATACGAGTAAATTCATGCAAAATTTCGAGTTTATGGTACAAGTAAGATAGGCAGATAAACATGCTAATTTATTGCATTTTCACGCCAAAACTAGTAAATGGATATTTGTCAAACTTTACAGCTGTTTAGCTCATATAAAACGTGAGATTTAGCTAATCTGTTAATAATACATAGTGCATATACACACACTATATTAATCTGACCACAAATTTATAAAAGAATGTCTACAGCAGCATTTAAAGCTACTATGAGCTTAAAATTATCTTATGTCTAAAATATTACGCTCTCTCGGAGATTTTCACACAAATTAAAAATGTCCTACAAAGACGTAATTTTGCTAAACTTTAGTCATCAAATTTAGGTTACAAGAGCGAATAGTCCGATCTAGCTTGGTTGTATTATTATTCTCTGTACCTATAGGAGCGTAGTATCTGTATTCTTGTCAGGAGCCGGAACCCATAGCACGGGTTCAACCTAGTTTGGGTTCCTGTCTCCAATGACTTCGTAATCGTTGTTAGTTTGTAAGTTATACGTTGTACGTTTTTATGAAATAAATTTATTTTTATTTATTTTATTATTGTATATCATGTGCTAGTATTCTAACTAGGGGTTCCGTACCAGACAAAACCTGACCCTATTACTGAGAGTTCACAATACGTCCGTCCATGTGTCACCAGGCTTTATCTCTAGAACGGTGATAGTAAGAGAGCTGAAAATTTCACAGTTTATCTATATCATTTATTTATATTGTTATTAATTTTATGTAGTCTGAGTACAATGTAATATAATATAGTTTATGGTAAAAGTCTATCTTTACGGTCATGTAATATTAATTGGATGTGGGTAAACCCTGTAATAACTGATCGTAGAAGACACATTACAGCTCAGTCTCACCCGTGACCATGGTGACTGCAAAGTCTCCGAAACGTCGAGCCAAAATTTAAAACAAATATACGCGTCTAAATCCGTAAAAAGTAGTTTTATTTAAACAAACGAGTCGCGCGCAAAGTGATTACCGTAGCCTACGGGCGTTTGCACCCACCACCAGTTGTATCACTCGCACGTTGCCAACCATGTAGGAACTTTTTGACGCCCTTTTTTAAAAGCCCATGCTGTAGTCCTGTGGGAAAAAAATTGTGTAATTACAAACTATTACATACTTGACCGGTTTATCTTTATTCGCATATAATTACAAGCATAGGTATTTGAGGAGTCTAACTTCATGTCCTTGATAATACACAGCTGTAATTTAACTTGGAATTTATCCAAGTTCTGTTTAAAAGTTTTTAATATGTGTCTAAGCCACGTTTATTCTACGAAATAAATTACTTGAAAGTTTAGGCTGGAGTTTAGCCGTTATATAAAATAGATATGTATCCTCTTAAAATCTTTCATTTGATAATGGATGTACTGCGTTTGGGTGTTTTCTATGTATTATAAGTATGTATTTACAAAAGAAAGGCGATTTATGTAGTATATCCGTATTCTGGTATCCATAACACAAGCATTGTTATAAGCTTTGCTTAGGACCAAAGGACGTTGTGTAAAATGTACATGATAATTTATTTATACCCAGCGACTCAAAAAACCAAAGCAAGTTTCTTAAAATCAAAAATACAGAACAAGTCAATTACTTACACTTGATCTTATAATAGGATTCTTAGTGACGTAAAGATAGAAGAGAGATATTTGCTACTAATTTTCAATAAGTTTCATAATACTTTAATAGTCTTTTCTCTAAATCGTGTCGATTAGGTTATGATCTCACATACGAATTATTGAATTAGTACGAAAATTTCATACAATCAATACTCCTAACTCAGACAGTTTCCAAACAAATTCGATTAGTCTGAACCAATCACATACGGACTGGAATATCTTCAACACCTTCCTATTTACTCAATTATTGTCAGCTGTCTTGCTCACACCAGGGGACATTGAAAATCAATTAACATCTGACGAACTATCTGTAGTTTAGATAGTAAGGTCAAATAGGTTCACACATAAGGTAATCAGCTTTCAAATATTCAGATTACATAACGTCAAAAATCATCGATATTTAATTATGGATTGCAATTGGAAAAATTTGTTAACCAATGAAACAATCGATACTTTATCTCTTAATCAGCCTTTCTCCGTCCACTGCTGGACATGGGATCCCCTATAGAACACCACAACTCGCGGTCCAGCATTTGCATCCAGCGGCACATTTGATGGTCTACCATCGATATTTAAGTTCTCTTTTTACAAATTTTCATGAAATGGAATTGGAATGGTAGGTAAGTAACATTCACATATTTATGTGCTACCAGCTCAATCTCTGTAAAAGTGACGGTCGCCACTCGAAAACCTTTCTTTCCAAAGAATTGTTAAGTAAGACTGTTGACTGCCCATACTTTAGATACTTTAGCGTGCTAAATTATTAAGGCTGCACAATTCCTTTTACGGATCTTCGTATAGCGAACCTTATGAGGCATGGAGATGACCATCACAACCTTCTCCATAAATAATAAAAGAATGGTACAAACACATATTTTTACAACCCTAGGACGTTATTCAGAATATTTCAGCTAAAAAAACGTCCAGGCTCGTAATAAATTAGCACAATTTAACATAAAATTGCATATAACGTATGGTAGTACCCTAGTCACTAGCCTTCACCAGCGAGTTACATATTTCAAAGCTAAATTAATATAAGTCTTAGCTGATTTTAATTTAATAATTTAGTGGAAATTCTGATGTCTTTTTGAGTACCTAGAAATAATTATTTAAACTACGGATTCTTTGTTAATTTAAATAGTCTGTTTCTGATTTATTTATATCGATTTCAGATTTCGGTTCAGTAGTTCAGCATGAAAAAAAAAGTTTTAACAGACAAGACATATTTTAACCTCTTCATGTACCGCTTAGTAAGAGACTAAAAGCAGAAAATATATACCTAACAACACCGTCCGTGCCCGGCAGTTCTACTTTCGTATTAAAATGTGCTCGCCTTAAGACTAAAGAATATACACAGTAAGTAATGTTCACCGATTTTTAGATCTTCCCGATTTAAAAACTTCATAAAAATCGGTAAAGCCATTTTGGAGGAGGTAATAACTACGACGTAAACGTTTTTTCTATTGATTTGGAGATGAGGCTTGTCATAAGATTTGTTGAAACTTCATTGTACAGCGATGGAAAACTTATCCTCTCAACTGGTACTTGACCTTGACCTATAAATGAGCTGTAGCCAATTCTTTTGAAATTTAATATATTTAATGTTTTACAGCACCACTTATGAAGAAAATTTACAGCAAATTAATTGCTAAAAAATAACAAAGTAATTGTAACACACATTCTAAGCCAAAATTTAGTAAATACAATTCTACATTATATTCTACAAAATTCAACGTTATCTCTGAAACTTGTTGTTACAAATTTCAACTCAGAGAATAGCCTAAAATAATATTTTGTTTCCATTAGCTTCCACATATTCGTGGAGATTAGCTAAATAAATAGAAAATATATAATAATATAATGAAATGTAGATAGTATCTTTATAATCCTATTCGTATACCACACGAATAAGAACGTAGTAACGGAAAAACTGATGGAAAATGGAGTTGTAAAGTTTAAAAGGACCCATTATTTTTAGGGTTTCATACCAAGTGGTAAAACGGGGGTCCCATTACTGAGATTTCGATGTCCATCCGTCCCTCAGCCGTCTGGCACCAGGCTATATCTTAGGAACGGTCATATCTATTAGATTAATATATGACGACAATAACAGTAAGAAAGCCTTCGCATGCGAAACCAAGCCAAGTACTCGTCCAGTCTTTTAAAATCCTCATCTTAGCATCAATAAAATGCAAAACGAAAAGGTAATATTTTGCCTATTACACAATATTTCAGAATGTGTTATAAAATCTAAACCCATCAAAAATAAAGCTAAAATTGTAAAATATTCTGTTCAGAAAAATTTTCACCTTTCTGTGACGTTCAGAATATTTTAATTTCCGGCCGGACGATCGTAACATATTCGCTTTTAGATAACCGTTTGAAAATCAAAGTACCGAAAATATAGTAAAATACATTGTGGGCTTTTGTGAGCAGAAATTCTTTTTAGGGTTCCGTACCCAAAGGGTAAAAACGGGACCCTATTACTGAGACTTCGCTGTCCGTCCGTCCGTCCGTCCGTCCGTCCGTCCGTCTGTCACCAGGCTGTATCTCAAGAACGGTGATAGCTAGAGAGTTGAAATTTTCACAGATGATGTATTTCTATTGCCGCTATAACAACAAATACTAAAAATAAAATAAAATAAATATTTAAGGGGGGCTCCCATACAACAAACATGATTTTTAGGGTTCCGTACCCAGTATCTCAAGAACGGTGATAGCTAGACAGTTGAAATTTTCACAGATGATGTATTTCTATTGCCGCTATAACAACAAATACTAAAAATAAAATAAAATAAATATTTAAGGGGGGCTCCCATACAACAAACATGATGTTTTTACCGTTTCTTGCTCGATACTAATAACGTTGCCTTATGTTGCATAGATAATGGTACGGAACCCTTCGTGCGCGAGTCCGACTCGCACTTGACCAATTTTTTATAGTTCTGACAATTTCGTCTTTAGTCGAAAGTTGTTAATTTTTACTATTGTATCCTAAATTGTAATTTTAGGGGTCCGTATCAAAGAACCCTATTACTGAGACTTCACACTCTGTCATCATAAACAGCGATAGTTAGACAAATCAAATTTGCACAGATGATATAAGTATACAAGTTGCCGAAATAAAAATAAATACTAAAACCAAAATGAAACAAGAAATATCTCAAATATTAAACAAATATTTTTGGACATTTCATACAACACAAATTTATCTTATATATAAAATTCACGTGTCACAGTGTTAGTTACCGTACTCCTCCGAAACGGCTTGACCGATTTTTATGAAATTTTACATGCATGTTCACTAGGTCTGAGAATCGGCCAACATCTATTGTTCAAACCTTTTTTTTTTAGTTTGGCAAAACAACGTTTGTCGGGTCAGCTAGTATTTATATATTTTTGGTCAGAAAATAAGCTATACTTTAAGCTTGTCTTATGGGTACCAGACTACATATAGGTATCTATATTTTTTTGTAAATACATAAGTCCTGATATATAGAAAACACCTAGACGCAGTACAAATTTTTGTATGGCATTTATAAATATACAACGTGTAGTCATAATTTAAAGTTGCATTAGATAGGCCTTAAATATTATAAATATTACAGTTACACATAGAAAAATACAGTTGGTAAGCTTTTTTTTGTTTATTGCCTACTATTAAATAACTAGGGGCAAACGCATCAATTATGAGATGTTTTCGGTTTATTGAATGCGATTGAACCTTACGATAAAAGATGACCTCATAGTAGTGTTGTATTTAAAGAAGATCCATTAATTTAATAAATTAATTAAACTTTTATGAACACATAAAAGTCATAATATAACTAGTATTTGTAATTTCATCCATGCCTAGTGCCTAGTCACCGGCCATGTGTAACGATAGTCAAATATGACTACACCTTTCTGAAACACGTTGTAAAAGAAAAGAAATTAAGGAAAAAGGAGAGGCTCGTGAAAAAATTAACTTTCACGGTGGTGCCCATAACAAACATTTTTGAGAATCGATATTAAACTTTTTAAGTGGAAACTGGATTATTAAATATACCTGCCTAACTTATAAGCGATTGATTCAGTTCTTTACTAAGTAACCTAATCTTAAATTCAATATTTAAACAAGACAAAAGCTAGCTAACTAAACTAAAACTTAGCTGATGTTTTCTCATCTTTACTTAATATAAAACAAATTTTGTGTGTATGTTTCTATGTGAGCTTAAATCTTCAAAACTACGAGTATTTACCCATTTTGATGCGGTTTTTTTAAACACATGGAATGATTCAAGAGTATGGCTTTGTGTATAATTCACTAGCTGTTTCCCGCAACTTCGTATTTTTTTTTTTTTGTATGCGTGAAATTTAAAATATACACAAACGGTCTAATTCATAATGACTTATCGAAGGTTTAAAAGTTCGCTAAAATCGGTTCGCAAAAATTGTCAGCAATTGTTATTCGTAATAGTCTTATTACGCTAAAACATTTATTATTTCTCCGACAAAATCTCCGTTTAAACCTCCGATAAGTCATTATGAATAAGACCATTAACCTCAACAAATTATACAAAATACCATCCTCTTGAACCACTCTATTTAAAAAAAACGCATCAAAAATGTTGACTAGATTTGAAGATATACAGGCTGTCCCAAAATTCAACGTCAAGCCGAAATCGCATGATGGGTAAGGTCATAACAATTATCAGAAAAATATAAAAAAAAAATTATGTCAAGTATATTTAAAATTATAGCAAAAACATTTTATTCGGGAAAATGTACACCCTGTTACTTAATGAGAGAAGATAGATTTAAAGTTACTTGCTAGACTTGCGTGGTATAATTTATTTTCAGGACCGTTAGTTAAAGTAGAGCGAAAAACTGATTTTCAAAACGTGGTTCTGCAAAACATGACATCTTCTTTCAAGCTGGACCAGTTAGCTCAGATTTTAAGGTTACAAATTACAGAAGCACTATTCAGGATGAAATAAGCAAAAAAAAAATGGCAAAAAGTAAAGATTTGTAGCAACAGAAAGGTAAAAACTGTTACAGGCTGTACATTTTCCCGAATAAAATGTTTTTTGCTATAATTTTAAATATAGTTGACATAATTTTTTTTTATTTTTTTCTGATAATTGTTATGACCTTAACCATCATGCGATTTCGGCTTGACGTTGAATTTTGGGACATTCTGTATACATTATAGACAAAAATGGCGACTTTGTTTTATAATTAGTAAAGATTAAGGTTTAGTCTCTAAATTCCCCGCAAAAGAAGTAGCGGACTGCAGCTAGTCATTTCATCATGATGAGCCTCGTGGTTGAGTGGTTCATGTAATGGACTGCTGAACAAGAGGTCGCGGGTTCGATTCCCGCTCGCTCCAATCATTTGTGTGATTTTTATAATTGTCATACAAATGTTTGTACTGCGTCTGGGTGTGGTTGTGATGTATTATAAGTATGTATTTACAAATAATTGGTCAAGTGCGAGTCGGACTCGCGCACGAAGGGTTCCGTACCATTATCTATGCAACATAAGGCAACGTTATTAGTATCGAGCAAGAAACGGTAAAAAAATCATGTTTGTTATATGGGAGCCCCCCTTAAATATTTATTTTATTTTATTTTTAGTATTTGCTGTTATAGCAGCAATAGAAATACATCATCTGTGAAAATTTCAACTGTCTAGCTATCACCGTTCTTGAGATACTGGGTACGGAACCCTAAAAATCACGTTTGTTGTATGGGAGCCCCCCTTAAATATTTATTTTATTTTATTTTTAGTATTTGTTGTTAAAGCGGCAATAGAAATACATCATCTGTGAAAATTTCAACTGTCTAGCTATCACCGTTCTTGAGATACTGGGTACGGAACCCTAAAAATCACGTTTGTTGTATGGGAGCCCCCCTTAAATATTTATTTTATTTTATTTTTAGTATTTGTTGTTATAGCGGCAATAGAAATACATCATCTGTGAAAATTTCAACTGTCTAGCTATCACCGTTCTTGAGATACAGCCTGGTGACAGACGGACGGACGGACGGACGGACGGACGGACGGACGGACGGACAGCGAAGTCTCAGTAATAGGGTCCCGTTTTTACCTTTTGGGTACGGAACCCTAAAAACAAAGTAGTTTAAATATGTATTCTATCCGTATTCTGGTACCCATAACACAAGCATTATAAGCTTAGCTTGGGACCAGAGGACGTTGTGGGAAATGTCCATATTTATTTATTTATTAATTTATTTATTATTTATTTCTAGACAGTTTTGTAACAAAATATTTATTATATTATATATATATATCTAATATATAAAATTCACGTGTCACAGTGTTAGTTACCGTACTCCTCCGAAACGGCTTGACCGATTCTTCTCAAATTTTACATACATATTCAGTAAGTCTGAGAATCGGCCAACATCTATTTTTCAAACTTTTTTTTTTGTATGGCAAAACAACGTTTGCCGGGACAGCTAGTATATATATATATATTAGCACAGCAATATTCGATAAATATTCTGTTTATTTTAGGCACTGAAATTAATTTAAATATTTGTGTTATCGCCCGGGGTAGCTCGTATTAAACCCGTGACTTCGTACGCGTGGAATTTAGAAAATTTTCTCCGTGTTTGTAACATTTGTCCCTGATGCTTCGCTCTTATTGGTCGCAGCGTGATTCATTATAACCTATAGCCTTTCTCGATAAATAGGCTATCCAACACAAGAAGAATTTTTCAATTCAATCTAGTAGTTTCTGAGATCAGTGTGTTTAAACAAACAAACAAAATCTTCAGCTTTTTAATATTAAAGTATACATTATTATCCTTAGGGGAGCTATTGAGCCTTTTTATAAAGACTATAAAAAATTAATAATGGAGAAATATATTAACTATAATAGCATATGAATAATTTCTTGGTAACACTATTTTTTATATAGAATCTACAATAATAAATGTTAAATTAAATTACAAATATCTGTTTAATAAACACTGAAATAATTATAATCTTACTGGGAATCGACCTTTACTGATAGATAGATTAGCGAGTTTAAACAAACAAATAAACTCTTCAGCTTCATAATACCTACTAATATATAAAATTCTCGTGTCACAATGTTCGTTCCCATACTTCTCCGAAACAGCTTGACCGATCCTTATGAAATTTTTTATTATGCATATTCAGCAAGTCTGAGAGTCGGCTACTATCTATTTTTCATAGCTCAAAGTGATAAGGGTTGTCCACACCTGACATTTATATGACAAAACAACATTTGCCGGGTCAGTTAGTAATAATAGTAATAATAAGACCAATAAACATACATACCAAATTGACATTGCGGTACCTAATACAAACAATATACAGTCAACAATTAGTGAAAAGATTAGGAAATATACAGAACTACAAGAAGAAATAAAAAGAATTTGGAAAATGGAGCGAGTCACAATTGTTCCTATAGGTATGCTGGTTTTTAGCATTCCTCAATTTATTCGTCACATACTTGTATCTTAAGTTATCATATATATTCAAAACAATTTCACTAAAGTATTCAGTATCTTGTTCGTAGGGTGAGGGATTTAGATTTAGTGTCACCACCTCTTGTCTTCTCGAGGGTGCTCTAAGAAAGTAGCTAAGCCTTAGCTACTTTCTTGACGGAGATGGAAATCTTGAAAATAAACCCTTGGCTGCTTGATCAACGCGGCACAGTAGACTATAATGCATCCCAAAGTGGGAGAGTGAATTATGATGAGCTAGAGATAGAAATTCATTGTTTTAAATACAGAACTATCTACTTATAACTATTTGTTATAAACTAAAAGTTTGTGCCAAAAACATCTGAAAAAAAGTACCACAAACATTTTATATTTCAATAAATTTATCGCTACTTGTGGACTTGTATTTTACGTTCATAGATGGTTATGTTCCGGTCCATATATCAGTGATATATTGATATGGAGCAATGAATAATGCAGCTGTAGACATTTATAGTCATGTGCACTTACCAGAAACAGTGGAGTATTTCTCAAATATTGGCTATTTTACTTTAGTTATAAAATTCTGAACAATCTATATTTAATATTATTAAGCTGAATAGCTTGATTGTTTGAACGCAATGATCTCAGGAATCACTGGTCCGATTTGAAAAAAATTTTCAGTCTTGAATAGTACATTTATCATGGAAGGCTATAGGCTATATAATATCACGCTACGCCCAATAGGAGCGAAGCAAGAGTGAAAAATGTTGCAAAATCTGGGAAAATTTTCTAAACATAAAGTTAGCACTATACACTACACTACATTGAATATGGATTTACTTATTTCTAATCGTGTATCTATACAAAGTTATGTTCTATTTCTGGGATACAAAATGAAAATCTGCGCTTTTCAATAGCGACTGAGAAAAACATGGTAAACAATACAGCATACTGATTACGAGAGAATTTCTCTGTCATCACGGTATAGTGGAGCCAATCGTAATATTCTCAGCTATCGAGTGTTGTAAATAGAGCTCGAACATTCGTCGATTTAGAGAAATGATATTGAAATATAAATTTTAAATCTCGAATAGCTTTTTGTAGCTCTTTTAAATTTCAATTTGGTGATAATATAATACTTAGATTTTACGAGAGCATAAAGGTCGCAAATAATGTAGTCTGGATTAGGGATCTCGATTTCACTCATGATTCGAAGCTGAATAGAATATAATTTTATCCAATACTAGCTATACTCCGCAGTTTTATTTTTGCACTTACAGTTTTATGCAAATGGAAATATAGTTATTTTTATTGCCATTTTTAGGGTTCCGTACCCAAAGGGTAAAAACGGGACCCTATTACTAAGACTTCGCTGTCCGTCCGTCCGTCCGTCCGTCCGTCCGTCCGTCTGTCACCAGGCTGTATCTCAAGAACGGTGATAGCTAGAGAGTTGAAATTTTCACAGATGATGTATTTCTATTGCCGCTATAACAACAAATACTAAAAATAAAATAAAATAAATATTTAAGGGGGGCTGCCATACAACAAACATGATTTTTTTACCGTTGCTTGCTTGATACTAATAACGTTGCCTTATGTTGCATAGATAATGGTACGGAACCCTTCGTGCGTGAGTCCGACTCGCACTTGACCAATTTTTTAGATTTTATTTCATAACTTTTTACCGTTCAAGCCATGCCTAAACTACGACTAACATTGCAAAACGAAAATCAGTTAAACAATCAAAATTAAAACTAAAATAAAAACCGATTATAGTATAAAGCGTTAAAAGTACCATATTCAATAATAAAACAAAAATTTGTAAAAAGGGCTTTCCAATTATTTTATCAAATCCAGCGCAAAGCCTTCAAGATTTCGACACGTATTAGACGACAATTTCAAAGTATTATTCGAATTGTTAGCAAATTATTTTGTTATTTTAAATTATTTTATTGTATTAAATTATTTATTTTTCAAGATAGGTGCTAAATGGTGCTAAATAATTGTGGTCGTGAAAATAAAGGTTTACGTTTCAAAACAATGAGATAATATATTATTTGTGTGATGCTGTTTTGTAATATTATACGTATTTATTTTGTTAACACGCTTATATAAGTTCGGTATGTATCTATCAATGTACAATTAATCTATGTAACGGAATCTTTGAATATTGATCTGAAATTTTGCACATATATCAAGGATCGATGACAATGCAATAATTTAAAAAAATATTCAGGATTTTCAAGCGTGTTTTTTAGTTTTTGAACTGAGTAGATTATTTAATTTTATCCTTTAAGTAACTGTTGCCCGTAACTACATACGCGTGGAATTTGGATAATTTTCTCAACATTTTTTACTGTTGCTTCGCTCCTATATGTCGCAGCATGATGTTATATAACTTATAGCCTTCCTCGATAAATGTACTATCCAACGCTGATATAATTTTTCGAATCGGACCTCTGGTTCCTTAGATTTGCGGGTTGAAACAAAAGTTAATTTAAAAAATATAATGTCATTAAAAGACTGATAAAAATTTGTGTGAATTGATTGATATACGAACGTAAGAAGTTATACTTCTTTATTCATCCATCGTATTACCTTGCATTTGTAATTAAATTCAGAGTGATGGTGTAGGTATGCCAACGTCTCCTACGTTTGTAGTTTCAAAGTAGTAGCAGTGTGCGCCTTATAGCATTTATCCAATAATAGTTGACAAGATAAGGCGACCCACGCTAAAAAAGATAGGTACCTACAAGAACAATGCTTTTCCTTATTGTGTACGATAACTGTTGTCTCCAAGTATGCGTTAGGCGATTTTGAGCAGGGTAAAATGAAATTAGGGCAGTATTTTCGACGAAGAAAGCAGCGCTTGTTCCCGCTCCATTTGGTGTATTATTCGAAGGATCACTTTACCTACTGCGGCAAAAGAAGTATAATTCCAAAAACATCTAATAAAAAAGGTATTTTATCATGAAAGAAACTCGTCAGGTAATCAAAGTTATCCGTCACCTACTATAATATTGATGACGATTCTCATTTAACATTACACAACTATTTCTAAATACTGCTTTATTGCACAAAGTTTAAGGTTTGATTCAGTTTCTTTGAGTATTAGTGTGAAGGCAGTTCAACCCGACGGGATACAATAGGCTTGAGAAGGATTTGTAGAGGATTACCGTCGGCAACGTTATCCATTTCTTTAGTACGTATCTATCAATGTGACCTTTAGACTCAGTGACGTACCGCCTAGAGGATTTCTTGTAACGTTTAGGGATTATATAAAAATGTTCAGTATAAATATGTTCAGTATAAATGTTCAGTAGTTTTCTGCGTGTGTTGGCGGATTAAGAATTAAATCATTACCACCCAAATTCTTCCCATGGAGTGCTGTAAGAATTAACTAAGGGATTATTTTAAGCAGTTAACATCAATTACTGTAAGAGACAAAAAACTTAGAACAAAGCTCTACTCAGAGACGCCTCAAAAATCCCTCACAAAGTGGAGGAGGCCCGTTTCCAACAAGGGGACTTAATGTGCTTAGCGTGAGAGAGAAAGATAAACATGTCATTTTTATAAATGCTTAGTAGTTCAGTACTTCCTTAATTTAAGTAGTTTTTAGGGTTCAGTCCCAAAAATAAAAACGGGGCTCTATTACTGAGACCTGACTGAGACGTCTGTCTCTAGGCTGTATCTCAGGAACAGTGGTAGCTAGAGAATTGAAAATTTCGCAATATATTAGTTGATGCTATAACAACAAATACCTATTATCATCATTCTCTTGCCATAAACTCGTAATCTTGGTTCGGAAATATAACGACTATATTAAGATCATAACAAAACACAAATGAGAAATAAAAGCCAAGTAAAAAGAAACAAATATATTGATTACTACCTACTTATTGATCTAATTTACCTATAGGACTATAGGTATATATTCTTTTAACTTAGGACACCTAATAATTATATTGTAGACTAAGGTCTGAGAGGGCTAGTTCTCTTATTGATATGATTTTTATAATAGCCCTCGCAAGTTCTAAACCTGTTCTAAACGTAGAGTAATAGAAAATTCAAGATAACATATCATAGAACATAGATATACAAGATGGTGCGTCTACTGCTAAATAATTGACCCAGCTTGAAGTCAAAAAAATATCTACGTGTGTGTGAATTACGACGTGAAGTTGCTTGGCCACATTATTGAAGTCTGTCAAAATACGATTGTTATTGAATTGATAGCTTGTGGTTTTGATGTGAAAATGAAATAATTGAGATATATTTACTTGTGTAATCCTATGTTCTTGCATTTTTTAATTCGTACTGATACACTAGATCAGCCAAAAACTGCGCATTTCGTCATTTTAATTTTTGGTCATCAATTTCTAACTGTCTTTTATATCCGATTTCTTGGCGATTCCTTTCCTTACGAGTCCATTGACGTCCGACTCTTAGACACGGACCTCCTTCATCAGGGGAGTATAATTGGTCCACGCTGATCAGGCGTGTTTGCATTAGATTTTGTTGCGATATATCCGTCTCTCATAATTGATGTTAACTGCTTATAATATCCGTTACATGGCTCTAACAGCACCCTGGGAAAGAAAGGAGCTGATGAGATTTGTATTCCATAACCACACTGGTGTGAATGGAAATCACCACCTTATAAATTTATATATTCCAAAGTTATCGCGAATTTCAAGCAAAATCTAACCGAATAAACCACAAAGAAAAACTGTTTATGATTGTTTTGCGTGACACAGCTCGATCAAGTCTTCGTTAGTTTTTAGGGTTCCGTACCCAAAGGGTAAAAACGGAAACCCTATTACTGAGACTTCGCTGTCCGTCCGTCCGTCCGTCCGTCCGTCTGTCACCAGGCTGTATCTCAAGAACGGTGATAGCTAGACAGTTGAAATTTTCACAGATGATGTATTTCTATTGCCGCTATAACAACAAATACTAAAAATAAAATAAAATAAATATTTAAGGGGGGCTCCGATACAAAAAACTGATTTTTTTTACCGTTTCTTGCTCGATACTAATAACGTTGCCTTACGTTGCATAGATAATGGTACGGAACCCTTCGTGCGCGAGTCCCACACGCACTTGACCAATTTTTTTTTTAAGAATATGGCGGACCATGGTGCTGTTACATGCAATCAGAATGAATACGTTTGATTAATGGGTTTAATTAAAGGTTTGAAAACATAAATTAATGTTTTAAAACATAGGTAATTACTAAGATATATACATATTTATGTAGTGTTGATAGAGTAAATCGAAGTATTACGCGGCTTGCGTAGTTAATACCACATATTTTTCGCCAGTTTTTTCAGGCTTGGTGTCACCTAAACTGGACATGTCGCCGCATGGACCTGTGAAAAAAAACCGCACTATTATCTGTCCCCTGTCTGAAGAGTTAGTTGAATTACCTTAAATATTTTTATTGATTGAACTGACGACGGACTGTCTGAGAGAAGATATGAAAGAAAAAGGAGTTGATGAAAATAGCTGATAGGAGAGAATGGAAACAAAAACGTGCTGCGCCGACCCGAAATGATTTGGGATAAGGGCAGAATGAAGAAGCAATGTCATCCACCTTCTGGTAATCGAGAGGTTTCCGTTAGTCAACAATAATATTACTCCCATAACCGTGTGTATTGTTAAATTGAAATTAGACATTTCCAATACAATTCGTCGTATGTGTAGAATTCCAAATTTAAAAATTTCTATCAAATTGCGTTTTTACGGTTGTTGGAATGAATAATTCAGAAATTGCAAACTATTTTTAACGTAACTAGGTCCTGAAAATTAAAATCTTATATGAAAACCTTACTCCATTACCAACACTAGTTAAAGTTCTAAAGTGATTGAACGCTCGAAGTCAAAGTATGTATAGTAGAAACTGTTACCTCCCAGGGAGTCAAACTTCGTAACTCCTAACTTGTAATAAATCTTAGTAAATAATGATATTGAACTTTGCTTTAATATTTGAACAACACCTAGATGCTACAGGGATTGTTTCAAACTAGGCATAAAACATTAGTAACAGTAGATTAGATAGTATTAGATAAATTGAAAAAAAAAAGAAGAAAGGTATCTTCCAAGACATCTTACTTTCTAAGCATTCAAGTTGCAACACTAGGACTAGGACATTTTCTAAAATAATAAATGTTGAAAATAATACATAGAGAAAAACAAATGTATAACTGTCCTAGTGTTGAAACTTGAATGTTTAGAAAGTAAGATAATATTTACGAAAGAAAACTAGTTTAATATGTAGTCTATCCAAATTCTGGTACCTATAACACAAGCATATACGCTTAAACTGGGATCAGAGGACATTATATCTAATGTCCATGATTATATCTGAATACTAGCTGTTGCCCACGACTCCGTCCGCGTGGAATTTAGAAAATTTTCCCCGTTTTTGCAACATTTTTCACTACTGCTTCGCTTGTACTGGTCGTAGCGTGATGTTATATATCCCAAAGCCTTCCTCGATAAATGCCCTATCTAACACTAAAAGAATTTTTCAAATCGTCCAAATGGTTTCTGAGATTAGCGCGTTTAAACAAACAAACAAACTCTTTCGCTTTATAATATTAGTATGGATTAATATAGATATTATAAAGCGAAAGAGTTTGTTTGTTTGTTTGATTGATTGTTTGTTTGTTTGTTTAAACGTGGTAATCTCAGGAACCGCTGGTCCGATTTGAATAATTCTTTCAGTGTTGGATAGTACATTTATCGAGGAAGGCTATAGGCTATATAACATCACGCTGCAACGAATAGAAGCGAAGCATCAGTGTAAAATGTTGCAAGAAACGGGGAAAAAAGTCACGCGCGCGAGCTTTAAATGAAAACGCTGCCTTATCCATGTGAGTTACAACAAAGTAATGTATGGAGAAATTGTTTGTTACCTATAGATCTTTAAAAAAGTCCGCGAGGCCATATGTCTATCTTTTAAGGAAAACCCGCTGTACCCATAAGAACGTCAACAAAATTATCAAATTCAATAGGATGTTTTCAAAAGCTATTTATGTGTATATAGTAACATTTTTTATCAAATTAAATACCTTAGTTATCTTACGCATTTAATATAGATAATAACTGCTCTTTACAGCATGCAATTTAAATGAATATCTTCGGAGATATGACGAAAAAAGAATTACGCGTGATAAAATAAAGTTAAACTGTTCGCTGAGCAACGAGAACGTTTCCCCGGTCATCTATCTATACTCCATTGTTTCGATGTATGGTTGGATGTATGAATGTAAGGATGTTTGTTGTTCTTTCACGTAAAGACGGATGGATTTTCGTGAAACTTTGCAATAATATAGCTTACATATCAGATTAACACATATGCAATAATTTATAAAGATACCACGTGTCACGGCGTCTTAGTGTGTGTAAAAGTCAGTATTGTACAGGTTGTTACGCTGCTCAATCCCCGACGGATCAGTATTGAGTTGGTCTTTATAGGCGCCGGCGTCATCGTCGGCATATGGTCGTTACGCTGCTCAAATCCCGACGTATTGGTGCTGAGTTGGTTTTTATAGGCGTCGGCGTCGTCGTCGGCGCCGGCTTCGCCGACGCCTCCGTCGTATGGTCGTTACGCTGCTCAAATCCCGACGTATTGGTGCTGAGTTGGTTTTTATAGGCGTTGGCATCTACAGCGACGCAGGCGACGACGTTGGCGACGGCGTCGGCGTCGGCGTCGTCGTCGGCGCCGGCTTCGCCGACGCCTCCGTCGTATGGTCGTTACGCTGCTCAAATTCCGACGTATTGGTGCTGAGTTGCTTTTTATAGGCGTTGGCATCTACAGCGACGCAGGCGATGACGTCGGCGTCGGCGTCGGCGTCGGCTTCGGCGTCGCCGTCGGCGCCGGCTTCGCCAACGCCTCCGTCGTATGGTCGTTACGTTGCTCAAATCCCGACGTATCGGCGCTAAGTTGGTTTTTATAGGTGTTGGCATCGACAGCGGCGTCGGCGTCGTCGACTGCGTCGGCGTATGGTCGTTACGTTGCTCAAATTCCGACTTATCGATGCTGAGTTGGTTTATATAGGTGTTGGCATCGGCGTCGGCGTCGGCGTATGGTCGTTACGCTGCTCAAATCCCGACGTATTGGTGCTGAGTTGGTTTTTATAGGCGTTGGCATCTACAGCGACGCAGGCGACGACGTCGGCGTCGGCGTCGGCGTCGGCGTCGGCGGCGGCTTCGGCTTCGGCGTCGTCGTCGGCGTCGGCTTCGGCGTCAGCGTCGTCGTCGGCGTCGGCTTCGGCGTCGGCGTCATCGTCGGCATCGGCTTCGGCGTCGGCGTCGTCGTGGGCGCCGGCTTCGCCGACGCCTCCGGCGTATGGACGTTACGTTGCTCAAACCCCGACGTATCGGTGCTAAGTTAGTTTTATAGGTGTTGGCATCGACAGTGGCGTCGGCGTCGGCGTCGGCGTATGGTCAATAGGCTCAAAAACTGCTAGACCGTTTTTTAAAATTCATTCACCATTTGAAAGCTACATTATCTGCGCTTAAAATAGGCTAGATTTTATTTTGGAAAAATTAGGGTTCCGTAAAATATTTGGATTTTTCTGAAAAAAATCAACTAAAAGAGTTAACTATTTTGCTTACGCTGCTTAAACTTTAAAAGATAAAGATAGAACAACAAAATATTCTAATTTTTCATTTATTTATGAGATTTATTTATTTCAAACCAACAGCTTCTCAATCAATATGAATAAAAAAGAAATATTCATCAGCAAGCGAATTATATGTCCTCACGGATAAAAAAATTAAGAGCCATGTTTATGGTATTATAAGGGTGGGTGTTTACTATGTATTATAAGTATGTATTTACAAAAGAAAAGTAAATTATGTATTCTATCCGTATTCTGGTACCCATAACACAAGCATATAAAGCTTACCTTGGGACTATAGGACATTGTGTGGAAAATTCTTATTTATATACGCTTTAATATAATGAAGTATTTTTATTTATTCATTTTGGACCATGCCAAATTTCAAGTCTCTAGGATAGTGGGAAGTAACCTGTAAATTTTGATTCCCTAGCGAAAGTGGAAAATACTCAAAAATGGCTGTAGTTCGGTTATATCTTCTGAATGCGTAGATCTAAATTATTGATTGTATCTTTTGCAGCAAGGGACCGCATAGATCTACATTTGGTATAAGTTTCAAATTAACAACTTCAGCCGTGGCTGAGTAAAAAAAAGATTAACGAGTGGATAGACAGACAGACGGACACCGTATTGAGAGTATAAGGGTTTGTACAAAGACCTAAAAAGGCATTATGAAGCTCTGAGATATCATTTACTAAAATGACATTGGGCCATGTGTGTTACTTCTTTAGAACTGTGCAAGAAAAGAGAACCACACTGACGATTTACTAATTAGCTGTAAAATGGCGTTACTGTTAGTTCATTTAATATTTCGTTTCTTAATTCCACGCGTACGAAGTCGCGGGCACTGCTAGTGGATTAATATAGATAAAGATATTTTGTTTTTTATTCTTTAAAAAATCTTCTTTTTTGTAATTCAGTGAATAAAACTGTTATAATGACGAAAATCCAATTCTAAACAACTTAATATATAATCAAAATAAATTTAGTACACCTGAGCTGTACTAGTTCAATATTACTACTAACTGAATAGATTGGGACAAATTGCCAGCCGATGCACTCAGGCAAATTGCGGCCCTATTAGAGACCAACTCAATTACTCCATAGAGATACTTCGTCTTAAAGTAAACCATCGCACAATGTATATTATAGTTACTTATTTCAAAATTGAAATAAGTAACGTAAGTTAAAGCTGATCTCATAACTAATGGCTTGAAATCAAGCCATTAGTTATGAGATCAGCTTTAACTTAACGTTTTGAATAGTTTATTTAGTAATTATAATAAATTAATTTTAATTCTTTAGTAATAAAAAAAAATAACGACTTTGTTTTATAATAAGTAAAGAAAAGCATAGCAAGTCAATTGCAAAATAATAATTTTGCATTTGACTTGCTATACGCGTGTAATTTGGAGACCAAACCCTAATAAATTGTACAAAAAACTATCCTCTTGAACCACTATCAACCAATTGCAAAATAATTGCATCAATTGCAAGTCAATTGCAAAATAATAATTTTGCAATTGACTTGCTATGCCTTTCAAACAAAGTCGTTAATTTTGTATGTATGTGAGGTTATATCTTCAAAATTACGCAACGGATTATAATGCGGTTTTTTTTAATAGATTTTTTATTTATTAATAGATTCAAGAGGATGGCTTTTTTGTAAAATTTATTAGGGTTTCATTTTCAAATTCCACGCGTACGAAGGGCAGCAGCTAGTACTGTATAAATTCCAAACTAACGATATTCAGAGAACGTGGGTTCAAGTCACATTGTGGTCATCACTTTATACACTATTATTTTATTTACTAAATTTTTAACAGTTATTCTAAAAAAATCCATGTTTAACCAGTAAAGAAATAAATAAAACTTTATTGCATAAGATAATTTAATCAAGTTAATACTACTTTTTACGGATTTAGACGCGTGTATTTGTTTTAAATTTTGGCCCGACGCGCGACGTTTCGGAAACTTTGCAGTCACCATGGTCATGGTTGAGTCTCATCATCTCAAATCCATAAAAAGTAGTTTTATTTAAACAAATGAGTCGCTCAAGTGTAAGAAATTATTAAGAAAATACATGCAAAATATATTACATACATACAATACACATATAATAGTATATTATGTATGATGGTCGTTAATGACCTGAAAATAATATAAATAAGTAAAAAAAATCTTCAGTAATCAAGTTAAATAATAATCAAGTTGTCACTTGCAGGTAAAAAAAAACATTTCAATTATTAAGAGCGCCACAAAAGGCAAATTACTATATAAGTATTAAGCATTATTATACAACTCGGCATTTTAATATTTATCTCTCTATTTCTCGCTATATTAATATATATGCCGTTTGAGGCGCCTTTTAGTATGATGGTTTTTTTTTTTACATGGGGAATGCATTGACGCACTTCGCCTGTCCAGTTGTGGGGGCAATATTCGGGCTTCCTGTGGGACTCCCGGCAGCGGTCAGACTACTCACCCCATGGTGTTTCTCCGCACCCAGAAACCAGGCCGTGGTAGTCACTCAGGTATTACCACGACCCGGGCCCTTTAGTATAATATTATAAGTTACGTGCATAAGCTGTATCGAACAACTAAATAATTCTAAGTCACTACAAGTTATAAAATTTCCAAATACCAATATTGGTGTTTGTGACTAATTTAATTTTGTTTAATTCTAACAAAGAAAAATATCAATATTAACAGAAAATAAACTGAATAAAAACAAGAAGAGTTAAGGCGCAGATAACCACTTGTTTTTTCCTTGTTTTTACACTTAAAAACAAGTGAAAAGCTTAATTAACATCAGAAAGTCGTGTAAAAATATCTGTCCAGAAAAATACAAGTGATATTTTTGTTTTAATGTTATAAAATATCTTAGCTTATGCTTTAATTGGATGTATAGGTATAGTCGCTTGTCTAACATCACAGCAAAGAATATGTTTCATAATCGACTAAGAATGAGATTGAATCGTGTACAAAGGGATTCACGTCGTTATCATCAAAGTATGTAGAAAATATATGACGGAGCGACAATAAAAATAAACAAATGTGAACGTATGATTTGTTCACGTAAAGAGTTGTAGACAAGTGCTAACACGTGTTTACCCCACCTCGTCCCCACCTTGTAGTCCGTATAAATACGAGACAGCCACAGAGCCAATGGTCAGTATCGTTTGAGACGATAGACAGGACGAATCGCTGCACAACTAAGTTGCTCACAGTAGTGATAAAGAGTTTATACCATTCATAACCGCGTGTGTATAACGGCGTGTGTATAATTATAAAGTTTGAATTTGAAAGAAAGTGTAAAGTGACGATTGAGAGGTGACGTTTTGTGTGGACATCATTATCATGGTAGTAAAGGGGCAGGTTTAAGGGAGATTTGGTTGGAGACCTGCAGTGGAACCCTTTTATGTGTGACAGAGAATGTCAGATTGACGTATGAACATCTAAATGATAGTTTCTACAATTTGTAGACTGATTAGAACCATATCAGTTCCATTCTCTATTGTGTTACTCCGACATATATATTATACAGTAGGTATTAAATAAACTATTAATAGTACAAGACGGAAGTACTTCTAAACTCCCAAAGACTTTACCTATCACTTCCTTTTTTCTAACACTTGCGCGACTCATTTATTAAAATAAAACCAAAACGTTTAAATGAAATATACGCCGCAAAATCTGTAAACAGTGGTTTTATTTAATATAAGTAAGTATTTATTACTAATATGTAATCTAATATATAAAATTCACGTGTCACAGTGTTACTTACCGTACTCCTCCGAAACGGCTTGACCGATTCTTCTCAAATTTTGCATACATATTCAGTAGGTCTGAGAATCGGCCAACATCTATTTTTCAAACTTTTTTTTTTAGTATAGCAAAACAACGTTTGCCGGGTCAGCTAGTAATATGTACTGTAGGGACGACATTATATATTGTACATGTGTTTTACATAAATGTCACAGCTTATATAAGTAACGATACCTATTGTAAGAACTGCAATAAATTTGAAACATTGATACCGTAATTTATAGCTACTTAAGGACCAATTCATGTATTAAATTTGACCATTTTGTTTTTTACTCACATTGTATCGAAATTAGTTAAGAATTTTTTGTTGTTAATGACATGGGTTTGACAGGCGCGTCGCGTCGTTACTTTTCTTGTAGAATGTAAGCATAGAAATAAGTCAGTCGTTAATAAACACTGTTCAAGTGAACACGCAACATCTTTCATTTATTAGTATTATATAGGACATCTATACTAAGGTCCCACACCTACACACTACATCTTCAATCATAACCTAAAGAGGTATTATCAACAAAATACATATACTTATGTACAATTTCTCAAATAAGTAACGATCCCATAGTATAAGGCAGTATCTTATAAATCAAATTTCATTAAATATTGGAGATGTAATCACGCAGAACTATTCAAGAATCAATACAAAGCGTATTTGATTTCTCGGATACAAGAGAAAATTAAAATCTGCGGTGATTTGCAATAGGGAGCGAGAAAAAGTGGTAAACAATGCAGAATACTCATTACTAGAGGATTGTGGTTTCTCTACCGTAAGTATGCAAATGAAGTGAGATTTATTTTACTATGCTGGAATTGGAGATGAAATTAATACACTGTCCTACTAAAATGATAAACGTAAAAGATTGTAAAACTATATGGAAGGATGTTGGGATGTATGTTGCTCTTTCACGCAAGAACTACCGGATAGATATAATGAGACTTTACAGATTATAATGAAACTTTACAGGCAACTTTAAGAAACAATAACATAGGCTATTTATAATCACGCTTAAAGCCATCGAATGATGCAGAAACTAATTTGAGAAAAATTGCAATTATAAGCATTTAATATTTTTGTTGAGTAAGCTTAACCCCAAAGTATCTTGGAAATGAAAAGACTTGTATATTGACACCAAATGTTTATTGTTAAAACGGCACGATACCAAATTATGCTCCATACAAAAGTATGGGTATCGTACTTCCGTTTTTTCTTCGCGAAAGTTAAACTGATTTTAATAGATTTGAATAGCGTTATATTATAGATAAAGAGTATATCTATGCTTCTATCACTTTCTTTTTTTCAAAACATTATAACTAAAAGAAATATGCCGATCCGAAAAACTCACTATTTTCGGTTTTCTTTAGATAAAGTTGCAGCGGAAATAGGGATAGCAATACCTAAGGCAAATACCTAAATGAGGAGTACAGTACCCTCTTAACTTATATACGGACACTACTACACAGTATGGCGGCGGGACGCTCACTAACTAGTAAAAGTACAGACCATGCGTAAGCATGGGGCGTAAGCCCCTACATTTTCTTCATCAAGTCATAATAAAATGAGTTTGCTTAAATTTTAATAGTCCTTCAGTCTTTTTTAATGAAAGAAAATGGTAATAACGTAATTTATTAATTTTACAATTGATTTGCTATGCTTTTTACTTAATAAATTGTATTCTGGATAATTCTTGTAATTATGGTTTAAAATAGCAGTGCAAAATTTTAATAATCTACATAGTTATAAAACTAAGAAACACTTCTGAATATTTTTTTAACTATTGCATTGTCATCGGTTCTTGTTATGTATGCAAAATTTCAAATCAATCCAACTACTGCAAGTGGCTGGAAATCACTTTCTAAGATTTCGTTACTCCATTGGTAGATACCTATGCGATACCTATTTAACTAATATAAGCGTGTTAAAAAGGAAGAAAGACTTACAACTATATTTCCAAGTATACCATTCATTGCTTCGAATCAATATTTCAAAGTTATGAATCAAAACAGAAGCATCGGTGTATAACTACTACTAAGGAAGTATGTAGCGATAAATTCAAAGTGCAATAAAATAAAATCTTTTAAAATCGCTCGTTTTGCTGTCTGTACTTTGATAAATTGTTCTTGAAAGTTATAGTTAAAATGTTTTCATGTGATAAAGGATGCCGGTGTTACGTTGAATTTATATGTGCGACAAAGTTAGGATTGCTCATATCGAGATATATGCAGATTTTCAATATTTGTCAATTTCTGTGTGTCTTATACTGATAAAAAAAATTCTATTTTATTATCTATACTAATAATTATAAAGCTGAAGAGTTTCTTTGTTTGAACGCGCTTATCTCAGGAACTACTGGTTCGAATTAAAAAAATATTTTTGTGTTTTATATAGTTCATTTATCGAGAAAGGCTATAAGATAAGATCACGCTGCGACCAATAGGATCGAAGCATTAGTAAAAAAGGTTTCAAAAACGGGGGAAAATTTTCTAAGCTCTACGGTAGTCGCGGGCTACAACTGTATGAGATCGCAGTTGTATATTGGCGCTTTTATCTGATATCGTCTCCCAAAAACAGGAGGCAGGAGCAGTGTTAATGAACTCAAATCATCTATGGAATCTAAACAGATATATTATGCAGGCGACGAGAATCTCGGAGCTAATACTTTTGTCATTTGCTTACAAAGAGAGAAAATGCATTAGCCGCCTAGTATTGTAGTAAGAAGTCTGACCTGGTCTGGGCTCTTTCGAGACTAAACCCTTAATCAACAGGTATAGTCTAATTACTATACTAAACTGAATATAGCGCAGTTCCTATATTGTCCGTGGGGTGATGAACAAAAAGAATAAAAGTGTCACCTCCCCATGTCTTACCTGCGGCGGTCGCAAGAACCGACCGAGGAAACTATGTCGCATGTCACCTGCACATATACCCACCCTAGGAAAATTGACGTCAGGCAGGCAGCCGGTCATAAAAATCAGCCAAATCCCATTCCAACATGAAATCGTTATGTTGCGGCGACCATGAATAATGGGGTAAGGGCTGGAGAATAATTAAGACGACTGCTGTTCTTACAGAGACTAAAGCCATTGTGAGGGAGTGACAGCAAATCTTTTTAGATCTGAAAATAAAACATGCAGAAGTTCGTTTACATAAATATAAAAACTGTTTACCTATTGAATAAAATCTAAAGTATTGCAACCATCTGTATTTGAACTTTTGCACGTGCCAAGTCAAACACGAACAAATATTGGGCAATATAAATAATGGAAAGTTTTTAAATATTTGCACAAACTTAAGATTTATATGAGTCGTTTTAAGTTTAGAGTATTGGAAAAATACTTCGGCAAATATTTTTATTTTGGAAATATGATTATTGAATTATTCTATTCACAACATAAGAAAGAACTTCTTTTGATAAAAATCGTACGTAAAACCTTTGTGTGCGAGTTCAACTCGTGCTTAACAGTTTGCTGTTGGCCTTTTATTTGTTGGGTAATGACATCGAGGCAATAATATATCATTGGGTAATGAATCAGTCAAAAGTCAGAGTGGTGAATCATTGGGTAATAAGTTAAATTACGTGTGTGTTAAGTATAGAAGTGTCACCACCTCATTTTCCTCCCCAGGGGGCTGTAAAAGTTAGCTAAGGGTTACTGAACACAGATAAAATCCGCTGTGAAAGATGGAAAACATAAAAATGAATCCTGTACCGAGAGACCTGGTCAGCGCGGCATACCAGACCATAATCCCTTCTTATGTGGATAAGACCCGTACCCAACAATGGGACGTTAATGGGCTGGAGGGGGAGAGAGAGAAAAAGTGGTTAAGTAATCCTTTTAAGTCGAAACACTCTGTCCATTGCTGGACATCATATCTTTTTGAAAAAACACACCAAAGAGTTAAGTAATCCTTTAGTCCATAAAACTCTCTGTACAACATGAACAGTTTTGCATCCTTATGAAAGCCATCTACAATAATTTGAAATTGCATTATTCATTTCACGGTGTCAATTATTCATAGACCTGAATCGAAATATTACCATTGGAAGCACATATAGTAGTGGAGCTAGATAGCAATAAATTTGGTACAAGTAAAATAAAAAGTTTTGGCTCGGTGGTTTTCCCTGTTTTCGTATATGATAAATGGTTTACAAAAGTTTTCTTTGGGTTATTTTAGGTATTTGTGGTCACAAGGTGCTTGAAATTAGACCATAATTCATTTATATAACAATTGTGAGGATAGCATTCTTTTTATCTATTGTATGAGTGTGGATAAGGTCAAGGAAGTGTTTGGATCGTAGCAGATGGCGCTCTTTAGTCTCTGCCTGCCTCCAAGGGAAAAAGGCGTGATGTTATGTTAATGATATGATAATGACATTCTTTGTTAAAGATATGATAATGACATTCTTTGTTAAATAGGGATTTTTTTTGTTGTTTGAACGACAGTAAGTACTTAGTATAAAGAACAAATCGTACCTCGCAATAAAATTTTACTTGCGTACTTACTCCTAGTATCTATACTAATATCATACAGCTGAAGATTTTGTTTGTTTGAACTCACTAAGCTCGGGAGCCTCTGGTCCAATTTGAAATATTCTTTCAGTGATGAAGTGAAAACATTTATCGAGTACATTTATCGAGGCAGGCTATAAGCGATGTAACATTCCACTGCGACTAATACAAAACCAGCCAGGCGGCTCTCTTGGCCTTGTTTTCGGATGCTATTAGCTCGAAGTTGGTCATGAACTGCAGGCAACTATTAAATACTCTGGGTGTAAAAACAGAGTAATATTACGTTGGGTCCCAGGACATGCTGGGATCGAAGGCAATGAAAAAGCCGACGAATTAGCGTGGGCAGGAGCTAAAGGCGTTCAGTTTGGTCCTGGACCCTTTTGTGGAATACCCAAAAGCCTGGCCAGACTGACCCTGAAGGCAGACTGCATGCGCTCAACAATTCAACTCTGGAGAACAAATCCCGGATTGAGACAGTCCAAAGCTCTCACAAGACCCTTTAATTTAAAGGCTGCTTCTGAAGCTCTGGCATTAAGTAGGAACAATCTGCGAATGCTAGTAAGAATACTTACTGGGCATTGCTGCCTTAATAAGCATGCGCAGACAATAGGGCTGATTGACAATGGGACGTGTAGACTCTGTCATTTGGCGGAGGAAACGCCCATTCACATTCTCACTGATTGCCCTTCAGTGATGCACATGCGATGTTCCTCTCTGGGCAATTACACCATGCACCCAGAAGAGACTAAACTTCTCGGAGCCAAAAAGATCCTGGAGTTCTTTATGGCAACAGGCTTGGACCGAGAACTGTAAAAAGTGGCGATCACAATAGATCAATCTGGTCGCAGTGATACTAGGCGTAATATAGCCCGAATAGCCGCTACAACCAAAAAAAAAAAAAATACATAACCAAGCAGCCAGCAGTGCAAAATGATGCAAAAACGTGGTAAATTTTCTAAATTCCACGCGTACGGTATCGCGGGCAGCAGCTAGCAGCAGCTAGTATAATACGGAATAAAACAGATTGTATTAGATAAATGTAGAGTATATTTTCACTCAAAGTTTGGTTTCGAAATTGGCACGTCACCGTAGTACTACGGTACGTAGTACCGTAGTACCGTACCTTTGAGCGCGATGACAACATTTTTTATCTATGTTTATTTTTTATTTATTTATAGAAGAATTTCTAGCGTACGTAGTCGTGTTAACAACAACAACAGATAGTTTAACATAATAGTACATTACGATATTATTAGTGCGTAAAGATGGTTATTACATGCGAGGCGGAATTTCAGTAATTGAGCCGAGCATGTTATAACCAATACGCACGTATATCGTACGACGTTTTTTAACACATTTGCGAGGAAACAGAAAAAAAAACATTTAAATAAACTCAATCTGTGAATGCACACTGATGCTTTCCCGCCATTTTAACAGCGGCGGCGATCGGTTCCATATTTGAAATGGCAAATAATACTGTTATGAAATTTGTATGGACTATAACTTAACTATTCGTTTTTTATGACCCGCTTTACATATTTAAAACCAGTGGAATTACATCAGCTTTACGAGCAAGGGTGTTAAAAAGTATATTATAATATTACACAAACGTTGCATTACAAGTGCAAACAGCGAAACGAGCAAAAAGGTCTCATTTTACTTCGCAACAAATTTATCGCTGCCCACTTCCTACGACAAGGGTGAAGGAATTTCCTATGGTTTATACCGATTCATGCCTAAGAATAATTGGGGTAGAACAATGAATAATACGGATAGAGACTTGTATTATACTCTGAGCGGAGCCCCCAAGCTGATTCATACAAAATGTGTAAATTTATAACTGTGAGATTTGGATTAGCAAGTTATAATTTAATACTTTTCATTATTTTACAGATATCATTTTACAATAAAAATGAAATGGAAAGTATGTTTCTAATAATATATATTATTGTGACTTGCGTGACTCGTATATTTAAGTAAAACAACTTTTTACCGATTTAGACGCGTATATACGTTGTGTGAAAATACATGCGTCTAAATCCGTAAAAAGTATTTTATATAAAGAGCTAAGACTTAACTTTTTTGACATTATTAAATTCTTTTTTACTTGTCATAATACGGTCAGCTTCTATAAAGTATTGTTTGAATTCAGTCTCGAGGTCAAAAGAATCGTTATACCCAGACATTTTATAGTCTTATCAGTAATTCAGCATAATAAAGAATAATAGCGTTTGGTATCTTATTTGGGCTCGTTTAACTACATAGATATTTTAAGCTAAGTTTATCTGTCTTTGTTATAAATGTATTTAAAAGAAGAATCTTTAGCAAGATCTTTACTTATTATAAAACAAAGTCGTTAGTTTTGTATGTATGTCCTTATGCGAGCTTATATCTTCTAAACAAAGCAACGGATTTTGATGCGGTTTATTTTTTAATGATAGAGGGTTCAAGAGGATGGTTTATATGTAAAATTTTTTAAGGTTCAGTTGTTAAATTCCATGAGTACGAAGTTGGGGTCACAGACAGTTAGGAATATTTTAAACTGGCAGAGTCACCTATGTCCTTTCACCGTCATCATACAATCACGTCCTTTTCCCATGGCGATAGGCAGAGACTATAGAGGACCATCTGCAACGGTCTAAATTCTTCATGGCATGGTCTTTCTTGGTCATTGTACTATCCGTGTACTACCTACTTTTTTTTTTAATTGCTTTTCATTTTTGGTGTGAAAGAGCAACAGACAGAATTACTTTCGCATTCATAAATAAGTACTTGAAATTACAGTAGGTAAAGTAAAATATTTTTTTAAATAAGATTTCTGTCATAACCAAAGGTTATGAGGAAATAAGGCTGTCGCTTTTGTACCATAGAGTAATAATTGAAATGTCAGGGACAAATAAATTTTAAGTGTATAAAGTACATTTTTAATGATTTTAATGATATCGCGTAAAATTTACTTCTTTGTCTTTTCTGTGTTTACGTTAAGCGCGTAAAATTCACTTCTTTGTCTTTCCTATGTTTAATAATATTTGTAACCTAAAAGCATCAATGTAATAGGAGTTGGCATTGCCAAGCAAAATGAAAACAATGTTTATATTCCTCCTGCATGGACTGTAGTCTCTGAGCGTGCGTAAGGCGATTTCGGGCGGGATATGTGTAGCGATGAATTTTGCTATTAAGTTTGTGTGCGTTACTTCGGCACCCTATCGAGTTGATAGTATATTCGACGAAGAAAACAGGGTATGAAACAACTCCTGCCAGCTTAATACTTTTAGTATGTGAGTTAGATTACAAACGTAAGATAACGCTTAGCCAGAGGATGTTGTGTGAAATTTTGAAAACTAGTTGTGGCCCGCCACTTCGTACGGGTGGAATTTAGAAATTTTATTCGTTTTTACAACATTTTTCACTAATGCTTAACTTCTATTGGTCGCAACGTGATGTATTATAAATTTCTTTGATAAATGTACTATCCAACATTGAATGAATTTTTAACATCGGTCCAGTGGTTCCTAAGATTAGCGCGTTCAAACAAATAAACGAACAAACAAACTTTTCAGCTTTATAATTTTAGTATATTTATATATAATATATAATTATCAACGATTATTCTGTAAAGAAATAAAATATTACAATTTCAAAGCATCTATTACAATTGCAACCTTCCTTTTCTAAGAATTCTAAGATTGACGTTATCTGTACTTAAAATTGCTTCTGAGAACAGCCAAACAAAGACATAAAAGACTTTCTTTTACATGAAAATAAAATTGACATTTCACAACATTTTGTAATTAAAGTTCGTATTGTGAGACCATTGAAATACGGGACTTGAGGCACTGGTTATACATGCCCGACGGTTGTAAGTGCTACGCACTTTAATTACAAGCAATCAGTTATTGCATTTTTTTGCAATAACACTAAATAACTAATTGTTTAGTGGCGAATTTTATCAAGTTTGGTAGTCTATTGTTAATTTTTTGAGGTTATAATGTGTCGTTGTGAAGTCATTGTGAGACCATTGAAATACGGGACTTGAGACAGATGTACGAGTGTGTATGAAGCCAAGGAAGTATGTTTGGATCGTAGCAGATGGTGCTCTATAGTCTCTGCCTACCCCCATGGGAAAAAGGCGTGACGTTATGATGATGATGATTGTAATTAAAGTTATCTAAGGAAAAATCGTCGAAATATTTATATTATGCATTAGTTCTAGCCCACGACTCTTTTCCACACTACACAAAAAATCTAAATTCCACACGTACAGAGTGTACTTTTTAGGAGGGCTATTTTATTCTTTTTTATTTTATTTGTTTATTTGGTTCACCTACAGTTGTTACAATGTTACATATACAAGTGGTAAAAACATAATATATAGGCTATATAACATCACGCTGCGACCAATAGGAGCGAAGTATGCAAAATATGTATGCAAAATATGAAGTATGAAAAATGTTGCAAAAACGGGGAAAATGTTCCCAATTCCATGTGTACGAAATCGTAGGCAATACTAGTATTTTTTTTACACTACTAAGGTGGGAAACAAGCTTACGGCCTCCCTGATGGTAAGCAGTTACCGTAGCCTATGGACGCTTGCAACACCAGAGGTGTCACTCGCGCGTCGCCGACACTGCAGACATATTGTAATCCCTTTTTTGAAGAGTCTCATGCTGTAGTCCAATGGAAAAACTTCGGCAGGTAGTTCCTTCCACAACCTAATTGTACGTGGGATAAAATTTCTATAAAATCGTACGGTACGGGATGGTAATGGTTTCAAGGTGTGTGAATGAACTCGCTGCCGATGCCGAGAGGTACGGTGATAAAAAAGTAGTAATTTATTAAAGTATCATAATATACTTTAATAAATTCAACTATAAAAGTAGGTACATAAACCTATATGTTAAAAACAAATATCTTTCAGGAAAACCTCAAGTATCTTAGAGTGTAGCTAACTAATTTTTGTAGTAAAGTTGCGCTGTCACGCTCAGAACCACTTTGGCATGCATCAGAATTATTAGCATCATATAATATTTACAAAAGTGGCAAGAACATGTTGGTATTATTTAAGCAATCTTTATATAGCTTGTAGAGACGGAGATCTTTCATAAAAGAGGCGAATATTGTAAATAAGCCGTGTTCTGTAAGTTTTCTGAAAAATACATTGGTTACTTTATGGTCAATATTTTACCGAAATTGGCATTTCTAAAAGTATTTCGCACGTATTTCTTGTATGCAAGATGAATAAAGTACTTCTTTACTTATTATAAAACAAAGTCGTAATTTTGTGTGTATGTATGAATGTTCCTAAATGAGATTATATCTTCAAAACTACACAACGAATTTTGATGCAGTTCTCTTTCACTATATAGAGTGGTTCAAGAGGATGGTCTTCTTGTATAATTTATCGGGGTTTAGTTACAAAGTACCGCCTGTATGAAATCGCGGGCAAGAGCTAGTTTATTATGGTAAATAGCATTTTTTTTATTGATAGTTAAAATAGATCCAAATCCAAATCCAAACCTGGAGAGATGACCTGAAAAAATATTTTCTAGGATACTAGTGATATAGGCACTCAAATTTAATGAACTTTTTTACTTAGCAGTCGATGGTTCGTAGTGCAGTGTAGCCTGCCCATTGCCACTTCAGTAATTTTACTCTTTGGAGTATGACGGATAACCTAACCTAACCTAACTAATATAGAAACTTAGCAAATCATTTAAAAGCTTAGATGATTCTTGATACTGAATTCAAACCACGTTAGCCAATGTATGGAATCAGACAACACGTCTTCACATCTTGACTTAGATAGTCTTTGATATCTAATAGCTTAAGAGCTATAACCATAAATCGACTAAGTCATCGATTCGACTAAGGTTAGGTGTCTAGGGTTAAGACCCTAGACACCTAACCTTAGTCGAATCGACGACTACTAGTCACAAATATCGCTATATCTTTCGGACGCGTACGCTGATTATCTTGGCATCTCATGCCAACCCAGTGTTCGTCGTGCTCTTTCTGCAGGCAATCGCGTCCAGCGGGAAAGTACTAAATTTTTCGAAATATTACAAATGTACTCGTCGATTAGACGAATGGTTGTGACAAGTTTCCTCCTATAGTAAGTAGGAGTATTATAAAGTATTCTTTAAAAGATAAAAATAAAGGTCATTACCTTGTTTACCTCGCCTCATGAAGACAGCAGAGCGCCATTTACCTGTCACATAAATGGCAAGATAGGACAAAAGCGGTCACTGTAAAATTAGTTGAATATCAATGTAAATTACCTGCACTTATTTCTCCAGAAATATAGGGAGCCAACCTAAGGTTGACTACAACAACATCATGATTCGCATTCTGTGGCAATGGGATTAATGTTAAAGAAAAACAAAGTGATCTTAGTAGAACAGGGTGAGCAACTCAACAGTTTATTGTTAATTTAAATACACATCCAATTAGGGTAATTACACACATGTCTTTCTATGAAGACTTCTTAGTACTTATACTTAACGGACCAACCGCTTATCTATATTAATTAACTAAAATATACATGACACAACTTAGCCGTTGTGAGGAACTATAAAAATAAGTAAGTTATCCTACCAAGGTTATCTCCAGGGCGCATTCACCAGAGCGTAGCAGTCACAGAGCCCTCAAAGTCCCACGGCGTATGCAGTAAGTCCGGGTGACGCTGAAGGAAATCTGCGAAGTCAGCGTGGTGGGACCACGCGTTGAACGGCTACGCCTTCCCGACCGGAGGCCTAACCAATTATCAAGGACATAATCCCTGACTCGAAACTAATACTACCCCCATAGGGAAAATATTAAAATAAAATATGAATAGGGAAACTGGGCTAAAATCACTGCAGTGATACAAATGAAAAACGAATCTCTCGTCGGCAAAACAGGTAGGTGTTTAACACCTATACTAAAAATTTAAACGCGTTTAAAACCTGTGTTTTTCAATGTTAGGAATACATATGTCACCACCCCATCTCTTCCCAAGGGTGCTGTGAAAGTCAACTAATGGATATTGCACACAGATAACATCCTCTGTGAGAAACGGAAATCTCGAAAATAAACCATGTGCGCCTGGGTTGGTCTGGTCAGCCCGGCACAGTAGACCATAATCCTTCCAAAGTGAAGGAGGCCCGAGCACAACAGTGGGACGTAAATCGGCTGGAGAGGAGGAGAGGTGGAACCTTAAAAATGACATGACATTTTAAAATACGTTACTGTGACTAACCAGAACAAGGGTAAACTAACAAATGGATGATATTTTTGATATAAAAACTGTTGTTATTTATCTCAAATCCTAACTTCAATTTTGTCGAAAGATTACATCATTAACTAAAAGAGAAATACTTTCACATAACGAGTACTGTTACCAATTCTGTCGGGGCCGCCCCACGATAAAACGTTTTCCGACCTCGTTCGCGACAATTGTTAAGCAATAGAAGTTGACAGGTCCATTATAAGCTTTCTGAGTATAGAGGCGGAGTGGGCTTTGAATAAAACAATATTTTGTATTGAATTATTAATACTGATATCTGCAGAAATAATATTTCATATTTTCAGTTATTTTAGTGACATTTGTTTGAACAGATTTGGTTTAGCCAATATTGGATAAATTTCTGTTGTGATTTTTTCAATGTTTAGAACCAATATTTATATATCTCTGTCCAGTCTATTACCGTCCCACTCTTGGGCACGGGCGTCCTCCACTTTAGAAGGGATTACGGTCTATCGTACCGCTCTGACCAGGCGTGTTGTTACCGGGTTTAGTTTCGAGATTTCAGTCTCTCACAGTAGATGTTAACTTAAATGACCTTTAGCTGGCTCTTACCTGGAAAATAAATGTGGTGGTGACACTAAACTTGTATTCTAATCCGTCACCACACGCACCATATTCAGGTATATTAATTTTAATTGAAAATAAAAAGATATTAAGTTTTCCTTTCTCAGTCCGTTGCTGGACATAGGCCTTCCCCATAGAACGCCACAACGTGCGGTCTTGCGCTAACTGCATCCAGCGGCCCCCGGCGTATTTGACGATATCGTCGGTCCATCTTGTTGGGGGCCGCCCTACGCTGCGTCGTCCGGTTCGTGGTCGCCACTCGAGGACCTTCCGTCCCCACGGTCATCAGATCGTCGAGCGATGCGGCCTGCCCATTGCCACTTCAGCGTGCTAACTCTTCGGGCTATGTCGTACACACCAGTCCTTCTACGGATCTCCGCATTCCGGATTTTATCACGTAGGGAAACACCGAGCATAGCCCTCTCCATAGCACGCTGCGCGACTCTGAGTTTTGTTATGAGGCCGACATTCAGGGACCACGTCACGACCACGTCAAGTTTTATACTACAACTAAATTGAACAAATAAATAAATATTAAATCTATTACCCTGTAAATGATTCAAAAAAAGCAATAAGAAGGAAAACGTGAAACTAAATAGGTATGTGTGAATGAAAATGCGTAAGTAAGAAGGTTTACGTAACAAAGTAAATAGTTTATTAATGTATTCCGCGCTAAAAGTAAAACACCATACGTAAGTCAGTCCATTCGTGTGGCTAGTACTTCATTCTAACAAAAACCCTGGCAGGTCATTAGTGAGTTTTTCCAAGCACGGTTTGCAACGACAATGATGAATTAGCTAGTTTCCACTAAGTTGAACTTGGTTTCTTTTTATTGAACTTTCGTGTTTGTTAGCCACCAACATAATGTGGTCTAATATGGGAGTTCGGTAAAGTTTGCGGTAGCTTTGGGATTAGAAATGGGTAGATTGATACCTATATCAAAAGGTGAATAATTCATTTGAAACTTTCTTTGTGAATTCGTGATAAAGGACTGTTCATTTCTTTTAAAAACTTTTCTAAGAATATACATATACAATACTTATATATTATTATATTATTTAAGATAAGATATTTAAGATAAGATATTATAAGGCTGTAGAGTTTGTTTGTTTGAACGCGCTAATCTCAGGAAGCACTGGTCCGGTTTACAAAGTTCTTTCAGTGTTGGATAGTACATTTATCGAGGAAGGCTATATAATATCACGCTGCGACTAATAGGCGCGTAGCAGTAGTGAAAAATCTTGCAAAAACGGATAGTTTTCTTAATTTCACGCGTACGGAGTCGCGGGCAAAAGCTAGTTTAAGATAAGATATTATAAGGCTGAAGAGTTTGTTTGTTTGAAAGCGCTAATCTCAGGAACCACCGGTTCGATTTGAAAAATTCTTTCAGTTTTAGATAATACATTTTTTTGCGAAGGCTATCTATACTTATAATAAATCTGTAGAGAGGTCAATTCTGTACATGAAATATATTTTCAAAATAACCATCAGGGGGTGATTAGTGATCGATACTGATGCCAAAAATGCAATCAGTAAAATTTTTGTCTGTCTGTTTGTCTGTCCGTCTGTATGTTCCTTATAGAAACAAAAACTACTCGACGGATTTTAACGAAACTTGGTATAATTATTCTTCATACTCCTGGGCATGTTATAGTATACTTTACATCACGCTACAATCAATAGGAGCAGAGTAGTGAAGGGAAATGTTGGGAAAAGGTGCTCCATTTTTTAAGCTTCCGTCGCGTGTGCAGCCTTTATGGTTAAAGTTACATAGAAATCATGTATGACGGAAATATTCTACATAAAATTGTCTAAAAAATATCCCGAAACAGCACATATCTATATTTTATGGTTGACTCACAATAACACGTGTAACTCCTGATAGCTTAGCAGTTCGTTAATTCTGATTATATTTGTTTACTATTACGTTTATAATACTCTCACTCAAGCAGTAGTTAAAAATGTTGCAAAAACGGGGAAAATTTCCTAAATTCTACGCGGACGGAGTCGAGGGCAACAGCTAGTAAGTTATATAATAATACGCTGCGACCAAAAGGAGCACAGCAGCAGTAAAAATGTTGCAAAAATGGTAAAATATTTCTAAATTTCACGCGTACGAAGTCGCAGGCAACATATAGTTTAAGCTAATATTTGGTTTACAAAAAGATAAAAACGACAAAAAAAGATAATTATTAAGAAAGAAAGAAAGAAAGAAAGAAAGAAAGAAAGAAAATAAATTTATTTCAGTAACCTCGACTACAGAACAAAGTTTAAAATTTACATAATAAAAAACATTAATATTAGAGGCTGAAAATGGTCCTTCCTCAGCAATTGCTATAGAAGCAAGCTACCACAGCGCTGGTTTTCAGTAAGAACCAAACAAGCTTTAACAACTGCAACTTTAGCTTACATCCATCCATCCAATGAAATATAAGATATACGAGACAACATCACTGCAACTCCATGGTTGTGGGCATTGTAACTAGGAAGGACGTGAATTTGGATTCCAGTCGTAATAAATATTTCTTCTGTTTTTTTAGATTTGTTGAAATTTAAAAACACAATATCAATTTTAGTTGTCAGAGTTTGCACTAAAATAACTAATATTATAAAAATAGTACGAACACAAATAGTTTAATTATGTCTTGAATAGGCTATAATTGGGTAAGTGCGTGCGAAACAGGCATTACTCCAGTTCATTTTAACTAAATAATAAGTGCTCTACTTTCATTTATTTATGTATTTGCTAACATAATCAATTTATAGAAGTACTTGAGATTGTAATTATTTTACATAAATAAAGTAACCTGTTAAAATATTTGCGCCTGCAGCCTTGCCAGAATAAAAAAGAATGAATGAGGTTCTAAAACAAACAAAAAAATACACTATATGACCTACAAAATTTTCAAAAATAATTCACATTTGCCAACTACCGCATCCAGTAAAATATTGATAATTTCTGATATTTTTCTATTGGTTTAAAATAAAATATAAACACAAGAAAATAGTATTACCGCCGTGTGGTGACGGATTAAGAATACAAGTGTCACTAACCCATCTCCTCCCAAGGGTGCTGTAAAAGTCAGCTAAGGGCTTATTGCACACAGATAACATCCTCTGTGAGAGAAGGAAAACTCGAAAATAAACCCCGTGCCAAAACGCCTGGTCAGCGCGGCACAGTAGACCATAATCCCTCCCAAAGTAGAGGAGGCCCGTGCCCAACTTCTTCTTCTTCAGCCTCTCTCCGTCCACTGTTGGACATAGGCCTCCCCCATAGAATGCCACAACGCGGGGTCTTGTGCCGCCTGCATCCAATGTGCCGTGCCCAACAGTGGGACGTAAATGGGCTGGAGATAGAGAAGTATTTTATAGTACAATTTGTTTGGTTTCTCCTTAGTATAATATATACCTTAAAATAAAACAGAAGTCATTTTCTAACTTGACATTAAAGAAAGGTCAGTAATAATTAAGATATGCTAAGTGTTGTATGAGTAGGGTTGGTACCCTTGCATACAGTTGTGTGGTTTGGTAACTAAATTGGGAACCAACGCAGTTTACGCGTCATGTTTGTGACAGCCCTGGTGTTACAAGTTAATTAATAAAATTTTCGCTATGGTATTTATACAGGTATATAGTTATTTAAATTTACTATGAAATATAACAGATTGTATTAGGTTAACCTGTAATTCATTTTTAACTGAATATTTGGCTGGAAAATCGGAACGTCTGCGTCTGTAGCATAAAATCCCTTGGCGGGCTGGCGAATAAAGAAATAAGAAAGAAATCGCTATGCATCTTTATCAATCACATACATGGAAAAATCGTGTATGTAAAATACTTTTTAAATCTAAACTAATATTATAAAGCGGAAGAGTTTGTTAGTTTGTTTGTTTGAATGCGCTAATCTCAGACCTACACCAATTTGAAAAATTCTTTCAGTGTTGGATAGTACATTTATCGAGGAAGGCTATAAGCTATTTAACATCATGCTCCAATGAAAAGGACCGAAACATTACGGACTTAGCACGGCAGCTAGTACAACATAAGTATAAAACTAAGCTACTGAAAAATCCAGGGGCTACATACAATATAATTTCACAATGCAATTAACAAAATTGTTGGTTATCAACGGCATTTTAAAGAGGCAATTTGCAAGAGACAAAATTAACAATGTGCTAAAAATTAAAGCTTCTTGGAAGTACCCATAAAATTTTATCTAGTATAAAATAAGGGATGGGCGGTACTCCTGTCCACAGCAGAAATTTTATGGCAAGATTTTGAGCAAGGCTAATTTTAACTGCTGAAACAAACTATTTTAGACTGACGATCTTAATTAATAAAACTGTGCGCAACGAAATAACCATTGTTTTTATTTTTGGTTAAGTTTAGTTGTGCGTGGAATTGGTACCATTATGAATTAAGATACAGGCACAATAATATAAGGTCAAATTTATACAAACTTCCATATATTTTGATTCCTGTTTTTTATTTGTTTTATCATGTTCCACAATTTGTCAGCGATACATGTCTAGAATTCTTGCAATATTATCATTCAGATTAGGTTCAGATGGTGTGTTTATGGCTACATCACTCAATCAGCTTGAAGCCACATATATATTTATGTGTTTGTGAAACATGTATCTATGTCAGTCGATGGCTACACGTCATGTGGAACATTATTAGTCTAGGCAGTACGATTTAGCCAGGCTAAAGTTACGTGTCTTGAAGATTGAAAGGGAATACACTATCCGGTTAATCTGTGGTCCGTTAGTTCTCTCTCACAGCATCCATAAAAGGAAATATAGTGGTAACATATATTATAGCGGAAAACTTATCTAAAACATAAAAAGATTATTGCAGCACTGTGGACATAGTGTTGATAACTACAAGCAGAATTTTGGTACTACGAATCACGTCCATCCATCCATTCATCCATCAGCCTTTTTCTGTCTACTGCCGGACATAGGCCTCCCCCAGAACGCCACAACGCGCGGTCTGTGCTAACTACATCCAACGGTCCCCGGTACATTTAACGGTGTGGCCTACTCATTGCCACTTCAGCGTGCTAACTATACAGCCTATGTCGGACACACGAATCGCGTAACGTGAGGCATTTACACAATGATGCGTGATAGGCAATTGGTAGTAAGTAGTATTCTCCGTGTGGCGCCAAATTAAGACTACAAGTGTCACCACTCCAACTCTTGCCCAAGATGCTGTAAAAGCAAGTATAGGATATTTTAAGCAGATAACATCGTCTGTGATAGATGGAAAACTCGAAATTAAATCCTATGCCAACGCGTCTGGTCAGCGAGGTAGAGTAGACCATAGTTCATACCAAAGCGGAGGAAGCCCTTGCCCAGCAGTGGGACGTTAACGAGCTGGAGAGGAAGAGGAGTAGCCAAATTGTATGTAACATCATATTATTTCGATAGTCTTTCTTTAAATTTTACGATTTTAACGTATCAAAACATTTTTACATAAAGATATACTTACAAGAGTCTCCGTTGCCACAAATTGTGTCCTTTCATCGGAACTTTAGCCTGAGGCTTCTCATTCAGGAGCACTGTTCTCATATAACATGCATTGTGTTTGCTGACGGCATAAAGAATCGCTTGACACACCATAAATTTGTCGGTAAAAGTCAAATGTAGATTTTAATATTAATAGATTTTATATTAGAATTTCGTTAGTCTTGTATTATAATTTGTTTGAGTTTGTTCAAGATTAATTTCTGTATAAGTGTCTAATACGCTTTGGTTTAGCTTTATGTATTTTTAACTAGCTGTTGCTGACGATATCGCACGCGTGGAATTTAGAAAATTTTCCCCGTTTTGCGACGCTTTTCACTGATACTTCGCTCCTTTTGGTCGCAGCGTGATGTTATATAGCCTAAAACCTTCTTCGATCAATTTATTATTATTTATTTATTTTACAATTTTTGCACACAATAAATAATTGATGTACAATGGTAGAGTTAATGCCAACGGCATTTTCTCCCAGTCAACCAGCGAGGAGTGCAGAAATAAGTTAAAGTGGGTGCTATTTATTTTAACATAGAGGTATATAATAATTTTAATGAAATACATAAAGCTCATACATACAAAATACATAAATAATAATATAACACTTGCTATACATACACTACATAAACTATACTTACTTATATAGGTACCATAATAATATAACATACTACGCTATACATACACTACATAAACTATATATAAATACATTTAATATACTTCCAACAGTGAAGAAAACACTAACAGTATACTTCTACCAATTAACTGCTGTAAAGTTCACGTACTTTAGCTTTGAACGTCCGACGAGATTTAGCAACCCTGATCGCAGAAGGGAGCGAATTCCAAAGAAGAATTGACTGTATATTAAAAGACGAGTGTACTAAGCGAGAGGTGTGAGGAGGACAGGTAAGAAGAAGATTATGTGAAGAACGAAGGTTTCTTTCGTGAGTGGAGCAGAGATATTGAAAGCAAGTCTTAAGTAAGGCGGAGAATCAGGACAGTTTAATATTGTGTATAAATGTGCTATTCAACATTGAAAGTATTTTTTTAAATCGGGCCCGTGGTTTCTGAAATTAGCGCGTTCAAACAAATACAGTTTTCAGCTTTATAGTATTAGGTATAAGTATATTTTGAAATGACTGGTGGCTCAAGCAGTGGTATAAAAACTCCATAATATTTTTAGCAATCTGGGAAATCATTTTCTTCAAATTACAAATTTTGTGCCTTGTTAAGTAAAAATTGTGGATCTAAAAATAAGAATATTATCAGAAATAATAAATCAGTTTAATCCAACAAGTGGGTAAAAATTACTTTCAAAGATTCCGTTACTTAATAATACATAGATAGATATGTACCGAGACAATAAAAGCGTATTAAAAACTGCAAGTTTTTACAAAACTTTTTTAAATAAACAAGAAGTTACATCTAGTTAAGGTTTACAACGCATATTATTCTTAACAAAGATTGTGTAACCCGGAATGGATTCACAGAAAACTTTTGTTATTCGCGTGAAACCATTACTCACTCGTATTTGAATTACAACGAGGGAAATAACACAATTTTTATCGTATGAAAATGATGAATCAACGCGGCAAGGCTTACAACGGTGACATAAATCATAGTACAGAGCTTTGCGATGCAATTTATTTTATATTCACATTAACGCTTTGTATACAATACGGCCATTCTCCTTACAAGAAAAAAAGGTTTAAATTTTTTTATAGATATGGGTCAGGAAATGCTAATTAGGCTGGCATCATACGTACAGTTTCCTCATTAGGTTTCCTGGTCCGAAATTCCGATTCGGAGACACGAATGCATACCTTACCTACAAAATATTCTACTCGGCGCAAACCGACGGAAAAAAAACCTAACGTACACGGTTCGAATCTATGGTCGCGCGTTCGGGTGTCCGAATGGAAAAAAACCGGATCAGGAAACCTAATGAGGAAACCGTAAGTATGCTGCCAGCCTTAGGGTTCCGTACCAAAGGCAAAATAGGACCCTATTATTGAGCTTTACTGTCTGTCTGTCTCATTCTCCTGCCTTTATCACATTGTTCTTTGTTTGCATTGTCTCGTTATATGGTGTTGTTTGGAGTCGGTATGATGAATAGTTATATTATGATAATAATGGATTGGAACCCTAAATGTCTTTATGTCCAAGTTGTTCTTAACCAGTTTTTGCGCGGCCTTATTCCTATTCGGAAGGGTTAACTGATCTAACCCCCTTTTACTACAGAGTTAACTTTCTTAGTGTGCTATAAGAGCCAGCTATAGGATGCTTATTTTAAGCAGATAACATCATATGTGAGAGACGAGAACCTCCAATACTTTTACTAATACAAGATTTTAATTTTAGCATTAACATCAACTGGAAAAAATATCTCAATACTTTAAACACATTAGTTGGATAAAACGCATACGAAACATTACTATAGTAATATTAATGCTTATTTGTTCGCAGTAAAAACATATTGTTCATAAAACAAATGTTTTCATAAACAAACCAAACAATTCTCGTAATGTTATAACAAAATTCATTTGAACAAAATTTCATTATAAATTCACGAACGTTCAATAAATAGAGAGAGCTTGTTTTGTTATTAGCTAAATAAATTTTTAAAAATGTAACTTTTTTTATTAGTAAAATAAATTAGATTTTTCAAAATGTATAAACCAAGTAATCAACGTTTAAAGAGTACATTAACTTATTATAAAACAAAGTCTTTATTTTTGTATGCATGTCTTTAAGTGCGCTTATATCTTTAAAACTATGCAACGGATTATAATGCGGTATTTATTAATTAATAGATTAGTTTAAGAGGATGGTGTTTCTGTTAAAGTTTGCTGTATATTTGGGGAAAAGAAGTTAATTTACTATTATACCAATACTTAGCTAAAAGTTAATATACCAATCATATTAAAAACTTATTTTTAAATTTTTTTGGGATTATGACCTGACTCTTGACACTGTTTTACATCTATTATAAATGCCATTTCTCGCACGCATCCGTATCTGGTGAGAACGCTAGTATTTTTTGACTACTAGAAGTTTTGATGCCTTCAAACTTAAATACTACAATATTTGATCAGAATAAACCTACATTTTTCCGTTTCTGGTAGACAGTCTGCGCGGGTATAGTGTATACTATTTAGTAAGTTAGTCCTATATCCCTTTGTATCGATATTGATCATTTTATTATTGGTTTTGAAACACCAACACTTTTATAGTGGACTACAGCAAGTGGTTTTGAAGAACCACATGCTGTAGTTCACTGTATTAAAATACAGTAGCGAAATGACTTCTGCAGGGTCAGTGTTGTGCGTATGACACCCAATAGGCCTTATGTTTGTTAGCCACTTTAGTAAATTAAAGACCATAGATTAAAATTATTGACCGAAATATTAAAACCAGAAACAGTTGGATGTATTTAATAATTCAGGGCACTATAACGTGGGGTCATCGATTCTACCAAAAATACTTTTATTTCGGCATATTCTGTTGTTTTAGTTAATAATTTACTGAATGAAACATTCATGATTTTTATTAGAAATTATTCGTCTATGTTATTAAATTACGTTGTGGCGTTATTTGGGATAGGCCTATGTGCAACAGTGGACAGAGAAAGTTCGGTGGATGGATGCGTGAATGTTATCGAAACCTTGACGAAACGCTTAGAACAGTCCGCAAACGCAGTCCGTTGTATAAGTCTGCTCTTTTCTTTGGCTAAGATGTATACAGGGTGTCCCAGAACTCAACGTCAAGCCGAAACGGGGTGACAGGATAGATCATAACCATCACGAGAAAAATCAGAAAAAAAATCTATCCCATGCAGTTTGAAAATTATGGGCATTTTAAGAAAAACCTAGAAATTTGGTCTAACTGTACCATTTTTCGGTTATTGTGGTTAATTTTTATTATTTTTGGTCATTTAAACTTTGGAACCGTAACCCTAAATAACATCTCGAGAATCACAGTCTAAAATAATGACACAATTACCCCAAGTTTCCTAGAATTTAGACTATTTGTTAAACTATGAATTTAAAATTTTCAAACTTTGTCGACTTTGAAACACCCTCCTTTAAAAAAAATGTACTAGAGTGCCTTGGCAAGTGCCATTAAGAGTTGGCGCATTTAATCAGGATTGTAAAATGGTACAATACTTGTAAGTTTCGTACTAAAAAAAACGAGTAAAAAATAAAAACCTCAAGTAACCCGATTTTTGCTAACCCATTTTACTCAGGAAAAATGTTTTTTATTCGCACAAGCCCTTGGTAGGTTCTTTATTTTACGGCAAAATGATGAGAGAGATGGATAGTGGACATGTTTGCCATGAGCGAGCGAGACAGATAGTGACGCCACGCAGTGAGACGGAGATGCATCGTTTAAACGAGTGCGAATGAAACAGATACAGACGCCATACCAAGCAAATAGCTACGCTGCCAGTCTGACACCAGTTAGTACATTTCGCTCATTCGTCTACTGCGCACCTTTCCGTATTCGCTTGTGTTAATTTAGTACTGACAACTTTGGCTTTTCTTTTTGGACTTGGATTTTTGTGAATTGGACTTGTTGATTACATACCGGCAACTTTGGCTTCTCTCTTTTGGAATTGGACTTTTGTGTTGACATCCTTCTCATCACTATGCCTACGCGCTACACTTCACAAGAATATGCGAACATGCATCTCATTTATGGGGAATGCAGATGCAACGCAAGTGCCGCCGCTAGACTTTATCGTGAAAGATATCCAAATTTAGAGCGCTATCCGGATCACCGCGTGTTTGTTAATGTGCACCATTCACTCACAGAGGACGGCCATTTCCCGAATCAAATACGGGCTGGAGGTAGACCTCGCTTTCCTTACGAAGAAGAAGTGTTGGAAGAGGTCGCAGATGACCCAAGTATTTCCGTTCGTGGAATTGAAGAAAGAACGGGAATACCCAAAAGCACAGCACATCGTATTTTACAAAGAGCTGAAATGCATCCATTTCACGTACAACGAGTTCAAAGTCTTCTCCCTCGAGATTATCCTGAAAGGATTTCATTTTGTAGAACAATGCTACAGAGGCATAATGAAAATCCCCAATTCATCCAAAAAATTCTCTGGTCAGATGAATCTACATTTAAAAAAGATGGCTACATAAACTTACACAATTTTCATGAGTGGCATGTGGAGAATCCACATTTAATGCGAGAAGACCGATCCCAATATCGCTTTAAAGTTAACCTGTGGACAGGAATTTTAAACGGCAAAATAGTTGGGCCTTTTGAGCTGCCTGAGAATTTGAATGGCACGAATTACCTAAATTTTTTACGAGAAAATTTACCAAGTTTGTTAGAGGACGTACCACTAACAGATCGTTGCCACATGTGGTATCAACAAGATGGCTGCCCAGCGCATTACGCAGTGCAAGTAAGAGATTTCCTTGACCAAGAATATCCGGGAAGGTGGATTGGACGTTCAGGCACTATCTCGTGGCCAGCCCGTTCCCCAGATTTAAATCCCCTGGATTTTTTTTATTGGGGCGTTCTCAAAGAAAAAGTTTATTCTAAGCCCATTGAGAGCGTAGCCGAGCTGCGTGAACGAATTTCTCAAGCTGCTGAGGACATCAACTCTCGAGGATATGCCCGGCTAATAAGTAGATCTTTTTTAAGAAGATGTAGGGCGTGTGTTGAAGCTGATGGTAAACAATTTGAACATTTGTTTTAATAAAAAATGTTATTTTCAAATCTGACTTTTATTCCAATAAACCTAAACAAAACAAGGTCAACATTTTTCATTATTTTATTAGTATTTTGTTGCTTTGGTAAAAGTGGCGTCACTATCTGTCTCGCTCGCTCATGGCAAACATGTCCACTATCCATATCTCTCATCATTTTACCGTAAAATAAAGAACCTACCAAGGGCTTGTGCGAATAAAAAACATTTTAACTGAGTAAAATGGGTTAGCAAAAATCGGGTTACTTGAGGTTTTTATTTTTTACTCGTTTTTTTTAGTACGAAACTTACAAGTATTGTACCATTTTACAATCCTGATTAAATGCGCCAACTCTTAATGGCACTTGCCAAGGCACTCTAGTACATTTTTTTTAAAGGAGGGTGTTTCAAAGTCGACAAAGTTTGAAAATTTTAAATTCATAGTTTAACAAATAGTCTAAATTCTAGGAAACTTGGGGTAATTGTGTCATTATTTTAGACTGTGATTCTCGAGATGTTATTTAGGGTTACGGTTCCAAAGTTTAAATGACCAAAAATAATAAAAATTAACCACAATAACCGAAAAATGGTACAGTTAGACCAAATTTCTAGGTTTTTCTTAAAATGCCCATAATTTCCAAACTGCATGGGATAGATTTTTTTTCTGATTTTTCTCGTGATGGTTATGATCTATCCTGTCACCCCGTTTCGGCTTGACGTTGAGTTCTGGGACACCCTGTATAACTACCATGGTTTAGTTTAGATCATAGGTCAGACCATAATTCATACCACGCCTGATGGTGGATAAGATTTTCGTCGTATGTAATTTCTTTCCCAATATCTGCGATCTTCCTGAATTCCTCCTGTCTTTTGAGTGTTCTATATTACTGGGTTTTCCAAGGGTTTTGATTTTATAAGACCATTTTATCATCATCATAAAATCACACTATTTTCCCATCGGGGTAGGCAGAGACTACTTCATACATTTGGACATATGTTCTATATATTTCAGAAGTCTAAATGATGATGATCAGAACACGAGTCCTGAACTTATGATTCCAAAAGATTTTACCCCAGTTATTCAGTAAACATTTTGTGTCTAATCTAGTACTATCAAGCATCACGGTTAGGCTCTTTGGGGCTTAAAGAATAACAGCATTACCTAAAATTAGTCCTATATAAAATGTGGGCAGTCCTATGTCTACACAAAAGTAATGATTTCTTGTCACGCACATAGCAAATTTTTAGCTATTCTATTCATAAGTAATGTTCAGTGCTTTTGTTTCTTGAAGCAAAGGTTTTTAGGTTATAGCAATAAACGTTAATAATTTTAGTATTGATTTATCAAGGCCGATATACTTTCGGAAGTTTCATATTTACAATTTGGAAATTTAAAGTACCTGTTTTATACATTACGATTCAATATTCGATGTTTTAAGAGTTTAATATTCTACTTAATTTTATATTCTTTTTTCTTTAAGTATCCCACTTTTTTTAGGGTTCCGTACCCAAAGGGTAAAAACGGGACCCTATTACTGAGACTTCGCTGTCCGTCCGTCCGTCCGTCCGTCTGTCACCAGGCTGTATCTCAAGAACGGTGATAGCTAGAGAGTTGAAATCTTCACAGATGATGTATTTCTATTGCCGCTATAACAACAAATACTAAAAATAAAATAAAATAAATATTTAAGGGGGGCTCCCATACAACAAACATGATTTTTAGGGTTCCGTACCCAGTATCTCAAGAACGGTGATAGCTAGACAGTTGAAATTTTTACAGATGATGTATTTCTATTGCCGCTATAACAACAAATACTAAAAATAAAATAAAATAAATATTTAAGGGGGGCTCCCATACAACAAACATGATTTTTAGGGTTCCGTACGCAGTATCTCAAGAACGGTGATAGCTAGACAGTTGAAATTTTCACAGATGATGTATTTCTATTGCCGCTATAACAACAAATACTAAAAATAAAATAAAATAAATATTTAAGGGGGGCTCCCATACAACAAACATGATTTTTTTACCGTTTCTTGCTCGATACTAATAACGTTGCCTTATGTTGCATAGATAATGGTACGGAACCCTTCGTGCGCGAGTCCGACTCGCACTTGACCAATTATTTAAAGTACATAACAGTCATAAAACAAGGAGTGTGTCCACTCTATATGAGACGGGTACTTTATTCCTTATACCATACTTAACAGGTATGTTAGCAGCTTATTTTTGAGGATATCTATTCCTCACCAAAGATTTTAGTTTAGAATAAATCTAATCAAACCACTAATCGCAAGAACCACTGCTGCACTAGTCCGATTTGAAAAATTTTCTCTAAATTTTGGATATATAATATACTAGCTGTTGCCCGCGACTTCGTACGCGTAAAATTTAGAAATCAAACCTTAACAAACAGAAGTTTACTATACCACTCGATAGATGGCGTTGACATTTTTTTAGATCGCGGTATAGTTTCGTTCCACACATTTATACTTGAGCGCGTCAAAATTTTTATTGTGTTATCTACCGGTTTTTGCATTTATAATTTAGTAAGGATTAATCGAGGAAGGCTATAGACTAATAAAATCACGATGTGACTAATATGAAGTCCCGGGCAGCGAGTACAAAATACATTTTCAATTACATTAATTACATAACAAAATACATTTGACATTAGTCCAACGAAGTCAATGCGCTCTCATAATTTCAATCAAAGCATATGGGCTCATACATCCTATTACCTTCTTCCGCAGCTCTTTTAAATCTAATTTGAATATATCCTGGCTAATATTATAAATATTTTATAAGCTTTACATCTTTGATGCATATGACAGCGAAGGAGCACGTGACTACGCAATTTTTAAGTCGACATCAGCATGTCGTAAGTCACTTAAATATTTTTTTATTTATTTGGGTACTTTGATGTTTCAAATAGAATTACTCTTTACAGATTTTATAGAATTTATGTCTCTCGATCACAGGTTTATTTTAAAAAGTTTGCAGTGTTTCCGGATAGGAATAAATATATCAATAACGATTGAGTTCGTTACAAAACTAGATTTTTTTAAATGAGTTTCTCGCACGATGTTTAAAAAGTTACACAAGCTTTTCAGTTAGGTATTAGAGGACGTAATTTTATTTTTGGGACAAGTGTGGGGGTTCAACAATCTTAGAAGAATCTTAACCCCAAGATTTTGGATTGCCGCCCATGTCCCCAGGCCGACATCTTGAAAAAAAGGATGCAAACACCTTTTTTTGGGATATCTCGGAAAGTATCCATCCCATAAAAAATTGTTAAGACACATGTCCCAAAACACACATGACAATGTTCCAAAAATAGATTAGCACTGAAATTGTAACTTTTCAATGGATCACAAGTGTTAGACAGATTTTGATCATTATTGAAGTAACTTCGACTGCAGCTTCGATTAGTATGAAAAATTTAAAATCTGTACCACTCCAAAATATGAGGAAATTGCAATTCTCAATTATCTTTTATTTAATCAATAACTTATATTTTCATTGATTTACTGTTAATTGGTAAACAAGGAACAAATATCAATATAGGGATTAATACAACAAAAGGGACCGTTACAATTAAGATTTGTTAAATGTTTATAATATATTATGTTGTAGTGAGTAGGGTTGCTACCCTTGCATACAGTCATGTGGTTTTGTAACTAAATTGGTAACAATCTCATACTGTTTGTGACAGCCTTGAGTTCTAATACTTAATTGGTTTACTTGTTTATCAGTTATGAATTTAAACCATTCTATACTAATGTTATAAAGGAAGGTGAAGGGTTCGTTTGTTTGTTTGAACGCACGACGCTTAAAACTAATCACGCGCCACTCGTTATTTTATTCTCTCCTTCTGTAAACGTTATGCTATCATATCCACAAGCAACTACAGATATAAAAAAATCTTTAAGTGGTGGATAGTACATTTATCGACGAAGGCTATAGGCTATATAACATCACACTACGACTACTAAGAGCGAAGCATCAGTGAACAATGTTGCAAAACGGGAAAAAAATTCAAAATTCAACGTGTACCAAGTCCCAGGTGACAGCTGTTTAACAATTTGTGACGGGTTAAGTCGTCATTTCATTCCTCTTAAGGGTGCTGTAAGAGGCAGCAAAACGATAATAGCTCTGTAAGAGAGAGATTAGTTGAATGTCTGTTCAACGTGACATATTAGAAGTGAAGGAGGCTGTTGCTCAACAGTGGGACGGTAATGGGCTTGAAGAAAGATTTTGAGGAGACTCGTGGTCGAGTTATTTGTGTATCGGACCTTGTAAATGGTCACATGTTTTAATAAAAGTTTATAACTATGTGGACCTAAGGATCTTTTTTGTCCTTTCACACGAAAACAATAGAATAGCTTTTATTGAAACTTTACAGTCGTATAGTTTATGAATCAGAATAATACATAGACTATTATCACGTCAAAGGCAAAGAAGTAGCGCAATAACCATAAACACGGGCAAACCACGGGCGTTAAATAGTATGATAATAATTATAAAAGTTAATGAAAACAGACGCGTTAGTTACTTATATAAACCAGCATACATAATATCTCTCAAAAGTTAAGTTCTACGAATTGGAGCTCCAAAACATTCTAAAATTAAAGCTTTTCAAATACAAACCAACGAAGGCACTTCTCAAGTACTCCGGCTCTTTTGAGCCCTCATAAAGGATCATTTAATTGTTTAATTCATTTTATGTACGCCACAGATCAGTCTTAGTAGATGACGCACGAAAACGATCAACGCAAAAATATCCATATAGTTTCCTAAGTATTTTCCTCCATAGAAATCACTTTTGGAACAGACACCCAGCTTCAGAATTTTTAAAAAATCTTTACCTACACACCAATTTGAAATAAAAGAATGTTTTGTTGCACACCGGTATACGCTAACAAGTGTATTTTAACTAGATGCAAGAGAACTCAGCGTGTAATTTTGCAACGACCAATGAAAATGCATTATTTCATACGGAAGGAAATGCAATATTTCATACGAAGGAAAGTGCTGATTGTGGGAATCGGCACCTTCCTCTAACGTTGGTGCATTTTATTGTAAACAAATCGAAATTTTATCCCCCGTGCAAGTTGTAGAATGAACTCCTTGCTGAGGTTTTTCATTGGACTACAGTATAGAGCTTTACAAGAAAGTGTTGAAAGATTTCTACAAGATTTGCGACGCGCGGGCGAATATTTTGGTCTTCCAAACACCATGAGCCATTCACCATAAACTTCTTTATACCTTAGTGGTATAAAAATCTACACTAATAGTATAAAGCACTAATCTCAGAAACCAATCGTCTCATTTGAAAATTCTTTTAACGTTGAAGTTGTTGTTTATCGAGGATTGCTTTAGGCTATATACCATCACGCTGCGTCCAATAAGAGCGAAGCATCACTAAAAACTTTTGCAGCAACGGAGAATGTTTTTTAAATTCCTAGTTCCAAATTGCTAGTGAAATAATAACAATCTTATAATGCGGTATCTACTGATGGTTATTTGTTGTGTACACGTTCTAGCTCTACTCCGGAAATAATGTCATTGTGATTATATTTACATAAGATTTTGTGTGAGACATGAGTTCGTACTACGCATTGTAATGTTTTTCCCTGTTTGTAAAGGAAGGTAAATTAAATTTTATGTGACAATTGTCATCTTGAAAATAGGTACGTGCTCTTTTATCTAATATACTAAAATTTTCCTGTGACTTTGCTAAAACAAGGATTTAAATAGGTATATTTGAATTGAGCTATTCACATAATTGAGTATTTAAAAAAAATAAGACAACCGACTTCATGTGCCTTTGAAAGAGGGTTTTCCTCGATTGCTCAGGAGTTAACCATCAGATTCTGCTCTCGTGCCAATGGGACCGCACGGGAACCACCAGCTTTCAAATAAAAGAAAGAATCATTAAAATCGGTTCGAATTACGACCGATTGCCTGTATAAAAAAAAAGTTATGGGAGAAAAAGATTAATTTCGCCGATCCTAATAACAGTATAAAGACAGGATATGGAGTATGATAACAGTGATGTAACTTCAATTCGAAGTTTGTTTACCTATCTATTTTATATAAAAAACTAGCTGTTGCCCGCAACTTCGTACACGTGGAACCTTAACAAATTATATAAAAAAATCCTTAAAAATCTTGAACCACTCTATCTATTAAAACAAACCGCATCAAAATCCGTTGCATAGTTTTGATGATATAAGCTCACATAGGGACATACAAAAATAACGACTTTGTTTTATATTAAGTAAAAATGACGGACATAAAAACTTGTATGAATATGAATATTAATGGACAATGCATTATTTCATACGGAAGGAAATGCAATATTTCATACGAAGGAAAGTGCTGATTGTGGGAATCGGCACCTTCCTCTAACGTTGGTGCATTTTATTGTAAACAAATCGAAATTTTATCCCCCGTGCAAGTTGTAGAATGAACTCCTTGCTGAGGTTTTTCATTGGACTACAGTATAGAGCTTTACAAGAAAGTGTTGAAAGATTTCTACAAGATTTGCGACGCGCGGGCGAATATTTTGGTCTTCCAAACACCATGAGCCATTCACCATAAACTTCTTTATACCTTAGTGGTATAAAAATCTACACTAATAGTATAAAGCACTAATCTCAGAAACCAATCGTCTCATTTGAAAATTCTTTTAACGTTGAAGTTGTTGTTTATCGAGGATTGCTTTAGGCTATATACCATCACGCTGCGTCCAATAAGAGCGAAGCATCACTAAAAACTTTTGCAGCAACGGAGAATGTTTTTTAAATTCCTAGTTCCAAATTGCTAGTGAAATAATAACAATCTTATAATGCGGTATCTACTGATGGTTATTTGTTGTGTACACGTTCTAGCTCTACTCCGGAAATAATGTCATTGTGATTATATTTACATAAGATTTTGTGTGAGACATGAGTTCGTACTACGCATTGTAATGTTTTTCCCTGTTTGTAAAGGAAGGTAAATTAAATTTTATGTGACAATTGTCATCTTGAAAATAGGTACGTGCTCTTTTATCTAATATACTAAAATTTTCCTGTGACTTTGCTAAAACAAGGATTTAAATAGGTATATTTGAATTGAGCTATTCACATAATTGAGTATTTAAAAAAAATAAGACAACCGACTTCATGTGCCTTTGAAAGAGGGTTTTCCTCGATTGCTCAGGAGTTAACCATCAGATTCTGCTCTCGTGCCAATGGGACCGCACGGGAACCACCAGCTTTCAAATAAAAGAAAGAATCATTAAAATCGGTTCGAATTACGACCGATTGCCTGTATAAAAAAAAAGTTATGGGAGAAAAAGATTAATTTCGCCGATCCTAATAACAGTATAAAGACAGGATATGGAGTATGATAACAGTGATGTAACTTCAATTCGAAGTTTGTTTACCTATCTATTTTATATAAAAAACTAGCTGTTGCCCGCAACTTCGTACACGTGGAACCTTAACAAATTATATAAAAAAATCCTTAAAAATCTTGAACCACTCTATCTATTAAAACAAACCGCATCAAAATCCGTTGCATAGTTTTGATGATATAAGCTCACATAGGGACATACAAAAATAACGACTTTGTTTTATATTAAGTAAAAATGACGGACATAAAAACTTGTATGAATATGAATATTAATGGACATTTCACACAACGTCCTCTGGTCCCAAAATAAGCTATATTTCTATGTTTGTGTACGAATATAATAAATAAACTACTTTTCTTTTGTAAATACATACTTATAGGTTGTAATACATAGTAAACACTCAAACGAAGAACAAACATTTGTATGACATTTATAAAGATCACACAAATTATTATTCCGAGCGGGAATCGAACCCGCACCCTCGTGAACTGCAGTCCGCTACATGAACCACTCTCCCACGAGGCCCGTCGAATGTATCTCCTCGTTTATTTGTTTAGATATTATTATATCCGATCCCTCTCTCTCAAAGGCATTAACTGGACACGGGCCTCCTCCACTTTGGGTGGGAATTCGGTCAACTGCACCGAGCTAACCAGCAGTGGTATTCAGCAAGAAAAAGTGAAGGGAGTTTTCGATGATTCTTGATCACGTGACAGCGCTCCTCTATTTTTATTGGAGGAACGCTGTCACGTGATCAAGATTCACCTAAAATTCACTTCACTTTTTCTTACTGGATACCACTGCAGGCGTAATATCAGATCTAGTACGTTCTAATTACCACAAAAACATTCCTAGATTTTTTACGACATAAATATCGCAGTTACAATAAATAAAGGTAATAAATACTTATTTTATTTTTAGTAACACAATTTTTTTAATACATCCGAATGCAGTGTACAAGCATTTTTTAGAGTAAGCTGTAAAAAAAATGTCACACGTGTAACGAGAAAATTACAAAGCCTTCATTTGCATCCGGTGAGTAATTCGGGCCGGAAGTGAATCGTCTCTCGTCTCGCTCTCTCATTTCCGATTTTTGTTGTTATAGCCAAACGGCATAAAGTGACTTATTTAGCATTTTTCAAGTTTTTCTGTATACCTGATTCATGACTGAATTCATATACCTCCTCTTCCTCCTCAGTCCATTTACTCACTGGGTACAGGCCTCCTCCACTTTGGGAGAATATTTGGTCTACTAACCCGTTTCCTCTCAATAAGTTGTGAGAGCCATTTGAAGGACTTTATAAGCAAATCACACCCTGTACGAACACGCCTGGCCAGTATAGGAAAAATTACCCTGCCGAAGTGAAGAAGACCCTAGCCCAATAGGGGTCATTAATATAAGTAGATTTACAATACCATTTATTCTATCGAAGAATATGCACACTAATGATTATTTAACCATATCAACAATAACTGTTGCATGATATGCAAACAAACGCGAATTTATACTAAATCAACAAAAACTATTCGCCTTTGTTTTTGTTTTTCATTAATATGAGTATTCATTGCATAATAATAACTCAATTTCAATTTGCTTTTTGATTAACTTATTACTTAGTATAGTTATTTTACGAGCGCAGTGTGTAGCGTAGTTATTATTATTTTAAAATCATTTCTGAATTCTTACATAAAGAAAATCCTAGCACTTTTGTCAGCTATGATTCAGTTTATTAGAAAAATTTGCAGAGATTTAAATAAACTAAATACCTAAAAGAACGTAGCATTATTAGTTAGACAAGAATTTCCTTACTTCAAAACCTTAAAAGCACGCTTGTAAATCCAACCTTTTTTTTTCTTTTTTTTAATATTATAGCATTGTCATCGGTCCTTAAAATGTGTGCAAAATTTTAGATCAATCCGATTACTGCAAGTGGGTGAAAGTCGTTTTACAAGATTTTATTACATTGATTAATCCTACTTACTTATATATAAAAGTGAATGTGAGTTTGTTTGTTTGTTTGTGACGCTTTCACACGAAAATCGGTATAGATATAATTTATAGTCCTGAAAGTCAAATAGGCTATGTATTATTTCGCTAAAATCTCTGCACGAGATAATAAACGCAAATGTTTGTGAAATACGGTATAAAATAATAGTTCGGCCATTTTGTTATTTTTGCAGTTGTCATAGCAACTCATAGAATCTGTCGACTTATAGGTATTTTTTTTACTGGCCTACTATAACGAATGTTGATTGATGTAAATTTTCTTATGGATTTCAGTATCGATGTTAGTATCTATTAATTTCAGTTCAAAATACAGTTTTTATTTTAGATTTGATTTTAAATTCGATTCAGCCACTAATGCGTGCGACGCCGCGGGCAGAAGCTAGTACATTTTTAAATATGTACTGACCTAGTAAAAGCGTGTTATTATGTATAGCTGTTGCCCGCGACTCCGTACGCGCAGAATTTAGAAAATTTCCCCGTTTTTGAAACATTTTTCACTACTGCTTCGCTTTTATTGATCGCAGCGTGATGTTATATAGTCTAAAGCCTTCCCCTATAAATGGACTAATCAACAAAAAAAGAATTTTTCAAATCAGACCAGTAGTTCCTGAGATTAGCGCGTTTAAAAAAATAAACAAACTCTTCCGCTTTATAATATTAGTAAGTATAGAACAGATTGCAACTATCTATTCTTTATACTCTAACGGTCTTATGCATAATGACTTATCGGAGGTTTAAAAGTTCGCTAAAATCGGTTCGCGAAAATTGTCAAAACTTGTTATTCATAATAGTCTTTTTACGATAAAACGTTTTTTATTTCTTCGATAAAAGCTCCGTTTAAACCTCCGATAAGTCATTATGAATAAGACCGTAATTATTTTTGTTTAGTTTTTATTACTACCCAATAAAAGGTGAGGTTCACCTCACCCTATTTAAGTTGTAAGTACGCAAGTGAAATTATAGTGATATATATAATATATGCTAGTAAAACATAAACATAACACGTTAATAATACGAGTCCTCTCTCTCTCTCCAGTCACTTAAGTTCCACTGTTGGGCACGAGCCTCCTCCACTTTGGGAGGGATTATGATCTACTGTGCCACGCTGACCAGGCGTGTTGGCACAGGGTTTATTTTCGAGTTTTCCGTCTCTCACTGAGGATGTTATCTGTGTACTATATCCTTTAGCTGACTTTTACAGCACCCTTGGAAGGAGATGGGGTGGTGACACTTGTATTCTTAATCCGTCACCACACGGAGAGGGACGAGTCCTCTATAATTTCCAAAATACATAATGAACACTAACATCAACAAACATTGACTTTAGCAACATCTTGAAACATAGATTGGTACCAATTCTAAGCGCAACTAAACTGAATTTAACTAAAAAATGAATTTTAATAGCGTCGATAACAGAATTCAGCAATGTTGACGATCTTTCTCATTACTAAAACTGTTTATTATAAACTAAAGATTTTAATTAATATAAATATGTACAACAAAATAGCCAATTCATCAAAATACACGAATAGATGTTTTCATTTTTAGTTAACTTAGTTTAGTCGTGCATCTAGAATTTACACCATTGTTAAACTATCTGTAAAACAAGCCTGGAGATATTTCCAAGACTAAAACTACTTATATTTACTTTTCTACTTCAAGCTTCTACGAAATTTCTCTTACAGTATAAGTAAATGGTAAACAAAAATCGGTTAAAGAGTAAATTCATGAAGTATTTGTTTTTTTAAGGTGATAATCTCAGAAACTATTAGTTCGAATTGAAAAATTCTTTTTGTTTTGGATAGTCCATTTATCGAGGAAGGCTATAGGCTTCATAACATCACGCTGCAACCAATAGGAGCGTAGTATTAGTGAAAAATGTTACAGAAAATAGGAACATTTTCTGAACTCCACGCATACGGAGTCACCGGCAACAGCTAGTGTTGTATAAACGAAAAATCTAGTGACGTCATCTGTAATAAATAATACTGGCTTTCATACATGATTTCATAGGTGCGATTCTCAAATAAATAATCAAAACACAACAGTCCAACTGCCGTAATACCTATGCGATTATATTTACTTCCTTTAGTTTTACAAACCATGGTAAATAATAAAATATAAAATAATAATGTAAAACAAAACTATTAGTAGGATTAACTAAATATAATTATTATTTTCTATCCATTTATTAGATAACAAAAATACGTTTTTAAGGGCCTACATCAATATTATCGTCGACATGTACATATTAACACAGCTAGTAGGTATAGAAAATGAAGAATTAGGGCTATTTTTTTTGTTTACTCAAAATCTACTAAATATATTCTAATTCTGATTTACGTGTTTCTATATATAATAGTTACTTATGTTTTTAAAGTTATTTCATTAGTTAATACGCGATAATAGACCGACAAATGAAAAAAAAAATGAGAGAGGTTGTTTCGCTAAGATTTTCTATCGAGAAAACTTTTTTCAATCGCGTTTCTGAGTTTATGCGATCCTAGATTATATATTAAAAAAACATATACTTAAAAATTAGAGCTCTAGCCATTCAATCTAAAGAAACAATGAAAACTTCGTATGTAGAAAAATGCACGAAGAATTTTGGTATCCTCTTAAATTGATTACTTTTACCAGCAAGTAAGAAAAGAAGAAAGATAATAATAGAACTTAGCTTCGATTGCATAACAATCGTCATTGAACGAGGCGGGAAACGCTTATTCGTGGCACAGTCCCCTTAGGATCAATAGTAGTGATTGTAATCAGAATACCTCCTGTGTATAATTGTGTAAATTTGTAACAACCGGGGCAATAAATAAGAATAGAGATTTTAGAATTTCGTACAAAAAATGTTAAATGAAAGCGGTATTTATGAAATACATCAAAGCGATCTTTATAGGATGCAAAGATCTATCTGTGTGTCTGTTCTTTGTTTCTCAACAACAGCTGAAGCTATGAAATTGAAACTCTTACAATATCTTAGGTCTAAAGTAGATACCTTTAAATTGTCGGTATTAAATGAATCTGCCGATATATTTGCGATAACCGAAACGTTCTTAGTTGACAGTGTAAACAGCGGTGAAATATTTCCTGATAGTTATAATGTAATACGTCGTGACCGCGCTGGTAATTCAGGGTGGGGTGGTGTTTTGCTAGCTGTACGTTCACAGTATCCACTCAAACAAATTTCGGATATCCCTAACTATACTAGTGACATTGAAGTTGTGGCGGCTATTGTTGATTTAAAGTACAAACGTCTTTTATTCTGTGTTGTTTATATTCCGCCTAATTCCACAGATGAAAAGTATATAAACACATTCAATGTTTTAGAATGTTTAATTAGCACACGTAGAAAACTAGATGTGTTAATCCTAGGAGATTTTAATTTAAATTCTTGTAGTCGCAACGTAAGTGTTCATTTCGAATATTTTTTGTCATTCTGTAAACTCAAACAGTACAACAATGTTAAAAATAGTTATGGCAATATATTAGATCTTGTGTTGAGCAATCAGAGTGATGAGCATGTGTGTATAGTGGAGGATGTGACGCCCCTAGTACCTATCGACGCTCACCACCCGCCGCTCGGTGTCCGCCTCACAGTGAGACGGCCTGAGGCGGCGCGAGCGCAAGTGCGCTGTGTTCCGCGGGTGACGGAGTCCAGCGACACCCATACACCGCGGTGGAACTTCAGTAAAGCTAACTTTCCGGCACTCTATGAATGCATCCGTTTATTAGACTGGTCCGATGTTGTTGGTTTGACAAATGTTAACGATGCTTTATCAATGTTTTATTCCAAATTAAAATCTGCTTTTCATCAAAACGTCCCCGTCACAGCGACTGTTACGAACCCTAGCAAGTATATTTACCCCAAATGGTACACATCGGATATAATTAATTGCATAAAACATAAACATTATCACCTGAAAAAATTTAGAATATCAAATATAGAATATAATTTAGAAATGTTTAAATATTATAGGCAGCGTGCTAAAGAATTAATAAGATATGCTTACTCGGACTTTATTAGAAGAACGGAACAGGACATTAAAAAGAACCCAAAGACTTTCTGGGACTTTATAAAGAATCAACAGGGTCCTCGAGACTCAAGTACTGAATTTCTGTACCAAAATAGATCTGTGTCAGGCTTAGAAGCTGCTAACGCTTTTGCAGAATATTTCCAATCAGTTTTTTTGTCAGAGCAGCCCATTTTAAGTGTTGATACCTCATTTAGCGAAAGTCATAGCTCCCTTTGCTCTAATCAGGTTACTATTAACAATATTGGCCCTACTGATCTTTCACAGGCGATTAAAGATCTAAGACCTAGATCTTCCACCGGACCAGATGGTATACCACCATATTTAATTAAAGACTGCTCGTCAGTACTTGAGAAACCTCTCTTACACATTGTAAATTTAGCCTTGAGAACATGTACGTATCCCCATGCTTGGAAAGTGTCACGTGTGACACCTGTCCCCAAGGATGGCTCCAGGTCTCAGGTGACTAATTACAGACCCATTGCTGTACTGTCGACACTCGGCAAGATCTTTGAATCCATACTCAGTCGGCACATAACGAGGCAGATTGACTCACGGTTGAGCGAGTGTCAGCATGGATTTAGAGCCGGACGATCCACTGCCACAAATTTAATTAATTTTGTCGACTATTCAGTAGCCGAATTGGAGTTGAATAGTCAGGTTGACGCGGCATACTTCGATTTTAAAAAAGCATTTGATCGAGTCCATAACGATATCTTACTAAAAAAGTGCTCAGAAGCAGGATTTGCTCCCAGTCTGTTAAAACTGTTTACTAGTTACTTTACAAATCGCACGCAGTATGTACAGCTATCTCAATATCAGTCAGATTCGTATGAAACCCGCTCTGGTGTGAGTCAAGGCAGTGTCCTCGGGCCTACCTTATTCCTGATAATGGTAAATGATTTGCCGGATGTCGTCAGTGCAGCTCGTTGTCTCATGTTCGCTGACGACTTGAAGCTGTTCTTGGGGATACGAGGTGTAGACGACTGTCAAACGTTTCAGCGTGATATCAATAATGTGTTGGCATGGAGTGTGCGTAATCAGCTTCAATTTAATGCAACTAAATGCAAAATAGTTACATACACTCGCTCAAGATCACCCTATCTACATAGTTATAATCTTGGTGCAGAACCCTTAGAGCGAACTGCACAAATACGTGATTTAGGTTTAACCATGGATACAGCGCTGACCTTCAACGCTCATATCACAGCTATATGTAGCAAGGGATTCAGATCTCTTGGATTTGTTATGAGGCAGTCGTCAAGATTTCAGGACAGAAGTGCTATCATAGTACTGTACTTCTCCTTCGTTCGGAGCATCTTAGAATTTAACTCAGTAGTTTGGAATCCGCACGAGAAGAAGTACACCTTAATGATTGAACGGGATCAACGTAAATTTGTTAGGTACCTGTATCAAAAATTGTACGGATATTATCCCTATTTATATCCATCGTTATTCGTCTCGGGCATGGTAGGTATTGACACACTCGAATCAAGGCGTAAATGTGCTCTCATGATACATTATTATTTGCTGTTGCACAACAAAATAAATAACCCTGATGCGCTAAGTCGCTGCGCCCTGTACGCGCCGCGCCAGTACGCGCGCCTGCGCTCGCGCCCCCTGTTTGCGTCGGCCGCGGTCCGAACCTGCGAGGCTGAGCACGCTCCTACTAATCGTGTCGTGGCAATGCTCAACACTCTGATTACCCAGCATCAGCAAGTCGATATTTTTTTCGACACATTTAATACATTTTTTAACCACTGTAAAATGTTTTTAAATATATAATATTCTTATAATTATGTAATAAATAATAGTTCATTGCACGTCTTGGGTGACTGTAAGTGCAATGAGCAGTTGATGTAATAAATAAATAAATAAATAAATATGTGATTCTATGAATAAAATCTATGTCTGTATATCTGTATGAAAATACGGCCAAAGTACGACAATTGTTTAGCGGAATTAGTTCTTTCTTGTTTGCGTGGTGACAAATAAAAACACACATGTCAACATGAAACATATTGTTGCAGAGACGGAAAATTTGGAACTAAAACTTAAACCTATATAAATGGTAGGTATGATTACGCTCGCTCTTGTTGTTAAATTGTCCAGTGTTCAAAAGTAAGACACGGGCTAAGAATAATTTACATTGTAGAATAAAAACAAACTATAAAGTTAGTTTCGCCATAATCTGGCACTTACATTGCAAATTAATTTACAACAATTCCTTTCGCAAACTATTTAAATTGCATGTCATTTTCCATACCAGGAAATGAGATGGCTGTAGGAAGTTAACGAAGTTTAAAACAAAGCGTAACAGAAGTGTCACTTGCATTATATTCTACAAGCTAGATAGGTAACTTCATGATTCTTTTAAAATAAAATCATCCTCTAGAATATTGATATTACATTTAAATAGAGAAAATGAGCATCAAAAGTTTAGTACGGAGTAGGTAATGGAAATAGGCAAGATACGTCGCTCGTTGAAGTACCGCGTGCTAAGACTTCATAAAGGTGACAGATTCTAAAATTGAATCATGTGTACTGGGAATAATTAATATACAGTTAGCGAAATTTTATTCTCAGAGTTGTTTCTTGGTAATAATCGGCTTACAATAAAAATAGGTGTATACCTACCGACCTTAATGGATATTTTTAAATATTTTAGGGATGCGAAACGTCTAGAATTTCAAAAAGTCTTAAGTTTGGACACACACAGAGGCGCCGAGGGATGTTGTATATAAGATCTACTATATAAAAATAAGTCGGGTTTTCCTTCCTGACGCTATAACTCCAGAACGCACGGACCGATTTCCACGGTTATGCATTCGTTGGAAAGGTCTCGGGCTCCGTGAGGTTTATAGTTAATTTTTTTTTTTTTAATATTTTTTTGGTATGGCAAAGCAACGTTTGCCGGGCCAGCTAGTTATTATATAAATATATAATAAAATCTCTATGTCAATGGGATTCTTATCTCTTTTTAGACATATTTTTTTGTAAAACCTTTTAAGCAAGATAAAAAAAGTAATTATCTTTCCTTACTTATCTTTCTTTGCTTGTGGACTGACTGGAATTAATTTTCTATTGTTACGATACCTTTAAAAGACTGATCCGGTAGAGGAGGAAACTCCAGAGAAAATTATGATAATCGTATTATTACGTTTTAGTTGAATGTAAATTGGAAATCGAAGGACTAGACGTCATATTCATTGTGTGCTTACTAGTGATTGGGTGTTCAAAAACCGACCATAAATTAAAATGTTAAAATTTTAATTTAAGGTCGGTTTTTACAAATCATGTTGACATAGTGCTCAGTTTCGAGATTTACTTGTCTCATAGAAATTATTCATAGATAATAACATGTATAAATTTAAATTAATTTATTTAGGAAAATGTGTAAGTTCGAAGTTGATAAAAAATAATTAAAGACGTAGAGAGTAACAAGTCCATGTGATAACAGATTAAGAATACAAGTGTCACAAACCCATCTCTTTACTAGGGTGCTAAAAGTCAACCAAGGGATATTGCACTGATTCCATCGCCTGTCAGAGACGGAAGTTCGTGAATAAAATAAACCCATAGTCAAACGCTTGGTCAGTGCGGTACAGCAGACCATAATGCCTCCCAAATTGGAGTAGGCCCGTGCCCAACAGTGGGACGTAAAGGGGTGGAGAAGAGAGAAGAACCCCATCTCTTTGCTAGGGTGCTAAAAGTCAACCAAGGGATATTGCACTGATTCCATCGCCTGTCAGAGACGGAAATAAACCCTGAGTCAACACGCTTGGTCAGTGCGGCACAGTAGACCATAATCCCTCTCAAAGTGCAGAAGACCTATGTGCAAAAGTGGGATGTTAATAAGAGAGAGAGAAAGAGAGTAAGTTTCAGAGAAAATACTGAATTCCCTCATTCCTGCTAAATTTTAATAACTATGCTTCACACAATTTACATCACAACAGTACATATTTTAAGAAAAAAGTGACATAACAGTAAATGTTTATGAAATAATTATACAACACTCGAAGGAATCTAAACCTCTTGTTAAACTTATGTTAGTTAAACAGAGAGGGTCGTAAGTAAATTGTTAATTTCTGGAACTCTTGACCTAATTCTCATGTTGCAGACGTTGCAAAGATTAAAATAATTGTGGTAGGAACTTTTATACCTACAATGGTAAATTGACGGCATAAAACTGTCTAACAAAAATTTGGACGATTATTTTGTTAGGTATATTGAGAGCATTTTAGTTTCGAGTTTAAAAAAGTGTTGAAAAAAAATAGAGGAGTTGAGATCCTCCTTTTTTGAAGTTAAATATCTATAAATTTTTATTTGTTACTACTCGAAGACGCTAATAATTTACGTAGGTATCTTAGTTTAATATACAAAGCCCTATCTATCACTTTAAAAACTATATCGACTCATATGTTTTAATTATAGACTTCAAATATAGGAGAATATTTGAGACCTAAGTCTAACTTTCTAGTATATTACTTAATCAATTATTCTGAAATGATATTGCGAATGATTGAATGACAGTCCCGAGTGAAAGTATTATAGGGATTTTCTATAAACAACTTTCTGTTTTGTAATTTTTTATGACTTGTTTTTTGATAGCGTAGCAACATTTAATTAAATTTTAAAAAATCCTCTGTTTCTATAAATATTCTTTGACTTAAAATGCAGCTTTCATGCACTGTTTGACTTATGATTTACGTTCCACACACGCTATACTCTCTGGTAACTTGTATTGTTTCCATTTGCATTGCCAAGTTAGTTAATGTTATTTTTAATTTATATCAAAGTTAGAAATAAAAATGTTAGTTTCAATTTATTGCAAACACGCACTGACATACATATGAAGATACTTGATTGTTAAATTATTCAAGAATGCTTTATGCAAAATAAACTGCGGAGTGGTGTTGAAAATAACTAACTAAATCAGAAAAGAGATTTATCAATGGAGACCGAATTTCCTTGGCCTGCATTTTTTCTCTCTAAAAAGCAAGGGATCCGGCGTTAGGATTAAATTTATATGCACGTAAATTCAATATCTATACTAATATAATAAAGCTGAAAACTTGTTTGTTTGTTTGAACGCGCTAATCTCAGAAACGACTGGCTCGAATAGATTTTTTTTTTGTGGTGAATAGTCCATTTATTGAGGAAGGCTACCTATAGGCTATATAACATCACGCTGCGACGATTAAGAGCAAAGCATTAGTGAAAAATGTTGCAAAAACATTTTTAAGATGTTTTGCAAGATATAAACCAAGTATTTTTAAGATGTTTGTCCCATAATTACACATTGAGTTATGGATCAATCTTTCGGTAATTAAGTTTAGCTTCGTAAGTAAATGTGTCAACGAACAAAAAAATATTCTTCTTACGAAAGATTTTCCCCTTGATTTCTTTTGTGGGTCATGCTGTAGACTCTTATCTTAATGTTTTCCTTCGGGAATTGGTTACGTTTCACGATTGCCAGACGATTTGTCTTTGTCATTAAAACGTTAAGGGTTTATGTAATTTGTAGTCAATGAGCCAAACAAAATTATACGTTACAAATGTTCATATTTTGGGTGTAATTTACGTGTAATTCAAATTGTTGGTATTCACCAACATACATTCTCTAATAAATATATTTAATCTAATAAATGATGAAGATATGGCGCTTGCGCGACGCATATACGCTTTCGTGTTAGAGGATATAAATACCTACTATATTTTATTTCTAAATAAGAAACTTTTACAACACTACAGCTGTCCGTGTGGTGACGGAATAGAAATACAAATACAAGATTACAGCATGGGGCTCTTCAAAAAGGGCGTCAAAAGGTTCCTACAGGGTTGGCAACGTGCGAGTGGTACCTCTGATGTTGCAAACGTCAATAGGCTACGATAATCGCGTTCCATCAGGCGAGCCGTATGCTTGTTTGTTACCCTTGGTGTATAAATAAAAAAATAAAAACAAAATTCACCACCCCATTTCCTTCCCAGTATGCTGTAAAAATCAGCCAAGTAATATTATATATTTGCAAAAGATGGATATCTCTCTCACATTATACCATAACCCCTCCTAAAGTGGAGGACGCCCTACAGTGGGACGCTAATGGACAACAGAGAGAAGAAACTTTTATTGTGTATAATTTTTTTATTGTTGTTCATATATAACAAACTATCACTTAAAAACTTAGCATAGAATATTCCAAATTAAAAATTGAAACCAATACAAGATTAATCTTAAAGCGAGATATGCGGGTCGGTATTACGTCATAACCTCTATATAAATAATTGCGGCTGTATTGTAATATCGGCCAGGGTTTCAGAGAATCCAGTACACTTGATCTTTATAATATTGATATAGATCATTGTGTGCTAAGTAGTTGTAGTTATCAATATTCTGCACTATTAATAAAGCGGTAAAGTTTGTGAAATATATGTAGGTAGATTGTAGGCGTAATCTCTGAAAGTTATGGCCTGGTTCTAAAATTTTTTTCACTGAAAAGAACCTAAGTATAAGTTTATTTTGGACATTTCACACAACGTCCTCTGGTCCCAAAGTAAGCTATATTTCTATGCTTGTGTTATGGGTACCAGAATACGCATATAATACATATACTACATTTCTTTTGTAAATACATACTTATAATACATAGAACACACCCAGACGCAGGACAAACATTTGTATGACAATTATAAACATCACACATTGTCCCGAGCGGGAATCGAATCCGCGACCTCGTGAACGGCAGTCCTTTACATGAACTACTAGCCCACGAAGCCCGTCGAGTTTGGAGGGAAAAATGGACTAATGATATGAGCATGATTTTGTTCAAAAAATGAGATTCTTTGAAATTTTCAGGTCCCAGTCTGTGAATATACCCATGATGATTCGAAACGGATGACGGATAATAATAATAAGTGGCGACACTGTGGTCCCGAGTGCCCCTGAGAGTCGGTCGTGGCCTCGCCTACGGCTTGCCTTTGTTGGCTGGCCGAACTGGAAACCGAGAGTGCCTGGACTCTCGCCTCTGTCTTGCCTTCACCGGCCGGACAGAGTGGGGTCACCAGAGCTATATGCTCGGGGGTGGAAGTGTCAATTTCAAGGGCGTAATTACGGGGAAACCCGCTCCGGGTCTCGGCCCGCGATGGTGAAACCGGTGCCGCACCCCAAGCCGCTCACACCGGTGTTGCTCCCTGCTGCCTTGTCTGGCGGCTGTGTGGGGGGCCCATCTGGTGAGTCGGCGAGTCACCATCTGCCACGGTTCGAGAAGTATTAGTATTGAAGGCAGACGACCGTATTATTATTTGCAATAGTTTTATATATAACCAGTCCATCAAACACCCAACACAATAAACCAGTTCGTTTTTCTACATTAATTTACAGCTAGCATTGGCATTCCATGACTCCCCTTCTATAGTGCAGGTGTGGAGTGTCGGTGGTAGGTGTCCCACCACATTGATTTATTCATTAAAATTCTCAAAGGGCCTCTCCATGTTGGACCCATGTCCCCATGTATGCCTTACAAAGGACCGGGTATTTCTAATAATAGAAATATACCCGTGACTGCAAAATTGAGAAACAAATAATAATAATTTTTATTGCATAAACATTGTATCAATTTAAGTGGTGGAGTCTCTAACTTCTGTGCTAGGTGGGTAACCTGTGTTACAGAAATCATGATGGATGATATGGCACGAAACAATTTGTGCTTAATTCCTACTCGTGCTTGGCCGGTATTATCTATATATTGCTTATTATATTACTATACTCATATTTATAATCGGCTTCATTAAGATTAGTAAGGATCTCGATTTATGGCTTCAGGAAATTATATAAGATTTTCTCCAGTAATATGCTTCAAAGGAAATAGAAATTAATTCGACCCAAGTTTGTCCCCAGTTACATAGATAAGCCTTATTATATTCATATGATCTATGACAGATTACAATAACAAGCCAGCTTAACTGAATATTACAAGCATAGATCTAGGTATAATAGACAGGGCACGTTACATTTCAAACTACACCAAGATTTCAATGATACTCTGTGAAACAAATTTTCTTTCTTCAAATCTTTCGCAGGGTTCTGATATAACCATCTCAAGGATGACATGAGGAAATATTGTCCTTTGTGACGGACGGAAAACTCGAAACTGAACCCTAACTAGTACCAGTCGCTTTGATTTACTATGCTATGCTGTTCTAGACCGCTACTGGTGCAAATCTAAGAGGCATTTCAAGTCTTTTTCCCATTTTTTTGACTAAGTTGATATTTTTAAAGGATTCATAAGTTAGGAAACGGTCATATTATATACATTTTACTACATACATGTTTCCCATGTTTGTGTTTAACACTAAGGAAGATAGCCGGAAAATTCGGAAAAGGCTTCACTGTCAGATTTTTCGCACATTCACCACTAAACAAACTAAAATCCGAGCTAAAACCAGTTTTCCTACTATAAAAATAGGGTTTATTGAAAACGCAACCTTATTTTGGTATAGCCATGTAACTGTGCACTCATAAAAATAGCGTCTCGTTTACGAGGAGCCGATAATAACCGAAGACACCCGAATAGTTCCGAATGGATATGGAGTCAACAGCCTTTGGAGCTTTGGTAAGAGCGAAAAGTTTTTCAGTGAGGCAATTTGGAGTGAAACCAAATTTACATATGTGATTAGATAGTCAAAGGAAATTTGTCTTCGGCTTTTGATCTCCAAACTTTGAATTTGTATATCATTGAACAAATCTTTGATCTCTTACTACCACATGTGTTTTAATATATGTACACAAAGAGTTGTTTATAAACTGAAAATCCCTTGTTATTTCGGAAGAAACAGTGACATCAAGGTAAAAAGCCATTAGATTTAAAAAAAATAATTATAACTGTTTCGTAGTTTTCTTATTTCCTTATATAATTTAAAAGGCAAAGATGATTTTTAATAAAAAAAACAAAGAATTAAGAAAAGTGTCACGATTGTTTAACTAATAGTTAGGCATTACGACATTGCTCAGTCAGTTTTTAGGTAAGTTGACTATTTTCCGCCTCAGACTCTTTAGTCATTTTGTCAGCATATTTATAAGCATTACATTTTTTAGTCATTAACACGCTTTTATTAGTTCAGTACGTATCTATAAATCTGAAGTATACAGTGTGTTTTTTTTTTTTTGGAATTAAGCAAATTATTATTACGAAAAATTCTATAATTAAGTTTTTGATTAGCAAAGACACTACTTCAAAGGCGACTCTACTTCTGTTAAAAATAGTAGATATTATTATCTAATCTTCTAAATAATTATCCATAATCTTAGTAAGTTATTGAGTAATATCATCAAAATCATTAAGCGATACATATATCAAAGTATATTGTCATAACAATACTGTCTGTAACTCAAAGATAATTTACTTGAGAAGTTTTAACATATAAGTCTTTGAGTATGTGATAACCTTGAGAAGAAGTCGGTAAAACAATCTGCAATACGTTTATAAAATAAACTAGCCGTTTCACGTGACTTCGTACGGTTAATATTTAGAAATCATAGTTTAACAAAAAAAGTATTGTAATAAAAAATGGCAACTCTGCAAAAGCAGTAAATCTTCAGGAAAATTATTTTAAAAGCGTGACATCCATCCCCTTTACTAACATATCTGGTTAGCGAAGCGTGTCTCAGACCAGAGCCTTGCGAAGTGAATAAGGCTCATGACCAACGCTGGAACTTGGAAGTAAGATCTTTAAATATTTGAATAGGATATTAGATAATGACAATAAGTCAAAATACCCATAAATCCTAACACAATAACAGAATTAACAGCGATTTATCGGCGTACGATGTTACGGAGGTACCGTTAACGAGGGCGGCGTTACGGCAGCTGAGAAATATTCGTCACAATTCGGCATCACTCGTGTTAACAATCGGCACGCGCCATTTTCATCCCTTTTTAGAGCTGCGCGGGCAGGCATGCGCAGTAATTCCACCCAGTCAAATGCCGTCCGAATCGCGGCGTGCTTTGCCGCTCCGAACACCGCGCCCTGTATGGTGCCGATTTAACACTAATTATTTAAAAATCATGGTGGCGTATTTACTATAATTATTATTATTATTTTTAACATTTTTTTAACTGACTGTACTGTGAAGTGTATAAGATAGTTTTCAATTTGGAGTTTGAGTGAGTTAGTGTGTAAAAGTGCAATATAAAACGCTGGTTTAGTGTGTATTTGTATAGTGTGAGCGTTAAGACATTTGACGTATTTTTTTGGTGTTTGTACTGGGATTATTTCAATGGTAAGTACTTTAATAAATTATTAATTAATCACCTATGGCCTTATTCATAATGACTTATCGGAGGTTTAAATGGAGATTTTCTCGGAGGGATAACAAACGTTTTAGCGTAAAAAGCAAAAAAAAAAAAATTTACAAATTTCGCGAACTGATTTTAGCGACCTTTAAAACCTCCGATAAATCATTATGAATAAGACCATAACTGTTAGCCTCTTACAAAGTTTTTACACTACAGATTAATTACAGAATATCCAAAGTAGATAAAAAAATTGAGTTCCAAAATAACTATTCTACGGAAACAGTGATATCTGTGTTCATTAAACGTTTTTTAAATAAATTTAAATAAATGTTACAAATTGAAAATTTTTCGTAATTATTTTAATTAAAATAAATATGTTTTCATAAACATAACTATAACTTTATATATTTTGATGGTATGAGAGAAAGGCCAGTTGTAATTTGTAGTCCAGTTGTATTTATTGACGAGCTTCGTGGTGGAGTGGTTTATGTAATAGACTGCCGATCGCGAAGTCTCGGGTTCGATTCCCGGTCAGGAAAATCATTTGTGTGATATCCATAAATATCATACAAATGTTTGTACTGCGTCTGGGTGTTTACTGTGTATTATAGGTATGTATTTACAAAAGAAAAGTAGTATGTATTCTATCCGTATTCTGGTACCCATAACGCAAGCATATAAGCTTAGCTTGGGACCAGAGGACGTTGTGTGATATGTCCATGAATATTTATTATTATTATTTATTATTATTTTTGAGTTACTAATATACTTTTTTGAATCTAAAACTGATCAAAAAAGTATTCAAGCAACTTAAAAATATAAAAAACCAGCCTATAAATAAAAATTTAATGTAATAATCTATTTTGTATACTAAACTTATACAAATAACTACTGTTTTCTTTTTTCAGTATAGAATTTTTTTTTTCACATAATTTATTACAGTACCTATTCGATATTGGTTTTATTTTTATTTAATATTTTCTAACACTTGCGCGACTCATCTGTTCAAATAAAACTACTTTTTACGGATTTAGACGCGTATATTTGTTTTAAATTTTGGCCCGACGTTTCGACTTTGCAGTCACCATGGTCACGGGTGAGACTGAGCTGTAATGTGTCTTCTACGATCAGTTATTACAGGGTTTACCCACATTCGATTTTAATTTTACATTGCCCATAAAGATAGACTTTTACTATAAACTATATCATATTACATTGTGCTCAGACTACATAAAATCAATAACATTATTTTAGTTTCTAAAATACGAGTACATTAACAAATTGTAACAATATAAAGAAAATTTTAAATTATATAAGGTGAAACATACATAATTTTATCATAGACTAAAGTTTTAATTATTATAGAGGTAGTATACAATATAGCAAGCAAAACTAAGTTTATATACTTAAATACAATATTATTTACATAATAACAAGAATTTTTAAAAAGAATTATTGGTTTAAGATTTAAATTAGTTTATATTAAAAAGAAATTGTTAATTTTATTTGAATTTATAGAAAATTAGTATTTATTTTAATTATTTAGTTTTTATTATTTTATCTAATATACTACCACCAGATCGGAACTAAATTATAATAATAATATTATATTATAATAATATTATTATAATATAAATATTTATGGTCAATGTAAAATTAAAATCGAATGTGGGTAAACCCTGTAATAACTGATCCTAGAAGACACATTACAGCTCAGTCTCACCCGTGACCATGGTGACTGCAAAGTCTCCGAAACGTCGGGCCAAAATTTAAAACAAATATACGCGTCTAAATCCGTAAAAAGTAGTTTTATTTTTATTTGGTTATATTTAAGTGCAAAAGGTTTCCTTATTATTAATTATTTAACTTTTTAGTAGAGGTGTCCGATCCTTAACATTTTTTAAAAGGATTGTGAGTCCATTATGTGTGCAGGTTCCGAGCTATATTAATTATCATCCTAACTTCACGCCTATTTCCCATGGGGGTAGGCAGAGACTATAGATCGCCAACTGCTACGATCTAAACATGCTACTTTGGCTTTTTACATATTAATTTAAAGTAACAATTCGCGATTCTATCAGTATGCTGGAAATTATAAAATCATTTGTGAAAACCCGATATCCGTTCATAGGTGCGAATCAAGTAAAGTTGACTCTCACGACTCGCACGAAACCAAATTATGCTCCATACAAAAATATGGGTATCGTACTTCCCTTTTTTCTTCGCGAAAGTTAAACCGATTTTAATTATTTCTACGCTATATTATAGATGAAGAGTATATCTATGCTTCTGTCACTTTTATTTTTTTCAATACATAATAACTAAAAGAAATATGACCATCCGAAAATCCAGTTTTTTCGGTTTTCTTTAGGTAAAGTTGCAGCGTCTATCACACATATTTGGTGACGTTTTACCAAAAAAGAAAGTGATACAAGCATAGTTATACTCTTCATCTATAATGTAGCGTAAAAACAATCAAAATCGGTTTAACTTTGGCGAAGAAAAAAGGGAAGTACGAAACGTCTTTTTTTCAAAGAATTTGTAGGTAAAATTTGCTTCAGCTATATTTGTCCCTTTCAGCACGGTGTTCGGGAATAGGGATAGCAATACCTGAGGCAAATACCTAAATAAGGAGTACAGTTCCCTCTTAAATATCGGATTAGTAAAGTAGGTAACATTTACGGTTGCCAATTTAAAAAAAACACCCATTAAAAGAGTTTACCTAATATTTGTATACATACATATTTTTAAAACAATATAACACGACATATTTCTTCTAAACAGAACCCACTAGTTGTTGCCCGCGATTCCGTACGCGTGGAATTTAGATTTTTTCCCTTATTGCAACATTATTCACTAATACCATGCTCCTATTGGTGCGTGATGTTATACAGCCTGTAGCCTTCTTCGATATTTTCTAAATTCCTATAACAGCTGGTAACTTATAAATACTCAATAAATTGTATATGCCAATGCACTATATAATTTATTGGCTGAGTAAAGTTACCTATAGGCCGCCCCCGCATCACCGCAACCTATTGATATAGGTAAATAAATAATAAATAAGCTTTTATTTCGGACAACAAAGATCCATATTACATTCGTATTACAATGATTAAATTTAAATTAATTAATTTGTGTTAGTAAATGTGTTAGTATCTTAGGTATTATCTTATATAAACATTTTATATCTAAACTATTATTTTAGAAACTTTACCCCGTTTTTGCAACTTTTTTTACTGATGTTTCGCTGCTATTGATCGCATGGTGATGTTATACAGCCTAGAGCCTTCTTCGATAAAAGTACTAACGCAAAAAACAATATCTAATCCTGTGTGTGTTCCTGATATTAGCGCGTTCAAACAAACAAACTCTTTAGCTATAAAATATTTGTATATATACTATTAGTTTAATAGATTTCATGTAAAAATATTTCTAATATTGTCCATCACATTTTCCATCATTTTAAATTTGACCACTTGAAGGGGATTATGAAAATTCACCTAAAGAGGTAAAATGGCGTGCAATGCTAGTACAAAACTTTACGTTGAAGTCTAGTGATTCCGTGTGTGATGTCCGTAGAATGACGGACAAAAATAATATAAGCATCACTTCCCAATATTTCGCCCACGGGAGACCTAAGAATCGACCGAGGGAACCGTGTTGCATGACACCTGCGTACATACCCAAGGAGGGTTAACGTCAAGCAGGCGATCAGTCATAAAAATCATCTAAATCTCATTGCAACATGCACAATTAGTAGTCGAATAACGGGATAAAGGCAGGACAATGATGATGTTATATAGTAATTTCAATTTCACATTTACAAAGTTAGTAGCAACAGCTAATAGTTACTGTAAATAATTGCAATTTAAATTATACATATAAAATATATAGATTTCACAGGCGGTATCAGTTTTGTGGACCTCAAAAACTAATCAAAAGTTCCACAAACAATATGGAATCAGACTATATTGAATTTCCATTATGTTTCGAGAGCTTTCAACTAATTGTGGTCATTGATCGCTATAAATAGTTTAAATATATCTCACGTTTCGGATTCAATGAATATAGGTTTTCGTCATGATTTTAACTATCATTTTTGTAGCAATTATGATTCTTACATCATATTTTTTTTATTTATTGCTTACTAGCTGGTACCTGGAACTAACTACTTAACAAATCCGTGAGAAATTATAAAAAAAATCCTCTTGAACTACAATCAAACAAAAAATAAACCGCATCAAAATCCGTTGCGTAGTTTTAAAGGTATAACTCACTTGTTCACTAAACTAACTAAAACTAAAAACTAACTCACACAATTGTTTTATGATATGGTCTTATTTATAATGACTTATCGGAGGTTTAAACACTAACTTTATCGGAGAGATAATAAACATTTTATCGTAAAAAGACTATTATGAATAACAATTTTTGACAATTTTAGCGAACCGATTTTAGCGAACTTTTAAACCTCCGATAAGTCATTATGAATAAAACCATAAAAATATTAAACTGGTCAAGTGTAAGTTGGAATCGTAAACGAAGGGTTTTGAACGTCATTATCATATTAACTACAGCAATATAACCTAATATATAACGTCATAATCATGTCATTGTCTTCTAAGAGTATCTTCAAGTTACACTGAAAACGTTTGATGTATGGGAAGCCCCCTTAAATATTTATTGTATTCTGGTTTTTAGTATTTGTTGTTATAGCATCAACAGATAAATATCAACTAAAAAAAATTCACCTCCTGTTACCATCGTTCTTGAGATAGAGCCTGGTGACAGACGAACATATGAACGGTGGAGTCTCAGTAATCTCTATAAATAGTATCCTTGTTATGCTAGAGTGAGGTCAGTCAATCTTTACCGGGTACGTGGACTTTTTTCTCTAAATCTATGTTTTTTATTCATTTATTTATTTTATTCCTTAATTGTACACCATACAGAAGCATATAACTTAATAATAAAATACAAGATTGTACAATATAAATTTCTTCCAGGCAACCTGGGCATGGAGGAGCGAGTAGAGTTGTCGAAGTGTCGAATAGTGCACGAATAACCTATTATTATTTTAATATATATATCGGAGAAAATCACCGTAGACATCACCTGTAACTATTGCCAGGGTAGTCTCCAATCCAAACACCCTGTAATACTGAATAAGCTAACTACGTTAACTACAACATCCTATTAACTACGATGAGATTGATCCGTGGCTTACGACACGTGTAGCTGGTTTGGAAGGATCCTTTTATGAAATTTCAACGGGTCACCATTCAGTCTCACCAACTACAGTAAATAAACGAATTACTCACCATTCACACCATTTAAGGACACACATCACTATCTTGGATCCTAAGTTAAAACTAAAAATCCTTAAGTAAACTATTTTAATCAAGTCTCCTACGACACGGCCATTCTGCGAATACACACGTCCTCGTGTGTAAATCTGCAATAGAACTAAGTTTTTCCGCTCGGCTAATTCTGACCCAATATAAAGTCGCAAAATAAAGATATCCACAACTAAGATTTTTCCATACACTCGGTCAGTTACAACAATTTCCACAATAATTCAACATTCACACTCGGTCAGTTACATTAATTCCGCATTATCGTTACTTTGCACGTTCTCACAAATACACACTAAGCAATAACACTTTGGAGGATATTCTAATTGTTTAAGTTATAGAACTGGGCAGCGTAACGACCTGTATAATACTGACTGCTCTAGTTGTCAGGTTTTTCGCATTTTTGCTAACGAACTTTAAGTTGTAGTGGGTTCGTATCGACTTATCGAACCAATATAATTGTAGCATTCAATAGATGGTTTCTAATCATCAAATCCACTACACATTAAAATTGTGTTTTCATAAAGACAACCACTCGGCTGTAATTTGATAACGAATTATTTAGAATTTAGCTAATTAATCGTAAACTACTCAGAAAAAGATTTTTAGCTACGTTGGCAAATACATTAAAAAAAAATTTTTTTTTTTTTCTTTTTCTTTCTTTTTTTTTCTTTCTTTTCTTTTTCTTTCTTTTCTTTTCCTTTCTTTACTTTGTTTTCTTTTTCTTAACTGTCACACGGCCATTCTGCAAAGGCACACGTCCTCGTGTGTTCCCTATCTACTTGAAACAAAATAGAAGGGTTTCCGTTTGGCCTATCCTGCTGATCTAGACGGATTCAACAGTAAAGGAATGATTTTCTAATTTAGTTTAAATGCTAATGATTAAACTATCAGTGAATAAAAAGTTGAATTTAGAATTTTCGTATTGGCATACGAATAAACACTGTTACTTTACCTCCTACTTGTAGCTCAAGTAGAAGTTAAGCCTACATAACTCTTTTAGCTGTTGCTACTAAACACCTAAATCGTGAATAGTAACCGTTGGTGCATAGTATCGTAACGTGGTATATTTATGCGTATAGCGTCTGAAGGATACAAAGGATTAAGGATTTAGGAAGGATAAAGGGTTTGGGAAGGATAGGTAAGGGAAAGGTCGACGTTGCCGCGTAGGCAAGGGCCCTAGGAATAAAAGGATAGGTTGATGCTGTGCCATAGGCGGTCCTGTTCGCCGTCGTACACAGGGGACTATTATTCTTTCAGGATAGGATAGTTATAGTGGCTTATATTGGTCGGCTCCACACGCCAATAGCATCTTTTATTTTTGGCTTACTGTAACGCTCCACGCGCCAACAGCTCTTTTAATAATAATAATTAGTTTACTCGTGGATACACCACGGTAAACTGCGTTGTTAATACTATAAATAGTTCACTGAACGTCTCTGTACACCAAAAACGCTCGGAAATTAAAATTTAAGAGGTAGATAATTTGTTACGGTATGTAGATCTGCTATAGTCAATCCACTACAACAGATTCTTGTTCAAGTAAATAAGGTCAAAAGTTATGCTCGTGAATACTCAGAGGTGATCTCCTGTCGCCTCGATAATTTGTAATAAGGGTCGTATGCGCGAATAAACGGAAAGTAATAAAGTTAAAAACAAACGGTAGACTTCATTTACAATGAGAACCACGCGAAACAGTTGCAGATTGCTAGTGATTATTTTTTTCAGCCTGGATAGACCAATAATATTAGTCGCATACATTTAAATCAAAATACAACTGAAGTATTGTATGGGCATTAAAGGCATTTTGGAATTAAATATTTGTAATAAGATGAACCTGCTATACTGGACATCTCTATGAAAATTTTAGAAACATGTTATTGGTAAACCACATTAAAACGTGTGGTTAATGTTATTAATAGTTTACAAGACGTCTCTGCGTTATCAAAATCATATTTGTAAGTAAATGTTTTAAAAAGAAGATTTCACGAACTGATTATAAGTAAGCCACAATAAAGCGTGTGGTTAATATTATTACTGCCTCACTAGACGTCTCACACGTCAGTAAGTTAAAGATTTCAAAAACTCATTATACACCACAAAAAGTGATGTTAATAATTATTAATGGTTGCTAGACGTCTCCATACGTCAATAGCACCGTCAGGTTCGTATTCGTATTTGTAGCTAGATATTTTAGAAAGGACGAATTTAACCGCATATTATAGGTACACTACAATAAGTTGCGTTGGCAATATTATTAACGACTTACAGGACGTCTGCATACGTCAATAGCACAGTCGAGATCATAATGGTAAATAGATTTTTCGAAACAGTAATTCTGAAACGACTGGCACGTATATAGATTTCTTAAACTTTCTTTCGCTGTCTAAGGATTTAAAATTTTAAACGCATATTTTGTCAATCTCTTTTTATCACAACTCTATCTTCTACATGTAACTACATGTTGGTCTAATCTTGAGTATTTAGTTAACCATGATTTAGATTTTCTCACTACCTCTCATCTAGGTGAAAGTTTCTTGCGATATTATTTGCCAGTCACAAATAACAAACTTTAATAACGCGTTAGAATATGTAAAAACACATTATTACACGGCGGAGACTAAATCTTTGTTTTTCTTTAAAACTTTTATTTTCAGTTATCAAGTACGCTTATAAATAAATAAGCGAAAATCATGTACCAACTTTATAAAAAGGGAACCGAACACTTTAAAACGAAGTGTTGAATGTTCATAAAGCCACACTATATTTCTGTTCGCAATCAAGTAAAACGATTTTACTATTACTTATTGATTGATACACGAGATAAATTTAGCAAGTGAACACTGTAGATTTATTAAATTACTAACAAATCATTGTCATTTAATTTATGTTACTAGTAGTTACAATGTTTTAGGGTAATTAACTAATTACCTATAACTTGTTATTATCAGTCTTGGGTTGTTAATGTAATCAAAGCTATTTTTTACCAAAAAGAAACTTTGCGAAATCTTTAAATTTTTACTAAAACGCCGGTTACGTTTAATTTTACTGTTCTAGTTGTTATCAAAACAAAATCGAATAATGACTATTCGATCCCACTTCTGATATCGGAGAAAATCACCGTAGACATCACCTGTAACTATTGCCAGGGTAGTCTCCAATCCAAACACCCTGTAATACTGAATAAGCTAACTACGTTAACTACAACATCCTATTAACTACGATGAGATTGATCCGTGGCTTACGACACGTGTAGCTGGTTTGGAAGGATCCTTTTATGAAATTTCAACGGGTCACCATTCAGTCTCACCAACTACAGTAAATAAACGAATTACTCACCATTCACACCATTTAAGGACACACATCACTATCTTGGATCCTAAGTTAAAACTAAAAATCCTTAAGTAAACTATTTTAATCAAGTCTCCTACGACATATACATAAAAATATATTATATATCCTATTAATACATATCATAAAATATAATACACAAATATACAAAATAAAAATATAATATACAGTATCAATAAACTCAATAAAATACACAAGAATACATACATACAATTACACATAATAAATACATAATAATATACTCTATATGATTAAATAGAGTACAGTACAAATACTAAGTGCTTAAAATGTAGTCCAACTAATTCTATGCTGATAGCCTCAGGTAATGCTATTTTACCATCTTTTTAAATGATTGCAACGTTTTAGCCTGTCTAATAGTTACAGGCAAAGCGTTCCACAAACGAATGCTGTGTCGTTCTTAGTCTCAGATTATACGAGGACCTTACACTCCTAACTCCCTTTTTTTCGAAATCTATATGAAATTTAAAACAAAATCTCAACACTTTACTACACTGCTCGATAGATGGCGTTGTACCACTTTTCTGTATCGTACTATGGTTTCGTCACAGGCATTCACATATATCCTCGTAAAAAAATTTGTAATGTGAAATAAATTGTACATATTGAATTAATCTAAATTCGATATCTAGACAAATTAAATCTAAATTAAAATCCAGTTCAGGAAATGGACGGTTTTCGTTTCTCTCAACCTTCAAATATTGCTTATTGCATGAACGTAATTTACCAATCATTTGATTGGTAGTACTAACATTTCAATGTCAGGTTTTTACAAAAAATTAAAATATTTAATAAATTAATTAAATTACGGTGGAAAAAGTGATTACCGCAAGCTGGACTCGAACCCACGACCTCAGAATTCTTGAATTCTTGATAGATGGCGTTGCACGTAGAAATACGATATAAACTCAATCGATTGACGATTACGGTGGCCGAATTTGATTACTGAAAGCACGCCCGCAATAAGCTCAGTTGGCAGAGCTACGGAACGGTTCCGAGGTCGTGGGTTCGTGTCCCACTTGCGGTAATCACTTTTTCCACCGTAATTTAATTTATTAAGGTAATTAAAATATTTTAAATAATAGCCGACTAATGGCGGAAAAGCAAAGAAGAAATAGTGAGCTATTGTTATAAATAAATTGTGAAGTATTTCTAGCCCGGATTTCCATTTTAGCTGTCACGATAGCTTTTTTTATTTAAATACTTTTTACGAGACATCAAAACATCTGTATATATATATGCTTTAATGAATATATCTATGATTTATATACGTTTTAATCTCCTAAAAGGGTAGATGGCGATTTAATATCCATATATCTCAACAAACGAAAAAAAATACTCACAAAGCATTTTCACATTTTAACTTCAGGCGTTATTCGTATCTCTAAACGTACTGTAATTGTTTTGAACGAGAAACATGCGTCCCCTGTGAGTTGCCAACGCAAACAAAATTGTGTAAATGCTTACAAAAAATATCACTGGGGAGTTTTTTAAGGACAGAGTATTCACGTCAATAGTCTGTCACGGCTGGATGCCTCATTTCACGAGCAATTTGTTATATTTGCATTATTTCACGTTTTCGAAGACAGACACTTCTACATTAATAATAAAGCGAAGTTTTTATTCAGAATAAAACGAGTCTTTGGATTTTATCACGGAATATCGTGTGGTAACGGATTACAAATACATGGACATTTCAAACAACGTCCTTTGGTCCCAAAGTAAGCTATATTTCTATGCTTGTGTTACACAACCGTCATCACCTCATTTCCTTCCGAGGGTGCTGTAAAAGCCAGCCAAGGAACAATACAAGTAGTTAAAATCCTCTGCGATAGATGGAAAAGTCGAGGCAAAAGCCTATGCCAACACACCTGGTCTACGCGGCATAGTACACCACAAACGCTCTCGAAGTGAAGGAGACTGGTGTCCTAAGGTGGGACATTAATGAGCTAGGAAGAATTTCCTGCAAGGGACCTATACAAACTGCTTTCTAACTCAAGTTAGTCAATATTAGGTTTCATCAAAACTATAAATTTTACTATGGATCCAATGTAACGAAATCTTTAAAACTGTTTCCACCCACTTGCAATAGTCGGTTTGATCTGAAAGTCAGATTCATTTTAGTTTTTTAACCAAACAAATTATTTCAAGAATAATAACTAAATTAGTGATGTGTATAATGTGTATATACAATTTGTAATAAGTATTTGTTTCAAAGCCCTAAGTATTCTTTTTTGTCAAATACAAAGAAAGTTCCAATAACAAAAGTTACTGAACCGAATCTGAAAGCAATAAAATACGTACTTGACAATAATGATGATGGCAAAAGCACTTAATATTTCCATGAAAACAAAAGTCAGGTAAATGTGGCATAAATATGATGAATATTTCATCAAGCTTGTATAAGGATAGAGTCAAGTTCGAGTCAGAACTGTACTGTGAAGGTTCTGTTCTGATTAACTTGGACAAACAAATGTTGCAGATTTTTTTTTATACTACTAAGTTGGCGAACAAGCGTACGGCCCACCTTATGGGAGGCGGTTACCGTAGCCTATAAACATCTGCAACACCAGAAGTATCACTCGCACGTCGCCGACCCTGTAGAAATTTTTTGAACCCTTTTTTGAAGAACCCCATACTGTAATCTAATGGCAAAACCTCGGCAGGTAGTTCAGTCCACAACTTTATTGTACGTGGTATAAAATTCCGATGGTATCGTACTGTGCGGGTTCTAGAATGAACTCGCTGCCGGTGAGAAAATTTAAGGGATTTAAATTTCCCAAAAACCAGCACTAGAAATTAAGATGCCCGTTAATTTTAATGATTTTGGAAAATGCTGGAAGTATTCTTTTGGTTCTTACTGTCTGTCTGTTTGGTTCTTACTGCCTAAATCATCATCATCATCTCATTCCTAGCTGGCTCTTACAGTGCCCTGGCAAAGAAATAAGTTACGGTACTTGTTTTGCTAATCTATCACCACATAGACTATATTATTTCATTCAGATGTAGTTTATTTTGGCAGTCCATTCTGAGTTGGATTTATAGGTATAAATTTCATCTAGTCATCTTTACGAAGCTAGGAGAAATGGTGTAAATATACCCAAAGAAAGAGAATAAAGAATAAAATGATTAGGGTCTCTTTAAATCTTTGAGAACCATGTGCTCATTTCCCTTTTGTTGTACGGAACCTAAAACTCTATATCACAAAACGTTCTGTATTTGTTGAGAATGGAACACTTATCGCGTCGTCGCACTGCTAATGGACTGTCAGGGGCCCCGGATGTATCGCTTTTAACGCAAATAACTGACGTCCTCGAATCGATTACGACCGCGAATTTCGCTTCTGTAATTTCGGACAACGATTCGTCTTTCAGGTACATTTATGCTTGATTCAACTCCGCAATGGATTTCGCAACTTTGCAATTTGAGTTATTTTTACGGTTTCCATAAATTATTAGGAAGGTAATTTCTATGATTTATGTTTTACCTTGTTTCAAAAGAATTGATTTCTTTAGGGAATCAGTCGGTGAATGTCTGGCCACAAGTTTTTAGGGTTCCGTACCCAAAGGGTAAAAACGGGACCCTATTACTGAGACTTCGCTGTCCGTCCGTCCGTCCGTCCGTCCGTCCGTCTGTCACCAGGCTGTATCTCAAGAACGGTGATAGCTAGAGAGTTGAAATATTCACAGATGATGTATTTCTATTGCCGCTATAACAACAAATACTAAAAATAAAATAAAATAAATATTTAAGGGCGGCTCCCATGCAACAAACAGGATTTTTAGGGTTCCGTACTCAGTATCTCAAGAATGGTGATAGCTAGACAGTTGAAATTTTCACAGGTGATGTATTTCTATTGCCGCTATAACAACAAATACTAAAAATAAAATAAAATAAATATTTAAGGGGGGCTCCCATACAACAAACATGATTTTTTTACCGTTTCTTGCTCGATACTAATAACGTTGCCTTATGTTGCATAGATAATGGTACGGAACCCTTCGTGCGCGAGTCCGACTCGCACTTGACCAATTTTCATTTCCTTTTGTGGTATTTTTTATTTTAAATTATATTTTAAGAAAATGGATTCGTGAGTAATTGAATTTAGATTAACGTCGTAGAGGTCTCAAAATCTGAAATATTCACGTAAAATTTAATAATTAACTATTTGAATAAATTAGCTAAGCTATTGGCGAATTCGAAATTTAAAATTGACTAATAAAAATTGGTCAAGTGCGAGTCGGACTCGCGCACGAAGGGTTCCGTACCATTATCTATGCAACATAAGGCACGTTATTAATAAATGAGCAAACAACACACACAATACTTAATCACGTTTGTTGTATGAGAGCAAGAAACGGTAAAAAAATTGGTCAAGTGCGAGTCGGACTCGCGCACGAAGGGTTCCGTACCATTATCTATGCAACTTAAGGCAACGTTATTAGTATCGAGCAAGAAACGGTAAAAAAATCATGTTTGTTGTATGGGAGCCCCCCTTAAATATTTATTTTATTTTATTTTTAGTATTTGTTGTTATAGCGGCAATAGAAATACATCATCTGTGAAAATTTCAACTCTCTAGCTATCACCGTTCTTGAGATACAGCCTGGTGACAGACGGACGGACGGACGGACGGACGGACAGCGAAGTCTCAGTAATAGGGTCCCGTTTTTACCCTTTGGGTACGGAACCCTAAAAATCATGTTTGTTGTATGGGAGCCCCCCTTAAATATTTATTTTATTTTATTTTTAGTATTTGTTGTTATAGCGGCAATAGAAATACATCATCTGTGAAAATTTCAACTCTCTAGCTATCACCGTTCTTGAGATACAGCCTGGTGACAGACGGACGGACGGACGGCCGGACGGACAGCGAAGTCTCAGTAATAGGGTCCCGTTTTTACCCTTTGGGTACGGAACCCTAAAAAATAATTCTCTACTTTTTTTATGTTAATTATACTTCATGGGGAAAACCCCGTCCACTGTTGGACATAGGCCTCCTCCATAGAACGCTACAACCCGCGGTCTTGTGGCGCTTGCATCCAATGGCTCCCCGCGACCTTAACGATATTGTCGCTCCACCTTATCAGGGGACGCCCTACGCAGCGTCGTCCGGTCCGTGGTTGCCACTCTAGAACTTTTCTTCCCAACGATTATCAGTCCTACGAGCGACATAGCCTACCCATTGCCACTCCATATTTCAGATTTCATCTCCGTATTTTAGATTTCATCCCGTAGGGAAATACCGAGCATAGCCCTCTCCATAGCACGCTGTGCAACTTAAGGCTTAGACACGCGGCGGACATTCAAAGACCACGTTTCTGTACCGTTAATTATGCTTATATTCATCTATCTTCATTACATGGTCTACTAAATAAGACATTTACAGTATATTCATGAATATCTTGATAAAGTTCAAACAAACAAGTAAGTATATTGTGGATTTATGTTAATACTGTTATTAGAGTTAGCTAGGCTAGATTAATTCTATACCAAGAAACATTGAATATGGTAATTTTAAGACACAAGTTCTTAAGTGAGATAAAGTAATTGTAACAGCATCTGCTATTAGTTATTTGCAAATAAGTCTTTTGCCCGCGACTTTGTTCACCTGAACCCATCAAACTTCATAATAATATTATAATCTATGCCATTGAGGCGTCTTAAAAATCATCATCATCATCATAACATCACGCTTTTTTCCCATGGGGGTAGGCAGAAACTATAGAGCGCCATCTGCTACGATCCAAACATACTTACTTGGCTTCATCCACACTCATACATCTGGTCATACATGTCCGACGCTTGTAAGTGCTACTTGCCCCTTTTGGAGTATCCCGGCGATGACATCGCATACATACATACTAATTTTTTTTTAATCTTTATTGAATAAAATAAAATACAAAGAACGTGGGCTTTGTCTTTATAATGTCGCCCACATTGGAACGATCACATGCACTCAACTTCTGTTCTTAAAGACTACCTGGCACATATTGTAAATATATTTAGCCTTATCCGTAAGAGATGATAAGATGCCAATATAATCGTCTACATTTTATGTATTTAACTCAAAATTAAGCCTAAGCGCTTCGGTCCGGGCACATTCCTTGAGAATATGATGAATGTCTTCCACAGAATGGCACGCTACATACATACATTGCATACATCTCTTCAAAATCCTTACTGCCATACTAATTTATAATTGTGAAACTGAGCTGAACAGTTCACTGTTCACTATTTAAAATATTTTAATTACTGAAGTAATTTATTAATTTTGCAATTGACATGCTATGCTTTTACTTAATACAAAATTAAATTACGGTGGAAAAAGTGATTACCGCAAGCGGGACACGAACTCACGACCTCGGAACCGTTCCGTAGCTCTGCCAACTGAGCTTATTGCGGTTGTGCTTTCAGTAATCAAATTCGGCCACCGTAATCGTCACTCGATTTCGTTTATATCGTATTTCTACGTGCAACGCCATCTATCAAGAATTCAAGAATTCCGAGGTCGTGGGTTCGAGTCCAGCTTGTGGTAATCACTTTTTCCACCGTAATTTAATTAATTTATTAAATATTTTAATTTTTTGTAAAAACCTGACATTGAAATGTTAGTACATTTGATTGGTAAATTACTTTCATGCAATAAGCAATATTTGAAGGTTGAGAGAAACGAAAACCCTCCATTTCCTGAACTGGATTTAAATTTAGATTTAATTTGTCTAGATATTGAATTTAGATTATTTAATTCAATATGTACAATTTATTTCACAATAATTCAGAATCACATTAAAGTGGCTTCAATTTCCAATAACATTTCTTTGAAAGCTCCAAAAACAATTAAAATATCCGCTCGCTGGAGATAATAGGTAACGTTGAAGCCCAAATATATTATATATCACAGTACAATATTCGATGCGGGATTAATCTGTTATCAGTGGCATGCATAGCCCCCAGTAATATTAATATAACGATGATTGAATAGGATCGCAGCCAAACACCAGGAGATATTAATATAATAAGTATTTCACACATCACTTGGACCAGTGTCAGGGAATTTTCATTTTATCACGCACCGGACGAAAAAGGGTTGTGCAATAATCTTGTGAAGCTCTCAATAATGATACGATAGCCTTTGGAAACATCACGAAGGGAGCTGAAAAATATTGAATCCAAATTTCATATAACATTTTCAATAGAAATCTATACCTACTAATATTAAAAAGTTGAAGAGTTTGTTTCTTTGTTTTAACACGCTAATCACGGAAACTACTAGTGCGATTTAAAAATACTTTTTGTGTTGGATAGTCCATTTATCGCGGAAGGCTTTAAGCTGTATACATCACACTGCAGCCAGTACGACCAAAGCCTTTGTGAAAATGTTGCATAAACGGGCATAATTTTCTTATGAAAATTGATATAATAAGAATTCTTGTATTGATTGATTCTCTCTTCGATCTGTAGCTTAAACTCTCTCCAGCCCATTCACGTCCAACTGTTGGGCCTCCTCCACTTTGGAAGGGATTCTACTGTGCCGCAACCACCAGGCGTGTTGGCACAGGGTTTATTTCGAGGTCACAGAACCCTGGGAAGGAAAAGAGGTGGAGAGGAAAGGAGAAAAAAAATCCCGCCCAAGGAACCATAATATGCTAGTGAAAATTTAGTTTGATACAAAGTTTCGACATCACCATGTTTTTGAGTGCTAGAGAAAGTGGAAAGAGAAAATTCAGTAATTTTGAAAGTAAAATGCATTATCTTTATTTATCCATATTGCTAATGAGTGATATGTTAACGATGAACCCAACACCGCCCTACAAAATGTCACATACATGATAGACAAGATACTTGAGCGATAATCGATGGCCAGAAGACAGGGTTAACGGACCATTAGCTAATGCTCCATTACATCTCCTTAGTCCATTAATCTCATGTATGTTGTATGTCTTTACGTCTCAATTATTGCCATAATTTAGAATTAGCCTCCTCGTATACCATGGTTTAGTAATATTAAGTTAAATAGGCATTTACTTAAAATAGCCTTTAGATTACGATCGGGACATATGCCAAATTAAATAAGTTCGCTTATATCATGAAAAAGTCATTAACACCTGACTGTAGTGTTTGTTGTGTGTGTTCTGAAGATGTACAACACATACTTATGTTCTGCAGTCGTAATAAATTAGAGAGAACACAGCTATGTAACAATCTAAAATTAAATGCTATAGATGTAGGTGTATTTCAAGCTGTATTGTCTTATGCTACCAGTGCTAAATGTAAGTTAGTTTATAAGTATATAGCTGACCCGGCAAACGTTGTTTTGCCATACAAATTATGTCAGGGGTAGACAAACAATTTGCAATAAAATAATATTGCGACTATAAATTGAAATGTAAGCTATCCTATCTTTCAAGTTGGGTCGTAATGCACGCGGTGTGCTAATTTAATTTAAAATCGGTTAAGTAGTTTAGGAATCCATCGCGGACAAACATCGTGACAGGAGATTTATATCTAATACTAGCTGATGCCCGCTACTCCGTACGCGTGGAATTTTAGATCCCCATATATTTTGTCACCGTTTAAACCTTCCCTAGACTCACACGTATATTTCAAGACCAAAATCACCAAAAGCGGCCCAGCCGTTTTCGAATTTTAGCGAGACTAACGAACAGCAATTGATTTTTATATATAAGACTAGCTGATGCCCGCTACTCCGTACGCGTGGAATTTTAGATGCCTATATATTTTATCACCGTTTAAACCTTCCCTGGACTTTCACGAATATTTCAAGACCAAAATCATCAAAATCGGCCCAGCCGTTCTCGAGTTTTAGCGAGACTAACGAACAGCAATTGATTTTTATATATCTAATATATAAAATTCCCGTGTCACAGTGTTAGTTACCGTACTCCTCCGAAACGGCTTGACCGATTCTTCTCAAATTTTGCATACGTATTCAGTAGGTCTGAGAATCGGCCAACATCTATTTTTCAAACTTTTTTTTTTTTAGTATGGCAAAACAACGTTTGCCGGGTCAGCTAGTATAATTATAAATAAAGAAGATATACAATAATTTTAAAAAAAAGTTGTATTTAGGTATTTAATACCATTTACGGGGCTGACATGAACTCATAGTAGTTCGAAGTCCCAAATAACTAAAGAAAAAAAAATTTAGAATTCCTGCTTAATTAGTAACTAGCTGTTGCCCGTGACTTATTAATTTTCGGTACCATGAGCAAAAATAAACGCCCATTGTGTGTGCCTATACGTATAACCTCGAATTAGACGAATTATTGTATTTTTTCTTGAATAATAATGGCTGTACGGAGTATCAAATAGTTAGAAATAATAATATTAAGATTCTGATACTTATTTTAGGTGAGTAAATATTGTATCAATCAAAAATATCTTATGACGATACTAATCTTGTCTGTGCTCGGAAGAAATCACATCCTATTACGTATCTTATCAGACATTTTCCTTCTTGTAATATATTAAGATATATAATCTAGTTATTATCCACAAATGTACGGTCCATTTCACCTATAACATAACGTAATAGGATTAGCTAGTCGTAATTGAAATTGGGGCAGCCATAACAAAACAAACTTTTTACACGAAATCAAGGGGACTTGCAAAATTTGCATCTGATAACTTATAAAACATATGCATTTCTATGTTCCTAAGTCAGAATTTTGTGCATTCCATGGAATTTCTAGTCAGTCCTCTATTTGTATATTTCTATACTAGTATTTTAAAGCTCTAAAGTTTGTTTGTTTGAACGCGCTAATCTCAGGAACTACTGCTCCGATTTGAAAAATTTGTTCAATGTTGGATAATATATTTACTGAGCAAGGCTATAGGTAATATAACATCATGCTGCAACCAATAGAAGTGAAGCATTAACGAAAAATGTTACAAAAGCGGGGAAAGTTCTCCAAATTCCACGCGTAGGTATGAAGAAACGGACAACACCCAGTGTTTTTATAAGAGCAAAATTAATTTGTTTGCCTAAACGAATAATAAGGTTTGAATATATGAGTGGATACGTGTTTGCAAATTATTTTAAGGTTTTAAATTATAACTTGGATAATAGGTATTATTATAATTATACGCCTTATGAGGTATAAAATTGCTCTTATCTCTTTTCAAGTGTGCTGTTTTAATAGCGAGCATATTTGAGCATATTTTAATTGAGTTGTTTATTTTATGTTCGCGGTGAAATAAATTTACATATTTTTGTTAGTCTGTTTATGGTTATTTGAGCTAATTAATATAATAAGAATACATTACAGTGAGTGGAATTTGAGCCCACTGGTTTCCTTCTAGCATTCTCTCTGTCTATCTCATTAACGTCCTATTGTCAGGCGCGGGCTTTCCCCCATTTTAGCACCCTGCGGAGAAGATGGGGTGATGACATTTATATTATTAAACGTCACCACAGGGACAGAATAAAATAGCTAAATATGGTAAAATGCTTGCTATTTGTATTAGAACTTGATAGAGTTCTAATATAATGAAAATCTCCAAGCCAGATCTAGCCTGTTAGGAACATAAATGGTGCAGAATAAAACCAGCTTCTTCCGTTTGAATAATCGTTTAATATTAGAATAATGTCATTATGAATTAATAATTGAATATAGAATGAATAAAAATGTCAAAAATGTTTATATAATAATAATAAATAATAATATGGTCTCGTCTGAAATATGGTCTCGTGGAACAGAGGCTACCGTATTACAAGTACCAGCCGGAAGCCGTACTCGAAAACTACCGCGCCAAGCTCTACTGGGACCGGTCCATCATCACGGACAGGACTATTCTTGCGAATAAGCCTGATATTGTGCTGATGGACCGGACGGAGTCTCGGGTGTTTCTAGTTGATATCACCATCCCCTATGACGAGAACCTCGTGCGAGCCGAAGCAGCCAAGGAGACCAAGTATCTGGACCTGGCGCACGAGGTTACCGACATGTGGAGGGTGGAATCAACAGAAATAATCCCGATAGTTGTATCGGTGAACGGTTTGGTCCCAAAGAGCCTCTCACAACACCTCGAGAGGTTCGGCGTCAATAGCAAGTCGGTGAGGGCCCAGATGCAGAAAGCGGTCTTGCTTGACAATGCCCGTATAGTTCGTCGGTTTCTTTCCCATTAGGCTCCACCACTCCGGCTGACTGTTGCCAACCTCGTTGGAGTGCGTCCTGCCGGCTTTCGAGGCGAGGCAGTGTTATATCCAAATAAATAATAATAAATATTCATGGACATTTAATTTTAATTTCTTCTAAATACATAAGGTAACAAAATTTCTGTGATACGTCACTATTCTTTTGAATTCCTATTTTACCTACTACTTAAAAGAACAATGACGTAGGTAAGTCAATATTTACGGAATTGTCCAACACATCTTCCAAAGAGTGATGTCGTCGAATTTCCTATTGAAAATACCTGTCAGTGATAATTAAAACTGAAAGGTAACTGATACAGATAAAGAGTTATGAAACTGATACAACAAGCTTCTTGACTTAACAAAGTTCGGCTTAGAAAATTATTTTGTATTAAATTGTTCTTGTGTATTGAATATCCGAAATCTTATACTCTTTTCTTACATTTGATTTAAAGAGAAAATATATTTACATGTTATATTTTCTATGCATAATTTTCAGTTTTGTGCTTATTGGATATGGGTCCTTAGTGGAATAAAAATAGTTCATCTTATTCTTAGACCCACGACATAGCCCGCAGAGTTAGCACGCTGAAGTAGCAATGGGCAGGCCCCATCGTTCAACGACCCGACGACCACCACTGGCGATAGTTCCTCGAGTGTTGACAACGCACCGGACGACGCAGTGTGATGCGGCTCCTAACAAGGTGAAAGTTAGTGCAGGACCGCACGTTGCAGCGTTCTATGGGGGAGGCCTATGTCCAACAGTGGACTGCGAAAGGATGGATGGATGGATTCTTAGACTCAATAATTATATGCTCAATATTTCATAAAAACATATTGCACTTTTTGAGAGGAAAATTACAAAAAGAAATTTTGGACGATGCTCCGGTAAAAACCAGTCAAGTACGAGTTGCATTAGCACACGAAGGGTTGTATGTACTGTGATTATCCTAATACATTCCCGATCCAAAATAACAGCATAATCACAGGAGAACAATGATAATGAGTATTATTTTGTAGCATCAATTGATATACATTAACTGAGAAATTTTCAGCTCTCTAGTTATCGCCGTACCAGAGACATAGATACTTTACTCCTAATTTAGGTATTTGCCTAAGGTGTTGCTATCCCTATTTCCAAGCGCAGTGCTGAAAGGGACAAATATAGCTGAAGGAGATTTTACCTACAAATTCTTTGAAAAAAAGACGTTTCGTTGTCCTCTTTTTTCTTTACGAAAGTTAAACCGATTTTGACTGTTATTACGCTATATAGAAATGAAGAGTATATCTATGCTTCTATCACTTTCTTTTTTGGTTAAACCTTTCCAAATATGTGTAATAGACGCTGCAACTTTATCTAAAGAAAAGCGAAAAAAACGGGACTTTCGGATGGTCATATTTCTTTTATTTATTATGTCTTGATAAATAGAAAGTGATAGAAGCATAGATATACCCTTCTCTTTTTCTCGAAGAAAAAACGGGAGTACGATAACCATATTTTAGTATGGAGCATAATTTGGTATCGTGCCCTCTTAATAATAGGGTCCCATTTTATCTTTTAGTACGGAACCCTTAAGTTAAAAAGAGATAGAAATACATAAGCTCAGTTTGCATAAGCCGTTATGTTCTACATAATGTTTTATGGAGCGTAAACGAATGATGCACAAGAATTATTAGTTCTACTGTATAAAATGTTAGAGCAAGTTTTGCACATTAATTTTACGAACAACTTTTTCACATAAAATATTTGATACCGCGGTTGGAGTTAAGTATTATCTTGGATACTGTCATAAAATTTGTTTCTGACAATTGTAACTTCTTATCAATTCGGTAGAAATGCCAATTCTACTCGTAAGTACCTATATATGTCGATCTAGTGGTTCGCGTCGCGGTGTGATATCTGAATCTCTGAAAGTAATTTTCACCCACTTGAATATTCGGATTAATTACATTAAAACTTTCTTCTTATTCTTCCTGTCCTTATTCTATTACTTAGGATCGGTGCAGTACATTTTTTCCTTCCAACCCCTCATATCACCCGTCGATATATTCTCACCAACTCTTTTTTCTTTCATATCATCTCTCACACTAACCATTCTTTTTTTCTTTGGTCTTCCTCTCCTTTTTCAGCCATCGACATTGAAATTCATCACCTTTTTGCTTAAATACCCTTTAAAAGATATTTTAAAATCATATTTTAAAATTTTAACAAAGATATAGACGTTCATAAATTAGACCGAAATGGAAATTAAATAATATTAACGATGCCATAGGAACGTAACGTTATATTATGAAAGAAGCGGATGGGTACTTTTCACGATTTATTGTATGTAATTTATATTTAGTTTCAGGAAAGCCTTTATGGAAGTAATTTCTTTATATTTGACTGACGAGCCTCGTGGTCTAGTGCTTCAGGTAACGGACTGCCGTTCACGAGTTCGCGGGTTCGATACCCACATGGGACAATAATTATTTGTGTGATATTTATAAATGTCATACCTACAAATGTTTGTACTGCGTCTGGGTGTTTTCTATGTATTATAAGTATATATTTATAAAAGAAAAGTAGTATATGTAGTCTATCCGTAATCTGGTACCCATAACACAAGCATATAAGCTTAGTTTGGGACCAGAGAACATTGTGTGAAATGTAAATGAATATTTCACAAGTGTTTTAAGTTCTGTTAGTATTACTCCTTTTTCTTCCCAGGGTGCTGTAAAAGCCAGCTATTTAGATTTTTTGGTGTTTTATGGTATAGCGGCACTACAAAAACATCATCCGTAAAAATTTCAACTGTCTATAGTTATCACCGTTCATTAGCTACAGCCTGATGATGGAAACGAAAGGCAGGAAACTAAGTCTCAGAGATCCATACCTTTTGGTATGAAACCTCAAACATATAACAGTCATGAAATTCAAGGAACGTGATCATAAAGATTAACAATAATCTCTGCAGCATGTTACTAATTACTTAGATATAAAGGGAGAGCAATTGACCTGGTATAGTTCGTTGAGTAGACATAATAGCTCTTAAAGTGCGCCCATCATTTGCCTTTGATTGCGGTGTGCCACGAGTAACTCGTCTATACATATACCTAAGTTGAAAATAAAAATGTCTTATAAATTCATTTCTTATTATATTATTATTATTTATTATTATTTATTTCTTTTCAATTCTTTTCACATAATGTGTATGTGTCTTTTTAATCGACTTCTAACAAAAGAGGAGGTTCTCAATTCGTCTGTATGTCTTTTTTATATTTTTTACCTCGTAACTTTTAATTGGACGAAGCGATTTTAATGATTCTTTTTTATTTGGAAGCTTGTAGTTCCCGTGTGGGTTCACTGGTACCAGGTCAGGATCTGATGGTTATCGCCTAAGAAATTGAGGAAAACCGTCAAATTTCAAAACACATGAATCGGTTCAAATTTTTTTTTTTTAATTTTACAATTATTTTTTTTATGTTTGTGCAGCTTTTCGTATGATTCTCTTTTAGAAAAAATCTATCTGTCTTTAATCACACGCCTGAAACGACAATGATGCAACTCAAATAATGTACAAAACAAAACGTGGTATAATGCGTCTTAAATGCGTGATTATCAATTCAACTTAAAATGACATTTACAGAAAGATTACATTGCGTTGCAAAAGCCAGCTCGTGTAAAAGCTTATTTTATCTACAATTTTGTTATTCTTGAGATAAGTCACTGTTATTTTAATGTGATTTTGTTTTATGTGCTTGATTTGGTTTATTATCACCTTTCGCCGTGTGGTGACGGATTAAGAATACAAGTGTCACCACCCCATCTCCTCCTAATGGTGCTGTAAGAGTCAGCTAAGGGATATTGTACACAAATAACATCCCCTTGTATAGCTCGACAACAGAAAACTCGAATATAAACCCTGTGCCAACACGCCTGGTGAGTGGAGCGCGAAAATGGAGGAGGCATGTGCCCAACAGTGGGACGTAAATGGGCTGGCGAGAGATTTTTACCCTATTATAGGATATATCTATACATATTTTTATTGAAATACCTCTTCGATGCGCAAAATGAAATGCATTGAAATATTACAAACACCATTCCATTTTCACTTAGGCATACATTTCACAAACTGATGAATTATTCATGAGAACACATGGTTAGTACATACAGTTTCGAAGGGAGATTACCCCTATCATTGTTAAATTCCCAGGGGTGTTGAGTAAGTACCGAGAATTATCTTCCGTACTTCAACGTATTACAGGATTATATGTTAGTACTTCCGCCACAGTAACTCACTCACAGTTACTATTTAGCCGTGAAAATGGATGGACTTGTGTTAAAGACTGTTATACAGAGAGCTTTAGAATTTAGCCATAGTAGTTATTTGGGTAAGGTTTTAATTAGTTGACGGCTATAAAGAATTAGTTTAGTCGAAAAGATCATAGAGTAAAATATTTTAGAAATTGTATAAACGAAACAATTTCGTGCAGAAAAATAAAGGAGATTCCGGTAGAGATTAATAACCATTGAAGAATTAACAATTTTTCATGCTCGTAATATATCAGATGGTAAAAGATTTATCTATATTAATATTATAAAGCGGAAGAGTTTGTTTATTTGTTTGTTTGTTTGAACAGAATCAGCAACCACTGGGCCTATTTGAAAAATTCTTTCAGTGTTAGTTAGGGCATTTATCGAAGAAGGCTTTAGGTTATATATCATCATATATATGTCATCAGGCTACGACAAGTAGAAGCGAGGCAGTAGTGAAACTTGTTGTAAAAACGGGAAAAATTTTCTAAATTCCACGCGGACGGAGTCGCGGGCAATAGCTAGTTCTTGTTATAAAAGTAATAATAATAGAGAGAGTGTATAAAAGTCTGTACATTAAATTGATGCTAAGAATTGCAACTGAAGTTCGAAACGTAGGCAGTGACTTAAACATATCTGTAAAATAATATTACGCGGCATTATTTTTGAAATATTTTCTCTTAAAAAATTTTCGTTTTCTTTTATTTTATCTGGTTTGTACATTGTATTATAATTTCGAAAACCTTGTTGTTTTGATTTTCAGCCTTTCTAGATTAAATCATAATTTGAATAAGGGTTTCTTCATAAAATTTAAGTTTATTGCACTTACTAGCTGTTACCCGCGACTACGTCCGCGTGGAATTTGGAAAGTTTTTTTGTCGCAATAAAAGGTAGCCTATGTCCTTTCTCAGGGTCTATAGATTGTCTGATCCAAATTTAATCAAAATCAGTTGAGAGGTTTGAGCGGGAAAGCCTAACAGACAGACAGACAGAGTTACTTTCGCATTAATAATATTGATAAGTAGGCTGAAAATCAGTCTTACGTACAATAGTTACCTAGGGCTAACAACGACCTTTAACATTACAAAAACTTAGTCTAAAAAGTCACAACCTAACATAAGGGTTACAATTTTGCATAGCAAGAAACCTAAACCTGACTATAAGTAATTACGTAAAGCTGTCAGAAATTCTAATTATGCCCCTAGTCCTGCGAAGCCTAGGTAAGCCTATTAGGTTTTCATCTATACTAATATAAAGCTGAAGAGTTTATATGTTTGTTTGTCAATCTCAGGAACTACTGGTCCAATTTGAAAAATTATTCTTGTGTTGGATAGTCCATTTATCGAGGAAGGCTATAGGCCATGTAATATTACGCTGCAACCAATAGGAGCGAAGCATTAGTGAAAAATGTTGCAAAATCGGGGGAGATTTTCTAAATTCCACGCGTACGAAGTCGCGGGCAACAGCTGGTTTCCTTAATATATATCAACTAATGAGATAGTTTCAGTTGACGTAGAAAGCACAACCATGAAATTGCTTTACTTGGATTTATGACCTAAACATTGTTTGTTTGTGCAAAGTTTTTATTTATTGCTATACCAAGTTATGTTTAGCGTATTTGCAACGAAAAAGCTTAATGGATGTTGTTTTTGCAAATCATAAACATAATCTGAATAAATATGAAACAAAGACTTACGAAGATCTTTCTTAGATTGGAAGGTTAAATTATGGAAATAATTACAATCTTTTAGTTAGGACTGTGTGCAATATCCCTTAGCTGACTTTTACAGCACCCTTGGGAGGAGATAGGGTGGTGACACTTGTAATCTTAATCCGTCACCACACGGAGAAACACTGTGAAAACACGCTTGGTCAGCGCGGCACAGTAGACCATAATCCCTCCCAAAGTGGATGAGGCCCGTGCCAAACAGTGGAACGTAAATAGGCTGGAGAGGAGAGGAGTCAGGGCTACTCTTACTATGACAAGTCCTTCAATAGGGTCTTGTGTATATCACTTACAACCGTCGGGCATGTAGGATGCATAATCTTCTAATATATAAAATTTCCATGTCACAATGTTAGTTACCGTACTTCTCCGAAGCGGCTCGACCGATTTTCGTGAAATTCTGTATACATATTCGTTAGGTCTGAGAATCGGACAACATCTATTTTTCAAAAGCCTCCCCCCCCCCTCTCTGACATTTATATGGCAAAACAACGTTTGCCGGGTCAGCTGGTATTATTATATGAGTGTAAATGAAAGAAAGAAAGTATGTTTGGGTCGTAGAAGATAATCGCGCTCTAAGCTCTCTGCCAACCCACATGGGAAAATGGCGTGATGTTATGAACTATCGAATTTTTAAGGTTCTTCTTGCCTTAAAGTTTTCGTGCCTGCACCTCTGTCCATATATTTAATAACTAGTAGGAAATTTTCGTACTTGGTTTCTGGTTTACTTCTTTTCTACGTTGTGGCGGTTTGTTCATATTAGGTACATAGCTGGAAGATCTGGGCGTTTTTCGTTGATTTTAACCTTACATAACAAAAACGAGAATTCTAACACTTGCTTATTAAAGCTAAGCTAATTTTGTAAGTGAAAATAAATTCCCGAAAATATAGAACAAAGACATTCTCTGAATAACCAGGCCGAACGCAAATTCTAACACAAGGTAACTCTTCATATATTATATTACATGTTACGTTGGAAATGTTCACACATATTACCTGAAAACGAGATATGTGATAGATCGTTATTGTTATGACGATGGAATAAGGTTACAGAATATTGTAATGGGTTTTTATTTTGTTATTTTCGATGTTTTGTAAAAAATAAATCTTTTAACTTTGTCAACACATTGTAAATGTGCCACTCCAATGGCGCCTCACCAGCCTCTGGTTTTCAGGCTATAGTGAAAACTGTTATCGATTTTACAAATACGATTAGTTTCACTAATTAATTAATCATCACTTGTACTCATTTATTTTAACAAAACCCGATTTTCACCAATCATACGTCTAAATCCGCAAAAAGTGGTTGTATAACTACGAATAACGTTCACGAGGTCTCGGATTTGATTTCCGCACGGGACAATCATTTCAATCTACTATATAAAAATAAGTCGGGTTTTCCTTCCTGACGCTATAACTCCAGAACGCACGAACCGATTTCCACGGTTTTGCATTTGTTGGAAAGGTCTCGAGCTCCGTGAGGTTTATAGTTCATTTATCTTAAAATTTTTTTTTTTACTTTTTTTTGGTATGGCAAAACAACGTTTGCCGGGCCAGCTAGTGATATTTATAATTATACATAGAAAACTGGGTCTGAGTGTTGTCATTTTATTATAAGTAGATATTTACAAAATAAAAATAGCCTATGTAGTGTATCCGGTTCCCTAATGATTCACCAAAATATTATTGACAAATGATCATTTGACAAACAACGTTTCACCAAATGATCATTTGGCAAACAATACATTTAACAAAAGTATCATCTTACAAAAACTTACTTAGCAAATGATCCATTAGCAAACACTACACTTGATAAATGTGTTAAGTATTCAAATGTCAATTGACCTTTTTTTCATTTCACCAAATGATATGTTGCGTAAATTAAGTTGTTTTGAATGTATCATTATCATCTTGAATTATTATTAATGGGAGAAAGGTCCTAAAGTCGCTTCTGGCACTCGCCGGCCGCTGCCGCGGCACGCTCGCTTTGCTCGGGTTACTAAGTAATTATTTTGCAAATAATGTAAAGTATCTTTTTATTTTTCATTCTATCTATCTATATATAATAAAATATATCAATTAATACTTATAGTATTTTCTATTTAGGAAAATCCAGAGCAGTGGCTATGCAAAAAAAATACGCAAAACATGGTAATTTTAACAAGAATACCAAATTGTTTTGCCCAATAGTAGATTTATCTGATAACTTAGTTGCTAATTGTTAGTTTTGTAGAGTAATCATTTGTAAAGTGTAATTTAAGTGTTGATCATTTGGCAAAATGAAAAATTTGTTAAATGATCAGTAGTAAAATGATCAATAGGCGAATTCATTGTTTTGCCAAACGTTATTTGTCAAGTGTAACTTGGCCAAATGACTTTTAGTCAAACAATCGGTAATGGGTACCAGAATACGGATGCACTGGGTATCCGTATTCTGGTACCCATTACAGGAGCATAATATAAGCTTGGGACCACAGGACGTTGTGTGATATGTCCATTAATATAAATATATATAAACTAGCTGATGCCCGCGGTTCCGCCCTCGTTTATATTTATTGAGCCCTCAACATTCACGAAATTATAACAAATTACAACAAATACCAAAAGCCGTCCTTTCGAACCACTCTATCTATTAGAGAAAACCACTACAAAATCCGTTGCGTAGTTTTAAAGATATAAGCTCATCACATATGGACATACATTGACACAAAATAATGACTTTGTTATATAATAAGCAAGGATATATAAATATAAATTTATTTTAATAAAACCCGATTTTCACCAGGTACACGTCAAATACTTTTTTTTTCTTAATATTAATGAACATTTCACACAACGTCCTCTGGTCCCAAAGTAAGCTATATTTCTAAATCCGTAAAAAGTGCTTTTATTCGGATAACTTTCATATTTTTTAGTCTTTAATAATCTGAACTATACTAGATCCTTAAATGTCATTAAAAGAACTTCACAAGTATCATAACTTTAAAGAGGTTTTTGATAGTCATGACATTAATAGGCGATCACTTAACAAACTTTTGTAAGTTTCTCAAAATAACAGCGAAAATTTTGAACGATCTAAGATTAGCAAGTGAACATTATCAAGCGTTCACGAAAGATTATACCAACTAATACTTTGAGGGTGCAAAAGTTTCAAAAGATATAAACTTTAAGTTTATGAGCCGTTGTTTTAGTTGGAACTGATTATAACGATGAATAACTTTGTATAATACTACTAACTCTCTGTTTATATTATATGTTAGTGTTTAAATTAAATTTATAATATTTAAGTCATAGTAAAGTTTTTTTTTTCAAAGTGGCAGTTTTTACAAAATGTCAGAAGCTTGTTCCAAACGCAAGTCCTATGGAGAAAAATAGACAATAAACGCTATGGATTTTTTTTTTCTCTTTATTTCCATCTTTTTTTTTTCTTTTTTATAGTAGAAGAAATACTGTACACTTTTTAACCGACTGTCAAGGGAGGGTTTTAGAAAAACTTAATATTGGGAGGCAAATTATATTTAAGTAAGTATTATATTTAGTTAAGGAGATAATTATATTTAAGTTCACAATTACAATTTCCTACTTAGCGACATATATATATTTTTTCTTAATTACTATTTTGAATATTCATGGGCATTTCACACAACGTCCTCTGGTCCCAGGCTAACCTTATATGCTTGTGTTACCAGAATACGGATTTAATACAGAAACTACTTTTCTATCTAAAAAAGAAGAATTAATTTTATGTATTCATATATATACTTAGTAACGTAAACACTCACTTACATATCCATCTCATACACTTAAGCAAATAACTACATTTATCACATACATTATAATAATATATTGCTACATATCTTACATATTACATAAAGTAACAATACACTTTCTGACAGGTAAAGTGATAGCTATAATAAACTTTATCTTTAGTAGTTTCCAACTAGCGCGGTAGATTATAATCTTATCCATCTGTTACCGTAGTTAATGTTTTGATATATTAGTATTGTTTATTAAATAAATAATGGTGCTAATTCTATGTGTAATTAAACTAATTTTCTTTCTCTATCATCTCAAAATATTTTATTTTCTTTTTATGTTTTCAAGTTAATCTATTTTACGATTAACATATCTGAATCTGATGAAACTATAAGAATAGATAGATAACTCTTTATTTGTACACTTTTTTACATAATCATTAATTACATTAGGATTAAGTCATTACGTGCTAGTACAAAATGGCGGCCTTATCGCTAGTGCAATTTCTTACAGGCAACCTTGGATGGATAGGAGTGTGTCTGATCTGATGAGGTAGTTAGGTGACACTATTACAACTCTATTAAAAAGATAACTATAAGTTAGCCTAGATTTAGATCTAGTTTCTAATATTCTTCCTACATTTTGAGCTGAATCTATGAATATTATATTGCCTGAATTTACCTAATAATTTTGATTTATTATACATAATTTAACAGTAAATAAAATTGATGGATGTTGCTTACAAAATAAATAACCTTGAGACCGTATTATGTCTGATAAGTTGTATGATAAACATTTTTTTTCAGTTAGATTGTAATCTCTTTGTAAAATATACTGGATTAGGACTAACTGATGCTCTGGCAAGTACCGAAGTATCATACTGTCAGGCCTTTCTCCCATGGAGATAGGCAAAGATGCGCTATATTATATTTATGTAGCGCTTTATTCTGATATATTAATAATTAGTTTCAAGATTCATCAAAATTTGCGTAATATAGGTAGCCATTAAATCGGTACTTATCAGCTCAATTAGAAAATAAAGAAAACCCTCGGTGTCTCAAATTCAATACTTATGTGTGAATGTGTGTAAAATAAGGGTCGAAATTTTGTATAAAGTCTGACGTTATTAACCAAGAGTTATTTAAGTAGATTTTTCCTTGGATATAATTGCAAGCAAAAGGCTAGTAATATCTTAAACTTAACAAAAAATTTCGTGTTTCACGAGTCTTGGAACTCACAACACTGTGGTAAATAATATTCCGAATAGAATAAAATATTACAATACAAGAGAAACAACTCGTTAAAATATTCCATAGCTCATACCGTTGTTCACATTTGACACAGGTAATGATCTCGAATGCACGCCACCAGTTAGCTGCCGACTACGATAAATCATGGTACGCCGCCACGCCTCGTTACTCTCGCATTTCCTACCAATCGATATTTACGAGCCACGGTTATCCTGAACTAGTTTATTATGTTAAGGTTACTATTCTTGAAACACTCGTTAATTTATTGTAGTTATTTTGAAAGTGGAGTCTTTGTATTGATTCAATCATCAGCCTTGTTTTGTCCACTGTTAGACAATAGCCTCTGCCGCAATTTTTATAACATCTATCAAATCCCTGCGTCGTTCTACCTAATTGGGAATAAGCTGCGTCCAGCAACGTGGTAACCACTCGATAACATTTATTTCTCAACAGTTGTCACTATTTCGAGCGATTTTGCGTTTTGATTGCCTCTTCAGTAGCAGCCGTCCTTATTGTCAACTGATTAAACACAGAATTGTTTCCATTTTCTCGAGTTATCTCTCGAGAATTCACTTAATATTATAAATTTACTCAATATTGGTATAGTACAAAATTAATTTTAATCTCTTTTTAAGGTTCCGTATATCCTTTTAGGAAGCTAAGTCGTCTAGCAATGTCGGATTCACGCAGCCGTATCATATCGCATACGATTTAGAAACAAATTCGAATACTTTTAAAATAGCGCCTCAGTATGTATTCATGTCGAGCTCCGAGTGATATTGAAGTAAAAAGATTTTCAGATTTGAAATTATTGCAGGTAGTATTTTTCATTCTGACGGATTACGTAGAGTTAAAATGACTTCTATGCACGGTGTTCTGGATTCGGTTAAAACCGATGCTTTTTTATGACCAGGTAATATTGATAGAACTACTTTTTATGGATTTAAAGGCGTGTATTTGTTTTAAATTTTAGCCTGACGTTTCGGAAACTTTGCAGTCAGTGAAAAGTGGTTTTATTTAAACAAATGAGTCGCGCAAGTGTTAGAGAATATGTAACACTGAGTTAGATGTACTAGCTGTAGCCCGCGAATACGTACGCTTGGACTGTGGAATCATTTCAAACCTAACTAGGTTTGAAAAGTCTATTTTAATCTGCCACAAATTCAGTTACATAATGAAATTTAGACGAAAAGAGCAATATAATATAGACAGACCGATTTATTTGGGCATTTCTAACTATCCATCGATATCTAGTAACCTTTCTCCGTCCACTGTTGGACATAGGCCACCCCACTAGAACACCACAACACGTTGCGTTCGTCCCGTAATTTGCGTCCAGAAAAATGACGGATATATTATTATGATCTTATGATCATAATATACGGAACTCGTTATATGCTGGTTTAACTCGTACTTGACCGATTTCAATTTAGTTCTAAACGTTTTAAATAACATGTTACAAATGCCTTGAAACAAACGATGTTCTGTGGTGTGAACATAATTGGGATTAACAAAAAATCGATACTGAATTGAATACGGATTTTCAACAATCCACTTTGAAATACCTACATAGATTAAACGATTAAAGTTTATACTAAAATTTGTAAAATACATTTATCAATTATAAAGCTATTTAGAATTTAAATTGTGTTTTAATTGTTGTTAAAATTTGTTCTGCAGAAGTATTTGGAATTGTTTAGATTAAATTTATAATGGCTATGGAAACGTAAAGTTTTTGAAGTATTGGGCGTTCAAGAATTTTCGAACTGGTTAATTAAGTTGTTCTTATGTTCAAACAGAGTATTATAAATAAGTTAGAAAATAAAACTATCAGCGGATACCACACTGAGCTGATTTTGATATTTTCAAACAGTTGTTTTTGAGCATAAAAGCATGATTAACTTTTAAATTGCGGTTCTTACTTCGGATTCTAATATTGGGAGGGTAGCTTCTTCGTCTTCTTCCTGTGGGTATTGAGTATTTGTGTAGTCTGGATCATCATATAATTTACTATAAAATGCTACCGCAATACTGTCCCAGAAAAACTACAAAGCCCCCGGAGAGGACGGAATAACAAACGAAATTTTGAAGGAATGCCTAGACTACATAATAAATGATATTACCAATATATACAACGATATTCTGACTAAAGAAGCAATACCGCAACAATGGACATCGTCAACCATCATATTGCTCCATAAGAAAGGCGACAGGGCAGAAATAAACAACTACAGACCGATCAGCCTGATCTCCAATCTATATAAGATATTTGCAAAGGTAATATTGAACAGAATTAGCTCAAAATTGGACGAAAATCAGCCGAGAGAACAGGCTGGATTCCGAAGCGACTTCTCAACAATGGACCACATTCATGTCGTCAAACAAATTATCCAAAAGAGCAATGAATACAGAAAGACATATTACTTGGCATTCGTAGATTACAGTAAGGCATTCGACTCTTTGAAACATTCACACATTTGGGACGCTCTACACTCACAAGGAGTGCAACGAAAATATATCAGGTTAATAAAAAACATATACAAAGAATCAACGGCAAAAATTCAGACTGAAAGGAAAGGAGAGGCCTTTAAAATAAAAAAGGGAGTACGACAAGGTGACCCCCTCTCACCAAAACTATTCGCATCTGTACTAGAACACATATTTCGTAAAATTAACTGGGATGAGTATGGGATAAATGTAAATGGCAAAAAGCTCAACCACCTTAGGTTCGCAGACGACCTGATTCTGCTTAGCGAAAACCAAGAGGGCTTAAAAACAATGTTAACGCAATTAGACAGAGAGAGCAGAAAGGTGGGTCTGACTATGAATCTAGACAAAACAAAACTAATGACAAACAACATAAAAACACCCATACTGTTAGACTCAAATCAAATAGAATATGTCGATGAATATACATATTTAGGACAGATCATTGCACCGGAAAATCAAATGCAAAAAGAAATTAACATCAGAATAAATAAAGCTTGGAAAAGATTCTGGTCTCTAAAGGAAGTTATGAAGAATCCACATATGCCCCCTGAAGATAAGACTACAGTGTTCAACTCTTGCATACTACCAAGTTTAACCTATGGAGCACAAACCTGGGCCCTCACTAGCAAACAGAGTGGAGCACTCAGAGTGTGCCAAAACAAAATGGAGAGGAGCATCCTAAACCTCAAGCTAAGAGACAAAGTTAAACTTAAGAATATAAGAAGCAAGACAAAAGTTATGGATGTCACTTACACAGTGAAAAAGCTTAAATGGAACTGGGTAGGCCATATGATAAGAAACAATAAGGGAAAATGGACAAAAGATGTTACTGAATGGTATCCTCGGGATGGGAAAAGAAAGAAAGGAAGGCAAAAAACAAGATGGGAGGATGATATTAGGAAAGTAGCTGGAACAACATGGCAAAGAGAAGCCACAAATAGAGATAGATGGAAAAGCCTAGGGGAGGCCTATGCCAAAAGGCAAACTGATAATAAAGTTACCGATGTCGAAAATTAAAATGAATTTAATTTATATTTATATTATATTAATTAAATATTATTATTAATGATTAAAAGTGCATGTAATCTTATCATAATATATTGAAAATTATTTATTACAAGAGAGATAGAACTATAATGTAATGTAATGTAATGATGTTATCAGTAATAAAGGCTATTTTGATTTTTGATTTTGATTTTGAACTTTTAAATAAAATACCTACCTGGCCTACATCAATATTATCGTCGACATGTACATATTATCACAGCTAGTAGGTATAGAAAATGAAGAATTAAGGATTTTTGTTTACTCAAAATCTACTAAATATATTTTAATTCTGATTTACGTGTTTCTATATATAATAGTTACTTATGTTTTTAAAGTTATTTCATTAGTTAATACGCGATAATAGACCGACAAATGAAAAAAATAAAAAATGAGAGAGGTTTTTTCGCTAAGATTTTCTTTCGAGAAAACTTTTTTCAATCGCGTTTCTGAGTTTATGCGATCCTAGATCATATATTGAAAAAACATATACTTAAAAATTAGATCTCTAGCCATTCAATCTAAAGAAACAATGAAAACTTCGTACATAGAAAAATGCACGAAGCTATTTTGGTATCCTCTTAAGGAAGTGTATTTGGATCGCAGCTCTATCGTCTCCGCCTACCGCACGGGGAAAGGCGTGACAGTATGATGATAAATTAAGTTAATGATTAACTTTCTACACTTAAAATATTTTTTAAACGCAATATTTTTTATTTGTTTTCTTCTTCAATTGAATGTTTTACCTAAAGTTTTCTTTTTACTAATACTTTTAAAATTTTTAACTTTTTAATCATTTTAATTATTGTATAGGTCCTTTATGCTTAATATAGTAATTTATTTAAATTTATTACTCTGCACACTTAATTTTTTATATTATTAATGCTTAAGTAATTTTGTCACTTTGTCGCTCATTTGTTCCAAAACTACAGAACTACTATTTGTGAACTTTCGAATATTGGCAGTCTAGACTCTGAGGAGCTTTAGTCGCGTACTGACTTTTTAATGCCAAAAAATGTATCTATGTGTAGAGATTGCAAACTCCACGTACGAAGGCACGTGCGATGTAGTTAAATAAATTCAACATTCCGATATATAAAATTAAGTCAGTACACTAAAACTTTAAATAAAATATACCTAACATTTCTGTAAAACGTGCTACGGCCAAATTTTATTTATTTCGGGTATACGGCGCTACGTCGTAGCACTCGTAGCCGATATGGCACACGCTACGAAACGAATGTATGTCATGTCCTAAATTTATTGGAACTAAAATGCTGCATGATTTTTTAAAAAACATGAGTACTATAACATAATATATCGAAGCTATACCTTAGATCAATGTAAGGTTTCGTATAATTGACAGCAATTCTAATGCGTCAAAGACTATACCTAACTTAACTAAAATGATTTGATGGCTATTTCATTGTAAAAATCGTTATTCTATATTACACAGTTTATACATATATTATGAAAGTTCAGTTAACTTTGTCGAATTGTGCTATGGACACTGTTAATGTTAACGTTATAGTTAAGTTAGTTTAAGTTTTGAAATCAGAATTGGTATCGCTATCTTTTTTTTATTTTTTTTTATTCTAAATTTTTAAAGGGGTTTTGTCACATGACATGCCAACCCCATCGTGCCCAATTTCGCCTACTACTTATTACTTACATACATATTACTTATATACATATCTTTACGATTATTTGTTAAATATGAGAAAATTGTTAGTGAGGAACCAGCTGGCAAAGCTTTTTCGCTTCGTCCGTATTAGGACGTGACAGTATTTCCTGAATGAGGCCAACACTTTGTAAATTCAGTTTTAATTCCTCTACTAGCGACTTTCTCTCATTACTGTTCCGCACACATTCCATTAGCAAGTGTTGCACATCCTCTACTTTTAGACACAGTTCACTGTTTGGAGAATCTTTTTTCTTCATTAGATATGCAAAACTTGCCGATGGATAATGTCCAGAGCGCAATCGTGACGCTAACTTGGCATAGTTTCTGTCAACTCCAACATCACAAAACCAAGGGGAACGAGGAAGCTCACCTTGAATAGCTTTATACCAAATTCCCTTCTCCTTCGAACAATTATTAAAGTGATTTTTCCAATTATTGTAACATATATTCTTAAATTTTGTAACATATTCTATAAAATCTGGTGAGAAATTTAAGTTTTTGCCCTCAACTACTGCCAATTTTGATAAACTATCAGCTTCCTAATTCCCCCGGTATCGCTATCTTTATAATATATTCGATTTAGTTTCGAGTTCTAGTGACTCACTGATGGTACATGCTACCGGGCTGTAATATCTCCTATCTGGGAAAACATATCATGGACTCAGAAAAGATCAAAGTTCTCGGAGCCAAATGATCCTGGAGAATTTTATGGCAACAGGCTTGGACCGAGAACTGTAGAAAGTATTTTTTTTTATTCCACCACTTTGCCCTGCCGGGCCATAATAGCGCCTTCAGCCTTACCGACTCGACAAAGGGTGGCCCTGTTAACTGGGGCACGACCCGACGGGGGCGGCACTGGGTCCCCCCGTCGCGTTTCCGTGGCCGAGTGCTTCATTTGCCGTGGCAGGGAACTGTATAAAGTGGCGGTCACAACAGCTAAATCTAGTCGCAGTGGTACTAGGCGTAAATAAAGCCTGGTTATCCACAACTCCAAAAAAAATCTCTTAGAAAGAAAGAAAGAAAGAAAGAAAAAAAAATTATTGGAAGGATAATCACACAGATACAATTAGGTACAAAGAAGAATATACATATATAAGGAATAAAACAAAACGCATGTCGCACAGTAACAATACGAACGCAGCAGTATACTATATGTATATATTATACAAGATGTCCCAAAATTCAACGATAAGCGGGCACCAGAAGTTAGACTTACTCATGACTACTCAAGAAAAAAAAAATATATATATCGTAATTTATTTTAGAGATATCAAAAAAAGTATTAAAACCTTTGAAAATTGACACCCCCCAATGTATTATAACTATAATTACTACAATTTTCCAAATATTTCAGATTTTTTTTTTGTATCGGTAACATACAGTACATAACACAGTACATAAAGTTTTTACGCAATAAGCAATCAAAGTTGATATTTTTGTCGTGGTCTAGTGGTTCATATAACGGACTGCCGTTCACGAGGTCTCGGGTTCGATTCCCGGTCAGGACAAATATTTGTGTGATTTTTTAATTGTCATACAAATGTTTGTACTGCGTCTGGGTGTTTACTATGTATTATAAGTATGTATTTACAAAAGAAAAGTAGTATATGTATTATATCCGTATTCTGGTACCCATAGCACAAGCATATAAAGCTTAGCTTGGGACCAGAGGACGTTGTGTGAAATGTCCATGAATATTTATTTATTTCATTTATAATTCTTCGAATCGAATGGCACGTGTGCGTGGGCAATTTACAAGTTAGAAAGAGATAGATTTAAGGAAATTGTACGTTAGAAAAAGATAGGGCATAAGGGCTGTCGGGCAACAATTGGGCATTTAGTGTAACCTGCCCTATTGCACAATAGGGCAAGTAGGTGTGGATATTAGTAAACTTAACTAATTCTACAAAATAAAATTATATTTTTGGTATTTATCTATGATATTTTAAAATTCTTTGGATAGAACTTTTTTGAATTCCCGTAGCTGCTTCTATGGCCTGTACGAAAGTAGTTGTATATGTTGCTCTTTTTGATATCTCTAAAATAAATTACGATATATATTTTTTTTTCTTGAGTAGTCATGAGTAGGTCTAACTTCTGGTGCCCGCTTATCGTTGAATTTTAGGACACCTTGTATATGTATATACCTACATACTTAGCTGGTTACCCTGGCAAAAAAATGGGGTGGTGGCACTTAGTCTTGTCTTCTTAATCTCCACGACTACTTAGATATCCTAAACACTTAAGATTCACTAAGTGTAAGACCTTGTTTATCTAATGTATTTGTAACCAATACCTTGGGATTTATTCTAATCTTACTATCGCCTAGACTTAGAAGGCCACAGTTGTATTGTGGATATTTCAGTATCCATTTACGTTACGTCATGGACACTCTTATATTTTTCCACTTTTCCCTAGAGATAACACGTCGATACTGCGTAAAAACTTTTTTAAAGTGTAGATTGAAAAAGAAAGTAAAGTGCTATGCTGACTGACTTTGAAAGGTTTGAAATATTATCTGGACGTATTTTAAAACAACGTCGTAATTTTTTTCTAAACTTGCACGACTCATTTGTTTAAATAAAACCACTTTTTACGGATTTAGACGCGTGTATTTGTTTTAAATTTTAGCCCGACGTTTCGGAGACTTTGCAGTCACCATGGTCACGGGTTAGACTGAGCTGTAAAGCTTTCTTTCTTCTTCTTTCTTTCTTTCTTTAAAATGTCCTCTACGATCAATTATTACAGGGCTTCCACAATGTCGGGCTAAAATTTAAAACAAATACATGCGTCTAAATCCGTAAAAAGTGGTTTTATTTAAAATCGTAGTTTTTGTTTGTTATGTCCAAGGAGGTTATAAACATAATCTAATATATAAAATTCACGTGTCACAGTGTTAGTTACCGTACTCCTCCGAAACGGCTTGACCGATTCTTCTCAAATTTTACATACATATTCAGTAGGTCTGAGAATCGGCCAACATCTATTTTTCAAACCTTTTTTTTTCTTTTTTTTTTAGTATGGCAAAACAACGTTTGCCGGGTCAGCTAGTAAGTACTCGTATATATCTTTCAAATAACGCAACGGATTTGTTGCGGTTTTTTTAATAGATAAAGTGGTTCAAGAAAATGACTTTTTTATATAATTTGTTAAAGTTTGTTGTATGTTAGCGGAAGGGAGGCTCAATAATGATAAACGCGGGTGAAACCGCTGGCATTAGCTGGTAAAATATAGGACAAAAAATAATTGATTTCTTTAAATAAATATAATTTAGCAGAATGCTTAAATGTGCCATTCACGAGGTCGTCGCTTCGATTCCTGTACAAGTCAATTATTTTTGTGATATTTATAGGGTCAAATGTGTAACACTAGTGTCGGGCATGCATGACCTGATGTATGAGTGTAAATAAAGCTAAGGAAGTTTGTTTGGATCGTAACAAATGGCGCTCTATAGTCTCTGCCTATCCCCATGGGAATAATGCGTGACATTATGTTGATGATGGTGACTGTACGATATTTGTATTTTCACACAAATATATGTGTACTGCGTCTGGGTGTTTTTTTATACATTTTACTAAAATTAGAAGTTTATGTAATACTAGCTGACCCGGCAAACGTTGTTTTGCCATACTAAAAAAAAATAAAGGTTTGAAAAATAGATGTTGGCCGATTCTCAGACCTACTGAATAAGCTTGTAAAATTTCATAAAAATCGGTCAAGCCGTTTCGGAGGATTACGGTAACTATTAGTAACTAACACTGTGACACGTGAAATTTTATATATTAGATAATCCTAACTAATTTTATATATGAAAACGAGCTGATGACACGATAAAAATTTTGACGAGCTGAAGTGTTAATGTGTGAAACGAAATTATAGCGCGATTTAAAAAACTGTCAACGCCATCTATCGAGTCTAGACTTCTGTTTGTTAAAGTTTCATTTCTAAATTTCACGCGTACGAAGTCGCTGGCAACAGCTAGTACATAATATTTATGTACATTTCACACGACGCAACGATCTACATTACTTTGTTGCAATTTTTTTATATTCACGAACTCAACCTATATTTCTTTTAAAATGTGGTATAAGAATTAAAAACATGTTTTTTAAAGCTTTTTTTCGTTCTTGCGGTTTTCATTCCAAACATAATCATACAATCCTTATAATATTGTATAAGTAAACTTACTATACAAAAACAGAGTCGCCTTTTCAATCTAGAAAGCCGAGGCCCATAAAGTCGGGGAGAGTACAATGGAGTTTTCGAGGGCGCTCCGGTCCTCGATTAAAAAGGTTTCGTAATGAAGCATTTACTTAATTGCACATTAGGCAACTAGAACGATTATTTAACCACTAAAATTGACTTGGAAATATAAAGGTAGATTTATTTCACAATAGAAATTTCAGAGGTTTATTTATAGATTTTAATCAAAATAACTTTTCAAAAGTACTCGTTGTTGTAAAGGCTTTGTAGTGCCTCAGTGAATTGTTAATTAGTAATTAAAATGGTATAGGAATCATATAGTTTTAGATCAAAGACTTTGGTTATTTGATTAATGGTACCAATTCTCCGCGCACAACTAAACTAAACTAAAAATGAATTTTGATAGTGTCGATAACACAATACGGCAATGTTAAATGAACTTTCTTGATAAAAAGTATTTTTATTACGGACTAAAAATTTTAATTAAAATAAATGTGCACAACAAAATAGCCAATTATATAATACACCAATAGTTGTTTTCATAATTTAGTTAAGTTAATTTTAGTTATTTGCGTAGAATTGGCACCAATGCACCATGCATTGGTCCCAATTCTACGCTCAGAATTACTTCAAAAAAAAAATACGAAAGTTCGTGTTGGACTTGCAGACTACATCTGCAAGTCCAACACGAACTTTCGTATTTTTTTTTGGAAGTAATTTCCTGTTATTATCGTAATATATTCGACATACCAATATAATCATATTTTTCAAAGGGTAGCATCAGGTTACACAGAAAATGTATGTGACATTGGAGGATATTTATTATATTATTCTGTTTTCAGAGCTCCTTACCAAAAGTTCTACCTTTTGATAAGGAGCCCTAAAAACAGAATAATGCCGGGAGCCTAGGCTAGTTAGCAAAAACACGGATCACTTGTAGACCTTCTTGTTTTGTTTATAATTAAGAATTACTGAAGTTTTCTTTATGTTCCATGAGATTTACAATGTAGACGCGTTCAAAAGAGGGTAAATAGGCTTCTTACATAGTTGGTACGCATTGACAAGCCTCGTGGTTGAGTGGTTCATGTAAAGAACTACCGATAACGAGGTAGCGGGTTAGATTTCCGCTCGGGACAATCATTTGTGTGATATTTCTAATTGTCATACAAATGTTTATACTACGTCTGGGTGTTTCTATGAATTACAAGCATGTTTTTACAAAAGAAAAATAGTATATATATTCTAACCGTATTCTGGTACCCATAAAACAAGCATATTATTATAAGCTTAGAGGACCAGAGGACGTTGTGTGAAATAAAGTTGTCAGAGATTTAATTACCGCTTACCATCAGGTGGAATGTGATGAAGTTCCACCACGTATTATTAAAAAGAAAAAGATTTACTCCAAGTAACGTCTAACACAATCAAAAAAACCTTACAGATTTTTATACTGAACCACGTTCGTTGTTATGGTGCTTAAATATTATACCACTTAATTATAGGCATTGTTGGCTATCATAAAACGTTAGTGGACAATCGTAACTGTACATAACAATAGCTTTTATGTAAAACAATATATATTACTTCATAAAATGTTATGAGTAGCACTTATAGCCTAATTTCATTTACATATACCACTTATTTCTAAAGTGCTTTCGAAAATGTTAAATTTTCAAGGTCTTTATTTAATTAAAAATTTTCACTTCATTTTACTAATCTAATATATAAAATTCTCGTGTCACAATGTTCGTTCCCATACTCCTCCGAAACGGCTTGACCGATTCTTATGAAATCGGTCTGAGAATCGGCTACTATCTATTTTTTATACCTCTAAGTGACAAGGGTGATCCACCCCTAACAATTAGGTATATGGCAAAACAACGTTTGCCAGGTCAGCTAGTATCTATACTAATATTAAAAAACTGAAGAGTTGGTTCAACGCGCTAATCTCAGAAACCACTGAACCGATTTCAAAATTTCTTTCATGTTGGATAGTCCATTTATCGAGGAAGGCTATGGGACCTTGAAGTGACCCGTTTTTGTTTATTTTAACCACTAAACTGTAAAACACAAAGTCCAATATTTTGAAACATAGACTTACGAAAATCAGACTGTCTGCAAAAGATTTTATCACGAAAAAGAACAATAAATACATGTGGTAGTCTATCCAGTAATAACCTACTTATGCCGCGGAATATTCTATTCAGCTTAAAAGCAACGTTCCAAAGCAACCGGCTTTTATGTTTCTTATACGATGTAATACATTACACTTTGGTTACCTATTCAATACAAAGTACGCTATCTGAATAAAGTTATTACAATGCACAAAGCTCTAGTTTTATTCGATAACAAATCGTTCAAATATGTTATATAAATCCATGTCCCTTGACATACTATTCCGCTTCTAATAAAACCGTCTACCGAATTATAAACGAAATCAGGGTGGAATCGATTTGCCAATGTCATATATATTTTGTTAAAGTTATATCGATGCAACAGAGCTGAGCGCCGCTTATTTGAATTTAAATATTCTCTTATGAGTTTTGCATACAGTGATTATTTTTGTAATAATATTTTTTCTTCAATGGAACATTATTATATGTAGGCATTATGTAAATGCCACATTGGTCAAAATATATTTAGAGTTCTGTATCAAAAGGACCCCATTACTGAGACCTTTCTATCCATCCACTCCTATATCAAAAAATACAAAAAATCTGAATACAATATTATAGATATCTAATAGGACTCCCATACAACAAACGTATTTAGTGTAACTTGATGATACTCTTAGACGGCAAGACATGATTAAGAAGGTATGGTTAAAATTAAGGGATATTGATGGTTGGTATTGATTAGCGCGTTCAAACAAACAAACTCTTCAGCTTAATAATCTTTATATATAAAAATTACGTGTCACGATGTTTGTTCGCGATGGACTCCTAAACTACTGAACCAATTTTAAATTTGATTTGCACACCGTGTGCAATTCGACCCAAATTTAAAGATAGGATAGCCTACATTTCAATTTATAGTCGCATTAATATTTTATTTCAAATTATTTGTTTACCCGTAACATTTGTATGGCAAAACAACGTTTGCCGGATCAGCTAGTTTATTAATATAGATATTTAAATTGCACCGAACATTTATCAAAAAATGTACCACGAATATAACTTTCATATAACGTTTAATGATAAGTATTTTATTTACTTGCTTTTTATCAAAAGCTGAAAGTAAAATATTTGTCAGTTGATCGTGATATGTGAAGCTTTCACAGATTTTAATCGCTCCTTTATTTGCTTTTTACTAAAAACTGTAATACAAACAGCGCTTCAACTAAGAGTTCTCTTTACCTTACCTTTACCTTTTTAACTAAGAGTTCTCTTTTCTCTTTATCATTTCTTTTTAGATTTGACCAAATATATGACCATAACATAAAAATAAATTTATGGAAAGATAAATTATGGGCATTAACTTGGCTGATTATGAGTTGAACGAAAGAATTGATCGTCATGTCATATCTTCTTTATCATTTTTTTACTTATTATAAAACAAAGTCGTAATTTTTATATATATTATGTCCCTTTGAGAGCTTATAAAATCAAAACAACACAACAGATTTTGATGCAGTTTCTTTTAATAGATAGAGCGGTTCAAGATGGTGTTTTTTTTGCTATGTAAATGTTTCTTAAATAACTATTACGCGTACGAAGTTGCGGGCAAAAACTAGTTCGTTATGAGTTCATTAAAATAGACAAAAATTTATTGTTCTGTGGCAACAACCTATCTATACTATAACATTATAAGGCGGAAGAGTTTGTTTGTTTGTTTAAACGCGCTAATCGCAGAAACTACTGGTCCGATTTGAAAATTTCTTTTTTTGTTCTTTAGTACATTTATAGGGGAAAGCTTCAGGCTATATAGAATCACGCTGCGTTCAATAGGGGCGAAGCAGTAGTGAAAAATGTTGCAAAAACGGGGAAAATTTTTAAATTCTACGCGTACGGAGTCGCGGGCAACAGCTATCTCTGATAAGTTTATCTTATGATCAAAAAGCTAATCATGTCTATGTACATTTTATCAATCATACACCAAAATAAAGGCCTATCTAAAAGTTTTTCGCTATAATACATCTCTCTCGCTCTCTCTCCAGCCCATAAACGTCCCACTGTTGAACACGAGCCTCTTCCACTGACACTTCGCTCTTATTGATCGCAGGGTGATGTTATTATATTGATTACTAGCTGCCCCGGCAAACGTTGTTTTGCCATACAATTCTGTATAAAATAAAATTTCATCAAAATCGGTCCAGCCAATTTGTAGCCTATGTGTTATTCTGATGTATAAGCTATATTGTGGTAAAGTTTCATTCAAATCCATTCAGTAGTTTTTACGTGAAAGAGTAACAAACATCCATACATACATCCATACTTACAAACTTTCGCCTTTATAATATTAGTAGGATAGCCTTCCTTGATAAATTTTCAATCTAACAATGAAATAATTTTTAAATCGGACCAGTAGTTCTTAAAATTAGCGCGTTCAAACAGACAAACAAATTTTTCAGCTTTATAAATATAAATAAATATTCATGGACATTTCACACAACGTCCTCTGGTCCCAAGCTAAGCTTATATGCTTGTGCTATGGGTACCAAAATACGGATATAATACATAAACTACTTTTCTTTTGTAAATACATACTTATAATACATAGAAAACACCCGGACGTAGTACAAACATTTGTATGACATTTATGAATATCACACAAATGATTGTCCCAAGCGGGAATCGAACCCGCGACCTTGTGAACGATAGTCCAGTACATGAACCACTACGCCACGAAGCCCGTCATTATAATATTTGTATAGATTTCCTGCACCGTCATGAATGACCAGAGGTATTAGCATAATCGTAGCCAGTGGCGCTGTATAGTCTCTACTTACTCCTTAACAATAAATGCGTGATGTTATTTTATTTATTTATTAAATTAAGTTTACAATGCCATTACAGTAGAAAATCAAGTCGACATTATAATTAAATGTTACATACATAATATATATTACACTCCAAGAGATGGACATAGTTTATGAATTTGTAACAATTCTCATACCCCTATCTGTAATTTTAGCCAAAGGACTGGTGATAATATCTAGATCTTGGGCTATTTCGTTTATTGAGTATTTTATATTATTTACTGAGTGCTCTTATGTAAGCATGTTGTGTAAATAATGTCTTATTAATATCACAATCGAAAAAATAATGACATTTTTGCCAATGCCAGTTCAATCATTATTCGCTACAATTCATTTATTAGTGTCACAATATAAGGACATTTACGAGCTATATGGATTAATTGATTACCGCTAATTGATTAAATATATAACCTTCTGGGAATCATAATAATATTATCGTCGATAATAATATATCAATGGGATGTATTTATTGTAGTACTTATAGATCAGAGTCAGTGAAAGAAAAACCAGCTCAATTATTTCTTACTCTGTGGTAAGAAATAGGTTGTTAAAATTTACAAAAAATGGCACTAATCAATAGGTACTGAGAAATTAACTAAAATTAACTGAACTACGGATTGTTTATTCCTACGTGGGGAATGCATTTCCGCACTTTGAGTGGGACTCCCGGATCAAAAACGGACCCGAACTACCCACTAAACCCCACGGTGTTCCTCCTCGCCCCTTGGCCGGGCCATGGTAGTCACACAGGTATTACCATGACCCGACCAGAGACTGAACTACAGTATATATAATAGTTTAGTTAATAGCTATTACATTGTATGTATCTGTACTTCTATACAAATATTATAAAGCTGAAGAATTTATTTATTTAAACGCGTTAAATTCAGAAACCGCTTGTCCGATTTGAAAAATTCTTTCAGTAACATTCAGAGATAGATTTTCATTTAGATATAGAGAGAGATCAGAAGCATTTATTTATTACATTACATTTACATTTGACGAGCCTCGTGGTTGAGTCGGCAGTTCGACAGTTCATTCCATAAACCATTATGGAATGAACTGCCGATCAAGAGGTCGCGGGTTCGATTCCCGCTCGGGACAATCATTTGTGTGATTTTTCTAATTGTCATACAAATGTTTGTCCTGCGTCTGGGTGTTTCTATGTATTATAAGTATGTATTTACAAAAGAAAAGTAGTTTATGTATTCTATCCGTATTCTGGTACCCATAATACAAGCATAATAAGCTTAGCTTGGGACCAGAGGACATTGTGTGAAATGTCCGTAAATATTTATTAAAAAAATATATATGGAGGCAATAGGCTATATAACATCACACCGTGACCAACAGGAGCGAAGCATCAGTGAAGCACCCTGTCGCGAAAATGGGGAATTTTCTAAATTGCGTACGAATTATTCTTTTAACAGAAATGTAGAGATAAAGTCAAACAAATGTCGCCATTAAAATTATGTTTTACTAGCTGCCCCGGCAAACGTTGTTTTGCCATACAATTCTGTGTAAAAATCAACAACAAAAAATTTCATCAAAATCGGTCCAGCCAATTGTGAATCTAAACCATCCTCAAACCCCTTTGAATACACACAACAAATTTCATCAAAATCGGTCCAGCCGTTTAGGAGGAGTTCAATTACAAACACACGTACAGAAGATTTATATGTATATATAAAGATTTAGGTTTAATTCAGTAGTAAACGCGGAATTGGGAGCTTAGTTTGCTAAAATTATTTCGTCACTAAATTGGTTTAAAAATTAAACTAATCACCAACCTATGTCTTACCATAGGATAAGGAATACGTTGGTGATAAACTATTACAAAATTCATTAACACGTAATATGAATTAATTACTAAATCACATGTTATTTGTTAAATTCGCTTATAAAAGTATTTTTGCTAAGCCGTGATGTTTAAGCTTTTTGCAAGGCTGTAGGTGTAGATATTCCAGCCGCTTCCGTTATGAAATTTTAATATTGCTCATGTCTTTTTTTATCCGAAATTGTGAGGATTTATCGAAAGTGCTTGTTATTTTTTTTCCCTTTAAGCCGCTTAATACTGTTGAAGTGCCTTGAAGTTTTATTTAGCATGGCTTATCGCGGCACTCAATTTTTTTATTTGGCAAATGAACTTTTTCGTTACTTTATTCATAATTTTAATTCAATTCTAGTTCAACATTATTTATTTAGTTGTATAGGCAATATTACTACTGTCATATAAAACCCATTTTTTTTCTAGTTTAGGCCATGGAAAGAGTAAGCAGAGCTGAATTTCTTCTCTGTAAATAATCACATTGAAATTTGAATAAAACATTTAAGACAAAACATAGGATTGGTCTTCTATAGCATTCACCTATTCACTTCTAAAAGAAATATACTTCCTCAGAGCTGACTTTTTAAGAGACCTCAATCATTCTGTCCTACTTAAAATACAAATAATTAAGATTAAGTTTCAAAAAATTATCTAGTAATATTCTTACACTTATTTTAACGACTCGATCATTTAATTTTGAAGGGAAATTTAATAAATTATAATTATCATAATGCTACCCCAAATTATAAAGGTAGGTAAAAGAGAAAATTTCGGCTTAAGAAATTAAAATTAAATCATGAGAGAATTTTACTAAACAACCTTGTTTGTTATATTTTGAATGTTGAGAAAATACTTTACTGTTGGTGAATTTCCTTAAAATAAAAAACCTGCCAAGTACGAGTCGGATTCGCGCTCAAAGAGTTCCTTACCATTATTATCTTTACTTATTATAAAACAAAGTGGTTATTTTTGTATGTATGTCCCTAAAACCACGAAACGGAATATGGTGTGTGTTTAATAGATAAAGTTGTTCAAGAGGATGGCGTTTTTGTATAATTCGGTTGGGTTTGCATTTTAGAATTTTCGTGATCCAAGTTGCGGGCAACAGCTAGTTATAATAATAAAATTATGTTCAACAACACATAGTCGTCATCATAGCAAATAAGTACATGATACAGTACATGTGTTAAACATTGAAGCCTGCTATGTTCTACCACTTTTTTGGTGTAGGTACAAATAATTAAAGTAAAAAACAAAATTAAATAACACGTTAAGATACTTTTTCTAACACTTGCGCGACTCATCTGTTTAAATAAAACTACTTTTTACGGATTTAGACGCGTATATTTGTTTTAAATTTTGGCCCGACGTTTCGTCTCACCCACTCACCCGTGACCATGGTGACTGCAAAGTCCTGTTATAGTTTAAGTTTGGAGCGACGATCAGGAATATAGATAGCTCTGCACACAAATATATAAATTGTGAATTTGTTCAGACTAAAGTCCGCTCATGGCACTAGCTCTCTCTCCTTCTAGCCCATTAACGTCCCACTGGGCCACAAGCTACCTCCACTTGGGAGGGATTGTGGTCTTCTGTGCTACGCTAACCAGGCATGTTGGCACAGGGTTTATTAACGAGCTATCTGTCTCTCACAGAGGATGTTAAAATAAAGGTTTAACATATTTTCTTAGCTGGCTATTACATCTCCCTGGGAAAGATAAGGGGTGGCGACACTTGTATTCAAAATACAGACAGACACTGACTATTAAATTATTATTACCTTTGGTACTGAAATAATTATAGCTGTTAAAGTCCTTGGTACAAGGTTGCTAATTAATTTGTTAGAATTGACTTTCTCGTGACTTTCTTTGGTAAACATTTTATTTCTTGCTAATTGTCGTTTTCAAACGAACAGGTTTATCTTAGAGTTGAGAATATTTAATTATTTCATTTCCTTTTTTAGAAGATGGGTCATTTGTACACTTATCTAAAGTTTTTATTTAGAAAATGCATCAATTTCTATTTTTGTAGAATTTTAATTTTAACATTAAGAGAAATTTGAGGAAGTCTGAAAGTTAGGCCAGTGACTGAAAAAAGTAAGAAATAGTGACTGTTCTGGAACGGTCATGAGACGAGAGGTAAGTAAAGTCGTTGGAAGGGTTCTGCAAACAGAGGGGGAAAAAGTCTTGAGGAAGACCTAAGAAAAGATGAACTGTGTGAATGAGGACATGAAAGAAAGAGGAGTTAACACGTCTGACAGAAGAATATGGAAGAAAAAAACGTGTTGCACCGACTCAAAATAGTGGGATAAGGGTAGGAAAATGATATTAATATTTTCGTATGCTCTAAATATCTTGACCAATTTTACTATGAACACACACTATGAAAACACTTCTGATTTGTGTGCAAATCGAAAACGTGTTCCTAAATTTTTATTTGGTCTATTATAATAATTAGTAGGTCTAGTACCCTCCATTTTTATCGCTGTTTTTTTACATTTTTGCAAAACAATATTCTAGGGTCAGTTAGAATGAGATTAGCTTTTCGTCTACAAGTACGCTTTAAATTTTACATAAGAAAATGTTTAGCATAGCACTCTCCATAGCATTAACTTTTGAATCTTTAAAAGTACATTAACCTTAAATATTAATAGCTGAAATCTTTCATACTAAATCCGAAAGCATCTCATAAATTTTATAATATCTGCCTACAGAATCTATCTCCGTGATATTTGAACTTTTTGCAGCGCATTAATAATGGAGGCGCGGACATTTCGAGAGCTGCCGTTCTGAAATTTTAATACCGCCCAATTCTTTCTATCCAACCTACTCCAGGAACTTTACGAATTGTTTTGTGCAAATGATTTATTTTTCCCAATATGCTATTATTTGAGCAGCAAAACTGACGTTTCGAAATTACTGACATGTTATTTATTACTATAGTCATGACGTTTTCTATACTTGGACAACATTTTTCAGCGCCATCTGCTGTAGATCCTATTAAACTTTAATTTAATAACTATTATACTTAGATTCACATCAACTAAATAACTTAAGAGGATACCAAAATAGCTTCGTGCATTTTTCTATGTACGAAGTTTTCATTGTTTCTTTATAAGAGCTCTAATTTTTAAGTATATGTTTTATCAATATATGATCTAGGATCGCATCAACTCAGAAACGCGATTGAAAAAAGTTTTCTCGATAGAAAATCTTGGCGAAACAACCTCTCTAGTTTTTATTTTTTTCATTTGTCGATCTATTATCGCGTAATAACTAATGAAATAACTTTAAAAACATAGGTAACTATTATGTATAGAAACACGTGGATCAGAATTAAAATATATTTAGTAGATTTTGAGTAAATAGGAAAAGTATTCCTAATTCTTCATTTTCTGTGCCTACTGGCTGTGTTAATATGTACGTGTCGGCGATGATATTGATGTAGGCCCTTAAAGCATCAGCTTTGACTTTTTCGTCATATTACCCCCGTCCTTTACCAACACGCGTTGTCAGCGTGGTACAGTAGTCTATATACCGTTAGTGGCCCCAGTGGCTAACATTCATGCCTAACAGTGGAAACAAAGAAACATTTAGCTTTCGTAGATAGTTGATGTACCTTATTTACCGAACTATAATCTTTAAAAACAAATCAGTTACCTACACTACTACATAAAACAGTGCTTGATTTTATTTTAGAATCAACCCTAAGCCATAAAAAATGCTACCCCTGGGCACTGTAAAAAGCTTTATAAAATATTGGAAGTACCACACACTGAACTTTGCCATCTCTAAAAATGTACTGCGGCCGTATTATGAGCTTTTATTTACACGCAGTTTACGCCGTGAAATGAACTGTCTGGCAAATTCGTATTATGAACAAATTATTGGTCAGTCAGTTCGCTAAACCATACATTAATATGTTTAAGGAGAAGGTACAACTAAAAGTTAAAGTACTAACTAAAAATTTTCAACTAAAAGTTTTATTTTTGCCATAATACCTAATTTAGCCATGCAGTTTACGGCCTGCCTGGAACTTGAATGATTTTAAAAAGCTCATAATACGCCGGCAGCTCTGGGGCTAGGAGCTCTAGTACAAATACAACAGTGTTATATATAGGTACCAATTCAATGTGTTCAACTAAACTTAACTAAACTAAAAAATTAAAAATTGTTACTTTCACAATATCTATTATTTGCTATTTTGTCGTACACATTTATATTAATTAAAACCGTTAGCCCATACTGCATAATTTTTATAATAAGATAAGTAAGTTACCATTTCCGAATTGTGATATTGACACTACCAATTTTATTTTTTCGTTAAGTTTAGTTCTGTGCGTAGAATCGGTACCATTGTCAGACAAATCATTATTTAGTTAGTACTAACCCAAATGTATACATAATATTATGACACATATCACTATGTTTTTTCCCTTGTGACCCAACGCCACCGGAAACCTTGTTGTATTAACGAGGCATGAATTTATTAGTAGTAATCACGCAACCAGTACATAATATTGAGTATTTGTTATGTTGGAATATATTTTTGTAAAATACCTCGATGAAATCTAACGAAAACTGAAGCTAATCGATTGGAAAGCAAACTCGATGTTTAGGCTACCGTAGGTAGATTAAACTGAAAAAAGCTTAGATAAACCTCATTTTATGCTTTAAATATAATTTTATACTTTTTTAGATTGATCAATCAATCAATCAATATTTATTTTATAAACATAGGCTACAGTAGTGTTGTCATTGATTGATATTTAGAATATTTTTGGAATATTTCCTAATTTAGCAGAATATTGTCTAGCCATTTTTGTAGTTATATAACTTAGCATTCTATCACTATGGATTTTAACTGTACTTTTCAATACATTTGACATAGAAGATTAATATTAATTTAATTCAGAGAAACCTTATTATTACTATATCTTCATAATAACATTAGGTTTAGCAAGGTCCAATTACAGTTCACAATAAAGACGATGCACTTAGATATGATTAGTCTTCGAGTAAAATAAATAAGTTGTAACTACGAGTTTGCTAATTAATTTGTTAGAACAAACTTAGCTAAATGGTTTATTGAAGCGAAAACTTTTACAGACATATTGGGTATCTTTGAATGAACGAAAGCACTTAACTGGCTTGACCTCTACGCTAATTTGACAGATACAAAACTATTATCGTCGTAAAATTTTTGTATAAACGCCATCTATTTAAGATTTTAGTAAACTGTCAAACATACCACATTATTTCTGTAATAATGTGTTATTGTTGTTGTTAATTAAGGGCCTACATCAATATTATCGTCGACATGTACCTATTAACATAGCTAGTAGGTATAAAAAATGAAGAATTAGGGATATTTTTTTTGTTTACTCAAAATCTACTAAATATATTTTAATTCCGGCTTACGTGTTTCTATATATAATAGTTACTTATGTTTTTAAAGTTATTTCATTAGTTAATACGCGATAATAGACCGACAAAATGAAAAAAATATAAAAATTGAGAGGTTGTTTCGCCAAGATTTTCTATCGAGAAAACTTTTTTCAATCGCGTTTCTGAGTTCATGCGATCCTAGATCATATATTGAAAAAACATATACTTAAAAATTAGAGCTCTAGCCATTCAATATAAAGAAACAATGAAAACTTCGTACATAGAAAAATGCACGAAGCTATTTTGGTATCCTCTTAACTGGCTTAACCTCTTCGCTAATTTGACAGATACAAAACTATTATCGTCGTAAAATTTTTGTATAAACGCCATCTATTTAAGATTTTAGTAAACTGTCAAACATACCACATTATTTCTGTAATAATGTGTTATTGTTGTTGTTAATTAACGAATTTTAGTAAAAGATATTCGAACGTAAACGGATTCGGCATCAACATCAACGGCGAATACATCACTCACCTCCGATTTGCAGACGATATCGTAACGGTCTCATCGCAATATACGAGTACTAGCAGTGCCCGCGACTTCGTACGCGTGGAATTAAGAACCGAAAAATTAAATGAACTAACAATAACGCCATTTTACAGCTAATTAGTAAATCGTCAGTGTGGTTCTCTTTTCTTGCACAGTTCTAAAGAAGTAACACACATGGCCCAATGTCATTTTAGTACATGATATCTCAGAGCTTCATCATGCCTTTTTAGGTCTTTGTACAAACCCTTATACTCTCAATACGGTGTCCGTCTGTCTGTCTATCCACTCGTTAATCTTTTTTTTACTCAGCCACGGCTGAAGTTGTTAATTTGAAACTTATACCAAATGTAGATCTATGCGGTCCCTTGCTGCAAAAGATACAATCAATAATTTAGATCTACGCATTCAGAAGATATAACCGAACTACAGCCATTTTTGAGTATTTTCCACTTTCGCTAGGGAATCAAAATTTACAGGTTACTTCCCACTATCCTAGAGACTTGAAATTTGGCATGGTCCAAAATGAATAAATAAAAATACTTCATTATATTAAAGCGTATATAAATAAGAATTTTCCACACAATGTCCTATAGTCCCAAGGTAAGCTTTATATGCTTGTGTTATGGGTACCAGAATACGGATAGAATACATAATTTACTTTTCTTTTGTAAATACATACTTATAATACATAGTAAACACCCACCCTTATAATACCATAAACATGGCTCTTAATTTTTTTATCCGTGAGGACATATAATTCGCTTGCTGATGAATATTTCTTTTTTATTCATATTGATTGAGAAGCTGTTGGTTTGAAATAAATAAATCTCATAAGTAAATGAAAAATTAGAATATTTTGTTGTTCTATCTTTATCTTTTAAAGTTTAAGCAGCGTAAGCAAAATAGTTAACTCTTTTAGTTGATTTTTTTCAGAAAAATCCAAATATTTTACGGAACCCTAATTTTTCCAAAATAAAATCTAGCCTATTTTAAGCGCAGATAATGTAGCTTTCAAATGGTGAATGAATTTTAAAAAACGGTCTAGCAGTTTTTGAGCCTATTGACCATACGCCGACGCCGACGCCGATGCCACTGTGATGCCAACACCTATAAAACTAACTCAGCACCGATACGTCGGGGTTTGAGCAACGTAACGACCATACGCCGGAGGCGTCGGCGAAGCCGGCGCCGACGACGACGCCGACGCTGAAGCCGACGCCGACGACGACGCCGAAGCCGCCGCCGACGCCGACGCCGACGCCGACGTCATCGCCTGCGTCGCTGTAGATGCCAACGCCTATAAAAACCAACTCAGCACCAATACGTCGGGATTTGAGCAGCGTAACGACCATACGCCGACGCAGTCGACGACGCCGACGCCGCTGTCGATGCCAACACCTATAAAAACCAACTCAGCGCCGATACGTCGGGATTTGAGCTACGTAACGACCATACGACGGAGGCGTCGGCGAAGCCGACGACGACGCCGACGCCGAAGCCGACGCCGACGACGACGCTGACGCCGAAGCCGACGCCGACGACGACGCCGAAGCCGCCGCCGACGCCGACGCCGACGCCGACGTCGTCGCCTGCGTCGCTGTAGATGCCAACGCCTATAAAAACCAACTCAGCACCAATACGTCGGGATTTGAGCAGCGTAACGACCATACGACGGAGGCGTCGGCGAAGCCGGCGCCGACGACGACGCCGAAGCCGACGCCGACGCCTATAAAAACCAACTCAGCACCAATACGTCGGGATTTGAGCAGCGTAACGACCATATGCCGACGATGACGCCGGCGCCTATAAAGACCAACTCAATACTGATCCGTCGGGGATTGAGCAGCGTAACAACCTGTACAATACTGACTTTTACACACACTAAGACGCCGTGACACGTGGTATCTTTATAAATTATTGCATATGTGTTAATCTGATATGTAAGCTATATTATTGGAAAGTTTCACGAAAATCCATCCGTCTTTACGTGAAAGAACAACAAACATCCTTACATTCATACATCCAACCATACATCGAAACAATGGAGTATAGATAGATGACCGGGGAAACGTTCTCGTTGCTCAGCGAACAGTTTAACTTTATTTTATCACGCGTAATTCTTTTTTCGTCATATCTCCGAAGATATTCATTTAAATTGCATGCTGTAAAGAGCAGTTATTATCTATATTAAATGCGTAAGCTAACTAAGGTATTTAATTTGATAAAAAATGTTACTATATACACATAAATAGCTTTTGAAAACATCCTATTGAATTTGATAATTTTGTTGACGTTCTTATGGGTACAGCGGGTTTTCCTTAAAAGATAGACATATGGCCTCGCGGACTTTTTTAAAGATCTATAGGTAACAAACAATTTCTCCATACATTACTTTGTTGTAACTCACATGGATAAGGCAGCGTTTTCATTTAAAGCTCGCGCGCGTGACTTTTTTCCCCGTTTCTTGCAACATTTTACACTGATGCTTCGCTTCTATTCGTTGCAGCGTGATGTTATATAGCCTATAGCCTTCCTCGATAAATGTACTATCCAACACTGAAAGAATTTTTCAAATCGGACCAGCGGTTCCTGAGATTACCGCGTTTAAACAAACAAACAAACAAACAAACAAACAAACAAACTCTTTCGCTTTATAATATTAGTATAGATTGTAGTAGAATATTAGTTTTGTAACTTTGGTGGTATCGTGACCTTTAGACTTCGTTATCTATCGTATCTTTCGCTTTATAATATTAGTATAGATATATATGAAAATTTATTGTATGTTCATAAAAATATTCATAACTTTACAAAAATAAGCGACCACCATAATGTTAATACAAGGCATAAATACAATCTGGTAATGCATGTAACCCGTCTCCACAAAATATGTAACTCTTTCATGGGTAAATACGATTTTATAATAAACTCCCTATTGATGTATGTAAGAGAATTTAATAATTCTAAATTTAAAAAATTCATTAAAACTAAATTATGTAAAAAGGCGTATTATAAAATTTCTGATTATATTAAAGATGATAAAGCTTGGGAGGGAGTTGCTCTGGAGCAATACATATTCTATATTGTAAAGTTTTATTAGCATTGTAAGTATAATTGACATTTAATTAAAAAATATTGATTTGATTAAAAGCTCTGCTGAGTTTCTTACGCCGGTTCTTCTCAGCAGATTGCATCCTGAACCGGTGGTAGGGAAAAAAAATTTGGACATTTCATAAGCACATAATTTGTCTGAAAAATTGTGTCTACTTGATTAAATGATTTTTCATTTCATTTCATTTCATGGGACCGCGCGTTGAGGTGTTCTATGGGGGAGGCCTATGTCCAACAGTGGACGGAGAGAGGCTAAAGAAGAAGAAGTAACAAATAATTCTAAAGTATAAAAATTACTTATCGTTGATAAAAATATAAAAATGTATCCTGTAGTGTGGTTTAGTTATGGGAGAGAATAGATGACCGTCGAATAATGAAAGGTAAATATGGTAAATAGTAAAAAGGCAGGTACTCCGAACTTATCCATCAAAAGCGTAACGTGTGTGATACAACCGTCGTCCTTGTATGACTAGAAACGAGGTCCAGAAAGTATGTTTATATTGTAGCAGATCGCTCTATATTCTCTGCCTACCACCACATATTTTTTTTTTTTTAAATTCATGGACATTTCACACAATGTCCTCTGATCCCAAGCTAAGCTTATAATGCTTGTGTTATGGGTACCAGAATACGGATTTTTCTTTTGTAAATACATACTTATAATACATAGAAAACACCCAGACGTAGTACAAACATTAATTGTATGACATTTACGAATATCACACAAATGATTGTCCCAAGCGGGAATCGAACTTGCGACCTTGTGAACGGCTGTCCAGTACATGAACCACTACGCCACGAAGCCCGTCAAGCCTGAAAATTCATAACGATATGCATAGATGATGTATGTTAAGAATATTTCAAAAAATTACAATATTGTAGTTACCAAGTAATAAATTCAGCGAACGTTGCTTAATCCAGTATAAAATGTACCCAGGCTAGACGCAGTCGAGGGTTATACGCTATTTTTGTTAACCCTTATCACGTGACGACCTCAAACTGTCACTGGGGACCTGACGCAGTAGCTATCTTGTTATATATCTAGTCCACTGATATGCGAGAAGAAAATTCTAGGTTTATTTCTTTTAACTATATTGATATCTCGCTTGAATATGCTTTAAATGGTAGGCAGTTATACAAACTAAGACACAGGTATATTGTAATGGTCTTATTCATAATGACTTATCCGAGGTTTAAAAGTTCGCTAAAATCGGTTCGCGAAAATTGTCAAAACTTGTTATTCGTAATAGTCTTTTTACGCTAAAACTTTTATAATCTCTCCGATAAAATCTCCGTTTAAACCTCCGATAAGTCATTATGAATAAGACCATAAATGTATACTTATATAGTAATAAGTAATAATAATAAGTATTCACGGACATTTGACACAGCGTCCTCTGGTCCCAAGCTAAGCTTATATGCTTGTGTTATAGGTACCAGAATACGGATAGAATACACATACTACTTTTTTTTTGTAAATACATACTTATAATACATAGAAACACCCAGACGCAGAACAAACATTAGGATGACATTTATAAACATCACACAAATGATTGTCCGAGGCGGGAATCGAACCCGCGACCTCATGATCGGCAGTCCGTTATACGAACCACTAGACCACGAAGCTCGTCAAATATTAGTAGTAATATTATAAAGTATAGTATAGTATAGTATAGTAGTAATAATATAAAGCTGAAGAGTTTGTTTATTTGAACGCGTTAATCTCAGGAAATACTGGTTCAAATAAAAAAAAATCGGGCTTGAATAGTCCATTTATCAAGGAAGGCTATAGGCTATATAACATCACAATGCGACCAATAGGAGCGAAGCATTAGTGAAAAATTTTGCATAAACGGGAAAAGTTTTCTAAATTCCACACGTACCAGGGCATCAGCCAGTAGTAATATAAATGTTCTTATTCCTTTCAGACCACACACAACCACAAGTAGTTAATTTAAGATATTAATAGAACAATAACTACACAAAAGTTTCAAAAGATATTTCCATTTTCCTTTGATCTATACTTTGGAAAAAAATCTATTAGAAATATATTTTTCCTTTAGGACTCCTAAGAAAATTTATGGTTATTTAAATAATTAGTCAACAAGACTGATTCTGATTTCGTTCTACTCCTCTTAACATTAACTTACATTAAGAAAAAAAAGTGTGTTTTACAAATAAATTATAAAGAAAATAACAAGCAGCTCAAAATGTACACAATTTTACTGTCTCCATTCTATTGTGCCTTATTTGGGTCAACGCAAGTTTGACCCAAATAAAATACTTTTACACATCAATAAGCTGACCCGTCCCGGGTACACACGAATAGATAATTCAAAGTATGTTAAAAGGAGAGTTTACAAAAAATATATTACTATCGTTAGTTTATTTATAAGTTGACAGACTCAGTGATTCGGGTGTTAGCATTGCACGTTTGCAAATCATGAGGTTGCGGGTTCAATTTCCGTACAGAATAATAAAATGGCTGTTTTCTATACTTATACACTTACGTTTATTTAAATATGTCTGTATGTATGTAAATCACAATTAGCCATTAATTTATTCATTCAGTCCTTCCAAAGGTTGTCTGGAAGAGATCGCAACTTGCGATAAGACCGCCTTAACTATAAATATCTGAAATTGTTTAATAATAAGTACCTACTGTAATATTGTTAAAATAAATAAATATTCATGGACATTTCACACAACGTCCTCTGGTCCCAAGCTAAGCTTATATGCTTGTGTTATGGGTACCAGAATACGGATAGAATACATATACTACTTTTCTTTTGTAAATACATACTTACAATACATAGAAACACCCAGACGCAGTACAAACATTTGTATGACAATTGGAAAAATCACACAAATGATTGTCCCGAGCGGGAATCGAACCCGCGACCTCTTGATCGGCAGTCCGTTACATAAACCACTCAATCACGTGGCTCGTCATAAAGGTTTAATAAAGACTATTCTGTTATGTTCTATTTATTTACAAAGAAAGTAGTATAATGTCTTAAGCTTGTATTCTGCTACCCATTATACAAGCAAATATTTAGATTTCGACTTCACAACGTTGTGTGAAATATCCGAAATCGGTCATTAATTTATTTCATCTTTGCTTATTCCATTTAAGATATACAGGCGTGATGATAACAGTAAATGAATATCAGAAATACACAATTTTTTAAAAGGTTTTTTTATAGTTTTACAAAGTGTCTGCTACGGCATCTCCTATGAGTAAAGTAAGTACATATTTGTATCGGTAATTAATTCAACATTAAGTTAATAAAAACAAATAACTAATCATAAAATCACTACATTATTGCGGTTTTATTTAAACACAAATGGTACAGTATTAATATTATTTTATCATAAACTGTGAAACCAGACGAAATGAAACCACAATTGTAATGAATACCGAATGTGTGCAATTCCCCTAAGTTGAACTATCAACCGCGGCCGCGAGCCCGCAATTTCCTGTAACAGAACCTCCTCAACACAAACGCTTCCTGTTGCAATGGACAATACGTTGCGGTTTTTAATTTAAAAGCACTTTTTAGTGACGTAACTCAGCCAGCTTTGGATAGCACATATTGCGACATTCCCGACTTTTATTCTGGCGTAGAGAACGCATTATGGTAATGCTCTCTCGTTTGCAACAGTAATGAGAAGCAGGATTTATTTCGTTGATTCTGTGGTAACTCAAATGTATTATGAAAATTCTTCTGTGGGTTTTTTCGTCTTATTAAGTTTAGGTAGTACAATTAGATAAAAAGCTGAATAAAATTTACAGTAAAGAATAGTCTTCATTCTCCTGCCCTTATCTCATTATTTGGGCTCGGCGCAACATGTCTTTTCCTCCCATAGTCAAAAAAATTGGTCAAGTGCGAGTCGGACTCGCGCATGAAGGGTTCCGTACCATTATCTATGCAACATAAGGCAAAGTTATTAGTATCGAGCAAGAAACGGTAAAAAAATCATGTTTGTTGTATGGGAGCCCCCCTTAAATATTTATTTTATTTTATTTTTAGTATTTGTTGTTATAGCGGCAATAGAAATACATCATCTGTGAAAATTTCAACTCTCTAGCTATCACCGTTCTTGAGATACAGCCTGGTGACAGACGGACGGACGGACGGACGGACGGACAGCGAAGTCTCAGTAATAGGGTCCCGTTTTTACCCTTTGGGTACGGAACCCTAAAAACAAATAACTGCAGCAGACATTATATCTGTGTTAACTACCTACTCTTATTTAAAATAAAGAGTAGTGTTTTTAGGGTTCCGTACCCAAAGGGTAAAAACGGGACCCTATTACTGAGACTTCGCTGTCCGTCCGTCCGTCCGTCCGTCCGTCCGTCCGTCCGTCTGTCACCAGGCTGTATCTCAAGAACGGTGATAGCTAGAGAGTTGAAATTTTCACAGATGATGTATTTCTATTGCCGCTATAACAACAAATACTAAAAATAAAATAAAATAAATATTTAAGGGGGGCTCCCATACAACAAACATGATTTTTAGGGTTCCGTACCCAGTATCTCAAGAACGGTGATAGCTAGACAGTCGAAATTTTCACAGATGATGTATTTCTATTGCCGCTATAACAACAAATACTAAAAATAAAATAAAATAAATATTTAAGGGGGGCTCCCATACAACAAACATGATTTTTTTACCGTTTCTTGCTCGATACTAATAACGTTGCCTTATGTTGCATAGATAATGGTACGGAACCCTTCGTGCGCGAGTCCGACTCGCACTTGACCAATTATTTAGGGTTCTGTACCCAAAGGGTAAAAACGGGACCCTATTACTGAGACTTCGCTGTCCGTCCGTCCGTCCGTCCGTCCGTCCGTCCGTCTGTCACCAGGCTGTATCTCAAGAACGGTGATAGCTAGAGAGTTGAAATTTTCACAGATGATGTATTTCTATTGCCGCTATAACAACAAATACTAAAAATAAAATAAAATAAATATTTAAGGGGGGCTCCCATACAACAAACATGATTTTTTTACCGTTTCTTGCTCGATACTAATAACGTTGCCTTATGTTGCATAGATAATGGTACGGAACCCTTCGTGCGCGAGTCCAACTCGCACTTGACCAATTTTTTATTAATTAGATATAGAAATAATTAGAATAAACAGGATAAGTAAGAATAATAGAGTATGAATATTTGCTTCTTTTAAAGTAAAAAAAAACAATCTTAGGATAAGGCAAATGATTAATAAAGAACGTTCCGCAACGTACTTTAAATTTATACCGATTATCCACACATCCAACAGCCTCTCTTTGTCCACTGTCGAACATAGGCCTCTCCAACAGAACGCCACAACGCACTATCTTGTGTCGCTTGCGTACATGGCATACCGATTATATGTAGATATATGTATACACTTCTTGTAAATTTAATTTGATTAAGCATTGTATCCACGACTTTTAACTCAGTAGGCTGATGCCTCTCATAAAGCTCGTTAAATATTATTACGTCCAAAAACGAATACAATGGCCTAATACATTTGAAAATTGGAGTCCTTTCATGTACAATACATTGCGGATTACATTGAATCATTCTGAATGTCTTTTAATCACACTTCACTGAAAGAAGCTTGATTTATCAGGACCTTTTCAATATCCCAAGTGATATAACAGATATAAAATCATTTCATTTCTTATTTTGAACAAGAAGTTGTAAATTTACAACAAATTATTTTAAACAAATTTGTTATATATTTACAACTTTAAATGTACCATGGTACCATGCGTTTAGTACCGAAGATTAAAACTAAAAATTGGTCAAGTGCGAGTCAAACTCGCGCACGAAGGGTTCCGTACCATTATCTATGTAACATAAGGCAACGTTATTAGTATCGAGCAAGAAACGGTAAAAAAATCATGTTTGTTGTATGGGAGCCCCCCTTAAATCTTTATTTTATTTTTATTTTTAGTATTTGTTGTTATAGCGGCAATAGAAATACATCATCTGTGAAAATTTCAACTGTCTAGCTATCACCGTTCTTGAGATACAGCCTGGTGACAGACGGACGGACGGACGGACGGACGGACAGCGAAGTCTCAGTAATAGGGTCCCGTTTTTACCCTTTGGGTACGGAACCCTAAAAACCATATTATTATTACCTATTATATTATACTAGCTGTCGCCCGCGACTCCGTACGCGTGGAATTTAGGGAAGTTTCATGAAAATCCATACAGTAGTTTTTACGTGAAAGAACAACAAACATCCTTACATTCATACAATCCAACATTAACCAAACATCCAAACATTAGAGTTTGGATAGAAGACCGAGGAAACGTTCGCGTTGCTCGGCCAACAGTTAATGTATTTCATTTTGTCGCGCGTAATTCTTTTTTCGTCATATCTCCTAAGATATTCATTTAAATTGCATGCTGTAAAAAGGAGTTATAATCTATATTAAACGTGTAAGCTAACTAGGTATTTAATTTGATAAAAACGTTTACTATATACACATAAATAGCTTTTGAAAACACCCTATTGAATTTTATAATTTTTGCGATATTATTATGGGTACAGCGGGTTTCCCTTAAAAGATAGACATATTCCCTCGCGGACTTTTTTGAAGAACTATAGGTAGCAAACAATTCCTCCATACATTAGTTTGTTGTACCTCACATAGATAAGGCAGCGTTTTCATTTATAGCTCCTAGCTCTTATAGGGTCCTAGTTTCTCGGCAAATTTAATCATATCTCATCCAATATACAGCAAACCCCAACAAATTATGCAAAAAAGCCATCCTCTTGAACCATTTTATCTATTAAAAAAACCGCATCAAGATCCGTTGCGTATTTTTGAAGATATAAGCTCACATAGGGACATACATACAAAAATTACGACTTTGTTTAATATGAAGTAAAGATAAAGATGAATGTCCATCAACAAGCTACATCTTAGGAACGTTTATAGCTTAACAGCTGAACCTTTCAGTTGCCGCTATATAAATACCAAACAACCGACCAAGTGCGAGTTGTTCTCACACACGAAGTGTCTATCCCTAAACCATTATCATCAAAATATATTCGTCACTATATCGTGCCGTAATAATCACAATGACGAGCCTCGTGGTTGAGTGGTTCATGTAACAGACTGCCTATCAAGAGGTCGCGGGATCGATTACCGCTCGTGACAATCATTTTTATTCTGTTCTGCGTCTGGGTGTTCACTACGTATAATAAGTATGTATTTACAAAAGAAAAGTAGTTTATGTATTCTATCCGTATTCTGGTACCCATAACACAAGCATAAAAGAGCTTAGCTTGGGACCAGAGGACGTTGTGTGAAACGTTCAGAAATATTTATTTATTTATTTGTGTGATTTTTCTAATTGTCATACAAATGTTTGTACTGCGACTGGGTGTTTCTATGTATTATAAGTATGTATTTACAAAAAAAAAGTAGTATATGTATTATATCCGTATTCTGGTTCCCATAACACAAGCATAGAAATATAGCTTACTTTAGGACCAGAGGACGTCGTTTGAAATGTCCGTTAATATTCATATTCATACAAGTTTTCATGTCCCGTCATTTTTTATATAAAATAGATAGGTAAACGAAATTCGAATTGAAGTTACATCACTGTTAGCGTATAAGCTTAGCTTGGGACCAGAGGATGTTGTGTGAAATGTCCATGAATATTTTTCATATATTTATTTATTTGTTATATTTAATGTCATAAGAAGGTCGTAAATTGAGGAACGCCCAAAATGTTGTGGAACCTGAAATATTTATTTTATTACAGCCTGTGCCTCTTTTTTATCAATTAACATGCTTCAACAACTAATATTCTTATATCCTAAAGCTTAGGAAGATACTGAGACTTAGGATCAATTACTTATACATGCATGAGAGAAATCTCAGAACAAGGAAACTTACTAAAATCTTTTGTCTAAAGAAAATCCTTGTTTTGTAACAGAATCTTTTCTTCATATCACATTTTACGACATCCAAGACAACAATAGCTTTACATTATTTTGTTTTATTCCCAAATCTATATTCACGCCCTAAAACGATCTGGGTTGCTTCAAAGATAAATATTTTATAGCTCTAAAAGCTTCGACAAGATTTTGTAAATTCTTTTTGCGACAGAAAATATCTCGTTATGTTTTGCTTATTCTTTAATCTTCTGTTTTATTAATTAAATTTCAACAATACTAAACTAAGCTGAATATGTAAATACTCGTATTGAAATTTTCGTGAGTGTAAGTCATATTATGATATCGATAATGGCAACCCAAGTTTCGAATGATATATCCAAAGCTCATCTTCGGGATGAGTGCGCAGTGGGGCTTGCAACATCGATCCCATAACTGTGAGTGTTAGCCGGTAACAAACATAATATACTAAATATGTAAATGTCGCTACTACGTTGCTATTTTTAAGCAAAAGATTTCATTAACCTCTTCTAAATTAAACCGGATTTTTGTTCATGTTTTATGGGTATGGGAATCAGATCAAATATTATATTTGGTAATTTCTTTTTGAAATATAGGTCCTTTTTAAAGAAAGCTAGATGCACTTAACAGTAGTTACGTTTTAAAATGGAGTCTAACATAATATTTTGTTTGTTACAGAAAAACCAGTAAATGCTGCACAAGATACCTAGTAAAAAACAAAATGGTCGACTTATAGCAGTCAGCGACCGTGGACAGTTGCTGGAACGGTGGCGGTGGAAGCGAAAAAATGATAATTCTGATGATCCTTCATTTTATTACGCTACCAGTATTAACATCTAGACTAGTCAGAGGCGAAACTACAATGGACGAGAAACAACCGCAACCATTCATCAGTTCTAGAGTAGTCAGAACAAAATATGGAGATATCAGAGGATTCATTGTAACACCTGAAGCAAGATTTCTAGAGCCAGTTGAAGTGTTCCGTGGAGTTCCTTACGCATCACCGCCAGTTGGCACTTTAAGATTTATGCCACCGGTTTCTGGCGCCCAATGGTCAGGTGTTAAAATTGCCGAAGAATTCAGTCCTGTCTGTCCACAAGTTCTTCCTGATATTAGGAATGAGACTGCTGTATTGAAAAGAATATCTAAAGGGCGGTTGGAATACTTAAAAAGGATACTACCGTTTCTTACGAACCAGTCAGAGGATTGCTTGTATTTAAATATCTATGCACCAGCTCAAGGTAAGTGATATTATCATCAGATATTACAATAGGCAAGTAATTAAGCATTCCGAACAGTTAACAGCAGATCACTTGTGTCTAATTCAAAGAAATATGACATCTTTATCTTAACTTATTATAAAACAAAGTCGTTATTTTTGTATGTATGTGAGCTTATATCTTCAAAACTACGCAACGGATTTTGATGCGGTTTTTTCAATAGATAGAATGGTTCAAGAGGATGGCTTTTTTGTATAATTTATTAAGGTTGGGTATCAAAATTCCACGTACGAACGTTGCGGGCAACAGCTAGTAACAAAATAAAAAGCTAAGCAGTCAAGCGCAAATCTGATTCGCATTTTTTTCCTCCTGGCTACTAAACGAAAAAAGAAATATATTGAGCAAATTATATTCAATTATTTACAATAAATTATATTGAATTTTGTTTTTGTTACTTGCTTCCAGTATTATATTATATTAATTTTATTGCAAAAATTTTTCCATACCACAATAGAATTGTTTTTTTTTTTCAATAATAATATAATTTGCTTACCTTTCTTTACAACAGCTCCAACAGCGAAACATTAAACAGGCTATTTTTGTATTCTTAAAAGCAACAACGGGGCATCCAAGTCTCGACATTTAGAAATTCTATTAAGTAGAATAGGGAAAACGATATTATATATATCAATTGTTGAATTTTAGCACATTTTAGAACAATCATCATCATACCGTCACGATTTTTTCTATGTGGGTAAGCAGAGGCTATAAAGCAGTATCTGCTACGGTCTTCTTTGGCCATATAAAATTATCTCTCTCTCCAGCCCATTAACGTCGCACTGTTGGGCACAGCCCTCCTCCATTTTTGGAAGGATTATTGGCTACTGTGCCGCGCTGATCAGGCGTGTTGGCACAGGTTTTTTTTTACTTTTCCGTCACTCACAACGAATGTTATCTGTGTACAATATCCCTTAGCTGTCTATTAGCATATAACTATGATATATTATAACAAGTAAAGGTGAAAGCGATAAATTAAAATATTAAAGTACTTCCGTCTCAACTCTGGTAACACTAACACCGCTTTATGGATGTCGGATACCGGTATTTGAATAGCTAATAGCAGTATAGTGTCGTAACTAAACGAGGCGTTTATGTTCCCAATAATAAGCTTACACGAACTAAGCTTACTCATGGAAGTTTATTGCAGTACGTAATTCTTTTCTTAAAGTATAAATTGAGGTTATAATAGGGTTCTCAGTTATTTTTATATAACAAATGCCATGTTTAAAAAGCAAAAGCTTATATGTGTATGGAAGCTTGTTGTTCTTTCACGTTCAAATACTTCAATGGTTTTGATTAAGATTATTGATTCACCAATTATTTCAGTGGATTATAATTGGTAGGTTACATTCTAGTTTAACAAAGGACTTATCAATACTAATATTATATCTATCTATATATCTCAGGAACTACTAATCCGAATTGAAAAATTCTTTTTGTGTTGGATATTCTATTTACCGAGGAAGGCTTTAGGCTATATAAGACTGAAGCCTTGGTAAAAAATGATGCAAAATGAGGAACATTTACTTAATTCCACGCGTACCAAGTCGTGGGCAACAACTAGTGCATCATAAACATAAGTACATAAAAACATATTTTTAATCTACAACTTAGGTGTTTTTTTTTCCAAATCTAGATGGCGTTGGCGTCTTATTACATGTCGTTATGGTTTTGTAAACCCTTTGTTACTGTCTTTATATTATCTGTTACAAAAAATGTTTGCAAAAATGTTATCCAGACATGATTATACACAGAAAAAGTACAGAGCTAGTAGTTTTAGATATATGTTATACTATATAACTTGAATAACGAGATAACACAAGGGAAGAGCAAAAAATTGTACTCGACAGCGGTGTAAAGCTATGGATTTATTTAGTAAAGGTTGATTTATGCCCTCATAGTGATCCATCAACGGATAAACGCTACTACACACTATATAAAATCTGATATCTAGTTACAATGACGTATAGGACGATACAGTGAATAAAGAGTAAAGAGGTTAGAATGGAGCTCAAAATTGAGTGTAATAGAGGTTTTATTATTTTAACCTATTGCAAATACCATTGACGGGCCTTGAAGTGAAATAGTAATGTAGTAGAATGCCATTTACGGGTGAAATGTATAAATTTAAAGGTATCATTTACAAAAATAAACAATAGATTTATATTTTATAACGGTGCCCCGCGGGGTTACCCGCGGTAAAAAGTGATGAAAAATCTGTTCGTATTTTATCATCCCACGGGAACATTGCATTTTTTCGGGATATAAAGTAGCCTATATGTTATTCTGATGTATAAACTTCATTATTGTAAAGTTTCATTAAAATTCATTCAGTAGTTTTTGCCTGAAAGAGTAACAAATAACAAACATCCATTCTCACAAACTTTTACATTTAGTTGATATATAAAATTATTAACAAATTAGATGTATAAAACTTTCAAAATGCCTGGTAAAGATTACTGTTAGCGATAAGATCGCCCATGGTACTGTCTTTGCTATAGCTTATTCCTGTGTAATTTGATTTTTAGTGTACAATAAAAGATAAACAAATAAATCCAAAAAAAAAAATAACAAAAGAATAATTTTTATCTTCAAAACGAATCTCCGATGTGGTAACAGAAAAGATTATTTTTCATTCTTAACTCTTCAGATGAAATACAAAACTGAATGTAGCTTTGAATATAAAAGAACTTCGACATTTTTATTGGAAACATTTTTTGTATCATCAACAGTATAAAACACGACAAATACAAGTAACTTGTGACCCAAATACGGATTTATTACTACGGTATTTTGATTTATATCCTCTATCAAAGCTCTGGACAGGATTGACTTACGATTCACTTATTTCGCGGATAGAATCACAATAGACAAGGATAACAAAAAATTATAGAGAAAACTGATCGCTTAACATCTTATAAAAATATTAAACTATAACTTAATTTTTATAGTTTTCCTGTCCCTCAGTTTTACTTTGTGTAATTTTAGTAAGAACTTTCTTGATGGACGGGTTATAACATCCTATTCTGTGAGTATGTATGTTTGGATGTTTGTTATTGTTTCACGCAAAAACTACTGAATGGATTTTAATGAAACTTTACAATAATGTAGCTTATACATCAGAATAACACATAGGATACTTTTTATCCCGAAAGAATGCAATTTCCCTACGGGATAAGAAGTGGTGTCCTAAAAGTACCTTTTATTGCCTGCTTTTTATCCTTTTTACCGCGAGTAAGGCCGTGGGGCACAGCTAGTGTAACATACATTTAAGCTTGAATAGTTGTACATCTTGTTTCTGTAGCACTTAGGTATTTCACAAAATACCTTTGCCTAAAACGGTTCCAGTCAAACTAAGCTCAAAAGCATAGCTAAATGCAAACTATTCATATAATGTTCTATATTCCTAGTGTACTATGAAATGTGTTTGTCTATTCACAATGTGATATAGTTCTTGGTACCTAATAACTTTAATAGGTAAGTATAAATTTTTGAATGAAACTTCGAAAATATAAAAATATACATAATTGCATTGTCATCGGTCCTTGATATATACGCAAAATTTCAAATTAATTCGACTATTGCAAGTGGGTGAAAATCGCGTTAAAAAATTCCGTTACATAGATTAATACATTGATAGATACATACCGAACTTATAAAAGCGTGTTAAAAAGAAAACAACTATGTATTTTGATTATTTGGCTATTTTGTTGTGCACATTTAGATGAATTAAAATCTGTAGTCTATAAATACACAATTTTTATAATAATAAAGTTCAGTTAACATGTTCAAATTAACACTTGATTCTCATTTTTTAGCTAAGTTTAGGTGTCCATGTAGAATTGGTACCAAATTACCTTTATGTTGGTCAAATAAGTATAGTATAATAACAATAATAAACTAATAAATTATATTGTAAATAATAATAATGAAATAATAATGAACTAATATAAATAATAATAATGAACTAATAAATTATATTGTAACTGTATATATTTACCGAATAATATATCTATATTATAATATAGATATATTATTCGGTAAATATATACAGTTACAATATAATTTATTAGTTCAGTTATAACCTCTGCTATTGTTCGGTCAGAAAACTTAGGTCATTATCTGTAATTGCTCTTTTACTATTGTTGATTAGTTACAATAGATATTTTAGATATATCGTTATTATGATAGATGGATATAATATTGGATAGCAACGATTGAAGTACTTGATATATATTTATCTGTGATACCTAATATTTTTGGTTATCCGAACTCTGACAGCGTTATGTGTTTACTGTGTATGCAAAGGTGTATCTACTGTAGGACCATAGCGGCCATTGTATAGCGAGTATTATTTCATAGTTGAAAATTATAACAACTGTTGTGAAATTAAAAAACCAAGGCCTAAGAAGTTACGCAAAAACATCCATTCTCTTGAACCGTTAAATCCATAAAAATCCCTTTAAAATCCGTTAAGTAGATTTAACACGTATATTCACATAGGGACATACATACACAAATAAATAGAATAAAAATAAATAAATAGTCATGGACATTTCACACAACGTCCTCTGGTCCCAAGCTAAGCTTATATGCTTGTGTTATGGGTACCAGAATACGGATAGTATACATATAGTACTTTTCTTTTGTAAATACATACTTACGATACATAGAAACACCCAGACGCAGTACAAACATTTGTATGACAATTAGAAAAATCACACAAGTGATTGTCCCAAGCGGGAATCGAACCCGCGACCTCTTGATCGGCAGTCCGTTACATGAACCACTCAACCACGAGGCTCGTCAAAACCAAGTCCTAAGAAATTATGCAAAAACATCCATGCTCTTGAACCGCTAAATCCATAAAAAATCGCTTTAAAATCCGTTGCGTAGATTTAACACGTAAATTCACATAAGGACATATATACAAAATTATCGGCTTTGTTTTATAATAAGTACAGAAAACAATTTTCATTAAAGTTAAATATTAAAGGACTATAGGTAGGGTAGTAATTATTCTGTATTAATATATATCAATATTCTCTCTCTCTTCCTCTCCAGTCCATTTACGTCCCATAGCTGGGCACGAGCCTCCTCCACTTTGGGAGGGATTATGTTCTACTGTGCCGTGCTGACCAGGCGTGTTGGCACAGGGTTTAGTTTCGAGTTTTCCATCTCTAGCAGTAGATATTAACTGCTTATATTGTCCCTTAAAAGGCTCTTACAGCACCCTGGGAGACAAATAGAGTGGTGAAATAGGGTGGTGGTCTAAATTGAGTTACCTTTTTCAGCAGGTGTAAGAGATGCAGTAGCGAGGTATCCAGTCCTAGTATTTGTCCACGGTGAGAGTTACGAGTGGAGTTCTGGTAACCCATACGATGGCACCGTCTTAGCATCACACGCTGGACTAGTTGTAGTCACTATTAATTATAGACTTGGAATTTTGGGTGAGTCTTTGTAAATCCCTGTAAAATAGTCATTACATCTTTATTAGATTTATGTCTGTGACATAAATCTTATAAACTTCGGTTTATAAGGTCGTGGGTTCGATCCCCGCACAGGACAAGTATTTGTAACATATTTATCACATTAATATTTTACTGTATCTAGGTGTGTTCTCTACATAATGTATTTACAAAAATATATCAGTATTTACTAATATTATAAAGCCGAAGAGTTTGTTTGTTTGCATGCGCTAATCTCAGGAACCACGGGTCTGATTTGAAAAATTCTTTTAGTGTTGGATAGTACGTTTATCGAGGAAGACTATAGGCAATATAACATCACGCTGCGACTAATAGAAGCGAAGCATCAGTGAAAACTACTGCAAAAACTGGGATTTTTTTCTAAATTCCGCGTGTATGGAGTCGCGGTTAACAGCTAGTAATTTAATATCCGTATTTTAGCACTTGTTAAACGAGAAAATAAGCTTAGGTAGGGACCAGAAGTCGTTGTGTGAAAATATCCGTGTATTTATTTAGTTTTTATTTAATGTACCTACATCTAAACCGAATATACATCTATATAAAATATAATGCAGCTGACTGCATTATATTTTATATAGATGTATATTTATAGATTATATATAGATAGCTTTTCTGCTTTAATGGAGTAGCTTACCGTATCTGAATACGGTAAGCTACTCCATTAAAGCAGAAAAGCTGTTTACATGAATGAGCAATTTTAAGATTAAATAAGAAGCGTACAAAATTATTAAATGTTCTACTTAAGTAAGAGGAGCAAGTTTTGCTTGCGGTTATAGTTCTCTTTTAAGCAAATGTTTCAAGAAAAAGCAAAACATGTCAATTACTTATAAATAATGCATCGTATTGAGCAGTCATATTTTACCCAAAAGATTGTTTATCGAATTTTCCTCTACTATTACATTATTTGATAATGTACCTCAGTTTCCTGTCTCGACAGTTCTATCATTAATAATTGGAATCAACTATGCAAGAGAGAATCAACTTACATTTTGTGTTTGGTACGGTTATGGTGACGGATTAAGAATACAAATGTCACCACCCCTTTTCTTCCCGAGGGTGCTGTAAAAGTCAGCTCAGGGTTATTGCACACAGATAACATCCTCTGTGAGAGACCGAAAACCGACACCACGACAGTAATAGGCACAACACTCAGCATACTGCTATGGCGAAATACAAAAATAGCTATTATTCGCCATAACGCTGGTTTTCAATGTAAGGTACCCATTTTTTCACAAGTTTCGTTTTCTCGAAACTAAGCTTATGTGGGTTGGTTCCCTCTTTAATAAATGTATCCAATTGTGACGTAGTGTCAGTCCAATCACACGTAATGAGATTTCCAGAGAATATCTCACAAAATATTAGTTTTGCGTGAACAATCCTTACTCAAAATACTCATTAATGCCAAATAAATATCGGGATTGTCACTATTCGGTAGAACGCGTATAAATGTGTTTGAATAATAAGTAGGGTAAAGTGCCTCTCCGTGGTTTATCAAGAGGTTTGGGGACCAAGTAGGACACTTCTGCCCTCTTATTGTCCATCACAATTGAGTATACGGGTTGTAGGAGCTTAAGTTTGCTATGTAAGAGGTTCCTTTCAAGAGCCATTGCGGTAAATTCATAATGAAAACTGCGAAATATCTTATAAGTATTTTATGCAACAAAAAATTGTTTTGTTAAATTTTCTGAAGTAGATAAATACTGAGAGATTTTGGGAATTATTCTAAGAGTTTGAATATACCTTGATCAATAGTTTATTCTACAGTATCTTCTTGTTTTAAAGTCTACTAGCTGTTGCCCGCGAAACCGTCCGCATAAAATTTAAAAAACTTTTCATCCTTTTTTTTGCAATAAAAGGTAGCATATGTCCTTTCTCAGGGTCTAAAGATTTTCTGTGCCAAATTTCATCAAAATCAGTTGAGAGGTTTAAGCGGGAAAGCGTAACAGATAGACAGACAGAGTTACTTTCTCATTTATAATATTAGTAGGGATTAACATCCCATTGTTGGGCATGGGCCTCCCACTTTTTTAAAAGGGTATTTACTGGTATAGGGTTGCAAGCTATCTATTTCTCGTCTATGTAAACTGCTTATATTGTTAGCTGGCCCCTGCATCACCTTGATAAGGAAATGGGATCACGCTACTTGCTCTGTCACCACACGGTTTCTTGTTTTCATTACCTAGTTTTTTGGAGTTCCATACCAAAAGGTAAAACTGGATACTGAGAATTCGCTGCCTGCCCTTCCGTCCGCCTGTCTATCATTAGGCTGTATCTCTGAAGCAGTGATAACTAGAGAGTTGAAAATATCACAAGTTATGTACCTATATTAGTTGATACTGATTCAAGTGCTCATCATCACCATTTTCCTGTCCTTATCCCGTCATTTAAGGTCGGGAATATGACCGATATATATGCTATGAAAGTTACAGAACTCTTCATGTGCAAATCCAACTCGTGCCTGATCGGTTTTTAACAATGTCCAGTAGTCTTCAGCTAATTTCATACACTAAAACCACCAAAACATAAAATATTGCTCATATATAACATAACAAAGAAGTTTCAGCATCCATTATGTTCTCGGAAATCATTGTCTCAAGTAATGTTCCACTTAACTAGATAGTCCTATTTTATTTGTACATTATTCAAATTGGTATATTCTTTACGTCCACAGAAAGGACATTTGGACTAAGATGGCATTGTTATGAGGAAATAATGTTGTCAGAGCAATACGCTGTTTTGATTGTTGTCAATTTGTGTACCTACTTGAGTTTCTTATTTCTATTATCAGATGAATTGTCTCCTATAAGTTGGATTTTCGTGAATTGTTCTAATTTGGTTTTGATCTCCGTCCACTACTGGACAGAGCCTCCGCCATAGAACGCTACAACGCATGGTCTTGTACCGTTTGCATCCAACGACTCCTCGAGACCTTGACGATATCGTTGCTCCACCTTATCGAGGGCGTAACTGCGTCTTGTTAGGCGTAACTACGTCGTCAGTAGGTGGTCGCCACTCTAAGACTTTTCTACACCAACGATCATCGGTCCTACGAGCGATGTGGGCTGCCCATATTTGTGGCCTATCCATTTATTCTTTATTTTGTATTATTTAAATCACAACTGAAACTATATTATACCATTTCGTAATCTCTTTCTACAGCCCATTAACGTCCCACTTCTGGGCACAGGCCTCCTCCACTTTGGGAGGAATTATGGTCTACTGTACCACGCTAACTGCGCTGAACAGGCGTGTTAATAGAGGATGTTATCTATGTATCTCTTAACTGGCTTTTACAGCACCCTGGGAAAGAAAAGTTGTGGTGACACTTGTATTTTCAATCGGTCACTACACAGAAAACATTTTAGGTAAATAGTACAGTTGTTGTAATACAGCTGTTACCCGTGACTTCTTACGCGTGTAATTTAGAAATCAAATCTTAACAATAATAAGTTTACTACACTGCTCGATAGATGGCGTTGTACTGTTTTTTTTTCTAAATCGCGATATGGTTTCGTAGGATGCCTTAACACTAATAGCTCAACTACTACTTTTACTAACGCTACTTTTCTTTTGTAAATACATACTTATAATACATAGTAAACACCCAGACGCATTAAAAACATCTGTATGACAATTAAAAACATCACACAAATAATTGTCCTGACCGGGAATCGAACCCGAGGCCTCGTGTTCGGCAGTCCGTTATATGAACCACTACACCACGAGGCCCGATAATGGCGTCATTATGACACCAAACTTGATAAAATTTGCCATTAAGCAATCAGTTACTGATCATTATGACAATATTGTAAAAGCAGACTTGGGCCCCTGACTGACCTCTAAGAATTAAAGGCCGGTCCTTTGAATACCCCAAATCTGTCTCAAGTGATACGAAAAACATCTAAAATAATATGTTAAATATTATATCATAAACAAGATTGTACTAAAGCCATCTTCCAAATATATTATTTTGTGTTATAAACATATCTAGACTGTACTGTAAATATACTCCACATTTACTACCTCTCGTCTACAACCTATAAATAATATCTCAGCGGACACATTAAGTTACAATCAAATATCTAGAAGTAATTTACGACATGAAGTTTATTGATATTATACTCGATATTAGATATTATGAGAAGGATTCATTCTTCAAATATCATTATCAAATCGTTATTTAAGTGGTTTAAAACAAAATATCACTATGTCTTTGTCTGCCTTGGGTGTTCAAAAAACGAAAATACAGTAAGATCGAATTTGATACCATAAAAATATATCTGGTGACCACCTCGTTTCCTCCGAAAGATGCTGTAAAGGCCAGCTAAGTGAATATAAGCAAATAACTCTTTGAGAGAACGAAAACTCGAAATTAACCATATGCCAACATGCCTGATCAGCATGGCATAGTAGTTCAAATACTCTTATGAAGCGGAGTAAATCCGTGCCCAATGGGCATTGTTCATATTTTTTTAAAACTCTTAATTCGAAAACCATTTCGGGGAATAGAGTTTCTGATCATGATCCATTAGTTTTTTTTGGAAAGTTTGCTATATTAACGATTATAATTCCAAAAAAGCAAATGATCTCTGTTTGCCCTTGAAATGAAGGACTTAAAATATTAAGGCGTTTTTAGGGATATACTACTCTGAAGTGGAATTGAAATTGGTCTATTATATCAACTTGTCAACTTTGAAAAGATAAAGTGCAATCTGTATTAAGTCTGTCAAGAAAAGTCTATACACAAATTGCTTAAAACGATGACGTCACAACATTTAAAGTAATATCTTCAAGAATTTTTAAAAAATTCTGTATAGTGAATATTTCAATAATATTGAAATTAGTTACTTAAAATAGTCTATATTTTCTGAAAAGAATATAAAAACAGTAAGTTAAAAATTATGAACAATCCCAATTAGTGGGACATAGAAGAAAGGAGATTGACTCTGTGGTGACAATACAAAAAATACGTCAACCCTATATCTTTCGATACTTGCTAATCGTGCTATTTCTAAGTTATGTAACAGTTGACAATTATCATTTGTAATATTTTTCTGTAATAAATAGAATTCTTTCGTCTTTTGATATTACATAATTATTTATTTTTCTACTAATCGAAATGTCTTTAGTATATTAATCCTACTAATTTTATAAATGTCAAAATTTGTGAGTATGGATGTTTGGATATTTGTTACTTTTTCACGCAAAACGACTGAATAGATTTAAATAAAACTTAACATCATTATTATACATCAGAATAACACATGGGCTTCAATTTATAAAGATATCGCGTGAATTGTCCAAAATGTGACGATAAGTGTCAAATAATTAGGAAATAATCTACCATCTGCGAGCTATTCTGGCGTGCGCGTCCTGAAAGCACCCTTTACTGCCTGATTTTTGTATCCTTTTTACCGTAGGTAACACCGCGAGGCACAGCTAGTATTAATATATTATATTAAATCTTCAAACCTATAGTAATTCATAGCAGAATGTTGATAACTTATTCGTATACCGAAGAAATTAGCTCATCATTGTAGAAACAGTTTTCGGCTTTAGATATTTTGCTGCGATTAAGATTAATGACTCTTGTCTTTGAGTTGGAAGCATGATTAATTATATTAAAATACCTCACGTTACGATCAAAATTAGACAATTTTTAGGTTTAACTAAATATCTAATATATAACAAAACGAAATTTGAACTTTAATATTAGGAATTATCAGTGTATCGCGAACTATAATATGGTTTTCTGTTTTTACAACTTAACATCAAATATGTGTTTGTTACTCTTACATGCAAAAGCTACTTAATGGATTTTAATTAAATATTAGCATAAAAAGACATAGACAACCATTACACAAAAAATCTGGGAGCAAGGCGGGCCTAGTCAATGTGATCAATCTGATCTGAATCTGATCTGAAAATGTTTATTAAAGTAGCCGCAACTTAAATAAACTCTTCACTAATTCTAATGAAAATCTGTTTTGTCCTAGGCTTCCTAAATCCACGTTCAGATGACTATCCCCGGTCGCCAGCTAACTATGGTCTGATGGATCAAATAGCTGCACTACATTGGATAAAGGAGAACGTAGCTGTCTTCGGAGGAGATCCAACTAATGTGACGTTAATGGGACATGGTACTGGAGCTGCTTGTGTACATTTCTTGTTGACATCTTTAGCTGTACCAGAAGGTAAAATTTAAGTCATTATATAAAAAATACTACGAACGTCTGGTATTCGTTTTTCCGTCTGTCAGTGTTTTCGCGTTGTGACGATGAGCCACAGCTCATTAGAATAGAATAAACACAATTAATTTATACGTATTCAGGTACCCATAAGAACAAGCAAATAAAATTGGGACCAAAAGATCTTGTGTGAAACGTTGGCGAATATTATTAAGCTATTGCATAGCTTCCATCGCGGGCCTTGAGCGTGGAGACTAAATCCACAAAATTCTAAATTTAAATTCCGTAGGTAACGGAAATAGCGTAATAAACCTTACATACCTCCTCTGTCGGGAAAAAACGAAATGACTTTCCGAACAACCTAATATATATATTATATGTCAATACAATACATTTGATTGACAATCGCTATTTTGTCACAATTACCATAAACAATGGACAGATGTAAGCATCAGTAATAAGGATTATTAATCTTGTTTTAGTTTATGGTCTTTAGATTCTTGTATAAATAAAATAAATAAATAACTATAATTTCTATATTAAATAAAAATAATTAAAGTTGATAAAAAATGCTATGCAATAGCTTTACCGCGGCATTCCCCAAGAGCGCCTTTTTTTTCAAAAGAATTGTGATGACGTTTCTGCCTGACTGTAGTCTCTTCAACACATTCTTCCCTTATTTCGATGTATTCTAACGGAAATTAACGAAAACATGAACCATAATTGACGAGCTTCGTGGTCTAGTGGTACATGTAACGGACTGCCGTTCACGAGGTCGCGGGTTCGATTTCCGCACAGGACAATCAGTTCTGTGATATTCATAAATGTCATACAAATAATTGTTCTGCGTCTGGGTGTTTCCATGAGTTATAGGTATGTATTTACAAAATAAAAGTAATTTATGTAGGTAATATATATGTATACTGGCACCATAATACAAGCATATAAGCTTAGCTTGGGACCAGAGGACTTTCTGTGAAATGTCCATTAATAATATTCAACCCAATCAAATAATTTTTTTTGTCTGGAATCGTGAACATTAAATTTATCAGATAATAATGAATGACAACGTTGTAATAATATTTATGGTAATTAATGATAATTATATTTACGTAGGTGTACTACAACTATTGCTCTTATCTCTTCACAAGATCTCCATCCAAAGGTTGCTTGGCAGAAATAAATAAATAATAAATAAATAAATAAATATTCAGGACATTTCACACAACGTCCTCTGGTCCCAAAGTAAGCTATATTTCTATGCTTGTATTATGGGTACCAGAATACGGATAGACTACATATACTACTTTTTTTTTTGTAAATACATACTTATAATACATAGAAAACACCCAGACGCAGTACAAACATTTGTATGACATATATGGATATCACACAAATGATTGTCCCAAGCGGGAATCGAACCCGCGACCTCGTGATCGGCAGTCCATTACATAAACCACTCCACCACGAAGCCCGTAAGCTTTAATCGATAAGGCCGCCCATTGTACTATATTTATAATTACAATTTCTTGTAAATTTATAATTAAAATTTCTTGTGTGTTTCTTTTTAGGGTGTACAATAAAGTGTATAATAAATAAATAAATAATAGAAAAAAAAATTCTTAGTTCAAAAACTAAAAAACTGGCATGGCTATCCTGAATTTTGTTTTACAATATTGCATTGTCATATGCCCATAATATGAGTGCAAATAGAACAATTCGACTACTGCAGGTCGGTAAAAATTAAATCTTTCAAAGAAAGATTAATACATTGATAGATGCGTACCGCACTAATAAAAGCATGTTAAAAAGTGAAATGAAATGAAATGATTTATTTGCAGAATATGGGTTTACAATATAATAAGGTTTACATGTTACTGTTACGGTAGTGCCATACTCAACCATTGCCATTATGCAAAAAAAAAACAAAACTCGATCAATGAGCTTACTAGCTTAGTCAAAGGAGTTAGTGATACAAATGTCACACTAAATATAATATATTATGTCAGGTTAATATGCTATCCGAATTCAAATCGAGACTAAATAGTTATATAATAATGTCATGACAATAAAAAACATAAAATCAAGAATCAAAAAAGTGCACCATAAAAGATCTGAATATGGTAAAACTTGCAGGTCTTGTAGAGTAAGTAACAAATATAAGGATACTTTATCTCTCTAAACAGCACTGCAAATATAGTAGCACTATTAACTGCTTCGCTTACGTAAGATGTTTGCTAAAGAACAATATACTGTTATCTCTTGGATATACAACTTTATAAGTTGTGTATAGAAAATTAGGATTGTTCTTAACTAACTTGTGACAAAGTTCACATCTTATTACTTATTACTTTTGTTTTATATTATTTGTTTAACACAGATAATTTGTGTCTGGGTGTTTTCTAGATAGGTTAGTACAAATGTAAATTATATAACGGCCCACTATTTTACAAAAAGAAAAGTTACATTTCTCCAACAGTAATAGTTTGATTAAGGCGAGAGGATAGTAAATAGTTTTTCCCACAGGACTATAGCATAGGGCTCTTCAAAAAGGGCGTTAAGAGGGCACGATACAAAATTATGCTCCATACAACACACATGTTTTTACGCTATATACTATATAAGATAAAGAGTATATCTGTGCTTCTGTCACTTTCTTTTTTAGCTCAATACATAATAACTAAAAGAAATATGACCATCCGAAAATCCCGTTTTTTTCGGTTTTCTTTAGGTAAAGTTGCAGCGTCTATCACACATATTTGGTAACATTCTACCAAAAAAAAAGTGATACAAGCATAGATATACTCTTCATCTATAATATAGCGTAAAAACTATTAAAATTGGTTTAACTTTCATGAAGAAAAAAGACGTTTTGTAACGTATTTTTTTCAAAGAATTTGTAGGTAATATCTGTTTCAGCTATATTTGTCCCTTCCAGCACGGTGCTCAGGAATAGGGATAGGAATACCTAAGGCAAATACCTAAATTAGGAGTACAGTACCCTCCTAAACGGTTTCTACAGGGTCGGCAACGCGCGAGTGATACCTCTGATGTTGCAAACGTCCATAGGCTACGGTAATCGCTTACCATCAGACGAGCCGTAACCTTGTTTGTCACCCTTGTAGTATAAAAAAAAAGTATTTAAAGATCAGCGGAATTTGGTACAATCTTAATGATTAATAATATTACATTGCCTTTATTCCAATACCTCCCTGCGCTTCAGTGGCTGGGCAGCCTAATTCTTACGTTATTAAAACAAATAGTTACGTAACTTAAATATTTGGTTGCGCTCTCGAGTACAAGCCGTTTCTTATAAAGTAGCCGAAAAACCTCGTTCATATTAACATAGTCATACATTTTCCTATGAGATGGGCAGAGACTATTTAGCGCTTACTGCTATGTTATTAAAGTCATACTTGCTTGGCTTTATAATCTCATAGATCTGGTCATACAATCGAGATGGTTGTAAGTTGTATATGCACATGGGGAAAAGGTTTAACTATAAGTCGAGACTACAGCCAGTTGAGTAAAAATACACTTCAGTGTGTACATACCTTTATGTTTAGCTAGATCCGTACATACAGCACTATACTTCGAACTTTATAACCCATCCTAAGTAAACTAGTTTGTTTGAACAACGTTTGGGTACGATAGCTAAATGTGCTGTGTTAGTATGTTTGTCATACTTTTATGAGCAATTTACTTTTATTTTGTAGATTTTATGTGTTTACTGAACACAAGAGTGGTGAGATATGGGGCTAGAGTCAGATAATGAAAATCTTAAAAGATCTTCCATCGAAAATATTAAACAATATCCAAAACCTGGTCTATTAGACCAAATATAATTGAATTGAATGGAAAAGAAAACATTATGACGAAATTGATGAAAATTTGGCTATAAATTAAAATTGGTCCGATCAGACTAGACGGAACCAGAGACAGGCGAAAAATTGTCGACCAAAAGACTTTTTCATCATCATAATTATCATCATCATAATATCACGCCTTTTTCTCGTGTGGGTAGCAGATACTACTACGATCCTAACAAATTTCCTTGGTTTTGCTTAAACTCATACATTTATCTGGTCATGCATGCCCGACAGTTATAAGGTAGGCTTTCTTTAATATATTTTGTTCTCGTTATTATTTGTATTAGATGTCAATAGTTCAAGTTATATACTATTAATATTCTAACTATTATCATCTTGATAAAGGGATTGTCACGAGAGTATGTAGTTAATAGAAGTTATAATTAAGTTATCGGCAAGTATCAACTTAACTGCCTCATCAGAAACTTAGCTAGCTCACAGCCATATTAAGTTTAAAGTGTAACTCATTACGTATGAGTGTATGAGATTTCGTAAATTAGATTAGGATTTCGAAATTTGTTACGCTATTGAAATCGAATGTTTCTTAACAAGTTTGTTTACATTCGATTCTAGCTCAAGGAAAATTAAAGATAATTGTACTACATCAATGATTCATCTATTTTTACTGATTATAAAACGAAGTCGTTATTTTTGTATTTATGTCCCTTTGTAAGCTTATATCATCTTAAAATCCACGCAACGAATTTTGTCGCGGTTTTTAATAGAAAGAATGTTTCAAGAGGATAGGTTTTTGTTTAATTTGTTAACGTTTTGTTGTTAAATTCCACTCGTACAAATTGCAGGATTCAGCTAGTTGTAATTATTACAAGAAAATTAATATACCATTGTGTCCATAGTACTATAGCAAAATAATATTTTTTTTTTAAATTATCATGGACATTTCACACAACGTCCTCTGGTCCCAAGCTAAGCTTATATGCTTGTGTTATGGGTACCAGAATATACTACTTTTCTTTCGTAAATAGATACTTATAATACATAGCAACACCCAGACGCAGTACAAACATTTGTATGAAAATTAGAATAATCACACAAATGATTGTCCCGAGCGGGAATCGAACCCGCAACCTCTTGATCGGCAGTCCGTTACGTTAACCACTCAACCACGAGGCTCGTCATTTAATTTAAATTGAGTCTAAAGTCATTAGATAATTAAGTGACGACTTATGACATGACATGTCACTTTTATTCTAATGAATGCACTTTTTCTCATTTCAGAAAGGAATAGAATACACTATATTGTACATATAATACTATATGTCACTTAGATAACGAATTTATAATGAATCGTGAACAACTGGCTTCTTGTCGGTCTTATCGCATATTGCGATCTCTTCCACACAACCTTGCATGTTGACATTTTATTTCGAGTACATTTTATTGCATTTGTTTAGAGTTTCTTTCCAACTGTAAGATTTTTCATAAAATTTATTATTCTGTACAATTTTATCGTCGTCAAAGAACTCGTAAATAACTCCTGCTTTTATCACTGCAGCGTTATTATCCCAAAACATTAAATCATTCAGGAAATATCTTCAAAGTTCAGTAAGACAGTCGCGTTCGTGATCCCTTACTTCGTCTTTTGCTCCAAAGCTTCTATAATATTCATTTAATACTTAAATCCATTAATGGTACTTTGTCAAAAATATCTTTGAAATACGGATATTATGAAATTTTAAAATTCTTTGGTGTTTTATCTTGTTATAAAGTTATTTTTAGACTGATTGATTGGCTTTGTGATGATGGGCGGTAAAAATACAGGTCACAACCTCAGATCCTCTCACATCTTTCGTATGATAAAATTAGCCCAATACGTCGTCTATAAACGTTGGTATAATTGAAAGGATCATACCAACATATCACCATAGTATTAGGAGACCAAATAATATAGACGCAGAATAAAAACAAAGCAGAAGAAGAAGATTTAGGCTCATTATAAAGTTTGTTTTTGCCGTTTGTTCGAGGGATGGCGGAAAAACGATTTCAAGTGTCACCTCTCCATATCTTGCCTGCAGGGTTCGTAATATTCGACTAAAAGAACCACGTCACATGACACCTATGCACATATCCAAAGAGGTTGTAAACAGCCGGTGGTAAACATCAGCCAAATCCCATTGCACTACGGACAATTAGTAGACATGTTGCTCCAGCCCCAAAATAAAGACATCAGAGTGATGAGAAATATTAATTCGACGTGACCTAGTTCCAGAATTGTTTGTACCAGAATTCTATTTGACATACATTTTGTGCAATATTTTTTTTACAAGATTTTTTTTTCTTTTTTTTTTTGGGACTTCGATCTACTATGAGTTCATGTCAGCCCCGTAAATGGTATTAAATACCTAATTACAATTTTAATTTTTTTAAACTATTGTATATGAGCTTATAAACTAACTTACATTTAGCATTGGTAGCATCAGACAATACAGCTTGAAATACACCTACATCTATAGCATTTAATTTTAGATTGTTACATAGCTGTGTTCTCGCTAACTTATTACGACTACAGTACATTTTTACAAGTTCAAATGAATATTCGTGCTATATTTTCCAAACTATTACAATTTCACTGTAAATTGCTTGTCATAATAGATTAAACAAACTACTAAAGTGTTGAAAAGCGTAGCGCAAAGCTATGCTCAGCAAAATTTCCCTTGGGAGTACTTCAACTTAAAATGTGAACATTTAGTTGTAAAACTTTCTAGATGTTTCTCAAAACAAAGTTAAATGATCTAGTAAATAATATCATGTTTATAATAAAACATTTTTCATTTTAAAATAAAATGAAATGAAATTTACTAGGTGAGCTTTCAGTACTGCAAAAACTTCTTTTTTAACATCAAGTTATGTATAGTGAAAAAAATGAGCAACGTGAGCGGGACCAGATGGCGTTGTGCAAAATCATCATCATCCCTTTTCCCATGGGGGTAGGCAGAGACTAGCCAGTTGTACAAAAACATTGAGAAATATCGTAGTGGAAAATTTGGTGAAAATGTGTTGGTCCCGTGGTAGCTCAGTTGGAAGAGCAACGAAACGGTATTCAGAGGTCGTGGGTTCAATTGGGATTGTTCATAATTTTTGACCTACTGTTTTTATATTCTTTTCAGAAAATATAGACTATTTTAAGCAACTAATTTCAATATTATTGAAATATTCAATATATAGAACTTTTTAAAAATTCTTGAAGATATTACTTTAAATGTTGTGACGTCATCGTTTTACGCAATCTGTGTATAGACTTTTCTTGATAGACTTAAAACAGATTGCACTTTATCTTTTCAAAGTTGACAAGTTGATATAATAGACCAATTTCAACTCCACCAAGAGTAGTATATCCCTAAAAACGCCTTAATATTTTAAGTCCTTCATTTCAAGGGCAAATAAACATCATTTGCTTTTTTGGAAAAATAATCGTTAATATAGCAAATTTTCCGAAAAAAATAATGGATCATGATCAGAAACTCTATTCCCCGAAATGGTTTTCGAATTAAGAGTTTTAAAAAAATATGAACAATGCCCATTCCCGCTCATGGTGATCATTTTTTCTACTATAATTTGATTTATCAAGTAAAATAATAGCAAAAATTAATAAATTAATTCTTTTAACATGATTTAATTATAGGTATTGTTATTTGGAATTAAAACATCAATCAAGTTTGAGTTCTTCTTTAATCTTCCGAGCCAATTAACGGCCCAATGTTGGATATGGACATCCTCCAATTTAGGAAGGTATAGGATACCACGCTGATCTAGTGCTGATCAGGCGTGGTATAAAGTTTGATTTAAATATTTGTCGCCCAGAGAAAATTTTATTAACTATGTCTCTCTGTGTCTATGTGCTTATGTTAGACCTAAATTACTTTAAGTTTAAGTTAAGTGTTAAGTTCGTCTAGTAGTTATATCTATGATGACATGCGTTAGTCACATAGCTTCGAATATATACAAGATCTAAATAGATTGTATCACTTATTTAGACTGACGAACAGAAGACTATCTTTTATTATTAGATCTTTTTGTTACAGGTCTACTATTTCACAGAGCAATCTTGATGTCAGGGTCAGGATTAAGTCCTTGGTCGCTAGTAGCAGACCCGAGTAAATACGCAGCGATAGTTGCTACTCATGCGAATTGCTCACCAGGTAGAATTTTCTTTATATTATTCTATTTTAGTTTAAGGAAGTTGGAAAGAATGTCCGAAGAAAGATTGGATAAACAGATAACTTTGAAAAGATATTCTAATAGGGACCAAAATGGACTTCTTGAAAGGCAGTTGAGTAATATTTTCTATACCCATTAAATATGTATATGAAGAATCATAAATGTTGAAGAATGATGCAAGGGCACTTTGATAATATTTCTACAGACACAAAGTGTTATGCCAAGTATTCAAAGAAGTGTTACATAAAAATTAAATAAACGGTAAATATTTTATTAGATGAAAATTGTCCTCAGAATTAACACCACCAGCACTGTTGAGATGTTTACGAGAAAGACCACTAGAGGCGCTGTTATCAGCTCCAGTACAAGCACCGGATTTTGCTTACGCCTTTGGTCCCAGTGTCGATGGTGTTGTCATAGGTAAAGTTATACAACAACTTACACTATTTAATCTAATTATATATCCCTAAATTTAACCTTAAAGTACTTAATACAATCGTGCAGCAGTCGAATACGCATTATGACAATTTGTGATGGCTTACAAGTACAAACATCTTATTCTCACCAATGATCAAGGTTGATGTAATTGTCTAAAGGATAGATGACATAGGGCAACTTTAAACTAGGCATTATACCGTCACCCTTAGTCAGCGTGGTATAGTCAGTGTACAAACTATTTCTACTGAGAAGCCTCTTACCTATCTCTAGCCCATTAACGTCCCACTGTTGGACACAGGCCCCTTGCATTTTGGGATCGAGGGATCATGGTCTACTGAGCCGCGCTGACCAGGAGTGTTGGCTTTATTTTATTATATTTCTAGCTTTACGTCTATCAATGTTTATAATTAAATATTCCTTAGCTTGCTTTCACAGCAACCTACGAAAGAAATGGTGCGGTCATACTCGTATTCTTAATCTGTATTAGGTTCTTACCTACGAGTACCTAATAGTATAACACTTTAAGACTTGCAAGAAGATTTTAAAGCGTGAAATTATAATAATCTCTTTTGTATTTACCTTATTCCAATTAAATTATACCTATGTTTACTCAAAGGAATGTTTAAAAGATGCTATCTAAATTCATTCCACGTACAGATAAACCCAGATATACTACAGTGACATTATTAAATAAGCAAAAGGGAACATAAAATTCTTTGTGAATTATAAATATATACGTGTTTTCCTTTGTCTAACAGATACCGGTGACATGATAAACCAAGAGAATGGTTACGAATGGGGTGGACAAATGTCACACGTAACACTTGCGAGTGGTGTGCATATTGCTATCAATATTATCAACGCTGTACTTATGAGGAAGAGTGCTATTGCACAACTTACTAAGTAACTATAAATTAATTTATTACTATATTACGTTTCAAATACATTTTTATATGCGTAAAGTTAAAGCCCTTTTTACAAAACTTGCGCAGAATAGTGTGAAATTTCCGATTGTTAAGAAAAATCGTCAGCAAATGTGGCCAGGGCCGGTTGGATGCAGATAGCGCAGGACCACGCTTTGTGGTGTTATATGGGCTTGTCAATTAGTGGTCGGAGAAAGGTTAATGGATGGATAGATGTAGAGAAAAATGGTAGAATTTAGATATATTTATTTTAAGCAATGCATAAAAAATATTTGCTATTCAAATTTATATTTTAAAGAAATTAAGATACTAAAAAATTGTGAATACTGCTAATATTTCCAAGAATATATTTTTTTTCGACCGAAAGTAAAAGTCTTGAAATAAATATTTTCATTTCAATTAACTAGTCATGATTCACAAGCTGTTTTAAAATATCATAAGCTAATCACAATTCACCTACTGTTTATTTTTTAGTGTGCATTTAGAAATTCTAAACTAATATAAAAATATTCTACAGGTACGATTTAATGTTAGGTGTAACAAAAGCGGAAGCATATTTCGCCTTTAGTGGAGATGACGTACAATATGGAATAGAAGCTGACCGAAGATCAAAGATACTCAAATCTTTCGTTAGAAATACATACAGCTATCATTTATCAGAGATTCTTGCCACTATTATTAATGAGTATACTGATTGGGAAAGACCTGTACAACATCCTATTAATATTAGGTAAGTAAATAAAAATTTTGTTTCTAGTACTAAGACAAGGTTGCATTGTGAGAAAGAGAATAAGATAGAAAATAGAGTTAACAAAGATATCACGTTAAATAGAGGAGCAAGGGAGAACAAGAATGGTGTGCAAAATATGACGAGCTTTAGAATAGTTTAAATAAAACTACTTTGCAGTCACCATAGTCATGGGTAAGAGTCTCACCCGTGACCATGGTGACTGCAAAGTCTCTAAAACGTCGGGCCAAAATTTAAAACAAATATACGCGTCTAAATCCGTAAAAAGTAGTTTTATTTAAACAGATGAGTCGCGCAAGTGTTAGAAAATATTATGAGCTTTAGAATAGATTTCAATAAAGTCTTGTAATGTATATTCCATACCTTTTTATTTACTTGGTATGAATTTAAAAGAAAAATGAAAGAAATGTGCTAATTATGATTAGAAAACCTGATTTCTGATTTAGATTGAATCGTTTAATAGCTATGGTATCAAGCACGAGCATATTTACTTAGCTTCGTAATGCAATACATTTGGTTCTACAGCTTTTGATAATTCGATTAAAATATTTATCTAGCTCTGTTTAGGCGCGTTGCATGATCGTAGTCAGGATTTTGCTTAGAAGAATTTTAAACGTTCATTTCATTCATTTCAATCTTTCAATCTGGCATGGTTTTTGAGGCAGATTTGTCGAAAGTAGTGTAAAAATCTTGTTTTCTAGTAAAATATTCGCTATATTTTGTGGTATTTTTCTTAGTATTTTGTATATAAAGTTAAGACTTAACTCTCTTTGTTGTTAGAGACGAGACGTTGGAAGCCCTTAGTGACGCCCAAGTAGTAGCACCAATTGTACTGACAGCTGACACTCATTCAGCACTAAGAAGAAACTCATACTTGTATGTGTTTGATTATCAAACTAAATATGGAGATTATCCACAGGTATGATTCACTAACGTAGCCGCAGTGTTAAGTGTAGGGTGGTGCTGATAAGGTAGAATGATGAAATCATTAAGATTTCAGGAGCTGGATTAAATTAGATGGATTGGATGGATTTAATTAGCGTGAATCCGAAAGTTATTCTATAGGGGCTGTCTATGTCCAGTAGGGAACGGAGAATGGCTCATGGGCAGATGGAAGATTCGGCAAGGTTTCTTAAAGCAAAGCAAATCTAGTTCCATTACTTTAATTTTTATTCATTGTTGAAAACAGGGTTCTTAAATACCGTATAGTGTATGGCTATTTGTCTCTTTAATACGAGTTTCTACCATCTTTACTCTAACTATAGCGGCACTAATGATATCAGCCTGTCACCGTAAATAGTCGCCAATAGAGAACTATTCTTCCCTAAATTGTATCTACCTCTACTCAATATCACTTTAGTACGTCAGGTTAATCGCATATGCTACTGTGAATGACGTCATTCTTTCCATCTCATAGTACATGACCAGTCTAGGCATTCTCATTCCGTGTCATGGAACGCTGTCAAGTCAAGTGAACAAGCACAAATAGCCAAAATTTATTTACACTTTTTCCTCACTGGTCTAAAGAATACCAACCTAGATTCCCATATTAAACCATGATTTATAATCATCTTTGAACAGCAAATCAATTAAATTCTTAATATGTAGTGGTAATTACTTCAAAACTAAATTATAATATCATAAACGTATTTTGCTTGAAAATCTAAATTTCCAACGTAATACCTAAGTTACGCGAAAGTTTCGTTAATGGATATAATTTCATAACTAATTTCTTCCAAGTTTAGGCTTGTTAGCGCAAAACGAGGCGGCTTCAAGGCTAAGGAATTTGTTGTTTATTATATATTTACGAAATATTGTATACGAGTATTAGATATACTTATCTGTTAAACGTGAGATTATTATTATCAGACATAATCTTCTTGATCTGAATAAGGTAAAAGCTAAAAGGTGGCTTAATAAAATTTATTCTCTAAAACTATTACCATCTGGGTATGATTTGGTTCTAACAATTCCATAATTTTTGTATGTTTAATCGAATTCAACAAATAAAGAGACTAGCATAGGTACAACAAATATAGGTACTAATTCTACGTACACAACAAAACTTAACTAAAAATGAAAGTTGATATTGTCAATAAATATATCTATTATTTAATAATAATAAATATTAATAAATATAAATATTCATGGACATTTCACACAACGTCCTCTGGTCCCAATCTAAGCTTATTATGCTTGTGTTATGGGTACCAGAATACGGATATAATACATAAACTACTTTTCTTTTGTAAATACATACTTATAATACATAGAAAACACCCAGACGTAGTACAAACATTTGTATGACATTTATGAATATCACACAAATGATTGTCCCAAGCGGGAATCGAACCAGCAACATTGTGAACGGCAGTCCAGTACATGAACCACTACGCCACGAAGCCCGTCGCTTGCTTTGCTTTTTCGTTGTACATATTTATCTTACTTAAATTTGTTAGTACACAGTTTTTACGATAAAAAAGTTGAGTTAACATTGCCGAATTGTGGTATTGACATTATCAATTTTCATTACTAGGTAAATTAATTGTGCACATAGAATCGGTAAGTTCTACTTTAAATTTGTTTGTGATGGTCACAACCAAACGGTTGTTTATAGTGGATACAATATCAAAATAACACGTAGAATAATTCTCTATTGAAATCAACTGCGGCAATTGTTATAAAAATGTATATAAATTTATTTAGCGACAAGGTTGTATACACGGAGAAGAACTTCCTTACATATTTGGCGCTCCTCTGGTTGGAGGACTTGCACATTTTTCAAGAAACTACACAAAAGCCGAAGTGGCATTATCAGAGTCCATAATGCTGTATTGGGGTAATTTTGCTAAGACTGGGTAAGTTTATATTTTAAAATTACATTTCATTGCATTGACATCTTAAAGCTTTTGAGTAAAATCAGGAACTTTAAGGTTGAATTTATTAAAAGAAACAAAATCAAAATGTAACAATTGGATTTTGGTAAGAAAATCAAATTTTGTCCTAACTTATTCAATATGGTTTCCTCAAAATGTTGTTACATCTGCCATTCAACGTAATAAAAGCCTTAATATTGTAAGCAATGTGAGAAAAATTATGGCTATTGATCGAAATACTAAAAAATACGTATCTACTATTTATATGTTTTAGTAATTCTATGTCACGGTTTTACTAGCCCTTGCAAGTAGAAAACTGTTGTTGAGGGTACTCTTAAATATAGCACTTTATTCAAATTTATTATTGAATAATATAAATATCATATTTAATAATCACATTATCAGTCACAGTCGTATTGATAAAGTCATGATTAATTAGTTATAAAAATTTGTTTGTCATAGAAATCCTAATGAAGCTCAAGAAAGTGATCCAATCCGAGCTGGTAGACAAGAAAGAGTAAGAATGAAGAATATCGAATGGACAGCCTATGAAGCAGTCCACAAGAAATATTTAAATATAGATACTAAACCTAAATTAAAGAATCACTACAGAGCACACAGGTAACAGAACTGACAAATTATTTTTAACATATTAAATAAGCGCCTTTCTTTTCCCCATAATCTGTGTTACCTATATTATAAATAAAATGATAAAAGATAATTATAACTATAAATTATTTAAAATTTATTATACCTACATAAATAAAAACATTTTAATACCTTTAAATGGGATGGAAAGATATTCATTTACAATTAGTACTTGTCTGATATTTAATGAACCATATTTTTTTTGTGCCAACAGACTTTCATTCTGGTTAAACCTAGTACCAGATCTTCATCGCCCTGGTGGTGAAGACGTTCCTCCATCTCATCATCAACTAGAACATGAAGAAACGGCTTTACAACCAACCCTTAAAACATTCAGTCCACCGTTCAAAAAGACTACAGACATAGTTCTCACGGATAGTGGAGTTGCAACCAAAATACCAATTTTAGGAGTACTTAATATTAGTTCGCCTTTAAATTTCAATGTTATTGGTGTAAATCCACCTACACAAATGACTACAGCTACTGAAGTACATAAAGCTGATGCTACGTCTCCTAGTCCTACAGAAGACGGATTTGCAGCCTATTCAACTGCCCTTAGTGTAACTATAGCTATAGGATGTTCCTTATTAATACTAAATGTTTTGATTTTCGCTGGTGTATATTATCAAAGAGATAAAACAAGAATGAATGGCCAAGATGGTCATACAAATGGATCACATTTGAAAAAACGTGTTGAAAATGGTCAAATGCCAAATAACATTTGCGGTGATCTTGAAGGAGCGTTAACATACCAAACTAGTTTAAAAAATGATCCTGCTACAATTTTAAGTCATCATCATCATTCACATCATCAGTTGCCACCACCAGAATTTGCAGATTTGCCAAGTAATAATGTGGCTGGAATGGCAACATTACCTAGAGCACCTCCACCACCCAAATTAGGTAAAAGTAATATAAATACATTGGCTAGTGGGCAGTTACAAGAAAATCAGCCATTGTTATCAGCGCATCAAATGCAAATGATTAATACGAGTACTTTAACGAAGAAGAATACTCAACTGAACGCGAAATCGAATGTGACAATGGAAGAATTGCGTGTGTGACGTCAGAGGGCATGACTGCAACGAACCGGCAGTTGCAGTGACGTTGTCCATCATGACGAGATCGTGTGACTTGAGCCGGACCTTCTCAAGTGTGTTACAGACTATATATAGACATTTGGCTGAACCACTTGAATTTGGAAGGTGACTTTTATAATAAAAACGGTAATTGTGAACAGTGAAGTTAAAAATTATGAATGACGTTTGTGAAAATCATATCTGTGACAATGGAAGTGTATTGTGACATTATAGACTATCAATTTATGTATATGTTTGTAAATAGCGATGTAATTTTTAATATTGTAAATAGTTCAGCAGCTCAGCCGCATATCCATCCTAATATATTATGGTATACTTACTCAATAGGGAAATTAAATGTTAAAAGTTAATCGTCATTAATTTCAGACGACTGTTTAAGTTTTACAAGAAATAATAATAATAAATAAATAATAATAAATAATAAATATTAATGGACATTTCACACAACGTCCTCTGGTCCCAAGCTAAGCTTATATGCTTGTGTTATGGGTACCAGAATACGGATAGAATACATTATACTACTTTTTTTTTGTAAATACATACTTATAATATATAGAAACACCCAGACGTAGTACAAACATTTGTATGACAATTAGAAAAATCACACAAATGATTGTCCCGAGCGGGAATCGAACCCGCGACCTCTTGATCGGCAGTCCGTTACCAGAACCACTACACTACGAGGCCCGAGAAAATGATAAATTACTGTAATTCAGATACTCATGTATGAAATTGAATCATACAAGAAATGTAAATTAAATACAATTATGGATCTTTTAAACTGTAATGATAAATTAAATTGATATACCGTAAATCCGCCAGATATCCATAAAGTCTCTAACAAAAGCATGTAGCACTATGTTACTTATCAGAATTAATAGTTTAGCGAAAAATAATTAATTTATCAATGTGTTGATTGGAAGGAGACATTGTATACTTAATCTACAAGATCAGTTATGTATTCACAGTGCCAGATAAATATTTAACAATACCTTATTTTACGTCCTAATAAAACTAAACAGTCGTCTGAACAGTATAAAATTTACGAATGACATAATTCAGGAATAGCACACCAAATAATATTTATAAAGTATTTTATCGAACTTAGAAGCAATAATTTGTTTTATAAAAAATAACATACTTTTGGCGTGTTTCATTTTGCTGAAAGAATATTCTAGAAAGACAAATGGTTTTTTCATGACTGGCGTAAACTTATCAAGATCTGTATCTGTATTATAGTCGCTCTACAGAAGAGCTGACACAAATAAAAACCTAGACAATGATTTCAACTGAGAAAATATGAAAATGGGTAATAAAATGCATGCTTACAAGTATAGGTATCAGCAATCGTATCATAAATTCAATTGCATTTTCCTAAGCTCAAAATGTCCAATAATCTAAAGAAGTTTTTACATAAAAATATTAACTTTTATTCCATGCAAAGCTGAGATAAAAAATTCTTAGTAAAATTTCTAAATTAATTAAAATTACTGTGCAAAATCAACAACCTTTTACAAGCTACCGCCCACGCCTTAAATAAAAAAAATCAATAAAATGTTAAACTACATACCATAAACAAAATTAACTTATTTGCTGTCAGTACATGAAAAGACCATCTGGTCTTTTAGTCTGTGTTTATTTTTAACATAGATGGACCAATAGAGTTTGTAAATATGTAAATAAATTTAGTAAACGGTATAACAGGTTGTAAAACATCCTATTTAAGTTATATTAAAAATACGACTGATCCCTTTAATTTAAAGTTTTATTTATAATTGATATTATGTTTTTTTATGATTTTAGTAATCGATTCTCATATAATAATTAGATATACAATTTGAAAGTGAAATTAAACAACAAGCATAAAAATTGTTATGACCAAATTTCATAGACGTTATGAAGGCAATTTAATCCTAATTGTAGAGGGAGCTATCATAACTTTAATCATAATCATCGTTGCATATTTAATCGGAGAACTGATTTCACATAAAAGTGATCATAGATTTGCTGTTTCTAGAATTTTCTATGGTTTCTTGGATTCCGTTGTCAAATTTTCAGATTCTTGTTGAAAAATTTAAATTTTTCATATTACTCTTTTATTACGAGTGTGCCTACTACCTACCTAAAAATATTATTTTAGCTTTGGCCGAAATATAGCATCAAATCGGTTGTTGGAAATTATGGTTATTATTCCTTTATTGTTATACCATTGTGACATTAGTGAAAAAGTAAAACACACGCTACAACCAACATCTCGCCTTTTTCCCATGAGGTAGGCAGAGACCATAGAGGGCCATCTGCTACCAAACAAACTTCCTTGGATTTCTTTATCCACACTCATTTATCTGGTCATGCACCCGGCGGTTGTAGGTGCTACGCACTTGACCATTTTGATGTATACACTTGCAGTTTTTGGTATAAGCTATGCTAGCGCCATCTTGAAGATTGCCTTCCACAATTTTGATTTTTGTTATGTACTTCTAGGAACAAATTTTGTTAATACATAAGTGTAACTATAGATATCAGTATAGTCTGTACAAAGAAGTCATTATATAATACTCACCGGAATGCAGACAGAAAATTTTAATAAAATAAGATTAAAAACTTGTCTTTGATTTCATTTTCACCACCACAATAAAATACCACTGTGCTATTGAATATACGAAACCATGCCATGAGAAGGGAGCAGTGACGTGTAGTGCTAGTTTTGATGTTACGTAAACGATTTCGAGCGTTGCAATGGTACCAACTTTATATGCACAACTAAACTTAACTAAAATATGAAAATTAATAGTGTCAATAACACAATCCTGTAGCTTAACTTTAACTGAACTTTCTTGGTATAAAAACTTTGAATTATCGACTAACGATTATAATATCAAAATACCTCATAGTTTAGTTGTGGACGTGGAATTGGTAGCAATGTTGGCGAGAAATCGTGTGGAGATGTAATACCCACAGATCACCCCCAAATAGTCCAACAGATTCCGCACGCAAAACGTTCAATGCACGGCGAACATATGCGCTAACGATTATATGTATGAAAACTGAGCGTGTGATTTTGCTACAACCACTGAAACTATATTGCTCCATACCCAGCAACCTGCGACTTCTTCCAATATTGGTGTGATTAGTCTTTAACAAAAATCTATGAAGGTGATCTGTCGGTGGTACAGCCCAAATCTGTTCTAATTTCTTGCACTTAGGCATCAGATCTTAGAACAGGCAAGATTTCTAGCTTGGTAGCTACGAACCTGACAACAAAGCATGGGATAGAGCCTTAACAAGTTTGTTAAGGCTCTGAGAAAGCTGCTAAGAGCAGTTGCTCTTACAGGACCTGAGGTTAAAGGCACCACAAACGGCACATTAATATATTATATTAATATAGCGAGAAAGAGGCAGATATATCTGTCGGTGAAGTCATAAGTATAGATACACCTTGGTATATTAATATATATCTGTCTCTCTTCGCCTCTTATCCTCTTATCCTCTTTTCGCCTCCTATATACATCTATCTCTCTCTCTCTCTCTCGCTATATTAATTTGCCGCTTGTGACGCCCTTAAAATTGGCGTAAGACGAAAACGCAGGCAAAAGCTAGTCTTTCATAAAATAAAATATTATGAACTTGCCAGAATACGTTAACGTCATATTACGGAAGAGAATCCATTAAGCAATGGTATTTTCCTATTAAACGATTCATTTGCCTACTGTCAACGGAGGAAATTAAAATCTGCGAGTTAATTAAACGCATCGTTCATAACAGTCAATATTCCAATATTCTGCACATGTTGGGTAGTATCTGGTTAGATATAGGCTCTGTGTATACATTGGTATACGTCAGTAAAATAACAGCTTCTAAAAACCTCCTATTGAGGAGGTTTTTAGAAGCTGTTATTTTACTGACGGGTCTCTTCGTTGAGTGGTTTATGTAATGGACTGCCGTTCACGAGGTCACGGCTTCGATTTCCGCTCAGGATATCATCACTTGTGTGACATTTATGATTTTCATCCAAATGTTTGTACTTCGTCTGGGTGTTTTCTATGTATTTACAAGAGAAAAGTACTTTATGTATTGTACATGAGCTTAGTTTAGGACCAGAGTACGTTTGTCAATAATGCACAGTTTTTATGATAAGAAAGTTCAAAATAATTAATATTGCCAAATTGTGCTAATTCACACTGTCAATTTTCATGTTTTAGTTAAGTCTAGTTATGCGCGTAGAATCAGTACCACTATAATTTTTTTTCATTTTGGTTTAGTTTAGTTCTGCAGGAAGGTACCTGTGAAGTTCTTCAAACAAATTTTCATTGATTATGAAAATTTACAAACATGGCAGCATACTAAAAATGAAGGAACTTAGAAAATTTTCTTACAAAAAAGTTGTTAATTTGGCTAACTCGATTAAGCTAACCAAATTTAAAACCTTTAAAAATAAGTTTTTAGGCGTTTATGTAATGTAAATACTAGAATCTTATTTGAACTTCAAATAATTAATTTAGTATGTAAATTCGTTCAAAGTAAAATATTGAAATAACTATCATTACTTTCAATAAAACTTCATTACTAGGTGGATACGCCGTTTATGGATACACCAGTATAAAGTATGATTGGTTATTTTTCGATAAAAGTGGACTGTATTTGATGAATTTAGCGTGGCCGTTAAACAAGAGGAAAAGATGGATACACAAGCACTTACTTGATTTCTCCTCGTAGCTCGTATCCCGGCCAAGGTCTTGGAGGCTAGTCTTCCCTCGAGCTGGATTTCTCTTCTCCGAACGAACACACGCTAGCGCAGCGTATCACAAAACGGAGTACCATTAGTTTTTTAAAGTTATGACCAAATTCACAACACTTCACTTGAGATTTGTAAGATCTCTAGCGGCGTAGCGGTTGAATGAGGAATTTCTTCCTTGCGGTAAAACTATATATTTAACACAGAGGTATTACGACCTCCGCGGCAGCGAGCAGAAGATGGCTTCTGCAGCGGGAACATTCGGGATCAACATTTCAAACATTTCAAATCAACACGGGAGCGCCCGCGTTGATTTGAAACGGCGAGCTTTGATTGGCGGTTTCAATACAATAGTGTTGTATCGACATTTCAATAGTGCTGTGCTTTTAGGATAGGATAGGAAACGACCATAATTAAAAAGTAAATTAATGTATTATCAATTATAGCATATACTGGCGTCACCACTAGGCATTTGATAAGATTCATAAAATATATAATTTTATAAAATATATAATTTTACTAGCTGACCCGGCAAACGTTGTTTTGCCATACTAAAAAAAAAAAGTTTGAAAAATAGATGTTGGCCGATTCTCAGACCTAGAGGATATGTACTCAAAATTTCAGGAAAATCGGTCGAGGCGTTTCGGAGGAGTACGGTAACTAACACTGTGACACGGGAATTTTATATATTAGATGTACATTTACATATATCTATACTAATACGAGCTGACCCGGCAAACGTTGTTTTGCCATATAATTGTTAGAGGTGTACAACCCTTATCACTTAGGGGTATAAAAATATATAGTAGCCGATTCTTAGACCTACTACAAGCGGTTTCGGAGGAGTATGAGAACGAACATTGTGACACGAGCTGAAAAGTTGGTTTGTTTATTTGCTTGTTTGTACACGCTAATCTCAGAATCGCAGATTTGAAACTTTCATTCAATGTATCCAACATTGAAAGAATTTTTTAAATCTGGAGTACATTTGTCTAGCACAATTATAGACTATATAACAACACGCTGCGCCCAACAGAAGCTAAGCAACAGTGAAAAATGTTGTAAAAACAGTTAAAATTTTCAAAATTCTACGTGTACGGACTCGCGGGCAATAGCTAGTATGAAATAAAAAAACAATGGTAGTAGGTACGTACGAAAAACTTAATGTTTCGTACAAAAGAGATGAGAGCCAATTTTATACGGAACAAAATTACATGAAGGCAGTAAACAAATGCTGGAGGCATGACGATAATCAATGAGCTAATCGAGTGTGCACAAGCTTCGATAAAAATAGATGTGACGAGGCACCACTGACACAATTTGTCTCTGAGTATACAGATAGGATTAACTTTGTGTTTTTATTGATAAACTTATTTAGGTTGGTATAAATATTTACTTCTGGTATATTAAGCTATATTTATATGCTTCTATTTTGCGAATCAGATTACCTACGCATTATGCATATCATTATTCCAAAAAAATAAAAATAAAATAAATATTTTGGACATTTCACACAACGTCCTCTGGTCCCAAAGAAAGCTATATTTCTATGCTTGTGTTATGGGTACCAAAATACGGATAGAATACATATACTACTTTTGTAAATACATACTTATAATACATAGAAACACCCAGACGCAGTACAAACATTTGTATGACAATTAGAAAAATCACACAAATGATTGTCCCGAGCGGGAATCGAAACCGCGACCTTTTGATCGGCAGTCCGTTGCATAAACCACTCAAACATGAAGAAAGAAAGTAAGAAACCACATAGTATGGACTATACACATAGAAATTAACCAGACCCAGTAAATTCAATCTACGCCCTCTCTCTCTCTCTCCACAGCCCTTATACGTCTCACTACTAAGCACGGATCTCCTTCACTTTGAAAGGGATTATGGTCTACTATGAGCGGGCGATAGCTTGTCATAGGGTTAACTTTCAAGTTTTCATCTTTCACAGCGGATTTTATCTGTGTAGGTACAATATATACCGTTTCCTTTCCAGAAAGCTTTACAGCTGCCTGGGAAGAGAACGGGGTGGTGACACTTGTATTCTTAATCCACTGACGTATATACGTATACCTTTCATATACGTATATACGTATACCTTTTTGACGTATACCTTTCTCAAAATAAAAGTGACTCTTTTGTTAAGGCTACTTTAATATTTAACGCTTAGGCGACCCTATTTTGGATTTTTTTATATTAAAACCAATCAACAAAATATGTAACAAAATCTTGCTATAAATCGTTAATTTTTAGGGTTCCGTACCCAAAGGGTAAAAACGGGACCCTATTACTGAGACTTCGCTGTCCGTCCGTCCGTCCGTCTGTCACCAGGCTGTATCTCAAGAACGGTGATAGCTAGAGAGTTGAAATTTTCACAGATGATGTATTTCTATTGCCGCTATAACAACAAATACTAAAAATAAAATAAAATAAATATTTAAGGGGGGCTCCCATACAACAAACATGATTTTTAGGGTTCCGCACCCAGTATCTCAAGAACGGTGATAGCTAGACAGTTAAAATTTTCACAGATGATGTATTTCTATTGCCGCTATAACAACAAATACTAAAAATAAAATAAAATAAATATTTAAGGGGGGCTCCCATACAACAAACATGATTTTTTTACCGTTTCTTGCTCGATACTAATAACGTTGCCTTATGTTGCATAGATAATGGTACGGAACCCTTCGTGCGCGAGTCCGACTCGCACTTGACCAATTATTTAATACATTATGCATTCCCTGAATTCCGCAATGCGTGATAGGATAAATTGAATATATTAGGATGAAGGGTTGAGTAGACAGAAACATAGGATTGTAATAAAAGGTTTCATTGAAATACTTCAAGTGAAATAAATTAAAGGACACAATCTATAAATCAGTAATAAGACTTGCTGTCGTTTATGGCGCCTCATGCTGGGAAACAAAAGCGGTGGATAAAAGACGAATGCACGTTGCGGAGATGCGCATGTTGAGATGGATGTGTGGCGTCACGCGAATGGATAAAATAAGGAATGAATATATTAGAGGAAGTCTGAAAGTGATGCCAGTGATTTAAAAATTGAAAAATGAGCGGATGTCCCGGTATGGGCATGTCATTAGACGAGAGAAACGTAATATCGTTAGGAGGGTTCTGCGTTTAAATGTGGAAGAAAAACAGTCCGTAAAAAGACTAAGAAAAGATGTTTGGACTGTGTGAACGAGGACATGAAAGAAAGAGGAGTTAAAACAGACATGACGGCTGATAGAAGACTATGGAAGAAAAAAACATGTTGCGCCGACCCCAAATAATGAGATAAGGGCAGGAGAATGATGACTTCAAGTGAAATGAAATTAAAAAATGTGGTTAGTATTTACACAATTCGCAATATTTAGTGTTAATTTTAAATAAAACTAGTCAAGTACGCGTTGGCCTCACACCCGAAAGTTTCTGTAACGTTACTATCATAATAAGTGTTTCGTCATTTATTATTATTTGGTGCAAACCGCTCGATAGATGGCGTTGTATAAAATCATCGAGCGATTTTTAACTCACAGTGAGAAATACTGTAGCGGAAAATTTGGTTATCATGTGCTGGTCCCATGGTAGCTCAGTTGGAAGAGCAACGGTATTCCGAGGTCGTGGGTTCAAGTCCCGCTAATGATGAATTTTTTTTCTACTTTAATTTGAGTTATTCAGTAGCTATGTAGTGGTGAATGAATAAATAAATAAGTAAAAGCATAGCAAGTCAATAGCTAAACTAATTATATTATTGGGCGACATTATATTTTAAGATAAAGCCTGCCTTTTAAAGATTAATAAAATAATTGGTCAAGTGCGAGTCGGACTCGCGCACGAAGGGTTCCGTACCATTATCTATGCAACATAAGGCAACGTTATTAGTATCGAGCAAGAAACGGTAAAAAAATCATGTTTGTTGTATGGGAGCCCCCCTTAAATATTTATTTTATTTTATTTTTAGTATTTGTTGTTATAGCGGCAATAGAAATACATCATCTGTGAAAATTCCAACTCTCTAGCTATCACGGTTCTTGAGATACAGCCTGGTGACAGACGGACGGACGGACGGACGGACGGACGGACGGACAGCGAAGTCTCAGTAATAGGGTCCCGTTTTTACCCTTTGGGTACGGAACCCTAAAAAAGACCGTTGTAAAAATTTATAAAATAATTTAATCGTCATATTTATTTTGACCCCAAATACCGTTATTTATCTCATTATACCATTATTTGGGATCGCGTAACATGTCTTATTCTTGCATAGTCTTCTGTCAAACGTCATAATATATTTTTTAACTCTTTCTTTCAAATCTGTCCATCCATATCCTTCTTTTCATTCTTAAATTTTTCAGTCACTGGTATCACTTTCAGGCTTCCTCTAATAAATTCATTACTTACCTTATCATCCATAATATCATCATCATACCAGACGGAAAATTCGGAATTACCAAGAATCTCGGTCACCGTGGCGTAAACCATAGACGCTACAGTTATAAGATAGCCTCAATACCCAAAGGTAAGAACTTTGAAAGGTAGGAATATTTTTATCTAGCAAAGAAACACTGATTAAAATACATCTATAATTAATTAAATCGAGATAACAAACTAATTTAGTTTAAACTTTAACGCCTATTCATTAATTTTCAATTTGTATGCTGAGCTTTGATTGGTAGCATGTAAATTAGTTCAATTTTCATTTATGTTTAAATTTTTTAATATTTCTTGAGAAATTGTATTAAAAATTGAAAAGAAAAGCCAGAAACCAAGGAGAGTAGGTTGCTCATGAGGCCAATTCTGATGCTCAAAAATTTTACCTAACTAAACTATAATCTCCGTGTGGTGACGGATTAAGAGTACAAGTGTCACCACCCCATCTCCTCCTAAGGGTGCTGTAAAAGTCAGCTAAGGGATATTGCACACAGATAACATCCTCTGTGAGAGACGAAATACTCGAAAATAAACCCTGTGCCAACACGCCTGATCAGCGCGGCACAGTAGACCATAATCCCTCCCAAAGCGGAGGAGGCCCGCGCCCAATAGTGGGACGTAAATGGGCTGGAGAGGTAACTTATAATGAAAATTAACTATGGTGTATTTTGTTTAATTTTTCTGTTTCATTTGTATATATTTATATTAATTAAAATCGTTGCTCTAGAAAGCACAGATGCTATAATCAGAAACATCATTGGTACCTAACACTACCGAATTATGTTATTGACACTAGATACACTATTTCTTTAGTTAAATCTAATTGTGCACGCAGAATTGGTACCTAGTACTTAGCAATGCATAATTTAAGCGGATATATATGATGACGGGCTTCGTGGCATAGTGGTTCATGTAATGGACTGCCGATCACAAGGTCGCGGGTTCGATTCCCGCTTGGGACAATCATTTGTGTGATATCCATAAATGTCATACAAATGTTTGTACTACGTCTGGGTGTTTCTGTGTATTATAAGTATGTATTTACAAAAGAAAAGTAGTTTATGTATTATATCCGTATTCTGGTACCCATAACACAAGCATAATAAGCTTAGCTTGGGACCAGAAGACGTTGTGTGAAATGTCCGTGAATATTTATTATTTATTATTTATTATTTATATAAACTGCTACGAAGGTAGTAAAAAGAACAATACTATACAACGTGTTGCAGAAAGGTGTAGTCCTAATTTAAAGTTGCATTAGATAGGCCTTAAATATTATAAATATTACAGTTACACATAGAAAAATACAGTTGGTAAGTTTTTTTTTTCGTTTATTGCCTACTATTAAATAACTACCAGAAACGCATCAATTATGAGATGTTTACGGTTTATTGAATGCGATTGAACCTCACGATAAAATATGACCTCATAGTAGTGTTGTATTTAAAGAAGATCGATTAATTTAATAAATTTATTAAACTTTTATGAACACATAAAAGTCATAATATAACTAGTATTTGTAATTTCATCCATGCCTAGTGCCTAGTCACCGGCCATGTGTAACGGTGGTCAAATATGACTACACCTTTCTGAAACACGTTGTATAAACTGTTAGTACGCTAATAAAACTGCGGGACACGTTTAGTTAGTCAATTTTTAATTAAAATCTTTTACAAGTAATCAATTACAATGGTGTGCAAAATCAAGTTTAAACACTAGTTTATAATAATAATTACACATGATGTTTAATTCATTATTAATTAAGCAGTCATGTGGAGCTACGCATAACATCAACTCCTAAGGGAATCCCTAACAATGTATTTGGACGTACATTGCCGGTTGCATATAGACCTCTACATATTATGACTGTACCACACGATGCGTTACGTCTGCGTTGCGTCGTGGCAACGTAGACAATATTACGTATAGCTGGCCACACGAGCACTGTGCTATCGCAGTGCTGTTACATCCCGGACTCGGAGGGTGTAGTTCAGTCTTGAGTGCGTTGTATTAATTAACTTGCGTCGTTAATTAATACAACGCAAGCACGGCGTATAGTGTGAATAATGTTATTTTTTGTAGATATTTAAAATGACGCAATGACTGCGCTACCGGGGCGCTGTAGTGCAAGTAGATCAAACGTACTTACAGATAATGGAAGTGTTTCATTCTCTTACGTAGACGGAGCGCATTGTGTAAACACCATTATTTATTTTTGTGTGTAAATTGAGGCATAAGGTTTCGTCTACGCAACGTTGACGCAACGCAATGTGTGTACTAGAGTTATTCAACATCAACAACGCACCAATGCACAGCATTGTCTATTATCTACGAGTCGCTAAGTAATGAATATTGAAACTGCATTAACCCGGCTAACGGCGTGTTTGCAAAATTAATTTGCTGGCGCTGATAATTGGTGTGAGATATTTTATATGAAAATTTCAATAATAGGATAATGACTAGCTATTTCTGCATTAAACATCCATATAAAATAAAGCTGTAAGTTTCACCTTTTGTATTACGTTATTTGATATTTTAATTTTAATCTGTCTGGCGTCTGGGTGTTTTTTATGTATTATAAGTATTTATTTTAAAAAGAAACGTAGTTTATCTATACTAATATTATAAAGCGAAAGAGTTTGTTTGTTTGTTTGATTGATTGTTTGTTTGTTTGTTTAAACGCGGTAATCTCAGGAACCGCTGGTCCGATTTGAATAATTCTTTCAGTGTTGGATAGTACATTTATCGAGGAAGGCTATAGGCTATATAACATCACGCTGCAACGAATAGAAGCGAAGCATCAGTGTAAAATGTTGCAAGAAACGGGGAAAAAAGTCACGCGCGCGAGCTTTAAATGAAAACGCTGCCTTATCCATGTGAGTTACAACAAAGTGATGTATGGAGAAATTGTTTGTTACCTATAGATCTTTAAAAAAGTCCGCGAGGCCATATGTCTATCTTTTAAGGAAAACCCGCTGTACCCATAAGAACGTCAACAAAATTATCAAATTCAATAGGATGTTTTCAAAAGCTATTTATGTGTATATAGTAAAATTTTTTCATCAAATTAAATACCTTAGTTAGCTTACGCATTTAATATAGATAATAACTGCTCTTTACAGCATGCAATTTAAATGAATATCTTCGGAGATATGACGAAAAAAGAATTACGCGTGATAAAATAAAGTTAAACTGTTCGCTGAGCAACGAGAACGTTTCCCCGGTCATCTATCTATACTCCATTGTTTCGATGTATGGTTGAATGTATGAATGTAAGGATGTTTGTTGTTCTTTCACGTAAAGACGGATGGATTTTCGTGAAACTTTGCAATAATATAGCTTACATATCAGATTAACACATATGCAATAATTTATAAAGATACCACGTGTCACGGCGTCTTAGTGTGTGTAAAAGTCAGTATTGTACAGGTTGTTACGCTGCTCAATCCCCGACGGATCAGTATTGAGTTGGTCTTTATAGGCGCCGGCGTCATCGTCGGCATATGGTCGTTACGCTGCTCAAATCCCGACGTATTGGTGCTGAGTTGGTTTTTATAGGCGTTGGCATCTACAGCGACGCAGGCGACGACGTTGGCGACAGCGTCGGCTTCGGCGTCGTCGTCGGCGCCGGCTTCGCCGACGCCTCCGTCGTATGGTCGTTACGCTGCTCAAATTCCGACTTATCGATGCTGAGTTGGTTTATATAGGTGTTGGCATCGGCGTCGGCGTCGGCGTATGGTCGTTACGCTGCTCAAATCCCGACGTATTGGTGCTGAGTTGGTTTTTATAGGCGTTGGCATCTACAGCGACGCAGGCGACGACGTCGGCGTCGGCGTCGGCGTCGGCGGCGGCTTCGGCGTCGTCGTCGGCGTCGGCTTCGGCGTCAGCGTCGTCGTCGGCGTCGGCTTCGGCGTCGGCGTCGTCGTCGGCATCGGCTTCGGCGTCGGCGTCGTCGTCGGCATCGGCTTCGGCGTCGGCGTCGTCGTCGGCGCCGGCTTCGCCGACGCCTCCGGCGTATGGACGTTACGTTGCTCAAACCCTGACGTATCGGTGCTGAGTTAGTTTTATAGGTGTTTGCATCGACAGTGGCGTCGGCGTCGGCGTCGGCGTATGGTCAATAGGCTCAAAAACTGCTAGACCGTTTTTTAAAATTCATTCACCATTTGAAAGCTACATTATCTGCGCTTAAAATAGGCTAGATTTTATTTTGGAAAAATTAGAGTTCCGTAAAATATTTGGATTTTTCTGAAAAAAATCAACTAAAAGAGTTAACTATTTTGCTTACGCTGCTTAAACTTTAAAAGATAAAGATAGAACAACAAAATATTCTAATTTTTCATTTATTTATGAGATTTATTTATTTCAAACCAACAGCTTCTCAATCAATATGAATAAAAAAGAAATATTCATCAGCAAGCGAATTATATGTCCTCACGGATAAAAAAAATAAGAGCCATGTTTATGGTATTATAAGGGTGGGTGTTTACTATGTATTATAAGTATGTATTTACAAAAGAAAAGTAAATTATGTATTCTATCCGTATTCTGGTACCCATAACACAAGCATATAAAGCTTACCTTGGGACTATAGGACATTGTGTGGAAAATTCTTATTTATATACGCTTTAATATAATGAAGTATTTTTATTTATTCATTTTGGACCATGCCAAATTTCAAGTCTCTAGGATAGTGGGAAGTAACCTGTAAATTTTGATTCCCTAGCGAAAGTGGAAAATACTCAAAAATGGCGAACTACGGTTATATCTTCTGAATGCGTAGATCTAAATTATTGATTGTATCTTTTGCAGCAAGGGACCGCATAGAAACAAACATTTGGTATAAGTTTCAAATTAACAACTTCAACCGTGGCTGAGTAAAAAAAAGATTAACGAGTGGATAGACAGACAGACGGACACCGTATTGAGAGTATAAGGGTTTGTACAAAGACCTAAAAAGGCATGATGAAGCTCTGAGATATCATTTACTAAAATGACATTGGGCCATGTGTGTTACTTCTTTAGAACTGTGCAAGAAAAGAGAACCACACTGACGATTTACTAATTAGCTGTAAAATGGCGTTATTGTTAGTTCATTTAATTTTTCGTTTCTTAATTCCACGCGTACGAAGTCGCGGGCACTGCTAGTGTAGTATATCCGTATTCTGGTACCCATAACACAAGCACATAAGCTTAGCTTGGGACCAGAGGACGTTGTGTGAAATGTCTATGAGTATTTATTATTTAATATTTATTAATCATAGTAATAATTAATTCGAGTTAAGTTCAGTATAAAAACGTATGCGTAATCGTCAATTTTTCAATTCTTTATTATTACCACAGATAATAGATATATTTTCGTATTGTCCCTGCACTGTCACAGCCAACGGGTTGTACGAGCTGTCGCCCGCAGTGCACGCCGGAAGGTCGCAGACGCCGCTGCGCACTCATCCTGAAGATGAGCATCGGATATGCTCGAAACCTGGATCGACATCATCGATTCCTCAGCAGTGAGTGTTAGACGGTAACATAATATTTCTAAGATAATATATTTTCATTACTAAACCTTGTATCAATACAAGTACGCGATAAGCGTAAAGTATATTCAATTATTATGTCAATCTATACAAATATTACAAAGCTGAATAGTTTGTTTGTTTGAACGCGCTAATCTCAGCTACCAATGGTCCGATTTGAGAAATTCTTTCAGTGTTGGATAGTACATTTATCGAGGAAGGCTATAGGATATATAACATCACGCTGCGACCAATAGGAGCGTTAAGTAGAAAAAACGGGAAACATTTTCAAAATCTCACACAAGAAGTAGCGGATGACAGCAAGTTTGAGTTATATGCAACTTATTAAAAGATATTCAAGCACCTTACGGATTGGCAAGGTGAGAGATAGTTTTTTTCACATTCGGATTAGGCTATCACATAACGACATATTTTGCCATTCTGGCTATAAAAAAATACTATTAGTTTTACAGAGCAGAAGGCTGCTCTTTTCTGACAAAGAATAATTATTGCCATCCAACGTGGCACGTGTGCTATGGAGAGGGCTATGCTCGGTATTTCCCTATGGCATAAAATACGAAATACGGAGATCCGTAGGAGAACTGGCGTGTCCGAAAAAGCCCGAAAGGTCAGCACGCTAAAGTGGCAATGGGCAGGCCACATCGCTCGTAGAACTGATGATCGTTGGGGAAGAAAAGTCCTAGAGTAGCGACCACGTACCGGACGATGCAGCGTTGGGCGGCCCCCAACAAGGTGGAGCGACGATAGTCAAGGTTGCGTCGAGACATTAGATGCAAGCGGCACAGGACCGCGCGTTGTGGCGATCTGTGGGAGAGGCCTATGTCCAACCATGGACGGAGAGAGGCTGATGGATGGATGGAACGTGGCAATGCAACCAACCTACTGGGCACGTTGCCCATGGATTTTTTCGATGCATAATTCTATTTATATCTTCTTTAGTTAAATATTTTTACTTAAAATTTATTAGTAACTACTATATATCTCTAATATATAAAATTCACGTGTCACAGTGTTAGTTACCGTACTCCTCCGAAACGGCTTGACCGATTCTTCTCAAATTTTGCATACATATTCAGTAGGTCTGAGAATCGGCCAACATCTATTATTCAAACTTTTTTTTTAGTATGGCAAAACAACGTTTGCCGGGACAGCTAGTCTAATATATAAAATTCACGTATCACAGTGTTAGTTACCGTACTCCTCCGAAACGGCTCGACCGATTTTCATGAAATTTTGTGTACATATCCTCTAGGTCTGAGAATCGGCCAACATCTATTTTACAAACCTTTTTTTTTGGTATGGCAAAACTACGTTTGCCGGGACAGCTAGTTAGTGTATAAAAAATACATTTTAATAAATATTTTGAATATTTGAACAAACTTAATATAATATGTACAATAAAATAACCAACTAACAGTTTAAATTTCCCGCAAGCTACTACCTATATCACTTGCAGCTTATACGTGACAGTTATAAAGTTCATGCAACATAAAATACATGCCGTTTAACTTTTCACGTTATTAGACCATCAATCATTAGATCGATCAATCGCTGTCTGTACTGACCCTTGTGAAGGTCGCTAAAGGAATTAATTAAAATGTCGATACACTTTTGTTATACTGGACTGCCAATAATGACCTTTTTGTATATGTGACGCGACTTTATGAATGATTTTTAAAACCATGAGAGTTATTTTCTTTTTTTTTTCATTATATTGCAAACAATGAAACTACAAAAAGAATAATTAAAATCGTTTACCCAGTTATAAATTATGAGGTAACAAAAATAAAAAAAAAACATACAGACGTATTGAGAAACTTCTCCTTTTTTTGAAGTCGATTAAAAATAACTAACCACTCGTGATCTTAAAGCCCGTTTAATAATTTATAAACTTTTTACTAATTTTATCTCATAATAATTTTTATTGGTGTTTCTTAAGTTAGTTACACAATTTTTGTTTAACTTTTAAATTTCGACTCGATAAAATTAGTAATATGTTTCAAGATACTATTTCGCTCCAAAAATTCGTTACAATGATTTTTATTATCAAAATCCCGGGTAAGAACCTCGGGTGATTAAGACAAATCGATATAAAAGTAATTGTCAAATTCTATTAATCCATTTGACAGATAAATGGTATAAAAAAAGTTACATATGTATCTACAAGATACATACTCCACATTAAAACATATTCCACATTGACAGTCGGGAAAAAGCGGAAATTATGTTTATTTGTAATTATTATAAAACACAGTCGTTATTTTTGTATGTATGTCCCCATGTGAGCCTAATATCTTTAAAAATACGCACCGGATTTTGATTGCTTTAAAAGATAGAGTTTTCTCAAACATAGAATTACTGCAGAGGTAACAATCAAAACTGTTAAGGATAATATGTAACACCCCATGGTGCATAACAAATCAACAATTACAACACGATCTTTGCATGAGAACAGTAAAGAAAGAAGTCAAACACTCAATGAAGTTGTACAGAAACAGACTAGACAATCATCCAAACACATTAGCCTCACAACTTATGGAAAGTAATGCAACCTAGAGATTTATAGGGTATGTCACTAAATGAAAGGGCCTGAGACATTGGACTGCCCTGCAAGACAATGTGTATAAGTTGCCTAACCTCAAGCTGAATGTTTATGAAACAGATTGCGAGAATAAATACCAAAAAAAAAGATAGAGTGGGCCAAGAGGGTAGTTTATTTTGTTAAGGATTTTTTATTTTCAAAATTTCACGCATACGAAGTTGCGGGTAAGCAGGCTACTTTATTACGTTAACGGCTCTTATATTTTATCTAGTCCAGCTTTTACTTAAGTGTGCCTGTACCAACTAAATTATTATAGACGTCGCATCACTCAGATAACGTCCATCACACACTCTGACATCTGGTGTTTGATGTAGCCGTTAATTAATTCCGCCCAGAATTGCTGGTGCGTATGTCAACCAAATTGACTCGTTGTATGCTTGGTAGCACATAATATGCTGTATTAATATTACATATGGCGATAACCTTATAATAAAGTTAATAGTTTTTTTGTATCCTCCTACCATCAAATTAGTAGGTACCTATCTTTATAAAGACGAGCCTCGTGGTTGAGTGGTTCATGTAACGGACTGCTGATCAAGAGGTCGCGGGTTCGATTCCCGCTCGGTACAATCATTTGTGTGATTTTTCTAATTGTCATACAAATGTTTGTACTGCGTTTGGGTGTTTCTATGTATTATAAGTATGTATTTACATAAGAAAAGTAGTATATGTATTGTATCCGTATTCTGGTACCCATAACACAAGCATATTAGCTTAGCTTGGGACCAGAGGACGTTGTGTTAAATGTAAAAAAAAAAAAAGTGGTAGCAGAAGTAACGACGAAGTACCTACATAACTTGTACTGTTGTTGAACTGGTAATTTACATTTGAAATTTCAGGCTTTTCCTCGAGATCTTAGGAGGTAACTATGAGACCCTGACCTGATGCTAATAAGACCACACGGAACCACCAGCTTTCAAATAAAAAAAGAATATTTAAAATCGCTTCGCCCAGTTAAAAGTTACAAGGTAACAAACATAAAAAAATAACAAAAACATACAGACAAATCTCCTCCTTTATTGAAGTCGGTTAAAAATGCCGACACCGTGAAGTTATTTACAAACGTACGTAGGATAACACGAAGTGTAAACAAAGAAATGAAGATTCCTTCTTGCGCACATGAACTTTTTGTAACACAGTTCATAAGTAAATAGTCTAAACAATGTATAGTCCAAATCTTATATAGCGATGGTAGCGATTAATAATTGCTTATTATTAACTAGCTGTTGCCAGCAATTTCATACGTAATTTAGAAAGAAAACCTTAACAAATTATAAAAAAGCCATCCTCTTGAACAACTGTTTACCTATATTAAAAAAAAACCGCAACAAAATCCGTTGCATAGTTTTTAAGATCACATAGGGAAAAAAATAAAAAACAAAATAAAACAAAAAATAACGACTTTATTTTATAATAAGTAAATATATATAAAAGCAGTGGTGGTTGCTTTAAGTATAAAACACTCATTGAATTTATCGTAAAAACTTTACGTAACGTCATTATTTAAAAATGAATAATCTCTTATAACAAAAGTTTTAATAACCAAGGAAGTTCCAAAAAGAAAAGAAAATTCACGGTAAGACATTCGATGGTTTATTATTCAGAGTAAAATAGGAGCATTCAGTGAAAACCCATCAAGCCTAAATCAGTAGGCCGAAGTTTGACCGACTTAGTGGTACACTGAAATCAATTAGGAAGCGTGCCGATCCCCATCTCCGACAACTTTGCTGACGTCACTCCGGTAGCCTTTATTACCGATGTAATTGACTTTAAGAATATTGGCTTTGAGAGGTCGGCTCTAAGAAGCCATCCTGATTGTTTGGAAAGTACACAATATGTACCCATATTAAATGAACTTACAATAAAATTGGGGAAGTGTGTTTCCACACAAACGTATGTACCGATTTTGTTGTAATTTATTAATTTTACAGTCATTAATTTATAGTGTAACAATTGCTTACTATGAGCAGGACTTGAACTTATGACTTCAGATTTTAACCAATTTGATAAACATGTGGAGGTACCGTGATAGCTCAGTTAGCAACGAACGAAATGATTTTCCGAGATCGTAGGTTCAAGTACGGCTCTTAGTAATATTTATTTCGACTTTGATTTGATTTATTACTTGTTGTGTTTCTAGTAGTGTTAAACCACTAACGGGCCTCGTGGTCTAGTGGTTTATATAACGGACTGCCGATCACGAGGTCTCGGGTTCGATTCCCGGTCAGGACAATCATTTGTGTGATGTTTATACTTCTCATACAAATGTTTGTTCTACGTCTGGGTGTTTTCTATACATGTACTCGTATTATATGTATGTATTTACAAAAGAAAAGTAGTATATGTATATCCGTATCTAGTACCCATAACACAAGCATAGAAATATAGCTTACTTTGGGACCAGAGGACGTTGTGGGAAATGTCCAAAGTATTTATTATTTATAAAGAAAACAATTTATTATTTATAAACTAAACAAGTAATTTTGACTGAAATTTTTGTGAATATTTATTTGTATCATTTCGAAATCTGAGCAGTTTTGTAGCTTAATCATACCTTTTTTTTATATTACTTATGGGAGTCAAACATGCTTAAGGCTTGTTTATTTATTATTATTTAGTTTTAATTTTTTACATACCTAACAGAGTTATCTGAAAAAACGCATAAAAAACGCTATACGCAAGTCCTATTCGCTGTTTTAGTTTCAAGTGACGAAGTAAATTATAACATCAAGTTTGATTCTATATTGGAGTTTTCAAGAACGTTAGATTTAAGGTAGACTAATGGTGTCCTTGATGAAGTACCTTTTCCGTTACTTCAGCGGAAAGACATAGTGGTCTTTAACAAAGAGCACAAATTTTTAAAAATATATTCTACAACTTCACACTTTTATTCTATCAACAAACGAAAGAGAAACGTGATAAATTACATTAATTTCTTGTTATATTATAAAGCCGGCAAAGAAATAACTCAACAAGATGAATTTTTAAATTATGAAAGTAATTCAGTTCAATATTGCCAATTTTCAAATTCACTTTGTGAACGCATCCGGGCTTTTCGGACGAAGGATTACCTTAATCAAACTTAATACATTGTGATTACTTTATGCATTCAATTAAATATTTAGAAACATTTCACAAACACTAAGTATGTATATGACATTTATATAATGACTAGCTATTGCCCGCGACTTCGTACGCGTGAAATTAATAAATCAAACCTTAACAAACAGAAGTTAACTACTCCGCTCGATAGATGGCCTTGTACAGTTTTTAAATCGCGCTATGGTTTTGTTCCACACATTAACACTTAAACTCGTCAATATTTTTACAGTGTCATCATCTCGTTTTCACATTTATCAATTAGCAAGGATGTTCAATATGACACATAATATAATATTTTTTCATAATTTTTGTTTTAAATAAAGTTCGTTCTGCAATCGATAAGTGGCGTTATTAAACATAACATAAATATCGCAAGTAAAATACAGCAAAGAAATTAGTACCACGAATAAAATATGTTATAAGAGCTCGGTTACCTACTTTAGAGCAAACCGGTGTTCCAAAGGTACTGGGTTCAAATCCCACTCGTTGACTGATATTTTCTAACACTTGCGCGACTCATTTGTATAAATAAAACTATTTTTTTCGGATTTAGACACGTATATTTGTTTTAAATTTTGGCGCGACGTTACTTGACTGACTACAAGAGCTTTTACATACATTACAGTACAGAAACATATATGAACAAACAAAAGAAATGGCCAATATTGAATAAAAGAAATCATGATGCCGATACTCAATATATAGCGTTCAGTTTACGCTACGTATATACAACGTTAGAACACAAGATTTATATAGTTGACCCAATACCTGAAATAAGAGTATTTTCTAGAAAATTGCAAGTTTGCCGTTGTATGTGTTTTAGTGAACCAATGAAAACATTTTGCGGTCTACCTCAGGTTTATCGAGATATTTTATTTGTGAGAATTCTGTTTTCGCTGTACTAAAGTATTTATTTTATTAGACAGCTAATACTTACAAGTATTATGTGAATAAGTTATATGATATTTTTCAAAGTGTTATTTTCGTGGGATGACGGAAAAAATAATACAAGTATCACATACCCAAGTCTTGCCCGCGGGGGTCGTAAGAACCGACCGATTGAACCACATTGCATGACATCTGCCCATATGGTCGAAAAAGCTCAGCTCACAGCACGACGAAAAAGAAGTCATGTTGCGCTGACTCTGAATAAAGAGATAAAGGCGGGAGAGTGATGAAGATAATAGTAAAATATAAAATAACAGAATAGTAGTTTATGTAGTATATCCGTATTCTGGTACTCATAACACAAGCATATAAGCTTAGCTTGGGACCAGAGGACGTTGTGTGAAATGTCCATGAAAAATTATTTATTTATTAACTAAGAGACTGGTCGACGTTTCAAGTGACCAAAGGGCTGGCCTGCATTTAGCAATTCGTATAAGCATTGCTATACAACGTGGCAATGCGGCCAGTCTTTTGGGCACGTTACCCAATCATTGCGATGCAGACGAATTTTTTGATACCTAATTTTAAGTCTCTCCTTTTTTACACGCTTTATATTAGCTTCACTTGTATGTTTGTTTGTATGTTTGTATGTTTGTAACCGACTCCTTTGGACGCTATTTTGACCCACTTTAAACGGTCAGATTCTATTCAAATTTTGCACACCTGTCAAAGACCAATGACAATGCAATAATTCGATTAAATAAAGCGTGTTTTTTAGTTTTTTTAAACTATTTTTTTTGTTTTACATTAAGTATGTAATTATGTAATATAAAAATAAAAGATTTACGGCTAAAAAAAATATATATTTATTTAAATAATATTTTCAATGTATTATGTTCACAAGTATCATGAAACTTTCCAGTTATTTAAAACTTTATCTCTAGCTTTATTTATTGAAATAGTGTGTAAGAGAGGACTCTTGTTAGTAATTGATATTTACTAACAGTGCCCAGTGCCCCGCAGTTTCATACATAAATATTGCGTACATACAGTAGTTTATATGGAATATGAAATAGTTGTTCTTAGTGTATTTGACGAAATTTTCCATAATTTCTTTCTGTTTAAACCTTGCCTGAACTATGACTAACATTCCAAAATCAAAATGAGATAATCGGGCCAGCTGTTCTGAGTTCTAGCGAGACTAACGTACGAATATTGGATAATAGGAAAGAATAGGTAGCTCACTCTAAAGTTTTTCCGAGTACTTAAGCCTAAATTATGCAAATTATAGTCGCGAACAAAGTCATAGATAAAAGGCTAGTATAGTATAAAATTATAACAGATTAGTAGATGTAGTAGATTTAAAATGTTTGCAAAAAAATTCTTGATTTTAAAACTCATTTTTCCACTTCGTCCGAATATACTCTAACCAATTAACAAATACACGCCTATTTGTTCAGCACTCAGCTAAAAATAATATTCATTTCATATAAAATGCAATTTAAAATTAAATTGAATGCTTGTGCTATACTTTCAGTAATTAAAAAAAATAGGACTTTAGTGGTTTTTAAATTAGCGTCACGTTGTGACGGTATGTTTATTTACATTCTTCAACCTTAAAATATAACACTTTAGGAACAAAATATGTTAGAAAATCTTAAAGCTCCCATTAATTTAAGTACTTAAAAGTTACCCAGCATATTTGATGCTAAATACAGTATTTAATCTTCAAAGTAATCTGTAGCGATTTCAAGCTTGCGCTCAAGATATAATCACTTTAGTAGACGGACGGATCAAATTTGTTCCGGTTATAACAAGCTTTTGATGTAAACATAAGGATCTTAGCTATTTTCTCTGATATTTATCTATTTGTTAGTAAAATACAAGTTTTCGGAACTCTTCATGAATTAGCCATTCTGAAAATTTAAGAAAGACATAATATCTGTTGTAATTAAACAAAATAGATGAAAATGTTAGTCTAAAAAGACAGAATTTCGTAGCATACGGTTTTAGCTTTTAATCAAAATTTAATTAATACCAGATTGCAAGCATAGGTATTGGGATCTTTAAGAACAAGTACTTCATTGATAAAAATCATATAACTTAGTAATTTATTAAAAGATGGTGTATGTGTTTCTATGTTATTTTTCTTCGCAATTCATTGATATCCCACTACCCACTATTGGGCACGGGCGTCTTCCACTTTGGAGGGTTTCAGGTTTTTGGTAAACTAGTTTGCATAATTTTTACTATTTCTTCTCTTATACTTCTTTTCTATCTCTTAAAGTTAATGTTAACTGCTTATCTTAACTAAGAGAACTACTCTTAGCTTGCTGTTACAGAAGACTTGTGAAGAAATGGGGCTGGAAAGATAGAGAGAAATCATAATTAACTTGATATATATAACCAGGATAATAGATATCTAACAAGTTGAAAGTTGATTAAAACCGTCAAGGAAGTCATTGATTTGCTTAATGAAAAACCAATTCCGTTAATTATCTAAAGTGGAACTGAAATGGAGGCGAAGAAATTAATGTTCAAACTTTAACTTAGAGTTATAAATCTTTGAGTTGATATAGTTATTTGAAGTTGGTACAGTTATCGGCTTCTTGATCAAACTTAAAATTGAGGAGAATTTCTTATACTTCTTTTTGCTGAACATAAATTCATTGACGAGCCTAGTGGTCTAGTGTTTATGTAACGTAGTGCCGTTTACGAAGTCGCGGGTTCGATCCTCGCTTGGGACAATCAATTGTGTGATCTTTATAAATGTCATACAAATGTTTGTAATGCGTCTGGGTGGTTCTATGTATTATAAGTATGTATTTACAAAAGAAAAGTAGTATATGTAGTATATCCGTATCTGGTACCCATAACACAAGCATAGAAATATAGCTTACTTTAGAACCAGAGGACGCTGTGTGAAATGTCCATGAATATTATTATTTTATTTATTTTACTGATTCCTTTCAAGGAATAACATAACTTTTGAGTCATGCTTCACATTTGTACTGATATGATTAATAAATTGTGAAGGCGTTTTAATCTGATAATCTGTTAAAAAACTTGATTTATTGCGGCTTTTGATTGCAAGTGGCTTCGTAATGAAAGAATACTGACTAAGCGAAACCTTTTGAAAGAGCTGAGTCTTGTATTAACTGATAGCATTCACTTACAGAAATGAAAAAATATGACAATCATTAAAATTAAGAAAAGAAAATGAAGAATATTTTAAATGAAACCACTTTTTACGGATTTAGACGCATGTTTTAAATTTTGGCCCGGCGTTTCGGAGACCTTGCAGTCACCATGGTCTTCTACGATCTACAGGGTTTACCCACATTCAATTTAATTTTACATTAATCTATCTTTATGGTCAATGTAAAAAGTAGTTTTATGTACACAAATGAGTCGCGCGCATCTGCTAGAAAATCTTAGGAATATTTTAAAATGAAAAGGGGCCAGTACACGATGGGACATGCTGGCCAACTGTACACCATCGCCATTGTGTACAGGGGCTAAAGGGACCAGCGGCCGGTATTATGAGCTCTTATTCCCAGGCCGTTTACGCCGTGAATGGAACTGCCCGGCAAATTCGTAATATGAACATAACTCCCAGCCATCCAGTTCGCTAAAACAGTCATAGATTAATATGTTTACAGAGAAGGTACAACTAAAAGTTTAAGTGCTAACTAAAATTTTTCAACAAAATGTTTTATGTTTACCATAATACATAATTTAGTCAGGCAGTGTACGGCCTGTATGGAACTTGCATGATTTTTAAAAAGCTCATAATACGCCCGCTGTACCCAATTACCGTTGATGGGCCATGCTTTGCAATGCACACTATGCACAGTTATTTAGTAGTAGCCCATTATTTAGTTCTTAACGGACCGCTGGCCGGGATAGTGCACTTTTTTGTTGCGTGCTAGTATTTGAATATTATTTATATTTTTTTATTTCAGTATTATTTTGCCAATTGTACATTCTGTTTCTTTAGAATTTTTTCATTAATATTTTTATTTATTGGTGTACAATAGAGATATAGAGTTTATAAATAAATCTAATAAATAAAATTCACGTGTCACAGTGTTAGTTACCGTACTCCTCCGAAACGGCTTGACCGATTCTTCTCAAATTTTGCATACATATTCAGTAGGTCTGAGAATCGGCCAACATCTATTTTTCAAACTTTTTTTTTAGTATGGCAAAACAACGTTCACGGGTCAGCTAGTAATATTATATATTTTTGTTTTATTTGAATATTATATATTCCACCATCGCCTTTTGCGCCATTTTTTTTTTATAACTTTATGGACGTAAGTATACACTTCTATAATACTTGTAAGCAGTATATAAATAAATAGCCGCGGCCGTTATTACTTCCATGTCCATCGTAAGTGCCTCGCCAGACAGCAATGAGCTATGCGCCATTGTGTGAACACCAAGTGATCGTGGCCTACAGTTGTTCATTGCAAAGCATGGCCCATCAACGGCCATTGTGTACTGGCCCCTAAAGAATTCGCCAAGCTTCGTGGTCGAGTGGTTTATGTAATGGGCTACCGTTCACGAGGTCGCGGGTTCAGTTCCCGCTCGGGACAATCATTTTGTGTGATGTTTATACCTAATTGTCATACAAATGTTTGTGCTGCGTCTGGGTGTTTCTATTTATTATAAGTATGTATTTACAAAAGAAAAGTAGTTTATGTAGTATATCCGTATTCTGGTAACTATAACACAAGCATATTATTACAAGCTTAGCTTGGGACCAGAAGACGATTTTACAAATTAACCCAGTGGTTCCTGAAATAAGTGCGTTCAAATAAACAAACTCTTCAGCTTTATAATATTACTAGGATAGAATTATGATTTAGACAATATTGTACTAATTATGAGTTAAAATCACAATATAATTCTAAAATATCAAATTTTATACTTTACTAGCTGACCCGGCAAACGTTGTTTTGCCATACTAAAAAAAAAGTTTGAAAAATAGATGTTGGCCGATTCTCAGACCTACTGAATATGTATGCAAAATTTGAGAAGAATCGGTCAAGCCGTTTCGGAGGAGTACGGTAACTAACACTGTGACACGTGAATTTTATATATTAGATAAGAAGATTATACTTTTATGTTCAGATATTCTCGTAAATTCTTATATCTTTTCTGAAATTTGAAGGTTTTAATGTTAGGATATCATGTTTGCGCCACGTGAAGAATCTTTTCATGTGAAAAAGATTTCGCCTTTCAGAGTCTATATATCTAAGCGATTATAAGTATAAAGTTATTGTTTACGCTCTTCATCAAATTTTATACTGTTTCATTTAATATTTTCGAGACAATGGTACCGATTCGACATGCACAACTAATTAAAATTGATGGTTTCAATAACACAAAATGTTAACAGAACTTTTTTATTACAAAATATGACACGATTTTGATTAATAAAAATGTGTACATCGAAATAGCTAATTAAACAAAATACGCCATAGTCGTTTTCATTTTTAGTTAAGTTCAGTTGTGCATATAGAATTGGTACCATTGTCTGTTACTAGAATTGGTACCATTGTCTGTTACTACAATAAAATTTTCAACAGCAAACATTTAATTAAAAAGAACACGCGAAGAAAAACTCTTTCAATATGAAATTTATTAAACAAAAATATATATGTTATAACAACAATAAAGATACAATATGTCTGTCTGGTTGTTGTTGTCTAAGTATTTTCATTTTCGTGTGTGTTCTCCAAACTGTTTATAGTCACGGAATGTATGTGTTCTAATTTTCTTTTATTGCCCAAACACAAGTAGTTTCTACCATTATAGTTGATAACTAAATTGGCTTTGTTTATAAATAAATATATTGTGGTTCTCGAGATACGTTTGGTAGTAAATGAGTAAGTAAATTGTAAGTTTCATTGTAGTTACACTATGGTACCAATTTGTGCTCAACTAAACTGAACTAAAGTTAATAAAGTTAAGTTTAGTTGTGCACGTAGAATCGGTACCAATGTTTAGGTATATTATTTTTCTGGTAGAATTTTTTTTTTTTTTGAGTTTAGTAAAAATATTATTTTGCAATACTGACTAAAAGAATATAAGTGTCATCACCCCATGTTTTGCCCGCGGACCCAAGGAAACCAATACATAGCTGAGGAGGGTTGTTGCCCAGCTGATTGTCAAGAGTCTTACAAAGGTGAAAGGCACAAAGGACTATGTTCAATCCTGGCTTAGACCTGGACAGCCGATTTGTTAGTACGTAATGTAAATTAAAAAAAAATTATAAAAAAAGTGTTAGTTACCGTACTCCTCCGAAACGGCTTGACCGATTTTTATGAAATTTTACATGCATATTCAGTAGGTCTGAGAATCGGACAACATCCATTTTTCAAACCCCTCCCCCCCACTGACATTTGTATGGCATAACAACGTTTGCCGGGTCAGCTAGTTATTTTATAAATATTGATAACTATCCGGTCCGGTAGTATCAAGTTGTCTTAAAAATAATTTATTGTTATGAACAATGTGTTTTATTTAATAAAGTGTTTAGACCTGTGAAGCACATAATTTTCTGAAAAAAAAATTATGACTACTTAATTAAAAAAAAATTTCATTTCATTTAATTTTAATATATTTTTTATACGTACTTAAGAACTTCTTTTGATTATGTATTCTACATGATGTAGGCTACTGAAAACTAATATTTTTATTACGTTATTAAATTGTCCATGTCTAGGCCATAAGTCCCTACAAAGTGGTCGATCCCCTTTTATATTAATATTTTTATTTTATACTTTTTTTTTATAAGTTTTCATGTAATTTTCCTACAACGTCCTCTGGTTCCAAGCTAAGCTTATATGCTTGTGTTATGGGTACCAGAATACGGACAGAATACATAAACTACTTTTCTTTTATAAATACATACTTATAATCTATAGAAACACCCAGATGCAGTACAAACATTTGTATGACAATTAGAAATTAGAAATATTAGCTGTGCCCCACAGTTTCACTAGCATACAAACAACACAAATAATTGCCTATCGTGAAAATCGAACCGATGTCCTCTCGGAATACACTTTATGACAATTTAAGACAGTAATTTGTTCCTTAACGATGTTCAGTTTAGCAATTCGACGATTAGTAGCAGGATTATCTTCTTAATCTCTATTTCAAAGCTACTTTAGTTGCACCAGCTGACCAATTTAAGTCATTAATTAAGAGTTATCAGTGGTATAATAAGATCATTATTAACTAATTAGTAGATAATAATTAAGCAGCAGTGTTGTCCGTGTGGAAAACTCGAAACTAAACCCTATGCCAAAACGCTTGGTCAGCGCGTTATAATTAACATTAAAACCTTCTGAAATAAAGGAGGCCTTGCCCAGCAGTGGTACGTCAATGCGCTGTCTAGTTTTCGAATCCCGTTTAGGACAATATTGTTTATGTGATATTGATAAGTGTCTTACAAATTTTTGTAGGTTCTGCTTGTATTTTGGAATTGGGTTGAAACCGCTTTTAAAACTCCATTATTTTGATAGCTATATTGATAGACAGATACAGCATACATATATACGAAAAAATGTAATAAAGTGTGTTAAAATATATAACTTTAGTCAGTTTAAAATCATTTTAATAAAACTGTATTTTATGATAAATGTTTTTAGTAGTAAATTGTTAAGCGTTAATAACGTATTAGCTATAAAAGGTTTCGTGCTTATGAATTGATGAGACTACAATAAACTGACAATAAATTAGTATTTTCTGTATAGCTGGGGTTTATACTAGCTGTTGCCAGCTACTTCGTACGCTTAGAATTTAGAAAATAAACCTTAACAAATTATACAAAAAGTCATCTTCTTGAACCACTCTATCTAATAACACAAACCCTATCAAAATTCGTTGTGTAGTTTTAAAGATATATGCTGATTCAGGGACATACATACAAAAATAACGACTTTATTTTATGACTAGCTGTTGCCCGCAGCTCCGTACGCGTCGAATTTAGAATTTATTTCCGTTTGTCTAAAAAACCGATTTATATTTATTTATTTCCATATTTTTTTTAAATCTTCTGAACGTTACATACTTGCTTAGTTTGGGACCAGAGGACATCACACAGTTTATAATACAAGTTTTTATCCATTGTAGGTTAAAGATTACCCAATATAAATTTAATGGAGCATCAACTTGGTAGTCACGCACGTAAAACGTGAACTTTATTGTGACTTAACGGTACTTTTGTTGAGTTTCATCTGTACTACATGCAGTATGTAAAATATATCGCTTTTGTATAATATCTTTACTACTGCCCGGGGTACTTCCAAATACAAAGGCGGGGTATTAGTAGGCTACACTTGGATACTCTTGAGGGATAAACTCCGAAATGAATGAAAGAATCAAAAAGAAAGAAATATATATTACTACTTTTTAGACGCGTATATTTGTTTTAAATTTTGGCCCGACGTTTCGGAGACTTTGCAGTCACCATGGTCACGGATGAGACGTCGGACGTGAGACGTGAGACGAAACGTCGGGCCAAAATTTAAAACAAATATACGCGTCTAAATCCGTAAAAAGTAGTTTGATTTAAACAGATGAGTCGCGCAAGTGTTAGAAAATATTAAAAATATATTAGTTTTCCTGTCCTGTCATTATTCAGGGTCTGCCCAATACCTACATTTATTTTAGGCTATCCAGAAATCTAAAATATTCTAATTGAATTTGTTAACAGCACAAATCAACTAAATGAAATCAGAAAATATTTCTACGAGTGAATAGCGATATAATATAGTAATCTTTGTGTGTACAATAAAGAGTGAAATAATGAAATATACTTATATATACTACACCACTAAGTGCACTGAGATTTATTTAAGGAATAGTCTAAAACTAAACTTCATAACGTTGGTCAGCGAGTCATAATAGCTCCTTCCATAATTTAAGAGATTCTAAAAAGTGAGATTAACAAACAAATTACAATAATATACGTACATAAGTAATAATGCAAAAAACTATACACGTCGTGGTTTCATTTTAAATGAATCGCACAAGTGTTAGAGAATATAATTCAAAAGCTGTAAAATTTTCTTTGAAACATAAATATTCCAGTATTTATTTCAAAATAATGCAATATTTATACAACCAACCTTTTCTTTGTATGTTAAAATACAACGATAACAATAAGTTAACAGTTTTTGTTAAGAAAATAATATAACAGTGAGCAATAATACGCAAACTACGGGTTCAATATAACTTATCAGTCATATTAAACTGAATTATAGAACAATTCCGAAAGTATTTCATACCTACATCCGGCGAGGTCAACATTTAACCGGAAACGGTAATCGGCGGCCGGAAGTCACCGCACTGTTTATTGTTCGCCTTTATTCCCTAACCACATTATGAATCAGGATTTTGGCTCTAATATTTTCTTTAAATCTAAATGCTCTAGGTTTTCCTGAACCATTAAATATTGTTTACATGACTGTACCAGTTGTCAAAGGAAGCAGATTTTTTTACCAAAATGATTGCAAAACAGGGCCGACCCGACGACAAAGCATTACCATAGCATGCTAGAGACGTCTACAAAATCGAAACTGTCGTGTGAACCTTAACATCACTTTTTTTAAAAGAATATCATACTGTGGTCTGCTGGAATCTACAGTGGTATGTAAATTAGTAATAATGGGTCACATCATTATCAATTTCAATTTATTAACAATTCAAACAATACTTTCAAAATAAAATGGCCTTAAATAGTCCAGTCAAATTACGGCTGAGAATGGGAAAAATAATCACTAAAATACCTAGTTTGGGAATTATGAAGGATCGATCGGAGGGTGTATTCTGAGCTTATATTCCAATTTGAGGGAATCTAGGGAGGTCAGCTCAAGGTCATTTCGATGAAAACGCGTTTAATTCGATATCTCGAGAACGGTTAGTGTTAGGCAAAAAATTGTAGAGACCTTTTCTCTTTTAAATTAAATTTACTAACTTTTTTATCCGAAACTTTTTTGTTTATCATCAATATTTTTCAATTTATTGCTTCTGATAGGCAAAAATTTTACTTTTTTTCCTCCCTTTTTTTATTTTTCGCCATTTTCTCCCCAACCGTTAAATTTTATTAAATTTTACCCGAATATGAAAGTGTTGCTCTTTTAATTATGAACAACTTTATATGTAAACTTTTTTCTGTAATGCCAATACCTTCGGAGTTATATATTACTTTACCGATCGAAATCCGTGCCACTGTCGCAATATCATCGACATCAGTGGGTATTTAGTATTTGAAAGAAATATTAAAGTATTCCATGATCATTTATTAGCCAACTTACCTGTATCAAAAGGTGAATCGATTAAACTATTAAAAAATTGAACTTCATTTAAATATTAAATATTGTAATAATTGAAATATCCTTTCATTAAATAAAATAACAATTTGATGAGCCTCGTGGTTGAGTGGTTTATGTAACGGACTGCTGATCAAGAGGTTGCGGGTTCGATTCCCGCTCGGGACAATCATTTGTGTGATTTTTCTAATTGTCATACAAATGTTTGTACTGCGTCTGGGTGTTTCTATATATTATAAGTATGTATTTACAAAAGAAAAATAGTATATGTATTCTATCCGTATTCTGGTACCCATAACACAAGCATATAAGCTTAGCTTGGGACCAGAGGACGTTGTGTGTAATGTCCGTGAATATTTATTATATTTATTATTTATTTATTTAAATATTGTACTTTTTCAATTTGGGTATTATTTATTCCATTCAATGAGATAATAATGTGAAAGGATTACAAAAAGAAGTAAACGAATAATTGAAACTGTTTCACACATTTATTGATAAAAAAATAGGTCATAAAATTGGTAAAATTAAGTACGCGAGGTCGATGGAAGTGAATCGTCAATATTAAAGGCCCACACTAATGCACGCGACAGTGTGTCTGTGAATACGCGTCGCGACAGTGGCACGGATTTCGCTCGGTAAAGTAATATATAACTCCGAAGGTATTGGCATTACAGAAAAAAGTTTACATATAAAGTTGTTCATAATTAAAAGAGCAACACTTTCATATTCGGGTAAAATTTAATAAAATTGAACGATTGGGGAGAAAATGGCGAAAAATAAAAAAAGGGAGGAAAAAAAGTAAAATTTTTGCCTTTCGGAAGCAATAAATTGAAAAATATTGATGATAAAAAAAAAGTTTCGGATAAAATAGTTAGTAAATTTAATTTAGAAGAGAAAAGGTCTCTACAATTTTTTGCCTAACACTAACCGTTCTCGAGATATCGAATTAAACGCATTTTCATCGAAATGACCTTGAGCTGACCTCCCTAGATTCCCTCAAATTGAAATATAAGCTCAGAATACACCCCCCGATCGATCCTTCATAATTCCCAAACTAGGTATTTTAGTGATTATTTCTTTCGGTAATTTGACTGGACTAAAAATAAGCATTTTACAAACGTCAAAATCTAGATATCTACCTATAGAGAATAAACTCCATGACGTAAAACTTAAGAAATAAAATGTTTCAGGTACGAGGATCCTGTTTACTTGGCACACATTTTAACGCCTTTATAGGACTATTAATAGATTTTACCTAAAGAAAGAGCTTAATCAAAATTAGTTTTGAACTCGAAGCACTCCGTAAGAACGTGACTTTGATCGAAATTAAAGTTGTAATTACGCCTCCACTAAAGTATGTCATAAAGTTACCCGACGTTCTCTACAAACAATATGTGGTGAAAAACCTTGAGAACTATTCTGTGTCACTTTAATGAAAGATTCTTTACGCTAATGGAATCAAATGATCTTACGTTGACCGGGACGTTTACTTTTCTTAAATTAAACCAAAAAGATTTTTTGATCTACTTTCCTATTTATTGCGTAAACAATAAAACTAACTAATTATGTTTCCATAATTGTGAGATACCTAATAATTATAATTTATCTAATAAATTCATGAATCAAAAGAGAAATTCAGAACCAAGCATATGTACAATACATACATACATGCATACATAAATACATATTCAAAAAGAAATAGAAAATTTGACAGAACATAATCAGCTATACCAATATTATAATTTTTTTTTTTTTTAAGTATTCACGGACATAATCAACGTCCTCTGGTCCCAAGCTAAGCTTATATGCTTGTGTTATGGGTACCAGAATACGGATAGAATACATATACTACTTTTTTTTTGTAAATACATACTTATAATACATAGGAACACCCAGACGCAGTACAAACATTTGTATGACAATTACAAAAATTGGTCAAGTGCGAGTCGGACTCGCGCACGAAGGGTTCCGTACCATTATCTACGCAACATAAGGCAACGTTATTAGTATCGAGCAAGAAACGGTAAAAAAATCATGTTTGTTGTATGGGAGCTAAATATTTATTTTATTTTATTTTTAGTATTTTTTGTTATATAAATACATCATCTGTGAAAATTTCAACTGTCTAGCTATCACCATTCTTGAGATACAGCCTGGTGACAGACGGACGGACGGACGGACGGACGGACAGCGAAGTCTCAGTAATAGGGTCCCGTTTTTACCCTTTGGGTACGGAACCCTAAAAATCACACAAAAGACTGTCCCGAGCGGGTATCGAACCCGCGACCTCTTGATCGGCAGTCCCTTACATGAACCACTCAACCACGAGGCTCGTCGAATTATAAATCTGAAGTTTATAATTTATTATTTTGGTTTGTTTGTTTGAACGCGCTAATCTCAGGAATCACGGGTCCGATTTAAAAAATTCTTTGAGTGTTGAGTAGTATGTTTATCGAGAAAGGCTATATAACATCACGCTGCGACCAATAGAAGCGAAGAAGCAATGAAAGATGTTGGTAAAACAGGGCACATTTTCTAAATTTCCACACGTACAAAATCGCGGACAACAGCAAGTTTTAAACAAGCAACACAAAATGAGGCGTTAAAATTAACAGCTTACACATAAAGTTAAGGAAAACTATTATTGAACAAAGCTGAAATCCAATTTGCGAAACTGTCGAAATAGCACAAACATTAATTTATTTCAAACTTTACACAATTACTTATATATTATATGAATATTCAAGTGTAGTCTAATAAAAAGGTCTGTTGTACGTTATCTTAGAAATAAGACTATTTTAAAACTTTTTATAACTAACTAGCTTCTGCCCGCAACTTCGTACACGTGAAATTTAAAAACCAAACCTTAATAATAGCCATTCTCTTGAACCAATCTATCTAATAAAAAAAACCGCATGAAAATCGGTTGCGTATATATACAAAAATACCGACTTTGTTTATAATAAGTACCTTAGCCGGTTCTTCTCAGCGGATTAAAAGTCCTGAACCGGTGCGTGGTAGAGAAAAAAATTTGGACATAAGAGCCTATTTTTTTATTCATTAATTTTTGCAATTGACTTGCTATGCTTTTACTAAATAAACTAAATTATATTTTAGTGTATATGAGCGGGTACTTGAACCCACTACCTTGGAATACCGTTCCGTTGCTCTCCCATCTAAGCTATCACGGTTACCGAAAATATGACTACATAAATGATTTTTGATTTGATTTGACGACCGCGTCGGCTGCTTTTTCAGTCTAAATAAATAACAAATAATTGAATATTTTTTTAAAAACAAGTTTAATCGACTTAAGGTGCCTTTGAAATTTGAGGATTGATTATTAACTTCGCCTAGATAAAAGTTATGAGGTAACAAACATCAATAAAAAACATACAGGCGAATTAAGAACCTTCTACTTTTTTGAAGTCGGTTAAATACACACAATCTTACTACACATCAAACCTCTGATTCTGTAATTAATTGCAACATTTCCGTCAATAATTGCACATTCACATCGCAAACAATAGGATTACTACTCCAACTCCACTGAGCCACTTCCCAAAATGGTCTCAAATACCTGACCACTAACAATTAGGGTTCTGTATAATATGTCCTTTGTGTGTAAGAATGCTTTTATCTAAGACTCTTAGCACTCATTATTTACTTTGTTACTTTTCTTCGGGTCAGGAAGTTATATTTTACTCACACGTTCCGATTGTCTAAGACTTTTTTCTTTATTTGCTGAATATAATATGGAACAGTTTGGCCGGACTTTATGTGAGCTATTTTTCTAGAACGTTTGGAAAAAACAATGAATTTTCATGTTCAATAGGGACAACTGACTATAGATACGCACGCAAGTACTCACATTATAATAATTAACACTATTGCAAAATTATTCAAACATCCAAGAGACAATAAATAAAAACTAAGGAAAGTAAAAAATATCAAAGAAAGTTGATCCATGTTTGTGAGGGGTGAGGAACAGCCCTCCTTTACTTCGGGACGGTCATCTACATCATCATCATCATAACATCTGTTTGTTTAACATTACAATGTTGTGACAATGATCAGTTACTGACGCCATTATGGCGCTATAATGGCGTCATATATGACAAGAGTAGACTACCAAACTTGATAAAATTCGCCATTATGCAATCAGTGACTGACCAATGTCTCTTTACCATTGGGATAGGCAAAGGCTATAAAGCGCTATCTGATGCGATCCAAACACACTTCCTTGGCTTCATTCACACTCATACGTCTAGTTATATATTATGTCTGACAGTTGTAAGTGAAAAAAGTTCAGTGAAAGTTCAATTGAATGGTATCGTTTGTAACAAAAAATTAACAATAGACTACCAAACTTGATAAAATTCGCTATAATGTAATCAACAAATGCAAGAACTGATTGCTTAGTGGCGAATTTTATCAATTTTGGTCGTTTACTGTAATTTTTTTGTGGTTATAATGGTGTCATTGAACGGTTATTGTGACACAATTTATTAGCGGACTTGGGGCCCAGACGTCTTAGCATAAAGCCTAGTTTTCTCTTATAGTAGAATGTTATCTGCGTATATTACAGGCTCTTTCAGCATCCTGGGGTCTGAAAATGAGGTAAAGACACTTGTAATCTTTTATCACGGACAATTTATTGATCCATGAAATGAAGCATTTTAATTTCATAAATAAAACTTTTGAAGCAGTACACAATCAAAATATAAATGACAAAACTTTAATTTATATTTAAAAGTAATTTCAAACCGTAATGGGTAAACAAAACCGCTGTGTTATTTTGTTTCTGATCCTATTGTTACGGCAAATTAAAGGCTTTGTGTTGGACAATTACTTTCATTTAAAATTAAATGATTACACTTTATTTTGGGATGTAAGATATTTCAATATTTATGTATTTGATACCTAATTTTGCGATGACACTCTGGCTCATGGCTAAAAGCGCGTAATAGTGGCCTTAACAAGGTTAATTATAATATACAGTTTATGTATCAAAGATTCAATTTCTTATGTTCTCTGAGCCCTACACTAGTAAAATTTTTGCCTTAGGCCCCAAGGGTCTAATAATTAATCAATCCGTTTCTTAAATAACTGATATGAATAAAATCAATTTGTTTTGTAGTATGTCATTGTGCAGTGGTTTGCGTAAAGAACTGCCTTAAACATGGTTGCAAGTCACAGGAAAATTTTTTGATATTGTATGAACACAAGAATTGGTATTGCGAGAACAGTGTGACTTATTTATAACTAGCTGTGGCCCGCGACTAACACACATAGAATTTAGAAAATATTCCCCGTTTTTACAACATTTTTCACCAATACTTCGCTGCTATTAGTCGCAAAGTTATGATATAATAGCTTAAATCCTTCCTCAATAAATTTACTATCCAAAACTGGAAGCATTTTTTAAAACGGACCAGTCATTCTTGTAATTAGCGTGTTCAAACAAACAAACTCTTCAGCCTTATATTATTAGTACTAGCTGTAGCCCGTGACTCCGTCCGCGTGGAATTTAGAAAATTTTCCCCGTCTTTGCAACATTTTTCACTACTATTTCGCTGCTACTGGTCGTAGCGTGATATTATATATCCTCAAGCCTTCCTCGATAAATGCCCTATCTAACACTGAAAGAATTTTTTTAAACGGCACAGTGGTTCCTGAGATTAGCGCGTTCAAACAAAGAAACAAACTCTACAGCTTTATTATAGCTTTATATATATTAGTATAGATGTCTAAAATTTATTGAAATAGACTGTTGAATTGTATTGTATTTGACAGATAATTTAATTTAAAACAAACACTTGTCTTCTAATATATAAAATTCACGTGTCACAGTGTTAGTTACCGTACTCCTCCGAAACGGCTTGAAAGATTCTTCTCAAATTTTGCATACATATTCAGTAGGTCTGAGAATCGGCCAACATCTATTTTTAAAACCTTTTTTTTTTGTAGTATAGCAAAAAAACGTTTGCCGGGTCAGCTAGTATTATATAAAACAACACGCGACAAATACGATGTTCATAGTAAACTTGTTAAATATAACAATAGAATGACATTAATACAAGCTAAAGTCTGTTGTAAACACATTCAGGTCATAGTGTTGTGTAAGTTTTATCTTGATAGAAACTATTGAGATTAAGTTTGTGTGGCTTGAATAGAACTATATGAGGCAACATTCCACACTAGAAGTTTCATAGTTTTATCACGAGTTTAGTAATTTAACAGAGCTGAAGGCACTGGAGTGTAAGTAGGAATTACATGTTTCAGTTTAAATATTTCTACCATTATAGAGAAAATATTAATAAATAAATGAATTCACACAACGTCCTCTGGTCCAAAGCTAAGCTTATGTGCTTGTGTTATGGGTACCAGAATACGGATATAATACATATACTACTTTTATTTTGTAAATACACACTTTTAATTCGTAGAAACACCCATGAAACATTATTTGAACGTGTATCAGTAATTTAACCAAGTTTATTTCATTCGATTCTCGATCACGTCTAAGCTATTTATAATCACGGCAAGAAATCTACATTCATGGTAATTTTATTCTTTCATATCGTTTTATACAGCGTTTTATATTTAAATTATTTATCTTGATATGTAGAGATTATTGTAAGTATAATGAAAGATAAGAATTTAAGCGTCACAACACATTACTTTCTCGTCAAGTTGACTCTTAGAATAGTAAGAACCAGCTGCGAGTAAAGGATACCAAAAGCCGATAATATTTTTTTTTTTTTGCCTATAGAATGGCAGTCGAGTAAGTGAACATCTTCTATGTCTAAATTACAAGTGTCACCACCCCATCTCCTACCCAGTGTGCTGTAAAAGCCAGATAAGTGACAAAATATAAGCGGTTAATATCTACTGTGAGAGACCTAAAACTCGAAATTTAAACCCTGTGTCAACACGCCTGGTCAGCGCGGCACAGTAGACCATAATCCCTCGCAAAGTGGAGGAGGCCCGTGCCTGCAGTGGCAGTCGAGTAATAGTGGTACCTACTTTATGGGACTGAGATGAAAAAACATCCCAATTCTGTAACTGTAGACTAACGGTCTTATTCATAATGACTTATCGGAGGTTTAAACGGAGATTTTATCGAAGAGATAATAAACGTTTTAGCGTAAAAAGACTATTATGAATAACAAGTTTTGACAATTTTTGCGAAATTATTTTAGCGGAATTTTAAACCTCTGATTAGTCATTATGAATAAGACCATAAATATCTGTGCTTTATCTATCAGTTTGTATAAGCTATCGAGATAATTTTGATTGTATTAGAAAGTGATCAACGTAAACTATTATCAATTAAACTAATTGCCTTTGTAGTAAGTAAATAATGGTACGAATAATATTAATTGTACTATATCACAAGATTATGATATAGACAAATCGTTAGATTATAGGTAGATTAGTTATGATTCTAATAGCTCCAGTGGTACCAATTCTATGTGCACAACTGAACTTAGCTAAAAAATTAAAATCGATAGTGTTAATAACACAGTTTGGCAATGTTAACTGAATTTTCTTACTATAAAAACAATGAACTATAGATTATAGAATATATTTTTTATAAATTTGCACAACGAAATAGCCAATTGGCATTGTTCATATTTTTTTAAAACTCTTAATTCAAAAACCATTTCGGGAAATTGAGTTTCTGATCGCGTACCATTAGTTTTTTTCGGAAAATTTGCTACATTAACGATTATTTTTCCAAAAAAGCAAATGATCTCTATTTGCCCTTGAAATGAAGGACTTTAGTGGTGGAGTTGAAATTGGTCTAATATATCAACTTGGCAACTTTGAAAAGATGTATTGCAATCTGTCTTAAGTCTATCAAGAAAAGTCAATACACAGATTGCGTACAACGATGACGTCACAACATTTAAAATAATACCTTAGAGTATTTTTTTTAAATTCTATATAGTGAATATTTCAATAATATTGAAATTAGTTGCTTAAAATAGTCTACATTTTCTAAAAAAAAATATAAAAACAGCAGGTCAAAAATTATGAACAATGCCAATTAATCAAAATACACCATAGTTGTTTTCTTTTCTTAGTTAAGTTTAGTTGTGCACGTCCACATAGACTTTAATACGTAGAATTGAAACCATTGTCAATTACAATTGAGGTAGACTGATTACGAAAGTAATAAAGTAATTATTAGTTATACGTCTACGCAGATTACTAAATGCTTATTTCAAAAACTAAAAAATAAACTTTAAAATCCTGAATATTGTTTTTAAAATTATTGCGTTGTTATCAGTCCTTAACATATGCGCAAAATTTTAGATGTATCCGATTACTACAATTAAGTGAAAATCACTTTCAAAGATTTCTTTATATAAATTAATACATTGATAGATACATACAGAGACTATAGAACGTCGTCTGCTACGATCTAAACACGCTTTTGAGCTTCATTTGAACTAGTGATTGATCATACATGAACGACGTTTCAAAGTGCTAAGTTCTAGGGCCCTTTTTAAGGACATCGCTGATGACATCAGCATATATTATGTCTTTTCGGGGCGTTAATAAGCTAACAAAAATTACAATTTATCGCATAAATTTATTTAATAACAAAATTTATTTCTATGCTATTGTGGATGAGTAAAAACAAGGCGAGATATTTGAGAAAAAGAACAGATGGTACCAGCGTATCAACTTGTAATATTCTCCATAAATATTGAATATTTATTCGACAAGTGTGTTGTAAGCGAACCAACCTCACAGCACAATGAGGGTCATTTGATATACGTGTCTCGCATACCACGGTAAAATATTAGCATTTCACTTCTATTTTATGCTGACTTTAAAAAGGACGTTATCGATCGATTTTAATATCTATCACCATCGACATTTCTAACTGACTTCAAAAAAGGAGGAGGTTCTCAATTCCCCTGCATGTTTTTTCTTTAATCTAATGTTTCATATCTTTTAACTTTTGACTGAAAGCCATATCCCCCACTTGCAGTAGTCAGATTGATCTGAGATTTTGCACACGTAACAGGGACTGATGACAATACAATTATTAATAAAATTAGCCGCAGTTTTAAGAGTGTTTTTTTTAAATACATGAAATGTTGTATTCATGCGGTTAAAACTCAGCCTATACTACAATGTTATTTGAGAATTTCACTGATATCATATTTGTAAGCAATTTAAATTATTTAAATAAGATCAATATTCCATTTATAACCATATTGCTTATAAATATGCCAAAATAAAATTAATTTAACATCCAATTAACCAAAATTTTACCATTAATTAATTAAGTATAAAATTTTTTGACGTAATCAAGATGCCGATATCAATAATGTTTACAAATACCACTGAAGTAAATTAAGTATTTCTGATTTAGATAATTTTCGAGCAAATTTAATAATTTATCCGTGTGATGACGGATTAAGAATACAAGTGTCACCACCCCATCTCCTCCTAAGGGTGATGTAAAAATCAGCTAAGGGATATTGGACACAGATAACATCCTCTAGGTATGAGTGACAGAAAACTCGAAAACAAATCCTGTGTCAATACGCCTGGTCAGCGCGGCAGTAGTCCATAATCCCTCTTAAAGTGGAGGAGGTCCGTGCCCAACAGTGGGACGTAAATAGGCCGGAGAGAGAGAGCGACCAAAAATTTTGAGAATGGTAAAAATTGAGGATTTCGTTAGAGAAACCGACGCTTAACCAGTTTAGAAACAAAATCGCTTGCATAGAATTACACGCGTTATACCAAAGATCAGGACAAATTGTCAATAATTGCTAAGTGATAATCGTACTTAAGAGTGGCCAAGTGCGGTGATGGATCTTAATCCATTAATCCATGAATACAAGTATCACTACTTAATTTATTTCCAAGGCTGTAAGTCTGCTAAGAGATAATATCGTCAGGGGAAAGGCAACATTACTGAAGCGCCAAAACTGCATTGTTGGGAAATGGATTTTAAAGTTTTATTTTTCTGAAATAAATTCGTTTAAAATTTTGTATTCGGTATATTTTAATCCATTTGTCATTAACCATCCAAAAGTGAAAGAGGCCTGTGCCCAACAGTGGGAAGTTAATGCGTTGGGAAGGGAAGCAGCGGTATCTTCGACTGGACATTGTACATATATTATATTTGTATCACGGATAGGTATATTAGATTGCAATTAGAGGCAAACTCATTAGGGGTTATAAATATGAAACTAATTAGCGTGGGATTAATGAGGATTAATGATGCTTATATAACGACATAAATACATTGTTGTGTTTCATCAATTATATTCATGGCTTAGATTCTAGTTGTTATGTGAATAGGATTAGGCGGCGAAACATTTGTTTATACTTTCGATATTTTTATTGTCGGAATTTCGCAAAACATCTTGGAGGGTTGAGGCTTTTTCTGTTTTTCGGCAATCCTTTTCATCCTGAGGTGGTATATGATGCTACGTAATAAGTTATTCTTCTATATTTATCCGTCTTGTTATTCTACGTTCGTAACTAAAAGTGTCCTTCGGATGTACGCGACGCGGAATCAACTCTTATTTTGTACTAAAAATAACGTTCGGTATTCGAGTCTACCATTTTTGGACGTGAGGCTTAAAAGTCTACAAAAGCTAAAGAATTTTTTTGTTTGAATGCGCTAAACTCAAGAACCACTGCAGCACTGGTCCGATTTGGCAAATTCTTTCAGGCTTGGATAGTACATTTATCGAAGAAAAAGGTTATACAACATCACGCTGATATCAATAGGAGCGGAGTATATGTAAAAAGAATGTTGCAAAAACAAGGAAAGTTTTCTGAATTGCAAGCGTTTGAAGTACAAGTCAAGTCCATTCTAAGGTTGTCTGGAAGAGATCGCAGCTCGCGATAAGACCGCCCTTTGTACCTATTATTAAGTCTAGTAAGTAAGTTCTGTAAATTAATATGGTGTGCAATAAAGAGTGTTTTATTTTATTTTTATTTTATTTTACAAAATAACAGTATCTACTATAACCAAAAAACGATAAACCAGTCTCATTAATAACGTGTGAATTCCTTAATTGTCAAGTGGTTCCTCTAATTACTTTTGTTCTCTAAGCAATAAGTGTAATAATAGAACCACAGAATTACTCATTACGTACAAAGGTAAGCTGATGTCACGTAACACTAATAAAGGTGAAGTGTTATATTCTAATGGAATATTCCATGAATATTCCAACTTGTTCTCGTATTAGACGGTTTGGAATATTTTATTAATCAGACTTATGTTAAAACTAAAGAGTTTGTTTGTTTGTTTGTTTGAATACTCTAATCTCGGAAACAACTGGTTCGATTTGACGAAGTCGTGGGTGCAACAGCTAGTATATTATATAGCTTTTGCCTGCGACTTCGTACGCGTGGAATTTAGAAATTTTCCCTGTTGGCCGCAGCGTGATTTTATATAGCCTAAGGCCATCCTCGATAAATGGATTTACTAACAATATAAAAAAAAAACTTTGATTTTTTCAAATCGGACCAGTGGTTCTTGAGATTATAACGTAGAGTATCAGTATAGATAAGAACATACATAAAAGGTGATTTCGTTTTATAATAAGTATTAAATTAAAGCCAAAACAGAACACTTTACTTACTCGAAGTAAAACAGGCAATGCAAGTATTTAAATGTGCTATTCTTATGTTCAAACTAAACCGAAGCAAACTAGATAAAAGTTGTAATAGGTATGTTTTGACTTGAAAACTTATTGTAAGCAGTAGTTTTAATAAGTTCCTATTTTTACTTATTATAAAACAAAGTCCATGCGTCCGTGTCCGTCTGTCCGTGTGGTGACGGGTTAAGAATACAAGTGTCACCACCATATCTCCTCCCAAGGGTGTTGTAAAAGTCAGCTTAGGGATATTGCACACAAATAACATCTTCTGCGAGACACGGAAAACTCGAAAATAAACCCTGTGCCAGTCTTCTGTGCCACACCTGGTCAGCGTGGCACAGTGGGACGTAAATGGGCTGGAGAAGGGAAAACAAAGTAGCTTTTATAGTCTTTCTCTCTCTAGCCCATTAACGTCCCACTGTTGGGCACGGGCCTCCTCCACTTTGGGAGGGATTATGGTCTTCTGTGCCGCGTTGACCAGGCGTTGTGGCACAGGGTTTACTTTCGAGATTCCCGTCTCTCACAGAGGATGTCATCTCTGTAAAAATATCCCTTAGCTGGCTTTTACAGCTGGCAATGGGCAGGCCACATCGCTCGACGATCTGATGACCGTTGGGGACGGAAGGTCCTCGAGTGGCGACCACGAACCGGACGACGCAGCGTGGGGCGGCCCCCAACAAGGTGGACCGACGATATCGTCAAATACGCCGGGGGCCGCTGGATGCAGTTAGCGCAAGACCGCACGCTGTGGCGTTCTATGGGGGAGGCCTATGTCCAGCAGTGGACTGAGAAAGGTTAATGGATGGCTTTTACAGCATCCTAGGTAGGAGTTGGAGTGGTGACACTTGTATTCTTTGTCCATCACCACGCGGACAAGTTTAAGTCTTTACTATGTATTTATTATAACTAAAAGAAAATTAGTTTATGTAGTATATCCGTATTCTGGTACCCATAACACAAACATATAAACTTAACTTGGGACCGGAGGATGTTATGTGAAATGTTCATTAATATTTATTTATTTATTTATTTTTCGTTTCAAACCAGTAGTTGTCTGTATGTCTGTAAGCGTAAATTGTATGCCTGTGAAATATTTAAAACTATGCCTAGTGATTCAAGAGGACAAGTATTTTTGAGTTTGGTTGTTGAATCTCACGCGTACGCAGTTGCGCGCAAAAGCTAGTAGATTATATTTCTAGGTTTCTTGAATATCATGACTAGTGTTGAAAACAGTATTTTATTATTTCCTATTTTTTCTTAAAAGTAACTACTGCATCTAATAAATTTTAAGATATTTTACAAAGAAGGTGATCACGACATTATGATGTTATAATCGTAGGACCACTATCATACTATCATCACGCAAATTAATGTCAAACGTGGGTATCAAATCTACGTCCCACCTTCGAAGCTTGTTTCCAAGCTTACTCCAACTAGAAAAGCAAAATGCTAGTATTTATGAAATTTGCACCAAACAATCAAGTAAAAAGTTTTCATATGTTTTCCAGTTCAAAATGTATTATGTGCAACAAAATGTTAACGTTATAGGCAACATTTACTTTGTAAATTTTAATTTTGTTTGAAAGTTTGTTGAAGTTCGTTTAATCTTATCGTTTGCTTACTTAGCAGACTTTCTACAATATTCTTACTTGCTCTATGTTTCTTTTTCAATATACGATTAATATTTTGCTAATTAAGAAGCACCTTTGCAATAAATCTGTACTAATATTTTAAAGCTAGAGTTTGTTTGTTTGAACGCGCTAATCTCAGAAACTGCTGAATCTGATTAGAAATTTTTTTCAGTGTTGCATAGTACATTAATTGCATATACATTACTAGTACATTAATAGCATCACGCTGCAACCAATAGGAGCGAAGCCTCAGTGAAATATGTTGCAAAAACGGTAAAAATTTTCTTAATTATTATTTTTCTAATTGTCATACAAATGTTTGTACTGCGTCTGGGTGTTTCTATGTGTTATAAGTATGTATTTACAAAAGAAAAGTAGTATATGTATTCTATTCGTATTCCCATTTAATTACACAAGCATATAAGCTTAGCTTGGGACCAGAGGACGTTGTGTGAAATGTCCATGAATATTTATTTATTTATTATAAAACAAAGTCGTGACTTTTGTATGTATGTATTATGTTGCTATGCTTGGTTGAGAACAGTGGAACGACTTTCCAAAGATCGTGGATTTAAATCCCCCTCGCGAAAGTTACTTTTTCTGCATTATTTTATATTGGTATCAATTCTACGTGCATAACTAAACTTAACTAAAAATGAAAGTTGGTAGTGTCAATATTCTATTATTTTCAATTTTGTTTTACAGGTCCCGGCACGAATCTTGAGCGCTCGGTGGTAGAGTGGGGATCGCTTTGTGCATCGTATACTTCATTGCAAAAAAATGGAGATGATTTACGTTAATATAATTATATTCCGAAATATTTTTTTTACATAATTCATGTTGATGCTTGACTATATTCCACCTGATGGTAAGCGCTAATTAAATTAAAATACTTGTATTATTGTCTATTATTTATAATATCATTTTAGGGATAATAATTGTTTCTAATTAAGAGTAAATAAATATTTACGGACATTTCACACATCTTCCGCTGGTTCCAAACTAAGCGTAATGATACTTGTGATATGGATACCAGATAACGGATATAATACATATACTACTTTTCTTTTGTAAATACATACGTAAGAATCGGAACCATTGTTATCTTAATTGAAGCTAAAGTAATTTATTAATTTTGCAATTGACATGCTATGCTTTTGCTTAATAAATTAAATTACGGTGGAAAAAGTGATTACCGCAAGTGGGACTCGAACCCACGTAATCACTTTTTCCACCATAATTTAATTTATTGTAATTAAAACTAATTTAAACCCACACAAATTCGCAATAACAGCTAGTTATTACATATAAGTTATGTTAGTTATAACAAGTTACGACATGTATTTTCTGTAGAGATGTTACGAATACCTATTGAAAATAAATAAATAAAAAAGAATAAGTACATTTTTCACTACAATAGGGGTCAACGTTTCTTCCATCCCTAAGGTCACATGTCACACTGTCATGACTAGTCATTAATCGTCCTGATAAAAAACACCTCTTGGTAACAGATATACAAGATTAATGGTCAAAACAAAGAGCTGCAGCTTATCTTCTTACAGTGTCAGTGCGAAACATACTCGTGGTGTATGGTTTAACCGAAAGTTAAAATAATGCAATTTACTGATCATAGGGTTTCGTAGAATAAAGAAAGCTCTATAAAAAATTACTACAGTGTACGTCTTTTTGCTTACTAAATTTCTTTTACTCATTAGTGACTGAAGATAGTAATTTAAAACTCATACTCATATCAATACAGTCCCAAACTGCAGAAAATATAATCAACTTTCTAGATGTACGCATTTAGAAGATATGACAAAATAGCATTTTCGAAGTTTTTGGACTAACACTAGGGAATTAAAACCTACAGGTTACTTTCCGTTGCCTAAAACCTCATTTATCACTTAATACCATTTTTGAAGATTTGCGACTAACGAGGGGAATAGGAAATCAAAACTTACGGGTTACTTCCCATTGCCCTAAACAACAACAACATCGAAATTTCTTTACTAAGGCACAAGTACCACAATACATATATACAAAATATAATAAATATATATACAAAAGACTTGAAGTTAGGAATTGACCAAGTATAGTGTTGATATATCTCAACTTTGCGTTTTAGCGCACAGGATGGTATTAAAAATAAGTACTTAGTTTAAAATTACATTAAAACTTAGATATTTGTCGGTCTAAGATCAAAACTGTTTTTGCGTGCCATACATAATATTTGCATAAAACATGAGTACATATTATGTACTCATGTTTTATGCAAATAAATCATTCATTCATTCATTAAAAAGATTCTGAAAATAAAGTAATACACAGCTGCAGTAGACTACATAGAGTAAATGCATGATTAATTCTCTGAATAAGTTTTGCACTGCACTGTATTTTTCCACAAGCTCAGGATACAAAAATAGCGGTAATAACCCGTATAATTGTAAATAATTGTAATAATTACAAGTTCAGTTAAACGTAAAGTTAAACGTAATGAATGCTCATATAAAACCACTGGGAGCGTTATATTTCAAACAATAAAGCGCGCAGTGAACGCGTCGCTTCCTGCGACGAGCGGAAAATTACAATGTTTCCGTTCAACAGTTACTGTGGTTGTCACAATCAACTGAATTTCACCTACTGATAGTTTTCGATTTATTTATTTACAAGCATTCATCCCGCGACTTGATCCACCTTACATTACTCAACATTCTTATGTATCCCAATATACCAATAATAATAAACCAGACGAGTTCGTTTGTTTGTTTAAACGCACTAATCTCAGACAACACTTCCGATTTGATTGATTGATTGATTTGATTGATTTGATTTTTATGATTATTATTTGTTAAGGACCTACATCAATATAATCGCCGTACATATTAACACAGCCAGTAGGCACAGAAAATGAAGAATTAGGGATACTTTTCCTATTTACTCAAAATCTACTAAATATATTTTAATTCTGATCGACGTGTTTCTATACATAATAGTTACCTATGTTTTTAAAGTTATTTCATTAGTTAATACGCGATAATAGACCGACAAATAAAAATAAAAAAAATGGTCAAGTGCGAGTCGGACTCGCGCACGAAGGGTTCCGTAGCATTATATATGCAACATAAGGCAACGTTATTAGTATCGAGCAAGAAACGGTAAAAAAAATCATGTTTGTTGTATGGGAGCCCCCCTTAAATATTTATTTTATTTTATTTTTAGTATTTGTTGTTATAGCGGCAATACAAATACATCATCTGTGAAAATTTCAACTGTCTAGCTATCACCGTTCTTAAGATACAGCCTGGTGACAGACGGACGGACGGACGGACGGACGGACAGCGAAGTCTCAGTAATAGGGTCCCGTTTTTACCCTTTGGGTACGGAACCCTAAAAATTAGAGAGGTTGTTTCGCCAAGATTTTCTATCGAGAAAACTTTTTTCATTAGCGTTTCTGAGTTTATGCGATCCTAGATCATATATTGAAAAAACATATACCTACTTAAAATAAATTAGAGCTCTAGCCATTCAATCTAAAGAAACAATGAAAACTTCGTACATAGAAAAATGCACGAAGCTATTTTGGTATCCTCTTAAAGCATTAACTTATATACACTCTGTTAAATTTTCAGCTCTTTAGCAGGGGCGTAGCGTGTCTTGGTGGGGCCCCGTATAAAAATTTATTTGGGGGCCCTTATGAAGGGTAAAGATTTCACACAAAAGAAAAATAAATAATAAATAAATAAATATTCATGGACATTTCACACAACGTCCTCTGGTCCCAAGCTAAGCTTATATTGCTTGTGTTATGGGTACCAGAATACGGATATAATACATATACTACTTTTCTTTTGTAAATACATACTTAAAATACAATACATAGTAAACACCCAGACGCAGTACAAACATTTGTATGACAATTAAAAACATCACACAAATGATTGTCCTGACCGGGAATCGAACCCGAAACCTCATGATCGGCAGTCCGTTATATGAACAACTCCACCACGAGGCACGTCGTGAAAAAAAAATGTGTGCATAATATTTCTGAAATAATAAAAAATTAGGAAAGTGTTTATTAATTTTTGCTTACGCACGTCGGGGCCCTCCCTGGCCCGGGGGCCCCGTATAATTGATACGGCTGATACGGTGGTAGCTACGCCCCTGCTCTTTAGCTATCACTGTTCGAGAGATACAGCCTGATGACAGACGGATGGCCGAAAACCTAAAAAGTAAAAAGAAATACGCTATAAGCGTATTTCATAATTGATTCTGAAAATCCTTTAAATATTTGAGTTATTTTTTATCTACTAAGGTGTTTTCATCGCGTGTATGTATGTTGTATAGTACATAGTTTAATATGTGAAATATGATGTCAGCTTTGTTGCACGTGAAGTACATATTAGCAGGTCATTCACCTTATATTCGTTTTTATTTACTCGTCTATCCGTCTATAGTTCTGTACAAAAGAATAATTAAATTGTTTAGATCGTAGCAGGTGGCGCTCTCTAGTGTCTGCCTATCCCCATTGGAGAAGGGCGTGATGATACGATTATAATGATGAATAATTAAGAATGTTGATACGTGGCAAAAATTTGTGCCTTTTTTAGAAAATCAAAGTAGAAAAAGCTTTCACTTGGGATCAGAGGAGGTCATATGAATTTTTATTTATTGTTAGTATGTTGGTATTGATCTAGATTACGTTCACTTTGAGAATTTTACTTTTTAAACTACTTTTCTTTTTGTAAATGCATACTTATAATATATAGTAAACACCCAGAAGCAGAACAAACATTTGTATGACAATTTTATTATAAAACTAGCTGACCCGGCAAACGTTGTTTTGCTATACTAAAAAAAAAAAAGGTTTGAAAAATAGATGTTGGCCAATTCTCAGACCTAATGAATGTGCATGTAAAATTTCATAAAAATCGGTCAAGCCGTTTCGGAGGAGTACGGTAACTAACACTGTGACACGCGAATTTTTTTATATATTAGATATCACACAAATGATTGTCTCATCCGGAATTGAACCCGCGACCTCGTGAACGGTAGTCTATTAGATGAACCACTAGACCATTCTCACACTCCTGATACAACAATGTATAATATTATTGAAAAAAAAATGAAAAAGAAATGAAGAGAATAGAAAAAAAAATCCATGGAGTTTCTTGTTGTTCTTCTCCATAGGATTCGCGTTTGGAACAGACACCTAGTTTCTGACGTTTCAAAAGAGATTGAAATAAAAAATTTTGACTTAAAAAATGTTGTTATAGTTAATCTTCATAATTATTTATGATCTAATTTGAGAGCTAACATAAAATATACTGAACGTTTGTATACACTAAGTAAGAGAGGAATCTGAGATGGTATCGTATCGTGAACAATTCCAACCCATTAGGCAGAAACCCTTTTAGATATGAGCCTTTGGTAACAACTGATTGAATTCTGTGTTCTATTTGTGTAGCCGATACGTTTGTATTCTAACTCAGTTTTTCCTTTAAATTATTTAACGTTGATGTATTTTCGTGATGTATTTACAAGCAAGTTTGGATCTGATTTAGTAAATATCTATAATATAAGTACCTATAAAAATCAATTGCCGTTCGTTAGTCTCGCTAAAACTCGACAAAAGCTGAGCCGATTTTGGTGATTTTGGTCTTGAAATATTCATGAGAGTCCAGGGAGGGTTTAAACGGTGACAAAATATATGGGGATCTGAAATTCCACACGTGCAGAGTAGCGGGCATCAGCTAAATTAAAATAATTATGTTATAGAAGTGTCGAACAGTTTTAGTTTTTAAATAATTCTTACTTCAAACAAGCTATAGTAGGATTTGAAATACGGGCCGAAGTGCTATCGAAACTTTTTGAACATTTTGCACAACTCTTACCCAGGGCTATCTCTAACATGTTCCACATTTTTTAAGACAAAAAGCTTTGAATCTACAAAATTTTAAAACTACGGTACCTAATAACATATATTTTATGGCAACTTTCGTGAAAATATAAATAAATAAATATTCATGGACATTTCACACAACGTCCTCTGGTCCTAAGCTAAGCTTATATGCTTGTGTTATGGGTACCATAATACGGATATAGTACATAAACTACTTTTCTTTTGTTAATACATACTTATAATACATAGTAAACACCCAGACGCAGTACAAACATTTGTATGACAATTAAAAACATCACACAAATGATTGTCCTGACCGGGAATCGAACCCGAGACCTCGTGAACGGCAGTCCGTTATATTTACCACTACACCACGAGACCCGTCAAATATATATAGTTAACTAGAGGTTGCCCGCGACTTCACTAAGCAAACGGGTCCCGCTTACGGCAATCACTTTTTCCACCATAATTTAATTTATTAAGTAAAGCATAGCATGTCAATTGCAAAATCAATAAATTACTTTAGTAATGCTTCGCTCTTATTGTTCGCAGTGTAATGTTCCCATAGTCTTCCTCGATAAATGTACTATCCAAACTGAAAGAATTTCTCGTATCGGATCAGGCGGTTCCTGAGGTAAGCGCGTTTAAACAAACAAACTATTCAGCTTTATAATATTAATATAGATTAAATTGATAGATTTACCACAAATTTTTATGATTTAAACAGTAACTTATATTATTAAAGTTTGATTACAAGATTCTGTGAAACAGTGCCCACAAATTTTTTTAGACCAAATTTAAAATAACTATATTAACATATTATTTTATTTTATCTACAAAACCAAAATCTTAGTGAAATAGCAGAAATGTAGTCTTTGTCTCTTGAATAGGACAAATAAATACAAATAAAATACTAGTAAGAAACTTTATTACCTTATCCACATTAATTAATGATGGCCCTAAAAACTGTGACTGTTGTTAGATAATAGTCAAATAAGCTACTTTTAGAAGCACTATATTAAGTTTTAAGCAAGTGACTTGATCATGAATTTAAAACCTATTATTAAGATACCGATTCTATGTCCACAACAAAACTATTCGAAAAAAATTAAAATGAATAGTGTCAATAACACAAGTCGGCAATGTTAACAGTGTTTTTTTTTAAAAAAAACTACTTTTTACGGATTTAGACGCGTATATTTGTTTTAAATTTTGTCCCGACGTTTCGGAGACTTTGCAGTCACAGAGACTCGTCAATCTCACCCGTGATCATGGTGAATCAAAATCAAAATCCGTAAAAACTAGTTTTATTTAAACAAATGAGTCGCGCAAGTGTTAGAGTTAAATATTAGAGCATTTTTTATTTAGAAAATCTGAATATTATAGACTAATGATTTTAATTAATTAAAATGTGCACAAGGAAATAGCCAATTTATTTTAATACGTAAAAACGCCTTAGCTGTTTTCATTTTTCATTAGTCTTAAAACCAGGTCGAATTTAGAATTTACCGATACACGAAAGGCTATCAATATAAACGTTTTGGCAGCCCTAGCTTTTCACAAGCTTTGTCTGTTCAAGTGCGATACCATTCGATCTCTGTTCAAACAAACACTCAGTTTCATTTTTGTTACTTTATTGACTAAGATAAAAACATATCGATACCACGTGCAATTGTTTCTGTAAATATAAAAGAATAGAATTTGTACTTTCTATAGTCTAAAGAAAAACATAACAAATTATGCAAAAAAAACATTCTCTTGAACCACTACATCTATTAAATAAACTGTGCCGAAAGCCATTGCATAATCTTGAAAAAAGACATGTGCCACTCGGGGACTGCCACGGTAAATCTATTGCATAGCATTTTTTATCAACTTATGCAATTATAATGATTTATTTATTTTATTTATGCAAGAATCTAAATATGTACCATAAACTAAAATAAGATTAATAATCCTTATTTACTGATGCTTACATCTGTCCATTGTGGTAATTATGATAAAATAGCGACTGTCCATCAAATGTCAATAAAATAAAATAAAAATTATTTTACATTATTAAAATCTAAAATACTCTGTTATATGAACATTTAGGATATAGTTATGTTGTCGATTCAAAATCTTTATTTTAATACGCTGTTTAATTTGAGGAAGGCGCTTACCCTTGGTATCAACAGAATGAAATAAATTGCGGGGCGAAGAGGGGATTACCCATGCGCAGTAGCGTCGATAATGGTTTCTTTCATTACATTATTTTCGTTACGAAATTTCTGGATTCAGTCTCCACGCTCAAGGCCCGCGATAGAAGCTATGCAATAGCTTAAAAATGTAAGCTCACATGCGGAAATACATACAAAAATAACGACTTTGTTTTATATTAAGTAAAGATTATTTAACAGAAATTCTATATTATTCTTACATCATACCTTTATACAATATCTAAACAAATTAACAAAATTTTCATTAATTATGAAAAGCGAGGCATACCGTAAACAGAATACAATAAACTGCAAACATCTCGGTAACTTCACAAGCTCCATTTATTTAACGACTTCGCAATGAGATGTGGATAATACTTAGAGTATTGAAACAACTGGAGTAGTTAGTAACACATGCAGTTGTATTCGGCAAAAATTTATAATACCGCATCGGTGGGGCGCTAATGTAACGCCACAGATAACATTGCTCGTTTCTTTCTATAGAAAGAAACGAGCAATATAGTTAAAACAATAATTTTGCTACTTTTGCTACAGATCACCCTCAATATATTTCGCACGTACGTGTGGTGACGGATTAAGAATACAAGTGTCACCACCACATCTCCTCCCCAGGGTGCCATACAAGTCAGCTAAGGGATATTGCACACAGATAACATCCTCAGTGAGAGACGGAAACCTCGAAACTAAACCCTGTGCCAACACGCCTGGATAGCGTGGCACAGGAGACCATAATCCGTCCCAAAATGGAGGAAGCCCGTGCCCAACAGTGGGACGTGAATGGGTTGGAGAGAAAGATATTTTGCACGCAAAGCGTTCAACACCGAAAGTATCCGCTATCCTCACATAGATAATGCATGAGAACTAGGCGTGTGATTTTTCTAAACCTTCCCACCATTCCATCAACTAAATTTTATTATTTCATTTCATTCTACCCCCCAACCAGCGCCTTCCTCCAACCCTCCAACGTTGGTGCGTTTAATCGTGAAATTTTAGAAGTGTAGGTAACGCAAGTAAATAAAAAAAATTGGTCAAGTGCGAGTCGGACTCGCGCAGGAAGGGTTCCGTACCATTATCTATGCAACATAAGGCAACGTTATTAGTATCGAGCAAGAAACGGTAAAAAAATCATGTTTGTTGTATGGGAGCCCCCCTTAAATATATATTTTATTTTATTTTTAGTATGTATTTGTTGTTATAGCGGCAATAGAAATACATCATCTGTGAAAATTTCAACTGTCTAGCTATCACCGTTCTTGAGATACAGCCTGGTGACAGACGGACGGACGGACGGACGGACAGCGAAGTCTCAGTAATAGGGTCCCGTTTTTACCTTTTGGGTAAGGAACCCTAAAAAGAAAAATAAATAAAAAAATCTTTATGTTTTTCAAGACACTACAATAAAAATACTTATTTTATTGTAGTCAAACCACCCCAGTAATTTAATAATAATACTTGTGTTGAGGTCACCCTGCACTTCCCTTAAAATTACGTTTACATTATATTGAGACTAAAATTTTACAAGACTTTCTTTACAATTATAATTATTTTAGGTAAATACAATTAAATATATTGTACCTACTGTAATTTCATTGGTCCCTGTACCAAACTAGCCTCACGCACTCTAAGAGAGAAGACTGTCCATACACTTTGGGTATAAGCATTGCTTTTCCTTATCTCATAGATATAGATTTATAAATGACATTGTTACATGTTTGACAAATAAATATATTCTATTCTATTTAGTCGTAACTTTTTCCGTGGTGGCCTGATATAGTGGCGTGGTGCCTCCTGTTGGATAAATGCTCTAAGGTATAATGCCATTTCTGTATATAGAACGATATGAAAATAAATGTACGTATTTTTGTTCCATTCATCTTATTCAAATGAGATTTGAGATTCGTAAAATAGGACTTTACGTTAAATTAGAGTCCTTTTAGCGTAGTTAACAGAGGCACTGTTATCAGTATATGACGTCGTTAGATACATTCCTAGTCTATAGAAGTTTTTTATTAAAATAATTAATAGATCATCGTATTGTTAGAGATCCGTACCAAACGGTAAAACGGTCCTCATTACAGAGACTCTACTGTCCTCTGCCCGTCTATATCAGGCTGTATCTCAGGAACAGTAATAGCTAAAGAAGTGAAAATTTTACAAGTGCTGTAGTGCTGTTGATTCCTACTATAACAACAAGTACCAACTTCCGAAATAAAAAAAAATATTAAAGGAGGCTTCCGTACAATACATGTTTTTGGTGTAGCATGATAATGCCCTTGGATGACATAATACATCTTGTCCAAATCGAATTTGTATTTGGAGGGTTTTTGTCTAAAAAAATAAAATATGAACATTTCTAATGAACTTAATTTCAAAGCCAACGTTGTCTACACAAAGTTGGTGAACTTTGTTAGAAGTTAAACATATTTATAGTAAAACAAACAGAAAAACTGACGTAAATTATTCGTAAGCAAGGTGTTTTGCATTACGTATTCATGTAAAAAAAATTAGTAACTTTACATGTAAAAAGGTTAGATTTACAAGGTTAAAGTATTTTAAACACGTGGTTGCAGCTTTCCCCTTTTTTGCAACATTTTTCACTGATGCTTCCCTCCTATTTGTTGCAGCATGATGTTTTATAGCCTATAACCTTCCTCGAAAAATGTACTATCTAACACTGAAAGAATTTTTCTAATCGGACTAAGTAGTTTCTGAGATGAGCGCGCTCAAACATACAAACATGATCTGAAATTTTTCACACGTAATAAGGACCGATGATAATGTCTTAATTTCAAAAATATGCTAAGGATTTTTAAGCGTGGATTTTCGTCCTTGTATTAAGCAAATTTTACCATGGAATATTACATCACATTTATCGGCTCAAATAACTCACTCATCTTTAAGCATACCATACAGTTTAAGACTGCCTAAAGTTATGGCCTTTCACAATGTCCAACTAAACTACTAAATCACTCGAAATCGTTTCTTCAATGCACGATCGAGTTAAATCTACATATTTCAAAAGACTTCGTGTTAATAGTAGGTAAGAATTTAACTCTATTCAAGTATTACTTTCAATTCATATGCTACTTTGCTGTATTCAATACTGATATTTAATGGAAGCTTTGCTTAAATTTCAAAAAGTTAGGTTAGGTTTTTAATATAGGACTATTCAACACAGAATTTCCAAATCGGACCAGTGACTTCTGAGATTAGCCCTTTCAAATAAACAAACTTTTCGGCTTTATGATAGTAGTATAGATTCCATCCATCAGCCTCTCCCCGTCCACTGTTGGACATAGGCCTCCCCCATAGAACGCCACAACGCGCGGTCCTGTGCCGCCTGCATCCAGTAGTATAGATTATGACTTTTTAATTAAAACAGCGAGTCACGAACTATCCTACGAAGTCACTGAACACTTTCATTAAATCCTATAAATATGGTTATTAATAGGTGAAACTAGCATTACATTTACATTAGTATTATTTAGTTCGGTTGAGAAATTCAACAATAGTGGAAAGGATCATGGCTCACCTCTCTACGGATATCCGCACCCACTACAATGGACGTTGACGCTTTGATCGTATAGACGAAGTAAAGGGATAAGCAATGATTAATAGAACCATGCAAATTGTAACCTGAAGTTTCCTGATGAATTGTTCGTTTTAGAAATTACTATGCGTATTTAAACATAGTTATGTATCTAAGGTTTATGTACATGTATAACTTTTGTAAGTCATATCGACTGTTTTTTAGTAGTCTCTTATCAATTGAAATGAATAAATAAAACGAAATGAAGGTCATTTAATCATGTAGATACATTTTTAGCGAACATTATGTGCTTATGACGAGACCAAATTTTTTTTTGGACTTTTATTATGTACCTATCATAAGAGACTGCTAAAAAATAGACAAATGCTGAAATGACTGGCCTCATAGTACAGTGGTTGACCTCATAGTTAAGAGGTCACGGATTCTATTTTTACACATTACAATAATAATTATTTTTGTAACGTTTATTTTTGTCACTTATACATTTGCACTGCGTCTGGTTTTTTTTTCATCCAGTATGTGTTTATAATAACATATTATAAAAAGGTATTTAAAAAAAAATAGAACCGACTTCAAGCCCCTTTGAGATTCGAGGGTTTTCCGCGATTTCTTAGGAGATAAAGATACTTAAATTGTGTTATTGTATATTCTGGTACTGCAGCAATAAACGTTTTCTTTCTTTCTTTCTTTCTTTCTATAACTATCAGATGCTGACCTGGTGCCAAGGTGATCACACGGGAACTACCCGTTTTCAAATAAAGAAAGAGTCATTAAAATCGCTTCGCCCAGTTAAAAGTTATGACGTAACAGTCGAATTGAGAACTTCCTCTTTTTTTGAAGTTGGTTAAAAAGTACATAGGTAACTCAATTTTGGTATTCTTAAGAAAATCAAATAAGCTTATCTTGCGAGCAGAGGATGTTATATGAAATATCCATACAAATACTTAACCTGTTGAAAATGGCGTAGGGTACCTATTTAGTTGTAAGGTAAAAATTCTGTATGTTAAAAATAAGATAAGTTTACACAACGGACCTTTTAACGCCTACATGTCTACTAAAAGTCGTTTATATCGGCAATATGGGCTACAAAATGACGTTAGCAATTCGGTCAAAATCGGCGAAGGGTATGCTTACTAATTGATTTTTGTACCCACGTAAAGAACCCTTGACGTAACGGCTACGTAGAAATTTTCAGAGAATAGACAAATTTTTAGTTTGAATATAAATTTTAAGGTAATATAAATTTTGTGAAATACAATTAAGGGCACTCCCAAAAATGTATTTAAACCCCAAACAGACAAACAGATGGACTTTCTTACCTTTTGACTAAATAATTTTGGTCAAACCTAGAATAATATCCTGATTGTAGTCATTGAAACTTAAAATTCAATTTATTTAAAATAGGATTATTCGAACTTTTATTAACAAGTCAAAAAAAATGCTTTATTTTTACTTTGACTTGTACTCCTTTGTTTTTGGTGTAAATAAAATGTTTATTATTTACAAATAAATTGCACAATACATTTCCCATACATGTACATAACTTTAATAATGTACTTAGTCCAAAAACTAAAATTGGTCAAGTGCGAGTCGGACTCGTGCACGAAGGGTTCCGTACCATTATCTATGCAACATATGGCAACGTTATTAGTATCGAGCAAGAAACGGTAAAAAAATCATGTTTGTTGTATGGGGGGCCCTTAAATATATATTTTATTTTATTTTTAGTATGTATTTGTTGTTATAGCGGCAATAGAAATACATCATCTGTGAAAATTTCAACTGTCTAGCTATCACCGTTCTTGAGATACAGACGGACGGACGGACGGTCGGACGGACAGCGAAGTCTCAGTAATAGGGTCCCGTTTTTACCCTTTGGGTACGGAACCCTAAAAACACGCTTGAAAGTCCTGATGATTTCTTTTAATTATTGCGTTGTCATCGATACTTAATGTGCAAAATTTTGGATCCATCCGACTACAAAAAGTGGGTGAAAATTAGTTTAAAAAATTCTGTTACATAGATACTGTTACATACATTTATATTTATAGATAGATACGTACCGAACTAACTAACTAAGCAATGGCATTTTATAAATCTTTTTACCTGAATTTAGAATTTTAAATATCTTATCTTATGACAAATATCATCTAAGTTGAATGTTTCTTTGTTCATTAAAAGAACAATACTGCGAGAATAGACGATTCACATAAAACAAGCGACAAATGAAATAATGGCCTGATCCAGTTTCTATTATTGAAGAACAAATAAAAAGCGTCATAAAAATCAACACAATTACTGTTTTTATTTCTAATAAAATTGGCACATTTGCGAGGACACAAGAGTGATAAACAAAAATGTTACTAGGGTATTCTGGAGTTATTCTACTAGTAACCAGTATGTCCGGGAACTTCCTGGAGATACTGGATCCCCTCAAAATGTCGTAGGTTTGAATACCACTTATTCCATTCCAAAACAAAAAAAAATCTATTTTGGAGGATGAAGATAATATTTTCAAAGTAAATTTTGTAAAAATTCATCATTATTATCATCATAACTTCACTCCTCTCTCCCAAGGAGGTAGGCAGATACTATAGTGCGCCATCGGCTTCGATCCAAACATTCTTCCAGGGCATACTTCTCATACACTCATACATTTGGTCATGCATGCCAAAATGAAATTGTTATTAAGACTTAATTATTTTTTCACTATTTATACGAATCATAAGTCTATCTTAATATTACTTCCTGATGCCCGCTACAGCGTACGCGTGGAATTTTAAATCCCCATATATTTTGTCATAAACTTTCCCTGGACTTTCACGAATATTTCAAGACCAAAATCACCAAAATCGGCAAAGCCGTTCTCGAGTTTTAACGAGACTAAAGAACAGCATTTTTTTTAAATAAGATTACCTATGTCTATGTCATGTTAAAAACATAGTCGTATATTTCTAAATAGGTACGTTTTAATTTATACTTATAGGCTTGAGTTATTTTAAATTAATACTAACACTTTGATATATTTAATATACTTTGTTAGTTTGATGTCAAATCAAAGTTACAAACACCCACTACTATTTATAATTTAGACATTGTATATAAATTATTTTATCATACATAATTATTCTAACAAAGCTTTGTTCAAAACCACAATTTTCATCTGGTAAAATTCAATAATTATAACTATATTTGCTCCTCTTTTAAGAGCATTGACTTCTGTTGCCACCAAAAATATGTGAAGGTAGATTGCAAAACAATTTGAATTCATTATAAAGGTCGATATTGTTTCCTGAAATAACGAAATGTATTCACTAACTTACTGACAAAAAATGTTTCACAGATCGACAAACAGAGACAGAAGTGATCCTAAAAGTGTTGTATTTTAAACCGACTTCAAATAAGGAGGAGGTTCTTAATTCGTCTGTATGTTTTTTCCTTTTTCATACAGTATTTTGGCTAACACATACTTCTATGTATTTCACACATGCATTTGATATTTACAATTGTTAAGTATCTGATTCAAGATGCCGTAGAAAGGCATACTCTGATCTTATTAGTGATGTCAGTTAACAGCTTCCGGTGTGTAGCACATAAAATTATCGTGCATGTATAAGCCAATGTATAAGATTAATTGACGCATAGGAATTATGTTAGAATCGTAGATGTAGAAGACAGCGTTCTGTATGTCTCTGCCCATCCCTATTGGCAACATGCCTGAGAGTTAATAATAACGTATGTATACATCATCTCTCTTCTCTCTGTGTGTCAGTCTGTAAGCCCATAAATCTCCCACTGCTGGGTATGAAACTCCTCGACCTTGGAAGGGTTTACGGTCCACTGTGCCGCGCTGACCAACCATATTGACACAGGGTTTATTTCCGAGATTTGTATACAATATCCCTTAGCTGGCTATTAGTGCACGTGGTAGGGGAAAAGGGGGTTTAACCTGCATTTGACGGGCCTCGTGGTCTAGTGGTTCATATAACGGACTGCCGTTCACGAGGTCTCGGGTTCGATTCCCGGTCAGGACAAATATTTGTGTGATGTTTTTAATTGTCATACAAATGTTTGTACTGCGTCTGGGTGTTTAATATGTATTATAAGTACGTATTTACAAAAGAAAAGTAGTATATGTATTCTATCCGTATTCTGGTACCCATAACACAAGCATATAAAGCTTAGCTTGGGACCAGAGGACGTTGTGTGAAACGTCCATGAATATTTATTTATTATTTATTTATTTATTCTTAATCCGTCACAAAACAGACTGTATACAGCATATTGGCTACTTAAATACAGTAATAACACTCCCGCAAAATAGTGTGTATGTTTAAAACTGCGATGCACTTCGTACCACACATCAGTTAATCTTCAACATGCATTAGTCGAGTCACTCCAGATAATATATTATGAACATACATAGCAGCTGGTGTTTTAAGTTTTAGTTTAACTGAAATTATAATACAAGTTTTTTTACTGGACATTGTTCGGTGTTGTGTGTAGATTTCATCATTTTAAACTCTTTTCCTATGCCACAAGAATTTGAATGAAAATCTTTTACCACCCTGACATATTCAACGCAATATTAAATAATATTTCGTTAACGTTATAGAAAAACAATAATAAAATTAGCTCTTTTTACAAAAGAATAAAATCTTCAGACGACACAATCAAATAAAAACACGACGAAAAATTTGCAAGATGGTTGACCACAAACAGTTCTCTTTGCCATAAAGTTAATACAATGGTATAAGTTTATATAGAAAGCTAAAAAGATAGAAAAAACTCTTTCAGTTGAGGATGTAAATCTTCATTTCCATTTACGCGGCACGTTTTCTTGGCTTTGTTCATTGAATAGAGGCTTATCTGTAGTCTGTATAGCTGTAGACTACTCTAATTCGTATTCAATCTGCAAACTCTATTGTATTTTCGTATTAGCGGTACACTGTATCAATGTGGTAACCGCAAATGGAGAATATCTAGGCAGTAAGTCAAGATTTATGCAAAAAAAAAATATTCATGGACATTTCACACAACGTCCTCTGGTCCTAAGCTAAGCTTATATGCTTGTGTTATGGGTACCAGAATACGGATATACGACATAAACTACTTTTCTTTTGTAAATACATACTTATAATACATAGTAAACACCCAGACGCAGTACAAACATTTGTATGACAATTAAAAACATCACACAAATGATTGTCCTGACCGGGAATCGAACCCGAGACCTCGTGAACGTCGAAAATAGATCAGACATAATTATAAAATCTATACTAATATATCTGTTGCCCGCAACTTCGTACGTAAAATAGAGAACAAACTCTCAAAAATTTTAGAATAAAAGCCATCCTCTTGAACCACTATATCTATAAAAAAAATACGCATCAAAATCCGTTAGGTAGTTTTGAAGATTTAAGCTTGCTCTATGTAAACCTAAACGATTATCTTCAACATAACATGACATTCATACAAAAATAACGACTTTGTTTTTAGGGTTCCGTACCCAATAGGTAAAAACGGGACCCTATTACTGAGACTTCGCTGTCCGTCCGTCCGTCCATCCGTCCGTCTGTCACCACAGTTGAAATTTTCACAGATGATGTATTTCTATTGCCGCTATAACAACAAATACTAAAAATAAAATAAAATAAATATTTAAGGGGGGCTCCCATACAACAAACATAATTTTTTTTACCGTTTCTTGCTCGATACTAATAACGTTGCCTTATGTTGCATAGATAATGGTACGGAACCCTTCGTGTGCGAGTCCGACTCGCACTTGACCATTTTTTTATAAGTAATGATTATAAAACTGAAGAGTTTGTTTGTTTAAATGCGCTAATCTCAAGAACCACTGTTCCGATTTGAAAAATTCTTTCAGTGTTAGATAATACATTTATCGAGAAAAGCTTTCGGCTATGTAACGTCACGCTACGACTAATAGGAGCAAAGCAATAGTAAAACTTGTTGCATAAATGGGGGAAAATTTTATAAATTGTACGAGTATGAAGTCGTGTCCGTGTGGTGACGGATTAAGAATACTAGTGTCACCACCCCATCTCCTCCCAAGGGTGCTGTAAAAGTCAGCTAAGGGATATTGCACACAGTTATCATATTCTGTGAAAGACAGAAAACTCGAAAATAAACCCCGTGCCAACACGCCTGGTCAGCGCGGCACAGTAGACCATAATCCCTCCAAAGTGGAGGAGGCCCGTGTCCAACAGTGGGACGTAACTGGACTGGAGAGAGGAAAGGAGATTTAAAATATCATAACAGCTATTTCGATGTTAAAATAGAAACTGTTGAGCAGTTTCTATTAATCATTCCTAAAAATCTTTCTTTTATTAGATTGCAATCATAATGTTTTGAATTAGCAGAAATACTCATTTAACATCAATTAAAGCTTGAAAATCGATAGGATTATGCCAAGAAATTAACTACACAAGTCATTAGTCAGTTGACTATAAGTAGACCATATAAGTAGACTATAGTAAGAAAAATAAATGGCTGTCTAAACTGAAGGAAATTCTAATTTTAATCAATCAGAACAAACAAAATCACTTTAACTTATCTCGGAGCTTAAAAAAGACAATTTCCTGATTCGAATGAAAATCGATTTTACAACTTCACGAATTACAAAGAGATCATTCAGATATACTGAAAACAAAATGGCCACTACGTTCAATGAAGCTAACACGCCTGGTCAGCGCGGTACAGTAGATCATAATCCCTCCCAAAGTGGAGGAGGCCCGTGCCCAACAGTTGGACGTAAATGGGCTGGAGAAGAAGAAGTAGTGGAAAACAGTAATGAATACTTCTGTCTTTCCTTTTCCAGCCCAATAACGTCCCACGTTAGGTTCGGGCCTCCTCCACTTTGTGAGGGATTATGGTTTACTGTGCCGCGCTGACCATATTGACGATGCGTTAGCACAGGATTTATTTTCGAGTTTTCTGCCTCTCACAGAGGATGTCATATCACAATATCTCTTAGCTGTCTTTTACAGCATCCTAGGGAAGACAAGGAATTGTATTTATTCCTAAAGTGTTACCACACGAACAAATAAATAAATACTTACCTTTTATTTTATTTTTTGCAGCTTGCAGTTTGCAACTATGTGTAACAATGATCACTGCATCTAAATAGATTATTATGACGTACACATACAACATACAGTTTAATCATGGTATGTTGTATATTTGATACAAGAACACATTAAGACACATTACGACACATCAAATTTAATCCTTAGTTCTGAAGTCACGCTAATTATACCTAAACGTACATTTAATGAGTACGTCAGAATTTGAAATTAGTCATTAGTCGAAATCATACGTGACCCAAATATTCAATATCAGTTATCTACCCCTGGTTCGCGAGGCAATAAATATAGCCTATGTTTAACAGGGATGGTCTATCTACTAGACGCGACGGTAAAAGAATTCAATGTTTTTAATCGGTCGAATCATTTCAGAGCTTTTTCAATTCAAATAAAAAAAACAATCAAATATTTACTCAATATAATATTTACGAGGGCCAAACTGAAAGTTTTTAGAACTGGCAACTTAAAAGCATTATATTAAAAAAATAAGTTTAAATTTTGAAAATAGAACTCTTTACCAATAATATTGAGTATACATTTCATTCATTTGTCATTTGTTTTACGATTTGGCGGCAAATTGAAAATTGTCTGTGCACGTCAGAATGAATTTAAGCCGAGAAAATTTTCGTGCAATGATTTTTTATGACTTTCGATGTCATATAAGTCAACAAGAAAGTTATGATAGACTTCGATTGGCTTTTCACGATGAAGCCCCATCTCGTGCCACAGTTTACAACTGGTTTAATGAATTCAAACGTGGTCGAACTAATCTCACCGATGATTTGCGTGAGGGACGGCCTTCTACAGCGACGACTGAAGATAATATCAGTGTTGTGCGGCGTATGATAGAGACTGACAAAAGAGTGACCTATCAGCAGATTCGGACAAGTCTAGGCATAGGTATGAGTCAAGTGCACAAAATCCTCCATGAACATTTAGCGGTCAGGAAGCTTTGTGCCCGCTGGATACCGCATAATTTGACCGAGGCTCAAAAACTCCGCCGTGTTGATTGGTGCCGAGAAATGATCCAAAAATTTAACGGAGGTGACTCAAATGCTGTGTTCGACATACTAACGGGTGACGAAAGCTGTATTTACTGTTATGATCCGGAAACCAAAAGACAGTCTGCTCAGTGGGTGTTTCCTTCCGAAGAGTTGCCAACTAAAGTGAAGAGAGGTCGAAGTGTTGGAAAAAAGATGGTGGCCTCGTTTTTCGGAAAGACAGGTCATTACGCGACAGTTGTCTTAGAGGATCAGAAAACGGTTAATGCAGAGTGGTACACTAACAACTGTTTGCCACTTGTCTTGGAAAAAGTTCGAGAGAAACGACCTCGCAGCAGGATCCTCCTTCATCACGACAATGCCTCGTCGCACACCGCCAGGCAAACGATCGACTATTTGGCGACCTCAGACGTGGAATTACTGGGTCACCCGCCGTATAGCCCCGACCTCGCACCCTGCGATTTTTATTTATTCCTGAAAATAAAAGAAAAACTTCGAGGAAAACATTTTATGGACGCCGAAGAAGCAGTGGCTGCGTTTCAAAACGCCGTCGAAGAGACCCCTAAGGCCGAGTGGGCAAGGTGCTTTTCTCAATGGTTCCATCGAATGCAGCGATGTATTGATGTAAATGGACGCTATTTTGAAAAGTTATAATAAAACTAATAACTTGCTAGAATGCTTAGTTTTTGATTTTCTAAGAACTTTCAGTTTGACCCTCGTATAATAATATAGATTTGCAGTATATAATGGAAATATTGCTTAATTACTTACTTAGCTCAAAAACTAAATTTCCTTGAAATTCATAAATAATTTATTTTCATTGGAAACATCCAATGAAAATAAATTATTTTTTATCTGTCACCAAACGGATCTATAGTGTAATTACTTAATCATATTATAACTATAACATAAAAATATTCTTTCATTTAAATAAAATACATAGTAAGTTGTATTTTTTTTATATATTAAGATTCTCTACAGTTTTACAAAAAGAGATTGCCTTAATAGAGCGTTATAGTACCGTCAGTCGTTAATTACTACAAAATGTTGCTTGTTAAGCTGCAGAAAGGGTGCCATGATAAGTAATTTTACGGTCTAATTATATTCAAATTAAATGCAAAAGAGTTTGCTTTGACGTAATCTTTAGCGCATTTGTAAACAGAAACATAATTTTATGCAAGATACGAATCAGACGCAGTTCTTGAGATATAGTTTTTCAGTAAACAATTGTACTTCAATCGACATGTTTTTACTGTCAGCAATTATGCATGTTTTACTAACCAACTAAACTTGTATTGTTCTTTGTTGTGGATTAATAACCTTAGTCGAAGACTTTAGTCCATCTTTTGGGACCAATCATATTCTACAATACAACACATTACTGGCTTCAATTTACGAATCTATTGTGAGCCGGATACTGGCATAAACACGAAAGTTGCTAAAACGTAGTAGATGAGCTAAAAAATAGAAGAATAGAATTATGCATGTCGCTATAAGGCATTGTTTGTTTGTTTGTTTGAACACGCTAATCTCAGGAACCACTGAGCCGATTTGAAAAATTCTTTCAGTGTTAGATTGGGCATTTATCGAGGAAGGCTTTAGGATATATAACATCACGTTACGACCAGTAGAAGCGAAGCAGTAGTGAAAAATGTTGCAAAAACGGGGAAAATTTTCTAAACTCCACGCGGACAGGGTCGCGGGCAACAGCTACGTGCAGTATATTATGGTAGTTTGTCAGCTGTATGCAGACCAGCCGTAAGGAAATCAGAAACTCAAGACAGTCTTTATTGTGATCCTCATCGCCATACATTAACGCTTTTTACCATAGTCATACTTTACCATCATTTCCAACGATCTAAATAATATACTTGATTGGCTTCATTTGTACCTACTCATACACCTGGTCATGTATGCAAAACAGATGTAAGAGCTATGCTTGACTCTTTTGAAGATTCTTTTGACATCGCCGATGATACCAGAGTATTAATTAATCGTATATATTTTATTTCTAATCATTTAATGTAGGTATAAACAAAATATCACCAAGAAAGGTGTAAATTCATCGATAACATAGATTATCAAACATAAATTGCTAGCTTCATTGAACGTAGTGGCCATTTTGTTTTCAGTATATCTGAATGATCTCTTTGTAATTCGTGAAGTTGTAAAATCGATTTTCATTCGAATCAGGAAATTGTCTTTTTTAAGCTCCGAGATAAGTTAAAGTGATTTTGTTTGTTCTGATTGATTAAAATTAAGAATTTCCTTCAGTTTAGACAGCCATTGATTTTTCTAACTATAGTCTACTTATATGGTCTACTTATAGTCAACTGACTAATGACTTGTGTAGTTCATTTCTTGGCAAAATCCTATCGATTTTCAAGCTTTAATTGATGTTAAATGAGTATTTCTGCTAATTCAAAACATTATGATTGCAATCTAATAAAAAAAAGATTTTTAGGAATGATTTATAGAAACTGCTCAACAGTTTCTATTTTAACATCGAAATAGCTGTTATGATATTTTAAATCTCCTCTCTCCTCTCTCCAGTCCATTTACGTCCCACTGTTGGACACGGGCCTCCTCCACTTTGGAGGGATTATGGTCTACTGTGCCGCGCTGACCAGGCGTGCTGGCACGGGGTTTATTTTCGAGTTTTCCGTCTCTCACAGAGGATGTTATCTGTGTGCAATATCCCTTAGCTGATTTTTACAGCACCCTTGGGAGGAGATGGAGTGGTGACACTTGTATTCTTAATCCGTGACCACACAGAGGATCTATACTATCTATATTTAAAATTGATTTGACGGGCTTCGTGGCGTAGTGGTTCATGTACTGGACTGCCGTTCACAAGGTCGCGGGTTCGATTCCCGCTTGGGACAATTATTTGTGTGATATTCATAAATGTCATACAAATGTTTGTACTACGTCTGGGTGTTTTCTACGTATTATAAGTATGTATTTACAAAAGAAAAGTAGTATGTATTATATCCGTATTCTGGTACCCATAACACAGGCATAATAAGCTTAGCTTGGGACTAGAGGACGATGTGTGAAATGTCCATGAATATTTATATTTATTTATTTATTTATTTAAAACCTGAGGAGTTTGTTTGTTTGTTTGAGTCTCAGGAACTACTAGTTCGAATTGAAAAAAATTGTGAATTGTGTTGGATAGCCCATTTATTGAGGAAAACCATAGGCTATGTAACATCACGCTGCGGCCAATAGGAGAGAAGCTTTAGTGAAAAATGTTGCAAATACGGGGAAAATTCTCTTAATTTCACGCGTACGAAGTCGCGGGCAACAGCCAGTTCATTATATTCATCATTATCATGAAGTCATGATCATGTCATCGAAATCCATTTCGATGACATGATCATGACTTCTAATGATCCATCATCAAGTCAAATTGAAAACAGCATGTGAGCTCTTTCAAATATTAATTGTATTGTCTAAATAAATAAATAAATAAATAAATAAATAAATAAATAAATAAATAAATAAATAAATAAATAAATAAACAAATAAATAAATAATTAAACATTCATGGACATTTCACACAACGTCCTCTGGTCCCAAGCTAAGCTTATTATGCTTGTGTTACATAAATACATATATAAATACATACATAAACTACTTTTCTTTTGTATTTACATACATAGAAACACAAACGCAGGACAAACATTTGTATGACATTTATAAACATCACACAAATGATTGTCCGAGGCGGGATCGAACCCGCGCTCGTGAACGGCAGTCCGTTATATGAACCACTAGACCACGAAGCCCGTCAAAAATAAATTTCATTCATATTTTTAAACATTACTGAAATATTTTGGGCTCAGATGTTCCCAATAAGCCAATACTCTGAAACGTCACTTGCAAATTGTAGGCGTGACAGGTTTTATTAAGGTCGTGCAACACAAGACGCTTCCTGCTTAATATGTAAGGTTATGACACCATCAATCATTCGATCGATCAATCGCTGCCAAAAGGAAATTATTGTCAAAAGATATTAATTAAAATATTCTTTCTCTTTTCTTTACTATGATAAGATATCAAAGTGAGCATGGCTGTAATTAAAATGTGGTAAAACCTCATACAGTGAGCAATGACTTGAAAAATATTAGGAAAATTAATCGATTCTACCAGCAGTGGTATTCAGTAAGAAAAAGTGAAGTGAATTTTCGGTGAATCTTGATCACGTGACATGTCTTTAAAAAAAAATAGAGGAGCGCTGTCACGTGATCAAGATTCACCAAAAACTCCCTTCACTTTTTCTTACTGAATACCACTGCTGAACAGAATCACGCATTGAAAAGATCTTCTATCCATGTGTTGATAGATGAGAAATACCCATTCCATCATCCCATTTCCTCCACGGAATGCTGGAAGAACCAGGTAAGGGATAATATATGCAGCATGACATAGTAGATCAAATACCATCCCGAAGTAAAGTGGGCCCTTGCCCAATAGTGGGACTTCATTGATCTGATTAGACGAGAAAGTGATCTTCAACGAAGACCTATATTTATTAGTAAAGTTGATGACTTTATATGTCCAAGTTACAAATATAATATGACACAGAAATATTATATCTATAGGAAAAACATCGTAGACATCACCTGTAATTACAGCCAGAGCAGTGATCCATTTAAAGACCCTGTAATATTGGACAAACTAACTACGTTAACTACAACATTCTATTATCTACGATGAGATCGATCCGTGGCTTACGGCACGTGTAACTGGTTTGGAAGGATCCTTTTATGAAATTTCAACGGGTCACCATTTAAACTCATCAACTACAGTAAATAAACAAATTACTAACCATTGACACCATTTGAGGACTTACTTCATAATCTTGGAAGCTAAGTCAAAACTAAAAATACTTATGTAAACTATTTTAATCAAGTCTCGTACGACATTTCTATTTAAAAACAAATATACATCCATATCATCACGTGGATGGGGAAATCCATAGCTTTTTACGTGTATTTTTATCTTATAACCAAGTTAAAACTGTATTTCTTAAAAGCCTTTGTGAAAATTTCCAAAGCTCTTGAAAGCTTCAAAAACCCTTGTAATATTCTAAACGAATATCTGATGACCATAAATTTATACTATAACCATAATCGAGAGTGCTCTCGTTAAAACCTGTGAAAGTTCACGCCTCGTTTAATACAAAACGGATCACGTGCTGCCAAGAGCTGTGTAAACAAAATATTATGCGATCGGTTTTAAAATAGATTTTAAAGAGGCTGTTCATTAAATGTGGGAAATTTCTGTAATTTGAGAGTTGATTTTGAATTTGAAATTATGTGTTGTTTCGACAACACATAATTTCAAATTCAAAATCATGCATGAGTAATGAGTAATGAGCATGAGTAATTGGGCTCTCTCGTATCAAAAATGGAGAATTGATCAGGCTAGGTGATCAGCACTGGCCAGGGCTTTCAGCCCACAATTGCAGATGTAGATTTTGTTGCCGTCTTAAGTGCAATTTTCGCAAGTGCGATGTAGGATCCTTTGTGACGTCACATTTGTCATTTCACGCCATCTATCGTTCTTGTGCACTATGTAGTGACAGCTATTCTTCACTAGATGTCGCTACAGTGTTCTTGATTTTTAGCCACTCGTCAGGTTTTCACCGTTATAATCTTGAATAGGTAGTGCTGAATGCGCTCTATTTAGGGACCTATTTCAGTATAAACTTTTCTCCCTACACTTATCTGAAACGAGATGTTAAAAAATATCATTCTGAAACCATAGAAAATGAACCTTGAATGAACTAACAATATACATATGAAACAATATATAACTATGCTAACAATATAAAACAATACCTAATGTATTATATATTTAAAACTATTGTATAAAAAATAACAATCATAATATTCTCTAGTACTTAAACGACTTATATTTTGCTAAAAATCTCCAAATCGTCAGAAATATCAGAATAAATGAATTTTTTTTCAAAATAGGATTAAATGTTATCACATTTGTAATATAAAAAAATAAAAAATAATAAGCACCACACAATCCGTAAGTAGTTATTTTAATTAAATAACCAATGCTGTTCATAACAGAATACAATTACTATTTGCACAAACAATGCAAAAAGAAGCACCAATTAAAATAATCTCGTTTTATTGTTACACTGCCTTTGTTACAATTCGAGCTACAAAAATAAATAAAGCTTCGATACAAATTCAATGGACAAAATACTGTAATCATGCAGGTAAAGTGAAGCTTTCGTGGACAAAATGAAACTCAACACATTTCGTAATCAAACAACGCATTCTGTTCAGTTTCATCTGTAATTCTGTACTCTTTTTGATCTATGTAAGACTGGCATGGGACGTCGTACGCATGGAATTTCGAAAATTTTCTCCGTTTTAGCAACGTTTTTCACAGACGCTTCGCTTCTATTAATCACAGCTTAATGTTATATAGAGTATAGCCTTCCTCGATAAATGTACTATCCAACACTGAAAGAATTCTTCAAATTGGACGAAAGGTTCTTGAGATTAGCGCGTTCAAACAAACTAACAAAAAAACATACTCTTTAGCCTTATAACATTTGTATGGAAGTATAGATATAGATCAAAGGCAACTAAGTGCAAAAACAGCAGCTACATCAGTAAAAAATGTTGCAAAAAGGGGAAAAATTTTCTAAATCCTCGCGTACAAGATCGCGGGCAACAGCTGGTATGTTTATAAAGATAAATTTATCACCGTCTTTGGTAATGTAGCAATGTACTTTTTATAATAATTCAGAATCTAATCATTTCAAAAATCCTTGTCATTCGAGTAAAAAATTATCATAAATTAAGCAACAAATCTAGATATCACTTTCTCTTAAGCCCAAGTGCCACTATTGGGACCGGGGCCTCCTTCCCTTTGGGACGTGTTACTGTATACTTTGCTGCGCTGAGCAGGCGTATCACCATAAGGTTTATTTTCCAGTTTTCCGTCGCTCACAGAGTATGTTGGGTATAATATTCGTAAGCTGGCTTTTACAGCCTGGAGAGGAAGTGAGGACACGTGTATTCTTAACCCGTCACCACACGGACAGGTGTACTAAAACATAATTGTAGTAAATAGTTTATTGTACAAGTAATGTGGTCGCTTCCTACCAAAAGCTATAAAATATCAACATTTTACAATGAAGCGAGCAACAAAATCACCTTGTGTTTAGTACCTGATGTGGTGCACTCAAATAAATGGACTTTTCTTGTACGCAGTCAATGTAACGTGAACGAAGACCCATATATTATTCAATGTTTTATGTACTATCAACATATGCTATATGAGATCTGTATGTATTGACATACATATAATAAATATGTATTCACAGGAAAAGTACTTAATACTCGCCCATATAAGCATAATAATTTAATGTTCGTATTAGACTAAAGAAAGTTTTTTTTGTGCCGCCTTCAGCTCTACCGGTCCATGGTGGTCCTTTGAGCCCGGCAAGCGTGACCTCCTCACGGTGGGCCCGACTGGACGGGGGGAGCATTAGGTCTCTCTGTCATCCTAATTATCAGGGGAGGGCCGCTGATTACTCCGCAACGATGACCCCTGCCCGGAGCTCTGCGGGAAGGCATAGTGTCGCCAGCGTGTTCACACTCCTGCAGGGGGGGCTCAAGAAAGTTGCCAATTCTAATTAGAACTAACAAAAGTATAGTAGATTTAGTATCTAGGTTTCCATATCTCTCACAGGCTATTTTAATCTATGTGCAATTTCCTTTAGCTGGATTTTACAGCACCCTGGGGAGGAAATGGGTCGGTGACACTTGTATTCATATTTCGTCACCATACATACAGATAAATTAAAAGGATACTGCTCTTTAATACAATTTTGTTCGTTAGGATATGTATTATCCTTACATAACATAAAACAAAGTTTTCATTTTTGTATGTATTTCCCTATGTGAGCGTATATTACGAAACGAATTCTGTTAGGGTTTGTTTTATTAGATAAAGTAGTTCAAGAGGATGACTTTATATAATTCGTTAGGGTTTATTTCCTAAATACTTAATACGCGTGCAAAAGTGCGTGCCACAGTTAGTAATGTAGTATTTGTGAATTATCCCGTTAATTCACACGATCTGACTCTTAAGGATACAGTTAATGAGTTGTTACAATACTTATACGACAAAGTTGCAACAATGAAGCAATAAAACAACATTGTTATGTTTTAACTAACTTTACTTAAAATATCTCTATTCTCTACAATACTCTAGCTAGAGTCAAATGTATAAAATATAATATATTTAATTGGTAAACAACACAAAAACCATTATTCATACTCCGTGCAGTAAAAGATATAAGAGTCACCACCCCATTTCCTTTCCGGGGCGCTTTAAGGGCCAGTTGAGAGATATTGTAAACCAATAATATCTTCTGTCAGAGAAGGAAATATTGCAAAAAATCCTGTTCTAACACGCATGGCCAGCGTGGCCATGATCCTTCCCAAAATGGAGGAGGCCTGTGGCCAACAGTGAGATGTTAATGGGCTGAAGATCCAACAATTTCCCAACCAAATTATATTAAACAAATAAACATTCATGGACATTTCACACAACGTCCTCTGCTCCCAAGCTAAGCTCATATGCTTGTGTTATGGGTACCAGAATACGGAAAGAATACATACGTTATCTACTACTACATATACTACTTCTTTCAAATACATACAAATATACAAATATATCCCTACTCATAATATTATAAATGCGAAAGTAACTATACCAAGACGCAGTACAAACATTTGTATGACAATTATAAATATCACACAAATGATTGCCTCGAGCGGTAATCGAACCCGCGACCTTGGAACCGCAGTCCGTTACATGACCACTCCACCATGAGGCTCAAAAAGACTGCAAATATTCAATTTATGAAGTAGATAGTTAAAATGCGAAACGACACAGTGTGTTATGGAATAAATCTAAGTTATATTTTATAGGTACATTGTAACGACTTAAGTTAGATGGAGTTGGTTGAACATCAGAACTTCGGATAACCTGTATGTAGCTCATCGGCTTGTGGTGCATACTAAATTTGTTATAATTTTGTGATACTAAATTAATCTATTTTAGTATGGGTATTAAAATATTTGAGCGATATTTTTTTTCATATAGGTACCCATGTAGATTTCACAGCGTCCTCTGGTCCCAAGCTAAGCTTATATACTTGTGTTATGGGTACTTACTTATAATTACTACTAATAAAACACACAGACACTGTGCAAACATTTGCATGACAATTATAAATAACACACCAAATGATTGTCCCATGTGGAAACACAACCCGCGATATCGTGAATGGCAGTCCGTTACATGAACCACTAGTGTACGAGGCCCGTCAAATTAGGTTCAAAATAAATGTTTAACAGTTCTTTTAAAATCAAATTCAATAGTAAAGTGTGTATAATTAGTTTCTTTTTAGGGTTCCGTACCCAAAGGGTAAAAACGGAAACCCTATTACTGAGACTTCGCTGTCCGTCCGTCCGTCCCTCCGTCCGTCCGTCTGTCACCAGGCTGTATCTCAAGAACGGTGATAGCTAGACAGTTGAAATTTTCACAGATGATGTATTTCTATTGCCGCTATAACAACAAATACTAAAAATAAAATAAAATAAATATTTAACCCATACAAAAAACTGATTTTTTTTACCGTTTCTTGCTCGATACTAATAACGTTGCCTTATGTTGCATAGATAATGGTACGGAACCCTTCGTGCGCGAGTCCTACTCGCACTCGGTGTTTAGTCAGACGAAGTCACGGCTGAAGAACTGATAATATTGTAAATCTTACTTCCAACTCTAATACAACAGTCATTAATCTTGATCACAGTAAATTAGCAAATGGTAATCAGTAGTTACTTGTATAATTATACCATTTTGTTGATACTTGATAACATAACTACTTCAGTGTAATATAGATGTAAATGAATAAAGAAGTAAAATGTATTATGTATGTAGGGGTAATCCCCGAAAGCAGTGTTCCGAGCCTAAAATATTTTCCCTGAATTAGGGGTAACAGGTAGTATTATGGAAAAATATGATTACTGCCATTGTCTTTGTAAGTGTTATAAAATATTATGTGTTGGGATTGTGATAGATCCTACAGGAATATTGGTGATTGTCGATGATAACAATAGATTGCGTAATATTTGAAATAATAATAACATAACCTAAAGCGACGAATGCTTTATGGTCATTATTTAGTTATAATATAAATTTCAATAAAATGCTGACTATTCTATTACTTATGTTACGTATAAATTATGCCTTGTACAATTGTCTGTACATTCGTGTGTAGAGATTATAAATTTGTGGTGTGAAATGTCCATGAATATTAGTTTATTTTATTTTAAACAATAAATTAAGATGATTTTTTAATACAGAATTGTACAGATACTGCCTTACATTTACATCTTCATCATCATCATCATTATAACATCACGCCTTCTTGCCATGGGGGTAAGCAGAGACTATAGAGCGCCATCTGCTACGATCCAAACACACTTCCTTGGCTTCGTCCACACTCATACGAGTACATCTGGTCATACATGCCCGACGGTTGTAAGTGCTACGCACTTGCCCCTTATTGCTATAATAATTAATTCAAGTTACAACCGAACAAATCCTACTAATTATATAAATGTGAAAGTTTGTGAGCATGCATGTTTGTTACTCTTTCACGCAAAAACTATTGAATAGATTTAAATGAAATTTAACAATAATGTAGCTCATATACTCAATACATCAGAATAAAACATAGGCTACAATTTATAAATATATTGTGTGAATTGTCCAAAATGTCAATCATCATCATCATCATCATAACATCAAGTCTTTTTCACATGGGGGTAGGCAGAGACTATAGAGCGCCATCTGCTCATAACAACATACATAACATACTTCCTTGGCTTCATCCACACTCATACATCTGGTCATACATGCCCGACGGTTGTAAGTGCTACGCACTTGCCCCTTTTGGAGTATCCCGGCGATGACATCGGTGTATATATTTCTCGGACGTCCTCTCCCAGCATTTTCACTTACCTCCGCCGTGTATATGCCTTTCGTTAAGCGTCTCTCATCCATCCTCTCCACATGACCAAACCACCTAAGCATACTTTTCTCCACCTTAGTCACTACATCCTCTTTCAGACCGCATCGTTCTCTTTTATCTTCATTTCTTAATCTCTCTTTCAAAGTCACACCACACATACTTCTCAAAGAGCGCATCTCTACAGCATTTATTCTACTTTTGTGCTTCTTCTGCCACACCCAACATTCGTTTCCATACATAAGCGTAGGTAACAAGATGTCAAGTGGGCAAAAATATACCATTTGCGAGCAATTCTGGCGTGCACGTCCTGAAAGCACCTTTTACGGCCTGATTTTTTATCTTTTTTACCGCGTGTAATACCGCAAGGCACAGCTTGTAGTTTTATATATTTGTATACAATTAAGATACTAATGTTTCAAATTTCAGCGCAATTAAAATATTTCCGTTACGCAATTATTTACCTTCAAATGAATATACTTGTGTAGTTTATTTATTAATTTATCTTGGTTTCAAGTTAGGAGTTGGACCCTCTTTAAATACTAAATAACAAATAGCGACCTTAATTCCGTAGCGCCTGCCGCCGGTCCGTCAATAATTACTCAGTATTAACTACACGTTCCTTTCCCCCCCTTTCGCCCCTTTACTGTGGTTTCAAACCTTTAAGCCGTTTGAATTTTAATTTGTGAATAAATTAAGATATAATTGAGTCTTGTTTCAAAAATATTGTGGTTTTTAAAGTAGGTATTTTGGAACACTAATTGGAGATTAGGGAGTTTTTGACTTTAGTCATGCAAATGATTGTAAATTCATTTCATTAGGACACCATCATGCCTTTTACATACAGGGGTAGGCAGGATGTTTTGATCGTAGCAGATAGTGCTCTATAGTCTCTGCTTAACTCCATGGGAAAAAGGCGTGATGTTATGATGATGATGACGATAATGCTATTATCTAAATTCACTTCCTTGTTTTTGTTTAAGTATAAATACAATTCTGAAACCATCGGCTAATTGCATTTCACTACATGGGCGACGATTGGCGTATTAAATTAACCTCGAAATTGTTAAAAAGCTTTACCATTTTTCACTGCTGCCTCGCTATTATTAGTCGCAGCGTGATATTATATAGCCTATAGCTTTTCTCGATAAATGCTCCATCCAACACTAAGAGAATTTTTCAAAACGTACCAGTGGTTCCTGAGATTAACGTATTCAAACATACAAACTCTTCAGCTTAATAATATTAGTGTAGTTATCTTAAATATTTACAACGCCATCAACTGAGAACGTTGCAAGCAAAATTTTGGCACAACCCTTTACAAGATAGTATACATTGGATCCCCATTAACCACAATGTTCTCATACATAAACGCTGTGTAAGACGTTTAGCACGAAACTAAAGTTAAAAGCACTCATACGGTACAACATTTTACTCGACGTATTTTCAAGTGTTGACTAAGTGAATATGAAATAAGTTTTTAAGTTATTTTGATTTTGCTTTTATTTTGCTTGTGTTTTTTTGGTTTTATACAAAATAGATGTTCCCCCGAATACATACGCGTGGAACTTAGAATTTTTATCCCATTTTTGCGACTTTTTCACTGATGCTTCGCTTCTATTGGTCGCAACGTGATGTTATATAGCCTTTCTCGATAAAGGTACTATCCAACACTGAATTTTTCATAAAGGACTTGTGGTTTCTGAGATTAGCGCGTTAAAACAAACAAACAAACAATATTAGTATAAAATAATAAATAGCTGTTGCCTGTTTTTTAAAGTTGTACGTTAGACAATAAATAATATATTGGATAAATTTAACATTCGAAAATCAAAACAGAATAAACAAATTTGACTTCAAACAGCCCAATCCAGCAAAAGGATTCAAAACTAAACTCATTTGCATTTGCCAATCATGGCTTAGCATACAAATCGAATACGGACGACGGGCAAATTTACCTAAATTGCCTAAGATCTTGATTATATTTATGGTCAAAGCCAATAGGTTGAGTTTGTTTGAAGACCTTTGTTACGTAACGTTTTATGGCATTAAAAGAAAAGGGTTCTGTAATAGAAAGCTTTGTTTAATCTACTATAAAATTATTAATCTATATTTAATTAACAAGTGCACTGTAATTTCCCTTGCGTAGACTTACTAAGAATGTCCCCCTTAAGATTTAGGTGCATAAAAAGGTTTACATCCTATCCGAGAATATTGTAAAAAAAAATCTTCTTATCCATCTTTCAATGTCCTACTGTTGGGCGTGGGTCTTCATATTGAAATAGTTTTACGGTCTAATTCATAATGACTTATAGGAGGCTTAAAATTTCGTTTAAAGCGGATTGTCAAAAATTGTAATTCATAATAGTTATTTACGCTAAAACGTTCTATATCTATCCGTTAAAGTGACATTATTCCGACTACGGTCTTATTCGTAATGACTTTTCAGAGGCTTAAAAGTTAGCTATAAGCGGATTGTCAAAAATGTAATTCATAATAGCTTTTTTACACTAAAGCGTTCTATAACTATCCCATAAAGTGACATTATTTTAAACAAGCTCCGACCCTACTTTAAGCCTATATTAGTGAAAAAAATGGCGTATATATTCATCAGCTGACTATTTATATTGACGTTTGCCCCGTCATTTGCAAAGGTGTTGTTCATAGAGTCACAATAATTAACCAAAAAGTTATTAAACTAACGAGGTTTTATATTATAGTGATACGTGCATAAATCACGATAAATATCCAACACGGAATTTGCTTAATTATACATGTCTTATGAACCCTGCAAAGCATTGCGGCATTAACAATCTTGTTAACAATCGGCGAAGAAAAGTGTACCGCTAAAGAAGTAAGATATTTTCTTTGGAAGATGAGGAATTCTGAAAGTGGTAGTTTACAATGCGATGGAGGACAATGAGCCTATTATAGAAGGGCTAATGGAACAGCCAATTAAAGTAAATGCAAACCATATGTGAGGTAGAAATGCCGCAATCTTGAAAACTTTTATTGCAAGGCCTTGTAATGAACAAAGTTCATCCTACTTGCAAGTAAATAAAACAAAATAAAATGATTAATTTAATAAATTTATTGTTTTTCATTTACCGAGTTACGGGCTATTTCTATTAAAGAAGAAATTCTTTAATAGAAATAGCCCGTAACTTGAACATCGAAGAACACCGGTGTGAGTGGCTTGGGGTGTAGATATTCTATTTTATATTTGAGTGATTCTTGCTCCAACTTAAAATTTTCAGATTTTTTATTCTCATCATAGCTATTATGTTTGTAGGTTTTGGACCCAGCGCTTGCGAATCTCAAGACATTAGTGGATCCAGCAAATCTGCAGGTGTTGGATGAGCTGGTGCCTCTACTGTATCATACATTAAAGATTACCTGATTTTCACTTTCCTGCTGTAGTTTATTTACTACAATAACACTTCTCGAATATTGTGTAAATTACAATGTTTGTTTATTAACGCTATGTCAAGTTTGACAACTAGTAAGATTTTTTTTTCTACCATCCATATTTCACCATGTTTCTACGAAATGGTAACATTCTGTAAATTAGAGACATTTTAGCTATCGGAAGTTTTTTAAACGAATATGAATTAGGATTTTTATCTGACATCTGATAAGCTTATAAGACTTTTTAACTAATATAGGATTATGCTTTAATTTTTGATTATGCTGATCTTCATCATCTAGTTATTGATGTTTGCAAAGAAGTTGAAAAGAAAAGCCATTAAAATTGTTACATTCAATTATAATTCTTAAATATCAAGCCTGACAAATCCTACACAGTATTGGGATTGTCCATAATTTTTGACCTGCTGTTTTTATATTTTTTTTAGAAAATATAGACTATTTTAAGTAACTAATTTCAATATTATTGAAATATTCGCTATATAGTTTTTTTTTAAATGCTTAAATATATTATTTTAAATGTTGTGACGTCATCGTTATACGCAGTCTTTGTGTTGCCTTTTCCTGATACACTTAAGACAGATTGCAATACATCTTTTCAAAGTTGCCATGTTGAAATAATAGACCAATTTCAACTCCACCCCAGAGTAGTATATCCCTAAGAACGCCTTAACAATTTAAGTCCTTTATTTCAAGGGCAAATAGAGATCATTTCCTTTTTTGGAAAAATAATAGCTAAAATAGCAAATTTTCCGGAAAAAAAATTGTGGATCATGATCAGAAACTCGATTCCCCGAAATGGTTTTCGGATAAAGAGTTTAAAAAAAATATGAACAATGCCAATTGCGGTGATTGAAAGTCTTGCTTTTAATCCGCGCAGAAAAGTGAACGTTACGTTTACGAAACTACAAATTTTCTTCTTATTTTATGGCTTTCCCTCTGTCCAGCCCATTTACGTCCCACTGTTGGGCACGGGCCTCCTCCACTTTGGGAGGAATTATGGTCTACTGTGCCACGCTGACCAGGCGTGTTGGCACAGGATTTATTTTCGAGTTTTCCGTCTCTCACAGAAGATGTTATCTGCGTGCAATATCCCTTAGCTGACTCTTACAGCACCCTTGGGAGGAGATGGGGTGGTGACACTTGTATCTTAATCCGTCACTACACGGAGAAATTTTTATGGCTTTGTAATTTGGAAGAAACATACCACCAAAATGATTCATAAAACTAAAATAACTAAGTGAGAAAATAAAAAATTATACTAAAAAGAAATAAATCAAGAAAAAAAAAATAAGAAGCAGAAAAACTAATGTAATGAATGAAAATCAAAACTAATAATAGTTTATAATAATAAGATTATTAACAAATAAGTTTGTTTACATTTACAAACAGCGTCAAAGATGCATTTTGTTAACTTGTATCAAAACCAGGGATAAAACTCATAACGAATATGAATGGTAGAAAAATGCTACCATTCATATTTCACCAATTTTCTACAAAATGGCAACAAAGACATTTTATAGTTATCGGAAGTATAATAGACGAATATGAATAAGGATTTTTATCTGACATCTGATAAGCCTAAAAGACGTTTTAACTAATATAGGAATATGCCTTCAATAAGCGTTTCAATATGAATCTACTAATGCCGCACAAAGCAGGCGTTTTGGCAAAGCGATTGGTTTCGATCTTTCACACAGTGGGTTATCTACTTATAATAGGTCTTTAAGAGGGCTCCTTATAAAAATATGGGTATCGTAGTCCGCTGTTTTCTTCGTGGATATTGCCGTCAGAGTAACGAATTATTTTTTCCAGTATCTATGTCTCACATGACTATACTCCTATTACTTTATTTTTCAAAACTTAATAACTAAAAGAAATAATTATTGACGGGCTTCGTGGTCTAGTGGTTCATGTAACGGACACAAGCCGATCACAAGGTTGAGGGTTCGATTACCGCTCGGGGCAATCATTAGTGTGATGTTTATAAATATCATACAATTAATGTTTGTTCTGCGTCTGGGTGTTTCTTTAAATATTATGTATGTATTTACAAAAGAAAAGTATACTACTTTTCTTTTGTAAATAAATACATACATAGATGCCGGCATGTAATATATCCGCATTCTGGTACCCATAACACAAGCCTATAAGCTTATCCATGTCCATGAATGAATGAATGAATGAATATTATGACCATCCAAAAATCCCGTTTTTTTCGGCGATCTTTGGATGAATTTGCAGCTTCTATTACACAAATTTGGTAAGGTTTATTCTTATTCTTATTCTTATTCTTTATTCTTATTCTTTATTGTACATATAAAATATATTTACAGAGTTTGAAATTTAAATCTAATGTACACAGGCGAGCTTAATTCACTATGGAATTTTCTTCCAGCAAACCTTATTGTTACGTAATTTGTGGAAGATGGGCACGTAATGCACAACAATAAACAATAACAAAGTTATAGCAAATACTTACTAATTAAATTGTTAAAATTTTACTTATTTCTAATATAACAATACATAAACACTAATATTTACACACGATTACCTAATAAAATATATATTTAAGTTACTATAAATAAACTACATACACAATACATAAATATAATATCAACTTATAGCAATGACAAGAAATAGTTCTTAACTCTCCTTTTGAAGATATGAAGAGATGTGCTGGCTCGTATTGAATGTGGCAGAGAATTCCACAAACGAATTGCACGAACAGTAAAAGACCCACCATAACGGCTGGAAGTATGAAATGGAGTTTTGAGAAGCAGAGAAACAGTAGTGCGGCAAGGTTTGTCTCTTGGTACTAAATATTCAAAGCGTTCACGAAGATAGTCAGGAGCATTAGAATTATGAAGAATAGAGTAGAGTAGACAAAGAATATGACATTCTCGACGCCGACGAATAGGCAGCCATTGTAACTGTGACCGAAAACGTGAGACATGGTCATACTTCCTGAGGCCGAATATAAAACGAATGCATAAATTCTGCAAGCGTTCCAGCTTATTCAGGAGCTCCTCAGTTGCGTCAATAAAGCAAACATCAGCGTAGTCAAGAAGAGGAAGTAAAAGAGCTTGAGCAAGAGTGACTTTAGTACGAAATGGAAGAAAGTTTTGAAGACGCCTAAGGGATCGGAAAGAACAAAACACTCTCCTGCTTACCTCCGCAATGTGGTCGGTCCAAGATAAATTGTGATCTATAAGAACACCCAGATTTCTAGCACACTTGGAAAAAGCTATAGGGACATTTTCATAAGTAACAGGAGATAGTGTGTTAGTATCAAGAGCGTTGCACATGTATCTACCACCAATAATGAGAGCTTGTGATTTAGAAGGGTTCACCAGGAGGCCAAAAGATTTCGCCCACTTGCTTATGTTTTCAAGGTCATTATTGATGGCAGAAACAGCCCCCCCAGAGTCGACAAGTGCAAAATGCCGATAGATCTGCAAGTCGTCTGCGTAGAGATGGTATTTAGAAGTTAAAATGTTAGTAATCGCATTTATAAACACAGAGAATAACAGTGGGGAGAGCACACCACCCTGGGGAACGCCTGCAGTAAGCTCACACCATTGAGAGCAATTCTCGTCGCAGCGAATCGCCTGGGATCGACCTCGGAGATACGAGTCGAACCAGTCAATTACGGAAGTAGAAATATTTAAGGAGGAGAGGATGCCAAGGAGAATATCGAAGTCTACAGAGTTGAAAGCACTGCTAAAATCTAACAAGACTAAAATAGTAAGTAGTTTTTGGTCCATAGCCGAGCGTTTTAACAAAAAAGAAAATCATAGAAGCATAGATATATAAGACTGTGACTGTGAGAAAAATTCGTTGCTCTAGAGACAGTTCGAAATATATTACAATATTCATTAAAGTGGATTTTTTGCTACGGGCAGAAATGGATAGGTTTTGAATTTTTTTTTTGTAAAATGCTACTGTAAATATCCTTCCGGATCATTCTCCATCGAAACCAATCCAAATAACTTTCAACTGACCTAGTTGAATGCCATAAACTTACGATAGATATGCGCATTCATTCTCAGGGATTGAACGGAGACACGCTCCGTTTTATTCCTTTTATTATACGTTGAAAATATTTCTTTTCTTGCACGTTATAAAATATTTAATATTTAGGAACGATATTAAAGGTCTAATAAGGATTTTTGAATTGAGATTTTTTGTCCCACCCGTGACCATGCTGACTGAAAAGTATCCGATACTTCGGGCTATAATTTAAAACAAATACATATACCCGTCTGAATCTTTAAAAAATGGTTTTATCTACAACTGTCTAAAACAATGAAAAATATCTGTTGAAATTCTTTTAAACGTAATTTTAACTGGGTCGTGACAGATGAAAGCATTTGTTTAAAATGAAATACGGACCTTTCCACATCGTCTGCAATGCGTGATATGACAAATCAGACGGGTTGAGTTAAAGGGTTAAAAAGGCAGCTTTTTACGGTTGATTACGATATTGTGTTAAACATACGTGTTTAGTTTGTTTTTATGGATTAAGAATAGACATGTCAGGACCCCATGTTCTTCTATGGCCGTTGTAAGAGTTACTTTAAAATGTCTATGTCTTTTCTCTGATTCTAGACTATCTGTGTAAAAAATTTCATTTTAACCTGTTTATTAGTTTAGGCGTGAAAGAGCAACAAAGAGACAAACAAAATTACTTTCGCATTTATAGTGTTCTGTTGCTGTAGCTGTTATTCGGAACTTCATTCGCTTGAAGTTATGAAACCAAACCTTAGCAAATTATGCAAAAAAAAAACATCTTCTTGAATCACTCTATCTATTAAAAAAACCGCTCAAAATCCGTTGCGTCGTTTTGAAGATATAAGCTTACATAGGGATATACATACAAAAATAGCGACTTTGTCTTACAATAGATAAGAAGATAAATTTTAGATAAATGTGATTATTCTACCTTTCAACCGGATAAAATCAATAACTTGTTATAGTGTTATCGTAACAATATTATCCAAGTTCTCTAACTACACAAGACTTGAAACCTCAAGGGAAACACCCATAATATACGTTTGTAGGTATATACAATGCTGGGTATGTACATTTCGATATCAAACACACCAAGTATAACGCAGCAATGTACAGCTACGTTATCTATTAGATACGAGATTTAGAGATTAATATTACGACTATTGAATCTTAACCCAACTCAAAACGCGTTTATGAAATTAATTTGCGAGTTCTAACTATGTTAGTTGTGTAAAGTTAGAACAAGAAGCTGTGTTATTACCGTTCCAGAGGTACAGCCTGGTGACGAATGGACGGACGGCAGCAAAGTCTCAGTAATAGGGTCTCGTTTCTCATTTTAATACGAAACCCTAAAAACCAGCCAAGTACGAGTTGAACTTGCGCGCCAAGGGTTCCCTACCCTTATTATCAATAATTCTTCATACCGACCTCAAATAACACAAAATAATGGCACCCCAACTAGTACGGTATCCGTAGTACATTTTTTTCACTTGATTACTATTAAGCTGATTTTCCGTGAGTAGCTTCATTATGACGAGACGCCCAATAATGTTCTATTCCGAAATCTCGATTGTGGTAGCTAACAGAGGTAACACTAACAAGGATAAAATATCGTACTATTACTGGAAGAAAGCAGTAAGTGATTTTTTTGATAAATTTGTTTGAAATTGTTGACGCAAGTTCACTTACGTCTTTTTTTACGGGTAGTACGATATTTTATCCTTGCTATCTCTGTTAGCTACTACAATCGAGATTTTGGAATAGAAAATTATTGGGCGTCTCGTCATAATAAAGCTACTCACGGAAAATCAGCTTGATAGTAATCAAGTGAAAACAAATGTACTACGGCTCCCGTACTAAAAGAATTGAATACGGGCAGAAAAATGAATATGATGAGTATTGTAGCAGAGAGCAGATTTTTTGTAGCATCAACACACAAACTGTAAAATTTTCAGTTATCTAGCTATCACCATTCCAGAGATACAGCGTCTTGACATACGGAATGATGGCGGACAGAAAGAGAAGTTTCAGCAGTAGGGATACGGAACCTAAACTAACACATTTCAACAGGCCAACAAAACATTGCATTATAATGTAACAACTCCAGCTTGTTATATGCTCTAAGCTTTGAATTTTCTGTTTGTAAAGATCTTAAAACAGTAAAACGGTTTAACCTGTTCACATAATCTTGAGAAAACAGTCGTGAGTAAGTAAACATTTGGGTTTCACATATAAAGATACGTAACAACTTCAGTTTAGCATAAAACTGTTATCTTAAGTAAGCGCAGGTGTAAGCGAAATAAATAAAGTTGTACATATAAGCTAGCTGTACCTCATAGTTTAACTAATGGTTAAAAAATTTAGGGATAAATATTACAGAGACATGGTGGTAAAGAGCTACGACATAACCATAGCGACTCCTAAAACGACGCTGACGCCATCTAGTTATATTTGTAGGACTAGAACCATGATTTAGTTGCCTATACACACTATACAGTTATCCCACTGAAACACCGCATTTTTCCGAATTAAAGTAGTTTTTTAAATCCTATCCTTCTTTGACAGTATAAAGTCTAATGGTCTTATTCATAATGACTTATCGGAGGTTTAAAAGTTCGCTAAAATCGGTTCGCGAAAGTGTCAAAACTTGTGATAAAATCTCCGTTTAAACCTCCGATAAGTCATTATGAATAAGACCATTAATGTTTCTCATTTAAGTCGTACATCGATACGGTGTAACTGTGCAGCGCCATCTATCGAGCGTTTCTACAACACGATTGATCGAAAAATCAATCAATCATAATACTATACAGTATTATTTTCACCAAACATCATACTTTTGAGATATCGTACTTTTGAGATATTTACACAGATTTGCTATTTAAGTAATTTTGTAAATGCTGTCTTAAAGTGATCGCACCTCCAAAATTTTCTCAAAGGCTTACAACTTTAAGCCCTAATTATATACAAATTACATTTCTTCGAGTACATTCAAAGATAATAGGAACTAATATTGTTGTTTCAAGTATTATACAAGTGACATTGGTATAATTAGATCACAGAAATGTATCTAAAGATGCAAGATTACGGTATGAATGTTGATTTCGTAATTAAAATAATTAAGTTTTCTTAGCCTTATCTAGATGTAAGAGGTTGTTTAGAGAGAATAGCCTATTTGCTTTTTGGGTTACATAAATGACAAAATATTTCTTAGTATATTCCTAGTTTTATAGCAAATGTTGCCCGCGATTTCGAACGAAATTTCTCCCTTTTTGCAACATTTTTTACTAATGCTTCGCTCCTATTGGTTGCAGCGTGATGTTATATAGCCAATACTCTTCCTTAATGAACGGACTATTTAACATAAATAGAGTTTCTTTTTATTCAAACCTGTAGTATAAAGCAAAAGAGTTTGTTTTCTTTTTTTTTTTTTACATAAACACATGTTGATGCTTGACTACATTCCACCTGATGGTAAGCGGTAATGCGGCCTTGGATGGTAAAGCGCAACAACTATGTTAGAAGCCTATTCACCCTTCTCTTGAATGCTTCCACATTGTAACTGTCCGGAAACACAGACGCCGGCAGATTGTTCCAGTTGTTTGTTTGAACGCGCTAATCTCAGGTACCATTGATCCGATTTGAATATTTTTTCCGTATCTGATAAGTACATCTATCGAGGAAGGCTATATGCTATATAATATCACGCTGCGACCAACAGGAGAAAAGCATCGGTAAAAATGTGGCAAAGACGGGGAAAATCTACTAAATTCCACGCGTACGATGGCGTGGGCAACAGCTAGTTGACAATATTTGAATAGTATGGGCACGTAATAAAGAGGGATGAAGAGCATTTAAGCAAAAAGGTGATGAATATGAAACTCGATGGCCGTAAAAGGAGAGAAATACTAAATAAAAGACAGAAGGTTGGACTGTGTGAAAGACGATATAAAAGAATAAGGAGTTGACGAGTATAATGACGGCTGATAGGAGAGGCTAGAAGGAAATAATTGGTCAAGTGCGAGTCGGACTCGCGCACGAAGGGTTCCGTACCATTATCTATGCAACATAAGGCAACGTTATTATATAGTATCGAGCAAGAAACGGTAAAAAAATCATGTTTGTTGTATGGGAGCCCCCCTTAAATATTTATTTTATTTTATTTTTAGTATTTGTTGTTATAGCGGCAATAGAAATACATCATCTGTGAAAATTTCAACTGTCTAGCTATCACCGTTCTTGAGATACTGAGTACGGAACCCTAAAAATCATGTTTGTTGTATGGGAGCCCCCCTTAAATATTTATTTTATTTTATTTTTAGTATTTGTTGTTATAGCGGCAATAGAAATACATCATCTGTGAAAATTTCAACTGTCTAGCTATCACCGTTCTTGAGATACTGGGAACGGAACCCTAAAAATCATGTTTGTTGTATGGGAGCCCCCCTTAAATATTTATTTTATTTTATTTTTAGTATTTGTTGTTATAGCGGCAATAGAAATACATCATCTGTGAAAATTTCAACTCTCTAGCTATCACCGTTCTTGAGATACAGCCTGGTGACAGACGGACGGACGGACGGACGGACGGACGGACGGACGGACGGACGGACGGACGGACGGACGGACGGACGGACGGACGGACGGACAGCGAAGTCTCAGTAATAGGGTCCCGTTTTTACCCTTTGGGTACGGAACCCTAAAAACGTGGTGTGCCGACAAAAAATAAATTCGGACAAGGGCAGGAAGAATAAGAAACTTAGTTCTAAAATTATTAGGTTACATAGTTCGATTCCCGCTCGGGACAATCATTTGTGTGATGTATAAATTGTCATACAAATGTTTCTACTGCGTCTGGGTGTCTTCTATGTATTACAAGTATGTATGTACAAAAGAAAAGTAGTAGTTATGTATTATATCCGTATTCTGGTACCTACCCATAACACAAGCATAGAAATATAGCTTACTTTGGGACCAGAGGACGTTGTGTGAAATGTCCAAAATATTTTTTTTTTTTATTGTTAGATAAGTAGGCTAGTCAGAAACTTTATAACTTTAAAGTCAAAAGGTACTTATGCGTTATACAAATAGTAATAACATTCGATTTTATGATACTTTTTAATTGTTATTTTTTTAATAGTAGCAAACGAACAAGACCATTAATTTATTTTCAACTCGTTTTTACGAGGGTTGAGTTTCACGGTAATATTGTGCCTTTAATGATCGTAAAAGTTTTAATTTGAATCATTTTTGTGATGGTTTACTTTCTTTATTAAGATACTTTTAATTTTTTATTAATGAAATACTGGTTAAGAGGGTACTGTACTCCTAATTTAGGTATTTGTCTTATGTATTGCTATCCCTATTCCCGAACGTCGCGCTGATAGGGACAAATATAGCTGAAGCAGATTTTACCTTCAAATTCTTTGAAAAAACGACGTTTCGTAGTCCCCCTTTTTGTTCGCGAAAGTTAGACCAATTAAAAAAATTTTTACGCTATATTATAGATGAAGAGTATATCTATGCTTCTATTGGTTTCTTTTTTTGGTAAAACCTTACCAAATATGTGTGATAGACGCTGAAACTTTATCTAAAGAAAACCGGAAAAAACGGGATTTTTGGATGGTCATATGAACGCGCTAATCTCAGGAACCGGTGGTTCGATTTGAAAAATTCTTTCAGAGTTAGGTAGTACATATAACGAGGAAAGACTTAGACTATATAACATCACGCTACGACCAATAGAAGCGAAGCATCAGTCAAAAATGTTTCCAAAAAGGGCAAAATTTTCTAAATTCCATTGTACGAAATCGCGGGCTACAGCTAGTCAAGATATACAAACATTTTTGTTGTTTGGGACTCCCAGAAATACTTTATTTTGGGTTTTTGTTGTTATTAGCGGCATTCGAAATAAATCATATTGGAACATTACTTCAACTCTTTAGCTATTATTACCATTCATTAAATACAGCCTGGAGAACTGGTTATGTAGGTAGGTACCTATAGGTGGAAGGATGGACAGCAAGATGTCAGGTATAAGGACCCGTTTTACCTTGTTGAACCCTAAAAACAAGGGCATAATGGTACCTACTGCTATAAGTTAATATTGGTACCGATTCTACGCGCACAACTATGTTACTTAACTAAATAGATGGTGTCAATAACACAATTCAGCACATTTAAAAATAATAATATTAGATAATCTGTATATTACCTATAGACTAACGATTTAACATAATAAAAATGTGCACAACAATAGCCAATTAATCAAAATACGCCATAGTTGTTATCATATTAGTAAAGTTTAGTTGTGTACGTAGAATTGGTACCATTATTTAAGAGATGTGATGACGATAGTAGATGTTAAAGCAAACAGTATATTTATACTAACAATTAAAAAAAACATGATGAATAGCTAGCTTATAGGTGTTAAATAAAAGTAATGAAGTAACAGAAACAATGAAACTAGCAACATTAGTAGTACTTTCAACACTAACTCACAGTAAAAGCGACGATCTAAGTAATAAATTAACATGTGCAATTTACCTGCAACCGTGTTTACTTGAGATTTATAAGAACACTAGCAGTGCCCGCGACTTCGTACGCGTGGAATTAAGAAACGAAATATTAAATGAACTAACAGTAACGCCATTTTACAGCTAATTAGTAAATCGTCAGTGTGGTTCTCTTTTCTTGCACAGTTCTAAAGAAGTAACACACATGGCCCAATGTCATTTTAGTAAATGATATCTCAGAGCTTCATAATGCCTTTTTAGGTCTTTGTACAAACCCTTATACTCTCAATACGGTGTCCGTCTGTCTGTCTATCCACTCGTTAATCTTTTTTTTACTCAGCCACGGCTGAAGTTGTTAATTTGAAACTTATACCAAATGTAGATCTATGCGGTCCCTTGCTGCAAAAGATACAATCAATAATTTAGATCTACGCATTCAGAAGATATAACCGAACTACAGCCATTTTTGAGTATTTTCCACTTTCGCTAGGGAATCAAAATTTACAGGTTACTTCCCACTATCCTAGAGACTTGAAATTTGGCATGGTCCAAAATGAATAAATAAAAATACTTCATTATATTAAAGCGTATATAAATAAGAATTTTCCACACAATGTCCTATAGTCCCAAGGTAAGCTTTATATGCTTGTGTTATGGGTACCAGAATACGGATAGAATACATAATTTACTTTTCTTTTGTAAATACATACTTATAATACATAGTAAACACCCACCCTTATAATACCATAAACATGGCTCTTAATTTTTTTATCCGTGAGGACATATAATTCGCTTGCTGATGAATATTTCTTTTTTATTCATATTGATTGAGAAGCTGTTGGTTTGAAATAAATAAATCTCATAAATAAATGAAAAATTAGAATATTTTGTTGTTCTATCTTTATCTTTTAAAGTTTAAGCAGCGTAAGCAAAATAGTTAACTCTTTTAGTTGATTTTTTTCAGAAAAATCCAAATATTTTACGGAACCCTAATTTTTCCAAAATAAAATCTAGCCTATTTTAAGCGCAGATAATGTAGCTTTCAAATGGTGAATGAATTTTAAAAAACGGTCTAGCAGTTTTTGAGCCTATTGACCATACGCCGACGCCGACGCCGACGCCACTGTCGATGCCAACACCTATAAAACTAACTTAGCACCGATACGTCGGGGTTTGAGCAACGTAACGTCCATACGCCGGAGGCGTCGGCGAAGCCGGCGCCCACGACGACGCCGACGCCGAAGCCGATGCCGACGATGACGCCGACGCCGAAGCCGACGCCGACGACGACGCTGACGCCGAAGCCGACGCCGACGACGACGCCGAAGCCGAAGCCGCCGCCGACGCCGACGCCGACGCCGACGCCGACGTCGTCGCCTGCGTCGCTGTAGATGCCAACGCCTATAAAAACCAACTCAGCACCAATACGTCGGGATTTGAGCAGCGTAACGACCATACGCCGACGCCGACGCCGATGCCAACACCTATATAAACCAACTCAGCATCGATAAGTCGGAATTTGAGCAACGTAACGACCATACGCCGACGCAGTCGACGACGCCGACGCCGCTGTCGATGCCAACACCTATAAAAACCAACTTAGCGCCGATACGTCGGGATTTGAGCAACGTAACGACCATACGACGGAGGCGTTGGCGAAGCCGGCGCCGACGGCGACGCCGAAGCCGACGCCGACGCCGACGCCGACGTCATCGCCTGCGTCGCTGTAGATGCCAACGCCTATAAAAACCAACTCAGCACCAATACGTCGGAATTTGAGCAGCGTAACGACCATACGACGGAGGCGTCGGCGAAGCCGGCGCCGACGACGACGCCGAAGCCGACGCCGTCGCCAACGTCGTCGCCTGCGTCGCTGTAGATGCCAACGCCTATAAAAACCAACTCAGCACCAATACGTCGGGATTTGAGCAGCGTAACGACCATACGACGGAGGCGTCGGCGAAGCCGGCGCCGACGACGACGCCGACGCCTATAAAAACCAACTCAGCACCAATACGTCGGGATTTGAGCAGCGTAACGACCATATGCCGACGATGACGCCGGCGCCTATAAAGACCAACTCAATACTGATCCGTCGGGGATTGAGCAGCGTAACAACCTGTACAATACTGACTTTTACACACACTAAGACGCCGTGACACGTGGTATCTTTATAAATTATTGCATATGTGTTAATCTGATATGTAAGCTATATTATTGCAAAGTTTCACGAAAATCCATCCGTCTTTACGTGAAAGAACAACAAACATCCTTACATTCATACATCCAACCATACATCGAAACAATGGAGTATAGATAGATGACCGGGGAAACGTTCTCGTTGCTCAGCGAACAGTTTAACTTTATTTTATCACGCGTAATTCTTTTTTCGTCATATCTCCGAAGATATTCATTTAAATTGCATGCTGTAAAGAGCAGTTATTATCTATATTAAATGCGTAAGATAACTAAGGTATTTAATTTGATAAAAAATGTTACTATATACACATAAATAGCTTTTGAAAACATCCTATTGAATTTGATAATTTTGTTGACGTTCTTATGGGTACAGCGGGTTTTCCTTAAAAGATAGACATATGGCCTCGCGGACTTTTTTAAAGATCTATAGGTAACAAACAATTTCTCCATACATTACTTTGTTGTAACTCACATGGATAAGGCAGCGTTTTCATTTAAAGCTCGCGCGCGTGACTTTTTTCCCCGTTTCTTGCAACATTTTACACTGATGCTTCGCTTCTATTCGTTGCAGCGTGATGTTATATAGCCTATAGCCTTCCTCGATAAATGTACTATCCAACACTGAAAGAATTATTCAAATCGGACCAGCGGTTCCTGAGATTACCACGTTTAAACAAACAAACAAACAATCAATCAAACAAACAAACAAACTCTTTCGCTTTATAATATTAGTATAGATTTCTCATGCAAATGTTTGACTTCGCTAAATGAATGTCGCATTCATTAAAACTAGTTCTGGGCGCGGTTTGTTAACAATTTGCGCTTGTTATCTGAATTAGAAGGCACGCCTAGATGTTGTTGGACAGTTAGTACAAGTCTTATGTAAATTCTCGTTAAAAGCAATTACTGAATAGTTTTGTCTAATTAAAGAAATAGTTTGAAAGATTTCAATTTATTCACTATCATAGTGAATTCAGTCCATTAACGTCCCACAGTTAGACACGGGTCTTCTCTCCTTTGGTAGAATTTTTGCGATGGCATATTAGCAAGTTTACCTAGTTTATGGGTCCCACACTACTCTTCTGTTGTCCCTGGACAGTGAGGTGTGCGGTCAGGCATAAGACAAAAAAGGGTTCACCTAATAAAATATTTGTCGTTTACCATGGTAGATGTTAACCAGATATTCCTTAGCCGGCTATTACAGCATATTAGGGAAAAAATAGGGTGGTAACAATTGTGTTCTTAATCCTTCATCCACTCCTGTTCCATTCTACTCCTATTAGCAGCGGTGTCATGATACATATTTAACATCACGCTGCGGTCAATATGAGCGAACCCTTTCTCAACAACTGTACTATCCAATACTGAAATACTTTTACAAATAGGACCAGTGTTTCCTGAGATTAGCGCTTTCAGCAAACAAACAAACTCTTCAACTTTATAATATTGGTATAGAATGATAATCTATTTAAACAGCTTGTAACAATACAAACAAATACTTTATAGTACAAAGATAAAGACAAACATAGTTCTGTAAGCTATTCAGACCAAGTGTATGCAAGTTTGTAGACGTTTAGTGCTGTAAATAGGACTACAGTTGCTAAGCACAACCACTGGTGTCATGTTTGCTGTATGCTAACTGTAATTAGGAGTGTGCTAATTCTTGTAAATAGTAATTGTTTTAGATGTTTTACATCTTTTGGCATTTAAATAAAACGTATGCAATGACGGTGGCTACAAAAGTATTAATATACATAAGAATGAAATCAAATAAATAGGATACCAGGAATATTTAAAGAAGTATAACTTAGGAATATAAATAGATATACATACACATTATATTAACTTTTGAAAGAAGACAAATTTCAAACAACATGTATATTTGTGTTAAGTATTTCTTTTCTTTCTGGCTGTCGCTCTGGAGCAGGCGGAATGGAAATCCCCTTCTTAGAGCCCTATGTCCTTGATGAGCCTCGTTCACGAGGTCGCGGGTTCGGTTCCCGCTCGGAACAATCATTTGTGTGATATTTATAATTGTCATACAAATGCTTGTTCTGCGTCTGGGTGTTATCTTTGTATTATAAGTATGTATTTACAAAAGAAAAGTAGTTAATGTATTCTATCCTTATTCTGGTACCCATAACACAAGCATATAAGCTTAGCATGGGACCAGAGGACGTTGCGTGAAATATTCATAAATATTATTATTATTACCTATATTATTATAAGGGACATCATCATCATTTTTTTACTTAAACATGCAAAATATTCATGAAACAAGAAATAAAACAAACTAAAATCTATCAAAGTATATTTAAGAATCAGTAATAGTGTGAAATCAGCAAAATAGGAAAGTGTAATAGAAAATGGCGCGACAACTTTGATAAAATATGTTTTTACGTGAAATTGCGTAGGTAATGCGATTTTGAAAGGCGACGTTCCTTTTTCACGTCAATAAATTTATATATCCCGTATTTACTGAAATTATATGAGATTTCTTGTGTTATTTTGATATCTTTTTTTATATTATGTAGGAAATCTAACGCTTAAACGTTGCTTTAACGAATAATTAAGGTAATAAGGTAAACGAAAAATGCATGAAGTTTCATGTCTCTTCTTCTCCATATGATTCCTATCATAAAGGCAGAAGCCCTTGTTCCTTTTGGAACAGACGGCTAGCTTCTGACTTTTTAAAAAAGCATGTTTACGTCGTGTTCGAGTGGTTTATGTAACGGACTGCCGTTCACGAGGTCGCGGCCTCGATTCCCGTTCGGGACAATCATTTGTGTGATCTTTATTAATGTCATACAACTATCTGTTCTGCGTCTGGGTGTTTCTATGTATTATAAGTACATATTTACAAAAGAAAAGTATACACAAGCATATAAGCTTAGCTTGGGACTAGAGGACGTTGTGTGAAATGTCCATAAAAAAATAATAATAATCTATTCCACCACACGGACATTCTTAAATAAAATTTAATCAGAATTGTTTAAATTACAAAAGACTGAAGCCATAAACAGATGGTTTGTATTACACGTGGATTCGATATTTTGTAAACATTTCCACTCAAATGTAACTAAATAAAATATATCGCTTTTTAGGGTTCCGTACCCAAAGGGTAAAAACGGGACCCTATTACTGAGACTTCGCTGTCCGTCCGTCCGTCCGTCCGTCCGTCCGTCCGTCTGTCACCAGGCTGTATCTCAAGAACGGTGATAGCTAGAGAGTTGAAATTTTCACAGATGATGTATTTCTATTGCCGCTATAACAACAAATACTAAAAATAAAATAAAATAAATTTTTAAGGGGGGCTCCCATACAACAAACATGATTTTTTTACCGTTTCTTGCTCGATACTAATAACGTGCCTTATGTTGCATAGATAATGGTACGGAACCCTTCGTGCGCGAGTCCGACTCGCACTTGACCAATTTTTTAATATTTTTGTTTACTTGATTCTCCTAATTTCGTAATCAAAGTCTACTTTGTTAATTTGTTTGATTTGTCAAATGTGTTTCTTTGCTTTTATTGTTAGTCATCATAATAATATTATTGAGTAGAGTTAACAAAAGTGTAATACTACCGTTATACTATAAATTTTACTATACAATTAGACTCTGCCGTCCATCCCTCTATCTCTAGGCCTTATCTCATGAACGGTTATAATACGTTGAACATACATATCACAGATGATGTCTCAGTTATGGCTATACCAATATCTACTAAATTACTAAAGTATAATTTTTTTATATTGCAGAAAATGAATAACGATTGCACATAAAAACAATAAAGTTCGACGGTCGAACTTTATTATTTGAGAGTTTCATAAGCTTAATATATTGGAGTGTATTTCGTGAGTGAAGTGCTCCCCGCTGAGCTATATATCACGGCACAGCCTAAAGGGCTCGTTACAGAGATAGTCTACTGAAATTATTTAATTTTATCGCTACACGCTAGTTGTGTTACTGTTAAGAAGTTAGTAAAAAACACAAGTGTTTTAGAAGTTCTTATATAACGTTAGAAGCTGATTCTACAGAAAATTATGTGGTTTTTAGACCTTTTTAGAGCTACTGATAAGATGTATAACTATATTCGTGAGTTTGAGTCATATTAGAAATATTATGTTACTGGCTAACATTCACTGTTATGGGATCGATAATGTCGATCCTCGCTTCGATCATATCCGATGCTCATCTTCAGGACGACTGCGCAGCGGTGGCTGTGACCTTCCAGCTTGCACTGCGAAACCTGGGTCGACATCATCGATCCCATAATAGAGAGTGTTAGCCGGTAAGTTTTCAAAAGCCTCGACCAGCATCTTAAGGTGGTCACGTCGAAAGACTGAATCTAGGACTTGATGCAAAAAGCGGTTATTCTCAAAATGGTGAAAAGGCTTTTTTCCATTAGGCTTTATTCCATCAAAAAGCATTATACCATTCCTCGGTAAAGGCAAGATGGGACTTGCCTTTACCGAGGAATGGTATAATGCTTTGAGCCTGACCATGAGCTGGCAAAGGGGTGGCCCTGTTATTTGGGGCCCGACTTGGTGAGAGGGACATTAGGCCCTCGCATCGCGTGTGCGTGGCCTCTCATTGAAACACTTGGTGAGAGGCCATCCTGCACATCAGGTGCGACAGGTCCTGTTAGATTCCTCTAGTGGGAGTCCTAATCACACCGATAGCTTGGTCTGTAATAATGTGGCACATTCATGTTTAAAAATATTTTGTTTCTAAACCAGCAAAATTTATACCTAAATTACATGGAGTCCTTTCCTCTCCTCCTCTCCAGCCCATTTACGTCCCACTGTTGGGCACGGGCCTCCTCCTGCCCTGAGCCTGACCATGACACGGCAAGGGGTGGTGGTTATGTGGGGCTCAGCGCAGTGGGGGGAACATTAGGTCCCCCCATCGCGTGTGCGTGGCCTATCCCCGGTAAAAATGGGGAGAGGTCAGCTGTCATATTCGGCGCGGCTACAGCAGCAGCCCGCCGCGCTTGGCCTCCTCTCCTGCCAAGGGCGCCAGCATTTGCCCGCCGGCGTCCCCGAGCCGGAGCCCTACGGGGAGGCAACGTGTCTCCAGCACGCTCCCGCTCCCGCAGGGCTTCTCTCTTAGCCGTCATCACCTCATGAGCATACGAGGTGACGGCGGCCCAGCACCGTTCGCTCTCGGCCATAACTGATATAACGGCTGAGAGCGACAACCAATGGTGCTTGCAGTCTGAAAAAATGAACTCGTTAAAAAATTTTTTTATTTATGTGCGGATAACCAAAATATTAGCACTAAAGTGATAATTTTAAAAGCTTTTTTTTATTATTTTATATCCTAAATACGGAACTGTTTTTATAGATTAAAACTACTGTATCGAATTCGTCCCTACCTCAGCGTTGATATGCGTGTCACATTGTGTGAGTTCATCATCTTATCGAAATTAAATTATGCTGACACTATGTACGGAGCGTGTTTATTTCTTCGAACAGATAGGATGATTCAGCGGGTCCAAAATGCATGTGCACGCTTCTGTTATAATGTTCCCCCACGTGCTCACATCACTCCATATCTAAACAGTGGTAACATAATGAGAATGGCAGCGCGAAGACAGCTTCACTTTGCAACCCAATTATTCGGTATAATCTTAACTAAATCACCGGAGTACCTTTATAATAAGCTAAAGTGGTCTCGGGATATTAACGACGTTAACACCAGAGCATCATCATACTTGCTAAGAACCCCTAAGCATAGAACAACAGCGTTCCGTGGCAGCTTTAAATTTGCTGCTACTCACTGCTGGAACGTCCTATTGCCCCCGTTCCGTTTTTTAAAATCTGTTAAATCTTTCAATAGAAAATATAAAGATTTCCTACTCAATAAACAGAAAGATGAAGTTTAAGTTTTAAAACCATTTTCCTGGCACACTCTCCGCTAATATGTCTTTAGATTCCTAGTTCCACGTATTATTTTTTTATTATATATGTAAATAAATAACTGTCTCCTTACCATTTTTATATGTGTATATATTTCATAGATAAATCATTAATATATTTTATACTTTTCATGTTGTATTTGTTACTTGTTGTGGCTGCCCGTGACATCACCCGGGCACATTCTGAAAATCAGCGCTGCAACACCCTTTACTAAGTGTGTGCAGCTTATGCTTAGAATGGGTCTATTTTGGCCCTCTGCATCCATATTTTGACACTATGTTTAACATTTTTTTTCATTTTTAGGTATCTGTAAAATAGGTGGAGTGTACCAAAATAAACGCATTTTCTTTCTTTCTTCTTTCTTTTAAATTGGTACCCACCTACTTTATGTAGCTTTAGTTACTTATTTAATTAATACTATACAAAGTTGTTTTATTGGCTTTATAGTACACTGTACTCGGGTAATAAAACAACTTTGTAAGTAGGTAATGTTAATACCTAATGCTTTTAATCTAGATACGAAACCATAAGTGTGTGTCTTATGTGTTATAGGTAGGTACCGTTTATTCTGGCCATTACCTTTCCTTCTCATCCCAGTTACGTCCCACTGTTGGGCACGGATATTGATTTCAGAAGGGTATTTGGGCTACAAATAATGTGATGGCAAAATATCCAACGCTGCATGGATTTTTCAAATCGGTCTACTGACTGGTTCCTGAGATGAGCACGTTCAAACAAAAAAACAAACACTTTAGCTTTGTAATATTAGTAATGATAAGATTATATAACTTGCAAGTAAATCCAGTTGACCCCGAGGTCAAGTAAGCTTGGTCAAGTAACATTTGTTAACACGAGCGCGAACAGCCCCAGATATTTATGATAACGTTCCTGATATTTTAGCCTTACCTGTTGAGTACGATGAAGGAACAAGATTCTAGATAATACAACTAAATAATAGTAGTATGTACGATAACAGTTACAAATAAGTAGCTTTTGTCCGCAATTGCGTACGCGTGGATTTAAGAAAAAAAAAACATAACAAATTAAAATTATACAAAAAAACCATCCTCATGCACCACTCTATCTATAAAAGAAAACATATAAGTTCACATAGGGACATACATACAGAAATAGCGACTATGTTTTATAATAGGTATATGGATACTAGAAAAATTGTTATGTTACTAATGTTTTAAGGTGGCATTTTAATGTTTGCCACCGGGTCGCGTGACACGCTTTGATTTTGTACTGAAAATACTGTTCGATGCTTACAATCTTACATACGCCCGCACCACCGCCAAAGTCCGCAATGTTTTGTATGAAAAGTAGCGTGGCTTAACGTAAAAGTAACTGCTGAATTAGCAACATAAATATAGCGACATAAATGTATTTGTGTAAATTCTTTTCACGTGATAATTCACATTAATTTGATGCGTCGTTCGTCGCGTTTATCGGAAGGCCACCTTGTCTTCTTGTCACCAAGAAACACTGTCTATACAGTGTGAGTATGAGCAGGGCAGCAATTTTCAAAAAGAGACTCAACTTATTTGAAATTTGCATTAAAAGTACATTTTACGTAACTTAATGCAAATAAGCACGTACATTACGGTATTAGTTCAGTTATGTGAATATAATATGACTAATAACTAACTACATTATTAATTATCCATTGAACATCATATTGTTTAATTACACAGTACAAACCAACACATTAATGCAGTTCCAAGGTTATCATTACTGGCTTTATAGTGTTGGGTAATTCTGTCATTTTACGTGGGAAGTACCTAGATATTAACAGAATATTGTAAAATTTTCATATTGTATCCAATGCTAATACTGTCCGTGGGTTGACGGACAAAAATAATACAAATGTGACCTCCCCATGTCTTGCTCGCAGGGTCAGGTAAGAACCGACCGTAATCCTACTATTTTTATCAAACAAGTAACGGTTGATTACTTAGAGCATTAATACCACAGCAGTTGAGATTACAAGGCGTCCCTCACTTGTAAAGGTACGACAACAATGATCATACTTATTTTGTACGGACACTATCGTCTTTTAGTGTGTGTTAGGTAATTTTTAACCAACTTAAAAAAAATGAGGTTTTCAATAACTCTGTATGTTTTTTTATGTTTGTTGCCTCGTAACTTTTAACTGGCCGAAGCGATTTTAATGATTATTTTATTTATTTGAAAGCTGGTTCCTGTGTGGTCCCATTAGCACCAGGTAACTGATGGATATCTCCTAAAAAATAGAGCAAAACCTTCAAATTTCAAAGGCACATAAAGTCGGATTAACTTTTTTTTTTAATATACAATTATTATGTCTAAATAATACTGATATTCTGTGATATACATTGTTAAAACAATTTTTCACCGCAGTCTCATCCAATCATTGGCAGGATATTAATAGCCATGGTTCGTTGGTCACAGATTCACGGTGACAGCTAAAAGTGCAGCTCGGCAGCACTCTTATTTTATGCTTTGGTACATCTTAATCACACACCGATTGCGCAAATCCTGCACGAGATAAACGCTTTCTGCAATAATTTCTTATTTAACCGACTTCAAAACAGGAGGAAACTCATAATTCGATTGTATTTTAATTTTATGTTTATTACCTTAGAACTGTCTAATGCTTATACTAATTTTGATGAATCTAAAAATAAACGACATGATGTCAATTCCAATACTCTATCTATAATACAAAACCCAAAATAATTAGTATACTCGTAAGTCTCTATAACCGTAAAGCAATTTCTAACTTTCTAACTAAAATCGATATTAATATTTTGAGTGTTTTACTAAAACTATTTATCGGTTTTATCATCATCATAACATTACGCCTCTTTCCCATGGGTGTAGGCAGAGACTATAGAGTGCCATCTGCTGCGATCCAAACATACTTCCTTGGCTTCATCCACACTCATACATCTGGTCATACATGCCATCATACATGGCAAAGTAATTGCAAACAAAACTTAACTACAAGTAACATAGATAAACTCTATGTTGTAGTGAAACTAATAAAGGAAGTAGTCGACAAGTTCTGGCAAGTTGTGGCGGTTTGGTGTTTACTGCAACATCTAAAGCACTTGATTGGTCCTTGTTGTGTATAACACTTAGGATGTTACCTAATACTATTTGTTTGTTAATATTTTGATGAAACTGCTTAGAAATAAAGATTTTTTATTTTAAGACTAATTTAATTTATTAATTTTGCAATTGACTTGTAATGCTTTTACTTAAGGGCCTACATCAATATTATCGTCGACATGTACCTTTTAACACAGCTAGTAGGTATAGAAAATTAAGAATTAGCGATATTTTTTTTGTTTACTCAATATCTACTAAATATATTTTAATTCCGGTTTACGTATTTCTATATACATAATAGTTACTTATGTTTTGAAAGTTATTTCATTAGTTAATACGCGATACACAAATTATTAAGAAAAAAAAAATAAGAGAGGTTATTTCGCTAAGATTTTCTATTGAGAAAACTTTTTTCAATCGCGTTTCTGAGTTTATGCGATCCTAGATCATAAATTGAAAAAACATATACTTAAAAATTAGAGCTCTAGCCATTCAATCTAAGAAAAAATGAAAACTTCGTACGTAGAAAAATGCACGAAGCTATTTTGGTATCCTCTTAATGTATTATCATCAACTTAAAAAAAATCAAAAATGTGTTGTAGACTCAATTTAAGACTAGTTTCCCATTTCATTTCTGATCGCGGTTTGGTGCTCATTAGTTTAAGATTGAATAGTATTTTGGTTGTTATGAAGTTATATGTGTGGTGACAGATTAAGAATACAAGTGTTACTACCCCATCTCCTCCCAAGGGTACTGTAAAAGTCAGCTAAGGGATATTGCACACAGATAACATCCTCTGTGAGAGGCGGAAAACTCGAAAATAAACCCTGTACCAATACGCCTGGTCAGCGCAGCACAGTAGACTATAATCCCTCCCAAAGTGGAGGAGGCCCGTGCCCAACAGTGGGACGTAAATGAGCTGGAGAAAGAAGTTCTTTTAAGTACATTTTATGCAATAACTAGCTGTAGCCTGCGACTTCGTGCGCGTGGAATTTTGTAAATTTTTTCCGGTTGTGCAACATTTTTCACTGATTCTTCGCTCCTATTGGTCACAGCGTGATGTTATATAGCCTTCCTTAATATCTTTAAAACCTAACATTGAAAAATTTTTCAGCGTCCGTCCATTGATTGGCGCGTTCAAACAAACAATCTCGTCAGTCTTATAATATTAGTAATTTCTGCTTGATGTGCATGCAAACACACTCACTAAACTAAGCCTGTTATGAAGCCCATAAAGACCCTTAAAAACAAAATGCACGAGTTATAGTTTGTTAAAAAGTTTAATAATTCCTGTAACTGCTTGACAATTTTAATTTTACCTACAAAATCCTTATAGAACATGATAATATTTCCTTCTAATAAACATATTTACCAAGCCTATCTACTCTAGTATATATTAAGTATCAAATACAGATACCTACTTTTATATATAAACATTTAACGGCCTCTATCTATTGGATCGCAGCCAAATAGAGGCAATGACAATGTTTTGTTACAGGAAAAGTAATACATACAAATTCTTGACCCAATTTAAGTAAGTAATCGATTTCTTTTGACAGTTTGTTTGTTTTGGTCATAGCGTTAATATAGATTTCTTGTACATAGAGGGAGTTGTTTAAATAAATATTTCAGCTGCAGTATATTTTTCAAAGTCAAAGTCAAAAAGTTTTATTTCAAGTTGGCATGTCTTTCAAGCTCTTTTGAAACATCAGAAGCTAGGTGTATGTTCCAAACGCGAATCCTATGAAGAAGAACGTACAAGAGACTCGATGGATTTTGTTTTACATTTTCTTTTTTTTTTGCATTTTTTATTTAATTTTATTTTACATTGTTGTGGGGTGTCAGAATGATGCCGATATGAGTGTAGTTATAGTATTGTGACAAATATAGAGGCTTATAAATTCAACGGCTCTTGTCTACAAGTACCTTAGTTTCGGTATTTATAGATGTATAAATATTTTTTCATTACATATGGTTAAGTTTCTAACGCCATATTTTGTTATTTTATAAGTTAAGCCTCAAAAAGCTATCTATTCTAACTTCTTTTTTAACCATGCATGGAGATATAGATGTACCAGATGCACTACATCCGGTCTTATCCGATAAATTCTGCGTTTAAACCTCCGATAAGTCATTATGAATAAGACTTCATGACAGTCATTATGAATAAGACTCGATTTGTCTATATCACTGGGCCGGCTTGAAGCCACTCCGGTATATATGTGCATAGAGATATGTACCACACGTTTCAAATGAGAATCGGATTGGCAATGACCTTTAACTGTCAAAAGTGATTTGACAAGTACTGACAGCAACGAAACTTTATTTGCCAATTAATAAAGTATTTTTTATGTTTTATGTACCTAATATCAGTTATTTTAAGTGAAAAAACGGCAAAAATTTTTGAGTGATAATACTTTTAACTTTATTAAAAAAGAAAACTATTTATCTCATTATTTCGTCGTTGGAAACGATAGTATTATCTTCAACTACCAACCGCCATTTTGTCGTTGTTGTTGTGCCTTTGACTTACCAAGCGTACTTATATTTTAGTTTTAATGCTGTTAGCTATGTGGTTGTTCCTCGTTAAATAAATATTTTTTTTGGTTAATTGTCGCAGTTTTGGTTTGTTAGTGTTTTTATTTTGTATTTGTATCGATTGGCTATTGTTTGTAATTGTATTTATTTCGCTAACTGCTCGAAATTGAGTAAACTATGACGATAAATTGATAAATAAATTATATTATAAAAATATCTTGTTTTGCTGACCCTACCAAAATTGTTGGAATTGACAGCTATGATGTCACAACATGGCGCGGGGTCAATCCTATTCTCATTTGAACGGCATAGTATATTTATACTTTAGTTTGGTAGGTATATATGCTAATGTATGTAACATTCACGAAAATAATTAAATAACCCAACTACTATAATGTACAGAAGAAACACAATAATATTTTATTCGAGAAAGCTACGATGATAAACTTTATTAAAAATCAGCCAAAACATAGTAACCAAAACTAACCGCATACCCTAGAATATTCCGGAGTGATCTAATTTTCCCGCCAAATTACCGCCATATTGAATCCACATTCCGAGTTACCATTTTAATTGATTCCGCTAACTTGAATATTGTTCATTGAAATCCGTTTTAATAAAAGCTATGTTTCTGACGGGTTATAAAAATAGGACAATATTTATGAACTGTTTTTTATCCTAATCTTTTTGTTTATATATATATTGAGTAGCCACACTTTTAAACCTTATCTATACTAGACATCGCACGTGAGTTCGTACCTGAGGAATTTAGCATTACCTTTTTGTTTTGCTTTAAAAGTAGTTGTTTCCGTTTCTCTAGCATGTGGCATATCTGAGTACCAAATTTAATTTAAATTTGATCAATAGTTTTTAACATGAAAGAGCTTCAAACAAACAGACAGGCGTTACGATTTAAAACAAAAGCTACTGAGACGAAAAAAGGACATTCTTTACACTGAACTAAAGAATGCAAACTGTATGACTATTTACGTAAAATAAAAACTCATAGCTTATTTTGTAGCACAAACAGAACAGTTTATTTTAGTACAACTAGCAAAATAGCAACTTAAGCACTATTCAGTAAAACATTACGCAAATAACAAATTATTATTCAGCGAGCTAAAGCTTTGCATTTACTACAGCTTCTAGTTCAGACAATTTTAGCTCAATGTTTTTAACTTTTATGCGGATTTAAATAGCATTTTCAATACCAATAGTTTTGTGAGTCATTTCTGCTCTAACTAGAGCACGTATTCTTAGAAATTCTTAGCTAAAAGCATAGCTACCGCCGTATCAGCCGTATCAATTATACCCCGTCGTGCGTAAGCAAAAATTAATAAACACTTTCAAAATTCTGTATTTCAGAAATTTTATGCTAATTTTATTTATCCTTCATATGGGCCTCCAAATATTTTTTTATACGGGATATTTTCAAACTTTGGTGACCTGGGTACCTACATTACTAGCATGTAGTCGGGGGCTCTTCCCCCTAAATCTTAATACTGGTTTTTCTTAACATTATCTAATATCTATGCTAATATTATGAATCTGTAGAATTTGTTTTTTTTTGAACGCACTAATCTCAGGAACCACTGGACCAATTTGAAAAATAAATAAATAATGTTGGATAGTACATTTATTTAGAAAGGCTATAGGCTATTTGACATCACGCTGCGACAAGTAGGAGCGAAGCAGCAGTAAAAAATGTTGAGAAAACGGGTTAATCTTTCAAATTCCACACGTACGAAGTCGCGGGCTACAGATATTTAGACTATAAAAGATTTTCATAGAATATTTTACTTACTTTTTATTATTTATGATAATATCCAAAAAATCTGTCTACATATTCTCTAACAGTATAAAAGGGACCAGCAATATTTAGTGAATATTTTCTGTCCTTTATTATGACAATCAGTCTATTATATTTTTTTGTAAATAATAGAAAAGTGAGAATTTCTAAGTTTTAGCTTTTTCTGCGTGGAAGTTTTAAAAATGAATAAAAAAGCTCTCACATACCTACCACAGCATACTTTAGAGTCTGAATAAGCTTCAGAATTTAACAACCATATTATAAAAATGGAAATAATTTTCCAGGCATACAGCTACTTAAATTTTTATGCTGACACAAAAAAAGTTAATGTACTGACTCTTGTTTATGAGTTGAATTATTTGCATGTTGTTTTTTAGTTGCAAGTTTCTATTACTGGTCAAATTATTTTATGCTTCTTAAATAAAATGGTGGCTTTAAAAATCTTATTCTTACAAATAATCAAGTAGAATTTGAAATTTTACTTTAAAATGGTAAGGTAAAATATTTAACTAAAATTTTATCATAGTAGTCAACTGTTGATGATAATTGATGACCATAACAATGTTTTCTCTCTCTCTCTCTCTCTCCAGCCCATTACGTCTCACTATTGGGCACGGGCCTCCTTCAGTTTAGATGAGATTATAGTTTACTGTGCAGCTCTTTTTTATCTTATTGTATGAATACCTAACATACAAGATTATAATAGAGTTTTAGAAATCCAGTAATAAAAGAATCATAAATACGAAGTGAAATCTGTAATAACTCTCGGTCTATTACACCTAAAGTAAAGTCTATATTCACAGATCGCACCTAATACATTCCGCACACAAGTGCTCAATGCACACCAAACGTGCGCTGTTCTCGCCTAGACAGTACATGAGAACTGGGCCCCAAGTCCGGTAAATGATGAATGTCACAATGGTAGCTCAAGTCAGTTAATTGCACTAAATAACTGATTGCTTAGTGGCGAATTTTATCAAGTTTGGTAGTCTATTGTTAATTTTTTGAGGTTATAATGTGCCATTGAGCTACTATTGTGACACAATTCATTTACCAGACTTGGCGCCCAGGTCGTGTGATGTTGCTACCACCAATGAAAATATATTGTTAGATTCCCCGCATCCTTCAAATCCTTCAAAAATAGTGCGTTTAGTCATGAACAAATATAACCTTATGCGGTCTCTAGTAGAGGTGATCTGTGTCTATGTTACATGTAGTAATATAAAAGCTAAAGGAATAAAGCACTTATATCTATACACATAAGATAGGGGCACTAAGGCTATTGTTAAGAATGGCAATTTATTCTTGTTTCCATATAAATATTTTATGGTATGTTTTATTCTGAAGATAATGTTACTATGCTGAATTAAAGTATATTGTAGCCGTGAGGGCTAGGCTAGGCTTCTTGTGCAGGATTTTGTGATAAAAAATAAACTAAAAGCTTCGATAATTTTCAATGTGCGATTCGTTACAGTGTTAGTAGGTAGTTAAAATTTTTATCGGTATTTTGATAAAACAAGAAGAATCCTTATGTAAGTCTTACGTAAAAAATGGGCTGACGACAATATGTATTCGTAATCCATCAAGACACTGAAGCTCCGGTCTCTCCAGCCTATTAAGTACTGAAGCTTACTGAAGCTCCTAATTGCACAAAAATTAGTTTAATTTCAAAAGCATTATTATGAAATATTTGCATAAAAATAGTAACTATAGCTACTATATAGCGCACATTAAACAGGTGTTTTATTTAACCCTGCAAAGTCAATTTAGCCGACGCACACATTTAGGCTACCGTCGCCACTGGTGGCTAGAAGTGAAAGGGAGAAGAGTGCAAGTAATTCGACGCAATTTTTTTAAAATAAATAATACACAGACTCACAAAATGTTTCAGAGTCCACACTGCTTATATAACTATAATGACTGTACCTACCTATCTTTGCATGCAATGTATTGCAATCTTATTTATCGTTTACGAACGTAAAACGAATCGTTTAGTTCATGAACTCGCGACACAAACTAGTTGAAATAGACATTAAACAGTGTAGATAGCTGTCACAGATAGCGTCACTCGACTGTACCAAGTCTACGACCCAGTTCCAAGTGATTGCACGCTTCTCTTTAGTAATTTGCTTGTATTTTGTGCAGCGTCTCGTCTTGAGCGCATCTTAGAATGTTTATAAGATCTTAAAATATCACAAGGAATCTATGAAAAGTAAGATTTATGTATACGGCTATCTTAATGGTAAGCGGTCACCACAGTCTATAGAACGCAACTCAATGACTAAAATGATGTTGTCCGTCCATTAATCCTTACGTCAATCGGTCCGTCGTTACTAAACTGTATCTTACGAACTATTAGAGCTACAGACTTGAAATTTGTGTATCTCGGTGATGACGACTTAAATACTATACAGTATGATGATCAATATAATATGATGTAAAGAACGAAATGCTTCGTTTGTGAGTCCAATTTGTACTCAGCTGTTTTCTTCGATTCGATTCTTAAATAGAGACTCTCTATTGACATTTCTCTAACATACTCAAATCTTTTTAAGCGTTTGGCGTCTATATGCAAAATTCTCTTAAAATTTGTAACAATGTTACGGCATTTTTAACACCCAAAAACCAATTTAACGAGACCAAAAAGCGTAAAAAATTATTATTATGAAACAGAAAAATTGTTTTACACGTGATAGCAATATTGACGCGTGGAATTAACCCTATAAGCGAAAAGAACATTGCCATGTGTAATACCTGTAAACAGGTTTTTTGATGAGATTGGATTTCGAAGCGATTTACCTAGGTATTTTGTTACATTAATACGCATAACAATTTATTAAAATGTGCATAATATGGCTTAGAAATTAGTTAGTACCGGGGAATATCGTGATAGCTTAGTGAGTACAGTAGTGGAATGAGTGACCTTGCGATCTTCGCGACGCGTGATTTTTAAACGTAACTCGTGACCCGTCAAATGAATTTATGTCAGTCTCCCAAAATTTCCACCGATCTACATGTTGGTAGTCAGACACCACAACCCCTTTAGTTTAGGATACTGGCAGAGTCGCGACTTAAACTCTACGATAAGTCGCTTCTAAAGAAGCCATTAAACAAAACAAGAATTCGGAATGTTTATCAATGTCCACTTTTCATGCAGCACAAAATACAAACGTGGAGTGCTCATAGTTATAAGAATCGAGCTATATTTTCAGTGCGACATCAAAGCGGGTCGCGCAACTGGGTCGCGAAAATCGAAATGCTACCTGGTCGTGGGCTCAAATACCGCTTATGTTGACACTTTTTCTGGATAACTTGATTTGTTAAAAAATAGTTATAATGTGTAATTTATACCGTAATGCTAATTTTAAGACATCAGTTTTATTTAAGCCGTCCATAGTTAACATGAATTAGCAGAGTCTAGTAAGTTCCAAACTGATATCCTGTAGCGCCTCCCATTCCATGTAAGTACATATTAGCCAAGATTAAATGCTGCAGTGTAAGATGGATTTGATTAAATAATGACTTTGCACATAGTTGGTCTATTCTGTGAATAATTATATTGAACTTAGTAATCTATTTAACATGATATTTTTTATTATTATTAGATTTTATTTTCATTAAAAATTAGAATAGTAAATGAGAATGTTGAAGTTCTTAAATTATTAAAATCATAAACTTTAAAATTCAAATTAATACTTTGTAGTAAATAAATATGTTATACAAATCTATAGGAAATTCTCGTATCACAGTGCTTTTTAATTATTTCTCCTTCTGGCCTACCAGGCCATAATGGTGCCTTAAACTTTATCATGACCCCGCTAAGGGTAGTCTCCGCCCATGGAGGGCCCCAATCGACGCTCGTGTCACATTGCTTGCAGCTGTAATTTTAAATATATATATATGTATTCAGTAGGTCTTATGGGAGGGTCAGATACTTATTTTTAAACTCCTTGGTTACGGGGGCCAATTATGGCTGCAGGTTACAATAATAGTACCTAGACCATAATCATATTTTTGAATAAAAAGCTTAAGTTATTAAAACACAATAAGTAAACTTACAAATACTATAACAAATGCAGTGAGCCGTACTGCCAGCGAGCTACTAAGTAAATAACGCTGCAATCTCTTCGAGCTGTGTCATTGCAATTCAGATGCCTATAAATATGCAAACTTGGTGTTCTAGAATGTTACAGAGTTACTATTGGTATAATTTTGTTATTTTCTCTTTTAGTTGGGTCGATACCTACCATTTATTTAGGTTTACGACTAATAAATTGTTGTTAAACATTCCGGATTTTTCACAATAATTTAACTATCATTTAAATAAAACTAGTTTTTACGGACGCAGTCACCATGGTCACGGGTGAGACTGAGTCTTTAACTGAACTGTCTTTAACGGACTGAGAATTTAAAACAAATATACGCGTCTAAACCCGTAAAAAGTAGTTTTATTTAAACAGATGAGTCGCGCAAGTGTTAGAAAATATTATGTTAACTATAATTCCTTCACGATTAACATACTAAATTTTAGAGTTATCCAACGTTTTTATAAGAGGCGAATATTACGTTTCACAATACCTCTAAGCAGTAATATAAACATAGATATGTGCCACACTAAAAATACAATAAAATGTTCAATCTTTATCTTTATTCTTTATATCTTCTAATATATAAAATTCACGTGTCACAGTGTTAGTTACCGTACTCCTCCGAAACGGCTAGACCGATTTTTCTGAAATTTTACATGCACATTCAGTAGGTCTGAGAATCGGCTAACATCTATTTTTCAAACCTTTTTTTTTAGTATGGCAAAACAACGTTTGCCGGGTCAGCTAGTCTTCTAATATATAAAATTCACGTGTCACAGTGTTAGTTACCGTACTCCTCCGAAACGGCTAGACCGATTTTTATGAAATTTTACATACATATTCAGTAGGTCTGAGAATCGGCCAACATCTATTTTTCAAACCGTTTTTTTTAGTATGGCAAAACAACGTTTGCCGGGTCAGCTAGTCTTATATATAAAATTCACGTGTCACAATGTTCGTTCCCATACTCCTCCGAAACGACTCGACCAATTTTATGAAATTTAATTAGCATATTCAGTAGGTCTGAGAATCGGCTACTATCACCCGGCAAAACAACGTTTGCCGGGTCAGCTAGTTTATTATAAAACAAAGTATGTATGTGTATGGATGTGAGCTTATTATTATTTTTAAAACCAGGCAACGAATTTTTATGAGATATGTATAAGCAATTATCAAAGACCTTTCTTGAAGAGTAAATAATAATGTTAAAAATATTAATCAACTTGTAGTATTCCCATTGTTCCATAAATATTTCAAAAGAATATTATACTATGAAAACTATGGGCGGAAGACCCCTTTAGCACCAAAAACACTACATACAGTTTAGGTTTTTCGTCAGTTTCTACGAAGTTAGAGGTATTTACTTTAAACTGTGCTAATTATTAGCGTCTCCATAACTTAATAGAAGTTACAAAAGAAAAATATAAAGCGTGTAAAAATGGAATTATGCTTTCTATTTCAACTTGTCTTTATATTCACAAATAACGACTAGATATTATCTGTACAATAACTGTGTCCTTACTAATATTACAACAGCGGTTATATATCTCGTAGTAAAAGTTATAACGAGGATAGTAAGTTTCATCTGCTCTCTTGGGAAACTTTTTGATTATTTTGTTCGCAATCAATGTTGCAATATAAGCTACTAGAAATATGCCAGCATTACTTAATACATTTTCTTTCTTTATTCTTCTGTATTCCTAAACTAGGTAAGTTGGATTATATTTCTTTTCTTAGTCTAAATAATACTTGTCGTTTAAATAATAGCGGTCGTTTCTTCCACGTACCTGTCAACTCTGTAACGAACTACCTGCTGTGGTATTTCCTGAACGCTATGACATGTTCCTCTTCAAGCGAGGTCTGCGGAAAATCATCTTCCCAAGGTAGGCAGCGGCTTGGCTGCCTTTGTTGTTGCCGAGTCCATGAGCGACGGATACCACTTACCATCAGGTGGGCCGTTGGCTCGTCTGCATACCAGAGGCAATAAAAAATAAAAACTCTTACAGTGTGTTAACTGATTAAGAATACGAGTCTTACCAACCTTCTGGGTCTGTCCTTCCCAGGGTGCTGTGAAAGCCAGCCAAGAGATATTGTACACAGATAACCTATAGCTTATGACAACACGCCTTGTCAGCGCGGCACGGTAGACAATAATCCCTTGCAAAGTGGAGTAGGCCCGTGCCTAACACTGGGATGCTTATGGGCTGGAGAGAGAGTCTAAATAATATTCAGCATATTCGTGAGAGCGCGTATTTCTATGAAAATATCTGATTTCTTCCCTTCCTTCCTAGGCCAATAACGTCTCATTTAGGCATGGCCCTCCGCCATTTTGGGAGAGTTATCGGTCTACTACATATACAATGAAATCCAAGCCTGTTAAGTCAAGTTCAAGTATGCCAAATCCTGTTGTCATTTGCATTAGGGCTTAGTTATGAGTTGTCCGTCTCTGATAAAGGATTTATTTTGCTTACAATATTCCTTAGCTGGCTTTTACATCATCCTTGGGAAAAAAGAGGGCTGGTGTATTCTAAATCTGTCACCATATGGAGATTTATTTTATATTCATGGACATTTCACACTTGCATAATTAATGTCCTCTGGTCTCGAGCTAAGCTTATTATGCTTGTATTATGGGTACCAGAATACGGATAGACCACATAAAATACTTTTCTTTTGTAAATATATACTTATAAAAAACTCTTAGGAAATTATAATAAATTCTGGTTGATACATACTAATCATCCAAAGCAATAAAAGATTAAAGTCAATGGAAAACTGCATATCTTCGATGACAATAACAACAAAATTTTATAACCCATTTTATCATAAGGTGCAATGGAGTCCATCTGACTATAACAGCGAGTTTGGCGTTGATCCAGCTACATCGTATACCAGGTCTTTATGGTTCAGTGTGTCATTTGTATTGTATTTTCACTATCAGACCTGTCATCTGGCTGATCATATGATTCATTTATTATTTTAGCTGTGCTTTGAAAGTTTATTATACTATAAATAACAAGGGCATGAAAATATTTTTTGGTTTTCCATTCCTCCCATTCTAGTATCAAATTGTTTTGCTTTTCAGAATAATAGATTTAAATGGAATTTATCTGTTATACTAGTTACTAATTCAGCAAGAACCTTAAAAATTCAACTACTTTGTGCAAGTGGCAAATAATAAATATTCATGGACATTAAATTTCATTTTATGTTTGTGTGATTGTCCATTAATATGTATTTATTTTATTTATTTCACAAAGCGTTCTCTGGTCCCAAGCTATCTCTGCCTAACCCCATGGAAAAAATTGGGCGATTTTATTATGGTGAAGACTACAATCAATTTATAAAAAAAATTAAAGTATTTATAAATATACGATTAAGGTTAGCAATATAGAAGCAAACAACAGTCCTTAACAACCATTTTGTGATAAAGTGAGTTACATTTTGGTGAAGCGGCCATGATAGATTAGGGCGCTTGACAGGCACCGTTCGCTATTTGTTATTAGGCACTACGTTGATTGAAAGCCTGTCTGTTTTCTTTAGAATCTCTGTTTATTTATAGTTTTGAGTTTGGTTTAAGAATCGTGGTGCATTGAATCTTTAACACTCATATTAAATAAATAAATATTCACGAACATTTCACACATCGTCCTCTGCTTCCAAGCTAAGCTTATTATAATACTTGTATTATGGGTAATAAAGATGTTATATTATAAATATATTTAGTATTTCTACATTAATTTCAGAATTTTTGCAATTAACTTGCTATGCTTTTACTAAATAAACTAAATTATAGTGGAAAAAATGATAACCATGAGCGGGACTTGAACCCACGACCTCGGAATACCGTTCCGTTGCTCTCCCATCTGAGCTATCATGATTCCCGCATATGTTTACCAAATCTTCCACTACAACCTTCTCAATGTGAGTTAAACATCGTGCGATGTTTTGTGTACAACGCCATCTATTGAGCGGTTTGCACCAACTCGATCAATCGATCACTTAGTGTTCTTTACAGAACACAATTGGACCGAAATAATGACTGTACATGTATTTCTACTTTCTAATTTAGTTTATTTATATTTAGTATTTTATCATTCCTTCACACACACGGTGCAAACAATTTGTAAAACTTTGTAAGTAGGTACTTATTGCAAATTCTAGCTAGATGTACATTGTACAATAGGCTACTTTTAATCCTCGTAAAATGAGTTATGACATAATCAAATCTCTTAAAAGCTTTAGTTTCACGAATACACTGGACCTATTTGACATTGACGTCGTGTTTCTAGTTTAGATGACGCATCACGTTACGGTTTGGTTACAACTTTCACATCTAAAGTGTTTTCTAGCGTTCCTATGATAGATAAATGAACAGATTTTACTTATTTATAGGGTCAGCTAGTCTTTATCTTTACTTATTATAAAACAAAGTCGTTATTTTTGTATGTATGTCCCTATGTGAGCTTAAATCTTTAAAACTAATCAACTGATTTTGATGCGGTTTTTTTTAATACGTAGAGTGGTTCCATAGGATGGCTTTTTTGTATAATTTGTTACGAGGTGTTTTATTTTCTAAATTCTATTCGTAGAAAATTGCAGGACACAGAGCTAGTTTATAGATAAACTCTACTATAAAAAATTACTAAGAAAACCCACCTAAATATTATTGTAACGATTTTTTATTATTTTAAAGTCTAAGAATCGTTTGTAAGCTACTTTAAATAAGGATATCTCTCCTTTGTTTAAAGCCGCGACGACGAAAATATCTACATAAGAAACATGTAAGGAATATTCCATTTTCATTATTAAAATACACGTTCGGTATACAAAAAATAATGTAACAGAAACTTGATATAACAGTCGTTAAAAATAATGACTAACAATACCTATCGAATAACACGTGGAAGAGATAAAACAATTACAGCTTACAAGATGGCTGACTTAGCTGCCATCAATATTGTGAAAAATGATAATAATTATTGAATAGTGGTATTTCACAGAAAGATATTTTTTATCATAAATTTGAAAAGGGTTTAGTCAGATTGACTCCGCCACCCTTTTAAGATCACACACTGATACTAATTGCCTAGTCAGACAAGAGATTAGTGCCGAAAATTGTTCTTCGTACCTGTACCTATTTCCAAATTTCCAAGCGTAATTGCAACAGGAACCACAGTATCTTCAGTCGAGTGGTTTATGTAGCGGACTGCCGTCGCGGGTTCGATTCCCGCTCGGGACAATCATTTGTGTGATTTTTCTAATTGTCATACAAATGTTTGTACTGCGTCTGGGTGTATTCTATGTATTATAAGTATGTATTTACAAAAGAAAAGTAGTATATGTAGTCTATCCGTATTCTGGTAACCATAACACAAGCATATAAACTTAGCTTGGGACTAGAGGACGTTGTGTGAAATGTCCATGAATATTATTATTTATTATTATTATCTTGGTTCTCATCCTATTGTTAAAGAAAATTAAAGGCTTTGTGTTGGACAATAACTTTCATTTAAGATTTAATGATTTCTTTTTTATTGAAGTTCTTAGATTTTTTTGTTACATTATACTGTGACTTTAAGTCCACCAATAGGCATGAAAATTTTTTGACAATGTCAAACAGTATATACGATAGAGGACATGGAGAGGCAACTGGCTATAATCTGACTATAATAACGTCTGTAATGAGGACTCAATTAAGAAATGTAGCTCGGAAATTGGTCAATATTCGCAGGCACCATGATACTTCAGTTGGCAGAGTAACGGAACGTTGAGCAATGATCAAGTTTTAAGCCAACAGTTCAAACCTCGTGACGATCTGACAATCCCTTGTTCTCCTATATAAGTTTTAATTTATTAAGAAAAAGCGAAACAAGTCAATTGTTAAATAAATAAATTACAAATTAATGAGTTCAAATACATATCCAAATAAAAAGGCAATAAAGTTTTTAAGTTGAAAATTAAACCCATACACATATTTTTCCATTACGAAATAGTATCCGACACAAACATAATGTTCATAACAATCTTATAACAATACAATGAGATTAACACTTGCAAAAGTCCGAACTAAACTTGGAGTCACATTGTCGTATAAGTTTTATCTTTCGTGCAAACTAACGAGATTCGAATACTCGAATAGAAACGTATGAGAATTCACATTTTGTATAGAAATAAAGCGATTCCTTAATAATCTCACATTATTAGCTTATGTCCGTGTGGTGACGGATTCGGAATACAAGTGTTACCATCTCATTTCTTTCCCAGGGTGCTGTAAGCGCCAGCTAAGGAACAGTAGCAGTTAACATCTACTGTGAGAGACGGAAAACTCGAAACTGAACCCTTTGCCAACACGTCTGGTCAGCGCGGCACAGTAGACCATAATCCCTATTCCCTCCCAAAGTGGAGAAGGGCCGTGCCCAGCAGTGGGTTGTTAACGGACTGGGGAGGAGAGGAGCTTATTGAATATGGTAAATACATGCGTATGGTTGTTACTACTAGGCTTAAGTTATTATTTCATTCTGTGTTGGATAGTTCATTTATCGAGAAAGGCTAGGCTGTATAACATCACGCTGCGGTCAATAGGAGCGAAGCAGTAGTGAAAAATGTTCCAAAGATGATAGGAATTTTCTAAATTCCAGACGTACAAAGTCGCGAAGATATAATTAAACAGTTTAATTAACATAACCCCACAAACAATTCCTCATATACATCCTTAAAACACACTTAAAATATTCTTAAGTTGATTTTCCCTTTCAATATTTAGTTAATTTATTGTTTCATTCTAAGCTCAAGTGATTCTGTTTCATTTCTTCCCAAAGTTTTGAGAATTCTTTTTTTTTTACATCTCAAATCTCCTTTGCTATGGTAATCGTAGGACAGAGAAACTCTTTGTAATCAAGCTGTGATTTTAAATACGATTTTATTAGCTTCGTTTGTATGTAACGGAATGTTTTAACGTGACCAAATCGATTGCTTCTCTATCTATTATTAACCTCTTTCTCTCCAGCCTATTTACGTCCCACTGTTGGACACGGGCCTCCTCCACATTGGGAGGGATTATTTTCGAATTTTCCATATCTCACAGAAGATGTCATCTGTGTGCATCCCTTAGCTGACATTTACAGCACCCTTGGGAGGATGTGGGGTGGTGACATTTATATTCTTAATCCGTCAAAACACGGAGAAAATACGTCTAAAAAAATTATGAATATTTGGTGCACAATTTCATATTAATCCGACTAATACAAGTGGATGAAAATCACTTTCAAATATCCCGTTGAATCGATACGCAGATTGTATTAGATAGATAGATAGATACGAAGATACCCAAACATGTTAAAAAACCTGCCGCTTTCTTAAAGGGGTCATCTTAGGATCAAGGAATTAGAAGTAGTTTAGATTCTTATTAACAAAATTTGCATGGTCAATCAAAAGTATATTGCCAGCAAGATGTAAGATCTCAAGATAAAACTCAGAAACAACCCAATTTTACGTTGTATGTTGTAGACAAGACGCATGCAAATTTTATGTCCGTATTATGTTGTTAGGGTACTGTATTTTAAATGATTTAAGCTGACGTCAGCGTGCAAGTGACAAGTTGGCAGAACGCCACGATCTCTGCCAATGAACTCTGACCTGAAAATGTTTTTATATTCATTCTAGCAACATATTTTACAAATATTGAAGTAAAGAAATACAAGAATTTGGAAATATTAATCAGAGATTCAGAAATTAAACTATTAAATTAAATCAAATTATGGTGGAAAAGTGAATGTGCCGCAAGTGGGACTTAAACCCTAATTTGATTTATTAAGTAAAAGGCGTAGCATGTCAAATGCAAAAATCAATAAATTAATATTAAATTAAATATTGAATTAAATTAACTATAGATCGATCGTTATAAATTAGTTTTTTTTTTCAGATAAATTATGTTTTATTTATTTATCTACAATATTACAATCTAGCCTGTTAAGGCTAATAAGTAATTTTAGTTTTTGCAATATTTTTCGGTGATACTTCGCTCTTATTGGTCACAGCGTGATGTTATAAGTCTATAGCCTTCTGCAAGACATGTACTATCCAACACTGAATGAATTTTTCAATTCGGAGCATTGGTTCCTGATATTAACGCCTTCAAACGAACAAACAAACTCTTCAGCTTTATTACGGGCTTCGTGGCGTAGTGGTTCATGTACTGGACTGACGTTCATAAGGTCGCGGGTTCGATTCCCGCTTGGGACAATCATTTGTGTGATATTCATAAATGTCATACAAATATTTGTACTACGTCTGGGTGTTTTCTATGTATTATAAGTATGTATTTACAAAAGAAAAGTAGTTTATGTATTATATCCGTATTCTGGTACCCATAACACAAGCATATAAGCTTAGCTTGGGATCAGAGGACGTTGTGTGAAATGTCCATGAATGAATATTACATTAATATAGATTGTTACATGAATACTTAAAATAACCAAAACTGTATTTATATGCTGTGATTATCTTACGTAGAACTATGGCATGTACCTAATTGAATGTTGCCAAAACTCAAGACTTGTAGTGTTGAATAAATTTTATCGCAGCAAAATATTGTATTCCTGCGGGAAGGTTTATTTTAAATTCAATATTCCCCAGATGTCTGAAACTACTAAACACGTTTTACAAGTCGATTAACCTTTACTTGAAGCCATAAATAAACTTTGTTTCCTTACAATTGGACTTTGAAAGTTTGCGTTGTGAATATAATAAGTTTTGAAAACAAAAATGTTGACAAACATAGCATAAATAAATAAAAAATCTAATATTTTGATTAAAATTAACACTAGTTGTGTCAAAGTCAAAGTCAAACAAAGTCCTCTACTTTACTTTTGATTCTTCTTTAAATACCAGTTTTTGAATCTCCGATAAATATTTGATACCATCATAAAAATTTTCTTGGCTGATTTTAGGTGCAAGAATCCTCAGGACACAACTAGTGTTTATTTTAATTAAAATATTAGATTTTTTATTTATTTATGCTATGTTTGTCTACATTATTCGTTTTCATTTTTGAATATATTTATGTGTAAATCTTTATTCATTTGATTCGTTAAAGTTTGGTTTCTACATTCCTTGCGTACACGATATAGAACATATTCAGTTCAAACATTCATTCTAAAAGAAAAGGCTGTCTCAAAATGCTATAATTATTGGTTCCTGTTTTCTTTCCTGTGACAAAATATTCTCAGTTTCCGACATTTGGCAACATGCCAAGAGACAAGGACGATTAATTAATGACTATATAAATGTGTATGAGGTTTTGATCCCTATCATAGCGACAACATGTCGCAACAGACATGAATACATATTTTTCAGAAGAACTTATTTTTGGATATGGTTATATTATGTCGGTGTGGTGACGGATTAAAAATACAAAGGTCACAACCCCATTACTCTACCAGGACTCCCCAGCTTAAGAAAAAAGATTGTAAGAATGTATGGAAGAATGTTAACTACTAATTAAGATTTTATGAAACTTTACAGCTGTACCTATAGCTTAAAGATCAGAATGACAGATAGGATATTATATAACCGCGTTAACAGCCTAGGAGCATACAGTAATTGTAAACACCTGGGCATTAGCCAGTCAAAGTCAAATTTTTTTATATATAAATAAATCTGTACAAAATGGTCTTATTTAAATGAATGAGTCGCGCAAGTGTTAGAGAATATTATAATTTCCAAGGAGTTTGTAGTTGTTGACATGTAACAGAGTTCTAGTGAAATTTATTTTCAATTATAATGCATATCGTGTGGCTAATCCACGACCTAAGCTAGCCGAGCGATCCTAATTAACATAGTGTACGCTAGATAACAGGTGCTAGGTTATTTACATAAGCACTTTAGATACTATCTAGATTTAGACAAGCTAAGTGAAATGTTAATTTATAATGTAGGATGTGCATTTTGAGCTTTAGGAATTGAATTCCATATTTGCGTAGTGTCAGAGTTGAATCAGTAGTGAGTTGATATGTAAATTGTGCTTTTCTGTTACGAGTTTATACCTAAACCTTTCAACATTCACCCATGTATAATGACAATATTACTTATTTGTACGGAAATCTAAAACGCGATAACTAAATTAATAAGTTTTCTACTAGATTACAAGATATTTCGAGATGTTTATGTCTGTGGTAAAACTTAACAAACCATATAACATTGTATTTAAACTTTATATACCGTGTTATGTAGTTTATTGATACAGGATTATCTCCGGAACGCACATCGTAACCCATAAACTAATCCTCGTGGTCTAATGGATCGTGAAACGATTCACGATGTCCTGGATTCGATTCCCGTACAGAATCATATTTTTTTGTTACTACTACATACTAGTTTGAAGAGTTTCTTTGTCTGTTTGAACGTGCTGATCTCAGGAACTACAGGTTCGAATTAAAAAAATATTTTTGTATTTGATAATCCATTTATCGAGGAAAGCTATAGGTTATATGACATCACGCTGCAACCAATAGAACCGAAGCAGCAGAGGAAAATGTTGCAAAAACGGGCAACGTCTTCCAAATTCGACGCATACCGAGTCGCGGGCAACAGCTAGTTATATTTATATAAGTACATACGAAAAATAGGTACATGTAAATGATCCGTATTTTAATACCTATAATACAAGAAAAAAATTTGCTTAGTTTGGGACCACAAGACGTTTTATAATAAAATAGGTGTCCATGAATACTTCTCTCCGGCCCATTTACGTCCCACTGTTGGGCACGGGCCTCCTCCACTTTGGGAGGGATTATGGTCGACTGTGCCGCGCTGACCAAGCGTATTGGCATATGGTTTATTTTCTAGTTTTCCGTCTCTCACATATGATGTTATCTGTGTGCAATATCCCTTAGCTGACTCTTACAGCACCCTTGGGAGGAAATGGGGTGGTGACACCTTAATCCGTCACCACACAGAGGTGAATAGATATTTATGTAAAACATATATGAATACTTATTTAAGTAAAAAAACACTTTTGAATGTATTAGGGAATAATGTCAATACTTATTTATTTTAAAACATACGATTTAACAAACAATTGAGCAGTACAAATACATTGTCAATATATAATTCAGTAACATTACAAATGAACAGAGTCGCTTTACAATTTATACAACGCTGCTTTCAAAAAGAAATTTGTGACAAACACAAAATAATTTGACGTATGTTTGATTTTAATGGCTATATAATAAAAACACTAGACGGTTAAACCCTCTTGCCTCTTCCTCCTGCCCTTAACGTCCTACTGTTGGGCACGGGTCTACTTTTTGGAAGGGATTATGGTATTCTGTGCCGTGCTGACCAGGCATATATTACAGACTTCAAACACTTGAAGAAGTTAAACTTAAGACTGGTAAATTAGGACGAGATAGCACAAAATTATCTTTTCCCGTATGTAGAACAAGCCTTTATAAGAATAACTGCAGTGTTATGGCTATACAAATTTTTAATGCCATACCAAGAGTCATTAGGGAACTACCATTTTTACAATTTCGAAAGAGGCTTAAAGAGTGGCTCGCTGATAAATGTTTCTATGACTTAAAAGAGTTTTATAACTATAAATTATATGAATAGATGTTTTAATAAGTTGACTAGCCAGTAGTAATGACATACTATTATTCTAAATAATGACATAATTTTACATTAATTTATTTAATATTTTTTGACATAATTTTACTTAATGATGACATAATTCTATTTATTTTTGATTTAACTTATTCATATTGAAGTTATTATGAAATATTTCTTAATTTTGACGTGCAATGAAATGTGAATAGTAGTAGGATTATATTACACTGACATGCTTTTAATATCAATCATTGACTATAACTAACGATGTTCAAAATAAAATGTATTTAATGATTATGTAGCTGTCACTTATATTTGCATGCTGTTTTGACGGCGAAACATGATGTTCTGTTTTAACTAAACACCAATATATTGTAACCATGTTTCAAGTAAATAAATGATTTGATTGATTGATTTTTGATTTTCATTCTTAAGTTTTCCGTCTCTCACAAAAGATGTCATAGGAGTACAATATCCCTTAGCTGGCTTTTACACCACCGTGGGAAGAAAATGGGACGGTGACACTTATATTCTTAATTCATCACCATCCAGACTCTGGTACCTATAACATAAGCAAATAACCTTAGGTTAGGACCAAAGCAAGAATATTTTTTATTTATAACAAACTAGCTTATGTCCACAACTTCGTACGGGTGGAATTTTGCCAAAAAACCTTCCGCTTGAACTACTTTATCTATTAAAAAATTGGTCAAGTGCGAGTCGGACTCGCGCACGAAGGGTTCCGTACCATTATCTATGCAACATAAGGCAACGTTATTAGTATCGAGCAAGAAACGGTAAAAAAATCATGTTTGTTGTATGGGAGCCCCCCTTAAATCTTTATTTTATTTTATTTTTAGTATTTGTTGTTATAGCGGCAATAGAAATACATCATCTGTGAAAATTTCAACTCTCTAGCTATCACCGTTCTTGAGATACAGCCTGGTGACAGACGGACGGACAGCGAAGTCTCAGTAATAGGGTCCCGTTTTTACCCTTTGGGTACGGAACGCTAAAAAGAACGCATCAAAATCCGTTGCGGAATTTTGAAGATATATACTTACATACGGACATAGATACAAAAATAAGAACTTTGTTTTATAATTAATAAAGACATGGAAGGTACATTTAACTAAACAACAGCAAGGAATGCAAGTATTATTATGCTCTATTCTCAAATTCAAATTCCATGGAGGCGAAAAGTGGAAGTTATAATATGTTTTCCACTTTAAAAGTTGTTGTATCCAGTAAAACGTTAGCACGGAGAGGCAATATTTACTTTTTAAATGAAATTTTCCTTCCAAACTTTACTAGAAGTTCGTTTAATCTCAGCCCATTTGTTTCCCTTAACGTATAGCAAACGAGTTTCTTATTGTCCCATTGTTTCTTCACACGAAATAATATATTATTATTATTCTTGTATTTCTACCGACTTCCAAAAAGAAAAGGGTATATTCTATTCATAGATTTTTTTTTATATTTCCCCGTATATTGTTCGAATTCTCGAAAATGTCAGGGCTGTTTTAAAGAGTCAAAATAATTTTCAATATAAATTGTTTAAAATAGAAGACCAATTCTATTGTTTTATTTCTTTTTCTTCTTTTCGGTCCATCAACTTGCTGGGAACGGACCGATTGCACTTAGGGATTGTAACTAGTCTAGCAATACTAACTATGGGTGTTGCCATAGGAGTTTTGTAAACCTTTTTATTTACAGAAAATGTCATCTGCTTATTCTGTCTGGGTGATTTGGTGACACTTATGCACTAAACCATCCCATACAGACAACACGCCTCTTTATAAACTATCCTAAATAAAAAATAAATAATTTGAAAAATATTCATAGATATTTCACACAGCGCACAGTGTACGGACGGGAGCTAAAATCGGAAATTTTTTGTTCTCCTTAATTATGGACTGGCATAAAGATGTAAAAGGCGAGAGTAGAACACCCAGATGCCAATTCCGTCTAGTTTTGGTGCTATGCGGTACCAAAGTTCGCCGTTTTTCTGCGACTCAATTACGAAAAAGTTATATTTCTTTGAAATTATCTGTTTAACAATTTAATCTTGTAAATTTAATCACATTACTTACTTAATAAGCTATATTTTAGGCTTTTTTGCTAAGCTGTTACGTCAAACGAAAAATTCTCAATCACCTTAGATGGCCACATTCACCAGGCTAGTAGCTATTATTTTTTTATTTATTTTTAGTACATATTAAGTACATTGTTACCATAAGTTTAAATTTCATATCAGTAGTTAGTCTAGTTCTTCTAGGACAAGGCATAACAGGCCATTATCGTCAAAACTTTTTTCGCATTTTTCATTTCAATAGCCCTACTTACACTTAAGTTTGTAAATTGCGTTATCTCAATTTTCTCAAAAGTTCCACAGATTTGGCATCTAGTTTTTTTGTGTGCATAGAATGATTGTTTATCTTCATTTTAAAGTAAAAACTAGATGCCAAAAGTGCGTAACATTAAAGAAAAAAAATAAAATCTGATAAACTAAAATAAACTTTTTATAGCCCTAATATTGACATAGGAAAAATCATCAAATATACATTAATAAAGATGCTATCAGATACTATCAAATATTTAGTTATTAGAAAAATGATTTAAAAGAAATATCATTTTTTCGTTTTCGAACCGCAAAATAACAGCAAACTTTGGTATGACATAGCACCAAAACTAGACGGAATTGGCATCTGGGTGTTCTACTCTCGCCTTTTACATCTTTATGCCAGTCCATAATTGAGCAGAATAAAAAAATAACCGTTTTTAGCACCCGTCCGTACACTGTGCAGCGTCCTCTGGTCCCAAGCTAAGCTTATATACTTGTGTTATGGGTACCAGAATACGGATAGAATACACATACTACGTTTCTTTTATATACTAAAATAAATACATTTTTATACCTAAGTTTTTAGTCACAACCGGTTGTGCTGACCCAAATAATGGGATTAAGGCAAGATAACGATTTCTGTCACAATCGCACTCAAATAAAATAAGAATATACTAACAACTCTGTATATTATATATTTCCTTATGAATTTTCTATTTCCCCTCGATGTTGTGTCGAAATTGAATTTCTTGTGTTACCTGAACGCTTGCTCTGTGACAATCGTTTACATCTCAATTTATTTTGCATTAAAATGACCTTATTCAATTGAAAGGTATTTTTTTGAGTATTTGTGTGTAAAAAGATACACACAAACGTTTGAAGTACAAAAGATGAATGAATTCAAAGTATTATTGTTTGCTTTTGACAGTAATAGGATATTCAAGTGTTTGTTAAATATTTGATGGATAAAATATTTGGAATTGCAGAAAACCTGATAAAATTATTTCTTACGTTGTTAAATAAATACTTTTGTTTAATAGATCCTTACAGGAAGCTTTAAACATAAAATTTATGCATATAAAAATATTTTTAAGCTTCGAATCTAAAAAACAAGCTATAACAAAAAACTGTCGAAAAAAATGGCCGTAATTCGGTTATATTATTATCTGCTGAATGCGTAGATCTAAAATATTGATTGTATTTTTTGCAGCAAGGGACCGCATAGATCTACTCGTACATCTGTTATGAGTTTTAAGTAGCTTCAGCCGTTGCTGCGTAAAGTCAAAGTCAAAGTCAAAATTTTTTATTTCAAGTTTGTTTGTTTGACAAGCTCTTTTGAAACGTCAGAAACTAGGTGTCTGTTTCAAACGCGAACCCTATGGAGAAGAACAGACAAGAAACTCCATGGATTTTTTTTTCTATTCTCTTTATTTCTTTTCATTTTTTTCCCAATAATATTATACATTGTTGTATCAGGAGTGTGAGAATGATGCCGATTAGTACCTACTATCAAGAATAACTAAAACTAACTTAATAATAAAATAGCCTTGTTGGAGCAAATCGACCAGTCCCAGCATAAGGCACCCGTTCACGAGTATAACGCACACACCAGCCCCGCACAGCTCGACCATTTTGTAGGGAACCGTGCGACCCGACGTGCAACGCTACCAACTTCGAGACATTTGGGTGAGCATGACGAACTCGCTCCGTGGCACAGTACACAATGCAAATAATAAACAATAAGAAATAACCATCGGAAATACACTAGGTTCGGCATAATACTCACAAAATAGAAAAATACTTTGACGGACGGACAGACAGACAGACGGACACCGTAGTGAGACTATTATAAGGATTTGTACGAAACCCCAAAAATTAATAATTAAATACCAAATTAACTTAATTCAAAGAGTCAGTGTGACGCACAACTCCTACATCTGCAACTAATTTCATGCTGATCGCAATTGTCAAGTCATGCCATTATAATTACTTGTCGTAACGCTTGTCGTCATCGTCATACATGGGGGTAGGTAGAGAGTATAGCACCATCTGCTACAATCCTAATGGCCTTGGCTTATTGCCAAAAATATTAAAGGAATGGTACAATTACAAAATAGTGTAGTTCAATGCTTCACGGTACCGGCTTTTTGTGAGGATGTGTCGAGCGCGCATCAAATTTTTACTCCCATGATTTTTTCCTATCGCACCAAAAGAAGTGAAACTTTTATAATTGTGCATAATAAGATTCGTCTGTAAATCTTTGTAGGCAACGAGCCATTTTCGTTAATATCCTGTCGCTACTAGGTTGTAAGAAAGGCGTTATGAAAAATTGCTCTGGCGTATATTATAAAAGTAATTATTTATATGAGATTCTTAAAAAGTCATTTTAGAAGCTTAGAACAAACAATAACGTTATTATTAAAATAGCAAGACTACATACCTGGAATTTTTTAGGGTTGTTTAAATTTGGGGTTTTTGAAATATTGACTGTGGTACTTCGTACCCGCAACTTCGTACGCGTGGAATTTAGAAACTCTAACTTAACAAACTATTTATAAAACCCATCCTATTAAAGCATTCTGCCTATTAAAGAAAACCGCATCGAAATCCGTTGCGTAGTTTTGAAGATATAAATAAGCTCGTATATGGACGTACATACAAAAATAACGACTTTGTTTTTTAATAAATAAAGATATAGATATTGTAGATATGTTTTAATTTACTATTGTTATGATTTTAATATACAATTTTTGATATAAAACTTATGTTTTATAGGATTTTTGTAATATTTGATATTTATGAAGTTCTTAGATATTAGGGTTTATTTAGTACCTAAGGAATAACTATAATTATTAGAAAATGAATCCTTTTCACATTGCAACTTAACTGAACATTTAAATTCTGCTAAACTTAATGTTATCAGTTTAAAACCGGCAATTTAGCGAGTACTATGTAAAACATCTGCTAAAAATAATAAAAAATATATTCCAAATTTTACCACAGAAAGGGGTAATTTAGACTTTTATCTTAATTTTAAACTTTACGAGTTTTTTGAATACCAAGTCTAATTGCTTGAAAAGTTCTTAATGTACCCAACAAAGAAAAAACTGTCACTTTATAACTAACCTATTGTAAAAAATTGGTCAAGTGCGAGTCGGACTCGCGCACGAAGGGTTCCGTACCACTATCTATGCAACATAAGGCAACGTTATTAGTATCGAGCAAGAAACGGTAAAAAAATCATGTTTGTTGTATGGGAGCCCCCGTTAAATATTTATTTTATTTTATTTTTAGTATTTGTTGTTATAGCGGCAATAGAAATTTGCTTAGTTTAAAAGCTAAACAATACGGGTAAAAATCCTAAAAAAGTGTAAAAAGAAAAATAAATAAAGTCTTCAATAATTGTGCTAAATTTCAGGTCAATCCCACTACTGCAAGTGCGTGAAAATTGCTTACAAAGATTCCGTTACGTCGATTAATGCATTGATAGAAACGTACTGAGATAATAAAAGAAAGTTAAATAATTGGTTTGAATATCCTGAATATTTGTTGTAATTATTACATTGTCAACCGACCTTGTTAAGTATGCAAAATTTCAGATTATTCCGACTAATGTAAGTGGTAAAAGTTCTTTCAGAAATTCCGCGTAGTCATAATAGTAGGTTCCTAAAACTACATCAATACTCTACATATACAACAAACGTACCAGTTACATAATAGGATATTCAATCAATCGCTGCCAAAAACATGACTAAAAAGGTATAATGATATACCTAAGTGCCTAATGGTTCGGAATAGTTCACAGTCCGTTACCATCACAGTTTTGTGTCTAGCTTTAGCATTTGGAAACGTATATATTAAATTCAGAACCTATTAATCGCACTATAAAGATTTTCGTACATAATGGACCAAAAATCATCTTAAAATATTAAGACGAACTAAAATTTTTTGAAATAAAATGTTTTTATTTTCTATGATTAAGAGGATACCAAAATAGCTTCGTGCATTTTTCTACGTACGAAGTTTTCATTGTTTCTTTAGATTGAATGGCTAGAGCTCTAATTTTTAAGTATATGTTTTTTCAATATATTATCTAGGATCGCATAAACTCAGAAACGCGATTGAGAAAAGTTTTCTCGATAGAAAATCTTAGCGAAAAAACCTCTCTAATTTTTTATTTTTTTCATTTGTCGGTTTATTATCGCGTATTAACTAATGAAATAACTTTAAAAACATAAGTAACTATTATATATAGAAACACGTAAATCAGAATTAAAATATATTTAGTAGATTTTGAGTAAATAGGAAAAGTATCCCTAATTCTTCATTTTCTGTGCCTACTGGCTGTGTTAATATGTACGTGTCGGCGATGATATACGATAATATTGATGTAGGCCCTTTACATAGATTTAAAATATTTTTTTTTTTTTTAAATGGGTACATCTATGACACTTATCGTAGAATCATGTGTGATGAGAAGATAATATAAATTAATACTAGTCTAAAGTATAATCTCAATAAATTAAAATAAAAGTTGTTTTCCTTTTTTTGCGTCTGGGTGTTTCTATGTATTATAACTATTATAAGTATGTATTTACAAAAGAAAAGTAGTATATGTATTCTATCTGTATTCTGGTACCCATAACACAAGCATATAAGCTTAGCTTGGGACGAGAGGACGTTGTGTGAAATGTCCATGAATATTTATTTATTTATTTTCCCTTATTTTAAAAGTATAAACCACTACTAAAAGCTTTATTCACGTGCAAGATTAAAAAACTCATATAGGAATATAATTTGCATACTAACAGTATGTACTACTACATCATGTGTGACGTAAAAACTGACGCGGAAATGGATTTTTTTAATAACTTCCACACGTTGATTTATGGATGACAATATTTCGACATCACCCATATTTCATATTCACGATAATAAGTAAACAGTTTTCAACACACCTGCCTTATGTAGAGCATTAACCCAATAGGAGTTAATACTATAAGACGACTCCGGCAAAAAAGATACATAAGCAATGTTAATACTGATTGCATACAGATACTGTTGTCTATTAGTAGAAAAAAAAGACGTGTAGTACTCGGGGACTGCCGCGGTAAAGTTATTGCATAGCATTTTTTATCAACTTATGCAATTATATTTTTTTATTTATGCATTTTTTTTTCCTTTGTTTATTTTGAATATACACCAATACAATCAATACCACCTAGAGGCGAGTTACTGAACTAAAGAGAGAAACGTGATATTTCACAAAAGTCATTAAAAGTTGAGCTATTCGTTGATAGATGGCAAAATTTAAAAGTATCACCGCTGTGCCGGTCGGAGTGGGGGGTGTTAGGTTATTTTCGTTACGGAATTTCTGGATTCGATCGCCACGCTTAAGGCCCGCGATAGAAGCTATGCAATAGCTTAAAAAAATGTTTATATTGGTTTTTAGTGTCCCGTACCAAAATGAAAAGCGGGAAGCTTTTGCTGAGACTTCGTCCGTCTTTTCATCCATCCGTCTGTTACCTGGCTGTATCTCAGGAACGGTGCTAGCTAGAAAGCTAAAAATTTCATAGTTTAAAGTAATTTATTAATTTTTGCATTTGAGATGCTATGTTTTTACTTAATAAATCAAATTATGGTGGAAAAAGTGAAATGCCGCAACTTGGGACTTGAACCCACGACCTCGGAATACCGTTCCGAAACTCTTCCAACTGAGCTTATTGCGGTCTACTTGCAACATCTCAAATTGACCACCACACTTGTCACTCGAATGAGTTTATATATTTTACGTACAGCGCCATCTATCAAGATTGCTTTACACCATCTCGACCAACACTTGAGTAATTGTTACATTTCACTTTTTCCACCATAATTTGATTTATTACATTTCATAATCATAATGATAAATAAAACTCATAATGATAATTCTCCTGCCTTGATACTGTTGTTTGGAGTTAATTTAAAATAAATCATTAAAATATTATCAGAATAACGATATGGAACCCTTCAAGTGCGAGTCCAGTTCGTACTTGACCGTTTTTTAATTAAAGATATTCTGATATCACATTTTATTACGTAATTTCTCTTTACAAATACACATTACATTAAGTTGAAAGCTCCGATTTACGAAAGCATCAAACAAATTAACAAAATAAACATTAATTATGAGAGCCGGGACAACAGAACAAAATAACCAAGGCTAAATATCATGAAAACTTTACGAGATTCATTTATTATAATGACTTTGCAACGAGTTGTATACAAAATTGTTATAAATATACGTTGGAATGTATTTTTAATATTATTATACTAGCTGATGCCCGCGACTTCGTACGCGTGGAATTTTGAAACCAAACTCTAACAAATTATTACAAAAAGCCATCCTCTTGAACCACTCTATCTAATTAAATAAACCACACCAGAATCCGTTTCGTAGTTTTAAGGATATAAGCTCATATAGGGACATACATACAAAAATAACGGTCAAGATTCGGACTTCATACGCGTGTAATTTAGAAATTTTTCACCGTTATTGCTATTTTTGTCACTGATGCTTCGCTCCTATTTGGTGTAGGTACCGTAATGTTATATAGCCTATAGCCTTCCTCGATAAATGTACTATCCAACACTTAAAGAATTTCTCAAATCGGACCAGTAGTTCCTGAGATTAACGGGACAATTATTTGTATGATATTTATAGTTGTCATACAAATGTTTCTACTGCGTCTGGGAGTTTCTATGTATTAAAAATATGTATTAACAAAAGAAAAGTAGTTTATGTATTTTATGCGTATTCTGGTACCTATAACACAAGCATATAAGCTTAGCCTGGGACCAAAGGACATTATGTGAAATGTCCATGAATATTTATTTATTTATTTTTCTTTTTTTTCTTTCTTTCAAACCCCGCCTATTTGCTAAAAATACTTCCCTGTTTGTTAATATTAAAAATACTAGGTACTTAGTATAAAGTAAGAAATTTAGAAGATGAGCCTTTTCTACTAGAACCTAAATGCCCTTTATGTATGTAGCACATATATATTTTTTTTCATAAAGTTTTTCAGAGTTCTCAGAATTAGACCCATCTATTCAAACTTTCCGCTTTCCATTATCCCTTTGAATAAAGTTATGTATACCTCGCCTAGGGCAAGGACTTTCGTTGGAATCCATCAAATAAGCCCTTTTGTAGATAATATATTAGAGCGTGAAGTTTGTTGACCTTTTACTTAATGAATAAACATACAAACACATACATTTTGTTATTCGAAATTTATTTTAAGAGAGTCGAGACAATAATAATTGACTTTTTCATTGTCAGCTTATAACTAAACAAGCTGTTGCCAAGGACTTTGTATGCGTAAAATTTAGAAAAATTTCTCCGTTTTTGCAACATTTTTAGATGATGCTTCGCTCCTATTAGTCGCAGCGTGATGTTATATAACCTATAGCCTTCGATAAATGTACTACTCAATCTCTTTATCTCTCTTTATCAAAATGTGACGAGAATGAAAGTTGAAGAGGGCCTAGTCTAACACTGAGACGCCAAAGAGTAGGAGGTAAGATTCCCAAGTGGGAATTGAATCTGTGACTTCGCGAATAGCTAACCTCTACGATAATGGGCTGAAAAGAGAGAGAGAGTATTTAATTTATACCGTGGTACAGTGTATATTTAACCTTAATGTATAATATAATGTAGCCTGGGTACAGTGGGTACGTAATTTAAACCGCGACGTACTCAAATGATTTACGTGTACGTCAGTGTGCAACTGACAACTTGGAACAACGCCAAGTACGCTACAAATGGAATTTTAGTATAATAATAATGTTAAATCTTTGTTAAAATTCTATTATTTCATAGATCGTATTGTTACATTACTTTTTTTAGACTTAGTGTTATTTTATAAATAAATATTCATGGACATTTCACACAACGTCCACTGGTGCCAAGGTAAGCTTATATGCGTTATAAATATCATACAAATGATTGTCTCATGCGGGAATCAAACGAACGAAACGAGTGAACGGCAGTCCGTTATATGAACCATGAGGCCCAATAATTTAAATTACTTCAAGAAATATATAGGGTCAGAATAATACATAGACTATTATATAATATCATCACGCTAAAAGCCAAAGAGCAAGGAAGTAACTATAAACGCAAGTAAAACTGAATGCATTACTTTATATTCCACGCGTACGGAGTTACGGGCAACAGTTAGTTACGCTATCTCTCTCCCCATTGTTGGGCACGGGCCTCCTCTAGTTTGGGAGGTATTATGGTCTACTGCGCTGTCCAGGCGTGTTGGTACAGTGTTTATATTCAAGTTCTCTTACAGAGGATGTTATCTGTGTACAAAATTCCTGAGCTGGCTTTTACAGCACCCTAGAAAAAAAAAGGTGTGGTGACACATGTATTCTTAATCGGTCACCATACGAACAGGTTATAAAATGTACTTACTTTAGCAAAGAGACTAGTGTTAAAAGGCGGTTTATTTATGAACTAAAGAAAAAGATAATCCAAGAATGGTTGATTTAACACCGTTTCAGTTTTAATTTCAAAATAAATTGTACAAAATTTGCATCAACAGCCAAGAATCCATTTATTTTTCAATTTCCATTCAAATACGTTGAATTTATCACAAAAAGCTGCAATGTCTTACGCGTAATGTAATTCAAAAGTAGCGCTAGAATTGCTTTTTTTTTGAAATAAAACATTTATGCAAATGATTTGAATGTGTAATCATGCAAATAACAGCGAACTTAGCGATGTATTTATTTTGTGGATTCATATAAATCAAGTTTTACCTTTTTAATATTTATGTTGGTAGATTATTTTTTGCGATTGTAATCCATCCATTCTCCTGCCTTTCTCTATCTAGAGTTGGACATAGGCATAGACATAGAACGTTACAAATTGCGTAGAGCCGGGTTGAAAAAAAAGAAAACAATGAAAAAAAAAATCCACGGAGGTTCTTGTCTGTTCTTCTCCATAAAATTCTCTTTCGGAACAGACGCCTAGCTTCTGCCTTTTTAAAAGAGCATGTATATCTTGCCTACTTAAAATAAAAATCTTTGAATTTAATAAATAAATTAATAAATATTTTGGACATTTCACACAACGTCCTGTGGTCCCAAAGTAAGCTATATTTCTATGCTTGTGTTATGGGTACCAGAATAGGACCAGAGGATATACTACACATACTACTTTTCTTTTGTAAATACATACTTATAATACATAGAACACACCCAGACGCAGTACAAACTTTGATTGGCATTTTTTTTTTAAGCTCACCTCGTCCTACAGATAATAATAATGAAAGAAGTTAATTATTTTATGAATGAAAGTAGAGATAAAAACTACAGACTCATTTTTAGTTTTCTTTTTTATTCCTAGACGTTATAAATGTCAAAAAAATCGCCAAAACCGATACGGAGGATAATGAAAAGAAATATAGTGCCAAGAAAATATTTTTGTGTATTCTACTGCCACTAGGTCACGAGGTCATAGGTTCGATTCCTACGTCTAGATGTTTTCTAATTTAAATGGGTATATATGACAATAGGTAGGTATATGGGTCTGTAGGTATTAAAGATATATTCTGGTAGGAATAACACAAGCACGCGAATGTAATACAGGTAGCGTAGGTAATTAGAGACCGATGATGTTGTGTGAAATATCCATAAATATTATAAAAATGTTGTCAAACATCGACAAATACAAACCCATTACATAAAGGCGTGATTTCTAACAAAAGTTATAAGAACAAACGTTCTGTAACCAACAGAGAATAAGTTTTAATGAATTCGACATTTGTTTGGGGAATTCAAACGTTTGCACAACTTATAAATCTAAAATGAACATGATTGCAGGTAAATTGCAAACGTTGAATTTGTTGTTTTTACTGTGGCTATAAGTATATGTGTTCGAAGAGATAGATTTTTTTTGTTGACATATAGTTTATTTTCTCAAAAAGGTACCGCAATCTCGTACGGGTGGAATTTAGAAACCAAATCTTAACAAATTACACAAAAAATGTAAACCACTCTTTTAAAAAAACCGGTATTAAAATCCGTTGCGTAATTTTGAAGTTATACGGTCACACAGGGACATACATTCAAAAATAACGACTTTGTTTAAAAATAAATAAAAATACTAATCCAACCATAATAGATCGATGTAAAAAATAGGTGAACTTAATAAAATTTGTCTATTATTTACATAAAAACTATAACTACGTGCAGTTATAAGTAGTCTAATTATTACAAAAATAATAATAATAAAAGAAATAATAATAAAAGACTTACGGAACTGAAACGTGGTCCCTGAATGTCGGCCTCATAACAAAACTCAGAGTCGCGCAGCGTGCTATGGAGAGGGCTATGCTCGGTGTTTCCCTACGTGATAAGATCCGGAATGCGGAGATCCGTAGAAGGACTGGTGTGTACGACATAGCCCGAAGAGTTAGCACGCTGAAGTGGCAATGGGCAGGCCACATCGCTCGACGATCTGATGACCGTTGGGGACGGAAGGTCCTCGAGTGGCGACCACGAACCGGACGACGCAGCGTGGGGCGGCCCCCAACAAGGTGGACCGACGATATCGTCAAATACGCCGGGGGCCGCTGGATGCAGTTAGCGCAAGACCGCACGTTGTGGCGTTCTATGGGGGAGGCCTATGTCCAGCAGTGGACTGAGAAAGGTTGATGGATGGATGGATGGAAGTAATACAACACAATAAGTAATATTGTCAATCACTATTTGCGTTTTAATGATTGTCTGCTATTTCCCTATTGAGCCTATCAATATTCAACCAGCATACTTCGTGGTCTTAAAACTTTGAAAGGGATTCACATAAACAACAAACCTTTGTAGAATATTAACATTGAGAAAGGAACTAAATGTCATGAAAAAGAGAATTGTAGCAATTAATATTGCAGCTGAGTGGTTGAGTGGTTCATGTTACGGACTGCTGGTCAAGAGGTCGCGGGTATGATTCCCGCTCGGGACAATCATTTGTGTGATTTTTGAAGTGAAAACTTCTTTAGCGGCGTTGAGCACTTTTTCTGTAATGGGTATAAAATCTTAAACTCGCGTCAGGACACGTGACCTGATCGAAAAAGCGTAAGACGGATGGAGAGTAGACAGCTATCCCCTCTCTACGGCGCGGCAAAAATGTATGCCTGGGCCTACTGTTTCTTTAATAGATAGAGTGATTCAAGAGGATGGCTTTTGTACCTATAATATAACAAGGTTTTTGAAGTGAATACTTCTTTAGGCGCGTTGGGCGTTTTTGGAGGGAAAAAACTTCTTTTTAGTTCGCGTCACCGACATGCTAATCTGTGCATCCCTGCTATGCTAACGGTCGGTCGCAAGTTAATAAGTTAATAGTTTTCACTTCTATCGGCAGTCCCCATGACTGCCTGTTTTTTTTATTGTCATACGAATGTTTGTAATGCGTCTGAGTGTTACTATGTGTTGTATGTAATAAGATCGACTTTTGCTTGATGTGTTTGGGAGTGAATTAAAAACGTGCACTTGTGACCAATGTTTTAATGCGACTGATTTACTTAGTATAGCATGCAATAATATTCTAAACAAAACAAGGAACAGGTACACTCAACATACCGCCCCCCAAAGGACTACTAAGTCCTTTAAAAAATCTTACATAGTTTAGTATAAACTCTAATGTATATAATAATAATGATATTAATCAGTTGAATACATCATTAAGCAACTGTTAGTGTTAGGCACATTCATCATCATAATCTAAAGGTAAGTAACACAATTTTGTAACACAGCGTTTCACAACACTATCACCACTCTTTACACTATAAACTCTAGTGAGCCCATCTGGCCCCGGATGTTTCTCAACTATTCTTCCTAAGTTCCATTTTCCTGGAGGTAAGTTGTCCGTCTTTATAAGAACAATTTGTCCCCTTTCTAATTCTTTTTCTCGCCTCGTCCATTTAGGCCTCTGTTGTAGTCTGGATACATATTCGAGTTGCCATCTTTTCCAGAAGTCTCCCAGGAGCTTTTGAGTATGCTGCCATCGTGAGAGGTGTGTAATCTTAATGTTTTCTAGACTTGGGGATGGTACGACTATTGGAGGTTCTCCGATGAGAAAATGACCTGGGGTAAGTGCTTGTATTGCATTAATATCTGAATCTTCCACAGGTGAAAGAGGTCGTGAATTTAGACAAGCCTCGATCTGGCATAATAATGTTGACATTTCTTCAAAGGTTAAATTGGTTGTAAGTACTCTCTTCAAGTGGTGTTTGATAGACTTCACGCCAGCCTCCCACAGGCCACCGAAGTTCGGGCTATAAGCGGGTATAAAGTGCCATTCCGTTCCATCTTTCGCCAACAGATCGGCTATGTCATCAGGGAGCTGAAGTTGTGCGTCTTGCAATGCCTGTTTTAACTCCTTGTTGGCACCAATAAAATTCCTTCCCTGGTCACTCCACAAATGAGTGCATCTACCTCTTCTCGATGTGAATCTTTTGAATGCACTAATGAATGCTTCTCCTGTTAAATTTCCGACTAGCTCGAGGTGTATAGCTTTGACAGCCATGCAAATAAAAATAGCAATGTACGCTTTATTAGTTCTAGCTCCTCGTCCTTTTGATATTAAGACTTCAATTGGGCCTGCGAAATCAACTCCACTGTGCAGGAATGGTCTCGCTGGGGTAACACGCACCCTTGGTAGATCTCCCATTAATTGAGTCTTTGAAGCAGCACTCAATCTTGCACATACAATGCACTTGTGTATACAGTTCTTTACAGCCCTCTTGGCTCGTATTATCCAATATTTAGTTCTAAGATGGGCCATCATTAATTGGACACCTCCGTGAAGTGTTTCTTTATGTGCATTCTTTACAATTAATTCTGTTAATGCATTTTTCTCTTTGAGAATAATCGGATGTTTGCTCTCATGTGCAATGTCTGCTTGTCTCAGTCTTCCTCCTACTCTAACTATCTCATTTTCGTCTAAATATGGATTCAAGGATTTTAGGTTGCTTGATTTCTTTACTTCCTTTCCCTTCTTCAAGGCTAGGATTTCTTCTTCAAAATCAGTTCTTTGAGCAATGTTAACACATTTGTAAAGTGCTTCTTCTAATTCCTTTGCTGTGACATGTATTGGTTCGTTTTTGTTTATATCTTTTTTATATTTCAAGAATCTTCGGCAATAACTAATAGATGTAAGTAATTCTTTGAGATCATTAAAGTTCTTAAATCGTGTTATCATTTCCATGTTGTCTTTATTAATGTTCAGATATGTCATAATTTCTTTGTGAGTTTTAATTTCTTCTTGAGTTTGTATATTTTCTTTTCTGTTTAAACTAATTTCTTCTGAACATAACCAACTTGGACCTTTCCACCATAAATTGCAATTCTTCAATTCTTCTATTGACACTCCACGTGAAGCAATATCTGCGGGATTGTCTTCTGATAGTACATGATACCATTGGTTACTGTTTACATTTTGTAATATTTCTACCACTCGATTAGCAACGAACGTCTTCCATTTATTGGGCTCGCCAGCTAACCATGCCAAAACTATAGATGAATCTGACCAAGCAAATATCTGCTTCTTTGGTATCTTCATTGCTTGGCTCACATGGCGTAGTAATTGTGAGAGCAGTAGTGCGCCACACAGCTCGAGTCGTGATACAGAGATAGTTTTCAATGGTGCTACTCTGGTTCTAGCAGCTATCAGACTTGTGTAGATTTCACCAGATGGATATGTTATTCTTGCGTATACTACAGCTGCATAAGCACGTGAGGATGCATCGCTGAATCCGTGTAATTGAATGTTTCCATTATTTCCATTTATTGTCTTTATCCATCTGCCAACTCTAATTTCATTAATGTTTTCTAAGTCTGATCGTATTTGTAGCCATTCGTTTGCTAGTTTGTTGCTGATTTTATCGTCCCAATTGACTTGTTCTAGCCAAAGCCTTTGCAAAAGTAATTTTGATATGATTATGCTTGGAGCAAGCCATCCAAGCGGGTCATATAGTTTCTGTACATCTGACAGAATGCTTCGTTTTGTGACATCTCCTTCAACAGGTTTCAAGGTAAGTTTATATTCCAATTGGTCTGTCTTTAGGTTCCATAGAATACCTAATGTTTTTACTTTGCCATCAATGTTTAGGTCCAGATGAGCATTTGATGATATCTCTTCAGGTGATATAGAGTTCAAGAACTCAGCATTGTTTGATGACCACTTTTTTAATCGAAAACCACCTTTATTCATCATATATTTTAATTGCCTGCTTGCTATGATGGCTTCTTTAACTGTGTTCTGACCAGATAAAATGTCATCTATGTAAAAATCTTCTATCATTTTAGCAGCAATAGGGTATTCTTTACCTTCATCAATAGCAAGCTGAAGTAACGTTCTACAAGCCAGGTAAGGTGCTGGAGCAGTTCCAAACGTCACGGTAAGTAAACGGTAGTCTTTAACCTCTTCTGATGGATTACTCCTCCAGAGAATGCGTTGAAAATCTGTATCTTCCCTTTTAAGTAATACCATCCTGTACATTTTTTCTATATCTGCCACGAAACAGATTGCGTGCATTCGCCATCTCATGATGATGCTTCGAAGGTCGTCTTGAATTAAAGGTCCTACTAGTAGTTCTTCATTGAGTGATACGCCATTACTGCCTTTACAAGAAGCGTCATAAACGACCCTAGTCTTCGTTGTCTCCTTTTCATCTTTAACGACGGCATGATGTGGTAAGTAGACAGCTGGTTTTGTATATATTTCTTTTGCAGGTATTTCTTCCATGTGATTTAATCTTTTATACTCTTCTAAAACCTTTTCATACTCTTTCTTTAACTCAGGTTGTCTTATAAATCTTCTTTCTAACTGTAACAACCTCTGCATTGCAATCTCCCTTGTATTACCTTCTGGTGATTTAGGATTTTCGGTTTTGAATGGAAGTGTAACAACATATCTACCTTCTGCATTTCTTGTGTGTGTTCTTTTGTATATATCTTCACATAATAACTCTTCTTGTGTATATTTTCTCTCGTTTTCAGTATTAATTTCCCATAGTGTCTTTAGCATGTCATTCATTTCGACTTGATGGTGCATTACAAGAAAAGAATTGTATTCGTTTGTGTTTTGTATTTCTCCAAATAAAATCCAACCAAGGCTGGTTCGTTGTGCACAGGGTGTGCCCGGTGGACCTTTGATTAATTCTTGATGTATAATTTCAGCATACTCTTTCACACCTAGCAGGAGATCAACCGACCCAGGCTTGTAGTAACTTGGATCCGCCAAATCTAAACCTTCAAGGTGTTGCATATTGTTATATACAGCGACAGTGTTTTGTGGTATCTTAGCGGTCAGCTGTTTGCTCATGACATAGGCTTGTATATTAAGACATTTGTCTTCTCTTCTTGATAAAACCTGTAGCTGTACCACTTGTTTAATATCGGTTCTCGTAGATCCCACTCCAACTACGCTTCCTCTCATTGGTTGTCTTTTCAAATTCAGAAGATGAGCCGCCTTCTCACTAATAAAACATGCTTGTGATCCTTGGTCAATAAGTGCCCTCATTGTAATCATACGTCCTTCTTTGCTCCTAGCTGTCACCTGTGCCGTTGCTAACAGTGCAGTGAATTGTTTGCTGTTGTACTGTGCTACTATTGTAGATTCATTTGAGTCATCAATTGTGTGATTGACAGATACTTCTGGAGCCGTAGTAGATTCGGTTGGTTGCGTCATCACATTGTCTTCTTTCTTCTCATGTAATAGAGAATGATGACGCTTGTGACAGATACGACAATTCATCGGTATTCTGCATTTAAAAACAGAGTGTCCTGGCAACAAACAATTATAACACAATCTATTTTGCTTTACGTACTCGCTCCTCTCCTTGGCATTCATACTTGTAAATTGTTGACAGTGACATAATGTATGATTATCTCCACATTTAACACATGTTTTCTCAGTATGAGTACTTGTAGTAGCAACAGTGGACGTTATGTATCTTTCTTTAATCTTCTCTCTTAAAGGTGCAGGCGTAGCAGGTGTAACAAGTTCTAATGTGCGAAACTTTGATTCTAAAAACTTCTGCAGGCAGTTCCAGGTGGGCAAGTTTTCCGAGTTTTCCTTGTATGAATATTCTTCCCAGTCTTTGTGAGTGTCTTGATCCAACTTTTGAACCACCAGAAATATTATTACAGGATCCCAGTTGTCAGTAATTACTTTCATGTTGTTTAAGTTATTCAAACAGTCATTGGTTGTGTCTAATAATATTTTAATCTGACTAGCGCTCTGTATATTTATTTTTCTTTGGTTGAACAGTCGTTTCAGTACAGTGTTTACAATAAGTCGTTTGTTTCCATACCTTTGTTTAAGAACAGACCAAGCTTGATTGTAATTTGATTCTGTAATTTGTATATGTCTCAGTAGGGTCTCCGCTTCGCCGCCAATACTTGATTTTAAATAATGAAGTTTTTGTACATCACAAATGGAAGTATTTTTGTGCACTAACGATATAAATAAATCGTGAAAAGTTGACCATTCTTCATAACGACCAGTGAATTTCGGTAATTCGATTTTCGGCAATCTTAGTTGTGACGTAATTGACTCAGATGTACTTTCATTTGAAATCTTCGCTGATGAACTACTGGAAGGCGTAGGTAAACACAAATCTCTTAGTTCGCCTTGTAATGTTAGATAAAGTTCTTCACAGGTAAAATAATCTTCATTCGTAAAATAGCTCATATCAGCACGACTTTCTCTTGTTGTGCACTTTATCAAATCTTTGTGAGCGATACAATAACCTTGCCAATAATCTTCAACGCACTTCAGTCTAGCTTCAATGTATCCCCGAGTTAACCTTTGCTTAGGACATTTTCTTAGGTTGATTTTTGCCTTTTGTAAGCAATTTGTATTCTCTTCTAATACCACTAGTAATTCTGAGACAGACATTTTTTAATAAAGGGTTCACTGTTTCACTGTTTAACTTCGATATTCGCTGTATTCGGCTCGTTTGCGACCATATGTTGTATGTAATAAGATCGACTTTTGCTTGATGTGTTTGGGAGTGAATTAAAAACGTGCACTTGTGACCAATGTTTTAATGCGACTGATTTACTTAGTATAGCATGCAATAATATTCTAAACAAAACAAGGAACAGGTACACTCAACACTATGTATTATGTATATAAGTATGTATTTACAAAAAAAAGTAGTATATGTATTCTATCCGTATTCTGGTACCCAAATAATATAAGCTTAGCTTGGGACCAGAGGACGTTGTGCGAAATGTCCATGAATATTTATTATTATTATTTATTAAAAATGAGTTGTGAAAGTCAGTGTGTTTAGATTAACGAGCCACCCCTTTGCCGGGTCATGGCCAGACTGCAGGCTCTATGCTATGGCTCGGTAAGTGCAAGAAGGGAGGGAAAAAAGTATGTTTGAATCGAAGCCGATGGTGCTTTGTAGTCTCTGCCTACCCCCGTGGGAAAAGGGCGTGATGCTATTATGATGATGACTCTATAATTTAAAACTAGTAAAGCTAGGAAACAAAGTTCTCATGCTAGTTCTTCAATAATTGTGAGCGTCGCTAAAAAAAATTTCGGGGAGTTAATCGAGGCATTAAGGTTTGTCATTTTTAGGATTCCGTACCTATAGATAAATAGGAAACCACTGTCCCTCCATTCGTCCAGCGACATCCGTCATTCAGCACCAAAAATAAATCGCCTGGAAAATTCTGATAGTGTCGAAAACACAATACGGCAATGTTAACTGAACTTTCTTGATAAAAAACTGTTTATTGACTAAAGATCTCAATTAACATAAATGTGTACAACAAAATAGCCAATTGATCTAAAGACACCAACAGTCGTTTTCATTTTTTAATGAAATTAAATTTAGTTGTTACGCGCAAGCACGCAGAATTGGTACCTTTATTTAACATTGAATGAAGAAAATCGGCGTTTAAATATTTAGGTATTTTAACTAACTAATATTGTACTTAAATCTACGTCTAGCTATATCTAAGATATTCAAAGAACTTCAAAGACAAATGCAGAGTATTTTATTTAATTAATTCAACAGTTGAAACTAGGTCACCAGCCTATAACAGTAGCATTGTCAATCAAAATAATGAATTGTCTCGATGTTACATAACCCTTTGAATAACGGCAGGTTACAGCCCAACCAGGTGCGTCGGAATTGACGCAATATTTAATTAGAGAGACGGTTTCGTAGCTTATATATAACTGGGAAGTTTTGAAACAAATGTTTGAGTTGTATTGTCAGTCTTTTTCGTAATGTATTTAAGAAATATCTTTCAAAATTTAAGCAAATTTTTATCAATGTACCTACATACGACATAAACGTTCAAGCAACGGTACTAAAATATCAAATTATCAGTTATCAAATTATCATTTTGTATTATTCAGATTAATTTTTTAGCAATTTCTAACATTTCTAACAACAACAGCGTGTTTTATGATTAGTCTCGCAAACTTTTTTTACATCAATGTTATAGTATGTTCAGTTTCAATTTGAAGCTCCCTGATTGATCCTGCCAGTAGTTATATGCTTGTCTCAATGATTAAGCCATGCATGTCTCAGTGCAAGCCGTGTTAAAGCGATACCGCGAATGGCTCAATATATCAGTATTGGTTCCGTAGAAGCACTTTCACGCCAATACTACTAATCAGATTTAAATGTTTCGTAGGTACACAGATAATCTAGAGAATATAATTCTGGGCGAACAAAGTCGAAACATTTAAGTATAGTAATTTAAATTATAAATAAATAAATAATAATAAATAAATAATAAATATTAATAGACATTTCACACAACGTCCTCTGGTCCCAAGTTAGCTTGGGACCAGAGGACGTTGTGTGAAATGCCAATACAACTAAACAGATTTAAATGTTTCGTAGGTACACAGATAATCTAGAGAACATAATTCTGGGCGAACAAAGTCGAAACATATAAGTATAGTAATTTAAATTATAAATAAATAAATAATAATAAATAAATAATAAATATTCATAGACATTTCACACAACGTCCTCTGGTCCCAAGCCAAGCTTATATGCTTGTGTTATGTAAATTATGGCATTAACACATAAAATGTATGTAATTTGATTATTAAATAACGTATTTTGTTTTAAAAATGACAACTGCAGGTCCTCTAACAAACGTTGTGCTTAAATTACGAATGACACAGATTATATTTTAATGTAGATTAATCGACTCCATATATTTACACGAATATGGGCACATTTCATACACGTTACAAATTATGATACATTTGTATTGTAATCCGACAGAACCCAAGTTATTAAAATATTAAATTAAATAATTCTTTATTTCTCTAACACAAGATCGTTTACTAGTACTACTGGTAAGCTATTTACAAAAACTGTTTATGAGTATAACATAATTTTCATACGTACAAATTGATGCTAGCGTGGTCCTGTATTACCTAACTAGGCTAAAAGTTTAGCCTGTGTTTAGAATACAGTCCCTGACCCCCTATGATAGGCTAGTGCGCATAGTAAATACATCATATTGTGTAAGCAGTACTTTAACAAAGATAATTTTGACGTAATTAGAAACTGTCGAAAGGATATGAAATACACATGTCACCGCTATATTTCTGGCCACAGTTGCTGTCAGTCAAAAGAAAATATAAGCACATCTTCTGCTCTGCTTCCGCAGACAATAATAATTTTATAAAAGAAAGATCAACTGACTTCATGTGCCTTTGAAATTTGAGGGCTTTACTCGATTTCTCAGGAGGTAACCATCAGATCGTTACATGGCGCCAACGGGACAACATTGGAACCACCAGCTTTCAAATAAAAAAGAATCATTAAAAAAACTTCGCCCAGTTAAAAGTTATGAGGTAACAAAAAAAAATTAAAAAGAACATACCTACTGACGAATTGAGTAGGTACCTCCATCTTTTTTTGAAGTCGGTTAAAAAGTTACCGTTTTTCATGAAACCGCCGAAAGTCGTTCATAAAAATTGCCAAAGTCGTTTTGTTCAATTGATTCATGTTAATGAACGCTCTCATTAAAAGTAACGAAGGGACTTTGACAGTTGAGTCATTTACGCAAGCTGTTTGTTAAAATTAACGAGCTAAATACTTGGAACATGTCAAATATTGACGGCAATTCATTGGCTCAATTTACTGATGCATTTTTTGCCGACATAATTTGCTCTTGCTTCGGTTTTCATGAAATATCTTTTTGCATGCGTTAATTATCATTTTAACTACAATTAACCTATCACTGTATTTCAAGAGGTTGTCCGTATGGTAACGGACTGCAAATACAAGTTTCACCACACCTTTTCCTTCCCAGGGTGCTGTAAAAGCCAGCTAAAGAATACGTGTAGGTACGCGATATCCTATGTGAGAGATGGAGAACTCTAAATTAAACCCTGATCCAACATGCCTGGTCATCACGTCACTGTACTGTAACCATAATTCCTCCAAAAGTACCAAGAGCTAATACGAGACCCTGTTATTGAGACTCCGCTGTACATCTGTTAGTCTGGTTTAACAGTTTCTAAAGATTAAGAAGAAGTTAAAATTCATGCAGTAAGTATTATAAAATTTCTGCAATATAAATATTTAATGACATGGTACTTATTCTATGTGCGCAACTAAACTTAACTAAAAAATGAAAATTTATGCTATATATAATTTGGTAGTTAACTTACTACTTTCTCATTATAAAAACTTCCCAATCAATCGAAATACACCGTAGTTGTTTTCATTTTTTAGTTAAGTTTAGTTTAGTTGTGCCTCTGGAGTTGGTACGAATGTCAATCTCTTTATATAATATAATATAAATATATTATACTAGCTGACCCGGCAAACGTTGTTTTGCCATACTAAAAAAAAAGTTTGAAAAATAGATGTTGGCCGATTCTCAGACCTACTGAATATGTATGCCAAATTTGAGAAGAATCGGTCAAGCCGTTTCGGAGGAGTACGGTAACTAACACTGTGACACGTGAATTTTATATATTAGATAAATCTCCTGTCACGATGTTTGTCCCAGATGGACTCCTAAACTACTGAACCAATTTTAAATTAGATTTGCACACCGTGTGCAATTCGACCCAACTTGAAAGATAGGATAGCTTACATTTAAATTTATAGTCGCAATATTATTTTATTGCAAATTATTTGTTTACCCCTAACATTTGTATGGAAAAACAACGTTTGCCGGGTCAGCTAGTATTATTATAATATCTATTACTTGATATTTCTTTGCACACATACATTATTAATTAAAATCATTAGTCTACAATGCACAGTTTTTATAATAAGAATGTTCTACATTAATTTATTAATATTTTGCGATTGACTCGCTATGCTTTTACTAAATAAACTAAATTATAATGGAAAAAATGATAACCGTAAGCTATTCATTGATAACCATAAGCAATATTATATAGAACGGCATTCTGAGGTCGCGGGCTCAAGTCCCGCTTATGGTCATCATTTTTTCCATTATAATTTAGTTAATATTGCCAAATCGTGCTATTCACTCTATCGTACTTTATTTTTGGTTAAATTTAATTATGCGCACGGAATCGGTACCCATAGCGTTAAAGCTAATGAACAGCTAACCTCAAGATTATCGATTCTTTTATTAAATGGGGGAAAACCAAAAATTTCCTACTTAACATCGAACCCTATTTAAATCGATATCTGTTCATGTTGTTGTTGTTCTGTTTCGCAAAATTGACTCGGCTCACCCACTCGATTACATTTTATTATTTTTGCCGTTTTCATTTAGTTTACTCTATAGTGTTTTTGTTACAAAGTTAATTTTACGCTTTAATAAACCTTCGCTTCCTTGTTTCTGTAGTTAATGCTTTTGATAATTAATAAAAAATAATATTATTAAATTTTCATGGACATGTCACGCAACGTCCTCTGGTCCCAAGCTAACTTATATGCTTGTGTTATGTGTACCAAAATACGGATATACTACTTTTATTTTGTAAATACATACTAATAACTTATAGGTAATGTTGCGTTCAACCTGGTGTTCTAATTAATAATAGGTTATGTGGAAGCGTGATATCTCTCAGGCGCGAGAGGAACGAACATATACTGTATATCACAGCGTTACAAATTTACAATAGTACAAACTTACCCTGTTTTGTTCTTCAACAATGTCTTCACTGTGTCAAGCCCTAGCTATAGCTTCATTAACTAACTACGATAAATTGGCCAAAATAACGCAGAATGCTAATCAAACTATACTTAACTTTATGCAGGCAGACACGAACTCTTTAAGTCCTCAAAATGACCACATTTGGCGCGACTTAAGCCGTGAACTTTCACCAATCGTCTTAATGCAATTATACTATCACAATTATAGTTATCAAACAGTTCAACTCACATTAAATAGTATTAAGTATGGAGACACAAAATTCACTAGTTTTTATAATACTTTTTTGTCATACAAAATTGGCGAATACTCAACTTCGCAATGACATTTCAAGGTTTTGTTTCAATGGTAATTATCGATTCACACAACAAGGATAATTAGTTTTATCAACAATTAATTCTAGTGACAATTTTTAACTCGCGAAACAATTGCAAGGAAAACGCTTCAAATCTCATTCAAATCGCGACGTATTTTGCAAACAAGATGTGTTTTGCGACTAACTCGCGCTCGGTAACCGCTTCGCGCGCGCGCGCAACGAGCCACGAGGACAGATGCACCGGTCAGTTCTCGACGTCATCGATAGTGACGTTATCAATAGTTAGAGATGCCCGTGCGCAGACAAAAATATGATAAGTTAATCGTTTGGTACATAACATCTACCCGCCTCGGCCAGGACTACCTGGCCGCTAATTCACTGGCAGTCGCGACAAGGTTGATACAGCTCTCTTCAAAATTGAACCGTCCACCCGGACCTCAGCAAAACGGGGCACTCCATCTGCTCCAAAGACGAGGTTGAGAATGCGCCCCCTGCGCCAACACAGTGGCGGTGAGTTAGCGTCCTTAACCAGAACGAGGTCGCCAACATGAGGTGGATCAGTCCTGTCGGTCCACTTAACGCGCTGCTGGAGAATGTGCAAATATTCTAAATTCCAACGTTTCCAAAAGCTCTGAGTGAGTTGTTGGACCAATTCAAACCGCGAGAGACGATTAGGTCTCACATCAACAAGGGGATATTCCGGCAGGGCGTTCAGTGGCTGCCCAATCAAAAAATGGCCCGGCGTGAGGGCTTCCAAGTCGTTAGGATCTGAAGAGATCGGGCACAACGGGCGTGAATTCAAAACGGCCTCGATTTTGCAAAACACAGTTGCGAGCTCTTCAAAGGTCAATACAGACTCGCCAATTACCCGTCGCAAATGTGTCTTAGCAACCTTTACTACGCTTTCAAATATTCCTCCCCAGTGGGGACATGACACGGGACTGAACCTCCAAGTTATTCTACGTGTAGCTAGTCTAGACGCAATTTCAGTCTCGTTAGCCGACAAAAAATCATACATCGCTTTTAAATAGTTGTTTGTGCCTTTGAAGTTGGTACCGCAATCCGACCGAATCAAGGACGGTAGTCCTCGTCGTGACACGAATCTATCTAACGTCGCAACAAATGCCTCTGTCGAGAGGGCTGAGACGAGTTCCAAATGTACCGCCTTGGTGGACAGACAGACAAAGACGCACAAATAAGCCTTGACAGTTTTACTGTTCCTGAGGGTCGAGGTCTTAACAAAAAAGGGGCCTGCAAAGTCCGTACCAACTCCAGCAAAGGGCCTTATCTCAGTGACCCGATCCGAAGGAAGGTCACCCATGATAGGCTGCATGGTAGGGGCCTTGAGCCTATAGCAAGGCATACAACGAAAGACCACACTACGGATCGTCCGACGGGCCGATAAAATCCAAAATTCCCGTTGCAAAATGGCCAATAAGGCATTACAGCCGGCGTGGGAGTTCTTGATGTGACGATCAGTCACCAACAGGTTCACCAAGTGGCCACTCTTGGGCAATAAGAGGGGGTGACGAGATCCATAAGGGAGGTTTGCGTTCCTAAGACGCCCTCCGACACGCAAAAGACCCTCACTATCCAAAAAAGGGTTCAGCTTACAAATGGCTCCAGACAGCTTGGATTTGCCTTTCCTCAAGATGTCAATCTCGTCTTCAAAATGTGCCTCTTGCACAGAACGAACCCAGTGAAGAAGAGCATCTTGGAGCTCTTGTGGCGATAAGAAGGCCTCCAAACATTTGTTCTGTGGATGTCTACAATTTTTCGTGAAGCGCTTGATCCAAGCGGTGACACTCAACAATTTGTCCAATGAACTGTAACGATTAAGTAAGAAATCGGGGTCGAACGGACGGTCCTGCCGTTCGAGCGCAAGCGTTCGCAACCCAGGCAGTGCGACAATGTCTAAGGCCGGAGTTCGCGGCCAATTAGATTCTGATCTGGTCAACCACTCAGGTCCCCACCACAGAGAGTGCTCAACTAAAAGGGGGGCCATACATCCCCGTGACGCACAATCAGCAGGGTTGACCTCGCCAGGCACATGCCTCCAAACCAACGGGGTCTCCGATTTCTGTATCTGAGAGACACGATTTGCTACAAACACCTCTAAGGTGTGAACTGACGTCTTCAGCCAACATAGCACAATTTGACTGTCAGTCCATGCATATATCGTGGAAATGTCAATTGACGTGCACAAGGTGGACATGACGTGATTCAAAAGGCGAACAAGAAGGGCCGCCCCTGACAACTCTAACTTAGGGATTGTCAAGGCAGTTCGAAGAGGCGCGACCTTGCTCTTCGCCATGACCAACAACACTTTCACCTGACCATCTGTGGTCACGGTGCGCAAGTATACAGCTGCTGCGTACCCACGTTCCGAAGCGTCCGAGAAACCATGAAGGGACGCGGTGTGCTTCCCTGGCGGAAGCAGAGCACGGGGTAACGATATCCTATTGATGGCAGGCAATGAGGAAGCAAATAGGAGCCAGTCCTTCAAAACAGCTTCGCGAAGTGGCTCGTCCCATCCAAGACCTGCAGTCCAAAGTCTCTGCAGGAAGCATTTGGCCCAGAATATGACCGGGCATATCCAGCCATTGGGATCAAAGGTTCTCGCGACAGTCGACAGAACCAGTCGTTTCGTCCAAGTGTGATGCGAATCCAAATTGACATTAAATGTAAAGATGTCCTGGACTGGTCTGTACTGGATTCCAAGCACTGACATCATGGTAGGGTTGTCACGGTTCTCAAATAGGTGAGGATCCTGCTGGTGGTCATCCGGTAGCCCGTCCAAGAGCGCAGGTAAGTTGGAGATCCATTTACGCAACTCATATCCTGCGGAGGCTAGAATGCCAATCAACTCGTCACGCAAGAGCAGGGCCTCTCTCTCCGTGGCCGCGCCAGTGCACACATCGTCAACATATAGGTCCTCCTTCAAAATGGCGGCTGCGCGAGGAAACGACATACGCTCTCGATCCGCGAGCTCCCAAAGCGAACGTATAGCCAAAAAGGGACTAGACCGCAGCCCGTAGGTGTTCGTGTTGAGCTCGTAGACAAGCATGGGATCTTGCTGGTTTTCTCGCCACAATATCAGCTGGTATCGGCGATCATCCGGGTGAATTACCGTTTGCCTGAACATCATCTTGATGTCAGCCACAAAAACAAATTGATGACGTCGAAACCGCGTGATGACGTCACAAAGGTCCTTCAGCAATTTGGGACCAGGATGCAGACATTGGTTCAATGACACTCCTGAAGTAGTCTGCGCAGAACCATCAAATACTGTGCGTAACTTACCACTGGATGGTTTTATTACAGCATGATGCGGGAGAAAGAAGTGCTCCGTCGAACGCCAATCCAATTTTGACACAGACATGTGTCCCAAATCCTCATACTCCCGCATGAAGTCAATATACTTCTCCTTGAGTAGTGGGTCCCTGCTCATACGGCGTTCCATCGCCAACAAACGCTTCTCTGCAATAGGCCGCGAGACGCCAAGTGGCGGACGTACGGCGAGAAATGGCAATCTTGTCATGATCCGGCCAGAACGGAGATAACTGGTGTTGGTCTTGTAGAACTGCTCACACTCTTCATGCTCCGGATCAGAGCGGGGAGCTTGTGGTGGCTCCTCCACTTCCCAGAATCTCTGCACGGCGTCAGAAAGGGCGGACCCCACCATCAAGGCCGTTCCAAGTTCGGCAGGGGGGGGAGTCCTCAATACAGGCCCCATCAGTGCGAACCCAAATATGGTCCGGAGGGCTACCAAGCCACCTGGCTGCAAAACACGATCCTTGCCGAGTAATATTTTACCCAAAACATCGGCACCAAGCAACAAATCGACCGTGCCAGGCAGGTCAAATTTAGGGTCAGCCAAATTCAAATCCGCGGTCAATTTTACCGCATCCGCAGACAAACGAACTTGCGGGTGATTGCCTAAGATATTCTCCATCACAATGGCCGACGATTCCAACGTCGGACGTGGAGAATTTGAGGGGGAGAACTCAAACCAAACGCGGCCCTCTACCGTGGCCACGGGGGCGTTCCCGACACCCCTTATTACATCTGAATATTTTTCAATAGTCTGGCCAGTCTGCCCTACCAACCAAGACGAGGCTATGCACCCCTGTGAGCCTGTGTCCAATATCGCTCGGACTACAACTGAGGCGCCCGTCCGTCCCCAGACCCTGACATGGGCCGTGGGCAAGAGGACGGTCTCAAAGGGGGGCGGTGCATAGCGGGGGCAGACGCCAACATCCTAATGCTGGCGTGGCGGCGACTGAGCGCCGTTGTCCCGAGACGGCAAATCAAAATGCGGGTAGTGCCTAAACTCGGCCTCCTCTCGGTGACGACTGCCACGAGCCATAGTCGGCGGTTCGTAGCGCCTGGAGCGTCCGTACCGAGGGTTGCGCGTCTCCAAACGGGGACGTTCCGCCAGAGGGGGGGACGGTAGTGGTACCGGACGCGCGTCACGGTAATCGTGGTACACTACTGGAGGTGATCTCGCTTGATCACGTGGAAGCGGGGAGGGCGAGCGGGACACAAAGGTGCGGGATTGAACCCGGGGCCCGCTTTCATACCCGCCCGTGGGGCTGCGCGCCGAACCAACTCGGCGATCAACGGCAGCGCAGTTTGCGCGACGTGGGGGTGATGAGCCGGACTCCAAGTTGCGGGACTGGTCCCGGTGTCCACTGGCATACCCGCCCGAAGGCGACCCCGCGTGGTCGCGACGGCCATTCGCGTTGGCGCACAGGATTTTCAAATGGTGCCCTCCGCAAATAGGACACGGGTGAGTGTCGGGGCAGGCGCGCTGGTAGTGGTCCCCTAGGCAAGAGAAACACCAGCCGCGGGCCTGGGCAATCCGCCTACGAGCGGCCACGTGCAGAACCGCGAAGTCTGGGCACCGCACCGTTTGGTGTCCCTGCGACTTGCAAAACCGGCAGTCCGGTGGCGCAGCTTGAGCGACAGCGAAGCGGGCGGCCGTACCTCCTCTTGGTGCAGGTTGGGCATTGCGCCGTTGGTTGGTGGATCTGGGACGTGATGCTTCCACCGGCGTGTCGGCGACCATGACGTCACCCATGCGACACTCGTCCTCCAGGAACGTCAGGAGCTGGTCAAAGGTAGGGAGAGCAGATGCCTCATCCCTAGTGTGCCCCTGTTCAAAACGTGCCCTCAAAGACACCGGCAATCGCTTGAGTACGATACGCACCAGTAGGTAAGACCACTTGGCAACCGGCAGTCCTAAGCGGTTGAGCGAATTGGTGGCTATTAGGAGGGGGTTCAGCAGCTCGGTCCTCAACTGGGCAGCATTGCTCACGACGGGAAGGTTCAAAATCTGGTCGACGTGGGTATCTGCCAGACAGCGCTGGTTGTGATAGCGCTTGGTGAGCAACGCCCGCGCGATCCCATAGCTCCCGTCACATATTGGGAGGTGCTGTACTAAGCCCCTCGCCTCTCCATCAAGCACGGAGAGTAAATAGGCCAGTTTTTGAGACGGACCCAAATCGTCCCTCGAGTCCACAAGGCTCTCAAACAAACCAATAAACCCCATCCACGTGTCTAATCGACCATCAAAACGTGGAAGATCCAAATTGGGTAATCTAGTCAAAAGGCCCACGGGAGTCTTCAAGGGGGCCCGGTGAGCCGGTACTCCGGCGCGCGAGGCTAAAATCTCCCGCGCGCGCTGGGCGATGTCGTCGGCAAGGTCCATAATCTGGACGTAGTCCTCGTGGACTTGGTCCCGTCGCTCCTGGGGGAATGACTCCAGGGGCACATCATCCAGATGCAAGATGAAGCGCCGGTAAAGCGCCTCCACCTCCTGAAGTCGTGTAGGGCATTTCTCATGCCTGTCCAGCAATGCCTCGATTCGGTTCTCCCTTTTCACCAAGGCGGCAGCTGACGTGAACCATCTCAAATGAGTCGCAATCCCGGAATATGTCTCGCGGACAACATTATACGCGGCGGTAGACATCTTCAAAGCACAAACGGCACGAAACAAACAATCTTATATTAACAAAAAAAAACAAATATCTTTCACAAACAAACAATATTACAATAGCGAAAAACAAAATATCTTTCAATGAAACAAGCCGCTATTACTCCAAACAAATATCAAATCTTTAATATTTTAAATCAAACAAACAAACAATTCCTTGCCAATGTGCAATTAATTTAAGACTTAAATTATTTATTTTAAGGTAACCAACAAACAAACAAACGTATAAAATAAATGTTGTATTACACAAACGCACAACGCCACAACTTAACTATAACGTTGTTCAATATTAGACAATAATTAAATAATAATTTATATTAAATAATAACCTGAGCAACAACAAATACGATTAGCAATAGCACAAATAATTATCAAATCCTTTAAAATCTAATTGCCAATTCAAGTACTCAAATTAATTATTTAAAACTATACCAACAATTTAGATTAAACAAACAAACAACTAAATTAATCAAATTAAATTAATTAAATTAATTAAATCAATTTTCACAAATAATGAGGGTATAGTTTGTTCAACATGGAACATTCGAGAAACGGAGTTTAAACCACGCTCTGGGTACCAAAAATATGTTGCGTTCAACCTGGTGTTCTAATTAATAATAGGTTATGTGGAAGCGTGATATCTCTCAGGCGCGAGAGGAACGAACATATACTGTATATCACAGCGTTACAAATTTACAATAGTACAAACTTACCCTGTTTTGTTCTTCAACAATGTCTTCACTGTGTCAAGCCCTAGCTATAGCTTCATTAACTAACTACGATAAATTGGCCAAAATAACGCAGAATGCTAATCAAACTATACTTAACTTTATGCAGGCAGACACGAACTCTTTAAGTCCTCAAAATGACCACATTTGGCGCGACTTAAGCCGTGAACTTTCACCAATCGTCTTAATGCAATTATACTATCACAATTATAGTTATCAAACAGTTCAACTCACATTAAATAGTATTAAGTATGGAGACACAAAATTCACTAGTTTTTATAATACTTTTTTGTCATACAAAATTGGCGAATACTCAACTTCGCAATGACATTTCAAGGTTTTGTTTCAATGGTAATTATCGATTCACACAACAAGGATAATTAGTTTTATCAACAATTAATTCTAGTGACAATTTTTAACTCGCGAAACAATTGCAAGGAAAACGCTTCAAATCTCATTCAAATCGCGACGTATTTTGCAAACAAGATGTGTTTTGCGACTAACTCGCGCTCGGTAACCGCTTCGCGCGCGCGCGCAACGAGCCACGAGGACAGATGCACCGGTCAGTTCTCGACGTCATCGATAGTGACGTTATCAATAGTTAGAGATGCCCGTGCGCAGACAAAAATATGATAAGTTAATCGTTTGGTACATAACAGGTAATATACATAGTAAATACCCAGACGCAGAACAAACATTCTTATGACATTTATGAATATCACACAAATAGGTAATTGTCCCATGCGGGAATTGAACCCGCGATCTCGTGAACGGCAACCACTTGACCACGAAGCCCGAAAAATAATAATTTTGTATTTGGTCATCAATGTGTGTGTGTGTGTGTAGCAACTATAAAAAACATACCAATAAATATTTACAGCAGTTCCGATGCAACAAACGTTTGAGTGTAACTTGATAATACGCGTGGTTATGACAGTATGCTATTTTTATGATAAGTAAATTTCGATGATTTTGGTACTAATTCTACGTGCACAATTAAACTAAACTAAACTAAAAAATGAAAACAACTATGGCGCACATTTTTATTAATTAAAATTATTAGTCTGAAATACACAGATTTTGCCGAATTACGTTATTGACACTATCAATTTTCATTTTTTAGTTAAGTTTAGTTCTTCTTCTCCAGCCCATTCACGTCCCACTGTTGGGCACGGGCCTCCTCCACTTTGGGAGGGATTATGGTCTACAGGTCTACTGTGCCGTGCTGACCAGGCGTGTTGGCACAGGGTTTATTTTCGAGTTATCCGTCTCTTACAGAAGGTGTTATCTCCGTGTGGTGACGGATTAAGAATACAAGTGTCACCACCCCGTGCTGACCAGGCGTGTTGGCACAGGTTTTATTTTCGAGTTATCCGTCTCTTACAGAAGGTGTTATCTCCGTGTGGTGACGGATTAAGAATACAAGTATCACCACCCTATCTCCTCCCAAGGGTGCTGTAAAAGTCAGCTAAGGGATATTGCACACAGATAAGTTTAGTTGTGGACGTAGCATCAGTACCAATGTTACGTAACCCCAAATAAGTTAAGCTTAATACATTGTTAGGAAACCAAACCAGCAGCGCACAAAAGAAAGTATTTGTAAGTGACAACTCTAAAATGATGAATAACCCTTTGTCTACAAATAAAGGTTATTTGTTTTTAATATAGAAAAGTAAACAGTAAACAAATTAAAAACTGTTGTGAGTATTAATTTAAATACGATGAGCTCGTTGTTGACTTTAGATATAAGAATAATTTTTGTAACAAAATTTAATTAGTCTGGGTGACATCTTGAAATTATAAACATACACGGGGAATTGTTGAGTGTGAATTTATTTTAAATCTACATAAATAATTAATGTTCCGCATTTCTATAAAGATACACAGATTAACCAGGTGTAGGTATGGCAACAAAACTCTACTACATTTATTATCCATGTGGGCGTGAAAATGTATCAATGTGTGTCTATGATACAGGCTATAAATATGTTATCTATACTAATACTCGCTGTTCCGGAAAACGTTGTTTTGCCAAACTAAAAAAAGGGTTTGAAAAATAAATGTTGGCCGATTCTCAGACCTACTGAATACGCATGTAAAATTTCATAAAAATCGGTCAAGCCGTTTCGGAGGAGTACGGTAACTAACACTGTGACACGTGAATTTTATATATAAGAAGATTATAAAGCTGGAGAGCTCGTTTGTTTGAACGCGCTTATCTCAGGAACTACTGGTTCGAATTGAAAAATTATTTTTATTGAGGAAAGCTTTAAGCTACTAATAGGAGCGAAGCATTAGTGAAAAATGTTGCAAAACGGGAAAAAATTTCAAAATTTCACGCGTACAGAGAGTCGCGGGTTGCTGCTATTATTCTATAAAGTACGATTTAGCATGCCTAAAGCGACCCACCATCTGGTATATCTTTGTAAAGATATTCTAGTAATCTGGTAATCTGTCGTGCCACACGAATAAAAAAATAAGTTCCGCCTAACTTCGATATAATTCCTGAATAATTGCTTGATGGTCAGTTTGATATTAATTTCTTACTAAGTCTAACTATATTCTCTCGTGTGGTAACGGGTTAAGAATCATATCCACTAATGTATCTAGTGTTGGAAGACTATAAGCCATATATTATGGTAGATTATATAAAGGTAGAGTTAGTATGAAGGTAGGTAAGAGTTTAGTTAAGAAGAAAAAAACAAATAATACACAATTTTTAACAACGTTATTCAACGTTTCACGATAAAAAGTGGAACGCGACCCCAGCGAATGCAACAACACAACCGTGATTGCGACCATCTGTTATATTAACTTGACAAGAACAGTTTTGCAATAAAAATATGTCTTACAAAGTAGTAACTCACACAGTAACGAGGACTTACTGAGATTACGGATATATAAAAACCACAAAATTGTTATAAGGTTTAATATCCACTGCTAGCTTGAAGCTAACTTTAATACAGAAAATATGCAGCAGGAATTCCGTTTGAAACATATTAAATTAGATAAAATATACTTTTGCTTGTGTTTTTTGTATTCTATTTAATACTTGAGACACCACTAACTCTTTCTGCATCCACTGGCGGTAAAATAATAGATAATGCATTTTACGTTGATAATTAATTGGTTTGTGAAAGTCAATTGACATTTGACATCTCATCTGTTCCAAAAGAAACTGTCTTTCTTATACTATAACGGACTACTATTTGAAGTTTTACACATTTTATGACCATGTCTAAACCTTTATATAACAGTTTTCAACTATTTGAGATATTAACGTAGTATTTCTTAAATTATATTAAAGCTGTAAATAGCTTCTTCTCTGATGGAAATCCAGCTTTAAATCTGAAACAAGCACGCAAAGTTTGTAATGTTCAACTTGCAAGCTCACACTTGTGACTTATTTTTCTTTCTTTAGAAACATTTTTATTAGTTTGCTAGTGGCTTGCGTTGGTTTTGTCTGGGTGGATAAATTGTCTTTATCCTCAGTAATATCATAAAAGCGAAAGTATTCAAGTACGGATGTACGTATGCCTGGATGTTTTTTATTCTTTCACATAATTGTCTTTGATTAAATTTATCAAAATAATACATAGCCAAGTAATAATGCCGACAGCTTCAGACTCTTTGGGAGTGCCTGCGCCGCTCTTTTTTCTTGAGATTGGTAGTATAGGTGTTATTCTCAGAATTTTCCAGTGTTTCCAGTGTGTCCTGTCCACACCGCCGCCGTAACTTTGAGTAACTCTGCCCTTCTGACTTTGATTCATACATCTACCGTCTACAAATCATAAGAAATATGGCGTCCAATCTTGAATGCATGCGTTTATTACATAAAACATAAAATTTAATGTGCGCCCTGCTCCTCGTTTATTTTATGGGACATAAAATCCTACATTTTATATGTAAGGATTTATACGTTTTTGTCGCGATTCTTTTGAAATACCTTCATGGAATTGTCGCAGATAAATACTGCATTACATATTTTTTTCTTGATATAAATAAAATTGGCCAAGTGCGAGTCGGAATCGCGCACGAAGGGTTCCGTACCATTATCTATGCAACATAAGGCAACGTTATTAGTATCGAGCAAGAAACGGTAAAAAAATCATGTTTGTTGTATGGGAGCCCCCCTTAAATATTTATTTTATTTTATTTTTAGTATTTGTTGTTATAGCGGCAATAGAAATACATCATCTGTGAAAATTTCAACTGTCTAGCTATCACCGTTCTTGAGATACAGCCTGGTGACAGACGGACGGACGGACGGACGGACGGACAGCGAAGTCTCAGTAATAGGGTCCCGTTTTTACCCTTTGGGTACGGAACCCTAAAAACGCTTTCAATGTCCGAAACTTTTACTTAATTTTAAGTTCAAATAAAACCACTATCTTACTTATTTCACGTGAATATTTGTTTTAAATTTTTAGGCTGACTTTTCGGAAAATTTTCAGTTACCATGGCCGCATAGTCCCGAGTGGGACTAAGCTGTAAGGTGTATTTAGTAACCAGATGTTACGAGGTTTACACAGATTTGATAAGTGGTTTTAAATAAATGAAACGCACAAGTGTTAGAGAATATTAATTTTGCCATTTTGCCATGACTCCGATAGGGTAACAATACACAACACAATTACATAAACAAAACAAACAAGCCATATGTCTAGCAGTGGACGGCGAAAACCTAATGGATGGATGGATGATATGAAGAGAATTGTAGAGATATTCAAACTCCATCTCATATAAATAATTCGCTTATGTGGTAATCGAACAAATGACTTCGTGAACGATAGTCGTTAACGCTACCACTCCACCAGGAGGCATATAAAAACCTTTTGTGTGCCCATTTTTACAGATTTCACAATAAGATAGATAGATAGATAGATTAACTCTTTATTGTACACATTTACAAGAAACAGAAAACAGAAATTAAGCTTAAAACTAGGTACAAATAGTGGCCTTATCGCATAAAGTGATCTCTTCCAGGCAACCATGGGATGGAAAGAAAAGTTAGGTAGGTTAGGTAAATAAAGTGGGGCTGCAGTGTACAAGTAGATTAATGAAAAGGAAGAAAAAAAATTTGATTAAATTAGAGTATTGTTACTCAGTATGTGACAATATCAAAAGACAATAAAGTATCTTATTTGTAATATTGCGTGTCTCGTGTCAACAAATTTAGCTTATTGCCTTTTCTCCTGTCAAGGACAATGACAAGAGACAGACGACTAATATGGAGGAACCTTTGTTTGTCGCAGCAGTTATTTCAAAGCGCTTTTATTAGCTCGGTACGTATCTCCTCTCCAGCCCATCAACGTCCCACTGCTGGGCACGGAACTCCTCCACTTTGGGAGGTATTATAGTTTACTATCAGGGGCGTAGCGTGCCTTAGTGGGGCCCGTATAAAAAAATATTTGGGGGCCCATAAGAAAGGTAAAAGAATTTGGGAAGTATTTACTAAGTTTTGACTACACGTGTCGGGGGCCCCGTATAATTGATACGGCTGATACGGCGGTAGCTACGCCCCTGTTTACTATGCCGCGCTGATTAGGTGTGTTGGCTCGTTAACTGCTTATATAGTCCCTTAGCTCCCTTGAAAAAAATATGGCGGTGACATCTGTATTCTTAATCCGTCACGACACGGTACGTATCTTCACATAGATTCGTTCTTCTATAGTTTCGTTCTTTACATAGATTGATACATTGATATGTATTAATCTATGTAAAGGAGTCTTTGAAAGTAATTCCTACCCAGTTGCAAAGGTCTGTTTGATAGGAAATTTTGCACACATAAAAGATTATGAAATTCTAACGTTTTGTTTTTAGTTTTTGAACTAAGAAAGTTATTTTTGTTACGTAGCGTTAAATTCTTACTTACGTTACTTTAGGTTGTACCCTCTGTTTAACTTATTTACTTACTTTTCTTCTCTCAGTGTGTCTGTACTTGTCTTTTTCGGGTAGAGTCACCTTAGTCCTCGAGCTATAAGAAATAGTTAATATCCTGTTCTCAGTTCTACTGTTAAAACTTAAAAATATTACAAAAAAATAAAAATACACCTAAAAATTTCATATAACTTAATTCAAATTAAACCCTTTCAGAAATGAAATTTAAATGTCAATTGACACTGTTATAAATGCGAAAATTATTTATATCTATACTTCTGTACTAATATTATAAAGCTGAAGAGTTTGTTTGTTTCTTTGAATGCGCTAATCTCAAAAACCACTGGTCCAATTCGAAAAATTCTGTCAGTGTTAGATAATACATTTATCGAGGAAGGTTATACGTTATATAACATTACGCTACAACAAATAGGAGTGAAGCATTAGTGAAAAATGTTGCAAAACGTATTGAGCAACAGCTACTTATTTAAATAATTCTTATATATCTACAAGTTGTCCTTACTATTTTATAAATGCGAAATCCAGATGACGGCATATTAAAAATTTTGACGAACTTAAGTGTTAATCTGTGAAACGTAACTATAGCGCGATTTAAAAAACGATACAACGCCATCTATCGATTGTAATAGTAGACTTCTGTATGTTAAGGCTTGATTTCTAAATTTCACGCGTACGAAGTCGCGGGCAACAACTAGTAATATTATATGTATATACAAATATAGTATAGAAAGTTACTCATAAATTTATAGAAAGTTTTCAATGTCCTTATTAAATTAAAAGCAAATGTAAAGTTGTAAAGAAGTAAGGTAGGCTAGCGTTCACATTTAATTAAGTGGTTTAAAGAAAAAAAAAACTTTTGAAAAGAAATCTTCTGTCGGTACAAACAGGAATATTAAAGATTTCTTAGCTGATATAATTAAGGAGACTGAACTTTTTAATTGGCAAAAATTTCTTTGTATATTTTTTGTTCTTGGAATATTTTATCTCTTCAAGTCATGTTTATCAATTGTGATATGATACCTGCTAGTGGGCATGGTGGAAAAAGGCATGATGATATGATATGTGATTCCAAAGACCGAATGTGAGAAATAAATTAAAAATCTCACTACTATACTTATTTATAAACCAAAGGAATAATTGCAAAATAAAAATGTAATGTTATTATTTATTTTAAAGATAGAACAATAAACAAAATTAGAATTAACTTTGGCATTAGCCTCTGTTAAGTATTCAGTCCTTATAACTTACTGAGATCCTTTATTATGTACTAAGTACCCGAAAATTTTTATATTCACGTACTTGGTGACTCTCACTTCGCAACTGGCCATGCAGCAGAAATCGTAACATAATATTTTAATTTCACCATAACTTCAAAACCAAACGTCCAATTTTAATCATTCAAAGACCAAATGTTATCTACATAAACTGCACTTAGTGACGAAATAATTTATTTTGATAAGGAATAATAGCATGAGTAAAATAAATGCGTTTAAATGTAGTCCAAAAAATTCAAGATTTTTAATAAAAATTGGTTGTTGTGTCTCACTCGACATAGATAGGTATAGTGTGTTGCGGACTTTTTTGTAGATATTTATAAGATCTACAATTAACGAGTACATTTTATGGTTCTATATTTTATAGTTTAGGCAGAGTACGCAAAATAAGTAACTTTTCTGGTTGATTTTTTTCCGAAAAACCCAAATATTTTACGGAACCCTATTGTTTTCAAAATAAAATCTAGATTATATTACTCGTGAATAATGTACCTTTCGAATGGTGAAAGAATTTTTAAAACGATCCAATAGTTTTTGGGCCTATTCATTACAACCAAATAAATAAAGTTTTCCTCTTTATAATATTAGTATAGAAGTATAGATAAACTATAGTAAAACCAAATAAAAAACCACCAAAAAATAGTAAAAGCAAATGAAAAAAATAAATAAGAAAAAACATCCGTCTTTGCTTGTTAAAAATGTCTCGTTACAATTAGTTGCCACAGGGCAAAAATCCGCAAAATACAGTTGGGCAACTATCCGATTTGATATGGATACTTGCCCTTTTTATTTACGAAATAAATAAAACATATTTAAAAATAAAACCTAATAAACAGTGCAATTTAACCTCTTATGCAGTCAAAAAAATATATTTTTGACTGAAATCGCAATCAGTTATAAAAATATTTAACAGAGATTACTTACCAATATAATTCTGGCGCTCGTCAAAGTATCGCCGCGAAAGATTTTTTCTCACACGGACAAAACACGTGGGCCTACTTCTACGTTATATGCGGCACTGAGGCCTGCGCGGGGGACGCTTTTAATTATGATAAAAAAGAAACACTGTTAATACGTCTAACATAGAGCATGTATCCGTCCGAGGCAACTATCCGGCTTTTACCCTATTGATATTTTGATAAATATTCTAAAGTTTTCTGACTTGACAATAGGCACTCGGGTCGTTATATTAGATAGTTCACTATTTACAGCCGATTCCAATATTTTATCTATTATACAGACAGTCAGACGGACAAATTTTAACTTTCGTTCTTACTTGCATTTCAAAAAGCTACTGATGACAGTATTCTCTATTGCAACGTAAACTGGATATAGAATGATCTTACTGCTAAACTGAGATAACAATCTATCTGTAATTGTAGGTTTTTGATAACGGCCGGTAATTCTATCAATAAATATAGGCATAAAATTTTATAATATTTATGCACCTCTCCTCTCCAGCCCATTTACGTCCCACTGTTGGGCACGGGCCTCCTCCACTTTGGAGGGATTATGGTCTACTATGCCGCGCTGACCAGGCGTGTTGGCACAGGGTTTATTTTCGGGTTTTCCGTCTCTCACAGAAGATGTTATCTGTGTGTAAAAGTCAGCTACTTTTACAGCACCCTTGGGAGGAGATGGGGTAGTGACACTTATATTTTTAATCCGTCACCACACGGAGTATCCGTCACCAGACGGAGATTTATGCACATACTAGAATAATGATCAAAGACTAGCTGGCCCGGCAAACGTTGTTTTGCCATACCAAAAAAAAAGTAAAAAAAAAAATAATAATAAATAACTATAAACCTCACGGAGCCCGAGACCTTTCCAACGAATGCAAAACCGTGGAAATCAGTCCGTGCGTTCTGGAGTTATAGCGTCAGGAAGGAAAACCCGACTTATTTTTATATAGTAGATAAAAGGTAATTTTTATATTTAACTAAATAGGTAAACAATTTTAACAAAATGAAAGTCCAATCGAAAGGTGCAAATGATTAAATAAATACAATTAATTTTGCAAATATTTTAATGACAGTACTTACAAATGTTAAATCCAACGATCTTTTAGACAGGGTTAGCGAAAATATTAGTGTCATTTATGTAATAGCTAGTAAATGTTACCTGTCGGTATAAATGATAGAACCTTTTGGTCTCCTCAATGGTATTCGGATGTGAACGTAAAAGGTTCTTTTATGACGTCCATTTTGAAGGTTTTGTAGACATTTAGTTATGTTTGAAAATTCAGTAACATGAAACCGCAGAAATAGATTTTTAATACAAACTTCGTGTTATTTAGGATTGCTTTTTGCGGTAAAAATAGAAATTGCTTTTTTTTTGTTAAAAAATAAATAATATTCACGGATAAATAACGCAACGTCCTCTGGTCCCAAGCTAAGCTTACATCCGTATCTGGTACCCATGATACAAGCATAGAAATATAGCTTACTTTGGGACCAGAGGACGTTGTGTGAAATGTCCTAAATATTTATTCATTATTTATTTATTTATATGCTTGTGTTATCCAGAATACGAATATACCTACCTACTAAATAAACTAGTTTCCTTTTTTTTAATTATATTTATCACACTGATCGTCCCGTGCGGTAATCGAACCCGCGACCTCGTGAACGGCAGTTCGTTACATTAACCACTAGACCGGAAAGCCCCTCGAATTTACAAAAATTCCGACACAGCTGATTTTTGATGAAGAGTTGACATTGGGTGCCTAAACTACACTCGCGTGCAACCGAATCGACTCACCTATACAAAACTGCTAAATTGTGTAATATGTTGTAAAAGAATAAAAGATATAGTAAGATATGTATATTTTTTGAAAGCCTATTTCATAACCTTTAAAGTAATACCATAATTTTAAAAATCTGCTCAATAGTTTCGAATTTAATCGAATTCGAATTACAAAACAACAAAAATTTAATTAATGAAAAATAACAAATGATAATTAAAATTGTTAATTAACCAAATGTTATGAAAAATAAAGGAATTTATTAAATCAATAATTAGTGTTGCCTCCCCCTGGCTTTAATAACAGCTCTGAGACGGTTCCTCATCGACCTGATAACCCTTACTACCAGATCTTGAGGGAGAGCTTCCCATTCCTCTTCGAGCGCTGTCTTTAGCTCTACAATGTTTGCAGGCGCTGGATTTCTGGCCCGGACCCTGCGTTTCAGTTCGTCCCATATGTGTTCAATAGGATTGAGATCAGGGCTGAGTGGTGGCCAGTCCATGGACTCAATACCAACTTCATCCAGGAACTGACGAGTGATTCGTGCTGTATGGGAGCGGGCATTATCGTGCATTAGAAGGAAGCTATCTCCTACGAAGCCTTCATAAGGAAGGACGTGATCAAGGAGAACATCTTCCACATATCGGTCTGCAGTCAGACCGCCAAAGAATAAGCTTTAAAAAAATATACATTATGTATCCTTTTTTTATTTTTTTAAATTATAACACACTTTTTGTCTATTTTGTATGGGTGAGTCGATTCGGTTGCACGCGAGTGTAGTAGGAATAAAGTGGCAAAAGTCCCTAAGGATTCAATGTGTGCTTAAAATTATTTAAGTTCAAAGTTTCTTGAAACTTCTTGAACATAGTTTATTCGTTAGTTTAATCGTAGTACTTAGAATATGAGTCGATTCATAGTAGCTCATTACGCTTAATTTGAGACCAAACAACGTGTGATTATATTGGATCCAGGCGGCACAAGAACGCGCGTTATAGCCTTCTATGGCCGAGGCCTATGTCCAACAGTGGACGGAGTAAGAGTGATAGATTAAGCGTGTGATACCCCTAAATATCGATAATCAAATTTAGGTTACACAAAAACATTTTGTGAGCAATAGTACGTGAGACAGCTGGTAATGGGAAAAGTTTTAATAATAAAAGAAAATCGAGTGAAATTGTGGATTCTGCTTGAATATGTACGACTTACATACTTGCTTGCTCTAGATAGTATACCTAGTGCGAATAAAAAAATACGCTTTAATCACGAGAGGAAGAAAGAAAGTGATAGTAATCTCCACAATCTTTTAGCGTATTCATTTAGTTAATTATTAGAGCGATTTTGATTAGATCGCACCCTACGCAATTTTGATAAGTACCTCTAATATATAAAATTCTCCTGTCACAATGTTCGTTCCCATACTCCTCCGAAACAGCTTAATCGATTCTTATGAATTTTTTTATGCATATTCAGTAAGTCTGAGAATCGGCTACTATCTATTTTTCAAACCCCTAAGTCATAAGGGGTGTGTCCACCCTTAACATTTTTATGGCAAAACAACGTTTGCCGGGTCAGCTAGTAACCATATAACAATAATCACACAATCACACAACTTGTGCACTTTTGTAAAACATTTTACAGAAAAATATGTTTATAGAAACGCTTATAGATTGCTATAACAAGATAATTTCAACTTCAAGTCTAGATAAGTTACCTGTGAAAAAAAATTATAACCATGAAATAAAAACGTCCTACAAAGCTCAAATTTTGTCCAGTTTAAAGATAAAAGAATATACAGCTTATTATATGTTCCTTTCTGTATAAAGAAAATAAATAAAGACAAAAAATAAACCAACTAAAAGACTAAAACATGACCCACTTGATTGTCTCATAAAATTATATTACACAGTGCACTATCTCGAAAATAGTCTTTTGTCGCTTTAGATTTATCCTACACAATAACCCACAGACACATAGAGATAAAACAGAGTTTTACTTGTATTTACGACTATATTTACACGGTAGTAAATAACTGTGTTGTTTAACAGTAACATGTGATTTTATTTGTGACTATCTGTTGCGACTACGTTCCCGTGGAATTTAAAAAAACATTCCCGTTTTTGTAACATTTTTGATTGCTGCTTCGCTCCTGTTGATTGCATCGTGATGTTATATAGTAGGCTATATCTTCTAGGCCTTCTTCGATAAATGTACTATCCAACACTGAAAGAATTTATCAAATCGGACCAGCAGTTCCTGAGATTAGCGCGTTCAAACAAACAAACAAGCAAACAGTTTCGTTTTGTACAACGGACTGTCTATTATAGAAATATGCATCGGCCTAATTGCGTCATGTATTTGATAGATGGTGTGCAAATACATTACGTGAATGTCAGTAGTAAAAAATAACAAAGAAATCGAATCGATTATGGAAGACGTTCCAAAAATGATGATGACGGCTAGCTTCTGACTTATTATAAGAGCATGCTAATCTTGTTTATCTACTATATAAAAATAAGTCGGGTTTTCCTTCCTGACGCTATAACTCCAGAACGCACGAACCGATTTCCACGGTTTTGCATTCGTTGGAAAGGTCTCGGGCTCCGTGAGGTTTAGAGTTTTTTTTTTTTTAATTTTTTTTATCTTTTTTTTGGTATGGCAAAACAACGTTTGCCGGGCCAGCTAGTTCGAAATAAAAATATTTTACTTTGACTTAGATAAATTGAAATTCCACTCGTGTTTAACAATTTTCTGTATTATTTAATTTATTAAAAGGCCTAAATATTTTAAATATTTTACGTATTTAAGTTTAAGTAACTCTTAAATATTTGTTAAACAATAAAACAAAGCAAGTATAGAGCTAGTTTTCAAGTGTCTCTAATAAAGACCGTCCAAGTGTTCTTCAAAAGTTCTACACAAGTCGTTCTGTTAGTGAAAACTGCGCTTCACTCGCTTTTATTAGAAAAACTTGAAAGAAAAGATTTAAACATATACATTGGATTTTGTTATTTATTGCATTATTTTTAGGGTTCCCAAATAAAGGGTAAAACGAGATGATATCATTAAACGCTACTCGGTCCGTCCGTCCGCCCGTCTGTATTTGATGAACGGTGATAGCTGTATGAAATTTTCACAGATGTTATGTTTCTATTTCTATATCAGAACAAATTCTAAAAACTGTAACAAAATAAATATAAGGGGGCATCCACACAAACATTTTTAATGTGATTTAATTTTTTGCGGAAGACGATGTGGTCGTTACAATTGTCATGATGACTAATACAATAGATAGATAAGGGTAAAAACCGTCTGTGCGTTTAAATGAGCCTGCTTTTTTAAATTTATTGTCCATCATCCCATATACGTCACAAGTTCTATCGAAAAAATAAATTATGATAATTTTTTTTTTAGATTATATTTTTTTAATATATTTTAGTTAATTTAGTAAAAGCATAGCAAGTCAATTGCAATAATTAATAAATTAATATAAGATAACAGCTTTTTTTAAGAGCATTATACTTGATAATTATTGTTTCACTAGCTGTTTTCGCAACATGTTTCACTGAAACTTCGGTCCTATTAGTTGCAGCGTGATGTTAAATTGCCTATAGCATTCCTCGATAAATGTACTATCCAACACTGAAAGAGTTTTAAAAATCGGCCCAGTGGTTCCTGAGATTAGCGCGTTCAAACAAACAAACAAACTCTTCCGCTTTATAATATTAGTATAGATAATTATATACTATAGATTTATGGTCTTATTCATAATAACTTATCGGAGGTTTAAAAGGCGATTTTATCGGAGAGATAATAAACGTTTTAGCGTAAAAAGACTATTATGAATAACAAGTATTGACAATTTTTGCGAACCGATTTTAGCGAACTTTTAAACCTCCGATAAGTCATTATGAATAAGACCATTAAAAATCTATTTAAATCACATTAAATTTAGATCGCAATCACAAGTTAAGCTCAATTTGTTTAATCTATAAGTAAACTATTTAATATGCAAAACAGCTCTACATGATAGGTAACAAATCTATGTTTAATGCTAGACGTGATGACGAAGTTAGATTAAGTTAGTACTAAGCGCTTACAACTTTAGACATCCGACCTGTAGCTTAATGATAGTGCATGTGCAATTTGTTACTACTAATTTGATGGGATAACTTCCTTCCAAAAGTTGTATTTTGAACTGATTTAGGAAAGAGCGTAATTCGATGTATGCACGAAAATGTTTTCATTGATCAGAAGTCTTCTTCACGTTTTACGCTTGGCTGTCCAACACGAAAACCTAGCAAGGAACATTTTTTTTAAATTCGTTTTCTTAAACCAATATTCACCAATTTTTTTACTGCATCTAATGCAAAAACAGCTGTATTTCTATCTTAAATAGAATCAGAGATACGAACATATGGTATAAACCTTGCAACTAGCACTTCGTACTTCTTGATTGCAAAATGAAGATGCTTCTCCTGAAAAATTTATTAAAATTTACTTGCTAGGTTTTGGTTTTGGACAGCCGCGCTATTCATGTATGTATGTTAAGTATTTAGTTTTTGATATAATGACTCTAGTAGAACATACCTTTATGTTATCTGTTTTTAATATGATCTTAGAAAAACCTTGCAACAATTTTATTGAATTCTTGAGCTGTCATCAAACACAGTAAACATCTAAAACTAGATTATGCCCTAGTTTCAAATGCATTTATAGTTACTACCCCACTCCTTGGCTTTCAGCGTGATGATATAAAGCCTACGTATAGTGTTATTTTGATTCAAATGTAATAATATATCTGCAAAATATCTATTCAGCAGATTTTGCTTGAAAGAGCAACAAACGTCCTTACTTCTATACATACATTCATATAATATTAATTAGCTAAAGAAATGTTGACAAACAACATCTAGGCCTAAAATAAATAGCAAGGGAGAGAACAGCTATGGAACTCTAGTCAAAACTGCTCTAATTCTCATTTTAAGATTCTTTTTTCTGAAAGGTGACATTTCACTATTTTCATTTGCCTATATAGTCGTATTTATCTATAACATGCTTGTAGTAACAATAACTCATAGTACGGCTATCTGTAGGCGTAAACACATGAGTTCGGTTAGATACGAGTATGTGGGTATAAGAAAAATGGGCACAGATAAGTGTGGTTCCAACGTGAAAGTTTTTCGATACTACTAGTACGAGGTCGCCCATCACTCTTGTGGAAAGGGGTAGGGTATTTTCTAGAAAAATGTAAACCTATTGTTGTGATAAATTCTTTAAGTTATTGCAAGCTTGCTGGGATATTTTTTAAACCGACCAGAGGCAAAATAAAACACTGAAGTTAGGTAATTACACTACTGGATAACTGTTCGCTACATAACTGCAGATTAAACAAAAACCTTCCATATTGGTCTAGTATACTGTTCTAAACAGGTGTGTTTGAATGATGTTTTAGCATGAGCTTTCAGTCTTTCATAGAAGATCTGCTTAGAGATTTTCATAACAGGCTTTTCAAGCGTCCATAGAAGTTTTTAACACAGGACCATGAGTAAATAAAAATGTTATAAGATAACAGTAGCAAAATCTTGATAGCGCGATTAAGCCGAATAAATAATTTATCAAGGCGCCATCTAGTTTATTTTTGTGAAACAGTTTGAACAATGATAATTACACAAGTTTCTTCATTGTTTTTTGTTAAAGATGTCTTAGACAGATTAAAATGTAGACTTTTACTTTATTCAATACTAGAAGCAATTACAGTAAAAATGAAAAGCGTTAAAGTCATTATTGTCTATAAATTATAATATATATAAAATAACTGACATTAAAGTATCTAACTTTTAAAATATTCAAAGTTATTCTTGAGTTCTTCAAACTGGTGAGTATTTGTTAAAGTGTAATGAGGCAGCCATTTTTATTTTCCTTACTGGAGCCACCTAATTTATCGTGTTTGTTGTAAAATGATAAGTTTATAGAAAAACATCCATCGTCTCAAAGTTTGCTAATGAGCTGACCGGTAGAGTTTTTTTAGAAGTTTTGTAGAACCTTATTTATATAAAAGTTAGAAGGAAAATGTATTCAATAAAACTGGGTGCACTTAATAACAAAACTTTTTTATTTACTTTTAATTTTTGAAAAAATACATAAAATATTTATTGAAATTTCACACAACGCCTTGTGAAGTTATAATTGGAATTTTTTCAAAGCTATAAATGACTATTTTACGCATTATGTATATAAGTATGACGGCTGATAAAAGAGGCTGGCAGGGAAGAACGCGCTGCGCCGACCCCAAGTAGCTTGGGATAAGACCAGGAAGAAGAAGAAGAACTATTTTACACATTCGTATTTATTTTACTAAGAATTCTTGGAATCCAACCTGTAAGGATTTCATAGGAACATGTTATATCTAAAGTAACGAACTTCACACAAAGTTAGATACTTTTTAAACTTCAGATCTTGCTAAAACATCTTTTCCATTGAAAAAACAAACGGAAAAACTGACATAATTTATGTATGAAACATAAAGTTTTGCTAAACTTATTCATAGTGTAAAACTTATAAAGGTGAATGAAATGACGTAGTTATTTGGCTATTTTGGTAATCCAAAAAATTGAGGATTTATTCAAATAATATTAAAATACATATTAGGAATGTGTCATTTGATAGTTTCGCTTACAGGTTAGGTATACTTATAGTTAAGGAAAATATCGCGGAATGTCTGTTTTCTAATTAGGTATAAAAGAAAACTTTTTAGGGTTCTATTCCAAAGGGTAAAATGCAGCTGGACGGACGGACGGAAGAAAGAGGTAAACGCTTGGACAAAAGATTGGACCCACGGACGGCGGAGTCTTAGCAAAGGGTCCCTTTTCCCCTTTTGGTACAGAACCTTAGAGACAATTAGATTTATTTATACTAGTAATCCCTAAACCTAAAACTCCAAAATATTTATGTTAAAAATCATCAAGCAGTAAATTATTTGCTTAATCAGAACTCACTTCTAATAATTGCTTAAAGCGATTGCCTAAGTTTGAGGCGAAGAAATAATTACAGAACTTTAGAGTAACTATATTTTACCTCCAATATTTATTGAATAATAACTGCGCCCCGCGGTGTTACCCACAGTAAAAAGGATAAAAAATCAGGCAGCGGAGGGTGCTTTGGTACTTGACACTTATTGTCACATTGTGGATAATTCACACAATATATTTATAAATTGTAGCCTATGTGTTATTCTGATGTATAAGCTACAATATTGTAAAGTGTCATTTAAATCCATTTAGTAGTTTTTCCGTGAAAGAGTAACAAACATCCAAACCTCCATACACACAAAACTTTCACATTTAAAGTATTAGTAGAAAAATTGCAGTTGTCTAGAAGAACATCCACCTTCACTTTGGGGGGGTATCATTACCTTGATATACTAATATCATGCTGACCAGGTAGGTATGTTGGCACAGGGTTTACTTTTAAATTTTCCTTGTCACTTAGATATATTTTGCTTTAATTATCCCTTAGCTTTTATTGCTGTCTCGGAAAGAAATGAACTGGTGATACATGTATTCTTAATGCGTTATCAAACGGACAAGATTTTTGCTAGGGAATAATTTTGCTTGAACATAAAAATTTAATTTCCTGTCTAGAAAAAGTGTTATCTGTCCATAACAACATCTTTTTAAAACGCTTAAAAATACTAAATTTATTTTTTAATTATTGCATTGTCATTGATCATTAATATGTACGCAAATTTTGCTCACATATTAAGAGGGTACTGTACTCCTCATTTAGGTATTTACCTTAGGTATTGCTATCCCTATTTCCGAGCGCCGCGCTGAAAGGGACATATATAGATGAAGCGGATTTTACCTACAAATTCTTTCAAAAACTTTTTTGTGGTAAAACTTTACTAAATTTGTGTGATAGACGCTGCAACTTTATCTAAAGAAAACCGAAAAAAGTGGGTTTTTCGGATCGTCATATTTCTTTTAGTTATTATGTTTTGAAAAAAAAATAAAGTGATAGAAGCACAGATATACTCTTTATCTATAATATAACGCAAAAACTATTAAAATCGGTTTAACTTTCGCGAAGAAAAAACGGAAGTACGATACCCATACTTTTCTATGGAGCATAATTTGGTATCGTGCCGTCTTAAGGATCGATGACAAACAATCTGTCTAATGCAATTGGGTGAAAATCACTTTCAAAGAATCCGTTACAAAGATTTTAATACATTGATAGATACGTACCGAGCTAATAAAGACGTATTTATAACATACACAAGCCCTCACAAAGCTCAGCATTATATTAATAAACATAAATACAGGTGCACATGTATCCCGCAGGTTCGAAGCAATTTTCCTAACTTTAGATTCATTTAGTCGTAAAATTAAGTCCGCACGCCTTCCCGATGTCCTTTTATTATTTACTGTTTTCATTTAGCTCACTTGAGCATTACGATAATACAAAGTTAATTTTACGCCCTGATGCGCCCCTTATACCTTCGATACAATGTTCAGTTTAGGTTTTCTGTATATTTTCTTGATATTTGACGTTTTTAAGTTGGTTATAGTCATTTTGACTGATATTTAACAAAATAAACAAAAGGCGACTATTACGAGAGCTATTTAAACCCAACTTTTATTTTTACAGCTTTAACCAACGAGATGCCGTGATGTTCTCTCGAATAAACCGTGCCGTGATAGTGGTGGGGGTGTCTCCACGTTTTAGTACGATCCCACACTTTATCGTTTCTAAAAATTCAAAATGACGGGAAAAGAACTTGAAAGTACTATACGTGACCTTATAAAGGTTGTCAGCAGCCTAGAAAATAAGATCACAGTCTTGGACTCAAGGATTGGTGAGCAAAATGAAGTTATTCTACAGCAAGTTACAGAATTAGCGCAACTGAGGTCATATTTAGCAGCAGGTAGTTCATCGAACAATCTCAATTGTCAAGAACAAATAAATAATACTGCTGTACCCTCCAATCTTGTAACGCAACGCCCAGTTCGACAAACAAGGACGAATGCAGCCAAAGCAACTATCGATACAGGAGGCGCGAAAAAGAGAAGGCGAGCGCCCAGTGCCGAGTCATCGAAAAATTGTAAGGTAAGCAGGACGGCTAGAAACTCACCGCAAGGTGTTGACGATGACGTTAATACTATGACATGCAGTGAGTCACTACCGCAGGGTGTGGCTCCACTGCTAGCGACCGCACTTAAGAGTGACGACGAATTTAATAACGAATGGTCAGTTGTAAAACGCAAGCGACAATCACACAAAAAACGTTCAATCATTACCGGTTCTGGCACTCTGAATGATGAACTCCAATCAGTGGAGCAATTAAAATATATGCAGGCGTGGTCTTTTAGGCCTGAAACTACCGCAAACAGCATTATAGCCCATCTCAATAAAATATCACACCACGACGAGTACATGGTCGAAAAACGAGACATTAAAACGAATAGGCACGCTGCCTTTGTAGTTGGTGTACCTCTAAGTGTGTACGAGAAAATTTTCACGCCGACAGTGTGGCCACCGGGTGTAAAAATTTCTGAATGGACGTACTTTCGCACGTCGCCCCGAGAGAGGGGCGCAAGCGCAGCCGCAGTACCCGCAGTCGCTACACAACAGTGACGCGAGGAGCGCGTCAACTTCATCGTCTTCTACTCATAAGCATAAAATTGTCGTATGCCACCAAAATATAGCTTCTATCGAGTATAAAACGCAAAAGTTAGAAGTGTTACTACATAGTGAACTCAAATGCGATATTCTAGCGCTTACAGAACATTGGCTATCCGACGAAAAGTTAAATTGTATTAAACTATTTGGCTTGAAATTAGCGTCGAAGTTTTGCAGGAAAGAGATAGCCCACGGTGGGTCTTGCATATTTGTAAACGACGATGTACATTGTATTGAAAATAAGGACGTAGTAGCGTTATCTAGGGAACAATACTGTGAAATATCTGCTGTTGACTTAATAGACTATAAATTGACTATAATATGTATATATCGTACTAATTTAATCACTGGACACGACTTTTTAATGTATTTCGAACGTTTGCTCGATAAGATTACGGACTTAGACATAAATTTTTTAATTGTCGGTGACTTTAATATTAATTGTTTAGCGGACACGTACCCTGAGAAAAAGACGTTATCTGATCTATTATCTACGCATAATATTGTAAATATGGTAGATTTTGCAACTCGCGTGACATCAACAACGTCGACGTGTCTAGACCACTTGTATACGAATATGCCAGAGCAATACGTGCAGGCTATGCCTGTCATCACTAATTTGAGTGACCACCTCGCGGTTCGGGGTGAAATTTTATGCGAACAGCAGTCAGCGGGACCTGTTACCCGTCGTACCAGGGCATACTCCCAAGCTAATCGTGCCAACTTTACTGCCTCGATTGATAGCATAGATTGGCAACAATTATATCAGCAATCAAAATCGGCCGAGGACCTAGCGCAGTCAGTAATAAATGTGGTGGTAAATAAGCATGACGTATGTTTTCCTCTGACAAGGAAACCCAATCGTAAATTTGACTCATCGTGGATCACGCCCGTTGTTAAAAATATGAAATCATTATTATTTGACATATTTAAATTAAATAAATTATTTCCAGATGACATTTCCTTGCAATTGACTTTAGATAACTTAAGAAACAAATATGACTTGTTAACCACAAATCAGAAGACAGATTATTATAAAAAACTAATAGCTAACAGTAAAAGCACTTCTAAAGGTATGTGGAGCGTGGTAAATTACGAAAGGGGTAAAAATAACACACCCAAGGTTCCTTTTCCTGATATTGTGACTAAGAACGACGGGACTAAATTTGATAGCCCCAAAGAAGCCGTTGATGCCATGAATTTTCGATTCATTAACGCGGCTGTGTCTTGTGGCGTACCTATCGCGGATGTTACGGCTGTGCGCAACGCCTTATCACGGGCGTCGGCTCCAGCCGATCGTTCATTGAGATTGCGCCTATTCACAGAGACTGAGGTATTCTCCATTGTCACTTCCCGAATACCGCCAAAACGATCACGTGATGTGTACGGCATCTCAATGGATTTATTAAGAACAGCAATCATCCCTCTCACGCCGGTTCTGACATTATTGTTTAATGCCTGCCTCAGAGAAGGAACATACCCGTCACCTCTGAAGGTAGCTAAAGTGTCACCAATTTTTAAAGGAAAAGGGAAAAGAGAAGACATCGATGGGTACAGGCCTGTCTCTCTTATTCCTGCGGTCGCAAAAATTCTCGAGAACGGATTGAGCTCTAGGCTAACTGAATATTTGGCTTCCACAAACTCTTTAAGCGATCGCCAGCATGCGTATCGAGAGGGCCGGTCAACAACTTCGCTGACACGAGAGTTAATACGACGTGTTATGGCAGCTAGGGAGCGAAGGTACCAGGTAGCTGTGATTTGCTGTGATTTATCCAAGGCATTCGACGTAGCCGACCATAATATACTAGCAGTCAAACTGCAACATTACGGCATAGAAGGCAAATCATACAACTTGCTTACAGACCTATTACGAAACAGGTCCCAGGTGGTTGACGCTGGAGATGGCTGTAATAAGTCGGATCCACTGTCATCCGCCATAGGGGTAGCTCAGGGATCATCAGTGTCGAACATTCTATTCTCGCTATTACTAAACGACCTACCAAAAGCAGTATCACAAGCGGAGATTCTAATGTATGCAGACGACGTCGCGGCAATAGTTACTGCGCCTACTGTCGAGCGTCTTGAAGAGCAGCTGAACGAGGCTGCTTCTAGTCTTGCTACCTGGTTTAACGTTAATGGCTTGGCGTTAAATCTTAAGAAAACCCACTACATTTATTTTAACCTGTCTGGCCGACCGACGAAGCCGTTTAAAGTCCGAGTAAATGGAGTCGCTATCGAGCAAGTGGTCAATACTACATTCCTGGGCTTCGAAATTGACAGAGGCTTGACATGGGAAAATCATATTGACAAACTTTGCAGTAAATTGGGGAGCGCCTGTTATGCGCTTAGCCGTGTGGCGCGTATGGTGGGGGCCGACGAAGCGCGTGAGTGCTACTTCGCGACGGTACACTCGTTACTCCAGTATGGTGCTGAGCTATGGGGCCGCGGCGCAGACTGGTTACGGGCCTTCAGGATGCAGAAGCATGCCGTAAGGGCAGTGGCGAGAGTATCGCGTGATGACTCTGTAAGGTCCCACTTCAAAGAGCTGGGAATTTTGACATTACCATGCATAGTCATATTACAGGTGGCAATGTATGTGAGAACTAGGCTCGATACCTATAAAAAGCGTGGCGACGGACGCGCCTATAGCACTCGCGATCCGGATAAACTAGTGCCGATAAAACACTCCCTTACAAAGTCCTCCAAGTTAACACATATCATGGGAACGAATGTTTATAATCGACTGCCGGATAGTGTCCGTGCTGCTCCTACTGTAACATCTTTTAAATCAAGACTGAAGCGGTGGCTTGTCAAGCAAACGTTCTACACATTTGACGAATTCTTAGAATTGAAAAATTGAAAGCTTTTTATGTACCTATAAATCTAGTTGATTATTTACAGGTATAACCTTTTTATTATGTTTTTATTATCTTTGTACGTGACGATATATTATTTATTCTTATTTTAACTGACTCTTAAAATTTTCACAATATTTTTTAGATACATAGTTTACTATTAATTATTTTTATTTATTATTATTAACAATGAAATGGACTTCAAAATGAACACATTGACTTTGATATTACTCTATCATTATTTATTTTTGTTTATTGTCTGGTTTTGTCCATAAATACAGAGAAATATAATTATGTATATTCTATGTATTAATAGTTATAGGTTCAAATAACTCATGTTGTACAAATACAACAATAATTTAGAAAATTGATATATTTATAATGAGTATGTATATTCTTATACTGTAATGTATTTGTATTATAAAAATTATGACGTGTAATAACATTATGAATAAATGAGTATTTGAGTATTTGAGTATTAAACCGGTTTTACAGCAATATTTTTCTTACGACGTTTATGTAACATGTATTCACGCCATCTAACGAGTGACGTGACATACTTGAATTGATTAAACTAAAATAATATGTTATTCTTATTTCAAATAATTTTGTAAATATAACTTAGATACACACAGAGTTTAATAGGTATTTTCAAACAACAAGCAATTGGCGCAATTCCAAAATCTATTACGATGTTTGTGATTTAAAATCTCAAGATGCTGTATTATAGCCAAAAGTAAAATCTAGTTTATTGGAATACAGCCACACGATCGGTTAATTATTAAAATTATGTAACTCCATGAAATAGTTTCAGTGTATTTTTATATATTAGACATTAAATATCTACAGCTAATCCTGCCAAGTACAAATTGGAGTCGAGTTCCAAGGTTCCGTAAGATTATCATGATAACATTTTTTATTATATCACTAGCTGTTGCCCGCGACTTTTTACGCGTGAAATTTAGAAACCAAACCTTAACAGACAAAAGTTTACTATATTGCTCGATAGATGGCGTTGTACCAACTTTCTGAATCGCTCTATAGTTTCGTTACCCGCATTAACACCTTAGTCATCAAATTTTTTGTCAGTTAAACAGCTCAGTGGCCCTATTGTAAATTAGTAAGGATGACATAATCACATCGCTTGAAGAATATCGCCAAGATATAAAAATAATATCGTATTAGAGCAGCTTATATTTTTGCTATGTTTTAGTATATCATTTGACAATGTAGCATCTATATATTAAAAAATCTGTGAAAATTTCAACTGTTCAGTTATTACTGTTCATAAAAGCCTGATGGTACACGAATGGACAGTGTAATCTCAGTAACGGGGTCCTATTTGACCCTAAAAACTAACACACAAACAAACACTCGCCACAAAAATGATGATCCCTAATGACGTATCTAAAACGTAAATTATTGCCTATAGTAAATAGAAATTCAGTTAGTAGATAATAATTTCAGTATTCAGTAAAAGTTAGCCGTTATTTAACTTGCTTACTAAGTTATAAGACTGCGGCTAGCTTGTTGAATATTGATTGCAAGGCAACTGAAATAGCTGAAAATTCAATTAAAATGCAAATATTAATTGACAGTTGGATAGTATTAGGGATCATTCATTTACTACGTGACGAAGTTTTAGGTGACTTGATTTTCCTTTACTCAATGTAAGTAGATATTAAAATGCTAAATACCTTTCTAAAACTGATTTACTATGGAATTCTAGGAAGTTTTAGTAGTATTGTTTTTTTTCATAGTCTATTAGCAGGCGTGTTGGCATACGGTTTATTTTTGAGTATTCAATCTCTCAGAAGATTTTATCTGTGTGCAATATTCCTTAGCTGACTCTTACCCCTTTGAAAAGGGGTGGTGACACTTGTATTCTTATTCCGTCACCTCACGGAGAGCATAGCTCGTATGTAGCTATGTTATTTCTATATTATTACATATATGAAATTTTTGATTTTAAGCTTACGCGATTTAAACTCATATTTTTTTTAATATGACCAGAACTATCATCATGTTAATTTATGTGAAAAAAGATTCATACCTTCGCTCCCGACGTTTCGACCGAAATGTGTCGGTCGTGGTCGCGGGTTGGCTCGGTATTAAACCTTTTTAACAATAATTAACGTGATTATAGTCCCAGTTATGCATATAAAATATCTGACTATCAAAACAGTCCATTCAAATAGCATTTATAAATAGAAATCAATTGATGTTTGGTTAATTTGAGACCATTAAATTTGTTGATACGAGTATGTGACATTAGGTTAATTACATGTACCGACACATCAAAGCCACCATATCAATGATTTGAAACTTCACTTTGACAAAATGTTAACGTAAAATTATATAGAAATTAGGTATTATTTAACTAAATAACACATGTTATTTAGGACAAAATATTAGCTGTTTATTATAGCAATCAGACGTGGTAATTATTCTCTCTACAATACAAATGACAAGTAAATAAATGAATATTTATGAACATAATACAAAATGTGGTTTCAAATTAAACTGTTTTCGTACCAGATTATGGTTAAATACATCGACTGGGTACTGTTTTTTAAATATCTTTACTTAATAAACTAAATTATAATGGAAAAAATGATAACCATAAGCGGGACATATCTTTACTTATTATGAAACAAAGAACCGTCGGGCATGTAGGACCTGATGTATGAGTGTGGATGAAGCCAAGTAAGTATGTTTCAATCGTAGCAGATGGTGCTTTATAGTCTCTGCCTAAACCGATGGGGAAAAGGAATATTTTATGATGATGATAATCTATCTGTCAGTTTTCTGCACGTGTGGTGACAGATTAAGTATGCAAGTATCACTATCCCATCTCCTTCTCAGGGTGCTGTAAAAGCCGGCTATTGTATTATGTTTTAACTAACTGTGCCCCGCGGTGTTAGAGTTCGCGGTTAAAATCTGTTAGCTTTATATTTTCCACGGGAACCTTGCATTTTTGCAGGATAAAAAGTAGCCTATATGTTATTCTGATCTATAACCTACATTATCGTAATTTCATTAAAATCCATTCAGTAGTTTTTGTGTCAAAGAGTAACAAACATCAAAACATCCATACACAAACTTTAACATTCATAATATAATTAGGATTACGATCACTGTCAAGATTTATAGTTTAGTCTAGTCATGCAAGTAGAATTGGCGTACTTATAAATTAAATAAAAGATTTTAAAAATAACACCATTCTTATTCCAATTAGTAATGTTTTCTGAGTGTTTATAAAAAAGATTCCTTATATTTTAAGTTAAAAAGACACTATCCTTTGACACAGCCTTTGTTAAAATGTTTCGTGTACGTAGTGAAATTAATATTGCCGCCTTGGAACGGACAAAGGTCTTTATGAAAATTAGTTCACTGTTGCGTATAAAGATTTTAAATGAAATTGTAAATCAAATTTTTAGATCCATTTCTCAATTTACTGATGTAATGCTTGCCTGCTGACTTTAATTTTTTGGTTTTTTTTACACTTTAGTAACGTAACAAATTTAAATGTTTGTTTGTAATGTGTGTACGTCTGGGTGTTTCTATGTATTATAAGTATGTATTTACAAAATAAAAGTAGTATATGTAGTCTATCCGTATTCTGGTACCCATAACACAAGCATATAAGCTTAGCTTGGGACCAGAGGACGTTGTGTGAAATGTCCATGAATATTTAAAAAATAAAAAATTAAAAATAAATTTTAACCGAGTTTAGAACTATAGAAGTTAGTAAAGAGACGACAATATCCGTACACAATGAGTATGATCATTGTTCATGTACCATTTTCAGCAGAAGTCGCCTAATAAGGTCACCTCCCGTTGGATTTATGCTCTAAGCTGTAGTAGGTTCTGATCACGTATTTACCAGACATGTTTGTATGTGTGTCTCTAACACAGCCTATAACGTCATATGGAACATTATTAGTCTATGAAGTACGTATGAAATGAAGTGGTGACACTTATATCCTTAATAAGTCACTGCATATTACTTACAATGTAATTTCTGGTTTCTAAAATAAAACCTTAAAATATTATAACTTAATAAATCAAATTGTGGTGGAAAAAGTGATCACCGCAAGCGGGACTACTTGGTTACTGTCAGCACGACCGTAATAAGCTCAGTTGGCAGAGCTACGGAACGGTATTCCGAGGTCGTGGTTCATGTCCCGCTTGCGGTGATCACTTTTTCCACCACTATTTGATTTATTAAGTAAAAGCATAGCAAGTCAATCGCAAAATTAATAAATTACTTTATATTAAAACTTTTAAAAATACACTAATCTTTATTCAATTTTATTCTACCGCAATTTCGAACCGAAGTCATGTGTTTACCCCTTCAGATAGCAGCCGTACCCTGAGTTATAGTTGCTATAAATATGTAACAGATAAACAGACACATGGCATAACATGCAAATGTAACTCGTAAAATGTCCTCTCTTTGAGAAATAGCTTCCTAAACTATCAAATAAACTGCTTCTAAATTAATAGTAATATTATAAAGCATTTGTTTGTTTCAATGCGCTAACCTCAGAAACCGCTGGTCCGATTCAAAAAATTATTTCAGTGTTGGATAGTAAATTTATCGAGGAAGGCTATAGGCTATATATAACATAACGCTGCAATGATTTGAAACATTCGCACTATTAATGTAATGAAATGAAATGAAATGAAATGAAATGAAAAATCATTTAATCACGTAGACACAATTTTTTAGAAAAATTATGTGCTTATGACATGTCCAATTTTTTTCCCTACCACCGGTTCAGGACGCAATCTGCTGAGAAGAACCGGCGTAAGAAACTCAGCAGAGCTTTTAATCACATCAATATTTTTAAATTAAATGTCAATTATACTTACAATGCTAATAACTTTACAATATAGAATATGTATTGCTCCAGAGCAACCTACTCCCAAGCTTTATCATCTTTAATATAATCAGAAATTTTATAATACGCCTTTTTACATAATTTAGTTTTAATGAATTTTTTAAATTTAGAATTATTTAATTCTCTTACATCAATAGGGAGTTTATTATAAAATCGTATACAATGACCCATGAAAGAGTTACATATTTTGTGGAGACGGGTTACATGCATCACAAGATTGTGTTTATGCCTTGTATTAACATTATGGTGGTCGCTTTTTTTTGTAAAATTTTGAATATTTTTATGAACATACAATAAATTTTCATATATATATTGCGAAGCGACCGTTAAAATATAAATATAATAAAATAATACTAGTAGGATATCAACAGATAAATCTAATAAATATTACTAATATTAACATCATCATAATCATAATATCACGCCTTTTCCCCATAGGGGTATGCAGAGAATATAGAGTAAGCAGTCAAGCAGACAAATTAATTCCTAGTAAATAAATAAATAAAATCTTTATTCGGACAATTTGAATCCATACATTTCAGAACATTAAATTTTTAAACAAAGCAAACGCTTAAACGTGTAAGATATAAACTAAACTAAACTAATGGTTGTTACGTAATCTGACAACGGTTTCGAGTACCATCCCAGACAGATTCAACGACCCACACGATTGACGTGCAGTTCGGTGAACCTGGCTAACAGAGCACTGTCCATTTTGTTAGACAAAACTTTCAGTAAGCTGTTGGAGCTCCCCACAACCTGTGCACTAACGATACTAGTTTTTTACGCATAATGGCGTAAATGTCGTCAGTACGCGCTTCAGCGGACATTAACGGTGTAAATAAAAAATTGTGCTTTTAACAAATTAATTAGTTATATTTTAGGTACAACTTTTACGACACACCTATCTGTCATAACTTGAAAAGTAATTACACTTTAGTCACATTAAACTTAAGTTTATGACAGTATCATGTTATACATAAAATTTTAGTCCCATCTCGTTGTCACTTTCAGGCCAATTAATTAAGAACGTTCATTCTTACGTCATAAAATGCGCATTTTAAATTTAAATTTAGAATACTAGAGATATTAAACCGACAGGAGTAGTTATAAATGCTGTTTTCTTTGAGCTTACTACCGTGATAACGTACACAAACACCATAACCTTATTCTATTCACTACGTGCGTACACAAACAATGAGTATGAATTTGAGTATTACTCTTAGACCTTTTTTCGGCGGGAGCTGCCTGCAATGCCAACTCTTGTGGGATTAATTATTTATGATTTTAAAGATATAAGAGTTTAAGATAGACCAAAGTGTAAGAGCGCATATGAATATGCGCGCCATATCTAATATAAAAAAAAGAAAAAGAGGAGTGGTAATAAAAAAAAAAGAAACAGAGGAGTGTATGTCTGCGTGTAATATTAAAATAGATGATGAAAGTGTGGAACAGGTACAAGAATTTGTTTATTTGGGAAGTGTTTTTACAAGAGATGGTAAGGTTGATGCTGATGTGGAAAGAAGGGTGTTAACGGGAAATAAGCTGAATGGTGCCTTGCATGCTATTGTGGCTAACCAAGCGATTACTGAAAAGGCTCGAATGGCGATCCACAATGGCGTGTTGTTACCTACGCTTATGTATGGAAGCGAATGTTGGGTGTGGCAGAGAAGCACAAAAGTAGAATAAATGCTGTAGAGATGCGCTCTTTGAGAAGTATGTGTGGTGTGACTTTGAAAGAGAGATTAAGAAATGAAGTTATAAGAGACCGTTGCGGTCTGAAAGAGGATGTAGTGACTAAGGTGGAGAAAAGTATGCTTAGGTGGTTTGGTCATGTGGAGAGGATGGATGAGAGACGCTTAACGAAAGGCATATACACGGCAAAAGTAAGTGGAAATGCTGGGAGAGGACGCCCGAGAAAAATATACTCCGATGTCATCGCCGGGATGCTCCAAAAGGAGCAAGTGCGTAGCACTTACAACCGTCGGGCATGTATGACCAGATGTATGAGTGTGGATGAAGCCAAGGAAGTGTGCTTCGATCGTGGCAGATGGCGCTCTATAGTCTCTGCCTACCCCCATGGGAAAAAGGCGTGATGTTATGATGATGATGATGATGATCTAATATATAAAATTCACACATTCACAGTGTTAGTTACCGTACTCCTCCGAAACGGCTAGACCGATTCTTATGAAATTTTATATGCGTATTCAGTAGGTCTGAGAATCGGCCAACATCTATTTTTCAAAAGCCAACTGATATTTGTATGGCAAAACAACGTTTGCCGGGTCAGCTAGTATAGTCTAAAAATAAACCAGCTGTCACCCACAACGTCGCACACAGGCGAAAAAAACCATATTCCTGGTCATAAATCAAAATAACCATAGTTAATTTTCACAAAAAAATAATACCAAGAATACAAACACGAAGAGTTTTGGCTTCATAATGATAGAAAATAATGCGCGATAGGAGCACACAAACGACAGCTATAGCTGGTTCACAGCTAGTCCCGAATTTCACGTGTACAGTGAAATTCTGAAACCAAACCTCAACAAATTAAAGATAAAAAAGCCATTCTCTTGAATCACTTTATCAATTCATCAAAATCCAGTGCGTATTTTTGAAAATATTATTACTTGCTTATGATATACATACAAACATAAAGATTTTATTTTTCATATGCTTTATTAAGTAAAGAGAAGCATTGGTGATATCGAATGTAATAAAATTATGATAGGTAAGTTAAAAAACATCTGGCCATTCCATTTCTAAGTTAGAAACTATAATATAATAACTATACTAGCTAGAACTTACTACTAAAGGAATAAAATTTCAGAAAATATAAATTAATTTGTGTGAAATGCCACTGCATCGTGTTCCACAAACAAATGTATGTAGACGTTATATATTATCTACTGGAAGTGGTTGCACTGATGATCGATGAGGTGACAGATTAAGATATAGGTGTATGAAGGTGTAAGTTTGATTCCAACTTCGCATAGTCCATAGTCACAACAACAGCAGTCTACAAGGGCGCAAAATTATCGCCACGTGTGAAGCAAAAATTTTTGGTTCTTCCTCTAAAGTTGAGCAGAACTGCGATCATAGTAATTCCAAAAAGCTAGTTAAGTATACATTTAAAGGCACGGAAAACAGACAACATCCTCTAGTCTCAAGTTACGCTTAGGGCTTTTGTTATCAGGGTATATAATTTTTTTTTTGCAAATACTTACTCTATGGAAATCATCCAGATGCGAAACAAATATTTGTACGACAAATATCACATCACAGAAATAATTGAGGAGGACATCTTGTGAGGAAATCAAACACATGCACTTATAAACGACAGTCATCATCATTTCGTATGGCGTCCTGTGAAAGCCCTATTTATTATATAGATGTCCAGTTTGTGGAGCCAGTCAGCAGCAGCTGCAGTTAATTCGTGGAGCTCGACCATACCTTCAGGGAACCTACGAATAGGGCAGTCGTCGACGATGTGCTGCATTGTTTGGTCAGGTGCTAACATAGACGGCAGTGATAACTTGGAACACTAGAACACGGGGCTAAAATATCCGTAAAAGATTTATCAAAATGCAACGGATACGGGCTTTGATATCATTTTCCCTCGGATATCCTCGGATACTAAACAGTTCTATTAGTTGGACATCAGTGTAGCAAACTGCTAGGATGGAATTCATGGGTTTCTAACACAAGCCACCGGAGGCATGTCTACTTCGACTGCTGCACTCAACGATTTTACAAACAAATACCTTCACTACAGTTTCTTACTATGTTTGAGTACAGAGTGTTTTCGAAATCTTAAATGGTTTGTAAATAGGTAACTATTTTTAAGCTATTTAGGAAGACCAGAATTGCAGGAAATTTACTGGACGCACCTCGTCGTCTAGAGGTTCATGTGACGGACTGTCGCTCAGGAGGCAACGGATTTGGTCTCCAGACAGAAAAATGGTTTGTGTAATATCTATATACCTATTTATTCTACAATTTATGCTTGTGTAATTTTTATGTACAAGCAAAAATGGAGCTTAATTTGGAACCGGAGGAGGGTCTGTGATTTGTCTATAAATATAAAGAAGAAACTCAAGGGAACAGGACTGTTGTAGCGATCGTTTATAGACCTATGCCCATATTTATGCCCAACAATGGGCAAATATGGCGTGGCATAATAAATTGACAGTACTTAAATCTCACACACAAACACTTTAATTCAGTGCAATATAAAACAGTATCTTCGTAAATTCCCAAAGCTTAGAATATGTAAATAGATATTTCACTTGGATTATGTGAGGTACAACTTGTAAATCACCTGAGTATCACTTGGATAATCTAGGTAGAGGATTAACAGAACTTGTACTACAACGAGCAAAATTATTTTAAGGGATATTGGTATCAATTCTGCATGTACAAATAAATTTAATTCAAAAATTGAAATTGCTACTGTATGTAACATAATTCAACTATTAATTTCAGGATTATGCGAATTTGATGATGATGAGTATCGTTGTAATAGTATCGTAGTAACTGTAAAATCGCCATCTCTAGCTATCACCGTTCTAAAGATACACCTTGCTGACATACGTACGGACTAACGTAAAGGCGAAGTCTCAGTAATAAGGTCTCGTATTACCTTTTGGTACAAACTCTAAAAAACCTCTAAAGTAAATCAAATTATAATGGAAAAAATGATCACCACGAGCGGGACTTGAAGCTACGATCTCGGAATACCGTTGCTCCTCCAATTGAGCTAACATGGGACCAGCATATGATATTAACTAAAAGCATAGCAAGTCAATTGCAAAAACATAAAATTTATGTAAACCTCTAAGGGTTAGAAACCAGAACACCAATTAGAAACTGAAGTATCAACACAAATCTTCTTCCTTTTTAAAGTCGGTTAAAACAAAACAATCTTACAAAAGTAGAAAACAACTATTATTACCTCTTTATGTTTACTATTGCTTGCGTTACTTTGTGAAACTAGTTTCACATTGTTTCAAACTTTTCATATTATGTTCACATCATTTTACAAACAATTCTAGTGAAATCTTTTGTGAATTTAACTTGAGCGTTCTTTAAATGCATATAAATATGTGGTCTCAATGTACTTTAAATTTTGAAATTAAAATTGATTTTCTTACCTATATCTCATTTTCCATACATTTATACATCAGCCTCTCTTCGCCCACTGTTGGATATAGCCCTCCCCCAAAACCGCCTCAACGGTCTTGTACTGCATACATCCAATGTCACCTCGCATCCTTGACGATGTCGTCGCTCCACCTTGTCGGGTGCCGCCCACCGCTGCGTTTCAACTCATTTTTATAAGTTTACTAGCTGACCCGTCAAACGTTGTTTTGTCATACAAATGTCAGTGGGGGGGAGGCTTTTGAAAAATAGATGTTGGCCGATTCTCAGACCTACTGAATACGCATATAAAATTTCATAAGAATCGGTCAAGCCGTTTCGGAGGAGTACGGTAACTAACACTGTCACACGTGAATTTTATATATTAGATAAAAATGAGTACTCTATTTATTGTGACGGTGGTTAAGTATATTATTAATATGGAAAGCAAAAGCACTATGAAATTAACCCTACTCTAAGTAGTGCATTATACTACTCATAAAATTTCCATGTCACAATGTTAGTAACCGTACTCCTCCGAAACGACTTTAGCGATTTTTACCAAATTTGGCAACACAACGTTTGCTGGGTCAGCCAGTTGGTATATGAAATTCTGAGAATGATCGAGTGTCGATCAGTGAACGGCTATTGGTAGGTTTAAATAAAAATGTAAATAGGTTATAAATATGACGCAAAAATTCCAGATGCAGTGAATATAACGGCAGCTAAAATCTTAGCCGTTACCTAATTAAAGTCGTAAACAAAATTTCTGGTTGCAAGCAGAACGAAGAAAGACATAACTTTTTGTAATAACATAAAAAAGTTATATAAAAGATAAGCCATGGTTATACGAGGTTGTTAAATTTTAAATTTCAACTATGAAATTTCTTCTACAGTATGTGAGAACTAGGAAATTCTAAAACTAGTATTTAAAATACACTCGCAAGGAAAACATTGCAGTAAAATTCTCACGCTGAGTTCGTAAAATTTTAGTATTCTAGTGCCTGAACCAACTTTTATTGGCATTAAAAACTTATTACGAATCTCTAGTGCAGTATGTATTAGCTAGTCTCTGTCGGTGTTCTGATGAATTAGGAATACACTTTTCACCACTTTATCTCCTTTCTACGGTAAGATTTAGCTTGATGAAAATGTAAAGTAATCAGACATCTACTGCAAGAGATGAAAAGTTTATTACAATTTTTTTATACAAACTTGTCTTTTTTTCGCAGAATGTAATAACGCCTGTCATCTCGTTCAAAAAACCTTTAAGGCAGGACCGGGTAATGACTCACTGATAAAGGGAATACCGGCTAAACCTAACTGCGGTGCTTTCCACGTTTCCCTGGAGCGCACGAGGTTTCCTGCTCTGGACTCGCTCTGAAATACTAACTCGCCTCATAAATGTGGTATAGAAGTGTTGTTCTTGGGTCCAATAAAGAGAAGTTTTATGGCCTGAGGTAACGAAATGAAGTAGAGCATGGAAGACAACAATTCTACACGCTTACCTGTTTCAGCTGCTGGAGTAAAACCAGTGGATGTGCTTCTAGGAAAAAGGTGGAGTAATAAGAGCCCTAAAAAGGGCCCTTTGGTACTACTAAAGATGAATGGACTGTCGAAGTTTAGTAGGTATTCTGATGACGTATTCTGGATATAAATTAGTTGTCATCGACCAATTGAAGGGTATCGGTAAACTTAACGCTTCCCCTTATTTCACGTGTCCATATTTCAGAAGTATCACAGGAGGGATCTTGTGATCCCTGTTATTTCAAAGGAAAATGCTATCTGAGAAAGATTTCGCACTGCATTTCCTCGTGAAATAAAAGGGTATTAAGATATTGTGTAGATTCCCTATAATAAAGTTTCCAAAATTCAATTTTATTAAATGCTGAAAGCATAGATTTCGATTCTTCCACAGAATCTTTTAGAGCTAAATAAAGCATTCAACTACTCGCATATCTTATGAGCTATACAGTTCGTTTTACGATTCGAATATACGTTTAGGAATAAATAAAATGTAAAGTATTGGTTTATCCATGTCGTAAAATGTAACGCGAAGAAAAGATGTGATTGTAAGATAAAATAATGCACAATGATTTCTGGACTTTGTAGACAGTAGTGATGTTGCCTGCTGTTGATAGGTTTGATTCCAGCATATTATAACTATATCGCCTTTTCCCGAATGTTCTTAAACTAGATTTTGTAATTAAAAAATAAAACGCGGGATTTTTAGAAAGTCTTAGTAAAATGGTGGTAAACGAATTGGACTCGCTCACGTAGAGTTCTGTAACATTATTGTAATAATATATTTATTTATTATATTCTTTATTGTAAGCCATTTAGTTTTACATTACAGGATATTCTTAAAATAATGTAGTACAATGGGCGGCCTTATCGCTTAAAGCGATTTCTACCAGGCAACCTTTGGATGGATACATGATATATATAAAGATAATTTTTATTATATTCCCTACTCTAACTAATGGAATAAGGGCAGGATAATAAAGAGCGAAGTTAAAGTAATAGGGCCCCATTGTACCTTTTGGTATATAACCCTAAAAAAGCTAATAAAAAACCATGTTCCTTGAATTCAGCAATAAATCTTTCTGTTTCCTCTTGTTATCATAATTCTGCCCACCATTATTTATTTTATGATGTATAAATAAGGAGTAAAGACACTTCATCAGCATTCCATTAAAGGATCACAAAATATCATCACCAAACACCATAAGAGTTCTAAGCTAATGTAAATCCTGTCCTCATACAAAAAGTGAACAAAACGTGTAATTTTTAGGTTACTTTCGTACTTTATATTCAGCACATGAACAACATCACTTTGCGGTACCAAAAACTCATAAAGATGACGAACCCTCCTCATATTTTAAGTAAAAACCGAAAAACATTCCTTTACATTTTCGAGGTATATAAATTTTAATATTCAGTCTAATATTTTTGACTATTATTTAAATCGCATAATATGATAAAACAGGTGATTATACAAATGTTAATAACTAGACATTGCACATTGCCTACAAGTGTACGCGTGATTTTTAAAAGCAAATATTTAAGAAAAAATTTACTTATGAGATAACTTAGAATGGGCCTTGAACCTATGACCTCGCAATACAATTTCGTTGCTCTCCAATATAATTTACCATGATACCTACAAATGATAACCAGTTTCTCTGCTACAGTGGTCCTAAGTTCTATATTCAAATTCAAATATTTATTTTCACTTCAATTTTATTTACAGTTCCTTCAATCAAATAATCCCTAAACACGTACATTTTAACTAACTCTAATTGTTAAACATAAAAATACCACATTCCTTCACAAAAGTTCATCGTTTATTAAAATTTTTAGTAAACTCCCAAGTTTTTCTAATAAAATCTGTAACAGTGCAGCTCTCAAAGCCGCAGCATGAAGAAGTAATCTTGAGATCCGATCACGTTCACGCCTCGAGCACCATACTTCACAAAGGGAACAAAACAATTTCACTCCCTTATACTTTATAAATTAAAGTGGATCTTAACAGATTCTGTACAATCCTATGATTAGAACACATCAAGTGATAATAATTTTTGCTGTTACAAAGATGAATGCTAACGTTGTTGGTACCATAATAATTGAATGAAGCACTGTCAGAATTTAATTAAATTGAAGAAAAATGCATATTATATGCATATTATATGTTTTGCTAGTAGTTCATAGTCACTTCATAGTTTCGCTTGCAGTTGGAGAAAGTTTAGGTTCCTATAAATGATCATATAGAAAATTAATACAACGATAGTGAAATTTCATAAAAGTCATCACAGACTGTGCGCGTTAGCAGCACGTAGTTAAGTGACGACGCGGCGACGTCGTGCGATGGTGTATATCAAGCTACACTAACTTTTTTTCATAAATACAAACGTGTTTCATGTTTCTGTAAATTACATCTGATAAAAAAAAACTTGGCTATAAGAAAAAATATAATTTTCTTTTAGGAAACATAACACAACTTACAAAGGAAATATTGTAACCATTATATTTATCATATATACATATTACACATAAATTAGACGCATGAAAAGAGCTATTCATTTTTCATATAATTAAGCAATTATCCATAAATAAACACTTATCCTAATTGCTCGTTCACAAATCAATGCGTCTTACTACCCTCTTTCAAGATTAAGTGACAAGCAATGTCTGTCGATCTTTAACATAAGCATCACTGGAGAGAATATGGTTTAAAGTGGTTTTTATTGGCTGACTTCAAGAGGTGGCAACTATTTGAGAGATGAGCGTCTTTTAGGCTTCAGTGAACCAATGTAACACATTGGAAAGGATCTGTTTATACAAACATAAATAGATCCTTTCCTTCTCTCTTCCTTTCGAATTCTTCTGCTTGATTATAACATATTATAGTAAAATTAAGACTTTATATATAATGTCTAACACATTGCTACATTTGCAGAGCACGCAAGCTTCGAATGCATATCGCAGCGCATTGCAAATACTAACATAGACCGTAACACGCGTTTCAAATCACCCTTCTGGAGGTCCTTAAAGTTTTCAAAATATTTAGATTTAGACTCCGTGTGGTGACGGATTAAGAATATAAGTGTCACCACCCCATCTCCTCCCAAGGGTGCTGTAAAAGTCAGCTAAGGGATATTGTACACAGATAACATCCTCTGTGAGAGACCGAAATCTCGAAAATAAACCCTGTGCCAACACGTCGGGTCAGCGCGGCACAGTAGACCATAATCCCTTCAAAGTGGAGGAGGCCCGTGCCCAACAGTGGGAGTGTGGGACGTAAATGGAAGAGAGAAAGAGAGAGAGAGAGATTTTGACGCGTATATTTTTCTTTAAATCTAGGCCGATATTTAGGAGTCTTTCAATAGTGGCAACAGTGGCAATCTTACCCATGACCATGATGATAGAAAAGTCTTAGTAACGTCTGAATGGCTATCAAACACATATTAAAATTGTTTGGGATAAAATTAATCTTTCTTATATTGTATTGCAGTTCTCTGAAGATAGGAAATATAAGAATTCCTAAAGCGGCTTTATAAAGCGGGCCTTGTAGTGCGATACGAGGTGAATATTTGACGTGAAGTGACTACACGTAGATCCTCGTACAAATCTCAATGGAGCAAAATATCAACATTCATAAATATGCAAAGTTTAAACTCTTTTGTTCGTGAATAAAATTTGAAAAGATTTTACGGTTCATTGAGTTTCAATTTTATGTTACGCTTTTACCGTCAATATAATAATCGCTTTTCGTAAATATTAGGCACCGAGGTCTCAGTTTTGATTCTCAAGTTGGTAATTTTTTGAATAAAACGCTAAATAATAAATGCGAATTAGTTTATCTATCTAGCTATAACCGTTCCAGAGACACAGTCTGATGACAAACGGACGAACAGCGAAGTCTCAGTAATACGGAACCCTAAAAATAAAAAAATCGTATCGATGTTTTGTTTTGTCTGAAATGTTTGGGAGCCATATTTTTCTTAAGTGTCCAGGAATTTTGCCGTGGAAAAAACGCCTGGTGTTATGATGATGATGATGATGATGATTTGTCTAGCTTTAACAATCTAGGTGATGGCAGCCTAGGCATGTTAACTGTGGTACCTTACAAAAAGTTTCCGTTGAGTTTGTGATTCTAAAATAACTCGAAGTGAATTATTTGGTAACAGTTATCTTTTTATATAAGTCACCGAATTAACGTTAAGGCTTCGCTGAACAGTTACAAACACAATAGAGAGGAAAAAATAATTTTTAAAAGATTTCTCTCGGGTAAAGTTGTCTCGAGAGGAAAAGATATAAAAATATACTTAATAGGTTTGGAGTTGATTTATTTCTTCCACAGCCTTAAAGTATTTACTTCAGAACTGAAAATAGTTTTATTACACTAACATCAAAACCGACAAGTGCGTGTTGGACGCGCTTACTAACGATTCATTTAATATATTATTGATAGCTTTTGCCTGCGACTTCGTACGCATAGAATTTAGAAAATTTTCCGCATTTTTGCAACATGCAACTAATGCTTAGCTCCTATTGGCCGCAGCGTAATGTTATGTAGCCTAAAGCCGTTCTTAATAAATGGATATGGACTATGCAACACTGAAAAATTTTTCAAATCCGACCAGCAGTTGCTGAGATTAACGCGTTCAAACAAACGAACAAACTCTTCAGCTTTATAATATTAGTATAGAATTATAGATCACTAGCTATTGCCCGCGACTCCGTCCGCGTGGTATTTGGAAATATTTTTTCGCAATAAAAGGTAGCCTATGTCCTTTCTCAGGGTCTAAAGATTGTCTGTGCCAAATTTCATCAAAATTGGTTGAGAGGTTTAAGCGGGAAAGCGTAACAGATAGACAGACAGAGTTACTTTGGCAATTATAATATTACTAGCTGTCCCGGCAAACGTTGTTTTGCCATACTAAAAAAAAAAGTTTGAAAAATAGATGTTGGCCGATTCTCAGACCTACTGAATATGTATGTAAAATTTGAGAAGAATCGGTCAAGCCGTTTCGGAGGAGTACGGTAACTAACACTGTGACACGTGAATTTTATATATTAGATAATGTAGTACGGATAACTGCCGTAAGGATATCATCGTAATAATTACAACGTCTATTATTTCAGTGCTTCTTTAATTTTGTCTTGGATTTTACTCTTTTTACACGGAACCCTAAACCAGTGGTTTCGCCACCTTATCGCATCCGGGCGTCAATATTCTACAAAAGAACCGGGAACTTCTTGAACAATATTCTACTTAATTTCGCGACAAAAGAAAAGTTTTAATGTTTAACTTTTTTTTTGTTTGGCAACATGAAGAACTTCTCGGGCAATTAGACTTGGTATTCAAATACTTCAAAGTTTACCATTAAGATAAGACTCACAGCTTCCACTTTTTTATATAAAAACTCAAATTCACTTTTTGCTTTTGATTGTATAAAAGCTAATAGACTTGTAACTTGTCAAGAAAAATTCCATAGTTTCTTCTGGAAGGAAAAAATTTAGAGTGAATTTTTACGAAAATAACACATTAAACCAAGTGCGAGTTGGACATGCACAGGAGGAGTTCCATATTGTGTGTATTATCACAATATATTCGTCATAATTCAAAATTCTCTTCTTATACTGTTTTGTCTTTAAATTATTGTTTCAATTTGAATTTTGAATCATCCTAACGTGTTAGCACTACACCTCATGCAAGACTAACATGAACCATAAAGGCTAAAAAGAAATACACAACATCTGATCATGTAGATGGTTCATCTATGGCAGTCATATCGTTGGATGTGACCCGTGCAAAACCCACTTATTATAGATACCTACATCAATTGCAAAATGTCTTGATAGACATTATGCAAGGAAAACTACAAAAAGAAATAACCATTACTATTACAATTATGTCGTCTAACCAAGTTATAAAGTTACACTATAAAGACGTTTGTTGTATGGATTTTCCCTCAAAAATTTTGATAGTATTCTGGTTTTTAGGGTTCCGTACCCAAAGGGTAAAAACGGTACCCTATTACTGAGACTTTGCTGTCCGTCCGTCCGTCCGTCCGTCCGTCTGTCACCAGGCTGTATCTCAAGAACGGTGATAGCTAGACAGTTGAAATTTTCACAGATGATGTATTTCTATTGCCGCTATAACAACAAATACTAAAAATAAAATAAAATAAATATTTAAGGGGGGCTCCCATACAACAAACATGATTTTTTACCGTTTCTTGCTCGATACTAATAACGTTGCCTTATGTTGCATAGATAATGGTACGGAACCCTTCGTGCGCGAGTCCGACTCGCACTTGACCAATTTTATTGTAATTGTTATTATAACATCACCAGGTATACAATATCATCTCTGAAAACTTCAACTAGCTATAACTGTTTTTGAGATAAAGCCTAGTTACAGACGGATCGTTTTACTTTTGGTACGAAATTCTAAAAAATGACAAAGTCACGTCAATTTTCAATCTAGTTTTCTTTCTTCAATATAATTTCACGCCTTATAAACAAGAGTTATCTGAAATCTGTAATAAATTTGAGCGTCAAAATTATTACATAGCTGGTACGTGACCAAATCATTGAAACTGGACGTTGACACAATGAAATTGAAGGGGACTTAAATCTGCTGTAATATTTTAAATGGCATTTGACGGTCTATTAGTGGAAATTCTCCTAAAATATATAAATTATTTAACATAACGGAAATTGTAAAATATTGTAAGAAATTGCATTTACAACAATGTTCTGGAGGTGTAAAATTAAAGAAGACTTGTAGAATATTTGTTGGTGATGTTTAAAAAGGACCATGACGTTGACGTCTAAGTACAGTACCATCAATCTATCAGCCCTTCCTCGTCCACTGTTAGAAATAGGCCTCCCTCATAGAACGCCACAACGCGCGGTCGTGGGCCGCTTTTGCATCCAATAGCTCCCCGCGGCCTTGACGGTAGGGTCGCTCCACTTTTTGGGGGGCCGCCCTACGCTGCGTCGTCCTGTACGTGTGCCACTATAGGTCTTCTCTCTCTCTCTCTCTCTCTCTCTCTCTAGCCCATTAACATCACACTGTTTGGGACAGGCCTCCTCCACTTTGGGAGGGATTATGATTTACTACACCACCCAGACTATACGTTGGCACAGAGTTTAATTTCAAATTTTCTGTCTCTCACAGAGTATCACAGGGCTTCGTGGTCTAGTGGTTCATATAACGGACTGCCGTTCACGAGGTCGCGGGTTCGATTCCCGCCTCGGACAATCATTTGTGTGATGTTTATAAATGTCATACAAATGTTTGTCCTGCGTCTGGGTGTTTCTATGTATTATAAGTATGTATTTACAAAAGAAAAGTAGTTTATGTATTCTATCCGTATTCTGGTACCCATAACACAAGCATAATAAGCTTAACTTGGGACCAGAGAACGTTGTGTGAAATGTCCATGAATATTTATATTATTCCGCATTCCTTTATTTTCATATTTAACATATATTTTTTTAAAAGATTATAAAAATAAGACATTCATACTGTATAAAAATAAAAAAGAAACACACAATAAATACACTAATTAAAAACACACTCACACATTTATAATCTAATTAAAAAATATATAAAAAATAGTGCACCACCGGCATCGAGTACAGGGACCAAACTGTCGGTGGTCAGGGATCCAAAGACAGGAACCTCCTCACTATGCGAGCCGTATCGAGGACGACTGCCTTCTGCATCAGACCCTTGACCCAACTGCCTAACGCGAGCCTCTCTAGATGTTGATCGAGGCTCTTGGCTATTAGTCCATTGACTGAGATGACTATCGGCACAATGATCGCCGAGTCCACATCCCACATGTCGACAATCTCGTGCGCTAAGTCTAGATATTTCATTTGTTTGTCTTTCTCAGCTTTCACGAGATTCTCGTCATGAGGGATGGTGACATCGATTATCATTGCGCGGCGCGCTGATCGATCTACCACCACGATATCAGGTCTATTAGCTACAATAGTCCTGTCCGTGATGATAGATCGATCCCAATACAATGTGATACGACCATTGACAATTACCGGCTCAGGTGTATACCTGTAGTACGGCACCACAGTTTCCACAAGGCCGTATCGCAGAGCAAGCTGCTGATGGATAATCCTGGCTACTAGGTTATGTCTGTGCAAGTACTCGCCGTTAGCTAGACGCGAACAGCCGGAAACAATATGTCTGAGGGACTCACCTGGTAGGTGACAAGCACGACAAATGTCAACAGTGCCGTCCTTCAGAATATATTTCCGGTAGTTGTTCGTCATGATAACTTCGTCAGCAATTGCACAGACAAAACCTTCAGTTTCCCCAAAAAGGTCACCGAATCGCAGCCAGGTCACGGAAGATAACAAGTCAACATCAGGCCCGTGTAAGGCCCGATAAAATCTTCCGTGTAGCTCCTTGCTCTGCCATACCTCCAGGCGGTCCTTAGTGCTAAGTACCACAGGTGAGCGGAGTGAGCCCGAGGTCCACTGCCACTACGTCTCGATGCATCTCCGTACCAGCGTGGATAAAATATTCCCTAAGGTTGCATATCTCCCGATTATGTAAGGTCTTAGCATTCAAAAAGCCTCGGCCTCCACATTTTCGAGGGATATACAACCTCATTACTGATGAACGCGGATGATGCATTCGATACGCAGTCAAAAGACCGCGGACCCTCCTATCTATAGCTTCAAGTTCAGTCTGAGTCCACTTGAGTATACCAAAGGAGTACATCAGAAGTGGCATGACCCAACCATTGAAGGCACGCACTTTGTTGCTACCCGACAAAAGACTATTTAGCACTTTTTTCAGGCGGCCACAGAAACGCTCCCGCAACGATTGTTTCATGTCCACTTCATTGATGCAATATTTATTATTATTGTTAAAAGAAATTCCGATTTGTTTCCAATATTATAAAATAGTACTAGTCGACCCCGCCGTGATAACCATAGACTGTGCATTCATCCAGCTAAAACAGCTTTACTACAAAAAAGCGTCATGTGCAGGGCGCCATTAATATATAATAAGATTCCTAGTTTCGTATAACAATTGCCTATGAATAAATTTAAAAAGACATTAAAAAAATTCTAATCGAAAAATGCTATTACAGTATTGACGAATTTCTAAATGACAGTGAAATGGATACAATAATGATAGTTTTAATTTATTTCATTTTATGACTTAGCTTGTAAATATGTGTTGGTACCTACTAATTAATTATTGTTTATGATTTGTTTTGAAATGGACATAATGTTGGGTTAATTTTAGATTAATTAATTTGTGTCATTAATATTATCTCTTTGAATTCAATATTTATAATCTTTTTGACAACTGTTATTTGTAATTTATGTTATTTGACGGGATTCGTGGTGGAGTGGTTTATGTAATGGACTGCCGATCACGAGGTCGCGGGTTCGATTCCCGCTTGGGACAATCATTTGTGTGATATCCATAAATGTCATACAAATGTTTGAACTGCGTCTGGGTGTTTTCTATGTATTATAAGTATGTATTTACAAAAGAAAAGTAGTATATGTAGTCTATCCGTATTCTGGTACCAATAATACAAGCATAGAAATATAGCTTACTTTGGGACCAGAGGACGTTGTGTGAAATGTCCTGAATATTTATTATTATTATTATTAATTGACTTGTTTATTTTTGACATAACGTAATTTAAAATCTTATCCTAAATGTAAACTTGTAATTGAATGATGTACCTACCCATTCACATATTTGTACACCATTTCATGGTTGAACATGTTGTATCTCTTTACCTATTAAGCAATGCCTATGTATTATTATTGTAACCCACACATGTTTTTACAAATAAATATATCGTTATCTTTATCTTTATTATTTATAAATTATGTGTACCTACCTGGCTTTCACTACACTTCGACTAAGAAAGATGACAAAAGCTTTATCCTTACTAATTTAAAAGTGCGAAATCCGGATGATGACACAATAATAATTTTAACAAAGTTAAGTTTAGTATAAATGTGTGGAAAGAAACGATAGCGCGATTTAAAAAACGTACAACGCCATCTATCGAGCAGAAGAGTATACATCTGTTTGTTAAGGATTGATTTCTAAATTACACGCGTAAGAAGTCGCGGGCAACAGCTAGTAATAAATAAAGCTGGTAATACTCTAATCTAATATCAAAGGTGTGGAGCCCGTCTAGCGGAAACATTGTAATTTACTGGCTCGAGAAGGAAGCGGCGCATTCATTGCATGTTTTATTGTTTGAAATATTACTCTTTATAGTAGTACTTTACACTACGAGTGGTTTTATGTGCTTTCATTTACAGTTATAAAATAGTTTTATTAATGTTACACTTATTCAAGCTACATTTTCTTTTTTAACTACATTTATATTATTTTAATTGTCTTAAAAAGTTACGATTTCATCAAGCGTATTCGTCATTTCAGGGTTCATCACATCGTCAGTGTTTTTATTTTGTAAACATGCAATGGGGATTGTTCATTATTTTTGACCTACTGTTTTTATATTCTTTTGAGAAAATATAGACTATTTTAAGCAACTAATTTCAATATTATTGAAATATTCACTATACAGAATTTTTTAAAAATTCTTGAAGATATTACTTTAAATATTGTGACGTCATCGTTTTACGCAATCTGTGTATAGACTTTTCTTGATAGATTTAAAACAGATTGCACTTTAACTTTTCAAAGTTGACAAGTTGATATAATAGACCAATTTCAACTCCACTTCAGAGTAGTATATCCCTAAAAACGTCTTAATATTTTAAGTCCTTCATTTCAAGGGCAAATAGAGATCATTTGCTTTTTTGGAAAAATAATCGTTAATATAGCAAATTTTCCGAAAAAAAACTAATGGATCATGATCAGAAACTCTATTCCCCGAAATGGTTTTCGAATTATGAGTTTAAAAAAAAATATGAACAATGCCCATTACCATAAAAAAGCAGTAAAATACCGGTTGGACTCGCATACAAAGGGTTTCTTACCTACGTTATCCTAATAATAATACATTCGCCATATCAACCCCCAAATAACGTCAAATGACGGGATCCCAAACAATCGGATATGGGCAGAAGGATGAAGATGATGAGTATTTGTTGGTATAGCATCAACTAGTATACACAAACGGTGTAATTGTCAGGTTTCTAGCAATCACTGTGCCTGAGATACAGCCTGGTGAAAGACGAATGGACGGATTGACGGACGGACAGCAAAGTCTCTGTCCTGTTACAGAGACTGTTACTGTCCGTCCGTCCCGGTTTACCTTTTGGCACGGAACACTAATATGTGGTTCTTTAAGTATGAGATCCTTGAATGAAAGAGGAAACAATATTTCTTAATAATAGATTAATATTGATATTTTTGACACTACTGTGTGTAAACAACAATGTAAAATAATATTTGAAAAAGAAAAGGAAAAAAAGAGAAGAGAAAAAATATCCATAGAGTTTCTTGTCTGTTCTTTTCCATATGATTCACGTTTGGAACAAACGCTTGGAACTTCTTACATAACAAAACAGCTAAAAACATGCCAACTTAAAAAAAAATGTCTTTCACTAAAGTACTTAATAAGAATATTATGGTAAATTCTTGACTACTTTTAAAAGAATTTCCGATGTATGACTTTTCCGAAATTTTATTGTGCATAGATCTCTCTGTCTTGCTTAAAAAACTTGACGACAGTTTGTTCCACTATAAAAACGAACAATCTTAAAACTGAGATGAGAAAAGTTTCTGCGGACAATTTAATAACATCTGGCGAACAAAATGCTGACACAGACGTATTTTATTATGATATGTCCTTGCCCGTCCTTGTCCGTGTGAAGACGGATTAAGAATACAAGTGTCACCACCACATTACCTCTCCAGGCTGCTGTAAAAGCCAGCTGTAAAAGCCAGCTAAGGGATATTATAAGCTCAATAAACTTGACCGGCTTCTCAATAATTGCATTCGGTTCGTCTTCAATCTGCGCAAATACGACCACGTGTCCCACTACCGTAGTAAGTTAGCTTGGTTGCCCATACGCCAACGAAGCGATACTCACGCGCTAACCACTCTATTTAATATTATTAAAAACCCCAACGCTCCATCATACCTTACTTCGCACTTTGAACTTCTCTGTGCCACTCATTCTAGAGACCTTCGCTCTTCCTCTAATTTACTACTTTCCTATCCGTCTCATAGCTCTAGTCTTGTTCACTCCTCCTTCTTCGTTCGGTCTATCCATCTGTGGAACGCGCTTCCCTTAGAAATCAGGATGTGCACTAGTCTTCTTACTTTCAAACGCAAGGTACGCCAGCATTTCACACGTACTGAAGTAGCTACAGCATAACTACAACGAGGCTAATTTCCTTAATTTGCTCTCTATCATGTATTCATGTATGTATGTATTTATTCGTATATAATTATGATTGTATGTATATGTGAGTTTACTGTTATTAAATGTTTAAGTATGTATTATATTTTCTTTCTAATATTTAACTATTAACATTTTTTTTTATCTTAAATCCCCTATGGTTACACTCCTACCTTGGTTATTTCTACATCACCCTATGGTTGACTGGAAGAAAATGCCTAAGGCATTAAGTCCGCCTGTACAATTCTTTGTATAAAGTGTGTAAATAAATAAATAAATATTGTACACAAATAACAACCTCCGTGAAAACTTGAGACTAAACCCTGTGCCAGCGTGGTCCAGTGAGACATTGTAGACCATAATCTCTACTAAAGTGGTAGAGCCCTGTGTCCAACAGTGACGTTAATGGACTAAAAAGAGAGAAAGGTATCCTTTCTCATGTTATAAATGCGAAAGCAACTTTCTCGCTTTTTCCTGTGAAAACTACAGGACCGATTTAAACTAAATTTGCTACATTCACTGTCAGACTCTAGGTCTGAGGAACGACATAGGTTACTTTTTAATGGAAAAAATCACGCAAAAAGATGCGAGTAGTAGCTAGCTTTTCAATCGACTTCAAAAAAGAGGAGGTTCTCAATTCGTCTGTATTTTTTTATGTTTGTTACTTTATAACTTTTAACTGGGGTTTACTTTATAACTTTTAACGTCGTTAAAATATTAATATCATTTAGACTACAAAATCTGAAAAATACTACCTTAAAACCATAAGATTTCGTTACGAGACTCATAATTATTTCAATTTGCTAACGCAGGAATTGGTATTGTATTGGAGTACCGACAACGCGTCTGATTGTAATTACTATTAATTATTTACTATCAGTGCTTATTACACTTAACCTAGATATGGATAACTTTTCAAGCTCTGCTATTTGTAAATACATAATACAAAAATGATCTTTACCTCGAGTAAATGCGAAAAATTATTGTTATTTTCATTTTACTATTCAGTACACACAATGTCCCCTGTTCCTAAAAATAGCATATCTGTGTATGGTATGGGTATCAAAATAAGGATAGGTCTCACATAATTAATTATATTTTTTTTTTGTAAACATAAAGATACCAAGACGCAGTACAAACATATGTATGACAAATATAAATATCACAACAAATGATTGTCCTGAGCTGAGTTCGAATCCGCAACTCCGTAATGGGCAGTTCATTACATGAACCACTGGATCACGAGGCCGATCGGGGGTCGAAACTTGTCCTAAGTGGGGATCAAACCCATTACTTCGTAAAGTATATTCTATTTTATGAACAAAATACCACGACGGCGGTCTACGTCGAAGAAGACCAACAGAGGCGGCTAATGAATCGCAACTACATTCTTAGCGAGTTAATGCTATTCTAGCCTTATTACTCTAGTCTATTTGCAGCCTGCAAATGGCAAAATTCTGAGCAAAGTGTAATATGCTTGCTTGTTTGATTTGTATTGTAAAACCAGTGTTTATGTATTATTAAATATGTGAATCTCAACACATGTTCGTCGGTATTGAATGATTGTATGTTATTTTAGCTTGTAAATAATATATGAAAGTTATATATTTTAATGGCTCATCAAAATGGGAATGGTATTGCAAGATCCAAATTATTATATATCTTAAATTGTTTTTCTTAAATATACACTTGCAGACATTTTTTGAATTTTTTTTACCTTTAATTGTTTACTTATTAAAAAACAAAGTAATTCTTTTTGCGTGTATGTCCCTGTGTAAGCTTAAGTCTTTAGGATTACTCAACGGATTTTAATGCGGTTTTTTGTAATAGAGCAGCGGTTCGAGGGGATGGGCTTTTTGTATAATTTGTTTAGGTCTGGTCTATCGATACTATAAACGCGAGAGAAACCGCAGGCATTAGCTGGTATGAATAATAAAATATTAATTTTATAGTCTTCTAGTAGGTACATACATTAGTTTTTACAGTCGAGTTAAAGCTATTGTCTTGTTAAAAAACGCATACAACTGAAGCTCTACTTTTGCTTATTTATTCCATTTCTTTATTTCGCTTCAAAAATACCTCAGGATATTCCTTTTTAGGGTTCCGTACCCAAAGGGTAAAAACGGGACCCTATTACTGAGACTTCGCTGTCCGTCCGTCCGTCCGTCCGTCTGTCACCAGGCTGTATCTCAAGAACGGTGATAGCTAGAGAGTTGAAATTTTCACAGATGATGTATTTCTATTGCCGCTATAACAACAAATACTAAAAATAAAATAAAATTAATATTTAAGGGGGGCTCCCATACAACAAACATGATTTTTAGGGTTCCGTACCCAGTATCTCAAGAACGGTGATAGCTAGACAGTTGAAATTTTCACAGATGATGTATTTCTATTGCCGCTATAACAAAAAATACTAAAAATAAAATAAAATAAATATTTAAGGGGGGCTCCCATACAACAAACATGATTTTTTTACCGTTTCTTGCTCGATACTAATAACGTTGCCTTATGTTGCATAGATAATGGTACGGAACCCTTCGTGCGCGAGTCCGACTCGCACTTGACCAATTATTAAGTAGTTAATGTAATGGTAAGTGGAAGAGAATGTTAATTTTTCAAGACTTCTACTTACAAGGTTCATCTAACGCATAAAATTCTCGTGTCACAGTGTTACCGAAACGGCTTGACCGATTTTTATGAAATTTTCAATGTATATTCAGTAGGTCTGAGAATCGGGTACTATCTATTTTTCATACCCCTAAGTGATAAGGGCCCACCCCTAATAATTATATGGCAAAACAACGTTTGCCGGGTAGTTTATTTACAATTTTTTTGTGGTTTTAAAATCTAGCTTACTAAGTTTTTAGCCTAATGGTCTTATTCATAATGACTTATCGGAGGTTTAAACGGAGATTTTATCGGAGGGATAATAAACGTTTTATCGTAAAAAGACTATTATGAATAAAAAGTTTTGACAATTTTCGCGAACTTTGAAACCTCTGATAAGCCAATATGAATAAGACCATTAGTCATTACCAATTAATAACATTTTTAACGTTGAATTAACTATAGGTTCCTAAATTTTATGTGTAATAGTGGTTAAACGCGACTTCGAGCGAGTGGAATCTAAAGAAATATATCCGTCGTTTGCAATATTTTTCACTAATGCTTCGCTCCTATTGACCAATAAGAGCGAAGCAGGAAGCTCCTATTGGTCAAAGCATGATGCTATGTAGCCCATAGCGTTCCTAAATAAATATTCTGTCTAACACTGAAAGAATATTTCAACTCGAACCAGTGGTTCCTGAGATTAGCGCGTTCAAACAAACAAACTCTTCAGCATTATAATATAACTGGCAATACTTTTCACTACTGCTTCGCTCCCTTTGGCCGCAGCGTGATGTTTTATGCCTTACTCGATAAATGTACTATCTAACACTGAAAGAATTTTTCAAATCAGCCCAGTGGTTATTGAGATTAGCGCGTTCAAACAAACAAACAAACAAACTCTTCAGCTTTATAATTATTTATTACTAGCTGTGCCCGCGAGTTCGTACGCGTGGAATTTAGAAACGAAAAATTTAATGAACTAACAATAACGCTATTTTACAGCTAATTAACAAATCGTCCGTTTGGTTTTTTTGGACAATTTTCTTTTTTTGGACAATTCTAAAGAAGTAACACACATGGCCCCAATGTCATTTTAGTAAATGATATCTCAGAGTTTTTCCTATTTAGGGCTTCGTATAAACCCTTATAGTCTCACTACGGTGTCCGTCTGTCTGTCTATCCGCCCGTTAAACAATTTTTTAGTCGGCAACTGCTGAAGGTATCAATTTGAAACTTATACCAAATGTAGGTCTATGCGGTCCCTTGCTACAAAAGATACAATCAATAATTTAGATCTACGCATTCAGAAGATATAACCGAATTCGACGGGCCTCGTGGTGGAGTGGTTTATATAACGGACTGCCGATCATGAGGTCTCGGGTTCGATTCCCGGTCATGACAATCATTTGTGTGATGTTTTTAATTGTCATACAAATGTTTGTACTGCGTCTGGGTGTTTATTATGTATTATAAGTATGTATTTACAAAAGAAAAGTAGTTTATGTATTATATCCGTATTCTGGTACCCATAACACAAGCATAATAAGCTTAGCTTGGGACCAGAGGACGTTGTGTGAAATGTCCATGAATATTTATTTTATTTATTTAATTACAGCCATTTTTGAGTATTTTCAACTTTTGCTAGGGAACCATAATTTACAGATTACTTCCCACTATCCCAGAGACTTGAAATTTGGCATGACCAAGCCTACATAGTGCTGTTAAAAATCCAAAAAACTTGTAATTTATTACCACTTCACATGAAAGATTTGCTGAAAACTAACGCCGACGCCGACGCCGATGCAAATGGCGACGCCGACGCCGACGCTAATGCCGACGCCGACGCCTATAAAAACCAACTCAGCACCGATACGTCAGGATTTGAGCAGCGTAACGATCATACGCCGACGACGACGCCGACGCCTATAAAGACCAACTCAACACCGATACGTCGGGGATTGAGCAGCGTAACGACCTGTATGCTATATTATTGGAAAGTTTCATGAAAATCCATCCAGCAGTCTTTACGTGAAAGAACCACAAACATCCTTACATTCATACATCTAACATTAAGAGGATACCAAAATAGCTTCGTGCATTTTTCTACGTACGAAGTTTTCATTGTTTCTTTAGATTGAATGGCTAGAGCTCTAATTTTTAGTATATGTTTTTTCAATATTATGATCTAGGATCGCATAAACTCAGAAACGCGATTGAAAAAAGTTTTCTCGATAGAAAATCTTAGCGAAACAACCTCTGTCATTGTTTATTTTTTTCATTTGTCGGTCTATTATCGCGTATTAACTAATGAAATAACTTTAAAAACATAAGTAACTATTATATAATAGAAACACGTTAATCAGAATTAAAATATATTTAGTAGATTTTGAGTAACCAAAAAAAAATACCCCTAATTCTTCATTTTCATTCTTCATTTCCCTTAACCAAACCTCAAAACATTAGAGTATGGATGGAGAAGACCGAGGAAACGTTCGCGTTGCTCAGCCAACAGTTTAAGTATTGTATTTTGCCGCGCGTAATTCTTTTTTCGTCATATCTCCTAAGATATTCATTTAAATTGTATGCTGTAAAAAGCAGTTATAATCTATATTAAATGCGTAAGCTAACTAAGGTATTTAATTTGATAAAAAGAATTCCAAACACACATAAATAGCTTTTGAACACTCTATTGAATTTGATAATTTTTTTGACGTTCTTATGAGTACAGCAGGTTTTCCTTAAAAGATAGACATATGGCTTCGCGGACCTTTTTAAAGATTTATAGGTAACAAACAATTTCCCCGTTTCTTGCAACATTTTACACTGATGCTTCGCTTCTATTCGTTGCTGCGTGATGTTATATAGCCTATAGCCTTCCTCGATAAATGTACTATCCAACACTAAAAGAATTTTTCAAATCGGACAAGCGGGTCCTGAAATTACCGCGTTTAAACAAACCAAGAAACAAACAAACTCTTTCGCTTTATAATATTAGTATAGATTAGTATAGACTAAAGATTGGTTTGGAGCAGAACTCGAGACACCATATAATCTAGGCAATGCTTCACTTAAGCCACATAGAAACATTAGCTTGTACTTCAAAAACCCCCAAGTTTTGTGTTCAAAATCTCAAAGGAATCATTTATTTGCTTAATTTAACTAATCCTATTAATTAGCCAAAGAGGGAGCTTGCGTTATTAACGACGAAATTATTTACAAACTTTAGCTTACATAAACATAACATAAATGTTTAATTTTGTATATTCACTGAAGTTTTACATATCAATTTCATTTGGTTACTGTTAGTAGTCAAGTTTTAATATCGTAGTTAAGGAATTTGTTTCTGCGTATTTTATTTTGTGATACTTTAGGATAAACATGTTCAGCAATTAAGACTGAGTGGAGATTATCGATTTAAATGCTACCAGTTTCTTTTTTGATTTCTTTTGTCACTATATCACTAGACATGCTATTACATAGAGCGTAATTATACATGCATTCTTAAAAACTTACTTTTAGGCCTGTTCTGGCCATATTGACGTAACAAATAGCGAGCTACAGTCTTTAATTGATTATAAGCTAAGCTTTTATATACCATGATAAAAAAGTAATTAAAACTTTTAGGCCGCATCTCAATCTTCCTTTCACCGACTTACAAGTTCCAACAAAGGCAAGGGCTTCTTCAATGCAAGAGGATTTGGAGGAGTTGGTTTTGTGCCACTTTCCAAGTGGGTTGGTATAATTTTAACACAACACAACGTTCTCTGGTCCCAAGCTAAGCTTATATGCTTGTGTTATGGGTACCAGAATACGGATAGAATACATATAGTACTTTTTTTTTGTTAATACATACTTATAATACATAGAAACACCCAGACGCAGTACAAACATATGTATGAAAATTAGAAAATTCACACAAATGATTGTCCCAAGCGGGAATCGAACCTCTTGGTCGGCAGTCCGTTACGTAAACCACTCAACCACGAGGCTCGTCAAAGTAAGTACTTACTTTTTTAAGTATGTTTTGTTTTAGTAAGTAATGTTTTGTTTATAGTACTTACTTTTTTCTTGCAAAGATTTTTCCACTTAGTTGATCCTTTATCTAAACAAGCTGTTGCCGGCTACTTTATATACGTGAAATTTAGAATCCAAAACAAATTAAGAAAAAAAATTAACCTTTCCTTTGAATCACTCTATCTATTAACAAAACTGCATCATTATTGTTATCAAGCCCTTATTGCTAAAAATAAAACATAATACAATATGAAACGAATATTTTTTACGAACTAAACCTCTGGTTCCCCGGTTCCGTAATTAGCGTGTCCTGTGACACATAGGCCTCTTCCAGCTGCTTCCATTCGCTTCTGTCCTTAGCTTTTCTCATCCAAGCAATACCTCATACTTTTTTTAAATCTTCTGTCCATCTTTTTGCTTGTCTACCCCTTTTCCTTTTTCCATCCCATGGTTGCCATTCCGTTATAAGTCTTGTCCATTTTATTCTGCTGTCTCTTGTCATATGCATTTTAACTGTTTTACTGTCCTTATTATATCTTGTACCATTGTTATGGATCGTATATCATCTGCTCTCACGTGGTCTTTTATTGTAACACCTATCATTCTTCTCTCCATGCTTCTTTGGCAGGTTCTCTTTGCACAACAACAAAACTGCATCATAATCTAATATATAAAATTCTCTTGTCACGGTGTTTGTAATTATACTCCTCCGAAATGGCTCGACCGATTTTCGTGAAATTTTGTTTACATACCCGTTAGCTTAGGTCTGAGAATCGGAAAACATCTATTTTTCATATATTTTTTGTATAAGGTGACAAACCTTAGACTTAACATTCTTATGGCAAAACAACGTTTGCCGGGCCAACTAGTAATACAATAAATAAGTAGATGTGAAGATAATAAGCTCACATAGGGCCTTACAAAAATAACGAATTTGTTTTATAATAGGTAAAGAAGATACTATAAAAAAAAAATTACAGAACCAGGGAAAAATGTGGTAATATTAGGCGTTGTGAACTCTCTACAATTTGTCACTTAGCGAAAAACTTACCATTAACCTAAAATCGTGTTTATAAACACAATTTCCTTATCAGCATCTTCATCATTTTTTTTTTGTTTCTTAGAATAATGTAATTGTTCTAACGTTTGTTTTGAGAGTTTGGGATTGTTCAGTCTCTTTTTTTCCAAAAGTAAATATCTCCTTTGTTATGGTAATGTAGCGTGCCGAATTCTTTGTAATCACGCTGCGATTTTTCTCTCATTTATTTGTGTTGCCTCCATTTTATTAAGAGAACTAATGAAGAAATACTGATCTCTTTGTAGAATTGTTTGAAATAATAACATTCTCGTTTTGACTGAATCACAGCTACTCTGGTCGTTTAAAACGTTGTCGAAACATCAGAAAAGGCAAATTTTTGCAAGTTGGTAGCATTGATAATCTTTATTGAGACAAGTACGTCCAAATACAACCAATTTTTCAACATACCTAAGTGAAGGGATCTAAATCAAAGTTTTTTCTTATTACTTATAAAGTTTGAGAAAGTCGATTCTGTAAGGAATTAATTATCCGTGTGGTGACGGACAAGTGTCACCAACTTATACCCTCTCCAGGGTGCTGTAAAAGCCAGCTAAGGGATATTGTACACAGATAAAATGCTCTGTGAGGGACGGAAATCTCAAAAATAAACCATACGCCAACACTCCTGGTCAGCGCGGCACAGTAAGCCATAATCCCACCGACCAGGAGGCCCGTGACCGGCAGTGAGACATTAATGGGCTGGTGGGAGGGAGAGAGAAAAAGAAGGAGTACCTACTGGACTGGTTTTTTCGTTCCCAAATGATGCTATATGCATTTCTGTACTATTTATCTCTCTCCAGCCCATTAACAACCCACTGTTGGGCACAGGCAGTAGTACCCAGCGCGCAGGGGTTATGTTCCAGTGTGTGCGGACAACGTCCGAGAGAGAACACTCTCAGAGCAGACGCTGGATGGGCAACCGATGGCGGAACCACCGCAGTACCGGTGCCCAATCCCCAGCTGAGGTAGGCACACGGCGGGGGTTTTAGTGGGTGAAGGCCCCACACTATCTTCTCAGTCTTCCCCGGACAGAGACTGCGGTCAGACATTTCCCCCTACCAAAGCAAAAAAAAGGGGTTTAGTTTCAAGTTTTGCGTCTCTCGTCTTTTCTTTAGTATATACCTTAGAAATATAAACAAGAATAAAGAATAGGCAATATTGGATAAAAGCAATCATGATACCGGTACCCACAGGCCCTACAATTTATGGTCTATACAACTCAGAAACAGTGAATTTATTGGATTGACCTAACACCTGATATAGGAGAATTTGGCACAAAATTGTAGGTACTGTGGGTTGTATTCGGTACTATAAGCAATATTTGGTGGGTTATTCTATGTAAATTCTGCAAATATTACTACCGAATAAATACCAAAAAGGACAAGGTTATAAATATTTCCGTGTTTTTTAGGGTTCCGTACCCAAAGGGTAAAAACGGGACCCTATTACTGAGACTTCGCTGTCCGTCCGTCCGTCCGTCTGTCACCAGGCTGTATCTCAAGAACGGTGATAGCTAGACAGTTGAAATTTTCACAGATGATGTATTTCTATTGCCGCTATAGCAACAAATACAAAAATAAAATAAAATAAATATTTAAGGGGGGCTCCCATACAACAAACATGATTTTTTTACCGTTTCTTGCTCGATACTAATAACGTCTACTAGTAACGCCTTATGTTGCATAGATAATGGTACGGAACCCTTCGTGCGCGAGTCCGACTCGCACTTGACCAATTATTATGTATGAAATGTGTTCTCGATTACTCAAAAACGCAAGAATTTGAAAGAATATTTCAAACCAAAACCAAATCTTTGAAAACCATTTTTAACGGTATTCCCAATTAATAGTGGTAGAAGAATAGAGTATTTTATTTTTTGAGAGAGTAAATTTTAGTGGAAACGTTTATAGTGGAACGTGAAATCTACTAAAAAATATACTTTTTCAAATAAAAAAGTCATACTAAAATTTGATTTGATGACCGGTAGCAGGAGAAATTCAAGGAATACTTCAAATTTTAACCAACTGCACACTTAGAATTTGTTTATATTTGTTTTGATGTTAGTTGGTGTTTATCAGAATATTTAGACTAATTTTTACTATTTTGCTTCGCCAATGTTAGATATCTACTACGATATCTACAACAATGTATGTATTTTATGAGTTTCTTATTATAATTTGTTGTTGTTATACTGTAATGGAATTTTTACAACCACCTGGAGTACTCAATTTGCGACAATCGCTCCGGTTTCAATTTGTTTTGTGGAATAATAACTTTACTGAATTGTTTTCATAAGTGTTTTTGAGTGTTATATCAATTTATAGTATATCAATGTTTATTAACCTTATAGGTGTATCAAAATGTATTGAAAATAGCTCGAATTTCATGCATATGGCTAGGTTATTTAAAGATCCCGGTCCCAATTCTGTTGTATTATTTACCTAATAAATTATGGTAATGGTAAGTGTGGCGACGGACATACAAGTGTCACTACCCCTTTTCTTTCACAGAGTGCTATAAGATACAGCTATGGAACAATATAAGCAATTAACATCTACTGTGACTGTGAGAGACGAAAAACTTGAAACAAAACGCTGTGCCAACACGCCAAATCAGCGCGACACAGTAGACCATAATCTTTCTTAAAGTGGAGGAGGTTTGTGCCCAGTGGGACGTTACTGGGCAGGAGAGAAAAGAGGATTCTCCTGAAAAAGCAAAACCGCCCTAACCTTTGTGTGTAAGTTCCAACTCCTTATTGGTCGGTTTTGATTTTGCAAAAAAAGCAAAATCCATTAATAGTTTTTGTACCTCACCAACATACCTAAGTAATAAAAAGAAAGTTTTCAAGTAATTCGTTTTGTCAGCGTTCATGTGAGTCACTGAAGACAGCGATTGATGGAACAATTGATTAATGCCACCATTGCGATAAATATTAAAAGACCAGGGTTTGATGCGTGACTTGTGTAAATAAAGGTCACGTTTACAAGTGACATTTGAGAGCATCGAGGTATTTGAGTATATAATTTATATACTAGCTGCGGCCCGAGACTTCGTACGCGTGGAATTTTGAAAATTTTCTCCCGTTTAGCAATATTTTTCACTCATACTCCTCTCCTATTGGTCGCAGCGTGCTGTTATATAGCTCCTCCTCGATAAATCTAGTATCCAACACTGAAAGAATTTTCGCTCCTAGACCTGCATTAATTCTTTTTTTGTTTGAAAGGATACATTTTCTAGATGATCCGCATATTTTGCAGTAGTGATGTTTGCAGGGTCAGCTAGTAATTTTTTCAAGTGGTTGTTGAAGCTACTATCATAAGTCTTCCAGATGATAATTATATATTAACGAGCTTCGTGGTCTAGTGGTTCATATAACGGACTGCCGTTCACGAGGTTGCGGGTTCGATTCCCGATCGGGACAATCATTTGTGTGATGTTTATAAATGTCATATAAATATTTGTACTGCGTCTGGGTGTTTCTATGTATCATATGTATGTATTTACAAAAGAAAAGTAGTATATTATGTATTCTATCCGTATTCTGGTACCCATAACACAAGCATATAGGCTTAGCTTGGGACCAGAAGACGTTGTGTGAAATGTGCGTAAAAAAAAGATATTGTAGGTTATACAAGTATATCCGAAAACATACATACATAAAAACACATTACTTTACTATACATCTTTTTTACTATTCATCTTTTTAAAAACAAAACTTTATTATTTACCTTTTTTACGTACATCCATTTATAGTTCCACTAGTCCTGATGTAATACGTAGTATCTATTTATTTCCCATGAGAATAAAACCGCAGTAACTACCCTCTGATATCAAAGAGCTATAAAAACCATCAGTCATTGTCTATGGGGACGTCTATGGTGTTGTTTTTTTATAGCACCATAAGTTTATCATCAAGAGTGGGTTAACCCTTTGTTATCTTAACTATATTATGTAAATATCTAGTACTTCTAACATTTTACTATCAAAAAAGGGACAGAAGTACTTCCAGGAATAAACCAATTTCATGGGATCATCTCGGTAGTCCCCTCTCTCTCCTCTCCAGCCCATTTACATCACTGTTGGGCACGGGCCTCCTCCACTTTGGGAGAAATTATGGTCTACTGTGCCGCGCTGACCAGGCGTATTGGCATAGTACTCTACTAAGATACACGTGCAAACAATGTGTGTGCCTTTCATACGCTTTTGTATTACCTACTAGCTGTCCCGGCGAACTTCGTACCGCCAATTAAAGTTGTCTATGGTTATTAGTTATTAGTAGTTATTAGTAACTTTATGGTTATTTAAACAGTTTTTATCGTCATCATCATCATAACATCACGCCTTTTTTACATGGGGGTAGGCAGAGACTATAGAGCGCCATCTGTTACCATCCAAACATTAAGCAATGGCTTAATAGCAATAAATTTTAAATTGACTCTACGTTTTAGTTATAAAACGTTTGTATGGGAAAAAAGAAACGGGCCGTTTTTAGGGTCTTTCTGGCAATTATTTGAATTTTTCTCGCCGTAAAAACCATCCTTGAACTTCAACAAACATTTTTAAAAAAGAATTGGCCAAATTAGTCCAGGCGTTGTTGAGTTATCCGCTTACCAACACATTTTGCGATTCATTTTTATATTATAGATGATTTGTTAAGTTTTAGATTCTAAATTCCACGCGAACGATATTGCGGCAAACAGCTAGTATATAATAGGGTACCGTTGCTACGAGAGGACTAAGGTAAGCTCTTATAGAATGAATGCGAATTAGACTCGTCTTCTGCTATTCAGAGTACAGCTAAGTCTTCACTGAATGAATGACTCAAAGAAAACGTAGAATAATATTGAAATGAAGACGTACATTCTCTACTCAATTATTGTGACCGTGTTGTTAGGGTCCATGAAGTCCATTAAATAAATTAAGAAACTGTAGTAATCACTAACGGATTTAGCTTCAACTAGTTTATTCTCTCTCCAGCCCATCGCGTCTCACTGTTGGGCACGGGCCTCCTCCACATTGGGAAGAATTATGGTCTACTGTGCCGCACAGACCAGGCGTATTGGTACAGGGTTTATTTTCGAGTTTTCCATCTCTGATAGAAGATTTTTCATAACAATATCTCTTAGCTGGCTCTTACAGCACCCTAGGGAGGAAATGGGGCGGTGACACTTGTATTCTTAATCCGTCACCACACGGACATAATAATATATAATATTCTAGTATATTAGTTTACACAAAATATACATTTTTTTTGATTTTGTAGCGAATAACAAGTCTTTTAGTAAATACCATTATTATCTCTTTAAAACATACAAATTTCATTAGATTTTACAGTAAAATTATTTACCCACAAGCTGTATTTCGTACGTGTGGAATTAAAAAATAACGGTTTTTTGGAACATGAATCTCTGATACTCCACTCCTATTGGTCACAGCGTGATATTATATAGCCTATAGTCTTACTAGATAAATGGACTATCCAATCTATAATTAATCCAATCTACATTAATTTATTAAATTCTTGCAATTGACTTGCTATGCTTTTACTAAAAAAAACTAAATTATAGTGGAAAAAATGATAAACTATGATCTTCTTGAACTTGATCTTAATCCATTACTACTAACTTGAACTTAATCCAATCTATCCAAAACATCCAATGGACAATCCAACACAAATATAATTTTTCAATTTGAATCAGTAGTTCTTGAGATTAGTGCGTCCAAACAACAAACTCCCTTTAAAATATTAGTATACATAGAAATATTCTGTTCTTCTCCATAGGACTCGCGTTTGGAACAGACACCTAATTTCTGACGTTTCAAAAGAGCTTGTAAAACATGCCAACTTGAAATAAAAACTTTTTGACTTTGACTTTGAGTATATAGAAGTATATGTAGGTACTATAGAAGTATAGATAAAGGTAGTTTTAATAGACGTGTCCTCGTTACTTGAGTAACACAAACTCTTTGATATGATATACCTTACTAGTTCGAAGATAACACAAAGACACTTGGTATCCCAGATACACTGCAGTATCATATTTATTCAATACATCGTAAACTAATATCTATATTTATTTATAATCTGCTATAATAAGCTGAAGAATTTGTTTGTTTGTTTGTTTGAACGCGCTAATCTCAGGAATCACTAGGCCTATTTCAAAAATTCTTTCAGTGTTAGATAGGGCATTTATCGAGGAAGGCTTTAGGCTATATAACATCACGCTACGACCAGTAGAAGCGAAGCAGTAGTGAAAAATGTTACAAAAACGGGGAAAATTTTCTAAATTCCACACGGGTGGAGTCGCAGGCAACAGCTAATTGTAGATATACTTTTGTTATGTACTGCCTTTCTTCTTATGGTCTTATTCATAATGTCTTATCGGAGGTTTAAACGGAGATTTTATCGGAAAGATAATAAACGTTATATCGTAAAAAGACTATTATGAATAACAAGTTTTGACAATTTTCGCGAACCAATTTGAGCGAACTTTTAAACCTCTGATAAGTCATTATGAATAAGACCATTTATATTTATACCTATCCCGTTATACCCAAGAAATTATTACATTTCTTTCTTATATAAGTAAACAAACTTTTCAATTTAATATTTTGTACCTGATATTACTAGACGTATATTAAAACTAGCTGTTGCCCGAGACATCGTACGCGTAGAATTTTCCGAATTTTTCCAACTTTTTTCACTGATGCTTCGCTCCTATTAGCCGCAACTTGATGTTATATAGCTTATAGCCTTCCTCGATAAATGTGTTATCCAATATTGAAAGAATTTTTCAAATCGGAACAGTGGTTCCTGATATTAACCCTGATATTACACAAACAAACAAACCTAGAAACTCACCTTTATAATATTAGTATAGTTTAAATATTTTAATATTTACGCGCTTCAGATCTTGAGAAATACAATCGAGAACTAAAGTAAAAACTAATTACTACTTTCAAATGGACTTTTTCGAGTTTATTAAAATGTTTTGTATTACAAAAACAAATTAAGTTCAATTAAGAATTTTGACCTTTTAAGAGTTAAGTTAACAACTTAAATTAAAAACTTGTTGTTACATTTCTAAGGTGGTTTAAATGAATTAATATTTGTACATTAGTTTATAAATTTTTTCAATTGACTTGCTATGCTTTTACTAAATAAACTGAAATATAGTGGAAAAAATGATAACCATGAGCGGGACTTGAACCCATGACCTCAAAGTATCGTTCCGTTGCTCTCATCTGAGCTATCATGGTTCCCGCACATGTTTTACCAAATCTTCCACTACAATCTTCTCAATGTGAGTTAAACATCGTGCGATAAGGTATAAGCTCACATAGGGACATACATAGAAAAATAGCGACTTTGTTTTATAATAAGTAAAAATATTGTTATCACCTGATCAGCGGTAGGCTTTTATAGCTGCAACAGTTTTGTATCTAACGAATTTGTTATCGTGCACTTTATTGTGACTTGTGAAATATTAAAAATGTTTAAAAAAAAAATCTATATTCAATTAAAAACTAATATTTGACGAGCCTCGTGGTCGAGTGGTTCATGTAGCGGACTGCCGATTAAGAGGTCGCGGGTTCGATTCCCGCCCGGGACAATCATTTGTGTGATTTTTCTAATTGTCATGCAAATGTTTGTACTGCGTCTGGGTGTTTCTATGTATTCTAAGTATGTATTTACAAAAGAAAAGTAGTATATGTAGTCTATCCGTATTCTGGTACCCATAACACAAGCATATAAGCTTAGTGAAATGTCCATGAATATTTATTATTATATTTATTTATTAAAATATTTGAAACATTAAGTAGGTACGATAGAAAATAAATTATTATAATAATATACAAGGCATCAATGAAGCATGTTTGGAACGTAGCAGATGGCGCTCTATAGTATCTGCCTACCCCCATGGGAAAAAGGCGTGATGTTATGATGATGATGATGACTAGGCATCAAAATATTCCTCCCCATCGCTGTCGACTGGAAGTGTGGCCAGAAGGCTGGCGGCATTGCCACGTTGGATGGCAATGCATATTTTTTTAACAAAAAATAAAATAAGTATTAAAAATAAATCTTTTGAAGGTGATCCATGACACCAGTCCATTAGAGACGTGACAGGAAGATAATGTAGAAATTTTTCAAGCAGATATTCATTGCGAACACATGTTGAATATTTATTATTAAACGTAAATATCACCAATCATAAATATGCAGACATGTAGTATTTTTTTTATAAAACTTCGTATTGCCTAGACTTTCTTTTAGACGTATGTTATTTAACTTTTGTTTGTAGCTTAGAGGTAGGTAAACTATATTTTAACACGCTTGTGTTAGCATAGTTTTTATTTCGGTATCTATATATTATAATATAAAGTTGTATAATATAAAGTAATCTATACTTATAATAAATCTGTAGAGAGGTCAATTCTGTACATGAAATATATTTTCAAAATAACTATCAGGGGGTGGTTAGTGATCGATACTGATGCCAAAAATGCAATCAGTAAAATTTTTGTCTGTCTGTCTGTCTGTCCGTCTGTATGTTCCTTATAGAAACAAAAACTACTCGACGAATTTTAACGAAACTTGGTACAATTATTCTTCATACTCCTGGGCAGGTTATAGTATACTCTTCATCACGCTACAATCAATAGGAGCAGAGTAGTAAAGGGAAATGTTGGGAAAACGGGAAAACGGGAAAATGTGCTCCATTTTTAAGCTTCCGTCGCGTGTGCAGCCTTAATGGTTAAAGTCACATAGAAATCATGTATGACGAAAATATTCTACATAAAATTGTCTAAAAAATATCCCGAAACAGTACATATCTATATTTTATGGTTGACTCACAATAACACGTGTAACTCCTGATAGCTTAGTAGTTCGTTTATTCTGATTATATTTGTTTACTCTTACGTTTATAATACTCTCACTCAAGCAGTAGTCAAAAATGTTGCAAAAACGGGGAAAATTTCCTAAATTCTACGCGAACGGAGTCGAGGGCAACAGCTAGTCTATATATAAAGTTACTAGTGAAGCCCAGAAAATGTGTTTAGACTGTAGCAAATGTACTATCTTTTATGTACTATCTTTGCCTACAGTCATGGAAATAAGACGTGACTGTATGATGAAAATCATGGAATTTTAACCGTAATTTTCAATCACCTAAGGATTTTATACACATATCAAGGACAGATGACAATCAAATTATTTACTCTAATTATACTAATACATATTACAAAACTGAAGAGTTTGTTCGTTTGTTTTCAGTCAACAAACACATGCCGCGCCCGCGCACCCACTACGGACACTCAAATAAGGTTTCATATGTTTAAGTATGCCGCGCCGCGTCCGCCCCGCGCCCGCGTGTGCAGTCTGGTCAAGCACTGAACGCACTTGAAGGCGCTTGAACGAGCCATTGGAAAAAAAATTTCGGTGTTGGATAGTACATTTGTCTACGAAGGCTATATAACATCCAGCTGCAACTAAAAGAAGCGAAGCATCAATGAAAAATGTTACAAAAACGAGGGCAGTTTTCTAAATTCCAGGCGTACGAAGTCGCGGGCAATATCTAGTAACAAATAGATTCAGGAAAACTAATAACATGAAGTGTTTCCCAATTTTTCCATCCATCCTCGTTGAATGCCAGTCTTTCTCCATCCGTTATTGGTGGTAAGGCCTCCCCCGGAGAACACCACAACCCGCAGTTCTGCGCCATCTGACTCCAGCGGCTCCTTGCAAACTTGAAAAAATCGTCACTCCATCTTGCAACTCCATGTTATCCAATATCGATTTATATAAAAAGTAATAGGTTGTGAATATTACTTTAACATAGCAATTAATTAATGAAGCCCTGAAACGTTTTAATTGCATACAAACAGAAAGAAAGTTCAAGTTTAAATCGTAAAGTACTTTATTTATTTGCTTAATTAAAACTCAATATTATTCTACGTAGTAAATAGAAGTCTGCAATTTTAATGAAGAAATTAATATAAAACTTAAGACACTACAATTTCATACATAAATATAGAAAAATTTACTACTTTTAAACCCGCGTTTTTGCGCAAACGGAATTTGAAATCAAAAGCTTTCTTCGCGGAACTATGATAGTTTTTAGTGGTGAAATAGCCTATATACTAACGAACTAGCTGTTGCCCGTGACTCCGTACGCGTGGATATTAGAAAATTTTTGCGCGTTTATGCACGATATTAAATGAAGTATCCAAGCGCGTTCAAACAAACAAACGAACTTTTTTTAGCTTAGTATAGTCTAATAAAATAGGTAAATATGAAAGCAAAATATCTTCGTCGCGGCAAACAAAATACACAAAATACACAAAATAATGTTCTAAGAAACCAACTATTCAGATACTTCTTAGTTCTTGTTACAAATTCATTTCATTTGCTTTTCGATCACGTCTGAGCTATTTGCAATCACAGCAAGAAATGTACAGTTAAAGAGATTGTGTTCCCTAATGTCGCCTGTAGCGGCTTACTATTGTACTTAAATGATATTGGTTTTGAAAATAAGGAGACGACAGATTAGATTATTTTTGCATACTTATAATAATTGAGTTGCTGATTTTTTAACAAAAGTCTGGAATTGTCATTGATGCTGATTAAATTATAGACATGTTATTAATTTATTTATGTTAAGCTAACCATGTTTAATTAACTTTTATATGGAATTGGTCTGAAATAAAATATTTGATTATGTGGTTTTTATTTCTATTTTCATTTTAAAACGAACTAACTCAAATATAGGGCACTGGACTGTGTGAATGTGGATATGAAAGAAAGAGGAGTTAGCATAGATATGAAGTTTGACAGGTGACTAAGGAAGAAAAGGATATGTTGCACCGACCACAAATAGTGGAATAAGGACAGGAGATTCTACTGGCTCTGCGAAAAAATACAATCAAGTTAAAGTAATTTATTAATTTTGCAATTGACATGCTATGCTTTTACTTAATAAATCAAATTACGGTGGAAAAAGTGATTACCGCAAGCGGGACTCGAACCCACGACCCGGAATACCATTCTGTAGCTCTGCCAACTGAGCTTATTGCGGTCGTGCGTGTGGCAATCACTTTTTCCACCGTAATTTGATTTACAATCAAGTTCTTGAAAACTGTATTTAATAATTTGCGTTGTAATTGTTGACTACGTCAGGTACTATTAGTTTATTTTAGTAACGTCAACATTTTATTTTAACAAGAAATCGGAAGATTAGGCTTGTATTGAAACACTATAGGTGCGTTACATTTTGCAATCAAGCCAATCAAATGACTCATCTTTACTTTCTAACCATCTCTTTGGGTACACCAATTTATCAAGATCTCCAATACTAGTTCATTTATTCGGGAAACCCATTGCATTTAAGTGAAGGTCCGAATAGATGTAGCCCATGATAGAATGGACGTTCAAAAACATCGGTTCAAGGAATTACCAGACTGGTAAATGTGCCGAGTCAGGGGCTACTTATCTAAGCCATTACTCTTCACTAAGTGAAAACCATTTGAATTCAGCATGTGTCTATGACGGTGTTCCGAATTATACGGCGCTCGGACTATGTAGGTAGTAAGATAAATTTCACTTAGTCTATCGCAGTGCATACTTTAGACACAGAACTGAATTATATTCCTTTGAATTTAAAAAAATTCCAGTTATAATTATATCAGCGCAATCGGCGAACAAAATTGAACAACATCGGAACTTGATCAGCCAAAAATCTTCTTGTCTTGTAGTCTTGTAGATTTCCTTTAAAAATATAAATTTATATATAACTAGCTGACCCGGCAAACGTTGTTTTGCCATACTAAAAAAAAAATGTTTGAAAAATAGATGTTGGCCGATTCTCAGACCTACTGAATATGTATGCAAAATTTGAGAAGAATCGGTCAAGCCGTTTCGGAGGAGTACGGTAACTAACACTGTGACACGTGCATTTTATATATTAGATAATATGGCGATATACCACATAGAATAGATGGTAACTAATATATCATAAACATTATAAAGCTGAAGAGTTTGTTTGTTTGAACGCGCTAATCTCATAACCATTGGTCCGATTTGAAAAATTCTTTCAGTGATGGATAGTACATTTATTGAGGAAAACTATCAGCTATATAACATCACGCTAAGACTAATAGATGCGAAGCATCAGTGAAAATAGTTGCAAAAATGGGTAAAATTTTTCAAATTCGACGCGTACGAATCATGGGCTACAGCGCTAGTACCTATACCATAATATCCTATGTTTAGATCGTAACAGATGGCGATCTATACTCTCTGCTTACCTCCATAGGATAAATGCGTGATGTTATCATAATTATGATAATACGAACCAATTGTTCATAAAATATAAACCTGAATGAAATTACTCTACTTGTTATCCCAAATATATTAAAGGCAATTGCAAAATATTTAGAATACAAACATGTAAATACGAGTACCTAATACGGATATACAAGTGGCGAGATGATGTGTTTTCAAATACTTTATTACGCTTATCTTTCCTAAACCTAGCAATGATTAAACTTTTTGCTTAAATACTACATTTGCCAGGTTTTATCTTTGTTTGTTTTATTGACAAAATAATTTCGAAAACATATTCTTTCGAATTCTGTACTTCAACTTCTAACAGAGTTCCAAACTTTGTGTTGAGAATGATGTCTTAAGATACAACTTTCTGTAGAAATCTTGATATTATTTTCACAGGTAAAATGTTATTTCTCTGCAAGGAAAACACATTAGACTCATTGAAGTTTTCCTACCAATTTACTAAGATTAGGAAGATTGTTTTAGTACAAAAACCAGTACAAATTTTGTTACTAAATCAATAATACATCCGCCTATAATGAAGATGATTGAACACAATTCCCAACAGTGTAACAGTTCTACTGTTGGGAATTGTCACGGCCTCATCCGAACGGAAGTGTATTTGATCCAATATAGTAACTTCTTCGTTTTAAAAACACTTGTCATTAAATAAAATAAATAAAAAAAAAAATGTCATTATACCTATTATAAACAAAAAGCCTATAATTTCTGGCTGTACCACACTGGCTAGGTGAATTGGTTTAGAGTTTAGATTCCAGTTTTCCGTCTCTTGCAGATCTATCCCTCTGCAGCCCATTTAAGTCCCACCGTTGGGCACGGGCCTCCTCCACTTTGGGATTGATTATGGTTTACTGTGCCGCGCTGACCAGGCGTGTTGGCACAGGGTTTATTTTCGAGTTTTCCATCTCTCACAGAGGATGTTATCTGTGTACAATATCCCTTAGCTGACTTTTACAGCACCTTTAAAAGGAGATTGGGTGGTGACACTTGTATTCTTAAACCTTCACCACACGGAGAATATTGCTCTTGCAGATATCTGCATAGATTTACTATTTAATAATTCTCACAGCACTGATAGAAAACAGCGTGGTCACGATACACAATTACACGACCACAAAAATTGTTAATTTATTATCAAGCCAAGATTAACAAACAAAGTATTTACTGAAACCAACAGAAAATTCTCAAAGTTATTAGCTAAGTTATTTTAAAGTTTCCTTAACGTAAAATTTGTAATTTATACCAGTTTTGGCTTGTTACCACAAAATGTGGCCACTTGAAGGTCAAGAATATTGTTTTGCAAAGGTATGAAACACGAAGCTTAATATTTTACTTTTCTAATTATGAAATTGTTGAGACAATCGTGTGGCTTCTTCAAGAATTCTCAGTAGCTGTGTAAAATTTAAAGTAATTACGTTGATTATTTTTTTTTTTTATTTTATTAAACTTTATGCACAATAATTAAGTTGTACAATGGCGGACTTAATGCCTAGGGCATTCTCTACCAGGCAACCATTGGTAGGTGCAGAAAGTGCTACTGGTAGGTGCTATTAATTAATTGATAGTAATTAAATCTACAACAAAAATATACCTACAGCCTACAAACAATAAACATTACATAAAAATACACAATATAATAACACACATAATTATACAAATACATAAACATACACATAATACATATACATTATACATATATAAATAAAATTAAAGTAGTGTGAGAAAAGCTACTAGGTTTCTGCCGAAAGTTTAAGATAGATACGTCAAACTCTGCGTTTAAAAAGACTACGAGTGGTAGTCATCCTGACCTCACGAGGGAGTGCGTTCCAGAAGAGAATAGACTGAATTATGAAAGAAGAATGGACGAGACTGGTACTATGCCTAGGGCAAGAAAGAAGAATGTCGTTTGAAGAGCGAAGGTTTCTGAGATGTAATTCTGAACGATTTTGGAAATAAGTAGTCAAATAATTAGGGGCGTGAGGGGAATTTAGTAAAGTGTAAAGCATGCAAACTGCATGTAAACTGCGGCGTTGTCTGATGCGGAGCCAATTTAACCGCGAACGAAAAGCGGATACGTGATCATATTTACGGAGGTTATGAATGAACCGAATGCAATTAACCGAATGCATTATTGATTATCATCTGACTTCCAAAAAAAATATTTTTTTAACTTATTACTTTTTCCAAATTGTGCCGTGCGGGAATCGAACCTGAGACCTCGCGATCGGCAGTACGTTGCATAAACCACTAGACCACGAGGCCCGTCAAATGATGATGTTATGATATTTTACATAAAACATTTTCATATGCTCAATGCAACTAATACCCGAAACTTTAAAGATGTGTATGTATAACGTAAATCCCATCCAATATCCGAATAGTTCATAAAATATGATATCTCTTACAGGCAATATATAACAATCTCAAATCTCTCGGATGGAATTGAATATAGTAGTTAAAGAGCTACTAAATATTTCACAGTGAGCAGTTTAATAAATGTACGCTTTTTATTTTAAAAATTTTGCGCGTGAGGCGCCGCAAAAGTTAATAAATTTAAAACCTCATTTTGACAATAACTGGATCAAAATAACAAAAATATATACCTTAATGTTATTTTATTTTATAAGCTGATGGATAGCTATAGCTATTCTAGCTTGGTTTTGGACCAGGGGACCTTGTGTAAATTGTGCATTATAAACAAAGTGTTTATTTCAAGTTGTTATGTCTTACATGCTCTTTTAAAACGTACAAAGCCTAGGTGTTTTATAAAATTATATAACACTAGCTGTTGCCCGCGACTTCGAACGCGTGAAATTTGGAAATCTATCGTTAACAAACAGAAGTTTACTCTTCTGCTCAATAGATGGCACTGTACGTTTTTTAAATCGCGCTATCGTTCAGTTCCACACTTAAACTCGTCAAAATTACTATTTCATCATCATCCGGATTTCGCACTTTTAAATTAGTAAGGATAAGTATTTCATAACGACAAAATATATCGGGATCTAAAATTCATACCAGAATCAGCTAGTCTACGATATTTTATATATCTATTGACGAATAAAGGACAAAGTTACATACATTTACTTATCGTGCCCAAACATTGTTTCAACAAACCTAACATAATAGCCCACCCTTATATAAGTTAGGTTATAAAAGTACAAATTGTATCTGCTACGTGAATAGCATAGAAACTGGGTAAATTATAACATATATATACACTACATCGTCATTTTGATAGATATAGTTAAATATGTTTAGCCTGTTATTTTGTATATTTTTTTTTTTATGGACATTTCACACAACGTCCTCTGGTCCCAAGCTAAGCTTTATATGCTTGTGTTATGGGTACCAGAATACGGATAGAATACATATACTACTTTTCTTTTGTAAATACATACTTATAATACATAGTAAACACCCAGACGCAGTACAAACATTTGTATGACGATTAAAAACATCACACAATTATTTTTCCTGACCGGGAATCGAACCCGAGACCTCGTGATCGGCAGTACGTTATATGAACCACTAGACCACGAGGACCGTCTAATTGTAATCTTTAAATTTCTTTTACTGTTTACGCCGATCTGACGAGCGTCGGGAAAGAAAAGTTCACGAGTAGCGACCATGTACCGGACGACGCAGCATGGGGCGGCATCCTACAAGGTGGAGTGACCACATGCATGGAGCTGCTGGATCCATATTACGCAACACCGCGCGTTGTGGCGTTCTATCCGCTATGCCTATGTTCAGCAGTGGACTGATAGAAAGTGACGTATAGATGAATGAACATTTCTTCTATCGATTTAATAACTAAATACAATATAACTACCAAATTTATTGAAATTATGTTTGGTATACACATAACATAAAGCCTGAGAAATAACATAGGCTTAAAGAAGAGATTACATTACATTTAATATTGTAGTAGTACTGTCCGTGTGGTCATGGATCAAGGATACAAGTGTCACCACCCCTTTTTTTCCCGAGGGTGCTGTAAAAGCAAGCTATGGAATACCTTTTGTACGCGGATAACACCTTCTGTGAGAGACGAAAAACTTGAAACTAAATCCAAACCGCCTAGTCAGCGTGACACAGTAGACCATAATCCCCCCTAAAGTGGAGAGGCTCGTGCCCAATAGTGGGACGTTAATAGGTTGGAGAGAGAGAGAGAGAGAACGAAGAGATTTAAAATTCCACGCGTACGAGGTCGCTGGCAACTACAAGTCTATTATATTTCTTGAGATAACAGATTTAATTTGCAAGGATATAATATTCTCGAATGTTTAATGCAGTATAATATTTAAAACAATATTATAGCTGCCGATCAACGCAGCGTCTAATAATAAATTGCGAGGGCTGCCTGTCAAGTTTCTAATCTATAACGGCAGTTAAAATGAAGCTCACTTTATCATCAATTGGCTGTTGTGTCATTATGTAATCTGTAATAAATGTTTTATGTTGAAATAAGTTTCGATTTTCGTTGTTACAATCAATATTTATTAGCAACAACAAAACAGATTATTACAGAGATTATATAAGACGGAAATTTTCAAATTTCGAGGTTCTAACCACTGAGCTATCGTAGCATTTATTAGTACTAACCAATTTCCCTGTGAAATCTTATTGCGACATTTATGTAACACTCATCCACGCAATCTATCGAGTAAACACTTCGAGTGATACAATACTCTTTTTGCGAAACTATTTAATCGGTACTCTACGTAGCAATTTATAAAAATTTGCTAATAGCTTGCTATGTTTTGTGTAATAACATTCTGACCTACTTGTTGAATGCAAAAAAAAAACAATCGTATTGAAAATGTTTGGTCATTATTATGATATATTTTAGTATAGTTATATAGTACTCTATACTTATGACTTATATACTGATGCCAGCTTAAACTTATTGTTGTCGGATATTTCCTAGACATTTCTGGAATGAATAGTATAACTTACATAAAACTGCAAATAGACTATCAGGTTAACAACAACAAGTAACAACCCACACGTGAAACATAAACTTAATTATATCATTAACAATGCTCTTGGTATCTTTACTATGCAACCGAAGATAAATAGCTGGAGAGAACCATAAGTCAATAGATTCTAATATGTTCTTGGTATAAAATGTGACTTAACCCTTTCAGGACCATAAGTTTTCCAGCGATAAATGTATGTATGTATCTAACTTTTTTAGCTGATGTGGGTGTGAAATGAACAATTATGTACAGAAAAACAGAATAAAGCCTATAGTTTTCTTGGAATCTCATGGTAAATTTTTTTCCCAGTGGTCCTCAAGGGTGACCGAAGTAACAGTAAGGTTTACATAGGAAGTCTTTCAAGTCTGACTTTATTACGCGACACAAACATCTTAAAACGATAGAATAATATAAAAAATATATAGAATAGTCTTTTTATGATATTTGGCGAAACAATTTTGATTAGTTACGTAGCGCGGACTTACATTGCACGTAGTATATTTATATTGAGACTTATTTTCTATGCGCTTATTAGTAAAAGTTACGCATATTTTCATTACTTCTGTCTTTTTGCGTATTCTTACCTGGCAAAGTGCACTAGTTGTCAATATGAAGCTTATATAAAATTATATAAAGTGGACTATATTGCTCAATAGATGGCGTTGTACAGTTTTTTAAATCGCGCTATAGTTGTGTTACACACATTAACACTTAAGCTCGTAAAATTTTTTCATGTGCCGTGTCGTTTTCACAATTATAAATTAGTTAAGATCACAGAAAATCCGTCACCACGCGGAGATTAACGTTGTTTAGTTTATGGAATCAATAAAGTGTATGTAGAACTGTCTCTAGTTATAATTTAGTGTATATTATCTCTACGTTTTTGGCTTTCATGTGTACTCCACAGAGTAGTAGTTTCATACGTCCATTTAATGTAGACTAATGTTTGCGATTATGTTGACGTTTTCATGAGTGCCTCTGAACCTTTTCTGTGGGTTGTAATACGCACTTCGATGTGAATTATGTTACGTTCAACGGTTTACCACTTTAGTTTTTATGTAGTTAGAGGTATTTATTATGGTTTGTGAACTTAATTTTATAATAAGAATAAGTTAACTCGTGCAAAGATGGATCTGTGGTCATGCCTTTTATTTTACATAGGGTAGATACTTCCTAAGTTTATAAAAAACCTGCCCTTACCATTGATAGCGGTTAATTGACTTACCATATTTTCTGTCTATTGAAGACATCAGTAGTTATAAGATAAATCTAGCTGAAATCAGATCATGGGAATACCAAAATGTTTCACATGCCCTGCCTCTCGAAATGTCGAAAATAGTATCCGAAACTCAATTTTTTTTTTATTATGTGTCTTTACTGTTCGTTATTTATTTCAAAGTTTACTACACTTAAAATGGCGTCACAGTGTTTTCTAGATTTTTTCAAATATTTGTGTTTACCGATTTCATAATATGTAATAACTAAATCTCCACAAAACCTTTCAAATGGACGTCATAAAAGAACCTTTTACGTTCACATCCAAATACCATTGAGGAGACCAAAAGGTTCTATCATTTATACCGACAGGTAACATTTACTAGCTATTACATAAATGACTATGATATTTCTGGTGACCCTCTAAAAACTAGTACTTTTGTACTTTTCTAGACATAGATTTACCACATTGAGTTAATATGCGTTTTGTCCGCGTGGTGACGGATGTCCGTATGGTGACGTATTAAGATTACAAAGATCACCACTCAATTTCCATCCCAGGGTGCTGTAAAAGCCAGATATGGGATATTATACACAGATAACACCTTCTGTGAGAGGCAGAAAACTAGAAAATAAACCTTATGCCAAAACCCCTGGTCAGCGCGGCATAGTGGACCATAAACCCTCCCAAAGTGGAGGAGGCCTGTGCCCAACAGTGGGACGTTAATGGGCTGTAGAGAGAAAGAGTGAATATGCGTTCAATCTCGAAAATTCTGTCTGATATAATTCTAAAAACTTCACTTTTACAAGCAAAGGAACAAGTATTCATTGGAAAGAGAAGATCTGTTTATGGTTCAAATTAACAATTGTCGTGTATCATAGACACACAGAGAACTTATTACACACATACATAGATATACAACGTATATCGTTTACGCAACGCTGACTGAACGTGTTAGTAATTATATTAGCGTTTCTGTACAGACAACGTAGCACATTGTTGACGGCTGCCCTATTCGCTGCTTCCCCGGAGATATGGCAGACCTCCACGAACTAACTACAGCTGCGGCTTACTGGCTCCACCACCTAGACATTCCCGTATAAGCAGGACTTCACAGAAAGCCATACGAATTGAAGCGTTTCTGTCTCTCACAAAGAATGTTACCCTTTGTCCATTTCTTTACAAATATGCTGTAAGAGTTACAGCATACCAGAATAGAAATGAGGCGATGACAAATCTGTTATTAACCGTTACCGCTCGGAGATCAGAAGTCATATAAATATGATGCACCGAATATTCTTTCTACTGCAATTTATTGTACTTAATACAGAATCTATATTTAATATTGTAAAGCTGAAGAGCTTGTTTGTTTGAACGAGCTAATCCCAAGAACGAATGTTGCGATTTTAAAATTCGCTCAGTGTTGGATAGCACATTTATCGAGGTAGGCTATAAGCTATAAAACATCACGTTTCGACAAGTAGGGGCAAAGCATTAGTAAAAAATAATACAAAATTGGAGAAAACTCTCTAAATTCAACGCGTACGACAGCTAGTCACTGATAAATGCTAGAAATTAATAAAAGTTAATAAAATATTGGCATCTTCCCAAACTCTATTAGAAACTCTATGATTTAATTTATTTTATTGGTACAAGATTGCACATTCAATATAATAAAATTAATGTTTTACGTGAGTTTGTTGTATGTTTTAACCACCAGCGCAAAAACAGTGAGGTTGTATATTTCACGTGTATATTTTTTTGTTTATGACCGATTTGGACAATTATTTAATTTTCAAAGCTAGTGCTATGTTTGTTAGATAATTACTAACCGTTAAAAATTTGATTAGCGATAAACAAAATTGTAATTTCTTTTTATTATTGCATTTTATCGGTCCTTCATATGTGTGCAAAATCAGATCAATCTTATTGTTGGAAGTGGGTGAAAATCACTATAGAAGATTCCGTTGCATGTTGATATTATACGATAATATATAAACAGATAGATGGATAGATAGGAACAACGCTAATTATTATCTTTGTTCCTTTTATTAGATTTATTTTAAAACTAGCTGTTGCCCGCGACCCCGTCCGCGTAAAATTTACACATTTTTTTCCGTTTTTGCAACAGTTTTTAATACTGCTTCGCTCCTATTAGTCGCAGCGTGATGTTACATAGCCTATAGCCTTCCTCGATAAATGTACTATCTAACATTGAAAGAATTTTTTGAATCCGACCAATCATTCCTGAAATCAGCACATTAAAAATAAAAATTGGTCAAGTGCGAGTCGGACTCGCGCACGATGGGTTCCGTACCATTATCTATGCAATAAAAGGCAACGTTATTAGTATCGAGCAAGAAACGGTAAAAAAATCATGTTTGTTGTATGGGAGCCCCCCCTTAAATATTTATTTTATTTTATTTTTAGTATTTGTTGTTATAGCGGCAATAGAAATACATCATCTGTGAAAATTTCAACTGTCTAGCTATCACCGTTCTTGAGATACTGGGTACGGAACCCTATAAATCATGTTTGTTGTATGGGAGCCCCCCTTAAATATTTATTTTATTTTATTTTTAGTATTTGTTGTTATAGCGGCAATAGAAATACATCATCTGTGAAAATTTCAACTGTCTAGCTATCACCGTTCTTGAGATACTGGGTATGGAACCCTAAAAATCATGTTTGTTGTATGGGAGCCCCCCTTAAATATTTATTTTATTTTATTTTTAGTATTTGTTGTTATAGCGGCAATAGAAATACATCATCTGTGAAAATTTCAACTGTCTAGCTATCACCGTTCTTGAGATACTGGGTATGGAACCCTAAAAATCATGTTTGTTGTATGGGAGCCCCCCTTAAATATTTATTTTATTTCATTTTTAGTATTTGTTGTTATAGCGGCAATAGAAATACATCATCTGTGAAAATTTCAACTCTCTAGCTATCACCGTTCTTGAGATACAGCCTGGTGACAGACGGACGGACGGACGGACAGCGAAGTCTCAGTAATAGGGTCCCGTTTTTACCCTTTGGGTACGGAACCCTAAAAACGAACCTTTCAGATTATTTTATATGGATTACTAGCTGTTGTAGCCCGCGACTTCATACGCGTGAAATTTAGAAATAAATCCTTAACAAACAGAAGTTTACTCTTGTGCTCGATAGATGGCGCTGTACGTTTTTTAAGTCGCGCTATCGTTTCGTTCCACACATTAACACCTCACCTAACGCTCGTCAAAATTGTTATTGTGTCATCATCCGGATTTCGCACTTTTAAAAAGATTATAAGATAAATCTAAATATCATCAGGCTTAAAGCAAAAGAGCAGGACAAAGCGAAAAGTGAACGGACTAGTAAAAAAAATCCCTAAATATTTTGCGAAGTACATAACCCTAAAATATCTGAATAGGCTTATTAAAAAATAAACAAACAACGGCATTTACAAAGTAATTCTCATCTGCAAGTCCCATGATAAAATCAACACGAAACTCATCATATTTTAATTAATATTAGCGCAGCACTTTTTAATTTGTTAGCTAGCCGATTGCTTTTCTATATAACAAACAATTTTTTGCAACTAAAGCAAGGACAAAATTAAATTTACAATACATGCATGTATGTATGGTCCTGATGAAATATACGAGGGTGAGATATTGTTACGTTTTTGGGTTTGGCATCAAAGGGTTGAATTTGATGCCAACAAACCCAAACCCCAGGGGTCTATTACTAAGACTTTACTATGCGTTAATTTGGTTGTCCATTCGTTTGGTCGGACCAAGAAATGGGGTGGTGACAATTCTATTCTTAATCCGTTATCACGTAGGCAATTATAGATTTTTATTACTAGAATACATTTAAGTTTTTAATTATTATTAAACAAAGTCGTTATTTTTGTATGTATGTCTCTATGTTAGCGCACATCTTCAAAACTACGCAACGGATTTTGATGTCGTTTTTTTTTAACAGATAGAATAGTTCAAGAGGATGGCTTTTTTGTATTATTTGTAAGGTTTGGTATTAAATTCCACGCGAATGAAGTTATGAGCATTACCTGTATAAATGAAATGCTTGTAATCGAAATCTCGAAAATAAACACATGTAGTCTCTCTAGTTAGAGAACGCCCCCGTGTTTCTTTCCAATAGTAGGGGAGCCGAAGAGGGGATTTCGGGATTTACTAAAGCGCGTCAGATTAATATACAGGAGGATACCTTGTACCCGGTTAAGTACCTCCACAAAATACGAGACCCATATATAAGGCCGCCCGTGAAGGATACAGGATCAGATTAGTAAAAAAAAATTGACCATCAGAAATTCTCGAGCGCGTCAGATTAAGGTAGGGTGAGTTAATTACATCCTAAAAAGTGTATATTCCACTAATCTGACAATTTGAGAGTGACGTAAAAAAAGGGGAGGGCAACAAAGTTGTAAAAAAAAAACGTCATCTCGACATTCTCGAGCGTAGCTAATTTTTTTTTATTTTGAAGGTAATAATTCAAGAATAATGAAAAATATATAATCTGACAATTTCCGCAAGCCGAAATAACAAAAATTCGTCGATAAAGTTAAATGCGTGCAGCTGCGTGATGCCTACATTTGGGTTTGTTTGAGTTGGACTTCTAAATGTTTAATTAGGACTGTTTATGAGATATTAAGCCATCAAAATATATCGTAAAAAAGTTGCAAAGTTACACTGTCGGCTTTTAAATTGTTAGATTTACCAGCTGCTCTGTGTCTAGCCAACCGGAGTCGCCGATAAGATATAACAATAGATTTTAAGGACAATAGAGTCGTAAAATCTCATCTCCATTGAATCATAGCTAGACAAGAAGCACAATTAAAAAGCTCTTAGGAATATTTATGAGTATGTTGTAAAGATAAATCATACAAATTTTTAGACAAGTATAAAATATTATTTCTATTACAGCGTGATCATTTATAATTTACAACAATTAAAAAGAAAGTAAATATTATGACCTAAGATAATTTGTATCACAGAATAGTTTTATCACATAATGGACAATAATTTGAAAGTGTAAATACTTTCGTTAATGTTTTCGTTCTTCAAACTATTTACTTTTGAGGTGTAAGTATTTGGTACACAAGGAAACGTTGAAGTTACTAACTTTCTTTTAGTATTGAATATAGTCGCTTCAATTTTATTTTTCGCAAATCACGCTGTAATAGAAATAATATTTTATACTTGTCTAAAAATTTGTATGATTTATCTTTACAACATACTCATAAATATTCCTAAGAGCTTTTTAATTGTGCTTCTTGTCTAGCTATGATTCAATGGAGATGAGATTTTACGACTCTATTGTCCTTAAAATCTATTGTTATCTCTTATCGGCGACTCCGGTTGGCTAGACACAGAGCAGCTGGTAAATCTAACAATATAAAAGCCGACAGTATAACTGTGCAACTTTTTTTACGATATATTTTGATGGCTTAATATCTCATAAACAGTCCTAATTAAACATTTAGAAGTCCAACTCATCTTTTTGAAATTTAACTTTTTCTAGTGTCGGCTCCTGCACTATAGTGTGGAGGACTGGGAATAAACGGCACCTTTCCCTCCTCACCCTTTTTATTCCCATTCGTCCACACTATTCCCATACCTCCACACTGTGGACGACGGGGTGTGGAGGACTGGGAATGACCCGCTGAGTTCAAAATATAGTTCAAAGTACAATTTTAAGCGCCCAGGAATGGAATTAGCGGGAAGTTGCAGGGATGGCCTTTAAGGTGAACCGTTTTTCGAATTTTTTTTTGTCAGATTAGGCGAATCCCTCTAGATAATCGTCAGATTATGATACAGTACGTTTAGAACATAAAGATGAACCATATATATCTTAATCTGACGCGCTTGAGTATTTCAAAATGGCGAATTTTTTTTGCACATTATGAAACTGGCCGTGAGTTTGCGTCCCATCGAAATCGTCAGATTAGTGAATGAGAGCTTTTTTTTGGTGCACTTAACACTCCCTTAGAAAATCTGACGCGCTCGACAAAATTTTTTTTTTTTTCATTTTCAACCCTTAAATACAACCACCCGCATCATGCAAACGATCAGATTAACATACGTACATTATTAAAATTACGTAGGGCATTGATGCTATCAATATCTGACGCGCTCGAGGATGTCCATGCAACAGTTTTTTTTTACATATTTAAAAATCTATAGCCGCTTTCCCCACCGATAAAAGTGAAAAATCACATAACATTTTTTTCTTCTTATCATCTAAGCTTTGCAACTCAATAGGTCTCTATGACGCTCGAGTAAATCCCCATTTAGCATCGTGGGCTCCCCTACCACAAGACAATGTATTGTAATATATGAACACAACTCAAAGTCTTTGTATACTAATTAAAGTATACTAATTAAAAAATCATTTAAAATTAGTATTTTATCATTTATCGCACCAATCATTACAGTTCCTGAATTTGCCGTTCAACCAAGTCGCATAGATATAAACCAATTTATAGTTACAGATACCGTCACACGGTTCCAAGTCCACGACCCAGTTCCAAGTGATTGCACGCTTCTCAAGAAATTTGCCTACATTTTGTGCTGCTATGGAACTTAGGTAGCCTGGACTTTCATTAAATTTCTGTCAAGTTATACACCGCGTCTACTAGTTTATTATCTATTTATTTACTCCAGCAGAACTCTTGTGCTTTGGTTTATAGGTATTCTTATAGAATATGTGATGCAAAATGCATAATTTTTTTCGCATCTATCTTTGGAATATCCATAGAAGTAGTTCCTTTCTCTCTCTCTTCTTCTCCTGCCAACAACGTCCCACTATGGGCACGGACCTCCTTCGCTTTGGAAGGGATTATGTTGTCTACTTTGGTGCGTACTGACCAGGCGTGTTGACACAGGGCTTAGTTTAAAGCTTTTAAAATTCCACGCATACGAAGTCGCAAGCAACAGCTACAATATAAGGCGTTGAAACCTGAAAATGTACCTAATATTTAGTACACAGATTATTGATATTTACGAATGTGATAAAAGCTTTAGTTGAAACACATTTTACGTCGCAACTCGTAAAACTACTTTGGATATTTATTGGCCATTAGCTTGTTTATGTTTAGTACGGAAGGTAAAACTAATGTGAACTCAGAGTTCATCACGTGTATACTGCTGATTTAGTTTAATGTTAGAGTTAGCTGTTACCTTATAATATAGTATTACTGTTTTCTTTAGGTACATTTCATACAACGTCCTCTGGTCCCAAACTAAGTTAAACGCTTGCGTTATGGGTACCAGAATACGGATGGACTACATATAGATTTTTTTTTGTAAATAGATACTTCTAATACATAGTAAACACCCAGACGCAGTACAAACATTTGTATGACATTTATAAATATCACACAAATAATTGTCCTGTGTGGGAATTGAGCCCGCGACTATGAGAACAAAATATATATGAGACGAGAGGAAAGTAATGTCGCTAGGAGAGTTCTGAGTATAAATGTGGAAGGAAAAAAGTCTAGAGGAAGACCTAAGAAAAGATGGATAGACTGTGTGAAAGAGGACATGAAAGAAAGAGGAGTTGACACAGACATGACGGCTAATAGAAGACTGTGGAAGAAAAAGACATGTTGCGCCGACCCCAAATAATGGGATAAGGGCAGGAGGATGATGATTTCTGAGAGTTCGCTGTCCGTCTATCCGTCTTCATATTTGAAACGGTGATAGCTAGAGAGATGAAAATTTCATAGTATATGATGCTTCAACAATAAATAGTAATTACTATCATTTTCTTGTCCTCATCCCTATATTGTATTGTTATTTGGGGTGTTATGACAAATATATTATGATAAAATCCGTCAACCGTCGGGTATGTATGACCAGATGTGTGAGTGTGGATGAAGCCAAGGAAGTATCTTTGGATCGTAGCAGGTGGCGCTCTATAGTCTCTGCCTAACCCCATGGGAAAAAGCATGATGATGATGATATTATTTTAACTAGCTGTTGCCTGCAACTTGGAATTTAGAAACAAAACCTTAATAAATTATACAAAAACATCATTCTCTTAAACCACTCTACCTATTAAAAACTACATTAAAATCTGCCATATATTATTTAAGATATTGGCTCACATATATACATTATACATACATATATTTCACACACACAAAAATAACAAATTTGTTTTATAATAAGTGAATATAACGGTATGGTACCCTTAGTGAAAAGAGTAATTAAAAAAAATAGGTATTTCTAAATTGTAGAACGTGGAGCTGAAAATAAAGCAGTTCTAATCTGTGAAAACCTCAAACCTAATCAGTAGATGTATGTATATAGGCTTATCTCAAAGTAACAATACCAGGACTATATAGATTCCTTTTGTCCATCATATTTGCATAGGTCTAATAATATATGCTTGTTACGTATGATAAATATTCAGAAGGTTCATAGTTCTGTTGTTAAATATTCCTCAGGAGTCCCATGTTTTTGTGTTTCGCGATTTCGGTCTCTGAATTTTAATATAATATGTAGTTCTTTAGTGAGATGTTTCACACTGAAATAAGTTATAGTTTATTATGTATGGTATGTAGTATGATTTTGTTTTATTTTTAAAATATTTCTATTATTACACAAAAGGACTGGAAAAAAGGCAACTTTATCACATAATGCAGTCTTTTACCACAAGATCTCTCTCAAGACTCTCTACGGCCCATTAACGTCCCACTATTGGGCACGGGCCTCCACCTTTGAGGGAGGGGTTAAGGTCTACTGTATTTTTGAGGTTTCTGTCTCTCACAGAGGATATCATGTCATATGTGAATATCCTTTAGCTGGCTTTTACAGCACCCTGGGAGCGAAAAGAGGTGGTGACACTTGTATTCTACATCATTAGGTAATTTAATATGCGTGGTATAAATTCTTTAATTTTACGCATAATGCAGACCACCAACTTCCAGTATCACTAGATTTTTTAGGCTCATACTAAATAGCAAACCTCGATTAACTTTTCTTATTTAGACAAATTTGTTTGTGAAAAACACCATTTCTAAAAGTTCCTCACTCCAAACCTATCGAAATTAGTCCTTCTATTCATCGCTTATTTTCTCAGTGTTGCTATCCTCATACATAGGTTTTAGTTTTTACCAATATATTGAACTTAGCGAGATTTGTTTAAAAATGTAACACACTTATGCAGACATTATTTTATGTCTTACTTTGTCACACTCTTTTGAGAGCTGAAAAATCACACAGTTATTTACAGAACATAAAGCATTATCTGATATACATAGCATACGTAATACACATGAAGGTACATATCTAAGTTTACGATAGATTGGCTGCGTACAAGAAAAATCCATTTGTTTTGAGTGCATCACATCATGATGTGCTTAGTGACGTTGGAACTAACATGTTTTGTTGGTGACTTCAATGTTGAAGAGTATACAATTTAGAAAACGATGTAGATAAAATTTTAGTAGAAGTTTTTGTTCAAAATCATCCTTTGTGTTTTATACAGGTGCTTTAGGAGCTAATCATAATCATATTTTAACACCCTTTTATTAGTTCGGTATGCATCTATCAATGTATTATTCTATGTAACGTTCTTTGAAAGAGATTTTCACTCACTTGCAGTCCTCTAATTAATTTGAAAATTTGCACACATGTTAGGAACCGATGCCAATGCAATAATCTTATTATATAAAATTCACGTGTCACAGTGTTAGTTACCGTACTCCTCCGAAACGGCTTGACCGATTCTTCTCAAAATTTACATACATATTCAGTAGGTCTGAGAATCGGCCAACATCTATTATTCTATTTTTTTTTTGTGTGGCATAACAACGTTTGCCGGGTCAGCTAGTCTTATACTCGTATATAAAATTCACGTGTCACAGTGTTAGTTACCGTACTCCTCCGAAACGGCTTGACCGATTTTTATGAAATTTTACATGCATATTCAGTAGGTCTGAGAATCGGCCAATATCTATTTTTCAAACCTTTTTTTTTTGTATGGCAAAACAACGTTTGCCGGGACAGCTAGTGTAATATATAACAATAAGGATTTTCAAACGTGTTTTTTTTGTTTTTGAAGTAAGCAAATTTGTGATTAGGCCGGTCTTTGTAGGTAACATCCATCAAAAATATTGCAATCTGGAGATTTCCAAGGCCAATGAGTAATTTTAAACTAAATTAAATTGCTAAATAGAATATTATAAAAAATAAAAAAATCATAGCGAGCAGTGTATCCAATGTTTATTTTTCTAAAAATTCTAGAAAATAACAAAAAAAAAATTTCACTATATATTTCACCATTGATATGCCTAGAACCAATTGAAAACAATGAACCTATTGAATACAACAATAGTAAGAGAAACACACTCAACAAACATTATTAATTAACAAGGTAATTTGTAGGTTCTCTCATAATTAATGCCTACTATGTTATTGTTTGTGATTGGTATCATACTTGTTGTGGTTCGTTTGTATATAACTAACTGTATCAACAACATTTAAAAGGTTTATGAAACTATTTTAATAGATTTGCTTTGCCAAAAAAAGTGTCTCAAAACGTACCAAACAAGACGACCCTCTTACAAGAACTTTTGCAATATTTCGCAAAGAAATCTTATAAAATATCGACACATTCACACGTACGGTTTGACTGGAGTCAGAGAAACAGATAGAAATAGGCAAAATAACAAATAAATATGATCAAGGATTGGCGAAATATCATTGGATGCAGGCGGCACAGGACCGGGCGTTGTGGCGTTCTATGGGGGAGGCCTATGTCCAACAGTGGATGGAGAGAGGCTGATGGATGGATGGTTCATCAAGGAAATAAAAATATTAAATAGTATCATAATGTTATCTATCTGTAATGTGCAAATATTTTCTATTCTGCAAACTGAAAACATATTTTCTGACTGAAAACTGCAGTGGTATTCAGTAAGAAAAAGTGAAGTGAATTTTCGATGAATCTTGATCACGTGACAGCGCTCCTCTATTTTTATTGGAGGAGCGCTGTCACGTGATCAAGATTCACCGAAAATTCACTTCACTTTTTCTTACTGAATACCACTGCTGGATCTACGAAAATGCTTATTAAAACTCCACGAAAACTCAGGTATAAATAATTGTTAATAATATTTCAAAACAACAAATGAAAAATTATCGTAACGTTTTGTAACTGAGACAATTAATTATATAAAATGACAAAGTTACATTAATTAACGTGACGTGGTTGTTAATTAACGAGACTTTGACGTTTGTCAGAAACTTTGACAGTTGTCAAAACGGTTTCGTGTTTGGCATTTTACCTGATTTAAATTTTAAACAGGCTTTCTGTCTATTTATATTTAAAGTAGTAGAATTAAAACAGAAACAATCAGAAGTAATAATAGGTACTACCAACTTAATAGACCAAAACAGGAATTACTTATCGACGTCCGTCTATATAACGGATTGATACAATTAAGATCGCTGTATAATAAACTAGCTGGTGCCCGCGACTCCATACGCGTGGAATTTAGAAAGAAAATCCTGTTTTTGCGACATTTACTGCTACTGCTTCGCTCTTATTGGCTGCAGCGTGATGTTATATAGCCTATAGCATTCCTCGATAAATGTACTATTCAACACTGAAAAAATTTTTAAACGCTTTAATAATTAATTTGTTTAAACAAACAAACAAACTCTTCAGCCTTATATATTAACTAGTGGTTTCACAGCAACTAAATTTACAAAATATAGAAAAAACTATCATCTTGAAGCTCTCTATCTATTCAAACAAACCCGATCAAAATCCATTATGTAGTTTTAAAGATATATAAGCTCACATATTTAGGAACCCAGGACTTTAACAAATTATACAAATATCCATCCTTTTGAACTATTAAGAAAAAACCTCATCAAAATACGTTGTGTAGTTTTGAAGATATTATTATAAGCTCACATTCAGATTTCAATCAGATTTGTAGTTTAAGTATAAAAGACCGTATATGTAAACAAAATGATTTTTGCATTTGTCATATTGGTAAGTATTATTAAGGATAACAATAAAATCACGAACACTCATAGCGGCTAGCGTAAGGTAGTTGGATGAAGGAACTGTTGCAGAAGGCAGTTCTCCTCGGTTCTCGGTAAAGCACGAGTCGTAAGGAAGTCCCTGTCTCTGGAACTCCGACCACGGAACCAACGGTAATTAGGTCCCTGTGCCCAGTACTGGTGGAAAACTATTTTTTATATTTTTAAATGATTACTCGTATTGTGTGTACTTGTTTTGTATTGTGTGTGTGCGTGTGTTAGATTAAATTCATCATTTCTTTACCACCACTCGTAATTTTCGGGAGTATGTTCGCTCGAGTCAAACTGTAAGGAGGCCATCCTTGCCGGGTCATATTGAAACTCAATTCACCACCATGACCTGGTAGGACTGAAGGAGTTTAAAAAAATACTTCTCGCAGTTAAATTAGAGATCGGTAATTCTCAGATTTGTATTCACGAACAAATAAATAAACGTTAACAAATAATACCTATCACAAATTCCGAAGCCAGCAATCTAACTGAACAGTATTTAGCCCACATAAATCTATTGTTACTGCCATATTTTAGCAAAGTGCTGCGATGTAGCTAACAGCCAAAATCTTGTCTACAATATTGCGCTCGGCGCTCCTACCAACAGTACACAAAACGGATTGTTCAAGCTAATTTATCATATAATGGAAATATATTATTTTATACAACTTTTAAAATTGTAAAAAATTGGTCAAGTGCGAGTGGGACTCGCGCACGAAGGGTTCCGTACCATTAACTATGCAACATAAGGCAACGTTATTAGTATCGAGCAAGAAACGGTAAAAAAAATCAGTTTTTTGTATGGGAGCCCCCTTAAATATTTATTTTATTTTATTTTTAGTATTTGTTGTTATAGCGGCAATAGAAATACATCATCTGTGAAAATTTCAACTGTCTAGCTATCACCGTTCTTGAGATACAGCCTGGTGACAGACGGACGGACGGACGGACAGCGAAGTCTCAGTAATAGGGTTTCCGTTTTTACCCTTTGGGTATGGAACCCTAAAAATGTTAAAAGTTATCAACATTATTTATTATTATACATCCCTTATCCCATTATTTAATGTCGGCGCAACATGTTTTCCTTCCTTGCAACCTGTTTTTACCTTTACGAGTATGCTATTCTAAAGAACAATTTGATGATACGCTAATAATATCAATTACTAGCTGATGCCCGCGACTCCGTACGCGTGGAATTCAAAAAATTATTCCCGTTTTTGCAACATTTTACACTACTGCTTCGCTCCTATTGGTCGCACCGTGATTTTACCGTTTTACCGTGAAAATTCTTTTAGTGTTGGAAAGTACAGTATATACTGTACTTTCCAACACTAAAAGATTTTTTCAGATCGAACCAGTAGTTGCTGAGATTAGAGCGTTCAAACAAAGAAACAAACTCTTCAGCTGTATAATATTAGTAATTAGTATAGATAAACCATTACTTATTATAACAAAGTCGTTATTTTTATATGTATGTCCCTATGTGAGCTAATATCTTGAAAATTACGCGACGGATGTCGATGCGGTGTTTTTTAATCGATAGAGTAATTCAAGGGTATGGTTTTTATGGAAAAATATACAATAGTACTTGTTCTATTTTTACATTATTTATTTATAATCAGTGCGTTTTAACACTCAAACAGACATAATATTATTATTTATCTGTAGTTCTGAATTTTGTTCAAGCAAAGTAACTATTTAAGCTCATTATACATATCTGTAAGGTTTATAAGCTAGCTATATTGACGTCCATTTTATGACGGAAGTGCTCCCCGCTGGGCTATATATCACGGTACAGCCTAAAGGGCTCGTTACAGAGATAGTCTACTGAAATCATTTAATTTTATCGCTTGCTGTGTTATTGTTTGCTTTGGTTTTTTGCACGAGTGAACTCAACTTCACTCACGAATAAAATTATAATCGAATCGGGACAGCCATTGGTACCGATTCTATGTGCACAACAAAACATAAGTAACTGAATAATGAAAATGAATAGTGTCAATAACACAATTCGGCAATGTTAACAGAACTTTTTTATAAGAAAAAGAAATAGGTACATGTGGTTGTCTGGAAGAAATTGCTTTAAGCGTTAAGGCGCCTATTGTACTTGATTTTTTAGCTTAAGCTAATTTTAAGATATATGTATGGTGTACAATAAAGAATAAATAAATGTGGTATAGAAAAAAAAATTAGAAGTGTTATGTGAGTAAATTTATTTTTGGTATAAGAAAAATGTTCCTACATGATTAAATGATATTTATTTCAGTTCCGAAACCCCAAAAATGTGTACTGGAAAAAGATACTCGTATTGTTACGTAAATAACTTAATTCTAACTCAAAATATTTAACTTTTAAATAACATATTTATGTTGAAATAGCAATAGTCAAGTCAAGCAACTAATACAATTTAATAGAATGCCGAGTTAGATCGATAGCCCGGTTACGTTAGTTATTTTGCAAACTTTCTTCATATGCCAGCTGCTGTGAAAGGCTGCTTCGCAAATACAGCTGAAACTTTCTTGTAAACACACGATAACTATTATTATTTAACTTTGTATTAAAGGTCGCCATTATTATTTTTTATTTTCAGACCATTAATGTCTCACTGTTAGGCACAGGCCTAGGCTCTACTATGCCGCGCTGACCAGCAGCCTTGGCATGAGTTTTATTTTCAAATTTTCCGTCTCTCACTGAGGTTTTTATGTATATTAAAAAAAATAGTCTAATAGTTAATCAGGGCATGCAATTCACTGAGAAGAACTAGAGTAAGAAGGCCTTTATCCTAACCTGGCTGTTACAGCCCTCTGGGAAGGAAAACAGGTGGTGACACATGTATTGTAAATATCTCACCACACGGGCAATACAATTGCATTTAGCAAATATGTAAGTACGTTTGTCGTAGTCTCACCATGTCATTTAATATTCATTAAATCTGCTGTTTAATGTCTAGATAGCCGCTTAACGTAGTTAACACAGTTGCACAATTATGTACAATGCGTGTGTCTTGTTCACCTCTACTTGAGCACTTAGCAACCATCGATTTTGTGTTTGAGATATTATACTGATAGATACTTGAGTTAATTCTATCGTAATAAAATTTAAACTGAACTAAAATACAGCCCAATGTTGTATTGCAGTTAAAAGGCTCATGTTTGTACATATTTTGATCACTGCAGGGTGAAAGAAAGCTATATACAAGGCTAAGATGAGTGGAAATGCTAAAAGAGGTGCCCAAGAAAGACATACTCTGATCTCATAAGTCATATTCTACGTCCTTCAAAAGGGTCAAGCACATTTTCAACTATCGTAGATGTATAACCATGTATAACCAGAAGCTAAGAAAATAATGATAATCATAGCATATAGATGGCACTTTACAATCGCTTCCTACATCATATAAGAAAGACACGTTACATTAGACGGGTCTCGTAGTCGAATGGTTTATGTAATAGACTGCCGTTCACGAGGTCGCATGTTCGCTTTCCGCTCGGGACAATCATTTGTGTAATATTTATAATTGTAATACAAATATTTGTACATTGTCCCGAGCGAGAATCGAACCAGCACACTCGTACAGCAACACACCGTTACATGAATGAATGAATGAATGTGAATGAGTATTATTTTATATTTAGTTTGTACAATACAACACTAATATAATAATTATGATATCATTTGACCTAAATATAATAAAGTAAGGAAGACTAGTGGAAATAACTTTTATTTCTGTGTCTTCCAGTTAATGTGTGACATAAATCTAAAGCGACAAAAGACCGGCTTTGAATTATAGTGTCACGTAATCTACTTTTATGTGCCAAGAAAAGTGGCTATGAGTTAGCCGTTTGAAGAGGTTGTGATTATTCTATCTCATTTGAACTGAGTTTAATAATACACAGATGAACTTTCTATAGTATTCTGTGTGATAACGGAATAAGAATTCAAGTGTCACCTCTTTTTTTCTTTCCTGGGAGATTTCCTGGGGACCAGCTAACCAGCGTTGTGCACCGACATCCTCTGTAATATGAGAGACCGAAAATTCGCAATTAAACCCTATGCCAAAACGCCTGGGCAGCGCTGCACCATTATCCTTCCCGAGCGGAGGAGCCCAGTGTCCAACAGTGGGACGTTCATGGGCTGGAGAGAGAGAGAGAGAAAGAACCTTCTATATTTGTTCCAGCAGACCCGGCCAAACATTGTTGTGACTAATGTTTCTTTACTTATTATAAAGCAAAGTTATTTCTGTATGTATGTCATTAAGTGAGCTTATATCTTCGAACAACGCAACGGATTATGATGCGGTTTATATATAGATAAAGTGTTTCAATAGGGTTTTATTTACGTGGGTAATGCATTTACGCACACTGTGTGGGACTGCCGGGTCAGAAACGGACCCGGACCAGGGGGTGGTTCAATAGGTTGGATTTTATTATTTTATGTTAAAGATTCGTTTATAAATTCAACGTGCACAAAGTTGCGGGCAACGGCTGGAATGTTATATTTTATTCGCAATAGAATTATTTTGCAGCAGTTGAGATGCAAAACTAAGTATGTTAACTTTTACTAGAACTAAATATCGGACGGGCCTCGTGGTCGAGTGGTTCATGTATCGGACTGCCGTTCACGAGGTCGCGGGTTTGATTCCCGCTCGGGGCAATCATTTGTGTGGTATTTATATTTGTCATAGAAAAGTTTGTACTGCGTCTGGGTGTTTGCTATGTATTATAGTATGTATTTCCAAAAAAAAGTAGTACATACGAGTATTCTATCCGTATTCTGTTACCCATAACACAAGCATATAAGCTTAGCTTGGGACCAGAGGACGTTGTGTGAATATTTATTTATTTATTTATATAGACCGTATCGATAATAGTACCTATTGAAAGTGTACTGACTGAACACTGAAATTAACTAAAAATGAAATTTTTTTAAAGTGCGCAGCGAAACTTAAATTAAATAAAAATTGGTCAAGTGCGAGTCGGACTCGCGCACGAAGAGTTCCGTACCATTATCTATGCAACATAAGGCAACGTTATTAGTGTCGAGCAAGAAACGGTAAAAAAATCATGTTTGTTGTATGGGAGCCCCCCTTAAATATTTATTTTATTTTATTTTTAGTATTTGTTGTTATAGCGGCAATAGAAATACATCATCTGTGAAAATTTCAACTCTCTAGCTATCACCGTTCTTGAGATACAGCCTGGTGACAGACGGACGGACGGACGGACGGACGGACGGACGGACGGACAGCGAAGTCTCAGTAATAGGGTCCCGTTTTTACCCTTTGGGTACGGAACCCTAAAAATGACAATTTATAGTTTCAACCCGTAATGACGCAAGGTTATCTGAACTTCCAAATTTTGTATTTTAAGCTATTGCATAGCTGCTATCGCGGGCCTTGAGCGTGGAGACCGAATCCAGAAATCCCGTAACGAAAAATAACCTAACACTCCGACGAATAGACGGATGTACCGACGGACCGACCGACGGACCGACCGACGGACCGACCGACGGACGGACCGACGAACAGATGGACGAATGGACCGACGGAGGGACGGACGGAGACGGGCGGACGGACGGACAGACCGATGGACGGACGGAAGGACGAACAGACAAATAAAATAATTAAAAAATTATAATTGCATAAGTTGATAAAAAATGCTATGCAATAGCTTTACCGCGGCAGCACCGAGTGCCACACGTCTTTTTATAAATTAAATAATAAATAAAATACAATAAATTAATACAATAAATAATCGCTTCTGGTTTCAATCGTTAGTCTACAAAACTACTTTCTGGTTAAGCAGTTTTAACTCAAAAGAGCTATTTTCAGACACAGACATACAGACCATTATGCATTACTTATAGAAAATCAAAGATATAGTTTTTCACAATACTTCAATGATCCTCGATTCTGTTCATAACAAGGAAAGATAAAAATATATTCCGATATCTTCGATACTTCAAATCCATGTTAAATTGAATATAATATATTCACTGACATATCGATAAATTCAATCATGGATATTCTTCTTAGCAACGAATTGGTATTCAGACTAGCGAAATATTATGTACTAAAATAGTTCAAGAATCAGGAAATATTAGATACAGCCTGGTATTATATGGCCTATAGCCTTTTCCGATAAATATACTATCTAACACTGAAAGAATTTTTCAAATCGGCCTAGTGGTTCTTGAGATTAAGGCGTTCAAACAAACAAAAAAACTCTTCAACTTTATAATATTAGTAAAGACTAGCTTTTAGAAGTGACTACGTTTTATTTGACACCGTTTTTTTATATTTCAGACAAAAAATGAAGGTTTTCAAATGAAATTTCATTCCCGTTTTACGTATAAATATACCTATGTATATTTAATCCAAATGGTCGCTTACAATATAAAATGAACTAGCATACGATCTTTCAGGTTGATAACACTCTACAGTTATGTCTTTCCGTGAAAATAGTATTTTTTTTTATTTTTTTATTTGCCGTAAATTAATCTATAGTTACTTGTTGATATTATAAAGTTGAAGAGTTTGTTTGTTTGTACGCGCTAATATCAGGAACGTCTAGTCGAATTTGAAATTTTTTTTCAGTTTTGGATAGTACATTGCTCGGGGAACGCTATAGGCTATATAACATCACGCTGCGACCGATAGGAGCGAAGGATTAGTGAAAAATGTTGCGAAAACGGGGAAACTTTTTTGACTGGCCGCCTGCCTGGCGTTAATCCTAATCGCAGGTGTCATGCGTGGTTCCCTCGGTTGGTTCTTTCCACACCCGCGGCGCAGCCAGCGGACAAGACATGGGGAGGTGATACTTGTATTCTCTTTTGTCCGTCATCCCACGGACAAATAAGTATACGGTACATACCAATTATATATCTACTGTATACTAATTTAGTACTAGCTGTTGCCTGGTAAGTCTATTTTGTAGTTTTGGCATGATTCGCGTACAAACATACGAACAGACAGACATACAGAGAGACAAAAATTCTATTAACCATTGTTTTGGCTTTTATTAGGCCAATAAAGACCGCATATCCATATTTTTTTCTAATTCTTTAAAATACCTAAAGATATAGACATTTTATATAGATACTTCGGTTAGTACCTATCTTGAAAAATATTTGTTATATTGCTAAATATTTTATGCAACTCATATATTCGAAAAATAAACTTTAAGTTTTACTTGCTTACTTTTCTAGCTAAGGAAAGCTTGTAAGTAAAACGTACACATAGTTATTAACAAAATGTTTTCTTTATAGCTTCAGTAACTTCAAAACTCTTTTACAAGTTAAAGCTAAAGAAATTTAACCTAAGTTAAACATCTATAATATATAACAAACAGAAAAACTGCCATAAATTATGCATTGAGAACGGGAAGTTTTACGTAAGAAGTTTCTACGTTACCAATAGAAAAAGGTATTTCGGTAGGCCTTTTGATCATGGACAAATTTAAATACATATGAATACAGAACATCTGTATGTATATTGAAGCGGATTTTTTGTTAGTATCGCAATTTATTCTAAACCAATAATAAAAAGCTGAAAAGTTTGTTTGTTTGTTTGAACGCGCTAATCTCAGGAACCACTGGGTCGATTTGAAAAATTCTTTCAATATTAGATAGGGCGTTTATCGAGGAAGGCTTTGGGCTATAAAACATCACACTACGACCAATAGAAGCGAAGCAGTAGTGAAAAATGTTGTAAAAACGGTCAATTTTTTTTTAAATACCACGCTGCTGGAGTTTCGGGCAACAGCTAGTTCATAATAAAAGGCTTATCGAAGGCATAATCCTATGTTAGTTAAAACGTCCGTTAATCTTAACAAAAGTCTGAAAAAAATGCATTTAAAAAATCAAGAAAAAATTGCAGGACAGTAGCTCAGTCGGTAGGGTGACAAAATTTTATTCTCAGGTTGTGTGTTCAAAGTAATTTAGTAAAAATCTATCACAACGTTTAGAAGACTTCCCTGGTACGCTCAAATCACTTGCATAGATTTTCTACGAAGCGAACTAAAGGGCACCACAAACGGCATTATATAGCGAGAAAAAGACAGATGTATATAGAAAAAAGAGATGAATATATATCTATACTTACTTATAATAAATCTGTAGAGAGGTCAATTCTGTACATGAAATATATTTTCAAAATAACTATCAGGGGGTGATTAGTGATCGATACTGATGCCAAAAATGCAATCAGTAAAATTTTTGTCTGTCTGTCTGTCTGTCTGTCTGTCCGTCTGTATGTTCCTTATAGAAACAAAAACTACTCGACGGATTTTAACGAAACTTGGTACAATTATTCTTCATACTCCTGGGCAGGATATAGTATACTTTTCATCACGCTACAATCAATATGAGCAGAGTAGTGAAGGGAAATATTGGGAAAACGGGAGAAGTTACTCCATTTTTTAAGCTTCCGTCGCGTGTGCAGCCTTAATGGTTAAAGTTACATAGAAATCATGTATGACGGAAATATTCTACATAAAATTGTCTAAAAAATATCCCGGAACAGCATATATCTATATTTTATGGTTGACTCACAACAACACGTGTAACTCCAGATAGCTTAGCAGTTCGGAGCATTCTGATTATAATAATATTTGTTTACTCTTACGTTTATAATACTATCACTCAAGCGGTAGTTAAAAATGTTGCAAAAACGGGGAAAATTTCCTAAATTTTACGCGGATGGAGTCGAGGGCAACAGCTAGTCTATACTAAAATTTTAAAGCTGAAGAGTTTGTTTGTTTGTTTGAACTCGCTAATCTCAGGAACCACTTTACCGATTTGAAAAATTCTTGCTGTGTTGGATAGTCCATTTATCGAAGCAGGCTATAGGCTATATAACATCACGCTGCGACTAAAAGGAGCGCAGCAGTAGAAGGGCACCGAAACGGTTTTCTTTTTTTTTCGAACTTTTTTCGAACTTTTCACTTTTTCGAAAAAGTCTTGATTTTAAGAAATCAAGACTTTATTTCACAAAAGACAAACGTTAATATAAATACGTTTATGTATCATCTATACAAATAAAATATAGGGAATTCAATCAGTCGATACCAAAGAGCTATCAGTAAAAAGGGTTGAGCGATGTTGCTGCCTAATGGTTCGGAATTGTTCATGACCCAATACCATCTCAGACCTTCTGCGAACTTAGTATTTACTTATATACTGTTACCAATTGTACTACAATATTGATACATTCATGTTCTTTAATAGGTAGGTACATAAAAAAGTCTAAGATCCAGCTGCAGAATCACTACATTCAACCCGTATTTCCTAAAAACCAATTTTTTACGCAAATTTATGATTAGGAGAACATAATTATAATACCTGGTTGCCTGTCAAAATTTGGCTGCAAATATTTTAAATTCAATTATTGTTATTAGACTTATCAAAAAAAATATTTATTCACTTGTTTTCTCCGTGTAATGAAGGATTAAGAATAAAAGTGTCACCACCCCATCTCCTCCTAAGGGTGCTGTAAAAGACAGCTAAGGGATATTGCACACAGATAACATCCTCTGTGAGAGACGGAAATCTCGAAAATAAACCCTGGTCACCTGGGCACAGTAGGCCATAATCCCTCCCAAAGTGGAGGAGGCCCGTGCCCAACAGTGGGACGTTAATGGGCTAGAGAGAGAGAGAGATATCTACCAGTTGCCTATCATATAATGTGGCCTTAATATTTGAAATTAAATTATTGTTAATAGATTTTTCGAAAAAAAAAAATTCATTCACTTGTAAATATCCTCCATTTCACGGCGATATAATATCTAATATATAAAATTCACGTGTCATAGTGTTAGTTACCGTACTCCTCCGAAACGGTTTGACCGATTTTTATGAAATTTTACATGCATATTCAGTAGGTCTGAGAATCGGACAACATCTATTTTTCAAACAACTGACATTTGTATGGCAAAACAACGTTTGCCGTGTCAGCTAGTACTTGTATAAAATTTCCATGTCACAATGTTAGTTACCGTACTCCTCCGAAACGGCTTCACCGATTTTTATGAAATTTTACATGTATCTTCAGTAGGTCTGAGAATCGGCCAACATCTATTTTTCAAACACTTTTTTTTAGTCTGGCAAAACAACGTTTGCCGGGTAGCTAGTATTTTATAAGAACTGAAAAATCACGGTTGTCGTTGCGCACTTGGCAGCATCATTTCGCATCCAAGGTGTAAACAGGAATGATTTTAATATATGTAAAGAGAACATAGATAGCCCTCTTTAGTTGGTTTCGGCCTCATTGGTTACTAAAATATTATTTTTATGACAATATTAAAAATATAAAGAGGTCATGTCAATTTAAATTTTTTAATATTATCTTATTGATTGTTGTAATGTTAGAATTAAGACCAATATATTGACTTCATTTGTTGCTTTTTTAAACAAATTTGAACAAACACAATAAAGTCTTTTTAAACACCCTTGCTCGTAAAGCTGATGTAATTCCACCGGTTTTAAATATGTAAAGCGGGTCATAAAAAACGCGTGTGTTACCAAAGCAAATAGTTAAGTTATATTCCAAACAAATTTTAACAAACAGTATTATTTGCCATTTCAAATATGGAACTGATCGCCGCCGCACGACTCGAGCAGCGCGCTGTTGCTATTCAAATTTCGAACTAATCGCCGCGCGGCGCCAGTCAATAGGCAGCGCTAGCGCGCTGTTAAAATAGCGGGAAAGCAAATGGCAAATGTGTCAAAAAACGTCGTACGATATACGTGCGTATTGGTTATAACATGCTCGGTTCAATTACGCCCTCGCCTTCGGCTCGGGCTGAAATTCCGCCTTGCATGTTATAACCATCTTAACGCACTAATATCGTAATGTACTATTAATGTACAAGATTACATTATAAATATATATATTTATACGTTAATTTTTTTTCAGAATCTCTAATGAAACGTGACCCTATTATTGTTAAATTAACTTCATAATTATTTAAAACTGTTCTCTACAGCATGTTTTATATGAACTAAGTGAAATGTCATACACAATACCTATAATAATTGGTTCGTCTATGCTCTAGGCTATATTATAATCTCATCTAGAATTATACTAAAAGCTAGAGGGTACGTTACTACTATTTGCTCTAGAATTTCTCTGTAAATGACATATCTATTATGATTTTAGGATTAAATGTCAATCCTTCAAAGTCCTGATATCATCAATCCTTTAACGAGAATTACGCACTCGGAGAAGTATGAAATTTTACATGAATTTTATAATAAGAAAATACTTAAAATGCAAATAATTAAAATACATTAAATTCCTAAAACGGACTATAACTAAATAAATGAATAATCACGGATATTTCACACAACGTCCTCTGGATGTCCCAGGATAAGCTTATATGCTTGTGATTAGGGTACCAGAACACGGATATACTACATATACTACTTTTCTTTTGTAAATACATACTTATAATACATAGAAACACCCAGACGCAGAACAAACATTTGTAGGACATTTATAAACATCACACAAATGATTGTCCCGTGCGGGAATCAAACCTTCGACCTCGTGAACGGCAGTCTGTTACATGAACCACTAGACCACGAAGCCCATCAATGATGTGTTTAAGATACACACATACAAATAAACAGATTCACAGTCATACACGCACATGCTTGCACACACCCATACGTCACAGTCAGGTGTCAGGCGTGTTGGCTCAGGATTTAGTTTCGAGGTTTCCGTTTCTCACAATAGACGTTAACTGCTTATATTGCCCCTTAACTGGCTCTTACAGCACACTGGGAAATAAATGGGGTGGTGACACTTGTTTTCTTTGTCCGTCACCACACGGATAGTAACCTAATTTATTTTTCTGTTAAAAAATACCGAATGTCTTATCTGTAAAAACAGATATATCAGTACTTCTAAAGAAAATTGATTTCTAAAGGCAAACTTGTGAATACAGAGTTGAAAACTTTCTTACAAGTTGAAGCTTAAGAAGTTCTTTCTAAAACATCTTTTTCCATTGAACAAACAGACAGAAAAACTGACATAAATTATGCATGACGAACGGGAAGTTTTTTCACAATTTATTCATGTCAAGGTACGTTGGAAATTTGCTTGTTAAAATAGGCCTTTTTTATACTGGTACATAATAAGTATCTCTTTTCAGTCAATTAAGGTCCCACTGTTGGACATTGGGCTAATTCTAAGGCTAAGATGCTAATGATGTATATGAATAATGCTAAAGATGCTAAGGCATCTATTACCACGCTGATCAGGAGTTGTGGCATAGAGCTTAGATTTGAGTCTTCATTTCTCACAGAAGACGTTTGCTTATAAGGCAATCACAATTTTAATGAGAACTAGCTTATTCCCGCAACTTCGTTTCGAAACCAAACTTAGAAAATTATACATAAAAGCCATCCTCTTTAATCACACTATAAATTAAAAAAACCGCATCAAATTCCGTTGCGTAGTTTTGAAGATATAAGCTCGCATAAGGGCTTACATACAAAAATATCGTCTTTGTTTTTATAAAGTATATAAGTACGACTTAGACTCACACTTGTAGGATTCTGTACCATAATAGTAATTATATATTCGTCATTAAATCAAACTTTTATTATCATTACCGCTACACACATATATTTATATCAATTAGGTTATATTTTGTATGATATTTATAAATATCACATAAATGATTGTCCCGTGTGGGAATCGATCCCGCGACCGCGTAAACGGCAGTCTGTTACATGAACCGGTAGACTACGAAGCCCGTCAAAGATATGCATCATCTATGAAAATTTAAACTCTCTACCGTACATAAGATACGGCCTGTTAACCGTTGAACGGAAAGACGCACGAACATTGGAGTAATAAAGTTCTCTTTAACCATTTTGTACGGATCCCAAAAAATGAATATAAAACAAATGATGAATCAGATAAAACTTAATGAAGGTTTAGATAAAACTTGAAAATTTCATCCCGTTTTATCTTGGTTAATCGATAAGAGGGAAAGTATTACCAATTTCATCTTCACGACCGATCTTAATCGAATCTGAGGATGATAGCTGAACTTGGCAGTGATTATTCATAAAGTAATATTAAACTTTTTACAATTATTATCTCGCTATTGAGCGTGAGGCCCGGGCTCCACATCTATAGGATATTTGGTCTACTAATACCTCGATGACCAGGCATGTTGGCATATACTGTCTCGAGTTCTCTTTCTCTAAAAGAGGATGTGCTTAGGTTATACTCCCTTGACGGGCTGTTACAGCATCATGGGAAAGAAATGGTAATACTTGTATTCTTAATCAGTCACCACAGGGACAATGGTTTTTAAAGATTACTGTCAGTTTCTCGTTTCTGTGTAATATAAATTTGAATTTCGTTTAAAAAACCTATTACTAAAATCTCGAAGCAAAAATCGTAAAACATGAGCATCTTAAAGAATATATTAGCACAAAAACTGTTCATGTACTGAATATTTATCACAAGTAACACGCATTTATCACAAAACCAATGCAAATGTAGCGGAATCTGTTTGTGGGTTGTACTCCGGGGAATCAAATTTGCTTTTTAGGGTTCCGTACCCAAAGGGTAAAAACGGGACCCTATTACTGAGACTTCGCTGTCCGTCCGTCCGTCCGTTCGTCCGTCCGTCCGTCCGTCCGTCCGTCCGTCCGTCTGTCACCAGGCTGTATCTCAAGAACGGTGATAGCTAGAGAGTTGAAATTTTCACAGATGATGTATTTCTATTGCCGCTATAACAACAAATACTAAAAATAAAATAAAATAAATATTTAAGGGGGGCTCCCATACAACAAACATGATTTTTAGGGTTCCGTACCCAGTATCTCAAGAACGGTGATAGCTAGACAGTTGAAATTTTCACAGATGATGTATTTCTATTGCCGCTATAACAACAAATAGTAAAAATAAAATAAAATAAATATTTAAGGGGGGCTCCCATACAACAAACATGATTTTTTTACCGTTTCTTGCTCGATACTAATAACGTTGCCTTATGTTGTATAGATAATGGTACGGAACCCTTCGTGCGCGAGTCCGACTCGCACTTGACCAATTATTATGTATGGTAAATCTAAAATAATACCATTTATAAGATAACTAGCTGTTTCCCGTCACTTTGTACGCTTGAAAATAAGAAAACAAAGCTTAAAACTGACAGATAGGAATACCATAACACTTCATGTTTATGGCTACATCACTCAATTAGCTTGAAGCCACTTAAATATCTACGTGTGCGTGAGAGTGTATAATATGTGTGTCTATAATAAAGGCTATACGACATATGAAACGTTATTTATTCTATGAACTACTATTTAGCCAGGCTATAGTTACTTGTCCTCAATTTTAAACGTCAATCCACTATGTGTTATATCTTTGCATAAAACATTGTACCTCTTGAACCACAATATTTGTTAAATAATAATCCGTAGCGTGATTTAAACATTTAAGCTCACATAGGAACATCCAGAAAAAACTAATTGGTTTTGTAATAAATAACAACGATATTGTTATTAAATATGTCTAGTAATATTTGAAAATGAAAAATGGTTATCATATTCCAATTTGCCATTGATTGGATCGTCCCTTGGGAGCCCCAATCTCGTTGCAATACGAAATTCAGGTTGCAATATTCGATACGTGAATATGTAAATGTATCGATAACACTCAAAGTCATCACATCACATATGATAGATCGATTTATAATATTTTTTTGTATCCCAAATACCTTTGCAAAATAATTGATAGAGTTTGTATAACTATTTAATTAATATCATAAGTTTTATAAATTATCATAAGTTTGCCTCGACGGTAAAGTTTTAAGGATGCATACTAAATTAAATAACCACAGTTACCAGATGACTTGCAGATTATTTCAACCGTAAAAATCTCAAAAATCTTTCTGAAATAAATAAAGAACAACAAACGCCGGATATACCGGACATGTGAGTAAAACATCCCTTCCTGAGCTGAAGGAAACTGACACAAAATAAACAATGGCTGCTAAGAGCATTGGATATAATAATATAGCATTGCTACACGTGCTTAATATAATGATAATAGTTGTTATGTTTTAGGATTAATGGTAAAAAACAAATTTAGGTGTCTCAAATAGGTAATATTTTACGGTACCTAGAAAGGAAAAAGGAAAAGGCACCCTTGACACTTTGCACAACGTTCACAGAAGACGGTAAATGCTACGGTTGACGGCTTGTTAAGCCATATGTCCTGTCTATTGCCACTTCAGCATTCTAAAAGTAACTCTTCGTGCTATGCTGTACGTACATACTCATCCTTCCACGGATCTTCGTATTAAAGATCTTATTATGTAAGGAAACCTCGAGCGGCGAGCATAGCCTTCTTTACAACTGGAATTCAAATTTTTTTAACTTTTCGATCTGTTCTTTTACCATTTAGCAAATGGTTAATATGTGCATTCTTAAACTTACTATATAAAATAATGATAGTACATGCGATCTGCATAAAAAAAGAAATCTGAACTTTTGAGAGAGATACAAAACCAATAAATAAGCTCAATACTAACAAGCCTGGTCAGGAAAGTATAGTATCCAAGTTTTCCCTGTAGAGGAGCGTCGTTCGTAGTAGAAAGTGTGAAAAAAATGTACTTGCTATAAACTATTAAATATAAATGTCAATGATCTTAAAATTCAAATTGTGTTATTTGGTTACGTAGTAAAATATAAAAAAAGAAGATCTTAACGAAACAGTTTTGTCTAGGAAAATAAATTATAGCAAATAGCTGGGTATCTCCAAACAAATTCGCTGTGGTTCCTCCCATTGCATGTAAGCAGGTATTGGCTGAGATTAATGCTGCAATGTTGGATTTTTCTGTAATAATGACTTTGCACAATTTGCGTCTTGAAACAGACTTCAAAAAAAGATGAGGTTCTAAGTTTGACCAGGTTATTTCATGCTGACCTGGCACTGGATTTAATTACGTACGTAATTAAGAATTCATTTTTAATTTTTCATCTTAATAAACAGTAGTTATTATCAAAATATGAATATTATGTTACGTATATGTCATATGCATCGTTTTATAACATACTAGCTGGCCCGGCAAACGTTGTTTTGCCATAGCAAAAAAAAGGAAAAAAAAATAAATTAAAAAAAAAAGAACTATAAACCTCACGGAGCCCGAGACCTTTCCAACGAATGCAAAACCGTGGAAATCGGTTCGTGCGTTCTGGAGTTATAGCGTCAGGAAGGAAAACCCGACTTATTTTTATATAGTAGATCTACACAAAAATCTGTCATAAAATTATACATTTGTCATAATTAATTCAATCACATTTAATTGCAATATAGTAATGCGTACATTATCACACTCACACATCAATAATCTAATTTCAACTGCCATAAAATTCACTAATAAATACTGACATTAATTCAGTAACATACCAATGAAGCCTAAATCAATTAGTTGGTGACGTCACTCGTGGTGAAGGCTTCAGAGGTCAACTCTTAAATGGGTCATAAATCGTCATGTGATTACATTAAGCCTGATTAGTCTTTGACCTTGGATAAGATTGATGATTTATTGAGCAATAAATTGGGGCTGGAAGTAAAAGAATTTGTGGGCCTGCAAACATCGATATTGCTTAAAACTCGGTTAATTTGAGGGGTTTTTGTAAACTTTTGGCAATAAATTTTAGGTTAAAAAGTAAAAAAGGCGTTTAATTGGTGCTCACCTCAATTTATATGTATAAAAGTAAGTATCTATGTTAAGAATATAAGCACTTCTAAAAATTTTACGATATTTATTAATAAATTGGGCGACCGCTGCTGTCGGTAACGATAACACAGATGGAACAATAGCATTAAGTAAGAGCTGGGTCATTCCGCTATAGACGATTTCCGACATGATTTTTTTAAACACGATATTAGTGGTTCTTTTTGTTATTAGTGCAAAGAAGAAAGTCTAAATCTAATAATCAAATTATTTTTATTTGATTTAATACCATATCTGCTTTTATGGAGCGTTTGAAAATAGTATCACCCGAAAAATTGGTGTAAACTGTAAAATCATAACTAGAATTACTGGCTCGAAACAGATGTTGTTGCAGCTTGAAGTTACCTAGCTTCTAACGTTTTAAATTAAAAGAGCTTTTTAATCGTGTCTATTCACAATAAATAATAGATTAGTTCAAGAACTAGAAAAAACACTTGAAAATCCTGAATATTTTTAAATTTATAGCACTATCACTGGTCCTTAATATGTGTGCAAAGTTTCAGATCAATCCAATTATTGCAAGTGTGTGAAAACCACATTCAAAGATTCCGTTAGAGATACATAGATTAAAGCATAGATTAATGCATTGATAGATACGTACCGAACTAATAAAAGGGTTTTAAAATAAATTGAGTTTGAATTTACCTAATACAAAATATATTTAAATTTAATTATCTATTTTTTACAGAAAATACAACCGGTAGCATACTAAACTTATTTACTGTTTAAATAGAACAAAATCAAAACCGAAGATCTTACACAGTTTTCAGGTTCAAAGGAATAGCTGTCCATAATGACTTTCAATTCATTTAGTCGCAAAATTGAGTCGGCACGCCCTCTCGATTTCATTTTATCATTTACCGTTTTCATTTAGCCCAGTTGAGCATTACGTTGTAACAAAGTTAATTTTACGCCTTAACGCACTTTTGCTACCTTTAAAATGATAACAATTCTGTTAGGTATATTATATACAAATTTTTTTAAAGTTAAGCTAAGGCCAAACCAACGCGTTCAATTCGCGTCCGCGGTGGCGTGCACGGTGGCGATCAGTTGTTGCGTCGCACGCCGATGCCAATGGCGACGCCGACGCCGACGCCTATAAAAACCAACTCAGCATCGAATTTGATAATTTTTATTTTTAACAGCAGGTTTTCCTTAAAAGATAGACATATGGCCTCGCGGACTTTTTTAAAGATCTATATAGGTAACAAACAATTTCTCCATAAATTACTTTGTTGTAACTCACATGGATAAGGCAGCGTTTTCATTTAAATCTCGCGCGCGTGACTATTTTCCCCGTTTCTTGCAACATTTTACACTGATGCTTCCCTTCTATTCGTTGCAGTGTGATGTTATATAGCCTATAGCCTTCCTCGATAAATGTACTATCCAACACTGAAAGAATTTTTCAAATCGGACCAGCGGATCCTGAGATTACCGCGTTTAAACAAACAAACAAACTCTTTCGCTTTATAATATTAAGTAAGTATAGATGAAATATATGATGCACGTGCCCATTGATGTATGAAATAAGTATGAAATGCACGGCACGAATTCACTCGCCACAACTTTTCCAATATGCCACGGTACGTCATTGTAATGCAATATCATTCAACTTATTACGTACGAGAAACTCAACGGTATAGGAATATTTTTAAACATTCAAGTGTGTGAATAATAAAGACGTGTGGTACTCGGGGACTGCCGCGGTAAAGATATTGCATAGCATTTTTTATCAACATAAGCAATTATAAATATTTATTTATTTTATTTACGCAGATACAACCAATGCCACCTAGAGGCGAGTTGCTGAACTAAAGAGACAAGTCATTAAAGTCAAAAAAGTCATTAAAAGTTCTGCTATTCATCGATAGATGGCAAAACTAAAAAGTATCACCGCTGTGCCGGTCAGAGTGGGGGGTGTTTGTGTGGTTAGTTATTTTCGTTACGGAATTTCTGGATTCGGTCTCCACGCTCAAGGCCCGCGATAGAAGCTATGCAATAGCTTAAAAACTGGAAATTTAATTGTGTAGGTACTTGTTTGTGTGTACGATATTAAATGACGAGCCTCGTGGTTGAGTGTTTCATGTAAGGACTGCCTATTAAGAGGTCGCGCGTTAGATTCCAGCTCGGGACAATCATATGTGTGATTTTTCTAATTGTCATGCAAATGTTTGTACTGCGTTTGGGTGTTTCTATGTATTCTAAGTATGTATTTACAAAAAGAAAAGTAGTATACGTATTCTATCCGTATTCTGGTACACATAATATAAGTTTAGCTTGGGACCAGAGGACGTTGTGTGAAATGTCCATGAATATTAATTTATTTATTTATTTTAATATAGCTTTTGCTGTAACTTCGTACCTACGCGTGGAATTTAGAAACTAAACCTGAACAAAATTACACAAAAAGCCATACTCTTGAACTACTCTATTTATTATAAAAAACTTTATCGAAACCCGTTGGCACAGGGTTTAGTTCCGTCTCTCACAGTAGATGTTAACTGTTTAAATTGTCCTTTAGATGGCTCTAACAACAACCTGGGAAAGCAATGGAGTGGTGACACATGCATTCTTTCTTAATCCGTCACCACACGTACCTTCTTACTACAGGTCAATTGCTCTGTTAATAAAGGAAACAAGAATGACGTCAATAAATCATTCTTGTTTCCTTTATTAATCCATGCATTGAGTTTACGTTTCAATTAGATATTTCTTTTTTTCTTTTACTCTTGGTAATAAAAGCTTTGTTTACTATTTATATTCCAAGAAAAATACAACCAATGATAGGCCAAAAGGAAATGATTTTGTAATATTCTCTAACACTAAGACTTGCGCGACTCATATGTTTAAATAAAATCACTTTTTACGGATTAATTAAATTTGTGTATTTGTTTTAAATTTTAGCCCAACGTTTCGGAGACTTTGCAGTCACCATGGTCAGGGGTATGACTGAGCTGTAAGATGTCTACTACGATGAATGATGGAGAGGGCCCTATAAACGGCATATTAGTTATATATTATTATAGTGAGAAAAATACATCAGATGTATATTGAACAAAGGCGAGGCGAGAAAGAGATATATTAATATACATAATTATTATAAGGTAAAATAATATCAACACCCTGAAATTAGTTACAAACGTAGAATAATGCGAAAGATAACCACTCCTTTCCCGTGGCTTCCCTAGAAATAAATAATTAATTAGACAAAACCAAGTTAGTAAAACTGTATGATTAGTATTGTCATTCATATAATATATTAACTTAAAATAAAATAACACTCTGAATAATACGAAGGGATATAACAAGCGCGCCAGGTGCTTAGTTTGACAGAATGTTTAATTAGATTACATAACACTTGGGAGGCTTTGACTTCACGTTACTTGAGTGTTAGGCGGGTCTTTTCAACATAGGGTTCTGCATAATAAAAAGTTCCTCTGGAGCAGCTGAGAAACTTATACCTACGGGTTCCCTTTTTACACGGAACCCTAACATTGTTTCATAAACAAACAAAGGGCAAAACTGTAGTTCAGTTTTACGTTCCCATATTATATGGGATGGGATTCCAAACACTCCCTCGGAATGTCGAAATTATGAGGGTTAATGATATAAATAAATAAATCCGTTTTAAATCAAAGTTACATTCTTCTCCAGCCAGTTGTCCACTGTTGGGCACGGACCTCCTCCACTTTGAGAGGCATTATAGTCTACTGTCCCGCGCTGACCAGGCGTGGTGGCACAGGGTTTATTTTCGAGTTTTCCGTCTCTCACAGAAGATGTCATCTGTCTACAATATCCCTTAGCTGACTTTTACAGCACCCTTGGGAGGAAATGGGGTGGTAACACTTGTATTCTTAATCCGTCACCACACGGATTTAAAGTTACATAATGGTGCCGATTCTAGATGCACAATTAATCTTAATTTAACTATAAAATGAAAATTGATTGTGTCAATAACACAAATTGCCAATATTATCTGAACTGTCTTTTTATAAAAACTGTATTAAAGACTAACGATTTCAATTACCCAACATTCAAATTCAAAATACAAATTCTAATTCTTTATTTGTTTCTTCTCACAAAATACATATTTACTGTTAACATTTTCTACGATCTAAATAAATAATGTAATAATACATTAATACATACATTAATGTGCACAACAAAATAGCCAACTTAAACTAAATACACCGGAGTTGTTTTTTCTTTTAATTACGTATAATTTTGTTGTACTAGTAGAATTGGTACTAATATAAGTGTTGTGAAGTTGTATGAAGTGTCGATTGTGAATAGTGGACTCACGATACTAAAGATGGAAACCGATAATTTTGTCAATATTGTAGTTAATTGCCAGTGCCAATAAGATTTTGTGCTACTGTTCTATAGTCTGTGCTACTGTTAAACACTAGATTAGAGACAATAATACAACACATAAATAAAATAATAAATAAATATTCATGGACATTTCACACAACATCCTCTGGTCCCAAGCTAAGCTTATATGCTTGTGTTATGGGTACCAGAATACGGATAGAATATATAAACTACTTTTCTTTTGTAAATACATACTTATAATACATAGAAAACACCCAGACGTAGTACAAACATTTGTATGACAATTATGAATATCACACAAATGATTGTCCCAAGCAGAAATCGAACCCGCGACCTTGTGAACGGCAGTCCAGTACATGAACCACTACGCCACGAAGCCCGTCATAAAACTTATGCAATAAAACAAGCATTGTAACGTCATCTATCTGTATTATTATCTAGAGAAATATAATTTCACGATAAAAAATATATCATACAAAGTTGCAACTCGCAGTTGTAACAAAGACTTAACTGAGATTACGGATATAAAACGCTAAAACGCAACATTGTAATAAAGTAAGTTATCCAGTGTCAGAATAAAGATAGCTTTATAGCGCATGCCTCTGCTAGTTCTCCGCGCGCTCCTTGTGCGGGGGTGAGACGCTCCCCGCACATTCCGTACCCCAAACCCAGCGCCCGCGCAGTCTTCGCCGCGAGTTCCTCAAAGAGTGAGGATGAACCGCCCTACGTAATGCACGTACGTCACAGCGCACGCATAAACGCGATCGTCTGTATTTAAAATGGCTATATTGTTTTATTTAATGTTCAAATATAAAGAATCACGCCATCTTTTCATTCTCCTGCCTATATCTATATCCCACTATTTGGGATAAGGGCAGGAGAATGAAAAGAGTCACAGTTATAACTCTTTTGTTCGCGATTTCCTGTAATTAATAATACAAGTGTCACAACCTTATTTCCTTCCAAGGGTGCTGTAAAAGCCAGCTAAGGGGTATTTTACACAGATAATAAGATACGAAAACCTTGAAAATAAATCCAACACGCATAATGTTGGCATACAACACGCTTGGTCAGCATGGCATCTCTCTGTCTCTCTATCTCTCTCCACTCTCCAGCCCACGTTCCATAGTGGGGCACGGGCTTCCTTCACTTTGGAGAGATTATGATCTACTGTGCCGCGCTGTCCGGGTGGCCTCTAATCCAATTTATTTCCATCTATCCATCAGCCTCTCTCCGTCCACTGTTGGACATAGGCCTCCCCCATAGAACCCCACAACGCGCGGTCACGTGCCGCCTGCATCAAATGTCTCCCCGCAACCTTGACGATATCATAGCTCCACTTTGTCGGGGGCCGCCGAACGCTGCGTCGTCCAGCACGTGGTCGCCACTCTAGGACTTTTCTTCCCCAACGATCGTCAGTCCTACGAGTGATGTGGCCTGCCCATTGCCACTTCAGCGTGCTAACCTTTCGGGCTATGTCGGACACGCCAGTTCTCCTACGGATCTCCGTATTTCGGATTTCATCCCGTAGGGCAATAACGAGCATAGCCCTGTCCATAGCACGCTGTGCAACCTTGAGCTTATTTACGAGGCCGACATTTAAAGATCACGTCTCTGTTCCTTGTGTCATCGCTGGTAACACACAGTGGTCATAGACCTTCGTCTTCAGGCACTACGGAATATTGGACGAGAAGATACGTTTATTATATTAACTAGCAAATGCCCGCGATTTCATCCGCGTGCTTAGTTATTGCGTCCTCCTTCCACAAATATACACCAAGCCTTACCAAATTGTACAAAAAAGCCATCCTCTTGCGCCACTCTATCTATTAAAAAACCCGCATTAAAATCCTTTGTGTAATTTTGACAATATAAGCTCACATAGGGACATACATAGATGGAGACTTTGTTTTAAATTATGTGATGATAAGATTTAAGACTAAATAACCGCCTTAGCTTACAGTGGACCTAAAACCTTAGATCTGGTAACAATGGAGCAAGTTTGCAACGTTCAACTTGCAACCTTTTACTTATCGCACTTATTTCTGTCTTACACAAATAATTTTATAAGTTTATTGGACTTATGCACTTGCTTTTATTGTACAACTGCTATTTATAAGTACTAAAAAATAACGGAGTATTTCTATACTAAGTAAATTAAATAAAAATATATTAATATTCAGGGACATTTTACACAACTTCCTCAGGTCCCACGCTGAGCTTATATGCGTGTGTTATAGGTATCAGAATACAGATTGTATACATCTACGATTTTTTTTGCAAATATATATATATACATACTAGCTGTCCCGGCAAACGTTGTTTTGCCATACAAAGAAAAAAGGTTTGAAAAATAGATGTTGGCCGATTCTCAGACCTACTGAATATGTATGTAAAATTTGAGAAGAATCGATCAAGTCGTTTCGGAGGAGTACGGTAACTAACACTGTGACACGTGAATTTTATATATTAGATAAATAGAAAATATCCCGACGCAGTACAAACATTTTGTATGACATTTACAGGCTATTTTATAATAATGCGGAAATCGAACCTGTGACCTCATGGACGGCAGTCCGTTATATGAACCACTGACGACGAGGCCCGTCAGAGTAAGTACTACGTATTTTAGGAAAAAAAAATACACTATATTGGATGCTATTTAGTTCTTACCTTTACTTATTATATAACAACTAGCTGTTGCCGGCGACTTCGTACGCGTGAAATTTAGAAATTAAACCGTAACAAAACTGAAGTTAAGTTTATCACTCAATAGATGGCGTTGCACAGTTCTTTTAAATCGCTCTATGGTTTGGTTACACTTACACTTAACCTCGTCAAGATTTTTAGTTTTTAATACCGATTTTCGCATTTATAAATTAGTAAGGAAGTCGTTATTTAAGTATGTATGTATCAGGTATCTCCCTATGTGAGCTTATAGTTTCAAATGCGTAACCTCGTCAAGATTTTTAGTTTTTAATACCGATTTTCGCATTTATAAATTAGTAAGGAAGTCGTTATTTAAGTATGTATGTATCAGGTATCTCCCTATGTGAGCTTATAGTTTCAAATGCGATTTTTTTTATAACTAAGGTGGTTCAAGAGGATTGCTTTGTATTACATCAAAGAGCTAGTAGATAGAGCAACTGTTACTAGATTTATAACATATACCTTATAGATATTTTATGATACTTAGCTGAGATGAACTACACAGATCCGAAGCGTATCTTTTCCGAAGAAAAATAAATTCAGCAAATGAAATTACTTCGTAAAACAAGTCGAAAGGTTTTGAAACGAGACTAATGAGTGAATGAAGACGTAAATCAAGTTCTCCATCTTGACGGACGAACAGATAATATAAAGAAAGATTTTTCCAACGCATTTTACGAGGATTATAAAACTTAATACAGCGCTGATATAGAATACTTGAAGAAGCTTGAACATTGTGTTATTGTCTGTATGAATTAAGATTTTTAGCCAGTTTAGCTCGATAATATGGGGACGAAAACGAAATATACTTCTCTGTTAACTAATATATAAAATTTCCATGACACAATGTTAGTTACCGTACTCCTCCGAAACGGCTTTAACGATTTTTACCAAATTTTATATGCGTATTCACAGTAGGTCTGAGAATCGGCTACTATCTATTTTTGAAAAAAATAAAAAATAGAGAGGTTGTTTCGCTAAGATTTTCTATCGAGAAAACTTTTTTCAATCGCGTTTCTGAGTTTATGCGATCTGAGATTATATATTAAAAAAACATATACTTAAAAATTAGAGCTCTAGCTATTCAATCTAAAGAAACAATGAAAACTTCGTACGTAGAAATGCACGAAGCTATTTTTGTATCCTCTTAACTATAAAATTGTCAACGCTACATATTGTTATTTATAAAACAGCGTTTTAAAATGTCTCAATAACGATGGTATATTATACATAATATTATTATAATACAAAACGTTAGAAGCTCTTGGTAGCAAACGATCCGTTTTGCATTAAATGAGGCGGGAATGTTTGCAAATTTTAATGAGAACGCTTACCACTATGATTTTTATAACGGCTCATTGGATATTTGGTTCAAAATTTATGAAGAGGCAGTGGCGGAAATCATCAAATTTTCTTGCGAAATAAAACTGAATTTTTCTCCTAAATTTCTAAATCTATTCAGATAAAAGTTGGAAATGAAGTAATTTCTATATGTAGTCTATATGGTGGATGCTGAGAAACAGGCGGCTGAAGGCTTGTGGCCTAGGGCGGCTGATGGCTTGGGGCCTAGGGCGGCTGAAGGCTTGGGGCCTAGGGCGGCTCATGGCTTGGGCCTAGGGCGGCTGAATGCTTGGGGCCTAAGGCTTCTCATGGCTTGGGGCCTAGGGCGGCCGAGACTGTAAATCCGCCACTGTGAAGAGGGCACTACACCAAACTATGCTTCATACAAAAATATGGGCATCGTAGTCCGCCGTTTTCTTCAAAACTGTTAATTTATAATTATTTTATAATTACACAAAAAAGTTTTGATATTACAAACTTTATTTAGTAACTAGTTTTAGTAAACTTAATGTATTTTAGTAATAGCTAATAATCGTGATTTCACTCGCATTCACAGTTATTGACACTCTCTCCTCAATATTCACCAAACCTTAACAATCTATACCTACGAAAAATACCATTCTCTTGATCCATTTCATGTATTTTTAGAAAAACCGCATTGACATCCGTCGCGGTGTTTTGTTTTAAGCACACATGGGGACATAAATAGAAAAATAATGACTTTGTTTAGTAAAGTTTCAGTAGAAAGAGAACTTATATTCTGATGATCATAATTACGATCAAATGTATGTCCGTATGGTGACAGATTAAGAATACAAGTGACCCCGCCCCATCTTCTCCCAAGGGTGCTGTAAAATTAGCTGAGGAATATTGTAAACAAATAACATATTTTGCGAGAGATGGAAAACTCGAAAATAAACCCTATGGCCAGCATAACATACATACCTAGTCAGCGGGTACGGTCGATCATAATTCCTCACCAAGTGGAAGAGGCCCGTGACCAGTAATACAAGAAAGAAAGAAAGAAAGTTATGTATTAGCTACAGTTAAGTCCAATACGAATAAGCTAGTCAGTTTATTATTACTAAAGATGTAGAGGTATTTTTATTAACACGCTTACATTAGTTCGGTACGTATTTATCAATGTATTAATCTATGTAAGGGAATCTTTGAAAGTCATTTTCACCCGCTTACAGTAATCGGATAGATCTGAAATTTTATACACATAATAAAGACCGATGCCCAAACAATAATTTAAAAAAAAATTTAGGATTTTCAAGCGTATTTTTTAGTTTTAGAACTCATTTTCCGTACTAACCCAAGGTAAAACCCCAGCTCCCCTCACAACGACTAACAAATAGCTACCCTGATTGACTCATAAAAGTAAATTACATGACACACTATTACCAATCCCCGTCTTTTGTTGCTTTAGATTTATCTCACACATTAACCCGAACACACACAATGATAAAACTTACTTTTATAGATATTTATATGATATTGGCTTAGATAAAGATGTTATTTAGGATGTTAGATAGTTTTACTGTTGTAAGTAGGTATACGTAAGTAGGTATATCTATAATAATATTATAAAATGCTCAGAAACAACTGGTCTGATTCGAAAAATTGTTTCAGTTATGGAAATTACATTTATTAAGGAAGGCTATAGGCCATATTACATCAAACTGTGACCAATAGGAGCAAAGCATTAGTGAAAAATGTTTTAAATGGGAACAATTTTCTAAAAAAAAAAAATTTGAAGTAGTAAAGAACTGCTGGTGCAAAATAAGTAAACTTATACAGTAAACAAAAGCCGGCTCTATAAATATTTCCTTATATTAATTATATTGTAAATACATTCACTTGGATTTATTTGTAAAACAACATTACGCCTATTACCTATTTGGAAACATCCTGATAGTACTTAAATACTCTTATTTCACTTTACAATGATCCACATAACTGCTCACAATATGATCTATAACATTGCGGTAATATTCGTGTAAGACTATACACTAAATGACTCAGAATACGATATCTCTTCCTCTCCATTTCCATCCTCTTCGATTCTACTCGTATTCTTTTCATTTCACTCTTTTGATATTCTCTTTCACGGATCCTTTCCTTTCTATACCAGCGTAACTCCATCTTTAAGTTCCTTACAGCGAGATTTCTTAGCCTGAGCCTTCTTTCCTGGAGAGTTCTTTGAAATTTTGTCCGTTGTTTGGCAGCTGACAAATAATCTGGAAGAATAGATAGTTTATTTTAATTTAGCATTAATTTTAAAACAATAGGGTTATGCTAATTGCGCTTATACGATAAAATACACCACCGCAGTTTACAATATATTTATCTGAAAATAAATTCGAATCCACGATCTACTGCACAGTGTAAACGTGCCTATGATGACTGAAAATAATTTAATGTAGCCTTATTTAATTGGTATTTTATCCCCCCGAAGAGGTGATCGTGCGCGGCGGGCCGGTATCCAGAGACCCACCGCGCCAAACATGATGGGGGGACCTAATGCTCCACCCGTCGGGCCGGGCCCCGTTTAGCAGGGCCACCCCTCGCCGGGTCAGGCGGAGAAAGAAAAAAAATGGGTATTTCATTTTTAAGTATTTCAATTTTAAGTAGAATCTTTGTAAAAGCCAATCGTTCTACTATTGCACTAGAGAAAAAAACTACGCTGTTGTTGTTAAATAGAGAAGGTAAAAAGTCTAAAGGATATCTTCCATCCAAATTCCATCTTCCAAAAAATCTTTGTTACCCTATAACTTAGTTCCACAGAAAATTTTCGTTCGATTTTGATAACAATTTCAGTAATACTTATAATATACAGGGGCGTAGCTACCGCCGTATCAGCCGCATCAATTATACGGGGCCCCCGGGCCATGGGGGGCAAACCTAAGCAAAGAAAAGTAATTTCTTTTTTTCATGGTGTTCTAGTAAGAGCTATTTACAAAAAAAAAAGCAATTCCAAAAAACACTCAACATCCCTATTATGATGAATAAATATTTTTTTATCAATTTTATGCACACATGTTTTTTATTCTTTTTGTGAGAAATTTTTACCCTTCATAAGGGCCCCCAAATACATTTTTATACGGGGCCCCACCAAGTCACGCTACGCCACTGATAATATACTAGCTTTTGCCCGCGAATCCGTCGGCGTGGAATTTAGAAATTTTTTTCGCCATAAAAGGTAACCTATGCCCTTTCTTAGGGTCTAAAATTTCATCAAAATCGGTTGAGAGGTTTAAGCGGGAAAGCGTAACAGACAGACAGACAGAGTTACTTTCGCATTTATAATATTAATAGGGATTGAACTTAAGGAATACATCAAAATGATACAAAGGGTAAAATCTATGAAAATGTTCTTAATTTGTTAATATTACCGGGACTATAATCACGTTACCCGTGACCACGATCGATGCAACTCGGTCGAAACGTCGGGAGCAAAGGTATTGTGCCTTTTTAAGTTGTTAAGGTGATTATAGTCCCGGTAATATTAACAAATTATGAGTTCAAATCGCGTAAGTATGAAAATGTTGTTAGCATAATTGCGGGTGAAACCGCTGGTATTAATAATACATACCGATTTGTTTCGTTTCAGCTACTTCTAATTCTTGTACTATGACTGTAGAGCAGGAGTCCGAGTTGTAATCGTTTTGCGATTGGCTATAAAAGTTATTTTTTATTATTTTTAACCAACTTCAAAAAAGGGAGAGGTTCTCAATTCGAATGTATGTTTTTTTATGTTTGTTACCTCATAATGTTTTACTGGGCTAAGCTATTTGAATTAGTCTTTTCTTTATTTGAAAGCTGGTGGTCCATGGCGTGCAGGTGCGTGGTGAGTCTTTTAGTGGATGAGGGGCCCCACACTACCTCACTGTTTCTCCCCGGACAGCTTGGTGTATGGTTTGAAATAGGTATTTTTGACCCGCCAGAATATAAAGATAGCTTCAAGTTGTTCATCTCACACATCTATCTCTCTCTCTCTAAGAAGTGTCTTCTTAAAGTAACTGGCTTTTAAAACACCATATTAACTAGATTTATCTATATTGAGGAAAAATGCTAATTAGGATAATTTACCTGAGTTGCGCTTCAATCTGTGCACATTGATTAAATAATTCCGCATCCGAATCTCCATTACAACTCATCTCGTTGACTTTATCACTCATTTTCACAATGTATTTATAAATAATTTAATAATTTCACTAAAAAACCTCGCTGTATCATGATAGTAACAAATAATATTATATTTCAACTATTAATGTGTTGCATAAGTATAAGCGTTATATTCAACTGATTACTGTTCATTACCTAGTAAATTCAAAACACTGCTAATTTTATCTTATCGTTATCAGAAATCGATAGAATGACAGCACACTATCACTACCTTTTTTTTTTTTTTTTTACTATTTTTTAAATATTAATGTACATTTCACACAACGTCCTCTGGTCCCAAGCTAAGCTTATATGCTTGTGTTATGGGTACCAGAATACGGATAGAATACATATACTATTTTTTTTTGTAAATACATACTTATAATATATAGAAACACCCAGACGCAGTACAAACATTTGTATGTCAATTAGAAAAATCACACAAATGATTGTCCCGAGCGGGAATCGAACCCGCGACCTCTTGATCGGCAGTCCGTTACCAGAACCACTACACCACGAGGTCCGTCATTGTTTATCAATATTTTAGATATCTAATATGCATTTATTATCTGAACTGGTTAATTTAATATAGGCTGCCGCTAAATATGACAAAAAGAAGAAAATAAATAAGTAAATAACGAAAAAGAAGAAAGAAGAAGCAGAATCAAAAAAGAAATAAACTTGATTTATCATCATCATCGTCATCAACTGCTCATTGCACTTACAGTCTCCCAAAACATGCAATAAACTATTATTAAATATAATATAAATTAAAATAAAAAGAATTTATAAACATAAGAACATAATATTACAAAAATTTTAAAAGTGGCAAAATATGTATTGATAAAGAAGTGTTATATCGAGTTGCGGATGAGTAGGTATAACGTCAGGACGTTGTGCTTAAAGTTAGAGAATTTGCATAATGTTTTACAAAGAAAAGTGCGTATTGGTTTTGAACAAAGTATCAAATTCAAACAATATAAAGTGTAAGCAAGTGTAAAAACAGTGTTGTATAGTTCGACAAGGCAGCGCGTACGTGACGCGGCTAAATTGAACTTATCGTGGCCGAGTTCCCACGGGTGCTTCATTTACGCGTCTAACACAACTTACGAAAGGTTTTGTTCAAGAAACGAATTTTAAATATTTATACGTTATTTAGTATCTGTAGTACCTATCCTATATATTTTACTAACTGTTGCCTGCGACTTCGTACACGTAGAATTTAGGAAATTTACCTCGTTTTGGCAACATTTTTCAGTGATGCTTCACTCCTATTGGTCGCAGCGTGATGTTGTATAGCCTATAGCCTTCCTAGATAAATGTACTATTCATAATTTTATTTAAAGAATTTTTCTAATCGGACCAGTGGTTCCTGAGATTAGCGTGTTCAAACAAATTCTTCAGTTCTCTAAAACAAATTCTTCAAACATCACGCTGCGAAAAATAGGAGCGAAGCATTAGGGAAAAATGTTCTAAAAACGGAGAAAATTTTCTAAATTCCACGCGTACGGAGCCGCGGGCAACAGCTGGTATCAAATATATCACGATCCAACTGCGACATTCTTAACTTCTACGTAGCTACATATAAACATGTTTAACTGTGAAACTTAGAGCCATAAATACAAGTGACAATAAGCCACTAGTCACTGCCAGTGTGCAACCAGGTACCTTCTTGCCAAATGAACACACCTTGATCTTAGCGCGCTATAAATTTTCCGGTTTTATTGCCAACAGCAGTGACAATTAACAGGAAACGCCTTGGCATTAGTAATGAAAAGAAAATATACTTAACATCAACTTGTAAGTTAAGTATTAGACAAACTTATCAGTTGGTACCCATAATAATATTATTATAGACAGTGGATAATATGAAGTTTTAATTTGGATACAACACCGCCTCGTCTCAAAAGGCGGCAGGACCTACTCTGACGACGTTGGCAACAGGCGGCCGGAGTGGTAGAGCCTAATGGGAGAGAAACTGACAAACTATACGGGCATTGCTTAGCAAGACTTTTTTCTGTATCTGAACCCTCACCAACTTGCTATAGACGCCGAGCCTCTCGAGGTGTTGTGAGAGGCTCTTTGGGACCAAACCGTTCACCGATACAACACTATCGCTATCGGGATTATTTCTGTCGATACGAAATTGTCTATAGGCATATATTAATAACTTGTGCGTATTAAACGAACTTGTTAGTGCCTAGGCCCGCTACCTGTTAGACAGTGTATAAATATAAAGAATAGAGTCAAGGTGATAATAAATGTTTAGGTATTATTATTATATAGTCGGTTTGTAAACCGGGTCTTGAAATTTAATCTAATAGCTGTGCTAATAGCTATGGAATGTAACGTGCAAAATGTAGGATTGTATTATGGTAGTCCAATTTAATTTATACTGAGAAGATTCTACATTTTAATTAGAAAATTAATTTTAGGCTTTATTTTATTAATTTCTTAGCAAGCATGTAGCAAACCGCTGCCGTTGTAAAACAATGGCGTCCATAAAAAGTGGTCCATAAACCGTTCTGCTCCGAACCGAATCAGTTACCGGTCAACTGACCGCTATTTATGTAGCCACAGATTTATGAGTTTCTATAATGTACGTAACTAGATTTATAGCTAGGTACATAGGTCGTTTCATAAATACCCAGGTAGGTTTTCTTACATAGTTATATACCTAACGTCACAAGCTTAGGAAATGCAAGTACCTACCTGTTGGTAAATGATTTTTTTAAGTATTACTATTTTTAGGAGTATATTTACGAACTATTTATGACAATGTCATTAGTCCATGAATGCACTTCGAGGTTTTGTGAGGTTTCGTGTGTGTCATGTCAGGTATGAGTCAAGCTCTTTTTACATAAATAAAGGACACAAACTTTTAAACTAAGCTAAGCCCAGCCCATAACTTATGTGTTATGTGTAGGTACTTACTGGGTAATTTTAACAACGTCTTCTAGCCCCAAAATAGACGTAGGACATAATCCTTTATTAAAAACAGGAATCTGGAAAATTAGGAGAATAACGAATTAAAAAAAAAAACACCATAACTACAACTACAATTTTTTTTTATTACTGCTTACATAGCGTGCTAAGAAGAAATTTTAGCTCTAATGATACTTATTATTATATCCACCTAGATGGCAATACAAGCTTTAAGATATATTTTAATCGTTTATTCATATTTTTTATTCCAATCACAAAGTCTTTAACTTTGAATTCAGCTGAACAGATTTCTTCAAATGCAATACAATAATATGATGAAAATATTATGCTTATGAAAATATTAATTAATAGATTCATGGTGTAAATTAGATAAAATATTGTTTTGCGCCATCTGTAAAGTTCAGTAGATACTAATATTTTACAAACAGCTGCTAATAGTAATCGCGTAACTCTCAAGATGGCAATGCATGTACAATTAATGCAAACAATAAAATTATCTTCGACACTTTTTGTATTAAAGATAATTAAATAAAACAAAATGGAATATTTATTAAGCAATAAATATTGTAATTGTAATACTACTGTGATTTCAAATATTTTTATCAGCACTGGCAATTTACAATCTGACAGCCGGCCGGCGTCCGCCATTTATTTAAGCCATTTTTCAAAAGCTGTCATTTATTTTCGATCCGGTGATCCGTGCGGCGTGTTTGTCGTTTCTGTGCAGTTCGTTTGAATATTTTATTTCAGGTAAGCATTTGTGTTGTGATGATTGAAATTGTTTTTGTATTACAGCCTATATTACTTAACCTAAACATTTTCTTATTCATAACTTATTTTTACTTACACTCCATACCGACACTCTTATTGGACAATGGGAAGATTCATCTTGCGATTAGAAAACGGTTACCCACGTAGGTATTGTGACATGCTCGATGCTCGGCAATATGCTACCACAAAACGGCGGTTACAAAACGCATGTTTTGATTTAATATACCAGGTTGGACCTACTTACTGCATATCTTTGAAACGATTACACTGTTTGGACCGATACTAATTCGCCGTTAAATTGATTCCAAGGTTATGGAACACTCGAGAAATGATAGGAAAAGGATGCGTACAGAATCCGGGTATGAAGTAGAAGGCAATTTAGCGAAAAAACGTTCTGGCGAAAGGTACGCGGTGCTGGGTACTGCCATGACTTAGAAAATGTATTACCTGCTAATTTTAGTGTTTTTCATCTGATTGTAAGGTGTAGGGTATAGCATGAAACAAAATTACTTCCAAATTATTTATTTCATATTTTTACCCAAAGAGAACTTGCTTCCGTAAGAGCAGGATAAAATGCTTATTATTATGTTTGTTATTCATCTCAAAAAAACAAATTAATAATTACATATAGCTTGAATATCCAAGTCATTAGCATGAGTTTTGTTTTGATCGGGATTTTAATAGTAACAGCATGATATTTTCACAAAAAGCACATCTCCATGCCGTTTCTATTAAAATATATTAAAGTGGACTTCTATAAGAAAACTTTGCGGTTGGTTTCTGATAACAATCTAGTTGGAAAGTTTTGTTCTGTTCATGGCTAAGGTTCATTCATTATATTATTGCTAATGAAATATCATATTTTGGTGTAGGAGCATGGATTTTGTTTATCCTCTATGATAAAACTATGTACTACAATTACTACATCGCTATGCAGACTATAAAATGCTGACAAAATTTCAATAATTATATTTATTTTGTATAAGTCACATGGCTCCTATCAGTTAACAAACTTGGTTGTAGTTGAAGACTGATTACAGACTAAATAAAACAATATGAATCTATAAATGTCGTAAATGTAGCTCAATATTGATCCTTGAGTCCAATCTCTAGAGGAAGAAGTGACAACCTACCTTTACCTGTTGTCTCTTTTGATAAAGATTTTGTATGTTTGTATCTTTCTCCCACTAACATCCCAGTTTGGGCAGTCAGGCATTATGGTCATTATGCCTTTCTGACATCTCATTCCATGTGGTGACGGATTTAGAATACAAGTGTCACCATCCCTTCTCCTCCTAAGGGTGCTGTAAAAGTCAGCTAAGGCTATATTCCAGCTATATTGCACACAGATAACATTGTCTGTGAGAGATGGAAAACTCGAAACTAAACCCTGTGTCAACACGCAACACGGTGCAACACAGTTAGCGTGGGACAGTAGACCATAATCCCTCCCTAAGTGGAGGAGGCCCGTAACCAACAGTGGGAGGTAAATGGGCTGGAGAGAGATGCCTCTCTGATGGGTGTGTTGACACAGGATTAATTTTCGATTTTTCCATCTTCCAGAGGATGTGATCTGTGTACAATATCACTTAGCTTTTACTGTACCCTGGGAAGGTAAAGTGGTGGTGTCAAAGTGAAAGATTTTTATTTTAAGTAGGCAAAATAAACATGTTCTTTTAAAAAGTCAAAAGCTAGGCGTCTGTTACAAAACGGATTCCTATGGAGAAGAATAGACAAGAATTTCCATGGATTTTTATGTACGTATCTTGTATTCTTAATCCATCACCATAATGAAAAATCTTATCCTATAAAACCTATATTAATCTACCTCTTCTTATCTAGCTGCTTACCAAATTACAAGTATCCACCATGACTATGGAACATAATTGTTACTGCCGAGGAGATGATATCACAAATTTGGAACTTGACAAACCGGAGCATTTGTTGCCTATGATGAGACCATTTTCAATGAGGTTTACACAATTTTACATTTCACACAATTTTAGTTTATAGTAAAGTTTGGTATATTATTGTTTAAAAGAGTAGTTGTAGCCTACTATGTATTGTGTACTAAAGATTTGGTAAATTAGATTATAGTATTTGGTAAATTAGATTATAGTATTTGGTAATTAATATACTTTATAAACAACAAAATATATTTTAGTATATTCTAAGCAACAACGTAAAGTAAATGCATTTGCAATATTGTGAATAATGTAATTTGTAGTAATTACAGTATGATAGTTTTAAATTCATTGAAGCTGTAGTCTACATCATAGTACTTAAAGAAAGAAAGAAAAATGATTATTTCTTGCTTGCACATAAGGTTGCATAGAAAATGATTGTAATACAAAGTGATAATAGAGAAAACAATAACAAATGAACAAGTGTGTGTAACATAACAATTTCAAATCAAACAAAAAAATATTATGACATTAGTGTAAAACAATTAAAAACAAAAAAATAAAAACATAAAAAAAAAACAAAATAACCATTTGAGTTTAAAAAAGAAACCCATCCGCTAGTGTAAAGGGATCTCTATATGTTGTGAGTTGGCCTTACAATACAACGCTTGTTTTCAGCTGAGTCCGGCGAATCCGGTTTACATTAGAAAGTAGTATAAAATAATTGGAAGTTGAAAATTTAAAAGAAACATAAAGTCTATAAGAAGAAATACTTACGACGTTTAATGACAATAAAGTGTTTTTGAAAGAGGTTTCCCGACGTTTTGCAAAACCAAACCCACATGTCCTAAATATAATATTTCCATTACGTATTTACGATAGAGCTTTATAAAAGCGTCTCCTGACCTGTTCACTAAAGTAATCAAAGGCCCCCATAGAATTGACTTAATGCCCGCATACGCTTAATTCGGCACTGGATAATTATGCTACTAACTTTAAAATAAATAATAATAGTAATTTGCAACTCGTAACGTAACAAAACTATTAATAAAATAGTAATAAAAAAATAGTTTAAAAAAACTAAAAAACACGCTTTATTTAATCGAATTATTGTATTGTCATCGGTCTTTGACAGGTGTGCAAAATTTGAATAGAATCTGACCGTTTAAAGTGGGTCAAAATAGCGTCCAAAGGAGTCGGTTACAAACATACAAACAAACATACAAGTGAAGCTAATATAAAGCGTGTAAAAAATAGTCATTGATAAAAAATACACATTTTGTGTAGTAGACGCGTAGGTCATTGCCTACTAATTCATCAGAAAATGACTTGAATTTCACGTCACTTATGACAACAAAATTAATATAGGTATAATAATAATAATAATAAATATTCATGGACATTTCACACAACGTCCTCTGGACCCAAGCTAAGCTTATTATGCTTGTGTTATGGGTACCAGCATACGGATATAATACATATACTACTTTTCTTTTGTAAATACATACTTATAATACATAGTAAACACCCAGACGCAGGACAAACATTTGTATGACAATTATAAATGTCACACAAATGATTGTCCCGAGCGGGAATCGAACCCGCGACCTCGTGAACGGCAGTCCGTTATCTGAACCACTAGACCACGAGGCCCGTCTAATATACTATATAATAATGTATATGTGGCTAAAAGTATAATATTTCACAATATTTTATTTGTTTGTACCATCCATAACGTGTATTACTCGTATGTTCATTGAGGTCATGGTGTTGCGTGCTATACCTAATCACGATGTTATTTTCTCAGAACTTCTTAGGTCTATCAAATGCGATTAAGACATGGACATCGTACCATGCTGTTTTTTGTGTATAATGCCTCTAAAATATAGAAAAACGGATTTGTTCTCACAGTATCTAGGTCTTATACTTTATCTATGCTTATGTCCGATATTCATCTCCTCCTCTGGCCCCCGAGCTAAGCTTATTGTGCTATAGTTAACCAGAATACGGTATTAAATAGTAGGTACATGTTGTAATACAGAAAATAACCAGCTTCGTAAACAGCAGTTTGTCATGCTGACCGCAGTACTACGGAGTCTGTCGGTAAAAAAAATATTATTTTCTTTTTAATAGTCTTATTGTGCGAGGTCATAATAAGCGAATCGCTTTAAATCGCAATTACGTGAGCAGTTAAATTACCGTTTAACACTGAAACCTCCTTCATTCATGTCTAAGACCATGCATGTTAAAGGAATTAACCCTTTAGGGAAGGAACCCTAAACGATAGCGTAATTTTAAATTTCATTTTTATCGTTTAATCCGAAATAGTGACCTGATTATGCTATTTCGTATTACTGTATCAATTCGTCTGGAACTCTAGACAGATTATATAGGTTCAGTGTTTCTCAAAGATCAGGGGTCATGCGTGGGCCTATTTAAAGGAATTTTATAGAACGTTATGTTCTTTATTTGAATGTAACTGTTTTGGTAATAATAATTCTCATCAAAAAGACAAAGAAACTATTTCTTTTGTCCATAAATATTTTTTATTTTTCGAAACTAGCAACGATTCATCATCTCTTATAGGTTTTTACCGGTCTCGTAATTTGTAGAGATACTGACCCCACTTAATAATGTTTGAGATTTCATCGCAAACAGTTTGAGAAATACTGACATATATAATTATTCAATAGATTACTAATGTTATCGCCATTATAATTGCACGTCGTCCTTATCATAAAATTGATATTTCTTTGTAGCCTCGACGTGTTACTCATTGATATTCTGATAAGGTTTGTTATATTGATATTGTGTCACACTTGAATTCGCTCACGTATATTTTTTACTTGTAATATTAGATTCAGTTTGCATAGAAATTGAGTCTTGGTAAATTATTGAGGGTGAATCTCGGAGACAAACTTAGCTATAACGAAGGCCTAAGCTAATGTATCATGGCTATTTCAAAGTTCTTTTTGTAACGCTCAGTATCATCTATTTTTTTGTAAAATTTTCTACCCGTATATTATTTTTTAATGCCGAGAGTTATTTTTATAAACAATCCACATCGACTTAGTAGCTTAACTATTTTCAAATCGGTAGCGTAGCATGAACTCGTTGTTTAATTCCTGGTTATTTTGATTTTGATATTTTCCTGAAATATTCTGTCATAAACCTTCACCTTGGATTGTAAATGAGTTTTTATAACAAGTTAAATACTAAACCGTTAAGTGAATTTACAAAAAGAACATGAACATAATTAAGTCTTGGTTCTATTTCCTGTTAAAATAACTGCAACAACACTTTATCATCAATATGATAGTAATTTTACTGCTAAAATTAAATGGCTACATTTATAATGTCGATAACAAATCACTCTAACAACTGCACTTACCAAGAAATTGTTCTATAGATTTCCTGAAAGTGTGACTAGTAGGTTAAATATTGTAAGAATCTAGTTCGTTCTCTTAACCAATTAACTGCGCATAGAACTCCTACAACGGTCGATATTTGGTCGATTTTACGGGGCAAGTTGGCATAGTTTTTAGTTTAGATTTTTCCGTCTCTGGCAGCAGAATTCCCCTTGAAATCGAAAAATTGTTCATACCATATTTTATGCTCACCAATTATCATGTTTTATCTCGTAACGTTTTTTATTCTTTGGTTTATTTACTAAACAATTAGTTTCTTCACCACTGTACCTACATGAATTCCTTGTATTTATGTGGTACCTGCCTAAAGTAATTTTCTCATGAAGCATTTACCATTCACTATTAAGCGTGCTCAAGGAAGCGTATCGCGGTCAGACTATGCCGTTATTATTTAACTGATAGTACTTACAGAAAAACAACAGGTAAATTTAAATTTCATACGCCTCGTGGTCTAGTGGTTTATATAACGGACTGCCGATCACGAGGTCTCGGGTTCGATTCCCGGTTAGGACAATCATTTGTGTGATGTTTATACTAGTCATACAAATGTTTGTTCTGCGTCTGGGTGTTTTCTATGTATTATAAGTATGTATTTACAAAAGAAAAGTACTTTATGTAGTATATCCGTATCTGGTACCCATAACACAATTATAGAAATATAGCTTACTTTGGGACCAGAGGACGTTGTGTAAAATGTCCAAAATATTTATTTATACGCCTAGGTATTTCCAAAAGTATTGATGATCTAAGACTACTGGAGACGAAAACTGACATTACACACTGCTATTTGATCCCAATAGGGGCTCAGAAATATTCACAATTTAATTTCAAAGTAATTTTTTTTAAATAGGCCTAAAGCTTGTCCGGAATCCCTATGAATTTTTAAGACTTACAAATCTCAAAACTAAGAGTTGTAACGTTGTACGTACATAATTCATATTACAACTTTAAATACACTTAAATTTAATATATTTACAGCACTAATACCTAATAACTACTTAAATAAATTATAATATTCACAATATATACAACACATTTTACTAAAACTTAATCTTTATAAAACATATTTACATAAACATATAAAACATATTATTAAACTAAACACTAAACAGCCTTATGTGGTAAAATAATAAAATAGCATACTGCCAATTATATATAAGATATTTCACCTAGCAACACTCCCGTTTGCTGTCGGTAAATTGGCACGGCAAGTGATCGATGACATTTGAAAAACTGCATAACCGACACTTGCCATATTGTTCGAATGAATGCACGTCACGTTAATTTATATTTTATTATCGTTATTTGAATAATATTTCAATATTACATATTATCGTGCGTCACTGAGCGTTCGTCGAATATATTACATTGGTAAATATATAATAAATAAACACTGGTGTCGATCTACCCCAAACTGGGGTTCAACATTCCAGGGTTCAACTTTCCAACGTTTTACGCTTCAGCGATTCAACTACATTGCCTTCCGTCACCTGACTCTCGAGGCTGGCTGCCCATCCCTGCTGTACTGCTGCCAGCGGTTCCCAGAAGCGACTCCTTGGGCCGCTGATTATAATTCAGGGGAGTACCTAAATCGATAACATTGGGGAGCTTGTGTGGATTAAGTGCGGAACCCCGACCATCATATTATAAATTTTTTATTTTTATTTTCACGCGGAGAATTTACCGATTCCTAAATTATATTTTTTAAATAAACCCCTATTTACACAAAACAATAATTTTCATTCCAAACCCCCCCCCGCGACAGAGTCACCATTTTCCCCAGACTTAAAAACCTAGAAAACATTTTGAACAATATGTTCACTGCCGGAGTACTAACAGATTACCTATATAATGGAGATGGAAAGTTACTGGTTAGCTTGTGGAGACAAACTGAGAATATAACCGATACTGTTCATGAATGGACTTACATCGAGCTGATGAATTGCATCGATCATAGGTTGGTCCTGGCTACAGTTTTCTTACTCATTTAATTAGTTAGACTTTTGAAATAGTAATTCTGGCTCCCGAAAACGATTTCAGCTACAAAACGAAATTTGCCTTTTATTTTAGACCCAATATGTGATATCATTCAATATGTGCTATCATTCGATCTAGTCGGTACGGAACATGAAATGGAATCCCGCACGTGTCAGATTATTTTACTACTTTAGATCATTTATTTAAGGAATGATACTTATCGCATTACGTTAATCTAATCACAATACAATGTTACCTATATGTCTCGTGTGCAACGTTTAAAGTACCTATGTCATCGACGATACTTTGCGAAGTCAATTAAGGTTTCTGTATTTCCGACTTATCATGACTATGATTTTGTCTGTTGACCGGGTTGACCATAGCAGGCGTGCCCAATTTCTATATAAACACTCAAGTCTCACGTTATTGAAATGTATGGAAAAATATTATAGGTAAATTATTTCGTAACTATGACATCGTCGTAACCTACTGATAGGTAGCATTTCTCAAAAAATAAATAAACTATTTAGTTTTCGTGAGTTTTTTACAAGTCTTGAGTTATAGCTAAGCAAACTTTGTTTTATGTATAATGTCGTTGCCTACATATTCGATATACTCGTATAATGTAATTAACTCTTCGTCTTGTATTTAAAATATTTAATATCGAACTAAACTTGAATTTCTGAGAAATTCACGTTTAGAATTACTTAGTCCAAGGCTATGACTATTTATAACAAAATAACATGGTCTTAAATTCTGTAATTATCTAGAAATAAATTTCAATGGAATAAAATTTATACAAAACACTTTATTTTAAAAGAAAACTACTACAAACTTAAATAATGCCCAGTATATTGGGGGCTCAAGGTGGCATTAAAATTTATGTGACGTAATTTATGGTAAACTGCTAACTTAGTCTCACGATTTCAAAGAATGATCATGTCACCTTATCAAGTTGCAATCAGAATTATCAGACAGCAATAAGTTATGGCTTGTTATCTTATAAGTAAAATGCACACGTTTTGACATTTGACTGCCATTGTTGTTTTCTGGAGTCGGTATATCAGTTATGTGGAAGTGTTGTGAAAGAAGACACAGTAGAAAGTCTTGACAGAAAAATCTGTGGTTTCTGTAAAGGATCTGGTGCCAGATACACTAAATAATCATAGTGAAAAGTTAGTATATTAACCCGATTTATAAAAGCAAAACGTATGTATAGTGTATTATGTTAGCCACCATAATAAATTAATTAGCTTCATACATTTGTTGCCCATCTATTTGTCCAATCTCTTGCACTTGTCGCGTCCCCCTAAAGTGCCTAATGAACCCCAACTTTGAGAAACTGTTGACCTCTGTGTAGACATGTCCATGTGGGAATGGATCTTGTTTGTTATAAAGTTTTGATTATGCTTAAATGAATTACTGTTCAAATAAAATCTATTCAACTACTTGAATTGATTTTATTTGAAGATTTTATTTCCTACTAAATAGTGCAGAACTACAAAATGAACAAAAAATTCTTCAAGCGAAAACATAGGTAGTATGTAGACTTAGGTAGCAAAACGCGCAAAAAGCAAAGCGTAAGTCTACAGTAGTAGTAAGCACTTTACAAAGACGCTTTTAACTGAACTTTCCTATGCGTTATGTTTAGGACGATACCATAAACTATTTCGAATCTCATACTAAAGGTACTGACGACACTTCTTAATGACTTAAACGTGACGTCACGTTCACTTAGTGATACCACAGCGGTTTTGTGGGATGACGCAAGATTTCATAAGGTCGACTGTAACAAGTCTCACTTGGTTAGACACTTGAACACTTCAGTCAGTTTGTCGTGAGATTTTGTGGTGAACACACGTCCTTAGTCCTTAGTTGTGAGTAATCTTTGTGTTTTTAACATTTAACGGCTTTTTACGTGGCTTGTTTCAGTGGTTATATGTGAATTAATAAACAGTTTTATTAAATTTTATAATAATTACAAACAATTCAGACTAGGTATATTTTATTGCAATTATATCTAGTTTTAAAAATATCCTTGAAGTCTTCTTTAATTATTTTTTTATATATATTACGGACACAACAGCAAATAATCGGGTAGTATTATTAAACTATTTTTAGATTCGTTTTTTTTGCTCTCAAGGTCTTAGTAATGTACGGTAACGGTTTATTAGGGTACCTTAATCTGCCGCACTCAGATACATTTAATGGTTACCTAAGGAGCTCTTTAGTATTGATTTAAAAAAGTTTTAACTTAACTTTTACTTTTTTAAATCGATACTAAAGAGCTCCTTAAGTAACCATTAAATGTCTCTGAGTGCGGCAGTTAGGTATTTAAAAGTTAATTGTTTTATCTGACATTTAAGTTATTAAGTGTGGGATTGAGACCGAAAAAATACAAAGCAACATTGAAAATTAGATGTACCGGATGATAATAAGTCTTAATGGTGACCTTTCGCCAAGTGGAGAGAGGCGTTAAAATACTGCCAAAATCACATCGCGTAATTAACGTTCGAGCCCTAACCAATCTGTTTGAATCTTCAACAACTCTCTTCGCCACATTAATATATTATTTTTATTCTGAACTATGACATGGGTTTTGGATATTAATGAAGTTTAAAAACTCTTATTTTATATTCACTAATTTATTATCTTCGAACAATGATATTCGTAGGAAAGTTTGGCCAGTTATAGTGTAAGATTAAAGTAAGTACCTACAGATAATTAAAACCGGGTAAATACACAGTAAAATTATAAATGACTAATGAGCAATTATGAACACTCGAAGTAAATAGAATTTAAGTGGACTAATTATATTTTAGTTTGTTTGCCAAGTTCAAAAATACGTACAAATTATTTATAGGAGATATTTTTCTATAAGTTGCACTAATAGTGGAATAACTTTTTGTCTTTTAGACCAGGCGTGTTGGCATCGGGTTTACGTTAGATTTTGGCATCTCTGAAAGCTACTTTAAGGCCAAAAAAAACTAATTTAATAAATCAGTCATATTACATTTCATATTACTCCCCTGTTATATTAAAGTAGTCTCAATTATTGTATTTATAAAAGTTGTTTTCTGTTTGTATAGGTGGTGTTAGTACTTAAAAGGTTGGGAATCTCTGATCATTATATTATGACAAATTTCATGAGAAATGCAGAATAACATTTTATTCTGCGTGGTTCACCTTGAGATGCAGTTATAGAACAAAATATGCTAATTCTCATAATAAAGATGATTTCCGGATTGTTTAAATATAAATAAGTTAAGACAATAACGTTGAACAAGTGATATATGTATTAAGTATATGTATTTGGATATCAATATTGTGAGAATTTGAGTTGCCTATACGAGTACACTGCTTATTCGGCATAGAAACGACACATTTAATCGTTGTTTAATTGTTTGACGATATGTCGTGTACTCGCAACAGACAGGCCATTACTAGACATAATTTTAAAAACAAATAATACTGAGAGATAATTAGTGTTACTAAACGATTCTAGACTTAACACAAAATTGTTTATACAATCTGTGCATACAATATAGGTTTTGTTTCCAGCCAATAATGGAATGTTCTCGAAAGAAAAACTGAACGCAGGCTAAACAGCTGTTTATATCCACATAATGACCAATAACACTATTTAGTGACAAAATAAGGTCTGATATTCTGACTATCGACCTTATTTTATCGACTAGTGGCCTCATTCATAATGACTTATCGGAGGTTTAAAAGGAGATTTTATCGGAGCGATAATAAACTTTGTAGCGTAAAAAGACTACGAACCGATTTTAGCGAACTTTTAAACCTCCGATTAGTCATTATGAATAAGACCATAGGACCTTTATAAACAGACTACAAGATATTTTGTATCATTTTTCAATGTGTGTGAAGAAAAAGTTGGGACTACCTTTATCAGATTGTGGTAGATCAATTAGTGGTTTGATTAAACACGTTCCTTTTAATTTGTATACCGGCTTTTTATACAATCTTTTATTATAACCGAAGGTCACATCAGAATATTGATTAGGTATACAATTATTATAGTGAATGGGTGGAATAAGTTCAACTGTCTAATCCAATGTTAGTAGAATATAATAAAACTACTGGATTAGGTCTCATAAAGTTGCTAAGGCATGCGGGTATTATCTATGCCTTATGGGCTGGGAACAATATTAAGTCTAATATCTGTCTATCTATCTAATGCAGTAAAATTTAAACGAGCAATTCTTGTAGCTATACTTCTACATAATTTACAATCTGAATCTAGGAAACTAAGGATTCACAGGTTTAGTATGCAGTCCCTTTAAACAAGCCTCAAACTAGGCTTCATTAACTTTTTCAAAAATAAGATAATCTAGTCATATAGTTGGCGGAGACTGATGTTATTATAAGTTTACTATTTAGTTATACGAAGTAAATGATACATTACTGAGCAATTGTTATGATGACTTATGACTTAACTTAAAAACCACAAAGTTGGTTTTCTCCAATGTCAAAACAATAACGAGAAACTTTGTGACGTCGCGTAAATATTATTTGAACTAAAAATCTGAAAAAGTTTTTTTCTTATGGGGTCAGTAGTGCCTAACTAAAGTTTGAGAACCTTTGCTCGACGTTGACGAGATCATTATTCTTACTATACTGCCCCCCAACAAACATATATTTTTATTAAAACAGGATAATAGCCATTCTACCCATTTGGCAACTTAGTAGATAAGTGTAGATATAAAAAGTCTTAATAATAACTGTTTATGTTTCAGTTTCAACAAAATGCCTCTTCAACTAACCAAAGCTGCTCCCCAGTTCAAGACCACAGCAGTGGTGAACGGTGAATTCAAGGATGTATCACTATCAGACTACAAAGGCAAATATGTTGTGCTGTTCTTCTATCCTTTGGACTTGTGAGTATATTATTTTTTTAACATAAATTGTCACAACAAGAATGATTTTTGGCCCCTACACAAGTAATACTGTATTGCAGGAGCTTGCAGTTGTTATTTACAATTGACTTGTTCGCTCTTATTCCTTTAAGCATAAAAACAACAGGAATATACACGCCGATTTCTATATCAAATATACCTACTGCTAGTTCAGGTAATGAATGCACCACGAACATTCAAGTAATTATGTCGCTAAGCTCGAGCCGTACAAAATCGTCACACACGCATTGTTCTCGTACCTTCTTTAACGGGGGTCACCTGACAGTAACTTTCGCCCCTTCAGTTTCACAAAAAACAAGAAACATATGCGTAGATTCGAAATCCCATTACCTTTCCATGATATTTCTCTATGCCCCCACCAGGGGTCATGTCGCTATTTCTCTATACCTCTACCGGGGGTCATGCCTTTGTTTGGGAAATGCTGCCCAACGAGTTATGATCATCTCAGTGTTTGTCCATCAAACTTTTATTTTAGAATGTAGTTGCTGTTAAGTGAATTTGTCTTATTATCAGTTAAAACCTATACAGTTGTTTAATAAATATTGTTATATAATAGATAAACTTTTTATCTAACTTTTAATAAAAATATTTGTCAATTAATTTCAATCATCAAATAATTATGTAATCAGTTAACTAACACATTACAGATTACATTTTGCTTATAGTATTTTACTTATTTTTGTAAATAAATTATGTAAGAAAATGTTACAACAACAAAATGTTTATTGAAATTTAATTGACTAAGATTAAGCCAGTTCATATTTTATATTAGTTTAAATTACTGTTCAAGTAGAGATTTTGAATTGCAAGTGTTTTTCAAAAGGTTTTAAACTCCCAATCAGACAAAAATCAAAGCGAATCTGTGGTTTTGAATTGCGTATTCTGGCCCGACTGTCTGGCTATTTTTGCCCCCATATGACGTCAACAAAACTTACATATAACAGATATCAGATAAAATATTGATATTAATATTCAATATCTAAGTTAAACTATTGGACCTCGTAAAAATAAATATTATATAAACACAATGCAGTAAACTGGTGATACAAAATTGAAATAAATATTCGTTTTATCTCTGCCTTATCTATGGTTTTTTGTAGTGTTATGTAAACCATTGATAAAAAGGAAGACCTATTGGTAGTTATTTATCTTAGTTTGAGATTAACTGTGTCTTACTAGTTTAGTAATGGTATTTTGTTGTATGTCACCACCGCATTTTCTCCCACGAGGTCTGTGCAATATGATATTGACTAATGGGTTAAAGAGTTACTTATCTTATATATACTGGTCAAAGATAGGACTTTTCTGTGCATAACTTGTAAATTATGCCCAATGCTAGCTTTGCCCCACAGTTTCACTTGTGTAAATACAGAGGTCAGCTTTTGACATAGGGGTACATAGAAGAGTTTACATACTACATGTTAGCAAACTGAATGACACAAAACTTTACTACAAATATTTAAGCCAAAGAAGAGTGATAACTAAAATGGGAATTTTATAAATATTAATCTAATATTCTCTAACACTTGGGTAACTCGTTTGTTTAAATAAAACATTTTTTACGGATTTAAAAATGTTACCTTTTTATGGATGAAACTCACCCGTGGTGACCATGGTGACTGCAAAATCTCCGAAACGTGGGGCTAAAATTTATTTATTTATATAAATAAAATTTAAAACAAATACAAGCGTCGAAAGCCGTAAAAAGTAGTATTTATTTATTTTACACTTCATGCATTACAATTGCAAGGGCGGACTTAATGCCTAAGGCATTTTCTACCAGCCAACCTTAGGAAGATGCAGATTAGGTTGTAGCAGGTGTGTAATTTATAGCAGAAGAAGGATACGAGATATACAAATACAAGATAATATTACAAAATACATACATAATAGTGACATACTTAAACAGTACATACATAGTATAGTATTATTTAAATATAAATTTATGACAAATAATATTTAATCTATAAGCTAATTTATTGTGCTAACACGCCTGGTCAGTGCGGCTCAGTAGACCGTGATCCTTCCCAAAGTGGAGGAGAAGCAAGGTGTTAATTGGCTGGATAGAGTAAGAAAGAGAGAGAGAGAGACCTAGTTTATTTAAATAAATATTTTGTTTGTTCCCAGCACATTTGTATGTCCAACTGAGATAATTGCATTCTCTGAACGCGCTGACGACTTTCGTAAGATTGGTTGTGAAGTGATCGCCGCTTCTACCGACTCACATTTCACTCATTTAGCTTGGATCAACACACCACGTAAACAAGGTTAGTAATTAATACATAATTAAAACTTATCAAATTAGCGAGATGAAGATTGCCTTCTCATAATTCTCATGGTACATGCACATGTTGTTTATATGCTTCGCTATTTTTGTCAGTAAACCTATACTGGGACACCTTGTGGTTTTTACTATTACCTGTTATCTGTAATATATAATATTTAAAATTCTCCTGTGTTTGTAATTATACTCCTGCGACTTGGCTCGACCGATTTTTGTGAAATTTTATGTACATATCTGTTAGGTCAGAGAATTGGACATCTATTTTTCATCCCCCTTACTTTTGTTTGGCAAAACAACGTTTGCCAGGTCAGATAGTTAGAATTATTATTTACTTACAATATTTTTGTGTTTTCCAGGAGGTCTAGGCCCAATGAACATTCCCATCATCAGTGACAAGTCTCACAAGATCTCACGAGATTATGGAGTACTCGATGAGGAGACTGGCATTCCATTCAGAGGACTTTTCATCATTGATGATAAACAGAATCTAAGACAGATCACTGTTAATGACTTGCCTGTTGGAAGGTATGTACACAAGAAATATTATCATAATATTCTCTAACAGAAAGGAGTTTTTCAAATAACAATTTATTCACATGACAATGGTTTATAAAGTCTAAGAAACAATAATATTAAAGGATTTTAACTTGAAAACAGTTAGAATGCTGGGTAATGTTGTCTAGGTAATAAATAGTATTGTCAAATCCGCAAGAACGCCGCTGAATGCAGACTGAAATGAATCGTTAGTTGACCTATGGAGGCCTATAATATTCAAATAACGAATGAAGAAAGGAGGCTTATGATAGATGAAATATTTATTCCATGCATATTATTCATGTCTAAAATCATTAAATGATTGTGAAAAATTATTGTTGAAGTTGCATAAATACTATTTTCTATTTCAGATCTGTTGAGGAAACTCTCCGTCTAGTTCAGGCTTTCCAATTCACTGATAAGCACGGTGAAGTGTGCCCAGCCAACTGGCAACCCGGCTCCAAGACCATCAAACCTGACACCAAAGCCGCAAAAGAATACTTCGATGATGCCAACTAATTCCATCTAGCGTTAAACACGTTAAACAATGATATTACAAGCGAGTTTGTCTCTTCGAACATAGATGGCGCTGTTAATATTTTGTACTGCGCCATCTCTTGTTGAAATTAGTAACTTGTGTACATACATAGATGGCACTAATTCTCAAATCTAAGTTTCTAAATGTTTACGAATTTCATACATAGATAGAGCTATTTGTAAATTCTTGCAATATCATTTTTTATCATTCTATTTAGTACACTTATTTCGTAAGGGAAATGTATTCATGATAAAATTATTATATAGAATTGTATGCGTTGAATCGTATCATATCGTGAATACTTTCATACTTTTACATGCATTTCGTCGATAGCGTTTAGCTACATATACGGTTGAATCTCGCCTGTTCACACTTATACAGTACATTTCTTCTAGAACATTACTGATTGTTTTAAAAGTCGATGAACACGTAATTTCAAAGGTGATCCTATGTTATTGTACTTTAGAATCGAGGCTGTAATAAAACTAAGTTAAATAAATTTATTGTTTTATTCTGTGTCATCTACACTCGCGAGCAAAAGTTTGGAATCACTTACTTGGAATTGATTCCGCGCGATCTTGAATACTAAGTAACTACTATAGAATAATAAAAATGGTACCATTTTAAGGGTTCAACTGTTAACTTTAAATTGATACCAAATTCATTAAAATCACATCAGTATTTAAAAAAGGAAAAAGGAGTTAGGAAAACAAGGAAACATGGAAAAATAATGAATGAAGAAAACAAAAAATAATTATGAAAAAATTTATTTGGCCCCACAGATAAAGAATAAGTTCTGTGTTTGGCCCTAAAATTACATTTCAATATTTTGTGTTTCCTCCCCTAGCCCTAATAACAGCTCGAAGGCGATTTTTCATTGACCTAATCAGCTTCTAGATTGATTCTTGCGGGATACCTTCCCACTCTATTAAAGCCGTTTTCAGCTCGTCCACACTTGAAGGAGCAGGCTTTCTGGAACGAACCCTCTTCAGTTCATCCCACACGTGCTCAATGTCTCACGTCTCTGCGAAATAGCATGTTCAGCATAATGAAAAGGTTGCCGGCGCTCCTTAATCCTTATTTTGCTTATGGAATATAGATTTACTTGCATTCTGGAGGAGACATATCACATTGATCACCAATGGATTAGTAAGTTATTCGCACACATGGGCAGAAATGTGACAAACAAGATTGGACACTATTTAAGAATTGGACACTATTTAATACTTTGCGTACGAATATGATAGTGATTTATTTCTCATGAAAAATTAAATTCTGACTACGACCATAACCGCACATAACATCACTGTTGCGAGAACTTATCTGTATCTAATATTATAAGCGGACGAGTTTGTCTGAACGCGCTAATCTCGGGAACCACTGGGCCGATTTGAAAAATTCTTTCACTGTTAGATAGGGCATTTATCAAGGAAGGCTTTTTATCACGCTACGACCAGTAGAAGCGAAACAGTAGTGAAAAATGTTGCAAAAACGGGGAAAATTTTTTCAACTCCACGCGGATGGACTCACGGGCAACAGCTAGTCTATTGTAAATATCCGCACGTGTTTCGCCTATAAAAGAGGCATCCATTATTATGTCGGTAACAAGCTCTGATAACATTCAGAACTGCCAATTGTTTATATGAAACAATAATTTATATTAGCGTAAACATTACTAGTACTAGTTTAAAGTGTTCGTTTTAAGTAGGTATCAAATTTCAATTAGTTTTACCGACTGAAGTATGGCTCGCTTTCTACAAGCTACAAGGCAGTTTATAAATCTATATAATCACAACAGAAAAAGAGGTCATAAATAAAATATACAATCGATCGATGGTTGGGTGTGCTGTGTGCACGCTGCTGCACTAATCTTCTGTCTCAGTAACTTGTAACTAACTTCACGGTGTCGATTTTAGGAGACGATCTGTGAATTAAAACTTTAAAAACGACTCAGTATTCCATATTCGTCAACATGATTTTATGTCTGCGAAGGGAAAAAGATGCGCAACGGGTATGTATAAAAACTAAATTAGACATATAATTTCAAGTTGAAGAGTATTGAAGGTCTATATGAATATCTCTCGCTTCACTCTCTAGCATAACAACGGCAACGTCCCACTGTTGGGCACGGGTCTCCTCCACTTTGGGAGGCACTCTGGTCAACTGTGCCGCGTTATGATTTCAAGATTTCTGTCTCTCACAAAGGATGTTATTTGATAACAATATTCCATAAATTGCTCTTACAGCTTCCTCGGGAGGAAAAAGGGGTGATGACACTCGTATTCTTAATCCAACACCACACGGACAACGGACGCTGTAATAGCATCGTTAAATAATTATACCTGTATATGTATTGTTATACTTGGTCAATGGTAATAATAGTCTAAAAAAAATTACAAAACAAGATTGAGAGCTATTGCTTAGCTCTGCATAGAAAACTATATAGACATATTCAATGCAAACAAAATTGTTTGCTTAGCTCGGATATTATTTCAGTCATTGCGATGCGATTATTGCGATTCCTAATTCATTCTGATTTTAATTGCCAAGAAGGGAACACGTCTCTCCGAATAAAAAAAAGTAAATCTAATTTAAATTCAAATTTGGAATTATGAGTGGCCAAATCGATTACAGTGCAACAAATTCAGTAAGTTTTTTTTATTATAATCTGTGAAGAATTGCAATAAGCTTTTATTTTGTTTCTGACGATAAACGCGTCGCTACATGTTAACTACTTGAACTAAATGTGTGTTTTACTTTTATCGATAGTACCTATTTCACGTTAGTTTAGTCAATATTTACATATTAAAATGAAATAGGTAGGTATATTCGTTATACTGAGCCTACGATTTAACAATATTAGTGCTAAGGGCCTACTTTTTTAAATACCCGCATAATTAAATTGTAAAATTAATTGTTAAAATCAAGGCCATTAAATGAATTGCAGTTTTATTTATTGGTTTATTGTATGTATTGGTTGCTATTTTCATTATTTCAAGTGTTCAATTCTTAATATTGGTGCAGTTAACCATTTAAAACATTTTATCATCTAGTTACCTCCATTTTTCTTTTAACACGCTATTGTGGCGTTTGTTATGACCACAGATTATGATCTTGAAATAAACGCTACCAAGGAGTACAGACCTAATAATTAGCATTGTATTTAATGTGTTATCATAATCAATCTCATAAGCACTTTTAAAAGTAAATATAATACCGGAGTTTGATAATAATTTAGACTATCAGATTTAGTTTAGTTATTATCCTTTGCTCCAAGCTAATTTTGTGCTAATGTTTCGAATACCATACCTACCAGAATGCGGATTTACTACTGCTATTTATTTTTGTAAATACATATAAATCCCACCATTATCTACTCAAATAATAGTCTTGTGCATAAAACGAACCTGCGACCTCGTAAAAAGTAATCTTTTAGTTTAGACCTGTGGTTTAGACGAATTACTATATCATAACCAGCATCATATTTGTTTGTACTAGGACTTATAATAACAAACTTGAATATAATTTATTCCCAGGTATCATCGAGGTCTATCGATCAGTGTTGGTCACTACCAAGCGCCTTATCCAACATAAAAGATACGAATCAAAAAATGTTCACTGCAACGAGACAAACTGCTAGTTTTGAGAACTGTAAGTTTTTATTCCTTTTGCCCGCGACTCCGTTCACTCGGAATTTAGAAAATTTCCCCCGTTTTCGCAACATTTTTCACTAATGCTTCGCTCCTATTGGTTGCAGCGTGATGTTATATAACCAATACCCTTCGTCGTTAAATGAATTATCTAACACTGAAAGAACTTTTAAAATCGTTTAGTAGTTCCTGAGATTAGCGCGTGCAAACAAACAAACTCTTTAGCCTTATAATATTAGTAAATATGTAGACAGATTAAAGGGTCTTTACTCCATTTACTTTACAAGTACCTTGACTAAATTAGGGATCTTTTTAATTGGCTTATTTCAAGCGTGTTTTTGGGTTTTGTACTAAAGGTTACAACGGGACTTTAATAACTGTTTTTTTTTTCTCCGTTTTGTCCTGCTAGGCCATGATGGTGCCCTGAGCTTTACCATGACACTTTAATAACTGATGATGAAATGATGATGATGATGTATTTCTATGTTTTTTTTCCTTGTGGTAACGGACGTACAATTGTCATCACCCCGATTTTTTTTTAATTAGCTGTAAGAGCTAAGGGATGTCATTTGCTTATATATACATCCTCTGTGAGAGAAATAAATCTTGAAACTAAATCCTATTCCAACACGTCTCGTCAGTGCGGCGCGGTGAAAACACGTGGAATTAGTAAAATTATGTAATGATGAGCTTATATGAAAATACATTTTTTTATGTTGCCACTATAATAAAATTTAGAACAGCCAAATTTTAGCACATAAACGACTATAATTTATAATAGCTAAAGTAGGTAAAGTTTTGATTTCAATAAGTAAATGTTTAAGTGGGTATGCAACAATCGTTTTAAATGTCATCATCATAAATATAAAAAATCTAAAAATAATTATACAGTGGTGGCTGGCAAGTGTACCCTGGGAGACATAATGAAGGAGTTCCGTTTGAACGGCTCTGAATCTGATTATACACCAGCTGATGATGATCGGGTTTGGGGACCACAAACTGGTGAGTGATTGTTTTGTATATCTTTTAAGACGAGAGGGATTTGTATATCTTTTAAGATGGGAGGATATTTTATATTGTTCTGTGGATCAATGTGGAAGGAATTAAGAGTAGAGGAAGACTAAAGAAAAGATGGATTGAATAAGTGATAAAAGAAAAAAAGATCGTGACACCATAGCATAGTTACAAAATGGTTGAATCAATTTTGATTTTCGTTCTTAGTATTTATCTATTTATATTGATATTATAATTTGACTTATAATAATTATTTATTATTACCCAAGGTCTGACTGGTATGGGTCCTACTAGCGCGTATCTTCGTCAGAAGTCTTGGCCCGAACCGGACCTCTCACCAATCCAGCGTTTACCTAAACCTACTGACTGGCTTCCTCCAACCGAGGAGTTTGCTCCTAACACATCTACTCCTATTCAAGGTAATATACACTGGAAAAATATAATTATGTACCTTAGTGTTTGTGAATCTTAGAGTATTTAGATATAGATCTTTCTATGTGTTTATAAATAAATTGTAAGAATGTAGTGCAAGTATTCTGTTCTTCTTTAGTGGCCCATATGTGACTATCATAAGTTAATGTAAGTATTTATTAGTAAAAATAAAGCACTTTTGGAGGTAATGGTACCAATTCTACATGCATAACTAAACTTACTTAAGAAAATTGACGACGTCGATAGCACATTGCTATGTTAGTTGAACTTTCTTATTAACTCTGTATTACAGCTTAAGGGCCTACATCAATATTATCGTCGACATGTACCTATTAACACAGCTAGTAGGTATAGAAAATGAAGAATTAGGGATATTTTTTTGTTTACTCAAAATCTACTAAATATATATAATTCTGTAAATATATATTTAATTCTGATTTACGTGTTTCTATATATAATAGTTACTTATGTTTTTAAAGTTATTTCATTAGTTAATACGCGATAATAAACCGACAAATGAAAAAAATAAAAAATGAGAGAGGTTGTTTCGCTAAGATTTTCTATCGAGGAAACTTTTTTCAATCGCGTTGCTGAGTTTATGCGATCCTAGATCATATATTGAAAAAACATATACTTAAAAATTAGAGCTCTAGCCATTCAATCTAAAGAAACATTGAAAACTTCCTACGTAGAAAAATGCACGAAGCTATTTTGGTATCCTCTTAATAATTTTAATTACTATAAATGAAAAAGCCGATTAATAAAAATACACCATAGTTGTTTTTATTTTAGTAAAGTTAAGTTTTTGACGCATTATTTTGTAAATTTTTTTACATTAGATTTCAATATTTTTTTATGTTATCTAATGTCCTAATTTATTTCGAATTATTTGTTTATTTACTTCACAGATTATAAACTGATGGTTCTATTTTTTTTTCAGAAGTGAATGCGTTTGATTTATTGGCAGAACAGCAGAGGAATGTACTGAATACTCTGCCTAATTCAGTGTTGTTCTATTTGTTGCACGAACTGGAAATGTCTCGCGAAGGATACAAACGAGGCAAGGGGAAACTTTACAATGTGAGATCAATTTCTAATACTTTTTGCTATTTATATTAAAGCGCTAAAATTTTTTAGATATTTGTTAGGGGTAGTAAGAGAAAATAGTACTTGGTAGTACTATTTTCTCTATAAGTGAAAAGCTATTTTAGTATGGTATACTAAAATAGCTTTTTCACTTATAGGAAACTATAGTTTCTGAGTGCACTACAGGCTATTAAAATACATTGTCTATTATGTCATTCCAAATTTGAGGCGTCGTAAATCGCCAAGAACGTACGCGAGTTAAAAAGCCACTGAATTCTTCGAATATTTGTTAAAAGAAAGATAAATAAGCCCGTTAGTCAAATCAAAATGCTAGTTTGAAACACATACATTCATACATTTTAGCCTAGCTAAGTCGTACTTCATAGAATAATGACATTTTATATGATGTATAGCTAAAGTGACCATTTTTTCTGTGACTCAAAACGGGACATCGGTTAGTAGGTACTTAAATTAAAATTAAATAAAAAAACAACACTTTTTAAGTTATTTATTCACAAAAGGCTTGTGTCATAAAAATGTTAGGTGTAATTATATTTATCAGAAGAACAAATTTGCTTTAATATATACTCTGGACATGTTTTTTTTAAATATTAATCTTCATTATCAACATCGCCTTTAAAACTGATACCTGTAGTTGACTCAGACGTCCACAATTTGTTCATTACGGAAAATACTCTTTCTACTGGAGTTCGGTTTTCGAAAACGGGACAATTTTGTGTCCCAGAGGTAGTTTCGGGGACACCGGGACTCGTAGTTGTAAAAAGGGACAGTCCCGTTTAAAACGGGACATCTGGTCACATTATGTACCTATAGCCTGTATCACATAGGTATGTAAGTGGTTTCAAGCCGATTGAGTGATGTAGCTATAGACACTGCATCTGGTTTCTAAGTGGGTTGAAATATTTTTCCAAGGATTTTTGGTGCTTGACTACATTCCACCTGATGAAAAGTGGTAATGTAGCGTGTCTTGTTGGAGCCCCGTTTAAAAATTTTTTTGGGGGCCCTTATGAAGGATAAAGATTATATTAAAATCTATATATATATTTAAATTTCTGAAATAATAAAAATTTGGAAAGTTATTATAAATTTTTTCTTACGCACGTCGGGAGCCCCTCTGGCCCGGGGGCCCCGTATAGTTGATACGGCTGATACGGTGGTAGCTACGCCCCTGAATGTAGCCTTGAATGATGAAGTGCAACAAATGTGTAAGAAGCACTCCGCAATATTTGTCCCCAGGTATATCAAGAATGTCGTTTCTGCAAGAACAATGGTGAGCGTGAGTCCTACTATCGCTCGCACTCATTGAAAGACTTATCAGGTCGTGTTGTATGTCCTGTACTCCGTGCATATGTATGTGCTCGATGTGGGGCTAGAGGGGATTATGCACATACTGCTAAATACTGTCCGCTAACTACTGCTCAAGGTATGTGATCTCTCATTCTCTCTCTCTTTCTTTCTCTAGCCCAAGAAGATAGGACTCTACTTCAGACAAATTCACAATTTAGGTAGTGGGATCAGGGATATTGTGTCCCCTTACTCAAGGTATATGATTTCTCGTTCTCTGTTTCTCTCTCACTCTGTCTTTCTTTCTCTAGCCCATTAGCATCTGGCTCTACTTCAGACAAATTCACAAATTAGGTATTTGCGTCAGGTATATTGTTACTAGGTAGTATTCCCGAGCGCCGCGCCGAAAGGGACAAATGAAATCGTTGAAAAAATGGACGTTTCGTACACCGTTGTTTTATCCTTGAGTCCTTTTAACGGCCCACTTTAGGTACGGACCTCCTTTACTTTAGGAGAGGCTATTTGGTCTAGGTTCAACGCCGCGCTGACCAGGCGTAGACTTTAGTTTTAAGATTTCCATTTCTTGGTTGACTCTTACAGCATCATAAGGAGGAAGTGAGGTCCACATGGACAAGAATATCATTGGGCAGCACTTATCCCAGCACTTAAGGTCAATACACAACAAGCCTTCTATCATACTCATATCTTTACTCTTCTCCCATTCAGATCCATATACTTAAAACATTTTTTTTAATACCCAGCAAGCAACAGCTTAAAAAGAAAAAACAATGTAAGCGCTATTTAATATTTCAGAGCGTGTAAATTGCACTGCTATGATGCGCAGTGTTAGAATGGCTTCTGGTCGCAGACGCAAATATCTTTCAGCGACATCTGATGGCTCTGGCGATAGCTTCATGGTATTCGGCGATACAACGCCATCTTTTATTTCAGATGCAACCACTTACAGTTCTTATGCGGCCGTGCCATTGGAACCAAAATGGGCTGCACTCGAACAAAAACTAATGTTGTAAATCAATAATAAACTTTAATATTTTCATAACTTTAAATAAATTGACATTTATTTAATTACAATCGTTATAAAATATTGAAGTATTTTTCTTATTAGTTGATTCGGTTACCGATAGCTGGCGTTGTAATCAAATCTATGCGCTAGCATTTTTTTTCTGTTTTACTATGAACATTGACTGATAGTTTGTAATATTGACTTATTAAATCGTGTAGTTATTACATTATTTGTATTGCTTTATTTTCTGATAGACATACAGTTAATAAATACAGTATTTCTGCAGTTATTATAATAATTAATCAATTTGTGTGTATTTTCTCCTAAAATCAAAATTAAATGTACAATGGCGCCGAATTATTTTGCAATTGGCGCCAAATTTAAACTAAACATTATTTACCATTAAATCTAATTTTTATTAGATTATGACTAGTATTATCTTGAAATAATCATTATATTAGTTTTATGGTCTAAATGACTGAATATTATACACAAATGTATTACATGCGGATATTTTAATAATAATGATCAATTTAGTTATTGAATTATGCATTTTCTGTATCAATGATAAATATTGATAAATAAAATGTTAATAAATAGAATTATTTGAACTGTGAATTAAATGTAATATTTAAAAAACCGCTAAATGTTATTAAATTTAATTTTCGTAAATTATTTTTCTCTGTACTTACTTTTTTTTAAATATTAAACCGTGACTGTGTTGAACTTTTTTTAAGTTTCTTGACTAATCTGCACTCATTAAATTCCGTTATATTTATAGAGTAATAAATTCATAAACTGGTCTGAATAAAATAACATATCTAAGGCATTTAATATCTAGTAGAATAAGTTTGTTGTAATTTTGTATAAATTATTCAGCTTATTTTGTGACCCGAATTTCAGAATTAATTAAACATATTTTGTTAAAAATACAATTTAAAATTGTCCGCATGTGTTTTTTTTAATCTTCTATGTTTTGACCTGTCTATAGATTATGCGACATCTTGTCATAACTTTTTAATTTATAAAATGGTTGATTCCATAGAGAATTTTCTATGATTTATTTCTTTTAGAGAAATCTATTTTATGTTGATTGTTTTTTTAAGATGATTATTTATGTTACACTCTGCTTGTAAGAGTATTTAATCAGTTTTTTTTTAATTTATGGTGGTGGGAATCTTGTGTGTGCGTTGGAATAAAAAGTATTAAATAAACTTTTGTTTTTTTCTTTTATCTACCTATCTAACTTTGTTAATCCTCGCTTGCGTAATATTTTTTTTTGTATAAATCCGAATTATTTGGTAATTTCTCTCCAGCCTATTTACGTCCCACTGTTGGGCATGGGCCTCCTCCACGTTGGAGGGATTATTGTCTACTGTGCCGCGCTGACCAGGCGTACTTGCACAGAGTTTATTTTCGAGATTCAGTCTCAAAAAATATTCAGGATTTTCAAGCGTGTTTTTTAGTTTTTGAACTAAGTAAATTTTTTATCCGTCACCACACGGAGAATATTTTTTTAACAATACTATTTGGTAATTTATCAATTGCTAACTACTACAGCTGCAGTTTCATTGTCATTTAGTAGCTATGAAAGGAAATATATGGTTATGTCGTATTTAGAACCTGTCACTTGAACAATTTGTATGTTAGAAGTTATATAATATATATACCTACATAAAACTTTTATAAGTTATATTCAGCACAGTGCGAGCGCGCGCATCCGATAAAATCGTGATTACCTAACTTCATGATGTTGGTTTTTTCTGACAATGGTACCGATTCTACATGGACAACTTAACTTTAAAATGAAAATTGAAACACAATTCAGCAATGTTAACATAACTTTTTAATTATAAAATCTGTATAATATATACATACTAACGATTTTAATTAATAAAAATGTGCACAACGAAATATTCAATTAATCAAAATACGCCATTTTTTCATTTTTCATTTTTAGTTAAGTTTAGTTGTTCTTTTAGAATTGGTACCTACTTGTGCCCACATAGTATGAAAAAATATTATTGTCTCTAATATGCGAAAAAACGTGCAACTTCCAAAATACATGCGAAATGAGGACGTGTTTGGAAAATTTTGGCAACAAAAATTGGTAAGTATAATTTTGTTATACATAAACAATTTGTGTTCTAGATTGTTCTTATCAATATGCAGACCTGAATGTTGCGATTGGTTACTGCAAATGTAAACCATTGTAAGAAGTTTGTTGTTTTTATTAGCATTTGTAACAAGCTATTCGGCATTTTCCTTATTTTTGTTTTCGCAACAATTATCTAGTCAATTATTTGCTATTATAATAGCCCGTTGTAGTTCATAAGACGTTACACGGCCCCCCAGTAAAATGCAGATCATTTATGATTGTTGATGTCCTCAAGATGGATAGAAGCAACTGGACGCAGCCAGGGGGCATAAAACCTAGCGTTGTGGATGGCTTAGCAGGTAGCCTCATAGATGTATGGACAGATGTAGCTTTTGCGTATATACGACAATAGTTTACTGTGTCAAAACATGTTTTTGTGTTAGTTCGGTACTTATTTACTCCTTAGATATCAATTTTATCAATGTGAGAAAAGCTCTGTCTGTCGCTCATTTACGGAAAAACTACGGAACCGAATTGTTATGTTTCAAAATTTAACGCAAACGAAGTTCCGGGCAACAGTTAGTAGGTGTTTACTAAGATATCGTCATTAGTTTATAGGATCTGTCAATATTAAAACATTCGTTGATATTATAATCTGAATAGCAAATAACTAAACGTAAGGTATGGTAATGTAGCTTATCTGAGATGGTAAATCAGAGTGGCCTACAAATTGTCCTGAAAACTAGTACCAGAGGCGGTGTTGTCTTCTAATGGATATACTAAAGTAGGTATTAACGCAGTAGCTAAATCTAACAGTGAATTGTTTAAATATGTGTCGGATAAGAGTACAAGTGTCACCACCCCATTTCCTGTAAAATTGTACACAGATTTAGAATCGATTGTAAAATAAAAAAAACTACTCGTTACATTATATTTCATAAGTTTTGCTAGAAATAGTAGTAAATGGTAGCTTTCCCAATAGTGATCGCGAAGGCTGAACTATATTATTATATATTTTATAGTTTATTACGACTTTGTTTTATTGAAGTAAATAGTTTTATAAGTTTAAAGATAGCAAGTATTAGCAAGTGTTGGAACTATAAAAGTTGTTTAATACTTTTTCTGCTAATTAAATTGCCTTTAACGCAACATGCGCAACGTGCAGGTTTCATTTCGAAGATATATTTTACTTATATTTAATTATCTTGCATTTTTAGCTTCTTTTGTATCTATAGAACTATTTATTAATTTAAGTGTCCATGTAATCTTTGAACGTAGTTTTCAATCTCTTTGAAGTATCTACTAAAAAAGTAAAGTAAGTAACTAAGAATGTAGGTCCTGTACTAAAAAATTTTAAAACGTTTTATCAAATTTGGTGCCGTCGTTCAGAAGTTACGTGCATACAGATTGCAGCCATCTGTTTTAGGATTTTGTATAAAAAGATATGGGATCACTTTAGTGTCCTTATGTCTCTCTGTCTGTTTATGTACAGAATATATAACTAATTTTATAAAGCTTTCTTCGAGGAATAGGGTGACGACACACGCATTGTAAGTACGTCACCATAGATACGTTATCTCAAATGATAGTAAAAGTTGTTTGAAGTATGTCAAATGGCAACTAAACATTTGAACGAAAAATAAACATAATTCTATTCAAACAAGTCGCACGGTACATCACTACGTTATTCTGGTCAAGTGTGAACCGAAACCTAGAAAAAAAACACAGACTAAATTAAATTTTAACCTTTAGTTTTTAAAGTTGAATTTTTATAGACACAAACGAAATATCGCATACCGTTTTTAATTCATTGATCATTCGTCTCCAACGCTTTAATCGACCTTAAAATCAAAATAACAAGTCATACTTTCCTTTACAATTTATTCGTTAAAGAAATTTGAATCTTAATACTTGTAGATAAAATTTAAGTTTATTGTAACTGTAGTGTCCAAAATATCTAGGTTCCAATCCGGTTGATTTAGGAATGTATGTCGCGGAAGTAGGCTGCGAAGAGTTGAGGTGAAAGGGGCGAGACGGGGAGGAAAGTGTAGGGGGGGGGGTGTGCTAAGATTATGCACATCTGTATAAAGGAGACCATTCAAGATGATGGATTGAGGCTTCTACTAGTATACGTCCGTTATTTAATAAACTTTTTGCACTTTAAATTTGCACATAACATTTAACGACGTTATCTGCCTTAGTACCTTCTTAAATACAGAAAAAACATGTACATAGTTTAAAACGTAATTAACACGCTTTTATGGTCTTCGTTAGTATCTATCAAATTATGTATTAATCTATGAAACGGAATCTTTAAAAGTGACATTCGCCCACTTGCAAAAGTAGGATTGATCTGATATTTTGCAAATGACAATGGTTTGCTTTAATGAATTTGTAATTGAGTAGGGACCTGCTTCCTTTCTTATTAATTTAAAATTATAGTTTTTAAGGCTTTATTTTGAACCATCAAATAATAACAATGATCATGACTCAACACAACGAATAACAACCTTCGCAGTCTATTAGTGAATGGTCTACTTTATTACATCTATATTAAGACCGGCGTCTGTTAAAATTGGCACACTTTGACTACTAAGTTTAAGTATTTACTTTTAAACATTAATTTCATGAGTAATAACAATTTTATTGTACATCGTCATTTCGGAGCAAATATAGAAAGTAAGATAGATATCTTTACTTATTTATAACAACTAGCTGATCCCGCAAACGTTGTTTAGCCATACAAATGTCGGAGGTGGACCACCGTTAACATTTAGGGGTATGAAAAATAGATGTTGTCCTATTCTCAGACCTAACGGATATGTACACAAAATTTCGCAAAAATCGGTCGAGCCATTTCGGAGGAGTATAATTACAAACACAGTGACAGGAGAATTTTATATTTAAGAAGACACTATTTTTGTATGTAAATCCCTGTGTAAGCTTATATCTTCCAAACTACGCAACGGATTTAGATGCGGTTTTTTTAAATGATAGAGTGGTTCTAAAGGATGGCTTTTTTGTGTGGTTTGGTTTCTAAATTCCACCCGTATCAAGTCGCGAGCAACAGCAAGTTTTTGTTATAAATATGGTTTTTATAATGAAGTTTGTTCTGGCACACTGCGTCATTAACTGGACAATTAAAAAACCGGCCAAATACGAATTGGATTTACACATGAAGGGTTCTGTACCGTTATTATCTCTACTAATATTATAAAGCTGAAGAGTTTGTTTGTTTGTTTGTTTGAACGCGCTAATCTCAGGAACCACTCGTCCGATTTGAAAAATTCTTTGAGTGTTGGATAGCATATTTACCGAGGAAAGCTATATATCATCACGCTGCAACCAGTAGGAGCGAAACAGTAGTGACAGGAAAGATTTTCTAAATTGAACGCGTACGAAGTCGCGGGCAGCAGCTATCATATTATTATATTAGTAATTCTGACGGGCGTCGTGGTCTAGTGGTTCAGATAACGGACTGCCGTTCACGAGGTTCGATTCCCGCTCGAGACAATCGTTTGTGATATTTATATATTGTCATACAAATGTTTGTCCTGCGTCTGGGTGTTTCTATGTATTATAAGTATGTATTTACAAAAGAAAAGTAGTTTATGTATTATATCCGTATTCTGGTACCCATAACACAAGCATATAAGCTTAGCTTGGGACCACAGGACGTTGTGTGAAATGTACATGAATATTTATTTATTTTATTTATTACTAGCTGTTGCCCGCGACTTCGTACGCGTGAAATTTAGAAATCAATCCTTAACAAACAGAAGTTTTCTCTTCTACTCAATAGATGGCGTTGTACGTTTTTTAAATCGCGGTATCGTTTCGTTCGACACATTAACACTTAAGCTCGTCAAAATTGTAATAGTCATCATCCGGATTTCGCATTTATAAATTAGTAAGGATAAGGATGTACTGTGAAATGATAAGTTCTCAACCTATTACTGTTCTAGTGACACAGCCTGGTGACAGAAGGATGGAATGACTGATGGACAGTGAAATCTAAGTAATAAAGTCCAGTTTTATCTTTTGTTATGAAATCCTAAAAAAACTAACACGAGCGTAAGGACTTCATCATCCCTTAGCTCTTACAATATCAATGGTCATGGGCTGGTGAAAAGTAAACTCTCACGGTGTTATTCATAATGAATTATCGGAGGTTATACGGAGATTTTATCGGAGAGATAATATACGTTTTGGCGTAAAAAGACTATTATGAATAACAAGTTTTGACAATTTTCGTGAACCGATTTTATCGATCTTTTAAACCTCCGATAAGTCATTATGAATAAGACCATCAGTATTTACCACACAACGAGTTTCGCCTTTACAAAGCAAAGGTCATGAGCTCATCTATAACAAATATAATAACAATTTACTTACTAACCTACTAGAGTAATGGTCGGCCATATTTTTATTTCAAACAGTAAAGTTAGTATGAATAGTTTTTATCGCACTAAAATTATTCGTACATATTATTCGTATTTATTTTATATTACTCGTTATTTTTAACCGACTTAAAAAAAGAGGAGGTTCTCAATTCGTCTGTATGTTTTTTTTTGACGAGCTTCGTGGTCTAGCTTATCATGTAACGGACTACCGTTTATGACGTCGCGGGTTCGATTACCGGACGGGACAATCATTAATTGTGTGATATTTATAAAATGTTATACTGCGTCTGGGTGTTTACTAAGTATTATAAGTATATTTAGGGAATTCATTTAACAAATTCAATATCATCCCCACGCACTGCCAATAAAAGGCTGCCAATATTTGGTTTAAGATCCTAAATAATATATTATTTACAATAAAAAAGTAGTTGATGTAGTATATCCGTATTTTGGTACCCATAACACAAGCTTAGCTTAAGACAGAGGACGTTGTGTGAAACGCCCATGAAAATTTATTTAAAACATATCTGACTCATTTATTTAGAACATTTTTTACGGATTCTTTACATTTACGAGTATTTCGAACTTTGAGAAATTAATTTAATTTGCATTTAGAAAAACTGTTTCCTAGAAAACTAGTATTATTTAAATACATACTTCATTTATTTATCACAGTCGAGTAGTAAAGTATGCGTAATCCGCAAACTGGCCTACATAGAGCCTAAACAATAGTTACAATGATATCCACCCTGCACATTACATTGTTAGCAGCATAACGGTATCAATTAGTCAGTTGCTACTGTTGTAGCCTATAGCCTAAGGCTAGCCCACTTCTGGGCGTGGGAAGTATACAACAGATGATCAGTTTTGAATATATTAAGATGAAAATCTATCTAAATTATGTGTCAAAGAGATAGCTCTGTGTCAACAATGGTGCTGTTATGATAAAATATGATTATTTATCATCATTGTTTATAAATTATGAGGCTGTGTTCTTTCAGGTGTAAGTTTCTAAAGCCCTCAATTGAAATATACTTTTAAACGAGAGTTTATCGCTATCCCAACCAACAGTCATCACCATACATATATACATCTTCTCAGCCCATTAAATTGGGCACAAGCCTTCTCCATTTCGAGGGTGTTTAATGGTCAACTATAACGCTGATCAAGCGTAGAGACATTGAAGAAAAAAGAAAATAAATTTTATTTTTAACATGAACATAAGACTAAAACAAAGTGAAACAACAAACATTGCGTTTAGTTTCGAGTTTTTCGTTACCTACTGTTGATGTCAACTGCTAATAATACCTCTAAGCTGGGTCTTACAGCACCCTGTGGAAAGAAATTGACGGGCTTTGTGATCTAGTGATTCATGTAACAGACTGCGGTTTACTAGTTTCGGGGTTCGATTCCCGCACGGTGCAACTATTTGTGTGATATTTAATAAATGTCTGTACTGCATCTGGGTGTTTCTATGTATTATAACTTATAAGTAGGTTATATAGTATATGGTGGAATGGTACAAAAAAAAGTATATAAATTATGTAGTATATCCGTATCTGGTACTCACAAGCATATAAATATATCATGCTTTGGGATTGGAGGACGCTGGATATAAAATAAATATTAATATAAAAAAATGAAGAAATATAAAAAAAAATGCGGTAGTAACACATAATATTATATTCTTATTTCGTCACCACTCTTGAATAGCGTCGTATTGATGCCAAATAATTAATTATCCATACCAAGACCAAAGCAGAGGAAGTCTAAGCCCTATATTAGTAAGATCAATACGGGCTGATATGAAACAAATTGCCCAACTTATAGTTCACGCTCATACAATATAATCACATACATATTAATAGACAGTGTCATAAGATGTATGGGAAGGTGGGCGGTGCCTCATTTAACTATTGACCCCGATATCAGTACTTGTTGCTTATATTTGCTTGCTGCTACGATAGTTGTGTACCAACAAAAATGAATAATAAATAAGCCTATACCATGTGCTTAAATAATCTCATTTTTGGAGGAGTGTTTGATGTGCAGCTAAACTTGGTAATGGTAGCATTTCTACGTGCTAAAAACTTAACTAAAGTTAATTAAAAAATTAAAATTGATGTTGTCAATATATCTATTACTGGATAGTTCTTTGTACACATTCATGTTAATTAAAATCTTTAATCTATGATGCACAGTTTTTATAAAAACAAAGTTCAGTTGACATTGCAATTTTTATTTTTTAGTTAAGTTTAGTTTTGTGCGACGAATTGGTACCATTATCTCTTCTTCTTTCTACCCTTAACTCAATTTATTTAGGGTCAACGTAGCACGTATTTTTCTCCTGAGCTCTCTTGTCAACCGTCACGTTTTTATAGATCTCATGAAAAATGTAATGTTCTCCTGCGTGTTGCAGCCTACTTTACTGAGTCCTTTTAATAAATGCATCAGTTTTAAATTTAGATATGTCCTAAATTAGTTACTCAACCTATAGATCTTCGCCTACACAAGCCCTTCCCCCTCTAGACATTGGTTGCGTCCGCGCATTGAGAGAAATGGCATGACCTTGTTTCTTGACCTACTGCCAAGGCGACGTCGCGGGCAAGCACCGATACGCACACATAGACAACTCTTGTTAAAACTTTAGTTTTGCGAGATTCTCTTTAGAAGAAGATGCATAGACACTCTTGTTGACATCTCTTCTTGAGACAGAGATTTTTAGGTAACGGAATTTTTACAGATGATTTTCATCGCATGTATAACTTGTACAAGTATAACTTGTGTGGGACACTTATTAAAGCCGATGACAATGGATCAAAAACGGTATGATGATGATGTCTTCTGACTAATATCTTTGAAGAAAGCTAGATTTTTAGGGTCTATTTTAAGCGAGGAGTGTATCTTTTCGTTTATACATAAATATATCATGAGCATGGAAGAGTATCTTTACAGCAGTCTGCTAACTACTATTGCACAACTAGACCTTTCCTTCCATAAGTGATTATAAGGAAAATTTCGAATTAATTGTTTCTAATGCAAATGAAACATACAAATAAATAGTGTAAGTGAAACCGGACATAAACAATTGGCAAGAACAACTAACGCCGACAAAGACTTCCACGTACTACACATACGAACTAGTCAGCTGTTCAATGCATAATAACACCTAGGCACATTAGATATCCTAGTCACAAGCTATAGTGTATAAAATCTAGACTCCTGCGCACGTGTTTACATATATGTGTGTGTTTATGTTACTATGATAGTTATACCTGTGTTTGTTTCAATGCAGATGCAGGAAAATGATCTTGAATGATTTTTTTGTGTTACAAATTTATAATATATGTGACTTCGTACTTCTTCATTTATACCTTTCTCGTGGGCCACTCTATCGAATAAATAACACATCAAGATTCGTTACGTAGTTTTGAAGATTTAAAATCACATAGGGACATACATACAAAAATTTTACTTTGCTTTGTAATAAGCAAAGATTATAATGATACACTTGTATTTTTAATCCGTGACCACATGAACACGTGTATATACAAATATGTCAATACATAATTATGTGTATTCTTAATTAGTCTGGCTGTCCGTATAAATAGAGAACATTACATATGTAGGTATAATTTATAGATAGATAGATAGATTAACTCTTTATTGTAAACTTTACAAGAAACGGAAACAGAAAAGTACAAATGGCGGCTTATCACATAAATTCATCTCTTCCAGGCAACCATGGGATGGAAAGTTAGGGGCTTAAATAAACAAATAAATAAATGTATACTGTGTCTTAGGTTCATTCCGACCTACATTAAGTATGATAAATATAATACAATGACCATAAATTAAACTGCATTTATACAGGGTGTCCCAGAACTCAACGTCAAGCCGAAACGGGGTGACAGGATAGATCATAACCATCACGAGAAAAATCAGAAAAAAAATCTATCCCATGCAGTTTGGAAATTATGGGCATTTTAAGAAAAACCTAGAAATTTGGTCTAACTGTACCATTTTTCGGTTATTGTGGTTAATTTTTATTATTTTTGGTCATTTAAACTTTGGAACCGTAACCCTAAATAACATCTCGAGAATCACAGTCTAAAATAATGACACAATTACCCCAAGTTTCCTAGAATTTAGACTATTTGTTAAACTATGAATTTAAAATTTTCAAACTTTGTCGACTTTGAAACACCCTCCTTTAAAAAAAATGTACTAGAGTGCCTTGGCAAGTGCCATTAAGAGTTGGCGCATTTAATCAGGATTGTAAAATGGTACAATACTTGTAAGTTTCGTACTAAAAAAAACGAGTAAAAAATAAAAACCTCAAGTAACCCGATTTTTGCTAACCCATTTTACTCAGTTAAAATGTTTTTTATTCGCACAAGCCCTTGGTAGGTTCTTTATTTTACGGTAAAATGATGAGAGATATGGATAGTGGACATGTTTGCCATGAGCGAGCGAGACAGATAGTGACGCCACTTTTACCAAAGCAACAAAATACTAATAAAATAATGAAAAATGTTGACCTTGTTTTGTTTAGGTTTATTGGAATAAAAGTCAGATTTGAAAATAACATTTTTTATTAAAACAAATGTTCAAATTGTTTACCATCAGCTTCAACACACGCCCTACATCTTCTTAAAAAAGATCTACTTATTAGCCGGGCATATCCTCGAGAGTTGATGTCCTCAGCAGCTTGAGAAATTCGTTCACGCAGCTCGGCTACGCTCTCAATGGGCTTAGAATAAACTTTTTCTTTGAGAACGCCCCAATAAAAAAAATCCAGGGGATTTAAATCTGGGGAACGGGCTGGCCACGAGATAGTGCCTGAACGTCCAATCCACCTTCCCGGATATTCTTGGTCAAGGAAATCTCTTACTTGCACTGCGTAATGCGCTGGGCAGCCATCTTGTTGATACCACATGTGGCAACGATCTGTTAGTGGTACGTCCTCTAACAAACTTGGTAAATTTTCTCGTAAAAAATTTAGGTAATTCGTGCCATTCAAATTCTCAGGCAGCTCAAAAGGCCCAACTATTTTGCCGTTTAAAATTCCTGTCCACAGGTTAACTTTAAAGCGATATTGGGATCGGTCTTCTCGCATTAAATGTGGATTCTCCACATGCCACTCATGAAAATTGTGTAAGTTTATGTAGCCATCTTTTTTAAATGTAGATTCATCTGACCAGAGAATTTTTTGGATGAATTGGGGATTTTCATTATGCCTCTGTAGCATTGTTCTACAAAATGAAATCCTTTCAGGATAATCTCGAGGGAGAAGACTTTGAACTCGTTGTACGTGAAATGGATGCATTTCAGCTCTTTGTAAAATACGATGTGCTGTGCTTTTGGGTATTCCCGTTCTTTCTTCAATTCCACGAACGGAAATACTTGGGTCATCTGCGACCTCTTCCAACACTTCTTCTTCGTAAGGAAAGCGAGGTCTACCTCCAGCCCGTATTTGATTCGGGAAATGGCCGTCCTCTGTGAGTGAATGGTGCACATTAACAAACACGCGGTGATCCGGATAGCGCTCTAAATTTGGATATCTTTCACGATAAAGTCTAGCGGCGGCACTTGCGTTGCATCTGCATTCCCCATAAATGAGATGCATGTTCGCATATTCTTGTGAAGTGTAGCGCGTAGGCATAGTGATGAGAAGGATGTCAACACAAAAGTCCAATTCCAAAAGAGAGAAGCCAAAGTTGCCGGTATGTAATCAACAAGTCCAATTCACAAAAATCCAAGTCCAAAAAGAAAAGCCAAAGTTGTCAGTACTAAATTAACACAAGCGAATACGGAAAGGTGCGCAGTAGACGAATGAGCGAAATGTACTAACTGGTGTCAGACTGGCAGCGTAGCTATTTGCTTGGTATGGCGTCTGTATCTGTTTCATTCGCACTCGTTTAAACGATGCATCTCCGTCTCACTGCGTGGCGTCACTATCTGTCTCGCTCGCTCATGGCAAACATGTCCACTATCCATCTCTCTCATCATTTTGCCGTAAAATAAAGAACCTACCAAGGGCTTGTGCGAATAAAAAACATTTTTCCTGAGTAAAATGGGTTAGCAAAAATCGGGTTACTTGAGGTTTTTATTTTTTACTCGTTTTTTTTAGTACGAAACTTACAAGTATTGTACCATTTTACAATCCTGATTAAATGCGCCAACTCTTAATGGCACTTGCCAAGGCACTCTAGTACATTTTTTTTAAAGGAGGGTGTTTCAAAGTCGACAAAGTTTGAAAATTTTAAATTCATAGTTTAACAAATAGTCTAAATTCTAGGAAACTTGGGGTAATTGTGTCATTATTTTAGACTGTGATTCTCGAGATGTTATTTAGGGTTACGGTTCCAAAGTTTAAATGACCAAAAATAATAAAAATTAACCACAATAACCGAAAAATGGTACAGTTAGACCAAATTTCTAGGTTTTTCTTAAAATGCCCATAATTTTCAAACTGCATGGGATAGATTTTTTTTCTGATTTTTCTCGTGATGGTTATGATCTATCCTGTCACCCCGTTTCGGCTTGACGTTGAGTTCTGGGACACCCTGTATACGCCTTACAAAATAATGACAGAAATATTGTACCTAGATATTTTTTTTGGTAAAATCCATGTAAAGTTATGCGAAGGTAGTTGTTCCGTTTGTAATACCGTTGTTTGGTCTCATGTTACGTAGGTGATGAGTATGGTCTGATAACTTGTGATGAAGCCAGTATGATGTAAAATGTACCGGTATTTGTTGTCCATTGTTTAGACAAAATTATCGACATTGTTGTTATTGAGGACAGATGACGTTATATCTTTTTATATTTTTGGAAATTGTCAGAATTTCGGTAACAATTTTTAGCTTTGATATTCGAAGGAACTGCTTCGTATTACCTGTTCTAAAACGGTGGTCCTAGAATATTGTAATCCACTTACGTTCCCGTGGGCGCGGATTCTGTCTCCATTTAAATTAGGAGTGTGACGAAAGCAATAGATAGATATAATTATATCCAAAATCTGGTGCTATGTTGAAAGAGATCAATGTCCAACGGAATGAAGAAGGTTGTCGATGATGGAGTTATGTTTCTGTTTGAGCTAGTTTCCTAATAAGAAAACCATAAAACACACATTTGTTACGTATACACGTTCCCAGTAGATCATCGATGACCAGGTGGTTTATCGTTGTGGCAAATACAAAACTGCTGATGACAATACCAAGAAGACACTACAGCCGGTTGATAAGAGACCCTCTCTTCACATAGCATCGTTCTTTGGTCGATCGCCGAACAATTGATTATAGGTTAGAATAAGTATATTTAAAAAAGTAATTTAAAAATTAAAAATGTAGCTTTAGTTTCCGTAAATGGGTTTTATTTTGTGTACAAATTTCCAATCTCTGCCTACCCCGTTAAGAATGAAGTATGTTGTTACTAACCTGTTGAATATAATGCAGTTATGCCGTTGTACCATTAACATTTAGTTGTAACTGTGTCATAGAGAGTGAATGTGTGCTTGGACAGTTTTTGTGCGGACTTTTACTTACGCCTATGCCCCCCCCCCTCCTCTACACCCCGACGTGCGTAGGGGGTAGGTATATAGAACAAATTATGTAAATTAAATTGCAAAAACTGTATTTAAATATTAGGATCTAATTGATCTATTTAAATATTAAGATCTTGATATAAAATAATTAAGCAGAAAATGAAAGAAAAAGAAAACTAGTTAGAAATTATTTTAATTTTCCATAGTAAACAATGTTTTTATAATACAACTAGCTGTTGCCCGCGACTCTGCACGCGTAGTGTTGAGTAAACTTTCTCGCTTTTGCAAACATTTTTCACTACTGCTTCGCTCCTGTTGGTCGAAACATTATGTTATATAGCCTAAAGCCTTCTTAAATAAATTTACTATTGAACACTGAAAGAATTTTTCAGGTCGGACCAGTGGTTGCCGAGATTAGCGCGTTCAAACAAACAAACAAACTCTTCAGCTTTATAATATTAAGTATAGAAGCATAGATAACTCGTTAGAACTTCACAAGCCCCTATGTCAAACTGCATTGTGTATGTAAAAGGACTCATCATAGCTGAGCGTGTGGCGGATACAAGCGGCACTATCTGGGTCACTGGCACACTTTCACACATAACCCCCCTCTCTTTTACTCCCCTCCCCCCGCGCAGGTATACTAGACGCAGCTTCCAAACGGAAACGCTTAAGGTCGCACGGTCAAGGTTATAGTGCATGCTATATATTAGTTAAATCTTTGTATTCAGTATCTTTGTATACTACCAAGTTCGATTACCATTTAAAGCAAAAATATTTGTTAAATATTTTCGTGAATTTCATATACACAGGCTTTTTATATATTAACGGGTCTCGTTGTCTAGTGGTTCATGTAACGGACTGCCGATCACGAAGTGACGGGTTCGATTCCCACTCGGGACAATCATTTATTGATATTTATAATTGTTATACAAATGTTTTTACTGCGTCTGGGTGTTTCTATGTATTAGAAGTATGTATTTACAAAACAAAAGTAGTATAAATGTATTATATTCGTGTTCTAGTACACATAACACAAACATTTAAACTTACCTAGGGACTAGAGGACGTTGTGTGAAATGTCTATGAATATATTTATTTATATTAGACACTAGCAGTGCCCGCGACTTCGTACGCGTGGAATTAAGAAACGAAAAATTAAATGAACTAACAATAACGCCATTTTACAGCTAATTAGTAAATCGTCAGTGTGGTTCTCTTTTCTTGCACAGTTCTAAAGAAGTAACACACATGGCCCAATGTCATTTTAGTAAATGATATCTCAGAGCTTCATAATGCCTTTTTAGGTCTTTGTACAAACCCTTATACTCTCAATACGGTGTCCGTCTGTCTGTCTATCCACTCGTTAATCTTTTTTTTACTCAGCCACGGCTGAAGTTGTTAATTTGAAACTTATACCAAATGTAGATCTATGCGGTCCCTTGCTGCAAAAGATACAATCAATAATTTAGATCTACGCATTCAGAAGATATAACCGAACTACAGCCATTTTTGAGTATTTTCCACTTTCGCTAGGGAATCAAAATTTACAGGTTACTTCCCACTATCCTAGAGACTTGAAATTTGGCATGGTCCAAAATGAATAAATAAAAATACTTCATTATATTAAAGCGTATATAAATAAGAATTTTCCACACAATGTCCTATAGTCCCAAGGTAAGCTTTATATGCTTGTGTTATGGGTACCAGAATACGGATAGAATACATAATTTACTTTTCTTTTGTAAATACATACTTATAATACATAGTAAACACCCACCCTTATAATACCATAAACATGGCTCTTAATTTTTTTATCCGTGAGGACATATAACTCGCTTGCTGATGAATATTTCTTTTTTATTCATATTGATTGAGAAGCTGTTGGTTTGAAATAAATAAATCTCATAAATAAATGAAAAATTAGAATATTTTGTTGTTCTATCTTTATCTTTTAAAGTTTAAGCAGCGTAAGCAAAATAGTTAACTCTTTTAGTTGATTTTTTTCAGAAAAATCCAAATATTTTACGGAACCCTAATTTTTCCAAAATAAAATCTAGCCTATTTTAAGCGCAGATAATGTAGCTTTCAAATGGTGAATGAATTTTAAAAAACGGTCTAGCAGTTTTTGAGCCTATTGACCATACGCCGACGCCGACACCGACGCCACTGTCGATGCCAACACCTATAAAACTAACTCAGCACCGATACGTCGGGGTTTGAGCAACGTAACGTCCATACGCCGGAGGCGTCGGCGAAGCCGGCGCCGACGACGACGCCGACGCCGAAGCCGATGCCGACGACGACGCCGACGCCGAAGCCGACGCCGACGACGACGCCGACGCCGAAGCCGACGCCGACGACGACGCCGAAGCCGCCGCCGACGCCGACGCCGACGCCGACGTCGTCGCCTGCGTCGCTGTAGATGCCAACGCCTATAAAAACCAACTCAGCACCAATACGTCGGGATTTGAGCAGCGTAACGACCATACGCCGACGCCGACGCCGATGCCAACACCTATATAAACCAACTCAGCATCGATAAGTCGGAATTTGAGCAACGTAACGACCATACGCCGACGCAGTCGACGACGCCGACGCCGCTGTCGATGCCAACACCTATAAAAACCAACTTAGCGCCGATACGTCGGGATTTGAGCAACGTAACGACCATACGACGGAGGCGTTGGCGAAGCCGGCGCCGACGACGACGCCGAAGCCGACGCCGACGCCGACGTCGTCGCCTGCGTCGCTGTAGATGCCAACGCCTATAAAAACCAACTCAGCACCAATACGTCGGGATTTGAGCAGCGTAACGACCATATGCCGACGATGACGCCGGCGCCTATAAAGACCAACTCAATACTGATCCGTCGGGGATTGAGCAGCGTAACAACCTGTACAATACTGACTTTTACACACACTAAGACGCCGTGACACGTGGTATCTTTATAAATTATTGCATATGTGTTAATCTGATATGTAAGCTATATTATTGCAAAGTTTCACGAAAATCCATCCGTCTTTACGTGAAAGAACAACAAACATCCTTACATTCATACATCCAACCATACATCGAAACAATGGAGTATAGATAGATGACCGGGGAAACGTTCTCGTTGCTCAGCGAACAGTTTAACTTTATTTTATCACGCGTAATTCTTTTTTCGTCATATCTCCGAAGATATTCATTTAAATTGCATACTGTAAAGAGCAGTTATTATCTATATTAAATGCGTAAGCTAACTAAGGTATTTAATTTGATAAAAAATGTTACTATATACACATAAATAGCTTTTGAAAACATCCTATTGAATTTGATAATTTTGTTGACGTTCTTATGGGTACAGCGGGTTTTCCTTAAAAGATAGACATATGGCCTTGCGGACTTTTTTAAAGATCTATAGGTAACAAACAATTTCTCCATACATTACTTTGTTGTAACTCACATGGATAAGGCAGCGTTTTCATTTAAAGCTCGCGCGCGTGACTTTTTTCCCCGTTTCTTGCAACATTTTACACTGATGCTTCGCTTCTATTCGTTGCAGCGTGATGTTATATAGCCTATAGCCTTCCTCGATAAATGTACTATCCAACACTGAAAGAATTTTTCAAATCGGACCAGCGGTTCCTGAGATTACCGCGTTTAAACAAACAAACAAACAAACAAACTCTTTCGGTTTATAATATTAGTATAGATTTAATAATGTGCGTAAATTTAATCATGTTTGGATCGTAGCAGATGGCTCTCTATAGTCTCTGCCTACCCCCATGGGAAAAAGGCGTGATGTTATGATGATGATGATAAATTAAATTGTTGTGGAAAAAGTTATTACCACAAGCGGGATCATATTTTCCACTAAAATTTTACTTATTAAGTAAAAACATAGTCAATTGCAAAATTAATAAATTACTTTATATTAGACATGTTATATAATATGTTACCGGCTATCACTCACTTTTATGGGAGTGACGATTGATGATGAAGATGAGCATCGGATATGCTTGAAACCTGGGACGCCATCAATGATCCTAACTGTGTGTGTCAGCGGATAACGTATCTTTACTTATTATATAACAAAATCCTTATTTTTGTATGTATGTTCCTATATGAGCTTATATCTACAAAACTACGCAACGGATACTGATGCGTTTTCTTTTCATAGATGTAGAGGATAACTTTGTATAATTTTTTACGAAGTTGATAGATTTTTATATTCATGCAATTTCTTATAACCACTCGTCTCAAATAGGTCGTATTGGAAAACTGTTTGTGTAAAATAACTATGATGTACATCACGCAGGGGGGGTCCCACAAATTGTCATATATTTTCCTGTTCATTTGGAGAAAGTGAAGAAATTAATTAATATACACATAATTAATAGATAAACCCTAATTCTAATGTTAAAATAATTCACAAAGTTAATTTTTACTGTTAATTCAAGGTGTTTTACAGTATAGATATAATTTTGTGATTGTAATTTTCTATTTTTTTATTTAAAATCGAATAATTTAATGATAAACAGCTGTTGATTACGACACAACGTTTTCTTACGTTATAGGTAAATGATTATTTATGTGAAAAATTCTAATTTATCGATATTAAAACAATATGAATCAATAATTAATTATTATTGTTAATTAAGCTAATTGGAATTCCGTATCTGAAAGGTAACCAATCTATAGTAATATATACTAACTAGCTGACCCGGCAAACGTTGTTTTGCCATACTAAAAAAAAAAGTTTGAAAAATAGATGTTGGCCGATTCTCAGACCTACTGAGTATGTATGTAAAATTTGAGAAGAATCGGTCAAGCCGTTTCGGAGGAGTACGGTAACTAACACTGTAACAGTGTTAGTTACCGTAGAGTTTGTTTGTTTTAAGCTCATTTAATCTCAGAAACCAATGATTCAATTTAAAAAATTCTTTCAGTGTTAAATTGTACATTCAAGGAAGGTTTTAGACTATATAATATCACGCTGCGACCTATAGAAGCGAAGAATTTGTGAAAAATGTTGCAAATGCGGGAAATAAAGGGAAGGTTTAATCGGTGACAAAATATATGGGGATCTAAAATTCCACGCGTTCGGAGTAGCGGGCATCAGCTAGTTATAATATTTATACAGAAAACATGCACACGCAGCACAAATATTTGTGAAAAATCTAAATATCACATAGCGTCACACACAGACAGCCGTCCGTTACATAAACCATTAGACCATGAGGTCCGTCAAACACTAAGTGTAATGAATGAGTCCTATTATTTTATATTCCACAATCAATCGTTATATGCAGATGTTCGCCTGAATACAGATGTCGCCACCATATTTTCATCCTAAGGTTGTGTAAGAGCTAGCTAAGAAATATTGTAGTTACATATTAACTTTAGCCTTTCAGAGAAGAAAATATTGAGATAAAACCAACACACTTTTCTTTTCTCTTTTTTGTTTAATAGTTACGGAACCCTTAGTTTGCGTGTCGGTCTAAAATTGATTAGCAATTTTTAATTAAATGAAGTAAAAAATTCTAAACTTTCTTTACTGTAGGTACGAATTAATGGCACATTAACATCTGTTGACGGTTTCTGCTGTGTGCCATTTTAGAAAATAAGATTGCAGATGCAAAATATAATTATATTATGTTAATTTAAATGAAAAAGTTTATAAAAATTAATAATTATTAATTTTTATTTGAAAAAGATTAAATTTCCGAAATAGGAACTGGTAAACATAGGTACATCACTTATATGTATGTACATAGTTATTACAAAAAGTAATTAAACTAATATAATACGATTTATAATTTGAAACATGTTCTTTTTATTTACGATGTTATTCTTCTTTCTATTTATTTTTCAAGCCTCGTGGTTGAGTGGTTTATGTAACGGACTGCTGATCAAGAGGTCGCGGGTTCGATTCCCGCTCGGGACAATCATTTGTGTGATTTTTCTAATTGCCATACAAATGTTTGTACTGTGTCTGGGTGTTTCTATGTATTATGTATGTATTATTACAAAAGAAAAGTAGTGTATGTATTCTATCCGTATTCTGGTACTCATAAAACAAGCATATAAGCTTAGCTTGGGACCGGGGGACGTTGTGTGAAATGTCCGTGAATATTTATTTATTATTATTTATTTATTTTATTTATATTTTGGTTTCACAAAATATTGCGTTAATATTAGGTTCTTTTTTTATTTTTTTATTTATGAATTTTACAAAATATACAGTAAATATTACATAAAATAGCAACAAAAAACCACTAAGGTTTAAACCTATACTATTGAGAGTCTAAATTATAAAATAACATAATAAATAAGGTAACAACAATTCAATAACTCTAATCCCTCATTCACAACATAAAAAATAGGTACATGATTACGACAATAATTCATAGCATTATATTGGTGTGTTATATATTACTCAAGAAATAATGTTTTAGTTTCTTTATAATATTTCTAACCGACAAACAGTTACATAATTCTGAGGGTAGGCTATTTATCAATCTAGGAACGATATAGGCGGCAATATTTGGCGGTATATTTGTCTTGTTTTTTTTTTGTATTATATTAAACATTCATGACATTACACACAACGTCCTCTGGTCCCAAGCTAAACTTAAATGCCTATGTTATAGGTACCAAAATACAGCTACATACAACTTTTCTTTTATAAATACATACTTATAATACATAGAAAACACCCAGACGCAGTACAAACATTTGTATGACATTTATAAATATCACACAAGTGATTGTACTGTGCGGGAATCGAACCCGTGACCTCGAGAACGGCAGTCCATTACATGAAACACCAAACCACGAGGCCCGTCAAACTACATAACAGTAACCACTTTAATTTGTCACGTGATTTATACAAATAAGGCAATCGCGAGCATATCGCGGCCATTCACATCGCAATTATTCATAATTACTACCGAAATCTTGGATCGCCGCAAAGGTCATGTGGTACAAATCATAAGCAGAGCGATTTACATATACAGATCATCATATTTTCTTCGCAGCATCGACTATAGAGTGCTCGGTCACTATATCGTTTCCTAACCCTGGTAACTTTTTTTATACTACTACTAGCTGTTTCCCGCGACATTGTACGCGTGAAATTTAAAAATTAAAACTTAACAAACAGAAGTTTCCTAGTCCACTCGATAGATGGCGTTGTACAGTTTTTTATATCACACTATGGTTTCGTTACACACATTAACACTTAAGCTAGCCTAAGTTTTGTTACATCATCAACTGAATTTCACAATTATAATTTAGTAAGGAAGGTGGCGAAGAAGCGTACGGCACGCTTGATGGTAAGCGGTTACCGGTTAGCGGTATAAGCTACCTAACCTATACACCTCTGCAACACCAGGAGTACCTACCATTTGCCCGTCGCCGACCCAGCAGGGATCTCTCTCTACACTCCTTTTTTGAAGAATCCTATGTTGTAATCCAATGGGAAGATCTTGGCAGAAAATGCACTAGTTATTCTAGGATATTTTGCTAAAATGCGGGTCTGCTCGTATTAGCATTGTAGCAAAGAAGGTTCACTAATTCGTGTTCTCTAGTCAATTAATATCCCATAATTGAGCACATCCATGTCGGAAGAATATTTCGTCTACTATTCCACGCTGGTTAGACATGTTGGCATAGGCTTTTATGTTGAAGTTTCCTTCTCTCACAGAAGTTATTCTCCATTTATATTCCCTTTGGTGATTCTTAAAACACCCTGGGGAGGTAGGTATCTTATATGCTTAACCACCACATGAACACTTTATGTTCACTTGTTTAATAATTATAATTATGTTACTTCTCATACTTACGCAATAACAAATCGGTTATAACTTGCACTGTGTCATGTCGTGGAACAAGTTCAAGTATGAAGGGCGCGCGACGCACGCGCATATTCGCATTTCACTTGAACTTGCAAAAGGTTATCGTGGCATTTGCAAATGTTACAGCCTCTATGTTTACGGTGGGAATCCGTACTCATGTAAATATTTACAGATTTATTTATGTGAAATTAGTAAGCCAACATTATATTAATTTTACGAAATAGTTGAGTAAAGAAGCCAAAGAAATGTGTTTAATCCTAACAGATGGCGCTCTATAGGCTACCGTGGGGAAAAAGGGAGTGGTAAGAAGGGGATGGTACGTTATATTGCAGATAGTCTTTTAAGGCTGCAAATAAACGTTTTGTATGAATATCTTTTTGTCCACCAATATTAGATATTGTACACTTTGTTGTCGATAATATTTTAAATCTTTTTTGTTTTTCCTTTCTCCAGCGCATTAACGTTGCACTAATGTGCACGGGAGTCCTCCACTTTGGGAGAGATTAAGAGAAAGATGAAAGAAGTATTTTCAATATTGCTTATTATTTTGTTTCGACTCAAAATTTTACAGCACAGAAAGTAGTTGTATTAAGAAGAACATACTAAGCGCGTTGAAGTCTTTCCTAAAGCGACGATATCTTAATCTTAGTTTGCAAGCTGCTTATAGTTTGAAACTGGAATTATTTTGTCACAATTCATCAGGATGACTTTTATTTAATTATTTTATGATGAATAAATTCAAATAATTACGTTTACTTACCTATGGTAATATTCCATAACAATAACCAATGTACTGTGCGGAATCCGAACCCCGTCTTCATGAATGACAGTCAGTTACACTACCGTACCATGAGCTAAGAAGCATTGCCTTTTATTGGTTGGCCATGACGGTTATTAGATGATTACTCATATTTTGCGTGACTATCTAGAATTTTCTCATTCTAAATTTGAGGCAATCATTTTTATATGAACAGATATTATGTTGTGAAGGATCACTTGATAAGTCCATTTGATCCTTTATCAAATAAAACCATTTTTTACGGATTTAGACGCATATATTTGTTATTAAATTTTAGCCCGACGTTTCGGAGACTGCAGTCACCATGGTTACGGATGACACGCGTCTAAATCCGTAAAAAGTGGTTTTATTTGAACAAATGAGTCGCGCAAGTGTTAGAAAATATTATACCTCTTTATCACTTTATGTCCATACCTCCAAATCCTAGAACATACCTACACAACGGTCTGTTGCTATCGTTGATGCAGAATTCTTGTCACGTCTTGCAAACAATACGACCAGCGCGTTTGTATTTCAGAACCGTGTGTTTGAACTTGGCATATTTTATTAAATGAAATCTGAACTATACTATACCTGAGTTTAATTAAGCGACGTTAAAGATTCTAAGACTAAATGCTATTCAAATGAACTGTTTATTTGTAATGGTTCTGTTTACTGCATCTATGTTTTATAATAATGTATTTTTAAAAGAAAAGTAGTATAAGTATTCTATCCGTATTCTGGTACTCATAACACAAGCATATATGAGCTTGCTTGGGACTAGAGGACGCTGTGTGAAATGTCCATGAATATTTATTTTTTTATAGTTCTCCCTGGCCTTGTTGTATCTATGGAGGCTTTACCTTTATTATTATTGAAACCGCTACAGATTTCACGGAGAGCTTTCAGCAGGATATAAATATTACGCTTAACGAATGTCTGAAGTTGCCTTGAATGCTCTAGAACTGGACCTAATGTTGCTTACAGACCCACAATGGGCGCGTATCTAGTTTCTTACAGCACCATGATCACGTGTAATCATGAAGTTTAAAGTCTTATTTTTATAGCATTCCTTACCTGATTTTGACACGGATATTTGAAAAGGAATAGTTACAAGGGAGAAAAGAGTACATCAGATTCTTTATCATACGGACATGTAAACATTATTTTAATTGTTATAAAACTTATTTGACATAAATGTTCCAAGTTCATGTAGTTAGTATGCGAGTAGTAGTTTGCGAGCGTCGTCGGTGAAATCAAGCCGTAAGTGGGTTGGTGAAAGAATCTCTCCGACTTGCACTCGTACAGTCAGCAACAGCGCGACCTTGAATTTTTATATTTTTATTTGGACAAAATTTCTGTTTAAAATGCCCTGTAAATATAAACTTGTACTTACTGGTGACATATATTACTGTTGATAATTTTCCTCATTTATTCTCCATGTTTATTTTACTTTTTAATTATGTAGATATAATTATACCTGAACTAAACTTTAGCGATAATTTGGATCCGTTTAAAATTTTATTAAAAACTGTATATAGAAGTATGAAAATGAACTTTTTGATTACTACTGCTGCTACTGCTACTACTACTACCCCTTCTTATTTCTCTATTATAGTAAAAAAATCAGAAAAATTGAGAAATAATTTCTTCATTATTTATTTGTCCACAACATTAAGTTTAATTATCTACAGAACCGATACTAATAAAATCATTACAAAAACTCATTAAAACTTTTGTAACATTTGTTATGGCAACCGTACTTCATAAATGTGTGGGTGAGGCGACACAACGACACACTTAAATATGCATGTGTGTGTGATATTCGCACAGGTTTTTTATGTGTTGGTGTGTGCGTTTTCTCTTGTGTGCCCTGTTAGTTTGTTGGCGCAAAAAGGTAATTCGTTTGTGTGCATTATGACAATTTTCACATCCGACTTTCTTCCGCTCGGGAAAATTACGTGTGTTGTGTGAACTTATCTTTAGCCAGATCTTTCTCTCGTAAGTTCACACCTTTGTTTGATCTTCGGATGTCTAATGTGACCTACTTATAAGGCCGTACTTATGTATTTTAGAAATTGTTTACTATTTTGTACAATTAATAGCGTTGTAAAAACGTTAAGATACGCACACAACTTTTATAACTACATATTGGGAAAAGTTAACTGGAAATATGAATGAACAAAATACATGTAAGATTTGCACGCGCATATTATAGTCAAGATAATATTCTTAAAATATATTAATCTGTACTTAAGTTTTATATTACAGACTAGCTGTTGCCTGCGATTCCAAACGCGTGGAATTTAGAAAATTTTCCCCGTTTTTGCAACATTTTTCACCAACGCTTCGCTCATATTGGTCGCAGCGTGATGTTAAAGCCTTCCTCGATAAATTTACTAAACAATACAAAAAAAAACTTCAATTCGAACCAGTAGTTCCTGAGATTAGCGCGTTGAAACAAACAAACTCTTCAGCTTTAGAATATCAGTAAAGATATAAATAATATATCAAAATAATAGCGAAATCTCTACTTAATACTTTTTATCCAAGGGCAATATTGAATAATATTAGGTTTTATACAAACTTGCCGTGATTTTCCCCCAGGACTACAGCATGGTTCTCTTTAAAAAGGGGGTAAAAAAAATTCTACTGGCTCTGCAATGCGCGTGTGATACCTCTGGTGTTGCACATAAGCCACGGTAATCGCTTACCATCAGGCGAGCCCTATACTTGTTGGTCACCCTTGTAGTATAAAAAACAAACTTACGCGAATACAAGAAAGAAACTGACTGCATTGAATGTCGTATTAGAGTAATCAATTTAAGTGTTAGAAGATTTATTTATATATGTCTGTAAAAAAATACATAGAAACGTGTTATTTTTAAATCTAATATATAAAATTCACGTGTCACAGTGTTAGTTACCGTACTCGTCCGAAACGGCTTGATCGATCTTTATGAAATTTTACATGCATATTCAGTAGGTCTGAGAATCGGCCAACATCTATTTTTCAAACAATTTTTTTTTGTATGGCAAAACAACGTTTGCCGGGACAGCTAGTTAGTATATAAATACACACCTTACCTCATGGGATTCTTCAAAGGTAGTAAAAAAATAAAGAAAGGTGAATCATTAACAAAAAATTCTTCGTTTATTTTTACATTAATTTACAATTTACTTAAAAAACTATTGAAAAAATAACTCTTGAAAATTAACATTCGTCACTTGACAATAACGTATAAATTGTGTTCACACTAATTTCATTATGATTAATAATTACAAAAGTTATATTCAAAAATAAATACTTAACGCTAATGATTTATTATTAAACTAACAAAAAAGGTACTTTTATTTTAATATCTATATACACACGTTATAAAAACGCGGCGGGCGAAACATTGCAGCGTTTATTTTTCGTTTTAAATAGGTAAAGTTATGTAAAGAAATATGTAAAGGGGTGTACATTTATATGTCAAATAAGTAATACATTTTCTATAATAATAAAAAATTTTTTTTAACTAATAGTCGAAATAATTATAAAAAGGCTAGTTATAATTTTTCATAACTAATCTCTATTATACTCGTAAATGGGAATTGGAAAGTGGTAAATATAAAATCACGATAAAAATAATCATTATAACATTTTCTTTAAAGCTGAATGCATTATTCTTATTACTTTATCGGAGAAAGTACCTACCTAATAAAATATCTAAAAATATAATATGTTATAATGTGATTCATGATATCAAATGAGCGATAAAATACCAATGATTGCATTCGAGATAGTTATATTCGTAAAATTTTATATTTTTTATAAAATTTAAATGAATTCGCATTTTATTATTGATATCGCAATATCGTTCTTTTTAATGTAGTTAAATCAAATACATTATTTATATTAAACTAATAAAATTAATGCCAGATAAAACTTTTGCCAGTCAACTTTTAATGTAAAATTTTAATCATTTTAGCTTAAAGTAATTTTTATATTGTATTTGCTAGCACCATTTATAATGATTATTATAAAAAAGTTATTACGCAAATAATAATATGTATGGTATATTTCACCAGCCCGTTTGAAATGTGTATAGTTTACTACTGGGCAAACCGCCCTCCTATGCTGACGAGCGTTTTAACGTCGAGCAGTCAGTAATCCTACGATAGTAGGTACCTAAGGGAATGTAAATTTATTACAGCTTATTATAGAAAATGAAAGATGATATTAGTCGATAGTGATAATGTTGGAATGTGTAAGATAAACTAAACTATAATGTTAAACACAGTCTTGGTATAGTGATGCTAAATGTGATACATGTGATGGTAATCTAAGTGATAAAAATGTTGATATCTTTGTGATATATAAGATCTAAATAAATGCAAAAAACACGTATATCTAATGATTGATAAATTGGTACAATGATTAAAATTACTTGAGAAAGAAAGTATACCTATTGGTTTTACATAATTTAAAATGTGATACAATGATTATTAACATTGCGATGAAAATGATAAATGAAATAAATATGTGATGATAATGATAATGACTAACTAAAACGTTTGAATGAATGAATGAATATTTTCTATAGTAAGCTACATGACATTGTTCAGAGAAACTAAAAATTTGATTTAATAAGTTGGATGATCTACCCCCACAAGAAAAGGCGTGATGCGTATGTATGATACACTTTTTATATGCTAGAAGAAAAAAATTGAGTATGAACCGAGTGATTTCTTAGCTCACTGCCCTTTTAACATATGCCGTAATACTAATTATTTTACAAACAATCTTGTGCAACAGCGGATTGGTATTATTAGTATGAATTTATTTTTTTCCGTCCGCTTCCCGGATACATAAGGTTCCGTTCGCGTGTGTTCATGTACCTACGGTGAAGTATAGGCAAGCTGATTGGCTGAACAACAATCAACAAACTCAATTAATTAATCATGATTATTAATTAATATTTCATACAAACTTCTTTTTTTTAATAAACATATCAGCCGCTTTATGGAGCATTTATCAGCTGTCTTTTGTCATCTAACATTTCATTCTATTTTTTTTTCAAATAACGAAAGGACACTGCTTTAATAATTCAAAATAAACTAAAGTAAGACAGAACGCATCTTTTGTGACCTTAGGAGCCACTCCGACTTTGCACCCATAACCCATAGACCTAAGTGGAATGCACTTCTTAGTATGTTTGAATTTTATATACCTTGGGTCTCTTATCCAAAGTGATGGAGAGGTATGATTAACGCATTTATGTGAAGTACAGAGATTATGAATGTGTGTAAGTACAGAGATGATCTTTGACGGAAATGTAGGGAGTGAATATGATGCACTGACCCCTAGTGATTGAGAAAAATAGCCGGGAATGTTGATGAATGATGAATTGACCTTTAATTGAATGATGCAATTTTCTTACCATAAAAATACTTAATTTTCTATAACTGCAAAATGAACTAGTATCAAATTTTAATGTGTTAAATTTAATTGTCATTGAAAAGAGAAAACTTTGTTAAATTGGTTGTTTTGCAATAATCCCTTTGAACGTAGTAAGTAAATCAATGGACTGTGATAGAGTCTCATTCGATTTTAATACAATATGTGTGATGAATTTTTCACAAAATAAATGATGAATTTAAATACAAATCTACTGTGATGATGGTGAACTGAAGTGAAAAGTGATAATGTGATTATGATTATGATATGCATTTTTGTGATTATGATATTATTATAACTATTCCATTTTTTATGTAATATGAATATTTTATAATAATGACGATGCAGTGTTAGTGATGTTGGTTTAGAATGCAATAAATGAATGCAAAAATGTATGATTTAATAAGTTTAAGTTAAAATGATCGAACTAGCGATAATTTGATAAGTAATTTCATTTGTATTGTCACTTGAAATTATATGTGGTCTTGATTTAAAATTGATATTATGTAAAATGCCACTGTGCCAAAATGCAATTATTGAGTGATGATTTATATAAACAAGATATGTTTTTGGAAATAAGAATGCAAATGACAAACATGAAATGATATGTACGTGATATTAAAATTATAATTATTATAAGTGATATGATGTGTGAAAGAATTTATCGTTACATGAGAATTTATCTTTATATAAGTATTTCATTTACGAATTTAAATTTATATTCGTATGAATATAAATTATTAAATAATTTGATGATGAAATTATTGGTGATTGATGACATGAACATTTTAATAAGAGTAATGGAATTTATTATTTTGTAAATTATACTAACTCCATTTTAATTTTTTTCATTTGATGACAGATCCATTTATGTAATATTTGCCCTACCCCTATCGGTTTCTCCAATTCTAGCATGAGCTTTTGAAATTTTGTATACAATAGTATACATGTTTAAAAAGTAGCTCATTCAAGGAAAACATGAACAGTCATTGAAAAAATGAAAAATTGAAAATAGTATACATACTTATAATTACTTGATGCGATTGTCATCAATTATTAAGTTTTGTATTCGGTGATATGTGACATAATGATAATAAAATTAAAAATCTTTGCAAGTTATCTATATGAGATATAGCAATAATAAAATAAAATAAGAGTATAAGTCGCAAAGATCTTTATTTATTTATATTTTGTGACTAAGACCTGAGTGATTTTGATGTCTGTGTCAAGTAAAATGTTAAGTTAAAGAGAAGAGTGATGGTTATACCTAAGCAAAAATTAAATGAAACTAAATAGAAAACTTACTTCTAAACAATATGAATATTATTTAAAATAATTATCCTTCGTATATTTGAAAGAGTATTTTATAAATATTAAGTACAAAACTTTTATTGGCAGTATTGTGTTAGCCTCGTTTGCTTTGTCATTCTCCCACTCTACAATTACGTAGTACCTCTATACACTAAAAAGAAAAACGAATAAACATCTGACTAAGAATAGGTAATCGAAGTAACCGTTCCAAATACATATTTAAATATATCGCCTAAAATTTCGCACACTTTTACCCTAGCTGGAGAAATCAAGCGTAAACATATTATATTGGAGCCGAAAGAAATAATAATACTAATTACAGAAATTAACCTAAAAAAAATTAACTGCTCATCGATAACCAGAAAACATTTGAAACTTATATCTAATATTATAATACAGAGAATATAAATCACTTAAAATTAGTCAACATTGCACTTGTCCTTAGGAATGTTATGCTAATGGGTTAAATATTAATGTCGAGCACACAAAACTACATTAGAAAACCTAAATTGATACATTGTCGCATTGCCGACCTTTCAATGCGACAGGATAAGTTTAGTGTCATTGTAAGGCATCCAACGTAGCTATGAGGCAGTTTTCAACGAAATAAATTTACAATAGCCTATGAGATTTAGCGCACTGCATCACGTTCTTTGTCACAAACATACTAATTTACAAACTACAGAAATGCTTTTTGAGCTAGACCTTATACACTTTCAGCTAGTCCCTGCCAATTCTCTTGTGGATCTGTTGGTGTTTGATCAAGTGCGCCTTCTGTCTGAACGCTTTCGCGCACACATCGCATCGGAATGGTTTTTCACCTGTGTGAGTTCTCAAGTGTACTTTTATGTTGGATTTATTCAAGAATCCTCTATTGCATATCCCACATCTATGAACCGGTTTCTCTTTACCTAGGAGTCCACTCAATTCTGCTGCAGTTGCAGATGGGAATGCGAGTGAGCTGCCGTGTAAGTTACCATTATTTTGTTTTGGTTTAACTCTAGATCTTTTAGGTTTCATCCCCGTTGACGATGTGGTAGTATGTGCATGAGAATACAGGAGCCTCTCTGGACTACACAACCCATCTGGTTTTAGACCTAGAGTGTAATGTGAAGCGTATCTACCATTGAGTAATCCACCAACTCCATCCGTAGTTGATACGGCGTTTCCAGGAGGTGAAGAAGTTGATATGACATCCATTCCATAACTTGTCGAGCTTGGTGATTCTTGTTTGACTGGTGGTCCGTTTTGCAGGCGATTTTGTAGAAGAGGCATGTAACCCTGTGTTAATAATGATTGGAGTGTCGATCCTGCTTGTCCCAAATTCTTTTGAAATAACTCATGACTCTTTGAGAACTCTTGCTTGCATTGAAAGTCAAGGCTCGAAGGATGATTCGAAGGTGCGGAAGGTGGAGAGTTTGCTATACCGAAGTCAAGATCTTGTGGTGTAATTTTGTCAGTAGATTGATTACAGGCTCCTGTGATCCATGCATCGATATCCATCCAACTGTCTCTGGAGTCATTTCTTTCCGGATCCTCGGGTTGTGATGGAACTGTTGTATCAGCTATAGCTGATCCAATAATAGCTGCTATCTCATCTATTGAGCTTAATTCATACATATGATGTTTATGTCCATCATCAAACATTTTTGCGGGAGGGGAGCAGGACGCAGCACAAGAGTCTGCGGCGTCCTGCCCCGAGGTTTCCGCAAAAGGTTTAGTGTCAGATGTTTCTAAAAAAGGTTTTACATCTTCTATTCCAGGTGTTTCCGCATCAGCAGCGCACGTTGAAGAAGATACAACGTCATGGTCAGCACCGTAGCCACTTTGCGTGGGGTAGTTGTTGTTTTCTTCGGGAAGACGTTGAGCGATTGCGTGGTAGTGATGGCCTGAGATGCCGTTGATGGAGAGGTGTCCGGTGTAGCCGGTGAAGGGGGGTAGAGGCTTTAGTTCAGCGAGGGGTGCCGGGGCAAGAAGTGAGTCAAGAAGTTCGTGACAGGAGGGCGGTGGGGGCGAGGCGTCCAGCTTGGGGTCGAGCCAGCAGCCACCCAGCATCAGCTCGTCGCCGGGGCTGCCCGCGCACTTCATCCCGCGCCTCACCGCTACGCCGGAGCCCAGGGACAGCCCACCACCTCCATACTTAGACGCCGCCACTCTGCTGCACTATCTGTAACAAACAAAACAACTGTAAGTGTCTATGTTTGAATTTAAACACACATGACCAACCAAACTCAATTATAAAAATTCTTCTTCTCCAGCCCATTTATGTCCCACTGTTGGGCACGGGCCTCCTTCACTTTGGGAGGGATTATGGTCTACTGTGCCGCGCTGACCAGGCGTGGTGCCACAGGGTTTATTTTCGAGTTTTCCGTCTCTCACAGAAGATGTTATCTGTATGCAATATCCCTAAGCTGACTTTTACAGCACCCTTGGGAGGAGATGGGGTGGTGACACTTGTATTCTTAATCTGTCACCACACGGACAATTATAAAAATTACGAGATTGGAAAAACAAAGTTTGAATCTTATAAATACATTAGCAGAGTATACAATTCAAAAGAACGTTCATTGTTTAGTCTTTATGGAACTTTAAATAATCTTCGTCATGTTTTCACAGGTAGCTTATATTACGAATAGATTTGTGAACTTTTTTATCAACGCTGACTATAATTTGTCGGTTAGTACTCGAGTATATGCAAGATGGTCATCGCTAAGTAATCGTTGTGTGTCCGTCACACTTGAATAACTAACAATGCTATAGTAACGTTCAATTCTATTTAATAAGTTAGCTACTAGTACGAGTTTAATTTTTCAAGACAAATCAATGAACATGTGATTAAAATTTTTTGTTTAGGAACATTTAATCTTTTTTATCTCACCGATTCATGTTACAAAAGTAAGTTATTGCGCCACATTATAAAAATTTTTGAAGATTTACTTTTTTTGGCAAATCAAAACAAATGATGAGAGTAAATTTTGGACACAATACCTAACATTTTGTTACATACGTAAGATAAAGCAAGGGATTTACTAAGGCGTTAAACTTTTTACGTGGGTGTACTTTTTAATATGAAATTTCCCAGTAAAATATTTATGAAATAGAAAGGAAACTCGTACTATACTGAAACAGATGTAAGTCTTTTATAGGTCAAAGATTAATGGCAGTATAAGTGCACTAATGTACTTTATAATTAATATGCGACTAGATTGCAATGCAAAGATATTCGTAGCACTCTGCACAGCCAATAATTACCGGTAGCCGCCAAACCTGACCGTGTTCCTGAGTTCGTGCATATGAAATAGCTATACATGTACAAGTACATTAAGAAATTATGTAGGTTATCTTTAAGAAAATATAATAAAGCTGAAGAGTTTTCTTGTTTGAACGCGCTAAACTCAGGAACTACTGCTCCGATTTGAAAAATTCTTTCGACGTTCTATAGTCCATTTATCGAGGAAGGCTATATAACATCGCGCTGCGAAAATAAAAGCAAAGCATTTGTGAAAAATGTTACAAAAAATTGAAAATTTTCTAAAACCTACATGTAGGTACAGAGTCGCAGGCGTTAGTCTTTAAGAAAATAGTGTGAGTAATAGCAATGTTTTTGTATTGTTTTGTAAGTAAGTTGTGAGTTGTAAGTTGGTTTTTATTAGGCATTATGAATTAAATGTTCTAAGCACCCCTAATTTTAGACAGTTAAACAGAAATCGCTTGCACATAAATAATTTTCACAACATTAAAAATATTAATGACAAAAAAATGCCGAATTGAACCCATGACAACACGCACAAGTTGGCTAACAACTGCACGCAATGAATTGCAATACGAAGAAAAAAAAAACTATTAAAATATAGATTTGTCTCGCTGCCAAGAGCATAGCCTTGAAGGCTTTTCGCAAAATATTGTAGACTGAATAAAAGGTATTGCAGTCGACCGGCCGTAGCGAGCTGTTGCAACTATCGATACAAAAAAACATGAATTACAAAGACTATTGCATATTGGACGTGACTACAACGAATAAACTAATAGTTTTATATTTTATTAGTTTGTAATATTTAATGTGACACGAAATATAGTACTTTGTGATGAAGATTAAATATGTGTGTCACAGTATCAAGTGTCGCAAAATATTGATTATGATGATATAGGAAAAATCATTTTCCATTTCAGAACAGAAGTAAATAAATTAAAGTTAGTTTGTGAAATAATTTGAAACGCAATAATGACAAAATTTTATTTTTTTATTATGGAGGACCAATATCTATGTAATTATTTTATCCCACCTGGGTTTTTTAGGTTTAGAAATGAAATGCCTGCTTCAAATTAGATATCCTATTTAGTTATTCCCATTATTATATTTTATAAATCCTGGACTTTTTACTAAAAAGATATTGTGGTATAAAGTACGACGTTAATCAACATCATAACATCACGCCTTTTCCCCATAGGGGTAGGCAGAGACTGTACAGCGCCATCTCCTACGATTCAAACATACTTTCTTGGCTTCATCCACACATCTGGTCATACATACCCGGCGGTTGTACTTTACTTATTATGAAATAAAATCGTTTGAGATGCGGTTTATATATTAGACAGAAGTGTTCAACAGGAAGTGTTATTTGTATAATTTATTAAAGTTTTTTTTATATTATTACGCGTACGAAGTTGCGGGCAACAGCTGACAGAAATGGAGCTAATTATTATTCGCAAAAATATAATTTATAGTCTGGTTCATTCATATCTATAGGATGTATAAACTAGCTCGTCGGAACTGCAAATCCGTTCGTACTAACATTGCCACTACCTATATTAAGGTACCGAAGTAATTAACCTACAAACGATAATTAATTATGTTGCGGAATTATCGATTATATACATTTGTAAATATTTTTAAATTGTTCATTAGTATTTTTAAACAAAATTGAGTCATATAACAATCATATTATTAGTTAAGTAGAAAATGATACGCTCATATTTTTCAATAAAATCTTTTGAGATTCAAGAAATTATGAGAGGAAATTTTTACACCCTCATCGCGTCACACAAAATTGTGACGTTAGTGACAATCATAGGAGACGTGTGTACAGCGTCACTCTGAAGTAAGTGCAGTATAGTGACAGTTACAAAAATAGCAATTACTAAATCTAATATCTTAATATATAAAATTCTCCTGTCACGGTATTTGTAATTATACTCCTCCGAAATGGCTCGACCGCTTTTCGTGAACTTTAGTGTACATATCCGTTAGGTCTGAGAATCAGACAACATCTATTGTTGATACTTTTTTTTTAGTTATAAGGGTTGTCCACACTTAACATTCTTATGGCGGAACAACGTTTGCTGGATCAGCTAGTAATCTTATGTATAAAATTCACGTGTCACAGTGTTAGTTAGCGTATTCCTCCGAAACGGCTTAACCGATTCTTATGAAATTTTGCATGCCAATTCAGTAACTCTGAGAATCGGTTACGGTCTATTTTTCAAACCCCTAAGTGATAAGGGTTGTCCACCCCTGATATTTTTATGGATAACAACGTTTGCTGGGTCAGCTATTAGTAAAGATAAAGTTTTGTGGAAATGAAATCCATGGGAACCCAATCCTCAACCACGTGCATCCATTAGGTATTATTACCGTCTATACACTGCACCACGAGCCCAATTGATAATAATAATATATTCATAGTGGGCGTGAATTCATCTTTTTCTGCAACCCCATTCATGACATTTGACGATAGAGATTAGTTGCGGTACGTTCAGTGGACGGATTATCATCTTCACGGCCCAATTCTGAAGAAATTGTCACAGTTTCATAGATTATCCGCTCCGATGGGCCGTCCGAGTGAAAGTATTCTAAAACGAAATGATCTTACTGAATATTATTTATGAATGTACAGACGAAAGTATATTTTTTAAACCAGTAATTTTGTCAAAAAGTGGCACATTTTGTAATGATATTATTACTCTGTTTGGCGGCTAATTTGTGTAATTCATTTCAGTCGAGACGTATCATTTTAGTATTAAATGCTGTTTAGATGGTTTAACATTGACCTTTGATGGGAAAATGTCATTGGTGCGTTTAGAAATCTATAAGAGCTCCTTAAACATTTCTTACAAAGTTATGAAGCTTATTTAAAGATTTCCATCAAGAATAAATAAAATATTCTTAAGAAATAAATTATAAATACATATTATCGTATCTCACTGCAAGCTTCGTCCTTATGACTCAAATTGCGAATTTTTTTTTTCAGAATCTGTTGAGAACCTTGTGGCTTTCAAGTATCTGTTATCAAACTTTAATATAAAGATCTCAGGTTTGATACTCTGATAGAGAAAATAAGGTTTGGGTTATTTTGATTTAAAAATTGTTATATGTAACCATAAATTGTTAACTATAGGAAAATGTGGCACAGTTATATTATAATTTCGAAAAATATTTTTATAATATTTTATGTATTCCATTAGTAATTATAAGCTTGATGTGAAATCAGTTCATTTGGTTAATTTCGTCACATAATTTATCATAAAAATGTCTACTATAAAACCACAGTATAAAACTAAACTAAAACTGTCAAATTAAAGAAAATAATGAACTCATTTAAATAATCTAGGACAGATTTCAGCTAATTTCGTAGCAAATTAAAAATATAATGATGTTTATTGTGTACGTTTTCACTAAAAATGCTAATCCGATATGAACCAAATGCTAATCGACTAAGTTGGAGCTGAGACATGGCGACTTAACATAAGGCACGCGACACACTGACCGACTAAACAGCCCCACCGCTCAAAGCGGATTCTTAAAAAAAATCGTATCACGAAATTAATTTTTAGGCCAACCTACACGCGGTGCCCGCATCGAAAATTTGTCGCGCGCTGAGCGAGACAAAATATACAATACCAACGAGAGTGAAAGAAACGGGTGCATGCGAAACAGGGCCATCTAACGGTATACACGCGGAAGTATGTCAGTGGCGTAAACAGTATTTTATTACTAACAGGTCGTAAACGACAACGGTCCACCATTCAAAATACAACCTTGACCATGGTTAGTAAAGTTGGAATTTGTACGGTACACAAACAGGTTTTCGATTTTCACGGTGCTGATTCACGACAATAGAGATATGTCTGTTTGATGAGTACTCGCGAGAATCCAGTTCTGAAACCTACCTCAAGGCTAATTTTAACACTTTATCGATAGAATTTTGGCGGAAAACATTTTGAACACTGGTAACACTGAACATTTGTGGAGTAAAAACATCATCATAATATATTGACATACATAAAATTAGTACAATTTTTTTTATAATTTCCACCCGGGGTTATATCCACCATGGGAGTGAGTTTATTGCGACTCAATGCGCTTTTATATGCTATTGTTTTTATGTATTAGTTAGTTTTGACTTATTGCAGGGTTTACAGTATTTGTATTTTTTTAATCTAAATATGATTAATATTTAACAGGATGTCGCGTATATTGAGGAAAATTAAGATAGTTATACATAATATGTAATATTATACCATTAATTTTATGTACTCTTTGTATGTGTAATATTTATTTATATTTTAACTGATGAAATTAAATATATAAGATAATAGCTACTGTTAATACTTCGCAATGAGTCTCTATAACAACAAAAGTATGTTTAATACTTTGGTGACTATTTATTTTTATTTTGTATCCTCGCCCTAACCGTGCCATGGTGTGTACCCTGAACCTGAGCATGACCTGGCAAAGGGATACTTATGGTGACACCGAGAAAAAAATTGGCCTTACGTCCTATAACATTCTTCTATTGATGTTTTAATGTTAACTAACCTTATTCTAAATGTAATGAATACCAATTTTTTCAGAACAGTAAGTAGGTAATAGTTTCAAATCAATTCAAAATTATTACAGTATTAATTTTATGTACGTTGTAAAATTATTTTTTATTAGAAAAATATTCTAAATTGTGTTTGTTTATCCGTAATCATTATAGATTAAAAATCTACATGTCATCAACCTAAATCCTTGCACAAGTATTCTAAGTGTCAGATAAAAGATAATAGCGAATAACATTTACGAAAAATGCAAAACTTTAAACTATTTAATAGTTTCTTAATCCCATCTCTATTCAAGGCAGAATAGAATATTCTTCTCTTGTAGTTGCGTGACTGATTTGTTTTAATAAAAACACTTTACACGGATATTAGTTAATCATAATTTTAATAAATTAGCCCGACGTTTCAGAGACTTTTTAGACACCAGGCTCAGAAGTGGGACCACCCAGTTTTTATTAAAATAGTCTTGTCTAAACGTTGGCTTTTTTGTCAGAAGAAATGGCAATTTTTTTATTGCAGTGTGAAAGCGTCCTATATTTTTTTCATATCATTAAACTTTATTATGGGGTCATTACTAATAAAAATTCATTAAAAAAACTAAGAAACTGTTGTTAAAATAACACTACAACATGACTGTTATTGTCAAAACGAATTTGTAAACGGGCTCTTTTATTACCTTAGCCGATGCAAATTCCGACAGAGGAATCTCACGTACATGAAAAATTTGTATAACTGTACATTTATTGTTTTTAAAGTAAATAGTTTCGGTTCTCTTTGATCCCTACATCCTAATTGCTCAGTAGATTGTATGTTTGTCAAGGCAACAGTACCGTTACAATACCCTCGTTTCTCAACGGGTTTTCGGGCTGGTAACCTCGTGTCGTTTAGTTTAGGGATTAAACCGTATCGGAGAAATATCGATATTTTTAATCGATAAAAAAGTAACTTTAAATTCCTTCTTAACACATTGCTAAAAAAAGTTATAAGATGACACGATAATTTGGTGTCCTATGAATGTAATTTTAAATGTACGAAACGTATTGTCTGTTTAAATGTAGAGGACATAGCTATTTTGCTTTAATTGACGCTGTAACTGCGACCATAATCACTGTTGCTTCATTTTATCAAATCTCAAAAATTTCTTTTGTAGTTATAAGAACAGGTAAGTTGAATACAATGAATATTGAAAATTTGTGAATAGCATTTGGGATAGAAGGAAAGTATCGAGTAATATCGTCTCAAACCTATAGCTGCTAGGATTTTTGGGTGGCCAGTGGCTTGGTTAGTGCCTAAGGCAGTAATTTAACACGCGATGTAATTTGGTTGATGCTTTGATTAAGTTATTTACGATGTTGATTATTTTAAGGCGTGGCGTCTGATGGAGTTAATATATGACAGTTGTATATCATAATATAACATTAATTAGTTTTAATTTATAAGGACGGAAATATATCTTGTTTAATTGGGTTAAAGGCTTTGTAACCTGTTTATTCAAATGACTTTTGACTCGGTGAACTTATTGTACTGAAACTTAAAGTAATCTTTTTATAATAATACTAGCTGATGCCCGCTACTCCGTACGTGTGTAATCCCATATATTTTGTCACCACTTATGCCTTCCCTGGACGTTGACAAATATTTCAAGATCAAAGTCACTAAAATCGAACTAGCGAACAGCAATTGATTTTTATATATAAAAAATAATCACACATATATAATTTTAGATATTAAGTATCCCATCCCAAGGTTGTCTGTAAGAGATCGCAACAGTGATAAGACCGCCTTTAGTGCCTGTTTTTGTTTTAAGTAATAAAAACAACTTTGTTATCTATTTCTGATGTACAATACAGAGTATTGAATTTGTATAATGGTATCAATCCAACGTATGGCAGCCGGCGTTAAAGTAGAAAAACAATGTTATAGGGGTCGCTGGATGCAAGGGTCAAAAATACGCGTTTTATTATTTGATTGGAGAGGCCTATGTCTTACAGTAGACGGATAAAAAGTATTACAGAAATATAACAATAATAAAATCTAACTGTAAAATCTGATTATCAGTACAATGTAAAATGTTTCTCTTAATTCTGAACTTGTATTTAGTTAAAAAAACACAAAAAAAACTAACATAAAGGTGACAATACCAAAGTATTTCATCAAACAACCACGATCTGTTGAGAAAGATATCTTACAAAACATTTATTTTAGTTATAAAATTACGTTGAAAACTCCAACAAGTGATTTGTGGCGTAACCTCCTATGTATTTGAAAACAAATATATTACGAGTAAGATTTATAATGAGATTGAAAGTATCGATACCTATTATTATGGTTAGGTTACATCACTACTGAAATTGTTTACATTTAGTTCTATTGCATATGTATTGTCATAAAGTAGAATAGGGCAAATAAAGTTAATTGGTCAGACGCTGGCTAGACAAGATTATGTTTTTTCAGGCAAACAAAGAGTTAAAGGGTTTTGCAACTTATTTTATAGATGAGGCCCGTGCCTTCTCTCTAAAATGAAAAACCCTGTTTGTGTTTTGCAACTTCAACTACCAAGTTTTGTATTTTTTTGTGTACGGACCCAACAGTGGGCCGTTAACAGGTAGGAAAGAAACAAAAGAACAGTCTAGTACTTATATTTGTAAAAGCATTATTCTTAGTTTAAGACTAGAGGATATTGTATGAAAATTCAAATAAAAGGTTTGTATTTTATTAATGTACGAGTAGGTGTTGTGTGGTCTATGTACTATAAGTATGTTTTACAAAAGAAAAGTGTTTAGGTAGTATATCCGTTTCTGGCACCGGTAACACAAGCACAGCTGTTAGAAATATAGCTTACTTTGGGACCATAGGACGTTGTGTGAAGTGTCCATAAATATTTATATTAATATCACGGTTATGTTGCAAAATTTATGGCGCATAATGCGAATATTCCGTTATATGTATCACATTTAGAGCTAACTTATTGTTAAGTAGAGTAACATTTAAATTTGTGTTAACCGGAAGCTATTAAACTATAGCAATATATCAAACTTAACTAAAAGTAAGTTTTAAATAAGTTTTTTAGGGTCCCGCACCATAACTAAAACATAACCTTAATACAGAGACTTTGCTGTCCGTTCGTTTATCACAGGCTATATCTCAAGAACGGTGATAGCTAGAGCAACTTGAGGTATTCACAGAAAATGTACCTATATCTGTTGATAATATAACAGCAAATATTGTAAACCAGAATACAATAAATATTTAAGAGAGTTCTCAGACAAACTTTTTCAGTGTAACTTGATGATAAGCTTGGTGGTATTATGATCATGATTATAATTATTATTCGCGCGAGTTAATTATTCATTGCGACGACAGCCGATTCTGTCTTATCAAGCTCACCACTAAATGCACAGGACAACCCTACACTGCATCCAGAATTCGCGCTGCACGTACGAAAAGGGTTGTTCGCACAAAAAAGCTTGCAAACTTTCGCGTACTTACAAACAATATAGTGAAGAATAAGTTTAGTGCCTAATCCAGCTCATAGAAGACCGTGTAACCTGTTGTTAATACCCAAAGATCCACGATAATGAACTTCCGAGTTCAGCGTCTTAACACGTGAGTACCGGCATTGCCCATTTTTAACTCGGCTACCCCACACTCGAGTTTGCGCCCCAAGCGCAACTTCGAACGCGTCGAATTTAAAAATCAAACCTTAGTAAATTATACAAAAAAGCCCTCCGCTTAGACCATTCTATCTATAAAAAAAACGCCATTAAAATCTGTTGCGTAGTTTTGAAGATATAAGCTCACATACATACAAAAATAACGACTTTGTTTTATAATAAGTAAAGATTTTGTACGGAACTGCTCGTGCGTGAGTCCACCTCGTACTTAACCAATTTATGTAAATAAGACATAAATTATACACGTTTAAAATATAAATAGAATACGTTACAACTTGTTTAACAAAAGCCTTTGTTTTTGATTGAAATATTAATGAGTTATTTTTGTTATTTGTTAATATCGAAAGCTGATTTTGTTAATGGAGTCCAATACTATAATAATTTGTATGTACTCGTATGTATGTCCGTTTTAATTATTATATGCTTGAACTTGTCTGATGAAAAATGTTATAATAACTTGTAGTTTTGCCCATTGTCCTGCCCTTATCCCAGTATTTGGGGTCGGTGCACATGTCTTATTCTCTCATACTCTTCTGTCAAATGTAATTGCTTTATTTACTTCTCTTTTTTTCATATCCTATATTACACAATCTCTTCATCGTTCTTCCTCTATCTTTGGTTCCCTTTACATTCTCTTTATCTCACTTATAACATTAATACTTACATATTTAAATATATGATATTAAAGAAATATAATATAAAAACCTTCTTAAAAACCCCGCTATCCGTATAAGCCCACCTGTCTTATTGACATGCGCGGGAGGACCCCCAAGGCCACGGGTCCGACGACCCTTGTAGCCTAACTGTACTGGGCTATCCCGACAAAGGACGATGACCTCACAGGCCACATTCGGCCCTTTTTTGTGGGAATTACGGGATCTTGTAGCAGATATTTAAGGTACCTATTTGATTTGTTTGTTTCTTTTTAAGTTTTATTTTGGACACAGTTTTCATTTGATGATAGTGATATCAACTATAAAATATTTATGTACAAATATTGTGTTTACTAAATTAAATAATTTAGAAAGAATAGTAAAATTTGAAGTCTTAACAAAAAACCCTCTTTTTCTGCGCAATATGGGATCCTCATGAAAAAAAAAATAAGAAATATATTAGCCAGTACTTTGGTATTTCATTTTAAGATTACAGTCATATATAGATAGTATTTGGTTATAATTAAATCGTTATTAAACCTGTCTGTGCATTTTTAAAGTTTAGGTTTTTAAACTAAGATACATAGTTTCCAATTATAATATCCTTCCTTTTTTCTATTTTATCATCATCATTATCATAATATTACGATGCTACTTTCTATACCCACCCCCATGTGATAACGTCGCGACGTTATCACATGGGGGTAGGTAGAGACTATAGAGCTCCGTTTGTTACGATTCGAACACACTTCCTATTTTATATCGCTTTTAATTTTTTTTTATACGATGCTATTGTCTTTTGAAACGAAAGGACATTATTATTTTATTTAAATAGAAAAAGATTTGTAAAAACGCAGCCTTTTAATTAGAATGTGACGCACATCCGGTCAGAAATAAAAAAAACTAACAGGAAACCAACTTAAAATAACTGGATTCCAAGATTACGGTGTCCTGTGGACCGAAACATATCATTTATGTAACATTTAAATTAACATGATAGATAAAGTATTCGTTCTTAAAATGTTTATGTAATTTAATAATGAAAGGTCGTAGACACCGCTGAGTACTTGTCCTGAAGATGAAGATCGAATATACTCGAACTCTGGATCGATATCATTCATTCTATAACTATAAGTGATGGCTGGTAATATGTAATCATTTTGGCGTGACTCTATTTAGCTACTTATTTTTCAATGGTACTAATTCGAAGTGCACAACTAAACTTAACTAAAAATTAATAACCTGTCAAGAGCGAGGTAAACTCGCACACTTAGGGTTTCGTACCTACTAGACATATAAACATAAGTAACTGCATTCAAATAATCAAATAATTAAACTCAAAACAACACACCAACTTAATTTTGTAGTTGAAATGTAGGGAATCGCCTACATTTCAGCTACTTCATAAGTAGGTATTAGTATAAACACTTTTTTCTTGTGATGTGATGGCAAATTACAAGTGTTTGGATTTTTCTCTATATCAGCACTATATAGACTTGGTCTATGCCAAATTTCAAGTCTCTAGGGCAACGGGAAGTAACCTGTGAATTTTGATTCCCTAGCATAAGTCGAAAATTCTTGAAAATGGTCGTGATTCGGGTATATCTTTTAAATGCGTAGAGATAAAAGGTTGATTGTATTTTTTGCAGCAAACGACCGCATAGATCTACATATGGTATGAGTTTCAAGTTAATACCTTCAGCCGTTGCTGAGTAAAAAAAGTTTGACAGACGGACAGACAGACATACAGACACCGGAGTGATCCTATAAGGGTTTGTACGAAACCCTAAAAATGATAGTGTCAATAACACAATTCGACAATGTTAGCAGAACTTTTATATTAGAAAATTTGTATATTATAGAGTAACCATTTAAATTAATAAAAATGTGCACGACATTGCCAAATCATCAATATACACCGAAGTATATTGTAGTTTAGTTTAGTTTAGTTACGTTTAGTTGTGCATGAAACATCGATACCAATAGCTAACGCCCTGATTTTGAAAACCCAAACCTAAACCCTGTGCCAACATACCTGGTGAGCTTAGTGTAATAGATCAGATACCCTCCTGAATTGGCGGAGCCCCATACCCAACACTGAGCTGTTATGGGCTGGGAAGGAAGGAAAAAAAAAAGGAAGATGTTATTGAATTATCTGTAATATTTATTTCAACGTCTGCCAGGTCAGGATATAAACTTTAAAGGCTTTAAATATCTTCAAAAACATTACAATGTCCTTTAAGTAACTAACTAATAAAGAAATACGGACTCATGAGACTAACATAACCACGCAAGGTGCATCGAAAAAAGGAACCTAAAAAAATAAAAAATAAAAAAAAAATCTGAAAAAAGTAGAATTAAAATACTTAACATAAGGTAAGGCTATGACGTATGCATACACCGCTAGACCTGTCGTGACGTAACGACACTCCCGAGTTTAATACAGCATGTTTCAAATAGTTTTGTTATATAACATAATTAGTCTTGGAACCGTTATTTAAGAAGTCTTTGATAGATCCTGTAATTAAAAATGTTTCGCTATGTTTTGTTGTCTTGGCTTGATAGATTTTTTTTGCTTTGTTTCTATATCTTGTGGGTCTAAGGATCGATCAACAAATACATAACAAGTGAAGGGCACTGCAAGTACTAGAATATTGATTTCTTGTGATAGAGAATGCTTTTGTTGTAGTTACACTGTTTGACAACTTCGTGTAACAAGAGTCCAGTAGCATAATGATTTTGGAAGAGTAGTCATATACGCTTCAAATAATAATTGTCAATAAAAATAAAGTTATTACTCAGTGAGCCTTTTTGACTTGCTTTTATTTTTTACACTTACATTATTAGCGGTTCACCACATTATTACGAAATGTTATTGTGGACAATAATTTAAACAGCTACCTAGTTTGCGTATCTAGAACAATTTGTAAATATTGCTCAATCTCATATAGTTTAACTCATTGCAATGTTTGTGCTATAAAAATGTTTCGGGATACCTTTTAGTGCTATGATTTAAAGCCAGTCAGCCTTCCAGCTTCTAATTCAGCATTGACGCCACCTAGGTGTGGCGTTTGCAGTATTTGGATATTCCAAGGGAGCACTGCATTTTCCGGGATTAAAATTAGCGTAGTGTCAATCTCGAATGTAAGCCATCTTAGTATCAAATTTTATTCAAACCTATTGAGATATATCAAAGCCAGTTAAATAAAATTATACTGTAAATACCGAAATCAACTAAATCGTACCATCACTATGTTAATAGTGATACCGCTATAAATCCAGTTTCGCAACACGCTGTATACATTGTGGTTGAATAGTTACACTCAGTGCGTAGCGTTGTCCGAGTCAAGGTGGCGGTACAGTTAGCCATTGTTTACACACGCACTGGCGACTGGTCGCGTACAGACCCACTGACGAACATTCCTATGTTAATGATAATGTTAGATCGAATTACATTACCGACATGGCCTATAATGCATATAAAACCATAACCATGCATTTGAAGATTTAATTTGTTCATATATTGACTTTATAGGTAGCTAACTGTTGCTCTCAACCTCATACGCGTGGAGTTTAAAAACCAAACCAAATTATACAAAAAAAGTCATCCTCTTGAATCACTCTATCTATTAAAGGAAACCGTATCAGAATCCGTTACGTAGTTTTGAAGATATAAGCTCACATATGGACATACATACAAAAATGACGACTTAGTTTTATATAAGTACGGATATAAATAAATAAATATAGAGATTTCACACAACATCTTCTGGTCCCAAGCTAAGCTTATACGCTTGTGTTATGGGTACCAGAATACGCATATACTACATTATACTACTTTTGTAAATACTAATAAATAGTAAATACTAATACTTTTGTAATACATAATAACACCTATGTATTTATTACGAACCTATTTCTTTTTTATATGTGTGCGTTTAATAGACAGCTGTTGTGTTAATTACATTCTTTAGAGACGTACACGTAGACAATATTTATTTCTACAAGCCTCGTGGTATTGTGAACAGATATAATCAGTTTTGTACACAAAGTTACAAGTTCAAGTCGCTGTATTAGACAACCATACGTGTGATAAATAATTTGCACTGATTTTCAACTAGAACCGTGTTTAAAAGTAATCGGTGAAAATAATAAAAAAAAAAAACTGCCAAATATATGAAGTCCTCCATTTCTTTAAATTCTGTTAAAAATATAAATCATGCGTTTGTGTGTGTGTTTTTTATCTGTGTATGTGATGTTATTAATAAAATTTAATAAATTATTGACTCCGTAAATGATTAATAAATAATGAATTAATCAAATTTAAAATATATATGGTTTTGCAAATACTTTTATGTCTTTTTTAAGTTTTTCCAGAATAGATTTCCTATTATATTACTTTTGATTGATTGCAGCAATCAAAATAAATATGTAACTTCATTACTACAGTTTGTTATTGGAGAAAGATATTTTTTATAAATCCTTTTTAGTTTTTACTTAAAAAAATGATAAATTATTGATGTGCGGCCATTAAAACATTTTGTGCTTTGAATAAGAAGTAGACATTAACAAATAAATCAAAGTTAAGTTAACTAATGTTTTATTGAATGTATAAATCTCACGAGACATGGTGACACTCCTTCAAAACGGCTTGACCGATTTTAAAGATTAATTGGTAATAAGAGAAAAGGTGGCCTTATATTTTCTAACAGTTGCGGAACTTATCAACCAATATTTATGAATATAGTCGTTTTATTTCTTTAAAATTTTAGCCCGACATTACGAAAACTCTTCAGTCACCATGGTCACCAGTGAGACTACAATCCCAACCGTCTGAATCCATAAAAAGTGGTTTTCTCTCTCCCTCTCCAGCCCATTTACGTCCCGGTCCCACTGTTGGGCACGGGCCTCCTCCACTTTGGGAGAGATTATAATCTACTGTGCCTCGCTGACTAGGCGTGTTGGCACAGGGTTTACTTTCGAGGTTTCCGTCTCTCACAGAAGATGTTATCTGTGTGCAATATCCCTTAGCTGACCTTGGGAGGAGATGGGATGGTGACACTTGTATTCTTAATCCGTCACCACACGGAGGGACACTGGAACGATGTACGTAAATTTCAGTGGTTTTCCATCTATTATCAATTCCTAGTGGTGACTTTTTACGAATAACGTCTACTAAAATCATAAAAAAATGTTTATGTACTAAGTGGCATGTACCTATCATTTAGGTTCACATTCTTATAAATAAACAAAAGGGAAAATTTAATTAACTGTATTTAGTTCAAAATGCAATTGCTTTACAGTAAAAAAAATACCATTACTTATTACACTGCGATAAAAACTATAATAATGTGCTAACAAAAAACTGAATACTGTTTGTTAACAATACTGTTCAGGCTTCGTTTATTATTATATTATATGCACTAAAGTCTGAGGTCATTCACCTGTACAAGGTTGTATTTAACATTCTTATACTTGGTGTATTACATACTTCCGAGTACACATGATTGTATAATTGGGTGAACTTGTGATTTATATATTCGTATAACCTTAATTTTTTTTAATAATTTTTTTTGTTGGCCCGCGCCTTATTTTTAGTACTTAGTGCTTTAAAGTAAATAATATTATGCAGATTAAAATCAAAACAATTATAATATAATACTTATTACATACACACACAAAAATAATAATGCGAAAAGGCAAAATTACTTAAGCGCCAAAACTGCATTGTTGGAAAATGGATTTTAAAGTTTTATTTTTCGGAAAGAAATTCGTATAACATTTTGTATTCAGTTTAACTGAATAAAAAAATATATACGATTAAAAAAAAACCACTAAAATTCATTTCCCAACAATGCAGTTTTGGCGCTTAAGTAATTTTGCCTTTCCGCTAACGATATATTACTTACTACTTAATATTCATCATGTTTTTAAAAATTGGAAAACTTAAAAATACCCGACTGAAAATACTAAATATTTTTTAATTTATGGCATTGTCATCGGTTTTTAATATGTGTGCAAAATTTCAGATCCATATATACTGTAAGTGTGTTAAAATGACTTTCAAAGAATCCGTTACATAGGTTAGTACATTGAGAGATACCTATCGAACTTATATAAGCGTGTTAAAAAGACATTTTGCTACGAAGACGAAACCAAGTAATAACGTAAAAGAAGGAAAACAAACTGAATTACCATGAATTTGAATTACCACAGTTGTCCTAAAAATTACGAGATATTAATTTCCTTCAATAATATTAAAATAAAACATAAATCAATATAAATAACTGTTATAATATTAGTCAGCGGCTGTTGTTAATTTGTCAAATAGATAATATCTTTTTTATTTATGGAGTTATTAGTTTAAAAACTTATATTTGTCATGACATTTTTATATTGGTTATTAAGAGGATACCAAAATAGCTTCGTGCATTTTTCTACGTACGAAGTTTTCATTATTTCTTTAGATTGAATGGCTAGAGCTCTAATTTTTAAGTATATGTTTTTTCAATATATGATCTAGGATCGCATAAACTCAGAAACGCGATTGAAAAAAGGTTTCTCGATAGAAAATCTTAGCGAACATACCTCTCTCATTTCTTATTTTTTTCATTTGTCGGTCTATTATCGCGTATTAACTAATGAAATAACTTTAAAACATAGGTAACTATTATATATAGAAACACGTAAATCAGAATTAAAATATATTTAGTAGATTTTGAGTAAATAGGAAAAGTATCCCTAATTCTTCATTTTCTGTGCCTACTGGCTGTGTTAATATGTACGTGTCGGCGATGATATACGATAATATTGATGTAGGCCCTTAAATTAAGCATGTAGTTTGCATTTGCGTTTTAAATGATGTTTTGTTTAAAATTAGTTACTTTAAGTATTCCTTTATTCATCAATTAGGGATCTACTAGAGAGGTCCTGGCTTAATGGTCCAATACAGGCATATTTGAATAAAATTTATTGTGTTTATCTTCAGATTTTTCCTGTATATGTATAACATAGTTTTAATTTGTTTTATGTAAAAAATATCTTTACTGAGTTATATAAATACCTTTTGGCTAAGAATATACAATGGATAGTAATATCAAGATCACAGCCAGAAAACCTATATTTGCTATATCTCATTTGTTTCCTATTTAGCTAATTCATAAAGAATTTACCTTTCTTCTAGTGCAGTCGGTTAAAACATCATACTTTAAAGTGAAACATTTGCGATGTATTATCAGATGTATAACAAAACTTTTACTTGACAAACATAAAAAGTAAATAGTCTTATTTCTAAGGCTATAAGATTTTACGATACATTTTTAAAAATCCAAGTAGACAACTTTTACATTTGGCGACAGGCTGCTAATATAATTTTCTTCTTTAAAATGGTCAAATAAAAAAAAAATTATGTTCATTTTTTAAGGTTGTTATGATTATATAATGTTACTAGTAAACCTGACATGAAAGTGACAACACGCCTTACGTCAATAAAATAAATATATTATTATTATTGTGTAAACAAAAAGAAACCGATAAAATAGATGTTAAACTTCAAAGGGTTAAAATTTGTTTTAATATCATCAATCGAGCCATTTTGGAACAGATTGACAGACATGACATCTTTACTGATTAGATGGATTTTTAATCAAAAGCCTATTAATTTTTTTCGTCATTCTAATGAACTAAAGAATCAACATCTGTGTTTTACAGTAACATATAAATTAAAATATGTCCTAATTAGACTGATTAACCTCTTAAAAATATGCAGATGTTACTATATTAAAATAAGTCATGATTTTTATGTATGTCATAAATCATTATTATCACTAAATGGATAGAAATTTGTATGAAAATCAATAATCAGACTTCGCTTTAATAGTCATAGAAAAGACATCAACGCACGGTTTAGTGACCTACTGGCGACTATGTGTGTGTGAAACTCTTTATAGAATCTACACTATAAGTTTAATAGTATGAGTATTTAAGCATGTGTGTGTGTGATAGAGTTATAATTATTCTCGCAGATGTACAAGTATATAAGTGATTAGAAAAATAAGTTACGACTAAACGATTAAATTAGTGAAAGTGTGCGACTTTTGTGAGTTAATTCTGTATATTTGATTTAACAATTATTAAATATTGAACAGTTATTTAGGCTAATTGATTATTATTTGAATTTATATTAGATTTCGTAATTTATATTAGGCAGATGTGATTAGTGAAAATGCAACAATTATTCAATTAATTTTATTTTCAATTAAGTTTTAAGCATAACATTTTAAATGATAATAAATTTATTAGTTATTTATAATGGCAGTAACTAAAAGTAGTAACACACAGTTTACAGTAGTTATAGTGTATTAATATTGGTGGTAATATTTGTATTTTTGAAATTATAATTATGTTACAGTTACATTTGAAATAATCTTTTACGGCATCAACTTATAGTCTAATTGTGTGATTCTCCGTCTAATGCTTTATTGCTGCAACACTTTATAACATTGATTTCATATAAATAAAAAGTTACTATTTAATCATAAGACGGCCTTCGTGATCTAGTGGTTCATATAACGGACTGCCGTTTTCGAGGTCGCGGGTTCGATTCCCGCCTCGGATATTCATTTGTGTGATGTTTATAAATGTCATACAAATGTTTGTTCCGCGTCTGGGTGTTTCTAAGTATGTATTATTTCTAAGTGTGTATTATAAGTATATATTGACAAAAAAAAGTAGTATTTGTAGTATATCCGTATTCTGGTACCCATAACACAAGCATATAAGCTTAGCTTGGGACCAGAGGACGTTGTGTGTAATGTCCGTGAATATTTATTTATTTATTTATAATGTCAAATTACTGTTCAAACAATGTCGAGTTGTTGGATCGCCACCAAATCTTTCATCATGCACTGTCATTATAACTTAATGCTTTTCGTTTACTATAGCTTTTAGTATCTTTACCTTTATTACCTCATGTTACTAAACTCTATAAAACATTAGCAAAGTATTATTTCTAGTTCAGTGTACGGAGTGAAACAAAATATGGGAAATAGAACCTACTCACGGAGTTTTGTCTCCTACATAGTCTAGCCTAAGCTACACACAAGTAAGCTATGTACTACTAAGCATCGATCAAACACAAATACACCTAACGCACACATGTTCAATGTCTATAAGTGTTGTTACGTTTGCGTATGTGTCAACTTTCTTTCGCATCAAGGCGCGGCTCGTTCGCAACCGTGACATTGTATAGCTTGTGAAACTTTACCTTGTGTTTGTTGATTCTGATTTGTGTGATGTTTTGTCTATATATTTGTAGAAATAGATGGTAGATGGATTGATACTAGAAATCTTCGCACAGATAACATAAATAAATAATAATAAATATTCAGGACATTTCACACAACGTCCTCTGGTCCCAAAGTAAGCTTATATGCTTGTGTTATGGGTACCAGAATACGGATATAATACATATACTACTTTTCTTTTGTAAATACATACTTATAATGCATAGTAAACAACTTATCTTATTCTGAAACAAAGTTGTTATTTTTGTATGTATGTCCCATATGTGAACTTATATCTTCAAAACAACGCAACGGATTTTTGATGCAGTCGTTTTTGATAGATATCGTGATTCATGAAGATGGCTTTTTGCATAATTTTTTAAGTTTTTTTTTCTTTTCTGAATTCCACGCGTAAGAAGTTGCGGGCAATAGCTAATAATAAAATTTATAAAACTTACTGTTTTGTATATTAAATTTTGCTGCCTTGAGTATTACATTATTTCAATAACTAATATCTTACTTAATTTTAAACAAATAATAAAGAGTTCGACGGGAAAAGACGGGTTTCGTGGTCTAGTGATTCATGTAACGGACTGGAGATCAAGAGGTCGCGGGTTCATTTGTGTGATATTTATAATTGTCACACAAATGTTTGTACTGCGTCTGGGTGTGGTCTATGTATTATAAGTATGTATTTACAAAACAAAAATGGTATATGTATTATATCCGTAGTCTGGTACCCATAACACAAGCTTAGAAATATAGCTTACTTTGGGACCAGAGGACGTTGTGTGAAATGTCCAAAATTTTTAAATTTAAAAAAGTTAGATAACCTTGCCTAAGCGGGAACAAAGTAAAATATTTTTAATTGTTTTTATTGCCCGTATCAATTGGGATTATGGTATATACGACCTTTCTACTCTAAAATAATATGTATACATATTTAGAACTATTAATCACTATTCAAATATAAATACACGTCTAATAAAAGTACAAAAACAATTATTCAATACAATGATTCGTAAAGATGTTATCAACAGTGCTTATTCATTCATTCTTACAATTATGTCCAAGCCCACACTACACAGACTCACTTTGCACTTCATTAATCATTTACTATTTATATATATACAGGAATTAGTGTGTTTGTCTGTGAATAAAGACTTCCGTTAGATTCTTGTAGAGGCCAATTAATTACTGGACGAAGTTTCGTCTCTTCCATATAATAATATGTCGTCTATAAAATATAGTCAAAACCTTTCTCCAAGGAAAAAAAGGCGTGATGGTATGTTTCTCTCTCTACTCTCTCTCCAGCCCATTTACGTCCCACTGTTGGGCACGGGCCTCCTCCAATTTCAAGGGGTCATGGTCTACTGTGCCGCGCTGACCAGGCGTGTTGGTACAGGGTTTATTTTCGAGTTCCCATCTCTCACAGAGGATGTTATCTATGTGTAATATCCTTTATCTGACTTTTACAGCACCCTTGGGAGGAGATGGGGTGGTGACACTTATATTCTTAATCCGTCACCACACGGAGGCATGTTTGTATGTTTTAAAATATAAAAATTTTTGGTATTGCCGAAATTGCATAAATAAGCTTGAGAATGATTTGCGGTTGTTTTTACAGTCTGTTCTAGACCCAAAGTAAGCTGTACACGAGATTACAGATAGAATTTCCCACAAATCTTTCTCCTTTTGTTGACATAATATCTCTTCCACAGAACGCCGCAAAATGTGATACTGTGCTATTTGCATCCAGCGGCCAAATTAAAACACCTTTTAGATAAACAAACACTCTGAAAGATCAAGAAAACCTTTTCAATTAATTCAAAGACAAAGTCAAAGTCAAATTTTTTTATTTCAAGTTGGCATGTTTTACAAGCTCTTTTGAAACGTCAGAAACTAGGTGTCTGTTCCAAACGCGAAGCTTATAAAGAAGAACAGACAAGAAGTTCCATGGATTTTTTTTTCATTTCCTTTAATTTTTTTTAATAATAATATACATAGGTAGTTGTATCAGGGGTGTGAGAATGATGCCGATCAGTACTATCACGACTAACTAAAACTAACTTAATAATATAAAACTAACTTAATAATATTGAAAACCATATGCTTATATTAGTTTAGTAATATACCGTTAAATTTGAAAGCTACTTATCGATAATTCGAATCGTTTCTTTGCTTACGATAGAACTAATAGATACATTAGGTTAATCTGAGATTTACACTAATTTGGTTATTTATTTTATTTTTAGACTAGCTGTTGCCCGCAACTCCATACGCGTGGAATTTAGGAAACGTTCGCGTTCGCTAATGGCTGAGCAACGCGAACGTTTCCTCGATATTTTATTTAGTCACGCGTAATTCTTTTTTCGTCATATCTCCTAAGATGTTCATTTAAATTTCATGCTGTAATAAGCAGTTACAATCTATATTAAATGCGTAAGCTAACTAAGGTATTTAATTAGATAAAAATTATTACTATATACACATAAATAGCTTTTGAAAACACCCTATTGAATTAGATAATTTTTTTGACACTATTATGGGTACAGCGGGTTTTCCTTAAAAGATAGACATATGCCCTCGCGGACTTTTTTAAAGAACTATCCGTAATAAACAATTCCTTCGTACATTATTTTGTTGTACTTCACATGGATAAGGCAGCGTTTTCATTTAAAGGTCGCTCGCGTCCGAAATTCTCAGCAAATTTGATCATATCTCATCCAATATACAGCAAACCCTAACAAATTATGCAAAAAAAGCCATCCTCTTGAACCATTCTATCTATTAAAAAAACTGCATCAAGATCCGTTATGTATTTTGGAAGATATAAGCTCACATAAGGACATACATACACAAATTACAACTTTGTTTTATAATAAGTAAAGATAAACCGAGTGCTATTGGTCAAAGACTTAATTTTTTTTTTTATAACTCGATAGCTGATTAAAATGTTGAAAGTTTACCAATTTAAGTTGCTCGCCTAATAAAGGGAAATTCTCGGAGGAGCAAATATTCGAAGGGTTAAAATCCTAATTAATAAAACTTGTATATAGGTAGATATTCAAACCTTACAAAATGTCCTTCAGTTCCAAATTAGACTATCATTTGCTATCACTATCACTTCGATCTCAAAAATGTGAGTTAGCTATCACTTACATATCAATCAAGTAATTGTGTAAAAAAAATTACAGCTTACTTTTTTGTTAATACATACTTATCTTATTTATAAACATCTTTACGCACTACAATTAACAGTATTCCTTAAACAACGTAACTTTCTACACGAGGATCGAACCCACAGCCTTGACAATGGCAGTTGATTACACCACTACTGCGTCAGGGACCCCATTTATACAAGACTAGCTGTTGCTTGCAATTTCGTACGCGTGTAATGAAGAAACCTAACCTTAAGGGCCTACATCAATATTATCGTGGACATGTACCAATTAACACAGCTAGTAGGTTAGAAAATGAAGAATTGGGGATATTTTTTTTGTTTACTCAATATCTACTAAATATATTTTAATTCCGGTTTACGTGTTTCTATATATAATAGTTACTTATGTTTTGAAAGTTATTTCATTAGTTAATACGCGATAAAAGACCGAAAAATGAAAAAAATAAAAAATAAGAGATGTTGTTTCGCTAAGATTTTCTATCGAGAAAACTTTTTCAATCGCGTTTCTGAGTTTATGCGATCCTAGATTATATATTGAAAAAACATATACTTATAAATTAGAGCTGTAGCCATTCAATCTAAAGAAAAAATGAAAACTTCGTACATAGAAAAATGCACGAAGCTATTTTGGCATCCTCTTAACAAATTATACAAAAAGCCATCCTCTTAAACCCATCTATCTATTAAAAAATAACCGCATGTTAAATCCGTTGCATAGTTTTCAAGGTATAAGCTCATCATTATCATAACATTACGCCTTTTTCCCGTGGGGGTAGGCAGAGACTATAGAGCGCCATCTGCTACGATCCAAACATATTTCCTTGGCTTCATCCACACTCATACATCTTGTAATACATACCCGACGGTTGTAAGTGCTACGCACTTGAGCCTTTTGAATTATACCTGTAATGACATCAGAGTATACTTTTCTCGGCCGTCCTCTCCTCGCATTCCCACTTACCTCCGTCGTGTATATGCGTTTTCTCCACCTTAGTCACTACATCCTCTTCCTATAAGCACACTTAAGGACATACATACAAAAATAACGACTTCCTTTTATAATAAGTAAAAAAGATAAAAGTAACACCACTACATATGTATATCTTTGTATTAAAACATTGTGGTAGGTTACAAACCGTCAGAGATATAATTGATCTGTACTTAATGTATAAATAAACGTATAGCGACCTCTATATTCGAACGAGGTCAAGTTTATCTTAATCGCGTATCTCATGAACGTATTCAGGTTTGATAAATGGATGAAAACTAAGATAGCATACCACATTGTGGTGAAATAGCAGTAAGATTACATTGTAGTTCTTCTGATAATTTATTCTGACTAGCTAATGCGTATGGTTTTCCTGCGTTTAAGTATATTTCCGTCTCCCTATTTGGCTTTTAGTATGATGACTATTCTAATCTAGATCAGAATAACACATAGACTTATGATCACTGTAAAAATTCATTATAATCGATTTATTTTTCTATGAATTTAAACAACACTCGGATGTTAAAATGAATCTCTTCTTTATATACGCATATCCTCATTCGATATCCTTGCTGTCTTTAAAATCTATACACCCATTCAAATAATAATATAATATTATAATAATGTTATATTTTCTAACACTTGCGCGACTCATCTGTTTAAATAAAACTACTTTTTACGGATTTAGACGCGTATATTTTAGTTTATACTTTGCAGTCACCATGGTCACGGGTGAGACTCACCCGTGACCATAGTGACTGCAAAGTCTCCGAAACGTCGGGCCAAAATTTAAAACAAATATCCGCGTCTAAATCCGTAAAAAGTAGTTTTATTTATAATAATGTTATTTAGAAAATACATACTACATACAAGAAACGTGCTAAAATCATAAATCATCTTTAAAAATACGTAATCTTCTAAAGAAGATTATAGAGAAATGTAGAAGAATATAATACATTAAAGTATTATCATTTATCTATTCAGAAATCATCGAAGAAAATAAGTAATCTTATTTTTTATTATAAGTAATCTTAACCACACATCTTTTTATCGTTGAAGACGATGTCGTAAACCTAAAAAAACTAATAATACGACAGAATAACCCCGTTTATTTAATTAAAGGAACTAGTTCTTACTCATTGAGTTTTTATACATTTAGTTAATTAAGTATTTACGATTTTAACTTGCTAGTGTTAATTTGGAAATTAACACTTTGTAAATTCCTTAGGATTTGAATTGTTTTAAGTTAGTTTAAGTGTATTATATTTTTTTTAAGATTGAACATTGCTGCCTTACTAGTGTTTCCACTGCTTAAACCTGGTATATTTAAAAATGCCTGCGTATATCTTAAATATAAAAAACATTATTGTCTACCTCAAGAAATACTTATTAATGAAGTATCTTGTTTCTATTTTTTTTAAATTTAATATTTCATTCAATTTGCGGATAGATAATAAATAAATAAATAAATATTCATGGACATTTCACACAACGTCCTCTGGTCCCAAGCTAAGCTTTATATGCTTGTGTTATGGGTACCAGAATACGGATATAATACATATACTACTTTTCTTTTGTAAATACATACTTATAACACATAGTAAACACCCAGACGCAGTACAAACATTTGTATGACAATTAAAAACATCACACAAATATTTATCCTGACCGGGAATCGAACCCGAGACCTCGTGATCGCAGGTCCGTTATATGAACCACTAGACCACAAGGCCCGTCAAATGATGATGGATTGAGATGGCGTTGTTGCATCAAGTTTAAAATGTAATAATTATAATTATGATTCGTGAATGAATGATTTAATTGTAAGACGAACGCAGATATGTTTTAAATATACCAGGTTCAAACAGAGAAGATACCATAAGTCATTTATACAAACTTATTTGCTTAATTGTTTTTAATACCATTAATTTCTTAAACAGTTAGAATTTATCGCCTAAAAAGATTTGGTTGTCTTGTTTTAGAAACAATTACGACTCCTTTTATAGTATAGTCTATGGTTTGTAAACTTTTATACATTTTAAAGTATCAGAAATCTTTACATTTGATTTAATTAGGAATCTCATCGAGTTGATATATTTTATTTTATTCGTATCGTCTTTTTTATTAGCTTCTGCTTATCTTAGAAAAACACTATGATTGTTCACATTAACAGGTAGGTATGTAAAAGGTAAAAACCGCGTCCTTAACACTAACAAACTCTAAATAAAAGTATTATCTCATTTAGTGCACTCGATTAGAAGTTGTGTGCGTATAATAGGTATAATAATATACCAGTAGTTCCTGAGATTAGCGCGTTTAAACAAACAAACAACCTCTTCCGCTTTATAATACCAACGGCCAACGGAAGACCAGCGCTGGTTTTAAACCAGCATCATGCTGAGTTGGGTCCATGTTTGTGACTGCTCAGCTCAGTATGCAGCTCAGCTATGTATTTAGTTGTTATTTATTAGGTATAAGTTTGTTTTTATTATTTTTACCTATAATATATAGATCCTGTACTATTGAGTAGTTGCAAATAAAACATTTTTCTTTCTTTCTTATATTAGTATACATGTCTGCTAGGTCGTTGATGATCATTGTGTGTGACGCGCTGTCCATTGCAGAGTTACCAGCGAACTGTGACGTCTTAAACTAGTTTGCGAGTCCCGTTAGTGACGTAACAATGGTACCGCACCGTTTTCAGATAATCAGAACATTATACTAACAATTATATTCATTTAATTTATTTCCCACGACGCGGCCCAAGTGTTAAAAGATATAAAGATAATATGAATTTTAATATTAATTAATATAATTTTGTTTGTGATTGTAAATGATATTTTAAATGGGCTGATGTAATCTTTCTATTTGCAGTTATAAATTTTTTTTATGTTGTAGTATGTTGTTGATTTTATATCTAATTCAGATTGAATTTGTTAGCATGTATAAGTTATATTTTAGCTAAGATTTTGATAGTTTTCTAATGCTTCTACTGAAAAGGGTTGAAATTTCTTAAAGGAAAATTCTACGTCCTTTTTCTGGGTAGTTTTTTTTGTAGTTTAAGTGCTAGTCATATTTTAAAAGTAACCAACTCAGTTTCACCAGTAAGTCTTCATTAATTAATATACAGACGAACAGTACCCATTTTTTATATATGCGCGTACGCATTGCGAATAATAATTTGATGGTAACGGCCCATGCTTATATTTCATGTAATTAGGTGTTCACGGGCCAACATGCGGTTAATAAATATCTAGAGGTTTAACTTATAAGAAAAAAAGTAAAAAAATATATATAATACTTCTCTGTTCAAAGACTTCTACTTATGACTCAGGCATGCCACCATTCTGCTTAGTTCAGAATCTTTCACAGAGGATAATATAATCTGCTAATATTAAGAAGTATTAAGAACGTGAGAATCTTCATAGGGTATGAAGGTTCTTACAGTAACCTGGGGAGGAAATAGGTTGTTGACACTTATATTCTTAGATAAACTGGATGGGAAATGCGCAATATGCGCATGATATTTTGCCGCAAATTCGGAGAGGTCTACGTCCAGCAATGAAATTTGGAATATTGACATAAATAATATTATCTTTACTATTTTAAAATATAAATGTGAAAATCAGATTAAATAACACACATTAGGGATGACACGTATATACTGGTACAGGTATAAATACCCAGTATGAGTATACCAGTACGCAGACTGGGTATGTATAGCAGAAACCCGGTCCGTACCCGATAGGTACAAATGTACTGCCGAGATAAACGCCAAACTAAATCGTATGACAGTACTGAGTACGGCGCCTTTACGGGTCTGAATGTACATCTATAATTACGTACTGTTGTGTGAAGATTATATCTTATTTGTTTTGTGCTGTAGGGATCTTACCTACTTTTGTGGGTAACGATCTAGACCAGCTATTGGAGTGCTGTAGGGATCTTGTTTACTCTTTTGAGTAAAGATCTAGACCGGCTAGTGTTGTACTGCCGAAGAGATCTTGCTTACTTTTGTGGATTTTGTTACAATTTTTTTTTTTTGATTAATTATTTTCACAACAGTATTGTTGTATATGAGTGTGTAAGTCACTAATTGTAATATTTTAATTTTAGTTTGTTTCTGATTGTACTTTTTTTTTAATCGTTTTGTCTTTTTGTTTTTGTGTCTGCATCTCGACCGTTAAATAAATATATTTTTCTTTCTTTCTTCTTTCATATTTATCACTAAACTCTTAGTTGACAGTCCTTTATGTACTGGTCCGATTTTGCTTTACAGAATACAGATTTTATAATCTGTAAAGCAAAATCGGACCAGTTTTTTGAATTTTTGAATGAACACCAAACCTTCCAAAATAATTTTTGGAAGGTTTGGTGTTCATTCAAAAACTCTCATCTAAATGTTCCAAACGTCGTTCAATCGAGTTTCTAAAAGGAAACCTCTAGACCAGGTTTGAAAATACCTATAGGTATTTTAATACTGGGTTTTAGTACTGGGTATACGGCCATACCCATACCTTTGAGCCCGGGTATAGAATATCGCAGGTATATCTCATGCCTAACACACATCCTTCTTCTTCTCGCACCCCCGAAGGGGGTGCGGGGAGGCTGCTTCAGGGATTCTTTCCCTCTGCAGTGGAAACTGCGCTGGTCACGACCGTGACCAGGTCTTTGGGATTAAATAACAAAAAATTTGGACAAGCTTAAGTGTTAATGTGTGTAACCAAACCATAGCGCGATTTAAAAGAACTGTACAACGCCATCTATTGAGTGGTATAGGAAACTTCTGTTTGTTTAGGTTTGATTTCTTCTCATGTAAATATATTTATTTATTTGAAGTATACACAACAATATATACAAAGTCCTCTGGTTCCAAAGTAAGCAATATGTTTATGGTAATCATTATTTAAGTGACGCACAGACGTCTTGTTTGCAATAAAACTGGTATGTTTTATTTATAGAGAATACAGTTGTTTAGCATTTAACTGTTCACGTTAATTTATTGTTACTATGTGGAGATATACGGGATTTGTAGTCGTTTTATTAGGGTTCCGTACCCAAAGGGTAAAAACGGGACCCTATTACTGAGACTTCGCTGTCCGTCCGTCCGTCCGTCCGTCCGTCTGTCACCAGGCTGTATCTCAAGAACGGTGATAGCTAGACAGTTGAAATTTTCACAGATGATGTATTTCTATTGCCGCTATAACAACAAATACTAAAAATAAAATAAAATAAATATTTAAGGGGGGCTCCCATACAACAAACATGATTTTTTTACCGTTTCTTGCTCGATACTAATAACGTTGCCTTATGTTGCATAGATAATGGTACGGAACCCTTCGTGCGCGAGTCCGACTCGCACTTGACCAATTTTATTGTACAAATTAAAAATGGTTGACCATCTTTATTATATCTAGTTTTCTTTAGTAGTCTTTAGAGTTCCGTACAAAGCATAAAAGGGAAATAACCTGATTTATAATATTACTAGTTGTTGCCCGCGAATCCGTCTGAGTGGAATTTAGAAAATTTTCCCCGTTTTTGCAACATTTTTCACTACTGGTTCGCTTCTACTGGTAAACAAACAAACAAACTTTTCCGCTTTATAATATTATATTATAGATGGTATAGATTGTGATCGGGAGAAGTTTGTAAGTTTGTGTATAGGAAGTAATCTCCGCAAGTAATAGTCCAAAATTAAACATTTTTCTCCTTTTTCATAAACGGGATGCCATATTCATCTTTAGAGCTAATAGTATGAAAATCCAAGTCAAGGCAAAAGAAGTCGTAAGGTTTTTGAAACCTTTGCTTCCGACTTCGTCATTTATATATACTACTAGTTAGCTGTAAGCTTGTCCGTGTGGTGAGGAATTAAGAATTCAAGTGTCACCTCCAAGTGTATCTACTCCCCAGGGCGCTGAAATAGCTACCTAAGGAATTTTGTACACACAGATAAAATCCTCTCTAAGAGACGGAAAAGTTGAAATAAACCCTATGCCAACACGCTTGGTCAGTGCGGCGTAGAACTAGAAGACCATAAATCCCTCCCAAAATGGGGGAGACCTGTATCCAACGGTGGGACACTAATGGGCTAGAGAGACAGAAACTAGTTAGCTTGTGGTACATTAAAAAGTGTTTGTAATTTCTTTTTTGTGTTAGTTTGTATGTCTTACATATCCATGCTGTTACCTTATAGAAAAAAGGACTTAGCGTGTCTAATTCTAAACTACAAAACTAATCTATTTTCCCACCAATTATAAGTTTTAAACGTTCGAAGAAAATTGTACTACGTGACAATATTTAGGTTAAAATCATTAAGTTTTGATGAAAGTTGGCAAGCCTAAACCGGTTCAAACAAGTTATACATTTGTTTTCTTTTATACAATCATAACATGTTTGCATCTGAGATGATCTGATTATGCAAATAAAAAGATGTCAGGTTAACCTCATTTTAAATTAGTTAGAGAAGAAAATGTGTATAACAAAATATAAATTTGTTTATTCTTAAATTTAAATTGATTGAAATTCTTAAAATTAAAATGAAACGGCAAAATAGGTCTTAAGTATAATTATAAATTCAATATCCTTATCCTTAATAAATTCAATCCCTCCGTAAAAAAATCCGTCATAAATTTTGTACTAGATAAATTAAAATTTATACCCTCTCTTAGATTAAATCGGGTCCATTTCACGGTTGTTTGTAATAAATTTCAATATTTGTGATAAGACCGCCTTTTGAAGCTAAAAGATATATTGTTATTAATATTTATAAGTTTTTTTTCTGGCGTGCAGTAAAGAGTTTTCATTCATTGATTCTAGCTTAAAAGGATGCTAGTGAACGCAAAAAAATGTACTTCTCCCCAAGTTCCACTGATGGACAAGCCTCCTACCTCAGGTGAGTTATTAGTTGACCACATCGGGTTAAGAGTTTTCCGTCTCTCAAAGAGGTTTATATCTACTTATGATATCTCTTTGCTAGCTTCTATAACACTCAAATAAGACAATGGGGTGGTGACACTTGTATTCTTAACCCATCACTATACGGACTGTACTGCACTGATATTTTTACTACAACAAAACATTCTAGGTTATATTATGACAGCACTAACACATTGTTAAAACGCAATAAAATAAAAATATTACTAATGATATTTATTTACGCAATTTGACCATGTATTATGTACGATTGTGTTACATAATTATAATATTTCTTATATCATTATATCATAACAATATATCATAATTTACAACATATTTAAACATTAAAAATTATATTCAAATATGTATATAAGTGAGAATATCGAATGTTTCTAACACACTACGTGATGACGAATTCAGAATATAAGTGTCACTATTCCATTTCTTCATCAGCTGTAAAAGTCAGCTAAGGTACACAGATGACAACTGTGACAGATATAAAACTCGAAAATAGACCCTATGCCAACACGCATGATCAGTGCAGCAATGTAGACCATAATCTTTTTTTAACGAGCATAAGGAAGTACAACTTCAAAAAAATATTATAATAAAAAATATATTATAACTATTATATCCGGAGCGTAAATATAATGTCTAATCTAAGCTTAACTAAAGACCAGTGGATATTAAATGAAATTATCACAGTCATTTAGCTTCTCAATCGTAGAATCTAATTAGTAAACATTCCACATTTCTATGGTCTCTATATAAGCTATAATATATTTCACCTTAATAACATATGTTCCATAAGGCAGTTTAAAAAATCAAAAAATGTATATAATTTTCATATACGTATGAGTTGGTAATTATTTTGGGTTTGTACTGAGAGGTAGTCAGTTGTGTGTCTCGAACAGGTTTACTCCCGAAGTTAACGGGACAGTTGGATGACCCCAATAAAGTTTTCGGTGCGTACGGCCGGTGCCTCTTGAGATATGTTAAAAGGACACTTGTTATTAGTTTACAAAATATATACGTTTTACTGAAATATTACATTTCTATTTGTTGTTTCTGATAGCAATGAGAATTCTCGTTGCTAATAGGTAAAAATATGAAATATACAAATAGTATAAAGTCGTTGTTGAATAGCGAATACTATTTATTGCGTTAATAATTAAGTATTTCTTTAAAACAGTTGAACCGTCTTCATGTGCCTTTAAAATTTGAGAGCTTTCCTCGATTTCTCAGAAGATAACCATAAGATCCTGACCTGGTACCAATGGAACCACCAGCCTTCAAATAAAAAAAATATTATCAAAACCACTTCGCCCACTTAAAATTTATGAGGTAACAAACATAGAAATAAAAATTAAAAAAAAAGCGTACAGATGAATTGAGAACCTCTTAATTTTTTTGAATTCGCTTAAAAATTTTATAATTTTTTCGTATTTACTTAAAGCCTTTTAAACCTTAAATTCATTGGTGTAAGATGTTTGTAACTGACATCAAAAAGGCTGTTAACAATTCTAGTAAGGGTAATTTCCACAATATTAGGTAAAGGAAATCTCTCTTTCTAGTACCTATACCCTATAGGTACTAGAAAGAGAGATTTCATTAAATTCATGTATGTCCATATTTTTCGTCAGAAAACTCTAAAATATGGGTTTATTTTCGTTTATCGTAATTATCTCCTCCTAAGAGTGCTGTAAAAGTCAGCTAAGGGATATTGCACACAGATAACATCCTCTGTGAGAGATGGAAAGCTCTAAAATAAACCCTGTGCCAATACACCTGCTTATCGCGGCACAGTAGACAATAATCCCTGTCAAAGTAGAGGAGGCCCGTGACCAACAGAGGGATGTCAATGAGCTGGAGAGAAAGAGAGAGAAATATCTATATTTGAATTACAAAAGTCAAGACTAAATTAAGACTATTCTAAAATTAAATTATCCAAATATGTGAGACATGTTTTAACCAAGCGGAGTCTTTCTTTGGATTTCCAACGCTTGACCTAATTTCATGTGCTAAATATAAACAAGGATCACTCTCACGGATCTTATCAACCGGATGTTAACATGTTATCGCCAAAACAAGTTGCACAAACTTTTAAATGAACATTTTCCTGCTATCTTCTCATTATAAATGCTGCCCATATACATAGTTACTTGTTCGTATGGTGACGGATTAAGAATACAAGTGTCACCACACCATCTCCTCCCAAGGGTGCTGTAAAAATCAGCTAAGAGATATTGCACACAGATAATATCCTCTGAGAGTAAACTTGAAAATAAACGGTGTGTCAATACGCCTGGTCAGCGCGGCACAGTAGACCATAATACCTCCCAAATGGAGGAGGCCCGTGCCCAACAGTGGGACGTAAATGGTGTGGAGAGAGATGGTAACGGATTAAGTACACAGGTGTCACCACCCCTTTTCCTTTCCAGGGTGCTGTAAAAAGTTATATTTGTCGATAGCGTCAGCAATTATACTACTACCTAACTATCAGCGTACATGAGACACAGTCTGGTGACAGACGTACGTAAGTTATTTGTATTTCTCATAAAATAAAATGTGTGATGCAATATAAAAATAAACTTCCTTGAAATGGAATATCACTTTCATTGCATGTGTTTTCCTCAAAGAAAGTTTGAGTCATCTTATAAGAGGCGCCGGGTAGCACCCACCTAGTAACTTTACTTAGGTGACTAAATAGAAGATTTAATATAATCAGTTTTTGAGACCAATATTCCTCTAAAGTAGATGCTTGAAACGTTAGAACCTAAAGAACAGAATTTAATCAAAAGAATTTTATAACTAACATTTAATTTCGATTCATCCATCCGTCCATCAGCCTTTCACCGTCCACTGTTAGACATAGCCTTCCTCCATAGAACGCCACAACGCACGGTCCTGTGCTAACTGCATCCAGTGGCGCCCGACACATTTGACGATATGTTCAGTCCAGCGTTCTATTTTTCTTATACTCAGTTTTAATAATCCCATATTTTCTCTCAAAGCCTCTTGTATTTATGATGGAAAATAATCATTTTCAAGCAAGCAAAGAAATACTAGCCTGATATGCGCTACTAAGTACTTATTTAGTTTTTATGCTATCAAAGATGATAAGACCATTAATATTTTGGCTATCGTATGTATTTTTATTCTATATTTTATATGTTTATAATTTAGAATTTTTGCTCCTCTCTACTCCAGCCCATTCACTTCCCACTGTTGGGCACGGGCCTCCTCCACTTTGGAGGGATTATGGTCTACTGTGCCGCGCTGACCAGGCGTATTGGCACAGGGTTAATTTTCGAGACCCTTGCGAGGAGATGGGGTGGTGACACTTGTATTCTTACAAAAATTCTTAAAAATTATTACTAAATAATTTTCTTTACATTTCTATATTCTAACATCTTTAAAAGGAAAGATTTGGTTGTATCTAATAAAGATCATAAATTAAGTATGTTTTATGTTTTACTAGATGTTGTTAGGCGTGTATAGACACAATAAATCTTAACAATGTGAATTGGCACACAATAATAACATTGTAAAAGATCCGCAAACAATTTGCGTGTCATTTACTGTTAGATACGTTTCACTTTTTGAGACGAAAGCCTTCCCCCCCTACAGCATTTGTCCCTCTCCTCAACGTGGCCGCGAAACCTCAATTCAAAGTCAAGCACATGACCGGTCTTCACTACACCGATGTATGCAACATACATTTAGCCGTATTATTTGTTAAAGCTTTTAAATTTTACCGATATAACCAATACATGATTGTAAATATTTAATTTAGCTTCTGCATCAAATTAACATACAAGGTAAAGAGTAATTATAACATTGTATTGTTTATAAAAATCTGCCTAGGTTCTAGAGCCAGTTTTTAATAATCAATCTAAAGATTTATGGCCTTATTCATAATGACTTATTGGAGGTTTAAACGAGGATTTTATCGGAGAGATAATAAACGTTTTATCGTAAAAAGACTATTATGAATACCAAGTTTTGACAATTTGCGCAAACCCATTTTAGCAAACTTGTAAACCTCCGATAACTCATTATGAATAAGACCATTAAAATATTTTCTTAGATAAAGAAAAAACATTTATTTATTTAAAAAATATTTATACATGTGCCAGCCAACAATTGTTAATATTTTTTTAACTATTTCACAATTTTATGTTTATTCGTTTATAGACACATTCGTAAAAAAAATCATATATTATTCTAATGTAACAGAGAGTTATATACCTAAACAATTTCTTTTTTAATTTTTGAAAACAATATTTCAAATAATATAATCACGCAAAAAAAATGTTAGTAAAAACGGGAAATAAATCCGTTAACAAAGCAGTTTTTATTAAAATACTGGCCGAAAAAACTAGTATTCTTTTTAAATTCTATTCAGTTATTTTAAAAATTAAAAAAGAACACTAGAAGGTTGATTGTGAAAATTCCATTTCTTTTTAACTTATCCCTTCTAGGCTAGGGCGAATTTTCAGTTTAAACCTTTTTGTAATAGGGTGAAAATCACGTTCAAAGATTCCGTTATACTAGATAAATACATAGATAGGAATGAAGCTAATAAAAACTTGTTAAAAGAAAACTATTTCAAAGCCGGTTAGTTCACTCGTAAAATATAACAATCAATATAAAAGTCCTATCCTAACATTTTATATAGACAGCAGTTATACCGAGTGTAATCGACAGACAGCTAAATTATAATATGATAACGGGCCGCGTCGACTTGGACGAACATTTCTATGATAATTACACAAATATTAATGTATTTAATTGTAGTGTGTGTGGTATATCTGTTACTGTTAAAGTGTGTGTCTGGTATATATAAAAATTAACCTACGATTAAAATTTTTCTTTTATTTTTTTTTTGTTGTGGGTTCGATTACCGCGTGGAACAAATATTTGTGTGATGTTTAAAAATGTCATACAAATGTTTGTTTCGCGTCTGGGTATTTCTATGTATTATAAGTGTATATTTACAAAAAAAAGTGGTATATGTAGTATATCCGTATTCTTCTACCCATAACACAAGCATATAAGCTTAGCTTGGGATCAGAGAACGCTGTGAAATGTCCGTGAATATAAAAAAAAAGATCTGTAGAATAGCGTACATTATTACATTTAGTTTAATAAATAAATAATATCAAAGATTATTGTTAGAAATACGTTAGTCATCGTTTGTAAGCAAGCATATTTTTTCCAACCTTTTGTATGATTTGTCTTACGAAAGATAGGAGAGGTACGTTGTAGGATGTTTTGCTTTTCAGCGGATGTATTATGAGCTTTTATTCACAGGCAGTTTACGCCGTGAATTGAACTGTCTGGCAAATTCGTATTATGAACAAATTATTAGTCAGTCAGTTCGCTAAACTAGTCATACATTAATATGTTTAAGGAGAAGGTACAACTAAAAGTTAAAGTACTAACTAAAAATTTTCAACCATAAGTTTTATTTTTGCCATAATACCTAATTTAGCCATGCAGTTTACGGCCTGCCTGGAACTTGAATGATTTTAAAAAGCTCATAATACGCCGGCAGGAATATAAATATTTCTACCCTCAATTTGGCTTCAGTATAAAACAGATATTTTTTTGTGATTCTATCTAACCTAGATTACAAACAAATATACTAAAGGTACCTTAAAATATATAATAATACCTCAGCGCTTAATATAGAAATATAGCAAGCGCTGAGGTGTCAAATATGTAAATATAAATTCGGTAAATTCAAAATGTCAGAAATGACATACAAACATTTTGAATTTAGTAATCTTGTACCATGGCGAAAATCTTCAAGTCGCAGTTCGGATAAAAATTATAATATAAGATTGTATTAAAAGATTTTTTATCTCACAATTTGTGAGAATTTAAAAAATTACCGAAATTCTTTATTTTACAGTAACATATCCACAATCAAAATGGTGGATGAATGTCCGTAACCGTTTGTGTTTATGATTCAGTTAACGATCAACGAGGTTAAGCTGCCGACATCGCGGTCACTTTGTATACCGGTCACCGTTATATGATTACTTAAATAAGATTTAAAACTATAATATTAGTTGTCTTGTTTTCAGCGTGACTTACTTTTCAGCTCTCTCTCTCTCTCTCTAGCTTACTAACATGCCACTGTTGGCTCCTCTACTTCGGGAAGGTTCGTTGTCAACTATGCCGACCTATCTTTGGATTTAGTTTCCAGTTGCCTGTCTTTCACAGCAGATGTTAGCTGCTTATAATTCTCTTAGTTGGCTCCCTGGGGAAGAAATAGGGTGGTGACAGTTGTATTCTTAATACGTTACAACACTTTCGGCTTTCCATTATTCTTGAAAAGTTGGGACTTCTTAGCAACCATTGATATTGGTAGGAACTATTTAAATTTTTCTCGGTTTATCGCAAACAAAGCAAAAAATATGGGGCGTTGACATCAGCTGTATTCTTAATTGCATTTCTCTCTGGTGAGAAAGTAATTTATCTGATAAGTAAAACTTAATTTAGTATGAGTGTAACGAGAAGGTCGGCACAATTCAATACAACCTAAAAATATCATCCTTGAATAATCGTATGAGTGCCAAATTTGTCGAACTTACAAACTATTTTTGTTGTAATTTAGCCTTACAGGAATGTTATTAATATTTTGATTTAATTGAATCAATAACAGATGAATTAACGTCATCTGTTATTGAAATAAATAAACAAATAAATTCTAACGGCATACAAAATTAACCCTATACTACGATTTATTTAAAATACAGTTAAACACATTTAGTAATGACGGTAAATTCAAACATAGCATAAAACTCTACATTATATTTTGCAAAGCGAGTAAAAACAATACGCTATCAGCACGCGTGGTACAGTTATAGTAAGCGATGACGTATCATCGAGGTAGAGCGAACAGTTGAGACGGTGGAGCGCGAAGGCCGTTCGATGCCCGCTCCACGTGGCTCTATTAACATAATGCAGGACAATGCACGGAGATCTTATGCTATATTACAATCACTAAGTAAGACTATATATTTTTTTTATTATTTTGAAATGTAACATTATAACTGGACTTTATTTTCATAGATGTTGTTTTTATGGAGTTTTTTGAAAGAGTTCTTCTTTATATAAGTTGGTTTTTGAACTACATATGGTTATTTTTTATTTTGTAGTCATTTTTTCGGAAACCTATTTGAATTTTGTGTCTTTTTTTGCTATGTGTAAAATTTTTGAGGATCTATGTAAAAATCTATCATTATATTTTGTTCTATTAATTATATGTATTTAAAAGATTATTAACTTAAGAATATAGAGAGCAATTTACTGAATATTAATAAAAACTACATCAATTAATTTATTAATATTTTGCGATTGACTCGCTATGCTTTTACGAAATAAACTACGCGTGGACCATAATAGCTCAGTTGGGAGAGCGACGGAACGGCATTCCGAGGTCGCGGGTTCAAGTCCCGCTTATGGTTATCATTTTTTCCATTATAATTTAGTTTATTTAACTACATCAATGTTTAACAGATGACAATAAAATAGTGGATTTACAGGATAGTTAGGAATAAAAATAAATGTGAAATAATCACAACCTGGATTTTATGTTATATGTATACAATAACTTTACGACACAAACAATTTTTTTATGTATGATATAGTGATTATATAAAACTGATTATCAAATGATATCAATAAAAGTAGATGATGTTAATAAGAGAAGGCTGTATTGAGAGGCCAGCGGGAGGCTTCGTCCGAATGTACGCACCGTTATTTTAAGGGACAAGGACCTTTGATAGAGTCCGCTGTACTTACAATAATAATATTAACGTAATATCTTACATTTAGATTTTTATTCTAATTTATTATCTAAGTACATCATTTTACTAATTAGGTAAAGAAGTTTTAAATAGATAAATAATAAAATATAGTCATTAGTTGTATATGTTTTTTTTTTAATTGAGAACAGGTTTCTTCTACTGTGCGTAATTCAGACTATTGCTTATGCTGACCCGACGTATTGGGTTGTGGCTTAGTTTCTAATTTTCAGCTTTTTACAGACATACTCTTATATTCCCTGTCCCTTCGTCGCATATACCTACTATCTCTTAGCTGCTCTTACAGCACATTTGGCAGATAATAAGGTGATGACGCTTGTGCTCTTAACACGTCATTAGCATTACTAAATTACAGAGATAAGTCATAAGAATCATTTGATATTTACGTTTTATTTTATTTGTTTCTTTTAAATTTTCAAAAAAAGAATCGAATAGGGTCTGCCATATTTGTGATAATTTATACATACCGACAAATAATAAGATACTGTAAGATATTATCTACGAAGGCTTCGTTATAACCGGATCTTTTTCAACAGCCTTCCAGACTCGCTCTCAATGAAATTTAGGTCAAGTTTATTGACAAATAAGGACGTTGCCCGCGTTCCGTCTCTCTCATATATATAGCGGTATCCTTGTCACACAGAGACTATCTTCTTAGATTTAGTAGTTAATGTTGTATTGGTGTTTGCTTGAAGATAAATGGTTTTATAAAGATCTGCGAGAGGCAAGAGTCTATCACAGCTGATTAGATATTATAATTAGGCTATATACACTTCTCCTTTAATCTGATGCGTAGTTTTTGTTATTATAGGTAGAGGAAGAAGGCTGGATGAAAATGGTGTAGGACCGCGCGTTGTGACCTGCGGCATTCTAATGAGGAGGCCTGTGTCCAGTGGTGGACGGAGAATGGCTTTAGATATATGAAAATAAAATGGAAGCTCAGAAATAGAGAAGAAGTATTTTTTCTATCCCCTACTAGTTATAACCAGGCCATGGTATCGGCTTTAAAGGCCATATGTGGCCTCGTCACCGGGTTATGGTATAGAAATTTATTTCACGAATTGGGCTTAAAACCATTGATGAAGGTGAAAAGAAAGTCAAATTTTTTTGTAGTTAATAATGATTTGGTTTAAAAAAAAAGAACAATTTACTTAACCAATAACATAAAATGATAGAACCTAATATTGAAGCAAATATCTTATAAAACCCCATCCACCTATTAACCCAGTGAAGGATGTGTGGCGTCATGTTACTTATGACGTCACATCCGATCTCTTATTGAAACTATATCCGGTTCCGACTAAGGACCAAGTAAATAAAGGGTTGTTTGCTATCAAATTGTAAAGGGTGTAATGATGGGGTTTAAGTTTTTGGAAGCATTTGCGTTTTTGTTATGGTTTTTTTTTAAAGGTTTGTAAATGTGAGGGTAGTTTCTTTTAACACTTATCTCAATAGCCTTACTATTATTAAGCATATAGTAAAATATATGCTCAAACATTTTAGGCAAACTAAATGTATAAAAGATTATAAAATGACATAAAATATAATTATTACTTAGACTTTTTTTTAGGTAGTAATGTATTTTAATCTTAAAAGTAGGTATATTTATGCAATAGTTAAATTATTTATTTATTACGCAGATGTGAGAATAAAATTAGCATGGATAAATTTTTACAGTTAATGATTTTGATTTAGGTTTTATTTTCAGGATTCAATCGCGAACATTTCAATTGTTTTGGAAATGTGACGTAATAATTCTATGAGAATTTATCTTTTTTAAAAGAATCTGTTGAAATTCCATTCTTAGGCATAAAAAGTCGCAGGCAAAGAGCTAGTATATAAATTATACTATACCTATATTATACAACATATTATGTTGCCGCTTGCTCAACAGTTCAATAGCTTGCAATGTCTATTGTAAAAGAAAACTATTTATATTCCCATAACCATGGCATTCGTGATTTAAGGTCGAGTTTCCTTGACATAAATTTTAGTATATCTTTGTTACTCTTCAGAGATAAAACTACGGATTATATCTTAATTATGTTAAACGGCCAGTAACGCAGTTTTCTTAGCTGGGACTCTGTATTGAAATCTGTTAAAAGGTCTTAAAAAAGAGCATTTCCAAGTTTTAGTTTTTCTTCACGTTAAGTCTTCAATAATGGGATATTGATGAGCTGAGAAAGTAATTGGGAATGATAAATGAAAATTTTACATTACGCGAATACCAATGAACTAGTTTACATATAATTTTGCGCAGAGACTAGAGCAAAAGGAAGGATATAAGCTACATTTTAATATGTAAACATGTATATAAATAAATAATAATGTGTGACAGATTCTCCGTGTAGTGACGGATTAAGAATAGAAGTCTCACCACCCCATCTCCTCCCAAGGGTGCTGTAAAAGTCAACTAAGGGATATTGCACACAGATAAAATCTTCTGTGAGAGACAGGAAACTCGAAAATAAACCCTGTGCCAAGACGCCTGGTTAGCGCGGCACAGTAGACCATAATCCCTTCAAAGTGGAGGAGGCCCGTGCCCAACAGTGGGACGTAAATGGGCGGGAGAGAGAGAGAGAGAGAGAGAGATATAGTAATTCTAAATTCTACGTTTACGAAGTTGTGGGCAAAAGCTAGCTATTTTATCAAATACAATTTTAATATGAACTTTAACACTACAACACTAACATATCTCTACCATATCTCGTTGATGTCTAATGCACGAGTTCTTTTCTTAGTGAGATTTAATAAGAAAATTTAAAAACTTTCGTAACTGACATGTCAAGTGGTGCAATATAATAACTTTATAGTTTTTCACAACGAAACCGAAATAAACAATACTCGATAATATTTTTATGACTCTACTATTGAAATAATAACTTCTATGGAACCACAAATTTTGGGTTTTTAAAGAAACACAATATGTTGTAACAATAAGATCTTTTCATATGCACATGTTGGAGGCTTTCTCATGCGTGCTTTCACCCCCACGCTATGTGAAGACTGACAGATGTCCTGCGAACCCTTCAATCAGTCAATATTTGAATCGACAGGTAGAGAAAAAAAAAGAACATGTGCGTATTGTGGGAATCGGGAAGATTTATTGAATATTTTGATCGTGATTTTAAGATATGTTATAGACATAATACATCTTAGAAAAACAAATAAATCTAAATAAAACAGAGATTTTCATAATGTGTTTTTGACAGAAGCTGTTTTTGTATTGTTTGTATATTTTTTCTATTACGTGAATTATGTCTTCGAAATTGACATGAAATAACTATTTTAGTATTTTTGTATATACTATTGTTGGAGATTGAAGACAGATCTCATAAGAAACAACAGACAAGAGAAAATTTGAATATAATTTGTATTTGTCGGTTAAGGCAAAATTAACCTTTTTTAAAAATTTACTATAATTGCTCTCCTTCTCTCTCTTCAGCCTATTAAAGTACCTGAGCACGGGCCTCCTTCATCTTGGGCGGGGTTTATGTCTACTCTGCCGCGCTGACCAGGGTAGGCAGAGACTATACAACAACTCTTTCTGCATATTTTAATATTAAGTTAAAAATCAATGTGTATATATAAATGGGTGGAGCTCAGTTAGTGGGTCATAGGAACACGTTCTGTTCTCGACTGTACTCTGAGCGGCTCTTGGACCGGTCTGTGCCACATGAGTGGCTTTCTCTTACTGACAGGTATACGAGAACAACTATTATTGCATTAATTTGCAAAGCTACTTTGTTTCATAGTTTTCTAAAAAATTTAGAGATGTACCTCGTGGCATATTAATACTACATATTAGTAGTGACGCTCCATACAGCACTTGAAGTCATGGCTTTGATTCCCATTTAGTTTGTATTTTTTTAACAAATTAGAAATGATAAGTGTATACAGAAAATTTTCATGTTTTCTGTATATTCAAGGCTCATTATGTACTAAAATTTCACTTACATACTAGATATCTCATTCTTAGATATTCTAATCACACACAAAATTTGATAACACAAGGTTTTGAAGGGTAATGGCGATAAACACTGTTATCCCCGAAATTCATATATTAGAAGATGTATATGTTTTCAAATATATTATAAAAATAAGATGCACATTTTTTTGTCTTAATCACGTATACTCTACTTAGTTTAGGGCCGTTTTAAAGACAAATTGTTAATACTTTTTTATTACAATCTACGCGAAGTTATAACTAACATACCAGGAAAAAAAACAAGGAAAGCGATATAGTTTGTTCTTAATTGTTAATCTTAATTTCAATATCAGTCTCTGGTTATATCCTTGCAATAAATAGTTGATCAGCTGTTTTGTCATACGCTTTCACCTGTGGCCAATGTCCGCTGATAGTTAGCGATGCGTCGCACGTCGCGTGAACGATACTGACTCTATGATTCTATGTACTTTAATGTAGTTTACATGTGGTTGATTATTGTATTAAATATTTGTTGTACAATGTTCTAATACTCAAATAATAGTCATATAATTGCTAAAAGACATTGCCCCTAAATAAGACGAAAAAATTAGATTAAAAATTTACAAGACTGCAAGAAATTGGGAGTTTGCTCCTAGCAAAACTTTAGATAATTTAAAGCATACACTTTTTAGTAAAAATACAAGAATATTGTATAGAGATGTTATTACTTTGTATGTATAATGTAGTCTAAGAGGAAGGTTTGCGTACTTTATATGTGTAATTTGTAATGTTTTGAATTCTTAATGCCATGTGAATGAAGACTATGAAGTCGCGCGCAACAGCTTGTGTAGATATATCATAACAATGTAATCATGACGTGGAATTGAAAAAATCAAATTGGTCAATAACAAAGCTTGTCACGTATATAAAGATAACACTAAATTCTTAAAAACAATTGTAAGAAGCCACTGAAGACAGAAAATAATGTTATTGCCGATACTCGTCAATAGATGGCGCTAGTAGTAAATTTTATAAGTCGCAAGTGTTTCGTTCTGTAAGGAACATGACCCGGCTACCTATTTAATGTTTATGTATGCGATCTAATCTAATGCTAGTGAGACAGCCTTCAAGTCATTGAACTGTTTTCGGCTACATTGGGATCAGATACTCTCTTATTACCCCTAGCGTGATTCAGTGTCTCCATCGAAACGCTAATCATTCTGTGAGGAATTAAGGGCTAGTTAAAGTATATACATAGTTGGATTGTACTTATATTCGCCTATTAATAAACTGCTATTTCTACTATTACGGCGTTTCCCTACCCGCTATACCCGACCACAGTGGCGACCAACGCGGGCTTAAAAGGACCTAAGTTCTTAGTAACAAAGGCGGGTCGGAAGACAACGTTTCCTATAAGCACTAAAAGGAAGTTAAGCGAAATGGGTGTCAATTTAACAGACGTGCAATTCAAGGCATTACTGGCAACAATAGGAAGTGGAAGAAATGGGACGATGTCCACGTGCACCGCATCCTACAATGGGAAAAAAGACAGAGAAACGGTTGAGGCGTTCTTAACAGCCTTACGTGTCTTCAAACAAATAGAGCATATAAGTGACACAGATGTGTTAGCTGGTTTACCCTTAGTACTACACGACGAAGCTGCAGTATGGTGGCAAGGAGTAAAGGGAGAAATCATTTCCTGGGACAAATTTGAGTCAAGTATAAGGGGAGCGTTTGCACCAAAGAAGCCAGAATACCTAATTTATCTCGAGATATGCGGAGAAAAACAGGAAATGCAAGTGCCAACAGATGCGTTCATTCGGAAGAAACGTATGCTTTTCGCGGAGTTGCCTAGAGAGGAACAGCTGAAGGAAAAGCAGCAACTAGACATAATTTATGGTCTTCTCAAACTAACAATTAGAGATAAAATCCCAAGGGAAAATATCAAAACCTTTGATGATTTACTCAGTCAAGCTCGGGGCATCGAAGCAATAATTGAGGAGAGAGCTGCAAAGTTGACACAACATGGAAAATCTGGCATAACACCTTCATTGAGCACTGCTACTACTCTGCCTCATAAGAAACCAAGGTGCAACTTTTGTAAGAAGCTAGGGCACGTATCTGAAGAATGCCGTAAGCGAAAGAGAATTCAGGAAATTGATGAAAAGTCCGCGGAAGCTAAACCGGAAAACTCGAAACCTGTGTTAGACGTGAAATTTTCATGCTATGGTTGTGGCACTCCCGGAGTATATCGCAGTAACTGCACTCTCTGTAATAATAAACCACAAAAGAAAAATCCAGAAAATCCAGCCAGTTTGGGTTTCTGTGCCCTTAATCTCTCGCAAGAAATTCAAGATAGACCTATGGTTTTTTTAAAGGTCAATGGCACCGAAGGGAAAGCTTTTATAGACACTTGTGCCAAAATTAGTGTCGCGTCCTATGAACTCTACAGGACAGTAAAAGAGCGAGGACAAACTTTCAGTGAAGAATTTGTTAATGTTACTCTTGCTGACGGTGTCCCGCGTCGACAAAAAGTTTTAAGTTTTCAAGCATTGGTTGAGTTATGTGGCCGCGCTTTAAAGACAACTTTTGTCGTACTACCGGAATCCCGAGACAACCGAACATTATTAGGGATTGGGTTTTTACAACGGGCTGGTATCATCCTTAACATTGCACAGTTCACATGGTATTACATTGATAAGCCTGACGAACAGTTTGAATTATTTCAAGAAAAATTTCTAGTGTACTCGAACCAAGATAAAAGATTGACCTGGTCTCCTTCTTACTTGTTAGAGCCTACTATAGGTGTAGCCCCAGTCAACATGAAACCTACAAACCCCGCTCATGAATTTAAACCGGTTCAACTGACAACAGCAGCTCTACCGACTGAAAGTGCAGGAATAGTAAGCACCAAATGGAATTTGATTCCTATGGAATTACCTGAACTACCTCTAAAGAAAAGTAGGACTGCAGTCTTTGATGGATATTCCCCACAAATGGAATTCATGATGCGAGATGCAGAACAAAATATAGCGGAATCCGATTGTTACTTGTCTCCTCATTCGAGAGCTCTGTTTGAAGATACTGATTTATGCGCATTTGATGTAGCTAGTCCATTAAATCAAACTCAAAAGACACCAACTCAACAGAGGAAGAGCAGGAGACGTCAAAGATCCTAGTGATATCCTCGTTGAGGCAACTTCGGGTTTAAACGGGGGGGACTGTAAGAAGCCACTGAAGACAGAAAATAATGTTATTGCCGATACTCGTCAATAGATGGCGCTAGTAGTAAATTTTATAAGTCGCAAGTGTTTCGTTCTGTAAGGAACATGACCCGGCTACCTATTTAATGTTTATGTATGCGATCTAATCTAATGCTAGTGAGACAGCCTTCAAGTCATTGAACTGTTTTCGGCTACATTGGGATCAGATACTCTCTTATTACCCCTAGCGTGATTCAGTGTCTCCATCGAAACGCTAATCATTCTGTGAGGAATTAAGGGCTAGTTAAAGTATATACATAGTTGGATTGTACTTATATTCGCCTATTAATAAACTGCTATTTCTACTATTACGGCGTTTCCCTACCCGCTATACCCGACCATACAATTATATAATTTGATGACTAACAAAACACTTTGTAGTGTCATAAATATAAGCAACAACCTTACTGTCGTCTGTTATTCATTCAGCCTTCTTTTAACGACATACGAAGAATTCTTTCCTAACATAAACTAATCAATGATTCACAAATATCTAGTGTTGAAATCATCGGCGTAAAAAGCTAAGATCATTCGGGATATCCAGTGTTTGCTAGACATTGAAGATATGTTACGAAAGTTGAATAATTCTAAGTATTTGTAAGTGATCATTTTATTTTTCAGTAAGGCGTTTCAAAATTATTGGTGATATCATCTTTATACAATCTTCATACGTGTATTTCTGTAAACCTTGAGAATATAAAACTATGAAAAATGTTTAACATGATAGACCTTAAACTTAGCCCATAAGGATTCCTTTTTTGGGCGGAACCATAAACGTTTACAAATAAACAATATAGTCACGTCCTCTGGTCCCAAGCTAAGCTTATATGCTTCTGTTGCGGGTACCACAATACGAATATACCTACTACATATAGTTTCTTTTGTAAATACATACTTAAAATATATAGTAAACACCCAGACGCAGTACAAACATTTGTATGACATTTATAAATATCAAACAAAAAAAAAATAATAATAAATAAAATAAAATAGTGAAAAATGTTGCAAAAACGGGAAAAATGTTCTAAATGGACTCTTCATGGACGGAGTCGCAGGCAACAAACAGCTATAAGTAAATAAATATTAAGGTTTGACAGCTAGTTTTATTTGAAAAGCTTATGTGTCAGTGTGACCCCTTTTTTATAGTGATCAATAGATTAGGTACGTGTTAGTTTTTGTGCAACGACCTTCAAATAGTGACAACATTGAGTTTAATGACCGCGTTCAGTATTAGTATTCAATTGTAGAGTATTTTATATCAAGATATGAGCGAAATTCAGTATTATAGATTTTCATTGAAATTTGATTTAGGGAACTTTATTTTGAGTATAACCTTATGGTGTTAATATATAGCTAAGTTGAGTCATAAATGCAGTTAATTCACACCCACAGGTATCGCATTAAAGATATTTTGTGACATAAAAGCATAGTTTTAGATTAATGGTCTTATTCATAATGACTTATCTGAGGTTTAAACGGCGATTTTATCAGAGATAAACGTTTTAGCGTAAAAAGACTATTATGAATAACAAGTTTTGACAATTTTCGCGAACCAATTTTAGAGAACTTTTAAACCTCCGATAAGTCATTATGAGTAAGACCATTATAGAATAGTCTCGTAGTTTACAAAAGCTGTTGCGCGCAACTCCGTACGCGTAGAATTTAAAAATCTTAACAAATTATACAAACCGCATCTTAACCCGATGCGTATTTTTGAAGATATAAGCTCACATAGGGACATACATACAAAAATAACGACCTTGTTTAGTAAAGAAGTATACAAGGTGCAAAAGCTTAACACATTAATACTCGTACATAAAAATTTACTAGACTCACTACTAGACACACTATATGTGTCCTAGGGTTTTGTTTCTCTGTGTGAGAATGTATAGGCAGTCAGAATATCTAAGAGATAATATAATTTGCAGTAAATGTAATTTGTATTCGAAAATATGTACAAGTGCTCATTACACTTAACCTGTACAAAGACAAAAATGGCATATCATCTCATATAGAATTGTGCGTTGCCATACGTGCATTTCAATCAAAATGTAAAAAGCACAGCAGACAGTCTATTTACAACTACATATTATCAATGTAATTGCAGGAACTAAATTGTCGTTAAAAACTTTCCAAACTGATGTTGCACTTGACATTAAATTAGTTGGCATGGTCATTGTCAATCTGCGCACTCATCTCCGATGCGCGAGTGAAAGTACTCCACCTTTACCGACCTCCCCTCCTCTTACCGCACGCTTACATGTGTCACAGATATACCTCTGCGGTTTCTATGCTCGCCTAGTACTGTAAAATGCACGCGGTTTTATAATATACACTACTTAACTTAAAAGCACTGTGTTAGATGCTTTATAACCGAATTAAAAACAGGAAGAGGTTTTCTCATTTCAACCGTATGAATATTTTTATAAGATTGTAATTAAATATGATGGTAATGTTGGTTTTTATAAAAAAACTGAGCTTAATCCATGAGTAATCAATTGTACTTAGAAATAAATAAACTTATTACGATTTTAATTAGTGCATAATATCAAATTTTAAAGATAATATTAAAGATTGCATGGGAAAGTATAATTACTTGTGTTCTTTTGATGAATGTACTACGTTAAGTTTAAGATAATTATGTTGTATTATCTGTAGTAAGCGCACGCATGTAACCCACACGGGTGTCACTTTACTTATTTTTTATTATTATTTATATTTTATGTTAATATTTTATTGTGATACTGTTGGTTTACTCAATAAAAAATAAAAAAAATGAACCCCAAAAACCATGCGTTAGTTAAATATGATGATGTGTATAAAAACTACAAAGAATTGTTTAAAAGATTCATTTAAACGTTTTATTTAAAGTCCAGTAATATCACGAATTCAAAGTATCATAGAATCAAACCTAGTTCAAATCGCAAGTATAAAGTACCAGGCTACCATAAATACAGACAGCTTATCCTTTGATTGTCAGCTTTAGTGAGTCAGAGCGCGCTCGTGGGCGTCGCGGATCAGACTCAAAAATGTAGGTCAAGTTTTTTTAAGAATGCTTAGAATTTGATCTCTTTGAATATTATGATACCCTGGTAGTTGTTGTTTCTACGAATTGTATTTTATTATTTACTCCTAGTAAAGGTGTCATAAACCTTGGGAAATTATAGAACTGTTTATTAGGGGAATCTAATTATCGGTTTATTAACTTCATGTAAAAAAGTGTGTATATAATTGAGCAAGCATGTATTAAGAGGTTTTACTTCTTTGCTTATGCTTTAGTCTAGCTTACATTTGCAACTAACTTCAGAGTGAAGACATGAATGCATCTTCTACGTATATTACCTCACAGCAAAAGAGTAAATATTAAAAAGATTAAAATTAAGTAAGCCAATGAACAAAGTAAATATTTGTAAATGTAAAATTATGCAAATCGTTTATAATCCATTACTTAAAGTAGTAACAATATTGACTTTTAACTAATAGATTTAAGAATAGCAAATACAACCTTTCTATTATATTTATAAACGGTATACCTATAGAAGTGTAAGTTAACAACGTAAACAATTTTGTAAATTTGACCGCAATTTAATTTATGAGTATAGGTGTTATCTTTTAAAATTAGGTCGAATATGACACAATATTTGACAGATTTCATGATGTAGTTTAACTGACTCACAAGCATGAGATTAGGTATGGGTTCGATTTCCGCACATACCAAATGTTTGTGTGATGAAAATAAACGTTAGTATTATATTGCGTTTTTATATTGCGTTTGAATGTTTTCAATCTATGAATCTTTTACCAAACTAATAGTATAATTTATATAATTCTAATTAATATTATATTCTGTGCACACGCCATATTGCCGCGGAATAATCATGGATCTATAAAAATAATAGCAACTCTATGAGTTTAGTATGTATACCAAATGTAGCGCTGGTCTGTACTATACAGCCTTAATAGGAGAGATAAAATGAGATGATTAAGTACTATTTATATATCTATAAGTTAATTATAAATATTTTTTAATTCACTTATAGCAAGAAAGCCCATCTTTATAAAGCGGGACCTAAAATTAGTTAATATAATAAAAAATTTGTTTAAAAATACATATATCGAACCGGATTTCTTTTTCAGCTTTTTGATGGGTTCTCATGGATATTTGCTAAGTGTACAAGACATTAGTATGATACTACATATTTGAGGGTTGAAAATCATATTAAAACAATTTTGCTTTATAGATCCTAAATATCTTTAAGATATTATATCGATACGAACGAAATTACTAAAATTACGATAAAACATATTTTTCTTAATATAATGGAAGTTTCACACAACGTCCTCTGGTCCCAAGCTAAGCTTATTAACCTTGTGTTATGGGTACCAGAATACGGATGTAATACATATACTACTTTTCTTTTGTAAATACATACATATAATACATAGTAAACATCCAGACGCGGGACAATCATTTGTATGACAATTATAAATATCACACAAATAATTGTCTCGAGCGGGAATCGAACCTGCGACCTCGTGAACGGCAGTCCGTTATCTAAACCACTGGACCACGAGGCCTGTCAAGTATAAGTATAAGTACTAATATAAAAGTACTTACATGTATATAATGCAGAAAATACGTCCAGCTCCGTGTCAAGTCCTTAATATGATCATTTCCAATTTCTTATCAATCATTCAATTCAATCAATCAATCGCCAACAGTCTCTGCTTCTTAATGCTCAGATTAATCTACCCAAGATCGGACAGTAGGGGATAGGACTAGAACAAGAATAGAACTTACTATAGAATTCTAAAGATGAAAGATTAAAAGGGTTACTAAGCCATTTATATCAGTTTGTGCTATATCGTAATTATCCATACTAATTATTATGAAGCTGAAGAGTTTGTTTGTTTGTATGAATGCGCTAATCTCAAGAACCGCTGGTGGAAATTGATGCTAGAAAATTTCAAAATTCCACGTGAACGATCTCGCGTGCAACAGATAGTTATTTCGTAAAATAATTAACTGCTTGCTTTACATAAATAACTGATATATAACAAGTGAATAAATAACATTATGTTATTATTTCGAGTAATAATATAACTGATGTGAGATTTTTAATAAAACATGACTACTTTCAAGTAAAAAATAAAAATTTTATATTTGTAATATTATCAAATAATATTATGAATAGTTTACGATATAAGACAAATTAATAAAAATATCTATTTCATTAGCAAATAGATTTTTTTGTTAATCTTACCGTATGGTTATAACTCAATTATTATTACCCTACTGTGAAATTTTATTACTGTCCCTCTATAGTGAAAATAACTTTAATTATTATATAGTTCAAAATAAATAGTATAATTGTTAATATAATATTACAATAAACAATAATATATGTTGTTGCAAAAGATATGTAAAAAAGTCATAACCAAGTGTTAAATTTATTTACCGTAATAATATTCTAGGTGCGGGCGTTAATACTTAAAATGTGGGTTAATGACATTATAACCCCCAATTATCAAATTAGCTATAAATACTTAACCCAAATTAATCGCAAACTACAAATAATTTATACAAATTTTATCTATGACACCTAGATTTTATTAATTAACTTTTGATAAGCATAAATTTAACGCAAACTGTGGAACAAAATTAATTTATTTATAATTGCCTTTATTAATTGGATATATTTATATTAACAATACTAATTAGTGCTAAAATTAATAAAATATTATAAATAAACTTAAAGGAAGTTAGTTTTTATATAAACGCTAAACGCCTATATATTTAATTAAATTTTAAAACGCCTTATTAAGATTTTGTGCCCTTGTGGGTATATATAGGAAGAAAATATAATTAAATATTTTGTAATAATTAAAATTTTTACATTATTTGTTGTGTAATGGAACGTAAAAATATAATGAAAACAAAGGAATGGGTTAAATTTATTTAGTGACCGCGATGCGACCGCTTGCGCCGTTAAAACTGTAAAATGAACCAGTCGAACGACCTTCGGGCTATCAGCCGAAAACCGAACTTGTTCCGATAGCCTAACACAAGAAAATTTAAATTTTCCGATAACTATTAAAAGTAGGTATACTAAAACTACAAATATATAACCCTATCTATAGAAAATCTAAATTACATGCGGTTAGTAATAGCACGGTAAGTTAGTAAAAAATAGATAGAAAAAGAAAAAAATTAGGAAAAGATGTGATTGGCATAATTATATAAAAAAAAAACAAACAGTATAATCTCTCGATTATTTACAAAGAGGGAAAAGAAAGATTATAATGGTTGTAAATAAAAAAATATATGGAAAAATAATGTAAATAATAAAAAAAGTAAAACTGTCGTCCGAAGTATATCCACTGTGTGATCCACAAATCAGAGTCACTGTCACGTCACAAATTAAATGCCAATTACAAATATTTCCCGAACACAACACGCGCATGAGTTGTGTTTTTTTTTTCTTTTTTTTTTGTAATGTAACGTACACTGTATTGGTATTTGGTCTCCTTAGTTAATTGTGTCACTGTGGGTAATAGTTGTAAGTTCGCACTTCACTTCACTGACTGCGGGCGGCAAAGCGACCGCCTAACACGCGAGTTGTCGACAGACTGAGTGCGCGAGCGCACCCCACTTTCTTCCCACCAAAAATTTTCTACCACCAAAAACCAGGGCGGGCAAACTGCGGCCCGCTACGCGCGTAGCCTCTTGTAGAACAGACACAAGCTCTACGCCCGAACGTAATTAATTGTGATTTGATTATGTTAATCGTGATGATTGTAGCGTTGTGATTACCGTATGTTCTTTGGTGTGTGGCCGTTTTTTATCTTAACTGTTTTGTTGAATGTTAAATTATAACTGATGTGTAATATGTAATCTTTATAATACAACCACGATAGAAACAATATTTAGAACACAGGTGGAATGAATCGCAGTGATAATAAAAGATAATATATATTATCATATTTTATGTATTTTTTATGGATATTTATTTTAAATATGTCTTAATATTGAAATTATTTTAATCTCATATTAATTTAACATAGTTGGTATTACAATTTTAACTAGCACATGTAACTAGGTCTTCAGCAAATAATTATCACAGGATATTGCATCGGATACACGCCACACCAACGCAATTTTATTGTAAGTTACCTGTTCAGTGCTAAAGAGGAAATATGCTGTCTAAATATTACGCCTTATTAAACTGAACTCTAACAAAATAATAACAATGTAACACTTGCAACATATATTCATTTAAAAAATGAATCAGCACTAAAACTTATTTCAAACAAAATTAATATTATTAAACTGCGGCGCATTTCTCCGTAAGTTGGTTGCGCCTGTCGCCTGCTATCTCCATTGCGTACGCGCACGCAATCACACAAATACAAGTTTTACACACACATAGACAAGATGACAGGCCTACAGACCTACAAACTTTACTTTCACATAACTTAACTCTTTCTAACTTAAAAATAAGCGTGATATTTGTTTGTTTTATTTGTAAAGTTAATATTGTTGTTGTGTTAGTAAGTAGGGCAGTGATGGTTTTCTTTATAGGCTGTAGTGTGGCCCTCACAAGGTCCTCGTAATGTGGCTGATAGAGTTAAGGTCACTGCTCAAATACCTATATGTTAAAGGTTTGTCCCGATGCACCTTCATGTGAATTATTTTATCCCCATAGTGTAGTTGTTAATATAGCTGACTTCTGTGCACTTGGTCGTGCATTAAAAAGTAAAATACTAGTAACAAGCCTATTCAGCATTTATAAACTTTATTAACTTTGACAAGCCTCGTGGACGAGTGGTTAATGTAACGGACTGTCGTTCACGAGGTCGCGGGTTTGATTCCCGCTCTGGACAATAATTTGTGTGATATTTATAATTGTCATACAAATGTTTTTTCTGCGTCTGGGTGTTTCTATGTATAATAATTACTAGCTGTTGCCCGCGACTCTGTCCGCGTGGAGTATAGAAAATTTTCCCCGCTTTTGCAACTTTTTCCACTTCTGCTTCGCTTCTACTGGTCGTAGCGTGATGTTATATAGCCTAAAGCCTTCCTCAATAAATGCCCTATCTAACACTGAAAGAATTTTTCAAAACCAGCCCATTGGTTCCTGAGATTAGCGCGTTCAAACAAATAAACAAATCTTCCGCTTTATAATATAATAATATATTAAGTATAGATATATTTACAAAAGAAAAGTAGTTTATGTGTTCTCTCTGTATTCCGGTACCCATAACACATGCATATAACGTTGGCTTCGGACCAAGTCATGATACGATTGAATGGCCAGTGATATATTATTTTTCTTCTTGTTATTTAAATAAGTAACATAATTATAACGATATAATTACAAATAACTAGAAGCTAAATATAAATTAATTTGTAGATATATTCTACGAAAGACGAAATTATACTACATATATGTCAATACGTGACCGTATTGACAGACATAATAGACCATATTCCTTACAAAAGTAAAGGAGACTAGAGCCCAACAGTATGATGTTAAGAGGCCGATAGGAGATCTGTACTTTGTTCTTCCAGCTCTAAATTTCCTGATATAGTCTTCTCGCAGCAGGTATTCTTTCTAGTTTTCATATATAAAAGCTTCCTTTAACGCTCTGCATTATAGACTTCACCGTTTAGATCTGATGGTGGATCAAAAAGTCCTCATGGGAAAATTCAACTTAGATTATCTTTCCAGGGTTAATGGGCTTGAAAGATACTGCAAAACAGTAACAAACAAGCATAAGGGCTATTTGAAGGTAAGCACTTACTATAAGCCTATGATACCTACGTTGATTAAAATTTGCCAAATCACTGTAGCTAATTAGTGAAGTTAGTAATAAAGGCAGATTACCGAAGATATCCGAAGTTGTCCGAAGATGTCCGAATGCGGTGAGTGCCACCTCGTAACGGACGAGCCTCTCTATTAGCGTGATATACCGTTGTTTAAGATATTAATTTAATATGTATTAAGGAGATGTTTATTTAATATTGAAGATATTAAGTAGCAGTAAGAAAAAAATACACGGAGAAAATAATAATCATTACTTAATGCAAAACTATACCGTGTGGTGACGGATTAAGAATACAAGTGTCACCACCCCATCTCCTTCCAAGGGTGCTGTAAAAGTCAGCTAAGGGATAATTCACACAGATAACATCTTCTGTGAGAGACGGAAAACTCGAAAATAAACCCTGTGCCAACACGTCTGGTCAGCACGGCTCAGTAGACCATAATCCCCCCCAAAGTGGAGGAGGCTCGTGCCCAACAGTGGGACGGAGAAAGAAATGGGCTGGAGAAGAATGCAAAACAAAGTCGTTATTTTTGTATGTATGTCCCTATGTGAGCTTATATCTTCAAAACTACGCAACGGATTTAGATGTGGGTTTTTTATTCGTTAAAGTTGGCTTTTTTGTATAATTTGTTAAGACTTAATTTCTTAATTCCACGCGTACGAAGTCACCAGCAACAGTTAGTAAATAATAAAATGCAAATGCAGAAAGCAGTCTTGCTAGACAATGCCCGAATAGTACGTTGATTTCTCTCCCATTAGGCTCCACCACTCCGGCTGACTGTTGCTAACCTCGGGCGTCCTGCCGGTTTTTGAGGCGAAGTAGTGTTGTATCTGAATAAATAATATTGTACATAAAATAACAAAATTATAACAGCTTTTTTCAAAGAACTTCTTAAGTACAACAGTTATTTTAACAAAATTTCGAGACTTAACTTCTAGGCTCAATTTTTCATTTTGTTTTTCTGATGTTTACATGGAAGTATATTGTAATCTTAAAGACACTTCTATTATAATAGTAATCAAAAGCCCTTATCAATAAGCGGTCTCTAAACATGCTCTACAAAGATTCTATCTAATAAAAAATAAGATGAGAGTGCTAAATCTGTTCTGCAGCTGTCGAAAGCGATTGTATAAACGTAGAAAAGTGTGGAGCAATCAAAATATATATCAGTGTATTGAGATGAAGCGGGTCAATGAGTAACAGTACAAATTCTTATTTTAACGCCCTTGTTTTCTTAGATTATTATCTTATAAGTGTTGACGTTCGGTGGCTTTAGCCCCTGTTATTTGTTGTGAAGATAGACAGAGCTCTAATTGTATTTACTTGTTACTACAAAAAAAGTTCAGAGTCTTGAGATTATTTAGAACAGAAATTTTAGAGTCCTATATTGTATTTAGAGTCCACTAATATATTTCTGTTTGGTTAAGCTACTAAGCTATTTCCTCCCCAGATTGTTGTTATAAAAGTCAGCTAAAGGATAGATAAACATAAATCATCTTATTAATATGTACGTGACGGAAAATCTCAAAATTAATCTTTGCGCTATCACCCCTAGTCAGCATGTCGTAAGTAGACCAGATACTCTCTTGAAGACCTGTATGGGCCTTAAATCTTGTATTCTAACTACTGTCCGTTTAGTGACGTAATAAGAATTTAAGTACCTATTCCGTATTTCTTCGAATATCTAAAAATGCCAAACTTGTAAACTAACCACTTTTTACGGATTTAGATGGTGATTGCAAAGTCTCCAAAACGTCGGGCCCAAATTTAAAACAAATACAAATACAACGCGTCTAAATCCGTAAAAAGTAGCTTTATTTAACCAAAGGAGTCGCGTAAGTGTTAGACAATATTATTGCAAACTAACCCTTTATTTTTTGGTAAATATGTTTACGTGACTAGTCACCCTTGCTTCGCACAAGTATCGTTAAATAATTAAAAATATTGAATATTGTAAAATAACGGCAGTTCGTAACACTAAATAGTGCACTACAGAGTCTGTCAAAGATATTCGTTGTAGTAAATCTGCCATCGCCTTAACACTTAAGAGCGCGTTATATTATGATAATTTTGTTCCTAATTACTGAATGGACTTGTTCATAATAATATGTATGTATAATATTGTAAGAGTTTTTGCAAACCAAGTATGTGGAGTGTTGAAGGCGTGCTAGTTCAAATATTGTAATTGATTTATAAATAAACTGTTTTCTCAATTTATCTTCGATCGAGAAATTTAAATTTAATTTATTGCTTAGCACCGGTTTATATTTTATCACTTTGATAGTCTGATAAAAGTAAATGTGCACGGAGATTTTACTATCAGCTGGTTTTGGCTTTTACGCATACCTACATAAAGAAATACTTATATTTCTTTGGATATGTAAGTTTTTGTGTATAAAAAAAATTGACATCTTTACTGCCAAATTACGTATATGTGTTTATACAACACACAGCAGCACAAGCTTAGTACTTGCTGAGTGGGAATCAAAAACATTACTGCAGTAATAGAGACAAAAAACACTACCGATTATATAAATAAAAAAAATATAAATAAATATACAGAACATATTAGTCATAGAATAAATATAACATATAATAATAATAATCATCTAATATGTTATATATATTATATATATAACATATTAGATTAGCCATATTAGTCAGTAAAAAAAAAGTTTGCATAAAAGTCTGGCATTTTGTGATACGAAATTTTTAAAATCAGGTATGAAGCCAGGAATTTAACCTATCAAGCAGCCAATTAAAAGTATACGTGCATATATCTTCTTTATTTCTTCACAGCCCATTAACGTCCTACTGTTGGAAACGGGCCTCCTAGGCCTTTTTGAGAGGCTTTTTGTCTATTGTACCACCTGACCAGGCGAATAGAATCTAATTTCTACTTTTCTGTCTCTCACAGATTTCAGACAGTTATCTGCTGATAATACTCCTAACTCCTAAGCTAGCTTTAATATCATCCTGGGGAGAAAATGGGGTCAAAACGCTGACGCAAAATATACGTAAATATGGGTTACATATTTATGTCAAAAGATAACCACCTTACTAGTTAACCACTAATCATTATGCTAGCAACACCAACCACCAATAACTATAAAAAATCTCGCAAAAAGCTACTAAACAAAAAGCATTGCTCCCACACAGTACCGTAACTACGAGTTGTTAATGAATCATTTGTCATGACAGAATAGATTTAATCACAATTGTACCAGCCATTACATTCTAATAACTCGTATTGTTACAATGATAGTTTGACAGACATTTTGTAGGTATTATTCATTAATGATTTGTAGTCTTCACATTCTCGTAAGCCAGGCACAGGATTACGTTTTATAGCGTTTCATAGGGGAGTCTTATGTCCAGCAGTGGATGCAGCAAGAACTTTTTTCTTCAGCACGTGTGTTTGTAACGCTACTTTTTGTAAAATATTTTTTTAAATGACTGATATAAATTTTTTTTTTTTTTATATGACCTGACAGATGTCGCTTATTAAAAAAAAATTTGAAAATTGTCATGCCTACATGACAATTTTCAAAATTCAACCAAGATTTCAATAAAAAATTAAAACATGAGTTTTACATAAACTTAATTCAGATTTTGTGAATAATTAAAATGTGCTTATTGTAAGTACGTTTTAATTATTGAATGAGTAGAGATTGATCTTTCACGAATTTAGTTTTATTATTTTTTTGTTTTTTTATTATTGGTGTCCGTAATATATAATTTTGTTTAACACGATGTAAGAATAAGCCGACGATATCTATTAGTAATATGTAATTTAATATCAATATAACGGAATGTATGACACACACACCGGCATATAATTAATCTGTATGTAACTGTTGATTTTTCTAAGAAAACACAAAGTCACGCACGTTTTTATTTAAAATTATAGGAATTTACTATCAAAAAGACATTTTTTTTAACATTGACCTCAATGTCCATTTTTGGTTATTAGCTTCGAGTGCAATCTTTTCTATTTCTATAAATCATGTTCAAATACTATAAAACTATGACAAAACAAATCTGTTTGTGGAAAACCGCGTGGAAAAGTAACGAACATTCGCGTCATACTTAAGTAAGTACGAAGCTTTTGCTATGGGGAATAATATGGGAGATAATGACTATAACACTTGCTACAGTAAGACAAAGTCAAATAATCTTATTTTAAGTAGGCAAAATTGATAAGCTCTTTTAAAACGTCAGAATGTAAATAAAACATAATAATAAAGTAAAAAAAAGTGTTTAATTTCCATAGACTTTGTAAGAGGATTGAACCAACGGCCATCTATAAGGTTGCTGTCAACGCTACAAGATCAATCTATAGACCAAACTAAAATAAAAACTAAATCAAACAAAAACGTCTGTACCATAAATAATGGAAGTTGAGCATTCTTCTGAGAAAACCGACAAGTACCGGACAAACTTTTTTTTTTGCTTAAAAATTCGGTTATTCGCAAAAAGTAGGTGCCGTGTGCTAGATATCGCACACCGTTACGGGATGTAGGTCGCCCCCACTACTTCTAAAGATGGAGTGGGGAGATGACGAGAGGTTGTGCAATCGTGATAAGTGACACCTCGTGTTTTGGGATAACGGTCTGAATTAGTTGTGAAGAGTATATCTTAAAAAATCTCACTGCAAAAGAGCTGTACTGGTTTCAAGAGACATTTTTAAAATGAATACTCTTAAACAAGTAATGCACACAATGGCATGTGATCTCAAAGTAAGCTAAACCTTTGCTATGTGTACCAGAGAGCAGAGAAAATACTATGTTTTTGATTACGAGTATTTATGTACATAGAAAACGTACACAAAACAAACTTCAACTCATCTATAGTAATATTATAAAGATAGTTTATGTGTTTGAATGCGCTAATCTCAGAAACCACTGGTCCATTATAAAAAAATCTTTCAAAGTTGGATAGTAAAATGTACTTGATAAATGCATCGAGGAGAGCTATTATATAGTCTACATGACATCACGACGCGACTAATAGGATAGGTATTTGCTTGAAAAATCCGTTGTAACTTGAAAAGCAAGCCTGTTTTTTTTTTTTTTTTTTTTTGTTTTTTTTCAACCTTTTTTTTTTGTTTTTTTTTTTTTGTTTTTCTGTCATTTAACAATCAAAATCAGTCATTTTGCAGTTTCCGTTTATTTAAACAAACTTCCGATTATTTTCCCCACGCAGCAGGTTGATTTTCGGATTCTGTACATTTTTTCGGACCAATTAGAAAAAAAAAGTTCTGTACATCAAGCCACATCCATGCACCTATCTTTTTTTGGCTCCCACGACTGGACTAAAATACAATAGGACCCTTTCATGAAAATAAGGAATAGTTATTTTCAGATCTAAGATTTCAATACATAGTAACATTAAACTTCTATAAATATAAGTCCAAAAGAAATAGGTTTATAAAGATTTAGATGTCTTTAACTTGTACTCAATTAAGATTTCAACGCGTTCGGTCGACATATTTAATCAGCAGCTGACAAAAGTCTTGTAACGATAACTTTATTGCTTTAAATTTAGAGCTATTCAAAGCATTTGTATGATAATTAATTATTTATACGTTACTTTTTAAACAAGTGTGTTTTAATTTAATTCACAAAAAGTGGATATTCACTGGTGGTGACCAATTTCCGATTTATTTGATTAGCAAAAAAATCGGTCAAAAACGGGTTAGACATGTGCTCGAAGGGTTCCATACCAATATAGTTATAATATATTCATCATCATACCATATCTCAATCATGTAGTACTAAGTATATTACCAAAATACGCAAAAAAATATTGTTCTATGGGAGAACTCTTAAATATTTATTGCGTTCTAGTTTTCAATATTTGTTACTAAGCGGCAAAATAAATACATCATCTGTGAACAATTTAAATTACCTACTCTAGCTATCACTAATTCTGATATACAGCCTGGTTATTAACAGATTGTAGGACAGTCCCTAAAAACGACGGAACCTTTGTATACGTATTACATATATTTGAAATTGCTACATATGAATTATACACAAAGTCAAGGTAATGTCGAAAATTTTAATTTCAACTAGTCAAGATGTAGTAATGTTTGTAATGTGAATATTATGTTTGCTTTTTTAAAACGTTTGATGCAAGTGGTCTGTTCCAGAAGTATATCCTATGTAGAAGAACAGACAAGAAACATATTGTGTTATAAACAACAATGTTTCCGCTGTAACAGGTAGTAACAAGTTTGTTGTGTATAATATGTTAGTATGTCCTACATTGTCTCAATAAGATGAAATAAATAGTATTAATGTCACGACTCGTTAGTATTATATTGTGAATTGTGTATTCACATGTCATATAGGTTATTTTCTTAGAGTTCTGCAAGGTAAAACCTATTATTGAGATTTGGCTCGCGGAACGGTGATAGTTAGAGAGCTGAAATTTTGTACTGTTTGTGTTTATCAATGGATGCCTCAACAACAAATACTCATCATCATCATTATACTGCCCTTATACCATTGAGCAAAGTCCCGTTGGTTGGTTATATTTGTGGTCAACATGACGAATATATTATTATAACAACGGAAGGGAACCTTCCGTGTGCGAATCAAAGCGTATTTCAACCGCGTTTTTTTGAATTTTTGATAAATAATGATTTAAATAAAACTACTTTTTACGGATTTAGACGCGTATATTTGTTTTAAATTTTGGCCCGACGTTTCGGAGACTTTGCAGTCACCACGGGTGAGACCGTGGTGACTGCAAAGTCTCCGAAACGTCGGGCCAAAATTTAAAACAAATATACGCGGACCGTGGTGACTGCAAAGTCTCCGAAACGTCGGGCCAAAATTTAAAACAAATATACGCGTCTAAATCCGTAAAAAGTAGTTTTATTTAAACAGATGAGTCACGCAAGTGTTAGAAAAAAAAAAAATGATTTGCTTTATGTAGCGCTGGATCAAGAATAAAAGTGTCACCATTTTATGCTAACCCCCCCCAGCGAGGCACAAGTAGACGAAGTACGTATCTTTTCGAAATAAACACCAGAAACTTAAATGAAACCCTCTGAAGTGCACAAAGGGGGGACGTTTATGAGCTGTGAAGAAGAATTAATTGATGGTGACGAGGTTTCTATACTGGAGTCAAGTAGAGAACTAATTTATATTTAACTGAAAGCGATGTTTTCGAATTCTGTAATCTTTACATATTACCCAATGTGTAAGTAAATTAACAATATTGCTAGCCAAGATGTTAGTTATTTAAATTAGCTAATTTAGAACTTGATAACGTGAATTCCATTTCTGTCCGGAACAATTATTTGTGTGTATAAACAGCTGAAAATTTAAAGACGCACTAACTCAATTTGATGTCCGCCTGTGTCATAAATTGTTATTGCAAATTAAAATATTTAAAACAAGTACATAGTACATCTATAGTAGGTCGTTTGTAATGTGTGATTGTGGGACAAATCCCCCCCCTCAGTTACCATGGAAACCGGAAACATTGAGGACACAAGTGAGTCACTTGAACCAGTTGTAGTCTCGAACTTGTAGCATGTAGCCTCCGCGTATAAATAATTATGATACACGCCTCTATACCCATTGTGCTATTTAGTTAGTTTATGACTATCATAAAATATGTTTATGTATTAGAGCGTGGTATTTGCTGGAGCAGCCTTTGCTTGTAACTACGTTCTCTTCTTTCTCTCTCTTTAGCCCATTAACCACATTGGACCACACTCGCATCATTTGTACTTATCAAAAAATTTTGTTATATTCAATAACAGTTTTTGTAAACAGCTGTACTACTAAACAATCTTGTATTTGAGAAATAAAGAATTATTTATTTATTATATTAAGAGTGTACCTACTGTACTCCTAATTAAGGTATTTGCCTTAGGTATTGCTATCCCTATCTATTCCCGAGCACAGTGCTGAAAGGGACGAATATAGCTGAAGCAGATTTTACCTACAAATTCTTTGAAAAAAAGGCGTTTCGTAGTCCCCTTTTTTCTTCGCGAAAGTAAAACTAATTTTGATTGTTTTTAGGCTATATTATAGACGAAGAGTATATCTATGCTTGTATCACTTTCTTTTTTTGGTAAAACGTTACCAAATGTGTGTGATACAATACGCTGCAACTTTACCTAAAGAAAACTGAAAAAAACGGGATTTTCGGATGGTCATATTTCTTTTAGTTATTATTATATATTGAAAAAAAAAAGTGATACAAGCATAGCTGATATACTCTTTATCTATAATATAGGGTAGAAACAACTAAAATCGGCTTAACTTTCGCGAAGAAAAAAGGGAAGTACGATACCCATATTTTTGTATGGAGCATAATTTGGTATCGTGCCCTCTTAACGGCCCATTAATAGGCACGGGCCTCCTCAACTTTGGGAGCGATTATGGTCTACTGTGCCGCACTGAGCAGACGTGTTTGCACAAGGTTCAGTTTCGACTACGTACCTAGTCTTTAGCTGCTTTTCATATCTTTAAGTCATAAATAAACAGTCTGACTGCTTGAATGACTGACAAATCTACTTACAGCTGATACTATTGTGAGTAAAGTAGTTTAGACAGAACCCATTTACTAAATTATGTTGTTCATTTAAACGCTTGATTTTTGGAAATTTGACCATTAGGGAGGAAAAGAAATTAAAAATTTGTATGAAAAGAGAATTTGTTATAAAAATCGGTATGTAGTATTTCTACTGGTTTTTATTTAATACCTTTGGAAATAAAATTTACTTATAATATTATAAAGCTAAGAGTTTGTTTGCATGTTACGCGCTGAACGTGATAATCGGAAATGACTGGTCTGATTTGAAAAATTCTTTCAGTGTTTGATAGTATATTTATCGAGGAAGGCTAAAGGCTATAACATGACACTGCGACCAGGAGCGAAGCATTCGTGAAAAATGTAAGAAACTCCTCACGTACGAAGTCACGGGCAACAGCTAGTTTACTTATGATGACGTGATAAAAGTGTATATGAATGTCCTGTATTTCTTAAGTTACCAGTGTTTAGATTGTCAAAATTACGGTTAAAAGATCGGTTTTCTGCGATTCATCACGGTTCTAGTTAGGCGGTCATATTAAAGTACCGAATTCTTAAAAGCGGTACAGTATTTCTACTGTAATAGGTAAAAACAAACAAGAAAAATGTATTATATTTTACAATACCATTAAAATAATGTTTTGTTAGTAGTATACAGGTAGTTCTGTTTATTTTAAAAGATAAAATAAAATAACACTTTTGTATAATATCCACGTGGTCACGATGCGTAAGGTGGTAGCTTATTATAGTCTAAGAGTCGTTGTAAAATTAACTTCACCAATGTTAACTAAATGAAAAATATATAAAATTAAAAAATTCTGCCAGCCCGTCTTGTTGGGGGCGATCTCACGCTACGTCGTCCGATACGTGGTAGTCATTCGAGGACCTTTCTTCCCCTACGGTCGTCAGATCATTGAGCGATGTGGCCTGCTCGTTGTCTTTCCGTAGAAGGGCGGGGGTGTAGGCACTACTTTAACAAAATTAGAGTTGTTTCTAATGAAACGTTACAAAGGTTCCACTATCATTATTCTGCTACTATTTCGTTATTCGTATCTGGTGTAACATCACTTTCGGTTCATATTACAGTGGGTCTTTCCTGATCTTTACCCTTAGCCGCCTGTCCGACATCACTTGTATTTTTTGTCCATCACCCCAGAGACAACTTACCTGACCTTCTACTACTTATTGATAATAGTTATTGTTATATACTTATGTTTTTCTGTCAGTTACAGCAGTCAGTTATCTTAAAACTAACTGAATAGTCAAATAGGGTTCAACAATTTAGTATTAACAATAAGAAAAACAAACTAATAAAAGTATACGACGCCAATATATATAAAAGTCTTTTGTATATTTACAGGTAGGCCTATATTCTGTTGTAAAAGATTATAAAATAAGGGTTTTATAACAACCGCTTAGTAAACAACGCCGCGTAGTACAGTGGCCTTTTATAGTCTAAGTAAGAGTTGTACAAAGGTCTTTGACCAGTGTGTGTTACCAGTGATGACTTACGGAACTGAGACGTGGTCCCTGAATGTCGGCCTCATAACAAAACTCAGAGTCGCGCAGCGTGCTATGGAGAGGGCTATGTGAGGTGATTCCCTACGTGATAAGATCCGGAATGCGGAGATCCGTAGAAGGACTGGTGTGTACGACATAGCCCGAAGAGTTAGCACGCTAAAGTGGCAATGGGCAGGCCACATCACTCGACGATCTGATGACCGTTGGGGACGGAAGGTCCTTGAGTGGCGACCACGAAACGGACGACGCAGCGTGGAGCGGCCCTCAACAAGGTGGACCGACGATATCGTCAAATACGCCGGGGGCCGCTGGATGCAGTTAGCGCAAGACCGCGCGTTGTGGCGTTCTATGGGGGAGGCCTATGTCCAGCAGTGGACTGAGAAAGGTTGATGGATGGATGGATGGATGGAAGAGTTGTACACACGTTTACTGTGCTGGGAAAAAAATTATTTATTTATTTTATATACTTACAAATTATATAAAGGTCGATTTGATGCCCTGGGGGTTATGTACAAGTCAACATTAGGAGGTGCAGAAATAGATGAAGTATGTAGGTGTACCTTATCAATACTAATATGCAGCTGCTGATGAGTTTGTTTGTTTGTTTGAATGCGCTAATCCCAGGAATCCCTGGTCCAATTTGAACAATTCTTTGAGTGTTGGACAGTACAATTTATTAAAGAGAAGGAACGCTGTAGGCAATATAACATCACGCTGCGACTAAAAGAGCGAAGTATCAGTGTAAAAAACCGTAAAATCAGGGATTCGATGTAAAATAAACTTATTTGCAGTAGATAGAGAAAAGTTGTTTGATAGAAAGATGGATCAGTTTCTTTACTTATTATTAACAATATCGTTATTTTTGTATGTATGTCTCTATGTGACCATATATCTTTCAAACTACGAGACAGATTTTGATGCTACTTTTAATAATAGATAGAGTAATTCAATATGAGTACGATATTTTTTTGTATAATTTGTAAGGGTTTTGTTTTTAAATTCCAGGCGTATGAAGTTGCGGGCAACACCCTAGTTCTTAATAAAAGCTTTTTTGTACAGTTACTTTCAGAACAAACCATATCAATTTGTTTACAATATGCGATACACCGAGACACCTATAAACTGCTAACCGTAAAATTGGGACTGCCCAAACATACAACTACTTAACATTGAATATTATAATCTATAGCATAGAGAACACAGTTCAAATTCTGTTATACTATGTGGAGTAGCCAATACCGCCAAAGATGCTACCTTTTTTAAGGGTTTCGTACCGAAAACTAAAACAGGGTTCTTATTACTGAGACTTCACTGTCACTCTGTCTGTTTATCACCTGGCTGTATCTCAGAAACAGTGATAACTGGAAAGTAAAATTACAGATCATGTTTATCTGTTGATACTATAACAACAAATACCAAAAACCATCTGTACTAAGATATTATAAAGCGAAAGAGTTTGTTTGTTCGTTTAAACGCTTTGTTTAAACGTTTGTTTGTTTAAACGCGTTTGCTAATCTCAGGAACTAGTGGTCTTTTTTTGGATAGTCCATTTATAGGGGAAGGCTTTAGGCTATAGAACATCACGCCGCGACCAATAGGAGCGAGGCATCAGTGAAAAATGTTTGCAAAAACGGGGAAAAGTTTTGTAAATTCCACGCGTACGAGGTCGCGGGCAGCAGCTAGTAATACAATAAATATATAAGTGTGCTCCCTTACAAACAACGTTTTCTGTGTAACTTGATGATACCCTTAGATGATACGATTATAATAATATCGATATAACGCTTATTTTTGCGAGCCTCGTGGTTGGTCGCGGGTTCGATTCCAGCTCGGGACCATCATTTGTGTGATTTTTCTAATTGTCATACAAATGTTTGTACTGCGTCTGGGTGTTTCTATGTATTATAAGATTGTATATACAAAAAAGCAGAATATGTTGTTATATCTAGTACTATATATTCTAGTACACATAAAATAAGCTTAGCTTGGGACCAGAGGACGTTGTGTGAAAAGTCCATGAATATTTATTATTTATTTATTATTATTTCCTGACAATACGGAGTCCTTATTGTGCGTGTCCAACTCGTACTTGGCCGGTTTTTTTTAAACAATAGGTTTTGGTACGCAGTCAGTACAACGTCTTGGTAAGTACTGAAGCGGTAAACTTTACTTGTTCTATTGTTTGAAAAAGGAACTTAATTACTACTGGACTAATTTTGACTCAGTTTTCTTTTTCTATTTAGTCTATGGCTGTATGCATGGTCTAATGGTTGTATGTACATCTATGTGACAGTATTTAAATTTAGAACAGATGTAATTTTTTAAAACGTTGTTTAAGGCTGGAAACAGTGCTAGACCATTGATTATAGTGACTAGATGTTGTATACATATTTATATTGGTCATATGAATAAAAGATTGTTACGTATACTTGTAGTAAATCATCAGATCCTGATCTGGTGCCTATGAGACCAAACATGAACCACCAGCTTTCAAAGAAAAAAAGAATCATTAAAATCGCCTCCCCTAGTCAAAAGTTCTTCTTTCCAGCACATTAACGTCCCATTGTTGGGCACGTGCCTCCTCCACTTTGGGAGGGATTATGGTCTACTGTGCCGCGCTAACCAGGCGTGTTGGCACAGGGTTTATTTTCGAAGTTTCCTTCTCTCACAGAGGATGTTATCTGTGTAAAATATCCCTTAGGAGGCTGTTACAGCACCCTTGGGAGGAGATGGGCTCACCATCGTCCAATAGCTGTTCTCTTAACACTCCCTAAATTATTTGAAATAATATTTCACACTTATTTATCTTATCAAATACAGCCATTTCTTTGTGATGCACAACATGGATTTAGATTAAACCGCTCAGTGAATTCAAATCTTCTTACCACAGTAGATCTTATATCACAGCACTTAGACAAGGGTATTCAAGTTGATGTTCTTTACTTTGATTTTAGAAAGGCTTTTGACCGTGTGGATAACGATATTTTACTTAGTAAACTTCAAATTATTGGGTTTTCACCGAAGCTATTAAAATTTCTTGCGAGTTACCTACAAGATCGTCAGCAATACATTCGCTATGGGTTATACATATCTTCGCCATATCATACCAGATCTGGGGTCAGTCAGGGCTCAATTTTGGGACCACTGCTTTTCGGGATCATAATAAACGACTTACCATCAATTCTTAAACAATCCAGATGTCTACTATATGCTGATGATTTAAAATTAATTTACGGAATTGAGAAGACCACCGACTCATTAACTCTGCAACATGATATTGACGCGGTACTACTCTGGAGCATTGATAACAAACACCATTTTAATTCATCGAAATGCAAAGTCGTGTCATATACCCGCGCACAAAATCCCTTTCATATACAATATTATTTAGGTACAGAATCTATAGCCAGGGATTGCTCTATAAAAGATCTTGGAGTATTTTTTGATTCTAAATTGTTGTTTCACGAGCACATGCGAGTATTAGCAAATGAATCATACCGTAGACTTGGCTTTGTTATTCGAAACATGCGAGAATTCAGTAATCTTTCGGCTATAAAACTTGTATACCTAGCTCTCGTCAGAAGCAAATTAGAGTCAGCCTCAGTGATTTGGAATCCTTATGAAAGTTCATACATCTTACTTTTAGAAAGAATTCAAAAAGCTTTTCTTTGCTTTCTTTACAAAAAAAGTTACGGTATCTATCCTTTCCTCTTCCCTTCAAAATTTCTACTTGGAATGCTTGGTCTTAATTCCCTCGAAGTGAGACGTAATTTCTCCTTACTCACAACAGTTTGCCGAGCTCTACGAGGCAATTCCGATTGTCCTGAATTAGTTTCCGAACTAGTCAATCTCTTCGTTCCTGATGTTCCCAAATATAGTTTTAGGCCGCGTAAGCATAATTTATTGGCTATACCGCAGACACGTACTGTTTCGCATGCTAAGTCACCCCTAGTCCGCGCGCGTTTTATGCTAAACTCACTCTTAACATCAAAACCCGAATGTGATCTGTTTGCTGCGAGATGGACGGATGTGCGTTATGAATGCCTTAGATATTGTGAACAAATGAACAGTCATTAATAGGATAATATCCTCATTATTGTATTTTGCCGATCTTTGTGTTTTTTTTTTCGTTTTTCATTGTTTTACAAAATTTTTAGTTTTTTTTTTTTTTCCTATTTTACTAGTTTCTTTTTGTGTTCATTTATTAGATTTTACATTATGTTTTTTGTATTCTTTTTTTTTATGTATAACGGATTAGTCTTAAAACTGTAATGTTGTACATTAATTATGTGTAATAAATAAATAAATATATAAATAAATAAATAAATCTCCTCCCAAGGGTGCTGTAACGGATTAAGAATACAAGTGTCACCACACTTGTATTCTTAATCCGTCACCACACGGAGAGTTAAAAGTTATGAGGTAACAAGCATAAAAAAACATACGATTGCAGAACTTTCTCCTTTTTTTGAAGTCGGTTAAAAATAGAAAATAACATAATGAACACTTGAATATGTACCTACTGATCAAAATAAATATTCAATCAAACCTTCCTAAAGAACGCAACACCATATTCCGCCTGTTCTTTTATTGAAAATTATTTACCTACTTTTGAAGAAAATGTAGTCATGTTGTCTTGCTGCCTGCATCCAGCTGCTCTCTCCTCTAATGTGTTATATACTTTAGTATCAATTATTATATAAAATGTAACCACATTGTTTCGTACGTGCGTCTGTCCACGTCTCGGTTGGAGAATCACGCGGCACGTCCCCACTGAGTAATCACGCATGTTAAAACGTTCACAGCATCGCGTATTTGGAATACATACATACTTTTCATATACATATAGTTCGTAGGGTATTAGTAGACAGTAATTCATATACCTACTCCGTGTGGTGACGGATTAAGGATACAAGTGTCACCATCCCATCTCCTCCCAAGGGTACTGTAAAAGTCAGCCAAGGGGTATTGCACATAGATAACATCCTCTGTGAGAGACGGAATACTTGAAAATAAACCCTGTGTCAACACGCCTGGTCAGCTCGGCACAGCAGACCATAATCCCTCCCAAAGTGGAGGAGGCCCGTGCCCAAAGTGGGACGTAAATGGGCGGGAGAGAGAAAGAAGTGATTCTGCAGCAGATTGAAGCGTAGGTTCACGCTGTGTAACGTTCATGGTGTATTGAGAATTTTAAATTTTATTTGACTGAAATAAAAAATATGGCAAAATATTTCAATACAACATTCAACTATAAATAAATATGTATTGTAAAAAATAAGTCATTAGTTTAACAACACAATGACAACCAGCACGCGTACCATTATTTAAAAAACAAATTATCACTTTAAAAAATTGCATTATTTCGAACATAGACATGATTATCTACGGCATAGATCTATACTATTATTTTAGTCAACATTGGCCAACATGTGTGCAACAAGCCATTAAAGAAAGTCTTTCTTTATAAAAAACAAAATTAAAAACATTATCGACTTTTTGTTCTAAATTCAAAAACTGTTTTTTTTTATTTATACATGATGTGACCAAAGAGGTTGAAGGAATAGTTTTTAAACACGTGTAACTTTTGTTCAGCTATTTTTTATTTATTTGAGCTCTTTGTTTATCTGTGGACAGTTCCACAACAGGCTTAGTTAATTTCTGATTGTGTATTTATTATGGATCGACTTTAAATATCCATATTTAAATTGTTATGCATTTCCTAAGGTATTACGGTTATTGTAGAGTTGTTGACATTATTCCAAAACATGCTCTACATTTAAGCGATTCCTGATTATCCTTTAATATTTATGCAGGGTTCCTATTGTGTTGCCATATTGTACTATTTTAAAACTTGCAATAAAATGCTAATTATGTCATTTTTCTTTTCACTGCTATTCTTAAAGGCAGGTAAACTATATTCTATATCAATAATATTATTATTTATTTACAGTAAGATTTAAGTTTGAAGAAAATCAATTTAATACCATGATGTCTAGCTAGAAAATAAGTTCTAATATATTTTGCCCTTCTAAAATCAATTGTTTATCATTTTTGTTCGTCTTTTGGTTTTAAGCATATCAGTTTAGCTGATCTTGAGTAATAAATAGATGTCGGAATTAGGTAGAGTTATTCATGTACTTACACTGATTTCATACAGCGAAAGAATAAAGTGGACATGCCTCAATACCCGAGATTAATTTTAAAGAACAGAAAAAAATCCCGTGTATTTTTTAATAGAAATTTGAGAGCGACTATCGTATATACGACTATACTATAGACTATAGTCGCTATCAAACCATCCCAGTATTCGCTCTTATTTATAAAAAATGCGAAATATGCGTATGAGAATTTGCTTAACACTATCAATAATTTGTATTGTGAATTATGTAAACTAATCAATCTTTGTTTTATTTGTCTATTTCTGAGGTTTTTATTATTATGTATTCGTAATAATGTGGGCCACACGGGATTGCTCATTAGAAATCCCGGGAAGGTCCACATTAGTATCAACATTTCGATGCAAGTACATAAATAACTCTACCTAATTCCGACCTCTGGTTATAAATAGTGTAACTAACAGAATCTTATTTTGAACATATAGTTATAGAAAAGGTGTCAATGCTGTTTTTATTATGATTTGACTTATTTTTAATTATATATTATAGTAAAGTTGAAATTTCATAAAAATTCAGGAGTTTATGACCGGATGTATAAATAAAAATAAAGCCAAGGAAGTGTGTTTGGCACATAGGAAATGGTGCTCTCTGCCTACACCCATGGGAAAAGGGCGTAATTGTGATGATAAAACTTCCTTATAAGAAAAAGATATAAAGTACGGTATCCGTTAAAACTAAACCATCTCAAGTAAAAAACAAAGTAGTTAATAAAACAATGTACGTTGGCCCAGATGTTAGTAAGTGGGCGAGTGATGTTCGCTCCACTTACATTTTGGGTTAGCTAGCCTCTGTGACGCGGCGTCGCCTGCCTCTCTGACCTCCAATGCCATTCCGTGATCTGCTTCAATATTATGCTTCACGGATTTCAAAAGGAGGATAAAATATTTCAATTAGAATACACAGATTTACAGTGAAATTTATCGAATGAAATGGTCAAACTAACTTTGACACGACTTATTTATTATCCTTTTGGCCTGTGAGGGAAAATAAATAAATATTCATGGACATTGCACACAACGTACCCTGGTCCCAAGCTAAGCTTATTATGCTTTTGTTATGGGTACCAGAATACGGATAGAATACATAAACTACTTTTGTAAATACATACTTATAATACATAGTAAACGTCCAAAAAAAAAATTTACATTAATCAATTATTAATTATCACACAAAAATTATTGATGTAAATTTTCACGTTTACTAATAAAAATTGGTCAAGTGCGAGTCGGACTCGCGCACGAAGGGTTCCGTACCATTATCTATGCAACATAAGGCACGTTGTTAATAAATGAGCAAACAACACACACAATACTTAATTAATCACGTTTGTTGTATGAGAGCAAGAAACGGTAAAAAAATCATGTTTGTTGTATGGGAGCCCCCCTTAAATATTTATTTTATTTTATTTTTAGTATTTGTTGTTATAGCGGCAATAGAAATACATCATCTGTGAAAATTTCAACTGTCTAGCTATCACCGGTCTTGAGATACAGCCTGGTGACAGACGGACGAACGGACGGACGGACGGACAGCGAAGTCTCTCTCCCTTTTGGTACGGAACCCTAAAAACTGACACCCGGAAATTTATAGTACATTCCGCGTGCAACTTCACTTCATGCAACGAAAAACATCTTGTAGCCAGCTTCTTAGTAGAAGTTTTAGTTTTTAGTTAGTGGCAACTAAAGTGAGTTAGACAACAAATAAAATACGTATTTTAATTCTATAATATTCTGTGGATTGCCAAAGTTTTGATGTTTCATGGATGTTCTATGCTCTTATGTCCGATGTAATTTCAGTATTTACTTCTCTTTCTTTCATATCCTCATTTACACAATCCATAATTGAACATAACACATACACATTGACGAGCCTCGTGGTTGAGTGGTTTATTCAACGGATTGCCGATCAAGAGGTCGCGGGTTCGATTCCCGCTCGGGACAATCATTTGTGTGATTTTTCTAATTGTCATGCAATTGTTTGTACCTACTGCGTCTGGGTGTTTCTATGTATTATAAGTATGTATTTACAAAAAAAAAATAGGATATGTATCCGTATTCTGGTACCCATAACACAAGCATATAAGCTTAGCTTGGGACCAGAGGAGGTTGTGTGGAAATGTCCATGAATATTTTATTATTATTATTAATCCGTCCATTTATTTTTCGGAATTTTGATTATCAACTAAACTATATTTAAGCGTGTCTTTAGATTTTAAAACTAAGTAGATATATAAACTCTACCTGTTATAAAAACCTGTTGCGAGTACCTTTGATACATAAACAATATATTTCTAAGAATAAAAACTATCACCCTCCAAGAACTATTGTCCAATTGTGTCTTTGCGTAACATTCTATCAATTTCGGTGCATTAGTTACACCTGATTGGTACTCGGCTCATACCGACACGTCAATTAACAAACCAGGCTTCTGTTTGCACAATTCATGCAGAGTTTAGATAGCTATTGTTATGTTATACATAGTGGAACATTAACAAGATGTTCATTGTGTTATAATTTAACAATTTACGGAGCTCACAGTGTTGTGGTAGTGTAACTGACTGCTATTTAATAAGTCACGTGTTCGATTGCCGCTTTGGGCATTTTTTTTTGCACGGTGTTTATTTACAATTTATGTTCGTAGTCATAAGACAAGCAATAGTTAGGAAGCAACTTAGCGTTAGACCCAGAGGACGTCGGTGGAAATTATGAATTACCGCATCTGGACGGCCTACGTGGTTTAGTGGTTTATGTAGGGAATCGCAGTTCATGAGGTCTCGGATTCGATTCCCGTAGGAGACAATCATTTGTGTGATATTTATAAGTGTCATACAAATGTTTGTATACTACTACGTCTGAGTGTCTTTATGTATTATTAGTATGTACCTACATATATACAAAAGAAAAGTGATTTATATAGTATATACATATTATGTATTCTGGTACCCATAACACAAGAAGAAAGCTTAGCTTGAGACCAGAGACTGTTGTGTGAAATATCCATGAATATTTATTCATTTATGTTATTTACTTGTGCACCATGAAGCCAGTTTATTATCAAGGAGTTAAAAAAGCTAACTTTGTAGGTTCACATATTGAGTTAATATGGGCGTTGAGCATACTTTCAGACGTCAAAAACCGAATAAAAACACCTGGGCGGTCTCTTAATCTTACTTCAAGGCATCCTTTTAAAGACAAGCTCTAAAACAAAAACGTAAAATATATAAAAAATAGTTACCGAATGAAATAATGCAATGAATCACGTACGTTGACAAAATGCCACATTTTAAGCTACCTTTACCTTCGACGATACCCCCCAATACGCTATAACAATTGAAATAAATAAAGGTATCCCATAGCGTTTTCAAAGTGTCGACAACAATGCTTTACCAAAATATTTACAATTAAATAGCTACTGAACAAGTAAGTGTACACCTATTATAATACACTTGTCTCAATGTAAAATTTATTGTCTTATTGTAAACTTTGTTTTTAAAGAATTTTCGGTAGCAACATTTTACTGCAAAAAATTGTCAGCCGTGTAATTAAAATAGTCACTTTTATTTTCAATTTAGTCATAAGTTTGACAATGTTGTGATCGTAAATTTTTGTATATTATTGTACAATTATAATGGTGAAGTAGCTATTGGTGCCCCCTTTTTAGGGTTTCGTACAAACCCTGACCCCCTTATTACAAAACGCAGCTCAACGTTAAACCCAGGTTTAACAAAATTTATTTACGAGGAATTGGATAGTTAGACCCGCTCTGACACTAGTTTGGCGTCGGTTTAAGACTAAGGTCGTTGTTAGATCTAGGATTTGAGAAAAATCTGCTTGAAATGCGCAATTGAAGTGTTTAAAAACTAGGCTTAAACTGTGGCTTGAACTTAGTCCACGTTTTGTAATAAGGCGGTTATAGTCTCACTACGGTGTCCGTCTGTTTGTCCGTCCGTCAAACTTTTTTTACTCAGCAACAGCTGAAGATATCAACTTGAAACTCATACCAAATATAGATCGGTGCGGTCTTTTGCTGCAAAAAAATACAATCAACCATTTATATTTACGCATTTAGAAGATATAACCGAATTACGTCTATTTTTTACTGTTTTCGACTTACCCTAGAGAATCAAAACCTACAGGTCATTACCCGTTGCCCTAGAGACTTGAAATTTGGCGTATGTAGTGCTCATATAGGAAAAAATCTAAAATTTTGTCATTCATATCACACAAAAAATAGTTTAAACTAATATCAACTTATGGAGTAGCTGAAATATAGGCCAATATTTTAACTACTAAATTAAGTGGTTGAAGCGAAATTAACCATATTATATTTTATTTCAGTTAATTATTTTTTTACGTCTAGCAGATACCCCTAAGTGTCTATAACCTTAAGTGTGCGAGTTATATACATATTATTATATTAACTTACCTTTTGGTGCGAGTCTATCTCGCTCTTGACAGGTTTTTTTTCATACTCAGTTTGTTCAAGAGGGTGGCTTTTTTGTGTAATTTTTAATATACACGAGTGAAATCGCGGGATTTGGCTAGTATTTTTATGAATGAAGTTTCAGATTTTAATCAGCAGAACTAAAGACTTTCTGAATATTCATAATATTTATATACCTATAGTTTTTATGCCGAAAACCAATAAACACATTATGCGAGAGGCCTTGCTTTAAAATACTTAGATAATACATTGTAGTTTTTCGTAAACCGTGCTTAGTCTGTTTTGTGCTACGGGGAAAAGGCGTGAATTTTGATGTAGGATAAATAACAGCGTAGAGCCGTCTAGCGTCATATTATAACAAAACGACAGCAACAAAGTAATACTATAGATGTCTAACAGATGGCGCTAGCAGCAGCTTATATCCTCGTATCAATTTGCACAGCTACATCAATATATTTCACAATATCGAAGACAACTATATTAATTACATAATGTAAATATTAATAATACATTCTAATAATTTTTATTAATAACTACGTTCGGTACTAACTTTCAATTTTAGTGACATCTAACGTATTTTAAACAAACTAACAACACCTACACAAACATATTTGTACCACAATGTGCTACCAGATGTCAGTATACAATATTAATTACAAAATTTTAATCGTTATAAATAATAATAAAGCAGAAAAATAATGATAATTGTTTGTAATCAATCATTTTCCAATATCTTACACCTTTTATTTTACTATTTTAAACTTCTGACTGTTTTTGATAGAGCTTTTACTAACTTCCACGAAGTTTGCGCGAAGTTTCAATTATTCATAAAGTTAATTTCACAATATATCAATAGATGTCAGGATTAACATTTTTTATATTATTATGTCTGTTTCATCATCTCTTTTAAAGCCAAATATGACTAAAACATTTTCATAAAAGAATTGAACGACATATACCATAACAGCTAGTGGAGGTGGTGAGTAGCTAAATACAAGAATACCTACAACCCACGTCATCTTATTAGTATACCGAGTTCTTTGACTAATATATAGTTATCTGTGTACCGAGTGATACAGAGTTCAGCTTCTCAATTTTATGTGCCTAAATGGCGCTATTCGTATTGTCCGTGTGGTGACAGATTAAGAATAGGTACAAGTCTCAACACCCCATTTCCTCCCCATGGTGTTGTAAAAGCCAGCTAAAGGATATTGTACACAGACAACATCCTTTGTGAGAGACGGAAAACTCTAAAATAAACTCTGTGTTTGTGCCAACACGCCTGGTCAGCGCAGCACAGTAGACCATAATCCCTCCCAAAGTGAACGACCTTAAAGGCTGGAGGAGGAGGAAATGCTGTTTTCCATGGCTGTCTATTAGAGCGCATACGGGGGAAATGTAGAATGTAGTGAAAATGTAAATGTATCAATATGTAACACAAAAAAAAAGAATAGGATCCTTCCTAAAGGTAGGTAAGAGGCTAAAATGACACAAAATTAAATTTTGTGTCATTTTAGCCTCTTACCTACCTTTTAATTTATTTTATGATATTTATTATTAAATGCATAATATTATTTAATTTATTTTATTGTAAATCATTTTATTACGTTGATATCTATACTAATATTATAAAGCGAAAGAGTTTGTTTGTTTGTTTGATTGATTGTTTGTTTGTTTGTTTAAACGCGGTAATCTCAGGAACCGCTGGTCCGATTTGAATAATTCTTTCAGTGTTGGATAGTACATTTATCGAGGAAGGCTATAGGCTATATAACATCACGCTGCAACGAATAGAAGCGAAGCATCAGTGTAAAATGTTGCAAGAAACGGGGAAAAAAGTCACGCGCGCGAGCTTTAAATGTAAACGCTGCCTTATCCATGTGAGTTACAACAAAGTAATGTATGGAGAAATTTTTTGTTACCTATAGATCTTTAAAAAAGTCCGCGAGGCCATATGTCTATCTTTTAAGGAAAACCCGCTGTACCCATAAGAACGTCAACAAAATTATCAAATTCAATAGGATGTTTTCAAAAGCTATTTATGTGTATATAGTAACATTTTTTATCAAATTAAATACCTTAGTTAGCTTACGCATTTAATATAGATAATAACTGCTCTTTACAGCATGCAATTTAAATGAATATCTTCGGAGATATGACGAAAAAAGAATTACGCGTGATAAAATAAAGTTAAACTGTTCGCTGAGCAACGAGAACGTTTCCCCGGTCATCTATCTATACTCCATTGTTTCGATGTATGGTTGGATGTATGAATGTAAGGATGTTTGTTGTTCTTTCACGTAAAGACGGATGGATTTTCGTGAAACTTTGCAATAATATAGCTTACATATCAGATTAACACATATGCAATAATTTATAAAGATACCACGTGTCACGGCGTCTTAGTGTGTGTAAAAGTCAGTATTGTACAGGTTGTTACGCTGCTCAATCCCCGACGGATCAGTATTGAGTTGGTCTTTATAGGCGCCGGCGTCATCGTCGGCATATGGTCGTTACGCTGCTCAAATCCCGACGTATTGGTGCTGAGTTGGTTTTTATAGGCGTCGGCGTCGTCGTCGGCGCCGGCTTCGCCGACGCCTCCGTCGTATGGTCGTTACGCTGCTCAAATCCCGACGTATTGGTGCTGAGTTGGTTTTTATAGGCGTTGGCATCTACAGCGACGCAGGCGACGACGTTGGCGATGGCGTCGGCTTCGGCGTCGTCGTCGGCGCCGGCTTCGCCGACGCCTCCGTCGTATGGTCGTTACGCTGCTCAAATTCCGACGTATTGGTGCTGAGTTGGTTTTTATAGGCGTTGGCATCTACAGCGACGCAGGCGATGACGTCGGCGTCGGCGTCGGCGTCGGCTTCGGCGTCGTCGTCGGCGCCGGCTTCGCCAACGCCTCCGTCGTATGGTCGTTACGTTGCACAAATCCCGACGTATCGGCGCTAAGTTGGTTTTTATAGGTGTTGGCATCGACAGCGGCGTCGGCGTCGTCGACTGCGTTGGCGTATGGTCGTTACGTTGCTCAAATTCCGACTTATCGATGCTGAGTTGGTTTATATAGGTGTTGGCATCGGCGTCGGCGTCGGCGTATGGTCGTTACGCTGCTCAAATCCCGACGTATTGGTGCTGAGTTGGTTTTTATAGGCGTTGGCATCTACAGCGACGCAGGCGACGACGTCGGCGTCGGCGTCGGCGTCGGCGTCGGCGTCGGCGGCGGCTTCGGCGTCGTCGTCGGCGTCGGCTTCGGCATCAGCGTCGTCGTCGGCGTCGGCTTCGGCGTCGGCGTCGTCGTCGGCATCGGCTTCGGCGTCGGCGTCGTCGTCGGCGCCGGCTTCGCCGACGCCTCCGGCGTATGGACGTTACGTTGCTCAAACCCCGACGTATCGGTGCTGAGTTAGTTTTATAGGTGTTGGCATCGACAGTGGCGTCGGCGTCGGCGTATGGTCAATAGGCTCAAAAACTGCTAGACCGTTTTTTAAAATTCATTCACCATTTGAAAGCTACATTATCTGCGCTTAAAATAGGCTAGATTTTATTTTGGAAAAATTAGGGTTCCGTAAAATATTTGGATTTTTCTGAAAAAAATCAACTAAAAGAGTTAACTATTTTGCTTACGCTGCTTAAACTTTAAAAGATAAAGATAGAACAACAAAATATTCTAATTTTTTATTTATTTATGACATTTATTTATTTCAAACCAACAGCTTCTCAATCAATATGAATAAAAAAGAAATATTCATCGGCAAGCGAATTATATGTCCTCACGGATAAAAAAATTAAGAGCCATGTTTATGGTATTATAAGGGTGGGTGTTTACTATGTATTATAAGTATGTATTTACAAAAGAAAAGTAAATTATGTATTCTATCCGTATTCTGGTACCCATAACACAAGCATATAAAGCTTACCTTGGGACTATAGGACATTGTGTGGAAAATTCTTATTTATATACGCTTTAATATAATGAAGTATTTTTATTTATTCATTTTGGACCATGCCAAATTTCAAGTCTCTAGGATAGTGGGAAGTAACCTGTAAATTTTGATTCCCTAGCGAAAGTGGAAAATACTCAAAAATGGCTGTAGTTCGGTTATATCTTCTGAATGCGTAGATCTAAATTATTGATTGTATCTTTTGCAGCAAGGGACCGCATAGATCTACATTTGGTATAAGTTTCAAATTAACAACTTCAGCCGTAGCTGAGTAAAAAAAAGATTAACGAGTGGATAGACAGACAGACGGACACCGTATTGAGAGTATAAGGGTTTGTACAAAGACCTAAAAAGGCATTATGAAGCTCTGAGATATCATTTACTAAAATGACATTGGGCCATGTGTGTTACTTCTTTAGAACTGTGCAAGAAAAGAGAACCACACTGACGATTTACTAATTAGCTGTAAAATGGCGTTATTGTTAGTTCATTTAATATTTCGTTTCTTAATTCCACGCGTACGAAGTCGCGGGCACTGCTAGTATTATTATATCATTATATTATACACTAGTTTATGCCCGCGACTTCGTACCCGTGAAATTCTCACTTACTTTACTCTTATGGTCATTTTCTGGCAAATTCACACAATTTCTACATACACTGTAGCCTATGTGTTATTCTAATGTATAAGCTACATTATTGTAAGGTTTCATTTAAATCCATTCAGTAGTTTTCGCATGAAAGAGTAACAAACATCCATAATCTATCCTAAAACTTTCACATTTATAACATTAGTAGGATGAGAGCTAAAACATAATATTATTTAATACTTACTATTTGCGGACACGTCCTTCAAAATAAACTCTAGCTAACTGTTTTACTACGTACTATAACAAAAAGTTTTGCAAAACTGCGTAGAGCACAATGAAAATACAATTTGGCAGTTGCGGAATTACGGTACTAAACACAGCATTGTAACGTGCATGTTAATGAGAGATTATGTTTAATTTTGGATTAGTGAAAGGACATACTCGTAATTACAAAACCTTGCAAAAATAGAATATTACCTCTAAATGCGTGTAAATATAAATTGTTATGGTAGAGATTGCCCGCGATTTTCTCTCGAAGCACTCTATGTATGAAAAAAACCGCACCGCAATCCATTTCGTTGTTGTTGAAGATATAAGCTCACTTAAGAACGTGCGATGTAAAGATTATGCCGGCTCTTCAAGTTTAAAGACATGTGCGAACGAATTTGCTAGGAATCTGATTTGCGATTAACAAAGTGTAAGGCGTTGTTTGTTCCCTAACATATTAGTGCGTCCATACTGTATGTGATGTGTATTGTGTTTCTCAGTTTACTATTACTTACGAGTAATAGTCCTTTTACTCTCAAGTTTAGAAAATGGACTTCACAAAATGAAATAAGTAACCACTACATAAACAAAATATATTAACCTTATAAATAGCTAATTCATACTTGGAATAAAGGAACTTGCACAGATTTAAAGGCCTACATCAATATTATCGTCGACACGTACATATTAACACAGCTAGTAGGTATAGAAAATGAAGAATTAGGGCTATTTTTTTTGTTTACTCAAAATCTACTAAATATATTTTAATTCTGATTTACGTGTTTCTATATATAATAGTTACTTATGTTTTGAAAGTTATTTCATTAGTTAATATGCGATAATAGACCGACAATGAAAAAAATAAAAAATGAGAGAGGTTGTTTTGCTAAGATTTTCTATCGAGAAAACTTTTTTCAATCGCGTTTCTGAGTTTATGCTATCCTAGATTATATATTAAAAAAACATATACTTAAAAATTAGAGCTCTAGCCATTCAATCTAAAGAAACAATGAAAACTTCGTACATAGAAAAATTCACGAAGAATTTTGGTATCCTCTTAACAGATGGTGGGCTGACGTTTAAAATTGAGGACAACTTTAGTAACATTAACATTAGTAACATTAGTGATAATTATTTGTATATTTTGTTTTCTTGTATATATTATGTATTTATAGACTTTTATTTGTGTATATATTAGTATGTGTATTGTTTATGTATTATATTAATGTATGTAAGTGTATCAGTAGTTGTTAGGATGTGCACCACAAGTAGCCCTCTCCAAAGCAATCATATCCACCCAAAGGTCGTCTGGAAGAGATCGCAAACTGCGATAAAAACGCCTATTGTACTTACTATCTTCTTGTAATCCTTAAACTTCTGTATAACTTTATGGTGAGCAATAAAGAGTATTCTATTCTATTCTATTAACCTAGCAGAGCCTGGCTAAATCGTATTTCATAGAATAATGACGTTTCTTATGACGTATAGCCTTCATAAAAACACATAGACACATTTTTTCACACACATAGATATGTAAGTGGCTGCAAGCTGGCTGAGGGATGTAGCCATAAACACTAGTTAGGAAAACAAAAAGAAAAAAAGAAAAGTTAGTTAGTTAGTTAGGAAAACCTAACATTGACTGTAGTTACGCATTCGACTAGATTCTTTACTAAATCTTTTACAGTAGAAGCGGCGCGGCTATGGAATGCCTTACCTTTGACAATAAGAAACGCTCAAACCATATCATCATTCAAAAAACTTGTTAAGGAACACTACTTGTCCCTGCCGATAAATTGATATACTTCCATATGAATATTCTATGTATGTATATAATATGTATGTATTGTGTATGTATGTATATGTCAAAATATGTATATAAGTATATATTTATGTAAATGTTATGTATGTGTATGTATTTGTATATATCTGCTACTTTAGTATATTCACTTATTTTTAGTACACCAAAAGTCGCCTATTCTGCCTCGGTCAAATCCATCTTATGGTTGTCTGGGAGAGATCGCAGCTCGCGATAAGACCGCCCTTTGTACCTATGATATGTCTGTTATGTAAGCTTTATAAATCATTATGGTGTGCAATAAAGAATATTTTACTTTTTTTACTTTTTACTAGTTCTGGTATTTCTGTGTTATTGACATAAAAATTTGAATAGATAGGTAAATACACCAGCATAAATTATATACAAAGTAGGTGCCTACATTATACCTAAGCTAGATAATTATGTATATTTTGATGGTATCCGCACAAGTCATCGGTAAATGCCACCATAGTTCCTTGGCCGGGGAAAAAATCAGGGCGTCTCCATAGCAACAGTACAATCAACAATAACTCTTTTAAAATTAAAATCAATGTAGAGTTTCCTCATTTTGAAAGGTTCAGTTAACTAAAGTAGGTACAGATATAGCTCCAACATACTTTGGATACCTATTATTGAGTAATTAATTGTTGCTAAAGTAATTTATTGATTTTGCAATTGACATACTATGCCTTCTTAACAAATCAAATTATGGTGGAAAAAATTTTCTCAATTTTTTCCACCATAATTTGATTTGTTAATTAATTGTTGAGTCAAAATTTTAAATTTTAAAAGTTTTCACACGTGGCTCACATAATACGATTTATCTATCAAGATAATTTAAAAATCTTGTGTACGATCTCAAGACAATCTTTTTTTGAATTTTTTTCTTTCGTTTTTTTTTAAATTTTGGATTCTAAGGGTTGAATGTTTTTGGCAGATTTTTGGATTTGTTTTTGTGTACTTATGTATTTAACATTTTGGAGTTGCTTGAGTACTAAGTAATTCGTCAAGATTAAGAATTTTTGTTTTTTAAATTAATCGTAATCTTTATTTTTAACCTGACCTCTGAATTGTAAATATAATAATAGGTACAGACAGACAGTTAGAGAATATTTGTATAGTTAGAAATTAATAAACAAAACATATCAAACCTACAGTTTTTATTTCTTGTTGCAAATTGAGGTTCATAAAAACATACATCATGGTTTAATCAAAATTGTTTTTGCAAATTATTATTAGAAAAAATATAGTTAATCGCTAACTCACGATAACTTTTAGGTACCTAAGTTATTTGGGCAAGTATAAGTTTTAAATCTGATGATTTAGATGATATCGTGAAGAAATTAGATAACGTTTTTTAAAATTTGTAATTGGTGAGATAAAAATAATGTCCGCGGTTTAAATGCTTTTTTAGATACTGCCCCGCTCCTTGGTTTTCAGCGTAATGTTTTATAGTCTACTAGCTGCCCCGGCAAACGTTGTTTTGCCATACAATTCTGTGTAAAAATCAACAACAAAAAATTTCATCAAAATCGGTCCAGCCAATTGTGAATCTAAACCATCCTCAAAGCCCCTTGAATACACACAACAAATTTCATCAAAATCGGTCCAGCCGCTTAGGAGGAGTTCAATTACAACCACGCGTACAGAAGATTTATATATACATACTAGCTGACCCGGCAAACGTCGTTTTGCCATACAAAAAAAAAAATTTTAAGATTTGAAAAATAGATGTTGGCCGATTCTCAGACCTACTGAATATGCATGTAAAATTTGAGAAGAATCGGTCAAGCCGTTTCGGAGGAGTACGGTAACTAACACTGTGACACGTGAATTTTATATATTAGATAAAGATGTGTTATTCTTATCTATACAACTCTAAAATTTCATTAAAATCTATTCAGTAGTTTTTAGCAGCCATGTATCTAAACTCACATTTAAAATACTTACATTTGTGTCCATGTTTGATCGATACCATTCTTTGTTTAATGTTAATTGAGGCGAAAAAGAACAAGTTCTTATTTTCTTTATTTCTTTCAAATATTGTCTTAGACACAATTTTTTGCATTTTTCATACCCTTAAATTCTCCCTTGACTTCCATTTACGTCTTTAATATTAGTCTATATTATTTAGACTCTAAAAATTTTTAACTTCGCCTAACAACAACTCATCATCCTCCCGCCCTTATCCCATTATTTGGGGTCGTCCTCTCGTCTCATGACATTCCCATACCAGGACATCCACTCATTCTTCAATTTTTCGGTCCCTGGCATCACTTTCAGACTTCCTCTAATATATTCATTCCTTATTTTATCCATTCCGCCTAACAAGAACTAAAAGTACTAAAGATTGAAGAAAATTACTTAGTGCTAACTGTTTAACTAGTGTTAGTTTTATTTCGTTCACAGAAAAATCTAAAAAATCTTTCAGCTTCATTCACAAGCTACTAGGCATTTAATTAAAGTATCGTTTTATTGCATAGATTGAGGCGCTATCCGTCTTTAGATAACAATAGATTGAGACTATAAAATATATTGTGACATCAACAGTTTGTTGACTTCTCTTCACAGATAACTCGCAATAGATTTCACATGAATAACAATTTATGCTCACTAAACATATTCAATAACGAGCATATATATGAAAACTGGATATATGTGAACTCTGCGTATGATTTTTTAACGACCAATGGAAATACATAACTCCACACGCTACCTGTGCCTTCCTACCACAATGATGCGATTAGCTGTTAACAAAAAGGAATTTTTCATTTATTTAATTTTTATACACAAACAGAAAGTATATAGGCGGACTTAATGCCTGAGACATTCTCTTACATTCTAATCAAAAATCTTATAATGCTCTATTTTAAGTGATCTGTGCTTCGCCTATCCGATCTTTATGTATAGACGATTGATTCACAATACGTAACTGATTTTGGTCATTTCTACTTAATTAAATTTATCATTTGACTACTTGAATCCATTATGTGATTATAAAATGTGTAGTAAATTATAGGCAGCTGTTGTATCAGTTTGATCAAAAAGGATATTAGAATAGAATTAGGAAATAAGTATTTCTGCTTGCACTACCAAACTATAAAAATAATATAGATAGTGGCAATATTACATTTGTTGTTCAAGTTGTAGCTCGCAACGTCGCACGCGTTGAAACCAAAAACCAAAACCAAACCCTAACAAATTATACTAAAAAGCCATTCTGTTGAAACACTCTACCCATTAAACTAAAAACTGCATCAAAATCCGAAGCATAGTTACTCACAGAGGGACATACATACAAAAATAACAACTATTGTTTCTTAGTTAGTAAAGATTTGTCAGCTGACCTTCCTGGAGGTTTAAACGGAGATTTTATTGGAGAGACAATACACGTTTTAGCGTAAAAAGACTATTATAATTTATGAATAACGTGTTTTGCCGTGGGGTGCCGGCACAGAATATTGCACCTCCCCATCACTTCCCGTGGGTGTCGTAAAAGGCGACTAAGGGATCACCAGGAGAACGGGCAGCAGCGTTCTCCTGATTAACACAACATCTACTGCGATCGCCAACCCGCCTGCCAAGCGTGGCGATTATGGCAATAACCCCCACATGAAAGGCAAAACCACAACGGCCCCGAGTCACGGCGACCCCGCTATTCCGGCTCACGGTGGCGGGCTTGGTAACGGTGGGGTACGGGGTGCTAAGAATCTCCGGTCGAGATCCGGCCACCAAACAAAAAAGACTCTGGCCCTGGTAACACACAACATCCGCACGCTCAGGACTGACGAGAAGATCGCCGAGCTGGAAGAGGAATTGAGCAAGATTCGGTGGGACATTGTAGGGTTGTCAGAAGTCCGAAGAGAGGGGGAGGACACGATAACCCTCCGGTCCGGAAACTTGCTCTACCACCGGGAAGGCGACGACTTGTCGCAGGGTGGTGTCGGGTTTATCGTTCGCAAGTCTCTCGTAGCCAACGTGGAGAGGATTGAGAGTGTGTCGAGCCGGGTAGCGTACCTGATACTCAGAATAACCAAACGGTATTCTTTGAAGGTTATCCAGGTCTACGCGCCGACCTCGGCACACCCCGACGACGAGGTGGAGGCTCTCTACGAGGACATCTCGAAGGCCATCCACTCGTCCAAAAATCAGTTCACTGTGGTTATGGGAGACTTTAACGCGAAACTAGGCAAAGGAAAAGGCGGTGAGCTGAGAGTGGGGCAATTCGGATTCGGGCAGAGAAACCAGAGGGGGCAGAAGTTGGCTGATTTTTTGGAGAAGGAAAATCTCTTCATGATGAATTCCTTCTTCAAAAAACCACAACAAAGGAAATGGACCTGGATAAGCCCTAATGGTTCGACACGGAATGAAATAGACTTCATCTTGTCGGACAAACGGCAAATATTCAATGATGTCTCTGTGATCAATAGGGTGAAAACCGGGAGCGATCACCGAATGGTACGAGGCACATTGAATATCCGTGTCAAAGCCGAGCGGTCCCGACTGATGAAGTCTACAGTACGTCCTACACCTGCCGAGTACGAAAACCCCGAAAGCTTTCAGCTCGAACTCCAAAATCGCTTCCAATGCCTAGACGAGTGCGAAACAGCGGACGATATGAACAACAAGTTTGTGGAAACTGTGCACACGATTGGGTCGAAATTTTTCAGGACCCGCCGTGCTCCTAGAACCAATAAACTCTCTGACCACACTCTTGATCTCATGGAACGGAGGAGGGAGATGACGGTGCAGTCTCCAGCCTCCTGGTCTATGCTGAGGCAGCTAAACAGACAGATCTCGAAATCTGTGCGACGCGATATTCGCCTCTACAATACCAAGCGTATCAAAGAGGCGATAGAGCGGAACCAAGGCTCCAAAGTGTTCGCAAAAGATCTGTCTGTTGGGCGAAGCCAGCTAACCAGACTGAAGACCGACAACGGCACTGTCGTTTCTTCCAAAGATGAGATCTTGAGTGAAGTTGAGCAGTTCTATGGACAGTTGTACAAGACATCCCAAACTCCTGTTGTCGGCTTGGTCCAAGATCCACGATCCAAGCTAACCCGGCACTATACCGAGGACATCCCGGACGTCAGCCTGTACGAGATCAGAATGGCTCTCAAGCAGCTTAAAAACAGTAAAGCACCGGGTGATGATGGAATCACTACGGAGCTCCTGAAGGCGGGTGGCAAGCCGGTCCTTGTGGCCCTTCAGAAGCTGTTCGATTCTGTCATCCTCGGGGGCATCGTTCCAGAGGCGTGGACCAGGAGCGTGGTGGTGTTGTTTTTCAAGAAGGGCGATAAAACCCGCTTGAAAAACTATCGACCTATCTCGCTCTTGAGCCACGTCTATAAGTTGTTTTCGAGAGTCATTACAAATCGACTCTCGCGCAGGTTCGACGACTTCCAGCCTCCCGAACAAGCCGGTTTCCGAAAAGGCTTTAGTACCATAGACCACATACATACGCTGCGCCAGATTATACAGAAGGCTGAGGAGTATAATCGGCCTTTGTGTCTAGCGTATGTGGACTATGAGAAGGCCTTCGATTCAGTCGAGACTTGGGCGGTGCTGCAGTCCCTCCAGCGGTGCCAAATTGACTACCGGTACATCGAAGCGCTGAAGTGTTTGTATAGAAACGCCACTATGTCAGTCCGAATCCAGGATGGGAGCACAAGACCAATTCCACTGCAGAAGGGTGTCAGACAGGGGGATGTAATTTCCCCAAAACTGTTCACCGCTGCATTGGAAGACGTTTTCAAGCTCCTCAATTGGGCCGGACTCGGCATCAACATCAACGGCGAATACATCACTCACCTTCGATTTGCAGACGATATCGTGGTCATGGCAGAATCCCTGGAGGACCTTGGCACAATGCTCAATGACCTCAGCAGTGTTTCCCAACGGGTTGGTTTGAGGATGAACATGGATAAAACCAAGGTCATGTTCAATGTCCATGTCACTCCAGCACCAGTATCTGTTGGGAATGCGATTCTCGAAGTTGTCGATCATTATGTCTACCTAGGACAAACAGTCCAGTTGGGCAAATCCAACTTCGAGAAAGAGGTCAACCGACGAATCCAACTCGGCTGGGCAGCGTTCGGGAAGCTTAGGCACATCTTCACGTCCAAAATACCTCAGTGCCTGAAAAGAAAGGTCTATGACCAGTGTGTGTTACCAGTGATGACTTACGGAACTGAGACGTGGTCCCTGAATGTCGGCCTCATAACAAAACTCAGAGTCGCGCAGCGTGCTATGGAGAGGGCTATGCTCGGTGTTTCCCTACGTGATAAGATCCGGAATGCGGAGATCCGTAGAAGGACTGGTGTGTACGACATAGCCCGAAGAGTTAGCACGCTGAAGTGGCAATGGGCAGGCCACATCGCTCGACGATGTGATGACCGTTGGGGACGGAAGGTCCTCGAGTGGCGACCACGAACCGGACGACGCAGCGTGGGGCGGCCCCCAACAAGGTGGACCGACGATATCGTCAAATACGCCGGGGGCCGCTGGATGCAGTTAGCGCAAGACCGCACGTTGTGGCGTTCTATGGGGGAGGCCTATGTCCAGCAGTGGACTGAGAAAGGTTGATGGATGGTGTTTTGACAATTTTCGCGAACTTTTAAACCGCCGATAATTCATTACGAATAAGACCGAAAGTGTTTAAAAATTTTAAACATCTTCACGTTATTCCACATTTGAACTTAACTAACTTTAATGTGACGATGTAGGCTCGAATCTACTACGTTTATATTGATTGTCGGTTTGTTAGAGACGTTCTGTGGATACTCTCATCATTTTATTCTTAAGGCACCAAAAGAAGTATAACTTCAAAGATATATTATAACGGATATTGTAAAATAAATTAGTTACAGTCGGATCTTATAGTGTTCAGATAACAATGATAACAGTTAATTGTTAGTAGTTGTAGTAAGATGATTATGTTACAGGCTAGTCACCGAGCCGTGAGAGGATTATGTTATTTAATTGTTAACTGTACTGATTTACTATTTATTTTTTGTAGCATAAAATTTGTCATATTATGACGTAATCTAAAGATTATTAAATTCTATGACTAACATTGGTAGGTACATACCAGATTTTTAGAAAAATTCATAAATAAATAAATATTTATGTACATTTCACACAACGTCCTCCGGTCCCAAGCTAAGCTTATATGCTTGTGTAGTACAAACATTTGTATGAAAATTATAAATATCATACAAATCATCGTCCCTAGCGGAAATCGAGCCCGCGACCTCGTGAACAGCAGTCCCTTACATGAACCACTCGACCACAAGGCTCAAAAACAAACTCTTCAGCTTTATGATATTTTATGATTATGATAAATATTTTAGTACATATAATAATGGGACGAAACCCTTTATGTGCGAGTCCGTCTCGTACTTGACCGATTTTGATAATGTCTAAAGTATAGAGATCGGCTTATCTTAACTTATCTTAAATACATAAAAATTAATTGCTGTTTGTTAGTCTCGCTAAAACTCGAGAACGGCTCGGCCGATTTTGGTGATTTTGGACTTGAATTATTCGTGAAAGTCCAGTGAATGTTTAAACGGTGACAAAATATATGTGGGTCTAGAATTCCATTCATACGGAGTAGCGGGCTTCAGCTAGTTTAATATAGTTTTAATGTTACTGTCTTTAGATATTAAATTACCTATGCCTAATATATTGTACATACCGGAAACTGTTATAAATTTATGTGTGGGCGGTCTTATCGCTCAAAAATTAATAAACAGTAAAATAAATTGTAATTTATAATTATATTTTGAATTTATTCAAATTATGACATTGATTATATCATGATAATCAGTTCCGTAAGTCATCACTGGTAACACACACTGGTCAAAGACCTTTCTTTTCAGGCACTGAGGTATTTTGGACGTGAAAATGTGCCTGAGCTTCCCGAACGCTGCCCAGCCGAGTTGTGTTCGTCGGTTGACCTCTTTCTCGAAGTTGGATTTGCCTAACTGGACTGTTTGTCCTAGGTAGACATAATGATCGACAACTTCGGGAATCGCATTCCCAAAAGATACTGGTGCTGGAGTGACATGGACATTGAACATGACCTTGGTTTTATTCATATTATATTATCAATAAAGAGATATTTTTTGGCCTCTTGCCCTGCTGGGCCTTAGTGGTGCCTTGAGCTTTACCATGACCAGGCGCGGATTAGCCCTGCTACATACGGCCCGACCCGACAGGGAGAACATTAGGTCCCCCCGAGCAAATAAAGAGGTAATGTATGTAATATGTATAGCCTAAAGGGGAAATCTCCAAAAGTAATATGTCATCATCATCATCATACCGTCATGTCTTTTTCTCATGGGGGTAGGCAGACACTACAGAGCGCTCTAGAGATCCAAATAAATTCTACGGTTTAACAACCCAAGATTCCATTGCGGCTTACCATCAGGTGGAATAAGATCAAGTGCCAAATTATTTTATTTTATGTTATTAAAACCATAATCCGATAATTAATTATTGTCTGATAATAAAAATGTTTTCACTAATAGGAAGCTACAGTATTCGTACAAATAATATCTATTTAATTTAAATATATAAATAAAATTGTTCTAAGTGGGGATCGAACCCGAGACCAACGCAAAAATATCGATTGTTGTATATTCGTGACCTACATTAACATTGTATAAAGATGCAGGTGCACTCTGCCGTCGTTACGGTTGGTTGCCGTAATGATAACAACATATGGGGTTTCGGTTATACAATTTGTAGAATAAAAAATAATAATAATACTTGTGCGCCTTATAGCGAAGGGCTAATTACACGCCCTATTAGATATGTTTATACAGGTATACCTAGACGAGTCTCATGGCGTAGTGATGGCGAAGGTGCCTGCTGTACTGCGGGTTATGGTTTCGAATACTGTGCAAGACAATTTTTTCAGTGATGTATTTGTGTAATGTATTGTAATGTATAAAATAATACCTGCACGTGTATATCGCAGATTTTGTTTATTTCTTTTTATTGTTAAATTTTTTACCGACTTCAAAAAAGGAGCAGATTCTCAATTCGTCTGTATGTTTTTTTTTATACAAACCTTGTGCATACAATAAGAAATGCAGCAATAAGTTATCCAATTTAGTGCAGTCGCAGTCGTTCGAAGTTGTGGGCATACATAGCTCCATGCATTACGGTGATCCATTTCATAAATAAATAAATATTCATAGACATTTTACTCAACGTCCTCTGGTCCCAAGCTAAGCTTATTTTGCTTGTGTTATGGGTACCAGAATACGGATATAATACATAAACTACTTTTCTTTTGTAAATACATACTTATAATACATAGTAAACACCCAGACGCAGTACAAACATTTGTATGATAATTAAAAACATCACACAAATGATTGTCCTGACCGGGAATCGAACCCGAGACCTCATGATCAGCAGTCCGTTATATAAACCACTCCACCACGAGGTTCGTCAAGTCATATAAATAAAAAAGAAAGAAAATGATTTATTTCTAATTTATAAAATTAGGTATACCTACCTAGCGATTATAAGAAAAATGTTTATTGATTATATTATAATATACCTGAAGATGATACATAATTATTAAGAAAAAGGAGCCATAACAGTAATTTTAACATTGAAATATTTCTGACCCAGGATTTAAACCAGAGTTATCACAAAGCCAAATTCAATAAGGTACCTATACAAATAAAACAATTATAATAAATATTTTAAAATCATTTATTTCTTTTCGAAAATTCTATTCTTCTCTACAAATACATATAAATGATGTGATGATTGGACATTATAAGTAGTGATGATGTGGATGTGGTGTTGATGATGTGGTGATGATGATAAGTACGCACATACAGTAAATAATTACAACTTTTAGCAAACACAGATACCAAATTATTAAATTATAAAACTCTTGTGTTTGTCACTACTCTCCTACAAAACGGATAGACCGATTTTTATGAAATTTTGTATAGATCTTAGAACATTTTAACAATCGTGTAAAAAGTAGAATGTTAACATTTTTAATATCCCTAAATCTAAGAGAGGACCCTTGCAAATTAGCAAGTAAAACTGCGGGAAACTATTGTAAGAATTTTAATAGTGTCATTCAAGTTTCATATAAATTTATGAATTTATATGTGATTTTTCTTCATAAACAACAAGCGTATTTCTCATTTCATAATTAAGTAAGTAGTTAATTCTAAAAATGTTTCACGCTGCCTGTACCTACAAGTTGCGGTTGAAAGCCAATTTTCTTTATCAAAACTGCCTATGCAGTTACTATAATTGAGTTTAATTGTTATACTTCTTTGTAGATAGTTATCAATTAGCAAGGTTATTGTGTTGCTGCAAGTTGCGTTTACAAAAGCGATTGGAGACAAAGATAAATAACAGTTATAAGGGGCAACGTTCATCACATTTGTAAACAATGCAATACGCATAACGGTAATATTAGATATATTTAAATAAAACTAACTTTAGCACAAATACCCAATATTTTTGAAGTCTTTTAGCGACTAAAATCAAAACATCATTGCATCTTTATTCATTGGAAACCATTTTTTAAGGTAATTAGACGCGTACATATTATGTTTAAACGCGTCTTAATCCGTGAAATTGCTTTAAAACTGGGTTTTGTATTATTTTTTAAATTAAATTTTGCAAAATGTTACTGTTTTAGTCTATTTCTATGAGGATGTTAACGAAAGTTCTAATTTTTTAAAGTTGGAGATAGTTAAGGGCGATTTTTATTTCACTAAATTAGTTTATTTAAATATGCACCAGTATTATTTTTGTTCTTTATATTATATCGTTAACCCCAAGTTATTATGTATGTAGTAATATTCGATAATATCTGCTGTTACTCCGCTCATAACAACCGTCTCCACATCCCAACATTAAACTTATACACGCAATAAATATAGAGAAAATACGACAAAACATATATTTTTATAACATATTACTACAATGATACCTATACAAATAAAATCTTCAATAAATTTTATCCTATATGTGAACTTAAACACAATATATACAAACATTTAAAAGTAGTAATACATTATATCGATAAAGTACACTTGTACCCTGTTATGTACATTATAGTGTGATTTGGGTTCAATTCAGTGAATAATAACCATCAATTTACATAAATATCAAGAGGCTGGCCACTTTATCAACGCTTTTCATCAAAATTTGAACCCAAAAAACAGCTCAGAGTCTATGTGTAGGGAAACTAATAAAGGCTAAGATACAATAACCTAAATTACGTGCATTGATTTTGCCAGACCATTTATTTCTATACTATTCTAGAATCAGACGACAGATTTTCAACATGGCCGCTGCACCCTCGAAGATAGGGATTTAGCATTAAGGACATCATTTTCTTTGATAGTTAATACCTAATTAAAGGTCAAGTGAGTTTTGAAAATTAAACCATTATTGTGTTACCTATGATGCTTTCTTTTCCATCTAGCAGTTCCGAATAACCAGATTCATCGCTGCAAGCACTGTCATTGTCTCCTGTGCTTTTGAAAACCTCGGTCTCAGTGCTAGAAGTTAAGCAATCCACGTCCGTTAAATTATCAATTAGTGAATCAAATTTACCTTCAAAGTTTGTAAGAATATTTGACTCAACTCTCAATGGTGGATAGGTAGATCTTCGTCTGAACGTATTTTTTTCTCCAATCGGAACGTGGTTGACTTCTTCAGTATTATTAGCATCAGAAGTATTTATTAGGTGAATGGAATTGTAGCTCCTGTTACTGCCTCTTATATCATTGTGCTCGAAATGTGAGTCCGTGTAAGAGACAGTTGAGTCCGCATATTCTTTATTATCTTCCTGGGGGATCGAGGGCAGAGATGACGGCTCGGTGTCGGTCACCGTACTGGCGGTCTCGCAGCCTGAAGAAACAGATCCATCGTCGCTATCCGTGACGAGGTAGTTACCTTGCATCAGCGCCTTACAGTCGCTCTCAACTGCCGCAGCTTCACTCAGTTCGTTCGATTCGACAATCGCTTCTAGCAATCTTTCTTTTTCAGCATCATTATCACTAGCATCATTTATACATGCTTTCTTCTGACTTTCTTTCAGAAGTAAATCCAAGAATTCGTCGGATACGGTCACTGTACCGGCGCTGGATTCGGACAGTGTCCGATTAATAACTCCCTCGGGACATGAAGTTTTTCTCGGGGACTTTAAATCTGGTCGTAGTCGGTCAAGCGTCTGCGAGCCATAGAATTCATCCATTGATGTACGAGCCCAGGACTCGGTATCCTGTTTCGCGTTCATTTCGGCTTCCTCCTCGTCTTCTTCTGAACATAGTTCTTCAATAGCACCTAATTTTGGAGCTGATTTAGATCTTTCTAATGGTGGTCTATAGTTCATGGCCCCAACACTAAGCATAATCTTACGGCGAGGCATACTTGGATTTTCGTATACACTGTTTGCAAGACTGAGTCTCGCATTCTGTTTTGAGATTCTGTCCTTTTTGAATTCAAGTAGTGCCTGTTTTAGCTTGACTTGAAGTTCCTCCGTTATCTTCTTTGATATTGATTCTTTGGTGCAAAGTACTGCATGACAGCGCAGTTCGTGTTTGAGTTTTTTTCCTTCGTGGCGGTAGACCCAGCAGAAGAGCTTGGGGTAGTGTGGTGGACTGGCACAGTAAGTGATGCGATGTGACCAATACTCTGTGAGGCCGTGCTCTTTAGTGAATCCCTTGAGGCCAGAGTTGGTGACAGACAGCTTCATTACGACGTCGGGTTTGGTCGACTGCTGATAATTGCGCCACAATGTCGCCAGTGGTTTCTCTACACAGCTTTCACCTGAAACAAACCATAAAAGAACTATATTAGTATTTGCATAATGGTCTGAGATATATTAGGAGGACCGTAGATTTAATTTTGCATTCAGTTGATCCATAGAACGAAAAAGGGCTTACTAGACACAAATCATAACGATAAGGAACTTAAAATAAACTTTTCATTGAATAAATAATGGAACAATAAAGCTGCTTTGCCAAAAATATAGCATGTTGAGATATAATCAAGTGGAATGTTCGCCCACAGTCACATTGTTGAGGACACTGAACATGTCAGTATCTGTTATTAATCTATGTGTATCAGTGCTATTTGAAGGTGAACTGGTGCAGGTAGATATTTGTAAACTGCCTTAGAGACATGATGCCCGTGACATGACAAAGTTTTAGATGACATCGATGTCGATTTTGCTTGTACATGTTGTAACCGAAATATGTATAGTAAATAAAATGAGCTGGTAATAAATAAAAATAAATAAAATTTCTCCGTGTGGTGACGGAATAAGAATACAGGTGTCACCACCCCATCTACTCCCAAGGGTGCTGTAAAAGTCACCTAAGGGATATTTTACACAGAAACATTCTCTGTGAGAGACGGAAAACTCGAAAATAAACCCTGTGCCAACACGCCTGGTCAGCGCGGCACAGTAGACCGTAATCCCTCCCAAAGTGGAGGGGGCCCGTGCTAAGCAGTGGGACGTAAATGGCTGGAGAGAGAGAGAACTAAAATTTAAAAAATACTTTTTTTATAAACAAACTTTCAAAATCATATATTGTCTACCATAGACAATATAATATTTTGAAAGTTTGTTTTGTTGTTATACAAAATTGTAACAAAAAGAGAAATAATAGATAGGTTCGCTATGAAATAACAACTGCAATTTCACCTCCTATGAGTATATTATGGGCTGACATACTGTACTATATTATATCTTTATTCAACAGACTTTTTAAGATTGCACAAAATATAGTTTAATTGATATATATGCTAGAAGTAGACATCTATCTAGATGTTCCAAAACTTAAAAAGTGCTTTAACGTCGTTAAAAAAAAAGTGATTCGTAATAGAAACTCATTCATAGAAATTCATTTTCATAACCTTCTAAACTAATTACCAAGGCTTTTTTCAACTATGGAGCGATCAATTTAAATTATCTGAGCATAGAAATCTTTATTGCTATTGTCTCTACTTATAATGTTCTTAAGTAAAAACACTTGCAAGTTTTCTCTATTGTTCTAAACGACATATTGGTACAAAGTTTTTAATATTTGCATTATTGCCAGTTCTATACAAATGGAGTCAAAGTGCAGAGAACTCCTACATTTTATTTGCATTATTATAACAAAGACAGAAAAAAGATTAAATACTTCTTACTGTTTTAATTTTTTGGCAAATAAATGTAGAAATCTGAGTTCGTTTAAAAAATCTTTTTTGAAAATAACTTTTTATATTTTTATCAACACGCTTTTAATTATAGTTCGGTAGGTACGTATCTATCAATGTGTTAATCTATGTAACGGAATCTTTGATAGTAATTTTTACCTACTTGCACTACTTGCTTAAATTTTGTACACATTTTAAGAGGAGACTACAGCCCCAATTTAGGTATTTCCCTTAAGAGGATACCAAAATAGCTTCGTACATTTTTCTACGTACGAAGTTTTCATTGTTTCTTTAGATTATGTGTTTTTCATATGTTTTTTCAATATTATGATCTAGGATCGCATAAACTCGGAAACGCGATTGAAAAAAGTTTTCTCGATAGAAAATCTTAGCGAAACAACCTCTCTAATTTTTTATTTTTTTCATTTGTCGGTCTATTATCGCGTATTATCTAATGAAATAATTTTAAAAACCTAAGTAACTGTTATATATAGAAACACGTAAATCAGAATTAAAATATATTTAGTAGATTTTGAGTAAACAAAAAAAATATCCCTAATTCTTCATTTTCTATACCTACTAGCTGTGTTACATGTCGACGATAATATTGATGTAGGCCCTTAAGTATTTCTATCCCTATTCTTGATGGCAATGCTGTAATTTAAAACAATTCGCAGCATTTTTCTTTTAGATTTTGAACTAATAACAATGGAGGACATCGAGCTCGTGCATTCATAATTTATTATGCCGGCACTCACAAAAATGTAGACCTTTACCAAGTATTTATATATTTTTTTGTTAAGAGGATACCAAAATAGCTTCGTGCATTTTTCTATGTACGAAGTTTTCATTGTTTCTTTAGATTGAATGGCTAGAGCTCTAATTTTTAAGTATATGTTTTTTCAATATATGATCTAGGATCGCATAAACTCAGAAACACGATTGAAAAAAGTTTTCTCGATAGAAAATCTTGGCGAAACAACCTCTCAATTTTCATTTGTCGGTCTATTATCGCGTATTAACTAATGAAATAACTTTAAAAACATAATTAACTATTATATATAGAAACACGTAAATCAGAATTAAAATATATTTAGTAGATTTTGAGTAAATAGGAAAAGTATCCCTAATTCTTCATTTTCTGTGCCTACTGGCTGTGTTAATATGTATGTGTCGGCGATGATATACGATAATATTGATGTAGGCCCTTAAACGATATCGTAGCATTATTTTCCACAAATGCTTTTTTCTTAGTTTTTTAACAAAAACATAAATCAATGTTTATTTTATTCTACAAGACATTATCAGTTATCGTGCGATCTTTCTGATATCTTCGGATTTTACAAAAGAGAATATTTTTCTAAAGCTTCTCTACGTCGTTGGACTTTTTGTTCCTTTATGATCATTTGCAACTAACAGATCGCGTCTAACAAAAGTAAAATTAGAATTATAAAGTAACTAGCTGTTGCCCGTGACATCGTTCGCGTAGAATTTAAAAACGATTCTCTTGAACCCGTTGTTTAGTTTTGAAGATAATAATATAAGCTAACATTGCGACATACATATTATGAAAATAACGACTTTGTTTTAAAATAAGGAAAGACTAAATAATGAGTGATGATAATATGTAATCTACCCATGTGTAATGTACACGTCAAGTTTCATTAAAATCTATTCTGTAGTTATTGCGTGAAAGAGCAAGAAATATCTTAACACGTACCTACGTATTTTCAAAAACCATAGTATTGGATAGGTTACTTAAGATTTTCTAAGAAATGTTTTAAGTAAAAACTTCTTAAGTAAATTAAAGGGCTTGAAGAAATTCAAACTTTCTTTACGTTTTATTTACAAATTAATTCTTTTCAAATGTCAACCTGCCGCGATCTTTAACTAATTGTTTAAAATTATTAATCCCGTTATAAGGATAAGATAAGATTTTAAAGATCTAACGGATTGTTATTGCGGTATCGCTAACTTTGTTTAATTAATTTAATTAAGTATTATTATTTAAGTTTTTTTGTAGCAACATCCTCTTGTCAAAGGATAAACCCAGTCGTTACGTAACGCGTTAGGGTACCAGTCTATCATCTTGTATCGCCCAAAGTTTTTTCTTCTGTTGCATTTTTATTACACTACGCTATTGCTTTCTCTCTCTATAGTTTAGACTTATCACGGATAAGTCATGACTGAATAAGAACTTCGAAACGTCGGGATAAACTATTATCAACTAAACTATGTACATGTCAGTACGTAAAAACTAGTTATATTTACATACAGTCCATTTTACTTATAAAATTATAATAAACTGATATAAAAGCTTTGGCGCCATATGTCTTCGAATATCGCTATAAAATTCTGAATATAAGTAGGACCTTACTATCTTAGTAAGTAAACCTTTATGAATACTTCATTAGAATAAGTAGATTGTAGGTAAATTATAAGCTTCAGTACGAAGTGGCCTTGTATTTACCGGACCGCTTTTCTTTCAAAAAGAAAATGTAAAATTTGTGATAGATATTTTTAATTACAGTCAATAAAACATGATCGTAATAGTGTATGATTTTTTGTAACAATATGTTTTTTTTTGTTATAAATATAAATAAAAATGAATTCCCTTAAATTTATGTATGCGCATAATTTTGGGTTGAATGTATCAATTAAGACTTTTTTTTAAATAACATATTCAATAAAAAGAATATGGCAGTAAGAGGTTTGCTGGCTCTGCTAGTGATAATAAAAAAGAAATATGACTGATTACAAAAAATGAAACTGCTACGCCATACATAGAGATTTATGATCAAAATTCTTGTTCTAATACAAAGTTGATCAATATGATTCCAATAAAATGACAAATAATTCAAACGTTGTGACAGAAAGCGTGCTAGAGAAGTGGCCACCGATTACAAAACCGTATTCTGTGCAATAAAACACCAATGGTGGTTATTATGAAACTGTATTAAAAACTGACATTTTCGTCGGAAATGTTCTTTTTAGGGTTCCGTACCCAAAGGGTAAAAACGGGACCCTATTACTGAGACTTCGCTGTCCGTCCGTCCGTCCGTCCGTCCGTCCGTCCGTCCGTCCGTCCGTCCGTCCGTCCGTCCGTCCGTCCGTCCGTCTGTCACCAGGCTGTATCTCAAGAACGGTGATAGCTAGAGAGTTGAAATTTTCACAGATGATGTATTTCTATTGCCGCTATAACAACAAATACTAAAAATAAAATAAAATAAATATTTAAGGGGGGCTCCCATACAACAAACATGATTTTTAGGGTTCCGCACCCAGTATCTCAAGAACGGTGATAGCTAGACAGTTGAAATTTTCACAGATGATGTATTTCTATTGCCGCTATAACAACAAATACTAAAAATAAAATAAAATAAATATTTAAGGGGGGCTCCCATACAACAAACATGATTTTTTTACCGTTTCTTGCTCGATACTAATAACGTTGCCTTATGTTGCATAGATAATGGTACGGAACCCTTCGTGCGCGAGTCCGACTCGCACTTGACCAATTTTTATTTCTATTTTGAATTTAGAACTTTTTTAAAATATGAGCATTAGTATTTCAAATATGGAGTAAAGGTCCATTAGTCCATTCTGTTGTTTGTATTTGTTTTATGCCAATAAAGACCTTTCAAAATCAAAATCAGTCCATTCTGCAATTTTTCAATTTGGAATTTAAGTTCTGTCTGCATTTTAAATTTAGATTTTAGAACATTTGGAAATTTTAAATTTAGTAATTGATTTAATTTAGCAGTTGTTAATTGCAGTGTTTAATTACAATAAGACTTTTCTTAAAGCAGAATATATTAGGCCAATAACTGTTACGAATTGTATTGAGTAACATATCTTAATGGTATTACGACTAAATCTCAACATATTTATGGCGTAAAAGCATGCGGTCGTTTAAAATACTTATAAGGCCAATTACGTTAATTTAATAAGTAATTATGAAAATTATCAACGAAAATTAACATCATTTCAAAATAAAAAAATTAAAAAAATGTTTATTGTATTGACTTTTCGGGTTGCTTGCTCTATGTAAAGTAGGTAACGCTAACACACGTTAAAGTCCTAGGTTCGGTTCTGGTTCAAGTGTAATAGTTGCATGATGAATTTTTGCTATTACTTATAATTTTGTTGTCTGTTTTCACTTAAAGGATTTAAGTAAACTTTTAAACGCAGAAACATAGCTCCTAACATCTTATTAGAGCTTGTTAATAATACCCATTGGAACACATATTTGACGTTGACAAAATTCGTTGAACGCAAAGAGCGTTATATATTTATAGCGAAAAGAAAATTCTTCAAATTTGCATCCTGATAAAGCTTACTGGTTGAAAATGTTTAATTTTTGTAATTTCTGTATGTAAGGAAGAATGACAGAAGAGTAACTAAATCACTTCTGCCTACCTTTTAAGGATCATAATAGCGTTACGAAAAATCTAAAAAAACTAATTCAGAAGATATATCAAGTTTAAACGCGTTACTAAACGAAGGATGTAATCGTCACAGGTAAATTGTTGGAAGTGTTTAATTGCCACGCAACGTAACGAAATGCCGGATATATGGATGTTATTGCGATAGAACACGATATAACCTTCGATCACTTCATTAGATACACTCTCATTGTTGTGTGTACTTACCATAAAAAAATTTACTGCTTTTTAAATATATTGTATTTTGTTATTTTGTCAGAATAATCCTCCTCAATAGCTACGTGGTACATCGTGGTGCTTCGAGCTTATAATTATCTGTGTGATGTTCTATGACATGGCGTAAAAAATATAAATAGGAAAATAATTGAACGCACTAATCTCAGGAAATTAGCGCGTACAAACTACCAACTCTTTGTCTTTATGATATAAGCATAGATAACCATACCTTTTAGTCATATTAAAAAGGCGTACTTAAGAATTTACATTTGTTTGGCGTGTTATGTCAATGTGCAATATACTGAAGTATTTTTCATGCGATTTTCGATTTCATTTGGAAGTTTTATTTATTCCACACATAATGTTAACGTGTATTTAGGCGTTTGTATAGTACTTCATATCTACAACTTGAAAAGTTAAAAAAGGATTTTTAAGTTCAAAGAATGGAATTATTTCTGTAACTTAATCAATTAAAAATAATAATAAATTCGATCAAAACTGACGCAACGTTGTAGCGCCATTAGGTAGGTACGGCTAGTTCGTAAACCGATCATAGGAAAGTGGTTTGTTTATAAACCGCAAACTTTTGATGCAAGTCATCTTACTTTCACTTCATCTTACTATATTGAGATGTCAGGAAATAATAGGTACAGCATTTATTTATACACACTACGTTATTAACTTTGAGTCCCAGTCTCATTAGAGTACTTGCTTTTTTTTTTACGTGGGGAATGCATTTACGCACATTGTGTGGGTCTCCCGGGTCATAAACGGACCCGGACTACCTACTAAACCCCACGGTGTTCCTCCTCAACCCTTGGGCGGGCCATGGTAGTCACTCAGGTATTACCATGACCCGACCGGGGGTGGCCCCCTATCGGTGGGGGCTCACTGTGACGGGGCGGGCCCTAGGCGCCCCCGTCAGTCCGACGCCTCTCCCCGACTAGGGTACTTGCTGGAAAGAACTAATATAATGCTGGGCACAGGTCTTCTCCACTTTGGAAGGGATTATGGCACAGAGTTTAGTTACGAGTTTTTTTTGTCTCAAACATTTACTGCAAACGTTAACTGCTTATAATGTTCCTTAGCTCGTTCTACCACTGCTAGCATCAATTTATTTTGAAGCCGTTTTGTAAAAGAATGAAAACAGAAGACGAAAAAATTATATGTTACCTATTAGATTATAATGTAATGAAATAAACAACAATATGTTAGAATTAACAAGATACAAGTGCTAATGTATGCATAATTTTGACACCAACCATTTTCGGCGAGACTGTAGGTATTTGGCATATTTACAAACTTTGGCAAATAGACTTCTAGACAAAGAAATATTGTATTTGAATATGGTATTTCTTTGAAACAGGTCACTTTAACATATATGTGTCTTATATAACAGTTTTTTATGTCCATACATTATTTACTGTTGGATTACGGCTTCTCAGGCGTAGGTTGCGTCAGGAGTTTTGAAAACTTACACAAATGATGCTACGATAATAATATATCTATACCTACCAATACTATAAAGCTGAAGAGTTTGTTTGTGTGTTTGTTCGTTTGAACGCTTTTTGTGTTCGGAAAAGGGCTATGGCCTGTCTCTGTGTTTGTGATGATGGATTAAGGATATAAGTGTTACAACCCTATTTCTTTCCCAGTCAAAGTATATGCTTTATAGCAACTTATTATTTATATACCAACTGTGAGAAACAGAAGTCCCAAAACCACTCTATTTTGATAGCCTGTGTAGCAGGGTATAATAGAACTAAAACGCTTTCAACGCGGAGGAGGTTTGTGCCCAACAATGAGACATTAATGGATGGACAGAAATACGGCTAATTCCATAATATCTTTGGGAACCTCAAAAACTGCTTATTAACGGCCAAGACATAGCTACGCACTACAAAAGTGTATTGGTGCAGGTAAATGAACTTGTCGTAAGCAACTTTCACTATCATCCGGCGCATGTACCTACTCTGTGGGTCAATGAACTCACATAGATATTACAGTAGTACATTAACTGACCTGAAATCTAGATTACGCAAAAAAGCCTCATTTTTTATATGAAAGTGTGTTTGTTATTCCTACACAGTTTAAACAGCTGAGCCGATTGTAACGAAATTAGCTATTAAAATGGTTTTTATCCCAGACTAACTTACTTCGTACGCGTGGAATATAGAACATTTTACCGGATTTGGCTTTGCTCCTATTAGCCGCAGCGTGATGTTATATAACCTTAAGCCTCCCTTTATAAATGAATTTTATTATCCAACACTGAAAGAACTTTTCAAATCGGACATGTAGTTCCTGAGAATAGCGCGTTAAAAGGAACATAGAAACTCTTCAGCTTTATTTTGAAATATAACCATATTTCATATGTCAAATAAAAAATAGGGTGGTAAAAGCCTTAGGAACTTTTAAATCTACGCGAACACCATCTAGGTGCGTTCAACAAACTGAAAACCACATCCGAGTTTTCGATTATTCCACAAAAACACTTAATATTTTTGGGATAAAAGTAGCCTACCTACTTGTTGATTGAGAATGTAGGCTGGCTTAGTTCATTTAAATCCGCTTATATACGTTCGAGTATGAAGGAGTAATAACTCAAAATAAATCAGCTGCTATATTCTAAACCATATACATACAGTTTATTGAACAGGTTATACACATATATTATATCTCCCATCATGCAAATTTCGAGGATAAATATGTTTCCTTATACATTTTTCCTTATCCTTAACTGTTTTAACCATAAGGTCTAAAATACCATAAGGATAAATATTTAATACTAAAGATTCTTATGATGTGAGGTTGTAAGTTCGATTCTTGTTTATGACAAGATTAATATATTTGTGTGTTGTCTTATACCTACATGTAATAAGCTGCTACGTATATACCAGAAATTTTTTTCTTAACGACTTAGGTGTATAAAATCGTTTAACAACTGAATATACACAAAAAATATCAGATGATGGTCATGTCGTTTGTCTAGAGGTTATTTATGTAAATAAGATAATTATGTATTGGCAATATCTATGTGGTGATGGGTACATGTGTCACAATCCCAGTATAATTTAAAATCCAGCTAAGGGATATTGTACACAGATAACACCATCTGTGAAAGACGGAAAACTCAAAACTAAAAGCTATGACAACACGCCTAGTCCGCGCAGCATAAGAGTAGAGTAACTTTTGTATTGGATAGTCCATTTATCGAGGAAGGCTATAGGCTATATAATATCACGCTACGACTGATAAGAGCAAAGTATTAGTGAAAAATGTTGCAAAAACGGAGACAGTTTTCTAAATTACACGCATACGAAGTCGCGGGCTGCGATGAGAGTATACATATTACCCTGTGTAAAAACAAAAATGATAAGGAACTTATGAATCCAGATTTCTGCAACTGTTTATCATTCACTGATAGCAATGTTCTTATTTGCATGTGGTTTTTCAAAACAAGTAATGCATCTCACGTATTGCGGAAAGGATGTAATTCTGTACACTCTGGGTACGAAATTTCCATTGCATTATCAGTTCATACCACATTTTGTGGCAGGATATTAGTTTGGGGAAATATTTATATTTCTTGGTCAGGAATATATGAATGAAGATTGAATATGACTAGTAAAATTTAGTACGGAGGTGGTCACCATGTTACTTAATGATAAGAGTCGGTGGCCGCTATTATACATTTATTTTGGAGTAAATGGTGATTATAAGTACAAATATTAAATTAAATACCACAGATTTACCAGATGTAGTGTCTATAGCTACATCCCTTACCCGGTTTGAAGTCACTTACATAATAATTTTCATACGTATGTGTGCGTGAAAATACATCTATGTGTGTCTATGATACGGGCTAAACGTCATACGAAACATTATTTATTTAGGAAGTACGATTTAGCCAGGCTTAAGCTACTTGTGCTCTATTATAAACGTCTACCCACCATCTAGTATATCTATTATCTATGTTAAATACTAAAAAACTGTAGTATTGTTTGCGCTTCTGCTTATTCGTTCAAGAAGATCGTAGCGTGAAGATAAAAGAAAAGTTTATAAAATTAAACTTAAGGGCCTACATCAATATTATCGTCGACATGTACATATTAACACAGCTAGTAGGTATAGAAAATAAAAAATTAGGGATATTTTTTTTGTTTACTCAAAATCTACTAAATATATTTTAATTCTGATTTACGTGTTTCTATATATAATAGTTACTTATGTTTTTAAAGTTATTTCATTATTAATTTATTAAGTTAATTTATAGTTATTAAGTCATTATTTATTATTAAGTTATTTCATTAGTTAATACGCGATAATAGACCCACAAATAAAAATAAAAATTTAGAGTGGTTGTTTCGCTAAGATTTTCTATCGAGAAAACATTTTTCAATCGCTTTTCTGAGTTTATGCGATCCTAGATCATATATTGAAAAAACATATACTTAAAAATTAGAGCTCTAGCCATTCAATCTAAAGAAACAATGAAAACTTCGTACGTAGAAAAATGCACGAAGCTATTTTGGTATCCTCTTAACAATATAAGCAACATTCTTCACAACAAAACTAAGAAAAGCTCTACAACGAATCGGACATTAATCACACAGGAAATGACGTTAGTGTGTCGATGAGACATGCACCTAGGGTTGTCAATTTTACTATGACCATTTTTTTCCTAACTGTCAACGAAAGTTATGTTTTTCATATGTATTGAGCCTTAAGTCTGCAAAACTGCGCAGCTCATTCTGGTGCTGTGCTTTTTACATAAAGTGATTCAAGAGGATTGTGTTTACGTGTAATTTATTATGGTTTACTGAAAATTAGGGAGGAAGGAGTCAATAACTTTAAACGCGAATGAAATCGCTGCCATTAGATGGTAAACTAAAATATAAATAACAAAGAAATTATTTATTTCTTGTAACAAGATTATTATTAATTTATTTATTAATATTTTGCGATTGACTCGCTATACTTTTACTAAATAAACTAAATTATAATGGAAAAATGATAACCATAAGCGGGACTTGAACCCGCGACCTCGGAATGCCGTTCCGTCGCTCTCCCAACTGAGCTATTATGGTCCACGCAAATGTTTACCAAATTTTCCACTACAATCATCTCAATGCGAGTTTTAACATAGTGCGATGTTTTTTCGTACAACGCCATCTATTGAGCGGTTTGCACCAACTCCATCAATCGATCAGTTAGCGTTCTTTAGTCCGCTTATGGTTATCATTTTTCCATTATAATTTAGTTTAAGATTATTATTTCTTTAAGTTCATAGACCGCATACCTACACTTGTTTTTTACTAATTCACGTTACACTTTTTTTTAATATGTTACACCTATGTTTTAAATTAAGTACAAAGTAATTACACAGATATGTAACAGTTATTTGTAATTCATAACTAGTTGTTATGTTAATTCATAGCACCGTTAAGGTCTAATAATAGTGTATGTGTACTTTTTGTTATAACTCCGGAAACCTCGTGGAATCATGTCATGAGCTTGCATGTTTTATGTAGCGACTAATGTAATAATTATAACTTGTATGTTAGCCTGCTTCTATTGATGTTACTTTAGATAATGTTAGACAATTTGTGATGCTTAAACTCTTAAACTAGTTTCTGAGAATAAAGTTCAATTTAAGCGGGCCACGCGGTGTACTGGTTAACGTAACGAACTGCCGTTTATGAGGTTGCAAGAATGATTCCAGCACAAGATAACAATTTGTATGGTATTTAATTTTATATTTTACACAGACATGCCCATGAATATATCTATTTGGGTGTAGTTTTAAGAGTTTAATTAGGATGTTGTGTATTTTCTAATTGCTTTGAACTTTTTAAACTATAAGATTAAAAAAAAGACAACACTGTCATCATTGCCTTGACCTTATCCTTGTTATATAGACTTTAGGTACTTTAGGTGGTGACGATTTAATTTTAAAAGTTATGGTATAACTTTTAGGTAATTCTTTTTAACCAAAGCAAAGTATTTTTACGTGAATTATTGAATGTGACAACCCCAGCTTCTTAAGTCATTGGAACAATAGTGATGGGACACAAATACCGTACATTATTTCGAAGAACAATGCATTGTAACCCGCTACCAATATAAAAATGATCTGTGTATTACTAATTATGTAAGATACATTGCCGTTATTGTTTTTCAGAACTATAGAAGTATTATTTAGTTAAAGTGAGATGTATAATAAATTGTCTTAATTGTCGTAGACAGGGTATTGTTATGACGACGTTTTCATAGGACATTACTGATTGTGTATTTGTTAAAATTGACCTGTAGAAATCTCATTTTAATTTTACTGTTAGAAATTGAGATTTAATTGTTATCTTTCTCTTTAAAGTGCTATATACCTATTTAGACATTAAATTGAGAGGTGACGTATTAGCGTAACCGACTTATGACAAGAGCACAGGTTCAATTCTTGGGTATAACAATTTTCTGTATATTTTATGTGTGTATATTTGTTTGTAAAAATAGTACTTAAATAATAATATGTATCTGTAATATGATATTAAGCTTAGTTTAGGTCCACATTTATATACAATGGCCGTAAATACCAAAGGATGAACTCTAGATCTAGCTATTATACTTAACAGAAGCGTATCTATACTTCTATACTAATATCATAAAGCTAAAAAGTTGGTTGGCTTAAACGTGCTAATCTCAGAAAGCCCTGGTTCGATTTCGAAAATTCTTTCTGTGTTAAATATTAAATTTATTAAGGAAGGGTATAGGCTATATAATATCGTACTGCAACCAATAGGAGCGGGGTATCAGTGAAAAATGTTACAAAAACAAGGACACTTTTTTATTAATTTGAGGCCTACGAAGTTGCGGGCAAGATGTAGTATTTATATAACTTAGGTGATGACATGGTATTCACCATGTCATTCTTCTTATTCTTTTCTTATTTCTTATTATGTCTTCGTCTTAGCGCATCACGACACAGACACATTAACCTAAACACCTTTTATTGAAAGTTATCTACGTGTTAATGTTGGAAAAATGTTAAATAATCAATGACTAAGCATTATATTATGTGTTGCAATGGTTGAAATGTCAGTAGGGCGCTAAAAACGCATCGATGACATCGTCAAATCGATTTTAAGTTCCGTAAACCTCTTTGACCGATATTGTGATAGAATCGAATAGATATTGATCGTATAAGATTTCTACTATATCTTATCTTTATATTCTTATGTAATTTATCATAACGTGAATAATAGATATACCTGTTAAAAGTAACTAGTATTAGAAATATTATATTAACGGCTAACACTCACTGTTTTGGGATCGATGATGTCGGAAGGTCGCAGACGTCCTGGGACACAGACGTCACAGACGCCACTGCGCACTCGTCCTGAAGATGAGCATCGGATATGCTCGAAACCTGGGTCGACATCATCGATCCCAAAACAGTGAGTGTTAGCCGGTAGCATAATATTTCTAATATGACTCAAACTCACTAAAATTTCAGTAACTAGTATGTTATAAATAACGTTATTTAGTCCCTAATACAGGTGTGGACGCAAAAGGCGAATACTACCTAATTATTGTTTTGTAAAAATGCTTAAAATAGTTCTCAGACGCAGTAAAGTTACGAAAATTTGTGATTATTACCAACATGTGTCTAAAGTGTAGATTGATCTCGTGTAAAATTTGATTATCTTTATAAGAGTAAATCCTACACGTCATAATATTAATTGCCTGATCTGGGAAAGGAATCTGAAAGCTCTATTTTACAAAAAATAGTAAGCTTTCTTTCAGTCTAATATGACTAACTGAGTTTAACTCGCTCTGATTTATATTTTGAAATTTTACCTACTTTCTTGATGCCTCGAGCAAAAATTTAATTTGAAGGAGTCCTTCATTGATAAAGAAATGGACACGTGTAGGAAGGGAACTTCAGTTTAGCACTTACACTTTTTTCTATTTTCTTAAGCGTTCTTTTTTACTAAGAACTTAATAAGTCTTAGATTATTCGAGAACTGGAATAGATTAGGTTCGCTTCAGGAAGTAAAAAAACAAAGCGGTAGTTCTATTGTAAGATTTTTCCCAAGTTTAACACAACTATCAATATAATATTAAGTATACCTTCCGTATATATGTATATTACAATAGTTAGTCTCTTTGGCAGTGTGCGTGTTGAAAATGTCTTATATTAATTATGATGGAACGATCTTAATTTAGTTACGAACACGTGCCACTTTTTGTGTCGTAAATTGTAACGACCAACTCACAAAACTGCATTGCAGTGCGGCGCTGTTATTTAGTCGCAGAATTTAGAAAAGTTAAGAACTTAGTATGCTTGACATTATTTATCTAGTTACTTCTCTCAATTTTCTTAACCTGATTAATTAAGTGATATCAAAATACATTAACTACTATAGAGTCTCCAAATTACTTAAATTTATCAATATCTAAAATGAATTTGCGTTACTAAAGTTTTGTGTTGTTGTTTTGTGAGATACCAGAGCTGGCCAACATTACATATGTTTACACTTTTATAGCGAGGGAATGCGCCTATAGGAAATAGTAGTATTTGTATTTACAAACATTATATGCACACCTGCTACTGGCTTAACGTACTCATTATCATTAAAAGGGTATTTCTCTAACTATCCCTCACTAGGCTCTAGTTTCTAGTTATTCAGATCTCATAGAATGCTGCTTATAACAACTGAGCGGATTTTTATGTGTAGCTGACACGCAGCTACACATGAAAATCCGCTCAGTACGATTCAAGCCATATTTGTCGTTTCATATCCCGATTATGTGTGTCACCCGCGAAAAAATTTTATAGTAATTGTTATTGTGCAACGTCGCCGAGTGTTGCGCAACATTTCAACGTCACAACATCCGACATTTCTTGTGTAACTTTGGTTAATTTCATTTGTTATGTCTCCGTTTGATGCAGGCAAGTAGTCGCCACGTGATGCCTTTGTTTTGAAGTGATATAGAGCGTGGAAACACCTCTTAGTTCATCTTTATACATAATTTTTTAATACAAATATTTAGTTAATAACATGTTAATTTTATTAACTTACATTTTAACAGTTTTATTTTGTTCTTGCGCTGTTTCACACGCTTACGTGATACTTATTATACTGACTACTTAGATACTAATTGAACTGTTTTGTTAGTATTTTTTGTGCTGATTTATAGACATATCAGGAGCAAAAGCTTTATTGAAACTGGAAACTTGAAAGTTTGCTTTAGACTATAGGTTAGCTATAGGAAAGGATTCCGGGAAAATTGGATTTTAGTGAGAAGAAGGGAGTTTTTAATTATAGTGTTAAGAAAATCGGTGTTTAGACACAACATATTACGGGAAAATGCTAGTTTAGCTATAAAAATAGGGAAAACAGAAATACGAAAAAGACCTTTATATTTATACATGTATGTAGAATACTAATTGAATTTGACAAAAGCCTTTGTTCAACCTTCAGAATAATGGCATTCACCTTGTTATCTGAGAGCCTAATGACATAGGAAAAATCCTACATTTTCCTTCATGACAAATAACATAATTTACATAAGTAGGAAAAGTAGTTTTCCCAAATTATACATAATGTTACAATGTAACGATGTATTGAAAATATACCACGAGATTAAAGCGCAGTTTTATTTAAGTAATTCTTCTTCCCGTCCTTCTTAAGAAAATGTACCTAAGTCTCATACTGACTGGTCTCGTAGTTTAAGAAACGGACTGCTTTTAACGATGCTTCGAATTCGATCCCGCGATGCGATTTTGTGTTGTGTGATGTTTATATTACTTATACAGCTTATTTTAGAACTAGAGGACATTGTGTGAGATGTTCAAAAATATTTATTTATTCTTAGGCTATAAAACTTAGATCAATTACTGATACTAGAACTACTAAAACTGAAAATAAATCATCGTTATTGAGTTTCATTTTCCATTCTCTCTCTTTCTCCAGCCCATTTACGTCCCACTGTTGGGCACGGGCCTCCTTCACTTTGGAAGGGACTATGGTGTACTGTGCTGCGCTGACCAGGCGTGTTGGCACAGGGCTTAGTTTCAAGCTTTCCGTCTCCTTACAGTGGACGTTATTCTAGTTTAGAAGAAAAGAAAGAAAGAGGTTGTTTTTAGGAGAATAGACTTAAACCCAAGTATACTTCCTAGCAAATATAGGGTAAAACCAAATATAATAAACATCAGAGTAATGTTTAATTACTTTATCTCTCTCTCTTTTCCTATTTGATAACCCTTTATTTTTATCACGTAATATTTTATCGGATAATTTACACCTAAACAAAGATAATTAAATGTGTTGACGTTATCACTTACGTGTATCGCAAAGAATTAGGCAAATCTCTCATTCTTACTTCAGAAATTTCACCTGTCTGTCTATGTATGTCTGGTATCATTTAATAAAACAAGGGTACAAAACAGATGTTACATATTATGTTTAAAATAAAAAATTTTATTAGACCTTTTACGAAGTTAGTCCTGCAGTTTCACTTGCGAACTTACTTGATCCCCAAGGGTTGCTTAAAACCTAAGGGACAGATTTTCAGACCGACAGATGTCCATGCAAATTTTCATTAAAATTTTGGAGAAGATTGGTTACTAACACTGTAACACTTGAACTCTATAAAAGATTAAAATTTTAGAGTAACAATATGCATTGCTTGCATTATTGGAAACGATATGTAGAAATCAAAGACAATGGGCAATTTTTTTTTCAAACAACGAAGCCTATATTTTGATAATTTATATTTATTTCATCTCCACAGCGTAATGTATGAACTAGTATCTAAAATGTTTACATAGTTAACCAAGCTTGTACAACAAACAACACAATAGTTGCTGATATAACCAGCGTCTTGTGATAACTGATTTATATGCGGAAACTTTGTTTGTTTATTTAAGCCGTGTAAACGTTGTGCGGAAAACGTAAATGTTAGTAATAAAAATAAGGAATTTGATATAATTACTTTAGAAATAAAGAAAACTGTTTGGAACTAATTTTTAATAACAAACTACTTTAATTTTCCGCTTCTGTTTAAGGATTTACTTGGTTTCACTTTTGTTTATGTTAGGAAAGTGTTAGATAAGATTACCGGGTGTTAAATCTGTTTTAATTATTAAACTACTATATAAATAAACTTTAAAAATATTTATACTGTGTATTAGTGTAACATAAATGATATATTGAATAGATTTTGTTTCAATGCGTTAATCTCGGGAACTACTGGTCCGATTAGAAACATTCTTTTTTGTTGGATATTCCATTTATAGGGAGTAAAATCGCGTTTAAAGATTCCATAAATTTATAGAGGCATAGATACGAGCAAAACTGATAAACAAATGTTGGAAAAACTAAATTTAAACGGTAATATTTTAGAATAAATCTCAATAAATCTTTCATCAAATACTTATTGAAAGTCTTAATAATAACACAATGTTTTGAAATGTACAAATTGATTTCGGTTCGTGTTTATTACGGAACTTTAGCTGGATTTTACTGAATATTCTCAAAAGTTAAATAAATCAATGTAAGTAATAGTTCTTTGAAATTTTCCGTACTTGTACAACGCTTCTCTGAATATAGGGTTGCCACTCATGCCGAATTATGTATTATGTTTTATTAGATAATGCTTATAAAATTTTATAAGCATATTCAGTAATATATTAATATTTTGCGATTGACTCGCTATGCTTTTATTATTTTATTAATTTAGTTTATTCATATTCAGTAAGTCAGAGAATCAGCTACTATCTATTTTTCATACCTTTATGTTAATAAGGGTTATCCTCTCCGAACATTCTTATGGCAAAACAATGTTTGTCGTTTAATTGGTTAACCGAAATACATACCCCAACCCAAAGTTATACGCTTATATCAAGTAAACGAGGCATTCAAATTTCAGTCAATGCATTTTTTACCAATTTTTAAACTATTTTTAAAATGTTGACAACCCTAACGTTACCACATACTCTGCGTACAGTGTACGTTTGAGTGAGAGTCATATTTCAGTCAGCGCACTGCTATCTGGAAGTTTTTTTACGATTGCAATTTGTTTAAACTATTTAGTTCAAAATAACGAGTTTGTTTTGCTGCACTGAGTTCCTTGTGCGTTAGTGTAGTTTGTGATTTTAGACAAACATTTTTTCTGTTTGGATTACCAAACAGAAAAAATGTTTGTGCGTGCGTGCGCGATTTTCAAGGACCAAGGACACTTAGGCATAAAATTATTTATGCCTAAGTGTTCTTGGTCCTTGAAAATCGCGCACGTAAGGTTATAATACAATTACCATCATAATATATTATCATCATAATCTCATGCCATCATAATCGTGACGTCTAAGCGTGTCATCAAGTTAACCGAAAACATTTGTAGTACTGGGATTACCTTAAATATTAATATATTTTCTGGTTTTTTCCAACACTTGCGAGACTCATTTATTTTATTTATTACGATATTTTGACGCGTATATTTGTTTTAAATTTTGACCCGTGACCATGGTGACTGCAAAGTCTCCGAATCGTCGGCAAAATTTAAAACAAATATACGCGTCAAAATCCGTAAAAAGTAGTTTTATATTTTCTGATTTTCAATATTTGTTGTTGTAGCGAAGGCTATTATGCCTTACTTTTTAACGTTTAATAAAATGATATGCGTATACAATCTACTCACGAATATTGATTTTATAAATGGTTCCGTTTGTTTTATAAAATGAGAGAAAGCACCCCGAGCAATATAGGATTATCCCTTGTTCGTTCAGTATCATTCTCTCGGAACGTGTTCACCGCAACCCATTGAGGTTTCAAGTGGTTTTATTATAATAATATTGTCATAGCTGCTCTGAAAATAGGTTAGGTACCCATTTATTCAAATTTAATCACCAAAGTAACATATACTTTTATTTGTAGTTTAGGTATTTTGAAAATACTAGCAAAAAAAAACTGAGTTTTGTGTCTAGTTATTGCAATATTTTCTTTTCAGAATTAGAACATCAAGTGATGTTAAAATATTGCAAGATTCATGTACGTGAACATTTAAATTACTATAAAAAAGCACAAACTTTGCATGAACGTGATAGCTTTTCAGTAAAATTGTACAACAAAACTACTCAATTTCTCTCTCTCTCTCTCTCTCTCTCTCTCTCTCTCTCTCTCTCTCTCTCTCTCTCCAGCCCATTCACGTCCTACTGTAGGGCACGGGCCTCCTCCACTTTGGGAGGGATTATGGTCTACTGTGCCGCGCTGGCCAGGCGTATTGGCACAGGGTTTATTTTCAAGTTTTCCGTCTCTCACAGAGGGTGTTATCTGTGTGCAATATCCCTTAGCTGACTTTTACAGCACCCTTGGGAGGAGATGAGGTGGTGACAATTGTATTCTTAGTCCGTCACCACACGGAGTCACTACTCAATTTATTTGAGAGTAACTATTTTCGGTGTAGAAAATAGAATTTTAATATCTATGACTCGAAGTTCAGTTATTTACGCAAATACTAATCATAGATCCGTTAGTGTCCCTACGATATAACTGAACACAATAGTGTTACCATGAACCCTTCGTAACAATTCACTATAATATAACAGAACTGGACTGTATGGTATAATGCAGTCGACACACTAACCCAGATATATTGTCACTATTTGATCGATACTACAGGTGGTTTCTATCAACTAAGTACAATGCGACATTTAACTTCACCCAGTGACCCGACCTGTCTTTGCACGGATAATGTTTTTGTTCAATCTCTTTTGTTATAACACGCTTTTATTAGCTCGGTACGTATCTATCAATGTATTAAGGGCCTACATCAATATTATCGTCGACATGTACATATTAACACAGCTAGTAGGTGAAAATGAAGAAATAGGCATATTTTTTTTGTTTACTCAAAATCTACTAAATATAATATATTTTAATTCTGATTTACGTGTTTCTATATATAATAGTTACTTATGTTTTTAAAGTTATTTCATTAGTTAATACGCGATAATAAACCGACAAATGAAAAAAATAAAAAATGAGAGAGGTTGTTTCGCTAAGATTTTCTATCGAGAAAACTTTTTCAATCGCGTTTCTGAGTTTATGCGATCCTAGATCATATATTGAAAAAAACATATACTTAAAAATTAGACCTAAATTAGCCATTCAATCTAAAGAAACAATGAACTCTTCGTACGTAGAAAAATGCACGAAGCTATTTTGGTATCCTCTTAATCTATGTAACGGAATCTTTAAAAGAGGTTTTCACCCGCTTGCAGTAGACGAATTAATCTGAAATATTACACACATATTAAGAACCGATAACAATGCTATAATTATTAAAAATGTGATTTCCAAACACGTTCTTTTAGCTTTTGAATTAAGCGAATTATTATTTTTTCGGGCATTTACAATATACATATTGCCATTTTTAACCAAACACACAAAGTCTCGAAAAAAAAAGTCAAAACCATGTATTATTTAATTAATTTTACTCAAACTTAAACCTTTTATTTTGAAACGTTCATGTTTAAGAAACTCTTGTAGAATGTCACAAAGTAGAAGTCTATTATAAACTAACCTGATCATCATCCCTGCCCGTGTGATGAGAAATTAAAAATATAAGTGTCACCACCCCTTTTCCTTCCCAGGGTGCTTTAAGTTAAGGAATATTATACACAGATACCATCCTCCGAAAGAAATGCAAAACACGAAATTAAACACTGTGCTAACACGCTTGGTCAGCGTGCACAGTAGACCATAATCACTACCAAAATAGAGGAGGCCTGTGCCCAACAGTGGTCTTGGGAGATCTTATATCGTTTTCAAAATCCCATAAATTATATAACTTTTATAACGTAATGACTTAATCTTAATGTAATTAATGATTATATAAAAAGGTGTACAAATAAAGAGTTATCTATGTATCTAACTTTATAAATTTTTTTGGGATTTTTTAATAACCAAATATTATTTATCCTATCACTATTCTAATTATGATTACTATTGCTAATTGTAATAATGTGATTTATAGCAACTGTAAACCTGTTAGAAGCAAAACAAGTTAGGTATTTGTGACGTCTCACTGATTATCTAGTCTTTCTTCTAATATATAAAATTCACGTGTCACAGTGTTAGTTACCGTACTCCTCCGAAACGGCTTGACCGATTCTTCTCAAATTTTGCATACGTATTCAGTAGGTCCGAGAATCGGCCAACTTCTATTTTTCCAACCTTTTTTTTTTGTATGGCAAAACAACGTTTGCCGGGTCAGCTAGTCTTATATATAAAATTCAGGTGTCACAATGTTAGTTACCGTACTTCTCCGAAACGGCATGACCGATTTATATGAAATTTTACATGCGTATTCAGTAGGTCTGAGAATCGGCCATCATCTATTTTTCAAACCTTTTTTTTGGTATGGCAAAACAACGTTTGCCGGGTCAGCTAGTAATATACATATATAAGAATGTTTGTTGTCAACTGTTGTAATTGAGCATAGATATCAGCAATACGTATAAATTAGATTAGATGACACATGAATAAAATGGATTAATCTCCTACGTGATTAGTCCTATAGAAGATAACTTAAAGATAATAAATTTGAAACAGTACCACTATAGCCAGTATTTAGTCACAGTAGTTTTGGATATGAATAAAGGCGTGACAGTATGCCTAATAATGTATGATTCCACAATGTTCCGATAACAATCTCTCTCTATCCAGCCCATTATCGTCTTGGTATTGGACACGGGCCTCCTTCACTTTTAGAAATATGATCTAAGAAGATTATGGTCTACTGTGCCGCGCTGACCAAGCGTGTTGGCACAGTGTTTACTTTCGAGCTTTCCGTCTCTCACAGAGGATGTTTTCTGTGTAAAATATCCCTTAGCTGACTTTTACAGCACCCTTGGGAGGAGATGGGGTGGTGACACCTGTATTCTTAATCCGTCACCACACGGAGAAATTTTAATTATTTTTATTTATTACGAGCTCATTTTATTTAGAGAGGAGGGAGACCCCACAGAGAATGTTGTCTGTGTGCAATATCCCTTAGCTGGCTTTAAAAAAAAAAATATATTCTTAATCCGTCATCAAATGTCATTAATTGCATAATTTTGATCAAATGTTACAATGTTAATACAAGCAAGGTGCGCCACTGGCCGTTGGCGGCTGAGATTAGCGCTCTACATTATATCACATTACAAAACTATTCTCCCACACCCACGTATATAACTTGTGCGCCCACGTTATGTCAATGACATTTAATATACACATTGATATATAAATAATTACAATTTAATTGTCTGTTTGTACTGTTAAAATATTTATAGGCATGCGACTGATATTGAAGCTTTTAGATTACTGTGCACAAGATCATAGGTTCAAAACCCAGTAGTTGAAATATATTTGGAAAATGATTCCATGGCCCTGAACGCGTAAAACATGTGTCCTATGCGCAAGGGCCATCAAAACTGTGGTCACTAGTCTGCTATCCATATATATTAAACTTAGTTTGGGACCATATGGCTGATTTATTGTGATGTTTATAATGACTAGATTAAATATATTTCACCAGTAAGTTAATATTCTGTAACGTGTCGACACTGTGTGATACGGAAATTGCATACGATAGCTGATTACAAATAATATTCTTAAGGTCGTCTGATTTGTAACTACTATTTGAGACACTCCCATTTACTACGTTTACATATATACGCCACGCCTTTACTACATCGAGGTAGGTAGAAGCTATAGAATGTTAAAAGCAAAGGATCCAAAGATACTTTCTATATATATAGCCTATAGCCTTCACATTAATCTTTTTACAAGATTTATAGAGTACCTAACAAAAACAAATACACAATGAAAAATATCTACTAAGAAACTATGTCATTGGCATAATTTGTTACCGATAATAGCGTGTCTAATTGAAGTGTATATCGCGTGTAGACGGCCGTATAAGGCTCACCGCAAGTTTACGTATAACAAACCTTATTAGGGTACATCGACCAACTAATACAAACATAACAATTATTATCAATCAAATTAGAACTTTATCTTTATAAGATAAGATACATTAATAAATTGAATTATCAAATCAAACAATGAAATCAGAAGTTTGTAATTACATAATAAGATAAAATTTATCCCATTATTTATATATGTAGTTGTATTAGATTTAGAATTTTATTGTGATGGAATAAGTTATACAATTGTATATTTGGTTATAATAACTCTATGATCTGATCCATTGATGCATACCTAAATAGTTAGTTTGCATTCATTAATTTTTTTTTTATTCCTCCGCTTGACCCTGTCGGGCCATGATGGTGCCTTGAGCTTTACCGTGACCCGGCGAGGGGTGGTCCCGCTAACCGGGGCCCAGCCCGATGGGGGGAGCATTAGGTCCCCCCATCATGTTTGGCGCGGCGGGTCTCTGAGTACCAGCCCGCCGCGCGCGTCCACCTCTTCGGTTCATTAAAAGTAGTTGCACTTGATTTGTTATGATTTTGTAATACAGATACTTATAGGTTATCTATATAGGGATAATATTTATTTAAATAAAATACACAGAATCTTGTAAAGGCCGGGAAAGATAAACTATTCGGAAAAAAAAATCATATCTGGCTCGCGAGATTTCAGATATTTGAAATCTGAATTCAGCGCTCATAATTTTAATAGTTCAGTTAACGGAGTTGTGGAATGTCATACACTAAGAGCCTCAATCAATATATAAAGAAGCTCGCAGGTGCCAGTGCCATGTGTGCCAAAAACAAGAACTTAATGCAGAAGACATTGTCTTAGATCTCGCTGCAGGTAATGATAAGAGGTTCCTTGTCTTGGGGACCTAACCACTGATAATTTGATTCTTATTCTGGTCATTGGTCATTCATATTTTTATAATATATAATTGCTTATTATTGGTTCTGGTACTAGATCTCTATAGATATGAACAAACACGTTTTTATTAGATTTTTACTTACCTATCTATGCATCTATATATGTAATAATAGGTACTATTGAATTTTTAAATGTATTTATTCTATTTGCAATAGTCGGATTAAACTGAAATTCCGTACAGATATGTATTAAGGACCAAATAGGAAAAATAATGATTTTCAAACGTGTTTTAGACTAAGCAAATTATTATACTTTAGAAACTGTATTCTTATAGTTTGTTATTTATATAGAGTATAAATACGATATTGAATAAATGTAAACACAAATAAATGAAGCCAATAAATTATATACGCGTATCAACACAATGGAGTATGTAGACAGTCGTAAGGTCAATGACCCCGAGTGTCCGTGACCTCTACAAGGTCATATTTAATGTCTTACCCACATAGGTGGTACCTGCAGTGACCTGCATGTTGCAAGGAACTCATTATTACCTGTGAACAAAAAAGATTCTTATTAAAAAAAAAGTAAAGTTCTAGTTGAGTTTGCACATATAGGATTCCGTATGGTCATTATCATGCGATATCCTTCATAATTATTATCATAATCATGTCGTCTAATGGTAGCATCAAGTCACACTGAAAACCTTTGTTTTCCTCTCCAGTCCATTTACGTCCCACTATTGGGCACAGGCCTCTTCCAATTTGGAGGGATTATGGTCTACTGTGTCGCGCTGACCAGGCGTGCTGGCACAGGGTTTATATTCGAGTTTTCCGTCTCTCACAGAGGACGTTATCTGTGTGCAATATCCCTTAGCTAACTTTTACAGCATACTTGGGAGGAGATCGGGTGGTAACACTTTTATTCTTAATCCGCCACCACACGGAGGTAATATTTTTTGTTCTAGGGCTCTTTAATTTCGTTGCATTCTGGTTTTGACATAAGTTGTCTGTTTCGTAAAATATAGAGTATTTGTTGTTATAGCATTATAGCATATATAGCATCAACTCTCTAGTTATAAGCATTCTCGTGACAAATGGAAAGCAAAGTTTCAGTAGGGTCCCCATTTAGTAAGGAACCCTAGAAAGTATTCAGAAAATGTATTAAGAATTTATGATTATTATACGAGTATTAAAGCTAATCTTTTCAATTTTATGATTTATTAAGTGCAATAACTTCTGCTAAGTCAAATTATATGTCATTCACCTTATGATGTATCTAAATTTTGGATTCGGATTATTTTAAGTTGTCTGTTTCGTAAAAAATAGAGTTGTAGTTCTTATTATACGAATTGATAGAATAACCTGTCATATAAATAAAAATGCATATTTTTAGTTCATCTTAGTTCCTACATCTTGAAATTATCACTACACTAGGAATCCGCTGGGACTACGCACGAGAAGGCTTTAGTTATTTAATGCAATCTTAGTTCACCGAGTATATTGTTAAGCGTAGCTTTGCGACGAGAATTTTTTTTAACTACAGTAAATTCGGAATCTATTCAATTTAAGCAAACAGTCAAGTCTTTCCTCTTTATAGTAGACTACATCTTGGTACTAATAAAGCAAATAACATCGTTTGTATGCGGCTAATACAATTAATGTTCATTATCCATATCCTGATATGGAAGCGCGTCCTGGTTTATTTGCCCCGTGTAATTTCCAATGTAAACGTTACAAGGCACTGTGCACGCGATAACACCAAGTTTTGCTTCAATGCATGCACTTGTAAAGTAGAAATTTAGTATTTTAGGAAAATGCTAGGTTTAGTCTCCCTTTTAGACTAAGTGAAACATCGCAATTTTTGGCTTGTCGCCACTTTGAAAGTGTTTCTCCACTTCGGAAGTGCTTTAGACCATTTTATCATGCTGATCAAGCGCGCTGGTTTAATTTTGAGTTTTCCGTCTTTCAAAAAATACTATAATTAATCTGCTTAGATTTAATCTTGGTTGATTTATAGACATGAGGTGGTGTGCTCTTAATCGTTTACCACACGGATATATCTTAAATATTACGTCCACCAACATCTTTGGAACGGAAGTCGACACTATAATCAATGACAAGTTTTACCACTTGCGTAATTAGCTTTATATTTTGTGTAATTACGAAATTGGCAATATTACTGTGTTTTATGACTTTAATTTGAACTTGGCATATGTTTGTAAAGCCTTGGGTTCGTTTCCTGTCATTGATTTGATAGTTCAACGATTCTGCTTCCACTACCAATCTAAAACAATATGTTTTAGGCAAAATGCATTAAGCTGGCGCAAATTTTGATGAGATGGGTTCGAAGAAGAATGTAAATAAAATAAATGAACGTAAAGTAATTAATATTCGCTAACATTTAATAGGTCAAACAACTGCGGTCCATTCTTTCTGGACATAAAACCATATAGCAAATAGTATATACTTACTTATGGACATATATATGATTCATACATAGAATATATTGAGACGCAAATACAAATATGATCATAACGCTTATCATCTTGCACTGTAATGAAATCCATGACTTTATACTTGAAATTCTACGTTATAACCAAAACTGTTTCAGGATTCTTACATTACTTTTGACTTGACATTACTTCGTCGTGATCTGTATGTTTATTTACATTTATTTCGAAAATATAGTCTAAGTAAAGTGAATTATGCTTGCAAATATTTTTGAGGAAATGTTAACATACTAGATATACCAATTATGCCGTATAATTTAGTGAATAAATTAGCAGACCCATGTGAATCGTGACCACCAACCTAAAGTTCGATTATATTAGTAATCTCGTTTAGTGATAATTTAATAATGTTAAGTGTAAACAGGGATAATTTCAATGTGTGAAATCTCGTTGAAATTTAGAATAAGTAGGTATGAGCAGCGTTTCAAGTTGTGGTTATTTGGTGCTTTAGATTGAACACTTTATTACTAGTGACATGTGTGTCAACTTTAATAATTAATTATTCAATGACACATTTGATAACCAATTTTCTGTTTATGTCACAAAGATAATTGGCACTCATACTTCAAATAGATGCTACTAATCTCATTAGTATACAGGACTTGAGAACGAGGAATCCACATCTAGGCCAGGGAAGAAAAGTTTTAGAATGGCGATCACACACCTACATTGGACTATTCAACATTAGACAGCCCCGAACTAGGTAAAGCACCAAATTTCCCATTACAAATTTGAATGGCGATGTTTTACTTATTATAAACTGAAAGACTCCTGTAATAAATTGTCATTTCTAAAAATGTCTGATTGTAAGTATGGTGTACAGCACAGTAAGGTGAGCCGTTACAATTAACTGTGATGAGTCACACGACTGCGCTTGCGGCGAGGAGTATTGACTCAATGCACTGATAAAGTTCTATTAATACCGGGAACTGCATTTATACTGCTTGTTAGTGATATATAAGTACTAAATAACTAATATACATTTGTTTAACAAGGCTCTTGTTATTAAAGTTAACAAGAATCTTAAGTATACTTCATAGTAGCGTTTTGGATCCCAGTAAATAATTCTTTTTGAATACAGAATATATCTCGACCTTTATTAACGGCTCTCTTTTATCATTTAAAATAATTCATGTGAAGATATCATCATTAAATAGTCAGTCTTATGGATTTATGAAGATTAAAAATCTTTTATTTCATTTCTATAATTTATGGCTGGTAGATACGTACAGACATATCTACCGCGTGTAAGGGCACTATCAACTAATCACAGAGGTCTCTAAACATTTTTCAACCATCATAGGCAGGAATCTGCCCGTGATGCTTGAAAATTTTTCTAAATATCTGGTAAGATTTAAAACACTTAAATCCGTAAAAAAGGTTTTATATGAATGTACAACATTTAAGTACCTACTGGAGGTCCTTAAATGTTGTTTCAAGTTGTCTACTTGACATGATTCATGTCATCTACTGAGTACTGATTATGTTTAATTGGTGTTTCTTAAACGAATCAAAAGGTTAATTGTTGATAAACGGGCTAAAGTGCAAGGTTACGGCCTATCAAAAGGAACTGGGTATTTTATGTGACAAATATACCGACAATTTATACAATATGACGTTTAATTGTGCTTTATATGGGGTGATGGATTAAGAATTTATGTGTCACCAATACATTTCATTCTATAGTTGCCGTAAAATAAAATAAACAGACTGATAGGTTTTAACACCTTCGAAAAGCGGCGACCGATTCTTTACTTATTATAAAACAAAATCGTTATTCTTGTATGTACGAGTATGTTCCTATGTGAGCTTATATCTTTCAAACTACGCATTTAGATGCGGTTTAAAATTGATTTAAATGATAGAGTGGTTCAATCCTGGCTTAATTGAATAGGTTATTAAGATTTATTTTGGTTTCTTAGTCCTACGCGTGCCAAGTGCTGGCAACAGCAGCATTATACAAAAATATGTGGAAAAGACCACAGCTTAGTCAAGGGAGGAAGGAGGAGGGAATAGATTGATAGATAAATACGTTTAGATGGAGGACCGCATGTTCAGAGCAGTGGATGTAGATAGGCTGAAATGAATAAAATGCACCTAAAAACAATTGTCCATCAACCATGTCGATCCATCCATCAGCTTTACTCCGTCCACTGTTGGACATAGGCTTAGTTCCATAGAACGCCACAACGCGCGGTCTTGGGCCGATTGCGTCCAAAGGCTCCCTGCGACGTAAACGACATCGTCGTTCCACCTTGTTGGGGTCTACGCTGCGTCGCCCGGTCCGCCCGTCTAGAACCTTTCTTCCCCATCGATCATCAGACCTACGAACGCCTGTCCATTGCAACTTCATCCAAATATGTACCTACGTAATATTATAATTCGTCATACTAGCGTGTTGGATACTTAGGTCAAGTAAGGTGTACTCGATACAGGATCTGATTACCATCGATTACCGCATCGTGACTCTGCCCACGAATCATTAGATCAATGTTGATCTGCACATTAACTTGTGGTGCCATTTAATTAACCATGTTTTATGTGTTAATGATATTATGGAACTATTTACTTATAGCTATAATAGGTATAAAGGGTTTTGCGGTATAGTCATTTGTGATACTGATTTTATTGATAGATGTCTTGCGTTTGTTTCTTATTCAGGGCAGTTATTTGTCTTACAAAAGCAGATAACTTTAATGTGTTCTAAAGATTTAGACATAAAAAAACATAAAACATACTTATTTTTTAAATACATAGGGTATTCAAAAATAAGTAGTAATATAAATCAGTAGTAGAGTCATACTAAAAGCAATATGCTTAATTTGGGACCAGAGAAAGATGTAAAAACGAACAACCTACTGCGATTTATTTACTTTATAGTAGAGCCATCCTCGCACTGATAAAATAAACGAAAAGTACATAAAATTAGGGATGCCCGTTACGATACGATATATCGGAATATCGATACAGCGATATCTATACGATATAGCGATATTTGATGCGATATTTTGACCATACGATACGCTTCGATATATCGCATTCTTATAAAAATATCGCATTACCATATCGTATCAAACTATGTCGGTGATTAATTTGTATAATTTTAAAGTTCCCATTACATCATCACTACGATAATAGACAGTGCCATTGAATATATTGTTATTAGTAATAAGAGAATGATAACTTCGACAAAATTGTTTATGGAACAAGAACAGCCGGCTTTTGTTTAGACTTTGAGGTAGATTTAAATAAATCATTGGACTTTGTAGTACCGTCAAATATGATTAATAAATGTTTAGTTTATGTTCTCCTTTTTCATTCCGTTCGAAAGGCATGCGATACGGTTACGATACGATATATCGATACAAAGGAAATCGATAATATCGCGTATCGATACAACCAAGTTCGATACAGTTACGATGCGATATATCGATACAATACACTTTTTTGGGCATCCCTACATAAAATATAACTTTAAGAGATTTCGAAGCAATAAACTTAAATTACATAAATAATTATGTAATGAGAACTAATTAATTTTGAGAGAAATACATCGCTTCAAGCTAAAAGTTTTAATTAATAACAGGACTGATGATAACACCCACGCCATATTTGTTACTAATACAAGATTTAATATTGTTTATGAGACAAACAAAAATATAAGTTCGATATAATATCACGCCAAAAACCAAGGAGCAGGGCTGCAAATATAGACGCGGGTAAAATCGTGAGCATTACCTATACCTAGAGTTCTTCGTCTAGTTCGCGGAAAGCCACTAGATGCAAGTGCTGTAGGACAGCGCGTTGTGGTGTTCTATGGAGGAGGTTTATATCCAGCAGTGGACGGAGAAAGGTTGGTAAATGAATTTAGCTTGTACCAAGTTAGATGTATTAAATGTACGCAAGTGGAGTCCAACATTTATTTAAAAAATAATCTAATTGGATCTAGTGGCTAGGTCGAGCACCAAGCAAACAATAGTTTAAATAAAGATAATATATATTACGTATTAATTCACCTCATACGTATTACTTTCGCGGGTTTGATTCCCGCTCGGGACGATCATTCATGTAACATTTATAATTGTCATACAAATGTTTGTACTGCGTCTGGGTGTTTACTATATATTATAAGTATGTATTTACAAAAGAAAAGTAGTTTATGTATTCTATCCGTATTCTGGTACCCATAACACAAGCATATAAGCTTAGCTTGGGACCAGAGGACGTTGTGTGAAATGTCCATGAATATTTATTATTATTATTAGTTTAAGTATATACGTACATAATATAGTAGTAATTACAAATAATTGTTCAGTTATACAAGCCAATCAATCACGCTTGCATCTATTCTCATAATTAACGCATACATCCGTAATGGGAGCGTGATCAATTGTCTATATGTTCATCATTTACATGTCTCTCAATTGGACATCGTTTATATTAAGTCTGGTTTTTTTAGTAAATCAACAGTTCTGTAACAGGTAAGATATCCGACTTGCAGTATGGTCTTGTCCACAAGGAACAATCGTGACAAATGAAGGTTTCGAAGCATTTCTATGCTAAGAAATGGAACAGACACTTGTTAATTTTCGTTTCGCCCGTTTTTGTGTCAACAGCAATAAAAATGTGTAGATAATATTCACTCCTGCCTCCCTCAGCGAAGATAGGTTTGAAGTATAGTTAGCTAATTGGCGGGTCACTGGTCATTTATTCTACATTTTATTTCGTGCGATGAGTGAACCAGTCACGTGGCCTCAATCCACGCGCCGCTTTCACCCACCGGCTTGAACTCCGCCGCTGTTATTGCGACATCAATATGATTGTTTATCTAGCCCTTATGCTGATACAGGTATTAGAGAAATTAGGTTACGATATGTAGGGTATCTCTTAAATTAGACTAGATGCAATACATTTATCGTTAAAGTATGTCAAGTGGGAAGGAATGTTTCGTCATTTTGGAACTATGAGTAGCAGATATTAGATGCAATTCGGAATGTTATCGGCTTACTCATCTCAATAGGTTTTTACACGCTTTATATTAGCTTCACTTGTATGTTTGTTTGTATGTTTGTAACCGACTCCTTTGGACGCTATTTTGACCCACTTTAAACGGTCAGATTCTATTCAAATTTTGCACACCTGTCAAAGACCGATGACAATGCAATAATTCGATTAAAATATCTGATTTTCCTGGTTAGATTCGCCAGGATTCATTAATCTCTTTCTGGATCCTTTGCATGAGAGTAAGAGAGAAGGCTAGTACGCGAACTACGCATGCGCGCATTTCCAGAGAAACTCTTTTTTTCTATTTTTTAGTTGGGTTTTCTATATAAAGCGTGTTTTTTAGTTTTTTTAAACTATTATTATTACATTAAAATAGGTAAAAGTAGTGTGTTAATAAAATTACAAATAACTAGAAATATCTTTTAAATACAATTCTAAGGTCAGAGTTATATAATGGTTTGACGGATTCTTATAAATTCAGCGTATATTAAATAGGTAAATAATTAATAATTAGAATGGGATATAATCGTTTTTTAAAAGTGCTCCTTCGATATCATGGGCCACCTCACGCGAAGGAAACTCGTCTCTATATAATCATCTACGTCTACCAATTATTTTTGACATATATTTTTATACAGAGTGTAAATTGTAACCATGAATATGCTAACATATTAAAACGTCTGATTTAGACAAACATAACACAATTCAAATACAATTATACCTTATCCATTGCAGTACAGAAGTAGTGAATGAATCTCAATGATATAACTCGAGTTATTATTATAAATAATTGTGGTCATAACCTCTCCGGTACTAACCTGTTGCTAACAACAGGCTCAGACGTAATACTTACGTAACGATATTATAATTGTACCAAGATTATTATGCTTTCAGTCCGTCCAACAATTATACAGCGTGAATGACTCGTTATGAATATCAATAAAATATATAATAGTAACCTGCATTCGTGGCGCTGCACGCTGCCGCGCTGAAGTGAATAAACAGGATGTTACATCTCCTAATAATAGTTTGGGAGGTAATTGTACACATTAGATTCTTCTTGGTAGCAGATACTGCTAAACTAAACTTTAAGTTCAATTTTATTCGCATCTGTATTTCTATGTAACTGTTTATTTTAATGTGATTTTTACCTATTAAACTGAAACTTTGTACACATATTAAGGATCGATGACAATGATATAATTTCATAAAATATCCAGGATTATAAAACTTGTTTTTTTAGTTTTTATGCTAAGCGAATTATAAGGAGTGATATTTGTTTTGATTTATGTAGAGCGCCAATGAACAGATACGGACCCCTCAAAAATAAACCCTGGGTTAACACGCGCGGTACAGTGAACCATGACCTGTCCTAAAGTGGAGGAAGCCCGTGCCCAACATTGGGAGACGTGAATATGCTGGAGAGAGAGAAAGACAGAGAGAGACAAGAAGAGAACGAGAGAGAGAGCCAACTACACGTGCTCTACCATAACCAAAATCTTATTTTTTAAATCGGTATCTTTTAAACAGTCTGTTTATTTCTATAGTCACCATGCGGAAAAATACGTTAAACTAATAAATTCGATATAGCTAATCTTGTTATGGTATACGTAAATACGTAAGTGAACAAACTGCTACAAACCAATTGATGTAATATTGCACATTACATAATTCACTCTAAACGGTCAGACTATCGAAGGCTTTCAAACGATGTGGGCTACTTCTTACTAAGGTAAATAGATAGTGACGTAATAGCTTTGGAATAACGGACTTTGTGAATTATATGTTTTGTAATAATATAAGACGCAAAAAGTTCACGGGTTTAAGTCCCGGGTCAGAACAAAATCGTTATTATGATGAATTTTTGTGACGCAATCCATCAAGGTAGTAAATATTAGTAACAACTTTTTTCTACTTTTTTTTAATAAACTTAACTTGGAGAAGGAAGTGCCCAACAGTGGGACAATAATAGCCTAAGAAAGTATCTTATAATGAAGGGGTTAAAAATTACATTCACAAATTATTTTCACACAGATTATTTTTTTCATAGCGATGTTAAGTGAATGTTTAACCTAAATGCTAGTACGTTGTCGGAACACTAGGCGTCCTCACCTTGTTGACCTAAAATATGTCTCTTAACGCCTCGTTTGAAAGATTCACATATGCTTTTACTAAACAAACTAAATTATAGAGGAAAAAATGATAACCATGAGCGGGACTTGAACCCACGACCTCGAAATACCGTTCCATAGTAAAAGCATAGCAAGTCAATTGCAAAAATTAATAAATTAATAAAAAATTAATAAAATAGGTATATAGATAGATAGATACAACTTAATCTTTTTAACGGACTTCAAAAAAAGAGGAGGTTCTCAATTAGTTTGTATGTTTTTTTTATGTCTATTTCCTCATAACTTTTAACTGGGCGAAGCGATTTTAATTATTCTTTTTTATTTGAACGCTGGTGGTTTCCGTGTGGTCTCATTGGCACCAGTTCAGGATCTGATGGTTATCTCCTAAGAAATCAAGGAAAACCTTCAAATTTCAAAGGCACCTGAAGTAGCTTGCACTGTTTTTTTTTAAATACTCAATTATTAATAACATGTTTAAGAACATTTCGCTTTATATACAAGGGAATCTAGATGGAGCTATTAATATAAACTATTAACATTTCAATGCAAACATGCTGATAAGGAATAATATTATGATATGACCTTAGCGTACGTTTTATTAATATAAAAATATAGTACAAATATGTCTGTATACTTATATGACAGCTTATAGAAAATTGGGCACATTTTGAGAACCTAAATTCGATAAAGAAAATCTATTACAGCCTGATCTTAATATCTCGATATTTCTATTAAAAGAAATTGGTTTAACTTGAAGATATTGTATTATATCAAAACTATATAGGTATAATTTTTTATTTTTTATTTTATATAATATTCATGGACATTAACACAACGTCCTCTGGTCCCAAGCTAAGCTTATTAGGCTTGTGTTATGGGTACCAGAATACGGATAGAATACATATACTACTTTTCTTTTGTAAATACATACTTATAATACATAGAAACACCCAGGCGCAGTACAAACATTTGTATGACAATTAGAAAAATCACACAAATGATTGTCCCGAGCGGGAATCGAACCCGCGACCTCTAGATCGGCAGTCCGTTACATAAACCACTCAACCACGAGGCTCGTCGAATTTATTTCAAATCAATATGAACAAAAGTTTGTAAGGATAGATGTTTGTTATTCTTTTACGTGAAAACTATGAAGTAGACGAAATCGTCTACGGTTATAGAAAACTAGCAGTGCCCGCGACTTCGTACGCGTGGAATTAAGAAACGAAAAATTAAATGAACTAACAATAACGCCATTTTACAGCTAATTAGTAAATTGTCAGTGTGGTTCTCTTTTCTTGCACAGTTCTAAAGAAGTAACACACATGGCCCAATGTCATTTTAGTAAATGATATCTCAGAGCTTCATCATGCCTTTTTAGGTCTTTGTACAAACCCTTATACTCTCAATACGGTGTCCGTCTGTCTGTCTATCCACTCGTTAATCTTTTTTTTACTCAGCCACGGCTGAAGTTGTTAATTTGAAACTTATACCAAATGTAGATCTATGCGGTCCCTTGCTGCAAAAGATACAATCAATAATTTAGATCTACGCATTCAGAAGATATAACCGAACTACAGCCATTTTTGAGTATTTTCCACTTTCGCTAGGGAATCAAAATTTACAGGTTACTTCCCACTATCCTAGAGACTTGAAATTTGGCATGGTCCAAAATGAATAAATAAAAATACTTCATTATATTAAAGCGTACATAAATAAGAATTTTCCACACAATGTCCTATAGTCCCAAGGTAAGCTTTATATGCTTGTGTTATGGGTACCAGAATACGGATAGAATACATAATTTACTTTTCTTTTGTAAATACATACTTATAATACATAGTAAACACCCACCCTTATAATACCATAAACATGGCTCTTAATTTTTTTATCCGTGAGGACATATAATTCGCTTGCTGATGAATATTTCTTTTTTATTCATATTGATTGAGAAGCTGTTGGTTTGAAATAAATAAATCTCATAAATAAATGAAAAATTAGAATATTTTGTTGTTCTATCTTTATCTTTTAAAGTTTAAGCAGCGTAAGCAAAATAGTTAACTCTTTTAGTTGATTTTTTTCAGAAAAATCCAAATATTTTACGGAACCCTAATTTTTCCAAAATAAAATCTAGCCTATTTTAAGCGCAGATAATGTAGCTTTCAAATGGTGAATGAATTTTAAAAAACGGTCTAGAAGTTTTTGAGCCAAAAACTAACTCAGCACCGATACGTCGGGGTTTGAGCAACGTAACGTCCATACGCCGGAGGCGTCGGCGAAGCCGGCGCCGACGACGACGCCGACGCCGAAGCCGACGCCGACGCCGACGCCGAAGCCGACGCCGACGACGACGCCGACGCCGAAGCCGACGCCGACGACGACGCCGAAGCCGCCGCCGACGCCGACGCCGACGCCGACGTCGTCGCCTGCGTCGCTGTAGATGCCAACGCCTATAAAAACCAACTCAGCACCAATACGTCGGGATTTGAGCAGCGTAACGACCATACGCCGACGCCGACGCCGATGCCAACACCTAAATAAACCAACTCAGCATCGATAAGTCGGAATTTGAGCAACGTAACGACCATACGCCGACGCAGTCGACGACTATATATAAAAACCAACTTAGCGCCGATACGTCGGGATTTGAGCAACATAACGACCATACGACGGAGGCGTCGGCGAAGCCAGCGCCGACGACGCCGAAGTCGACGCCGAAGTCGACGCCGACGCCGACGCCGACGTCGTCGCCTGCGTCGCTGTAGATGCCAACGCCTATAAAAACCAACTCAGCACCAACACGTCGGAATTTGAGCAGCGTAACGACCATACGACGGAGGCGTCGGCGAAGCCGGCGCCGACGACGACGCCGAAGCCGACGCCGACGCCGTCGCCGACGTCGTCGTCTGCGTCGCTGTAGATGCCAACGCCTATAAAAACCAACTCAGCACCAATACGTCGGGATTTGAGCAGCGTAACGACCATACGACGGAGGCGTCGGCGAAGCCGGCGCCGACGACGACGCCGAAGCCGACGCCGACGCCTATAAAAACCAACTCAGCACCAATACGTCGGGATTTGAGCAGCGTAACGACCATACGCCGACGATGACGCCGGCGCCTATAAAGACCAACTCAATACTGATCCGTCGGGGATTGAGCAGCGTAACAACCTGTACAATACTGACTTTTACACACACTAAGACGCCGTGACACGTGGTATCTTTATAAATTATTGCATATGTGTTAATCTGATATGTTAGCTATATCATTGCAAAGATTCACGAAAATCCATCCGTCTTTACGTGAAAGAACAACAAACATCCTTACATTCATACATCCAACCATACATCGAAACAATGGAGTGTAGATAGATGACCGGGGAAACGTTCTCGTTGCTCAGCGAACAGTTTAACTTTATTTTATCACGCGTAATTCTTTTTTCGTCATATCTCCGAAGATATTCATTTAAATTGCATGCTGTAAAGAGCAGTTATTATCTATATTAAATGCGTAAGCTAACTAAGGTATTTAATTTGATAAAAAATGTTACTATATACACATAAATAGCTTTTGAAAACATCCTATTGAATTTGATAATTTTGTTGACGTTCTTATGGGTACAGCGGGTTTTCCTTAAAAGATAGACATATGGCCTTGCGGACTTTTTTAAAGATCTATAGGTAACAAACAATTTCTCCATACATTACTTTGTTGTAACTCACATGGATAAGGCAGCGTTTTCATTTAAAGCTCGCGCGCGTGACTTTTTTCCCCGTTTCTTGCAACATTTTACACTGATGCTTCGCTTCTATTCGTTGCAGCGTGATGTTACATAGCCTATAGCCTTCCTCGATAAATGTACTATCCAACACTGAAAGAATTTTTCAAATCGGACCAGCGGTTCCTGAGATTACCCCGTTTAAACAAACAAACAATCAAACAAACAAACAAACAAACTCTTTCGCTTTATAATATTAGTATAGATGTATTAAAACGGACCATAGGTACCTGTGACTTTGGTGGTTGAAAAAGTTTTTGAAACGATGCATAGTATAAACAAAAATAAACAATTTGTATCCGTAAACATTTGCTATATTCACGGTTTATCTTCTAATATATAAAATTCTCGTGTCACAATGTTCGTTCCTATACTCCTCCGAAACTGCTTGACCGATTCTTATGAAATTTTATATGCACATTCAGTAGGTCTGAGAATCGGCTACTATCTATTTAATTAATTAATTCAATTTATTTCAATTTAATACTATTATTAATTTATACTATTTTTTAATTTATTGCTATCTATTTTTCATTACCCTCAGTGATAAGGATTGCCCGCCGTCTCTTATCCCTTCGTCTTTTTTCTATATACATTTGTGGTGCCCTTTATGGTAAAATTTTACGGAAACAAAATTAACATATCAGAAAACAACTTTAATCTCGCTGAAACCACAGAGGATAGCAACAATCTTAACTGTAACCACGTGTATTAGCTAGTTTCTAAAACAAATAAGCAAAAAACGTTTCAAATCGCATTCAAATCGCGGCGTACTTTGCTTACAAGGTGTGTTTTACGACTATATGCGCGCGGGGTACGAACGGCGTCGGCGGCGACCCGAGCCACGAGGACAGATGCACCGGTCAATTCTCAACGTCATCGATAGTGAAGTTCGGTTCATAACAGTAGTAGTTCCGCAAAACTTGAGGACAAATGTTATAGAAACCTTAAATATATAATTAAGCACGCAAATATATTTTATATTGATGGTAAAGTAGTTCCGATAGCATATTAAGTACTTAATTATAATATATGCAAGTTTTATTAGTTTATATAGTAAATGCATTAGCATTGACATGGCTATTTACTGTTTACTAAACAAATTGTTTATTGGCTGTTTATATTTATTTATAGTTTATTTTTATATGCAATTATAAAATTAATGTATTGATCAGGTTGTGTGACACGGGTTAGTTAATTAACCGGTTATTAACGGGCTGTGGTCAGTTGAAGCCCATTTTTGAAAAGAAATATAAAACTGAAAAAAAAAAATATTACTAGCTTTTGCCCGCGACTCCGTACACGTATTTAGATTTTTTTCCGTTTTTGCAACATTTTTTACTAATGCTTCACTCCTATTAGTTGCAGTGTGATGGTATAGCCTTGAAATAAATAAATATTCATGTACATTTCACACAACGTCCTCTGATCCCAAGCTAAGCTTATTATGCTTGTGTTATGGGTACCAGAATACGGATAGAATATACATAAACTACTTTTCATTATTACATTTCTTATAGCATTCCTTAATAAATGGACAGGCAGATTTTACGGAGAGACAATCAAAGGTTGTATTTCACGCAATAACATAACGTGTATGTTACTTTTTACATAAAAAAATTCATACATAAAAAAAAGTCTCCGAAACGTCGGGCCAAAATTTAAAACAAATATACGCGTCTAAATCCGTAAAAAGTAGTTTTATTTAAACAGATGAGTCGCGCAAGTGTTAGAAAATATTATAAAAAAATTGTTTAAATACAAAGTAATTCAATTATCACTTAGCAAGATTGTAAATAATATTTAGGTAGTTGTTCACGATTCGCACAGATCTGCTAATTTTTCACGAAATTATACAATATAACTGGTAGAATATACTATGTTCACACTTCCTAGAAAATATTTGTATTTATTATATCTTTTTCACGAATACTTTTTACTGCTGGTCTATGACATCGTCTTTAATCAGTGAATCAGGATATGTTATTATACATAATATCCTTTAAATATAAACAAACAGGAGTTAGGTATAACTTTAAGTAGGTACTGACAGTACTAAGATAGTAGGTACTGTCAGTCCAGTGATATATTGAGGTAACGCACACTAATGGTCTTATTCATAATGACTTATCGGAGGTTTAAAAGTGCGCTAAAATAGGTTCGTGAAAATTGTCAAAACTTGTTATTCTTAACAGTTTTTTTACGCTAAAACGTTTATTGTCTCTCCGATAAAATCTCCGTTTAAACCTCCGATAAGTCATTATAAATAAGACCGAAAGTACTGTGCTAATACTGATCAACCCAGGAGTGATCCCGCTGTTATGACGTTGAGAACTTTTTGTTATCTTTCTGTTCTATCTTATTTTATTAAAATTGTTAATAACTGTTCTTAAAAGCTTCGCATTACATAATCAGGAAACCCATAACGTAACAATGTTTTTTTATAGATATTTTCAAACCATTATAACACTTATAAATGCAATAATACGTCCTAATATGGCATGAGCTGAATTCGTTTGACATACATTTCCGTATCGAGAACGAATCGATATAACAGGAAACTAGTACACGTTTATTCAATTTTGTGATCCGATTAAATTAAAATAATGTGTAAATTAATTATATACTGCCCACTTGGGTAACGTAATATTTTATGTAGTCTCTTGTTTGATTCCCAGGTAGGTTAAAAATGAGTATTTTTATACAATACTAGCTTACCCGGCAAACGTTGTTTTGCCATACTAAAAAAAAGAAAAAAAAGATTTAAAAAGAAATAGATGTTGGCTGATTCTTAGACCTACTGAATACGCATGTAAAATTTCATAAAAATCGGTCAAACCGTTTCGGAGGAGTACGGTAACTAACACTGTGACACGTGAATTTTATATATAAGATTTATATATTATATTAGATTAGTAACTGACCCGGCAAACGTTGTTTAGCCATACTAAAAAAAAAAAGAAAAAAAGGTTTGATAAATAGATGTTGGCCGATTCTCAGACCTACTGAATACGCATGTAAAATTTCATATAAATCGGTCAAGCCGTTTCGGAGGAGTACGGTAACTAACACTGTGACACGTGAATTTTATATATAAGACTAGCAGTGCTTTGGGGTTTCACTTACGCATTTTCTACAAACCCCCTTTTTTACCTAAAGGTACAAAATATAGGTGTTGATCAATTCTCAGACCTATTCGATATGTAGACGAGATTTCATCCATTTTGATCTGTTCATTTTGGAGAATTGAACATCTTAATAATTGCATTATTTAAAAACATCTCATTTATCGTAAATTAATAAATAAAACTTCAATTTAATTGAGAAAAAGAGTACTGCTTATTTTAGGATCAGACTATACAGTCTAAAATACCTATCAATTATTCAAAATTTATAAATAAAATTTATTCATTAAATATACATAAATGATTGTAAACAGCAATTTATTTATAAATACTCGTACATACCTATTCAATAATTTGCAACAGCAAATTATGAACAATTAATTTGTTGTCGCTATAATAATAATATCGCAACGTTATTATAATTGTTTTGACATGGGTGATTATTCAGACTTAATTATTATGGGGTTATAATCGCTTTTTGTTTCCAATTAATAAAATTAATGTCAGTCAAAGGCTTTTTACCAGGTTAAAAGACACTACCTATAATTGCGACTTCACCATTCGTTCGTCTGTCTGTCTGTATATCACCAGGCTGTGACTCTAAAACGGTGGTAGACAGAGAGCCGAAATTTTCACAGTTTACTCCAATACAAATAGTCAATATCATCATTATTTTGCATTTATCCCATTATTTGAGGTACGATAACGATTTTGATTATTCACCATCAGAATATACAAATATAAATATTCATGGACATTTCACACAATGTCCTCTGGTCCCAAGCTAAGCTTACATGCTTGTGTTATGGGTACCAGAATACGGATATACTACATAAACTACTTTTCTTTTGTAAATACATACTTATAATACATAGTAAACACCCAGACGCAGTACAAACATTTGTATGACAATTATAAAGATCACACAAATGAATGTCCCGAGCGGGAATCGAAATCACGAGATCGCGTAAACGGCAGTCAGTTACATGAACCACTCGACCATGAGGCCCGTCTAACTAATAACAATATATCTTCTTATATATAAAATTCACGTGTCACAGTGTTAGTTACCGTACTCCTCCGAAACGGCTTGACCGATTCTTATGAAATTTTACATGCATATTCAGTATCTATTTTACAAACTTTTTTTTTTGTATGGCAAAACAACGTTTGCCGGGACAGCTAGTAACGATATATGTATAACAATAACATGTATGTCGGTGTGTTTATCGACACTATGGTATGTATGTTCGTCTGTCATGTTGACAAACGATAATTACTGACCGCAGTAAGGGTACGGAAGTCACGCTTCCATCGGCGCCGCTACTTCCGGCTGTCTAACCACAAACCGAAAGGATTGATGATAATAAAATATGATTAATATTATCCTACAACAATGGTAACGTCATCAGAATATCAATAACATCGTCTTAATCTTTCACGAGAGTAGAACCTCATCTAGTTTTTACTTATTATAATGATAGAGTATTTTTTTTAGGGTTCCGTACCCAAAGGGTAAAAACGGGACCCTATTACTGAGACTTCGCTGTCCGTCCGTCCGTCCGTCTGTCACCAGGCTGTATCTCAAGAACGGTGATAGCTAGACAGTTGAAATTTTTTTAAAAGTGCAACCGTGTGTGCTTTTGAAATTTGAGAGGTTTCCTTGATTTCTCAGGAGGTAACTACAGATTCTGATCTGGTGCCGATGCGTCCAAACTTGAACCACCAGCTTTCAAATAAAAAAATAATCATTAAAATAGCTTCGTCCAGTTTTAAGTTATGAGGTAACAAATATTTGAAATAAACATACAGATGAATTGAGAACCTCCTTCTTTTTTGAAGTCGGTTAAGAAGCCGTTATTTTTGTATTTACGAGTATGTCCCTATGTGAGCTTTTTTCTGCGCTATAATACGCTACGGATTTAAAAATGATTTTGTTAATAGATACAGTGGTTTAAGAGGATAGATATTCCGTTAATAGATTAATAATATTGATAGTTATTAGACATGTACCGAATTATTAAAAGCGTGTTAAAAATGAAGTTATTTTCGTATTTCTGCGTCCAAAACAGCAAGTAAAACTGCAAACCATCGCTAGTTGTAATAAATAATCCAAGTTATATATCCACGTAGTAACAATTAACCTATAAACCTCTCAACAGTTTGATAATTGAAAAAATTTACGAGCCTCGTGGTTGAGTGGTTTATGTAACGAACTGCCGATCAAGAGGTCGCGGGTTCGATTCCCGCTCGGGACAATCACTTGTGTGATTTTTCTAATTGTCATACAAATGTTTGTACTGCGTCTGGGTGTTTCTATGTATTATAAGTATGTATTTACAAAAGAAAAGTAGTTTATGTATTCTATCCGTATTCTGGTACCCATAACACAAGCATATAAGCTTAGCTTGGGACCAAGGGACGTTGTGTGAAATGTCCATAAAAATAAAATAAAAAAATATTGATAAGTGTCTTGTATAACTTAGAGACAACAAGTTATGATTATGTTTTATTGTGTACCTATCACTTAAATATCGCTCCAATCATACATGATAAGCATATTTAAATATTGCAAAAAATATATCCTTTATTTGACCGCAGCTTGATTAAATAAAATATTAAGTATTTTTATAACATTACTAGCTATCCCCCGCGACGTTGTGCGCTTGGTATTAAGAAAATTTTCCCCGTTTTTGCAACATTTTTTACTACTGCTTCGCTCCTATTCGTAGTAGGGTGATGTTATTTAGCTTATAGCCTTCATGGATAAATGGACAATCCAAAAAAAAAAAAATTTCAATTTGGACCAGTAGTTCCTGAGAAAATCGCGTTCAAACAAACAAACAAACTCTTCAGCTCTGATATTATGAAAATATCAGTATAGATATAGATTTAAAGCTGAAGAAAGGGAACCTCTGTCCTGCTTCTTGCACGGTTACTCTTCGTACAATAAAATACTACGCTTGATATTCTTACCGCATCGCTATTCTTTAAGCTTCTTTAACATTGCACTATTTGTCTAGATCTTTATAAAACACTAAAATAAAAACAAAACCTTATGTTTATTAACGTGGTATAGAAATGAGTTACTTGCTTTTTTTTCTTAATTTTTTTTTAAGGAGTTTTATCACACAGTGACATGTCACCCCCATAATAGTAACAATCTAATGTTCTAATGTTCTGTTATTGGTTCTTAATAGTTTAATTTATTATATAAAGAACCTGTAGTCTACTACTAACCATAGACTTCTTTAATTTCACGCCACAATACAAGATATTTTGCCTTCCACATTCAAACCTAAAACTGTGACCTTCCTAAGGCCATAGCTCTACCCAAGAGGCGTCCTACCTTACGTTTATGAAGTCGATACTACCGACTAGAAGTTCTAGGCTGTCCTTTACCATACGTTTATAGAGACGCAATCTATATGAATTTGTCTGTTCCATTCTAATTTATATGTTTGTTACTTATTATTTACAATTACATGGGCCACTGCCCCATCTGGCAATAGAATAGCAAAAAAAAAACAAATTTGAATACGAGATTACATAAAACATTTACTTAAGCTATTTTTTCGCATAAACCAACAACTTTTTGCTATCTAAATAAATACTTTTGTAATAAAAAATATTGGTTTAAAGTAGTGAGTAAACGGAATAAATACATGAATCTTTTTGTGTAGTGACCACACTGTTCCGCTAATGTAGATACATTGATGTAATATAATTGTGTAATTAGTATTGTGACAACAGTCACGGTTTAGAATAACAACTAGCGTAGAAAATTATACGTATGTGAAAGAATTAGTTAATTTACATGAGGTAGGAGGGGCGTGTTAATCTAAAAGAATACCTTCTAATTATCTTTCTTTTTAACCCATAAGCATCAATAACACGCTAACAAAAGGTGGTTATAAAAGGTTTTAGTGAGCTGAAACAGCTGTAAAGTTTAATTAATATCTCCTTCTCCAGCCCATTTATGTCCCACTGTTGGGCACGGGCCTCCTCCACTTTGGGAGGGATTATGGTCTACTGTGCCGCGCTGAGCAGGCGTGTTGGCACAGAGTTTATTTTCGAGTTTTTCGTCTCTCACAGAAGATGTTATCTGTGTGCAATATCCCTCAGCTGACTTTTACAGCACCCTTGGGAGGAGATGGGGTTGTGACACTTGTATTCTTAATCCATCACCACACGGAGAATATCTATTCAACAGTTTTTGTATGAAACAGTAACAAAGAAACATCCGTATATTTTTACAAACTTTTTGTTTTGGGATAAAGGGGATACCTAAAAGACTTAGATGACTAGATTTTAGTTTTAATTAATTTTTTATAGCATCATTGAAAGTTATTAGTATTATTATAGAATCTTAATTGAGAACTAAGTTATAAGCATGTTTATTTACGGTAAAATTCCACTAAACATAATAATATGTTACTTATTTACACAGACTGGTCTAAAACTGGGCCCGAACCAGTTGCTTGACGTCATACCATCAGTGCCAATTATTACGTGATCAATAATGAACTTGATTTAATTTGAATAAATTACATCAACTTGTATTTAATCACCTTTATAAACTAATAATTTTATTATTAGATATATATGTAACGATACCTATATGACACGAATTGATTTAGTACTAAATTACGCACAAATATTCGAAGTATAAGTATAAAAAACATTTTAATGAACTTTAAATATACGTAATTATGTAGGTACATACTTATAAATTTTATACTTTCTTTTGGATATTTCATAGTCACCTTAATAGGAAGAAATATAAGCATAATAAGCAGTAAATATTCAGAGGCCCTGGTGAAGTTTTTCAATTTTTTTTAATACTGTTGCTATTTTAATTATGAGACAGATCCACATATTTTATAAAAAATTATGCGGACCTATGTGCATATAGAAAAATCTGAGTTTTTGCATAAACAATTAGTAACGATTTTCGATCAAAACAACTATAATTAAAACTTATGATTACTTTATTCTAGCATTAATTTCTGTTTACATGTCAACCAAGTACTTCTAAAACATTATTTTTTGAACGGATATCTTAGCAAATATAATAAATCTATATAATACTAGCTGACCCGGCAAACGTTGTTTTGCCATACAATAAAAAAAAAAGTTTGAAAAATAGATGTTGGCCGATTCTCAGACCTACTGAATATGTATGTAAAATTTGAGAAGAATCGGTCAAGCCGTTTCGGAGGAGTACGGTAACTAACACTGTGACACGTGAATTTTATAAATTAGATATAAATGTTTCTGCGATACATGAGTAGGTAGGTACATGACAGAGAATTTAAATACAAAGTCGAATAGAGTCGATCCATTAGCCTTTCATCGTTCACAGTTGGACATAGGCTTCCCCCATAGAACGCCACAACGCGCGTTCTTGTACCGCTTGCATCCAAAAGCTTTCCGCGCCCTTAACCACATCGTCGCTCCACCTTGTCGGGGGCCGATTTACGATGCGTCGTCCGTAGGGATTGCAATCCAGCGGCGTATTCAATCCAGCTGGTTTCTTGCTGGATTGACCCGAATCCAGCTGGTCCAGCGCGGATCCAGCAAAATTTGGAACGAAAATAAAAAGACTTTTACAGACATTTTTAAGACCTTTTTTATTAAATAATTTGTACTTCTTACGATAATCTAAATCTTTCACTCATTAGTGATACCAGTGATACCTTATATCAATTTGCTTTGGTTTCTTATCCATTTGAGATCAAAAGAATCAAATTAAAGTTAAATAACATGTAACCTCATATAACACTGACAAGAGACTGAATATTTCTTTTTTTGAATCCTCTGTTTTGAAAATGGCAGCAATTCGAAACTAAACAAGAGAAATTGATACGTTTGCGGATTCGCATCGCTGGATCCAGCACTGGATGCTGGATCCAGCATGTTAAAAAAGGCGCTGGATCCAGCTGGATTGCTGTATGCTGAATCCAGCAATTGCAATCCCTAGTCGTCCGGTACGTGGTCGCCACTCTAGAACTTTTCTTCCCCAAAGATCATTAGACCTACGAGTATCACTCGGATACAAACATGACATCATTTCGCAAAATTTTAATTATTTACAAATATTATGTCAATAGCTATCGACAATAATAGTATGCTTCACTATTTACTTAAACTATAATTAAACACAATGTGTACAACAAAACATAATATTAAATGACATCATTCGTAAAATAACAACTAACTTGTATTTAAGTTACGCCATTGTTAAAATATTAAACGATAAAGAATACTTCAGACTTGTATTTATTACATAAATGTAGGTAGGTTATGGTACGCCTACCATGATTATGGGAAAATCTCGGACATTCCTTTTACATACCTGAAACAATTCAATGCAAAAATTTGAGTGTTTATAAAATGATTAAAACTACCAAATAATAGTAACATATCAAATTATCTATAATATAAAAATTAATCACTGAATCATTTGTTGTAGTTGACTGATGAGTTTAGAGCAAATCTAGAGAACATACTGAACCAACTTTGCTAATTCTTTTTAGTTTTTTTAAATTGCGTACAGCTAGTAGATTATTAACATACAATGCTAATCATTTGCGTGAAATGTTAACCATATACTCACTAACAAGAAGCGAATAAAAATCGAACGAAAAAAATAGAAACAAAAATCAACTTGTTGCTCTCGATAATACGCTACGTTATACGATACGTTATAGTTATCTGTGCGTCATAATGCCATCTCAATACCTTAGCATAGAAAGATTTATGTACATATGTAAACTCAGTTGTGGTGCAAATATTTCAAGTCAAACAGCGAATAGCCTCGAATAACTCAAGTTTGATTAAGTGCATGTGTACTTAATATGACCGTACTACAAAAATATATATCATTTTACTTTTGTATTAATTAAAATTATGTTTACGTAATTTATTTTGTGTTGAAACTAACAATAAAATTAAAAGCGTGACATGTTCAAAGTATTATGTACATTGTACATACATGTTTGCGACATTTTCAGACTGTTAGTTCTGACATGTTTTAAATTATTAAGTACAAACTCGGATATTAACAGTGAATTATCTATACTAATATTATAAAGCTAAAAAGTTTGCTTGTTTAATAAATTAAATTCTAGTGATGAAAGTGCGGGACTTGCGGGCGTTGTACATAAAAAATGCGATGTAGACTCAATCGAATAACATTATAGTGGTCAAATTGGTTACTGTTAGCACGACTGCAATAAGCTCAGTTGGCAGAGCTACGGAACGGTATTCCGAGGTCGTGGGTTCAAGTCTCGCTTGCGCTGATCACTTTTTCCACTTCAATTTAATTTAAACAGTCTGAAAATGTCGTAAACAATTTACTTTAGTTTGCTTGTTTGTTTGAACGCACTAATCTCAGGAAACTTTTTTGCATTGGATAGTGTATTTATCGAGTAAGGCCACAGGCTACATAACATCACGCTGCTACCAATAGGAGCGAAGTATTAGTGAAAAATATTGAAAAATGGGGAAAATTTTCTTAATACCACGCGTAAGGAGTCGCGGGCAACAGCTAGTTAGGTATATGCCCGTCAAACTCATAGTGTAAGTTTAACAGTTGTGTTATTTTAGGCACAGGCCACTTCCTGTATGTAAATTAGTGGCAAGAAAAAATTTGCAATAAACAAACGCATGTATGATTATGCCTTAATTACCGAAATACTTCCTCTTAACTTCGCGAGTCATCTACGGATGACAATCATTATTACCTACTACAAAATAATGACGTTGTACAAAGCTTGGTATGTACCTATAAGTTTTTGCTGTCCATTTTCTTGCAATAGTACTGGTTTTATTTATTATCCTTCACAATATGTAGAGGAAATGATTGGAACAAATTCTTTGTTTCCGGATTCTAGAATATTTGGAAGAAAACTGTTTTAGGATAAAAGTAAATTAAATACATCATACTCTATTGATGTCTTATTTTCCTGGCCTTTGTGAGTATTCTGAGCCAATATGATGAAATCTAAATGGTTTTATGTAAACTTATTTTATTTTATACTGACATAAGGTGACGGAAATTTTATACGACAATTTTGGTGACGAAGCATAAGCATGAGCAAATCTTCGTGACATTTAAGCAACGAAAATTATCTTAATTAAAATTTTTAATACTTGTAATTCATTTATTTATGCAGTATATCTGTATTCTGGTACCAATAACACAAGCATATAACCTTAGCTTGGGACCAGAGAACGTTGTGGAATGTCCATGAATATTTATTTATATTTATTATAGAGTATTTCGTAAGAGTCTTAAAATAAATCTATATATTATTATTTCAAAGTATGGTGACCCTACTAAAACAAGTGGTTACAATGTGCAGAGCCAGATGCGCTTGTCATGGCCCTGTTTCGACTCGTGCAGCTCCACTTGACCGGAGCAAGGTTGTGTTCAGTGAAAACATATTACGTCACAACCATAAGATTATAAATATGATAATAAAGGTTACATGACCTATAAAACTCTTTATTTAAATTCAATTATGTTCCGAATACAAAAAAATTTAGCAATAAAAAAAAAAATTACAGACATCAATGTCACGTACTTGCAGAGCAAACATCTCGCAATAAAAATAAAGCATTTTATAATATTTGTAAATAGCCGTATGTCATAATAACTAGATTTATAGACAATACTAGTTGGTGGTATATAGAAGTTTTTTTCTGTTTTTGCAACATATTTCGCTGATGCTTCGCTCCTATTGGTTGCAGCGTGATATTAAATAGCCTATAGCTTTTTTCGATAAATGATCTATCCAACACTAAAAGAAATTTACAAATCGGACCACTGACTCCTGAGATTTCAAAGTCAAAGTCAAATTTTTTTATTTCAAGTTGGCATGTTTTCAAGCTCTTTTGAAACGTTTCAGAAACTAGGTGTCTGTTCCAAACGCGAATCCTATGGAGAAGAACAGACAAGAAACTCCATGGTTTTTTTTTCTATTCTCTTCATACTTTTTTTTTCTATATAATTTTACATTGTTGGAGGGGGTTAGGATGATGCCGATTAATGCTATCTAGACTACAACTAATAACTAATTTAGAGACAAGATTGCCTTGTTTGAGCAAGTCGACCAGTCCCAGCAGAAGGCACCCGTTCACGAGTAAAACGCACACATCAGCCCCGCACAGCTCGACCATTTTGTAGGGAACCGTGCGACCCGACGTGCACACCTATAGAGACATTTGAGTGAGCATTAACGCGTTCATATAAACAAATTTCCGCTTTTTAATATTAGTATAGATATTGTAAAGGTTGTGATCATTGAATATAACCTATACAATGATACAGGCCACTTAAGATATATTTTTAAAAAAAGAATAAAAAATTTAAAATTTGAAAATAAAAATAAAAGAATAGAGGGGTTGAGAAGAGGACATGAAGAGAGGATGTTAAAAAATGATTATAAAATAGTTTTTCTTTATTATAAAAAATATAACAAATTATTTAAATGTGTTTTAAATTATTATTATAAATTAATGTAAAGTATGATTATTACAATTGGTGGAGGCGCGCCGGGTATAGCGGCCCGATTGGTAAACCAGCTCCTACGCCCAGGGATGTGTTGACGAGCAAAGGGTCGACACAGGATAAATATTTATTATCAGAGAAGTAGCCGTATCTTTTTATTAAATTTTTATAAATTATTTATAACTAAGATGGAACTAGCCACGATAACTTTCGGTGGTTGCGCACAGGAGTGCCTAGATGAATTCGAAGAAATGTTTTACGCTTTAATAACTTTCAAGAGATGCTCGTCTGAAGAAGAAAAATTATCACTATTGCCCTCATTTTTAAGGGGTAACGCCTTACTTTTCTTCCGGGGCATTAAAGACACGTGCAAAAGCGTGCAGGAGGTATTTGATAGACTAAGGGAAGAGTTCCAAGAAGTAAATTACCAAGAATTGTTCTATAACGAAATAATTATTTGCATAATGATGTAAATTGGTTTAGTGATTCAATTAGATTAAGGTTATATATATAGTGATAATTATAATTTACTAATATTGTTTTATTTTGGTGTGTTTCATATTGTTCGGGAACGGCGAGACTTCATAATGACGTCAGCAAATTTATACATAAGAAAGATGCTATGAAAAGGAACCACATCAAAAATTTAATTATTTTTTCATATTTATATTTTGAATGTTTAGTTAAAAATGTGAGATAAATATATTAACATAGTAATTGGATAGTGAGTATTTCGTACTAGATTATGATTATAGTATTAAGGTGGAACGATTAATAGGTATAATAATGGGTTGTATTGAGTTATAATGTCGAAGGGAGTGGCTTGGTAGAGTTAGTTGGATGAGTCGTATCAACGGGTAATATCTTTGAATGCAACATGGTAAGGCCATAGGCTATTTGTCATGGAATCCTGTTTTGGGATATCACGCATTTTAGAGATAGAACTCATAAGATAGGATTTAGGAAAGTAGGTGCTAGAGTAAAGTATTTGTTCATTAGGAGAGAAATGTGAAAGGTTGAAAATTGAAAGAAGTTGTATTATAGTGAGAGGTTGCTGATAATATTTTTATTTTATTTATTGGGTAATAATTAGATAATAATGATTAGCGAATAGTTTATAATTACTTAGATAATAGAATGATTGATTATTTAAAACGTTACTTGTGGTAGAAGAATGGTTGGTAAATTTATCTCACGAGAAGGAATTCTAAATGTGGAATAAATTGGTCATTCCCGAGCATTCAGGATTACTTAGTAGAAATTATACCTAAATAATTGAAAAGAAGGTTGAGTATTATCTGAGCATACTTTAAATTTTAATTTGATAATCTCTGGATTCTATCAATTATAATGGTTCCTTATGTAAATTTTCTCATTAAGCTGGAAAGCTGTTAAATTAGCATATCTTTCGGATCTATGATGCTGACCTCATAATTGAAGCTCGATAGTTTTTATAAGAGCATTAATTGTTTGGTGATGAACATTTTTCTGATTGATTGTTGATGATATATGCTTTGTGTCTTGGTGTGATAGTTTTAAGGATGCCTTATCACTCTTGTTTATTATTGGATAAATCAATTTTAAAGATGAAGTAGTTTAATATTTTATGAAAAGAGTGATATGATATAAGGGCATCGTAGTTAGTGTGGTTCGGATGACTAAGATTAGAAAGGCAATTTTTGGTTGGTTTTTTGCTTTTCAAGTTTTTCGAAATGTATTGCTTCGAAAAGCTAGGTCCTAGCTGGATCTAATCTGGTTCATCCTAGTTTGTTATCATGCTTTCCAACCTTAGGTAGGGTGTCCAGTATTTTGTAACTTAGAAAAAAAAATTTTTTTTTTTTTTTTTTTGAAAAAAAAAATTTTTTTTTTATCCTCTAAGGGGGGGAGAATGTAAAGGTTGTGATCATTGAATATAACCTATACAATGATACAGGCCACTTAAGATATATTTTTAAAAAAAGAATAAAAAATTTAAAATTTGAAAATAAAAATAAAAGAATAGAGGGGTTGAGAAGAGGACATGAAGAGAGGATGTTAAAAAATGATTATAAAATAGTTTTTCTTTATTATAAAAAATATAACAAATTATTTAAATGTGTTTTAAATTATTATTATAAATTAATGTAAAGTATGATTATTACAATATCTATTAAATATTGAACTTGAACAACCAATAAAAATGAATTTTTTCGTATTCTGCAACCCGATATTACTCTCTCTCCAGCCTATTAACGTCCCACTGTTGGGCACAGTCCACGAGGAGGACCTCGGAGCGATTATGATCTACTGTGCCGCGCTGACCAGGCGCGTTGGCACAGGGTTTAGTTTCGAGTTTTCCGCCTCTAACAGTTGATGTAATTCCACTACAATATCCCTTAGCTGGCTTTTACAGCTCCCTCGGGAAGAAATGGGGTGGCGACACTTGTATTATTAACCCGTCATCACAAGGACAATATATGTATATTACTACTGGGGGTGATCTGTGTGATCATTGCAGTATGATTTGATTTGTGCGCCAGTGTTGTGTTGATACTAGGTAGATGATACCGTGAATACCAAATTAACTGATAGAATTACACACTTCCCTCATATCAGAGTGCACGTGATTAGAACATTAGTTTACGATCGTGTTTGTTGCACTTTATATGCGATCATGTTCTAATTTAATAATTAAGTGACGCTTAATATTTATAGCAAATTATTTAAGCATAATAATTTTGCGTATTCAATAACTACGTTCATTTTTATTTGCTATAGCAGTGCCCGCGACTTCGTACGCGTGGAATTAAGAAAAGAAAAATTAAATGAACTAACAAAAACGCCATTTTACAGCTAATTAGTAAATCGTCAGTGTGGTTCTCTTTTCTTGCACAGTTCTAAAGAAGTAACACACATGGCCCAATGTCATTTTAGTAAATGATATCTCAGAGCTTCATCATGCCTTTTTAGGTCTTTGTACAAACCCTTATACTCTCAATACGGTGTCCGCTGTCTGTCTATCCACTCGTTAATCTTTTTTTTACTCAGCCACGGCTGAAGTTGTTAATTTGAAACTTATACCAAATGTTTGTTTCTATGCGGTCCCTTGCTGCAAAAGATACAATCAATAATTTAGATCTACGCATTCAGAAGATATAACCGAACTACAGCCATTTTTGAGTATTTTCCACTTTCGCTAGGGAATCAAAATTTACAGGTTACTTCCCACTATCCTAGAGACTTGAAATTTGGCATGGTCCAAAATGAATAAATAAAAATACGTCATTATATTAAAGCATATATAAATAAGAATTTTCCACACAATGTCCTATAGTCCCAAGGTAAGCTTTATATGCTTGTGTTATGGGTACCAGAATACGGATAGAATACATAAACTACTTTTCTTTTGTAAATACATACTTATAATACATAGTAAACACCCACCCTTATAATACCATAAACATGGCTCTTAATTTTTTTATCCGTGAGGACATATAATACGCTTGCTGATGAATATTTCTTTTTTGTTCATATTTATTGAGAAGCTGTTGGTCTTCCTTGAAATAAATAAATCACATAAATAAATGAAAAATTAGAATATTTTGTTGTTCTATCTTTTAAAGTTTAAGCAGCGTAAGCAAAATAGTTAACTCTTTCAGTTGATTTTTTTCCGATTCCCAAATATTTTACGGAACCCTAATTTTTCCAAAATAAAATCTAGCCTATTTTAAGCGCAGATAATGTAGCTTTCAAATGGTGAATGAATTTTAAAAAACGGTCTAGCAGTTTTTGAGCCTATTGACCATACGCCGACGCCGACGCCGACGCCACTGTCGATGCCAACACCTATAAAACTAACTCAGCACCGATACGTCGGGGTTTGAGCAACGTAACGTCCATACGCCGGAGGCGTCGGCGAAGCCAGCGCCGAAGACGACGCCGACGACGACGCCGACGCCGAAGCCGACGCCGTCGACGACGCCGACGCCGAAGCCGACGCAACGACGACGCCGACGCCGAAGCCGACGCCGTCGACGACGCCGACGCCGAAGCACACGCCGACAACGACGCCGAAGCCGCCGCCGACGCCAACGCCGACGTCGTCGCCTGCGTCGCTGTGGATGCCAACGCCTATAAAAACCAACTCAGCACCAATACGTCGGGATTTGAGTAGCGTAACGACCATACGCCGACGCCGACGCCGATGCCAACACCTATATAAACCAACTCAGCATCGATAAGTCGGAATTTTAGCAACGTAACGACCATACGCCGACGCAGTCGACGACGCCAACGCCGCTGTCGATGCCAACACCTATAAAAACCAACTCAGCGCCGATACGTCGGGATTTGAGCAACGTAACGACCATACGACGGAGGCGTCGGCGAAGCCGGCGCCGATGACGACGCCGAAGCTGATGCCGACGCCGACGCCGACGCCGACGCCGACGCCGACGCCGACGCCGACGTCGTCGCCTGCGTCGCTGTAGATGCCAACGCCTATAAAAACCAACTCAGCACCAATACGTCGGGATTTGAGCAGCGTAACGACCATACGACGGAGGCGTCGGCGAAGCCGACGCCGAAGCCGACGCCGAAGCCGACGCCGAAGCCGACGCCGAAGCCGACGCCGAAGCCGACGCCAAAGCCGACGCCGAAGCCGACGCCGAAGCCGACGCCGACGCCGACGTCGTCGCCTGCGTCGCTGTAGATGCCAACGCCTATAAAAACCAACTCAGCACCAATACGTCAGGATTTGAGCAACGTAACGACCATACGACGGAGGTGTCGGCGAAGCCGGCGCCGACGACGACGCCGAAGCCGAAGCCGAAGCCGACGCCGACGCCGACGCCGACGCCGACGTCGTCGCCTGCGTCGCTGTAGATGCCAACGCCTATAAAAACCAACTCAGCGCCGATACGTCGGGATTTGAGCAACGTAACGACCATACGACGGAGGCGTCGGCGAAGCCGGCGCCGACGACGACGACGACGACGACGACGACGACGCCGAAGCCGACGCCGACGCCTATAAAAACCAACTCAGCACCGATACGTCGGGATTTGAGCAGCGTAACGACCATACGCCGACGATGACGCCGGCGCCTATAAAGACCAACTCAACACTGATCCGTCGGGGATTGAGCAGCGTAACAACCTGTACAATACTGACTTTTACACACACTAAGACGCCGTGACACGTGGTATCTTTATCAATTATTGCATATGTGTTAATCTGATATGTAAGCTATATTATTGCAAAGTTTCACGAAAATCCATCCGTCTTTACGTGAAAGAACAACAAACATCCTTACATTCATACATTCAACCATACATCGAAACAATGGAGTATAGATAGATGACCGGGGAAACGTTCTCGTTGCTCAGCGAACAGTTAAACTTTATTTTATCACGCGTAATTCTTTTTTCGTCATATCTCCGAAGATATTCATTTAAATTGCATGCTGTAAAGAGCAGTTATTATCTATATTAAATGCGTAAGCTATCTAAGGTATTTAATTTGATAAAAAATGTTACTATATACACATAAATAGCTTTTGAAAACATCCTATTTAATTTGATAATTTTGTTGACGTTCTTATGGGTACAGCGGGTTTTCCTTAAAAGAAGACTTTTTTAAAGATCTGTAGGTAACAAACAATTTCTCCATACATTACTTTGTTGTAACTCACATGGATAAGGCAGCGTTTTCATTTAAAGCTCGCGCGCGTGACTTTTTTCCCCGTTTCTTGCAACATTTTACACTGATGCTTCGCTTCTATTCGTTGCAGCGTGATGTTATATAGCCTATAGCCTTCCTCGATAAATGTACTATCCAACACTGAAAGAATTTTTCAAATCGGACCAGCGGTTCCTGAGATTACCGCGTTTAAACAAACAAACAAACAAACAAACAAACAAACAAACAAACAAACAAACTCTTTCGCTTTATAATATTAGTATAGATATAAGATCTTTTTTAAAACAGATAAAATACTTAGATATAAAGTTAAAGCACAAATGTTTTATAGTTTTTCACTAAAGTGTACTACAAAACTGTTTAGATTGTGTGACAGTATAGGGCCTCGCTACGCTCGTTAAGAGGGCACGATACCAAATTATGCTCCAAACAAAAATATGGGTATCGTACTTCCGTTTTTTCTTCGCGAAAGTTAAACCGATTTTAATTGTTCTGCTATATTACAGATGAAGAGTTTAGGTATACTTTCTTTTTTTCAATACATAATAACTAAAAGAAGTATGACCAACCGAAAATCCTGATTTTATCGGTTTTCTTTCGGTAAAGTTGCAGCGTCTAACACATATTTGGAAACGTTTTACAAAAAAAAAGTGATACAAGCATAGATATACTCTTCATCTATAATATAGCGTAAAAACATTTAAAATCGGTTTAACTTTCGCCAAGAAAAAAGGGAGCACGAAACGTCTTTTTTTCAAAGAATTTGTAGGTAAAATCTGTTTCAGCTATATTTGTCCCTTTCAGCACGATGCTCAATGCACGATGCACGAAGCACGATGCTTTGCCTTAGGTATTGCTATCCCTATGGATAGCAATACCTAAGGCAAATACCTAAACTAGGAGTACAGTACCCTCTTAACGTCTCACTGATGGGAAGGGCGTAGGTACTTAAATTTAGTAGGATTTTTTGTGTACTATGACCCGATAACCAGGCGTATAGGCATAGGGTTTAGTTTACTGTTATTATTCCTCAACTGATTTGTACAGGTTTGGGGAAAAATGAGGTGATGACACTTGTATTCTTAGTACGTCACAGATTGCCCTAAATTAATATGAGCAATGTTAGCAGTAACTGCTAACTTACAAATCATAACAAATGTGTGTTTTGCTGTAATTGCTACATTTGTTTTAGCTAACTTGTGACCTCGATATATATGCAGTATTAAGCCTTGAACTAATTAAAATCTAATTACGTGCATTAATAATAACAAGTTGTTTATGGAATAATTTTAATTTATTTATTTATACTCTGAATTAAATTTACCGTTCCGTTAAAAATAAGGTGCGATTTTATGACAAGGAAATTGAATGATATATGATTGAATGTCCGTAATATAAAAAAAAAAATTGATTTAATTAAAAGCTCTGCTGAGTTTCTTACGCCGGTTCTTCTCAGCAGATTACGTCCTGAACCGATAGTAGGGAAAAGAAATGTTTGGACCTGTCATAAGAACATAATTTTCAAAAAAAAATTATGTCTACTTGATTAAATGACTTTTCATTTCATATCATTTCATTTTGTAAAACAGGATATGACAGAAAGAGGTCTAAACACAGATATAAGGTTAGACAGAAAAAAATAGACAAAAAATGCTTGTAATTGAATTTCTTCAAGGCCAACCCTGGAACCTCATAAGTAATAAGTTACCTGTCCATCTGGAGATGAATTATGAATTTAAATGTCATCACCCCTTCAACCCCTCTTCAATTTAACACGATGAGTGCGCGGTTAGTGTTGTGCAAAACGTTGGACACTGCGTCCGCGATTTCAGTTTTATGATTTCGAAACGTTGCCTAAGAATATTAATTGATAATATTAATGATGATGAAGAGGAATCTAATTCAAAGTTACCGATATTTGAAAAACAGGTAAGTTTCCAATCAAGATTTACAAATTATACTCAGTCTAAGTAAAATAATGGTGTAGGAATATAATAAATAAGTTCCAGCTATGTATATTTAAAATATGGTGTATAAATACAATATATAGAATATAATAAATTATACACTGTAATGTATTGTATGTTTATGCTGTTTTAATAAAAAGCATCCATAAGTATAATTAAATAAAATCGTTTATTTTTCCCATCACTATACAGAATGAAAAAACTGCCGTTGTTCAGAGCGGTATGGGGTACATTCGCTCCCACATTTTATTTTGCGTATAGAATCTAAACTAAATAATCTACCCACAGGCGGCGGCAGATTTAGGTTGACCAACTCATTGATAGCAATAATCGCGACAAAAACCGTACAATTTGCCTTATTTGGCGCCAAAAAAAGGATTTTTGTCTTCAGTGGGCGGTGGGGTTTACTAAGTCTCGTACCGCTTCAACGTCTGGTTCAAGATGAGGTTTCAAACGCCTCGTAACGCAGTAATAGAAAGTACAGATAAAATAGTGCCGCTGGGAACGTGTTAACACGTTACAAAAATCCTTTAACTAACCGCGTGAAGCTAGCGTAGGGTGTGGCACGAGGTCCGTGGGGGTACGAGGTGTTCGGAATCTCGTTCCGCACTGTATTAAACTTTTATTTATTCAGTGCGGCACGAGGCCTAAAACATCCGGTATTAAGCTAGGTATACCAAAATACTCAGAATCAATAGCACATCTCAGATATATAGTTATCTCTTTCCTAAGCTGAAACAGACGGAAGTTACGCCTCTAGCACGACAGAGAAGTTTAAGTTTTTCCTTACCGCAGTAAAGACAAAACACGGACGAGGTCTTTCAAGCCGCGTTTCGCACTCATCGTGTTAAACTATAATATTAATATTCCAAATCCAAATAATATGATCTATCACCGTATCGATTTTTAAAATCATTCGCAAACAATAGATTTACTTACTTACTTACTTACATCTATACTAATATTATAAAGCGAAAGAGTTTGTTTGTTTGTTTGTTTGTTTGTTTGTTTGTTTAAACGCGGTAATCTCAGGAACCGCTGGTCCGATTTGAAAAATTCTTTCAGTGTTGGATAGTACATTTATCGAGGAAGGCTACAGGCTATATAACATCACGCTGCAACGAATAGAAGCGAAGCATCAGTGTAAAATGTTGCAAGAAACGGGGAAAAAAGTCACGCGCGCGAGCTTTAAATGAAAACGCTGCCTTATCCATGTGAGTTACAACAAAGTAATGTATGGAGAAATTGTTTGTTACCTACAGATCTTTAAAAAAGTCCGCGAGGCCATATGTCTATCTTTTAAGGAAAACCCGCTGTACCCATAAGAACGTCAACAAAATTATCAAATTAAATAGGATGTTTTCAAAAGCTATTTATGTGTATATAGTAACATTTTTTATCAAATTAAATACCTTAGATAGCTTACGCATTTAATATAGATAATAACTGCTCTTTACAGCATGCAATTTAAATGAATATCTTCGGAGATATGACGAAAAAAGAATTACGCGTGATAAAATAAAGTTTAACTGTTCGCTGAGCAACGAGAACGTTTCCCCGGTCATCTATCTATACTCCATTGTTTCGATGTATGGTTGAATGTATGAATGTAAGGATGTTTGTTGTTCTTTCACGTAAAGACGGATGGATTTTCGTGAAACTTTGCAATAATATAGCTTACATATCAGATTAACACATATGCAATAATTGATAAAGATACCACGTGTCACGGCGTCTTAGTGTGTGTAAAAGTCAGTATTGTACAGGTTGTTACGCTGCTCAATCCCCGACGGATCAGTGTTGAGTTGGTCTTTATAGGCGCCGGCGTCATCGTCGGCGTATGGTCGTTACGCTGCTCAAATCCCGACGTATCGGTGCTGAGTTGGTTTTTATAGGCGTCGGCGTCGGCTTCGGCGTCGTCGTCGTCGTCGTCGGCGCCGGCTTCGCCGACGCCTCCGTCGTATGGTCGTTACGTTGCTCAAATCCCGACGTATCGGCGCTGAGTTGGTTTTTATAGGCGTTGGCATCTACAGCGACGCAGGCGACGACGTCGGCGTCGGCGTCGGCGTCGGCGTCGGCTTCGGCTTCGGCTTCGGCGTCGTCGTCGGCGCCGGCTTCGCCGACACCTCCGTCGTATGGTCGTTACGTTGCTCAAATCCTGACGTATTGGTGCTGAGTTGGTTTTTATAGGCGTTGGCATCTACAGCGACGCAGGCGACGACGTCGGCGTCGGCGTCGGCTTCGGCGTCGGCTTCGGCGTCGGCTTTGGCGTCGGCTTCGGCGTCGGTTTCGGCGTCGGCTTCGGTGTCGGCTTCGGCGTCGGCTTCGGCGTCGGCTTCGGCGTCGGCTTCGGCGTCGGCTTCGCCGACGCCTCCGTCGTATGGTCGTTACGCTGCTCAAATCCCGACGTATTGGTGCTGAGTTGGTTTTTATAGGCGTTGGCATCTACAGCGACGCAGGCGACGACGTCGGCGTCGGCGTCGGCGTCGGCGTCGGCGTCGGCGTCGGCATCAGCTTCGGCGTCGTCATCGGCGCCGGCTTCGCCGACGCCTCCGTCGTATGGTCGTTACGTTGCTCAAATCCCGACGTATCGGCGCTGAGTTGGTTTTTATAGGTGTTGGCATCGACAGCGGCGTTGGCGTCGTCGACTGCGTCGGCGTATGGTCGTTACGTTGCTAAAATTCCGACTTATCGATGCTGAGTTGGTTTATATAGGTGTTGGCATCGGCGTCGGCGTCGGCGTATGGTCGTTACGCTGCTCAAATCCCGACGTATTGGTGCTGAGTTGGTTTTTATAGGCGTTGGCATCCACAGCGACGCAGGCGACGACGTCGGCGTTGGCGTCGGCGGCGGCTTCGGCGTCGTTGTCGGCGTGTGCTTCGGCGTCGGCGTCGTCGACGGCGTCGGCTTCGGCGTCGGCGTCGTCGTTGCGTCGGCTTCGGCGTCGGCGTCGTCGACGGCGTCGGCTTCGGCGTCGGCGTCGTCGTCGGCGTCGTCTTCGGCGCTGGCTTCGCCGACGCCTCCGGCGTATGGACGTTACGTTGCTCAAACCCCGACGTATCGGTGCTGAGTTAGTTTTATAGGTGTTGGCATCGACAGTGGCGTCGGCGTCGGCGTCGGCGTATGGTCAATAGGCTCAAAAACTGCTAGACCGTTTTTTAAAATTCATTCACCATTTGAAAGCTACATTATCTGCGCTTAAAATAGGCTAGATTTTATTTTGGAAAAATTAGGGTTCCGTAAAATATTTGGGAATCGGAAAAAAATCAACTGAAAGAGTTAACTATTTTGCTTACGCTGCTTAAACTTTAAAAGATAGAACAACAAAATATTCTAATTTTTCATTTATTTATGAGATTTATTTATTTCAAGGAAGACCAACAGCTTCTCAATAAATATGAACAAAAAAGAAATATTCATCAGCAAGCGTATTATATGTCCTCACGGATAAAAAAATTAAGAGCCATGTTTATGGTATTATAAGGGTGGGTGTTTACTATGTATTATAAGTATGTATTTACAAAAGAAAAGTAGTTTATGTATTCTATCCGTATTCTGGTACCCATAACACAAGCATATAAAGCTTACCTTGGGACTATAGGACATTGTGTGGAAAATTCTTATTTATATATGCTTTAATATAATGACGTATTTTTATTTATTCATTTTGGACCATGCCAAATTTCAAGTCTCTAGGATAGTGGGAAGTAACCTGTAAATTTTGATTCCCTAGCGAAAGTGGAAAATACTCAAAAATGGCTGTAGTTCGGTTATATCTTCTGAATGCGTAGATCTAAATTATTGATTGTATCTTTTGCAGCAAGGGACCGCATAGAAACAAACATTTGGTATAAGTTTCAAATTAACAACTTCAGCCGTGGCTGAGTAAAAAAAAGATTAACGAGTGGATAGACAGACAGACGGACACCGTATTGAGAGTATAAGGGTTTGTACAAAGACCTAAAAAGGCATGATGAAGCTCTGAGATATCATTTACTAAAATGACATTGGGCCATGTGTGTTACTTCTTTAGAACTGTGCAAGAAAAGAGAACCACACTGACGATTTACTAATTAGCTGTAAAATGGCGTTTTTGTTAGTTCATTTAATTTTTCTTTTCTTAATTCCACGCGTACGAAGTCGCGGGCACTGCTAGTCAGTAATATAATACTTATTAACTTACATCAGTAATCTAGTATTCAATTATTCTAGTTATTCAAGGACATGTAGGCGAGCCAACTAACATGAATGTAGTCTGAACTAAAAGTTATTCCAAGATGAATCTCGTTTTGAGTTATAAATAAATTAAAATTAGCATACGTCGCAATTTATTCTGCGACTAACTTAATCAATTCAATTTATTTTTTTGCAGAAAACGATAACTTTGCCGATTGATTCGATTATTTCAATTTAATTTTAGAGTTGCGTATATAAAAAAGACACTTTCAACATTTCAGTATCCTTTAGTCTATCTGTCAAATACTTTTTCCACAAAACGCTTTGAAATAAATCTAATTGAAATACGTAAGTACCAAAATATCGTGCTGTCCCTACGTACCTTAAAAGTCAAGTTACAGAAGCCAGGATTTACTATAAGAAGGCATTGCACAATATTTAGGTACCTCTGCATGTCTACGTCATTACAAAATACAACAAAAATACGGTTATTTTTGCTACAAAGAAATGAAAACCTGCAAGTTTACGTTATAATAGAGTCATATTTGCAAAGAAATATGACACAAATTCGACGACGAAATCCCAATTTTTGTTGGAAAATGATAATTTTTTTTCTATTATAAGAAATGTTACTAATGAAATGGGTTTCGACACTTACATTCTTAATCCTTCACCATGAACTAGTAAATGCTTGCATATGGATTATTCAAGCTAGGTAAGTAGAAGCGAATGCACTGCGATCTAACGGTGTTAGTAATAAATTGAACATCGCATACCAGGGCTACAGCGTCTAACAGGAGTAGTTCTAGAGTGTATCAGAGAAGGTATGTAGGCCGCATCTAACCTCCGATACAAACAGGATATTGTCAGTTAGCGTTCATTATGTCATGTTGATCACCATCTCACTGCAGTAACAATGTACGGACAACTGCGATTGTTATTACAGTCTAATAGTATTTTTGAGAAGCATGGCCAGTTCTACTAAACAAAGGTGGGCTGTACAAGAAAGGCTTTTCGTGGGTTTGATAGTCACTTAAGCCAAATAGTCGCTTGAATCTAACGTGAATAAAAGGTTGTGTTTATCTGTGTCTTATTAGACTTCGTAGTCTTAGTATTGATAGAAAAAAAAAACGAAATTTTGGAACAGAATTTTTGTTATTAATTCTCTGTAGGTACTTGAAAAAATACAATTTAAGCTTTTACCTGTTATAAGTGCCTCTATTAAGTGTAAGATGATATAATTATAGAGACTGAGAATTACATATTCATTAATTTAAAACTACTTTTGTAATCTGGTTGGACAGTAATCAGGAAAAGTTAATAATAGTATTCCAGGTCTATTTTGGTTGTTGTCGGCGCCAATTGAAGGGGCTAATTGGAACGGAAACGAAGATTACGAGATATTAAGTTAGAAATGACTAGCCTTAGGTTCTAACGATAATAGCTAGTTTATGATCTGAGATGTTCTCTTCGACCGGTAATGCCGCGACATACCACTTGTCTCATTAAATCATCTACAGAAAATTATGTTAAGTTATAATATAATATTACTTGCATTTTATTTTAAATTACTTGTATAAAGTGACACCTAGTTTAAAAGAGCTAGTATTAATATATCGTTACAGCAGCTTTTAATAGTTTTCAATCATTGTGGATCTATGTATGTATCTATCTAATGCATCATAACTCTCTTGTCAAAAGAACAAATTCCTAACTAGTTGTGGTATAGTGACCTAGATGTATACTACTAAAAAGAAGCTGATGAACTCTCTCAAAGTTAAAGTCTAATATTTTTCTTATAAAAAAGCGTAAAATTTATCAATCTCTTACTAAATGTCAGAAGCTAGACGTCTGTTTTAAAAGCGAACCCTATAGAGTAGAACAAACAGGAAACTCTATAACTTTTTTCTTCATTTTCTCAGGCTTTGGACTTGAATTTAGACAGATCTACGTTCAAAATTTAACGAACTATATTCTTTATTAGTCGAAAGGCTTATCACTAATTTTATTTTACACCCAATACGGAGTGCTCGCGCGCTTGGTCTGCACTTAGCCTAAACCTTTTTTGTTTGTAATCAAATTGTACGTAAAAATTACGTGTATTGTGTTATCAGTTTTTGTTTAATCCTTTTATGTATAAACAAAAATCAAATAGCTTTTTGTTCGACATAATAAAACTTACTGTTATTTTTGAGTAGTTTTTTGTATATTATTAAATACCTACGTTAATTGTATTGTTTATGTATTCGTATTTTCGTATATGACGCCATTTTCTTTTTATCACATATGTGTGAATATGTTAATTAATCAACTGAGAATAAAATACTTGAACTGAATATTAAAATATTAAGACTCTTTTATCTCAATTACTATTAACACTATTTGGATGCAAGCGGTACAAGATAGGGCTAAGGCGTTTAATTTGGAAGAGGCTTCTCCTCTTCCAAATTAAACGCCAAAGTCCTAAAAATAAACTAAGGAACGAATGAATGAACTGTATCTCATGTTGACCTATAAAATTATCATATATGTTATGGAAATAAATTACAACGACAACATTCCCATCACGAAATATGTAGTCTTTTTTTTTAAAATAATTTTTTTTACTAGAAAGACTTGTTCCATTTACCAAAACCTTTTTCTTTACCTTTATTGTATAGTGCAGCTACACATTCCCACGCACTAAAATATATTGTCACTATCGCAGGTATGAGGTGCTAACGACCGCATAGGTATACAGCCACAACAAAGATAAAATACAACCTAGAAAATACTTCCACGCAATAGATAAAAGCCACATTAAGATAGATAATACGGCAAGCTATTAAATATAACTCTTTAAATGTTCTTAAGGCGATAAATAGTATATTGAAGGGAAGGTGGCTTAAAACTAATATTATCTTATAGCTTTATGTATTATCAACCTGTTTACACAATGTTTAAGTTTAAAGTAACTTTTCAGTAGAACTTGGTAGCAAATATAATACTTATATTATTTTTGTAAATATACAAAATCTAGAGTTGCGTTTGCTTCACAAATCTCCGATTTTCCTTTCTCGTCGCTAATGGAATATAAACGTTTATTAGTTTAAAAAATATCTATTAATTGTAAAAGCCAGCTAAGGGATATTGTACACAGATAACATTCGGTGTGAGAGACGGAAACCTGGAAAACAAACCCTGTGCCTGGTCAGCGTGGCATATTAGACCATAAGTGGAGGAGGCCCGTACCCACAGTTAATGGGCTGAAGAGAGAAAACCAAGAGAGAGAATCGTTTTACTTGAATCGCTTAATTAGTGTCTACCTGACGTTTTATCTATTGGTCTTAAATAACGAATCTTATAAGTATTTGAACGTTAATATGCTTATATTTTGGGACTATTATCAAATCATACACAATACAAAATGTAAATAGTTGTCGTAAGTTTGTAGTAACCCACATCAGTTATATGACAGAAGAGAATCACACATATTCATATTGCACACGCCATATTCAGTAGCGTATAGACAATTTACTTATAATAATGTATTCCATATGATTGTTTAGACATGAGACATGGGTATGATAGTTGGTCACTATTGTTGCTGTGTGTTATGAAATAGATCTTTCTCTAACATCTATAGAATCTAAACACATACATAACAAGTCAATCTATGCAAAAGATATTAAAGAAAACATAACAATGGTACCGATACTAACTTAACAAAACTTATCTAAAAAATGAAAATTAAAAGTGTCACTAACACGATTCCGCAATGTTAACTTTTTATTAGAAAATCTGTGTGACTAAATGGTCTTATTCATAATGACTTATCGGAGGTTGAAAAGTTCGCTAAAATCGGTTAGCTAAAATTGTCAAAAATTGTTATTCATAATAGTCTTTTTACGATAAACTGTTTATTATTTCGCCGATAAAGTTATTGTTTAAACCTCCTTGATGTCAATAAAAATAAGACCATATCGGTGTAAAATAACAAAAATGTGCATATTTTCATTTTTAACACGCTTATTTAAGAGGATACCAAAATAGCTTCGTGCATTTTTCTATGTACGAAGTTTTCATTGTTTCTTTAGATTGAATGGCTAGAGCTCTAATTTTTAAGTATATGTTTTTTCAATATATGATCTAGGATCGCATCAACTCAGAAACGCGATTGAAAAAAGTTTTCTCGATAGAAAATCTTCACCACCACCTCTCTAATTTTTTATTTTTTTCATTTGTCGGTCTATTATCGCGTATTAACTAATGAAATAACTTTTAAAACATAAGTAACTATTATATATAGAAACACGTAAATCAGAATTAAAATATATTTAGTAGATTTTGAGTAAACAAAAAAATATCCCTAATTCTTCATTTTCTATACCTACTAGCTGTGTTAATAGGTACATATTGACGTTAATATTGATGTAGGCCCTTAAGTTCGGTATGTATCTATCAATGTATTAATCCATGGAACGGAATCTTTGAACGTGATTTAAGCCACTTGCAGTAGTTGGATTGATCTGAAATTTTGCACATATATCAAGGACCGACGACAATGCAATAATTTAAAAATATATTCAGGACTTTCCAGCGTGTTTTTTAGATTTTAAACTAAGTAGATTATTTAGGTTAAGTTAAGTTTAGTTGTGCAAGAATAGTCTAATATATAAAATTCGCCTGTCACGGTGTTTGCAATTATATTCCTCCGAAATCGCTCGACCGATTTTCGTGAAATTTTGTGTACATATCCGTTAGGTCTAAGAATCGGACAACATCTATTTTTCATCCCCCTAAGTGATAAGGGGTATCCGCCCTTAACATTTGTTTAGCAAAACAACGTTTGCTGGGTCAGCTAGTAGTCTATAAGTAGTCCATAATAGAAAAGTAACTAATAGTCGAAATCTGTACTTCTCTTAAAGAAAAATAAGTGTAGCGAAATCAATATTATTTAAAAAATGTTGTCTGTAAGTAAGTATGCTTATTGTTACCGTTTAGTACAAATTATTCATAATAGTATTTATTACTTAACATTTTAACACATGTTGTAGCTCGGTAACTTTACACCAATTCCCAAGTTTATCGTTCTACTAAATCTTGCATTAATTCTTAGACCTAAAAGAGCTAACGTTAACTTAAATATTTTTCACAAAATACCAACCTGTTCTTCTAAAACATGATTTAAAACAAAGCCTTTCACTAAAGATTTAACATTGGAATGTCAACATTTAGCACAAGTCCTGCATCAACATTGACTTTCACTTGCCACTTGTTTACCATGAACATATAAAAACATCGTCATTTTTTATCAAAAGGGCATCATTCGTACTTCAACTTAATTATTGTTTAAGCGTTAATATTTCCCTATTTTTATTTATTACTTTTATCTGCTCGTAAGGAAGGTAAACGGTGATTAAACTTTCGAAGAAATGTCAATAACTGTAATTAAGATCTTACAAAATGTTTCCTGTTAACTTTATGGTAGATAATTGTATTTTCTTTTTTAATTATTTTCGTTAAAGTAATATTTTTACTTATTGTAAAGGAAGATTAAAAATGTTCCTTACATTAATTTATTTTGTTTATTAAGGAATACTGTTATTACGTACTTGAGAAGTACCGCAATATCGTACAGTCAGAAAAACATGTCCCTAATTGGTTTTCAAAAAGGAAATATGAAAATTTAAAATTATATGTTACTTTTCTCATTCTACATACTGCTATAATAAGACTGATCAGTCGTCCTACCTTATTGTTTATTGATTTATTTGGGTATTTATTTCAATTTATAATGCTAGAGTCATCAGTGACTCTGGGTTGAACGGGGAAATATATTTTTAAGGATTACGTATTAGAATTTTACTATGAATTATATTATGTAGGTATATGTTAGTCTTTAAGTATATTTATGTATTAAGTATGTGTATTTTTAAGTTAATAATTAGTTTACTTTACTTCTGTCACCGTGCACTACACACCCCTGCCTAATACTTCTCTCACGATCTCCTCTCGCGAGTCTACCGGCAGAGATTTCTGTAAGGAATATGTAGACCCCTACACTAAAGCTTTAATGCCTACTTCAACTTATGTTACTAAGTGTAAAATTTGTTAAATAAAAATAAATAAATAAAATATAAATATTATTCCATAATATATTCGTAAAGTAATAATATAATTAAAGTTTCAAAAATATCAAAGTTTTAGCAATCTATACTAATATAATAAAGCTGAATAATAATCGCTAATCTCAGGAACCACTGGGCCGATTAGAAAAATTCTTTTAGCGTTAGATAGGGCATTTATCGAGGAAAGCTTTAGGTATATAACATCACGCTACGACCAGTATAAGCGATGCAGTAGTGAAAAATGTTGCAAAAACGGGGGAAAATTTCCAAATTCCACGCGGACGGAGTCGCGGGCAACTGCTAGTAAATATTGATAGTCTTAAGTACAAGGCCATAACAGATCTATATATCTATCTGTCTATAGTATAAGAATATTTATCATGCCAGAAATTAAACACATCACATTATTATAATGAAAGTAACGCCATTTGCGAACAATATTTTTGTCGACTTTGACACGAGACCGATCAAAGGTAGTTAGAATCAGCAACTAATAATCACTGAACTGATATCATTTAGTTCCGTGATAACTCCTAATAATTCTATTCTATACATCAAAGAATCAAGTCATGATGAAATGTGTGCAATCGAATTCAGGGCTAATGAAGCAATCTCTAACGTCAACTCCAACCTCAGCACTTTTGTGTTACAGTTTTCTAAATAACAAACATTTAACATGATTTGGCATTTGGTAACGCGAGAGCTACACTCCTGGTGTTGAAAACGTCCATAGTTGTCCTTACCATCAGGCGGGCCGTATGCTTGTTCGTCACCCGTTAGTAGTATAACACACAACAAATACACGCGCCTAAATCCGTAAAAAATAGTTTTTTTAAACAAATGAGTCGCGCATGTGTTAGAAAATAACAGTAAATCAATTCCGTATCTAGGTGTGCTATCTGTCAAAAAAACCGAAATTGAAGTTGCAGACGACGGGCTCTGTGCCGTTATTATGTTATTATTTCCATCAAATTCCACATATCCTCAAATAACTGGGAAAGGGCATAAGAATGATAATGATGATAGATGCATAAACTGTTTATTGCACAAAAAGACGGATAAATTTTTTTACTAAAAATCTATTATTACAAGTAGGTACAATTGGCGATTAGCTACCACAGTTTCATAGATACAGCGTGGTGACAGACGAATGGACAGCGAAGTCTCAGTATAAGGGCTTCGTTTTAACTTTTTGTACAGAACTCAAAAAATGAACATAGTGACCAAAGAAATAACAAAGCTTAGCCTTTTGCTTGTTTTTGTTGTTTTTGCTTGTTAAACAGTATTGCTATAGCAACCTTTTCTAAGAAGATAGACGTATGATGTTCTCGAACTTTCTTGTATCAGATATACATAATCCCACCGTACAATACATCATACTGTTGTATCTCAAACGGATTAGGCAGGATATTTTTTATTAAAGCTCCTACGCGTATTGAAGTTTTCCAACATCTTAAATATATTTTTGCTTGTTATTTCTGCGAATTTACACAAAACCTTTATATATTTTATACCTATCTAGCTATCTTTGTCATTGATCTATCTACCTAACAATCTGCACAATAGAATAAAGAGACGTTAAAAAGTTTCATATTCACTGCTAATCGACCGACACCAGATGCACCGTCGATCTTTGTTTTAGAATTTAACGTGATAATGAATATTATAATCCAACTTCAGTCCAGCATAAATTGGTCACATTAGCGAATATTAAATGTAAGAAGATTGCACAACACCTCACCAGAAAACTGGGAATGTCTATGGCCTATAATAATGCATGGATCTAAGCTCTAACCTAATAACAAGAACGCATAAGTAATTAAAAACAAACTAAATTGTTTATTAAAAATTTATACAAAATTAATGTATTGTCATCAATCCATGGTAAATTATGCAAAAGTCTAATTTCATTACAAGATTAATCAAGAGCAAAAGATAATATAGTACATAATAGAGTAGATAATAAAGAAGATCAAATATAATTAATAACGTGCTTTTTTAGGGTTCCGTACCCAAAGGGTAAAAACGGGACCCTATTACTGAGACTTCGCTGTCCGTCCGTCCGTCCGTCTGTCACCAGGCTGTATCTCAAGAACGGTGATAGCTAGAGAGTTGAAATTTTCACAGATGATGTATTTCTATTGCCGCTATAACAACAAATACTAAAAATAAAATAAAATAAATATTTAAGGGGGGCTCCCATACAACAAACATGATTTTTTTACCGTTTCTTGCTCGATACTAATAACGTTGCCTTATGTTGCATACATAATGGTACGGAATACTTCGTGCGCGAGTCCGACTCGCACTTGACCAATTTTATTTTCAAATAGTTACACAGATGCTAGCAAATCTATTATTAAAATTTTGTTAAAATGAAGCAGAAGCCAGAAAATGCGATGACGTCAAACTTTGAAGTCAATATTTGATCCAAGATCAGGCGCGTTACGTCACAGTATCTCTAATCTTGACCGATAATACAGTTATGACTATAACTATGCAACGTGGATTATATACTTATTATGATTGTCAAGAATGTTAAGATTTTAATACAGTTTTAAGAGATGATATAATTTGTTATCTGTACGATAATATTACCATGATTACGATCTGGTTTCTGAAAAGCTGATCTTCTGAGAAATTAATATTAAAAGCCATGATGATATCGACATTATAATATAAATTCTATTTTCCTGTCCAGACTTAACTACCTCAGGTTGGATTAATTTTTTTTTTATTTCAGACTTTCCTCTTAGATGCCATACCTAATTGTTTACTTGTTTTCTGTCAAATCTAGTTTCATGAAATCCATAAACTGGAGGGACTTTTAAAAATGTCTATCACGATCTGTAAGGACTTTTACCATTGTAGGTTCATCCTTTACCTGAACGGCGAATAGAAAGCTTAAAAGATAAAAAATACACGTGGTTAGCATCATCAATATATAGCTACTCTTAGTGTCATTTTATTTTCAGTCAATTTATAGTGTGGTGGATGTCATGAAAATAATAAACAACAAAAGTAAATAATACTACTCAAATGAAGCAAACTCGTTTTACACATTTAATAGTATCTCGTGTTTCATCAAATAATAAGGCCCTGGTAGATATAGAATTAGTAACACGATCATCACAATTTAATTTCATAAATATTAACGTTTTCCTAATCTCTTTGCCAGAATAATCTTTTAATTGGGCATAAATCAATCAAAAAATTGGTCAAGTGCGAGTCGGACTCGCGCACGAAGGGTTCCGTACCATTATCTATGCAACATAAGGCAACGTTATTAGTATCGAGCAAGAAACGGTAAAAAAATCATGTTTGTTGTATGGGAGCCCCCCTTAAATATTTATTTTATTTTATTTTTAGTATTTGTTGTTATAGCGGCAATAGAAATACATCATCTGTGAAAATTTCAACTCTCTAGCTATCACCGTTCTTGAGATACAGCCTGGAGACAGACGGACGGACGGACGGACGGACGGACGGACGGACAGCGAAGTCTCAGTAATAGGGTCCCGTTTTTACCCTTTGGGTACGGAACCCTAAAAATTTATCTGTTATTAAAATACTATTAATATGATATTACTTTTGTGGTAATTCCATTAAAGTTACATCACTAGTGGTATGTTCTAGCGAATTCTGTTGCTATGTCTAGTGTCCGAAGAATACCAAATAGCTATTTTTTTTATCTCCGACTTTTTTAAATCATATTCGCTTATTAATTTTAATAATGATAGATTACAGCATTAGTTTCTGCATAACAAACACATAAACATAATGCTGTGTGTATGTGTGTTTGTATAGATGTGTGTATAAATCTGTATAAATGTGATCAGTATGCTTAAGGAAAATGTCTTAAATTTTAAGGATAATCATCAGAGCCATTATTAACTAAAGTATTTTAAGTATTTTATTTCCTTTTCGATTATGGATATTTGTTCGAAGTATTAATATCTATACATATTTTGAATATAGATTAGTATTAAAAATAGTTTTGCATTATATTTATTAAAAAACACTACTTGATAACTTTGGTCACTCTTTTTGCGCCAGAAATCTGCCATTTTGTTTTTTTTTATCGTTTACCAACATGGAGGCCACCAAAATAAATATAAATATATTTGAATATTCGAAATATTATCTGTAAATATTGTAGCTAATAGTAAATACTTGCATAGTAACTACTTAAGATGGTTACGTGATACTGTCTACCACTCTACCTACAACGGAAGTTTCTGGAATAGCAAATTGCGGCAAAATTTGTTCATTATATTTATTTTTCTCTTCAGCAACAATATCCAATTTAAATGCCATTTAGATTATTATATCAAGTTAAACGTGGTTAAACATAAAAACGGTCAAGTACGAGTTGGTCTTGCACACGAGGGGTTCCGTACGTAATGTATTCGTCATACCGACCACAATTGGCATTGTTCATAATTTTTGACCTGCTGCTTTTATATTTATTTTAGAAAATATAGACTATTTTATGCAACTAATTTCAATATCATTGAAATATTCACAATATAGAATTTAAAAAAAATACTTGAAGATATTATTTTAAATGTTGTGACGACATCGTTGTACGCAATCTGTGTATTGACTTTTCCTGATAGACATAAGACAGATTGCAATACATGTTTTCAAAGTTGCCAAGTTGATATAATAGACCAATTTCAACTCCACCACAGAGTAGTATATCCCTCAAAACGCCTTAATATTTTAAGTCCTTCATTTCAAGGGCAAATAGAACGGCTTTTTTAGAAAAATAATCGTTAATATAGCAAATTTTCCGAAAAAAACTAATGGATCATGATCAGAAACTCTATTCCCCGAAATGGTTTTTGAATATAGAGAGATTTAAAAAAATATAAACAAAGCCAATTAACATAAAATAACGGGAACACAAAATATGATATCAATTGATATACACAAACTGTGAAATTTTCAGCTCTCCAGCTACCACCGTTGCAGAGATAAATCCTGATAACAAACGGATGCATAGAGAAGTATCAGTAATAGGGTGCCGGTTTATCATTTGGTACGTAACCCTATTAAAAACAGAGTTTAAGATAATAATAAATAGTAAATTATTTTTTTACATAACTTTTAACACGTTGCGAATTCACATAAAACTCTATTTAAACGTTTGTAATTATTAAAATTACACATTTCTTGTAAAACAAAAACAACTATAATTACTGTTTTTGTACAATTAATTACTAACATTTTAATTGATTGTCTGAATTATTGTACAATTGTTATGATTTGATTATTAAAAATATTATTTGAACTTTGAACCTTCATAGTTCAAATAATATTCTTAACTACCTGTTGCCCGCGGCTTCGTACGCGTAAAATTAAGAAACCAAATCTTAACAAACAGAAGTTTACTATTTTGCTCGATAGATAGCGTTGTGCTGCTTTTCCGTCACATTGTCACAATTACTAAATTATCATATTAAAGAGTATCAAAATAGAGTTTTAGGTATTGCTATCATCATCCCCTGCCTTTTTTCCCAATCACTTGGGATCGATGAAAAATGTATTCCTAATTCCTATCAGTTATTGCTATGTAATATGTCGCTAATACCCAATATTCTAAAACATACGATATTATATGATAAGCATTGTGGCTTACTCGGTTGTGACACTGAGTTCTATTAAGCCAGGTTCGATTCCCAACTCAAAATATTTGTTTATAACACAAATACGAGTATTTTAAGAAAATAATAAATACGAAATACATGCATACATCAATGTCAAGGAAGTATGTTTGGAAGATGGTGCTCTATAGTCTCTGTCTACCCCCATAGGAAAAAGTCGTGATGCTATGACGATGATGGTGCATCGACCTTGACTATAGCCGATTTAAGTATGATATTTAAGTAGATACGTATATTGAGAATTTCTTATCATCAAATTAATTTGAAAATAACATGTAAATAAAAAATCTCATAAAAACAACCCAAAATGTTGAAAGGCAATAAAAATATAATGAACGGTAATCATTGACAATAACACAAAAAAAAAAAAAAACATTGCAATATTTTGTTTCTTGCTTCATGTTTTGACGGACTATAAACATGAAATTTCAAAAATATTGTAATTATTCCTAAGGATTTTATTATACTAGAAAGAAAATGTGGTTGTTTGAAATTCGCTTAGGTATGACTCTTATTTACTGCGTCAATGATCGCTACAAATAACACAAGTAGAGACGGGGAATAAGATGCCCAAAAACTTCGGCCGCACAAAAACCTAAAACATAATTCAATACATAACAATGGACAGTCATACGACAATTTGTCGCGACTATCATTATATATGATAAGTATGTGATTTTTTCACACGTAATTATTTTAACATTAGCCAAAATGATGGGCAACTCCAACAGGTACATCCACTAATCAGTAATATGACTTATTATATTGTATTTAGTTTATAAATGAAGAAATAATTACATTTGTATCTTAAAATAACTTTTGATTGATAAGCCTCGTAGTGTAGTGCAGTGGTTAATGTAACAAGGTCGCGAGTTCGATCAAATTTGTGTTTGTTTTAACGCGGTAATCTCAGGAACTACTGGTCCGAATTCAAAAATTCTTAAAGTGTTGGATAATACAATAGATTTACTGAGGAAGGCTATTCTTACTTATTATAAAACAAAGTCATCATTTTGTGAACAGCTAGTAGCGTAGCATCTTCGAAAAATGTTGCAAAAGTGGAGACAATTCTTTAAATTCCAGGTCTACGATGTCGCGTCACCACCCCATCTCCTCCCATGGGTGCTGTAAAAGTCAGCTAAGGGATATTGCACACAGATAACATCTTCTGTGAGAGATGGAAAAGTCGAAAATAAACCCTGTGCCAACACGCCTGCGGCCGTATTATGAGCTCTTATTCCCACGCCGTTTACGCCGTGAATGGAATTGCCCGGCAAATTCGTAATATGAACATAACTCCCACCCATCCAGTTCGCTAAAACAGTCATAGATTAATATGTTTATAGGGAAGGTACCACTAAAAGTTTAAGTATTAACTAAAATTTTTCAACAAAACGTTTTATGTTTACAATAATACATAATTTAGTCAGGCAGTGTACGGCCTGCTTGGAACTTGCATGATTTTTAAAAAGCTCATAATACGCCCGTTGGTCAGCGCGGCACAGTAGATCATAATCCCTCCCAAAGTGGAGGAGACCCGTGCCCAACATTGGGATATAAGTGGGATGGAGAAGAGAAGATGTCGCGGGCAACAGCTATGTTATATATTTCTACTGCGTCTGTATGTTTTAATGCGAATGTCACCATTATAAATTTTATTTATTTATTTAACTTTATATACACAAAAAGTAGTATACAGCCGGACTTAATGCCTAAGGCATTCTCTTCCAGTCAACCTTGGGCAGTGCAGAAAAAATAAAGATAAGAAATAAAAAAAAATAAAAAATAAAGATAATAATAAAGATAAGAAATAATAAAAAATATAAATCATATAAAGAAAAGATCTATGGATATGGAAACTCAGCTACGCCTCGCTTGGACAATGATTCATGTTATTTATCTAAGTCTATATATGTCTTAAGAAAATCTTAGATCATGTGCGTAAAAATTAATGCTATTTATGTCAATAAAACCATTAGAATAAATAACCTTTTGTGGATCAAATATGTAGTAATATTACGGGTATAAAATAATATTTTCTAAATGTGGAAAATTAGATTATTATGTATATGTACATTTTTCATACATATAAAACCAGTTAAGTGAATAAACACTATATCTAAATAAAACATAGACAAAGACTTTTCACTGCGTAGATATTTAAGTACACAATCACATATTTTTCGTATAAAAATATGTGTATGTGTTTTTATTGCGATTGATTTCAGAACTTGTTGGTATTCCTGTTAATGTGTTGAATAATAATATTTGCGTATTATTAGCTAGTGACTTTTCCCATAAAGGTATGCGAACTGAAACTAAAATTTTGATGTTTTGGTTGCTTGCGCTTAAATGAGGATCGGAGGAATTTTTATGAATGTCAAAAAAATACGAACTTTAATGTGTTTTGTATAGACATATTAAATAATATAATTAATTTCTATAAAACTTATACCTAATACTTGAAAAGTTAAAAGCCATAGAATATATAAAGTAAAGTTAGAAAAATAAAATAGTTTACGAGTTCTAAATGTATTGTCAAAGTACATACCCAAATGTGAGTTGATGACATTAAGTTACTGTATTCTCATAAATTCTTACCTGAAAAAGATAAATTATTAAAGTATCAAAAAATAAACATTCCAATTAATAACAGTGCAGTACCATCAGGCAGTGATTGCCAGTAACGTAGTATGTAACAATAACGTTACATTAAAAGAAAGAAATAATTAAACAATGTGTTGTTATTTCTTATCTTGCAGACAAATCGAATATGGAACGAAGATTTCAGACAACTAATCACAAATGCAAATGACATAAACAATTATGATAAAATCTAGATGTTATTATTTACATTAATTTAAAAACAATTTGTATTAAACAAAGCTGCACGTTAGTCAGTGCATTGAACCTCCACGAGGAAAGAAATCAAAGCGACCTCAAGTCACTCCGACTTTGTTAATAAACGTTCTACATATATTATTTAAGTACTAGCTGTTTTCCGTAACTCCATACGCGTCAAAGTTAGAATCCGCACCTAGGCAATTTTTTGAAAAAGACTTTTCATAAAACACTTTATTTGTAAAAAAAAACCAGATCAAAATCCCCTGCGTAATTTTGCTACATTGAAAAATTACGGTTATGTTTTATAAAAAGTAACTTCGCACATAGAACTACCTACTACAAGAGGCGTATTTAAAAAAATTTGCGCCCCGGGTCATTTGATTTGACGCCCCGGGTCAATTTAAATAGCCACCCTATTAAAATTTTAAACTTGGAGGCTTTCGCCGCCCTTCTCAGACATTCCGCCCCTGGCCATGGCCCGTGGCCCTAGGGTAAATACACCTCTGCCTTCAGCACACATAAGCGTGATTTGTTTTTATAAGAAAACAAGGTTAAGATTTAAAAATCATTCTATAAACTCTTATCACACGGTAAATATTATTAACGAAATTTCTTACGACCGTGAATAAAACTTATGTTTATTTACATAATATGTAGGGCAACCACGTGAGTTTCACTGACATTGTTATCAATGAGTTGTGCTGCAATGTGATAAAGTATGCAGTGATTATTATAGTTAGTTTGATGAAGTGTTAAGTTCGAATCCCGTACAGAAATTTATGATTGATAATCAAGATCCGTAGCTTATCGTATCCGTAGCTTCCTGGCCTAGAGTTAGTATAAAATAATTGTATTTTCCAAAAGATATATTACGTGTTTTACCTCTGTTTTCGCATTAGCTAGTCGCTCTTAAAATCTCCACTTGATATAAAACAAAGTCGTTATTTTGCCTATATGTCCGTATGTGAGAGATATCTTTAAAACTACGCAACGGATTCTGAAGCGTTTTTTTAAAAATAGAGTTATTTAAGAGAATGGCTTTTTTGTATTTTATATTGAAGTTTGGTTTCTAAATTCCACGGCTATGAAGTAGCAACAGCTACGTAATTACGTATAATAATAAAACAAAAAATTAAAAATATCTTTACCACTGTAAAGGTATTTCATCTGCTCTGAATACTTGTCCTACATAAAACTAATGTTCACGTGAAAGATCATATCAGTAGGTATATTAGAAAGTTGTATCACTTGAGTGATAAGCAAGTGAGATACTTACAAAACCAGTTGCAAAATCCACTCGAAAGCGAATCATCAATATACTATAGGTCTTTATACAAAACAGTTGAAAGTTTTAATGATTTTTACCCGCTAATTAGTAGTGAGTTATGTGTGATATATGGTCGGTGACGGATTAAGAATACAAATGTCACCACCCCTTTTCCTTTCCAAGATGCTGTAAAAGTCAGCTAACGAATATTGCACGCAGATAACATCCTCTGTGAGAGACGAAAATCTCAAAAATAAACTCCGTGCCAACACGGCTGGTCAGTGGGGCACAGTAGATCATAATCTCTCACAAATTCGAGCAGGCTTGTGCCTAACAGTGGGCAAAAAAAAAAAGAAAGAGCTAGAGAGAGAAAGCGTTATATGTGTAACATCCCGCTTCTAAATATATAAAGTGGGCACTATTGGGCACGAGTCTACTTCACTTCGGTGGGTTTTTAGTGTAACGTGCCACGCTGACCAGGCGTGTTAACATAGGGTTTAATTTCGAGTTTTCCATCTTACAGTTGAGGTTTACTACTTAGAATATCACTTAGCTGGCTCTAACAGCTTCGAAAAAAATGGGGTGGTGACACTTGTTATCCTAACCCGTCACCCTCTTAATGATTTCGGCGTGATATATGAAAAATAATTTCAAACATTTTCATTACTTAACTTTATCATTTTATTTATATATTTATTTCTGATGATTTTCATAATCTTTATCACCGTATACTGGTATGCTGGTTATTACTAGAATCAGTAGATTAACATTATACTGGTACGATAAATATGATACAGGTATAATTACGAACCATTACGTTTAATTAGTTTATGTAATAAAACATGACATTTAGTATTTAAGTAGCTTAAATATACATATACACAAATTCACACATCATCACCCTTTTTCCTAGGGTAATAGGCAGCGAATATAGTCTTTGGTATAATTTAAACAGCGAATAACAATGCTATATATATGCCGCTAAAGTAAGATACCATTTCTTTTAAAGAAGATTTTTTCGACGATTTCTTAATTGTTTAGCTTTAGGTATAAAAAGAAACCAAATTATCAAATTAATGTCAAATTTTTGATTTTAAAAAGCAACCCTTTTTTAGATACTATCTACCTAACCTATAATTTTTGAACACGTCTGTAATCCGAATTTAATATGACGACAATACTATTAAATTATATAAAGCTTGTTTTTAAACATTTTTTATACATAAAAACATAAATAAATACAAGAATTTATTGCGAACGTATCGATCGCAAAAACGCCTTCATTCCAAAGCTATAATTATGTTTGAATTAATTACATAGATCATCATCATAACATCACGCCTTTTTCCAATGGGGGTAGGCAGAGACTATAGAGCGCCATCTGCTACGATCCAAACATACTTCCTTGACTTCATCCACACTCATACATCTGGTCATACATGCCCGACGGAGGAGTATGCCGGCGATGAAATCGTAGTATATTTTTCTCGGGCGTCCTCTCCCAGCATTTTCACTTACCTCCGCCGTGTATATGCCTTCATCCATCCTCTCCACATGACCAAACCATCTAAGCATACTTTTCTCCACCTTAGTCACTACATTCTCTTTCAGACCGCATCGTTCTTTTATAACTTCATTTCTTAATCAATCTTTCAAAGTCACACCACAATTATTATATTTTTTTTTAAATTACATAGAAAAATAAATAATATACATTCATTATTATATTATTGTTTATGTATCTTTACTTATTATGAAACAAAGTTGCTATTTCTGTATGTGAGCTTAAATGTTTAAAACTGCAATACGGATTTTACTGCGGTTTTTATTAGATAGAGTTAGTGGTTAAAAAAGATGGATTTTCTGTTATAATTTGTTGGGGTTTGATTTCTAAATTCGTGATATAATAAAAAATCAATGTTTACGTTATTACTATGTCAGTCAAATGGTTATGATGTACCTATTGCATATTTATTTAGCAAAATCTCCCATTTTAATGACGTATTTGTTTGTTTGTAACGTCATGTAGGTAATTCATCTGCAGGAAATCAAAATAAATACTATTGTTTGTTTAATATTTATTAACAATTTAATTGATATATTACCTACACTAAAGTCCACGTAAATGTCAAAATGAAGAACGTCTTTACGTTGCGTATACATTTCAATTTTACTAAGTTTTATTTCATTTTCTTTTATTTTTATTCTTTCAAATATAATAAAAGATTTTTGTAAAGGTATAGGTAAGTTTTTTTTTTTTTTTTAAATAAATAAATAATAAATAAATATTCATAGACATTTTACACAACGTCCTCTGGTCCCTAGCTAAGCTTATTATGCTTGTGTTATGGGTACCATAATACGGATATAATACTTAAACTACTTTTCTTTTGTAAATACATACTTAAAATACATAGTAAACACCCAGACGCAGTACAAACATTTGTATGATAATTAAAAACATCACACAAATGATTGTCCTGACCGGGAATCGAACCCGAGACCTCATGATGAGCAGTCCGTTATACATATAAACCACTCCACCACGAGGCCCGTCAAGTTGGCTGTTATTTTTGGCAATAATGGTCCATACAAAAATAAATATCATCTGTGAACATTTTGAACTCTCTAAATATCACTGTTCCTGAGATACACCCTAGTAACAAACGGACGGACAGCGAAGTCTCAGTAATAGGGTCCTTTACCCTTTGGTCCACCATATTTAAAATTATACTTCTAAATTATATTTTGACGATTTAATTTTGCTATCAGGTAATCAAGTACTGGTTTAAAAAAAACTCTGCTTCAAAAAAATAAATTGCACCAAAATTATGGTTATAAAATAATAAATACCTATTAATTCTGACATCTTAATATGTTATTAATACCTGTATAATAATATATCATATAAATATTATACACATGAATGCGGCGCTATGAAGTGGAAAACTTGACAGTGGTACCAATTCTACGAGCAAAACTAAACTTAACTTAACTAAAAAATGAAAATTGATTGTGTCAATAACACAACTCCGTAATGTTAACGAAATTTTCTTGTTAGAAAATCTGTTTATTATAGACTAACGATTATTATTAATATAAAAATACACAATAAAAAAGCCAAATAATGAAGATACACCAATAGTTGTTTTAATTTTTTAGTTAAGTTAAGTTTAGTTGTGCACGTTGAATCGTCGCCAATTTGTTTATTACGAAGTATAGCAAAAACTGCTGATGTTATTAACACGGAACTTGTAGAGCATATAAGTACATGTATAGTGCAAAACAACTTTTATAATAGTAATGAAATATATTTTAATCTCAATACTAGGAGAAATAGTAGGTATATTACTTTCCTTAGTCTATAATTCTCCCGCCATTTTTTAAGTACAAAGTAGCGCCAAAAAGGAAATTATTTACCTTTTTATCTTATGAAAGTTATTACACATTTATAAAATGCACATCGATGGACTTTTTCTGATTCAACTAGAAGCTCCAATGCTATTCTACCATGTGGATATAAAAATTGGTCAAGTGCGAGTCGGACTCGCGCACGAAGGGTTCCGTACCATTATCTATGCAACATAAGGCAACGTTATTAGTATCGAGCAAGAAACGGTAAAAAAATCATGTTTGTTGTATAGGAGCCCCCCTTAAATATTTATTTTATTTTATTTTTAGTATTTGTTGTTATAGCGGCAATAGAAATACATCATCTGTGAAAATTTCAACTCTCTAGCTATCACCGTTCTTGAGATACAGCCTGGTGACAGACGGACGGACGGACGGACGGACGGACGGACGGACGGACGGACGGACGGACAGCGAAGTCTCAGTAATAGGGTCCCGTTTTTACCCTTTGGGTACGGAACCCTAAAAATTACCATTCCGCTCTATTAGGTATATCAATGGATAATATTAGCGATATCGAATATATTCAATATCCGAATAATCGGTATATAATATCATTAAATAATCGCTATTACATATTTTTTGTGTTATAATAGTTACACCATAATTAAGTATAAGATCATTGTACTAACAATTATCAGCAGTTAAAATATTTTTAATACTCTTTAATGCCGTAACTCTTAAATTATAATCCCCGAATTATTATTTGCCGTTATTTTAATCAAATTTTAATTGAAAGTTGTCTTAAACTCGTTTAGGGTTCCTTACCTCTAATTATGGTAAACCCCTTTGGAATATTTTTACACAATGAACAGAGAACTTGTCCCAAAACATAGTATACATATAAAGCAAGACAGAGAGCTTATCCTATATATTCTGTAAACAGTCTGACTGTTTGTCTGTTAGTTATCTGTATAGTCTATCTGTTAGTCCGTCGACCTTTTATCACCGTGTACATAGAGGAATAAATCGTCCTATACTTACTGAAAAATATTATAATGTTGTTCATAAAAACAATATAATACAAAATAAATTTTTATGTCCGTAAATCATCAAAATTAATGCATGGCTTCAGTTGATTTGTACTTTATCAACCACATTCCAATAACTTATCAGTTAATGAAAAACAGTTAAATCGATTTTTTAACGATTTTTCGACCTGAGAACTATGTTGTATGAAATAACTTTCGATAGTAAAATAGATTTTGAAGGCGATTAAAAGGTTTATAGTATGGGATCGCCTTTAAATCTTTATTCCGTTCTGTTTTTAGGGTTTCGTACCAATGTATAAAACGAATATTAATGAGTATCTGCTGTCCACCCATCGTATGTCAACAGGCTGCACCTCAAGAAAGATGATAGCTAGACAGTTGAAATTTTCACAGATACTTAACTTATTTCCTTTCCGGCTATAACAACAAATACAAAAACCGGCAACACAGGAGTGCTCCCTTCTATTATCATCATAATAACGCCATAATTATGACACACATAATTTAAATATTTCCATACAATTTGAATATATCTTTATAACAATAACATGATTTTCCTAGTATTTATAAACTGTAATAATTGTAATAAAGGAAAATTTCAATAGGCAATATTATAGAGACCCTTTGTAACATATATATAGTTACTAGCTGTTGCCCGCGACTTCGTACGCGTGAAATTAAGAAGTCAAACCCTAACAAACATAAGTTAACTACTCCGCTCGATAGATGGTGTTGTACAGTTTTTAAATTGCGCTATGGTTTTGTTCCACACATTAACACTTAAGCTCGTCAAAATTTTTGGTAATTATTCCGCTTTTCGCATTTATTAATTCATCAAGTGGTGTAGTAAACTTCTGTTTGTTAAGGTTTGATTTCTAAATTTCACGCAGACGAAGTCGCGGTTATGCTTTCCCGCTTAAACCTCTCAACCGATTTTGATGAAATTTGGCACAGACAATCTTTAGACCCTGAGAAAGGACATAGGCTACCTTTAATTGCGAAAAAAATCTTCCAAATTCCACGCGGACGGAGTCGCGGGCAACAGCTATAGCCTATACGTTACTTATTCCTCTATAAAGTTACCAGTGCGAAACTGGCTTGGATTGCTAGTTATAAGTACTAAAATTTTAGCAAACATCAATAAGAGCAATGCTCCTAAACACATCGTTTAGTCTTATCATTAAGTATCACTGACATTTTAACGACAGGACGTCTAAAACCTGTTGTATTCTGGTATCCAAAAAACTTGTTTATTCAAGTTTTTGGCCTCTAATTGTGAGGGTCTGAGTCGCTATTTATAATTTTTGTTTATTATCGACAAGCAAGCGGCTCAGGATTCATATTTACAACGTTATTGTAAATTGTTTGATAAATAATTGCCTTTTTAATTGATTGAATTAACCGACAATTTCAGTCCTAATAATAATAATATTAATAACAGTTGAGTTGATTACGGGGGATAGTCCGCTAACGTATTTTATAAGGACGGCACAAGGCTACACTCTTTTGGAAAAAACGCGCGATACGAATTTTATAGCGCTTACGACGTTTTGGTCGCGTGGGAAGTAAATTATTAAACTTCGATATCTGACGAATTATTTTTCACGAAAGTTCCTATCTATAGAATATTCCATAGGACAGGTTTATCACTTTCACATATTATTTATCATTAAATTTTAAAATGATTTGTGACAATATGTAAAATGATTTTGATCAGTGTGGTTTTATAATAAATAATACTCTAGAATTTTCTAATGAATTAAGTCATTGACCCAATAGAATAATTCATGACAAAGACTATAATATAACATGAAATGTTCAAAAACTAAAGTCTTTAAAAACTATGGACGTAGCAAAAAAATCAACAGTAATATATATATACCTATAATTTTCAAGTCCATAATTACTATGTGTATGTTAATTAAACATAAAAACTTAACAATATACACTACCATACAAAAACAACATAGCTTCATTCAATATATATTTTTAGTTATTTACAAAACACTTTTATGATTGAGTAAATTTTCACATGTTAGTAAAATTTTCTCATACTATTAACACGTACAAAAATTAACATCTTTTGAATAATTGCAAACACAAATGTATTGTGCTATTATATAAATAATTACCTATAATATGAATACATAATAATAAACTTAACGCATAATTACGTAATGTTCTAAGTTACGTAAACGAACGCAATTAATAATTAAAAGCGTTTTTAGGGTTCCGTACCCAAAGGGTAAAAATGGAAACCCTATTACTGAGACTTCGCTGTCCGTCCGTCCGTCCGTCCGTCCGTCCGTCCGTCCGTCCGTCTGTCACCAGGCTGTATCTCAAGAACGGTGATAGCTAGAGAGTTGAAATTTTCACAGATGATGTATTTCTATTGCCGCTATAACAACAAATACTAAAAATAAAATAAAATAAATATTTAAGGGGGGCTCCCATACAAAAAACTGATTTTTTTACCGTTTCTTGCTCGATACTAATAACGTTGCCTTATGTTGCATAGATAATGGTACGGAACCCTTCGTGCGCGAGTCCCACTCGCACTTGACTAATTTTTATTATAAATAAATCTCATTGACGAAAAGTTTAAATTTACTGTGATCATTTTAATACTTTTTAAAATGTTGCTATTGACTTGCTCCTAAATATTTGAACCCACGACCTTTGATAATCCGTTCGACTGCTGCTCTCAACCTACTAGTTGCAATGGTAGTCTCTCGCCTTAACCAATTCAGCTGGATTCAAACCTTGCTAGTGGTAGCCATTTTTTATGTTTTTTTTAATTCTTAGGAATATTTAATGTTTAGTTTAGGAAGTGTGTTTAGATCTTAGCAGATGGCGCTCTATAGTCTGTGCTCAGAGTTTTCTTCTTTAAACCTTAATGTTTTTTCTGTGTTTGAAAGAAAGAAAATGTGTTTATTTTGGTTCACACTACAACATTGTTATAGATTAATAAAAAAATATAACATATAGTGACAAAATAATGATGTACAGGGCCAAAAGTAAGTCCATTCTCAGCGTACGTTGCACACACTTTAGTCAAGGGTCAAGAGTGGTTCAAGGGTGTTGGAGCACTCATTTTCATATTTATTTATATTTTTGTAAGATGTTTTCCCAAAAATCTGTTCTCTGTATTGTGTAACATAACACAATGCACTAGTGTAAAATAACCACGTACAATACAATTATTGTTTTTATTCACTCTTTGGTATGTTTAAGAATTTTTTCAGAACTGTATTGTACATTCATGCGAAAATGTTATGTTAATTGTTGTATTATGTATTGAGAATTTTCTTGCAATACTTTTGTGGTTGATGGTTTCTTTATTGTATATTGATCGGCTCGGCATCGGATGATTTAAAATCAGTTTTAAATATGCAGATACGGAGAGATATAATTTATTTAACACGCATCTCTTTTAGGAAGGTGTAGATGTAATTCTACATGTATGATTTACGAACATCAAATAAATGCTAAAACTAGATAAAAAAATTGGTCAAGTGCGAGTCGGACTCGCGCACGAAGGGTTCCGTACCATTATCTATGCAACATAAGGCAACGTTATTAGTATCGAGCAAAAAACGGTAAAAAAATCATGTTTGTTGTATGGGAGCCCCCCTTAAATATTTATTTTATTTTATTTTTAGTATTTGTTGTTATAGCGGCAATAGAAATACATCATCTGTGAAAATTTCAACTCTCTAGCTATCACCGTTCTTGAGATACAGCCTGGTGACAGACGGACGGACGGACGGACGGACGGACGGACGGACGGACGGACAGCGAAGTCTCAGTAATAGGGTCCCGTTTTTACCCTTTGGGTACGGAACCCTAAAAATGTCCTTATTCTCATGGGTGATAAATATAACACAAAGTCAAACAGTTTCTTATACTTGTATATAATTATTTAAACAGTAACAGTTAAAATCGGTTGGACCCTTACAATTACGACCCCAATATTCGTGGTTAGAGAAGCATGACAGGACGGATATCGTTTTGAAAATCAAGCAACCGAACCAGGAACGCCTGTCAAGAAATGCATGTATAAATAAGGCTTCATTTAGTACTTAAAAAAGTAAAACAAACAAAAAACAACAAAATAAAAATATTTGCTCTTTCACCATCGGATTTTGTCTCAACTAAAATAGTTTCAAGTAAAAAATATGGTGAATATCACATTAAAAGTTTCTAATTAATAAATGCATAGAAATTAGAAACATAGGTAAAAGCGAATCTATTAAATGAGTGTTTAAAACATTCGTACAAACTCAATTCGGTCGGACATACTTTATCTTTTACGTAATAATTTCCGCCTGTTGCAAGCCGCGCTATATGCATGCGTAAATATTTATAAAATAATAGATGGTATTAAGGTCAAACGATGTTTTTATTGTTTTAGAAGAATGTGTTTAATAGTAGCATGTAATTTGTGAATTTTAACTGAATTCGGTGCGCATTTGCGTTACTAGGCTAACTTTTGCGGCAAAATGAAAATTGCTGTCAAAATAATGAGTAGGCTGTGTGAGTAGGTTACTTAAGTAGGTACACTTATTTAATATCTGTTACCTCCCCAAGCTATAAATGTCCACTATTGGGCACGAGTTTCTATGTGGTAAGGTTATTTGATTTACTAATATCATACTGACCAGTGACCAGGCTTGTTGGCATAAACCTTAGTTTCGAGTTTTCCGTTTCTCATGCTTCATGATGATGATGAATGATGTCATGCTTCTATAGCTGGTTCTTACTGCATCTTGAAATGGAAATGGGTAGGTGACACTTGTATTCTTAATCTCTCACGCAGACAATATCTGACAAAATATTAATATAAGCAATTTGTCAGGTCAATATATTTATTGTTTGATAGAGCATCAGTTTAAAATAATCTATCATGAACGAGTCACACAACAAACGCGTGTTATACACAAATTTTAGTTTTACGTTGTTAGACAGCGAATACACTAAGTATTATGTTTACTTTTTCAGTTTAAATCTAGCTTTTTAAGGAGTTACTTCGACCAAATGATGACTGACCGATCTTTACATAATTCATTGTGATATCAAAAGTAAGGTATTTGACTGTAGTTGCTGAATAGAATATTGTATTAACATCAAAAGTTAGCTTTGTTAGCTTTGATAGCTTAGAAAAAGGTGCTTAATGCTCATTCTCGTTATGTACAGACACAGTGGCATCTCTTAATGGGTGTAGAGTTTTACTAATGTGTGCTGATTTCGTACACGTGAGGACTTATCGACGCGATAAAATTACGTTAATGTAAACCTAAACACCCCATTGACCTTGGGAGTGTATTTGACAAAGAAAAGAAATTGAACCTGTAAAAACAATTGCCTTATAGTTTACCAAATCGTAAGATTTAAAAGTACCTAAGTTAATTTTAAAATTAGAATATATTTAATTTTATTTTAATTTTAAAATAGATAATATGTTTAATACTGTTGATATTATATTTGCATAGTGTGTACTAGCCTTTATAAAGAGTATCACAACGTTTATATCACCGCGATGCACGAATCAGGGCCAACTATGTATCTATTATTAGATGTCCTTGAGTGAGGTCACAGTATTTACACGATAGGGGTTTCATGGTATACTGTATTAATGTGATTTGATGACTACATTGAAATAAGGCAAAAGTTTTAATCTTATGGGATCCTTATGTTGCGCGATGCCCGTCAGAATTTTTGCTCATTCGTCATTTTTAGGATGTTTTACTTCTACTCTTTACTTTGTAGCTTCAGAGAAAAATGAATTGGAGTCAATTTTTACGACTAGCACGAATGCCGTAATAAAAGTACCAACGTCTTACGTGCTATCTTACTTTCCAGCTTTTCCATAAACCCATATTTATTATCTTCTAATATATAAAATTTCCATGTCACAGTTTTACAATTCAATGTCAATTTAACAAATTAAGAGTAATAATGATCTATTAATTGTGTCATATTTCTATTGAACTTATCAAATATAACTAATCTGTAACTGTATCCTGTTGACCTTATGATTGTAGATGATTCTAGACAAATACAATATTAATATTGTTGTCTCTACGTATGATAACAAAATAACAGATATACCCGGAAGGGGGCGCGTCTGCCTATCGTTTCGTAATAAACTTAAAAACTAACGAATAAATTTAAATTTAGAACTCAGTCAGTGATTCTCATTTAGTTTTTAAATAAAATTAAGCCCGCACTTGTCTTAGTATTTAGATAATCAGTTTTTATGTAACGTATAGCATCATATTATTATGTGGGTGCTAACACAAGTATATATTTTTTACTAATTACAAAATAAAGTCGTTATTTTTGTATGTATGTCCCTATGTGAGGTTATATCTTCAAAGGAAATTGAGGAAAATTCTCAAATTTGAAAGACAAATGAAGTGAAATGAACTTTTTTTTTAAAATATCATGTTCGTATAACTTAAAATATTTCCCCACACCAGCGATCAATTCTAAACACACCGTGTTATATCAATTACCTACACATACGTAACCTAAATACATAATTATATATTGTAGTTCAATACACAACACACACACATAACTTGATTGTCTGTATTCCGTTATCTGTAACTGCTCGTAACAGAATTTCACTTTCATATTGCACAGACAGAAATCTGACAGAATAAGAAAATAATAAAATAATAATAAAATCCTTTATGTAAATGTAAAATTCAACCAGATAATATTCGACCAACTTCCGTTTATAAAGTTATATTTAATTTTGAATCTTTGTTCATTCTTCGATAAGCAACCAGTATACTTTTCACAAACAGTTTTTCCGCAAAATATCACAAAAACCATCCATCACCAGGCTGTACCTGGTTCTGTCCCATCGTCCCACTGTTGAGAACGGGTCTACTATGATACGCTGACTAGGCGTGTTAGCACAGGATTTAATTTCAAGTTTTCCGTCTCTCACAAAAGGTGTTATTTGTTTCTAACATCCCCAGCTGGCTTGTACAGCATACTTGGGACAAAATGGGGTGGTGTTACATGTATTCTCAATCCATCACCGGCTGTATTTACAAAAATAATATAAAACAATAACCAATTGTTTTAAAAATCAATTTTATACTGTCATGACCTTTTGCCTTGCCCCATAACCTGTTGCAATATAACTTGTAGTTCTGTATGAGACTGTGTTTTATATTAGCATGCTAATTATAAGCATAAATAAATAAATTAACTTGTACAAGATAATATTACTAATTACAAAGAGCTATACAGATGTATAAACTTAAACTAATAAGTATTTTGTATTACGCAAAAAAATTGTGTGTAAAAATCTTAATCAAGTACGAGAAAAAATGGTAGCTTGAGGGTTCCCTACCTTTTAAGTCAATACTAATATTATAAACCTGAAGAGTTTGTTTGTTTGAACGCGCTAATCTCAGGAAACACCATTTATCGAGAAAGGATATACGCTAGATAACATAACGCTGCGACCAACAGGAGCGAAGCATCAGTGAAAAACGAGGAAGATTTTTTAAATTCCACGCGGACGAAGTCACGGGAAGCAGCTATTAAAAGATAAACATTTTTCAATACAACAATATATTTTATTTTGCTGTTGAAATAAAAATTAACAACGTTTCAGCTACAAAAGTAAAGTGCTTTTTTCAATCTAATTAGTGCAATTCTTCTTAGCACTTGACTGGCTTTTTGGATTATCAGAGGCATCAGTCTACAAAACTATTATATCCTACTAATAATATAAATGTGAAAGTTTGTGAGTATGGATGTTTGTTACTCTTTTACGCAAAAACTCCTGAATGGATTTTAATATAACTTCACAATAATGTAGTTTGTACATCAGAATAACACATAGGCTACAATTTATAAAGATATTGTGTGAATTGTCCAAAACGTGACGATAAATTTCATGTAAGTAGGAATTCCACGGTCGTACCCGTGTAAGTAGGAATTCCACGGTCGTACCCGTGGAATTCGTACTTAGTTGCGGGCAACAGTTAGTTTAAACATAATACAAATAAATAAGTAGGTAAAATATATTGCGCCTACACGTAACTACACTGAAAGTATATATTTTTTGTGTAAAACATTACAAATGCTTGCATACCTTTGTGCACGGAACAAAGTTATTTTAATTTTATGCGGAAGTCCAAAATTTTATGTACTAATTCTTACATACGATTATTGCCTTACTTTTTTTTTTATCTGTAAAACAAAGCAGTTATATAAGTTAGACTAAAAAAACTTATGGAAAGGGGGAAATTTTAACAAAACCTTGTATTTATTTATTTCATTCTTATCCTATACCTTTATTGTCCGTGTAGTGATAGAATTATCATGTGAGTGTCACCATTCCATTTCCTCGCTAGGGTGCTGTAAGAGCCAGTTAAGGGCCTACATCAATATTATCGTCGATATGTACCTAATAACACAGCTAGTAGGTATAGAAAATGAAGAATTAGGGATATTTTTTTTGTTTACTCAAAATCTACTAAATATATTTTAATTCCGGTTTACGTGTTTCTATATATAATAGTTACTTATGTTTGTAAAGTTACTTTATTAGTTAATACGCGATAATAGACCGACAAATGAAAAAAAATAAAAAATGAGAGAGGTTGTTTCGCTAAGATTTTCTATCGAGAAAACTTTTTTCAATCGCGTTTCTGAGTTTATGCGATCCTAGTATAATGAAAAAACATATACTTAAAAATTAGAGCTCTAGCCATTCAATCTAAAGAAAAAATGAAAACTTCGTACGTAGAAAAATGCACGAAGCTATTTTGGTATCCTCTTAAGGGATATCATAAGCAGATAACAACCTCGGATGGAAAACTCAAAAATAAATCCTATGCTGACACGTCTGGTCAATGAAGCATAGTAGACCAATAACCATCGCAAAGTGGATAAGGCCCGTGCCCAACAGTGGGACAATAATAGCTTGAGAAGAAGAAGAAATACGTCTAGATCCTTTCTCGTATCTTTATAGTAGGGGAGCCGAAGAGGGGATTTCGGGATTTACTAAAGCGCGTCAGATTAATATACAGGAGGATACCTTGTACCCGGTTAAGTACCTCCACAAAATATGAGACCCATATATAAGGCCGCCCGTGAAGGATACAGGATCAGATTAGTAAAAAAAAATTGACCATCAGAAATTCTCGAGCGCGTCAGATTAAGGTAGGGTGAGTTAATTACATCCTAAAAAGTGTATATTCCACTAATCTGACAATTTGAGAGTGACGTAAAAAAAGGGGAGGGCAACAAAGTTGTAAAAAAAAAACGTCATCTCGACATTCTCGAGCGTAGCTAAATTTTTTTTATTTTGAAGGTAATAATTCAAGAATAATGAAAAATATATAATCTGACAATTTCCGCAAGCCGAAATAACAAAAATTCGTCGATAAAGTTAAATGCGTGCAGCTGCGTGATGCCTACATTTGGGTTTGTTTGAGTTGGACTTCTAAATGTTTAATTAGGACTGTTTATGAGATATTAAGCCATCAAAATATATCGTAAAAAAAGTTGCAAAGTTACACTGTCGGCTTTTAAATTGTTAGATTTACCAGCTGCTCTGTGTCTAGCCAACCGGAGTCGCCGATAAGATATAACAATAGATTTTAAGGACAATAGAGTCGTAAAATCTCATCTCCATTGAATCATAGCTAGACAAGAAGCACAATTAAAAAGCTCTTAGGAATATTTATGAGTATGTTGTAAAGATAAATCATACAAATTTTTAGACAAGTATAAAATATTATTTCTATTACAGCGTGATCATTTATAATTTACAACAATTAAAAAGAAAGTAAATATTATGATCTAAGATAATTTGTATCACAGAATAGTTTTATCACATAATGGACAATAATTTGAAAGTGTAAATACTTTCGTTAATGTTTTCGTTCTTCAAACTATTTACTTTTGAGGTGTAAGTATTTGGTACACAAGGAAACGTTGAAGTTACTAACTTTCTTTTAGTATTGAATATAGTCACTTCAATTTTATTTTTCTCAAATCACGCTGTAATAGAAATAATATTTTATACTTGTCTAAAAATTTGTATGATTTATCTTTACAACATACTCATAAATATTCCTAAGAGCTTTTTAATTGTGCTTCTTGTCTAGCTATGATTCAATGGAGATGAGATTTTACGACTCTATTGTCCTTAAAATCTATTGTTATCTCTTATCGGCGACTCCCGTTGGCTAGACACCAGAGCAGCTGGTAAATCTAACAATATAAAAGCCGACAGTATAACTTTGCAACTTTTTTTACGATATATTTTGATGGCTTAATATCTCATAAACAGTCCTAATTAAACATTTAGAAGTCCAATTCATCTTTTTGAAATTTAACTTTTTCTAGTGTCGGCTCCTGCACTATAGTGTGGAGGACTGGGAATAAACGGCACCTTTCCCTCCTCACCCTTTTTATTCCCATTCGTCCACACTATTCCCATACCTCCACACTGTGGACGACGGGGTGTGGAGGACTGGGAATGACCCGCTGAGTTCAAAATATAGTTCAAAGTACAATTTTAAGCGCCCAGGAATGGAATTAGCGGGAAGTTGCAGGGATGGCCTTTAAGGTGAACCGTTTTTCGAATTTTTTTTTGTCAGATTAGGCGAATCCCTCTAGGTAATCGTCAGATTATGAGACAGTACGTTTAGAACATAAAGATGAACCATATATATCTTAATCTGACGCGCTTGAGTATTTCAAAATGGCGAATTTTTTTTGCACATTATGAAACTGTCCGTGAGTTTGCGTCCCATCGAAATCGTCAGATTAGTGAATGAGAGCTTTTTTTTGGTGCACTTAACACTCCCTTAGAAAATCTGACGCGCTCGACAAAATTTTTTTTTTTTTCATTTTCAACCCTTAAATTCAACCACCCGCATCATGCAAGCGATCAGATTAACATACGTACATTATTAAAAATACGTAGGGCATTGATGCTATCAATATCTGACGCGCTCGAGGATGTCCATGCAACAGTTTTTTTTTACATATTTAAAAATCTATAGCCGCTTTCCCCACCGATAAAAGTGAAAAATCACATAACATTTTTTTCTTCTTATCATCTAAGCTTTGCAACTCAATAGGTCTCTATGACGCTCGAGTAAATCCCCATTTAGCATCGTGGGCTCCCCTACCATTATGTTTACGCTTTCCACTAACTAACCTGTTATCTTTAAATTTAAAATACGAAATAAGCTCCCAACTGCTGTTAGACCTTGATACACCATTTTCCAAATTTTACATTGTTCCTATTAAAGCAATGACTTCTATTCTTTAAAAAAAAACATCGTCTATGTTCACTGAATGTATAAGATTTTTATTAATCGATTCAGTACTTTCAGAGTCTATTCATTTAACAAACCAACAATCAAATCTTTCCTCTTTATAATATTAGTCTATATAATACCAAATCATACAATTCAAATCTCTTAAATTAAATTCTCTTAAACTAACATAATACTATTATTATATGTAACTGTTAACTAAGTATAATATTGTTTGAACTGGAAGTAATAAGGAAGTCATTGTTTTACTTTGAAACTAATAAAATTGTTTGTGGTAAAATTACAACAATATTTTACTTCTAAACTTGAGAACGTTACATGAAATACCGTTTTGTAATCTTGTTGTAAATTCGTAATTATTGTTTAGTTTGTATTTCAATTAATTATCTGAAAAATATTACATTTTTCATAACTTCAAGAATCTTTAAAGAGTTAGTTGGAAATATGTATTTGCTTTTTAGGGTTCCGTACCCAAAGGGTAAAAACGGAAACCCTATTACTGAGACTTCGCTGTCCGTCCGTCCGTCCGTCCGTCTGTCACCAGGCTGTATCTCAAGAACGGTGATAGCTAGAGAGTTGAAATTTTCACAGATGATGTATTTCTATTGCCGCTATAACAACAAATACTAAAAATAAAATAAAATAAATATTTAAGGGGGGCTCCCATACAACAAACATGATTTTTTTACCGTTTCTTGCTCGATACTAATAACGTTGCCTTATGTTGCATAGATAATGGTACGGAACCCTTCGTGCGCGAGTCCGACTCGCACTTGACCAATTTTTTAATGTAGAGTTGAATACATCGTTTTCGATCACCTTAAGAGCTATTAGAAATAGTTTAACAATTTTATATTTACAAATAGTGTGAAGGGGTAATCGGCAGGTCACAGCGCAAGAAAACTGAAAGATAACGTCAAGAAAGAACGCAGCGTAGGGCGTCCTCCATTAATGTAGACTAACGATATTCTTAAAATGGTAAGGAGCCTCTAGATGCAGGGATATTCTATGAGAGAGGCAACAGTAGACGAAGATAAGCTGATACGTGGGTGAAGACATACCAACAACTATTCTACTGAAGTCAATAACACCGAATAAACTTCGAGGACATTGAACAGAACGGCGACTATCGAATGGAAGGAAATTACTCCACAAAAACACTTCTTAATATTTACCTCTGAGTTGCGTGTTACTCTTTCATAACTGAATTTTATGAAATATTCATTGTAAGTGAAAAAACCGCGCAATTTTTGACAATTTCTGTCGTAACCTTTGCGTATGTGATGCTTGTGTTTGGTCATATAAATTCTACGTATCCTTGACGACTTTTAGGCGTAATCATTATTTATTTACCAAATAAAACTACTTTTTACGGTTAAACTATATCATATTACATTGTGCTCAGACTACATAAAATCAATAACATTATTTTAGTTTCTAAAATACATTAACAAATTGTAACAATATAAAGAAATTTTTAAATTATATAAGGTGAAACATACAAATATAGTTTATAGTAAAAGTCTATCTTTATGGTCAATGTAAAATTAAAATCGAATGTGGGTAAACCCTGTAATAACTGATCGTAGAAGACACATTACAGCTCAGTCTCACCCGTGACCATGGTGACTGCAAAGTCTCCGAAACGTCGGGCAAAAATTTAAAACAAATATACGCGTCTAAATCCGTAAAATGTAGTTTTATTTAAACAGATGAGTCGCGCAAGTGTTGGAAAATATTATATTTACCAAATGTTTAATTTCGTTGGAAATTTACATATAAACTGTCAAAAATTTAACTGATAGACTATAACGTCGCACCGCTATAACGCGAAACTAAAGTCCAGATGTTATTTTTAGTAATTGAGCAAGATACTTCTGCTGTTAGCTGTTGGCAATTATTTGTTAGATGATTGTGTGTTTATCTATTATTTATATCAAAATTGAAAATATAAAATTCTAAATATACATTTTTTACGGATTTGCTTACGCGTATTTTTGTTTTACATGTTAGCCCGATATTATCAAAACTTAAATTCTCGCGCCAAATAGCTATAAAGTCTCTATTAATATTCAACTAGGCAGGTACCCTAAATTATTTATGGTACACTTTTTTTTAGTAACTTTCATAAACATGTAAAATTTGTACTGACTTTACTTAGACAATTCTAACACTAGTTAAATACGTTAAAAGATAACATATATGTGTCGGTGTAACAAAACGTTTCCACTTGTATGCATGTCGGTGCTACGCGTGGTTGCTCCTTAGAAAGTATAGCGTGAAGGTCGCTACTATTAAAGCAATACCACACTTGAGAACTGTACATGAGTTGAATACGAAGATACAACCAAATTATCATGTCAAGTTTAATTATTCAATGGTAGAGGTTTAGCTTAACACACACATTCTTGATTGTATTGTTCGCAGTGTAAAGGAGTATAAAAAGATGATTTTTAAAAGTGTTGAATCTAAATCATTACTACAATTGCAGCCAATTCAGGGAAAATCTAAGTTCTACTACTTATACATCTGTTGATGATTGCACTATGGTTATAAGTGGTACGGACCTAACCCTTTTAAAGGACATAACTGATGAGATGGAAGTAAGACATTTCATCCTCTGCTAGGGTTCTACTTATATACCTATCATCATCATATAACCTTTCGTTATAACAGTCTTTCATTGATGTCCACATGGTTATTCTGTCAAAACTACTTCTTTCAAACTACAGCGTTCTCTTATTAAAAAGTAGATTTATTTTAAAAAGATTAGAGAAATGTAAAAATATTGTTTATTGTTTGAAGCACCCTCGCCCTTTTTGTCCGAATACTCAGCAGCGCGACCGTTCTGGCTCTGAACATTTCAAACGATAGCTACACCATTCCCTTTTATTGTCTTTATTCTTTTGAGTTTTAATAACTGAAGGTATTATGACTCATAATTCAAACGGATTTTTATATAAGGTCTAATTTCGAGATTTCTGTCTTTTACAAAATTTGCTATTCGTTTAGAATGTTCCTCGGTTGGCCTTTACCATTAAGAAGAAATGGTGTGGTGACATTGATGTATTCTTAATCCGTCAACACACGGACAAAGCTTTGTACTTGACTCTTATTACACTAATCTTTTTACCGTAAGATTCTTCTCTTAATGTAATACGCGCTTAAATTATGTTCAATTTAAATACCTACTTGTATTACGATCAGAATATAGCGGATTCAAATTCTTTCCCACCTATTGTATTAAGCGACATCACTTGAATTATGCGATTTTGTTTTAGAGTTTAAAGATTTATGTGAAAACTTGTTTGTATCGTGTATTTGATACAACGAATTCTGATGCGTCAAAAACTTACAACTTAACCTAACTTAACTATAATGAAAACAACTGTGGTGTATTTGGATTTGGATTAATTGAATATTACGATGTACACATTTGTCTTAATTGAAAATTTAGGTAACATTGCAAGTGTTATTTACAGTATCAATTTTCATATTTTAGTTTAGTTTACTTATGCTACTTATGGTACTGTATTTTCATTCTTCTAATATTGCTATGTTCATTTTAATCATTAATTTATAGTATTTTTTTTTTAAATTTATAGAAATACTAGCTGACCCGGCAAAAGTGGTTTTGCCATACTAAAAAAAAGAAAAAAAGGTTTGAAAAATAGATGTTGGCCGATTCTCAGACCTACTGAATATGTATGTAAAATTTGAGAAGAATCGGTCAAGCCGTTTCGGAGGAGTACGGTAACTAACACTGTGACACGTGAATTTTATATATTAGACTAGCTGTTGCCCGCGACTTCGTACGTGGGAAATTTAGAAATTATACCTTAACAAACAGAAGTTTACCATATCATTCGATAGATGGCGTTGTAAAGCTCTTTTTAAATCGCACTATGGTTTGGTTACACACATTAACACTTATGCTCGTCAAGATTTTTAGCTTTTAACTCCGATTATCGCATTTATAAATTAGTAAGGATAAGGATTATATAATTAGCTAATTTCCATGAGATAATTAAGCATAGTTTTCAACTTATTTTGTTTATATTCCCGAGGTAAGCGAAGGAACAAAAAAGTTTAATATTATGGCCAAGGTGACTAAAGCTTCATGGAGTAGAAAATGCAACAAAAAATTTATAATTAGCATAAATAATTGTGCCATGGTTCTGTCTCGCTTGGATTATAAAAATGACAATAAACAACAATTAGTTTATTTTACTAAAATTTGTAAGTTTGATGATGAACACAAAATAAAACACTTAAACAATTAAAAATACAGATCTCTATTATAAATACTATACGAGATATAGAAATAAAAAAAATCACTATTAACATTATTATGTTTACATCTGAACAAAACTAATTAGCTATGATATTTTTAAACATAACATTTTGATTAAATAAAACTACTTTTTACGGATTTCAACGCGTGTATTTGTTTTAAATTTTGGCCCGACGTTTACAACTCAGTCTCACCCCTGACCATGGTGACTGCAAAGTCTCCGAAACGTCGGGCCAAAATTTAAAACAAATACACGCGTCTAAATCCGTAAAAAGTAGTTTTATTTAAATAAATGAGTCGCGCAAGTGTTACAGAATAATTTTATACCAAAGATGTTTGTTAACTTTACTTATTATAAATCAAAGTCGTTATTTTTGTATGTATGTCCCTATGTAAGCTTATATCTTCAAAACTACGCAACGGATTTTGATGCGGCTTTTTAAAGGATCAAGTAGTTTCAGACAATGGTGAAAATATAATATATTATATATATATTACTAGCTGTCCCGGCAAACGTTGTTTTGCCATACTAAAAAATCAAAGGTTTTGAAAATAGATGTTGGCCGATTCTCAGACCTACTGAATATGCATGTAAAATTTCATAAAAATCGGTCGAGACGTTTCGGAGGAGTACGGTAACTAACACTGTGACACGGGAATTTTATATATAAGATAATATATTGATAATTTTAGTATAATGATTTAAGGTTTGGTGTACATTTCATATACCACGCGTATAAAGTTGCCGGCGACATCTAGTATAAATATAAAACATTAATGTATTTAATAAAATATTATTGAAATACGACCATGATCACAAATATACACAAAAAAGTCTAAAATAAGCAAAATGGGTATAAAAATAACTGACATTAAAAGCATTACATCATCAATCAGCTATTATTTGGAAATATTAATTATAAGCTTACATAACTTTTTTATGAATGTACCGCATGATATCAATCAAACTTGGTTTTATATTTCAACTAGCTTTAACCCGTGACTTTTAGTTTACCTAACTGACTTTCTTTGCATTAAAATATATCTTATGTCCTTTATCTAGTTCTAAACTATTTATGTACCAAATTTCATCAAAGTAGGTTCAGTAGTTTAGACGCTAAAGAGCGACATACAGTGAGTTACTTTTGGGATTATTCTTAATTCATTTATTATCTTAATTCGATTCGACCAATCTTAGTTATTATTTCGGGTTCAATCCTAATTATTAAATTATTCTTAAATGTTTAAAAGTCTATCTGAAGATATTTTCAAATTATAAACAAGTCCAATTTTTTATAAATTTTCAAGTGTTCATAAAAACATGGCCGCAAATATTTTGATAATCAGTCATTCGTTTTTTGCGCGTTTAGTTACAAAATTCTAGCTGTTAATTGAGTGATTATATTCTAAATTATCATTTTTAATGTATTTTGAAATATAACAAAAACGTAGGGTTCTTTACCCGGACAGCCTTCAAAGGCATCAGGTTATGGACTCACCACAGGTCATCGGAAGGCCATTGTAAAGTTATTATTATTAATTCTAATAATAGATATGCAAGATTCTTTTCACATTTTTTAAATAAATCCCTTTTAAAACTTAACAAAAATATATATTCACACACTTAGGGTCCAGTCATATTGAATGGTAGTATATTTTCCTGCTTTTTATCCCCTTTTATTTAAAGTCTGCGTAAAAAGCTTTATAAAGTCGACTCTTGTTAATTCAAACCTGCGATAATTCGGACCTCTCTATAATTCAAAGTTATCACGAGTTCCCTACAAAATCTCTTTATATTTCGAACTAAATCAATACATTTTTATGCACATGGTAATTCGTACGAAACAATCATTACTATATAACACAACCACGCGTTAATTCGAAGTCATCGGTGTCCAACATTCGACAATTCAAAGTTGCAGAGAGAAAGAGGCGGAATGATTGTTTGTACTTACTACATTTTGAGCAGTCTGAGCAGCAATGTGCTTTGAAGCAAACCAGTATAACAGAGTTCTTTCAAAAGATTAATTAATTCACATTATAAATACGTACATGTATGGACACGAATGTACCTCGAAACTTTTGTCATTATTAAAGAATAGCAGTTATGAAATAATAATTGATCAACACTTAATAATTCAAAGTTTTATTTATTTTCTCTCACAAATTTCGAACCATTTGATATTTCAAAAACTCGATAATTCGTAATATTTTAAGCGTCCCTCGAGTTTCTAATTAACGAGAGTCGACTGTACTTGAGTAAATAATACATAAATACTCAAGTGTAATTGATGTGAGATACTTAAATAATTCTTAACAGATGTTGTTTACAGCAATCCAAAAAATAAATTACAAAGTTTTGAAATTTTTTCTTTATTACAAGTCAAGTTTGAACAAATCAAATTAAAATAATAATTTAAGTATAACTATTCTGTTGTTGTGATGTAGTTTTTAATAAATTCGACATTCTAAATAACTTCGTATATACATAAACAAGATGGCAGATATGAAAAAAAAACCTTAATTTGTTGCTGTTTAAATGAAATATCTAGTTTTAAACATAATACCTAACCTTGTATACAATATGTAATGTTATAAAGAGGATACGAAAAGAATTTGCGGAAATAAAATCAAAATTAAAGGTAAAAAAATTAAAGCTCATTGTAGTAAAATATAAAATTGATTTTTTTCTTTTATTCATAGATATTTTGAATTTAAAGTATGTAGAACTGTTTTAGATCACAAAATCAAATGTCTCGATATTAGTAATATTACATAACACATAAAACTTTTTTGTGTTTTATGTGTTGAAAAAAGTTATTTCTGAAGGAAAAAAAACATTATTAAACTAAACTAACTTATTAGCAAACTTAAACTAATAAATCAAATTGTGGTGGAAAAAGTGAATTGCCGCAAGCGGGACTTGAACCCACGATCTCGGAATACCGTTCCGAAGCTCTTCCAACTGAGCTTATTGCGGTCATTATTTCAACCATTCGTATTCTAGAAAGAATACTCAAGTGTTGGTCGAGATGGTGTAAAGCAATCTTGATAGATGGCGGTGTACGTAAAAATATATAAACTCATTCGAGTGATAGATATGGTGGTTAATTTGAAGTGTTGCAAGTAGACCGCAATAAGCTCAGTTGGAAGAGCTTCGGAACGGTATTCCGAGGTCGTGGGTTCAAGTCCCGCTTGCGGTATTTCACTTTTTCCACCATAATTTGATTTATTAAGTAAAAGCATAGCATGTCAAATGCAAAAATAAATAAATTACTTTAAACTTAAACTATTAAAAAATACTATCAAAAATCTCATTAAAATTGAAATTTTGATAATAAAAAATCGCAATTAAGTAAACTAACTTAAATATCATCTTATATCATCACGTTTAACAAAGTTTTGTAATGAATTCAACCTGATTATGACAGGATTTTCACATGCAAGCATTAGTAGGTAATTTTGATAGTAGATAAAAAGTTATAACTCTAACTATAATCGTCATGGTTTCTCTCTCTCCAGCCCTTTAATGTTCCACTGTTGGGCACAGGCCTCCTCCACGTTGGGAGGGATCATGATGTACTATGCCGCGCTAACCAGGCGTGTTGTCACAGTTTTAGATAAGAGAGTAGAGGTTACCGTCTCTTACAGGGTGCTATCTGTGTACTTTATCCCTAAGCTGTCTTCTACATCACCCTAGGAAGGAAAAGGGACATGGTTTAACCCGTTCAAAATATGTTTTAGTTCTGTATTCTATACATAATCTACAACAGGCCAGCATATTCATAATTCAATTTCTACACAACCAGTAAAGTACCAATATTCTTTCGATTAAAGTATTATAAACTTTATTACTTACTGACAAAGGTATTATTGATCGCAAATGTCATGTTGTTGGTTTATTAAGCGTGTCTGTGGGAGCGACAGAATAAACATTAATGGAATGCGATACGAAAAAAGTGTGCGACAGAGAGATGTCGTGTGAGCGAGACAGTAGATGTTTCCGCTGTGTTATGGGGTCTAGTTACGAACTTGTGGGTTATGTAAGCACAAAAATAACCTTGATTACAGCTATTTCATGTTTGGGCTATCAGATTTACAACATAGCTATCAAAAATATTAAGGTATAGATGCTGTTGCATTTAAAAATCGTTTACGTTTTTAAGTGTCATCTCATTACTTTTATATGTGTCACAGTTTATGTCCATGTATTTCTTCAAAAAATCTATACCTCAGAGAAATATTGCTATTATTTGGTTATTAAAAATCTAAATACATAATTTATACCTGTAGTTTTTCTTGTTATTAATTATTTTTTTACGAATATGACCATAATATTTATTTCTTATTAAATTTCTTTCTTTCCTCTACTTATCATTCACTTTCCATTATAAGTAATGAAATAATATCATCACGTTATTCCTATAAAATCTAAAATGTGACTAAATTCAATGCCAAAACGACGTCATAGAACTCTATGTAGATGAAGAAGCAACCACAGAGCACCTCTAATAGATTTCACACGCAAAGCACTCAACGCACACCAAATATGCGCTAACGAGTACTATGAAAACTAATTTAAGAGAATTCGGTGTGTGATTTTGCTACGACCAATGGAAAAGCATAATTTCTTCGCCTTCCTAATATAATGGTGTGTTAAATAGTCAAAAAACTCGCAATGCTCTATCTAATGTAAGTAATCTATGTATCCTAACATGTTTTGATTCATGAAACAGGACGATCTTTCAAACTACATCAAGAAATCTGTCAGGACACATCTCAATATTCACAAGGTATGAGTAGAGCCTTCTTGATTAAATTCTCGTTATCTCCACCAGCGAGGCATGACGTCACATTACATTAAAATAAAGGGCAAGGGATTCGTTTATTATTAACAAATTTATGTGAAATATATTTGTATTTTCAGTTTAATTTTTCCTTTGTTTGTACAGAGAATGGCACATAATAAAAGTATTTTGGGAATTAATAAACGGAATGGATATATTTCAGTGAATTATATTTATGTTTATACTTATTACAATGCATATTATATTTTTACGCTTATAGGTGTAAATTCTTCTCAATCTTATAAAGAGCTACCTCAACTGGGTTTGTTCTAGCTTGGTCTAACAACCAGGTTATCCAGGCCTGTTGCTACAGGTGTAGCAACAGGCCTGGATAACCTGGTTGTTACACCTGCTACACCTATATACACGTTGCTACACCTGTAGCAACAGGTAATATATAAGTAAGCTTAGCTTCCAAATAAATTATATTTATTGTGAAGCTGGAAAATTAATTTCAAGCAATCATTTTCTTGTAGATTATTTTTAAAAGTCCTATAGTAACGGCATTTTAATGGGACCTTAATACATCCTTTGTTACCGTTAGAAATGCATAAAGAAATGAAATACCAAACCGAAGAGACGGGATTAAACTTGTGATCAAAAAGACCTTGTGATGTAGAGTCCTTATATTAGAACCGTGACCATAATCTTTTTACTATAAATACTAAAAAAAAATTTTATGACCTACATTAACTCGAGTTGACCAGATGCACCTATACAGTTAATTTACTAGACTTTCGTCATTAGAAAATATTTTCTGCACAGATTTACATTAAGCTAATTCCCATATGAAATAATCTCATTATTAAAGATATTGTTATCTTCAACGTAATTAAAACTCTAACAACATTTTTATTATGTCTGATAATTCGCCCTTTATCATCATATAAACACAAACTATACTATATTGAAGGTTAAAATATTTAACCTCATAAACAAAACCTTGATATATTCCGCATTATACGTACCTACTTACATTTTATTAAATAAATAACTTATCATAAATAGGAAATAACTTTAGTAGGTTTTTTGCCATCAAATTAAAATCAGCGACATTGAGTTACTTTTATATATAGCGATGGTATATAGATGGACATATAACTGAAAATAACCTCTGGCTTTACGTGACTAGTATTTTCAATAAAATACACACTAAACCACTTTAACAAATAGCCTGATCCATTATACAAAAAGAATCGTCTATTCATAAAACCGTCATATTATCCGTTGCCTAACGAAACAATGAGAAATATTTTGTTTTGTAATGCCATTAGTGATCAACTACTTTGCAAAACATGTTATAAATTATTACATACATAGAGTAAATAAACCAGAGTCTATTTTAACAAAAGTACGTTTCCATAAACGGATTTAGGTACCTCATAAATGTAAATGCTATGTATTGAATATTTTATTAATAAGCAAATATTGTAATCGGATGTAGCTGTGTGGTCACTCTTACTGTTCTTACTGTGAAAATATATTATTATAGAGGTCTAAGTATTTCTCTCTCCCTCATTGTACATCCCACTGTTGGGCACGGACATCCTCCACTTTGGGAGGGATTATGGTCTACTGTGCCACACTGACCAGACGTGTTATCACAGGCTTAAGTGTTTACTGACATGTTTATTACAAAAAATTGTCCAAAATAGAAATCAAACACGCAGAACGCTACCAGCTATTCCACATAATCATGTTTTGCCATTATAACTAAATCACTTATTGAAATTAAACATGATAGGCCAGTGAAAGTCTTAGCTTTCACACATTAACCTATAATATAGAACTATACGCCTGGAATTAGAAATCAGAAATTGTTGATTACAAACACCTTATTTATCAACTAAACATCTAAATTACTCTTATTTTGAAAGCAAATTGTGTTCTTACCATAGATAAACTCTAATAGATAGAGAATTACAAAACTTTTGTTAACAAATGAACGCACCAATATTCTATGAAGGCGGGATATGAATGAATTATGTATATTCATTGGTCGTCAAAATTAGACACTAGGCTCTATATACGTCCAGTTTTCATAGATGTGTTAGCGCACATGTTCGGTATGCGGTAATGGCTTTTGTATAAAGTGTGTAAATAAATAAATAAGTCTCAGTAATAGGGTCCCGTTTTTACCCTTTGGGTACGGAACCCTAAAAAGAATGCTGCATAATTTAGTGGAACAAAACTGGTAATAATGGCAGAGCAAAATCAAGTCAATAAATAAGAAATTAATATGTTCAAATATTCGCTAGTCGAACAACATAATAAAACATAAAACAAGTTTATAATAGAATATAATATGAAGAACCGTGAACTTAACATTCTGCGCAGTTAGATACTTGAGCAAACACGTCATTTTCGATCTTAGCGAATTAATACCGCGAAAGTTTGTTTACTTTTACGCCTTAATACTGAGTCTAATCTGTGAAACATATAGACGTAGCTCTGTACAAATATGTGGTGTATTTTGTTGACAAAACGAAAGTGTTATTTACATATTATACATACTTATAATGTACCTACATACTAGAAATCACAACATTTGTAATTAAATACAGACAGATCCTCCGTGCCCTGACATTTCTACTACTTAAAAAAATATAAAATTTCGAAAGCCGTGTATCTTTTTACGATACACCAAGTCATTTGTGATGTCAGAATAAAAAAAGAAGTAATTTACTTATGCCTATTTAAAATAAGAAATAGGCGGAAGTAAATTCTTTTTTTACGTTATAAACAAATAGAACGTTAGGGCAAATAAATACTCCATAAATATCAAAATGCTATTAATCTGATACTGGACACTAAATAAACATGTTAATAAAGACGAATGTTTTAAATTCAGAATAATATTTATACGTAATAATGTCTTAGGAAGTGATTAAAGCCATTGACTGAATTAAAACGGATGGATGAATTAAGGGATAAATTTTATTGATCATAAACTTAACCTTGAAATATATGTTGTTCTTCGTTCAATTATTAGAAGTTTAAAAACAACGGTATCAAACGCTGACAATTACTAAACTACTGTGAGCTATTCAGATTTTTATATCGCTGGTGTCGCTGATTATAGGAATTTTGTATCTGTCTCTAGTATCGCAATCAATAAAACAGTGGCCCACTTTAATATTAATATTTAAGTTTGGAATAATGTTGAACAAGGGTGATTGAGTAAAACACATAAGTAATACTTAACTACACACATTATACATACAGATTAGGATCATCGTAATCTGCGTTTCAATATTTGAGTTTGCATATTCTATGACTCAAGAGAATTAATAGTCTAGAACCTTGTTTATATACTCGAAGATGAGATAAGAGTAAGGACTCCTTTATTTTTTAATGAAGTAAGACTAACTGAAAAAAAATAGAAAATAAAAAAGTTTGTAGTGAGTTTTAAAGCAGATTGTTCGTTATTTTGATAACATTCTTAAAATAAATTTATCAATTAAAATATTTTATACCTGTGTTACCGGAGTTTTATTTTCCAAATAGTATGAGAAGCTAATTACAATTAAAATATATTCATTACCTACATACTTAATTGGTATCTTTTTGACAAGATAACATCTCCAAGTAATTTCATTACTACTAAGAAGGAACGTAATAATCAAGTACATAAATGCCAACTGCATCCCGAAAAAACATGACAAAGTCAAATTCAATTCTATTCTCTCTTTTCTTAAACTTTCAAAAGCCCACTGTTGGACACGAAACTCTTTTACTTCCGGATCGTATTTGGCCTAATTTTTTACACGTATACCGAGAGGTTTCAGTTTCAAGTTTCCCATCTCTCAAAGAAGCTATTTATCTGCTTCATCATCCCTAATCTGGCTCTTACGACGCCCAGATGAAGAATTGGACAAAAACTTGCTTGTATTCTTAATCCGCCACCACACAAATTAACAAGGATGTTTTATTTAAATTCAACGTTTTGGTTCTCGGTCTTATGCCCATCTTTTCCACACAGTGACAGGGTACATGCCCAGAGCTTCGTGATTATTATTTCCCCTCAGTCCCTAAACTATTACGAAATAAAAGTCGATCGTCTGTTCATATGTCCCATTATCCTAATGTGTGCAGGACTTCTTACGAAACTTTTATATCATATGAATCACGGCCCGGCCTGATCCCCTTGCACCTGACGTTAAGCAACAAGAAAACCTTTGATAGTAAGGTGCACCAACTATTTAAAAAGCACGGCTAAACTTATAGTAAAAGTAAATACATTAGGATTCACGGAACAGATGCTGAGACTTTCACTCGACAACGGAAGTCTGAGTCCAGCTTGACATCAATTCTGATCACAAACATTTATTTATACCTACACTTGATCAAGTTTGGTTTTATCTTTGACTGTACAGTCAATGCATTTTTATTCTCATTTAGTCATGCATTGATAAAATCTTAAAAGATTTAAATTAATGAGAGAATAGGTCGAAAACTCATTACAGTCGGAAAAAATCGCAATAGTATGCCAAAAATCAGCAAAAATGTTTAAAAAAATAAGGGCTCAAGAATCAAAACACAATGTGAAAATTTGAACACAAGAATTTCCACAATAGTATATTAAAGACATTTCAACTGATTCATTAATGGTATTGAAAAAGCCTGTCTATAGATTTACATATGTCTTAATTTACTTATGGTCTTATTCATAATGACTTATCGGAGGTTTAAACGGAGATTTTATCGAAGAGATAATAAACGTTTTAGCGTAAAAAGACTATCATGAATAACATGTTTTGACAATTTTCGCGAACCGATTTTAGCGAACTTTTAAACCTCAGATAAGTCATTATGAATAAGACCATTAGTATTTACCGTTTAATAAATATATTTCTAAAAATAACACGTAAATGCAAACAAATACAACTGTGATCTTCACCCAGTTATTCAAGAACAACTTAAAATTAATCTTTATCAAATAACTGTTATCATTATTTGAATCTGGTTTTTCTAAACGGACGAGCTACAGTTTAGCGCTAGTTTCACTGACATTCGATGCTAAATTACGGAACACAGGCACGCATGACAGATGCATCTAAAATGAAAGTTCTTTACCATCGACATTCCTATATTCAAAGTATTTATTTAAATGGATTCACTTGCGACTTGCATTGGTATTACCTTCATTGCATTTTAATTTTACCACTCAAGGATTTGTGTTTAGCGTTTCTACATGTACGAAGTTACTAGCAATTTTATTATGAATATTAATTTATACTTAGTTGAAAAATAATAAAATAAACTTCATTCGATGAATATACTGTAAGACTACATTATATTCGAATTTTAAGCACAAATAATAGATCGATATATACACTTCCTTTAAAATTTCAGCCTATAGCGAAATATTAACTTAATAGATTTCGATTAAAGCACAATAATAAAAATAAAAATCGATGATTGAAAATTCCCGACTAAAGATATTTTTGTATAAACAAGCATTGTTAAAATAAAATTACTTTTAACGGATTTAAACGCGTGTATTTGTTTTATTTTAGCCCGACATTTCAAGCATTGTTTACATTTTAATTCCGATGTTTTACGTGAGCAATAGAATACATCTATAGTAATATACTTATTACATAAACTTAATATTATAAAGCTGAAGAGTTTGTTTAAGACGGAAAAAGACGTGAAAGTGTTTTATTTGATTTCTTTCTTGTCATGTCACTTGAACGTCTTTAATTTTATAAAATCGCAATACTGTTTTTCTCAAATAAAAATATATTTTTGATTTTTAATAATGTACTTAAAATAAATGACGTGCGCAGATTCTAAAGATATAAAACTTAGTAGGTACTTCCTGATTTCCGAAGATATACAGTCGACTCTTGTTAATTCAAACCTGCCATAATTCGAACCTCTCTATAATTCAAAGTTATCACGAGTTCCCTAGAAAATCTCTTTATATTTCGAACTAAATCAATACATTTTTATGCACTTGGTAATTCGTACGAAAAATTCATTGCTATAGATCAAAACCACGCGTTAATTCGAAGTCATCAGCGTTCAACATTCGACAATTCAAAGTTGCAGACAGAAAGAGGCGGAATGATTGTTAGTACATATGTACATAGTTGACATCAGCAGTGTGAATTTTTCTGACTTTGTTCAAGTGGATGAAGATGTTGTTGTCTCAGGTTCACTAGCCGATGGCGAAATTATATCTGTGACAGATACGAACCAAAAAAGGCTACGATAAAGATAAGGACGATACATCAGAACCTTTGGCAGAGGTGTCAGTTAAGGAAGCAAGATCCTCACTCGATACCTTACAAAGCTTCTGCCTACAAAACGAAAGTGATGAAAAAGCATTTCAAGCACTTTTTCTCTTAAATAAAGTTATTGAGCAGTCTGAGCAGCAATGTGCTTTGAAGCAAACCAGTATAACAGAGTTCTTTCAAAAGATTTATTAATTCACATTATAAATACGTACATGTATGGACACAAATGTACCTCGAAACTTTTGTCATTATTATAGAATAGCAGTTTTGAAATAATAATTGATCAACACTTAATAATTCAAAGTTTTATTTATTTTCTTCTCTAACACTGGATAATTCGTAATATTTTAAGCGTCCCTCGAGTTTCGAATTAACGAGAGTCGACTGTATAACCAAAAATATTATATCCGTTAAAATTTGTGGATGTAATATAAGATAATTACTTGTGGATGATGTACGTAACGGCTAAATGTATTAAAAAAATATTGACTAACTATATTAATTTTACTATTACTAATTTATTTTCTACAATTTATTGCATTTTAATTGAATTTTAGTTAAATAATAGTTTCATATACCTCTTAATCATCTTACAACAGCCGTAATTACATTGCTAAACACTAGCACTATATTGTTAATTTCTACGTGCATTTGTGGTGAAATACTTCGATAAGTAATCAATTTACTAGTTGTTGTTTAGTAACGGTGTTTCACAGGGGCTACACTGGACCCAACAATATTTACAATTCAAAAAATAAATATTGAGTGTATGTGACCTATTTTACCTTATCTGATATTGCCAAAGTATTTAGCAACTTAATTTTTATAGAATATATCGCAATATTCACACTATTTAATTACATATTGTACAGTTGTGCAATATTTAGACTATGATGAAATTCTTCTATTACTCAACTGTAAGGTCATTCGTTTGCATTCGTTCCACTGTTCCTAAGAATGGTATCATCAATCACTTTCTCTATAAACTTCAGTATTTTAAATTCATGTTTGCATCTTATAGTTAAGACTTACCTCTAGCCCAGCCGGTGAGTACATTTCCGAGATACGCCACTTTGTACATAGGATCTGGATCACTTATACGCACGCTGTTTGTACGTCGCAGAAGCTTCCCTATTCCTCTAGATAATCGTCCTATTGCACGAGCAGTAAAATCCTTTCCAGAAACACCATCAACCAAGCATCCTTCTGCTGGTAATATCGACTTTGTCGGTCCGTTCTCTTGTATCTTGTGGGCAATCAACCTCGGCATTGTTAGCGATGATGACTTCTTCTTCTCCGGGGTCAAAGTTTTGGCTTGATTGACACTATAAACGTTACAGTTCTTTTTGAAGTTCTGTCCGTTTACTTCTTTGGTGTGATCTGTATCATCAGTCTTATCGGATTTGTCGATATCTGTTATCTTTATTCTTCCATTGAGGTTGTCATTCGAGTTGTTGTTATTAAGGTTATCAACAAGTCCGTCGCTAAACCGACGTTCAGAGCTTGATCGTCTCTTTAACAATGACGGATTCCTTAGCATAATGCTCGTTTCACTTGAACTTCTGTTCTTAAGAATGTGTATTTTTTTGACCCGCGTGACAGCACAGTCGACCTCGTCAGCACTGACCATCCTTTCCGTTTTACCTTCCTCGTCCAGGAAGCGCACTCTCAGTCCATTTGGCTTACAATCACTAAGCGTTTTTTCCGACTCTTGGAGACGGTCTGATTGGTTTTTTGCGTCTGCCTCTAAACATTGGCGCTCGTTTTCACTCACGGTTCCGCGAGCCATCTTTGTAACAAATACGTCTCAGTTTTTGTAACACTATTACATTATGACTGAAGTTTCCAACACCAAAGTTGTTCCTCTATTATCCAGATATTGTTTGTTATCGTATATCACTGTCCACTGAACGAGAAAGCCTTTACTAAAACCAGTCACTTCTCTCGATAACTACTAAAACACACACATAGTACACACCTCGTCCATTAAAGAACGACACCGGTTTGGAATGTAGCCTTCTCCACTTACTTAATGCACTTGTTCGTTTATAAGAGAAAATGTTACGTTAGAGACACGTTTGTTAATTAAATTATCACTAATGTACTGATAGTAGATATATTTGCAATCAATGTATGGTATTATTAAGACACTTATCAGTCACTGAAGTTTATCGAAAGTATGGTTGCAAAGAATATCGCGACACGGGTGCTCGCATCGGCTCGCAGCGATGGAATGGCTGGTAGGTAGAGCGCGGGTAGAGAGGCGCGGCGCAAGCGCAGGTCACTCCCAGCTTTAATGATCCAGCTACTTGTTTATGTTAAGGTATCAATGTTCACACCTGAAATAAAAACAAAACATCAATGGAGTATCAGACTTCGTGACTCTACAAGGACAACAATAAGGGTGACATCATAGAGTCACTATACATTATATTTATGTAGACGTGCCTGATAACAATATGTAAAACAGGTGCAATACTGCTCCGTTGAATATTAAGGGCCTACATCAATATTATCGTCGACATGTACATATTAACACAGCTAGTAGGTATAGAAAATTAAGAATTAGGGATATTTTTTTGTTTACTCAAAATCTACTAATTTTATTTTAATTCTGATTTACGTGTTTCTATATATAATAGTTAATTATGTTTTGAAAGTTATTTCATTAGTTAATACGCGATAATAGACCGACAAATGAAAAAATAAAAAATGAGAGAGGTTGTTTCGCTAAGATTTTCTATCGAGAAAACTTTTTCAATCGCGTTTCTGAGTTTATGCGATCCTAGATCATATATTGAAAAAACATATACTTAAAAATTAGAGCTCTAGCCATTCAATCTAAAGAAACAATGAAAACTTCGTACGTAGAAAAATGCACGAAGCTATTTTGGTATCCTCTTAAACTTTATATAACATTTCTAATAAATTTTACAAATACGACGTGTGAACGTAGTACGCGACTAAGTGATTAATAAGTGATTAATAAGACTCTACATCATTACCTACATTTTAAAAGAAAACAACTGAATGCTTTAAAATATTTTTTTATATACTCGTATAGTATATCTTTTTCTTAAGAGGATACCAAAATAGCTTCGTGCATTTTTCTACGTACGAAGTTTTAATTTTTTCTTTAGATTGAATGGCTAGAGCTCTAATTTTTAAGTATATGTTTTTTCAATATATAATCTAGGATCGCATAAACTCAGAAACGCGATTGAAAAAAGTTTTCTCGATAGAAAATCATAGCGAAACAACCTCTCTTATTTTTTATTTTTTTCATTTGTCGGTCTATTGTCGCGTATTAACAAATGAAATAACTTTCAAAACATAAGTAACTATTATATATAGAAACACGTAAACCGGAATTAAAATATATTTAGTAGATTTTGAGTAAACAAAAAAAATATCCCTAATTCTTCATTTTCTATACCTACTAGCTGTGTTAATAGGTACATGTCGACGATAATACTGATGTAGGCCCTTAACAAAAAGGTATAGTTCTAAATGGGAATCCAACCCTCGTGTTGATTTCAATATCACTGCCAGTACGAATACTAATCTAAAGTTATTCTCTTACGTTCGTAGTTAAAATAACATCCACAATGAAACTGTTGAAGACGAGATTTACTATAGAGCAATTTATAGTTTGGAGACACAATATTGTTTTATACTCTACTAATACAATACAGAATTTATTAATTAATTATTAGTCGTTACTTAATATTAATTACAGATCATTAGATTTAATTTAAAAAAATAACCTTCATAGTAAATAGTTTTGACAATATCAAGGTTGTGCCAATTAATGGGTTGAATTGATGCTCAGTCGTGAGTGAAACTGACTGAAGAGCTTAAATGAGGGAATTAACGTAGCATTTTTTATTTCTACAGCTATGTATTTAACAAGAATATTAAGTGGTTAATTTAGTAGGTAGTTTTATACTTAAATTTTTTAAGTTTAAACTAAGCTGGATGATGTTCTGTATTAACATAATATTGCAACGAATATGTGACAGAATTATATCTTTATGTTTACTTATTATAAAACATAGTCGTTACATTTGTACGCATGTCCCTATGTGAGCTTATATCTTCTAAACTACACAACGGATTTTGATGCGGTTTTCTTTAATAGACAAAACGGTTAGATAAAAAGGTTTTTTGTTAATTTGTTAAGATTTCGTGTATGTAGAGAGAGGATGGGCTCAATAAATATAAACGCGGATGAAACCGCGGGCATTAGCTAGTACTCTATGGAACTATTTCTCAATAACTTGTCTAAACTACACGTAAAACACTCGATCTTTCATACATAGAATAGATAGGTTTGACGAGCCTCGTGGTTGAGTGGTTTATGTAACGGACAGCGGATCAAGAGGTCGTGGGTTCGATTCCCGCTCGGGACAATCATTTGTGTGTTTTTTCTAATTTTCATACAAATGTTTGTACTGCGTCTGGGTGTTTCTATGTATTATAAGTATGTATTTACAAAAGAAAAGTAGTTTGAGTATTATATCCATTTTCTGGTACCCATAACACAAGCAAATATAAGCTTAACTTGGGACCAGGGGACGTTGTGTGATATGTCCATGAATATTTAATATTTATTTATTTATTAATTTAATGAGTAAAATTATTTGTAAAAGTATCAAGATATCACTGACAAGCCATCTATATTGAAGCAAAGACGTAATTAACTATGAAGTTATTTTATAGCAATTCTTTTTACAGTTTTTGTGTTTTGTTTTTCAGCCTTCGGAGTCACCATTTTTTATTTAACGTGAAATTTGTTAATCGTCAAGCACTACCGATGTTACTAAGGTTTTGTTACCAAGGCTATGTTGTTTATTAAATATTGTATATACAATTTCATAGTACCTCATTTCTAAGGAGAAGTTATTCTCTCAATGTCAAATTCTATTGTGTTATAATGGTACCTATTATGTTATTGTAAGTAAATAGTTAATGTCCGTGATATGTTTGGGAACTATCTACGTTTAACTATGCAAATGTTATCGATGTTATGGATGTGGCCAAAATATATTCTTAATGTAGCAATATTCTAGCGCTTATGTATAATGCTTATTCAGTACGGACAGTCTCTAAGACAAAGTCAGGCTAGAAATCAAAACCTCGCTACGTTAAATATTCCATGAGCAACTGACAGATAAATGAGCGTTTTTTTTTTTTACGTGGGGAATGCATTTACGCACATTGTGTGGGACTCCCGGGCCATAAACGGACCCGGACTACCCACTAAACTCCACGGTATTCTTCCTCGACCCTTGACCGGGCCATGGTAGTCACTCAGGTATTACCATGACCAGATAAATGAGCGTAGGTAAACTATATAAAATTACTAGCGGTTGTCTTACACGTGTATAATTATAATATTACTATCATAAATTAATAAAAATTTAATTAAGAGCCATTAAAATATATTTTCTTGTTTTAGTTTCTAAGTAGATTTTTTATTTTAACATAGGTAGATAGATGATTTTATTATAAAAGAATTTATCGACTTATTAGGTACTACATGTAATTAGTCAATAATTTTTTGTCGATAAGTCCCCCCTGTCAAGTTGAGCCCCATAATCGTGAGCACCCCTTTGCCGGGTCCTAGTAAAGCTCAGGGCTTCACACCATGGCCCGGTTTTGGGAGAGTAACCACACCATAGGGTTACTGGGTAGTCCAGCGCCGACGGTAGTCCCACATGAAGACCGAAATACAATCCCCATGTATAAAAACTAATCACGTGTTTTTAATTGCATCATAAATATATTAATATCCTATTTGTTTTTTTAGAGGCATACACGCTATAAAATATGTTATGTACTGGCAGGTATGTGTGATATTTGTATATAATTAACATATACATACAATCACATAAGCAAGCCAACTGAAGCCATTTTTTATATAAAATCTCACATATTGTACTGAGACTACAATGGAGCTGAATTAATTTTACTACCATTTTTTAAGTACATAACTCATATAAAATATTTAATTAGTTTTAGTTAAAAATAACGTTGTTAACTTAGTAATAAAGAAATTGTTCTTCTCTGCCCTCTCCAGCTCATCGGCATCCCACTGGTGAGCATAGGTCTCCTCCAATTCGGAAGAATGTCGTCTACTGGTCTACTATGACGCGCTGACCCAGCGTCTCCGCATAAGGTTTGGTTTCCAGATTTTCGTCTCTTACAATTTAGTACAAGTTACAGTTCAGGGCAACTCCAAGCTAGTTTTCAGGGAAAAAACAAGGTGGTAATACTTGTATTTTTAATCCGTCACTATGTGGACATGTTATTCTTACCACGTATTTACCCGAAAAATGGGGTAAAAATCTCAATTTTAACACAAGAAAATCTTTTACTTTTTATCCAACTTAAGTCCTTATTTAAGTTTAGTTCGTTTACGTAAAATAAAATAAAATAAATATTTAAGGGGGGCCCCTTAAATATTTATTTTATTTTATTTTTAGTATTTGTTGTTATAGCGGCAATAGAAATACATCATCTGTGAAAATTTCAACTGTCTAGCTATCACCGTTCTTGAGATACAGCCTGGTGACAGACGGACGGACGGACGGACGGACAGCGAAGTCTCAGTAATAGGGTCCCGTTTTTACCCTTCGGGTACGGAACCCTAAAAAAAGACATCCTCATGAACCACTCTATTAAAATAACCGTATCATAATCTGTGGCGAAGTTTTAAAGACATAATCTGACGGACATACATACAAAAATAACGACTTTGTTTTAAATGAAGTAAAGATTACGACAAAAATTTAAGTATGTAATACATTCTGGTGCTTATAGTTTACATAGTATTTAGGGATTCCCAAACTACAATTTAATTCCAAAAACTCTTAAGTACTTGTTAACATGACAAAAACTATTTATAATGTGTACAAACACCTATAATAAATTGTAAGTAGTATCGTCAACGCAAGAAGCATTGGCGCGCATATCAATGTGATCGGCCATGTTTGTAGAGTTACCAGTGTTGCTACATTTAAATTTACGTAATATTTATGGGAATTCTCTAACACATGTGTGTTTGAAAATAAAACGTAAATATTTACCATGTACCTATCTAATTAGCAATGATATATTGCAACACAGTCCTAACTGTAACCATGGTGATTGAAAAGTACAAGAAACGTCGGGATTTTACTAAGTCGGGTTAGTCTATCTATACTAATATTATAAAGCGAAAGAGTTTGTTTGTTTGTTTGATTGATTGTTTGTTTGTTTGTTTAAACGCGGTAATCTCAGGAACCGCTGGTCCGATTTGAATAATTCTTTCAGTGTTGGATAGTACATTTATCGAGGAAGGCTATAGGCTATATAACATCACGCTGCAACGAATAGAAGCGAAGCATCAGTGTAAAATGTTGCAAGAAACGGGGAAAAAAGTCACGCGCGCGAGCTTTAAATGAAAACGCTGCCTTATCCATGTGAGTTACAACAAAGTGATGTATGGAGAAATTGTTTGTTACCTATAGATCTTTAAAAAAGTCCGCGAGGCCATATGTCTATCTTTTAAGGAAAACCCGCTGTACCCATAAGAACGTCAACAAAATTATCAAATTCAATAGGATGTTTTCAAAAGCTATTTATGTGTATATAGTAAAATTTTTTCATCAAATTAAATACCTTAGTTAGCTTACGCATTTAATATAGATAATAACTGCTCTTTACAGCATGCAATTTAAATGAATATCTTCGGAGATATGACGAAAAAAGAATTACGCGTGATAAAATAAAGTTAAACTGTTCGCTGAGCAACGAGAACGTTTCCCCGGTCATCTATCTATACTCCATTGTTTCGATGTATGGTTGAATGTATGAATGTAAGGATGTTTGTTGTTCTTTCACGTAAAGACGGATGGATTTTCGTGAAACTTTGCAATAATATAGCTTACATATCAGATTAACACATATGCAATAATTTATAAAGATACCACGTGTCACGGCGTCTTAGTGTGTGTAAAAGTCAGTATTGTACAGGTTGTTACGCTGCTCAATCCCCGACGGATCAGTATTGAGTTGGTCTTTATAGGCGCCGGCGTCATCGTCGGCATATGGTCGTTACGCTGCTCAAATCCCGACGTATTGGTGCTGAGTTGGTTTTTATAGGCGTCGGCGTCGGCTTCGCCGACGCCTCCGTCGTATGGTCGTTACGCTGCTCAAATCCCGACGTATTGGTGCTGAGTTGGTTTTTATAGGCGTTGGCATCTACAGCGACGCAGGCGACGACGTTGGCGACAGCGTCGGCTTCGGCGTCGTCGTCGGCGCCGGCTTCGCCGACGCCTCCGTCGTATGGTCGTTACGCTGCTCAAATTCCGACTTATCGATGCTGAGTTGGTTTATATAGGTGTTGGCATCGGCGTCGGCGTCGGCGTATGGTCGTTACGCTGCTCAAATCCCGACGTATTGGTGCTGAGTTGGTTTTTATAGGCGTTGGCATCTACAGCGACGCAGGCGACGACGTCGGCGTCGGCGTCGGCGTCGGCGGCGGCTTCGGCGTCGTCGTCGGCGTCGGCTTCGGCGTCAGCGTCGTCGTCGGCGTCGGCTTCGGCGTCGGCGTCGTCGTCGGCATCGGCTTCGGCGTCGGCGTCGTCGTCGGCATCGGCTTCGGCGTCGGCGTATGGACGTTACGTTGCTCAAACCCTGACGTATCGGTGCTGAGTTAGTTTTATAGGTGTTGGCATCGACAGTGGCGTCGGCGTCGGCGTCGGCGTATGGTCAATAGGCTCAAAAACTGCTAGACCGTTTTTTAAAATTCATTCACCATTTGAAAGCTACATTATCTGCGCTTAAAATAGGCTAGATTTTATTTTGGAAAAATTAGAGTTCCGTAAAATATTTGGATTTTTCTGAAAAAAATCAACTAAAAGAGTTAACTATTTTGCTTACGCTGCTTAAACTTTAAAAGATAAAGATAGAACAACAAAATATTCTAATTTTTCATTTATTTATGAGATTTATTTATTTCAAACCAACAGCTTCTCAATCAATATGAATAAAAAAGAAATATTCATCAGCAAGCGAATTATATGTCCTCACGGATAAAAAAATAAGAGCCATGTTTATGGTATTATAAGGGTGGGTGTTTACTATGTATTATAAGTATGTATTTACAAAAGAAAAGTAAATTATGTATTCTATCCGTATTCTGGTACCCATAACACAAGCATATAAAGCTTACCTTGGGACTATAGGACATTGTGTGGAAAATTCTTATTTATATACGCTTTAATATAATGAAGTATTTTTATTTATTCATTTTGGACCATGCCAAATTTCAAGTCTCTAGGATAGTGGGAAGTAACCTGTAAATTTTGATTCCCTAGCGAAAGTGGAAAATACTCAAAAATGGCGAACTACGGTTATATCTTCTGAATGCGTAGATCTAAATTATTGATTGTATCTTTTGCAGCAAGGGACCGCATAGAAACAAACATTTGGTATAAGTTTCAAATTAACAACTTCAGCCGTGGCTGAGTAAAAAAAAGATTAACGAGTGGATAGACAGACAGACGGACACCGTATTGAGAGTATAAGGGTTTGTACAAAGACCTAAAAAGGCATGATGAAGCTCTGAGATATCATTTACTAAAATGACATTGGGCCATGTGTGTAACACACATGGCCCAATGTCATTTTAGTAAATGTTCATTAAATTTTTCGTTTCTTAATTCCACGCGTACGAAGTCGCGGGCACTGCTAGTACAAATATTATAAAGCTGGAGAGTTTGTTTGTTTGTTTGAACGCGCTAATCTCAGGAACCACTGGTTCGATTAGAAAAATTCTTTCAGTGCTAGATAGTAAATTTATCGAGGAAGGCTATAGGCTATATAACATCACGCTGTGACCAATAGGAACGAAGCAATAGTGAAAAATGTTGCAAAAACGGGAAAAAAAATTCTATATTCGACGGGTCCCGACTCGCGGGCAACATCTAGTATTATTTTAAAGAGGTGTGGTGAGTGTGGTGACGGATTAAGAATACAAATGTCAGCACCACATTTCCTCTCTATGGTGCCGTAAGAGTCAACTAAGGGATTATACAGATAATCTTCTCTGTTAGAGACAGAAAACTTGAAAATAACCCTTTGCCAAACACACCTCGGTATAGTAGACCACAAAATCTCCTGAAGTGGAGTAACCCTGGGTCCAACAGTGGGACGTTAATGGGCAGAAGAGAGAGATGTAGGAGTTAAACTTCGAAAGTAATGGCCCGATCCTAAAACTTATTTTACTAATATTAAGCTACAGTCTCTATGAGTCAAGACTATTCAATGAAAATTTGAGTTTATGTCAAAGTAATCAAGAGCTAAAAAAAGTAACAAATTTTAGCAACATTAGTTCCGGCCAAGAAGAGTGAATGTAATCTTATGCTAAGATTTCTAAAATTAAGTACAGTACCTTTATTTCGTTTTGTAATTGATTCACATAAATTCAAACAATGAAACTTAATCGTAAATAAGCTGAAACTGCAAAAGACAATACCAGTATAACATATTCGATCCAAGTTTTGTAATGTCGCAATTCTACGAAAAACCTACCCATACAATACATACATATAATATACATTATACTTTCCATGTACAATTGGACACCTGCGTCCATACACTCTGACGTCATTTTGTTATTGTGATTTTTGCCGTGTTATAATCGTGTTATAGACACAAAATTATTTTCTATAGGTTAATGTTGAGTAATAATTTTGAGTCTAAATTATTTATTAACATTAATTTTACTTATAGAATAAATCTAATATCTAAATTTTAGGCGGTAATATAGAACACGAAAACCTTTTTTAACAAAAGGTAAGGTTAAATAAAACTACTTTTTTACGGATTTAGACACGTGTAACCCTGTAATAACTGATCGTAAAGGATATTTTACAGCTCAGTCTCACCCGTGGCCATGTAGACTTCAAAGTCTCCGAAACGTCGGCCCAAAATTTAAAACAAATACACGCGTCTAAATCCGTAAAAAGTAGTTTTGTTTGGGCAAAAAAGCCGCGCAAGTTTTAGAGAAGGTAATGTTATTACTGAGACTTCGTTATACGTCCCTCCATCTGTCATCTAAACTGATAGCTAAAGAGCTGAATCACAATTAGTGTGTAACAAACAGTTGATACAAATAGTCATGATTGTTACTATCCTGTCCTTATTCCATTACTTAGGGCCTCGTTATTTCAGGTCGATATGACGAATATATAATAAAAATAACGGTACGGAACCCTTTGTGTGAGAGTATAACTCGTAAATAGGTACTTGACCGGTTTTTTGACGAAAAATACATAAAAATCCGCAATTAATGGGTCCTTTGAACTTCTGAAGTCCTAAACAACATTTATGAGATGATTTAGTACTTAGTAGCGAACTTAATATACTGTGTCTCCATTTCATGCCCTAATTAATGCATAATAATAGGTAAAATGCACCAAATTTCAGTATTTTAAGAAATTTTATACTTGACCACGTGAGTTTCGGTTTTGGCCGAAACTGAAGCCGTGTCCGAACATTCGGTTTCGGTTTCGTCCAGGAAACCAGTTTCCTTCGGACACTAATACTTATTAATTAAAACGTTAACGTTTATATAATTAATAACATATCATCAACATCATGTTATGACTGCTTTATACGATGTTACTCCTTTACTAGACACATAATATTTTAGTACTGTCATAAACAAATCAGAATATTGATATATTGTTGTGTATGATACGGAAGTTATGCTATGTCAGTGACATCATACGAGCGGAATTTGGATTCAATTAAGTAGCCAGGAAAAGTAAGCAATATATATTAGCTTAATTTGGGACCAGATGATACCTATAATGAAACTTTTACCTTTGGATGTTAAATTATTAACTGAATTTTCCTTTAATGTAATAATTCAAATAAGAATTTAGAAAATCGACAAGCACTTGACGGAGAAATCGTTAAACATACATAGAAAAAATACACAACTGAACATAAATATAATATAACCTCTTCCTTTTATAAAGTCAGTTAAAAACAAAACGCTGCTAATTTACATATTCTTCAATTCATTGGTTTTTCCTTGACGATTATAAAAAGCGTCTAAGATATACAATTATGGATTTTCCAAATTATTTTATTTATCATCAACATAATTAAGATTTCATCACCTGATAATTAATATCCTATACCTACTAGCTGTGTGCCCGCGACTTGGTGCGCTAGAACAAAGTCGTTATTTTTATATGTATGTCCCTATCTGAGCTTATATCTTGAAAACAACGCAACGGATTTCTATGCGGTTATTTTAATAGATAGAGTGAAAAGACCTTAACAAATTTGTTAAAATTTGTTAGAGTGGTTCAACAGGATAGTTTTGTTTTGTATAATTATGCAAAACAAAACCATCCTGTTGAACCACTCTAACAAAATTTAACAAATTTGTTAAGGTCTTTTTATTTTCTAAATGCCACGCGTACGAACTAGAAGGCAACGGCTATACAAACCCTATATTTAAGCCACTCTATCTAATAAAAACCACATCAATATCCGTTACATAGTTTTGAAGATTTATGCTCACATAGGAACATACAAAAAACCGACTTTGTTTCATAATAAGATACGTACATTGATTTATTTATATTATTAAAACTAGCTGTTGTCTACGACTCCGTGTGCGTTAAATTTTAAAAAAATCCCCATTTTTGCAACACTTTTTACTGCAGGAGTAAAAAGTGTTGCTAAAACGGGGATTTTTTTTTAATTCCACACATATTCGCTCTTATTGGTCACAGCGTGATGTTAGATAGCCTATAGCCTTCCTCAATTAATGTACTATGCAACACTGACAGAATTTTATTAGATAGTCTAATTAGCGAGGAAGGCTAATGGCTATATAACATCACGCTGCGACTAAAAGGAGAGAAGCATTAGTGAAAACTGTTTCCTAAACGGGGAAAATATTCTAAATTCCACGCGTACAAAGTCGCAGACAACAGCTAGTAATGTAATGTAATTTTGTTTAGCAATATTAATATAAGCATGTTTGTTTTTTTAATAAAGTTTTACAATGTCTAAACTTCTATTTTTTTATTGTTTTTTCTCAAAGTTGAATGAAGAGGGTTCATTTTGCTGAGTAAATGAAGTGTCAATGTAAATCTGTGTGGCAATTCTGTGACGCACAAAAATGGCCTTTTTAAACTCAATTGAAAAAGTTTTACAAACTTATGACGTACAATTTACTTCAAGTCAGGCTGGTTTTGAAAAGATAATTTCAGCTTTCTTAAATATAAATTTTAGCGCGAGACGCTTATATTTCTATACGATTTTACTAGCCTCACTTGTATCCGTGTAAGTAATTGAATCTTGGAACTCAAGTTATCATCACTCAATACATTATAAACTCATTAAAACCAATGATAATTTAATAGTGTTTATCCTATTATCTTAATTGTGATCTACAAAAACCAAATTTATAGGTTTTCAAGTGTCTAGAACCAGAGAAAGGTCATAGGATACTTACGAGTATAACGTGAATAATCTACTTAGTCCAAAAACTAAAAAAACACGCTTGAAATACCTGATTTTTTTTTAAATTATTGCATTGTCGTTGGTCCGTCCGTTTCCGTACCAAACAAGTAAAACGGGAACCTATTGCCGAGTCTTCGCTGTCCGTCCGTCTATCAGTCCGTCTGTCCGTCTGTCACCAGGTTGTATCTCTAGACCGTTCTCAAGATACAGCTGATAATTAAAGAGTAAAAAATTTCACAGTTTATGTATATCAGTTAATGCTACAATAACAAACACACATCATCATCATTCTCTTGACCTAATCCCGTTATTTTTGAGTCGGTATGATAAACATATTTACGAAACCTAAGTGTATAAGTCCAACTCGTACTTGACCTGTTTTTTTTAGAATAGTCGTAAACATTTCAAAATTTCTAATTAATATTGATTTATATTGGTACCAATCTACGTGCAAACTAAACTAAACTAAAAAATTAAAACAGCTATGGTATATTTTGATTAATTGGCTATTTCTCGAACCGAACGATTTTAATTAATATAAATGTACATCACATTTATATTAATTAAAATCGTTAGTCTATAGGTTTTAGAGCTTGTACACAAAACTGCGATGCGACGTCGCCTCGTAAAAATCTGCGAGCTCGCATGACGCGTCGCAAGAACTTGCGAATTGATTCGCATCGCGCATGCTTGCGATGTTGAACCTGAATGAATCCAAAATTTTCTTTGTTTCATTTTCCTGTATCTCCTAGCAATAACAAAAGTGCACACCTCTTTTTACAATCCATGTCATGATCTAGTTTTCAATTTAAAATATGTTTAGTATGGTTGACGGTCGTCGAAGGAATGGTCACCCTGAGAGAAGTCTTCCCGCACGAAATCGCATCGCAGCAATTCGTGTCGTAATTTTCTGCCTTGCGAATTCTCATCGCAGTTTTGTGTGCGAATGATGTTATTGACATGATTGTGTTAATTTTTAGTTGTTTTAAATTTTTTGTCAAGTTATAATTAGTTGTGTACGTAGAATTGGTACTATTGACTTATTATGAATATTGATTTATATTCAATCAAAATTATATTCAATCCAGACATTGTATTTAAGTTCGATACGGTATAATATTAAATTCTAATAATTGTATGACCTGTTTATTTTTAAACATAATCTTTTGTACGCCTGTAATGGCCAAACATGCTGGAGCTCAATATTTATTTGTTTACCACCAATATTTTGTACCTATTACATTATAACCCATGTTTACACAAATAAAGAAATTTTGAATTCGAATTTATTAATTAATATTGGCTTTTCCACTAAAGGCAATATACGTCAAATTACATAGAAGGCTGGTAAACAAATTACTTTAAACAGTAGGTATATGTGTAAATTACGTACTTAGTAATTTATATGTTTATAACATCGCTGTGATTTCCCCCGGGGTGTGTTGCATAAGACTAACGATACCAATCAGACGATATATATGCCTGTACTCTCTGTAGACTAGAGGTATTAACGGAATTCTAAATATAAGTGAACCTATAACGATATTGACTTAAATATGTATGATAAAAAACCGACATTATGAAGTTAGTTATAAACCTACAACGAGGAATAAACAAACAAATGTTTATATACGTGCATTTTTATTTTCGTAACTTATATTTATTCTATGAACAATTAAAAAAGACGTAAAGTTTGTTATTGTATATATGTACTCGTATCTAGACTACTAATAATGAAAAGTTTGTAATTTGTATGTACGAGGTAATCTCCTAATGATCCTAAAACTATTTTGACTAAAAGGAAGCTAAGCTATATGCTATACACGGCGGAGGTAAATGGAAACGCTGAAAGAGGATGTCCGAGGAAAACATACTCCGATTTCATTTCCCATATCCTCCAAAAGGGTAAAGTGCACAGCACTTATAACCGTCGGGCATGCAAGACCAGATATATGAATGTAAGTGAAGCCAAGAAAGTATGTTTGGATCGTAACGTTGCATAATAGGCTCTGAAAAATAAAGGTGTGGTTTCATGATGATGATGAAGCTACAGTCTCCGAAAGAGCAGTCTATTATTATGTCGATATGTAGTGATTGATAATTCCAGGCGTACAATGTCGCGGTCACAGGTAGTCAGTCTAAATATGACACAGTATTTCTACTTCATTAAGTATTATGCCTATGTGTACAGGAAAGGTAGAACACCTGAGCTCCATTATACTGATTAAACAGAACTTGGATTAAACATGGCGATGTCATATATTGACCTACATCAGATTATTGTTGTGAATGGTTTATATCAATGTAATCACACTAGCACACTCTACTCTGCGTAGGATTAGTGGCGATCTATTACTTATTTATAAATTATAACTAACACAAAAGTTTGTCTTCTGTATTTGATATAAAACAAAGTCGTTATTTTTGTGTATACGTCTCTATTTGAGCTTATATCTTCTAAACTACGCAACGGATTTTGATGCGGTTTTATTTATTAGATAGAGTGGTTCAAGAGGATGTTTGACTTTTAAATACCACGCGTACGAAGTTGCGGGCAACAGCTAGTTTAGAATAAAAGTGTTGGTCAAAGGTGCTAAGAAATGTTAAAGAGTGGAAAGATAAACAAAATTGAAAGATCTTTGTGGCTATTCTAACAGAAGTTTTAAATGTCTTTCTAAAAATTTCCAGACTGTGAACCCAGATCATCCGATTGTCCGTGTGGTGACGGACTAAGAATACAAGTGTCACCACCCCTTTTCTTTCCTAGGGTGCAGTAAAAGGCTGCTAAGGCATATTGTACACAGTTAACATCCTCTGTGAGAGACGGAAAACTCGAAAATAAACCCTGTGCCAACACGCCTGGTCAGCGCGGCACAGTAGACCATAATCCCTCCCAAAGTGGAGGGGGCCCGTGCCCAACAGTGGGACGTTAAATGGGCTGGAGAGGAGAGAGAGAGAACCCAGATCATGGGATAAGGGCAAAAAGCCAACATATTTATCAAAGCCTTTTTCTTTATATGTAGTAAATTATGTGTCAATTTTAAATGAATAACTTCACTGGAAGTTATTGAAATATTGATTTTAACATCACAGGCATCCAAGAAAAATATTTAACATTTTTATATGTTATGAACCACTTCATAATGTAACAAAAATATAACACTTATATTATTTTTTTTTATTTTGATCTTATCATTAAGTATATTATATCAGTATTTAATAATACCCCTAGTGTCTCTACTCTATGCTTCACTGGGCATATCATTTCTCCCGACGCACGACAGACTGCAACACATAACTATTGCTTAAACCCTCCACACATCGTTTTCTACTTTCTTTCCAAGCTTTCCTGTAGAGGGCGTTCTTGTTTACGTAATGGAGCGAGACAAGTCAGGTGGGTAATTTAGTATGTAATAAATATCAGGTAAGTTAGCTATGAGCAGGAAAGTGGAAGTTGTTAATTATACAGGATGTTTTCAGCAAGTGATGCTATAGGAACCAGAAGTGAATTATGACACAGATATTAATGATGTACCTTTTAGCTTTGACTATAGTTTATACATCAAATTAACTTGTTGGTTATTTGTCTATATGTTATTCTGAATATTCTGTGATGTATCTTCTATTAAAAAAACAGAAAGAAAGAAAGAAAATGAGTGACTTGCTGGATGTGCCTGTTTCAACGCGCAGACGAAATTTCTTTTATAGTATAAACTAGCTGTTATACTACATTAAAATTAAGAACATACGGAGAAGTAAAGCAGATTAATTACACTCAAATATCCAACGAACTAAAAGAACAAAAATTTAAAGAAATTTATGATATGTCGGATCCGAACAACATGGTGGACTTCTTAACCGAGTAATAATGAACAACACAAAAATAACGAAGATTGCAAATCGTAAAAGAATCCTGAAACTCTGGATTACACCAGGCCTCATCAGATGTATGAAGCATCGAAATAATTTACACAAAAAATTGAAACGAAATCCGAATGATGTAATACTCCAGCTTTCTTATAAACGACTAGCAGTGCCCGCGACTTCGTACGCGTGGAATTAAGAAACGAAAAATTTAATGAACATTTACTAAAATGACATTGGGCCATGTGTGTTACACACATGGCCCAATGTCATTTTAGTAAATGATATCTCAGAGCTTCATCATGCCTTTTTAGGTCTTTGTACAAACCCTTATACTCTCAATACGGTGTCCGTCTGTCTGTCTATCCACTCGTTAATCTTTTTTTTACTCAGCCACGGCTGAAGTTGTTAATTTGAAACTTATACCAAATGTTTGTTTCTATGCGGTCCCTTGCTGCAAAAGATACAATCAATAATTTAGATCTACGCATTCAGAAGATATAACCGTAGTTCGCCATTTTTGAGTATTTTCCACTTTCGCTAGGGAATCAAAATTTACAGGTTACTTCCCACTATCCTAGAGACTTGAAATTTGGCATGGTCCAAAATGAATAAATAAAAATACTTCATTATATTAAAGCGTATATAAATAAGAATTTTCCACACAATGTCCTATAGTCCCAAGGTAAGCTTTATATGCTTGTGTTATGGGTACCAGAATACGGATAGAATACATAATTTACTTTTCTTTTGTAAATACATACTTATAATACATAGTAAACACCCACCCTTATAATACCATAAACATGGCTCTTATTTTTTTATCCGTGAGGACATATAATTCGCTTGCTGATGAATATTTCTTTTTTATTCATATTGATTGAGAAGCTGTTGGTTTGAAATAAATAAATCTCATAAATAAATGAAAAATTAGAATATTTTGTTGTTCTATCTTTATCTTTTAAAGTTTAAGCAGCGTAAGCAAAATAGTTAACTCTTTTAGTTGATTTTTTTCAGAAAAATCCAAATATTTTACGGAACTCTAATTTTTCCAAAATAAAATCTAGCCTATTTTAAGCGCAGATAATGTAGCTTTCAAATGGTGAATAAATTTTAAAAAACGGTCTAGCAGTTTTTGAGCCTATTGACCATACGCCGACGCCGACGCCGACGCCACTGTCGATGCCAACACCTATAAAACTAACTCAGCACCGATACGTCAGGGTTTGAGCAACGTAACGTCCATACGCCGGAGGCGTCGGCGAAGCCGGCGCCGACGACGACGCCGACGCCGAAGCCGATGCCGACGACGACGCCGACGCCGAAGCCGATGCCGACGACGACGCCGACGCCGAAGCCGACGCCGACGACGACGCTGACGCCGAAGCCGACGCCGACGACGACGCCGAAGCCGCCGCCGACGCCGACGCCGACGCCGACGTCGTCGCCTGCGTCGCTGTAGATGCCAACGCCTATAAAAACCAACTCAGCACCAATACGTCGGGATTTGAGCAGCGTAACGACCATACGCCGACGCCGACGCCGATGCCAACACCTATATAAACCAACTCAGCATCGATAAGTCGGAATTTGAGCAGCGTAACGACCATACGACGGAGGCGTCGGCGAAGCCGGCGCCGACGACGACGCCGAAGCCGACGCTGTCGCCAACGTCGTCGCCTGCGTCGCTGTAGATGCCAACGCCTATAAAAACCAACTCAGCACCAATACGTCGGGATTTGAGCAGCGTAACGACCATACGACGGAGGCGTCGGCGAAGCCGACGCCGACGCCTATAAAAACCAACTCAGCACCAATACGTCGGGATTTGAGCAGCGTAACGACCATATGCCGACGATGACGCCGGCGCCTATAAAGACCAACTCAATACTGATCCGTCGGGGATTGAGCAGCGTAACAACCTGTACAATACTGACTTTTACACACACTAAGACGCCGTGACACGTGGTATCTTTATAAATTATTGCATATGTGTTAATCTGATATGTAAGCTATATTATTGCAAAGTTTCACGAAAATCCATCCGTCTTTACGTGAAAGAACAACAAACATCCTTACATTCATACATTCAACCATACATCGAAACAATGGAGTATAGATAGATGACCGGGGAAACGTTCTCGTTGCTCAGCGAACAGTTTAACTTTATTTTATCACGCGTAATTCTTTTTTCGTCATATCTCCGAAGATATTCATTTAAATTGCATGCTGTAAAGAGCAGTTATTATCTATATTAAATGCGTAAGCTAACTAAGGTATTTAATTTGATGAAAAAATTTTACTATATACACATAAATAGCTTTTGAAAACATCCTATTGATTTTGATAATTTTGTTGACGTTCTTATGGGTACAGCGGGTTTTCCTTAAAAGATAGACATATGGCCTCGCGGACTTTTTTAAAGATCTATAGGTAACAAACAATTTCTCCATACATCACTTTGTTGTAACTCACATGGATAAGGCAGCGTTTTCATTTATAGCTCGCGCGCGTGACTTTTTTCCCCGTTTCTTGCAACATTTTACACTGATGCTTCGCTTCTATTCGTTGCAGCGTGATGTTATATAGCCTATAGCCTTCCTCGATAAATGTACTATCCAACACTGAAAGAATTATTCAAATCGGACCAGCGGTTCCTGAGATTACCGCGTTTAAACAAACAAACAAACAATCAATCAAACAAACAAACAAACTCTTTCGCTTTATAATATTAGTATAGATATAGGAATTTTTTCAACACAATTCTTAAAAAACTCAAACGCGAGTATGAAAAAGCTGAGCTGAACAATGCATCTCATAACAATAAGAAATTATGGCAAACAATTAACAAAATTACGAACCGAACCACAAAAAAAGACGATCCTTCCGCGTTACTCACCTTAGAGTCCACTCCAACTAGAGCAGTAGAAGCAGCAAACGCGTACTTTACTAATATAGGTGCTAAACTGGCGAGCCAAATACAACCATCTCCGTATCATAGTATGCGTCCGACTTGTACTCCGTCGGACTCTATGGTATTGTTGTCCACTGACGAGGGGGAGGTGAACCAAATAATAAATTCCCTGAAGAGTAGTGCAACTGTCGGTTGGGACAACATATCTGTTGATATGATTAAACGGAACAGAAGTATCCTGGTTCAGCCACTCACTCATATATTTAACACCTGTTTTGCTACTGGGATATTTCCTCAGGCGTTTAAAAAAACAGTAATACAACCTGTCCACAAGAGTGGGAGCAGAGACCTTATCACTAATTACAGACCCATTGCTATCTTGCCCTCCCTATCAAAAATATTGGAACGAATTATGAACTCTCGTCTTAAGAATTACCTTATAAAAAAAGACACGATATCACCCTCTCAGTATGGGTTCCGCTCTGGCCGTTCAACTTCGGACGCAGTTCATGACCTTTCCGACAAGATAGTAAGAAACCTAGATCAGGGTCGGAAGGTTTTGGGCGTCTTCCTAGACCTAGCAAAGGCCTTTGATACCATCTCTGCTTCCATCCTTGTGGAGAAGTAGGAGCGCATTGGCGTAAGGGGAACTCAACTCAAACTGTTCACTAACTACCTCCACGGTCGTACGCAGTGCGTTAAGGTGAATAATCACAATAATAAAGAGCTACCTGTCAAGCATGGTATTCCACAAGGGAGTGTGATCTCACCTACTCTATTCCTTGTTTACATTAACGACCTGTGTGCGATAAAATTATTCAATGGTAGTATATACTCGTTCGCAGATGACACTGCCCTACTGTTTTGTTCAGAATCCTGGGATGGTGTCTACGAGCGTGCACAACAGGGTCTTAACACTATTGTCAACTGGCTCCGACACCATTTTCTTACTTTGAACATAGACAAAACAAAATTCATACCCTTTTCGTCCCGCAGTGCCATCCACACCTCCACACTGTCTATAAAAGTACACACATGTGATAGCCCACAGAACCCCGTATGCACATGTACGCCGTTACAACAAGTTTCTGAAGTCAAATACTAGATTCTGCCTTGGGCTTCCATCAGCATATTGACTCACTCACGGCCAGACTCCGCAAGCTTATCTATATTTTTAAAAACCTAAGACATGTAGCGGATGAAAGCCTAAGGCGGATGGTTTACTTCAGTCTTTGCCAGTCACTAATAACGTACTGCATTACTTCCTGGGGAGGAGCACATAAATCAACATTAATAAAAGTGGAGAGGGCTCAGCGTGCAATACTAAAGGTCTCATATTTCCTGCCCTATCGTTTCCCTACTACCCAGCTTTACGATAAATGCAAAGTGTTGACAATACGCCAGCTCTATATACTCCATATCGTCTTAAAACAACATTCATTGCTAACCTTCAATTCAAAAGTAAATTTATCTAAAAGACGCTTTAACCCAGTAACCCCTACTAATATTAATTTTCATACATTCCTAACTAACCGCTTCTTCTGCTTTCTTGGCTATTTTCTGTATAATAAAATCAATCTAACTCAATCTATATGTTTTCTAACAAAAAAACAATGTAAAATAAAAACACGCGAATATTTGTTGACCTTGACCTACGAAACAACTGAAGATCTCCTAACTGTACCACGTTAAGAGGATACCGAAATTCTTCGTGCATTTTTCTACGTACGAGGTTTTCATTGTTTCTTTGGATTGAATGGCTGGAGCTCTGGTTTTTGAGTGTATGTTTTTTCAATGTATGATCTAGGATCGCATGGGCTCAGAAGCGCGATTGAAAAAGTTTTCTCGATATAAAACCTTAGCGAAACAACCTCTGTAATTTTTTATTTTTTTTCATCTGTCGGTCTATTATCGCGTATAAACTAATGAAATAACTTTAAAGACATAAGTGACTGTTGTGTATAGAGACGCGTGAATCGGAATTGAAATGTTTGGTGGATTTTGAGTGAACAGAAGGGATAGCCCTGGTTCTTCATTCTCTATACGTACTGGCTGTGTTGATATGTACATGTCGGCGATAATATTGATGTAGGCCCTTAAAACTTTCTTATTATCTAAATAAAACCTATACTTAATCTCATTAGACGCGCATTACACACACTACACACACACATACACACTCATACACACACCCACTCACACCAACACCTACTAACTATCCCGACTGAGGGACCGAGTGGAAAGTGCCGTTTCGCAGGGGGGGGTGTTGTTGGCAGTGTCTCTCGACATTGCTAACGCTTTCAACACCCTCCCCTGGGCGACAATTGAGGAGGCCCTGAGGTACCACAAAGTTCCGTGGTACCTCAGGAGGGTCCTGGCGGACTACTTTACGGACCGGGCCATTTTCTACCCGGCCCGGGATCGTGTAGTCCGCCGGGACATGTCGTGCGGTGTTCCACAGGGGTCGGTGCTGGGCCCACTCCTGTGGAACATTGGATTTGACTGGGTCCTGCGCGGTACCAATCTTCGGGGAGTCGGCGTCATATGTTACGCCGACGATACCCTGGTCACCGCGCGGGGCCCCAATTTCCGGGATGCCGGTGTCCGCGCCACGGCGGGCACCGCGCAAGTGGTGAGCCGCATCAGGGCCCTCGGGCTAGAAGTGGCCCTAGAGAAGTCCGAGGCCCTATTCTTCCATGGGCCTCGGGCAAGGCCCCCCCGCGACTACAGCATTGTAGTGGGAGGGGCCTCCATCGCCGTCGGCTCCAGGTTGAAATACTTGGGGCTGACGCTGGACAGTCGGTGGAGGTTCGGCGAGCATTTCCGGGCGCTGGCGCCGAAGCTGGTGGCGTGCGCCGGAATGCTCGCCCGGTTGCTCCCGAACTGCGGGGGGGCCGGTAGTGTCGGCCGCCGCCTCTACGACACGGTGGTGCGCTCGAAGGCGCTCTACGGAGCGCCCATCTGGGCGGCTGCGGCTCTCAGCGCCGAGAATTCCACGCTGCTGCGGCGCGCGCAGCGTGTGATGGCGCAGAGGGCCGCACGAGCGTACCACACCGTGTCGCTGGAGGCGGCATGTGTGATTTCCGGGAGCCTCCCCTGGGACCTCGAAGCTGGGGTCCTGGCGGGGGTTCACCGAAGGAGGGCCCTGATGCGGCAAGAAGGAGTCGAGCCCGCCGCCGACGAGGTCGCTCGCTGGAGAGGCGAATTCCGCGACGACCTCTTCGGGAGGTGGGCCACAAAATTGGAAGACAGCAGGGTGAGCGCACGGCTTCTCACGGCCGTGCGCCCGGTATTGCGTCAGTGGGTCGAGGCGCCGCACAGGGTGCCGACCTACCATTTGACCCAGCTCCTCACAGGTCACGGCTGCTTTGCCAAGTACCTGTGGGAGCTGGTGGGAGTAGAGTCGGCGCCCGACTGCAAGAGCTGTGCGTCCGGAGCCGTGGACACGGCCGAGCATACGCTGGCCGTGTGCACGGCCTGGTCCGCTCAGCGCGTCAGGCTCACCGACGCAATAGGCGTGAATTTGTCGCTGCCGGCCGTCATCGCCTCGATGGCCGGCAGCAGAGAGTGTTGGGCCGCCGTCGCCTCGTTTGCGTCCGAGGTGATGGCGGCCAAGAGAGAGGCCCTGCGGGAGCGCGAACGCGCGGGCCAAACATTGCCCCCACCGCTAGGGGGCCCCCCGTGTCGGGTCGTGGTCATACCTGAGTGACTACCACGGCCCGGCAACGGGCGAGGAGGACACCGTAGGTTTAGTTGGTAGGCTGGGTCGAGAGAAATTTTACTCCCCGGGAGTCCAACACGACGTCCTTCGGCTGCCCCTGCAGTCGGGGGGTAAGTGCGTAAAAAGCATTCCTACGAAAAAAAAAAAAAAAACACCTACTAACTATGACTGCATTGTTGTTTGTTTAATCTATGTAAGAAGTGTTTAAATAATGTGCGCAACTATATTGTACTTGTCACGGGGTGCTGGCGTCCTGAAATACAGGCTCTGCCTAGTTTAGGCTCCAGCACTCCAATCTAGAGTGAACTGATGATAAAAATGAAATGTTATATATCAAAAACTTGTAATAGTGCTAAATTGTTGTTGTTAATGTGAAGTTTAGGAGATTAGTAAATTGCAATAAATTACAAAGAACAATTTCAATATAAGACATTGTGAGGATGTTAGTAAAATAAAACGAATTCTATGTTGCCTGCGACTACGTACGCGTAGAATTTAAAAACCAAACCTAAAAAAAATATATAAAAAAACCATCCTCTTGAACAAGCCTATCTATTCAAGAAAACCGCATCAAAATCGGTTACGTAGTTGTGAAGACATAAATTCACATGTGTAAATACACACAAAATAAAGATTTTTTTTTATAATAAGTAAAGATGTATTATAGAATCGAAAAAATTTCAAGAAAGTAAACTTTTATCTCCGTCCATCCTTTCGCTTTTCTCTATCCACTACTAGACATAGGTCACCCCCATTGAACGCCCAACGGCATCCAGGGGCTCCCTGCGAACCTGTTTATACCGTCGTTCCACTCTCGACCTTTAAGGGGGTGAAAACTTGAAATTTTAATTTAAATTAATTATGGACGAATGGCAAGCATCAGATCGTTACTGTTTATTACAAAAACAATTTATTTTAATTAGTTTTTCTCATTGGGTTTCTCTATCGTATAAAGTTATATATATTCATTCATTTTAATGCAAGCTAAAACCATTAGCGAATTAAACTTTATCCATCATATAAACTAGATGTTGCGTTCAACCTGGTGTTCTAATTAATAATAGGTTAAGTGGAAGCGTGATATCTCTCAGGCGCGAGAGGAACGAACATATACTGTATATCACAGCGTTACAAATTTACAATAGTACAAACTTACCCTGTTTTGTTCTTCAACAATGTCTTCACTGTGTCAAGCCCTAGCTATAGCTTCATTAACTAACTACGATAAATTGGCCAAAATAACGCAGAATGCTAATCAAACTATACTTAACTTTATGCAGGCAGACACGAACTCTTTAAGTCCTCAAAATGACCACATTTGGCGCGACTTAAGCCGTGAACTTTCACCAATCGTCTTAATGCAATTATACTATCACAATTATAGTTATCAAACAGTTCAACTCACATTAAATAGTATTAAGTATGGAGACACAAAATTCACTAGTTTTTATAATACTTTTTTGTCATACAAAAATGGCGAATACTCAACTTCGCAATGACATTTCAAGGTTTTGTTTCAATGGTAATTATCGATTCACACAACAAGGATAATTAGTTTTATCAACAATTAATTCTAGTGACAATTTTTAACTCGCGAAACAATTGCAAGGAAAACGCTTCAATCGCATTCAAATCGCGACGTAGTTTGCAAACAAGATGTGTTTTGCGACTGACAACGCGCGCTCGGTAACCGTGTCGCGCGCGCGGAAACGAGCCACGAGGACAGATGCACCGGTCAGTTCTCGACGTCATCGATAGTGACGTTATCAATAATTAGAGATGCCCGTGCGCAGACAAAATATGATAAGTTAATCGTTTGGTACATAACATCTACCCGCCTCGGCCAGGACTACCTGGCCGCTAATTCACTGGCAGTCGCGACAAGGTTGATACAGCTCTCTTCAAAATTGAACCGTCCACCCGGACCTCAGCAAAACGGGGCACTCCATCTGCTCCAAAGACGAGGTTGAGAATGCGCCCCCTGCGCCAACACAGTGGCGGTGAGTTAGCGTCCTTAACCAAAACGAGGTCACCAACATGAGGTGGATCAGTCTTGTCAGTCCACTTAACGCGCTGCTGGAGAATGTGCAAATATTCTAAATTCCAACGTTTCCAAAAGCTCTGAGTGAGTTGTTGGACCAATTCAAACCGCGAGAGACGATTAGGTCTCACATCAACAAGGGGATATTCCGGCAGGGCGTTCAGTGGCTGCCCAATCAAAAAATGGCCCGGCGTGAGGGCTTCCAAGTCGTTAGGATCTGAAGAGATCGGGCACAACGGGCGTGAATTCAAAACGGCCTCGATTTTGCAAAACACAGTTGCGAGCTCTTCAAAGGTCAATACAGACTCGCCAATTACCCGTCGCAAATGTGTCTTAGCAACCTTTACTACGCTTTCAAATATTCCTCCCCAGTGGGGACATGACACGGGACTGAACCTCCAAGTTATTCTACGTGTAGCTAGTCTAGACGCAATTTCAGTCTCGTTAGCCGACAAAAAATCATACATCGCTTTTAAATAGTTGTTTGTGCCTTTGAAGTTGGTACCGCAATCCGACCGAATCAAGGACGGTAGTCCTCGTCGTGACACGAATCTATCTAACGTCGCAACAAATGCCTCTGTCGAGAGGGCTGAGACGAGTTCCAAATGTACCGCCTTGGTGGACAGACAGACAAAGACGCACAAATAAGCCTTGACAGTTTTACTGTTCCTGAGGGTCGAGGTCTTAACAAAAAAAGGGCCTGCAAAGTCCGTACCAACTCCAGCAAAGGGCCTTATCTCAGTGACCCGATCCGAAGGTAGGTCACCCATGATAGGCTGCATGGTAGGGGCCTTGAGCCTATAGCAAGGCATACAACGAAAGACCACACTACGGATCGTCCGACGGGCCGATAAAATCCAAAATTCCCGTTGCAAAATGGCCAATAAGGCATTACAGCCGGCGTGGGAGTTCTTGATGTGACGATCAGTCACCAACATGTTCACCAAGTGGCCACTCTTTGGCAATAAGAGGGGGTGACGAGATCCATAAGGGAGGTTTGCGTTCCTAAGACGCCCTCCGACACGCAAAAGACCCTCACTATCCAAAAAAGGGTTCAGCTTACAAATGGCTCCAGACAGCTTGGATTTGCCTTTCCTCAAGATGTCAATCTCGTCTTCAAAATGTGCCTCTTGCACAGAACGAACCCAGTGAAGAAGAGCATCTTGGAGCTCTTGTGGCGATAAGAAGGCCTCCAAACATTTGTTCTGTGGATGTCTACAATTTCTCATGAAGCGCTTGATCCAAGCGGTGACACTCAACAATTTGTCCAATGAACTGTAACGATTAAGTAAGAAATCTGGGTCGAACGGACGGTCCTGCCGTTCGAGCGCAAGCGTTCGCAACCCAGGCAGTGCGACAATGTCTAAGGCCGGAGTTCGCGGCCAATTAGATTCTGATCTGGTCAACCACTCAGGTCCCCACCACAGAGAGTGCTCAACTAAAAGGGGGGCCATACATCCCCGTGACGCACAATCAGCAGGGTTGACCTCGCCAGGCACATGCCTCCAAACCAACGGGGTCTCCGATTTCTGTATCTGAGAGACACGATTTGCTACAAACACCTCTAAGGTGTGAACTGACGTCTTCAGCCAACATAGCACAATTTGACTGTCAGTCCATGCATATATCGTGGAAATGTCAATTGACGTGCACAAGGTAGACATGACGTGATTCAAAAGGCGAACAAGAAGGGCCGCCCCTGACAACTCTAACTTAGGGATTGTCAAGGCAGTTCGAAGAGGCGCGACCTTGCTCTTCGCCATGACCAACAACACTTTCACCTGACCATCTGTGGTCACGGTGCGCAAGTATACGGCTGCTGCGTACCCACGTTCCGAAGCGTCCGAGAAACCATGAAGGGACGCGGTGTGCTTCCCTGGCGGAAGCAGAGCACGGGGTAACGATATCCTATTGATGGCAGGCAATGAGGAAGCAAATAGGAGCCAGTCCTTCAAAACAGCTTCGCGAAGTGGCTCGTCCCATCCAAGACCTGCAGTCCAAAGTCTCTGCAGGAAGCATTTGGCCCAGAATATGACCGGGCATATCCAGCCATTGGGATCAAAGGTTCTCGCGACAGTCGACAGAACCAGTCGTTTCGTCCAAGTGTGATGCGAATCCAAATTGACATTAAATGTAAAGATGTCCTGGACTGGTCTGTACTGGATTCCAAGCACTGACATCATGGTAGGGTTGTCACGGTTCTCAAATAGGTGAGGATCCTGCTGGTGGTCATCCGGTAGCCCGTCCAAGAGCGCAGGTAAGTTGGAGATCCATTTACGCAACTCATATCCTGCGGAGGCTAGAATGCCAATCAACTCGTCACGCAAGAGCAGGGCCTCTCTCTCCGTGGCCGCGCCAGTGCACACATCGTCAACATATAGGTCCTCCTTCAAAATGGCGGCTGCGCGAGGAAACGACATACGCTCTCGATCCGCGAGCTCCCAAAGCGAACGTATAGCCAAAAAGGGGCTAGACCTCAGCCCGTATGTGTTCGTGTTGAGCTCGTAGACAAGCATGGGATCTTGCTGGTTTTCTCGCCACAATATCAGCTGGTATCGGCGATCATCCGGGTGAATTACCGTTTGCCTGAACATCATCTTGATGTCAGCCACAAAAACAAATTGATGACGTCGAAACCGCGTGATGACGTCACAAAGGTCCTTCAGCAATTTGGGACCAGGATGCAGACACTGGTTCAATGACACTCCTGAAGTAGTCTGCGCAGAACCATCAAATACTGTGCGTAGCTTACCACTGGATGGTTTTATTACAGCATGATGCGGAAGAAAGAAGTGCTCCGTCGAACGCCAATCCAATTTTGACACAGACATGTGTCCCAAATCCTCATACTCCCGCATGAAGTCAATATACTTCTCCTTGAGTAGTGGGTCCCTGCTCATACGGCGTTCCATCGCCAACAAACGCTTCTCTGCAATAGGCCGCGAGACGCCAAGTGGCGGACGTACGGCGAGAAATGGCAATCTTGTCATGATCCGGCCAGAACGGAGATAACTGGTGTTGGTCTTGTAGAACTGCTCACACTCTTCATGCTCCGGATCAGAGCGGGGAGCTTGTGGTGGCTCCTCCACTTCCCAGAATCTCTGCACGGCGTCAGAAAGGGCGGACCCCACCATCAAGGCCGTTCCAAGTTCGGCAGGGGGGGGAGTCCTCAATACAGGCCCCATCAGTGCGAACCCAAATATGGTCCGGAGGGCTACCAAGCCACCTGGCTGCAAAACACGATCCTTGCCGAGTAATATTTTACCCAAAACATCGGCACCAAGCAACAAATCGACCGTGCCAGGCAGGTCAAATTTAGGGTCAGCCAAATTCAAATCCGCGGTCAATTTTTCCGCATCCGCAGACAAACGAACTTGCGGGTGATTGCCCAAGATATTCTCCATCACAATGGCCGACGATTCCAACGTCGGACGTGGAGAATTTGAGGGGGAGAACTCAAACCAAACGCGGCCCTCTACCGTGGCCACGGGGGCGTTTCCGACACCCCTTATTACATCTGAATATTTTTCAATAGTCTGGCCAGTCTGCCCTACCAACCAAGACGAGGCTATGCACCCCTGTGAGCCTGTGTCCAATATCGCTCGGACTACAACCGAGGCGCCCGTCCGTCCCCAGACCCTGACATGGGCCGTAGGCAAGAGGACGGTCTCAAAAGGGGGCGGTGCATAGCGGGGGCAGACGCCAACATCCTAATGTTGGCGTGGCGGCGACTGAGCGCCGTTGTCCCGAGACGGCAAATCAAAGTGCGGGTAGTGCCTAAACTCGGCCTCCTCTCGGTGACGACTGCCACGAGCCATAGACGGCGGTTCGTAGCGCCTGGAGCGTCCGTACCGAGGGTTGCGCGTCTCCAAACGGGGACGTTCCGCCAGAGGGGGGGACGGTAGTGGTACCGGACGCGCGTCACGGTAATCGTGGTACACTACCGGAGGTGATCTCGCTTGATCACGTGGAAGCGGGGAGGGCGAGCGGGACACAAAGGTGCGGGATTGAACCCGGGGCCCGCTTTCATACCCGCCCGTGGGGCTGCGCGCCGAACCAACTCGGCGATCAACGGCAGCGCAGTTTGCGCGGCGTGGGGGTGATGAGCCGGACTCCAAGTTGCGGGACTGGTCCCGGTGTCCACTGGCATACCCGCCCGAAGGCGACCCCGCGTGGTCGCGACGGCCATTCGCGTTGGCGCACAGGATTTTCAAATGGTGCCCTCCGCAAATAGGACACGGGTGAGTGTCGGGGCAGGCGCGCTGGTAATGGTCCCCTAGGCAAGAGAAGCACCAGCCGCGGGCCTGGGCAATCCGCCTACGAGCGGCCACGTGCAGGACCGCGAAGTCTGGGCACCGCACCGTTTGGTGTCCCTGCGACTTGCAAAACCGGCAGTCCGGTGGCGCAGCTTGAGCGACAGCGAAGCGGGCGGCCGTACCTCCTCTTGGTGCAGGTTGGGCATTGCGCCGTTGGTTGGTGGGTCTGGGACGTGATGCTTCCACCGGCGTGTCGGCGACCATGACGTCACCCATGCGACACTCGTCCTCCAGGAACGTCAGGAGCTGGTCAAAGGTAGGGAGAGCAGATGCCTCATCCCTAGTGTGCCCCTGTTCAAAACGTGCCCTCAAAGACACCGGCAATCGCTTGAGCACAATACGCACTAGTAGGTAAGACCACTTGGCAACCGGCAGTCCTAAGCGGTTGAGCGAATTGGTGGCTATTAGGAGGGGGTTCAGCAGCTCGGTCCTCAACTGGGCAGCATTGCTCACGACGGGAAGGTTCAAAATCTGGTCGACGTGGGTATCTGCCAGACAGCGCTGGTTGTGATAGCGCTTGGTGAGCAACGCCCGCGCGATCCCATAGCTCCCGTCACATATTGGGAGGTGCTGTACTAAGCCCCTCGCCTCTCCATCAAGCACGGAGAGTAAATAGGCCAGTTTTTGAGACGGACCCAAATCGTCCCTCGAGTCCACAAGGCTCTCAAACAAACCAATAAACCCCATCCACGTGTCTAATCGACCATCAAAACGTGGAAGATCCAAATTGGGTAATCTAGTCAAAAGGCCCACGGGAGTCTTCAAGGGGGCCCGGTGAGCCGGTACTCCGGCGCGCGAGGCTAAAATCTCCCGCGCGCGCTGGGCGATGTCGTCGGCAAGGTCCATAATCTGGACGTAGTCCTCGTGGACTTGGTCCCGTCGCTCCTGGGGGAATGACTCCAGGGGCACATCATCCAGATGCAAGATGAAGCGCCGGTAAAGCGCCTCCACCTCCTGAAGTCGTGTAGGGCATTTCTCATGCCTGTCCAACAATGCCTCGATTCGGTTCTCCCTTTTCACCAAGGCGGCAGCTGACGTGAACCATCTCAAATGAGTCGCAATCCCGGAATATGTCTCGCGGACAACATTATACGCGGCGGTAGACATCTTCAAAGCACAAACGGCACGAAACAAACAATCTTATATTAACAAAAAAAAAACAAATATCTTTCACAAACAAACAATATTACAATAGCGAAAAACAAAATATCTTTCAATGAGACAAGCCGCTATTACTCCAAACAAATATCAAATCTTTAATATTTTAAATCAAACAAACAAACAATTCCTTGCCAATGTGCAATTAATTTAAGACTTAAATTATTTATTTTAAGGTAACCAACAAACAAACAAACGTATAAAATAAATGTTGTATTACACAAACGCACAACGCCACAATTTAACTATAACGTTGTTCAATATTAGACAATAATTAAATAATAATTTATATTAAATAATAACCTGAGCAACAACAAATACGATTAGCAATAGCACAAATAATTATCAAATCCTTTAAAATCTAATTGCCAATTCAAGTACTCAAATTAATTATTTAAAACTATACCAACAATTTAGATTAAACAAACAAACAACTAAATTAATCAAATTAAATTAATTAAATTAATTAAATCAATTTTCACAAATAATGAGGGTATAGTTTGTTCAACATGGAACATTCGAGAAACGGAGTTTAAACCACGCTCTGGGTACCAAAATATGTTGCGTTCAACCTGGTGTTCTAATTAATAATAGGTTAAGTGGAAGCGTGATATCTCTCAGGCGCGAGAGGAACGAACATATACTGTATATCACAGCGTTACAAATTTACAATAGTACAAACTTACCCTGTTTTGTTCTTCAACAATGTCTTCACTGTGTCAAGCCCTAGCTATAGCTTCATTAACTAACTACGATAAATTGGCCAAAATAACGCAGAATGCTAATCAAACTATACTTAACTTTATGCAGGCAGACACGAACTCTTTAAGTCCTCAAAATGACCACATTTGGCGCGACTTAAGCCGTGAACTTTCACCAATCGTCTTAATGCAATTATACTATCACAATTATAGTTATCAAACAGTTCAACTCACATTAAATAGTATTAAGTATGGAGACACAAAATTCACTAGTTTTTATAATACTTTTTTGTCATACAAAAATGGCGAATACTCAACTTCGCAATGACATTTCAAGGTTTTGTTTCAATGGTAATTATCGATTCACACAACAAGGATAATTAGTTTTATCAACAATTAATTCTAGTGACAATTTTTAACTCGCGAAACAATTGCAAGGAAAACGCTTCAATCGCATTCAAATCGCGACGTAGTTTGCAAACAAGATGTGTTTTGCGACTGACAACGCGCGCTCGGTAACCGTGTCGCGCGCGCGGAAACGAGCCACGAGGACAGATGCACCGGTCAGTTCTCGACGTCATCGATAGTGACGTTATCAATAATTAGAGATGCCCGTGCGCAGACAAAATATGATAAGTTAATCGTTTGGTACATAACACTAGACGAGGATTAACTTCTGTCATACGAGAGATAATAACTCACAGAGGAATTACTCTCATACAAAATGACTACATTATGCAATATTAATAATACTGATACTACTAACATTATAAAAACAGCTCTTACGAATGAATAATAGTTTTAGGTCCGTGTGATGACGGATTAAGAATACAAGTGTCACCACCCCATTTCTTTCCCAGGGTGGTGTAAGAGCCAGATAAGAGACAATATAACCAGTTAACGTCTACTGTGAGATATGGAAACTCGAAACTAAACCCTATGCCAACACGCCTGGTCAGCGCGGCTCAGTAGACCTTAATCTCAAAGTGGAGGAGGCCCGTGCCCAGCAGTGAGACGTTAATGGGCTGGGATATAAACACAAAAAGCTGACGAAAGCGTCAACAAAATCAATTTCTAATCTAATACATAATAAATTCTTTTGTGCGGTGTTAGTATTACTATTAGTTATACTCGTATTAATAGTTATTAAGCTCCATCGTAACAGTTGACCAATTTTTATAAAATGTCTACTACTGTTACTGTTTTAAACTCTTCTATAATAATCTTCTAATATTACAAAGCTGAAGAGTTTGCTTGTTTGTTTGTTTAAACGCGCTAATTTCGGAAACCGCTGGTCCCATTTGAAGAATTCTTTCTATGTTGGGTAGTACATTTAACAAAAAAGGCTATAGGATGTATGACATCACGCTGTGACCAATAGAAGCGAAGCATCAGTGAAAAATTTTACAGAAACGTGGAAAAATTTTAAAATTCCACGCCTATAAAGTTTTGTGCAACATCTAGTAGTTCATATAAGGAAGGGGGATGCGTAGGTACGCATGTAAGTTAGTTTACAAAACAAAGAAAATGGATAGAATAATTTTATTTAGGTAGTGTGTTGTAAAGTTAGCCCTATGATTATATATGTCGTGAATGAGAATATATGTATGAAGTAAGTCCTGAAATTGTATCAATGGTGAGCAATTTGTTTATTTACTGTAGTTGGTTCATGAGTTTGAATGGTGACCCGTTTAATATTCATAAAAGGATCCTTCCAAACCAGTTACACGTGTCGTAAGCCACGGATCGAACTCATCGTAGTCAATAGAATGTTGTAGTTAACGTAGTTCGTTTGTCCAGTATTATAAGGCCTTTCGATAGATGACTGCTCTGGCTGTAAATACAGGTAATTTCTATCATGTTTTCCGATACATACATTACAAACTAATCATACTTTCCCTTTTTTAAAACTAAATATCTGATCACATCCAGTTAAGGGCCTACATCAATATTATCGTATATCATCGCCGACACGTACATATTAACACAGCCAGTAGGCACAGAAAATGAAGAATTAGGGATATTTTTTTTGTTTACTCAAAATCTACTAAATATATTTTAATTCTGATTTACGTGTTTCTATATATAATAGTTACTTATGTTTTTAAAGATATTTCATTAGTTAATACGCGATAATAGACCGACAAATGAAAAAAATAAAAAATGAGAGAGGTTGTTTCGCTAAGATTTTCTATCGAGAAAACTTTTTTCAATCGCGTTTCTTAGTTTATGCGATCCTAGATCATATATTGAAAACACATATACTTAAAAATTAGAGCTCTAGCCATTCAATCTAAAGAAACAATGAAAACTTCGTACGTAGAAAAATGCACGAAGCTATTTTGGTATCGTCTTAATGCCTCTGTGATATTCACTGGAAGAAATGGATTAATCAAATAATTATTAGCCTAACATCACAAGGGCTCATTACCTTATTTTATTTCATAAACCAAGAATTTTTCCACATATATTCTCAAAATGTACACAAGTTTATAAGTGTTCATAACTTAAGTAAACATGTTTCCTCATTAAAAATCTAGAACTCGACCAAAGTATAGAAGTTTAAGTCAAGGCCTTGGTACATTATAACGTTCCTTTGTCAATTATAAGTTTTACACCTTAACCTTGTTATTTAGTTCGCATATGTTGGGATTCGAATACGAAAAAGGACAAATTGTGACTTTGGTAAGATTTATGAGTACAAATGAAGCGAAGTATTTTTAGATCGTAGCAGGTGGCATTCTGTTGTCTGTGTTTGCCCCAATGGGAGAAAGGCGTGACGGTATTATAATGATGGATGGATGGTAAAGTATAAATGCGAATCATTATCTTATACCTTCCAATATTTATGTAGAAATTATTTACAAAATCATAGATGTACCAAACAGCAGCCGATTTTAAGTCAGAGTGAATTTTACTTAGATATTCAAAAAATTGTGTGTGCCACCTCAATTTCTCTAGCGTACTGGAGAGGTCCCTTATGAACTAGGGATTATAAAAATAGTTTGAATATTTTGACGGGCCTTGTGGTGGAGTGGTTCATATAACGGACTGCCGTTCACGAGGTCTCGGGTTCGATTCCCGGTCAGGACAAATATTTGTGCGATGTTTTTAATTGTCATACAAATGTTTGTACTGCGTCTGGGTGTTTACTATGTATTATAAGTATGTATTTACAAAAGAAAAGTAGTATATGTATTCTATCCGTATTCTGGTACCCATAACACAAGCATATAAAGCTTAGCTTGGGACCAGAGGACGTTGTGTGAAATGTCCATGAATATTTATTTATTTATCCTATGCACAGAGCTACTGAATATTATACATGAAACTGGACAAAAATTGATCAAACTATTTTGCAGGAGAATGGCAACAAATATTTCCTGTCACAGGAGAATTTTACACATTAGTTATTGATAATCATCATCCACCACAAATATATCTTTAATACATGAAATTCTCGTGTTACAACGTTAGTTATCGTACTCCTCCAAAACGGCTTCACCGATTTTTATGAAATTTTATATGCATATTCAGTAGGTCTGAGAATCGGCTACTATCTATTTTTCAAACACCTAAGTGATAAGCGTTGTCCACCCCTAACTATTATATAACAACATTTGCCGAGTCAGCTAGTTTACCTATATTATTCACTATATACAAAACTTATTCATATATCCAACAGGTCCCAAGCCACTGACAAATTTTCAACTCCATTTAATTTAAATTTCATTTTAATATTCATGTCGCACATCTCGAAATCCCAAGCCACTTTTTTCAGCTACGTATATATACTTACGTTTTATTATTCTGAATGTATTTTTTATAAATCACTTCGAAAGACTTGGCACATGTTAATAGAAATAAAATACTGAAATATCACCTTTGTGATAGAATTTTTCAATAAATCTTGTCACATTATTATTTGAAGAATTATATGATCTACGGGCAAATGAAAGGTTCTTACTTTCACGCCTTTTAAGCATATCAATTTTAACCTTATATTAGCCGTTGCCCGCTACATCATACCTACGTGTGGAATTCAGAAACAAAACTTTAACAAATTATATAAATATACCTTCGTGTGACAACCCTTTTTATTAAAAAAACTGCATCAAAATCACAAAGGCACACGAAAACCTTGTTTTGTAATAAGAAAAGATTTTATCTAATATAGATTCTTTAAGTATTGATCACAAAAATAATCATGCCAGCAATTTAGTATAGACAGAAATTTTGGACCAACTAGTTCCAGTAAGATAGTTATAAGAATATAATAAATTCTTCACAAATAACAAGATCCAATTTTCCTTCATCAGCTTTTCTTTATAGCGTCTCAATAAAAGAGGATAATGTCTTTTGTGAACTTCGAAAACTCAGGTAATGCCTGCCATCAATAAAAAACTAATAAAAGTAATCAACGTGTGGTATTACGATTCCGGAACAATCAAAGTTTCTAAGTTACTAAATTGAGGCACGTATTAGTAATTTTTAAAGGTGTGAAATTAAAACTGATATTTACCCCTTGAACACTTGCTTAGATATCTTATCTGAGTGTTCAGTTGTCTTAGAACTACAGGTCACTTGGTTGGACTTGTACTTGAAAATAGAACGATAATTCTAATAGCTTCTCTCGACTCGCCGGTAGCGTAGATATCTTAATCGATACGCAAATATTGTCACCGAATTATAAAACCATCGATTCTGTACTAAACATTTAATTTTAGTTTAGAAATGGTAGTAGAAAACATGCTTTTTATAATAGTGATTTGTAAATATTACAACCAATAATTCATACAAAGTTATGACGTCATAGCTTAACTAAAGATATCTTTGTTCCATGGCATCAGTACATACAATCGAATTGGAACACCAGACGATTTCAAGATATCTTGACAATCGCTACAGAATTATACCAAGCAGTTTCGACAAAAGGCTGTCTGCAGACGGTTGATGACCTGAATTTGCTATCATTACTACAGAATGATACCTATGTCATTTGAATTCCAATCTAAATGTAGTCCTAAATATTTTTGGAAGCTGTTGATGGTTTCACCTTAGACTGCGAATATACTCAGACTAAAGGCGAGCAAGACACGCTCATTACCTAGATGTACTGTCATTAACACCACATTGTTTAAGTTCCTGTCTTAATATAGTTCTATTTATGGGTCTATTTACATTCCTCCATATTGTTCATCTCACCGTTACTTTGGGATATTTATTTCAATCCGACAAATTTTTACATTAACAATAGAATAATTATTCTCATAATCAGATTTATTTCATATTTATTTTAACACCAACAGGATTTTTTTTTTTTAATAAATATTCATGGACATTTCACACAACGTCTTCTGGTCCCAAGCTAAGCTTATATGCTTGTGTTATGGGTACCAGAATACGGATATAATACATAAACTACTTTTCTTTTGTAAATACATACTTATAATACATAGTAAACACTCAGACGCAGTACAAACATTTGTATGACAATTAAAAATATCACACAAATGATTGTCCTGACCGGGAATCGAACCCATAAAAATCAATAAATAAGAACATTCCTAGAAACCTCAGAGAGCGATCGGATCGATGCCATTACGCGGACCCATACAATCACAATTTGCAACTTATAGAACATGACCGTGATCAAAGGTTTGATTAATATTCTTATAACATTTATGAGCTATTAAAACATTTTATTAGCCTAAGTTCACCGGGGTGACTGTAGCTGTCCCGAAGGTAAAATAGTTTATTAAAATCCAGTAATCAATTGGCCGGGCAATCACCACAATATTCATAATTTATTCTAGTGTATTTTTGCATAAAATTATGTTACAACGGCAGCGGCAATCTGTTCATGAACTCCAAAACTTAATATTGTTATTTTGTCCAGCCTATTATGTACGGAACCTTCCAATTCTTTAGAATTTACTCTTTTATTCATTTTAGTAGACCTGATCTAACCGTATTCTATACATAACGAAAATTCATGGTACGAAAATTCTAGAAGGTTTTCACTACAACATTCCATTAATACGTAGAATATAAAACAGTTTTTCATAATGCTTTTCCGCGTCGTTTCATCACATTGGTATGCATTACAAGAGCCGTGTTACGTCAACCAAGATGGCGGACTTAGGTTTCAGGGAAATTCAATGGAAATTTGCTTAAAGTTTATAATTTTGTGGTTGTTTGAAATCATGCAAACATATTTTTCACAATAAAATTAGTTACACAAAATTCTCTTGCACAACTAAAGCTTCAAATATTTATAAACATTTTATGAAGATTTCACACAACGTCCCCTGGCCTTATGTTATGATATATTTTTATGGTTTCCATGTGGTTTCCAGAGTACAATCACACTACATTTATACAATTTTATTTTATCTATAAATAACTAATAATCTGAATATCAAACAATTGTTATAACTTAAAGTTTATTTCTAAATACGAGTACAATAATTGCACAAATACTAACTGACACATGACGAAAAAAGAAAAAAGAAAGATGTGTAACTTACCTGCATTAATAGTGCGCTAAGTTTCTTATATATCAAACGTCTTGAAGTCTGTCATTTACGTCGTAAATATTTTAAAGATTTCCATAATATAGTATTGAATATAGTTACATAGAAGCAAATAACGCTGATAAAAGCGAGTTTATACTGATCAAATGAAAATACCAAGGTATATAAAGCTTTCATAACATTTACTTTCCAATTACGTTCCTTCTACGTAAATTGATTTATTTAAATGCATTCCAAGTAAAATCGTCCATTACTTAGGCGGTGTATTTGATACGGGTATGACGTCGTACAGATTGACCCCGCTCTCCTCAACCCCTTCTATTTATATCCACTTCGGTTTCAGATTGAAATTGATTATTTAAATGTAGACGCAATATGTATTTATTTTATTTATTTATTCCACTTTTGCACAAAGACGATCGTAAAGATCGTTTTTGTGCAAAAGGCGAACTTAAACCCAAAGTAATTGTTTTGATTTGTGATATGCAAAAACTCTAAAGCAAGAATAGTATATGTATATGAACAATAACAATATACAGCTACAAATACATAAGCAAAATATTTCTAAACAGGGCGCTGTAGGAGCCAGCTATGGAATATTTAAAACCAATAACAACTGCTGTAGTGGATAGAATACTTGAAACTAAACAGTATATTGAAACACCTGGCCATCGTGGTATACGCAGACCAATAACCCTCCTGAAGTGTGGGACGCCCATTCCCAATAGACAGGCTGGGAAGAAGACGTAAGCAAAATAAACAATTCACAATGCAATCAATTTTAATTTCCCGGATGACGAAGCAGCGTGCGGCGGCCACCGACAACGGGGACTGACAATATCGGCAAATGGCGCAAAACGCTAGCTAACGAAAAGGCGGAAAAGGTATAGCCTATGTCCAGCAGTGGACGAAGAAATGCTGATGGATGGATGGATGTTAGTATTAAGATGATGATGAGGGATAAGGGCAGGGAAATGACGATATTATAGGCATGAGACTGCCAACACAAAACTAATTCCTATATCAACAAGATCAGGTTGCTATAGCAGACTTTATTAATATACAAAGAACTATGAAAATTTTCTCACAGATAACATCTTCTAAACAATAATCCTATTAAACAGTTTACTGAAAATGGAAACTCAAAGTTGTTAAAGGTGTTGGTTATTTGTTATTAAAAAAATAACTTCACAAATTAATAAATAAATTCCTTTTAACGTAATCGTCAAAGTTCTGAAGATTTGTTGTATTTAATTAATTTAATGAACTCGTTTACTTTGCTCATTAAAATTATTCGCTGTTATTGAGGCGACATCTTGTACCTACATTAATGGTTACATTGTCTTGTCAACGAGATCGCTTCGTGCATCACAATTGAACTTTTTAGATGTTAATAATTGTTGGAGGCGTCTAACACGTTGTGTAATTTAAAAAATCGAAAACAGCGGAAGTTTGTATAGCGTTCAGCGCAACATGCCTTTTTCTTCCAGGCTCTTCTTTCTAAATATGTCTTTGATTATAATTCAAATTGTTTTTTTTGCTTACGTTGTCTCCTCCGCAGTCCATTAATGCCAGTAACCGCATTTGGGATTTATTATTGATAATAATTGTGTTTCTAATTAAATTAATCCATCCATCAGACTTTATCTGTCCGCTGTTGTACATAGGCCTCCCCTATTGAACGCCACAACGTGGGGTCTTGTGCCGCTTGAATCCAATGTTGCAATATTAAAATAATAAAAATATTAAATTCAAAACCTACTTTTGCAAGTCCTTTAAAATCCAGCTTTTAAAGTTTACATTTGCAACTTTTTCGCTCAACGCAGTTAAATGCATTCATTATTAAATGTAGCGCAACTCTGAGCTTCGTAAGCGCCACTCTCTTTTTAGGATTCCGTATTCAGAGGTTAAAATTGGACCTTATTAAATTAACCCCGCTGTCTTTATGTAAGTTCATCCGTGTGTCTGTCATCTATACTAAATATTATAAATCTGAAGAGTTTGTTTGTTTGTTTGAACGCGCTAATCTCAGGAACCACTGGGCCGATTTGAAAAATTCTCCCAGTGTTAGATAGGGCATTTATCGATAACATCACGCTACGACAAGTAGAAGCGAAACAATAGTTAAAAATGTTGCAAAAACGGGGAAAATTTTCTAAATTCCACGCGGACGGAGTCGCGGGCAACAGCTAGTTAGACCAGAAATTTTCATAACATGTGATTATATTGCCACTATAACAGAAAATACTAAGATAGAATATTAAGGTGACAATAGTTGTGATTTCTTTATACGTGAATCCAATATGTACTTGGTTGGCTTGTAGGTATTGTAAATACATTCCTTAGGCAATAGAAATATGTTATACGACAAAATGCTGCAACAATTATGGCCTTAACTTGCTGCTTTAAACAAGAACTTAATATAACAAATCCTTGATTATTTATATCAGTGTTTGTTATTCAACATGCCAAAGTATTGGTGTTTCATAGTGGAGAGACAAACTCATAACAGTTGAGACACGAACAGCAATATCAGTGCGCTGTGGCTCTCCTGGCATTAAATTAAATCCACCAGCATTAAGAGCATAATACACAGAATATGTATATACTAGATGTGTCTTGTCTATGTCTCCGTGTGGTGACGGATTAATAATACAAGTGTCACTACCCCATCTCCTCCCAATAATGCTGTATAAGTCGGCTAAGGGATATTGCACACAGATAACATCCTCTGTCAGAAACGGAAAACTCGAAAATAAACCCTATGCCAACACGCCTGGTCAGCGTGACACAGTAGACCATAATCCCTCCCAAAGTGGAGGAGGCCTGTGCCCAACAGTGGGATGTAAATGGGCTGGAGAGAGATCTGTATTTATTTAATTACAAGCTGTGCCCTGAGGCTTGTCTACGACAAAGCTAGTAGCCTAAAGTTAAGGATCTCTCATTCTTTGTATAATGTAGTAATGAATGTTACAGTAGTTAATTACTGTAACAATACTATTATTACTAACAAGCATAAAGTCAGACAAACAGACAGGCAAAAACAATCATAATTTAATTACGTTTTGTTTTTACTATCAAGTATATCGCTATTGTAATTATACAAATGTTTCAATTTCGTTTTTTTTTACCTCATCAGTAACATAAAATAACAATCTAAAAATATCACTTCCAGTAAAGAAAACATAGTTAAACATCCTAGACACATGTCGCAAACACACCTATGCGCTTTGCCTGTTAGATCCCAAAAGCCATCTACCTTTCTCGTTCGTTTTACCTAACAAATAGGTATTTTACACATCACGACTTGTTACGTGGTGCGTAAATACGATTTAGTTTAGTTATTTTACTAACTTAATTAGGTTAAATTTACAAACAGACAAAAAGAATAAAAAATTTGTTCGTTTTTTATTATTCCACGGGATCATTGCATTCTTTTGGGATTAAAGTAGCCTCTATATTATTCTGATGTAGAAGCTTATTTAAAGATTTTAAAGATTAATTAAAGATTAATAAAATTAAAGATAAATAAAAAATAAGATAAATTAAAGATTTATTATTCTGATGTATATTGTAAAATTTGATTAAGACGATACCAAAATAGCTTCGTGCATTTTTCTATGTACGAAGTTTTCATTGTTTCTTTAGATTGAATGGCTAGAGCTCTAATTTTTAAGTATATGTTTTTTCAATATATGATCTAGGATCGCATCAACTCAGAAACACGATTGAAAAAAGTTTTCTCGATAGAAAATCTTGGCGAAACAACCTCTCAAATTTTTTATTTTTTTCATTTGTCGGTCTATTATCGCGTATTAACTAATGAAATAACTTTAAAAACATAAGTAACTGTTATATATAGAAACACGTAAATCAGAATTAAAATATATTTAGTAGATTTTGAGTAAATAGGAAAAGTATCCCTAATTCTTCATTTTCTGTGCCTACTGGCTGTGTTAATTGTACGTGTCGGCGATGATATACGATAATATTGATGTAGGCCCTTAAAATCCATTCAGTAGTTTTTGCGTAAAATAGTAACAAACATATAAAGATCCTCACAAACATTCACTTTTATGATATTAATAGGATGTTACGCATATTATTCAGGGCACGTGTCTATTTCGTAATATAAATAACTTCAATTACACATTTAATTTCCTTACTTAAGAATATAACAAATATTTACTATTTATAGTTCAACATATTATAGAAAGACATCGTAAATGAAAAATAATAAATAAATAAATATCATACTTATAATACAATTGCAAAAGTTTGTATGTGTAGGTACTGTGTCCGTTTCGTAAAAATAAATCTGGTGTTATTAGCACTTAAATTGAATCCGACAATCGTGTCGTTACCATCGTATAATAAATATACGGACGTAAAATAAATTTTGAAATACGTCACAGAATCGCACGGTGCAACCGATGTTGTTGAATTCATCGTTCTACATATCTACTCGTACATTCACTATTTATATCTCGTATATATCAGGGAACAATATTTTTAGCGATTCGATGGAAAGCGCTAATATGTTTCTATTGACGAAGGAATTTAATTTATTACTACTAACTGACTATAGTTCGTTGTTTCACCTTCTATTATAAATACTGCTCTGGTTCTTGAATTGTAGCGTGATGATAAATTTATTCATATCGTAACTTTGGTGTATAGCTATATAGCACAAAAATAGAGTAAGTAGGGTCATACTTCTTAAACTTTTGAAGCAACCTATAAGCATCGATAAAGTGGTCGATGCTATAAGCTTTTATTTGCTTGAAATCATTCTTTTGAAACGTGAGAAACTAGGTGTCTGTTCCAAACGCGAATCCTATGCAGACTTGACTTTATAAAGGATTTGCGGACTACAGCTTTCTTACTTATTATAAAACAAAGTCGTTATTTTTGTACATTATGTATGTCCATGTATGAGCTTTTATCTTCAAAAATACGTAACGGATTTTGATCCGGTTTCTTAATAGACAGAGTAATTCAAGAGGATGTTTTTTTAGTCTAATTTGTTAGGGTATTGTTTTTAAATTATACTCGTTCGAAGTTGCGACGTTCGAAGTTCGAAATAAACACATATAATAACCTTATCTAGAAATACCTATCTCTCGGGGTATAATCATAGTATATTACATAATTCTCATAATAGACCTTGTTTTGTTAATAGATATACTGTATTATAGCTTTTTTGTTAAAGTTCAAAATCATAAAAATGTAACAATGGCTCGAGTATTTATCCCACGATATTAAAAAGATAATTTCGGGCACTTAACTCCAATTATTGTTTTTAATTCTACCGTTGAAATAAAACTGTAAATTATATTATGCAAAATTGTAAGTGTTTAAGATATTAGTATTAATTTGTTTCTATGTAGCAATATGTATTACATACAAAGTGGTTTTATGCGAATAAATAAGTCACTTAAGTTTTTTGATGTCGAAGGCCGCGCAATAGTAAGGAGAAGAAGTAACAGGAAAACGGAAAATGGAACCTGGAAGGCTTAGGTGATGATGATAATGAAGTTATTTGAGATATTTTCCATAGCTTGGTTTTGCAAATGACTACAATTCGCCTGATGTTAAGTGAAAGTGTAATCCTAATGTGAGGGCGACAAGTACGTTGTCGAACACTATTCACCCTAACCTTGCCGGAACACAAGATGCTTCTTGGCGCCTCGTTTGAATGGCCGTATATTATAGAAGAAAGGAAGTACATGTACAAGGAGCGAGTTCCATTTCATCATCCTCCTGCCCTTATCCCATTATTTGGGGTCGGCGCAACATGTCTTTTTCTTCCACAGTCTTCTATTAGCCGTCATGTCTGTGTCAACTCCTCTTTCTTTCATGTCCTCTTTCACACAGTCCATCCATCTTTTCTTAGGTCTTCCTCTAGACTTTTTTCCTTCCACATTTCCATTTCTTTCAGTTCCATTTCTTAGGAGATATTTATATTGTTTACGAAAATGATTTACGAAGAACCCTTGAATAATTTACTTAAGAGTAACCAACCATCTACCATAAATGCCAGTGCTATATTAACATTATTTAAGCTTCAGATCTATTAAGGATTAAGATTTTTAACCGACTTCAAAAAAGGGAGGAGGTTTTCAATTCGTCTGTACGTTTTTTTATGTTTGTTACCGCATAAGTTTTAACTGGGCGAAGCGATTTTGATAATTATTTTTTTATTTGAAAGCTGGTGGTTCCCGTTTGGTCCCATTGGCACCAGATCAGGATCTGATAGTTATCTCCTGAGAAATCGAGGAAAGCCCTCAAATTTCAAAGCACAAGAAGTTGGATCGGCTTTTTTTTTAAATACTCAAGTATGTTAGTTACCATTTGTTCTTCATTCTCTATCATTAAAACAAACCGGAATAATAAACAAACTAAGATTTTGCTTCGAAATCAATTTCCGAATGTGTTCTCCGGTGGTTTGTTGTTTATGTATATGTGTATTGATAGTGGTGTTACATGACAATAGCGTGCCGTGACCTTGTCGCGTGGTCAAAGATAACTGCATTTATTTATAGCACTTCTAGTACGGATACAGAAGCAAAAACGCTGCAAAACATTGTGTGTTTTTATATATTTTTTTAATTTGTTTTATTAACCAACATTTTTAACTAATAAGTAGTTATTTGTATACAAAACATGAAATAAAATATTAAAATAAAGAAATTTTTTTTTCATTCTTTTTTCAATTTTGTTTTTTTTGAGTTATTTGGTAGCATGGTCAAGTGTATGTCGATGGATGCAATTTTCTTCTTAAGTATTAATCTACAACTTTGTTTTATTTAATGTTGGAACAGAATTAATGCATTTATTTTTTAAATTTCCATTTAATTTCTTCATTTTAGGAAAACAGCAGAAATTATTATGACATTGAATTGTTGCACACTTCCAAGAATAATATTATTAAAAAGTAAAACTAAAAAATAAAAAAAAAATTAAAAAATAAAAATTAAAAAGTAAGTAAAACTAAAAAATAAAAAAAAAATAAAAAAATAAAAATTAAAAAGTAAGTAAAACTAAAAAATAAAAACAAGAATTAATGCTATGTAACATTTAAAGTATTTAATGCATAAAAGTGCATATGTATAGAATAAATTATATACGAGAAGGCGGTGTAATTGAAATTTCAATGAGTCGCGTCGCTTACTGACCTCCATACAAGGTCACTGCCGACGCACTCTACAATGACATACAGATGTATCTCTGATGAACTTGTTTATTGTACTTGTATCAGGAAAATGATATATATACCTTTCCTTACTATTCTTGTATGTTACATACGGCCTTTTCCGTGTGGTGACGGATCCAAGTACCTCTTTTCTTCCTTAGGGTGCTGTAAAAGCTAGAGATTAGACATCTTCTGTAAGAGACGGAAAGGTCGAAAATAAACCGTATGCCAACACGCCTGGTCAGCGCAACATAGTAGACCATAATCCCTCCCAAAGTTGATAAACGTCGATCGACGGGCCTCGTGGTTCATGTAACGGACTGCCTTTCACGAGGTCTCGAGTTCGATTCCCGCTCGGGACAATCATTTGTGTGATGTTTATAAATGTCATACAAATGTTTGTACTGCGTCTGGGTGTTTATTATGTATTATAAGTATGTATTTACAAAAGAAAAGTAGTATATCCATATTCTGGTACCCATAACTCAAGCATATATGCTTAGCTGGGGACCCGAGGACATTGTGTAAAATGTCAAAAAAGAGAAAAAAACATAATGTACTAGAAAGCGACATACTCCCTTTTTACAAAAAGACCTCAAGTTCAGGACCTAGCCCGTCCTTCAAAGTTTCTTAGGGTACTAAAAACACAAGATTTCACATGCCTTTATAGTAAAAACCCGCTCCTAGGCTTTTAGCATGATGATATATAATCTAAACCACATAAATAATAAATCCAAAAAAGTAGTTTTATTTACAGCATAGTTATTAAAATTTTTTGGTTAAGTTTAGTTGCGCATGTAGAATTGGTACTATTACCATGTTGTAGCGATGTCTGCGCGTCTGACTTTGATAATAATGACTTGATTATGAATAAAACATGTCGTCTCCGAGGTTCGCACATCAAAATAATTACAAGACAGGAATTTCATTTTGTTGCCTCATTTTTTCTTCCTTATATCTATTGTTTATATGTTATTTGGAGTTTAAGGGGTAATGACAGGACATATCACACAACGACCTTTGGTCCCAAGGTAATTAAGTTTCTGTACTTGTGTTATATGTACCAGACTCGGATCCCTACTAAAATTATAAATGCGAAAGTAACTCTGTCTGTCTGTCTGTCTGTTACGCTTTCCCGCTTAAACCTCTCAACCGATTTTGATGAAATTTGGCACAGACAATCTTTAGACCCCGAGAAAGGACATAGGCTACCTTTATTGCGAAAAAAAAATTCCAAATTCCACGCGGACGGAGTCGCGGGCAACAGCTAGTATACTATATATACAACATTTGTGTGAAAGATATTAACATCAAACAAATAAATGCGAGGATCGAACCCGCCACCTCGTCGACAGCAGGGCTTAGATAGCAATGTAAATACTACGTAAGTATTATACATATATGTCTTCTTCATGTGATCTTAACGTTTGTTTAAAAGCATAAAACGATGATTGTTCACACCTTGAAAATAGGTCTTTGATGACTACACTTTGATCCCAAATACCTAATATTTACGTACAATCCTGTGATCTCGGGACGATGCCCGGGTCAGGCAAAATATTTTTTTTAGAATTTTGTGTTTTGTAACAGCAAGTTTTGTGAGTTTATATAATCCTGCTGCTCCGTACGCGTGCAGTTTAGAATTTTTCTCTTTTTTTTTTGCAACATTTTTTACTAATTCTTCGTTCTATTGGTCGCAGCGTGGTTTTTATGGCCTATAGCCTACCTCGATGAATGTACTCTCCAACACTAAAATAATTTTTCAATTAGTTCCTGAGATTAGCGTGTTTAAATAAACAAACAAACAATCTCTTCAGCTTTATTATATTAGTACTAGCTGTTGCCCGCGGATTCCGTTCGCGTGGAATTTAGAAAATTTTCCCCGTTTTTGTAACATTTTTCACTACTGCTTCGGTTCTACTGGTCGTAGCGTGATGTTATTTAGCGTAAAGCCTTCCTCGATAAATACCATCGATAAATGCTCGCTAAATCTAACAGTGAAAGAATTTTTCAAATTTGCCCAGTGATTCCCGAGATTAGCGCATTCAAACAAACAAACAAACAATCTCTTCAGCTTTATTATATTAGTATATATTTGGTAGTGTATTTGAATTGGTATTGTATTTTTCTGTGAGAGTAATAAATCTTAATTATATCAAGTACCTTGCTGCAATCAGAAAGGAAATAATGATAAAGTTTATTCTTAGTTACATATTTCATTTTGTTTTCTTATCAATTTCGAAGTCGTTTTTTGGGTGTATTTAGATGTGCCATTTATTGTAAATAAAATTCCCAGAGCACATAACATTTACCTATATGTCTAAAAGAAAGGCCTTGTTTATTCAGTGCAATGTATGTTCAATAAAAATAAAATAAATAGAAAGCAAAAGTAAAATAAAAGTCCCTTCTCCGTCCACTGCTGGACATAGACATCCCACATAGAATACCACAACTCCCGGTCCTGCACTAACTGCATCCAGCCTCTGGTATATTTGACAATATTAAGTATTTGAAGTAGTAAGTACTTATTAGTATTTGAAATATATTAATATTTAGAATTGTGCAATGACAACGACTGTGCGACGACTGAAAGCATTTTTACAATATCGCATATTGTTTGTATCTAACTACATATTCAAATATGTTATTAAACATTTTAACAAATATTTCATCAACAAATTTTTAAAATTTTCGTCCTAAACCGGTGCCGGTGGTAGGGAAAAAAATTGGACATGATATAAGCAAATAATTTTTCTGAAAAATTGTGTCTACTTGATTAAATGATTTTTCATTTCATTTCATTTCATTTCAAAAACTCGGTTATATGTCATCAGTGCAACAAACAAGAAACTTAAAAGCTTTCAACGTGTGGTGGAATCGCAATTATCAATTATAATAACTTTCACCAACAACCGTATACAAAACAATAAATAGTTTTAGAAAATAATATCTCTAAACAAAACAAAAAATAAACACTTAATAGAATAGATACACATACTTACTTTTCAGTAAAATTGAAGTACTAACTTCGCTACAATTCACAGCCGCTACGTCGTAGCATATAGAGTAGGCTCGTAGCGCGAGCGAACTTCGCGATGCCCTACGGCGCACTGAACAATCTGAAAGCTTTCGAAAGCTTATATTCATAGGGTGAGTGTTGAACTAGCAGTGGTTGTACTTAAGGGCCTACATCAATATTATCGTCGACATGTACCTATTAACACAGCTAGTAGGTATAAAAAATGAAGAATTAGGTATATTTTTTTTGTTTACTCAAAATCTACTAAATATATTTTAATTCTGGTTTACGTGTTTCTATATATAATAGTTACTTATGTTTTTAAAGTTATTTCATTAGTTAATACGCGATTATAGACCGACAGATGAAAAAAATAAAAGCTTTTTTCAATCGCGTTTCTGAGTTTATGCCATCCTAGATTATATATAGAAAAAACATATACTTAAAAATTAGAGCTCTAGCCATTCAATCTAAAGAAAAAATGAAAACTTCGTACGTAGATAAATGCACGAAGCTATTTTGGTATCCTCTTAATATAATACGTGGTCTATTGTCATAATGAGTTGTATTATGACTTGATTGCTATATGTATTTCGTACTTTGATATAGGTAATCTAATATTTCAATTATAAAACATAGTTTTCCTTATTCGTGTAAGTAACTATGTATCTATACAAATATTATAAAGCTGAAGGGTTTGTTAATTTGAACGCGCTAATCTCAGGAACTACTGGTTCGAATTGGATAATTCTTTTTGTGTTGGATAGTACATTTATCGTGGAAGGCTATAGAATATATAACATCATGCTACGACCAATAGGAGCGAAACAATAGTGAAAAATATTGCAGATGCAGGGAAAATTTTCTAAATTTTAGGCGTGCGGAGTCGCGGGCAACAGCTAGTGTGTAAATATAACACTTAGATTAAATCTCCTAAAAAGATAAAAACTGTATTATGAACTAGCAATAGACCGCGAATTCATACGCGTGTTATTTGAAATCCCCTTTTATCACAGCAAAAGTACCTTAGGTCCTTTCTTGGGCTGATTCAGTAGTTTTAGCATGAAAAAAGAAGTACAGAAAGAGTTACTTTTGCATCTAGTTTCATGATATGGCTTTTAGAGTCTGCAAGTGTTTTACTAATTTCGCGGGCCTGTTTAGCCATCTCTTTTTCTTTAATAATATCCTTTTTAAGTAGACTTGCTATCTTTAATTTACTATTTTACCACCCTTAACTATATAGAAGACTATCTTATAATACAACTTTTAAAATAAAAAAATGTTTATTGTGTAAACATAAAACTCGTCTGTTTGACCGTCCGAACTGTGCACAAAGGAGGTATAAATTTCTCCTATTTAGGTCATTGTAATTATATTGTCTGGTATCCTGCAATTTAGACTTGAAACATAGTCGCATAATGTCTACTCATTTACTTTACCTTTATTGGTGTTATAAAATTGGGGTCAGTTTCGTTCCTTGTTTGTGGGCCAAGGGTAATAATGATCTTTAATTAACATAGGATAATTATGGGTGATTAATTAATTTTCTGTGTGGTGGCAAATTAAGAATACAAGTGGTACCAGCTCCTTTCCTTCCCTGGGTGCTGTAAAATCCAGCTAAGGGATATTGTACCGAGATACCTCTGTAAGAGATAGGAAACTCGATATAAAACCCGGTGACAACATTCCTGGTCAGTGCGGCACAGCAATCCATGATCCCTCTTACAATGACGGAGGCCCGTGCCGAATACTGGGACGTTAATAAGCTGGAGTGAGAGAGAAAGAGATTATTTCAAATAATTCTTCACTAATTATGCATAACATTTTAGTGTTTCCATGAATAAATGCTCTGAATCTTTACTCATTATAAAATCAAGTCGATATTTCTGTTTAGCCTTCTTTCCAGCCCACTCATGTTCCATTGTTGGCCACGGGCCTCCTCAACTTTGGGAGGGATTATGGTCTACTGTTCCGTGCTGACCAGGCGTTTTGGTACAGTGGTTTTTCTCGAGATTTCAGTCTCTCACAGAGCATGTTATATATGTACAATATCCTTAGCTGACTTTTACAGCACCCTGGGAAGAAAAGAAGTGGTGACACATGTATTCTTAACCCGTCACCACACGGACTATTTAGCCTTATGTTAGCTTAATTCTTTTAAATTACGCAACGGATTTAAATGCAATTTTTTTTTATAGACAGAGTGGTTTAACAGGAAAGTCTATAAGAATAATTTATTAAAGTTTATTTTCTCAATTCTACGCATACTTTATCGCAGGCCATAACTAGATTTAAAGACTTATTCTTATGTGTTCACGTAATGTGTACTCACAAATTTTATACATAATAAGGCATTGGATTTTTGTTTACACAGGAATAAATTAAGTTAAAGCTTTACTCTACAACACAAATATCTACATATTTTAATCACAACAAGTATCTATTTATATTCATTGTTTACAAGTTGTTCTAAAAAAAACAACATAATATGTACTTATAAACACGTTTTCATTACCATATTGTTAAGAATTTAACATGCTTCCGCCACTTAACATTTTCTTTGGATCGTTTTTAGGGTTCCAAAATGTAAAACGAGATCCTATCATCGAGGTGCTTCTGTAGCTTAACAACTTTCAGATCGTTTTTAGGGTTCCAAAAGGTGAAACGGGATATTACTGAGTCTTCGCCGTCCACCCATCCGTCTTTCAACAGAATATATCTTAGGAACAGTGATAGCTAGAAAGCTTATAATTTCACAGTTTACTAATATCAATTAATGCTGTTACCAAAAATACTTATAATCAGCATTCTTTTGCCCATATCTTCCTAATCGGTCGGAAATATGGCGAACATGTTATGATAATAACAACTTAACTGTCTTTTTTTAGTTATTTATAAATGGTGTGTAGATTATCTCCATGATGCGGCGATGAAGATAGATAGAGTAACATGGCAAAATTTTCTATACCCAGACTAACTGCAATATACTTAGAATATAAATTCCATTAATTTTCATTAATCACACTTTTTCATCTATTTTTATATTGTAGTCTCACTCTTTAGGTTTCAGCGCAACGATATAGAGCCAATGAATCAGTATGATGTAGTTATACAACTTTATAACATCATAAAATTTTATTTGAGCTTCAACAAGTAGCAACTTAAACACATAAACTATCGCATTTATTAGAATTTCGCTCAATAAAATCAGACAAATAGAAAATAACATTCACATCTGTGACAAGTCTCGCCTACGAGCTACGTCTCTGATGCTCGCTACGGGTTCAATGTCCGGACGGGGTTCGAATCGTAAATGAAACCTATCACGAAAGCACTTAACCTGTCTATACTCACTTATGGTATATAAATGTTGCAATATTATCATTGGCGTTTTATGTTCATCTTTATTGTTTTTACAATTTCACTTAAACTGTAAAATATAACAGTTCTGTTACATCAAATATGTTTAATGTACGAAACACAATGACTCCATGTGGTGGCGGATTAAGAATACAAGTGTCACAACCCCATTCCTTGCTTAGAGTGCTATAAAAGCCAGCTAAATTATATTGTACACAGATAACATCCTCTGTGAAACAGAGAAAATACGCAAATAAACCGTATGCTAACACGCCTGGTTAGCGCGGCATAGAAGACCATAATCCTTTCCAAAATGGAGGAAACCCGTGCCCAAACGTTTAACGTCAATGGGCTGAAGAGAGAGAGAAAAAACACAATAATAGTACTCGTAGGGCTTCTATTAAGATTCACAGCTGGACATACAGTCTGAAGGAAAGTTACAACGCTTCTTGTGTCATCTCTATGCAGCAGCTTGCCGTCATAATTATACTCATATATCATCCTTCTTCTAATAAAAGAGTCACCTAGCACTGTATCACCAGTAAGTGTATCACCACTCTAGATAACTATGTAGTCTTAGGGTGTCTAGTAATATGATCACTTTTTCTGTGTCAAAAATATATCATGAAGAGAATCGTTAAGCATAGCCGTTTCTGAGGCTGTGTGACATTAACATTAAGCGTTGCTACGAGACCATCATTTTATAATTTATAATGAAAACGTTGTTTGTGTCCAAATTTTAACAAATGTATAGCAATTAATTAATATTAACTTAGCTTAAACAAACATAACTTTGATAAATGATATAAATAAATTATAAGGTGTGTGAAGTTTAATTTCATTGTCAGTTAAGCATGATGAAGGACAGCTTGACAGACAGATTGTTAATTTACGTGGAGGTTGAAGGTCGTGCTAAGTGCTAAGGTGCTTGACCTAGCTCACTCATTACCAGGAAGATATAATAAAAATTTATGACATGAAATTTCATTTACTTACTTACTTGTTACCTTTTACTTGTTACTTACTTGTTACCTCAACAAACATAAAAAAAAACTAACAGACGAATTGAGAGCTTCCTCCTTTTTTTTAAGTCCGTTAAAAATACAAATGTCTAATCATGAAATATGCATAAAATAATACCTATCTATTTTGTTTAAGACTTAAAAAAAGGAGGAAGCTCTCAATTCGTCTGTTAGATTTTTTATGTTTGTTATCTCATAACTTTTAACAGAGCGAAGCGATTTTATTAATCTTTTTAGGGTTCCGTACCCAAAGGGTAAAAACGGGACCCTATTACTGAGACTTCGCTGTCCGTCCGTCCGTCCGTCCGTCCGTCCGTCCGTCCGTCCGTCCGTCCGTCTGTCACCAGGCTGTATCTCAAGAACGGTGATAGCTAGAGAGTTGAAATTTTCACAGATGATGTATTTCTATTGCCGCTATAACAACAAATACTAAAAATAAAATAAAATAAATATTTAAGGGGGGCTCCCATACAACAAACATGATTTTTAGGGTTCCGTACCCAGTATCTCAAGAACGGTGACAGCTAGACAGTTGAAATTTTCACAGATGATGTATTTCTATTGCCGCTATAACAACAAATACTAAAAATAAAATAAAATAAATATTTAAGGGGGGCTCCCATTCAACAAACATGATTTTTTTACCGTTTCTTGCTCGATACTAATAACGTTGCCTTATGTTGCATAGATAATGGTACGGAACCCATCGTGCGCGAGTCCGACTCGCACTTTACCAATTTTTTTATTTAAAAGCTGGTCCCAATGGCCAGAATGGCACCAGGTCAAGATCTCAAAAATCGAACAAAAACTTTAAATTTCAAAGGCACATGAAGTCGGTTTAACTTTCTTTTTAAAAATACCCAAATATTTACTAAAGTAATTTATTAATTTTGCAATTGTTATGCTATGCTTTTACTTAATAAATCAAAAATACGACGTAAACTCAAATGCACGTCAAAAATACGATGTAAACTCAAATGCACGTCAAAAATACGATGTAAACTCAATCAAGTGACGATTGTGGTGATCTAATTTGGTTACTGTAAGCACGACCGCAATCAGCTCAGTTGGCAGAGCTACCGAATGGTATTCCGAGGTCGTGGGTTCAAGTTCCTCTTGCGGTGATCAACTTTTTCCACCACAATTTGATTTATTACCCAAATATTTGTTCTATTAATCTGTCTGAACGTATACCTAACATACGAATACATAATCATATAAAACCGGAGATAAATTTGTGGCTCCTTACCCTTTTTAGAACATACACATACAGATGTAAACCAATTATTACCCCCATACGATTTATATGACTAGAACAGTAAATCATTTAAGATGTGATATCAGCCAATACAATGTAATGTGTACGCACGTGTAAGCACAGACATCATAGCTTGCACTACCATTAATGATCGATGCATCCACGTATTATTCAAGTGGTATTACTGTTATTATATTACACAGCGTTTATATTATTTATGCAGTTATATGAAAGAGTCGTGAAACTTAGTTTTCTGGAAGATATAATAATAATTCCACTCGAATTTATATCTTTTTATTAGAGTAAATATTTTGACACTTTTTTTTATTTGAATGTATCGTCTTTTGGTCTTGCATGCTAATCAGGCGCTTCCTATACTTGTGTAAGATTCAACTTTGACTTTCTTAGTCTCTCGAAGAGGATATGTTATTGACTTATGCTTTCCCTTTTTTATCAATAGACTGACAAACAAGCACATGACCATAATGAAAAACCTAACGCTGTTTTAGCATATAATTTTTCATGAGGTAAGAAACAGTTTCCAATGGGATCAGATATCAGAATAGACTTACGATGTTGCAAACTTCTAGGTATAGTCTACAGTAACTGCTTGCCATCAGGTGGCAGTAGACCTGTAAAAAGTTTTTGACAGAAAAAGACCTTAGAAGAAATGAGATAATGACATATTTATTTCTTATCTTTCACTTCATAGAAAATTATGTAATAAATAAACTAAATTATAGTGGAAAAAATGATAACCATGAGCGGGACTTGAACCCACGACCTCGGAATACCGTTCCGTTGCTCTCCCATCTGAGCTATCATGGTTCCCGCATATGTTTACCAAATCTTCCACTACAACCTTCTCAATGTGAATTAAACATCGTGCGATGTTTTGTGTACAACGCCATCTATTGAGCGGTTTGCACCAACTCGATCGAGAATTAGAAATTATGTAATATCTTTGTAATATTGTATATGTAAATTGGTAATTGTAAATATGGTAATTGTAATATGCATATGCATAATAACATGTACGTTACCGTAACCATCGAGTATTTCTACTATTTTTCAGCCAGTTGTTAAGAATATAAATCAAAGTGAATGATGGCCGCACTTCACTGTCCGTTCGAGTTTTACGAGCTACGGGAAGGTCGATACGATAACAGGATTTATCAATAAATACAATTTTATTGAACTTTTACCGTTTTCTATTTGCAGTGAACGCTGAAGTTTTTTATTACAAAGATTTCTATCCAATTACGTGGGGTTTAAACTTTATTGATGCAAAAAGATGTCGTTCTCATTACGATGTCATGTTTCTACTCACTCTATGTCTCAAACATTGTATATGCGCATGTTAGCGCATCACTTCGGATTCACTGCACCAAATACCTTTTATTGAAATGGCCTAGAACGCAATTAAGGTTCTACAAAACTATTTATTTGACACTAGCTGTTGCCCGCGACTCCACCCGCGTGGAATTTAGAAGTTTTTGCCCGTTTTTGCAACACTTTTCACTACTGCTTCGCTCCATTTGGTCGCAGCGTGATGTTATATAGCCTAAAGCCTTCCTCGATAAATGTCCTATTCAACATTGAAAGAATTTTTCAAACTGGTCCAGTCGTTCCTGAGATTAGCGCGTTCAAACATACTAACTCTTCAGCTTTTTTAATATTAGTGTAAATGTTGTTGTTGTTAAATTATTTATAGTACGTTTTATATATTAATAATCCACATAAATTATAATTATTTTCCTTTAACTTTTTGATTTCCTTCAGTTATAAATATTAAGTTTCAGTATTTGTAAGCGTAGTTTTACTATTTATGTACGCACGTTTCTAGAACAAATTAGCGGGAAACAGAAAACTTCTTAAAACCCTTAGGTGTGGTGTATTTTCACCTGTTTACTGTCGCATATTAATAAACAAAGCCATTAGTTAATAATATCAGAAAAATTCACTTTCGATATGAAATATTATTTTCAGCAAAAAAAAAACAAAACTGTTAGTTTAGAACAGTAATTACCTTTCCTTGTTATTGAAAAAAAATACAGCACTATTAAAAATAAAATTGGTCAAGTGCGAGTCGGACTCGCGCACGAAGGGTTCCGTACCATTATCTATGCAACATAAGGCAACGTTATTAGTATCGAGCAAGAAACGGTAAAAAAATCATGTTTGTTGTATGGGAGCCCCCCTTAAATATTTATTTTATTTTATTTTTAGTATTTGTTGTTATAGCGGCAATAGAAATACATCATCTGTGAAAATTTCAACTGTCTAGCTATCACCGTTCTTGAGATACTCGGTACGGAACCCTAAAAATCATGTTTGTTGTATGGGAGCCCCCCTTAAATATTTATTTTATTTTATTTTTAGTATTTGTTGTTATAGCGGCAATAGAAATACATCATCTGTGAAAATTTCAACTGTCTAGCTATCACCGTTCTTGAGATACTGGGTACGGAACCCTAAAAATCACGTTTGTTGTATGGGAGCCCCCCTTAAATATTTATTTTATTTTATTTTTAGTATTTGTTGTTATAGCGGCAATAGAAATACATCATCTGTGAAAATTTCAACTGTCTAGCTATCACCGTTCTTGAGATACAGCCTGGTGACAGACGGACGGACGGACGGACGGACGGACGGACGGACGGACGGACGGACGGACGGACGGACGGACGGACGGACGGACGGACGGACAGCGAAGTCTCAGTAATAGGGTCCCGTTTTTACCCTTTGGGTACGGAACCCTAAAAACAAAAGTAAATACTCATATACTCCTAAACAATATTTTTGTGAGAGTAGTACCTACTAAAAACAAACTTGTGTTTAAGAAGTTTTTTACGCTTCATTTTTTTATGTTCTCTATCAGAATATATTTTTAAGCAATTTTTGTTATTTGGGACACAGAATCAAACAGATTGGATAACAATATGAATACTTTAGCCATTACATCAATATGTATAATGTTGTGTAACTTCTAGATATAAGTATGATTGTATTCCAAAAATGTATAGCTAAAAAGCAATAAAAAGCATATTTAGAACATAAATATGACCAAGACTTTGAAATCTGCAAATATTGATTCTGGCAAAAATGAACGTTAAATGTATATTTTTACACTCGTCATACTATTCAGAAGAAATTCCTGAAAGGAATCGCATAAACATTTTTATGTGTTGTAAAATATTTGAACACTATCCAATGCATTAAACTAATGTTATGTTTTAGGTGCTGACGTGGATAATGTAGATTTTAGGCTCGTTACAAACTGGAAAAATACCAAAAAATATTTTCTTATGAATTGTTTCTTTATACATCCGCTCCTGAACATTGGCTTTCCCAAAGAAGCTACAAACCGTCTAGGACTAATTAGGATTCAAATTTATCAGTTTTCTTTAAGGAAATACATTTATGTATTTATCGTATCCCACTGTTTTACTACCTATAAATTAAGTAATAAATATTTTTTTGAAAGTACCTTTCAAGTTTTCTTGTTACTGGAATCTATACTAATATCATAATGCTGAAGAGTTTGTTTGTTTATGCGCGCTAATCTCAGGAACCACTGCGAGATCGAATTGAACAATCTTTTTAGTGTTAGGTACATTTATCAGAGAAGGCTATAGGCTATAATAACATCACGCTGAGACTAACAGGGGAGATGCAGCAGTGAAATATGTTGCAAGAAAAAGCCTTAAATGGTTCATTCTGTTAGAACATGTAATATGTGGGCGCAATGCACGTATCTTATTATAGACACTATACAAAAGGCAACAAAATTGTGTTTAAGAATCTTCGAGAAAAACAACCATAATGTAAATTAATTATAAAAAATTTAATATTGGAATTCCAGGCGTGAATATGTTTAACTTAATTTGACAAAAAATAATTTAATTAGCTCATTAAACGCTCACCTATCTAACATTCTAACTACTTAAAGATTTACTTAGAACACAGCAAAGAAAAAAATAATTCGTGAAATCTAATCGTGATACAATTTACACAAAACAGTTTACAATAATATTTATAAACAAATTTAACGCATTTGAGATGAAACAAGATAGAATATAAAGATAGTTTACAAACGGCAGTATGCAGTTACACATCAAAAGAACTCTTTGTGACTCTTTCGATGTTGTAGCGAATATACTCGTATACGTCACTAACGAGCTAACATATACTTTGTATAAACCAAGATAATCTTTACTTAATATAAAACAAAGTCGTTATTTTTGTATGTTTAACTACTAAAGTGCTGATAAATTATGTAAGTATTTCTTTAAATGATAATTGTTTCATTATAACGTAGTTAAATAGACTTAAGTTTTGACAACAATGCCTTATAAATTTTTAAAGATAAATAATTTTATTTTGATTTAAAATCATGTTATATCTATTATATCTATATATAAGTTACTCTGTAGATATAGTTGCAAATAAACTAGGATTTCTTAAGTTTTATCGAAATCTTTGTGTGCATAATATGTCTCACACAATATTTTGAAGAAACACGGATCTGACAGTCTGGTGTATTTAATAATCTCAAAGTGAATATGATAATATTGACAGAATCTGAAAAGAGTAACTAGTAAATTTGATAACAGACTCTTGCTATAGTGTTTTCTCCATCTAACATCGATGAATTTAAATCATACATTGTTATATTAACGGCAGACTGCTTAAACTACTGCAAATACCGTCAGACAGATAATCCAAAAAACTGTATAGTTAGTTAGCAGACATCTATCAGTCTTTCTCAATCTAATGTTACACGCCTCTCAACCCTTTCCTACCATAAAGAAGGCCCTAATGTGACACTTGCATCTAGTGGCTCACTAAACATTACCAGATTCTATATCTGATTTTCTGACTACTAAAACTGTATCGATCGAATATAAAATGATAAATCTGTTAGCATATAATGTACTAGCTGACCCGGCAAACGTTGTTTTGCCATACAAATGTCAGGGGTGTCAACCCTTAACATTTAGGGGGATGAAAAATAGATGTTGTCCGATTCTCAGACCTAACGGATATGTACACAAAATTTCACAAAATTTCGGAGGAGTATAATTACAAACACCGTGACAGGAGAATTTTATATATTACTAGCTGACCCGGCAAACGTTGTTTTGCCACACTAAAAAAAAAAGTTTGAAAAATAGATGTTGGCCGATTCTCAGACCTACTGAATATGTATGCAAAATTTGAGAAGAATCGGTCAAGCCGTTTCGGAGGAGTACGGTAACTAACACTGTGACACGTGAATTTTATATATTAGATATGTAATCTATTTTCATAGCACGTGTTTCAACCAATGCACGGCGCTGGTAGCTCTGAATCACTACATTAAATCTGTATTAGCTATGGTTTTCCGCGTCACTAGTAGTCACGTGTATTACACAAATATGTGATATTCATATACATATGTAACATGTATGTGCTCATACCTATGTCTTTCAATTAAGGCTCTTTGTTCGTGTAATGATGGATACATGTATCACCAACCCATATCTTCCCACGAGGTGCTGAGCGTGTTAAGAGATACCTAATTTAAGCACTTAGTATCAACTATGAGAAACTTAAAACTCGAGGCTAAACCCTAGGCCAACACGCTCGGTGAGCGGGTAAAGTAAAGTAAAAACCGTTCTGAAGTGGAGGAAGCCGGTGGCCAACAGTGGGACGTCAATAAAATGGGATGCGAAGATGAAGAACTACTTTGAAATATTTTTAGGGTTTCGTACAAACCCTTATAGGATCACTCCGGTGTCTGTCTGTCCGTCTGTCAAACTTTTTTTACTCAGCAACGGCTGAAGGTATCAATTTGAAACTCATACCAAATGTAGATCTACGCGGTCCCTTGCTGCAAAAAATACAATCAACCTTTCACCTCTACGCATTTAAAAGATATAACCGAATTACGACCATTTTTAAGAATTTTCGACTTATGCTAGGGAATCAAAATTGCCCTAGAGCCTTGAAATTTGGCATGGACCAAGCCCATATAGTGCTCATATAGGGAAAAATCCAAAAATCTTATAATTTGTCATCACATCACAAGAAAAAAGTGTTTATACTAATACCAACTTATGAAGTAGCTGAAATGTAGGCGATTCCCTATATTTCAACTACAAAATGAAGTTGGTGAGTTGTTTTGAGTATAATTAACTGATTATTTGAATGCAGTTACTTATGTTTATATGTCTAGTATGTACGAAACCCTAAGTGTGCGAGTTTGCCTCGCTCTTGACAGGTTTTTTTAATATTATTTCCTGTCTTAGGCGAGACTTGGCGGAAATCCATAAGTAATACTACTTTTTACGGATTTAGACGCGTATTCACCCGTGACCATGGTGACTGCAAAGTCTCAAAAAGTCAAATATACGCGTCTAAATCCGTAAAAAGTAGTTTTATTTAAACAGACGAGTCGCGCAAGTGTTAGAAAATATTATCCATAAGTAAGTTTGGTTTAGTTATTCTTACAAATATTATATCAGTGCATCGTTTACGTTACATCGTGAAATAAGTGCAGATGAATATCTGCTATCATAATAATCATATATAATATCATATTAATATAGTAACTACACCCTTAATCTTAAACTTATCATAGTATATTAACCTAACCTTATTAATAACTTGACAACTCAAATAAAGGATGGTATGATAAGTATTTGTGCTCAATGGTGGGTCGATCATTCGCTTATTATGTTAGAACAACACAATTAAACTTCTCACACACAGTAACATGAAGATGTGTCCTATAAATATAATTCTGTTTACGAATACATTAAGTGAACAATAGTTTAGAACGGAAGCAATGACAAGTCACACTTGACGAAATTACAGTCATTTGGTATTTGTCGGTAATTTGCGCACTACGAACAAATTGTGACCGATGGTGAGTACACGTGTTTAGTGTGCACCTATCTACACTACACAGTACATATTATAGCTCAGCGCGCAACAGAACATCATGAATAAAAAACATCATTAGATTATTTCTTGTATCACGATCTTTTAAAACCGGATTCCTATTATCTACATAAAATATAAATGGTGAAAACTACAAAATAACTACAAATAGGAAAATAAAGAAACTATAGAATACTGTGTTGTTTATAAAGACTTATAAATATGACGACAATATTGCAGAACGATGCTTATAAATTTTATAACATGGTATCATCAGGGGCCCAAGTCTGCTATTATATAAGTAGTATGTTAAAATGTTGTCACAATGATCAGTCACTGATTACTTAATGGCGAATTTTATCAAGTTTGGTGTGTAGTACACATTACAGACATTATTTAGAAAAGTCGCCATTATGGCGCCATAATGACGTTACTGACTAATTACTGTAACAACATTTATACATCATTGTATACAACATTGTAAATATTGTAATAGCAGACATGGGCTCCTGGTGGCCCGTAAGTTGGTTGTACAGTTAGTGATATAAAAAACTCTTTCATGATCAATATTGCCACAACTCCCATAACATGTGAATCGTAGTCAAAGAACAGTATTCTACGAAAGTAACTTTTGAATGGATGGAAACATGTATTGAGATGGGATCAAGAAAAATCAATGGAAGGTTAAATTTTGCGATTCTTTTGTAACGTTAACATAGTTCAAACAGCATGTATGAGTGTAAACGATGTCAAGAAAGTGTGTCTGGATGAGATGACGCTCTAAAGTTTCTACCTGGAGTAGGTAGAGACTATAGAGCGTCGGGAAAAGTTAATGACGATATGAAGATAGTTCAAACAGAAGCTATTGTGAAGTCAATATCTTCAATTACAATACGAGAGTTCGAGAGATAATAATATATATTTATAGTTCGAATGTACAATATGAATACAGTAATACACAAGCGGCTCACATCGTTAACTCCATGACCAAGTACAATTTCAGGGAAGTACTCCCTCTGTAGACCCTGTACATTCGTGGAACAAGATTCATTAAACTCAATTGACCTAATTCTGTCATAGTGATTCAAGCTTAGACCTGTTCATCAACACTATTATTGAGATAAATAGATAACTACACCTGTACAGATTAGAAATACTTACTTTATTTCGTTCTTTATTCCGTGGTATTTTTCCACATCTTTGTCCACTGACTTCTCTACTTCTGAAGAGCTTTTGGGCTACTATGCCACACTGACTAAGCTAGCAGGTTAGTTAGGCATAGGTTTTAGTTTAGGGTTATCCAAGGGAGAAAATGGGCTGAACTTGCGATCTTATTAAATCGTATGTTAGAAACACAATCGATTACCAATACCATAATTATTGACGGCTTAATTTGCTGGCTTGTTAGCTGTCTTACAGAATACTCTGTCACAAACTGTTTTTTTAATAACTGAGTCTAATGAACAGCACCCATGGATGGAAATAGAGTGAAACGAAAGATGTTTTCTGTTGTCAGAACTAAATCCAGGGTCGTATTTGTTTGTAAATAAGCACAATAAGTGGGCGACTGCCTCCCACGAATACGTCAGAAATATCTCAGACAGGAACCTACCAATTCACGAACAGATGCCCGCAGCGACCAAAATAGCTGCGAAATGACATTCATCATTATCCAATCCTGAATTGGTGCGGCGTTAAAATGCTACTGTTTGAAATTTGATTTTATGTAACAAGAATTATCGAATATAAAATACAATTGCTTTGTTAATCTATTATTTGCCATTTTAAAACAACTGCTTTTAATAAGAAAGTTTCAATTACGCTCTAACGGAATATTTTAAATTTCTATTCTGTTCTGAATTGGAAAACTTATATCACCTATATTTACTCGTGTGGAAATTATATTGACGACACGGCACGCCTCGATATTGCCCAAGTATGTATTCCGCAGTTCACCATCCATGCAGAAAATTATCTAGCGAATCGAATACGGATTTATATTTTATTCGCCAGCAAATAGTATTTTTTATTCGCTTTGAAAACTGAAGTATGTTCAAACTAACAATTAAAGACAACAGTAAAAGGTTCTTATAATATTTTAGGACAATAATTTAGATCGAACCTCGCTTGGTAAGTTCGTTTTATCATAGAAATATTAAGAGTATTTTAGTACGAGCAGACATCAAAAATGTTCAGTTGAGCTATACATATATCATTTATCTCATAGTAAGGATGCAATATGTTAAATTTTTTTTTTTTTAATGGACATTTCACGCAACGTCTTCTGGTCCCAAGCTAAGCTTATATGCTTGTGTTATGGGTACCAGAATACGGATAGAATACATATACTTTTTTTTGTAAATACATACTTATAATACATAGAAACACCAAGACGCAGTACAAACATTTGTATGACAATTAGAAAAATCACACAAATGATTGTCCCGAGCGGGAATCGAACCCGCGACCTCTTGATCGGCAGTCCGTTACCAGAACCATTACACCACGAGGCCCGTCTATATATAATATAGAAAAATTAAGCGCAATTTTAGCAAACCAATAGAAGAATCACTTGATAAGTGGTGTTGTTAAGTATCCCTCGGGAACATTCTCTAAGGCTCAACGCACAATAACAAGACTAGATACATTATTTCTGCAAAAACTTTATGCTCACTACGTAGTTTTCATGCACTATTAGTGTGAAAAACAAGCATACAACCTGCCTGATTGTAAGTAGTTACACAGCCTATAAACGTCGCTGACGTTGTAGGAATAAATTCAGTACATACATCCATCCATCAATCAACCTGTATTAATACGAGTACATACGTACAGTAAATTTTTGTTCACAAGAGATTTACGATTTCTTGACGTTTCAAGGGATTTGCTCTACCAACTTGTCCGGTCTAGGGGAGCGGGGAAGTTGGTAGTTCTAAGTAAGTTCTAAGAAAAAATCTAATTAATGATTTATTCAACGTTTTTTTGGCCCTATGTAATTCGGAACATTATTAAAAAAATTCAATCTAATATATAAAATTCACGTGTCACAGTGTTAGTTACCGTACTCCTCCGAAACGGCTTGACCGATTTTTATGAAATTTTACATGAAATGAAATGAAAAATCATTTAATCACGTAGACACAATTTTTTAGAAAAATTATGTGCTTATGACATGTCCAATTTTTTTCCCTACCACCGGTTCAGGACGCAATCTGCTGAGAAGAACCGGCGTAAGAAACTCAGCAGAGCTTTTAATCAAATCAATATTTTTAAATTAAATGTCAATTATACTTACAATGCTAATAACTTTACAATATAGAATATGTATTGCTCCAGAGCAACCTACTCCCAAGCTTTATCATCTATAATATAATCAGAAATTTTATAATACGCCTTTTTACATAATTTAGTTTTAATGAATTTTTTAAATTTAGAATTATTTAATTCTCTTACATCAATAGGGAGTTTATTATAAAATCGTATACAATGACCCATGAAAGAGTTACATATTTTGTGGAGACGGGTTACATGCATCACAAGATTGTGTTTATGCCTTGTATTAACATTATGGTGGTCGCTTTTTTTTGTAAAATTATGAATATTTTTATGAACATACAATAAATTTTCATATATATATTATAAATAAATATTCATGGACATTTCACACAACGTCCTCTGGTCCCAAGCTAAGCTTATATGCTTGTGTTATGGGTACCAGAATACGGATATAATACGTAAACTGCTTTTCTTTTGTAAATACATACTTATAATACATAGTAAACACCCAGACGCAGGACAAACATTTGTATGACATTTATGGATATCACACAAATGATTGTCCTGACCGGGAATCGAACCCGAGACCTCATGATCGGCAGTCCATTACATAAACCACTCCACCACGAAGCCCGTATTGCGAAGCGACCGTTAAAATATTTATGTCTTTGAATTTCTCCCTTAGAGAATCCCATTCATGCACATTCAGTAGGTCTGAGAATCGGCCAACATCTATTTTTCAAACCTTTTTTTTTTAGTATGGCAAAACAACGTTTGCCGGGTCAGCTAGTAGTTATATAAAGATGTTATGTAATGTCTTAAATTTTCAGCACTAACGTTACTACTAAACGTTAGTGTTATTAAATAAATATTATGTTCAGGTTGGTAACATGTTATTTAATGTGCTCAAATATGCTGTAATGATAGGCTCTAAAATATTTGTTCCCACGATCAATTTGTTGAATAGAAACATAACATTTTAGTTATCTACATCAGACATCTTATCATAAGATTTTTGTATTAGGTAAAGTAAATTTTTTGTTGTCTATGATACATGGCGCAATTAGCAACATGAATAACAATTAAAAAATAAATGTAAAAATATGTATTTATATTCTGTAGGGAGTAACACAAAGCCTTATTATATAGCATTGATATATTATTATGTATTTTAGGCTTAATAATTTAAACTCTTTGAATATTTTCTAACGAAAATCTTATGCGCAAAAAAGGTTTCAACTTTGTTGTTCAACTTAATAATCAAATAAACACTTGTTTAGCGGTAGAGTTACCTACATAGGTACTTTTTCTTAACTTTAGTTAGTTTAGTTATACTTGGTATGCAACGGAAGACATTCTTGTTATCTAACATGAACGGAAGAGTAAAATTTTGAACATGTGACGTAGACTGCGGTCAAACACAATGGCTACTGTTTCAATAGAATATTGAACTCCAAAATAATTATGACAATGTACCTAAGTATATACGAATAGAGTCACTGTCGCTTAACCAGCTACAAAACAAATTCACTTGCACAGAAACGTGTGCCGTGTTGAAAAATGGCGTATATTGGGGTCTCTTACTAAATAACAATCGCTTTTATGGTTGGTTGTTGGTTGGTTGGTTGTTTAGTGGTGCCCTGATTTTTTTAACTAAGTATGGCACTACAAAGATCAAGAACACAAAAGACTATGCCGAATTATGAATTCGATCGCGTTTATAACCTCTATAGTTTATAAATCTAGAAATTTCGGAATCTTGTCATCCACTTTGATTAAGAAATAGGGACGAATGAATTAAAATAAAGTGATTGAGTTTGTTTAAAAAAGTTTTATTAATTTTTATTTATTTACACGTTATGGAAGAGTTACAACATAATAATTTATTTAGTTTGATAACTGAAAAACACGATTGAAAATCCTTGATATTCTTTGTTATGCGTGCAAAATTTCAGATCAATTCGACAGTTAGAAATGAGTGCAAATCACTTTCAAAGTTTCCGTTAGATGGAGTTATAGCTTGATAGACAGATAGATAGATCGGTAAAAAGTCTCCTATTTGACGAGCGTCGTGGTTGAGTGGTTCATGTAACGGACTGCCGATTAAGAGGTCGCCAGTTCGATTCCCGCTCGGGACAATCTATGTGTGAATTTTCTAATTGTCATACAAATGATTGTACTGCGTCTGGGTGTTTTTATGTATTATAAGTATATTTACAAAAAAAAAGTAGTACCTATATGTATTCTATTCGTATTCAGGTACCCATAACATAAGCATATAAGCTTAGCTCGGGACCAGAGGACGTTATGAAATGTCGAAGAATATAAAAAAAAATTTAATCAATTTTATTTAAGCCGAAATAGAATAGCGTACAGTTTATCTTTATATATATAAATCTCCTGTCACGATGTTTGTCGGCGATGGATTCCTAAACTACTTAACCGATTTTAAATTAAATTGGCACACTATGTACAATTTGACCCAACTTGAAAGATAGGATAGCTTAAATTTCAATTTATAGTCGCAATATTATTTTATTGCAAATTATTTGTCTACCCTGACATTTGTATGGCAAAACAACGTTTGCATAATATAAAAAAGATTGAATCCTTGTTAAATGTAAATAGCACTTTATGATCTGGTCACTAATGGTTCCAGCTATACTTTATTATCATTTCAAGGTAGGCGTGTCGTCGTATGCAGTGGTACTGTCCTGTCCTGGGTCATGGTTAGCCACTGGTTCGATTCCACGTTGTATAATAGGTACCAGTATTTTATACAGATTTTATACCAATATTTTATACGGACATAAATAAATTTACTTCTTGACGTGTGATTGAGACAAAACATATTCTTTGTATTTCGTACCAAAGGGGAAAACGCCAATCTACGTGACTTCGTTGTCCAACTGTCTCTCCGTCTGTCACCAAGCTGTATCTTAGGAATGGGGCTAGCTAGAGAGAAGACTGGAATTTTCGCAGCTGATGCAATTATATTGCCACTATGACAACAAACGAGCCGTGACGAGCCTCGTGGTTGAATGGTTCATGTAACGTACTGCCGATCTGGAGGTCGCGGGTTCGATTCCCGCTCGGGACAATCATTTGTGTTATTTTTCTAATTGTCATACAAATGTTTGTACTGCGTCTGGGTGTTTCTATGTATTATAAGTGTGTATTTACAAAAGAAAAGTAGTATATGTAGTATATTCGCATTCTGGTACCCATAACACGAGCAATAAAGCTTAGCTTGGGACCAGAGGACGTTGCGTGAAATGTCCATGAACACATTTACATAAACCACTCGACCAACAGGCTCGATATAATATCAAAGACAAGTAGTGAATCTTACAGTAACTATAGTATAGAGTAGTTGGTTACTTACAAATACATTGTACGTTTGAATAATAGATGAGAGCAACTACGCGCCACTAAGGAAATAGAACATCAGCCGTGACACACAGACCCATTTGTGTTATATCGATTATATAGAGACTCTACTTCACATCTATAATAATATATTATAAGAGCAAGTCGGTCTGTTCGTATTATATTCACTTTGACTACTTTAAATGTATGGAATAATAAATGATATTATATGAGTTTAAAAAAAAAATTAAACCGATTTTACACACCTTTTAAATTTGAGGGTTTTTTCTTGATTTCTCAGGAGATATCCATTAGATCCTGACCTGGTGTCAATGGGACCACACGGGAACCACCAGCTTTCAAATAAAAAAGAATCATTAAAATCGCCTCGCCCAGTTAAAAGTTATGTGGTAAGAAACATAAAAATAAAAATAAAAAAGAACATACAGGCGGATTGAGAACCTCCTCCTTTTTTGAAGTCGGTTAATAAAAATGATTTAACAAAATCTTATACTGGCTTCGCTGTAAATTTAGCTGTAGTTGTAGCTAGGCTGCCTTGATGTTACTAAAACAAAAAAAAATTGGTCAAGTGCGAGTCGGACTCGCGCACGAAGGGTTCCGTACCATTATCTATGCAACATAAGGCAACGTTATTAGTATCGAGCAAGAAACGGTAAAAAAATCATGTTTGTTGTATGGGAGCCCCCCTTAAATATTTATTTTATTTTATTTTTAGTATTTGTTGTTATAGCGGCAATAGAAATACATCATCTGTGAAAATTTCAACTGTCTAGCTATCACCGTTCTTGAGATACTGCGTACGGAACCCTAAAAATCATGTTTGTTGTATGGGAGCCCCCCTTAAATATTTATTTTATTTTATTTTTAGTATTTGTTGTTATAGCGGCAATAGAAATACATCATCTGTGAAAATTTCAACTGTCTAGCTATCACCGTTCTTGAGATACTGGGTACGGAACCCTAAAAATCATGTTTGTTGTATGGGAGCCCCCCTTAAATATTTATTTTATTTTATTTTTAGTATTTGTTGTTATAGCGGCAATAGAAATACATCATCTGTGAAAATTTCAACTCTCTAGCTATCACCGTTCTTGAGATACAGCCTGGTGACAGACGGACGGACGGACGGACGGACGGACGGACGGACGGACGGACGGACGGACGGACAGCGAAGTCTCAGTAATAGGGTCCCGTTTTTACCCTTTGGGTACGGAACCCTAAAAACCAGTCATGTACGAGTTGGGTTCGCACGCGAAAGGTTCCGACCGTTATTATCATTCCCCATCCTAAATAACGGGATAAAGGCATCAGAATGATGAAGATATTTGTTGTTAAAGCATTCAATTGATATACATAAACTGTGAAATTTTCAGTTCTCTAGCTATCACAGTTCCAAAGATACCTACAGCCTGGTGACAGACGGATGGATGAACGTACGGTCCTGTTATACCTCTTAGTACTGGCCCTTAAGAGAAAAAGAGAGGGAGAAGTTTCACTTCTTTATTTCTTCTTCATGATATCTCACTCAAATTTGTAACTAACTTCATGTATCGATCTCTTAAAATACCAAATAGGAACTAAATAGAATACAAAGTAAATCTTCAAAGAGCTTTCATCATAAAATTAGACAAATTTGTATTTTATCACTTTGTAAGACAACAGAAGTCAACGGCACTATAACTTCGTGTTTCACTTTAGTTAATGTGACGAGCTCAAAATAATATTGTTATGTTTATCCACAAACAAAGAAAACATAACAATTTTCATTTGTAATTTAGCGAGTCACAAAAATAACAAGTCCAATGAACCAACAACAAATTTATCTGATCAATAAAAGTTGTTTTCTTTGCAAAATGTTCTGAACAATACTAGCCTATAAATTAGACCAATAATTAGGTGTTATTGGATATTTGGATATATCATAAATATCATCTATAAAATAATAAAGTTAATATGAAATAACCTGTGATAGACATAACTGTATGATTTTACACTAGCTATGCTACTCAGTTTCACTCGTAGGTATATTGTATGACATGGTAAAACTAAAACTATATAAATTGCATAAGCCATTCTCCAAATAAGCCTTTAGTAATAAGCTTTAGCTGTTCATTGAAACTGGTAAAGCATCTGTGACCACTACTGTATTATACATATGGACACAAGAGTGACTTTTTTATACCTAAAGAGGTGTATGCAGATAATTACTAACATTAATTCCAAAAGTTACGATAATGTTGGATACAGGAGTAACATAAATCATACATAATGTACCTATGTAATTGTGTGAAGCAGTTCTTCAATGATTCTGAACAATTTTCGAGACTTTTTACTCTTCCATTGTCTATGGAAAAATTGTGGGAAATTCATTGGTGGAAATTTTTCTAACTGCTGTTTTTTGGTAAACTTAGTAACTACAGTAGTTAGGTATTTAAGTATCATGTTTGACGTCTTAGCTCCTAAACGTTAACTCCTAAAAATGTTATCTATGAGATAAATAGGTTACTGTTAACATCTCTGCCCATCTTCAAAATTTCAGAGGAGATTCTATAACACCAATAGGATTTGATGAATTGATTTGCCATTGAAAGTAGTAATTAAACATTAAGAAGTCCAACTCATCTTTTTTAAAAAGTAAACTTTTTCGAGTGTCGGCTTCTGCACTATAGTATGGACGAATGGGCATAAACGGCACTTTTCCTCCACACCCTTTTTACACCCATTCGTCCACACTATTCCCATTCGTCCACACTGTGGACGACGGGGTGTGGACGAATGGGAATGATCCACGGTCTGTTCTTGTTTGAAGGGCAACAATCAGGGAGTAGTACTGCCGAGAAGGGGTTCGTAAAGACTTTTGTAAAAATTTGTTTAGTTATTTGTGTAAAAAATTATTTTTACCCAAATACGGTTTTTTTGCTCTGTTTGTCTTACCGGCAATTTAAATAATTAGGTACCTACAGCCCAACCTGGCCCAACAGTAACTATTCCTCCTAACGGGTCACGGCTGCTTCGCCAAGTACCAATGGGAGCTGGTGGGCATCGAGGCCGCACCCGGTTGCAAGAACTGTGCGTCCGGAGCCGTGGACGGCCGAGCACACATTGGTCGTGTGCACGGCCTGGTCCGCTCAACGCACCAGGCTCACTGGCGCAAACGGCGTTAATTTGTCGCTGCCGGCCGTCATCGCTTCGATGGCCGGCAGCAAAGAGTGTTGGGCCGCCGTCGCCTCAGTTGCATCCGAGGTGATGACGGCAAAAAGAGAAGCCCAGCAGGAGCGTGAGCGCTCGGGCGCAACACTGCCCTCCCGCAGGGCCGCGGGTAGGGGTCGTCGGCGCGTAATAGCCGGCGGCCCCGGCCCGCGAGGCCATACGCGGCGGGCCAGGGGCCTGTCACTAGGGTGGCGGACGATCTCTCGCCCAGTGTTCGGGTGAATGGTGACGGTCCGACGGGGGGGCACGCCGCCCACCCCCGTCACAGTGAGTCCCCACCGCTAGCGGGCCACCCCGTGTCGGGTCATGGTAATACCTGAGTAACTACCATGACCCGGCAACGGGCGAGGAGAACACCGTAGGTTTAGTTGGTAGGCTGGGTCGAGACGATTTTCTCCCCGGGAGTCCAACACTACGTCCGACGGCTGCCCCTGCAGCCGGGGTATAAGTGAGTAAAAAGCATTCCTACGTAAAAAAAAAAAACAGTAACCATTCAGAAAAAGATCCTTCACGGATCGGAAAAACATTAAGCCGTAGTTAATGAAAATAAATGTGCATATTATGGTAAATACTTATTTTTCTCAATTTTCCTAACAAAAGGTACTTAACATGTATAATTTGCTGGACAATAGAGTGGTCATAGCATCATGACATCACGCCATCATTACATAAACCAACAATGCTCATTACTATAAACCCGCCGTAACTACTAGCCATCAGAATAATCTTTGGTTTGAGGTTTTACGTACAGAACGTTACAGCAACACGTTTACGTAATGAAATAATATTATCTGTGCAATATGTTATACAATATGTAATACTGTATGCCTGGGTGGTCCTGCCTAATTTAGTTTATTATTGCAATCTTAACTTATTATAAAAAAAAACCTGTCAAGAGCAAGGTAAACTCGCACACTTAGGGTTTCGTATCTACTAGACATATAAACATAAGTAACTGCATTCAAATAATCATTTAATTAAACTCAAAACAACTCACCAACTTAATTTTGTAGTTGAAATATAGGGAAACGCCTACATTTCAGCTACTTCATAAGTTGGTAATAGTATAAACACTTTTTTACTTGTGATGTGATGACAAATTATATGTTTTTGGATTTTTCCCTATATCAGCACTATATAGACTTGGTCTATGCCAAATTTTAGGCTCAAGGGCAAAGGGAAGTAAAGTGTGAATTTTGATTCCCTAGCATAAGTCGAAAAATTCTTAAAAATGGTCGTAATTCGGTTATATCTTTTAAATGCGTAGAGGTGAAAGGTTGACTGTATTTATTGCAGCAAGGGACCGCATAGATCTACATATCGTATGAGTTTCAAGTTGATACCTTCAGCCGTTGCTGAGTAAAAAAAGTTTGACAGACGGACAGACAGACAGACAGACACCAGAGTGATCCTATAAGGGTTTGTACGAAACCCTTAAACAAAGTACCTACGCATTTCTGTATATGAGCTTAGTATCTTCCAAAATTGATTTAGATGGGGTTTATTTTTAAGATCGAAGATAACCTTCCTTGACATGTACTATCCAACACAGAGAATTTCTCAAATCAGACCAGTTGTTCCTAAGATTAGCGCGTTCTAACAAAAGAAAGCTCTAAAGCTCTAGAAGATTTTAGCTTAGTAAAGCGTTCCAAATAGGTATTACATGGGCATTTATCTTAGGTACTTTGTACTGTTTCCTATCCACATCTTACAGTAACAATTACTCATTTACAAGCCTAGGTTTTAACAAAATATTCTCCAACCTAAAATAACCAAGGTTATAAATAGGGAGTAACAACTCGGGAACATAGATTTGTTCCAAGGCAGGGCCGCCCCGTTTATGGTTAAAAGTAAAATAGTAAATAATAGCGTGCTTTCTCTTTTACTCCAGCTCAAAAAGAAAGAGTCAGAAAGGCTACTAAATCATTTGTTTTTCTTATTGTGTTCAACTAAAAAAAGCAGCAGGCCGGATTCGTTGTACCGAGTGTTACGTCTAGATCTATATCCTAAGTCTATGCAAATAACTCTTGGATGGGATTAAAGAACGTGTGAATCGTTGATTATTAAAAAAAATAAAATTGGTCAAGTGCGAGTCGGACTCGCGCACGAAGGGTTCCGTACCATTATCTATGCAACATAAGGCAACGTTATTAGTATCGAGCAAGAAACGGTAAAAAAATCATGTTTGTTGTATGGGAGCCCCCCTTAAATCTTTATTTTATTTTTAGTATTTGTTGTTATGGCGGCAATAAAAATACATCATCTGTGAAAATTTCATCTGTCTAGCTATCACCGTTCTTGAGATACAGCCTGGTGACAGACGGACGGACGGACAGCGAAGTCTCAGTAATAGGGTCCCGTTTTTACCCTTTGGGTACGGAACCCTAAAAACTACATTTTCTTACATTAGGTACTTTGGATTATAAAAAGAAACAACAAAGTAATTTTTTTTGGGTTTTTATTTTACTCTTAAATTACTTAACAGGGCAGTTCTTAGATCCTGGATGGATACAACATCTGAAACAAACAAACAGACATGATTTTAACAAGTGTTCATATCAACTAAGTGGTATTTTACTTGGCAGTTATTAAATCAGTAAAATTTTGTCCACAATTATTTCAGGTTTCAAATGTCTAAGCATCATTTAGAATTAATATTACTACCTCTTTAGTACAGTTCTAGGAGTATTTTATTTCATGAAATTAAAATATATTGTGTTTATTTAGAAAACTAATATTTTAGGATATCGCCATCTATTATACATAGTGAAAAACATTACACATTGTGCATAAATGAAAGTACATAATATCACATATTTTTTTAAGAGGGACGGCAGACACCTTATATGTGTAAGAGTGCTCTAAAATACAATGTATTGTATTGTCATAGATAAATACAAATTATATCAGCTGCCTGTTTCCCTGATGGAGGTAAAAGTCTTTCAAGGATACTTAACAGTAGAAAAAATTGGTAAACTTAAAAGTGAACTCTGACTGTCCATTATGATAGTTCATTAGGGGTGTTTATGCCCAGCATTGGACAGAAGACTATTCAATACTTGAACTGTACAACATAATGAGGCTTACATCATAACTATAAATTTTATGCTTACATCATAACTATAAATTTTATCATAATATTGAAATATCCTTACCACACGTATCCTGTGTCCCATAGCCTGAGCAGGGAGGTTGGACTTGAAGCGTGCACGGACACTACCAGAGTTACCATGAGTACGGGTCACCTTGCCCCAGATAGCACGCAGCTTGGTCTTCTTGCCTCGGGGACCACCAGCAATAGGCGTCCTCTTCTTAGCACGGTATACATAGACGCATTTCTTGCCAGCATAGAACACTGCATCATTGCGGTCTTTTGCACCTTCAATCTGTAATAACCAATACAATCAATTACACAAAAATGTATAGAACTCATCATACAACAAATTTTTTTAAAGTTGTAAGAAAATATGGGATAGATTTGTGTATGGTTGCAGAAACTATTGAATGGTTTTAATTGAAACTTTGCAGCTATATTGCTTAAATGGATTACACTGCCAAACATAAGTCATAGAGCAGGGCAATAACCATAAAAATAATGCATACTATCTTCCTTCATGCAAACATAGGAATGAAAGAAAGAAGCATTTATTTTGAATCACTCTACATCAAAAATAGTACAACAAAAACAATATAAAATTAAAATAATATATGATCCAGTAGAAGAACAAACCAAGGTACATTCTCAGCAGAAGCTGAACACAATTTCATCAAGCATGATACAGCACTGGTTTTCAGAATGACCTAGTATGCATACCTTCTGTATACTACATTGCATAGAATGCACACCATCAATTTATTAACCCTAACACAGTAAAAGAAAATTCAAATAAAGTAACCAAACATTGGCATAAAATGATAATAAATTGCAACATAACAATAATATCCAAAACAAATTAAACAATAACCTAGATACAGTAACTAAATTTTAAAACTGAAATCATCGCAAACCTACAAACTGAATAAAACCTGGGATTTCTTTAAAAAAATTGAATTTAATATGAAGTGTGACCGCATTCTCTAAGATTATGGGTATTATCATCTAATAAGGGTTCATAGGCCACATGTATATTTGGTTTCAAATGAACCGGCAACAAAACGTGCACTAATAACTATGTAATATTAATATTGAACAAGAATATTAAGGTCTCACCTTCAGTAAGGCTGTGTTTTCGTGTTGATTGCGGAGACCTCGTTTGTATCCTGTGAATACAGCTTTAGCGTATAATCTGCCATGACGAGGCTTTGACGAAACTTTACGTATCGCCTTCTGAGGCTCTGCAGGCGCAGCAGGGGCAGCCTTTGGAGTCTTCTCTTTGGGCACCTTAGTTTTAGGTACCTTCGCCTTAGGCGCTGTGGATGGCGCTGCGTCAGCCATTCCTAAAATATCACTCAATAATATCAAAACATGCACAATCAAGAAACACAATGTCCAACAAGGATTAATAGGTTATGTTGACATCAGACTCTAATCGCATTTTATCTCAATGATTCAAGCAAATCTAACATTTTTAAATACATTGATAGAAGAATCCATTATTGTTCCTTTTAGAAATACACTGATTTTTCGTTCAAATTTGATAGTTTTAAAAAATTTTATAATTTTCAGCACACTAACCGTATGATATTTTCTATTCGGAAATGAAAGAACGGGAACGGTATTGCCAGTATAATCAATAAAAAATCTACCAAACTTATTTAATAATACTTATTGTTACTGTCTGTCTGTAAGCTTGTGGATTACATTATAAACACCAAATTGTTGGGACTGTACCCAACACTATCATACAGTATTTTTACATAGTTTTACGTTCTCATCGCGGAAACTGAAATAACAATGGATATCGACTGGGCAAGCCGTGTGGCTTATCAGACATCGGTAATACATTAAATAACATCCATAAATGAGGTCATTTCTCTTAGCCTTCGCTTCGATATCCAACTTGAATGTAAACGGCTGCCTGTCTTCAAATATAATAATGTACACATAAATCAAAAAAGGCTTAGAGAACTGAATGCTATTTTCAAAATTAAATCAGATGTAATACTTACGAGGGGAGGTCCAAAAGTTCGTGGAATGGAGGGGATGGAGTGGGGATAGGGGCGCTCGCTTAGTGTCATACTAATTGGGGACTCATAATTAGTATATAAATGGAGTTTCAGCCCTATTGCGTCATTCGTTTACGAACACTCGCCTGCTAAACACGTCAATCCGGAAGAAAACTGAAACTATGGAGAAAATTGAACACCGTGCGGTCATTAAATTCCTTACCAAGCAAGGAAAGAACGCTCAAACCATTTTAAATGAAATGGAAACTGTTTACGGGGAACAGTGCCCTAGTAAATCAATGATTTACAAGTGGCATGGTCTTTTTAAACATGGTCGGGAGTCGATTGAAGACGACCCCCGCTCAGGAAGGCCAGTTGAGGCCACCACATCAGACATCGTCGAAAAAGTGGAAAAAATTGTACTGGAGGACACCCGTTTGAAGAAAAAACAGTTATCTGCATTAGTTGGAGTATCAGATACCACCATTTTGCGAATCCTACATGACCACCTGGGTATGACAAAAGTCAGTGCAAGATGGGTACCGAGAATGCTCACGCCGCTTCAAAAACAGCAGCGCGTCGAAGCGTCAAAACATTTTTTGGAGTTGTGTGGCGACGATCCTGGACCGATTTTGGAGCGAATTGTTACCGGCGATGAAACATGGGTTCATCACTTTGAGCCTGAGTCCAAACAAGAGTCCATGCAATGGCATAAAAAGGGGACACCACCGCCAAAGAAATTAAAAAAGTGTCGGAAGGTGTCAAAGTGTCGGAGTCGGCTGGAAAGTTGATGGCTACTGTTTTTTGGGATTGTGAGGGGATAATACTGATTGATTATAAAGAAAAGGGCAGGACCATAACCGGAGAATACTACGCAACAATACTAGAAAAATTAAAGGATGCCATCAAAGAAAAACGTCGGGGAAAATTGACCAAGGGCGTGTTGCTCTTGCAAGACAACGCGCCGGTTCACAAGAGCAAAGTTGCAATGGCTGCTCTACACACGCATGGCTTCGAATCACTAGTCCACCCACCCTATAGTCCAGATCTGGCCCCAAGTGATTTTTATTTGTTCCCCAATTTAAAAAAAGACTTAAGGGGAAGGAAATTTTCCGACGACAATGAGGTAAAGGAGGCAATTTTGGCTCATTTTGAGGGAAAAGATAAAAAATATTTTTACGATGGTTTAGAAAAATTAATTCATAGATCTAATAAATGTATTCAGCTTAAGGGTGATTATATTGAAAAGGAAAAATAAATTTACTGTTTCATTTTTACTAAAACCCTTTCATTCCACGAACTTTTGGACCTCCCCTCGTAAGTGCTACGAGACGCATGAAATTTTAAAATTGTTCTTTACAGAAACGTAATAAATAAGTAATAACGTTAATATCAATGTTAAGAGAAAGAAGAAGTAGGTAATAATTCACTAAAATAACATTTGCCCACTTTGTCATAGCTGTTGTATGGCAGTATGTGGGCACCTGGGACAGACTCGTTTGGGACTAAACTAAACCCGTCGGGATTCCTTCTTACCCTAACTAGGTTGCGGCCTAAAGGCGTCTCCATCGGGATTGGTTTGATGAGAATGACAAGGTGCTTACTGATGCTCTCTCCGAACACCACAAACTCTTGCGTCAACACTGACCTCATGGACAGACAGACGCATCTATGCTTAATAAGATCAAAGAAAGCACCTCTCACGTACGGAGACTTGCTCGGACTATGAAAGACAGGTGGTGGCGAGATAAAGCTACCCAAATTCAGCTGCTTGCCGATACAAACCAGCTAGGTGCATTCCATAGTGAGGTGCGGAGGCCAATAGGAAGCTCTACTCGCAGAACGTATGATCCTTTAAGGTCAGATGACGGCTCGCTGTTAATGAACAAGAGTGAGATACTGAAACGCTGGGCTGGACATTTTAACAATTTACTCAACGTTGATCGAACAGCTGATCTAAATTTTATCAAATCCTTACCCAGTCATTCAGCAGCGGCACACCTAGATGAACCAATCACGTTGGTAGAGGTTGTTAAGGCGATTAACGCCCAAAAGAACAAAAAAGCTGGGGGCATAGACAATGTATGTGGAGAGCTTGTCAAGTACGGCGGAGATTAGCTTCATGCTGTTTTGTGGAGTTTGTTCACGGAGATGTGGGCAGAAGAAAAGGTACCTTCTAGTTTCAAAATATCTCTCATATGCTCTCTTTACAAAAATAAAGGCGACCGCGCGGACTGTAATTCCGTATCGCGGAATCTCCTTACTTTCTTCCATTGGCAAGACATTTGCTCGTGTATTATTAAACCGATTGCTGAAATTATCTGAAGAGCTTTTACCCGCGTCACAACTTGGTTTCAGGGCTCACCGGGGAACTGCTGAAGCAATCTTTTCCATACGACAGCTCCAAGAAAAGAGTAGGGAACAGTCTCAACCCAAGTTTCTCTGCTTCATTGACCTGAAGAAAGCTTTTGACAGTGTTCCTCGGGATGCTCTCTGGATAATTCTGCTGAAATTCGGATGCACTGAAAAATTCATACGGTTGATAAGACTGTTGCAGGATCAAATGTCTTGCTGCGTAGCAGCAAACGGCAATCATTCTGATTTTTTTACTGTTACCGGTGGTGTTAAACAGGGTTGCGTCCTTGCACCTGTACTTTTTAACATCTACTTTGCGGCGGTTGTTAGAGAAACTCTGAGGGATAACTCTGAAGGGACCCAGGTCAGTTATCGTATGGATGGGGTATCTTCAACCTGGCAAGATTGAAGGCACACACCAAGGTTTCGCAAAACACCATCACGGAAATAATGTATGCGGATGATCTCTGTTTTGTGACGGATTCTTCAGATGGTCTACAAGATTTAGTATCTAAGTTCGACTCCGTATGCTGTAAGTTTGGGTTTAAAATCAGTATAACCAAAACAGAAGTTATGATGACTGACACGGCCCAACAAGTTCCATATACAGCTTAACGGAGTGAATCTGAAACTTGTGGACAAATTTAGGTACCTGGGCAGTACTGTTACTAGCAATGCTGACCTTGATTCAGAAATTAACAGCAAAATTTCTGCTGCAGCGGGTATATTTGGCAGGCTGCGAGCTAAGGTTTTCCGCTCACATGATTTGAACGTGGAGACTAAGATTAAAGTATATTTGGCCCTTGTTCTACCCAACATCTTATATGCAGCGGAAACCTGGTGTCTATACCGCCACCATATTCGAACTCTTGACAGATTTCACTTGAGATGTTTGTGTGAAATTCTTAATATTAAATGGTCTGACTATGTCAGAAACACGGAAGTTCTCAAGCATTCGAATGTTTATGGACTCGAGGCCTACCTTATGCGAAGACAATTGCGATGGTGTGGCCACCTATCCCGCATGCCTAAGGAAAGGATAGCTAAGCATATCTTTTACTCAGAATTACGGAAGGTAAGCGAAAACGCGGAGGTCAGTTTCTGAGGTACAAGGATGTGCTGAAAAGGCATATGAAGGCATGTGGCATCAAACCCCCCGCATGGGAAGAGGAGGCTGCTGATCGCACAAATTGGCGGCAGGTCGTACATAGAAGTGTGCGCACGTTTGAGGATGAGTGAAGGCATGGTCTAAATTTAAAACGGGACCAAATGAAAAGCAAACCGCCTTTAAATATAAATAATAACTACGTTAGCGGGGTTCTCACATGTAGCGTCTGTTTAAGAACATTTACTGCAAAGATTGGGTACATCAGCCATATGAGGACACATAAGTACCCGCAAAATCCCAAATCATATAGTATGTGGTCGCCGTTGCCGAAATCGGCATGGAAGGCATCATCATTCAACTAGGTTGCGGTGCTACGTTAGTTTTATAATGGCCGGACAAAGGGTACCTAACCCCTTGGTAGTGTCTTACGTCTTAACGTATTTGCCGCTTCTCTTCAGACAGCTTGGGATGATGCCATCCACCAAGGTCAGTGTGTTGTGTACATAACAAATCTATTCTAAGTCAGGGGTTAGGTTACTGAATACGCTGATGGCTCCTTGGCATCAAGCTTACGCACATCATGAATTCATAACATCTATCTTGGTCGCCATAAGCTCATGAGCAATCCACAACAAACGCTCCTAACTAACATAAGAATATCGGCTGAGAGCAAAAGCTCCCGCCCAACTGCAACCGCGTGTGTTGGGAGATTTCTCGTAAAATATTTTATGGTAATTTTTTAAAATCCAAATTACCACCAAACAGAATATATTATGAATCTTGGCAACATTAATTTATCGTTTAGAAACATTGTAAATGAAAGGTTCAAAAATAAAAGCAGGAGATCGTTTTTAGCTTTTACTTATGAAATAATTCAAATTAATAATAAAAATATGATGTTCGTCAAGCTACGCGACAAGCAGCTTCTAATATATAATATGAAAGTTAAATTTCACTTTTGCTTTGTCGAGAAGTAATTGATTAAATAAATACATATAGACGTTATTGTCTTTGCAATGGCAACTGTCACGAAATGTCTAATTACTTGCCTGATTTGGACCAATCAGAAAAAAACACGAAAAGAGACGAAAGAAAGATGGATTGTGGCTCTGTCAAATTGCCAAAAATAATTTGTATTGAAATTGAATAGATGTAATTAATCCAAGACTGTTCTATTTAAAATATTTAATTAATAATGGACTCTTTAGTAAATATTAATTGGAACAAAGTCACACCATGCCTTGTTTTATTAGTGCTGGAAGTATTATTAGAATGTTTGTATTTATTTTTATTATCGGTCTTACAGTTGTTTTTCTTTTTATTTCTGTGTTAAAGTATATGTTTTGAGATATCGGTGTGTAGTTTCAGAGTGTGCGACTCAAGCGGAAGTAAATAAACACCTGGACTTGGGTCGTGATTTCTTGGCGCGAGGACAGCTATCAGATGCCCTCACACATTATCATGCGGCAGTTGGTGAGTGCTTACACATTGACTTTGTACTAGGATAGCTTTAAAGGTGACAATGATAGTTTTTAGTTCAGTAGGACACAAGAAAACTAACCTTAATTTTATTAACCATTTGCAATGTCGATTTTTATCAGCTGTTTTACCATGCAGTTTATTACAGAATTAAACTTACTGGAATATTCAATTGAACATTCATTTGAAAATTACCAGATGCATTCTAATAATTTTCTAAAAAGCGATAATTTTCGCCCAGTTAATACTTGGTAGAAAATAATATTTGTTAAAAAAATAGTGGTATAATAGTAGAACATAATATTCTCCTATGCGTGCTGTATGCAACAGCTAAAAGTTAATCAAATCGTAACACAGTGGTTACAAAGAAAGTAATCTAAACCCTAATCATCTGTGGCCAGCATCTTATAGTAAACTAAATAATCTCCTAGAAAGTTAAAAAACCCTTTGCAGCAGTTTTTTTGCAGTAACGTAAATGTATGTCTAATAAGAATCTTAATAAAATAAATAAGTAAATATTTTTACATGTAATAAAACTGTGCTACATCTATTTATTTTTATGATTCTGTAAACAGAGTCACAAAAAAATAACTACAGATAAGAATATTGTTATCTTTTATTTCAGTGAAATTATTATACAGATTACATATGAACTATTGTAGTTATGTTTGAGTTTGTTTATTAAATTTAAACGTTTGTTAACAGAGGGCGACCCACACAACTACCTCACATATTTCAAGAGAGGCACTGTATATTATGCACTTGGTAAAGCCAAGTTTGCATTACAAGATTTCACCAAGGTATGTTTACATATATTACCAAGCACAAGCTTACGAGAAGTTCAAATTTAAACAAATTTAATACAATAGTAGGAGTTGTCATGCTTTATGTTTAGTGATACATCTCATTGTGTGCGTGAAGTGTTTTTGGATGGAGCATGCTTAACAACCAATGAATGCTCCTAATTGATTAATACTCAAGTTAAAACAGAACTGACATATTTCACAATTTTATTTTGAAAGCTTAAAATTAGAGCTTTTTGTAGAGGTTGGTTAGTTAGTTTGTATTTGAGCTTCCTGTGGCCTTCAGTAAGTTATGACCTCTGATCAAAATATTTCCAAATAAAAAAACTATATTAAACTCCAATTGTCTTCCTGCTTTTGATTTTAGTTTTACAAATTTTATTGAAATTTATTTATCTACAGTATTAAGAGCAATTTACCTAGTTAGTATTATCCTTGTATGAAATTTATATTCAGTATACTAATCAATATTAGGTGTGTTTAGTCACTAATAGAGTCCCATCATAACCATAATGTGTATGTCATGTTATATTCTTAATTAAATTGTTATGTTTAGGTGTTGGAGTTGAAATCTGACTTCACATCAGCACGGCAGCAGAGAGCCAATGTGTATCTGAAGCTGGCACAGTATGTTGATGCCAAAGAGGACTTCTTACAAGTTGTGAGTCTTTTATTTAAATATCATTATAGTAATATTATGAATAATGAGGTAAGACGTAATCAATGGAAGAAAAGGTCAAGTATGAGTAGGTCTTGGACACAAACGGTTCTATACTGTTATTATAATTGTATAAAGATATCATCAAATAGCCCGATAAGGACAGGATAATGATGATATTGAGTGCTTGTTGTTGTAGTATCAACTGATATGCATGAACTGTGAAATTTTCAGTTCTCTAGCTTTCACTGGCTCTGAGATACAGCTTGGTGACAGTTAGACGATCGAACGGCGACGTCTCAGTTGTAAGATTTTGTTTTGATACCGCACCCTAAAAATATACAGGGTGACTTTGCAAGGTGTTGCCAAATTTTTAGGAGCGACTCTGAATCAGTAACTTAATCGATTTACGTAAAGAACATTTAAATGCATACATTTAAACAAAAGAACAAAAAATTTTTTTTCATTTTAATTAGTCCTATCCGCTGTTTAAAAATAGTACGCGTGGATAATTTACTTCATTCATAGAAAAATACGCACGCACGTCACGATAGTTTCGCAAAAGTTAAACTGTAAGTGTAGTAGTGATTATGGTGCGCGAAAATAAGCCTTATGCTTAACAACAAGGTTCGGGCGCCCGCGCAAGCAAGGGTTAGCGGGAAGCGTAGGCCGACAAATGGAGGGGGAGTGTTTATTGAAGGGTCATTGACCGGTGGCGTGTTGATGAAATTGCACCGTATGTCCACTGCATAAGAACTTGTTGGCGCGCTTGTCGTTATGTGGTCTGCATAGGGTCGTTTGTGGCTCTGGTCTCTGATGAATGACAACGCACGCGGTGTCTCTTTGTTGAGTTACTTTTAAGGACATTTTAAATAGTTTTTTTTTTTTAAATACTACGTTTATAAATAGTTACTACAAAGACGTATTTTAGTATTGTTCTATAGAGCTTATTTAAAAAATTTGGCAACACCTTGCAAAGTCACCCTGTATACGACTAAGTCCATGAAAATTGGTTTAATTCTTATAAAATTAAATTACAAGTTTTTATTTAGCCATGACCGTGGTAGTTGCATGCATCATTGACGCCGTGTCGTAAAAAACCTTTATCAAACGATATTACCATGAAAATTAATGTTAGTATTTTGTGATTGTTTCATTATTTGATGTTGCAATATGTACGTGGATAATTTATGATTTTACACAACGTTACTTGTGTTAAGTGCTTGTAATGACTATATGCGACACGTCATTACAACAAAAGTGATAATATACATATACATGCCTGTTTCTGTTCTCATATAATGAATATAGTTTGATGTTATGTTATCTAGACTTTAAATAAGCGTAAGGCCTTTTTATGTTATTTCTAGAACTTTAACGAAAAATGGGACGATAACTTTAATATAATAATATAGGATAATAATTCGAAATTAAGAGTTTATTGTCTCAAAATTGTCTCAAAATTCTTACATTTAGTATATCCCTGGCCCCTACGCTAGTAAAAACTGTGTTGCAGGGATTTATTTATTTATTTATTTGATTTGATTTATTAGGATTGTTTGGATTGGAAACTAAAACAGATCTTGTGTGGATTACTATCTAATCGAAATATACAAATGTTGACAATTATAGACCACACAGAATCAAGTTTGGTAAATGTCCAATACCTAACAGTCACATAGCACAAATACAAGGAAATTCTATAAAAATATTTATTGTAAATGATGCGGGATTCGTTACAATATCCCTTTATATTACGTGTACAAGTTTAGCGTATGTTATCAGTAAGTTGATCACTGATGGCCTGGCATGATATCAACCTCTGATGACGATATCAACCTCTGATGACGATATTTTAATGAGTTTGTGATAAAAATGTTTGTTGTTGAGTTTTTCTATAATATTAACGTTATGCTTTATTACGTAATTATAAACTCTCTGGTATACTGTAACTATCATAAGACAGTATTTTCTTTTGGCTCTATTTTAAATCTGACCGTTAGTCCAGGTTATTTCAAAAACAATGCTTCCCATTTTTATATAATTTTTACTGATATTGTTACTAATGTTAGCGTAATTAATCACAAATTAAGTATTAAACTTGGATTTTATGTAATTTTAATCGTAATGTCTGTCTGGGTGAACCTGTATAAGAGCATGTTTCGCAAGTAATTGTAATAGTTTTTGAAACTAATACGAGTTTTTAATATTACGCCATTGTGCATTGTCATACAGACATACGCAGAGCCATACAACGAGGAGGCAATAAATAACTATCATTTGATAGACGAGTACATAGATGACTTGCGATTAGTTGAGGCGTACTACCGCGGAGGTGACTACCGCGCTGCTGTCGATCTGGCGACTCGTCTGCTTGAGGTGTCGCCATGGTCCGCGCAACTAAGACAACTTAGAGCTGAATGCTATATTGCATTGGTGAGTACTTTTTTTTAACGACGATCTTGTACCTAATTGGTCCTTCGAGCCGGATTTTCTTGTAATATCATTCTGTTAAACATTGTAGAAGTCTGTTTTAGTAAAACTATTGCTGTTATTAATTTAAATAAATAATTTCCAGAATGACTTATTCAGTGCTGTATCGGACATCAGATCAGTTAATAGGTTGCAACAGGATTCAACGGATGGATATTACCGTCTCGCTACACTTCTGTATCAACTGGGACATGTCAGTGATGCATTGAAGGTAAAGTATAGGATGTAATTATTACATTATTTCCGATAGTCTGAATAAATACATCTTTTTGTAACATATCAAATATGAATTTCAATATGAAATTTTCCTTTCGTATTTTCTACAGTTATCACTATATATTTCGACAAATTTTAATAAAACATTGATACATTATAGCTCGCTATTGGTATCAAATATGGTAGCAAATAGATTAACAGACTTGACAACTTTACAGTACTGTTTCTTAAAAGTATGATATTATTGCAGGAAATTCGTGAATGTCTCAAACTAGATCCAGAACATAAAAAATGCTTCCCATTTTACAAGAAGGTGAAGAAAGTAGACAAATTATTATTAGATTGTGAAGAGATGAGTGAGGCTAGAGACTATTCAGGATGTATATCGTCTGCCAATAAGGTGCTCAAGATAGAAGATGAGGTGACGCTAGTCGTGTTTGAAGCTAGGAAGTGGATGTGTAGCTGTTTAACTAAGGTTTGTATATTTCTTGCACGTTTGGTCCTTCGAGCCGGATTTCACCTGTAGAATGATTAAATTAAGCAAATATAGGTGGATGATTATACAATAATTATAATAATTTTCAGGACGAACAATTTACAGAAGCATTAGCAGCGTGTGGCAGTGCCTTAGAGCTGCAGAGAAGTGCGCGTATATTGTGTGATAGAGGAGATGCATTATTAGGTCTAGACATGTTCGACGATGGTTAGTACTTACATATCCTACTAATATTATAGGTTTTGTAAAATTTCATAGATGTTTGTTGCTCGTCACGCAAAAACTACTGATGATGAATTTATAGCGAAAGTAGAAACTATAGTTTATAGATTAATACATAGCAAGAAATTTTTTTTTTCACACATCGTCTTCTGGTCCCAATCTAAGCATAAGCTTAATTCTGGTAGCCATAATACTACCTACCTACCTAATGGCTACCAGAATACGGACAGAATACATAAACAACATTACAAACAAAGTAGTTTTTATAATACAAAGAAACACCCAGACGCAATACAAACATTTGTATGACAAGAATATCACACAAATGACTGTCCCGAGCGGGAATCGAACTCGTAACTTCTTGAACAGCAGTCCGTTGTATCAAGCACTCGACTTCGAGGCCCGTCAAATCACCAGTATTAATGGTTCAGAACTCTATGTGTGAGTCCCACTCTTACTTGACTATTTTTTTGTGATTGTAACTAATTTTCATGTGTTTATCCCAGCTATCCAGTCATTCAAAGAGGCTCTGGAACTAGAGGAAGGTTTACAACGAGCCAAGGATGGACTCAGTCGTGCACAGAAACTACAGAAACAATCTGAACAGAGAGATTATTATAAAATATTAGGTGTTAAGAGGTAAGACTATTCCTATACATTTTTTTTAATTTTGTTTTTATCTTTGCGTTTTGCTCAGTGATATTACGGCAACAATGATAGAAATTATTATTTTTGGAATGTCTCCTTTTTCATTGAACATAATATTTATTAAAAAATCTTATTTAAAAGCTTTAAGCTGAAAAAACTCCATGTAATTATAGGTACCTTTTATCTCTTATAAGCAGTTTTTTTTCTATGATACAATGTTAAAGCTTAATTTTATGCTACTAATATAACAATCAAGGTCAAAATTAGATTATAACGTACAAAACCAGGATACTCCATAATTATTTATGTTATCTACACAAATATTGACTTCATATCACCAGGTCAGCAAGTAAGCAAGAGATCACCAAAGCGTACCGTAAAGCCGCACAGAAGTGGCACCCTGATAACTTCCACGGAGATGAGAAGAAAGTTGCTGAAAAGAAGTTCATAGACATTGCAGCGGCTAAAGAGGTGAATTATATCATTGATTTATTATACCTCATTCTAGATACAATGGTACCGATTCTAGGTGCACAACTAAACTTAACTAAAAAATTAAAATTGATTGTTTCAATAACACACAATTCGGCAATGTTAACAGAACTTTTTATTAGAAAATCTATGTAATTTAGACTAATGATTTTAATTAATAAAAATGTGCGCAACTAAATAGCCAAATATTCAAAATACGCCATAGCTGTTTTCATATTTTAGTTAAGTTTAATTATGCACGTAAAATTGGTACCTACCAATTTTCGGTGCATTGTAACTCACATATATGGATGAAATATTCTTGATAATTTTATAACATACTAGCTGGCCCGGCAAACGTTGTTTTGCCATACCAAAAAAAAAGTAAAAAAAAAAAAAAAAAATTACTATAAACCTCACGGAGCCCGAGACCTTTCCAACGAATGCAAAACCGTGGAAATCGGTTCGTGCGTTCCGGAGTTATAGCGTCAGGAAGGAAAATCCGACTTATTTTTATATAGTAGATATGTATACTATTAAGGCTTTTAAGGTCATACCGATATAGAGAGAGTTATTAAAGAATAATATTATTTATTCAACCATCTTGGATCAATTTTAACTAACGTTTCTCTACTACGGATCAAATAATTTAAAAAAAAACATCTGATTGATTCTGGAGTACACAAATGTGGGTACGAAAAATTTTTTAAATCCGACTATTACTTTTAGATCCTATTTGTTTTAAACAAAAAATCTAATCTTTCCTCTAAATTAATAATCTTTGTTTCATTTATAGGTATTAACAGACCCTGAGAAGCGTGCCCAGTTTGATGCCGGTACTGATCCTCTGGATCCTGAATCACAGCGCGGAGGTCACGGTGGACCCTTCAACAATCCCTTCCATCACTTCCAACATGGCAGCCCCTTCCAGTTCAAATTCCACTTCAATTAACCGACATCGAAACAATAATCGATTACACAACTATATATCAACTCGGTTTTTATCAATACCTCTGGTATAATTTTGTATAAGAGTTTTTGGTCCAATTTTTACTTTCAGATGAAACTATCAAATTAAATCAATTGTAAAAAAAAGCTATCCATCCATTCATCAGCCTTTCTCCGCCCACTGTTGGACATAGGCATAATAAAAAAAATAACGTTGAATATAAGTTATCAAATTAAATGTGATTTTAGTTTAGTTTTACCGCAACAGAATTGGCACCATTTTAATAAAAATGTAATAAAACCGAGTTATAGATTTTCGATTTGTATATATTTTGTTGATTCGATGCCGTGATAACAGTCACTAATATCGATATCGGCTTTTTTAATCTATTTTCAAAGCTTAGCCCTAATGACGCCATTTTTTATGCTAGTCCTTATCCGGTAGTAATATAAGATGGCGTAAATAATTTGGTTTCTGTGTTGCCAATAGTAAAAAAAAATCATTTAATTTGCGTTATTAAATCTAACATTGCTACTGATTGGCAAAAAATAACTTAAATAATTTAATTAACTGCTTTCTTTTCTTTAAAAAAAAATTAAGTGTTTTGTAGTAGTTACATAAAGACTGCGTCTATAAATCACATAAGTACTAGTTACAATTTAAATATCATGTTATTAACGTATTTAAGATATAGTGTTATCGACTGTGATATTTGAACAGTTTTTTTTAATTATCACGGCAAGTTCTCTTCTTTTTATTGAGTATGGCAATCCACAGTTTCTTGCGAGGGCAATTCTTACCAGAGTCGAGTTTTTGGTTGGGAGTTTAATCTCTTAATCTGTAGGATCGACGAGATAAAATGGACAGAACGTTTGGGCAACAAATAAGACGTTTTGTTATTCCACCAAAAGGTTTTTTTTTTCAATTTAGCCCATGGACACATTTTCACGGCTGTATAGCATTGATTTCCTTTGCTATGTGTATTGAAAAAGATTTTTCTGTAATAGTTTTTTTTTTACTTTATTGATTAAATGCTATAATTCTCCTATTTTATTTTATTGCTGTAATACGAAAGGAATGTCACAAAATTATGGCAAAACACAAAAAAAAAATTAAAAATTTCATTTCTCTTTTTGTTGTATTATTTTCTTTTTGATTTTAAAATGTGGGTATAATTAGAAAATTATAATTCTATTTTATATTCATTCTATTCTAATAATTTTCTAAAAATTTATAATGCTAAGAATATGTTTGCAGGAATGTTTCTCAACTAAAATAAACTATTAATTAAACTCAAGTACAAAAATGGCATTTTAATATGTTAACTTGTATTTTATTATTATTTGTGAGAACCATATAGTGTTAAAAAATATCGTAGGATATTTTAATTTGTTTTTCTATTATTTATTTAACCATAATAATAGTCGCGTTTCGAATTTCCAGAACACAGAGAGCATTTTTATTCGTTTTATGTTGCATACGTAAACATTAAAATACAATATTTTATATTAAATTATCTTATTGGATTATTCTATTGGTTAGCATGTTTTATATCAGTATAATACAGTAGCAGTCACCGACGCTTATAATTTTCAAAACAATATGATGTGCGATTATCGCACAGAAAAAAACTATACCTAATTCCATTTTAAGTAATTAAACGATGGTGTCTTTGACTGTACACAATAAATAATTATTTATAAAACAAAGTGTCCTTGTGTATATCTTAGTCATATTCAGGAAGGAGAAGTATAAGTCACGCAAATATACCCCACCATTATAAAATATTCTATTTTCAGTTAATTATAGCGAAAGATGAAAAAAATATCTCCAACTATAAAAATAAGCAAAATGTGACCGATTTTGTCAGGCAAAAGTTTTTTAAAACAACAGATTCAATCGGCCTTAAAAACACAAATTAAAAGTCACTTTGCTATAACTCACACTAAAAGAATGTTTGGTCTTTGTACAATGTTACTTTTAATTTGATGCGATAAAATGTTCAGCCTCAATAAATAAATAAATAATTTATTTATTATTAAGTTATTTTGTTGTGATTCTTGTATCTTTGTAAATATTATATAGAAATATAAGATAGTGTACAATATTTTTGTTGTTTTATTTGCTGAAATAATTTGGATGGGGTTATGAGGTCTTTTAGATCTTTTAAGTAAGGTTACGTATCGGCCCTATTAGTTGTATCAATTTTTCCTGCACTAATATCTTTTGACTTTTGAGTCGTTTAGTATTATGGGACATAATAGATAAAAGTTTGTGTGATTATTGGGTAGTAAGTAATATAATTCGTCTTCGTCGTGGTGACGGATTAAGAATACAAGTGTCACCACCCCATCTCCCAAGGGTGCTGTAAAAGTCAGCTAAGGGATATTGCACACGGATAACATCCTCTGTGAGAGACGGAAACCTCGAAAATAAACCCTGTGCCAACACGCCTGGTCAGCGCGGTACAGTAGACCATAATCCCTCCCAAAATGGAGGAGGCTCGTGTCCAACAGTAGGACGTAAATGGGCTGGAAAGGAAAGTAATATAATTAATTGAGATACTTGTTTAGATAATAATTTCGTAATAAAATACTTTCTTCATTTACAAAATTATGAATCATTACCAGGAATAAATTAAATTGTTTAAATATAAATAATTGAATGATATATCTAAATATACTAATTATATGCTATTAAGTCCACATGATCTTTGGTTTTCTACCGCTTTTGTCCTGTTTCAACATCTTTGAGACCCTTTCGATCTCATTGCTTAATTTATCTTTGTCTTCCTCTTTCTCACAAATGTATCGATGTCTTAAAGCACAGTCTTGGCCTCTATACACGAAGGTCTTCAGCGCTGGGTCGCTGATGAAGGCCAAACACCTTCCTTCCCCAACAATTGTAGCCATCGAGGTGTTGTTTGATGATGTACTGGTGTTGTTGCTAACAACAGGACGAGCTGAATGTGACCAGATCCAGAGTAAACCTGGATTTAAACCACCCGTCCAGAAATCACCACCTGGAAGAATTCACTAACATTAGATAAATAATAAATTGCATAGAATAGTGGATGTTACAGTATACGTCATGTATCTAGTACATTCTATCGTGTCTCTTCTTGTTTACAAACACACACACACTTCACTTATTTAGGTACTTAATTATTAACCTATGGATTTGGCTTACAATCACTTTTTTAGGTCGCTCTTTTGTCTTATTGTTTTAGGATGCAATTTTATAATAATTTGTGATGTAGTACATCACAGAGAGCTGCTGGTTGCAAACGGCGCGTGAAGCGCATGTTGTAGCGTTACTTGTAGGAGGCCTATGTTCAGCAGTGGATGGTGAAAGGCTATTGGATGTATGGATAAATCAAGAATGTAGCATAAATAACCTGTGTAAGGTAACTAACCTTTGAGCGTCTTGTCGCTTAGAAGTGCTGATGTGAGTTTGGCCTTCTCCTTATCAGTGTCGATCTCCAGCATGTTAGACTTCAGTCGTCGACACGCGTAGTTAGCACCCTTCCAGTTAGCCGCATCCTCAGATATGTGGTAGCAGGCGTCGCCCACGCGTGTGAAGTTCGTCATGCAAGGCTCTGTGTATAAAGATTATAATTTAAGGTTGACTTTCTCTCAAATCGATAGTGAAAGTTATTAATTAAATCTGGCCAGATCAGATGACGATTCATTATTTGGAGAAATATTCGTCTATATAAATAGAAATAATCGGCAAATGTGCACGTAAATGAAAATTCTTAGAGCAGCTGGACTGATTTACGTAATTTGTTGGTGGTTGATAATAAGTATGATGTCCTTTTTGTGGTTTAAGGTTCTACAGTTTCCGTTGGATTACGCCCGCAGACTAAGGAGCGAAATACTATTGTGTTAGATTATAGTTAAAATCGCACTTAAGTTAATCAAAGCCATTGTATTCAAGATTTTATCGAGGTACAATGTCTAGGGTCATTTTTCATAGAGATAAACTTCCAAGAAAATTTACTTTAACGTTGTCAGAAGATAGTATCCGAGACTAAGGCACAAAACTTCAGCATATAGTAGAATAGAATATAATGCATTTAGGCGAAAAAAATACTGAAATTGCCTAATAAACAAATTTTTTTTACATTTAATTGTACGTAATTCCTAACGAAATGTATGTAAGTTTATGTAAATTCGGCTCTCGAAAATATGCATTGCTTTCCTTTTCTTAGCATTGGTAGATACCGGTGTGTAGTGTATTAAACTTAGGTAGGCGGTATTAATAACTATAAAACTAGTAGTTAAAACTCCGATTTAATTTAAGTACCTACTAAAGTACTAACATTCTTAATTGGGTACGTAATGGAACTTTTTAAAATGCTGCATTGCAATAAGGGCACATGATTAAATAAGACGCCCTAAAGTGGTCGAACATCATTAGCAAAATAGATAGAAAAAGAGGAAAGTGTTAACTTAATAATAAATAATGTCACCTGGTTTCTTATCAACGACTCCAGCTATTAAACTGTGAACACTCTCTTCTAACTTTCTCAGCCGTTTCTCCATCAGGTCAGCTCGATAGACCAATTTCTCAATAGCAGTGAGCAGGTATAGATCAGTCTCTGAGACCTGCTTCTGCGGTGTGGGTCGATTCTCGTCTACTCGGTCTACTTTCGTAGGTTTTTGTGGCTGTTGATGATGCTGCACTGGCATCTGCTGGCTATGGATTAGTTCTGGTTGCTATAAAGATAATTTAAAAAGTAATAATTGTATCATTCTGATTTACAAATAGGCTACTTATTCTAATCTAATGACATTATACCTAGGAGTCTAGGAGGATAGTTGAATTTTAATAATTATTGTTGATTAATTTAGTCCACAACTGTATAAAACAAGAAATTGAAAATGTTCTTTCACTATCTTTCGTACCATCAGATATATTTCGTACCATCTTAGATTTCTTCTATCTTTAGATTGGTCTGGTTTACCTAATGTATACTTACATAAGTAGGGCTTGGTTTGAATGGCTTCTCTTTGTAGGGTGGTCTGTTCACAATTTTCCCAGCACTGGGCGGTGGTGGTGGTGTTGGTTGCCATTCATCGTAAGGTCTGCCCCCTGGTGGAGGCATTAAGGGTTTGCCATGGTGAGAGGAAGGTGGGTGCTGAGGAGTAGAGCCGTGGTGATGATGCTGTGGTGGGGGTGGTGGTGCAAGACCTATGCGGTCCGTTATGTAGTAACCCTTGGTCTGTGGCAGTACCATGATGCGACCTAAAATATCATATTTAAAGTTGAAAAATTATCATATAACCTCTTACGTTAAGCAGGCAGAATTGTAGGTTTATCTGTGATTTATCAACAAAGAACTCTTGACTCACCTTGCCTGGCGTTATGTTCGGTGGCTGACAGTGTCCACTCCGTCAACAGAGAGCCCCAGGGCCCTGCTTCATCGTGAAGAGTGCAGGAATCCTCCTCCAGGCCACAGCTGGACTCGCTCACCTCCGAGCTCTCTTCAGTGTTCACGTGGACTGCAAGCAGCAGTGCCATGGCGGCATAGACCCATCTCATCTATAAAATAATATAATTATCACAGAGGCTTTGCAACACAATTAACGTAACAAAATCATTAAAAATATATATTTTTTTAAGTTATATTTCAGTAAATCCCAAGCGCTTACTTTTTATAATCTGTATATACTAATCTAACACTGCTAGAAACTTCCACAAGAGAAATGTTATTTATCATATTGCTTAACCACATTCCAGGCGTCACACATCTGTTACCGGATCATACATTTTATCAGTCTATGTTTGAAGCACAACATCCTCAACCTACCATCCAAAATGTTCATTTATTTCCAAACAACGTGACTCATCACATCTTGTTGTTATCAAAATTACGTGATGGGTCATCGTACTATGTAATTAGGGCTGTCAGACAGAATTATAGCACTACTTGGATTTTTATTTCACACTAGGGCTAGTAGGTACTTCGTTTCAGATTACACTTTTATTTTTGACCAAGGGCGTACCAATTATCAGCGATTTAAACTTTGTATTTGTCATTTGTAGGCAACTAGACCTACATAAATCTTAAGAGCATTCTACAGCGAAACAAATTTTTACAAATTGTATCACTATTTAGTTTTCTGGAATTTTCCAAAAATAATATTCTAGATGGTTCTGTACTATTGAAAAATTAAAAACAGGCCATATTTAGTTCCCATAATATCAAAATGAGGAAATTAAAACAACACCACACATTTATAAATACCTAAACGAATGAAGGAGTTAAATGTATCCCGAATTTATAGTAGGCTATTTCCATGTAGATGATTATGGCATTCTCAGAAATACTTATTTATTGACAACCCTGTAGTGATCCAACGTCACTGAACTGCTGGTTGCGCAAGAGTGTTCTGCGGATGTTTGGTGAAAGCGGACGGGCCGCACTAACCCAGGATTCATAACGTTATTTTTACATCATATCAAAGGTTTTTCCAGTTATTGCACAATCAGTACATATTGTAATATCTGTGGTGCACATTCAGGTGTTATCTGATCATTTGTATGCAGTTTACTAGTTTGAGCTGCTATTAAATATAATAATATAAAAGACATAAACGCGCGGTGTTGATAAAATACTTTAGACAACTGCACGTCGCTAATAACAAAGATTGTTTCGATTCTTTAATAAAATCTCTAATTTCAAGAAAAGAGAAGTGGACTAGGAAAATAACAATAATACCAGGAGAATTAAAGTAAAATTTTAAATAATTCGAAGTGTCTGGACAATAATTCATGCACTGTGTATGCGCTATGGAGAAAGAAAATGAAGGCTCTTAAAATGCAATGTGTATGGAAATACCGTAAACAATGAATTACCATAAAATCGCATAACCGACTGGATATTCAATTCCATAAAATATCTATTCCTTTTATATATTGTTTTGCCTTTTATCCCTTAAGTACACTATAGAAGTTTATGGGTTTTGCTTCAAACTAAATTTAGGAGGAGAGAGATAAAAAAAAAAACTAATACTGATTTTATATTAATTTTGTTTTACATATTACTAACTAATGCCCGCAATTTCACCCGGGTTTATAGTTATTAATATCACCCCCCCTCCTCAATATACACTAAACCCTAACAAATAATACAAAAAGCCATCCTCGTAAATCACTCTATCATTTAAAAAAACCGCATCAAAATCCATTGCGTAATTTTGAAGTTACAAGCTCACATACAAAAATAATGACTTTGTTTTATAATAAGTAAAGATATATTATATTAATCCCTCAGAGTCACGCCATTGGCATTGCATGGTAGGACGGTTCTGGTTCTCTGGTAGAGAACCTAAAACTCTTGTAACTTGTAGGTGACCTCACTTAGTAATAGTTTTTAACAACATAGTGATATAATTCGTCTCTGATTCATATGTAAATGGAAAGTACATACCTTGTCTCCTGTGAGTGGCTAGACGATACGTTCACACTATGTAGGTAATATTCCGCTAATAACACTTTTACCAACAAGAGTTCCGCGAGAGGTGACGTCTGTTTGTCGACAACTTGCCTACTTGAGTACAGATCCGAGCTGCAGTGAAATTGTATGGACTTCCCACGACAAGAAGTTGGTGGGGTATTATACCTCGAGTTTTTATTATGTGTGTATTGGATTATTGTACTTAATTAACCGAATACAAATTAACTTCATTACGTTACTCTTAATCTTCGTTATTTTACTGATAGAATTATGAATGTAAAAGTCTCTTGAAATGCAGGAAATCTTATCGTTATGTATGAGATAGAGTTCGTGTAATATGTTTTACCTTTTCCTAATTCAAAATCCTTCCAGATGCAAGCCTCATACTCCTAGGAAGAAAATTCGCATACTATTTCATTGCTCATGCGTATTGTACAAGCTGTACTTTCTAGATTTCCGTTGCTTACTGAACATTTTTTCTACATATATTAATCCGTAGTTGACTTTTACAGGACTCTGGACAGGAAAAGAGGTAGAGAGATGTGATGTATTTTCAAAAATAGTTAAAAAAAATCATAAAATATAGTACTACTTTTTATCTGTAAAAGTAGAACAAGTAGTACTTATGACAATATTGAATCTCAACCCAATGGCCTGAAATATATTTCTGCTGATGCCTATTAGGTGCTATTAGTAATACATTACGATGTTACTCCATTTCTTAATTGTTTTAACAATTATCCTGTTTTACTTTGTTCACGGATGTTACTCACACTTTCGTTGATAGCCGTAAAATATTCGTGACATGACCCCAATCCGTCTCGTTGATGTAGTAAGTTTTATAATAAAGTAACAGTTGTAAGTTACATCTTTATGGTGGAGGACATAGGAATCTTCCAATTTGCGTCACGATTTCTGGTCCTCTGCTTTCGACTTCCAATCTCGGTTTACGAGCGATTTAAGATTGTTTTTATAGATTAGCTATCCATTATCATCATGTACCTAATTCAATGTTTCCCTACTTTTACTACCACGGTACACTATGGTACTTCGGTTTTCTGTGGACTGTTTGGTTTCGCTAGGCAACACTAGTGTGTACTGAAATACCTACGAATAAGCGTGTCCTACGAATTATCCGTGTGGTGACGGATTAAGAATACAAGTTTAGTGTCACCACCCCATCTCCTCCCAAGGGTGCTGTAAAAGTCAGTTAATGGATATTGCACACAGATAACATTCTCTGTGAGAGACGGAAAACTCGAAAATAAACCCTGTGCCAACACGTCTGGTGAGCGCGACACAGTGGACCATAATCCCTCCAAAAGCGGAGGAGGCCCGTGCCCAACAGTGGGACGTTAATGGGCTAGAGAGAGAGAGAGGGAGCGTGTACTATTGATTGAATGACGTTGTTTGCAACACAACCGGCTTTTAAAATGTTAGATAATAAGTTTGTTCTATAAACAGGTCATCGTAACAATAGTAGTTGTATTATAGTCCACACAAAGAAATGGATGTAATACATTGCGTCACGAGAGGTCCCCGCGCGCATTGCAATCACGACCGAGCTCCGAGTGTGTTGGCCAACCAAACAACTTTCGTTACAAGGTCGTGTTGAATCCGTCATACTTCACATTAGGGCTGCCACATATATTGATTTTGATTTGATTGATTGATATCAAATATTGTCACATAATTCTTACCTCATTTACTAATAATTAATCTATTTACTTCAAAAACTAAAAAACATGCTCCTGAATATTCTGAATATTTGTTTGAATTATTGCATTGTCATCAGTCCTTGTTATATGTGCAAAATTTCAGATCAATCCGACTACTGCAAGTGGGTGAAAATCACTTACAAAGATTCCGTTACATAGATTAATACATTGATAGATACATACCAAATTTATATAAGCGTGTTGAAAATAAGCGGGCGTAGTCAAAGGAATAATGTTAGGAGCCTCCAGAAAATTCTATGATCACAAACACAGAAGACAGTGACAATAACGAAACTAACGAAAGCAAATATACATACCTATATCTACAGTTTACGTTACTAAAACGGATTCGAATTCATGGATTAGGCGAAAATATATCAAAAATATAAAATAACATGTTTCTGCTTTTCTCCGAATTATGTTTCCATCTCGATTAATTACTTTGTTATTTTTAACTGCTATTGTTAACTTTGTTATTGTAAACTGAGTCAGCCCTGACATCTCAAAATCTTCTACATATCCTGCACTAAACTTTATAAACACAATAAGGTTTCTCCGCAAAATGAAAGCTTCTAGTATGATGATATATATCAGGGCCCTGAGTCGGGTATTTCAACGGTGTCACAACTGTACCATTATTGTACCATTATGGTGCAATAGTAAAGTTTTTGGTAGTCTACTATTAATGTGTCGTCATAACGACTTCATCATTGTCTTACAATTGTCAAAGTGACATAAATTGCTAGTCTCGTACACAACTGCTTCACAATTGCAATTCAATGACTGAAATGTTTCGGTAGTCTGCTATTTTGAATTTGACAGTAATATTTTTAAATTGTCCTGTGTCGACAGATTGCCATAAATAAAAAATAGATAGATAGAAATATTAGAAATTGTTCTTTGTAATTTATTGCAATTTACTAATCTCCTAAACTTCACATTGCTTTTTATACTAATAAATAGTATGTACAAATATATTTAAACGAAGTCTAGCATGATTAAATGTTTAAATTTATTAGTAGTTTTTCGAAAATCACTTCAACTAACGCATTTTTTAAAAACGGCAACACATACATACCATTCTAACACAATCCATAGATAAAAGAGACCGAAAATTCAATGCATAGATAAAAGAGATCGACAATTCTATTACCATTGAAAGACCGTTATGACGGCATATAGCAGACTACGGATATTTGACTTCAATTGCAACGGTATCGTGCCGGTATTGTGCCGGTATGACAATTGTTCCAAAATAGTGGACTTGAGCACCAGGGCGTTTCTCAGACTGTTTGTGATGATTTCTCTTAGTTTATGAATATATTAACTCAACTAGTTGTTATTTAAAGTAGTTCGTACAATGCATGTTTAACGTGCATAATGGCATTTTAAGAGTCATTATAAACTGTTATTTCATTGTTATTTGTTATAAAATGTTATAGGTAAATTATGTACCTAGTTAATTTTTTGATGGCTGTTAGTGGTATATGTGTATATATGTTATATATCGCCCATAAACTGGTGCATGAAATTAAGATGCTGTTCTGTACTGCTAGAAATGTAACGTAATTGCACACTTTATTTCATCAATAAATGATTTCTTCTCTCATGGGAAACTAAAGTTGATTAATAATGTTTCTATGTATTTAAGTATGTATTTACAAAAAAAAGTAGTATAGGTAGTATATCCATATTCTGGTACCCATAACACAAGCGTATAAGCTTAGCTTGGGACCAGAGGATGTTGTGTGAAATGTCCGTGAATATATATTTATTTATTTATAATGTAAAAGAGCATTTGAGATACATATTAGTTTCAGAGTTTAGTATCTACAACAAACCTCTTTTTTAAACTATCTTTATTTCATCTGTTCTGTAGTTTAAAAGTTGTGATTATGAGGTTAAATAAAACACGTGATATAAACAAAACATTATAATAACAATCCATACATCTAATAAATATTATTATAAAAATGTTGTATATTTTGGAGCATTCAGTTGCTGACGTCCATCGCACTTGTAGTGCACATTGCCAGCGTTATACATTGTTTATAATAACCATATTTATTTTCATCAATTTTTGGTTATTTACAACGTTTTTAGTTACTTTTTCATGTTAAACTGTTAATTTTTTTCGATTTATCATTTCGATTTTAAATACTCTTCATACCGAATATTCGACTGTCTATTCGTTCGTTTTTCAATCGTGTTTAACTCTTCATAGATATATCATTACATTACTATTTTATTTTATTACAATCTCAATACTTACTACTATACATACCTATAACTAAAAGCTGTACTATACAATAAAACTATATGTACTAAACATTTTTGGTGAACTGTAAAAGCCTTAACACAGCCTAAACTTACATAATCTTCCTACAACCAGATATTCACATATTTGTCTTATAGTTAATAGTTAGGAAGACAAAGATCGTTGCACAATACATGGCTGTATTTAAATTAATAAAAAGATATAAAAATTCTGCTAAAACACTAAGTAACCACAACCATATTATATCAAAACTTAACCAACTACTAAAGCCCATTTAATATTTATAATCAAAGTGCACATTAAGCAAGCTATTTAAATTTAATTAATATTAAGTTTGGCCCCCATTTTGCCTTATTAGTTATCTAACATATTTTTAATTTAGATGTAAGTATTATTAATGTTGACTAATTAATTAAAATGATTGGGCTTTATAAGCACCAAATTGATGATATACTCGTTATGTTACGCTAAAGTTTTCTATTTATATAATTGCTAACATTATTTTTAAAATGTAATGTTCCCATATTTTGCAATATTCTAACTTATGACTGACAGTTTTAATAAAGTATAAGGACTTAAGAGATAAAGTTAGTGATAGTGTCCACTAACAAAAGCCTACTTGGAACGACTTGGAGTCAAGCAGGCAGCTTAGTTTAGGAAACAAGATTGTAGCACCACATTTTTCTTTATCAAAATTATAAAAGAGGAAACCTGGCTGCATCAGCCACAATAAAATTTATCAATAAGTAAAAAACCTGTTCCCTTAGTAATAAGCATGAAAATTTTCGCTCTTCCTATTAACCTTTATCGAAAAGGTTAAAGGATAGCGACACTAATAAAAATCAACCCAAAACTATGTCTTTCTCATATTATGACGGAATATCCATTATTGTAGCGAGAAATATTTTTAAACTTTTGTTTCCAGGTGATTTATAACAATTGGTAGCGTCGAGCAGAGAGCCCATGCTTAAATATGACAGGTTTAATGTGCCTCGTACGTAACTTTTTAGGGTCTATTGTAGCGTAAGATGCGGGAGGTCCAGTCAGATGCAGCGGGTCAGGGTCCTCATACATAATAGGCGCTGTGGGGGGTGCAACAGGTCTTGGATTGTTACGAGGTTCTGTTGGAACTACACTAGGCACAGCGTAGCTCGATACCTGATTGACATTTGTTCCAGGATATTGAGTGGGTATGGGATGGTTTTTAAGTTGTTTTCCTTTATTTTTTGGGGGTTTCAAGTGTTTGGTTGATGATCTATTGGAATTAGTAGTTGGTATAGTTACATAATGAATATTGTTACTACTCTGGTTGTGGTCCATAAGCAGAGTGGGATAGCTTGAAGGACTTCCAGTAGTCGGTGTTTGGTTACTGGTCGTACTTCCGTCGTGCGCGGAAAAATGATCATACACTGGTATCCCTATAGTGTTTAAAGCAGAATCTGAAAAGGAAGTGTAATTGAGGTGAGCATTCACAGGTAATTGAACTTTCGTTGCGTCTTGACTTTTTGGTTTGGATAATCGTAGAGAAGAGGAAACATTTGGAACGCTCTGAGTCATTTCGTGTCTGTTGACGTTCTGTCCGGGAGGAACTGCAGTTTTGTTCATTCCTGCGGCCAGTTTCAGCATCTGGTGTCTTTGCAAGAAATGCTGGTTATCATAGCTCGGTGATCTCCCGAGGCCCTGCTCAATAGAGGAATTCCTGGAGGATGCTTCAGAATGTTTGTTTCTGAGCGATCCGTGAGACACTTGTCGTCTGTCTGCGGGCGGGGTGCCCCCCTGCTCGTCTCTCAGAAGTACACGGTGAGGTTCATGTGGTCGGTGACTGTGTGGTTGGTCGCGTCCGTCACCTCCCCCCCACTACCCTGCAACATTACCTCTGTTGTAGCTTTAAAGGAACGTTATGTAGCGTGCGTCACGTGGTCGCTGTTAGTACGCAGAAACGAAAATTAACACGTGAATAGCGGTGTGGGTAGACTGAAAGCATCACAACAATACTTTAAAGAATGAAACTACAATATCATGCTCGAAGTAGGTACTACACTAAAATTAAGAAATGTTTTATGCCAGAAGTTAGGGTTAGAGCCGCGGCGTAGAAGTCTCAGCAGTCTTACTACTGTACAGCTTGTTACTAACTACAAGAACATTAACAATAAAGTGCTTGATATCCGAGTACTAACCACGGTACCATCTCTTATATTGTTTTATACGAATATGAATGCAAAAGTTATAATTCCATGTACCTTGTGTTGTCCGTCGGGCGCGGTGTCGTCCCAGCTCAGCTTCTTGACCCTGGCGGGGATGGTAGCGCTGGGCCAGGCCACCCCGGACCTGCCTGCCTCCCTGCCGCACAGGTGGTCACTCATCAGAGACACTCCACCTGCCGCCGGGAGAGCGGCAGGGGAAGCCAACGGCGGCGGGAGGGGCGCCACTTTGCTGCGAGGAAACCGTTGGGACTGTCGATTTGTAGCGGATACTGTTCACAATAAATATAAATTAGTGATAGATCGAACTTGTGATCAGTAGAAGCAGGTACAGTCGGGGTGTACTATATAGTTACCATGGTGTGGTCCAGTGTGGGTGGTGTCATGTGTGAGGTCGAGGCTGGAGGTGGAGTTAGCGAGGATGGTGCTGGCCCCCGCGCTCACACTCATCAGTGAGGCGGCGCTCCCCGAGGGGCGCAGCCCCCCGCCCGTGCCCCCGTCCCCGGGGGTGCCCCCACTGTTAGGTGCAGTGGAGGCAGGCGGGGGAGCAGGGGGTGATATCGGAGTCGGTGTCGGGGGTGACTTCTCGTGTGACACGTAGCCAGATGATTGTTTGGATCTACGACGACTGTACACAAATGTATTGTTATTATAATACAGTACATGTGATGATATACACTCAAGTGTCCTATAATATACGTACACAGTATATATGTATATCAGTAGTGCACACACGAGTAGTGCGAGTGCGGCGAGTGCCCCCGCGAACACGAGCACCACCCCGAGCGCGGCGCCCCCCTCGCCCGCCCCCGCCCCCGCACCGCGCAGCAGGCGGGAACTCACGTGGACTGTCACCGGGACTGATGTCTGGAACATAGCAATAAAAAATACTAACTATATTTTTTACTATCTAAATATTATTAGAATTAGACCTAAATGGTTTAATTCTAATTTATTAACGAACCTTGTGAACTTAGAATATTAAACCAACAGGAGGAGGCATACACGATAGATATTACAAATATACGATCCTCCGGGAGTGCTGACCAAACGTGGAATGGCGGCGGCAACTCCAAGGGCCATCGGGCTGTTAAATACGATGCTGGCTCGGCACCCTGATATTGATATCTTCCATGATGGTTTAGGCAAAATATGTAGGCAAATTTTGTATGTATATGTAGCAAATTTTTAAACAGTGTATGATATTTCTTAGGTAAGACGATACAAAGATCTCTTGTTTGTACGGTGACCACTTGATAGGTAGTTGTAGTTTTCCCTAAATCCATGTTAATAATTGTTTGTTAGAGGCACTGTACTTTTTCCAATGAATGTTTGAAGGAGTATTGAGAGAGCGAGGCAGCGATTCGCCCGGAGTGTATGGGATGTGCAGAAGACTGGTGATAATTATGTCCTGCACATCTCACATGCTTAATAAAATAAATAATACAATTGTCGAATTATGTTCTACATGTGATATTCTGAATTGTAATGCTAGTGTTTTGGTTTTACTGTAAGCTTGCATGTAATTAAATAAACAAATAAATAAAATACTGCCGCGTCATCGGCGGGGTACTGAGGTAACGCACACTAACTCTATAACCTAATTTCTTTGATCGCTACGCACGCACCACTCGAAATCGCCTTACAAACACTAAGAGACTACAGTGTCCGTACACAGTGAATATGAGCATTGTTCTCGTACCTTTTTAGCGGAGTCACCTTGTGATGTCAACTCCTGTTGGATTAACGCTCTAAGCTAAAAAACGGCAGTCTATTACATGAACCTCTAGACCACGAGGCCTGCGTAATAATGAAACACATGTTATCGACCGTGGACTGCGTAGGTAAATGAGGATACGATGAAAGAGGAGTTAACACAGATATGACGTCTGACAGAATACTATGGAAGAAAAACACATGATGCGCCGACCCCAAATTACGGGATGAGGGTAGACGAATAATGATATCACCGACCTGTCTAGGCGGTGCCCCAGAGTCGATGGCGGTGGCCACCACGTGCAGCACTGAAGAGTTGAGGGAACGCAGCGCACTTGACCGGAGGAACATGTCGCCTGATGAGTTCACGTATAGCATCCTGGAAAGACAAAAACTGATTGTCACATCAGTCCATTATAGTTTACTGCTGAATGCAGATTAAGTACCACCCATAATAAAATTTAAAAAAATATCTATATAAATAAATTATTATAAAAAAAATAAACGTTTTGGATTCTCAAATTAGTTATAACTCGGCCAGTAGCGTAACTTGTCTTAAAAGAATGCCTTATCAGTTGGTGGGATAAGGATCCACCAACTGATAAGGCATTCTTTTAATCTTTTCTTTTGGGAATATGAACCTGATAAAGGTATCAGGTTCATATTCCCAAAAGAAAAGATTTTTTAAGAGATATTACTTGCATCCAAAGTGGTTTTAGTTCGGGAGTCGAGTATTATGGACACAGTTAATATGGCGCTAGCTATTCCCGCCCCGAAGTTGGAATCACTAATCAGTGTACAATCTAAGAAGTACATACTCAGCCCCGGAGCCCCGGAGTGTGAGTGTGACAGTGTCCCGCCTGTCCCCGTCGTACACGTCGAGTCTCCCGACCGGCACCAGCTGCGACTCGGTATCCTCCTCCACCTGGAACTCGTACTGCGGGTACTTGAACCGCGGCTCCCACTCGTTCACGTTGATCACTGATATGTTCACTGATGCTGTGTCGTTCTGGAAACAATAACATTACACTTTTTGTGTTATTATTCATTTTATACAAACAGGCAATCAATCATTAAGATCAATAGACGAATACTGTGAAGATGTCTCTTAATTCCCTACTTCTGAATGATTAAATACAAGAAACGCCATAAAATATTTAATAACTAACCGTTATTCCATCAGTTAGCATAACCTGGTAGCTGTAGGCATCTGTAGTCTCGTAGTCGAGCGGACGTCGCAGTATCACTTCCCCGGCGCTGTTGATAGCGAACTTGTCCAGGAACGAGCGATCTGACACGTAGAACTGTAGATTGTTCTGCAATTGGATCAAATTAAACTTATCAGTATAATTTTCAGGTACCTTTATGAATACCACTTTATTTGCTTTCCATGGAAGGTCTCAAAGTTTGCGAAATGATTATCAGATAACATCTGGCAGTCATAAAGCGTACCCTCTATTTTGACTTACTCGTTAGCAAGATTCGGCACGGAAGAAGACCGTGATCAACAGCAGAACTTACGGCTAGCAAAAAATACCAAGTTACTGTATATTATGAATATACTGAACGATGATATACCTGTTGTGCGTTTGCAGTAGGTGTTGTATGCAGGGTGAGCACCACGTGTCCTGGCGGCGCGGCCTCACTGACCGCAGCACTGTACTGCTTGCGACGGAACTTGACAGGTTCCGGGAGTGAGCTGGCGCCGCTCGGGGCTGGCAGCTGCGGGGACGAGCGGCGGATGGACAGCGTCAATAGAGCGTAGCGGTCTGAGTTGTCTACCTGTGTCGCCTGACAACAATACGCGGTTCAGTATTAAAATGACGAATAAATTGGCAAAGGAATTACTTATTATTTTTAGTGCAATCAATTAATTATCTCCATAATATTTTCTAGCACTTGCACGACTCATTTGTTTAAAATAAAACTACTTTTTATCGGCATTTTAGACGCGTATATTTGTTTTAAATTTTGATCTGACGTTTCGGAGAATTTACCCACATTCGATTTTAATTTTACATTGACCATAAGATATTATCAAAATTAAAATCGAGTGTGAATAAACCTTGTAATAACTGATCGTAGAGGACACTTTACGGGTCAGTCTCACCCGTGGCCATGTAGATTGCAAAGTCTCCAAAAAGTCGGGCCAAAATTTAAAACGAATATACGCGTCTAAATCCATAAAAAGTAGTTTTATTTAATCATCTCCAGTTAATAATTGAATAATTATCATCAATCTTGCTGGATTTCCTAATTCAATTGTTGAATATTTTGGAATGGAGAAAGGTAGATGGATCACATACAGAAACAATATAGCCATTTCGCTAGTACCTTTATAACAACAGTGACGGTCTGGCTAAGCTCTTGTAGCAGCTGCTTGGTGACGGTGACCTGTCCACTATCCTTGTCGACACTGATCAGTCGCGTGTTGTCTCCTGTCGCGGAGTACTGTAGCGGCGCGTTGATGCCTGTGTCCTGGTCTACTGCTGATATTGGACCTGGAGATGTTACCAGGATTGTACCCTGGAACATTGTTAAGAGACAGTTAAAAATGATAGAAATCAATATATTTTTATCTAAGCTAAACGTTCTCACTACGTACTATGTGTTTTTTGTAAGGTATTAAACATATTATAGGATGTATAGTATTAGTAGTATACAGACCCATCTCACTTCTGAGTCATGTCTATAAGTTGTTCTCCAGAGTTGTCACAAACCGCCTTGCTAGAAGACTCGACGAATTCCAGCCCCTAGAACAAGCCGGGTTTCGCCAAGGCTTCTGCACCGTGGACCACATCCATGCTGTTCGGCAGATTATACAGAAAAACGAAGAGTCTGCCGCTGTGCATGGCTTTCGTGGATTACGAAAAAGCCTTCGACTCCATTGAAACCTGGGCGGTTCTGGAAGCTCTGCAACGATGACTGGCGTTACATCGAAGTGTTGAGATGTCTGTATGACACTGCTACTATGACCGTTCAGTTCCAGGACCAAAAGACCAACCCTATTGAGCTGCGTAGAGGGGTGAGACAGGGAGACATGATATCCCCATAACTGTTCACCAACGCACTCGAAAACGTCTTTAAGACGTTACACTGGACTGGACGGGGCCTGAATATAGACGGTGAGTACATCTCGCATCTTCGATTTGCCGATGACATCGTCTTTATTGCGGAGACGCTAGAACAGCTAAGCGGGATGTTGCTCAGCCTAAACGAAGCCTCTCGACGTGTTGGTCTCGGCATGAATTTGGATAAGACCAAAATCATGCTCAATGAACGTGTTACGCCAAGACCAATCTACATCGAAGAGTCGATGCCCGAAGTTGTTCAAGAATATACCTACCTTGGACAAGTTGTTCAGCTTGGTAGAAACAACTTCGAGAAAGAAGTCACAGAAGGATCCAGTTGGGCTGGGTGGCATTCAGCAAGCTACGTCATGTTTTCTCTTCGCCTCTTCCGCAATGCCTGAAGACGAAGGTCTACAACCAGTGCGTCCTACCCGTTATGACTTACGGTGCCGAGACGTGGACACTTACGGTAGGGCTAGTCCACAGACTAAAAGTCGCGCAGTGGGCTATGCTCAGAATCACTTTGAGGGATAAACTCCGAAATGAGGTAATCCGTCAAAGAACCAATGTGGTCGACATAGCTCGCAGAGCAAGCTCGCTTAAGTGGCAATGGGCTGGCCATATTTGCCGCAGAACCGATGGCCGATGGAGCAGACGAGTTCTGGAGTGGAGACCGCGACTTGACAAGCGTAGGGTGGGACGCCCCCCTGCCAGGTGGACTGACGACCTGAAGAAGGTCGCGGGGAGGGACTGGATGCGGAAGGCGGAGGACCATATATTGTGGCGTGAATTGGGAGAGACCTATGCCCAGCAGTGGACTGCGATAGGTTGACGTGATGATGATGATGATAGTATTAGTAGAGATTATAAGTTAGGCGTGCTTCATTAACTACATCACTATAACCAGAGGTTTTGGTAAAAATATACTTTTCGATCTGTGTAGAAAATAAAATTTTGGTTATGTTAGCAGTAGAGCGTATAGCAGAGATTATGAAAAGAAAAATGGGTGTAAAATGAAAATAAAACCGTAAGGCGACCAAGTGTCGTAGTGATTTATATATTTACCTCTTTGTCGTGCTCAGTGAGTATAGCGGTGTAATGTTCGTGTGAGAACTTGGGGTTCTGGTCATCAGCGTCGAGCACCAGCACGTGCAGCCGTGTGTCGTTGTGCAGGGGGGGAGTACCGGCGTCCTGAGCGCGGAGTGTTACTGTGAAGTTGTTCAGTGTCTCGTAGTCGAGCGGCTTCTTCACTATCAGGATACTGTCCAACTCGTTGGGGAAACCTAAGTACTCCTGAAATAAATAAGGATTTTTATTTTCATATCCATAAACAACTTTTAGCCATGAGTTTGTCGGTCCTTTTTAGGGGGTACCTGGTTTGCTAGTAGGTAACAAAAGTGGTTTCTTAAAAAAAAATGGTAATAAGTGTAAGGAATATAGAAGAGAAAAATAAGCGATCAAGAAGCAAAATATGGAAGTGAAATAAAGGTATTTGGTACTGTTTTTTTTTTCTAAGTTAATCTGTGAAATAGCCAGTGGAATAAGAAGTGGGTAATTATAATGTTAACTAACGCTATGTGGTCCGGGTAGTACGGAGTAGTGTATGGTAGCGTGTGGCCCCGGCTGGTCCGCGTCAGTGGCCCGGGCCCCCAGCGCCAGGCGCGTGCCCACCGCCGTCAGCTCGGAGAGACGAGCGCGGTACGGCGCGTCCACCCACACTGGCGCGTTATCGTTCACGTCCCACACACGCACAGACACCGGGATTATGAAACTCTGACGAAAAACAAACAATATAATATTGTACATCATCTTATAATACGAGAGTTGTTAAATTCATAGGGCACTTAGTGTAAGTCTGACTGCGAGAAACAATATTTAATCAAAGTATGCTAAATAGGTATGCAGAAACAATGCGACCATAGCCGATAATTTGTTAAATATAAGAATGCATAAGATAAAACTGATCTACGAGTATTTTGAATAAATTAACACTGAGCGTCTACGGTACATGTCTATTTATAAGTTACTAGCTGTCCCGGCAAACGTAGTTTTGCCATACCAAAAAAAAAAGGTTTGAAAAGTAGATGTTGGCCGATTCTCAGACCTAGAGGATATGTACACAAAATTTCATGAAAATAGGTCGAGCCGTTTCGGAGGAGTACGGTCACTAACACTGTGACACGTGAATTTTATATATTAGATATAGAATGTCTGTTTGTGTAATAAAATAACCCAACCAAGCAGGTGACTTATTGGAATATAGAAGTAATGGCAATGGTAGTTCGTTTCGATCGGCTCAAGCAGACTTGGCGAGGCCCAATCATAAACAAGCCAAAACCGCAAAAAATGTAGACCAGATATCAAATTAATCGAAATCGAAGCTCAAGTGCGAAGATATAGCGCGTCACTAATTTATTTACCGGATCAGTAGTCCGTCTCCTGTCACAGCGCACGTTCACATACACGTTAGAAGGTCCTGTCTTCTCCTCTCGGTCGAGTGCACGCAGCAGCGTCACGTTCTTGGTGCCGGGCGCGATGCCCACCGCCGCACCCTTCTCCTGCAGACGCAAGCTGATGTCGCCCAACTCCTCGCTCGGGTCCCCATTCACACTCAATGTGCCTGAACACAACAACAAGGTGTTAGTGGGTAAGAGATAAGACATCATTATGATATTATCAATCCACAGATCACGTTTTGTTATGAAGTACTATTTCATTATCTTATTTCAGTAAGAAAAAACCAAATTAGAAAATATCTGTTTAAGAAGCGTCGTTTAAGGATAGATAATATAAAGCGCTAAGTAATAAAAATAAGGAGTAAAAAACGTACCGATAACACTTCCGACAGCCGTGTCCTCACTTATGAAGAAGCTCTCGACCGCCCCACCATTCATTAAATAACATCGGCTGTCCTGGATCGCTGCAATCAAACGGCATAACATATGATTATGTGAAGTATTATCCGCGATATGCGAGTCAGTATATTTATATATACAATTTACCTCCAAATCTAGGTCCTGGTTTATGAGCTGCACAAACATAAATCAAACAACGATCAGACACACGTAACATATACTTATACTTAAGTTCTCAATGTATTTAAGGAAAAACTCACTATGCGCAACTTAAAGACGAACAAAAGCATAACAGTGCAAGTGACTGGCTAGATTTAAAAGAGCTGTACATAATACTTACTGATACTGGCTAAGGTATTCTATTCAGTGTAATTCTCTAATAGTTTGTTATATACATATGCACCAAACAAATTCAACGACCATTAGTTAAGACCTACAATCTATTTTTAGCAGTATCAAAGTATAATCGATTAATTCGCTCACTAGGCTATAGCTGTTCTAGTTAATATTCGTAATTATTTATATGTATCTATGACCCTAATTCCCTATTATTTCTTTATAAAAAAGTTATTGGAAATAAAAGTATGTGTTATTGGAAATATATTATTATAACAAGTAGGTCGATTTCTATCAGATAACACTGTATTGAATGTCTTTCAGTGTTTGTACAGATAGATTGATATTTGAATGTAGGACGCCATTAGTATTGGACCACTTATCTATTCAGGACACCGGTTGGAGGTGGACAGCTATTTCCGTGGTGGAAGAATGATACATTTAAACTCCTTAGATAGATATCTTATGAAAAAACACATCGATATAATATAGGCATAAGTGCCTATATTATATCGATGTGTTTTTTCATAAGCGTAGACAGATAGATAGAGTTTATTATTTACCTACTGTTGCCCACAAATTGAAATAGACGTGAAATTTAATTTATCTATATTAATTACGCTATCTAATAAAAAAAAACTGCATCACAATCCGTTGTGTAGTTTTGATGATTGATTTAAGCTCACATATATATATACTTACATACATACGAAAAATAAAGAACTTTATTTATAATAACTAATAATAAGTATAGTTCAACCTAAAAAAATTTTGATCAGAACGTTTGATCAGAAACTAACTAGTGTTGGACTACGCTTGTATTTAATGGTCAAAATGTATTTTAATATCTTCAACCGTATATCTCATAACAATTTATAAAGATACTACGATATATTTGCTCCTATTATGACACGTGTCTCAAGATTATATGTAAAAAAATACAAGTAAAAACTAGGATTTACAGACGCGAGATCGTCGCGCGACGGAGCGTGAAGCGCCAACTTAAATTACTGTGTGTGACTCACTAGCAATATTGAGCTACTTCTGTACCTAATGTCACCGATTTATACTATTATATTTAACATTACAGATATTTATATTATATCATATGAATTATAAGTTCATTAAATATGCTAAGTCTTGTACAGCACGTTTATTAACAAAGACTCTAGCTAGAGCCAAGAGCCAAATATCATAAAATGGCAAAAATAACATTGTAACATACGAGTATAACACGTATACAATGATAGAATAAAATACATACTATGTATTGTCTGTGGAGATATTCTATTCTTGTTATATTTTAGCTTGACTGTAAATCCTGTAAAAAATGCATATGGCATTAAGCCCTCCTTGTACTCAATATGTACATGAAGATTAAATAAATAAATTCATTCTGTATTAGTGTTCCGTTTTGCCTTAAGGTAGAGAACCCCAAAAGTTTATTTTTTGTACAATATAATTACATACTTATTTACCGGAAGTATGCACAGAGATATTTCTTAAATTGATTAATAAAATCAGTTAAAACAGAAATATGTGCTCTAGATACTCAGCTAACTTAACTTAATTAAAATATTAATAAAAGTCCTCTATATTGTTAATTTAAATGTTTATCACACTTCTGTTGCATCCCAAATATAACTATTACGTACAGTTTGTGGTTATATATAACATAGTTAAGTAATACATACAGCCAAAATAGTTTTATGTAGCTAATACATACAAAACTAGGTAAATACTAAAACCAGATTACCAACATCACATCATTTTTTTAGTGATATGTACACAATGGAGTATTCGAATAACGTCCTCTGGCATGGATTTAGATGAGTATATTTGTTTTATAATTTAGCCCGACATTTCGGAGAGTGTCATCACCGTGTCCACTATCTCCGAAACGTCGGCCTACACTTTAAAACAAATATACACGTTTAAATCCGTTAAATGTGAAATTTTTGTACAGTCATAATAATTAAATATACTGTGACAAATATATCTGGAGTTAAATATTATCATACCATGAGTAAAGAAGCCAGTGTTAACGCTACACAACTCATTTTGAAATCATAACCGCCGTAGTTTACATCACAACTCAGCGAACCGTAGCTACGTGTTTCATATGAGTCTTAACATTCAAATTTCTCAAAACTGTGGTATTTTATTAATAAGATACTAAAATAGATTTTACTAGGTTATGACATGCAATAATAATGACCTAGTAATATTGGAGTCATATTTGAGTTTCTAGTAGTATTTGAGTTGTTTATTTCTAGTAATATTTGAGTTTCCTGTAATACACAAACACATAGCTACTAATATTTAAACTTACGAGTATATAAATTACTAAAGACGTTCCGCCAGTTGATAGTTTAACAATTTCAAAGGGTCATTACAATTATTTTGGGGAAAATTTTAAAATATAATCCCAAAGTTCAACTGTTCACTTTCCCCTGAACAAAATTGCGTTGATGAGCGAAGAGCTCAGGCAGCACCCACCACGTCGGTCATAGACCACATATACACGTGCACACCTCAACTGTATACTTATTATAATTTATAACAATAAAATACTTATGGAGCTGAGGCATTCGCAGAGTTTCATCACAAGTAACGAGCAGTGAAAGTGACTCGAAAGTGAGCCAAGCGAACACGAAACGATTCTAATTTGTTAATTATTATATTACGTTAACCAATTATATGTATACAAGGGTCTAGTGCTCACATCAAACAATGTACTCTAAACATGTGAACTTGCAACGCTACTCATGTGTATAACCTACAAATAAATATATCGTAGAGGGTATTAAACTGTTTAGCTTTGACAACAAACTTTGAATTGCAAATTATGTTACAATGTGTAAAACTTAAACGAAAAAGCTTGAATTAGTAAGTGTCGTACACGTTATCGTTACAGGAATAAATTTTATTCATTTTACGTGTTTTATTTTAGTAACGTGATTGTAAGTCAGTGGGCAAGGGTCAACGGCCCGCAGTCTTCGTGTGGCTGTTCCATATATTTGCTAATCCTTCTTTAACATGACACCACAATCTGTAATCTACACTATGTATATTATTGTATATACTGCAAGTATTGTGGCTATTGTCTGTCTTAAGTCACGCATGCAGCTAGCGATAAATATATTCTTAACTAAGTTACTGTAGTCTTATGGTAGTATTACACCTTAATACTGGAGTTAAGGTCCATCAAATGAAACTAGTAACCTTTAAATCTGACACGTTTTAGTAAATGGTATTAAAAACAGATATATTCAGATACTTCAATTTCAATATTTCAATCTTATAATAATATATAAAAATAATTATCAGAAATTTCAATCAAATTAGAAAAAGATAAGAAAATGAAAATGGTTGATTAAAAGTTTTCGGGTACACATGTTGCTCTACGTAATGGGAACTGGTTACGTTTTTTGGAAAAATCTTATGAACATTTGTCTGAGATAAAACTACGATACAGCCCTGTAACAATCATTATATCCAAATATATTTGTAATTATTAGCATATCAATAACTTTAAGAAACTAATACACTATGCAATGTTCAAAGGTGCCTAAAATAACAAATACAGGTAAAGCACTATAAAATACAACAATTATGTAAAAAAAATACGTTTGATGTTTCTACTGACACTATATTATGATACGGTGGACTAAGAATTACACGTGTCATCTACAAACTATCTAAGGTGTTGATCCTCCGGTGGACTCACCACGCGACCTGATGGAGAGCGCTATGGCAGCGACGGTGGGCGGTGTAGATGGAGTGGTGACTTCATCCGCACCCACACGCCAAGATAACCGCCCTGCAGGTGTACCTATCATGGATCACTTAGATTTACTACGGTAAGTAAACGGAAAATGTAACGGAACGGAAATTGTAAAATGTACAAATCATTTATCACATTTGAATACTTGGTGGCTGTCATAATGTACCATATATAAAAAATTTAAACGTTGATCCTTTTAGGTACATATTTGATAAAATATTAAGTCGAATTTTAGGCAGCGCTAAAGAATTTAATATTATGTACGTACAATTAATATCAAAAAAAATATGTATTAACACAAATGCGGAAATTTCTAACATAACTAGCTTTGAAAACATTGAAAATTTAAAATAATAAAAAATGATTTTTAATTTTATATGCGGTAGTTCGCATTTATGCAGACGAGTAAAGCAGGTAAGTATTTATTATTAAGAGGATACCAAAATAGCTTCGTGTATTTTTCTATGTACGAAGATTTCATTGTTTCTTTAGATTGAATGGCTGGAGCTCTAATTTTTAAGTATATGTTTTTTCAATATATGATCTAGGATCGCATGAACTCAGAAACGCGATTGAAAAAAGTTTTCTCGATAGAAAATCTTGGCGAAACAACCTCTCAAATTTGTTATTTTTTTCATTTGTCGGTCTATTATCGCGTATTAACTAATGAAATAACTTTAAAAACATAGGTAACTATTATGTATAGAAACACGTGGATCAGAATTAAAATATATTTAGTAGATTTTGAGTAAATAGGAAAAGTATCCCTAATTCTTCATTTTCTGTGCCTACTGGCTATGTTAATATGTACGTGTCGGCGATGATATACGATAATATTGATGTAGGCCCTTAAGATACTTAAAATATGAAACAAATCCTGCTTCTATTGCTGTGTAAATTTTACATTTTAATGTAAAGTGTTCGAATTATAAAATTTTTATTCACGCTGTTTTATTTCAAAGCTATGAGAATTTTCATGGTAGTGTTATCGTCTAATGAAATTCTTCTAATATATAGTTTTTAAATCTATTGTGCAGGAATTTGATGGAAATCTTATATAAGTTGAGAGAAAGTTACAGCTTCCTTGACTAAACGATTTATCAATAGTTCCCATGAAGTAAACAGTGAATCAAAAATACTTGAGCATAGTGGAGTTCATTTAAAATGTAACATTTTCATGGCAGGTGCGCATAGACAAGTGCGCCACCGGAAGGTTGTCTCGCAATAAATCGTCCAGCCACTTCCGGTGAAGTTTGACCAACATGGCGCGGGTTCATAGTCACGGATGTGACCCAGTCTGACCTACAGCCCTCCTGATACACACTCTCGATTTCACTAATTTAGTTATGTTACATTATCAATAATTGAGTTAATTCATATAATGATAGATGGTTGCTTGTAATGCATATCTACTCATTTATTATGTATTACTATAATAATGACTTTTCTATTTTATTTCTTATTCTTTTATATAAATGATCTTATAAGAATGATATAACATAGAATTATGTAAAAAAACATAAGCGAAAGAAAATTCGCAAGATTCATATGAAGTCTGAAATAACCAAATCCACAACGTGACGCGCAAAAATCATCATACCTAATTAAGGCTATTGTTATGCAGTTCTATTTCAACATAAACATTAATCTAATTCATTTCCTAATTACGAAAGATATTTTGAACCACATAACATAGGCAATATGTAATAATTAGTGAATATAAAATACCATAAAGATTTGTTTTATTGTCTACAGTCTGTAAAGCAAGTGAGGGCTTTAAAAATGTATATTGCACTCACAGTAAATTACATGTGTGTCGGTGTTATAAGTAATGGACAAGAGCACGCGAACAAGTAGTAATACAATAGACCGTTGGAATTAAATCTCAGTGTCGATAGCCATACGACACATGTACATTAAAAACAATTAGTTTTATTACTAACAAAAATTTACAAAATAACGATAACACCAGCTGATTTTATTTAGTACTGAACCCAAGTAACGGAACAAAGGCAGAATAGTAAGGAATATTTCAGAGAAGGATTTCATTTAAAAAACAGCAAACAGCAGTATTTTATTATATAGATTGCTTAAAAGATGGTCTTATTCATAATGACTTATCGTAGGTTTAAACAATAACTTTATCGGAGAGATAATAAACATTTTATCGTAAAAAGACTATTATGAACAACAACTTTACTTTTAAACCTCTGATAAGTCATTATGAATAAGACCAACACTATAACCATTTTTCTTTTCGATAAATCTTCATTGAAACAATCGCCTGTGCATACGTTTATTTCTTACAGTACCTACCTATGGCTACTAACACTTTGCGACATGACGAAGAAAGTAATATTTTCTCTAAAATTATTTAGTTTCCAATAATTTCAAGGACAATTTATTGAATAAACGACGCTTAAGTGAAGCCGGGGAAAGGCGGACGCAGCCGCCATCACAGCCCGAGTGATTTGGTTATAGCGCGTCTCATTACACCATTACATGCCTCATTGAACTGTAATAAATTCATAAAACGAAAATACGTTTATCTTGACTTTCATCTCATGTAAATAATATTGTATTGTAATACTTAGTTTGTTGAATGAAATCATTATTTGATTTAATTCGCGATAATTCAAATGGATAGATTTAGCTTGCGATAATTCGTAACTTCACATTTAATTTGCGATAATTCGTCTCGGTTTAGATAGAGTCAATTTGAAAAACTTTTTAAGAATTTTTGTTACTTGCCTAAAATTAACCTGTTATTAATTTTTGGGATCCAGTTTAACTAGATCTAAAATTTTGGATGGTATTTATCTGGGTCTAGTCATTTTTAACCCCGATTATTTTAATGATTTTAACACACATTTCAACTCTACCTCGTCCTAAATTAAGCTTAAAATTAGCAGATAATTGGTATAATTCTAATATTACTTTTCTATAACAAACGGATACTTTTTGTGTGTTTTACATGTATTATCCGTTAGTTTTTATATTGTGTATTTAGATGTAATCTAGTACTTCTAGTGGTAGGTGTACCAACATGTTTGTATGTGTGAGTATGATGGGGATTGAGGACGGAAGTACGCATGGTGGAACATTACTTCACCTTGTGTCTGACCACGACACGTTGATATCTTTGAAAAACTCTGTAAAAACTTTTAAATAATATAGTTTTTACATGAAATAGGCAATTGTCATTTTAATGATATTCCCTTTGCTCCAAATATTGAAATAATTAAAGTCAATATTTAGTAAGTAGATGTCACTGCTGGTTTAACTACAATAACATCTTAGATAAATCTACAATATTTTTCCATTATCGATTAAATAACCCGTATTGTTTGTTAATTGAATAATAAATTATATGAACACTAAAATATCTATAGAACGGTCACTGTGAAATGAATGATTACAATTTAACGCTCCATTTTTCATTTATTTACTTTTGATGCTAACTGAATCTTTAGTTCATGGTAATTTTGTTAAAAATACAATAATATTGGAAACTATCATATTCAAGTTTTCAGTTCAATTTATCATAAAAATAATTATTATTATACATCGTTCATCAACTAAACTATAAGTGTAGCTGGACTTACTGCTTTCCCTCGAAATTAGTAGATAGTATGCACCACACCATATATTTATTATTTTATTAACACAAATGAAACGCAACGAAGAAACAGGAAGTTCTTCTGAATCTGGCGCAATTTTGTTTTCTAAAATTCAAAGATTGTTTATCCACAGAGAGTGTGACCAATGAAAGATAGATTTGCCATGGTTACGTAAAAATATCATCACAAATTGAAATTAGTACAAATTTGTAAATTAATTCATAAATTAGCTTTGCTTTTACAAAATCGACCACGGAGTGATATTTTGTGTAATAAAAATTTTTATCTACACATAAAACAGTATTTCTTTTGTAAATTATACATTTTCCATTACCCTGATCACTAAACAACATTGAAAGACGTTTATACTTTTATAGGCACCAAGAAGAAAATATTTGCATTTGCAACAGAAACAAAGCGCAATACTAAGTAAAAACAAACGGTATCATCCAGCCTCAAAATTAAGCATTAAGGGCCTACATCAATATTATCGTCGACATGTACATATTAACACAGCTAGTAGGTATAGAAAATGAAGGATTAGGGATATTTTTTTTGTTTACTCAAAATCTACTAAATATATTTTAATTCTGATTTACGTGTTTCTATATATAATAGTTACTTATATTTTTAAAGTTATTTTATTAGTTAATACATGATAATAGACCGACAAATGAAAAAAATAAAAAATTAGAGAGGTTGTTTCGCTAATATTTTCTATCGAGAAAACTTTTTTCAATCGCGTTTCTGAGTTTATGCGATCCTAGATCATATATTGAAAAAAACATATACTTAAAAATTAGAGCTCTAGCCATTCAATCTAAAGAAACAATGAAAACTTCGTACGTAGAAAAATGCACGAAGCTATTTTGGTATCCTCTTAATAGTTCCTGCTATGCTTAAGCGTAGCCCTTTGGCTGGTTTAGTAAGACAAAGCCCTGACACTTTTAAACTCTCTACTCCTAAGTGTAGATGATTAAAACTGTTTCTATACCATATTTTGCAGATCCTCAAACAAGTATCTAAATAAAAAATATTACAGTTGATATTAATGATTATTCTAAATAGGAAATGAATCCACGAACCTCCAAAACCTCCAAAGCTACCAACAAATAGACCTAATAATAATTCTAGTACGTTTCTTTATATACATACTTATGAGCCATCGGAAAAAATATCATTGTATAAATTATAAAAAGGATATTTTGTTAGAAATAAAATTTATAAAATATATATTCTCAAGGTTTCACTTAATTTTATAACGATGTTTATATAAAAGTAATAAATTTGAATTATATTTAAATTCCTTGATTTTATATTTGTTTAGTGTTTTAGCATATCTCTATATCTAGGTACTTATTTAATTTTTATTCTTGTAAAGCTTGTGATAGATATCTTAACGTATCGTAGTAAGGTATTCTTTTAATCTAATTTTGATTGATGATAATGTAAATGGTAATAAAACGCAGGTTTATTTTGAAATTTTAACATAGATAAATATGAAATTACGGAAAACATACCAGCACAGTAGACATTACATTTCATAAAAAGAGTTAAATATCCTGGTATGGCTAAATCATAGAAAAAGTTATTGCAATTTACCGCACCGGAATAACTACTGGCTACGTATCTATAGTTTTTTTTTTATTGTCTCCTCACCCTAACCGGGCCACAGTGTGTGCCCTGAGCCTGACCATGAACCGGCAAGGGGTAGCCCCATTACGAGGGGCTCAACGCAGTGGGGGGAGCGTTAGGTACCCCCATCACGTGTGCCACATTAGGCACAGCAGCAGCCCGCCGCGCTCGGCCTCCTCTCCTGCCAAGGGCGCCAGCATTTGCCCGCCGGCGGCCCTGAATTGGGGCCCTGCGTGGTACGTATCTATAGTGTAGCCGGCTACGTAATATCTAGAGCTATTCGCAAGAAGTAAGAAAACTTTTTTACTTCTGAAGGAACAAGAAATAATTTTCTTTGTAGGTACATGCAAGCGGAGTCTTTTATTCGTGTTTTTGTTGAATTAAATGCCAATTAAGAGGCCTCGCCTCGAAAGTTTTAAATATAAGCTACTTCCACCAACAATACAAGCCCAACCCAAATGTTGGTAATTATTCCACTATTGAAACTAGTAATCATAACAATCAGAAACTCGCAGGAATTTCATGAATTGCAATAAATTCAAGATATTAACAAATATTAAATAGCTAACTCTCATTTTGTTCATTATTACGAGGATATCCTGAGCTATGAATCGATGAGTAAACGTTATGTTCCTATGACCTCGGTGTTTACTTCCCAAGGCTTTAGAAACAAAAGGAACAGACAGTTTTGCACTCATGTAGTTGTGGCATAATGAAGAGGATTTAGAGAACAATGTGTTTCCGACAGTTGATTTGGTAATAATAAATATTATTACTAAATGTATATCCCTTTAGTGTGAAAAATGCATTGACATTTGTAGTGTTGTTTAGAGAGTAGACAATTAGACATATTGTGCTTCAGATGTCCCAATTTTTCTATAACGAATAAAACAGTGACCTTTACTATAGTTAACTTTTATGCGTTCCATCTTCTATTTCCATTACTTTCAGCTTATCATAGTTAATAACCAACGAATGGGTAACAACTTTTCTATAACGGAAAACTTCTCAGCCTAAGAATTTATTTGACAAACTAAACTTAAGTGTGTATTGAATTATTACAGAATACTAAAATCCCTTAATAGGACGATAATTGTACACTGCAAATACCGACTTATTCAATTGTAGGTAAAACATGGCACGATATTGTAACAATTACAAAATTACAATTTACATTTTAATGTTCATAAATTCATGCCCTTGTGCGTGACCTCACTATGTATAAAACTTTGCCGCCATTTTATTTTAAGTTGTAATATCATATTCACCAATAAGGTGCCACCAACCACTAACAAAAATAATTAATAAATAAGTGAAAACTATACGGAAACAAAACAATATTACCAAATTTCTGAAGGAGGTAAAGCCACAGCTTGCTAAAAGAATAACTAGACAAACACACAGAAAATTAAACAGAACATTCATTAGCTAGTGCTACGGAAAGAACGGAAAAGATAGTTCGACACCTTCATCTAGGAATATGAGAATGAGCGATGTAACTTGATGTAACCGTGTTATCTTAACATTTTTAAGTTTTTCTGCGAAAAACCAGTGAGCAGCGGGTATATAAGTCCTTGAAAAGAAAATCGTTGTTTTAAAATCGTTAACACAAACATTGCGAACAAGGAAAATTTTTATATTAATTCCGTTATTGATACTCAATTTTTTTACAGTTGATTTCTGATAATACAATTGCATAAATTCCTCGACAGCGTTTAACACGAATTGCCAACAAATATAAATTATTTACTTCTATTACGTATAAATTACCGTGTAATGTACAACTACATTACATAGATTTCACCGAAATTCAAGCTATAAATGGATTGCGATACTTCCCGTTGCATGAAGTGAGGTTAGTCTGTGTTACGTCACAGAGGCGAAGGAAGAGTGGCTGAGACACAGTGGCGTGGAACAACAGGAAGTGGCGACCTCACCACACAATGGACACCGAGACAGATCGGACGAGGACCTGCTATACAACTACAACAATAATATCTATACGATACGGTAACTTGTATTTTACTTCGCTCATAAAACGGTATTTAATAATTTTCATTACTTAAGGGCCTACATCAATATTATCGTATATCATCGCCGACACGTACATATTAACACAGCCAGTAGGCACAGAAAATGAAGAATTAGGGATACTTTTCCTATTTACTCAAAATCTACTAAATATATTTTAATTCTGATTTACGTGTTTCTATATATGATAGTTACTTATGTTTTTAAAGTTATTTCATTAGTTAATACTCGATAATAGACCGACAAATGAAAAAAATAAAAAATTTGAGAGGTTATTTCGCCAAGATTTTCTATCGAGAAAACTTTTTTCAATCGCGTTTCTGAGTTTATGCGATCCTAGATAATATATTGAAAAAACATATACTTGAAAATTAGAGCTCTAGCCATTCAATCTAAAGAAACAATGAAAACTTCGTACATAGAAAAATGCACGAAGCTATTTTGGTATCCTCTTAACGGATTTGGATATTGTAAATTACAACAGAGTTATTCTTATCAAAATCTATAATTCTTCGTGCCTATGTTTGACATAGATCCATTAGGAAAAAATAACCATTGCTTAATTTGGAGTTTTCACCTCTACAAAATCGATAAATTTTGCCTAGGGTGTGTTCCTAGGTAAATAAAACGGGACTGTTGATGTTGCATATAGGTATACAAAACTTTAAAGGTTTACCGATTGTACGATTTACGATTAAATTTATAGTACTGTCGGGTAATGTTTAATAGGTCAATGTATTTCGCCATAAAAGTCATAATATAATTTCGTTAGCGTGTTTAAAACACCTTAAGGGCCTACATCAATATTATCGTATATCATCGCCGACACGTACATATTAACACAGCCAGTAGGCACAGAAAATGAAGAATTAGGGATACTTTTCCTATTTACTCAAAATCTACTAAATATATTTTAATTCTGATTTACGTGTTTCTATATATAATAGTTACTTATGTTTTTAAAGTTATTTCATTAGTTAATACGCGATAATAGACCGACAAATGAAAAAAATAAAAAATTTGAGAGGTTGTTTCGCCAAGATTTTCTATCGAGAAAACTTTTTTCAATCGCGTTTCTGAGTTGATGCGATCCTAGATCATATATTAAAAAAACATATACTTAAAAATTAGAGCTCTAGCCATTCAATCTAAAGAAACAATGAAAACTTCGTACATAGAAAAATGCACGAAGCTATTTTGGTATCGTCTTAAACGTAGAAGTACAGGCGTGTTAAAGGTAGCAAGTGTGTAGTAGTAGTAAACTACGGGAGTAAATATTGAGACTATTACGAACCAATGGTTTCACATTAATTGGTTATTGGTCTCAGGTGACACTTAACCCATTTTATGTAATAAAATACATATTTATTGATCGAGACACGCTAGTGGTAAATAAAAATATGCTGTTATAATACGTAACGAACAAAGCCCACAATAAGCAAGATCTCATTTTGTTTAACTCAAGCAATGTTTAAATCGCCCTGTTTTTAAACATTCGCATAAATAAATAAAATTACTTTTTACGGATTTAGACGCGTATATTTGTTTTAATTTTAGCCCGACGTTTCGGAGACTTTGCAGTCACCATGGTCACGGGTGAGACAGTCTCACCCGTGACCATGGTGACTGCAAAGTCTCCGTGATTATGGTGACTAATATACGTGTCTAAATCCGTAAAAAGTAGTTTTATTTACGCAAATGAGTCGCGCAAGTGTTAGAAAATATTCACATAAATGTTCTTACAAAAACTTATAGTAATTTATTCTTATATTCTTTCTGTGTTTACGAATTATGAATACAAGTGTCACCGCCCCATTTTATTGCTAGGGTACTGCAAAAGCCAGTTAAAGTATATTCTATACAGATAATGACCTCTGTGAGGAAAGAAAAATTCGAAGATAAATTCTGTACCAACACACATGTTCAGCAGCACAGTAGACCATAATCCCTCCTAAAGAGTAAGAGGGCCGTGCCCAACGATGGGACGTTAATGGGCTGGAGAGAGAGAGAAATGCAAATTATTTTATTATAAGATGGCTATAATATAGTATCGTCCAAAAAAAAACTATTGGAATAAAAAATAAAACTCCCGTAGCTTTTGTTCAAGTCATCAATGTGTATAGAGACTAAGTAAGGTCATAAACTGTTAAGTACAGGGTACTATTACGTAGGTCCAGTTATTAGTGGTGGGCAGTGCAGCGTGGCGCTGGTCGTACGGAACAATAGTGGTTTGAGCGGGCCCGGGTCACTGACCTTACCTACACTACTATAATATACTCACTAACTACATGCATTAAACATTTTTTTAAATAAATAGGTACTCTTCTCATACAAAATGCGCAACTAGCTTCTTGGCATAGTAGCGTATGACTTTGCTTATAACCTTATACTGCAGTAAAGACATGGTTCGATCTACATTCAGTGATTAAGTACCTACCTATCTTCTTTATACAGGCTGTGGCGTAAATGGTGGTCCAACGCTAAGGTGGTTATAGTTCAAGTATTCACCTATCATATAAAAAAAAATTAACCATTTTTAGCTATTGGTTTCGGAAATATAATTTTTTTTTTTTTTGTAAAAAATCGATGAATATTTTATAAATGAGAATGTAACTTCGACAAATGACATTATTTTTTTAGTGTGTTTTTTGTGTTGTACGGGCGAGTACTAGCACTAGCACATGCATTTTCGTTTTTTCATGTAAACCCCAAAAATAAACCAATAAATAAAAAAAACTGAAAATTAATTTCTCATTTTTAACAAATCATGCATTTTAGATGTGAGTAGTGTAAAAATGGCTAAAAATGGTTATTTTTTTTTTATATGATAGGTGAATACTTGAACTATAACCACCTTAGCGTTGGACCACCATTTTCGCCACAACCTGTATATATAAATCTCCTGTCACGATGTTTGTCCGCGATGGACTCCTAAACTACTGAACCGATTTTAAATTTGATTTGCACACCGTGTGCGATTCAAACCAACTTGAAAGATAGGATAGCTTACATTTAAATTTATAGTCGCAATATTATTTTATTGCAAACCCCTTGTCTACCCTAACATTTGTATGGCAAAATTAAACAAAACAACGTTTGCCGGGTCAGCTAGTTTATTAATATTCATAATTTATGTCGAAGGCGTATCTAGGGGCTATCTATTCAGTGCCAGGGTGATTCGATGGTTTCGATAACCCCCTCCCACAAAACATCGCATATAATATGTAAAATCAAAATTGAATTTTTTATATTGTTTTTTTCTCGAAGCGGAATGTAACAAAAACTATGCTACGCACACATTTAGGTACGTTACGTATTAGGTATTATGTATACATTGTATGTATTTAATATATCTATTGCCAACATACGAAATATCTGTCTTAATTAAAAAATAAAATACTTACGTACAAATTATACTATATTTTATACATTCAACACTATAGACACTATCACAAATGTATTATGTAAGTATAAAATTGTTTAAGTACTTGCAGTATTCTAGAGACACTATTTAAACAAAATAATAGTCATAATCAAACAAATTGAAATAACTATATATTAACGTACACACTTGGTATCGTCTGTATTAATACAACCTTAATTATTAACTTCGTGGAGGCGAAATACATATACTACATTATACCTTTCTCTTTTTGCACAGGAAACTTTATTTATTTTAACTTTATTGCGCAGTATTTATACTTATTGTTATTTTATTACAGGTATAATAAAAATAAGTTTTAAAAGCAAAAAATTGGGCTTAGAACTGCAGTGCTTTAAATTTTAATTATTCTTCGTAAGTATAGGTTCTATTCTAATGGAATTATGGCACTACACACTGCAGCTTTTTGAAATTAAATAAAAATGATTAAGGCTGACCATTCAATAAAAGCTTTTTCTAAATATACAAATAATAAATATTATTGCAAAACTGTACATTTAGAGAGTCTTTTTTGAGTCTTGTAAAATTTGTCCCTAGGAGTATATATGTTCTGTGATTTGTCCTATGATTGGAATTAACACATACTAACCAATTTGCGTAGTTTTATTGATCGTGTGTATGTCAAATCGAGTGACAGTTCAGTGGTAGCTGGTACCAAAAAATGTGCACAGATAAATCGAAAGAGAAATAGCTACGATATATCGTTACGTGTGTAGCCAGTATTACGCGCTACAAAAACGATATTAGTCAATAAATTTATTTAGGTTATACTTCGAGAACAAACACCACATATAGTATATGTATTGTTGTGTTAGTAAGTACTATGATTGTATGTGTAAGCTATAGAAACACTGTGACCTTGTTTTACACTGTTAGTTTACTTGGAAATGCAGTACAATACATAACTATGAACGGTTTCAAATAGCCTAAACCGCTATGTTGAGAAGAAAATCTTAGACCCAGTGGTTTACTTAGCAAGCTTATACATAAGGTTTGGAAAATATAGTACTTATATGCTGTAGAATGTATTTTTTGTTTTTGTTTAAATTGTAGCAGTCGAGTGATAAGATTGGGCACTTAGTTTTTGACTTTCAGACGTAAAAAACAAATAGATGTTTATTTACAAAATAAAGCTTTGTCATTTTATTGAGTTTCCGATTAATAAGTTTACTAAAGTTAGAGTATAGTTTCTTAAGGAAATCGGAAGTATTTTCCTGAAGGAATTTAGGTACTTGTGTTAAAAACGTTAACGTTATTCTTTTCTAGTTCCAATTACAAAAATATGTTACTGAGATTACAGTTTAATAAAATTTAAATAATTTATTGTTACAATAAATAGTTGCATGAAAAATTTAATATTGTCATATAAATCAAGATTATATTTAACGGTTGCTTACATATCTACACCTCAAATGTGTGTCAAGGCGGCTACGAGCTCACAATCGTGATTGTTTCGAGTTGTAGCACGATGGTAGAGGCGGGTCAATGAACGTAATCAACCCTTACCACCCCAACATTCACAAACACAACCACCCCACACTTGTTTGATTACACTAAGCATAAGGTTTTGATTCAACCTCCACTTGAGTATTTAAACGTATCAATTAAAACTTTTAGAAAATACTTAAAATAACAATTTTAATGAAGGTTTTATGTTCATGTAACAGGCGATGTTTTACATGCAAATAATAGATACAAAAATTTACGGAATAAAAAAGCTGTTAGGGTTTTCAGATGATTGCTGTTTATCTTAAAACTAGCTGCTGGCCGCGACTTCGTACGTGTCGTATTTAGAAAATTTTCCCTGTTCATGTAACATTTTTTACTGACACTTTGTTCCTATTGGTCGCAGCGTGATGTTATATTGCCTATATAGCCTTCCTCGATAAATGTACTATCCGACACTAAAAGAATTCAAACAAACAAACAAATTCTACAGCTTTATAATATTAGTGTAGATAATACTTAAATGATATTAAAACTTTTAATAGCGTTTTAAAAGATAAATAATAATTAAAATTAAATATTAATTAAATAATTTTATTTTAAAACACGTGACTTATAGTTTTATTTTTGTAACTGATGCAGCGACCTCTAGTCCTAAACTTCAATACAAAATGGAAACCATATCGTCAGCGGAAAGGCAAAATTACTTAAGCGCATAATAATAAAGCAATATGCCTAATATAAAAATAGTATATAAGCAGATTATAGTAAAATTGGTTCTGAATTGTTTTCAGAAATGCACGTCTTTAAATAGGTACACACCCTTAATGCGAAGAAAGGGTAGTGATATCAAGGTGTACATATAGTAGTAGTTGATATTATTCAATAATTATAAAAATTCTACTTCATCCCAGTTACGACAACACCTACGTATCTACTATTAAGAAATACGGAGCTCCTATCTAATACGTAGTTATTACGATTTTGATATTATATAACTACACTGAAATATATAATTTTGTTACCAATAACAGCGGGCGGTAATTACTACATATGTACAGGCTTGTCAGTTCGTAGTAATCCTTATGTCGAAGGTTTCGATATCTTTTCAAGGATTTTATGTTAACTAACACTATTATTATATGTAGGTTTATGTGTAGGTAATTAGTGTAGATTAATTTTTATTCATGAAATTTGATTTAAATTTAAGAGTATTTTACTTTACTATTAATTACTTTTGTTGTACATGCCTATCCTTAATCTCAAACTTCTCTTTCAACAGAGGTTTGCTGTAAGAAAACTCATGTCTGAGTTAAGCTCGCCTTTGTACATGAATTATGAATTTTCTGCTTTAATGTTTTTATCTGTAACTGTGATTGTTGTAAAATAAAGAATAAAAATATTACGGTACAAACAATAAGCTTAATTTCTACTCAGCGCGAAATAATGTTCCCGGTACAAATTATCATTTTGATATTATCTAGAGTAGGTATCGAATAACAAACGAATTATATACGATTAGTTAGCAACAACGCTATTAATATCTTTAAAATAATACATAGAAAACATACACAGTAAAAAATATTTAGGTTACTATACTGTGGATGCAGTTACCGCGGGACCGCGCGTTGTGTCGTTCTATGGGGGAAGCTTATGTCCAGCAGTGGACAGAGAAAGGTTGATGGATGAATGAAACTATACTATGATTTGTATCACACAAATATTACTAGTCATGTAAAACAGCAAATGTCTGGTAACGTATTTCCTCTAACCGTACACAGTTGAATATGTAAAAAATAACGTTTGTAAGAAATCAGATATATAGTTAGGTATTCTAGATACTAGGTAACATTTATATGCAAATATTGTAACTGTGAATTTATAATACAACACGGAATTATGACTATAATGCTAGTAGGTATAGACTTGTAGCATTGGAGCTACACGACAAGTCCTTGGTAATAGTAGTGTCTTTTTTATTTCTTGTAATCAGTCTTCGTTTATAAGTTATTAGGTTAGGTTAAGGTATTTATTTCATTAATAAAACCAAATTTGAAATATTTTCATGTTTTCCATATTCTTTAGAATCTGTACTAAAAAGTACTAATCTAGTAATTTTAAGAGTTACGAGTACGTTGCTACGAGGTTTACTTAATCATTTATTTTATAGATATTATGTAGGTACGCCTTACTTATATACCATTTGATGCTATTATATGCCATGCTTACTATTTGCCCTAAAGTTCATTTTAAAAATACCTAATTATATTCGTCTCAAACATTAATTTTATTGCCCAATAACTGTTATAGCAAGTATTTCTCTGTGTTATGTTATTAAATAAATGATTAAGATACAGTCATTCGAGATTTTTTTTGTTATTAATTATCCTTTACCCGTTGATAAAATTTGTTGTTTACTTTGCGATTGATCAGTTTTAATGGACCAAGGACATGTAACAAATTTGCTTGTCTGTACAGTACCTATAGTGCTATAGAATATTAATCTCAACAATCTCAAAATCTGATGATTACAAAACACCGCAACCAGCGAACTATTAAACGACTTGTATTTCCTAAGGATAATTTTGGCGAGCGTCGAAGTATGGCCGACAGAATGGATCGAGTGATTATACCTATTTGTGTAACATAACGCACACAGACTTGCGAACAAAGAAAAAAAAAAAATTTCTGTATGAAGTTATAACTCATGAACTCTAACACCATACCATACCATTTGACGGGCCTCGTGGTGTAGTGGTTCTGGTAACGGACTGCCGATCAAGAGGTCGCGGGTTCGATTCCCGCTCGGGACAATCATTTGTGTTCTTTTTCTAATTGTCATACAAATGTTTGTCCTGCGTCTGGGTGTTTCTATGTATTATAAGTGTGTATTTACAAAAAAAAAGTAGTAAATGTATTCTATCCGTATTCTGGTACCCATAACACAAGCATAATAAGCTTAGCTTGGGACCAGAGGGCGTTGTGTAAAATGTCCATGAATATTTATTATTATTATTATTATACAATAAAAAAAACCATGAGAATACTAGGTTTTAACGCCCAAAGTCCACAAAATAAAATAATTTTCTTGGTTTTAATTATTAAACAAAACGCAAATATAAATAATCGTAATTAATCGCATTTTATGACACATTAACGGCTTTGTTAAACGAACCATTTTGTATATCGCAATCTCTTCTAACGGATAATACAGGTTAATTAAAGTAACCTTGCTAATATTTAAAACTATGTCAAAGAAATAAACGGACAATGCAAGAACCGATTGTAATTTCAGTTTATTATGATAAATTTGTTAAATAATTGACACAATATGGTAACAATTCATCGTGCACACCTAAATTTAACTAAAAAATGGAAATGTCAATGACACAATTCATCAATGTTAACTGAGCTTTCTTAATAGAAAAACTGGGTATTATCGACGAAATAGCGAATTAATTAAAACACATCATAGTTGTTTTTATTTTCAATGAAGTATAGTTGTTCACATAGAATTGGTACGAGTGTCATTTTGTCCCCAACAGCAGATAGCAAGACTTAGAAAATGAGTAACGTCTGTACTTGTCTTATTTACTTAGAAACAAGTAGGTACATACACACATCTAACCTTATGTTCTGCGTTCTGTGTCTGTAAATATTTACGCTTTTTAATTACTCAAGCTCTGCAGCTTTATTGTAATATAGACCTGTAGGAGGTTATAGAGGAAATTTAAGCTTAGTACTGTGTATGAGCGCGCGTGAAATAATCACCTATTAGCCTCTTTATTATTTGCAACTAATGTTTACATAAGTAAGTTCGTGTTACTTAAAGAGCGCCTTATTGTATTAGCTACTGTTATATTGTAAATAAACTCTATGTTCACATTGTTTGTGTTAGTTTTGGTACTTTTATACAAACTGCTACTTGACTTTATACGGAAACCGGCGATGTATTCCATGTACCTACAATTTGTACACTGCTTTTAGTTTCAGAAGCATAAACTATGATTCAGATATAAACTGACTTTACAAGATGAGAATAATATTGACGATAGATGAAGATAGATTATTGTGTAATGGCAACACTGTGGCCGATAATGCTATTATTGAGAGTGGCAACACTGGAGATAGTATGTTTGATTTAACTTTAGAACCTGATGTCGTTTTTAGAGATGTGCAGTTGTAAGTATAATCTTTATTAATAGAAATAATTAAAAATAGCCATTTTATACAATGTCATTTCGTCCCAAGGGTTATTTACTTGTTTTTGTGTCCTGTCCGTGTGGTGACGGATTAAGAATACAAGTGTCACCACCCCATCTCCTCCCAAGGGTGCTGTAAAAGTCAGTTAAGGGATATTGCACACAAATAACATCTTCTGTGAGAGACGGAAAACTCGAAAATAAACCCTGTGCCAACACGCCTGGTCAGCGCGGCACAGTAGACCATAATCCCTCCTAAAGTGGAGGAGGCCTGTGCCCAACAGTGGGACGTAAATGGGCTGGAGAAGAGAAGCTATGATTCAAAGCTGTCTTCAATAGTTTCAGTTGTACATTGATACGTTAATTAGTCAGTTTTCAATGCTCTTTAGATTAAAGCTAGTACTGTACCTTGTGCACGACAGGAGGTCGCCAGGGCCAGCAGCGCCAGGCAGAGGAGCGCGCGCATGCTGCCGCTACCGCCGCGGAGACATGCCGCCTGGCCGCACAGCCTCCACACACGAGCTGAACAAACAAACAGACAACAGACTAGACAAAAGCCATTTACAATTATTATCAACGTATTATAAACTAAATAGTTTTTTTGCACATGACCTCGTCCACTTAAAATCTGAACTTCCTGAAAGATTTAGTGTTAATTTAGGTAGACTGTTATGTTGCTTAATATGTGCGTCAAAAAGAGAAGTGTTCTTTATATTATGTCAAATCAATATGACATATTCTCACAGAAGACGGCTTTCTTTGAAAGTTCTCTAAGAAAACGCAATTGAAATAACTTGTTGAAATAAACAATTACTTTTAGATAGAAATCTCGTGACAAATTACACAAAATACCTGCGGAGATAAACATCTTGCAATGTGTATAGTGATGAGTCTCGCTCAGTGATAATGTCCATACGTTCATCATACGCACAGCCTTTCTATAGAAACTAACAACATTCATGCTATGGAATTAGAGCAGAAACTTATACTATTTTATGTAATGGGTAAACTACAGGACTATGTTGCCTGTGGCTCATAGTGTTAAAATTATTGAGTGAATAATATAAAGCTGTTAATTACTAAGTACAAAGAAATATCTCTACTTTTATAATCTTACTCCAGTCTTTCTTTCATGTGTGACCAATTACTAATGGTTTTGGAGTAGATTAAAGTCTTCGCTGGTCTACGTCTTTTTACTCCTTGTTGTGGGTGCATCTTATTGGTCTGCACGATACTGCGATACGAGCTGTTTCTTTAGCAGCAGATACATAGATATTCTTAAAGTATCCAAAGTAGGATGTAAGGTTCTATTCGCTACCCTATGGGCGAACTGGAAATTAAGTTTCACGTTTGTCAATTCCGGAAATGTTAATGCTCAGCGCAAAATCTATGATTAGGATTGATGTCTTATGGCTCATATGAAGGCCCTTTTTGTCCCTAGTAACAATATGGTAATGTTACTTGTTACGTATAGTCAGTACTGGTACATATTGCAAGCCTCCCGGGCTGTATCTAGAAAGCGTAAAAAACATCATCTAGCCGCGATAGCTGGCTCATTTCGCTTTCTTCAACCGAAACATTTACATGTGAGCATTGTTACCCGACTACCTGCTTTATTATGCAGGGTTACGTATACATATTGTATTGTAGTAGTATGGTGAATTAAATATAATGTAACAGAGTATAGCAGAAGTGATAAAATAAAACTAACACTAACGTTTAATAGCCAATTGTAAGAATATTTATGTGATTATGAGAAAGCATATACATTAATTATCAAATAACTTATTGATTTGAATTGGCACATTGAAACTTAACTTAGATAAACTAGGAAAATTATAGTGTTTTGTTCGATTGAGGTATGTACTGTGGGTATATATCTAGCATAGTCGCCAACTTGTGCCGACTTGTAATTCGTGGCGAAATTTATTCGAAATCTCAAATATTTGCTTAAGACGATACCAAAATAGCTTCGTGCATTTTTCTATGTACGAAGTTTTCATTGTTTCTTTAGATTGAATGGCTAGAGCTCTAATTTTTAAGTATATGTTTTTTCAATATATGATCTAGGATCGCATCAACTCAGAAACGCGATTGATAAAAGTTTTCTCGATAGAAAATCTTGGCGGAACAACCTCTCAAAATTTTTATTTTTTTCATTTGTCGGTCTATTATCGCGTATTAACTAATGAAATAACTTTAAAAACATAAGTAACTATTATATATAGAAACACGTAAATCAGAATTAAAATATATTTAGTAGATTTTGAGTAAATAGGAAAAGTATCCCTAATTCTTCATTTTCTGTGCCTACTGGCTGTGTTAATATGTACGTGTCGGCGATGATATACGATAATATTGATGTAGGCCCTTAAGAAAACGTTTAGTCGTAGAAAAAGGGTCTCATGTTTGGTATGTGTATGCCACTCTTAGTCGTTTAACTCAGAGATTTTTAAAACCTAATTCAAAATGTATGTTTATGTATTCTAACTATTAAGTCAACGCTAATACGGGATTTAAAATCAATTAATCTGGTGAGAACTATTGTCGTATAATTGTACATCAAGTGATTGTTACGGGACCAGAGAAGAGGCTGTGTCACTAGGGCATAGAGTAACACACAGGTGCATCGCTCTGGTAGGCTGAGCGTAATGGTGGTACAGATTGCATTCCACAGAACAATAAACAAACTAATCCCGGTTATTATTATCACAATACAAGTGGCAAAAGGTATTCCTATGAGATTTTATAAAACCTTACAAATGAGTTATTTTTAACATAATAAAACCACTATATCACTTACATTTAACCGACTTCATAAAAAGGAGGAGGTTCTCAATTCGTCTGTATGTTTTTTTTATGATCGTTACCTCATAACTTTTAACTGGTGGTTAAGACGATACCAAAATAGCTTCGTGCATTTTTCTATGTACGAAGTTTTCATTGTTTCTTTAGATTGAATGGCTAGAGCTCTAATTTTTAAGTATATGTTTTTTTAATATATGATCTAGGATCGCATCAACTCAGAAACGCGATTGAAAAAAGTTTTCTCGATAGAAAATCTTGGCGAAACAACCTCTCAAATTTTTTATTTTTTTCATTTGTCGGTCTATTATCGCGTATTAACTAATGAAATAACTTTAAAAACATAAGTAACTATTATATATAGAAACACGTAAATCAGAATTAAAATATATTTAGTAGATTTTGAGTAAATAGGAAAAGTATCCCTAATTCTTCATTTTCTGTGCCTACTGGCTGTGTTAATATGTACGTGTCGGCGATGATATACGATAATATTGATGTAGGCCCTTAAAGCGATTTTATTGATTCTTTTTTTTTTAAAGCTGATGGTTCCCGTTTGGTCCCAATGGGACCAGGTCAGAATCTAATGGTTATTTCCTGAAAAATCGAGGAAAACCCTCAAATGCCATAAGAATTAGAATTTCCGCTTGAAATAAAAATGATCATTACTTTATATGAGTAATAAGTAGAATTTAACAATGGAAACTAACAATATACACACATATAGTAAATCTCAAAAAATCCTGTTTATATTTTCTCATGTTTAATGTTATAATGAAGCCATTAAAACATAATCGTATGGGGTGATCATCAGACAGTAAACAAACTTTCGCATTATAATGATATTACTGTATTCTTAGTAGAAATATTATATTACCGGCTAACACTCATTGTTTTGGAATCGAAGATCGCAGACGCCGCTGCGAATTTGTCCTGAAGTCTTCAGGATATGTGCGCAGCCGTATCTGCGACCTTCCGGCGTGCACTATGATGAGCATCGGATATGCTCGAAACCTGGGTCGACATCTTCGATCCCAAAACAGTGAGTGTTAGCCGGTAATATAATATTTCTAATATGTATTCTTAGTATTATTTATTTCAACATATAAATAAATAAATAATACATGAGGTCCCACTCACGTATTTTCTTGGAGCATCAAAAACGAGATAAGCTTGACTTTAGTAAATTCTTGGCAACAAGTACAACAAACAGTAAACTATACATATGTATACTTAGAGTAACTACAACGATGATACATAAAACAACGAGGTTAACTCAATGTTAGTTTAGTATTATTAGCATCAATCCACACTGAAGGTATAAATGTATAATTTGCATAATATTTGTTCTACGTCCGTCCATCCATCCATCCATCAGCCTCTCTCCGTCCACTGTTGGACATAGGCCTCCTCCATAGAACGCCACAACGCGCGGTTTTGTGCCGCTGTACCTTGACGTTATCGTTGCTCCACCCTATCGGGGGCGCGTCGGGGTGCTTGATCTACGAAGACAGGATTAATCTGTTGTTATAAAGTTTAATTTCCTTTGATTCTTGCAATGCTTATTGGATAAAAAAACATTGGTGTTTAAGTATCTTTATACATTCAATTGATTTAAAGAGCTTAATTGTACCTGTAATAAGACACTTGTCAATACAAGTATCCAATTACAGTAGCATAATATGAAGTGCATCGCTACGTGACACTGCGCTAATACAACCTGATCAACACCACACATGAATGAGCATATTGAAGGATATTGTGAATGAGTATAGTCTCATACTAGAAGCTATTCATTACTAATGAGTTTATACAGCTTCTTTCCTCATTATTGTTATGTTCTTATCCCAATTAGTAGGCACAACAGGTACCCATACAAAAATATCAGATATTTCTTCCGAAAATAATAAGTAGTTCACAATTCATTGGTTTCAGCAATATATAGGGATTATTCTTTTAAAGCGTAGAGGTCAAATGCAAATCTTAATCGGATTTCGTTTGTCTTATTAAAACTTCTACACAGTTACAATATAGTAAAACTTCTTTCATGAGTAGGTGAATACATAAATTTTCTGTAGAAATAATTAGACGACAAATTACTTATTAAATACACCTTTTTCCATATGAGTAAGTAGAGACTAATGAAAGCTATTTACTACGAACTAAATAGTATTTTGGTTATTAGCATAACAGCTTCTCTATTAATTCATCGTCAATATTAAAAGACATTATAACCATTATGAGTGCAACCGTTTTATTTAATTAAGTTTAGACATATTTATCACCTTACAAGTTTGTTATGTATGATTAGTGTGTTTTTTATATTGAACGAAGCTGACGAAACTTTTATTTATGTTGCCTAGTTTTCAGTGTTCAACAATTATCTATTTTCATAATTATTAAAAAAGTCGTTAATAATTTTTGTAGCAATATTTTACTATAATTATTTGCATTGTTATATAAAATTATTTAAATATTTTATTAAAATATGATATATAGGTAACAAATTTAGAGGATGTACGTCCAGTCCTCCCGTCAGGAAGTAATTACAGAATTTTACTGTTTGTAGAGTGTTGTGTAAAAGGCAAGATTTATTGCGAAATAAATAAATAACACCCTCTAGTCCTAAATCATTTTGTAATGCTTGAGTCATAGGTACGATCATTATTTAACATACCAAAAATCAATCTCGGTAGAAAAGGAATACATATAGTATATAGTCCATTAAACAAAAACCTAACTTTTCAAAGATAGAGGGCTGGATTTCTCTGTTGAATACTTAGATCGAAGAGTATGGCTAACATAAATAACTCCTGCGAAAAATCGGTTCTACGTGGGTAGAGAATTTCCTGCTCTATATTTAGTACTAACAATTGAACATTAAAATTACATAAAACTGTTAAAGGTAGCAACTAAATGGGGCCATATAACATAAGCATGCAAGGAATATATGTAAAGTGTCACTCGTAGACACGTACAGCTAACAGTGGTTCCGCACTAGTAGAGCCTGGCAGTGCGCATATTGCGGTCCACTTGCTAATGTTAGATGTTACAGCAGTTATTGTGAACATCAATGAAAATCATGAGCACTTATTTACAATAATAGATCATCTTATAGAAATAGAGGATACTACAGGATAAAAGCTTGTGAGAGGATAATGTCTAAGTTATCTTTTTGTTAATTCGTTAATTGTCAGAATTAATCATGACACAAACACATACTTAATAATATGCTGATGGAATCGGCTATGTTTTTAAAAGGCCCTAGTCCGTAGTATTTACAACCAAGACAAGAAAATGTGTTTAGATCGTAGCAGATGATAATCTATAGCCTATCCACATGGGAAAAAGGCGTGTTGATATGGTGCACATCAGAATGCGTATTACACTCGAGTTTCATTTACTCGTTCTTTGTGTTAGCGATTTGTTTAAATCACTTATTAGTTGAATTTTTTATATTTTTCTACAGCCAGAACAGAAAGGCGCAAAGATAATACAAGCAGGTTCTGTTAGACATGGTTAACTTGAAATTAAGGCATATTCCAATATACTTGATCAATATGAGTGCTCTTAATTGTTCGTTTCTAAACTATATTATTAGACTATAAGAGATCATTTGGAGGTTCCCATATTCACACAGAAATTGTTACAAGGTTATGTATAGAACTCAATAGAACTTGCAGCCATTGTAATTTGGCATGTTAATGCAAAGTTATGGTATCTCTAAGAACACATCTTAGTATAATATATTATACCTATTCAAATAAGAGACTATTAACATAGCGTTGTGGCATTGTAGGCAAATCGCGTCCTTAAATTTCCAATCTCAAAGTATATTGTTATTCAGCTCGTTCTAAAGCTAAAATACTTGAATACCAAGACAAATAAAGGTAAGCTGAACGCAGACATAAAACTGTGTGTTACATTTTATTTTAAAACATAAAATCATAGTTATTTAGAGTTAGTAGAGCCAGGGAGAGGTGACTTGTAAAAAGAGTCATCTAGTCCCAAATTAAGCTTATTTGCTTGTCTTATGAATATACTTTCGTTATAGTTACAGAACGTGAAGCTTACAACCTTTGTAGTCTAGTTGGCTTGTTTTAAGCTTTTTAGCAATTATTTGAGTATACATAAACGTTGTTAATTTAAATAATACTTAACATTATATTATAATATTAGGTAAGCCCGATGTCACGTCAAGTGAAGTGTGTAGAGGTATGTTACATGGACAGGTGCGTGGCGGAAGCTCCTACGCCCTCCGTAACTCGCTCAACCGTGACTCCGCACAACCACGCTAACGGAAATATTACAACTGACACGGCTCTACATAAATCTTCCTGCTTTTTACGCATATAATACACATTTCTAATAAACATTACAATATTCATTGCGACTTACACAATGTTACTAATTTTAATTAGGTATTTGAAAACTACGCCAAACTTTGATAAGAAAGAAAGAACCGTATCGTCATAATTTTACATAATATGTAACATATTATTTAAAGTAAATTAGTTATATGTTGGCACTACAATACTTTAAGTTTTAAATATTAAACTTCCATTGTTTTCTTTAATTAGGGAATTCAAAAATAAAAGTATTGGTAGAGACGCCTCATAATTATTTGAAATATATAAGAATAAAATGGATTGTTACTGTGCCAAAAAGAGATTTTGAAAAAAAAAAAATAGCTACAGATTTTCTTCACATTAGTTTTTTTATTCACACATTACCAAGTGAAAATAATAATAAAAAAAACAATTGTAATTATAATAAAACTAAAACCACATCAGGCTGTTTAAAAATTCAGTCGCTTGTGAAAGTATAATGTACGAAATATTAATATAAAATAATTACCCGTCTCTTCTTTCAATTGTATGTGTCCGGGTTTGCTTTTACCACTCAAACTGGTAAAAAATACCGATTTTACACTGATTTTCTTTTTTTAATTCCACTTTGCGTTCACTTTTTTTATGTTCTTTATTCAAATATATTGGCACGGAGTTCGTTATTCAAAACAAACTGCACACATGGAGAACGCAAGAGATTGCGTTACGCGTGAGTTAGTCTGGGTCGTAGGCGGGCACCGCGCGATCTATCCGCGGTGAGTCAGTCTATACACTGGGGCCTGCGCCACGCCGGGGCCGCTGGGGGCTGACGCTCCGCTAGCCAAGTGGGGGTGGAGACCCGCCACGGCCCGCCGCCCTCACTTCGTATTAACTTCTTCATACTACTATAATACAGCATACATTGCTCCAGTTTAACATTCCGATAGGGCAAATAGCTGCTAAAGGCTTCTGAGCAAGAGGTCGTAGATTCGAAATAGGAGAAATCTTTATCTTTACTTATTATAAAACAAAGTCGTATTTTTGTATGTATGTATATCCCTATGTGAGCTTATATCTTCCAAACTGCACAACGGATATTGATGCAGTTTTTTTTAAATGAGAGAAATATTATTATATAAATAAGATAAATATCTATACTAATATTATAAAGCGAAAGAGTTTGTTTGTTTGTTTGATTGATTGTTTGTTTGTTTGTTTAAACGCGGTAATCTCAGGAACCGCTGGTCCGATTTGAAAAATTCTTTCAGTGTTGGATAGTAAATTTATCGAGGAAGGCTATAGGCTATATAACATCACGCTGCAACGAATAGAAGCGAAGCATCAGTGTAAAATGTTGCAAGAAACGGGGAAAAAAGTCACGCGCGCGAGCTTTAAATGAAAACGCTGCCTTATCCATGTGAGTTACAACAAAGTAATGTATGGAGAAATTGTTTGTTACCTATAGATCTTTAAAAAAGTCCGCGAGGCCATATGTCTATCTTTTAAGGAAAACCCGCTGTACCCATAAGAACGTCAACAAAATTATCAAATTCAATAGGATGTTTTCAAAAGCTATTTATGTGTATATAGTAACATTTTTTATCAAATTATATACCTTAGTTAGCTTACGCATTTCATATAGATAATAACTGCTCTTTACAGCATGCAATTTAAATGAATATCTTCGGAGATATGACGAAAAAAGAATTACGCGTGATAAAATAAAGTTAAACTGTTCGCTGAGCAACGAGAACGTTTCCCCGGTCATCTATCTATACTCCATTGTTTCGATGTATGGTTGGATGTATGAATGTAAGGATGTTTGTTGTTCTTTCACGTAAAGACGGATGGATTTTCGTGAAACTTTGCAATAATATAGCTTACATATCAGATTAACACATATGCAATAATTTATAAAGATACCACGTGTCACGGCGTCTTAGTGTGTGTAAAAGTCAGTATTGTACAGGTTGTTACGCTGCTCAATCCCCGACGGATCAGTATTGAGTTGGTCTTTATAGGCGCCGGCGTCATCGTCGGCGTATGGTCGTTACGCTGCTCAAATCCCGACGTATTGGTGCTGAGTTGGTTTTTATAGGCGTCGGCGTCGGCTTCGGCGTCGTCGTCGGCGCCGGCTTCGCCGACGCCTCCGTCGTATGGTCGTTACGCTGCTCAAATCCCGACGTATTGGTGCTGAGTTGGTTTTTATAGGCGTTGGCATCTACAGCGACGCAGGCGACGACGTCGGTGACGGCGTCGGCTTCGGCGTCGTCGTTGGCGCCGGCTTCGCCGACGCCTCCGTCGTATGGTCGTTACGCTGCTCAAATTCCGACGTATTGGTGCTGAGTTGGTTTTTATAGGCGTTGGCATCTACAGCGACGCAGGCGACGACGTCGGCGTCGGCGTCGGCGTCGACTTCGGCGTCGACTTCGGCGTATGGTCGTTACGTTGCTCAAATCCCGACGTATCGGCGCTAAGTTGGTTTTTATAGGTGTTGGCATCGACAGCGGCGTCGGCGTCGTCGACTGCGTCGGCGTATGGTCGTTACGTTGCTCAAATTCCGACTTATCAATGCTGAGTTGGTTTATTTAGGTGTTGGCATCGACGTCGGCGTCGGCGTATGGTCGTTACGCTGCTCAAATCCCGACGTATTGGTGCTGAGTTGGTTTTTATAGGCGTTGGCATCTACAGCGACGCAGGCGACGACGTCGGCGTCGGCGTCGGCGTCAGCGGCGGCTTCGGCGTCGTTGTCGGCGTCGGCTTCGGCGTCGGCGTCGTCGTCGGCGTCGGCTTCGGCGTCGGCGTCGGCTTCGGCGTCGGCGTCGTCGTCGGCGCCGGCTTCGCCGACGCCTCCGGCGTATGGACGTTACGTTGCTCAAACCCCGACGTATCGGTGCTGAGTTAGTTTTATAGGTGTTGGCATCGACAGTGGCGTCGGCGTCGGCGTCGGCGTATGGTCAATAGGCTCAAAAACTTCTAGACCGTTTTTTAAAATTCATTCACCATTTGAAAGCTACATTATCTGCGCTTAAAATAGGCTAGATTTTATTTTGGAAAAATTAGGGTTCCGTAAAATATTTGGATTTTTCTGAAAAAAATCAACTAAAAGAGTTAACTATTTTGCTTACGCTGCTTAAACTTTAAAAGATAAAGATAGAACAACAAAATATTCTAATTTTTCATTTATTTATGAGATTTATTTATTTCAAACCAACAGCTTCTCAATCAATATGAATAAAAAAGAAATATTCATCAGCAAGCGAATTATATGTCCTCACGGATAAAAAAATTAAGAGCCATGTTTATGGTATTATAAGGGTGGGTGTTTACTATGTATTATAAGTATGTATTTACAAAAGAAAAGTAAATTATGTATTCTATCCGTATTCTGGTACCCATAACACAAGCATATAAAGCTTACCTTGGGACTATAGGACATTGTGTGGAAAATTCTTATTTATATACGCTTTAATATAATGAAGTATTTTTATTTATTCATTTTGGACCATGCCAAATTTCAAGTCTCTAGGATAGTGGGAAGTAACCTGTAAATTTTGATTCCCTAGCGAAAGTGGAAAATACTCAAAAATGGCTGTAGTTCGGTTATATCTTCTGAATGCGTAGATCTAAATTATTGATTGTATCTTTTGCAGCAAGGGACCGCATAGATCTACATTTGGTATAAGTTTCAAATTAACAACTTCAGCCGTGGCTGAGTAAAAAAAAGATTAACGAGTGGATAGACAGACAGACGGACACCGTATTGAGAGTATAAGGGTTTGTACAAAGACCTAAAAAGGCATGATGAAGCTCTGAGATATCATTTACTAAAATGACATTGGGACATGTGTGTTACTTCTTTAGAACTGTGCAAGAAAAGAGAACCACACTGACAATTTACTAATTAGCTGTAAAATGGCGTTATTGTTAGTTCATTTAATTTTTCGTTTCTTAATTCCACGCGTACGAAGTCGCGGGCACTGCTAGTTATATATATATATATTTAAACGATACATATTCGCAGATATTCATATTAAGTTTTACTTATACTCGTATTTAATAATACTGTTTTTCAAATATTATTATTTTTATTACTAACTAAGTAAAGTAATTACAAAAAGTAAAATCAACAAATTTCTTTAAAATTTTGTGATAAAATTGAGGTGAAGTATAACCTAACGCAGTAAGACAGTGAGGTACGTAGCAACACTCCTTAGTAGAGTGAGATGCTATAAGAATTCATTATTTTGGAGAAAGAAAGAAGCTAGAACTTATTTCTTTTAAGACAATATATATTTTTATCAAAGTGAGTTATACTGCGTAGAATGGAAATAATCAGCTTATTTTTACGTTGAGCTGTCATTAGGTCACACATCTTGTCAAAGTCAAAACGGCGAAATAAACATTGCTTGCCTAGCTTGGAAATGTCATTCGCCTCGTATGCAATTTTGTTTTCCTTTTTACAAGTAGTGGGCTTGTTGTTAATGTGTGATGTTTCATATTTTATAATGTGTAGCGAGTAATAATATTATTTAACTATTGTATATGAGAAACGTCTCATTTCACATCAATCGTAGTCGGACGTGTATAGAAATGGCCGAATCGAGTACAATGAACTCCGATAACAAAGTAGCACAACCTGAGGAGTCTCGTGAATTGATCAAGGCGGAGATAGAGCTAAAGGTGAAACCGGAGCCGCTGGAGTGCGCCGTGTGCGTGTCGAGGAGTTTGGATACAGTGGACATGTACAGCACTCGCACTAGTGCATCCGGCACTACGCTGCACCACTTCCTTGCCAGATTCACTCAAATAGACTTCACCAACACACAGAATAAATTCGTATGTAAAACGTGTTGCGAACTGATTAATGTGCTAGAAGAGGCCGAATTGGAATATAACAAATTGAAAGAAACTTTTGAAGCAATAATAAGTAAAAATCCTCTGTTTGAACCTAAATCGCAGGCGATAAGACTAAATGAAGTTAAGGCTGAATATGACGGGGGAGATGAGGACTATGTATGTGGCAATTTTTCTAATGATGACTCCGATGATGAGCCACTTGCTGCACAGAGTAAAAAGAAGCGATTAAAGGTGGAAAAGAAAAAAAAGAAAATGACAACAACAAAACGTAAGCCAAGAACTAAAACTAGTGACAGGTAGGTGCCTAATGTATTGTGTTTACTTTACTCATTATAGTAGAGAGTTTACAAAGAGTGTTTATGAATATGTAGATGTTTCATGTACCCATCTATTATTGTGCAGATTGCTGTGTTACAAATAATTTAATGTGTTTAAGTTCAATGTTTATTTTTAATTCCTCGTGATGTTGTCGGGGAGTATTGTACTACAATGTTCACTATTATGTAATGTTTCAGTTGGAAATGTGATGAATGTGGTGAGAGAGGTAGTACAGGTGGTAGTGAAGCTCTGGCCGAACACAAACTGCACACACACTCTGAAGAGGTCACTGCTATACTACATGATGTTAAAACTGAAGATACCACTGAATGGTAATGATTACCTATCCGTAGAATAAAGTTACTTCTGCATAATCGTTACTTTACAGGAGAGCGATTTTAAATTTGCCAATCACACAATCAGCTATAACATTTTTCGTAATTCTTCTAGCAAATTGTTTTTTTCCTATCTATATAAAATACTATTTAGCATAGTTTTAAAACTACATAAAACTACAAAAAAAACGATTTGGTAACTTATTCACAAGTAACCTTGTTCTTTGCATAGGTATGTATGTATGTATGCTAATAGTGGGTACATTCATACATATATCCTTATTAAATTTATCATAAACTAGCTGATGCCCGCTACTCCGTACGCGTGGAATTTTAGATACCTACCTATATATTTTGTTTAAACCTTTTAAACCTTCCCTGGACTTTCACGAATATTTCAAGACCAAAATCACCAAAATCGGCCCAGCCTTTCTCGAGTTTTAGCGAGACTAACGAACAGCAATTGATTTTTATATATAAGACTAGCTGATGCCCGCTACTCCGTACGCGTGGAATTTTGGATCCCCATATGTTTTGTCACCGTTTAAACCTTCCCTGGACTTTCACGATTATTTCAATACCAAAATCACCAAAATCGGCCCAGCCGTTCTCGAGTTTTAGCGAGACTAACGAACAGCAATTGATTTTTATATATAAGATTTTTATATATAAGATGAAGTAGTTTATGACATCACTAGCAGTGCCCGCGACTTCGTACGCGTGGAATTAAGAAACGAAAAATTAAATGAACTAACAATAACGCCATTTTACAGCTAATTAGTAAATTGTCAGTGTGGTTCTCTTTTCTTGCACAGTTCTAAAGAAGTAACACACATGTCCCAATGTCATTTTAGTAAATGATATCTCAGAGCTTCATCATGCCTTTTTAGGTCTTTGTACAAACCCTTATACTCTCAATACGGTGTCCGTCTGTCTGTCTATCCACTCGTTAATCTTTTTTTTACTCAGCCACGGCTGAAGTTGTTAATTTGAAACTTATACCAAATGTAGATCTATGCGGTCCCTTGCTGCAAAAGATACAATCAATAATTTAGATCTACGCATTCAGAAGATATAACCGAACTACAGCCATTTTTGAGTATTTTCCACTTTCGCTAGGGAATCAAAATTTACAGGTTACTTCCCACTATCCTAGAGACTTGAAATTTGGCATGGTCCAAAATGAATAAATAAAAATACTTCATTATATTAAAGCGTATATAAATAAGAATTTTCCACACAATGTCCTATAGTCCCAAGGTAAGCTTTATATGCTTGTGTTATGGGTACCAGAATACGGATAGAATACATAATTTACTTTTCTTTTGTAAATACATACTTATAATACATAGTAAACACCCACCCTTATAATACCATAAACATGGCTCTTAATTTTTTTATCCGTGAGGACATATAATTCGCTTGCTGATGAATATTTCTTTTTTATTCATATTGATTGAGAAGCTGTTGGTTTGAAATAAATAAATCTCATAAATAAATGAAAAATTAGAATATTTTGTTGTTCTATCTTTATCTTTTAAAGTTTAAGCAGCGTAAGCAAAATAGTTAACTCTTTTAGTTGATTTTTTTCAGAAAAATCCAAATATTTTACGGAACCCTAATTTTTCCAAAATAAAATCTAGCCTATTTTAAGCGCAGATAATGTAGCTTTCAAATGGTGAATGAATTTTAAAAAACGGTCTAGAAGTTTTTGAGCCTATTGACCATACGCCGACGCCGACGCCGACGCCACTGTCGATGCCAACACCTATAAAACTAACTCAGCACCGATACGTCGGGGTTTGAGCAACGTAACGTCCATACGCCGGAGGCGTCGGCGAAGCCGGCGCCGACGACGACGCCGACGCCGAAGCCGACGCCGACGCCGAAGCCGACGCCGACGACGACGCCGACGCCGAAGCCGACGCCGACAACGACGCCGAAGCCGCCGCTGACGCCGACGCCGACGCCGACGTCGTCGCCTGCGTCGCTGTAGATGCCAACGCCTATAAAAACCAACTCAGCACCAATACGTCGGGATTTGAGCAGCGTAACGACCATACGCCGACGCCGACGTCGATGCCAACACCTAAATAAACCAACTCAGCATTGATAAGTCGGAATTTGAGCAACGTAACGACCATACGCCGACGCAGTCGACGACGCCGACGCCGCTGTCGATGCCAACACCTATAAAAACCAACTTAGCGCCGATACGTCGGGATTTGAGCAACGTAACGACCATACGCCGAAGTCGACGCCGAAGTCGACGCCGACGCCGACGCCGACGTCGTCGCCTGCGTCGCTGTAGATGCCAACGCCTATAAAAACCAACTCAGCACCAATACGTCGGAATTTGAGCAGCGTAACGACCATACGACGGAGGCGTCGGCGAAGCCGGCGCCAACGACGACGCCGAAGCCGACGCCGTCACCGACGTCGTCGCCTGCGTCGCTGTAGATGCCAACGCCTATAAAAACCAACTCAGCACCAATACGTCGGGATTTGAGCAGCGTAACGACCATACGACGGAGGCGTCGGCGAAGCCGGCGCCGACGACGACGCCGAAGCCGACGCCGACGCCTATAAAAACCAACTCAGCACCAATACGTCGGGATTTGAGCAGCGTAACGACCATACGCCGACGATGACGCCGGCGCCTATAAAGACCAACTCAATACTGATCCGTCGGGGATTGAGCAGCGTAACAACCTGTACAATACTGACTTTTACACACACTAAGACGCCGTGACACGTGGTATCTTTATAAATTATTGCATATGTGTTAATCTGATATGTAAGCTATATTATTGCAAAGTTTCACGAAAATCCATCCGTCTTTACGTGAAAGAACAACAAACATCCTTACATTCATACATCCAACCATACATCGAAACAATGGAGTATAGATAGATGACCGGGGAAACGTTCTCGTTGCTCAGCGAACAGTTTAACTTTATTTTATCACGCGTAATTCTTTTTTCGTCATATCTCCGAAGATATTCATTTAAATTGCATGCTGTAAAGAGCAGTTATTATCTATATGAAATGCGTAAGCTAACTAAGGTATATAATTTGATAAAAAATGTTACTATATACACATAAATAGCTTTTGAAAACATCCTATTGAATTTGATAATTTTGTTGACGTTCTTATGGGTACAGCGGGTTTTCCTTAAAAGATAGACATATGGCCTCGCGGACTTTTTTAAAGATCTATAGGTAACAAACAATTTCTCCATACATTACTTTGTTGTAACTCACATGGATAAGGCAGCGTTTTCATTTAAAGCTCGCGCGCGTGACTTTTTTCCCCGTTTCTTGCAACATTTTACACTGATGCTTCGCTTCTATTCGTTGCAGCGTGATGTTATATAGCCTATAGCCTTCCTCGATAAATTTACTATCCAACACTGAAAGAATTTTTCAAATCGGACCAGCGGTTCCTGAGATTACCGCGTTTAAACAAACAAACAAACAATCAATCAAACAAACAAACAAACTCTTTCGCTTTATAATATTAGTATAGATAAACATTGAGGAAGTTATTAAATTCATCCATCCATCGGCCTTTCTCTGTCCACTGTTGGACATAGGCTTCCCCAAAATCCAATTGGATCCAACTTACAAAGAAACAAAGCAGGGATGCAAGTATTAAAAAAAGAGTAAAAAATTTAAATATTTCATTTATAGTTCACAGAGTCCAGTCTTCAATAATGGCTTTGAAAATGGTCTGAAACTAGAATATGATGATGATGATGACAGCATCCCCGATATGACTGATGATTACTTTGATGATACATACAGTAGTAGAAATAAAAGTGTGTTACGTAGGAATAAGACTAAGATAATACCACCACGGAAGAAGAAAGTTAAAGTGATGCATCAATGTGATCAGTGTGATGCTAAATATTCATCTAAAGGTAATCTTTGTATACATATACTACCTGCTATTTGCCACTTTGCTTTAGTAAAATTTAAAACTTTTACAGAATCCTAATTCTTTTTCACTAAAAGCAAAGTAGTTTAATTAAGGGCCTACATCAATATTATCGTATATCATCGCCGACACGTACATATTAACACAGCCAGTAGGCACAGAAAATGAAGAATTAGGGATATTTTTTTTGTTTACTCAAAATCGACTAAATATATTTTAATTCTGATTTACGTGTTTCTATATATAGTAGTTACTTATGTTTTTAAAGTTATTTCATTAGTTAATACGCGATAATAGACCGACAAATGAAAAAAATTAAAAATGAGAGAGGTTGTTTCGCTAAGATTTTCTATCGAGAAAACTTTTTTCAATCGCGTTTCTGAGTTTATGCGATCCTAGATCATATATTGAAAAAACATATACTTAAAAATTAGCGCTCTAGCCATTCAATCTAAAGAAACAATGAAAACTTTGTACGTAGAAAAATGCACTAAGCTATTTTGGTATCGTCTTAATATGTATAAATATAATAACATTCCTATGGCAAAATGGACCAGGATTAATGCATAATGCATAAATTGATTATTGTTAATAGCCAAAATTATTCTGTAACACTTGAGCGACTCATTTATTTTAATAAATCTACTTTTACCATGTCACCATAAAAAAATTGGTCAAGTGCGAGTCGGACTCGCGCACGAAGGGTTCCGTACCATTATCTATGCAATATAAGGCAGCGTTATTAGTATCGAGCAAGAAACGGTAAAAAAATCATGTTTGTTGTATGGGAGCCCCCCTTAAATATTTATTTTATTTTATTTTTAGTATTTGTTGTTATAGCGGCAATAGAAATACATCATCTGTGAAAATTTCAACTCTCTAGCTATCACCGTTCTTGAGATACAGCCTGGTGACAGACGGACGGACGGACGGACAGCGAAGTCTCAGTAATAGGGTCCCGTTTTTACCCTTTGGGTACGGAACCCTAAAAATGACTGCAAAACGTCGGGCTAAAATTAGTCGTAAAAAGTAGTTTTATTTAAGCCCAAAATTACTTTTTGTAAAATGACTTCTTAAACATGGAATTTGCAAGCACTATTTCTATGTTTGATGTTTGTATTTGCAAATGTGTGTTTCCAGCTCGTCTAGAACAACACAAGTCTAAACACGACGGCTCCAAGCCGCCCTACATCTGTGAGGTGTGTGGCGCGCACTACAAACATAAGAGGGCCTGCGATATACATATTGCGTTACATAAAGGTAAATTATCTATGAGTGGATAATAAATAACACCAACCAATAGTATTCATTCTTCTTTTATGCTCTTCTGTCAAAAGTCTGTGTTTACTGTAGTCAAATATTTATGCTAAAATAAAGTCTGTGTCTGTCTGTGTTTACTCCACTTTATTTCATATCGTCTTTCATAGTATTATGCTAAAATAAAGTCTTTCTTGCAATCACATAACAAATTATGAAATATTATGGTTTTTATATGCTTTTACGTGTGTGTGAAACGTGATGCAAATATTATCTTTAGAAAACATACGAAATAGTTAGTAGTTCTAAAACAATATCAAACAATAAATACATTGTTATAGTTATGTGCTATGTTATACCTATTTAAAAGATAGCATCTATAAATTTATACAAGTAGGTCTTTAGGTATCCAGTGTTATATTAATTTATACATTTTTTTAATTAAACATAATTGTTGTAATCAATGCATTTCAGGTATAAGTGATTGGAAATGTGAAGAATGCAATAAATTATTCCCTTCAAAGAATGCTCTGCAAAGACATAACAACATTCACACTGGCAAATTAAATTATCAGGTAAATTATATTTTCTAACATAAATAAAAACTTCTCTCGTTCAACAACAACATCATCGTGCAACAGCTAGTGTATTTTATGTATGTATTTACAAAAGAAAAGTAGTATATTATGTAGTCTATCCGTATTCTGGTACACAGGGGCGTGCACTCTAATAAGGCACAAAGGCACTGCTTTACTTGCCATTCACAGATATTTTAATAAAACGTTCGTATGTTTTAGATGACTTTATTAATTTATTTACTATTAATTAAACAAAATATTAGGTATAACTTAAAAACGCCTAATAATTCATAAATAGCACCAATATGTGCTTGCAAATTGCTTTTTGCCAGGCGTTTGGCGAAGGAATAATATTAGCGTAGCTAGCAAGCTCGGCGCCGCCCGCCTGCCATGAGTTCATATGTGTGTAGAAATTTTGGTGTCCGTGCACAGTTCGCAAACGCACACAGGCTTGCATATTGAAGACGCCTTGAACCGGAACTCCTGCCGTATGCTTTCGCGATCGGATATTTCCGCGAGTATTCGGCGTTCGTTCGTTACCTATTATAATCCGAATAAATATAATAGTCGGAAGTCTAATAAATCACGTATGCATTTTTGTTTAGTAAGGTTTTATTTATTTAAATAGCAGAAATATTTTGGTTCGACGGAGGCCATTTTATTTTTTCATGTGATTCATTGAACTGTTTAATATTGAGTTTCTATAATTTAATAATTGTATGGATTTTCGTTTGTTGATTTCAAAATGTTATTTGATTGTGAAATGTGTGTTGATAGTGTGTGTTTGTTAAAAATTAAAAATAAGAAGTTCTCACAATTGTCATTTGAAAAGATTCAAATTGTGTCTAAAGGACAACTAAGCCAGCAAAAAGGTAGGTAATTTAACTCGAAAATTTCATGTTAAAAGTTATGAAACGTATGTACATACGTACATGTACGTATGTATGTACGTACGTTGTTATTGTTTAATAATTCTAGTACAGTGTGGACTGATTCGGGATATTCAGATTTAAATTTGTTCTGTTGGCATGGTTTCCGACTTAGAGATCCGTCGCGTGGCTATGCTAAAAATCTATAAAAGAAAAAGTTTTTGTGACTGCCTACCCTCGGTTACGTTCCAGTGCACGCCGCTGCTGGTACACATAACACAAGCATAGAAATATAGTTTACTTTGGGGCCAGAGGACGTGATGTGAAATGTCCATGAATATTTATTTATTTATTTAATGCTTCGATCACTAATATTCTAGATAAACAATCCCATGCAAAAGTTCTCTAAAAACTGTCGCCAATTGTTTTGACCTTGTATTCACAAAGCTACTTACAAAAAGCAATAAATTTTTATGACAGGTACCCACTGGTCAATCTATATCAAAACAAATTCAACCTTACACGCTCATTTTAAAGTCAGAATTACAAAGTGGTAATAAAAAGCAATAAAATTTTACGACCGAGGCTCGTCGCTTGGACAAGGAATGAGTGGAGTCGAACTGCCGAATAATTTTTGTTACTGTAATTTAAATTTTGTTCCACTTGTTTTAAAAAATTGGTATACTTAATAAAGCATATTCTAAACTATGGTGTATCTATACTAATATTATAAAGCTGAAGAGTTTGTTTATTTGTTTGAACGCGCTAATCTCAGAATTCTTCCGATCTTTGGCGTGCTATAACCGATATCCATTCTCCACACCTAACCGGATCTCGAGGAAAGCTAAAAACAAAAAATCTTACATCTTTAATTTTATTACATTCACTTATTCTAAATTAAATTTATAAAATGTTCTATAATATTTAGACAGTAAAAAAGTCTCATGAAACAAGAAAAAAAACAATAATACTTTATTAATAAAAAAAATAATAAAACAATAGCGTCTCCAACAAATGGAATACAGTCAACGCACATAACTCGAACAATTTAAGTGGGTTGTGATACTATGATTAAAAACATTAAGTAAAGGTCTTTACAATTCAGATGCCTTATAACTCCTGTTATTTATTACGAATTAATTTAAAAAATGTTTTTACGATGATTTCTAGACAAAATATCAGTATTTACAATACAGTGATAACAATTTAATAATGTTAATATTAATACATACCGAAAATATGAAATTCCATCCTTCTTTAGCGTCCTGGATGTGTGATTTTTACACTTGTTAAAGGAGCACTAAGGCATGTTTACCGTCGGAGCGTTGGAACGCTACTAAATTAAAAGCGCACCCAAATGTTCGAGTGGGCGCTCATTCGGTAAGGACATTTTTTGTCACTGATTGTTTATCTAGAATATTAGTGATCGAAGATTTAATGTTATGTTTATAGTGTGACCTGTGTGGCAAGTCGTTCATCCACACGTCATCGTTCAAGATGCACAAGTTGTCTCACTCGGGTGTGAAGCCTCACGCGTGCGACGTGTGCGGCCTGGCGCTCATGACTCGCTCACATCTCAAGAGACACAAGAGAGTTCACTCCGGGGAGAAGCGGCACGAGTGTAATGTGTGCGGGAAACGATTCTCTGAGAGGTATCTACCCCATTATATTACTAATCATATATTTACCATTGACTTACTTATTTTTTTATTAAATCAAATGAATAATGATTTATTTATTTCATATACAAATTAGTTATTTAGTTAGTAAATTGCACGCCCGTCCTTAAAATACCGTTTCATGTCTCTAACCAACTGAGCTATCTTGGATTTACCTGTTATACAATTTTATTACTAAACTATATCATAAAACTAATTTTCGTATATTATTATTTAAACTATTAACGAGTTAAATATGACTGATTAATTTTTGTCAGATACAACTTAGCAGCGCACAGTAAATCACACGAGACGGCCGCCCCCACTGAACAGACTCCGCCCACAGTACGACGACGATTGTTCCGCTGTACATTCTGTGTAGAACGATTTGAAAGGAGGTTAGATCATCATTATTTCTGCAGCTTAGTGGGTAGCCAGACAGAAGCGTACAATCTCTTCAATTATCACTACCCCTGTACTTGCCTGTTAATATATCATTTCTTTGTAGTTAATGGTGTCTAAGTTGTGCCAAGTTATTTCATAAGAAAATTAAGAATGAATATCAACAAAGACCCTTAATGCTTTCCTATTTAAAGAGGTTGCAATAGTTAATTATTTATAATCTATACTTAGTCTGTTTTTTGCAGTATTGAATTAATAATTTCTTAAAATTTTAATAAAAATTGAACTTAGTATTTGTGTTGGTTTGTATTTTAATATCAATCGTAGTTGTCATATTGATATCGTATGTAACTTTGATTTTAGTAGATATATATAGTACATATTTTGTTTCGATTGTTGATGATGTAAATTTTGCTACGGATTTCAGTATCGATTTTAGTCTCTATTAATTTCAGTTCCCATTTCCGATTTTATTTTAGGTTTGATTTCAAATTCGATTCAGCCACTAATGCGTGCGAAGCTGCGGGCAGAAGCTAGTTAAGAATAAATGATTCTTATTCCACACGTGTTGACGCTATCAATATAATGTGTTATGTTTTAATGTGCAAGAATAACAGTAACTGTTACTAATTTATAGTTGTGTAATTACAATTACATCTAATATTTAAAATTCACGTGTCACAGTGTTAGTTACCGTACTCCTCCGAAACGGCTTGACCGATTTTTATGAAATTTTACATGCACATTCAGTAGGTCTGAGAATCGGCCAACATCTATTTTTCAAACATTTTTTTTTAATATGGCAAAACAACGTTTGCCGGGACAGCTAGTAATAATATAACATGATCAGTATGTACCTATATACTACTGCAGGTACATGTTGGAACGTCACACGTCGGCGGTGCACGGTCGCACGCTGGAGCGGCCGCCCCCCACCCCCCGCAACACCATGAGCAAGCTGCTCAAGGCGCAGGCGCAGCGCAGGGACAACCATCACGGTATATTATTATATTGTTGACATCGCTATTAACTTATACCTACCGCTACTAGCGTGATGAGTATTATTTTTTAACACCCTTGCTCGTAAAGCTGATGTAATTCAACCGGTTTTAAATATTATGTAAAGCTGGTCATAAAAAACGCGTGCGTTATCAAAGCAAATAGTTAAGTTATAGTCCATACAAGTTTCATAATAGTATTATTTGCTATTTCAAATATGGAACTGACCGCCGCCCCGCACGACTCGAGCAGCGCGCTGTTGCTATTCAAATTTCGAACTAATCGCCGCGCGGCGCCGTCAGTAGGCATCGCTAGGGCGCTGTTAAAATGGCGGGAAAGCAACAGTGTGCATTCACAGATTGAGTTTATTTAAATGTTTTTTTTTCTGTTTCCTCGCAAATGTGTTAAAAAACGTTGTACGATATACGTGCGTATTGGTTATAACATGCTCGGCTCAATTACGCCCTCGCCTTCGGCTCGGGCTGAAATTCCGCCTCGCATTTTATAACCATCTTGACGCACTAATATCGTAATGTACTATTAAACTATCAATTGATCACAGCAATTAATAATGAAAGGTATTATTACCTAGTTCATTAACGCCAAGGTTCCTAGTTATAGAAACTGTTAACTCAAATATTTATGAAATGTGCATTTGTGCATTTTAATATAGCCTATGTGTTATTGTTGTCCTATGCAGTTGTTGAGTTTCATTAAAATACATCTAGTAGCTTTTGTGTGTTCAACTATTATACTCATTATGTAAAGCTTTTGATTTCGTTAATCACACATATTATTATTGTAATCTTTATTCTACTGTTTTTAATCATATTCAACTTACAGGAATTGAATTAAAAGTATAACTAAAATGAAATAGAATTTTTTTTAATTAAGTTGAAACAATTATTTGAGGAATTGAAAAATAATTATTTGGTGTTCCGCAGGGCAGTATGTTGGACCATTTTTGTATCTACTTTTTTTCAAGTGTGAGCATTTAATAAATAAATAAATAACTTGTTTTTTTCACACAGACGTTGACACAAAAGACGAATTAAGTTCCGACTCTCGCACGCCCTCTACTCCCATCACTCCACAGAAACTTATTGCACAACTTGGTAAGTTATTTATGTACAAATTATAGTTCAGTAAATTTAATAATCAATAAAATGCTTGAACAACAATTTCTGAATTGAAAAATAATAATGCTCCAGGATAGAATTTAATGGTTTGTTTTCATAAACCCGAATTATTGGAAATAGAGGCTATATGTGTGTTTATTCCAGCTTCGACATCAGCACTAGCTCAGAGTGCATGGAGCGGTTCTTACGCAGAGTTTACAGCGCTAAGACATGACTATCAACACTGACCGTACTATGGGCCAGACTTCAAAAACAAAAATATACTGTTTGCCTACTGAAAATAGTAGATATTTTAATGACTACATAGATTTTGTAGATCACAATTATATAAACGGTTTTAAATTTTAAATCCAGTCGTTTACACATACATAATTGTATAATAGATATACTTTACGATAGAAGAAAGATTTTTTATTATTTATCACTTATGCAAAATCAAAAATTATTTTATATTATTAAATAATAATAATTTAATATTTAGTGCAATCCTAAATTTTATTACAACAATATTTTACATAATTGTTGATTTAAGATTTCTAATCTCATATTTTAATTTTCTTGCTGTTTTACTTTTTATCATAATGCTGTTTTCATCAGGTTAAAATAAAAATCTAATTAACCCAAAATACCTAACTTCTTAGTGAAACATAAGCCAACATAATAAGTAAGTGGCAGAAATATAAATTAGAATCTCCATTATACATTATGTATATTGTGTCTTATTGAACAAATCCTGTTAGTGAATAGATATATCTTCCAAAACTATCTAATTTAGAAGCTGTAAATATTTATTAGTAGATAAAATAATAGATTTTAGAACTAACGCTGACAGAATGCGTCCCTGGAAATTATTCGGAACTTTATTTATCTATAATTTTCCAATTTCTGATCAATTATTTTTGTTTAATTTACATAATGAAAAGTTATTACGTTATATTATATTTTTAAATCATTTAGCAAGAGTTTCTATTGATATTTTGTGAAATGAAGGAGTATCAGGAATGTATTCTCTCACAGGCAGCACTTTTATATACATCTTAATAACATTTAGTTTATAATTAGATATTGTATAAATATAAATATATAGTTGAATGTAATATAGTGTTATAATTGATACAATATTTTTATACTAAAACATTATCCTTTGTTGTATATGCTATGTTGCGTGTACGCTGGTTGCGGCACCTGCTATAATTTTGTTTCAGTTAAGTATTTGTATTATATTTAATTAAAATACTGTTAATTAAATAATGTATTGTTTTTATTTCCTAACCCTAACTTGCTAATGAAGTTAATAAAAACTCCTTAAATAAAATTAACGTTGCTTGTTATACTTGTAAAAAGAAGAATTAGGTGGTTTTCCGATTACAGAACATAATGCGACTCAGTGCCGCACAATGCTGAACTATGCTGACGCATAATTGGAACGTGAATTTGTTTTCAAATGCACCAGCAGAGTGCGCTAAGTTCAGTGTTGAAAAATAATTGGTCAAGTGCGAGTCGGACTCGCGCACGAAGGGTTCCGTACCATTATCTATGCAACATAAGGCAACGTTATTAGTATCGAGCAAGAAACGGTAAAAAAATCATGTTTGTTGTATGGGAGCCCCCCTTAAATATTTATTTTATTTTATTTTTAGTATTTGTTGTTATAGCGTCAATAGAAATACATCATCTGTGAAAATTTCAACTGTCTAGCTATCACCGTTCTTGAGATACTGGGTGCGGAACCCTAAAAATCATGTTTGTTGTATGGGAGCCCCCCTTAAATATTTATTTTATTTTATTTTTAGTATTTGTTGTTATAGCGGCAATAGAAATACATCATCTGTGAAAATTTCAACTCTCTAGCTATCACCGTTCTTGAGATACAGCCTGGTGACAGACGGACGGACGGACGGACGGACGGACAGCGAAGTCTCAGTAATAGGGTCCCGTTTTTACCCTTTGGGTACGGAACCCTAAAAAATACTAAAATAAAATTGTATTCACATTATCCCCGTTTTCCAATGGCAGAGCATAATGCGACTCAGTGCCGCACAATGCTGACGCTTAATTGGAACGTGAATTAGTTTTAAAATGCGCCAGCAGAGTGCGCTAAATTCAGTGTTGAAAAAAAATTCTAAAATAAACATTGTATTCACATTAAATGTGTGGAATATAAAAAAGTCATTGTTTGTACCTTCATCCATACTTATATGTGACTTATAAAATATTTTAATAATTGATGAAAATGTTAGCTATTTGTAAATGGCTGAACATAATGCAACTTAAACCTACAGCTATAATTATAGTTTGCTGATAGCTAACAGCCATAATATTTTTCTGTTCAAATATATCTTTATTTTGTGAAAGTAAATGCTATAAAATTTGTTTTCAATTTAATATGCAGAACTCGAGTTTATAAAGTGCACTAACGTAAACACACTTTAAGAATATTTTATTTATATTTATTTTTATTTTCTTTAGCTGGCAACTGGCAACTCATAACCACATAAATGTCAAAGGGCCTTTTTTTGTTGTGTTTTTGTTATAAGTACCTACCAAAGAGTATAATAATATAGATATCCTACGCATTACCGTAGAGTAATAGATATCTGTGCGCATTACGGAGACTAGTGCGGTAAAGTTTTCTAAAGTATTATTATAAAATTGCCATCTAAATCAAATACAGACTTTTGTAATAATAACGTTGAATTACTATGGCTGAACCTAATGTCCAAGATAATGTCCACGTCCGTGCTGCTAAGAAGGAGGATATGAAGGCGGTAGCAGAAATGATACAGGTTAGGTAGCCGCTGTTTGTATTCAATCAACACATTCTTCCAGAACAATAAAATTAAGAACATATTATGATTCTAACTTTTCTAGGCAGGTACATCCCCTTATATTAGGTATCTACATATAACTGTTTCTTGGTTGATTACAGGAATTAGCAGACTTTGAGAAGATGCCAGAAGGTCCTAAATTGTCAATTACAGGCAAGTAACTAACTACTGTACTGGTAATTTAAAACTACTTATAAGCTAGCCAAATCTTATAAGCTTTTGAGAACTAGGTAACATAGTATAATCTTACTGCATAAATTAACTAAATTGCTTATTGGTATTTATAGACCTAGAGCATGACGGATTCGTCAGAGAGCCACCAGCATTTCAATGTAAGGTGGCTGTAGATCAGTCTTCAAACAATCGTGTAGTGGGCTATGCTCTGTACTTCCCAACTTATTCAACATGGGAAGGGCACGCCATTCTGCTAGAAGATTTGTATGTGCGTAGCAGTGAGAGGAGCAAGGGTGTTGGAAAGAAGTTATTTAAGGCAGTAGCACAGGTAACATGTAACTATTTCTTCTTTCCCATAGGTATTTATAACAAGTCACCTCAGTTCTAAGATATCAATTATAAAGTTTAACTAATTTGTAAAGAAGCTGCATGTGTTGGTTGGCCTAGCTAGTTAGGTATGTATTTTATTTTACAAACTACATTTTTAGCTGATTTCAAGACATGAAATGTAGTTTTGAGTTATCCATCTCCTAGAGATAATAACACTCCATCATAAATAGCTCAGTTTTTTCTGATCAGTTGTTGCCATCTGGCAACAACTGATTAGAATAAAAAAAAAATTTTTTAAATATATTTATCTTGTAATGTTATCTGGTGTACAGTGAAGCCTAATCTACTCTAGATAGGATTATTATTAAATAAATTTTTGGTTTGCTTTGCAGGAAGCCACAAGTACTGGTTGCAGCCGGTTGGATTTCCATGTACTGGAATGGAACCCCGCATGTAAGTTCTATGAAAAGAATGGAGCAGTCAACCTTACCAAATTGGAGGAGTGGTGTTACTACAGATTGGCCGGCAATGGCTTAAAGAACTATGCAGCTCAGGAAAACTAGAAGAATATTGTTTTGTAATTGTTTTTGAGGCTTTGAATTACTCAAGTGCCCATGCATGCCTCATAGGACTATAAAAGTCAGTAACTAGAGGGATTGAAACAAAACAAACACAGTGCTGTGCGCTCTTTATATTTCATAGTTTTTATCATATTAACAGTCACTTTGTACATACATATATTTATGGCTATATTCAAGTCTTGAGATGTATTAACATTATAAATGGCCATAAGATAATTTTGGATTGAAGTATAACCTAATTAACTTATAATATTTCTCAAGCAGTAGCCATTATGCATTCTGTGATAAAATGTGCCAGTTTGTATATTATAAACAGATTAAAAATTAAAATTTATTTAAAGTTTTTCATTCTAACTAAGATTATTATTTACAATTATTATAAATGCTTCTTATTATATTTATTTCATGTATGGGTTTGCCTCATCGATGATATTTGTATCTTGTTAACAAATTTTCGACACTAGGAAGTAACGTCTAGAAAAAAATTATTCATCAAATTTTATTAAAAAACATAATTCTAGACCTCACGTCTCAGTGCTGTCGCCTGGTGGCTGTTGTTCCAGAAAACCCACATATTCATATTTATTATTAAACCATATAAACAATTACAGAAAATAAAAATTTTAAAAATGTTGTTTACAATAAATGTCAGAATCTTTCTAATAAGTATAACAATAGAGTAACGTAAAAGGCCTCTCATAACATTATTAGCAAGTAGAGAAGTATGAATTAGGATAGTTATCAAAGTGAAAGTAAATTACAGAACTAATAACAGTGTAAAATATTACACAATTATAGTCGCAGACCTAACAAGAACACGCTTTTATAGTGTCATAGTTATTAGAAAGACTTACTAAATTGTTATTTTTATGTCAATGCGATGTGTGCCTATGGGTGTATTCAGGGGTTACTTAGGTTTTCAATTGGAAAAATAGAAATCATCATCATCAAAATAAGGTGGTTAAGCAATGATGTATCAGACTACCTTTCGACAACCAACAGGCATCTCTAATTAATTTGATAGGTTGGTATCTAATATATAAAATTCTCTGTCACGGTGTTTGTAATTACACTCCTACAAAATGGCTCGACCGATTTTCGTGAAATTTTGTGTAGGTACATATCCGTTAGGTCTGAGAATCGGACATCTATTTTTCATCCCCCTAAATGTCAGGGGTGGACCAATACTAATAGATAGCTGACCCGGTAAACGTTTACCGGGTCAGCTATCTATTAGTATAAATAATATTATTTTATACTTGTCTCACTAATAAGTATATATTAATATAAGTAGGCAATGGGCAGGCCACATCGCTCGACGATCTGATGACCGTTGGGGACGGAAGGTCCTCGAGTGGCGACCACGAACCGGACGACGCAGCGTGGGGCGGCCCCCAACAAGGTGGACCGACGATATCGTCAAATACGCCGGGGGCCGCTGGATGTAGTTAGCGCAAGACCGCACGTTGTGGCGTTCTATGGGGGAGGCCTATGTCCAGCAGTGGACTGAGAAAGGTTGATGGATGGATGGAATATAAGCAGATATCGGTATCAAGAGTTAGTTATATGATACAGTGGGAATTGATAAAAACACATTGATTATTGTGAGACATGTGGGTGAGACGTGAGTGCTATTAGGTACCTTTGTTGAGGAGGTACGTATTCAATTCATCCATGTTTTACGAACTAGGTGTTCACCCATGGTCTAATAATAAAAGTCTTTTCTTCCCGTATCTAAGAACATTAAGATTTTCACTTCAGTACCTATACAAGTTACTAATAGTCTATAGTTAGTTATGGCTTTAAGAACAGTTAAGTCATTGGGAAGAAAATATCAATATTCTATTATACCATGGGCGACACATAGTTCAAAGGCGTATAGGTAAAAATACTGGTAAATCATTAGAAATTAATATTACATATATATTGACAATGGTACCAACTCTACGCGCACAACTAAAGTAAACTAAAAATGAATTTTAATAATGTCGATAACACATTGTTAACTGATGTTAACTGAACTTTCTCGATAAAAAAAACTGTTTATTAAAGACTGAAGATCTTAATTTATATAAATGTGCACGACAAAATAGCCAATTTAAATACACCAATATTTTTAGTTAAGCACGTAGAATTGGTACATTTATATATACCTATTTAAAATGGGAAATTCACAGATTATTTACAAACATTAACTATCTATGTTCAATAGAGTTGTTTTAGGAACTCCTCCGCAGTGAAGCTAGGACGGTTAGATGTTCTGAACGCGAGCTTACTATTATATTAACAATACTGTGCAAATAATTGAAACACATTACGTGTGTAACATCGTAGATTCGTTAGACTAGTTAATGAGATTACATAATTGTCATGGAACAAAATATTATACCTATATATAAACTCTGTTATTGCGTCAGTCAGAAAGTCAAGTATACTTCAGAACTGATAATCCTACACCGCTAGAGCTTGCGCAAACAAAGAATAGGCGTAGAATTATAATACCTTATTCATCTGGTTACATAAAAAGAGAAATATAAATTTGGAATGTATATATTATTATATTCTTGCGAAGCGAACGGCTTTGTTGTATATTTTTTTGAAAAATCCACTTTTTTTGTAGGTATACTCGGTACAACACTATAATATCGATAATTGTCTTACATTTTCATATAACTATTTGAGGATGACAGCTCGCATAGTTCAGTGAACGACTATTCTCTTATTGCACACACTCTATTTACAAAATAATACAGTGGTCACAACAGACTCGACTAATATTTACACACAATCTATTATTACAATACACAAGTCGTTTCACTAACATCTAGTTAATTAATGGAAGTTTGAATTGCTATACAAATAACGTTAACCACAAATAGACTCGACGCTAAATAGTTACTTATATTAATTGATATCATCTGGTGATAGTTGTAGTACTGTCTCATCACTATCACACCAGGGTATCACGTGCTCAGTGTTCCCACTGCCCCTGTTGTGTCTATTCAGTCTAGGTGTCGCCACGTGTGTCTCGTGGCGTGGCCGTGGCGTGTGTCGGACACACCGCGCCGCTGCTACGTGGACGCCATCAGCTTGGCGTGTGCGGTCACGTTGCGCTGGTGAAGGAACCCGCTGGCTTCCTCCTCCTCGCCGTTACCCAGACCGTACTGGAATTATGAATAGTATTGTATATAAGACGCTAATATAGCTGAGTAGCTATGCTACTTCTAAACTGATGCCAAGTTCTGGACTATATTCAATTGAGTGGGTACATTCAATTCTATAGTTTTGCTAAAGTTAAAGAGTTACATTTGCATTTACTTTCATAATATTAGTAAGGATTTCCTGTTAGGACCTGCTAAGAGTAGGAGTTTGAAACATAGTTATTGAAGGAGTCAATAGTGTTGGGATGACTTATCAGTCATCCCAAAATCGAATCAAGAATCGGTACCACTGGCTGCGCGATAGCGCAGAGCGCCGATTCTATGCGCACAGCCAAATTCAACTAATAATATGAATGTGTACAACGAAATAGCAAGTAAAAGATATTTTGGCACTGTCGATTAAAATTTTTTAGTTTAGTTAAGTTTAATTGTGTACGTAGAATAGGTACCAGTATCGTGTATAGAGACATTATGTACCTGTAGTGCGTGTAGGTAGTGTTGTTGCGGGTGGTAGTGTGGTGCTGTTTGATGCGGCGAGTACGCGTCGTATGCAGGCGGCGCGCTCGGCTCACTCTTGATGTTGAACAGTGCGCCCGGACTCGACAGGAAGGGGGCCAGCCCGTACGTGTGCGCGGGGCCCGCCGCCGACCCGGGCCCCGCGCCCCCCCCAGGCCCCGCACTGTGTGCGGCGTGTGCGTGTGCGTGCGCGTGCGGGGACGAGTCCGCCTCGCGCAGCTTGGCCGCACTACCGCCCGACATGGACTGACTGAGAGCCAGCGGCATCTCACCTACACTCTGTTTACTATCTGGAATTTATAAATATACAAACATCAGTATGACTTGTTGAATAGCCAATATGAAAATACATATACCCAACTGCTTATTAAGATTTTATTGACAAATTAATTATGCATTACCAAACTTAAAGTTTTGTTACATTTAGGCGTCCGCCATAAATTGGGTCTGGTTCATGATCAGACTTGGGGCAGATACCATGGTCCGGTTTGGACGAGGAGGAAGAAAATCCGCCATCAGTTGTGAATATTCTTTCACACTGGAAAGATTCCACGTCCTTTATTTCATGGGCTCTTTTTATTAGTTTGTTGTATTTATACTACCGATCCATTGAATAACCAAAAAAGGCAGACTTTTAGTGACAAGATGTGTGAAATATTAAGCAAATTAGAGTTACTTCTATGGTTGTAAAGTACAACGTACCGTCCATCCCTGGTGAGCCATGTTCATCCTTCTTGCTACTGTCGTGTGGAGGCTTCGCTCCGTTACCACTCTTCTTTGGCTTACGTTTGCGAGTCTGAATACCGTCCTTGCGCATCGCCAAGGGCCTGTACAGTGAGAATACACGATTTTGATAAAAACGTAACTTTACATCTACATAAATATACTTTCAACTTATTTCTGTATTTTCTCATATTAACGAGTATCCCAGCGTGACGCTGGACATGCACATGCAGTCGCTATACAGTATACTATCTACAGCTGGTTGTAATGATACAAAGAGATTATCTACTGACCGGTTGATGCCGTGCAGCTTGTAGTAGAGTCCACACGCGTTACAGACCGGCTCGCCGTCGTTGTTGCGTCGCCACAGCGTCGTGTTGCGAGACCCGCAGTTGGTGCAGCACTGACCGTGACGACGCTGCGCTGACTGTAACACACGATACTGTCACTGTGTCTATACACGACACACACACAAGTACTGCTTCCAACGAGCCTGGTTACAGGGGACGCTCAGAATGTCTCTCAATAACTTAGATATATGCTGTTTACGTATTTATAGAATGTTCTAATACTAACTGTTGATATTCTATAGGCACCTTCTCAGACTCATAATTACTCCTTAAGTACTGATGTAGGTACTTTAGAATAAAAAGATCAGCTACGTAAGTAACTCACTCTACGACTCTACTAATTAGTTAACGCGTTGCGTATATAAGTATGTACCTATTACTTTTATGTTCACTGTAGGTTTTATTTTATTTTATTTTATTTAAGTAAAATACATACAGTTGTTATTAAATCTAACTTAATATTAACAGTGTAGCATAAACCAAACATTGGTTTTTCCGCACACTGGTATTCGTCTTGACGTAAATTTATATATTGTATTAATAACACATGATGCCAAACAAAACAGTGTATGTACGAGTATAACACCGCTTTGTCTAGCATCATGTAAGGTTAACATCTAAGTTACAAGTTTAGTTTGTGGGTAGGTACAATGTTATCTTATTGTTTTTATCTCACTGAATACCGCTTATACGAATACGGCGGCAGCTCGTACGGTGAAAACATACGGGTGAATATTATGATGACTAATTTTATTAATTTTATTTAGTAAGTATTTATAATTTTTTTTTTTTTTTTTTTTATGTTTTTTTTTTTTTTTTTTACATGAATTTAGATAAGAAGTAGTTTTTTAACTTGTATTTTATATTGGTTTCTTTTATTTGTTTTTTTATGTTCTCAGGTAGGTCGTTAACTAACCTAGGTATTTGGTATTGAAGACTCTGTTTGCCATAGAGATTGTAGTATTTAGGCACTGTGTATATAATTTTCATCGCGCTTCGTGTTTGTCTTTTGTGCTGCACAATGTTTAGGTACAACTCATTAAAATAGTTTTCAATGAGTAGTATATACTTGACTTGTTCATGTACGGGTATTATCTTAGAGTAGTAGAAAAGCTTATTTATGTCCCCATTAATCTTCTTCTTGATTTTTTCAGGTGTAATGATTTTCAATATTCGCGTCTGCAGATTATAGATTAGATCGAGGTGCGACTTGCAAGTTCTGCCATAAGTGCTTAGACCGTAATTTATAGTTGTTTCTCCTAGTGCTTTGTACAATTTTAAAACAATGGAGTATGGTATCTGCTGTTTGACTATACTAAATTTAGCCAGCATTGCACGTAGCTTGTCACCTATAAATTTAATATGATCCGTCCATTTGAATCTGTCATCTATTATTAGTCCGAGATATCTGTGCTTGCTTACTACTTCTATTAATGCACAGTCAGATGTACAGTTATTAGTATGAAGACATTCATGACTATGTGATATGATCTCAGGTATGGTTTGACTACGGTTTTGGCTGGAACTCACGTAAATTAGCTTGGTTTTTCCCGCGTTTAGAACGAGCCCAGCATCATGGGACCATTTACAAAGTGTCGTAAATTCATTTTGAAGGTTTTGTAAGGCTATGTTAATGTCTTTATTTGCAGATACAAGGCATGTGTCATCAGCAAACTGATATATCTCGCAATTGGTGATGAGATTGACTGCATCATTTACGTAGGTTATATAGTGCAGAGGACCCAAAACAGATCCCTGAGCCGTGCCCTCATTAACCATGACCTTCTTACTTATCTCATCACCAACCTTGACAACATACGACCTGTCTTTAATATAGTCTTGACACCAGTCACTTAGTGGACCTCGTATACCACAGTCAAAAAGTTTTTCAATTAAAGTATTATGTCTTAGAGTGTCAAAGGCACTACTATAATCAATAAATATTATTAAGACGTGTTTTTTGCTATTTAAATGATTATAGACATTATCAGTAAAATTTGAAAGTAATTGTGTGGCACTTTTTCCTGATTGAAATCCAAATTGTTTTTCTGTGATTATATTATTTTCTTTATAAAACGAGTGTATTTGTTTCGATATGATCTTTTCAACTATTTTATCAATCATGGAAAGTATTGTTATTGGACGGTAGTTGGTATATTGATTGTGGCTCCCTTTCTTATGTATTGGTCTAACCATACCCGTCTTTAAGTCATGAGGGTATGTACCTTGTTTTACAGATTCGTTTATAAATCTAGCCATTACGCCTGCAACATCAATCGCAATCATTTTTAAGTCCTGTGCTCTAATATTATCTATACCTGGTCCTTTTAGGCTATTCATCGATTTAATTTCATTTACGATATCCTCAGCAGTAATTGATTGGTATCTGCAGCTTACATTTACAGAAATAGCATATGATTTTTTATTTAACAGGGAGATGTTACATTTTGGTACAATTTTTTTGACATTATCAGCAAAATTTGTAGCAAAGTTGTTTGCTATATTTTTTGTTGTAGTGTTATTATTAGCAAAGGCGTTAAGAATAACAGCGTCTGCAATTAGTTTTGTCTTGCCAGTAATTTCATTCAATAGTTTCCATAGTTCTCTAGGGTTGTTTTTCTGATCATTTATTTGCTGTCGAATCGTTTTATTTTTATTACTGTTAATAAGTTTATTTGCATAGTTTCTGGCTTTATTATACTGTTGTTTTATTATTATATTTGTCGTGTCCGATGTCCATTTAATAAACAATTTATCTCTATATTTGCAAGCCTTTAGTATCTTTTTATTGATCCATTTATTATTATTTTTATAATTATTATTTGATAATTTAACTTTAATTTTAGATTCATTATAACATGTTTGTATATTATCAACTATAATTTTGTATATTATGTGAGGATCAATTACATTTTTTACCGGTCGCCAGTCTAAAGCTTTTAATTTATTGATTAGTATATTTCGGTCATATCGGGTTACGTACTTTATATTCGCCCGTGTGTTTTCACTATCTACGGACGCATCGACTGCTGCAATTGTAATTATGCGATGATCCGCCAGTGTAGTCCCGAGAGCCGCCGTGTATAGGTCAAGTGAGCGGGATCGCGCATAAATGTGATCTATGCAAGATTTGCAGATTCTACTATTAACTATTTCTATACGCGTGTAATCAGTGATCCCGCTCGCTAATCCATTTTCGTACATAGCGGTGTTATACATATGTTTTATAGGACAATCATGTTTTAAGTTAATGTTTACATCGCCCAGCAAATATAAGTCATTTTGTCTACCTATCTTTTTTAACAAAACATCTAGTTCTTTAACAAACAAGTGTTTACTCTTGGAAGGGGGACGATATAAACAACACAAGGATATCGAGTAGTTTCGTGGAGTAGATAGTGATCCTATTATACTTTCACAATGTTGTGTTTTAAAACTGTTTAAATGGAATTGGTGCTCATTTTTAACATAAATAATAATTCCACCCCCTTTTTGGTTTTGTCGTAATTTAGTATACATTTTATAGCCCTTGAGCTGATACAAGTTACAAAGACTATCAGAGATATTGACTTCAGTCAGCATTATAACGTCAACATCCCTAGTTGACGAATAGATGCATTGTTCTAATGTATTAAAGTTCTTTATTATTGACCTTATATTCATGTGAATACATAATATTTTTATTTGTTTTGGAACATTGCATAGAAAAGTACACAGGTCATTACAGTCTTTTAATTGAACTATATCACGTAACGATATATCCATACTTTAATATATTTATTTAGGTATTTAAGATTTTTAAATTTAACAGTAAACAGTAATATAAGCACACCTACAACGGACAGGTTTTAATAGCAAATTTAGATTTGAGATTTTTTATATCCTCTAAAGATCGAATAACATAAGTTTTTGCATTTTCCCCCTCCTTACGAACACGTAGTACTCCTTTTTTCATCCAAATATATTTGAACAGATCATACAGGTAACTCTATAAAATTAATAGCGACCTCGTATGTTCAACATTTATCTTTAACACACGAAAAATTTGTATTTTAGTAGGTACATTTTTATACTCTATCTAGGTACTTGCTTTTTATTCTTGTTTTACTAAAAGGTACCTATAGCTAAACTATTCACAACTAAGCCGATAACCACTACTTAATTATATCATTATATACCGACATGCAAGTATTTATAGAATAGTAACTGACGCATACGTAAATGAGATACCCTTCAATAAGTTAGAGAGACATTATAAAGTATATTTACGTTGTGAACTATTAGTAGGTAAGCGCCCAGTCCAGTTATAGTTAGGTTAATATCATATACTACAAAGTGAGTGTCTGTAACCAAAACAAGTTGGAAGTATAAAGTTATGATATAACAGATGCAGTGAACATGCTCAAAACTCAGCTTATGTACAATAGAGTGGTACACGACAAAAGCGGTGAAAACAAAGAGGGCACCAAACACCAAGGAAGTAAACAAGATAGAAGCACCTCGCGGTGAGCGGCGGCCCCGCCATCATGCCGCGGGCGGAGCCGCCGCTCATTGGCCCCGGCCCCGGCGACACACCTGCCGCCACTCGCCGCGAGTACGGCGTGACGTCACGTATACACCCATCGCCTCGTTATCTACCAATGATAGCGACACATCGTGTGAGAGTGTATCTACTCGACTAGTCTAGTGTGCGGCCGCGGCGGTGTAAAAGCGCGAGGTGCCGCTAAGCGTAAGGCTACGATCGAAGGAGGGAGCGGTAGCGTGTAGTTTCCTAACACTCGCCAAGCCCTTGCGATAGTAGAGGATAGTGTGTAGTGGGGGCGTGCGCCTTCGCCGGGGAGCATGCACTAGCCTACACGCCACCGACTCACCTTCTTCATGCCCCTGGCCATGCCCTCCACACTCATCCATCTCTGCACGGTGCCCTCCTTATAGAAGCGCGAGAGGAGCTCCGCGTCTGCACCTGTGCGCAAACAGTACGCGTTACTAACAGTAAGGGGAGACTCTCACCAGCCGCTTGCTGGGCTTCACCAGCGGGCGGTTCACTCCGTTGATCTTGTGGTACAGGCCGCACGCGTTGCACAAGTAGTGACCCGTGGCGTCGCGGCGCCACAGCGGCGTGTTGTTGGCGCCACAGTTGACACACTCGCGACCTTCCTCCATCAGTTCCAGGGCGCCATCTACACACATACTCCTCAGAACACACAGAACTAAACGTAGCACATCGTTTAGCCCTAGTTTACAAACTTTTATTCTACGATTTGAGATCTATAAAATAGCCTAAGAATTATATTAGTTGGCTGCCATAACATCAACTATCTGTTACTACTGACTTACACTATTTGTATTTAAAAAGCAACTTCGAAAAGTATTATTGTGATATTAGTAAAGCGTTCAAACGAAATTAACCGAATAATACCCATAACTTAATTGAAAGTAAATACATTCACTGTAAATGTGTGAGTGATTATGATTACAGACAACAATGAACAGAACAAAAGCGTAATTAATTAGTTACCGAGAAGTTAACAATGTATCGATAACCTTTTTATATATGGCGTTGTTTATCAGTACGTGATAACGATCCAGTATGTACCTCTACCTACGTAACGCAGTGCTAGATGAAACAGGGTTGCAGCAGACCACGAGCTATTGGTCTATTGATCTACTCAAAACCAGACGTAACCTATCCTATCTATATTATGTACATCTAATAAAGTGTCCTTACGAACGATCAGTAGGTGAGAACAGATAGGTTCCACAATTGTTGGCAATGTCTAAGAGCTCTACATTATACGAATTAAACCTATGTTTGATTTATTATGCGATTATGCCCGAGTGTTAACTCAAATCTATAGCACATTTGACAAATATTCGTTAAAAGAGGCAACGTAATCTTTTGCATATCAAAAACAAACAGTAATATTTATTCTTTGCCCTTCTTTATAAAAGATTCCCTACTACTCCTACTGCGTATTTGTTTTGCACTGTTAACAATAATTGTCTTTGAACTTATCAATTTAACATACAATAGCAATAGTGTAAATAAATGCGGTATTATAAATATTGTATTAGATATCTGTTGTGATTATCCTTAACCCGGTCATTCACTTTTGTAGGAAGTGTTCTTGCTGTTGCCAGTAGCTTCGTACGGTTGGAAATCAAAAACAAATTACACAAAAAATAGATCCTCTTGAAATAGTCTTTTTAATAATTCAATTCAATTCAAATATTTTTATTGTGTTATTAATAAAAGTAACTGCATCAGAGTCCGTTGCGTAGTTTAAAAGATCGAAGCTCACAGGGGGACATACATACAAAAATAATGACATTATTTTATAATAAGTACCTATAGATGTTAACTTGGGAAGCTATAAGTATTCGAAAAGTGATGAATTATTATTAATTATATTAATTAAAACACGTAGGTACTATACCACTTGACTATGCGGATGTCACGTAGTCAAGGAATAGAAGGTATATCCTTCTATTCCTTGACTACGTGACATCATGGTATGATTTGTATGTAAAACACAGGAACAGTGAGTACCTACCGAACTACTTATGTAAAGCTATGCTGTAGGTAGAGCCAGTAAAACGTTATCATTATCCGGTGATAACTCGAGTCAGCGACGGGCGACGGTTTCATAGTTCACAAATCCAATACACACAATCTATTTTTACATCGTGGTACAAACTTTAGGATCGATAAAAATAATGAGGCGATAATTAATAATATTAAATTAAATAAGTAAGACAACATTAACTACTTGAAAGAATATTCAGTATCTAAATATTAGTTAAGTACTTAGAATATTTTAAAATCTTACATTATGACTTAATTCTGCTTAGTTCTCAGTACTCTAGACAAGAGACCATCTAGCTATTATAACCTATTTAATAAAAATGTCTATTCGAGCACACGAATGTTTTGTCGCCCGTATCTAGTTTTCCTTAAAGTTCTATCCCTGGTTGTAATATAACAACGCTTAGTTAGAGCTGCTTCGGTATTTTTTTTTATTTATTAACTTAATTCGATAACATAACATATAATAAGGCGTTCTAGCTATTCATTAATGACATAGACATATAGAAGTACTAGCTGTGACCCGCGGTAAAAAGAATAACAAATATGTTCGTTTTTAGGGTTCCGTACCCAAAGGGTAAAAACGGGACCCTATTACTGAGACTTCGCTGTCCGTCCGTCCGTCTGTCACCAGGCTGTATCTCAAGAACGGTGATAGCTAGACAGTTGAAATTTTTACAGATGATGTATTTCTATTGCCGCTATAACAACAAATACTAAAAATAAAATAAAATAAATATTTATGGGGGCTCCCATACAACAAACATGATTTTTTTACCGTTTCTTGCTCGATACTAATAACGTTGCCTTATGTTGCATAGATAATGGTACGGAACCCTTCGTGCGCGAGTCCGAATCGCACTTGGCCAATTTTTTATTATCGCACGGGAACATTACATTCTTTCGGTATAAATTGTAAAGTTTTAATAAAATCCATTGAGTAGTTTTGCGTGAAAGAGTAACAAACATACAAACATCCATACTCACAAACTTTCACATTTATAATATTATTAGGATAGACAACCTATTAACCAGTTAAGATTCTAATCCTGTGCATTTATTACAATTTCTACAATTGAGTTGTGGAGAGAGAGAGAGAGAGTAGTAGGTATTGATCTTGTCATTATTTTGTTGTGCAATTTGTCTCATAGATAATGGTACAAAGTGAGTCATAACTAGTTCATCTATCTACATTCGCTGATGTCTGCAGTAAGTACCAACAATAGCAGTCGTGAACATTGAATATAACGTTTGAAACAAGTTTACAAGGGTTATTATTAGAATAATAATATGTTTGACTGTACTGTGTAGTTTTCAGAGTGTTTTGGTTTATGTGTCAATCGATAGGTATTTTAGAGTTCACACCATTTTTATAAGATGAATGAACCGTAATATAGTGTGGGGTTCTTGATAATGTGATTAATATAGTAAGTACATCTGTGTCCAATGATTCCGTGAACGATCAAGTGACTCAGCGCTTATCACCACACTGACGTCAAGCTTGTTATTTTGTGAGCATCGCCAATTCTGTTGTTATAATTATAATGATAGGGTTTGAGGATGATAATCTAACTGATCATTATTATGAGCAATTTATCAATATTATTTTTGTAAAAATTATGCGTAAAACAATATAGAAGTTACAAGGTATTTTTTTTATTTTTTTTAAATAAATATATAAATAATAAATAAATATTCATAGACATTTTACACCACGTCCTCTGGTCGCAAGCTAAGCTTATTATGCTTGTGTTATGGGTACCAGAATACGGATATAATACATAAACTACTTTTCTTTTGTAAATACATACTTATAATACATAGTAAACACCCAGACGCAGTACAAACATTTGTATGATAATTAAAAACATCACACAAATGATTGTCCTGACCGGGAATCGAACCCGAGACCTCATGATCAGCAGTCCGTTATATAAACAACTCCACCACGATACATCAATATTATCGTATATCATCGCCGACACGTACATATTAACACAGCCAGTAGGCGCAGAAAATGAAGAATTAGGGATACTTTTCCTATTTACTCAAAATCTACTAAATATATTTTAATTCTGATCCACGTGTTTCTATACATAATAGTTACTTATGTTTTTAAAGTTATTTCATTAGTTAATACGCGATAATAGACCGACAAATGAAAAAAAAATAAAAAATTTGAGAGGTTGTTTCGCCAAGATTTTCTATCGAGAAAACTTTTTTCAATCGCGTTTCTGAGTTTATGCGATCCTAGATCATATATTGCAAAAACATATACTTAAAAATTAGAGCTCTAACCATTCAATCTAAAGAAACAATGAAAACTTCGTACATAGAAAAATGCACGAAGCTATTTTGGTATCCTCTTAAATCCTTATATTTATACCTATGCATAATAGCAAACAAACGTAACCACACTTCCTGTTAGTATTCAAATCTTTATTAATGTTATAACCGAATCATCATATCTATAGGTACATAATACATAATAAAGACCTTCGGTCGTCTGTGCACTGTTTTGTCTAACTGTAGGTATAATTACCATTCGTGATATTGTTATGTTTGTTTCTAGGCATTCAATTATAGATTACACTTAACACATGCGTTCGAGTAAGGCTTGGATAGGATGTAGGATGAAATATAAAGTTATAATTTTTTGTAAAATTTTACTACGTAAATATTTTAGTAATAATAATGTAAACAAAAAAAAATATATTAGCAAATAGAAAGAATTAGCTTTAGCTAATCTAGACAATATGATTTACGTGGTCTCACAATCTTTGCATGCACTATCTTACTAAACTACTAAGCACCAGATCAAATATATTTATTATAAACTAACTATTGCCCGGGACTCCGTACGCGTAGAACTTAGAAAATTTTCCCGTTTTTGCAACATTTTTCACTACTGCTTAGCTCCTATTAGTCACAGCGTGAAGTTATATAGCCTATAGCCTTCCTCGATAAATTTACTGTCCAACACTGAAAGAATTTTTCAAATCGGTCCTGTGTTTCCTGAGATTAGCGCGTTTAAACAAACAAATTCTTCAGCTTTATATATTAGTATAGATATGTAGTTAATCTCGAATTAAACACAATATGACCTTCTATTTAATGTTATGTTCAAGATATTATCAATAACAAGCATGTAAACCTTTTTAAACAGCGCAGTGTATGTGTAGTGTAGGCAGATATATAAATCATTAATTGCTAAAAAGCATGCTCGACAAATATAATATATTTCACTTAATCCCTACCCACGGGTTGGAGTTATAATACGCCCCCCTCTTGAACCAAAAAACCAAATTTAATACTATTTCCAGCAACTTTTGTGCCTTTTTGGCTCAAAATTCTCTACCGAAACGGAATTCTGGTTACGCCCATGCGTTTTATTAAATACATACACATAAATGGAGATTTTCCTGGAAAATTTGCCGAATAAAATAATGTAACATTTATGTGCAATTCAAGTAATGTTCAAGTAATGTCTTTTTTTCCCCGATTGTCAGTCGGAACATGTGACGATGAAATTTTGTAGGAAAATACTCAAAATAATTTATTATTGAATCATGAATATATTTAAGGATGTAACATTGGATTTATTGATAGATTATGTTTAATAGCCTTGATATTTTAATGTGGAGAGCCGCAGAGGGCCCTTGTGACGTCACATGTTCGAAGTGTCCACCGGGAAGACTTAATGCAATCATAAACATGCACAAGATTTATATAGAGTTGTAGTTACCGTAAGCGTTGGGTCTCTGCAGCGCGTCGTAGGGCGCGCACCACGAGCCCATCACCATGTTCTGTGGATAGAGCGCGCCCCCCACTGCTCCCACTGACCCCACTGACCCCACACCACTGCCCGCTGTACAGACAAACAGACACAATTGTTAGCAATATATTCATTGGCATAAAACTAATATTTTTAATAAGAGTACACATAATATTTTCTAATACTTGCGCGACTCATTTGTTTAAATAAGTCTATCTTTATGGTCAATGTAAAATTAAATTGAATGTGCGTAAACCCTGTAAGAACTGACCGTAGAAGACACATTACAGCTCAATCTCACCCGTGACCATGGTGACTGCAAAGACTCCGAAACGTCGGGCCAAAATTTAAAATTTAAAAATATACGTGCCTAAATCCGTAAAAAGTAGTTTTATTTAAAGAGTATAGATTTTTGAATATAAATGACAGTTTGGTTAACACTACTAAATAGTGTTATTAATACTAAATATCAATTTTTTTGTATATTATTACATTTACATTAGGTTTAGTTGTCTTAAAATTGGTACCATTGGATGATTTACATTTTTGGGATAAGATTATAGCTAGTAGTAGCTTAACGTCCTTAGGCACTGTGCAAGCTAATATGTAAAATCGAAATTATTCTATTCGCCGTGGCTTACACTGCGACGTTTATGGGTTGGTATTTAAAACTATGATGAATTAAATAACGTCAATATGGCGGGACTGGTCCAATAAATTAGAAATGTTTTTACACATCAAAATGTATGCATCGATGGTTACAAAACATTCATCAAATAAGTGAACTGCCACGATCACTTAAATAAAATATATTTGTTTTTGTTAATTTCCTAATTTTGTTTTTTTTTACTTTGTACGCAGGCAATATGTTAATCGATGAGGTTATGCAGAGGTGCGCTTATTAAGTACTAGTTGAAAAACGAAAAACATTTTTTTTCCCTTTCTTATCATAAGAACCTCTTACAACTATGTAGCTAAGAGGTTCTCATAGAAATTTTCGTAATATGTATAAGAAAATACGAAATCATACGAAAAGGATTGGCACTGGCAAAGTAATTACGAATTAATTATTTAATATGTAAACCTAATTGATATATAAATATACCTAATAATAAATTTAATGATGATAACATTGCCTCAGAAGAACATAAAAAAATATACATCTTCAACTCTATTCGTCTTATTCATAATGACTTATCGGAGGTTTAAACGGACATTTTATCGGAGATATATAAACGTTTTAGCGTAAATAGATTATTATGAATAACAAGTTTTGACAATTTTTGCGAACCAATTTTAGCGTACTTTTAAACCTCCGATAAGTCATTATGAATAAGACTATATATGTATTTACGTGCTTTACGACTGATTGATATATCGAGTAGGTATTGTTGATAACGTAGAATTGTCTTCATTCATTTTATAACTTTACATAAGCGACAAATGTCGCTAATTTATAAATGTCTTGTAAAATGCTTGTACTAAGAAAATAAAAATTTCTTAAGATATTTTTTGTGTACCACAGATTAGAAACTTGAAAAATCCTTGAAGTAGAACACTTAATTCAATAAAGCAAACATATCGATCCTTAATTCAACTATAGAAGTATTCTATCACTTTTATTAACACTACACTCACAACACTGTTACTCATAACATTAATATAATTTGTACACATTATTTATTTATATCACATTATTGTAACTAAATTGTAATACAATTATTTATTACGAATGTTAGGTACTTGGATATTTATGAAATTTTTGATTTTAGTACGATTTGCTGACGGAATCGTGGTGACTTTCAACAATAAAACAAACGACTACTCAGAATGTTTCGCGTACAGTATTCACACAAGTTAACGAGGATTTTAATGTGGAAATGCTTGGAGATGGAGCAAAAGATCCAAATGGAGAACGAGGTAGTATCAAGAGGTTTACGGTCGCACCTGCCAGCAGCGCCATGTTGTGTAGCCAGGAGGCGGGCAGCGCGCCGCCGTACGTAGTCGCGTGTGCGTCCATGTGCGTGTGCGTGTGCGTGCGCGTGTGCGTGTTCGTACACGTAGCGGTGCGTGTGCGTGACCCGCGCGCTCGGAGGTCAAGCGCTCACTGCGCCCGGCGCGCACGTACACCGACTTATCGCACTGATTCACCGACACCAGCCTTACACCATCACACATCACACTAACAATACAGCTCTGCTTCATTCAACTAGACACACACACTACACTACATAGTAGACCTCCCTCATAGACTAAGACAGCAACATAGACAACTAAACTATACATATACAGAGAGGTTCAATCTATTCAGATGACTGAATTTTTGGAACGCTCAATTTATCTACGTAGGTACTATAAGAATGGAACATACAAGCAGAATCTGAAATTCTTAGTAAAAAATGGTCATTGTTGAGTACTTTGAAAATGGATTGAGCAGAGTCGACACACAGATTTCCCTATATATTTTGTAAAGTGTGTCTTCTCTGTCTTCTTGTCTTTATCACATAAAAGACAAAACAGATGGATTAACCCGGGACTGATCCTGTTACAGGAAAATACATAATCTGAAGTGTGAATCACGGGCGCGGCCACACCACTGCGGCAAACATTAGCACAGAACACAAACACGCGCTACCTTTTACCAATTGTCTCAATCATAAATTATAATCAGAGAGGACATCTTACAGATCAGTTTTAGCCGTGACCATGGTAACTGAAAAGTCTCTGAAACGTCGGACAATATGGAAAAATAATATACACCTAAATCGGTAACAGTGATTTTGTTTGAATCAATGAGTCGCGAAAGTGTTAGAAAACGATAAAGAAATTAGTTTCTTTAACTCATAACTACTTCATATTTATTTTTATTTATCTTAATATTTATGGTCTACACACCATATAAAAAGCCTAATAATAAATAAACATAATTGTGATCGACTGTCGAGAGAAAAGTCTTGTTATTGTAACAAACTTGTGTTTGTAACAAAGGTTAGTAGGATTTAGCCCACTTTAACAGTATTAGGTATCAATATATTTATGTGTAGATACATTAATATTTTATTTTTATTATAAATGGTGTTATTAATAGTTTTATAATGTCGCATATAGTGAATATGGCGAGTACCAGAGAGGCTCGAAGCTCGCGTTGTGATAAGATAAGCGTCGCACAATTATGTTGAATATAAGTGATAATACGCAGCTATCAGACAATACCTACGTCCTTATCACACATGCTCTGTACATTATTGTTGTGTTATCTGTGTTCCTATTTACTTGCTTATATATATTTGACTCATACGATTATCATAACTATTTTGTATTACAATTTATTGTAAACTTAAAACATGAGTAACGTTTAAACTACAAAGGACTAAGATCTTTCACTAAAAATATTTATAATCCGGTCAATTACGAGTTGGATTCACGTACGAAGAGTTTCGTACAGTTAATATTTTCGTCATATTCCTGAAAAATGGGATAAGGGCCGGATAATAATGATGGTCAGTATTTGTAGTTAAAGCATAACTGAGTACCTACAAAATCAAATTTTCAGCGTTTTTGATACCACCGTACTAGAGATACAACCTGGTAACAGACAGATGGACGGACGGAAAGTGAAGTCGCAGTAATTGAACAGTTTTACCTTTTGATACGGAGTTCTAAATAAATAATAAGTAAATAAATAAATATTCATGGACATTTCACACAGCGTCCTCTGGTCCCAAGCTAAGCTTATATGCTTGTGTTATGGGTACCAGAATACGGATATACTACATATACTACTTTTCTTTTGTAAATACATACTTATAATATATAGAAACAACCTGACGCAGAACAAACATTAGGATGACATTTATAAACATTACACAAATGTTTGTCCGAGGCGGGAATCGAACCCGCGACCTCATGATCGGCAGTCCGTTATACGAACCACTAGACCACGAAGCCCGTAAATACTTATCTATCAGGATTAAAAATAGCTAAAACATTTTAAACGGTCTGTGATCTACATAAACTATGCACTGATATAACTCAAAATTATCTAAAATGGAGTGACATAAATTAGACGTGATGATAACATTGTAAATTAATGCATACATTAATAAAACTATCAATTATTTAATCAATCACTTACTAATTTATTAATAATACAATACGGCGCAATCTGTCGCGTACTGGTTCACAATGATAGGTATCTTATATTGAATAACTTGATCTCAGATCCATTATCTTCATGCGATTTCTGTTATGTAGATTAATCATCATGTTAATAACTCTAATTAAGTAAGTGATTTAAATCCTACTAATATTATAAAGGCGAAAGTTTGTATGTATGGATGTTTGTTACTCTTTCACGTAAAAACTACTGAATGGATTTGAATGAAACTTTACCACAATATAGCTTATACATCAGAATAACACATAGGCTACAAATTGGCTGGACCGATTTTGATGAAATTTTATTTTATACAGAATTGTATGGCAAAACAACGTTTGCCGGGGCAGCTAGTAAATACATAAGAACTTTGTAAATAAACAGATCTTGACTTAACAAACTAACTTCTGTTCTTTAGTAAACCCTATTTTATTTATTGCGTTATCCTCGAGTGACAATCATTAACTATTTATTAATCGTAACAGTTTCATTACAGCAGTTCGGGTATCCTCCAACGTGTCTTAGTAAGAAAGCTAATTCTGGATAGTAATATTCAGTGATACCAGTGTTTATTATACATATATGTTGTGTTTATTATATTATAGTTATTTGCAGTGACTGCTTCTAATGAAAATAATCTAGCAGAACATTCGTGCTATTGTGTGTCAGAGTAAAAGATTTTTTTGTCAAAAAATCTTGGCTCACTTGTTTGTTACAACAAACAAACTAAAAACAAATGAATACTACAAAATAATAAATACATACTTAAATATACTGGTACACGTCAGGAGGACAGCAGCAATAATAATAATAATAAATAATAAATAATAAATATTCATGGACATTTCACACAACGTCCTCTGGTCCCAAGCTAAGCTTATATGCTTGTGTTATGGGTACCAGAATACGGATATAATACATAAACTACTTTTCTTTTGTAAATACATACTTATAATACATAGTAAACACCCAGACGCAGTACAAACATTTGTATGAGATTTATGGATATCACACAAATGATTGTCCTGACCGGGAATCGAACCCGAGACCTCGCGATCGGCAGTCCATTACATAAACCACTCCACCACGAAGCCCGCAATGTGTGCTCACTTTAGCATATATTAATATTATCAAGTTTATGTACTAAATGCTGGGTTTCAAATATATCCCTTATAGCATTATATATCAGTATACAGATTTTACCAATTTAACCTCTTTTTAATGTCGATTTTACTGTTTGTGAATATATACCCGAGGTTCTAAGTTGAATAAAATAAAGAACACTGCGCATAACCCGATTTACACGAACTACAATCTGTGGTTTTATGATAACTTTACTAGTGCACACTGGTGACTCGATCTAGCTCTATTAATGAATGCTTATAAAAGGAATGTTAATAAAACTCTAGTAATATAATATTTTCAACTTACTTTAAAAAAATAACTAAGAATTATTAAAGAAAAGTTGTTTATTTTGGATAGTCTCTACATCGTGCATCGTCAACAATGAAAACCAATCTCTTTAAGGGCCTACATCAATATTATCGTATATCATCGCCGACACGTACATATTAACACAGCCAGTAGGCACAGAAAATGAAGAATTAGGGATACTTTTCCTATTTACTCAAAATCTACTAAATATATTTTAATTCTGATTTACGTGTTTCTATTTATAATAGTTACTTATGTTTTTAAAGTTATTTCATTAGTTAATACGCGATAATAGACCGACTATTGAAAAAAATAAAAAATTTGAGAGGTTGTTTCGCCAAGATTTTCTATCGAGAAAACTTTTTTCAATCGCGTTTCTGAGTTGATGCGATCCTAGATCATATATTGAAAAAACATATACTTAAAAATTAGAGCTCTAGCCATTCAATCTAAAGAAACAATGAGAACTTCGTACATAGAAAAATGCACGAAGCTATTTTGGTATCGTCTTAATTCCTCATAATTTATGTTGCATTGCCATACATGCTCGGAGCCGCTTGTGATAGATGAATGAATTATCTTACGAGAAGATTTTTGCTGATCTATTTCTTATTTTACTTAAAAAGCAAACCATACGAGCGAGTGCTAAAAATATAAGATTGTAATAAACTTTACAGAATTAATTATTGTACATAGTAGTTGTGATATATACTCGTAGTTAGCAGATATGTTTGATAAACAACAAGTGACAACAATGAGGATACATAGTACATACATACATATCTATGACAATAGATATCACTAATATAGACATGAACCAATCGGTAGTGATAGTTATATTTATATCTAATATAGTACTTATATAGACATTTATAAACTATGACAACAGCTTTAATAGAGCATATTAATACCTATTTGTGTAACAACTTTTAGGTATTATTAAACCAAAACAATTATTCTAACAATCAACAAGTAAGTAAGTATTTGTTATTTTGCCTTTTACTATATTCCCCGTCTTGCTTTTTGTATGTACAGCAACAGCATAGATCGCCTCCGATAGATTTAAAGAATTACGTGATTTTTGTAACAGAATCAGCAAACAGTTCGTGCGTGTGCATGAACGTTGGAGGAAGGTGCGGATTGTGTGGTATGACGAAATGATGCATTTTCATTGATCGTAACAAAATCTCACACCGAGTTCACATACCATGTCATATCCAGTTTTATGGTTATGCTCGTTAGTGCGTATGTTCGGTGTGTTACCTACTATATCTAAACTATTTTTAGGGTTCCGTGCCAAATACAAAACGAGACTTAATTACTAAGACTTCGTTTTCGAATATATTTCAGTTAAGACGATACCAAAATAGCTTCGTGCATTTTTCTATGTACGAAGTTTTCATTGTTTCTTTAGATTGAATGGCTAGAGCTCTAATTTTTAAGTATATGTTTTTTCAATATATGATCTAGGATCGCATCAACTCAGAAACGCGATTGAAAAAAGTTTACTCGATAGAAAATCTTGGCGAAACAACCTCTCAAATTTTTTATTTTTTTCATTTGTCGGTCTATTATCGCGTATTAACTAATGAAATAACTTTAAAAACATAAGTAACTATTATATATAGAAACACGTAAATCAGAATTAAAATATATTTAGTAGATTTTGAGTAAATAGGAAAAGTATCCCTAATTCTTCATATTCTGTGCCTACTGGCTGTGTTAATATGTACGTGGCGGCGATGATATACGATAATATTGATGTAGGCCCTTAAGCTAATGATAATAATTTGACGTTAAATAGTATGCTTTGATAGTCTGTCTTACCCGTGATCATGGTTGCTGAAAATTATCTAAAAGTTAAATTTTTCAATATTTTCAGAATTTCGTCTTTTAATGAATATAAAAATTTTCTAAAATATACCAAATTTTTTGTTATGCTTTATATCTAATTAACCACCAAAAAGTCTAACACAAAGCAGCACCCAACAAACATGTTTTATCACACACGTCACTAACAGTACCTACCACTGACCACCAGGTGGAGTACCATCAAGCTCTGGTCACTTCTGGTTAGTTTACATATTCAGTTAGGTGGATGAAACCAATTTGTTAATGTGCAGCAGTATCTACAGGAACTCGTCCGTCTACTTTCTCTTAATATTTATATACTTTATTCATTTTATCTTATTTATTTATAGCATACCTAAGTGGTTTTCCAAAACTTTTAGAAAAAATAACGTATTAAAACGTTCTTATATGTGATCGTTTTAATTTTCTGATAAGAATATCTATAATTATTGGAATATTATTTTGATATCGATATTATAAAATATTTATGGTTTAAACGTTTTTTATTTCATAAATAACAAAGTAAATACGTTACAGAGAAATATGATATATCTTAATTATTCCTAAGTACTGAGATAAAGTACTTAATACGTGAATTTAATTAACTATTGATGATTTAACCAATATCTCAATGAACTTACATGTCTTCCAATAATCAAAGAAGTTTTTTAGCTCGTTGATACTTGTAGAATTAAAGCGTGATTAAAACATATTTTTTGCTGGTTATAGACCCAACAAACAACATTCACTTTGTTTGTCTACGTCAAGAGTAAACTGAGGCTAAAATCTCGTTTCCAACATAATTATGCGTTGTCAAAAAACTTATTACTCACACTAATTACTCGATTCTTAGAACATAAACAATGTTGTGCGGTTCCGCAGTTCATTAGTTCATTATCCTATCGTTTTATAATAACTACTATTGTGTAATAAAATAGTTAAGTCTTTATTGCAATACATTTAGTTGTTAAGCTGTAGGCGTTTTTATGAAGGACATTTTTTATTCTTCACGGAACTAAGTACGGAAAACATTGTTCTCTTTTCGTGTTCCGTAATGAAATACTGCACTGTGTATTACGATAAATGACAAATTAAATAATTATCACTATTGTCAGAAATGCTGTAGAAAGACCTAAAAGATAGAGTATACCTACTCTACGAGATAACTTCCGAAAACGATCTGTAGAAGAACAAATTAATGTGTTCGACATAAGTGACATAACCTAAAACTAAACTCCAGATTATCATTATGAAAGCTACATTTTTCAGCTGAAGTGGTTAAGAATTGCATCAATTTAAATCTATTGTGTAAGTTTTGACGAAATATCTAGTATGATTTATTTTATTCTAGATCTGCCGATATCGAAAACTAAAAATATAATTCAGCCTCGTCTAGTGGCAGATAGAAGAAGTATTATATGTATAGCTACTAACCATAGGAGTCATGGTGCGCGGCGTGATGATGATGCCACACGTTCTGATGTGGTGAGAAGTGTGCGTACTGCTGCAGGCGCGGAGCCCCGTACCCTAGACCGTATCCATCGCCGCAGTCTCCACTAGTCGCGCCGCTATATCCGCCGCCTACGCCACCGCCGCTGCCTCCCGCACCGCCGCCAAACATACTGCCTGAGAGTGCGTGCTATACTTCTATCATCACACTAGAACGCTCACAACCTGAAACAAACATAACAACATATTTAGTACTCAGGAGTAATCACATAGAATCTCCTTTACACAGTATTGCAGTTACGTAGAAAAATAAACCCCTACTGGATCAGTTCGGTGTACGTCCATCTGTTTGACTTTTTTCAGCAAAGGTATCAAGTTGACATGTAAAACTATGTAGATACTTAACAATAAAAAAAAAACCTTTCTAAGTAACGACTAAAATACGACTATTTTTAGTGCTAGAGAATCAAAAACTACAGCTTCTCCATTAACCTCGAGACTTGAAATAGATCATAGAGGAAAGTAATATAGTGCGCGCTGACATACGAAAAGCTCCAAAAACCTTTTATCATTTCACGCAAAATAATATTTTTTGTTAGTACAAATTTATTTATACGACTGCATCACACGTGTAAACATTATTATCTTGTAACCGCGGAACAGATAGTTTGTTATTGCAATTGTTACTTTGTGTAGATACGATTAATTAAATGATGACGTACGTCTATGTTCACACATCATTGTCGCAGACGAACTAACAACACCACAATAATATACAATAAATAGATATTATGATGTATGCCCAATGTACCGAGAGTCTTCAGGACAATATCCTGAACGATTTTCCTCCTTAAATACAATTTTGAGCTTATACTGTCTGGACAGCAATAGTTATTTAAAACACACAAGGTTATAAGTACCTAACACATATTGAAAAATCCGAATTATAAGTGTTGCCCATCCGTCCATCAGCCTTTCTCCGTCCACTGTTGGACATAGGCCTCCCACATAGAACGCCACAACGTGCGGTCCTGTGCCACTTGCATCCAATATCTCGCCACGACCTTGACTATACCGCCACTCCACCTTATCGGGGGCCGCCCAACGCTGCGTCGTCTGGTACGTGGTCGCCACTCTAGGACTTTTCTTCCCCAACGATCATCCATCCTACGAGCGATGTGGCCTCCCCATTGCCATTGCGTGCTAACCTTTCGGACTCTGTCGGATACGCCAGTTCACCTACGGATCTCCGTATTTCGGATATTATCCCGTAGGGAAATACCGAGCATAGCCCTCTCCATAGCACGCTGTGCAACCTTGAGCTTAGTTTCGAGGCCGACATTTAAAGACCACGTCTCTGTTCCGTATGTCATCGCTGGTCATAGACCTTCGTCTTCAGGCACTGCGGAATATTGGACGAGAAGATATGCTTAAGCTTCCGAACGCTGCCCAGCTGAGTTGGATTCGTCGGTTGACCTCTTTATCGAAGTTGGATTTGCCTAGCTGGACTGTTTGTCCTAGGTAGACGTAGAGGTCGACAACTTCGAGATGCGCATTTCCAACAGATACTGGTGCCATGGACATTGAACATAACCTTGGTTTTATCCATGTTCATCCTTTGAACTTCTTTTCTCCCGTTGGGAGACACTGCTGAGGTCATTGAGCATTGAGCCAAGGTCCTCCAGGGATTGAGTGTTGCCTATACTCTCACTTAATTCCTAGATCATAGTTACTTAACAGCTCAAGGAATTTTTTGTATCATCGATTTGGATCAATTATTTACCTGTTATTAAGTTATAGTTAGTTTATTAACATCGGACTATTTATTACCAATTAAGTTATTGTTACTTAGTTTAAAGAAAGTAGAAAGGTACTCCAGTGTCTAAGATGGTAGTAGTAAAACACGTACGTACATTGCTACCTGTGTAATTACTGCAACTATTATTTACTCAGTCATAATTTTATTTCTTCAGTAGTTAGCAATCTTAATGTTTATATTGACTCAATAATTACATTTTGTAACTGTATAATAATAACAATATTATGGAGCTCTGTCTATTAGTAGCAGAAGTGCTATAAAAGATTAAGCTTTCGCCAAAATGGAGGTTAATAACTTTCTAAACCTGTTGAAATGTTTTGAGTATTCGATCGGTGCGCGACGACCGTTTATTTTAAAATCATCTACAGAGCAAATAATTACGAATGTGGTTAAATTAAGTAAGATTGACAATACAGTGGCGTCCTATTTAGAATATTACTATCCGTCCATGAACGGCTCGCTACTACTAGCTTAAATATTGCAGCTTAAGCATTTATATAAGTAAAACAAACAATGAATCTTCTTTACTTCTTATAAAACAAAGTCGAAATTCGGACGCGCGCGAGCTATAAATGAAAACGCTGCCTTATTTATGTGAGGTACAACAAAATAATGTATGGCGGAATTGTTTGTTACCTATAGTTCTTAAGTTAAAAAAGTCCGCGAGGGCATTAAATGTCTATCTTTTAAGGGAAACCCGCTGTACCCATAATAATGTCAAAAAAATTATTAAATTCAATAGAATGTTTTCAAAAGCTATTTATGTGTATATAGTAATATTTTTTATCAAATTAAACAGCTTAGTTAGGTTTATAGTTACGCGCGAGAATATAAAATACTTAAACTGTTGGCTGAGCAACGCGAACGTTTCCTCGGTCTTCTATCCATACCTACTCTAATGTTTGGATATTTGATTAATGTTGGATGTATGGATAGATTTTCATGAAACTTTCCTAAATTCCACGCGTACGGAGTCGCGGGCATCAGCTAGTAGACTATCAAGTAGTCGTTATGTTAAACTGTAAATAATTTGAATTTTAAAAATCTGTCATTTCCACACTAAAACACTTGGATATCATTGAGTGTTAAAGACAGGAAGTTATAGATGAATGAAAATTATTACATTGAAATGTCCATGAATATTTAGAAATTTGGGTAGGACTAGCTAGTAACACAAATCATTCCTTTAGATTAAATCCTGAATGAGCACACAACCTCATATCATGTTTCATAACTTTAAGTGAATAGTCACATGATAGTATAGAAGTGGTGTGTTTGTTAAACAATGAGTGTGATACACGTTAATATTATAGTATCAGTTACATTGAGTAGTAGTACGATACACGAGCCGTGATTAGGACATAACGATTGCTGCGCCCGCGCAACCCCTCACATTCGAGATATGACACGTAATTATAAATGCACATCACTAACCAATATGTTACTCTAATATAATCTTTATTGTAATGGAATGTGAAAGTCGAAGTGATATTTCAGCAGCAAAATATAAATAAGTTTAATGTGCTTACCACAGTGACTGAGTTACCTAATATGATGTTATTGAAACTAAGTATATAGTTGCGACAAATAAGTGTGTCGCTCGTGACGATTCCGTCAATTAAACGATTTCACATCAAATTAGCAAGAAATTTAAATGTATGTCACCTGTTATCAGTAAAACATTGAAAACAAAATGTATTATCGTCGAATAGCTGCGTGTGCGCACTGATAATAGTGTAGGCACCTACCAACACTGTTAACATCACTTTACCAAATACAAAAATTGTCTAATATATAAATATACTAGCTGACCCGGCAAACGTTGTTTTGCCATACTAAAAAAAAATGTTTGAAAAATAGATGTTGGCCGATTCTCAGACCTACTGAATATGTATGCAAAATTTGAGAAGAATCGGTCAAGCCGTTTCGGAGGAGTACGGTAACTAACACTGTGACACGTGAATTTTATATATTAGACTAGCTGTCCCGGCAAACGTTGTTTTGCAATACTGAAAAAAAAGTTTGAAAAATAGATGTTAGCCGATTCTCAGACCTACTGAATGTGCATACAAAATTTCATAAGAATCGGTCTAGCCGTTTCGGAGGAGTACGGTAACTAACACTGTGACACGTGAATTTTATATATTAGATTTTGTGAATTCAATTAAAGCAACATTTCTATACAAATAACGTGTCATTTTCTAATTAAAGGCTTTTAGTATTCAGCAATGTCTGATGTTAAAGAGTAACAAAATTGCAAATAATAATGCGTAAGTATGTATATGAGAAACCTGCCTTGAAACCAGTTCAAAGGAAGGTGTTCTTTAGAATATAATAGGGATTATTATAACTGTTTGGACTTAACTTAACTGGCTTAACTAAACTTAACTGGATTATTATAACTATAAAATTTTGCGACAACACGAGAAATAACACTTTTCCTCCGTACCTACTATGTTCATAAAAACATTATTGTGAACGAATTATTCGAAGTATGTGATCTTAGGTATGACATACTTCTGCAAAGGACAGATGGAAATCATTTGTGTGTACCAACACTGAGTATAATAATATATTATGTTTACAAAAAGGTATGAAAAGTGGACAGAAAATACTAATATGTGCTACAGGCTACAGGAGATATTTGTCTATAACACAAATAATTTCTTCGAATGGGAAATGAACCTGAATACAAGGAAGCTAGTATTGCTACCAACTACGCTACAACACGTTTACGCGTGTAAATACGTTATTTAAATAAATAGGCGATTTAAAATCAACTTCTGAATTGTAACAACCCGACTATCAAGTTAAATTCGTCGCAATAAATGATATTAAATTAGTTTAATTTAAATATCAACGGCTTGTTATAAGACTAGAATTAATATAAAATGATGGTGCGAAATAGTATACCGACTGGCTTTAAGGAATAAAGAATAAATATAAAATAAAAATAAATGTTTTGGACATTTCACACAACGAATATATCTACCATAGCTATAGTAACATTTTGATATCGATATTTACATAGTGTTAATAATACTGTTATTTTTGTTGGCAAGTCGTACCACATAATGACTCTGACTGGAAATATAAAGCTGTTTTATAGTGCTTATGTTTTATTGCGGCAAACTAAAAAAATGAAAATAAAAAGAAATTTAATTAATATATCTAATATATAAAATTCACGTGTCACAGTGTTAGTTACCGTACTCCTCCGAAACGGCTTGACCGATTCTTCTCAAATTTTGCATACATATTCAGTAGGTCTGAGAATCGGCCAACATCTATTTTTCCAACTTTTTTCTTTTAGTATGGCAAAACAACGTTTGCCGGGACAGCTAGTTAAACATAATATATATATTAAATTATGTGATTTTAAAAGACGACTGGCAAACTAATATCAGTCGTAATTTAAAGTTTAAACTAATGTAAATAAAGGAAAATTAATGAAAATTTACAATTTATTAGATCAATAAAAGAAAATTTAAAGCCACCGCAACTTTTTTTTAACAATTCCTATACAGGTATTGGTATAGTATAGGGTATATTAAAATCACAATTCCAAAGTTTTTATAAAGATCCTTTTATTGGCCCTGGATTCCAAGGTATAAAGCTAATGGCACTACACTATACTGTACTACAATAGCTAAGATATGGCAACTTTGTAATATACTTGTCTGGGTTCTGCATAAAAATGCGGCCAGTTATTGTACGAGGTACGTATTAACGTTGTAAGTTGTACAAGGAGGTCACTGTCACTAACATAAAGTATCATTTATATGAGTCCAATGTGTTTAAGTTGCACTTGGTGATGTTTATATTAGAGTGTGATGCGTTTTGCATGTTCCACGTCGGCTCGTCTGTTGGTTTGTTTATTACAATAGTGGCACGACATGTGTCGATCTGGATTATAACTTAGCTGTTTATGTTCACTGTGCCTCGTAACAAACCTACCTAATTTTATTGCGAACCTTCAAGAACAGCTATTGAGAGAAAAAACTACAAGTGATTCTAAAATTTTATAAAAATGTATAAATTAAATTTTATTTTTTGAACAATTTTTTTTTTAGTATTTGTCTATGAGTTAATAAAGAAATGACAAACAGTTAAAACCTATAAGTAGATAGATATGAATCAAAAACTGTAACTGTTTCCTAATTAATGTAGGTACAAGAGTACGACTATGGTTGGTCTAGATATCTATGCATTTTGTTTATTACTTAATCATTTCGTTTGTTCTACATACGGACCCACTGTGTCATTTTAAGGCCATTTCAATAATAAACATCATAAATTTGCGTGTTACAAATTGTAAAATTTAGTTATATATTTTCCTAACATTAAATAAATAAATAAATATTCATGGACATTTCGCACAACGTCCTCCGGTCCCAAGCTAAGCTTGTATGCTTGTGTTATGGGTACCAGAATATGGATAGAATACATATACTACTTTTCTTTTGTAAATATATACTTATAATACATAGAAACACCCAGACGCAGTACAAACATTTGTATGACAATTAGGAAAATCACACAAATGATTGTCCCAAGCGGGAATCGAACCCGCGACCTCTTGATCGGCAGTCCGTTCATCTATTAATTTATTAATATTAGTCGTACAGATGTTAACTGCTGAGAAGTACACAGATATTAGACACGTGGTGTCCTATTATGACAAATAGGATATTTCGAGCAGTTAGCGCACATGTATCTCAGGTTACCATCATCAACAAATGAGCTATGTTATGACTTATGTCTGAGGGTTAGGATGTAAGGACCAACACGTGTCGATTAATTGCGGTTATTGGTAATTAGTCGTCCATTTAATACCAGTTTTGTTTAATAAAACCGATCAATGTTTTCTAACTATGAAAGCATTTCAATTTTAAAGCATATAATAATTATTGCAAATGTACAACGGAAGTGATATTACATTGCCAAGTTAATGTGATTATACACTTTTCATTGCAAATATACATATATTTGTAACAGTTTAGTGTAGTGTTTAATTGTTATTTATTGCTAAATATAGTATGAATTAAAGCAGTGTTCTCATTTTGGCGGGATGTATAAAATTAAATACTAATAGTTTTTCTTTGGTATTTATGTATAATAATAATAATAAACCCCCTTGGGCCAGTCGTTACCTCACCATGAGGCTAACGCAAAACCTGGAGGCAGATTTCGAAAATCTTGTAGTATAAACAAAAAATGTATCACAGGACCTAGGGAAAGCCTACAGACGGCAGGGCAGCATGTGGCGAGCTGAATGTGAGTGGCGACACTGCGATTCCGAGTGCCCCTGAGAGTCGGTCGTGGCCTCGCCTTCGGCTTGCCTTTGTTGGCTGGCCGTACTGGAAACCGAGAGTGCCTGGACTCTCGCCTCTGTCTTGCCTTCACCGGCCGGACAGAGTGAGGTCGCCAGAGCTATATGCTCGGGGGTGGAAGTGTCAATTTCAAGGGCCTAATTACGGGGAAACCCGCTCCGGGTCTCGGCGATGGTGAAACCGGTGCCGCACCGCTCTACACCCCAAGCTGCTCACACCGGTGTTGCTCCCTGCTGCCTTGTCTGGCGGCTGTGTGGGGGGCCCATCTAGTGAGTCGGCGAGTCACCGTCTGCCACGGTTCAAGAAGTTTAGTAGTATTGAAGGCAGGCGACCGTTTTTAATTCAATAGTGTACGATTAACCGGTTTAATTAACACACCAACCCCATAAACTGAGTAATAAGAATTTGCCATTCATTTACAATAGATTTACACTTACCACTGGCACTCCATGACTCTACTTCTATGGTACAGGTATGGAGTGTCGTTGGTAGATCCCATCACATTTTATTCTTTCATTAAAAATCTCAAATGGCCTCTGCATGTTGGACCTATGTCCCCATGTAAGCCTACCAAAGGACCGGGTATTTCTTTAATAGAAATAGCCCGTGACTCGGTAAATGAGAAACAAAATAATAATAATAACTGTAACGAAAATTCTACCATGTTATCCGTGTTCAATTCAATATCTACAAGTTAACGATGTTCAGGTCATATAGTCGAATGATATTTTAATGATCTCTTTAGATATTTCGTCAGAATAAAGTCAATAAATAAACATGCAATGGCACCAATTCTACGTGCACGACTAAACTTAACTAAAAAATGAAAATTGATGGTGTCAATAACACAATTCGGCAATATTATCAGAATTTTTTTATTAGAAAATCTGTGTCAACGTTGTTTGGTGCTTACATAATAATAAAATTAAAATCGTTAGTCAATAAGACTAATGATTTTAATTAATAAAAATGTGCACAATGAAACGTTAAATAATAGAAATACGCACAACGGAACTTAACTAAAGAATGAAAACAGCTATTGTTTTTATTCTTTAGTTAAGTTCCGCTGTGCACGTAGAATTGTTACCATTGTTGACGTCTGTGTCTGTCTGTATAGTTGCTTACCGACTGTAAGTATGTTGTACTTGTATTTGTAAGCACCAAACAACATTCCCAAGTGCGCGTCTCGTGCGCAACTTTATGCGATGTATGTACATACAAACATACATCTTACATTTTTATTTATATTCGTATTATTTATTTTCGTATGATATTTATATTTATAATTTATGCATATAAGACAGTATATGTGATCAATCAATGAACACATAAAATAGTTATTTTTAACTTCATAATAATAACAATGATAGGCAATAAGACCAGTAGTAGATATAACAAAGCTAAAGCTAAGCTTTGATTGATTGTTTGGCATACATTAAACTTATTTGTAAAGCTGTAGGTACGTTTTCTGTATCTTGTTGTATACCCGTGTGGATCACGTGTCACCACCCCTATTCCTTCCTAGGGTACTGTAAAAGCTAAGAGATATTGTACACAGATAACCTCCTCTGTGAGAGACGGAAACCTCGAAATTAAACCAGCGTGCCCGGTCAGCGCGGTACAGCGGCCGTATTATGAGCTTTTATTTACAGACAGTTTACGCCGTTAAATGAACTGTCTGGCAAATTCGTATTATGAACAAATTATTAGTCAGTCAGTTCGCTAAACCAGTCATACATTAATATGTTTAAAGAGAAGGTACAACTAAAAGTTAAAGTACTATCTAAAAATTTTTTAACTAAAAGTTTTATTTTTGCCATAATACCTAATTTAGCCATGCAGTTTACGGCCTGCCTGGAACTTGAATGATTTTAAAAAGCTTCATAATACGCTGGCTGTACCTAGAACATAATACCCCCAGAGTAGAGGAAGCCCGTGTCCATTAATGGAACATTATGAGAGAGAGGTACGTTTGCTAAGGATTGATGGTAGTAAGCGATGGGATAAACCATTACATTGTGACCCACGTAGTTAGTACATAGTAGCCTGCAAGAAACATGTTTAAAGTAATGGCAACGAAAACAGTAAGTAATTATTTAGTCATTATATTGAGTGTGGCAAGTATTTCATAAAGATACCACTTACCACTTTACGCGAATGGAAACAACAAAATAAATTTTCAAATTTTCAAATTTCAATTTTCTAAATTATTTATTTCTTCTTACAAAATACATATTTACTGTTAACATTTTCTACGATCTAAATAAATTTTTATTACATATAAATACAATATTTTTGTTAACAACATCAATGACTTACTTATATCTGAATGTGAGAAGCTGGTGTCTGAAATAGGCCGTAACCTGTGTCACAGATCACCAGGTCCAAAACAAAACATAATATTTTAAAAGCCACTGATAAAGAGAACTTTAAGAAAAATGGAAAAATCAAATACAAGAAAACATGCAAAAAGGGAATATGTGTGTTTGTGTATGTATATGTGTTTGTGTATGTATATGTATTTGTGTATGTATTGTATATGTGTGGGTGTATGAATGTATGTGCACGCAAAATCCAGAGAACCGACTGAACCGAGATCTAACTACTTCAGTAGGTTTTCAGTTTCTACGTAGGTTTGCTTTAGTAGCCATTCCTTTACTACATTTTTACATTTTATTTTCGTTAGAAGATAAATACATAAAGATCTATTTAGTTTATTGTACAGATAACTGCCGAGATAGCAGAAGAAACGTTGGGAAAAACTTGTATTAAATTTACTCAGGTCACAGATTCTGTCCTTTCTTCGGAACTACTTTATGAGTATAATAATGTCTTTCTAACTAAAAACAAAATATCTCTCTTAAACATTATGACTATTATGAGAAAAAAATTCAATGACGTACGGAGTAATAAAGTTTATGTAGATATGTAAGTATAAACAGATAAATTCTTAACCCTCTTGTTTGTAGTAGGTTAAAATAAATATTCCATATTATGAGCCCTGCCTAGTCCCCATCTGGCGACGTCGTCGTAAATCAAGCGCGTGCGCTCTCAACCCCATCTAGCGGTGCACACGTGCTCACGTGTCCGCGACCAAATGACACAATGATTTAACACTCAACACATTCTACTAATTAATTTGTTTTTACTTTAAGACGATACCAAAATAGCTTCGTGCATTTTTCTATGTACGAAGTTTTCATTGTTTCTTTAGATTGAATGGCTAGAGCTCTAATTTTTAAGCATATGTTTTTTCAATATATGATCTAGGATCGCATCAACTCAGAAACGCGATTGAAAAAAGTTTTCTCGATAGAAAATCTTGCCGAAAAAGCCTCTCAAATTTTTTATTTTTTTCATTTGTCGGTCTATTATCGCGTATTAACTAATGAAATAACTTTAAAAACATAAGTAACTATTATAAATAGAAACACGTAAATCAGAATTAAAATATATTTAGTAGATTTTGAGTAAATAGGAAAAGTATCCCTAATTCTTCATTTTCTGTGCCTACTGGCTGTGTTAATATGTACGTGTCGGCGATGATATACGATAATATTGATGTAGGCCCTTAACACTCGTTTAACGAACCTCACAGATCAGTCGGCTGGCTCTCCTTTCTCGGAGCATACATCCAACAAGAGTTGACATCGTCAAGCTACTCTCACTAAAAGATAAGAGAACAATGCTTACGCTCATATTGTACGGATTCTGTAATCTATTAATGTACGTGTGCCAATTTTGTGTGAAGAAAACAGCTTGTACAACTACTCCTATTGGTTATATACTCCAAGGCTGCAGCTTACTATCATAAACATTAAACCAATCAAAGTATAGGCTTTTACTTTAGCCGAGTATCTGTGATCATAGTTTTAATTAAAATAAGATAACAAACCAATGTATAGATTCATATTGAATTAGTAATAATCAGACGTAGATAAATGTTCTAACATTTACTTAATCAATATTACGAATTCTGGAGTTATTTCAACAATATTAACCAAATATCTTTTTGATGGTCTCTATAAAACCAATTACAAGTTTCAATTTTATCACAAATTACGCTTTTTAATTAAATTTCACTATTAACAGTTTGCTAAGAATAAAGAAAGAAGAAAATGTCATATTGTCTTCTCATGCCATTTTGAGTGTTCTCAAAATGGCATGAGAGACTTTTTTGCCTAGATGTTTCTAGGCAAAAAAGTATCCATCCAGGAATAAATTATAATTATCATTGGTTGGTGAAGGTGTCTAATAACAACCGTATTGAAAAATACAACACATAGTGAACATGTTGTCAACTTGCCTCAAATAAAAGTAACCAGTACTTTATCAGCTGCAACGAAGGTACTCATTACTTCATAATTATCAGATGGAGATCGTCCCCGTGTAAAGACAGCCAGACAAACATTAGTCGATATAGTGGCCCCGCTAAAGTCATTACCCTTGAACACCACTAAGAATGCTCTGCGTTAAACTAATTATACTGCAAACTTACATTTATTTTATAGCTCACAACCCAGTAATAAGGTTGACATTTGAATGGACTAGCGGAATAAATTTGTGGAACCGCTGTCTGATTTACGCGATACATTAGCGAGAACGTCCGAGCGCTATATTCACATCGATTTATGGTCGACTGAAAAATTATGCATCGAGTTTATATTGCGGCACAACGAGACGGGGACGGCGCGTGGACGACACGAGTTAGATATATTCTCGACTGTTGTTAATCGCAACTACACAGGTTTAATTCAATAGTTTTGGTTAATAAGCCTCCACTACATGGCCTCCTTCACAAGAAGCCAATAGACGAACTGCTTGATCAATACTTATATGCCTAATGTTGTATTTTTTGTCTTGTAATTCTTATTTAAAGACTACCAGGTAAAATTAAATTATATACTTAAAACTGATTAGATTCTGTTACATAGGGTGTCGTCGTTTTACACTTAAACACGCGTTCAGAACTCATACATCATAATTTCAAAGTCAGTTGGTATTCTTAGTGTAAATAATACTTAACTCTTTTATTAGGGTTCCGTACCCAAAGGGTAAAAACGGGACCCTATTACTGAGACTTCGCTGTCCGTCCGTCCGTCCGTCCGTCCGTCTGTCACCAGGCTGTATCTCAAGAACGGTGATAGCTAGAGAGTTGAAATTTTCACAGATGATGTATTTCTATTGCCGCTATAACAACAAATACTAAAAATAAAATAAAATTAATATTTAAGGGGGGCTCCCATACAACAAACATGATTTTTAGGGTTCCGTACCCAGTATCTCAAGAACGGTGATATCTAGACAGTTGAAATTTTCACAGATGATGTATTTCTATTGCCGCTATAACAACAAATACTAAAAATAAAATAAAATAAATATTTAAGGGGGGCTCCCATACAACAAACATGATTTTTTTACCGTTTCTTGCTCGATACTAATAACGTTGCCTTATGTTGCATAGATAATGGTACGGAACCCTTCGTGCGCGAGTCCGACTCGCACTTGACCAATTTTTTTGTGTTCCGCTAATTGTGCCGGTGTGTATATAAGATTATAAAGCTGAAGAGTTTGTTTGTTTGTTTGTTTGTTTGAACCCGCTAATCTCAGGAACTACTGGTTCGAAATGAAAAATTGCTTTTTTGTTTTAGATAGTCCATTTATCGAGGAAGGCTAGAGGCATCATGTTCAACATCCGTCACCACATGTTTTGTATTCGCTGGTAAAGAAATATACAGTTTTAAAATTTGTGTAGTTGAAAACTTAGGAAAGGGACGACTATGAGAAATTTAAACAAATGAAACATTATATTAGAAAAGTTATTTGCAAAAGTATAGAACAACTTAAGTACACATACATGTTACTAAAACTTAGTTGATCTTTTATATGTTTAGCTCAAAGTTTGTGGATAACATCAACTTTTATATAAGAACTTATATGTTGATGTTAATATCTCCTACTACTTGTTTATATCTTAGTAAAATTTGTTGCATAATTATCAATTTTGATAATATATTCAGTAATACAAAATGATCGCTCAATACGACATAGTTAAAAAGTTTTCGTTTCATTGTTGGGCACGGGGCTCCTCACTTTGGGAGGGTTTTTGGTCTACTATGCGCTAACCAGGCGTGTGGGCACAGGGTTTATTTTTGAGTTTTCCGTCTCTCACAGTAGACGTTAACTGCTTATATTGTCCCTTAGTTGGCTCTTACAGCACCCTGGGAAAGAAATGGGGTGGTACACTTGTATACTTAATCCGTCACCACACGGACCTGACAAGCAGACCACAATCATTATACATTAATAAATAATGGTGACAGTTGGGGATGGAAGGTCCTCGAGTGGCGACCACGAATCGGACGACGCAGCGTGGGGCGGCCCCCAACAAGGTGGACTGACGTTATCGTCAAATATGCTGGGGGCCGCTGGATGCAGTTAGCGCAGGACCGCGCGTTGTGGCGTTCTATGGGGGAGGCCTATGTCCAGCAGTGGACTGAGAAAGGTTGATGGATGGATGGATGAAGTAATGGTACCAATTCTAAGTGCACAACTAAACTTAACTAAAAAATAAAATATGTTTAGTTCAGAAACTAAAAAACACGCTAGAAAATCATAAATATTTTTTTATATTATTTATATTTTTTTTATATAAGAAAATCACTTTCAAAGATTCCGTTACATAGATTACTACATACATACCGAACTTATAAAAAGCGTGTTATAATGGAAAACAGCTATGGCGTATTTTGATTAATTGGCTATTTCGTTGTGCAAATTATAATCTTTAGTCTATAATATACAGATTTTCTAGTAAAAAAGTTCAGTTAACATTACCGAATTGTGTTATAGACGCTATCAATTTTATTACACGCTTTATATTAGCTTCACTTGTATGTTTGTTTGTATATTTGTATGTTTGTAACCGACTCCTTTGGACGCTATTTTGACCCACTTTAAACGGTCAGATTCTATTCAAATTTTGCACACCTGTCAAAGACCGATGACAATGCAATAATTCGATTAAATAAAGCGTGTTTTTTAGTTTTTTTTAAACTATTATTATTTTTAGTTAAGTTTAGTTGTGCACGTAGAATCGGTACCAATATTAATTAATTTAAGAATTTAGAAATTTTTAAGCTATTGCATAGCTTCTATCGCGGGTCTTGAGCGTGGAGACTAAATGCACAAAATTCGAAATTTAAATTCCGTAACAAAGATAGCGTAACTAAAAAATACTACACACGGCGCTACTGCCATACCATAAACAATGGACAGATGTAAGCATCAGTAAATAAGGATTATTAATATTATTTCAGTTTATGGTATTTAGATTCTTGCATAAATAAAATAAATAAATAATTATAATTGCATAAGTTGATAAAAAATACTATGCAATAGCTTTACCACGGCAGTCCCCGAGTGACACACGTCTTTTTTTATTTATTTATTTACGTTTTATAAAATTATTACAACAACAATACAGAACAAAACAAAAAAAAGGGAAAAGAAAAAGTGGTTAAAATTAAGCATCAAAAAATTCGTCCGCATCGCAGTCATTGGGTAACGTGCCCAAAAAACTGGCCGCATTAATTTAATAAAAATATTATTTTAATGTTACATTACTATGCCGTTCAAATGAGAATAGGATTGACCCAGCGCCATGTTGTGACGTCACAGATGTCAATTCGAACAATTTTGATAGGGACAGCAAAACAAGATATTTTTTAATATAATCACTTAATCGTCATCGTTTACTCATTTTCGTCAGTTAGCGAGAATAAAACGGTTAAAGACAATGATAAATACAAAAAAATCACTTACAAACAAAAACTGCGACAAAATTTAATTTATGTAACGGGAAACAACGACAATTTGCTAACAGTATTAAAAATAAAAGATAAGCATGCTTCATATCGCGACAATGCACACTAACAACGATAAAATGGCGATTAGTAGTTAAACATAAAATAATTTTTTTCAACGACGTAATAATGAAATAAAATAGTTATTATTTTTAATAATATGATAATTAATTATCACTAAATAATTTTAGAAGTTTTAAACTTAGAATAAGTAACTGAGATTAGACAAAACATAAAAAATACTTAATAAATTGGGAAATAAAGTTCCGTTGCTAACAGTACTTTTCAAATTACTTTTGACAGGAAAATAAAAACAAAAACAAAAAGATTTTTATCTATAAACGATGTAAATTAAAAATTTTTACGAGCTAATAAATAGATAGGAAACCGGCCCCCGAATATGAAATATGTAGTTTATTGTTGTGTTCTATAATGTTATTACAGTTCAATATGGAGGCATAACGGTATCTTTCTCGTTGAATATGGGAAAAGGACCTGATATATCTGCTACCTCCTTCTAAAGCTTCACTAAACACTACCTAGGTCTAGAGATACATAGGTACGTTATCATGATAAACCATTACGACATAACTTGGATTATATTTGAAGCAGAGCGTTCGCTTTTAGAGAAGGCGTAGGAGGCGACATGTATAGTTAGGTATAAGAAATAAGCACAGTTATACTGAAACTGCTGTCAATTGTTTTAATGTGATATTAAAATATAATTTCCATGCAAAAGATTTTGTATTAATTTCTCAGTAGATACGCACAATATGTACAGACAAAAACATCTTTCTAGTCATAACATAAGTTTTTCCTTAGTACCGGTCAGTTAGGTATGATATACAAGTTACTCATATAACTGCGTACGATAGTATCATCGCTTTATATAACTCAGTGTATACAAAACCACAATCACGTAGGCCACTTGATATTTACCTAAATTGATAATAATATATTTTGAATCCGTTGCGAGGTTACCACAATAAAATACCATATCGGACTTACCGCAGCATGAGCCGATTACTTTTCATGTACAATACATTAATTATAATTGAATGCACCATACAATCACATGAACTTATTCCAACGAATAAGCACACAATATCATATTAATCGGTAATATTTGCTATATTTCGTTTTCACATTTATAAATTAGTAAGGATACCGAGAAACGATGAACGATGAAACGCTCTTTAGTAAAACTTTTTATTTACGCGACGCGACTTTATACGCGTGTAAAATATGTATAATATAAAAAAAATATAATATAAAATTAAAAATTTTTTTCTCATAGTTATATATTATTTCAAGAAGCAGTCCTGCACTTGATCGCGATTCTAAGGTTGTATGTTTGTATGTTTCGATCGAATCGCGGTCACGGTTAAACTGAAGAGTGACAGCAACAGGGTGTCCTTCGAGAGTAGGTTTTGGTAACTACCCACAATACATTTTTTTTTTTTTATTTATTTATAACTTATTAAATATTCACAACAAATTTGTGCACGATAACAACTGCATTAGTTAAATAAAACTGTGTCGCAGCTATTAACGCCCACCTTCGAACAGGCGACAATAATGTAAAATAATAAGTAACTAATTTTACAAAACTTAAAAGAGATCAACAATAATTATAACAATTGAGAAGATTTGTGTATGCATGCAATAGGACACATAGTGATGGTAAATGTGTGTGTGTATGTGTGTGTGTGTAAGTGTGAATGAATAATTTGACTAGGTTTTAATGAGCGACTCCACTTCGTCATAGCTGAGATTTTGAAGCCATTTCTCAAGAACCCTTTTACATTTTCGAGGCGGCAACGAATGAAATTCAATACTCTTATCGATTTTATTATAAAGAATTGGGCTCAAAAATTGGAATTGTTGGCGGACAAGTTTTAGTTTGGCAGGTTTTACTTCACATACTCTATCGAATCTACGTTTTTGTGCAATTTTCTGGGGGCTTGACTTATATTATGATCTTCATTATGTTCAGATACTCACGACATCTGTCCTACTATACGTCTATGTTACACAGCTAGGTCACAATATCAGTGCATTTGCTTGATAACAGATTTTAAGTTGTTTATAGCCGATATACTCATAATGGTTGATGGTTTTGATTAGGTTTCTTATTTATGTATCTCCTCGAATAATTCTAGATGGCGAACGCATCCTAAGCTTCCAAAAAGTTGTTTTTGTAACCAGCTTTTTGTATTCCATTCCAATGTCAGGTAATAGGTACATATCAGTGTGTCTACTTGGTGGTTGAATGTAACAACAGTATATTGATAGTGTATACTTTGCATTTTTCCTGTTTACCAATACCTTACAACTGATATGAAGCGAATATCGCTTATTTAGTTTCCCAACAGGTAAACGTGATTCCGTGATTCTTTGACTTCTTGAAAACAAATAGCTATGACATTACCTACTTGCGTTTGTTGATAAATAAAAGAAGATCTGAGAATATGTCCACATTTATCTATTTTCTGTATTTGTGGCTTTAGTATTACAGTCTCAATAAGTGTAAGGTGTGTTGTGTTATGAAATGTTTGTGTGTGTGTTATGGCGCCGATAATGCACGATCGTTTTAGAGATGAGCAGATACAGTATCTGGGTAGTATCTGGCGTGGTGGCGGCGCCCGCGGCTCCGACCTAGGCCAACGCGCGCCCGATATAGAAGCACTTGAGCGTCTGCAGCGCGGCCGCTATCACTCGATTATCAATCAATGTTCATTACTCCACTATTAGCCGCCGCCACGCACCTCTATTATACAACATCTGGATACTATATCGGTGCAAGCGCTTCTTTCATCTAAATCTACTCATTTATATCGTAATGCGTTATTGTTTTGATCTCTAGACAAGCCACTGGCACTGGCTAGTTGGTGGTATACATTAAAAGTTAATTTTATACAACCTTGAGAAGTATATCATATTAGGTTAATAATATCTTGTAATAAGTTGCGCTAACACGTACATAACATCAAATTTGGACATACATTTTTGCATAATATATTGTGAGTGCTCGTGCAGTACGTACTCTCGTACGCTCGTACGTGCTCTCTCAATGCATAAAGAATACATAACAATAATCCGAAAATCGGTAAAAATATATATTAGTAAATGTATAGGTATGACTGTATCTGCGACTATAATATACTTATTTGAGAGAATGAAAGTCTCACATCCGTACCCTAGAACCATATTATTTCAGTGCATCCTAGATGTATATTATTATATTGATAATATTACAAATTGCATGTATTCATACTTAGTTAGTTAGTTAGTTAGTTCATACTTCGAACTTAATAGTTTCCAAATTCAGTCGTACTAAAGACACCCGAAAGCTTAAGTATAATCCGCCCCTAGTAAGTATATTCAGTAGGTAGAATACCCTATTATGTAAAAACACGTGCATTATCTATTAAACTTACTGTAATAGATTATCTTACAAGTCTAATAGTAATTAACTAAACATTAACTAGAGCCATGGAGATATTTATTTAGGATTATTTTTTTTCTGTTAAACAGAAACTAATAAACTACATAATTGTAATGAAAAATCATCTACGACGCACGGAATTTTAAAAGATTTCTAAGCGCAGGGCCCCTGAACATACGCAGCCCGTAGCATTTATAGCTCTTGGTTTATATCGATTTAAACTTAATTTAAATAGGAAAATACATGAAGAAAATACATTTATTTACGAAAATACATTCACTTTGTAAAAGTTAAAGTAACCAAAATGAGGCCAAGAACATAACAATAAAATAATTTATAATATAATATTGATCGTTTAAGGTTCATGAACCGGACGACCTCCGTCGCACTTCGTCATAATACTGCGAATAGGTTTACTTTAATTCGATTAGAATGAAATTTACAGAACACAAATTGTGCAACTTTGATTAAATAAAAATATATTGTAACACATATTTTAGGTTCTAGTCTGAATAAGAATTGAACTATCCTACTAGTTGACAAAGTAAGGGACTACACCACGAGGCCTGTTCTATGATAGTACCGCTATACTTCAAAGACACGTTAATTACGAATGTCCACTATAATTAATTGAAAACCTGTCCAACTATAAAGTTTATGAAGTATCTCTGTACTGGTATGTCAATTATGTGAAACCTGTGTGTGATTCTTACGTATCAAGTGCGTTTTATTTACACTTGTTATATAAAAATAGAACATTTGTCAGTGTTATAAAGAAAAGGAACATGGCTCTTAAAATTTAACATCTTTCATATCCGGTAGATTTAAATATTGTGAAAACCCGTAGACATAGCGTTAAACCAGAGCAGTATCAAGTTACCTGAGAACGTTAACATTTTTAATATTTGAAGTTGTAGCTTGATTGAGGTGTGGGCTACACGCTAACGATGGACAAATCATTTCATATTTTATTTTATTACAAAAAAGTTAAAGTGTATTTGTGTGAGCTGTTATGACAATTATAAAATCACCGCCCAAATAACTGCTCAGTGTTGACCGAGTGACCGAGTGGTTGCGCTTCGTTGTCATGTAACGAACGTGCCGGCTGGTCACGTGTTCGCGGGTTCGATTTCCGCACGGTGCAATTGCACGGTGTAATTTTTCGTGTGTTATTTGAATTTGTCACATAAATTTTTGTACTGCACCTGGGTGTTTATATTATATATATCCGAATTCTGACAAGCAAATAAACTTAGCTTGAGGCCAGAAGACGTTGTGTGAAATGTCCATAAAAAGTGTTCCACTTTGCAACGTAACTATTGTAAATTGTATATATGTAATTCAAGAATTATACAGCAAAATATCGTGACAATGGCATCAGTAGTTAATAAAACTCTAGCCTGAAGACGATTAAGGGCCTACATCAATATTATCGTATATCATCGCCGACACGTACATATTAACACAGCCAGTAGGCACAGAAAATGAAGAATTAGGGATACTTTTCCTATTTACTCAAAATCTACTAAATATATTTTAATTCTGATCCACGTGTTTCTATACATAATAGTTACCTATGTTTTTAAAGTTATTTCATTAGTTAATACGCGATAATAGACCGACAAATGAAAAAAATAAAAAAATTGAGAGGTTGTTTCGCCAAGATTTTCAATCGAGAAAACTTTTTTCAATCGCGTTTCTGAGTTCATGCGATCCTAGATCATATATTGAAAAAACATATACTTAAAAATTAGAGCTCTAGCCATTCAATCTAAAGAAACAATGAAAACTTCGTACATAGAAAAATGCACGAAGCTATTTTGGTATCCTCTTAAGACGGGACGATACCAAATTTATGCTCCATACAAAAGTATGGGTATCGTACATCCGTTTTTTCTTTGCGAAAGTTAAACCGATTTTAATAGATTTTATAGATAAAGAGTATATCTATGCTTCTAACACTTTCTTTTTTCAAAACATAATAACTAAAAGAAATATGACGATCCGAAAAACCCACTTTTTTTCGGTTTTCTCTAGATAAAGTTGCAGCGTCTATCACACAAGTTTGGTAAAGTTTTACCACAAAAGAAAGTGATAGAAGAATATATCTATAATATAACGCAAAAACTATTAAAATCGGATTAACTTTCGCGAAAAGAAAACGGAAGTACAAAACGTCTTTTTTCAAAGAATTTGTAGGTAAAATCCGCTTCATCTATATTTGCCCCTTTCAGCGCGGCGCTCGGAAATAGGGATAGCAATACCTAAGGCAAATACCTAAATGAGGAGTACAGTACCCTCTTAAGCGTCTAAAGAGAGAGAGAGAGCCACAGGTATAAATACCTCATCTGTACATTTTTGATCATAATATTTAATAAAAACACACACTCCTTTAAATTGACACTCTTTAACAAGAATGTAGTTTTCAATAAAGTTAGTTGATAACTGAAGTACTTAATATTAATTTCTTTTATTTTATATTATCTATTTTTCTATCTAATAAATTCTTAAAACAGTCAAGTTCCGAGCATTCACAGTCGTCGTGCATGTGTGACCAGATGTATGCATAAAAAAATAACCAAAAAGATCATATCAGAGAGCGCTTTATAGTCTTGCTTCTAAAGCTATTACAGTATACCTACCTACTACCTGTGTACACTTATAACCAAGTCATAATCTTTAAGTATTGCCTCTGCACGATGTCACCGTTAGACACAACCACTTCCCATATAAGTATATACAATGCAATAAATAATAATAATTCAGAACAACCAGAGCTACAATGAAATCAAACTGACAAGATAACTGTAACATATGAGAGAGTTATGATGTACAACAAATTACTTGAATATGTAAAATACATTTAACTTAACCATTTATATTAAAAAAATACTGAGAAATTGTTTGTTGTTAACCGAGTAACACAATAAATTAACACACATGTGTATGTGTACATAAATTTACTTCTTTATCTACTTTTTGTTGAGCATCATAATATATAAATGTATGGTTTTATTATTATAAACTTGCGCTATTTTATAGCAATAGTTAAAAGAAACTCAAGTTATTATTTTTAATATTTTTTAACTGAAATATTATGTATAAATGAAGTCAACCGCTATGATCACACGCTGTTTTCTTTACAAATCGCTTGTGACGAAGTTTGTGTGAATATTTTCTATAATAAAACATAGTGTCATACTACAAATTGCTATTTTTAAAAACTGCTCCGGCTCACATGGATACAAGTTTGCCAAGTTTCTCTCTCTTTTCTTGCTTTGTAAGATTGGTTACAGCTGTTATTGAAGATAATGATATACAAAATTTGAAAGGCTTAGCTTGTTGACATCTATAGATATTTGTTTAAGTATGATTACTTATTCTTACAAAGCAATAATGATAATTTCCTCTTTAACTCCATAAATTTTTATAAAATCAATTATATTGGTACCAATTCTACGGGCACAACTAAACTCAACTAAAAATGAAAACAATTATTGCTGTATTTTGATTATTTGGCTATTTTGTTGTGCACATTTATATTAATTAAAATTTTTAGTCTATAATAAACAGTATTATAACAAGAAAGTTCAGATAACATTGCCGAATTGTGTTATCGACATTATCAAAATGCATTTTTAGTTATGTTTAGTTTAAATAAAACTACTTTTTACGGATTTAGACGCGTATATTTGTTTTAAATTTTGGCCCGACGTTTCTCACCCGTGACCATGGTGACTGCAAAGTCTTCGAAACGTCGGGCCAAAATTTAAAACAAATATACGCGTCTAAATCCGTAAAAAGTAGTTTTATTTAAACAGATGAGTCGCGCAAGTGTTAGAAAATATTATGTTTAGTTTAGTTGTGCGCGTAGAATTGGTACCATTGTATAATTGTGATTTTAGTTATTAAATTGATTATATCAACATTATTTTTTATGGTGTTATACTGTTATTAATTCCAGAATGTGAGGTCGCGTGCTCTGAGTACTTACCTTAGTAAGGTAAAGTGCTTAACTCACACACCGTCTCCGACGATGTGTAAAGTTGTTCTTTGTAGTAGCAAAACAGTTTTTATGTAAATATATTGATTGAAAAAGCGATTAATTAATATTTTACAATTGTTATTGTTATCGTAATGTTAATATCGTAGAAGGTATGCTTTAAAAATAATTTTAATTTCCTAAAGTGTATGAAATACAAAAAGTTTTTATTTTTGACAAATATCGAAGTATTACTTTCGAATTACATATTTAATTAAAAATTGCCTAAGATTTTTTACAACTTCAATAAGATCACCACCACATAGACGCAACAAGCGAATCTCTCTCCCTCTCTCTATTAACGATCCCCTGTTGGGCACTGGCTTCCTCCATTTTGGAAATGATTATGCTCCACTGTACCGCGCTAACCGGGCGTGTTGACATACAGTTTAGTTTATAGTTTCCCTTCTCTCACAGAGGATGTTATCTGTGTGTAATATTCCTTAGCTAGCTTTTACATCACCATATGTTAGAAAAGCAGTATTGACATTTGTATTTTTAATCCGTCACCACATGGACAGAATACATAGATTTAATAGTCCACTTAAATGTTAGTAAATAATTTATGGTAGAGTCACATGTCACATTTACTGTGTCCATATGAGTGTTACCCTTTCGCTTTATTGCAGCAGTATACAGAGCACAAACAAGTGCATAAAAACAGTATACAGTTATAGCAATATATCATTGGACACTTGAAACTGTCGCGCGGCATTCAAATGCATTTTGTCGTGCAGTTCCCACGTCGCGTCTACATGTGGCCTCAAGTGTTAACCACACCTGCAAATCTACGCACACAGACACACACACTAATACATTAACATATATTTCGCTCATCGCCTGTACTAAATATACTCACTTAAGATTTAAAAAAAATACTTTTAGAAGATTTTGTGTAAAAAATTGTCACATGTGCAAATAAGTTGTAACCACTTGGTGGTTTTGTAAAAGTCGCGTTAACTTCACACGTAGCCATGTTCTATGTGAGGAGAGACTGCTGACGCCACATCATGGTATTCAAGTTATGGTAATTAAATGACTTATGTTGTTAGATATGATGTTTAACTATGATCTTAATAAAAGTAACACCATAACTAATGACACCACACACGATGTTAAGATTATTAAATCATAAGTTGAAGTGTTTATGTAAGAACAAGCTCAATCTTTTTAGTCTATCTCTCTCTCACTCTTTACAGCCCATTAACGTCCCACTGTTGGGCACCGGCCTCCTCCACTTCAGGAGGCATTACAGTCTACAATGCGTGCTGAGGATGAGTGCCAACGGGCCCGCTGAAACCGCCCCGCTAGCGTGGCAGTTGAGAAAATAGGTTGCAACGGCCCCGCTGAAGACCGGCCCGTTGTTCAGCGGGGCGGATGGGATAGATCAAGTCCCTACGGCCCCGCTGCGTTTCTAGCTTGACTGTATTCTGACTAGTCGCACAGGGTTTATTAACGAGTTTTCCGTTTCTCACAAAGGATGTATTTTTGTAAAATCATTTAGCTTAATGATATTGGACAGGTTCCCTGGAAATGGGATCATGACACTTGTATTCTTAATCCGTCACTACACGGACCGGATTTTTAGTTTACTACGAGTACCTATAAATACATTATTGCAGCTGCGTAACTTCTAACTATGCCGCAAATGAATACAACACTTATATTGCCTCGTATAATGACGAGCCTCTTGGTCTAGTGGTTCATATAACCGACTGCCGATCAAGAGAGCGCGGGTTCGATTCCCGCTCGGGACAATCATTTGTGTGATTTTTCTAATTGTCATACAAATGTTTCTACTGCGTCTGGGTGTTTCTATGTATTATAAGTATGTATTTACAAAAGAAAAGTAGTATATGTATTCTATCCGTATTCTGGTACCCATAACACAAGCATATAAGCTTAGCTTGGGACCAGAGGACGTTGTGTGAAATGTCCGTGAATATTTATTATTTATTATTTCCAGTGTGTTCGTGTAGCACAATAATATTAACAGTTATGTTGTTTGTACAAACGTACATTATAATCGTTTAGTAACATATTAATTAACAATATTTAATTACTTTAAAGGTGAATGATAACTCTTTGAAATAACCTTTTAATGTCGAATCAAAGTCGCGTGAACCTGCCCACACAAGTGTAAGTCCACTCAAATGTACTGCGTTATTGAGGTAAATGAACTAACTCGCTACTTCTGTTAGTAAAAACGTTATAATCAATATAATCTCTTTAGATATTAATAATTTTTAAACAATATTATTACGTTAACATCTATCAGTTTTGTAGTTTTTTGAAATGTAGACGTGCTCTTAAATAATCAAACGACTTTCAAATGCTTGTTGGACTTGAGGCTTTTACTAACAAATAAAGTACTCTCAGAGTGCATTAATTTGTTGAGAAGTATTTTCCGTAGAGGGTGTACGCGGCAGTTACGTCGCTACGACGTAGAAGAAGACGTTCTTAACACAAAGAGTTTCTTGAAATATATTGTTTTAGTCCAAGCATAAAAAATAGCCAATATTTTCAAATGTAAAGTTAGTCTTAGAATACAATATTGAGCTTAAATCTAAACAATATTTTTAATAAATGAGTTTAAAAAAAAGTTTAACCGACTTCATGTGCCATTGAAATTTGAGTTCAGTTCAGTTTTTCTCGATTTCTCTGGAGATAACCATCGGATCCTGACCTGGTACCAATGGAACCACATGGGAACCGCCAGCTTTCAAATAAAAGAAAAGATCATTAAATTCTCTTCGCCCAGTTAAAAGTTATGAGGTAACAAACAAACAAAAAAACATACAGATGAATTGTGAACCTCCTCCTTTTTAGATGTCGGTTAAAAACCTTGTGTTTGTTTCGGGGTTTCGCTTCCTAGGAGTAATTTGCGTAAAATATTCCTGAGCTGAGTTATTGGAATAAAGGAAAGTGGTAGTAATGATGAGTAGGCTTTATTTATCACGGCACGAAATTCTATTAGAAGTAATTGCAATTGAGCATTGCATATTGAAAAGTCGATAAATTACTTGTAAAAATGAATGTTCAAGTAATAAATTATAGAAGTCATTAACTGTACCGGCCTACTGGTTAATTGATTCACTGATAAGTGATGATAACTTGTTTGATAGCGGTGCTATTATTATTTTATCTGTTCTAAAATTATACGATATTTTAATGGCGATCAACTGTGTTGTGCTGCGCAACACAACTTGGTATATCAAGCCACTTTATACGTTTAATTGTGAAGTTACATATTTATGTCGTAGCAGTTATTTATAACCATATTTATATTTTCACATTAATTTAAAATGCACACTACATAAGTACAAATAACTATTCCAATATTAAAATATCGTTATTAAGGCTTCACTTACATGTGTACATTTTATAATTTATTCTAGGCACATTATTTTTAATGTTAATATTTTAGATTAGATTACAATGTTAGTGGTATGATACAGCTTATAATAAAATCTCAAAAAAAGATAAAACATCTCCTCATTTATGAAAGCTATATTATTATTATATAGACATTTCAATAAACTTAGATACTTTTACGGCATTTGTTGTGTTATTTAATACATAATATTTCTATGCCGACGTTAAATGGAAACTCATAAACCGTCGCGCGTCTGCCATCTGTAATTAAGCTGCACGTGACAGTAATATTATTCTGATAATTTATGATCATGGTCATAAATATTATATACAACTGCACATATTCCCGAGCCAGTTTTAAGGTCCCGTCTCCCAATATTCGAATCCAAATACTTGATGCAGCTGCTTAAAAAAAAGGGTGCGTTTATCCTAAACTGTTAAACTATTCATATGAATATGCTGAATCATTAGTATATCAGAGATATATTCATGTATATTACAAGTTATTTTAATGACAACTGTCAATTATATCTATTTTGTTAACTGATTTAAACAAATAAACAATGTAATTCTTTTATGTGACTGTATAGGAAGATATTGATGTCGACTGATCGGTCTGAAACAATCGTGATTACGTTAAAACGTTAGCCCATTACACGTTTTCACCATTAAGAAGTGAGACAGTACCCGGGACTACAAATAATTAGTATATCGTTATCTGTCGACTGTCTTATCTGTACATCGCTGCGAGTGATAGACACATTAATAGTTTGTGGCAAAAAATAAGGCGCGTGCGCATCGCACAACCGACAGCGACATCTGTCGGCGATGATGACATACTTGGGAGAGATCCGCATCCCTTGCTGCTTAGATTAGATAACAGGCTCTAACATATGATATACTTCTTATTTAATGTATACTTAGTACTGCATATACGAAGGTATAATTTATAGGTAACAACGTGACGTTGTAATGACGTCATTAAGTTAATTGTCGTTATCGTTGATTGCAAGTGATAGGTAAAAAGGTGTTATAAGTGAGTAAACACTATGTAGATAATATATTAATATATACATGATACTATCTAAATGTGATAACACACGATAACATTATTGTAAGTAGGTATTGCGGATAATTTTATTTTGTTAAATATTTAAGTTCGCCTATTAAGTACGTATTTTATTGTTATATTTTATTAAAAACATGGTGTAATTGAATAAATTTTTATCAAAGTATCGTTTTGGCTATTCAGTGCACAAATAAAATAAAAATATAAACTAAATACCTACTAGATATCATCGATAAGCTCGCCAAATATATCCACCAGCTAAGTTTACATGTTTGACTTTAAATATACAATGTTCTGTTTATGTAACTGACAGTAGAATATGTATATTTTTATCGAATATGGGAACTAATTTCCAAACATTAAAATGGGTCGTCTTAAAATTCGTATTGAAATATGAAACTATAACTAAAGTCAAAAACTGAAGCAGTTAATATTTAAACGGTGTTGTGTTTACTTCTCAGTCTATATCATAAGAGCTAAATATATGTATGTATCTGAACATATGTAGAGCTAGTTTGGGTGTAAAATGTTTATTTTACACCCAAACTAGCTCTACATATGTTCAAATGTCATGTAAAAATTTAGGTTATATTTAGATTTTCTATGCATGATAGTTTTATCATGCATAGAAAATCTATATATAACCTAAATTTTTTCGGAACTTTTTGGTAAATATTTTTCTCTGTGATCCAGAATGGTAACCTAAGCAACAGTAAGGTTTACATTTTAAGTTTCTAATATCTTACTTTAATTCACGACACATATACAGGTATGTCCTTATGCGAGTTTAAATCTTCAAAACTATGTACTTAAATTAATCATCGATCGATCAAATTAATCATCAATAAAATCGCTGAGTGCAGTTCGTAAACTGGTAACAATATGTGAGAGATATGCTGCTGCTCATGGTCTGTTGTACAATGTAAATAAAAGTGTGTACATGTTATTTAAGGGAAGAAATAAGTTGCCTATAGTGTTGCCTACTTTATCTCTGAATGATAAACCACTTCAACGGGTGACACAAGTCAAATATCTTGGGCATGTGGTGACTGATGACCTTCTGGATGATGCTGATATGGATAGAGAGCGCAGGGCGTTGTCGGTCCGGTGTAATATGTTAGCTCGTAGGTTTTCACGTTGTACTGATGATGTGAAAATCACGTTGTTTAAAGCCTTCTGCATGTCCTTTTACACGTGTAGCCTATGGGTGAGATATACGCGGCGGGCCTACAACGCCCTGCGCGTTCAGTACAATAATGCGTTTAGGATATTGTTGGGGCTCCCTCGTTACTGTAGTGCATCAGGTATGTTTATGTTGGCTAATACTGATGACTTTTATACTATTATGCGCAAGCGTGCTGCCTCCATGCGGTCCAGAACGCAGGTGAGCCCGAACAGTATTCTCAACGTATTATCTGTTAAATATGACAGTCCCTTCCTAGCTTATTGGCAAAGCTTACATGTACGCATATAATTCATTGTTTTTTTATTTTGATTGTTTAAATTTTATAATTGAGTTATGTGATTATTGGCAAAAACAGTAACGTACATAATATTCTATTTTATTTTTAATTTTATATGAAGTTTATTTTAACAAACTGCTGACTTTTTTATATGACCTATTCTTATTTTATTATTATTTTTATTATAATTTTGTTGGATTTTAATTTGTGATTCTGTCTGTTATGTGTTTAGTTTAAATTAAGATCATTTTTACAAAATATGTTGTGACATAGTAAGCACTGATTTTTAATTATATTATTTTATATATTACTATGGATTTAAAGTTATATGTATTTTAAATCTGAAATAAATTATTTTGATTTGATTTGATTTGATTTGAAAGGATTTTGGTGCGGTTTTTTAATGAATAGAGTGGTTGTAGTGGATGGTTTTTTTTGTACCAATTGTCAGGGTTCCATTTTTAAATTCCGCGAATACGGAGTAGGGGGCGACAGCTATTAATATTATAAACCTTTGTGTGTTAACAAATATAAGATGATGAACATGACCAATGTGTATATATTTGTTACATATATGTTGATATGTTTTCCTGTTTGTAACACAATTAGGGACGACTCGAGGTATCAACAAAAATGACTATTCAATGGATTTTCCTTAACACAATAATCAATGTTCTAATAATACTGGGAGGATATTAATTTAGTATTTTTGTTTGTTTGTTGCAGGAACTGCAGAAGATGCCAAGGAAAACTTTTGGGCTTTTCATAAGAACATAAATTGTACATTTTTGTATTAACGCCTACATGAAATAAAATGACTTGAATATATTTATATTATATCGGTGGCGATGTATATATATTTATATCTTGAGCCAATATACATTCAATGGCAGTTTGAGAAAATAGACTAAATATCTGAATTTATACAATGAAATGCTACAACAGCACATGTCATAGATATTGGTGAGTTTTCGTCGGATTGATTGTTACAAGTGATCATAACGCGCCATGCGAATGCCAAGTGTCGAGGCTGCTATATATTATATTAGACGATGTATACTGTAGCGTGTGTGCCCCACACAGGCTGTTTGATTTATCGCATAGTTAGAGAACTTCATTAATTAGATGTTACGTTCCCCGCGAGTTACTTCGCCTCTGTGAATATAACAACAAACCAGACGCCGCCATCATTATTTCACTTAATTATTTAAATGCCATTGTACCTTTGTTTCATAGTACGATAACAAGTAAGGGCATATGATTTATTTCATGCCCAATTATCGTTTAGTTACCTACCGCATTATAAGAATATTCATTTTGAGTTCACTTATCAACTAAATAATGATGTAATAAACTTAACTGTAATGTCAAATAATATGTGTTTAGTGCTCCACGTTGTTATCAGTATGCGTTTATTAATAATTCACCAACATATTATATGTTATAGATTTATGTTGATGTTTGTTTCTTAATTTACGATATTTATATAGTTACGTAGCATGTTGTTATATATATTATTTGTTTTATACAAACTGCACTAATAATGGTACAATTAAATCGTAAACATAAACACGTACGGAACTCTTAATGAGCTTGGTTCGATCACAAACATTCAAGTTTACAATTATAAGACCAAAATAAAACACGGCTACAACTAAAAGCATCGGCGTCTAAGTAAAACGAACAACAAGAAAACAGGTCCCGCCCCGCGGCCGCGCTCGGGAAATGTCTGCATGATCCGCCCGCCGGGCTCCGCCCCGACAGCGGTGAGCTTCACGATTTAATGTACATATCTCTCCGTTACAACAGGGGAACAAACAATCGCACCATCTCGCTCTAATCTCTACAAACTAATATATGTAATATATTATGTAATTTATCGTTGCAGTGTAAGGGTGACGGTGACCATAGAATGGGTACGCGGGGACTACGTACCTATATAGCTATCACAATTACGTATGTCTTGTAACTTGACTTAACGTATGTCTTTAACTAGAGTATACTTTATCATTTAAAAATATTTCACACAATATGTGTTAATTTACCGTTAGTATATATCGAAAATATCAGATTTTAAAGTTGACTACGACTTGTGGAATTCACATCAGCTTAGCAGCTGAATGTAGATAAAATTATTTTATGATTTTCCTGGCATTCAGTTTTTAGGTTTTTTTAAAATCTCCTTCATTTGGTGTACTATCCTGTTACGCGACTTTGGCGAAATTGTATGATACAAAAGCCATAAAACTAAAAGAAGAAGAAGACTTATGGAATATGTATTAACTTTTAAAATAGGAATAACGTTGTGGCCAACAAAATATTCTTTTAATATAAGTACAGTAATCTGTTGCGAGTATAGTAACTATTATTGTTGGTTATTACCTATTAGGTAGCTACCTATTACCTACTTATACGTGATTGCTGCCTATTCCACAAATATTAATAATAATCGGAGTGTTGGTGTTCTTTTGTGTTGGTATTTGTTCGCGTGTTTATTTTATGCGCCTTATAATACAATATTATATAGTTACAAAGTAACTTTTCTCCTAACTATTGTTCAATTACTTAGTTTTATACCAATTCTTATATTGTGTTGACAGGTGAATACGAGGTAAAGGTTAATGATTAGGTAAATGAAGTCACGCACACACTTGTTTAACTTCCATCTCAAGCAATGTTATATATTGTGTTCTATGTTGATAAATAAACATATTTTTCCAGTCCAGGAATTAGTACGAGTATATCTATCTGTCATATTTGAAAATGAGATTAAAAGCCATTTCGTTGTAATTTCAATGCGAAGGTTCCGTATAAGCAAAATATAAATATAGTACATTTTCGCGCTTAATTTCTTATTTATGCTGCTGTTGTCCTTAATTTGCACGTAGAATTGGTAGGTACCATCAGGGGATATAATTTTTATATAGGAACGTACAAATATAATAATTTGTCAATTAGTGTATAGAGCGAAATTGACATGATTGTCATTAGGTACATGATGATGCACCTACCATAATTATTAATATTTGGATTTAAAACTGTTATAATGCGGTCAGTAAAAGATAACGCGTATGAGTAAAATAGTAATATGATGTGTAACAGAATGGTTGAATATGCACAATGTACCCAAACAACATGGCCACCGAACATAATTATATAGTCATAGAGTCATGTAGCCACCCTATAATGATGGCACCACCGTCAGCTCGTAGCTCAGAAAGCCGATATGTTTACGTGAACTGTTTTATGCATCACGAATGAAAGATGACAACAATCCGACACTTACCGCTGTTACACATAACTTTATGCCTTTTGTGGATAACAGAAAAAGCTAAACGACTTTATTCAAAGATACGACCTACATAATGTAAATGCCAAAATTGCCAGTAACCAAACAGATAAGTGTTTATTTGTCTAAAGTAAAAGAATAGAAAAGACGAATCAAACGAGATAAAGTTCAATAGGAATTCGTGTTTTTATTGTTCCTATGGCCACCTTCCAGCACCACTGTCCGTGCCATCAAAATATTACGTTGATGTACGATATCCCACTGTATGAAAAAGTTCAGTTCATTTGGCGACTGGGAAGTGGGGCAAAGTTATCTTACAAGATTTAATTTAAAATAATACGGATTATATTTAGATTAGAACACGGATAGAGCCTTGAGACAAGTAAGAGAAGAGAGAGTAATAAGATAAAATAATAAATAAATTTCTACTGTGGTGGATAATACTCCACAAAAATGCATAATTATATTAATGCAAATTATACTAAGCTTTATGAATACTAGATCTGATAGAAAGCCTAATTGAAATTAAAGAACTTCAGTTAATGAGTATAAGTAGTACCACAGGGACATTTTTTTTTTATTTTATCAAATAAATAGCTCAAAACGGTCAAGTACGTAGCACTTATAACCGTCGTTCGTGCATGTACCTAAACCAAGATGTAAAAGTGTAACAGAATTCAAGGAAGTGTATCGTAGCTGATGGCGTCCTCCGTCTCTGCCTACCCCCATGGGATATTGGCGTGCTGGTATGATGATGATAATGATGTTACTTGGTATTTTGTACAGTAACGGCTATCTTTTACCCGAATACGAGAATATAATAACGTCAAACAACGTAAACATTGGTCTTATTTATAATGATTTATCGGAGGTTTAAAAGTTCGCTATAATTGTCAAACATTGTTATTCATAATAGTCTTTTTACGATAAAATGTTTATTATGTCTCCGATAAAGTTATTGTTTAAACCTCCGATAAGTCATTATAAATAAGACCATAAACAACTAGGGTCTTATTCATAATGACTTATCGGAAGTTTAAAAGTTCGCTAAAATCGGTTCGCGAAAATTGTCAAAACTTGTTATTCATAATATGTTCATATTCATGATAAAATCTCCGTTTAAACCTCCGATAAGTCATTATGAATAAGACCGTAAGTGAATAAGTATACATTACTTTCCTCTTATTTTAGGCTGTATCTGTGTATTTTTTAGCTACAATTTTGGGATATTCACAACATTTTAACTAAACTTGATTACTTGACAGCTACCGTTGCGGTAGGTAACAAGTAGGTATGTCTAGTAGGTATGTATATTGTGAAGAAAAACAGTAGCTCAAATCCCGCCCTGAATTTAAAAGCACGTTCATTCTAAATGTTAACCAGTGTTACTGGTAGCAGTTAATGGAGGCTGTAAAGTTGCCTGCTCATGTTATAAACTTCTTCTATGTTAATTTATTTAGAGGGAGAGAGAGGGAGGGGGTGATCACAACCCAACTCTATATGATCATTAGAGTTCGGCGCTAACCTATTAGAAGCGCTGCTTTGTGGACGATAACTACAATTTTTATTATTCATATTGATAAAAGCGAGGTCTAAGATACGAACCAGTCGAACACTCTGCGACAATCGATAGGGCTGTATTAGGATATTGATATATCGATAACTTCATCACTATTTTATCTATTATAATAACAAAAACAGATAATGAACGAATCATATTCACTTCAAAGCGTAACGGTGGCAGTTAAATTGACAAATAAATAATCAATCGGAAATAAGAGCCCTTCCACTTCTTGCTTGTAATACGCAGTAATTTGTTATCTGGCACAAGAGTTATTCTAACCATTTATAAGGGAGCAAATATCCTATATAATAATAGCAGATACCTGTTATTTTTACAAAGCCACTTATTATATGCAATTATTTTTCGCTATACAGGCCTTGTATTTAAACATGAAGACCCCAAAAGACTCCTATTGTGGCAATATCAGGGAATAAATTACATTTTACACAAATAAAAATTTCATCAAGTATATTGATAATAGTTATTCTTTTTAATTCTCGATATCGATATATTATATTTTATCGACATCAGAGGGTCTTGGTGCTAGTGAAGTGTTTGGGGACAGTTTCCCACCGCAGCGCGCAGTGGAGCGGCTCCCTTCCCCCGGGCCGCGCCTCTCCCCCGCCTCACTGGCGCCGCCGCTCTTAAGTCACGACAAGTGTGTTATTTTTTTGTATCACTCGTGACCGAGGTAATTAATTAGAGCGGTCCTCTGTGAGAGCCGCACCGCGGCATCACCACACTACCGACAGATTTGCGAGACGTTGTATACCTCGCACTCTCCATGAGGAGCAGACAAGTGAGACGAGCCAGTAGCGTGTCTATACTGCTAATGTTGCTACGCTCATCGTAATTATAGGTCATTAACACAAACCAAATATATATTATAATTAAGTGATGTGTCCTCGAACAGGATTGGATGTTCTTGTAAACCAATATAACGGCTATGTCTTATAAAACTACGTCTGCGAGTAAAATAACTATTTTAAACACAAAATTTGTTATTCATAAATATGTGAATAACAAATTTTGTGTTTAAAATAGTTATTTTACTTAATTATATTCGTATAAATCCGTAAAAATCTAGTATGATCCTGCAGCGGATCTATCACTATTAATAAAATGTTATTGTTAAATAAATATTTATTTTAAACCTAATATGACAAGAATATACTAATAATACCTCATGAGGTATCGTACTTTCCTTAATATAAAGAATATACTCAGTAAATTGCCAAATAAAATTTCTTTAGTAAGAGTTGCTGTATTGCCGTTACATTCCTGACATATATCTTAACTAATTCCCCTCATTAAGGACTACACTATAAAAAACAGAGACATTGTTGACAAACACCGAAGCTTTACTCACAAAGTTGGTTAAAAGGTTTTTTATTACTCATCGTTGTTCGCTCGAGGAATGTCATTGTCCGTTGGTCTGAGAGCTATTTGCATCAATATTGCACATGGCTGACGCCACTATTGTCTAACATTCGACTCACTGTTACATAGAGACCAACGCTGATAAACTGATAAGTGAGGTAGTCAGTCACGTGAGGCTACTGTTAACTGAACCAGCGACAATGGCCGCACCTTCTTATTAATAATTCAATATCATAACAGGCTCGCCGGTAGGCTGCGCAGCGTCGTGCATCTCATTCATTTCACGGGAGCGGAAGCGAGACAAAAAACTTTTGTGTGTTGGCTATTAATAACAGAAAAACAAGGCGATCTGAGTGGATTAACACATTAACGGACCGACCGTCGCCAGAATAAAAGCATTCCCGTCGTGTGTCGCATACAAAAAATAGTGAGAGAGCTGCCGCGGCAATTAGTTGACAAGGTGTCCACCGGGGGTACGAACTCTGGGTGGTGACTGACGACTACGGATCAAATGGTATTAGGTACTACCAGGACAATGAGATCAATTCTACGCGCACAACTAAACAAAACTTAACTAAAAAATGCATTTTGCTAGTGTCGATAACACAATCCGGCAATGTTATCTGAACTTTCTTGTTGAAAAATATGTTTCTTATAGACTCAAGATCTCAATAAATATAAATGTGCACAATTAAATAGCCTATCTCTCCTATCTATAGCTCTGAATACACCAATAGTTGTTGTCAATTTTTAGTTAAGTCAAGTTTAGTTGTGAATGTAGAGTTGGTACCATTGTCTCACTTTTGCAAACACTTGGAACTTAACCAACAAACATTATCCCTGTTTTGATCAGTAGCTACTCCCATCAAAGAAAATACTAGAACAAGGTGATGATATTATTCAGGATACTTAAAACTATTCATTTTCCTGAACATAAAGTATGTACTTATTTTTAATCTATTAGGTATACAATCGCAAATACAAAAATGTACAAATATAATATTCTCTAACACTTGCGCGACTCATTTGTTTAAATAAATCTACTTTTCCGGATTTCATCTCAGTCTCACGCGTGACCATGGTAACTGCAAAGTCTCCGAACATCGGGCTAAAATTTAAAACAAATATACGCGTCTAAATCCGTAAAAAGTAGTTTTATATAATACTAGCTTCTGCCCGCGGCTTCACACACATTAGTAGCCGAATCGTATTTGAAATCTAACCTAAAATAAAAACTGAAATTAATACTAAAGTCAATAGTTAAATTTGTATCAATCAAAATTCAATACTCATACTACATATATTATTTACTAAAATTTAAACCGTAAGAAACTATTAATTGAATAATGCAATCGACATGATATAGAATATAACTTTTTAATTAGGAAAGCGCTAACTAAAAAGAAATTCTCGGAACTAAGTACCGCACAAGGAGTTTTTATTCCAAGCTACCCCGTAAATAGCATGTGTCAGTCTAGGATTAGAGCCTTCTTGCCCAAATAAAAAAAAAACCCATAAGTTGACCATAGAAGTTGACGGATTCTATGGGTTGCTATGACAACTGAAAAATAACAAAAATGGCGATTCTATTATTTTCTACCATATTTCACAAAAGTTTTCATTTTTTGTCTCATACAGAGTTTTTAGAGAAATAATATGTAGCCTATGTTACTTCCAGGACTATAAATTATCATTTTACTAATTTTCGTGCAATTCCATGTGGTAGATTTTGCGTGAAAACGTCACAAACGAACAAACAAACTCACTTTCACTTTTATATATAAGTAAGGATATACATTAATATACAAGTTTGTCCAAATGTACACAAAGTACATAACAACAAAAGTTTAAGAAAATTTCAGAGTCCTTAGGGGGATGTATTAAAAGTCATTACTTTTAATACATCCCCCTAAGCCTTAAATTTAAGGCTCGATCGAGGAACTACGATCTCTATACTTACCGACATGAATATTACTATTAGAGAATATAAGATTATATTATAATAAAGATGTGTTACTAACGGATATCATTATAGGATGTTATCTATTTATCAGGGATGCGGCGACCTTGAAATAATAAGGTACCACATTTGTGTGAAGTACTTTCTTAATTTAAACAAGATTTAACAAAATCTTGTCAGAATTAAGATCTAATTGTTAGATAATATTTATATATTCTACTTTTATCTTATGTATTTATCTGTCTTAAGATACGTTCACAATGGCAAAAATCTGTCAAATAGAATTCACGCAGTATTTAATGGCATTATGTAATGGACTGCCGATCACGAGGTCGCGGGTTCGATTCCCGCTTGGGACAGTCATTTGTGTGATATCCATAAATGTCATACAAATGTTTGTACAGTTTGTTTTCTATGTATTATAAGTATGTATTTACAAAAGAAAAGTAGTATATGTAGTCTATCCGTATCTGGTACCCATAATACAAGCATAGAAATATAGCTTACTTTGGGACCAGAGGACGTTGTGTAAAATGTCCTGAATATTTATTTATTATTTATTTATTATTTGTGTGATGAAGATGAATGTTTTATACTTTATATTCAATGTTTTATGTTTTTACTTTTATTACATACTTTCTTCGTGACCTCATAATACTAGCAGTTGCCGTTTTTGAAACATAGCAACAAACAAGCATATTTTTTCCGTTTTTGAAACATTTTTCACTGATACTTCGTTCCTATTGGTCGCAGCGTGTTGTTATATAGCCTATAGCCTTCCTCGATAAAGGGACTATATAACATTAAAAAATATTTTTCAAATCAAACCGGTTGTTCCTGATATTAGCGCGTGCAAAGATACAAACTCCGCAGCTTTACAATACGTGTATCAGTATAGATTATAGTCTCAGATTTAATTTAAAATAATATAGAGTGAAACGTCTGAGATCTTTAATAATAGTAGTAGGTGCACTTGGAAACAGAATTTTAAATTCTTCTGCGTAAATAGAGAGTTGGAACTCTATAGTTTTTTCGCTCTAGGTCAGTACAATGTAAGTATTTTTTTCTACCAGTCCTACTAGTCTAAATATTGTACACGAAATGTGACGAAAACATACAACAAGTCAATCTGTAGTTTCAGCCAGTGCTTGTTTCTAGAACTAAATGGTATAACAGTTTTTATATGTCGTCAGATTGTAAATGAAATTAAGATGAACATTACGACTGTATACATACAAATTACTAAGTGACAGAGTCAATAAGAGTAATGCCTCGACACAAGTTGATTACAGTGAGCGAACGTGCCGCGTGCCGCGTGCCGACGGACGCGGGCGGTATGTCGCACTCATTAGGTTTAATACTATGACGTTACAACATGGATATATGTACCTTTACGGTTAATTAAATTAAATAAAACCAAAATCAATCTAGAATTGAGTTACAAATTAGAAACCAATATTGCTTTGTTGCATTCTCTACGTCTATTAATTATTTAAGGCCTACAAAGTATCAGTGAAAAATAAGAGAACATGTATATATAATAATATAATATATATAATAATATATATAATATAATAAGAGAACATATTGCAAAAAGACGTAAATAACTGTAAAAAGTTAATCAGTCATGAGTCATCAAAATTGATGATATTATTAAATTAACTTTGAGCACAATTCTAAATTTAATAATGAACGACCGCAATTGGCACCGAACATCGCTACCAGGTCGGTTTGATGGCCTCTGTGTCCGTAAAGCTTCGGAAGTTAGTTTCCCAGCGTTTTTGTCCTCGGTCCACAGCACCGAGCAATTAACCAGGAAAATTTTTGAGCCCACACTGGTTGATTCTGAGGTGCTATGCAGGGCCGAAGCCATAAACGCTTGGAAAATGGCTTGTCCAGGTACTGATCTACCGGCTAACCCACTCTCCCAAAGACGGACGGTCCTCTCTGATCGACGTCTCTCCTGACTGGCTGGTCATTATTTTGTTCAAAAAATAAGCATTGTCATCTAACGTGGCAATGCCGCCAGCCTTCTGGGCACACTTCCGGTCGACAGCGAAGGGGAACAATATTTTATTGCAAGTTTAATTTTACTTTGTTTTATACTGTAAATATTTTTTTTATATATTAGTTTTTAATTGTATATAGAACTGATTTGGGATTTTTATAAATTTTAACACTTGATTTAGAAAAAATTCTAATAAATAGTTTTTTTTTTTTAATTCTCTTCTATCTGCAATCAGCCAGTAGCTATAATCAGATATGGTTATTAATATTAATAAATAAATAGAAATCTGAATAAATCAAAATCTATTGTTTTTGTGTCGTCTCTATATTTCTATAATAATATCAATAACACAAAATACTTTCACAAACAAATATGTGTTAATATCACAACACACTTCATAATATGTATAAACAAATTATCTCCGTCAACATCCTCGCTCTAATCCCTCTATTGTTGTAATTTGTCAATTTTTTGTTGCGTCCTCACTCCGCGCCGGTTTGCATTTCACATTTTTTTGTTCACAAATAGAGATGAGACGATAATAAATAGTTTGGGTTTCTTTTTTTAATGTTTGTTTTTGAAATTGGCAATATAGTCATCGACGTCTATGGTAGTGTTTCATAATAAGGGGTTACATTTCTTTTACGTTTTTGAACATAAACATTTAAATAACTCTTAAAATTTGATTTTAAGGCGCGTGCTAAAGAGGATTTATACAAACTGTTGTATAAGTTTAATGTCTCTCAAAACCAATATTTATATAAGTACATTTAATTAAATAAAACATTGACAAAATAAGTATATTGTGACAAGTATCACTGTTTATATACATAATTATTGTTGGTACGTCCGTCACCAGCGAACATTTTGATGTTAGACAGTCAACTCTACCTACATGTTAAATGGCTCTATATTTACAATTTAGGCCTTAAAGTGCGATGTTACTTGAACCTTGGCAGAGGTTCCATGCTTCAATTTTTTTCAGGGACGTGATCTTTATATGTCTGTATTTTTGTTGTAAGTTCCAATATATTATTTCAAATATTCAATTAGGTTACAGTACATTGCCATTAAGATTAAGGAAATTACTTTCAAGATTCACTTGAATTTATTTAATATTAGTTTATAATATTGTGATGTTTTCCCATAACTGTTTACATCGATTGTCCTATTCCTTGGAATTGTGATTAGTAATGACGTGCACACACTTCAACTTAACTATTTCATGAGGAAAACTGTACACCTGTTATTTATTATCATTTTAACTGTCTGTTTGGGTTATTATTATGAACAAATACACTATTATGTACATTAAGTTAAGTTTAAGACTGTTTGTAAAAATATGGCATAAAATATTCAGTAACGAATGTAGAACTATTCTTAAAATCTTATGAATAAAATGTGCAACTCTGCTTAACTCACACAAATACTGTTTCTTTTATATAACTCAACTATAATAACAAAAGTGTTTGGTATTTGTGGACACTAAACGTTTTTCCTTAAGACGATACCAAAATAGCTTCGTGCATTTTTCTATGTACGAAGTTTTCATTGTTTCTTTAGATTGAATGGCTAGAGCTCTAATTTTTAAGCATATGTTTTTTCAATATATGATCTAGGATCGCATCAACTCAGAAACGCGATTGAAAAAAGTTTTCTCGATAGAAAATCTTGGCGAAACAACCTCTCAAATTTTTTATTTTTTTCATTTGTCGGTCTATTATCGCGTATTAACTAATGAAATAACTTTAAAAACATAAGTAACTATTATAAATAGAAACACGTAAATCAGAATTAAAATATATTTAGTAGATTTTGAGTAAATAGGAAAAGTATCCCTAATTCTTCATTTTCTGTGCCTACTGGCTGTGTTAATATGTACGTGTCGGCGATGATATACGATAATATTGATGTAGGCCCTTAATAATTTAATGATTCGTCATTTTGATTTTTATAAATATAAGACATTAGAACTATCACAACATTTAAAATTAGTAGAGATCATAGTTACAATATTTACACAGATTTTACAGCGTACGAAAACTTTATTTAAAAAGTATTATCAAGGTCCATACGCATAATGATAAATTTTAGCTTACTAAGCAAAAACAAGCCATTTTCTACAAATATTTTACCATGAATTTAAAAATGATTCTGTATTTATTCATGAAATTGAATTCCAAAGCATGTGTAAGTGTCAATCAATGTTCTGCAATGCTATCACCGCTACTTGTTCTAAACAACAACAGGAGGAGGAGGAACTGAGTTTGGCGATTCGCTGTATGTTGGTAACAATGTTGGTACGTCTTTTTCTACTCAACTTTGAAATATTATTTAGGTTTAAAGTTTATCCGAACATTTTGAAAATGTTCTTGTACTTGGTAAAATATAAAGGCGCTAAAGGCTATTGTTTCTTTTAATTTTTCTAGAAAATTTATTCCATTTTGACATTTGATCTCTACTAGATCCAGATGTAGCTCTTGTTGACGATCCCACATTAAACAGTTATTATCTGACGATGTATAAAATTTCATTTTTCATTCGACAAATCACTAATTTGTGAATCATTTTATATACTTGATTAAGTTTAATTGTACATAAAGTTTTATAGTAAACTAAATAAAGCAATTAAACTTTGTTCCAAATAGATACCTGTGTGCGTACTGTTTAATTTCACGTATGAACTTTATATTAATAGTGCAATAATTTCTTAATTTCGCAACAAATTAATGTAACTGCTGGTATATAGTAAACGCGACGTTTCACTAAGTTACTATTTCATTGATCGTTCTCTAAGAAAATTCCTGACCTGGATATCTGTATATCTATCTATATCTATCGTCTCTGAGATGTAAATATATACATTCCAATGTATTAGTTTCCCACAAGTGACTATAAATTCTAATAATATTATACGATACATTAAAGGAATTACTTCGTATGAAGCTGTGAAGTAGTGAGATAGCTACGCGAGCCACTTTATATGTGACCGGGGCCCGGCTAGTGCCAAGTTTTGTAAAAAAAACTGAGTGGTGTCGTCGTAGTCCCAGATATGGGCGCCTAATGTTGGTCAAGGTGCAGCCGGGCCACATTAATGTCCACCATTAATAAGACGACGGCACTCCTCGCCGTGTGCGCCTCTGTGATTTGATTAACTTTGGAAATTTATCGTCGGGTTTAATTGCGCCGGCGGCGGAAGTACCACCGCGGCTCCCCCCCCCCCCCACACTCTAACACGGAAAGGCTTTTGAGGCGGCGCGTCACAGGCGACACGGCACCGCGCCGCAGCCTCCTCGATACCGCTCGATAACACAATAATATAATCTATGTAATTAAACTGCCCAACGATAATAACTTATACACACACCACGTAACTGGTCACTATTAATATGAACCTCACTAACATATTGACAAGATGATCAGCTCCCACGTTAATATGATACTCACTGTTTATTCTGCTTAATCTTAAATGTTAAATAATGTTTAAAATATTTAAGTTTATTATTTTACGGTCAAACGACTCCATTTTAAATAAAATGCGCTGATAGTAGAGATCAATTCCATTTTATATTTATAAAATATTCTAACATTAATAAACAATAAAAGAAGAATATTTGAAATATTCAAAGTAGGTAACGTAGCGTAGGCTCTTTTTTAAGTAGAGCTCTCATATTCAAAAGTGGGTTTTCTAAAAATTATAACTCGTAATTTCTCCTAAAAATATAAATAGAGTCATAAAACTATAAGGAAAGTTAGGCGAAGATATATGTGATAATATTATTGTGGTTTTATATTCAATATTAATATATTTAAATGAGTTAAGTTCAGTTAAGTGAAGGACACAGAAACTAATGGATGTGGTCGGGGCCGAGTGGTAGCGCCGGCGCCCTCGCCGCTCGGAGTGGTCGGGAGTGGAGCGATGCGCCCCGAGATAACGATAATGTACTTGTAGTACAAATGTGACTCAGACGACGCCGCACATCACATTATTTTTGATGTGATATTATACTGACGTATCTGCTTTTATTGTATTATTCTTTTACTGTCTAAACTTTTTATTTTTTTATTGCGCATGTCAGATTAGACTTACAGCAACTCCATAAACACATGAATTACAAATTTTGCATTGTTAACTTTAGACAATTCATATTTTATATTATCTACTAAACGCAAAATGGTTTATGTAAGATTACTGTTATGGAACTTTTCTTTCCGAACTTTTCTTTCCCAACGAGCAATGCTCCCACTGCCACTTCAGCGTGCTAACTTTTCGGGCTATGTCGGATATGCCTGTTCTTTTATGGATCTTCTCCGTATTTCAGATTTTATCCCGTATACTAAAATACCGAGCATAGCCCGCCCCGTTACACGCTGTGCAACTCTGAGTAACCTAGGTAGGTCACTTTAAAATATACTGGTTGATGTTACATTAGGCTTAAAGTTTCGGGACATATACCTAGTTGTAATATGACTAAGACAGTGTAGTTTTAGTACTTGTATGTGTGTAGATATTGTTGTATGTGTTTGTATGAAAATGCTTCGTTTGTTGACATTATTACTAATTGTTTGTCACCACGTGTTGTTCGTTATCAGTTAATGAACTGTATTTTTCTTTTTGTTGTATTTTATTTGCGTTGTTGTATTATATGTAGCTGGGACTGGTCGACTTGCTACAAGGCTATTTTATTATTAATTTAGTTTTAGTTAGTCTTGATTGTAGGTACTAATCGGCATCATTCTCACACTCCTGATACAACAATGTATAATTTTTTTGGAAAAAAAAAATGAAAAGAAATGAAGAGTATAAAAAAAAATCTATGGAGTTTCTTGTCTGTTCTTCTCCATAGGATTCGCGTTTGGAACAGACACCTAGTTTCTGACGTTTTATAAGAGCTTGTAAAACATGCCAACTTGAAATAAAAAATTTTGACTTTGACTTTGACTTTGATATGTAGTAATAAATAAGTTTCATAATACAGCTTATAAAAATACAATAAATTACCAGCGTATTTACCAGCAGACTGAGTAGGGTGGAGCCTAGGGCGGCAAATTTTAAGGGGTGGCAAATTTAGTTCATCCATTTTTTATTTCGGTTTACAAATATTTACAAATTTAATTACAAATTTAAAAAAAAATTTATTATACACACACATAATACCAATTTCGAAAATTGGAGAGAAATTAAAATATTTAACAATAATCGAAGTATTCTCATATACAGTGCTAATTAATAAATATTTCAACATCTCTGCATGAACAATTCATAAACACTTTACTAATTATACATTAATGATTATGAACTTTTAGAATATTGCAATAGCGATTCGATATTATTATCGAAATTTAGTAATTTTTACATATATTCTTCACTGATAACTGCTATATTTTTTTCTCCGTGTACCTAATAATTCTGAGATCTGCTTACCCAATTCAATCTTGATATAATATCGATGGTCTAATTATGATTGCTGCAGCAAGTTTGCAACTTGTCAAATTTAATTTCAGAAAATAATTTCTTTATGCGTAAAAAATACTGACTAAAATTGACTAATTTTTATTAAATGAAAAACTAGTTCAATATCTTAAGAGGATACCAAAATTTTCATTGATGAAGTTTTCATTGTTTCTTTAGATTGAATGGCTAGAGCTCTAATTTTTAAGTATATGTTTTTTCAATATATAATCTAGGATCGCATAAACTCAGAAACGCGATTGAAAAAAGTTTTCTCGATAGAAAATCTTAGCGAAACAACCTCTCAAATTTTTTATTTTTTTCATTTGTCGGTCTATTATCGCGTATTAACTAATGAAATAACTTTAAAAACATAAGTAACTATTATATATAGAAACACGTAAATCAGAATTAAAATATATTTAGTAGATTTTGAGTAAACAAAAAAAAAATCCCTAATTCTTCATTTTCTATACCTACTAGCTGTGTGAATATGTACATGTCGACGATAATATTGATGTAGGCCCTTAAAGAGTAAGTTGAACGACTGTGACTTGACAATAAAAAAATTCCCTCCACAAAATATGAAACCTAAGTCGTAAATCATAATATAATTCGTAGCGAATTTTTTAGATTAATTTCTACTTTTTTACATAAAAAACTTTACGATTGACCAAATAGCAAAACAAAACTGAGAACAGAGTGTTGGCAGTAAAACTAATATCACAACAATCACTTTTATAATTTATATATGTGAGTTTAATTTATTTAATTGGCTATATTTTGTTCTACGGTTTATATCACAAATTAAATTATTTTATTTGTTGATAATTAAGTACCCGAGAGGAGTGAAACATTAAGTACACATTTTAATTACCTTCTATTTATTCAGCTAGCACAACATTCGAAATAACTGAACACTGGGACGGGCTTCGTGGTGGAGTGGTTTATGTAATGGACTGCCGATCACGAGGTCGCGGGTTCGATTCCCGCTTGGGACAATCATTTGAGTGATATCCATAAATGTCATACAAATGTTTGTACTGCGTCTGGGTGTTTTCTATTTATTATAAGTATGTATTTACAAAAGAAAAGTAGTTTATGTAGTATTTCCGTATTCTGGTACCCATAACACAAGCATATATGCTTAGCTTGGGACCAGAGGACGTTGTGTGAAATGTCCGTGAATATTTATTATTATTATTTGTTTCTCTGTTTTAATTCACGGGTTATTCCGGTCATATATTAAACTATTGCAAATAATAATACGGACGCCTGCCTTCAATACTAATAGTTGTTGAACCGTGGCAGACGGTGACTCGCCGACTCACTAGATGGGCCCCCCACACAGCCGCCAGACAAGGCAGCAGGAAGCAACACCGGTGTGAGCGGCTTGGGGTGTAGAGCGGTGCGGCACCGGTTTCACCATCGCCGAGACCCGGAGCGGGTTTCCCCGTAATTAGGCCCTTGAAATTGACACTTCCACCCCCGAGCATATAGCTCTGGCGATCCCACTCTGTCCGGCCGGTGAAGGCAAGACAGAGGCGAGAGTCCAGGCACTCTCGGTTTCTAGTTCGGCCAGCCAACAAAGGCAAGCCGAAGGCGAGGCCACAACCGACTCTCTGGGGTACTCGGGGCCGCTGTGTAGCCACTCACATTCAGCTCGCCACAAGCTGCCCTGCGGTCTGTAAGCTTTCCCTAGGTCCTGTGATACATTTTTCGTTTATACCACAAGATTTTCAAAAGCCTATAATCTGCCTCCAGGTTTTGCGTTAGTCTCATGGTGAGGTAATGACTAGCCCAGAGGTGTTTATTATTATTATTATTACTGTTTCTATTAACTGCTTAACAGTAAAAAATATATATTTGCCTTTGATAATCTCATATCTGGAGAAATTTTATAATTTTCACCAACTGGACATGATGATGGTTACTTACTGTATTTAGTGTTAGTTTCAAAACATTTTAGGATTTAGTTAACTGTTTATTTGTACCTAAATGTCTACGCCGAAGTATGGTGCAACATGAAGTGATTTTTAATGATGATGATGATTCAAGAGAGTTTCTTAACCTCCAAGTTAATGAACACAATAAGATAGGAACATGAATGACTCATATGCAAATTATATTTCATAATTTTTTACTTATCGTTGCACGTTATATAACATACGTGTAGTTGATAAAATTCCACAACAAACCACTGCACAGGGTTCATGGCAATAGCTCATGAACGTTGTGAGTGATCGTCGTCAGTACGGAACCATTTGTGTGAGAGTCCTACTCGTTCTTGGACTCTTCTCTTGTTTGGAAAGTATGTAATTGATAGAAAACGTCCGAATGCACAACAAACATTTTTCATACAAATACATTGTCCTGTGCGGAAATTTAATCCGCAGCCTCTTAACTGCCAGTCTGCCACACTAACCTCTATACTACGGGCTGACATTTGGTATGAAATAGTCTAAATATACCTCTACAGCTTCTAATTATTTCAGAATTTCATATAATTAGGTGAGCCAACTTATTATATAATTAACTTTAATATTAATTAATTAATTAAATTATAATTGTATCAGTAGCAAGCTACAGTTACAACTATTTGTATGAAATTAACAATTATATACCGTCTAACTTTGGTCTAATCAACACACATATTATGTTTCTATTAGATATACCATCTACTACTAAGATATTTTACTTGATCATAAAGATACGTATTATTTTAACTTTATATAAAATTTCTATACTGTTTTATATAAGAATCTAAGGCTCATTTTATAGAATCGACGTTTTTAAACTTTCTCTATATAATATTACATATTAAAAAAAAAACCAGTTACCAGTACCGTTCATAATAAACAACCTGGTGACAGACGGACAGACGGACGGCAGAGTGTTAATAACAGAGTTCCGATTTACCCTTTGGTACCGAAATCTAAAAATACATAATTTAAGTATCTTATTTATGTAGGTTTTACATGTCTACTACATTACGTATCTTTCCAAGTGCACCAGAACGCCAGTTATGTGTATTTTATCTACACGATGTTAAAAAACATAAATAAATTTAATTTATATATAAATCATTCGGTGTTTTGAATTTTTTACTCCACTGCAGCAGACAGCACAATAAGTTGCACTGTAGAAAACAGACAGAATCCAGATTACATTTGAAGATCGCAGTTGTTGCAATAACGTTTATATAATACATATAATAACGTATACAATAAGAAACGTAAGTTATATACGAACTAACATAATATATGTAAATTTATTACTATATAGTATATGTACATACCTTCAAAGATAATAATGAATAGATGTGTATACTCATTATTATTTAAGGATCAAGTAAGATCAACTATTTATTTGGCCTCTCCTCAAGTCATAATAGATGCTATTTAAAAGATAGGTATTTAATTACTTAATCATAACCATGTTCGTGCGCTTTAAATTATCGGACTGTTTTAGAAAAACATTTATGGTTAATTATATTCGACGAAATGAGTGATCTCAAACACGTGGTGCGGCTTTCTTTGTTTTTCAAAGTAATAGCAGATATACTCATATACTCGTACCTACTTGCCTCGAGTACAAACGCCTATCTAAGAATGTTCACAAGAATTTTTATCTAATTAGTATACGATGCCTTAATAGTTTTATATTGTTGGCTTGTATAAAATATTCTTTTTGAGTTCATTTCTCAACTATGTGTAAAAAATATGCCTTCCATATTTTTAAAAATCTAATCATACTTTGAATTTGAAAATGTACTAATATTTCAACATAATTATATATTTTTTAAATTCAAAAGTATGCGTTGGTTCTAGTCACTAAATGAAGACTGCTTATTTATAATAATTATTAAGATTTATGTAATTTAATTAATGATTTACGTAACTCGTTATGGACTTGACCCATTGAGTTCAAGACCACGATATCGTTTAGAGAATAATAAATAAATGCTACAAACAGCATTATCTTTAAATAATATCGCTTAACATGAGACCACTGTGCAACAAGTGCAGGTCTATAATGTTACGACTATTGATATTGTTCAAGCTTTTTACATTTTTGCGAAATAAATAATATATATATATTTTTATAATAAAAATCTTATGATGTCTATCAATCTTACTGAATTTGAGTATAATTAGATCGAAAAATTTCTACATTTATTTGCAATGACAAGGTTTCGGTTTAAGGTATTTTATTACATTGATAGCTGTAGCATAAGTATATCACATAATTTTGGCAATGAATTGAAATACAACGAATATTAACAAAAACTTATACGAAAGACATCAACGCGCTAGTCGCTACGAGCGAACTTGGCTTGCGTTTTTGTGAGAGCAAATTTCTGATGAATAATTAATAAATCTTATTATGTGATTCTCACAGTCCCACACACTGATTATTTTATATAACTTTGCTTATAGATATATGGATAAAACAAAGTAATGTGTTCACTTTGTTGATTTGCATTCTCGGATCATCATATCCGTGTGTTTAAACAGCTCTGCCAATTAACTCGTAGAATAGCTAGATTTACCTATTTCTTACACTATAACGAGCCTATTGAGCAGAGACCACTTCCACTTCGGTAAGACTTGGTCTACCTTACCATGTTGACCGGGCGTGTCGTCATGACGTTTAGTTTCTAGTTCACTGTATCTTCGTGGGTTCGATTCCTGCTCAGGACAAATGTGATATTTATATTTGTCATACAAATATTTGTACTGCGTCTGGGTGCTTCTATGTATCATTCAACATGTTGTTAGCAGACACAGGAGGTTCCAAAAATAATGCCACGTGGTTTACTTATGGAAGTCTTTAATATTAAAGTAGACACAATGGCGGACGATAGGACGCATTTACTCCCATTTTAACAAATGTCTTAACCAATTGCTGTCAGACCTGGCACCCGGCATCCTCTACTGGTAATTTCTGCACCAGATTGCTTTCTCAGAGACTCGTCAGGGAGGATACCCTCTGTCTAAATCCTGTTGATGTCACTAAGACTTCGTGAGACGCCGTGGGAACACGCCAATGGAAAATATTCGAAAGTCAAACATAAAGCTTTCAAAAAATGCTCGCTTATCTATAATTCAATAAACATCTTTATATGATACACGCATTTGCATTTATATATTTAGTTTCTATTTAATGTCGGCGAATGTAATATTTTTTTTCCTATTAAAAATTTAATTTGTTACTTTTAGTATATAAATTTAAATAGCTGTAACATTTTACAGTTGTTGTGTGCTTTTAGTAACCGCCTAGATTATATACATTTTACACATATTAATTCTAACGCTAATTCTAGGCTTTAATACTACCTAACCATCTGCCTCATGCTGCGGCTTGTATACCTACTATACGAAATAGTTTACAGTTATCATTTCAAAGTGATAGACTTTTTCAATTTTACGTTAATGCAGTGATGTCTCACTTAACTCTTAGTTCTGAGCTACGTATCATTGTTGATAGCATCCAACTATACAACAGGACGTTACCTCAGTTCACTTGTTTACGTACAACGAGACGACAATGGCCTGTCTATAGAACATTGTATCGCACGCGACACGCGACTGTTGCGCAACACGACGGTGCCGCCGCCCGCAGAGCAACATGACACATTTATTGAGCTATTGGTGACAGGCGGGGCCCCGGGCTAATTGTTAGAGCGAGAAGGAAGCACATATACCCACATTATGTGTGCGACAAAGACGTAACGCAATCCTATTAATCCCCCTATAAATAACCCGACTCCTAATGTGAAGGCGCCACGCTTTTTTGTATAGAGCGGCTGACGAGTCTCGATACTTGCGGCTTGATAGGGCATGATAAGTGGATTAAACAATGAAAGCCAATATCAAAACGTACGGCACAGCGGACAGATTATTTCACTTTTATCTGTGCTATTACCGATACCAACTAGCGTTTGTCTCGCTATGCCCGATCAACCATTTAAATGTCCATTGTAATGTCATTGAATATTTTAACAATTCGTTATTGTTATAGTAGTAATTTAAAACAAGTTTTCATATCTTATTGAAATCTCTTGACGTTTTCTATAGCATCATATTGTGCACTATAACGTTCATACAATGTAAGATGCAGACAAGAATGTAGATGTGTCCGACCACCCTACTACTTATATTTTTTGTAGAAATAGATAACAGCAGTGTTGTACAGTTACAACTACTAGGCCTAGTATACTATCACGCCTGATTACTAAGTTCGTCAATTTGCTCTTGTTTGTGTTAATCGCTGGAAAATATCACAATCTAAAAGTAAAATATTATATTGATGAATGTGGTGATCAGGAAGGTAAGAAGCATAATCTTCTTTTACATAATCCAAAAAGGTGCATGTCTTAGGATGGTTAGTACCGTGTCAGTTCTGATCTGCCTCTATGAAACTTAATTAAGTAGTTTTAAATATAACAAATAAAGTATCCTTAGGTAGAACCGTTTAAACAATATCGATTAGTTATAAATTTTATAACTGGCCTTAGCGATCTTATTATTGGAACTCAACTATGTCACATAGTGGCAGTTATAAATAGTTGTTCACAGAAGTGAGTCATTTGTCAGATGAGAGTAATTATCAAGACTAATGTGTCGCCGTATGACGGTCGTGGTGGAGGCGAGGCGGTTAAGTGCGAAATGTTCCCGCCCGGGATCACTCACTGGTTTTTGTAAAGAATTTAATCCGTCGCAGCGCGGACACAGACACGCGGGTAATGGACCGGGGTCGGGTATCAATGACAGTGGCGCCCCCACTATATCGCCTACACTAATAACACGTATCACGACACTCATCACTGTCAACATGTCATCATCTCATTTTGCAGTACCTACTGATGTTGCTCGTGTCACTGACGTGTTTGCATTCCGTTGAAATATTTTCTAAACTTTTCCTAAATTCATTTTCAAAATGATAGCCATCAATTGATAAGAGCTTTGCCTCACATCTCAAAATAAGAATTCAATTTTTTATTTACACAATTCAAATGAACATTGGTTGAGAACATCCCTAATGAACGTCTTTATTAAAACTTAAGATGTCTATAGAAAAAGTTATGCAACGAGATATGGGTCAACGTATGAAGGAATATTGACTGAATCCTTGATGGGATAGTTTAGTACTTTTATTGATAGTTTCTATGTAAAATGCTGCAGTTGAATTTAAGTAGATACTAATTATTTTGCTTAAGGAAACTGAATTTATTTATTTATTTATTTTATTTATTTATTTATTACATGCAAATAGTATAAAGTAAGTATATATTTTTAGAATCAGTTCACAGAAGTTATATCACAACTATACTAGATTGACTTTGGTACCTATGGTAAGATTTAACTTGTGTTATGGGTGGATTCACTATGAATATTTTTAATACAGCACACCTGTGTACTATAATAGAATTATAATCAAATCAAATCAAAATAATTTATTTTAGATTTAAAATACATATAACTTTAAATCCATAATAATATATCTGAGACGATCAATGTGAGAAGATTTTATACCTCAAACACAGACCTCGAATAAAAAATATTTGATAAATTTGTTTGCATGTGCATCTGTTTATTACATTGTAGGTATACATAAAAACGTTATATGGTTTAATCATAATTAAGTCTTTTTTTGCAATGGCAATGTTTCAATTGTGTATACTGGGAATGTTGACCATTCAGAGTTATTTGTGAATAGTTCATTAAATTTAAAAAGGATTTATGTAATGTAAGGTTCTTACAGGGTCGGCGACGCGAGAGCGACACACTCCTGGTGTTGCAAACGTCCATAGGCTACGGTAACTGCTTACCATCAGGCGGGCCGTATGCTTGTTCGTCAGCCGTTAGTGGTATAAAAAAAAAATGTAAAAGAGCTATAGATATGCCAGAACAATAAAATTTATCTAACAATAGTTGGTGATTTTGTTTGAGATGTGGTAACCACATCCACATAGATGAGTGAGTGAGTCCCACCAGCTGACCAGCTCGCCACGCTGCGAGTGAGTGCAGCGCGTCGTGTTGTGACGTGGTGTCGCCCGACGTCTCGTAAATAACTCCAACAACGAGTTACATTTTTTGCAGGCGCCTGGTACCTGAGCGCGGCGCCTGTGACGTCATAGCGCTACTCTACATTACACCGACACCTTTATTAACACGCAGCTGAGTGGCGCTGGTACTTCGGGGCAGGTAGTGAGCATCACACACCAACTACGAGAGTTCTTCGCTGGTAGTACAGGATTCGTTTAAAGATCTGCGAGTGATGCATGTAGGGGTGTACCTATTTAATATTTAATAACATTGTTTACATGCTCTCCACACAAGTATTATTAGTGATAGTTTCCAACAGAATACTCATAAATATACTTCAAGCAAATCATACATTCGTTAAGTTGGTTTATTACCAATAACGTGATGATTGATAACTATATATTTTAATATATTAACGTTTAAGCTAATAATTACCTACTTTCTATTGTTGCTCAATATTATGCAGATAACACAAACTGCCGGCAGTATCGTATCACCTAATTTAATAGCGACACTACAAATTGTAATTAATCATACAATTGGCATTGGTACCGATTCTACGTGCACAACTAAACTAAACTTAAGTAGAAAATGAAAACAACTTTGTTGTATTTTTATTGATTGGCTTACTGCGTTATTCACATTTTTTTTAATTAAAATCGTTAATCTTTATTATACTGATTTTTTATAAAAAAAGTTAAGTTTTGTTGTGCCCATAGAATTGGTAACAATATTGATATTAGTTTCTTAAAATAGTCTATATTAGCTAAAAATATATGAAAACAACCGGTCAAATAAATTGAACAATCCCAATTGTTGAAACATTTCATGATCGACTGGTTACTAACAGATGTCATATACTTATTTAAATAAATTCATGTAAGTTACGATGTCACGACATACTGACATATGTGTTCTTACATAATGTTAAACAATGGTGATAGGTAGCTACAATACAATCTGTGACGTCACGTTCGCATTCTCATCATATTACAGAAAAAAATGTAGTTCCCTAATGTTTCACCAAAAAAACAATGGTAAAAACAATTACATTATAGTCATTCCTCAAACAAGGTTTCACCAAATGATTATTTGGCAAACGATACATTTGACAAAAGTATCGTCTTACAAAAACTTATTTAGCAAATGATCCATTAGCAAACACTACACAATACATGTTAAATGTGTTAAGTATTAAAATGTCCTAATGGGAGTTGACTTTCTCCCATTAGGACATTTTATTAGTAATTTAAATAGTCTTAAGTCGCTTTTGGCACTCGCTGATCGCTCGCTCGACTCGTGCGTTTGGGGTTAAAGTTAACCTAACCTAACTTAAAAAACCTAAATGTTCATTTTGTAAAGTAATCATTTATCAAATGTAATGATTAATAATCGGCAAAGTGAAACATCTGTGAAATGATCAATAGGCGAATCCATTGCTTTACCAAACATTGTTTGTCAAGTGTAATAAAATTTTGCCAAATAACTTTTGGTTTAACAGCCGGACCCCAAAAAATGTATAAAAATTCCTTTTTTACAAAACTGCGCGACACAAAGGCGTGGTAATAATTGACTCCCTTTTGCAAAACTAACCAAGTACAAGTTCGATTACAGGAGAGAGGGACCCGTATCATTATAACTGTATGTATTTACCATTATACTATCACACCGTCCATAACCATACCGTCCGTTGTACGAGAGCCCTTATAGATTTAGTTTTTCCTTTTTTAGCATTTTTTGTTACAGTGATCATAGTATACCATTAGTAAAAATTACTTGATTTACTTATTTACATAGTTAAACAATGAATATTAAATATTTATTTAAGTAGTACTAAAAGCGAGAAGCCGCACAAACTCAATCATTTCTGGATTAATTATACGATCATAATGATAATGAAGCATTCAGTGCGAAGTTGTTTAATGATGAATAGACCTTTTTAAGTAATTACAAATAACTAAAATCCTTTTATCTTTTATAATATAAATTATGAGTGGTTTATAAAAACACTAAATCACTGAATGACTTTGGTTTACCAACGTAATCAAAGTAGTTATGATGATATACATAGATTGTTTTTAATGTCTGTTTATGACATACACAGTGAGTTACAATAGTTGTTTATATTACAGTTGACAACAACAACAGTGTGATGTCTGTCAGTCTGTGCGCCGCCGCTCATCGCGGTCAGTCAGGGACCCGCGCTCACTTGTGGCTAAAACAACACTCTAATTTGTAATTTACAATTCTGCTTTTTATAGATTGACAAGCTTTTTATCTATTCCTCAAAAAGCCACGTGCTATTATAATCACCCACTTTTAAGAGGATACCAAAATAGCTTCGTGCATTTTTCTACGTACGAAGTTTTCATTGTTTCTTTAGATTGAATGGCTAGAGCTCTAATTTTAAGTATATGTTTTTTCAATATATGATCTAGGATCGCATCAACTCAAAAACGCGATTGAAAAAAAAGTTTTCTCGATAGAAAATCTTGGCGAAACAACCTCTCAATTTTTTTATTTTTTTCATTTGTCGGTCTATTATCGCGTATTAACTAATGAAATAACTTTAAAAACATAAGTAACTATTATATATAGAAACACGTAAATCAGAATTAAAATATATTTAGTAGATTTTGAGTAAATAGGAAAAGTATCCCTAATTCTTCATTTTCTGTGCCTACTGGCTGTGTTAATATGTACGTGTCGGCGATGATATACGATAATATTGATGTAGGCCCTTAACCATATAATTACATGTTTCAAATAGAAAACAGTTGTTACCGTATGTTTCAGAATAAACAGCTTGCAACTGTATGTAGTAGGTACCTATTGGATAATGTGTTAGAATAAAAGTAAATACAAACAAAAAGTTATTCATTAGTCAATATTGTACCTGAAATGTTTAGACATGCCACTGACCTTCTTAATAGATATATCAAAGACGGGCTTCGTGGTGGAGTGGTTTATGTAATGGACTGCCGATCACGAGGTCTCGGGTTCGATTCCCGGTTGGGACAATCATTTGTGTGATATCCATAAATGTCATACAAATGTTTGTACTGCGTCTGGGTGTTTACTATGTATTATATGTATGTATTTACAAAAGAAAAGTAGTTTGTGTATTATATCCGTATTCTGGTACCCATAACACAAACATATAAGCTTAGCTTGGGACCAGAGGACGTTGTGTGAAATGTCCATGAATATTTATTTATTTAGTACATACTTAATACATAAAATAAATGCTATTGCAAATCTTATAAAACACGTAGATCTAAATTAAGCATAAAGCTTTGTTGTAAATTGCGACCAAATAGCGGATTTACATAATATTTATGTTTTAAAATAAACAATACTTAATAATATGGTAGCAGAGGACGTTGTTTAAAATAGCCATAAATACCTATTAAAACCTTGTTAAATACCTAAACATTATTAAGCCGCAATATTGTCGAGTAGGTAGATACGTCACAAGCTGCGTTAATTCAGGTAGTATCTACAATGTTATCTCTGTGTGGTTTATATTTTATAACAGACTCTTGCAACTTTTGTACCTTTTACGTAAGTATAACAAATTTTATTTAACTTTGAAAATGTTTGTACATGTTCTCAGACAAAGGCGCAGTCATTAGCATTTTAGTTATTTTCAATAATGACTCACGAACTAACAATGGCAGGTAGCCGCAGTAAGAAAGACAACGATTTGTAGATTATTTGCATTGTTTTCTAAAATATATCCGTCTTTATTTGTGACTCTTCCGGATGATCTAAACCTCAACTAGTGAGACTAACGTCTGGTTTTAATATTTTATATAACCAATTTTTTGTTGTTCTAAAGACTTACTTACTTCTTACTTTCTTTCTTACTTTTGTCCCTAGTTACATATCAATAAGGTGTTGACAAATAGCATTCCTTATCGAATCGTGGATTAGATGAATAACATGATAAACGGGGTTAACTAATAATCGTAAACTAGTAATTGATAATCTCCTTATAAAGTCGATTAAAAACAGCAGCAACTAGGCTTAGTAACAGATGTAACGTTTACTAGGCCTAGTTGCTGCCGTTCTTAAGAGGATACCAAAATAGCTTCGTGCATTTTTCTATGTACGAAGTTTTCATTGTTTCTTTAGATTGAATGGCTAGAGCTCTAATTTTTAAGTATATGTTTTTTCAATATATGATCTAGGATCGCATGAACTCAGAAAAGCGATTGAAAAAAGTAAGTTTTCTCGATAGAAAATCTTGGCGAAACAACCTCTCAAATTTTTTATTTTTTTCATTTGTCGGTCTATTATCGCGTATTAACTAATGAAATAACTTTAAAAACATAGGTAACTATTATGTATAGAAACACGTGGATCAGAATTAAAATATATTTAGTAGATTTTGAGTAAATAGGAAAAGTATCCCTAATTCTTCATTTTCTGTGCCTACTGGCTGTGTTGATATGTACGTGTCGGCGATGACATACGATAATATTGATGTAGGCCCTTAGAGACGAGAGACAGTTTTTAAGACAAAAAACATTCGTTTATATGTATCAACAGAGGGAAGCAGTTTAATTTAGGTATTTTAATGTTCCGAGATGCGAGAGATTTTTCAACTAAATTAAATATAAATAAATATTCATAGACATTTCACACAATATCCTCTGATCCTAAGCTAAGCTTATATACTTATGTTATGGGTACCAGAATACGGATATACTACATATACTACTTTTCTTTTGTAAATACATACATATTATAATACATAGTAAACACCCAGACGCAATTCTGGTTAGATAATATTAAAAAGAGACACCATCATCCACAAAGTGCATATATTATACAATAATGATAGGTATTAGCAATATATTACATGTTTGTTACGTCACAAATGTGACGTCGACATTACAATGTACTACTTACTACTACAATTAGTAGGTAGGAACACTACGCGAGTGCAAATATAATATGAATACATTATTTAACATGTAATTGTGTTGATGTCACATAATTATAATTGTTATGTCTCGTCACACTGTCTACGTACTGTATACTTGTTATATTTATATTAAATCATATTACTTATTGACAGTCATTATCGTCTTACAAATATAAAAGATATAAATCATTGTATGCACAGAAGTACCAGAAGGTGGGTTGGCGTTTAAAATTGAGGACAAGTAAAGTTAGCCTGGGCTAACTTGAATTCATGGTCTAAAATGATATTGAACTATAATATAAGTGACATACCGTGATGACAGTAATTATTGCCTATTTTTGCAATCTGCAAACGTCACTTTTGAACACACTGATACAAGTATGGCATTTAAAATCAAGATCTGTTTTAATACACCATATTTAATTGACACCATTGTCAGTTTGTAGTGTGAACGCCGCCACGAACAAAAAAACAAAAATGACGAAATGCGCAGTCTTTGGGTGTTCTAGTGTATCAGAATAATTAAAAAATGCCACAACATAGGATTTCACAAGTAATTCTAACTCAAATAATTCATTTTCACATTAAAAACACAATTTATCAATTTAATGACAATCGTGTTTTGACGGACGTCAATAATGTTGCCCCAGGCAACCGGATAACTTCACGTTGTACTTCACACACACATAAATTTTATTTTGACCTCAAGCCGGGTCATTGATTTAGCCGTAGACGCACTGTCTTGTATGTCTATGGTATAAAATAATAGAACCGCCATTTTCGTTATTTTATAGTTGTCATAGCAACCCATAGAATCCGTAATCCGTTACAGGTATTTTTTTTTATTTGACCAAGAAGGTTTTAATCCCAGACATGCTATTTACGCGGTAGCTTGGAATAGAAACTCCTTGTTGACAAATTTTTGAAACTCCCTTTGTTCCAACAATTTTTTTTTAATTAGCGTTTTCATTATTTAATAGGTATAGGTATTCTATACCAGTCGACCTTTTTTCTGGCTTTCATTTTTATTCGATTTTTTTTTATTTTGACAGAAAGAACAGTTGCAGTATTCAATTAATAGTTTCTTACAATTTTAATTTTGCCTTTGATTTCCGTTCCGTTTGTAATTTATATTTCATGTTCTACTTAAATTGCATTTCAACTTTTTTTAGTTGTGATTTACGTATCGTATTTAGTTTGGATTTTAGTAGATAATATAGATTTCGTATCGGTTTTGGATTCATGTAAATTGAGCTATTGATTTCACTAATAATGTCAGTTTTTATTTTAGGTTCGATTTCAAATGCGATTCGGCTACTAAAGCGTGGGAAGCCGCGGGCAAAAGCTAGTATTAAAATAAACCTAAATTATTTTAAAATTCGATTGCGTGTGTGAGTGAAGTGGAATTTGAAGTGAAATGTTGTATGCTAAATATTTTAAATAGAAAAATATTAAGAGAACGTTTGATGATATAAATGAAGTTGTTGTTAGTTGTGTTTTCAGTTTTTCCTAAAACTATCAGCAGGTAAGGTCAGGGTGTGTTAGCAGTACAACCTGTAGTAGGTACTATATGTAGAAGCGCTAAAGTGTAAAATAATAGCTAATTATCTTGATAGTTTTGCCTAGACTTTAAACTACGTCGACGGTCTTAGTAATAGAAAATTAATTTGAATTTGAGAATATATTTGATATCAATTCCCACTGATAGGTATTTGATGAAGCGTAGCGGCTCTACAAACTTAATAACTGGCCGACAGTTATTCCGTTCATGTCTAAGTCTACTCGATCATTTGAGTCGTTCATCTATGCCTAGGTATACCAACACATAGTTATGTAATTATAAAGCGCTTAACAACAAAATGTTGACTTAAATATAGATACGATGTGTCTCCGCACGTACGGGTTAATGAACACAGACCAGGTGATAGTATTATGAGATAAACAACTTACTAGATACCGGCGGTGTGTGAGTGTTGCAGGTAGACGACCAGGATCAGGTGACTGTGGACAACACAAGTAGATACACCGTGATGTAGAGAGTAACGCGTCTGTATCACTGTCACTGCTCAGCACTAACAGATACTACACAAGATGTCGCGATAACAGAGATCTAGAGATAGGCGCTGTGCGTCTGTGCGGCCCGGCGTGCGCGCGCTCACTGCGCCCGGGCGGCGCCCTCGACCCGGGCCCGGTGTGGCCCCGCCCCGGACCCGCCCACCGCCCAGTGCCGCGCCCTCGCACACGCACCGAGGAAATGCGTTTTCCATAAATTGCAGTTTCCATGATGCGGGGCATGCGAGGGGCGGGTCGCTGGGCGGAGGCTCGACCGACGCTAATGGAATTAGTGGTGCGTTTTGTTTATAGCGGTCCGCGCTCATCAATCTGCCGGCCGCGGCTGTGTGCGCACACAACACTGTAGAGGCTAGTGTAGGGAGCTCACACACACTGCGCCTCGTCACCAAGTAATTGAGTGGAGGAGACATTAGTGCATCCCCCCGCCTGCTGTCCGCCGGCGCCGAGACATGGGGTGCCACCAGAATTCATTATCTATTAATTCCCCGTCTGCAACCCGTAGACATTCCCATGTAAATGTCTTAACTTAATATATTTGATAAGAAAATGTAATAAAAATATTTAATTTAGGCTTTTTACTACAACATATTTGAAATCCTTCACTGCTCTCACCGTATCAAGTTTGTTTAAACTGTTTGAATCTTATTTATTTTAAACTTACGCGATTTGAACTCATAATTTGTTAATATTACCGGGACTCTCACCGGACTCCTGACGTTTCTCGCGACGACTTTCTAACAAAATTAAATTTAAATATTCTATTAGTAACACAAAACACGGTGATTACCACATTCACAGTATTTTCTATTTAGTTTCTAATACCTACAACTGGTTGTGATCACATTAACTCTATCATTACATCACGGGAGAGTAGGAGCATCTATATTATTACAAAGCAAAACCACACAGTATTGCGGATCAATTCATGTGTGAACTTATAATAGATTAGCTTCAGCCCGCGGCTTTGCACGCTTTAGTGGCCGAATCGCATTTGAAATCGAACCTAAAATAAAAACTGAAATTAATAGTGAAATCAATAGCTAAATTTACATCAATCAAAAATCGATAGGTACTCAAACTATGTTATCTACTAAAATAAAAAAATCGATACGATACGAAAATCACTAAACTAAAATTGGTATCCATAAATTCAAATTCAAGTTCAATAAACAAACAAAAATTAAGTTCAATTGACTAAAATTAAAGAACTAAAAATATTGGAATGCGACACGTAAGTAGGTAGAACATGAAATTCAAACTATTCCAAGCTACCGCGAAAATAGCATAAGTCAGTCTGGGATTATAATCTGACCAAGAGCCAAACTTAAAAAAAATACATATATAGGTCGACAGATTCTATGGGTTGCTATGACAACATTATCTATTCGGTATACCTATATGAAGATAAAAACTTCTGTGAGACATAGACACTTGGTCGGCGCCTTAACCTTTTATATTTTTGCTTATTATAAAACAAAGTTGTTACTTTTGTATGTATGTCCCTATGTGAGCTTACATCTTTAAAACTACGTTTTTTAATAGATAGAGTGATTCAAGAGCGTGGTCTTTTTGTATAGTTAGCTAAGGTTTGGTTTAAAAATTTTGTGGTTAGGACTTGATCTAATATCGAGATAAAAAGATGATACATGTACCTATGAGAGAATGAATAAACGTTGTCAGTTATTTAGGATCATAGTTATTTTTATTAAATCCTGTCTCATAACAAACCGAGGTTACGATACATGAGTACCGATTCTACAAGCACGATTTAACTAAAACTTGACAGTGGTACAAAGAAATAGCTAATTAATCAAAATCATAGTTGATTTCATTTTCATTAAGTTTTTGACGCATCGGAACTGATGTCAGTATCAATAATATAATTTGACAAGGTTACAAAAATATGTAGATTGTGCGTATCCTAGTACCCATTGTATGATATGTACATAAATATTTATTTATTATTAAGAAATATAAATGTTTAAAGTAACTATTTTGTTTATTAGCTATTATCCATTAAACAGAAATACACCATAGTTGGTTTCAATTTAACACGCTTTTATATTAGCTTTGTTCATATCTAACTATCTGTTAATCTATATAACACAATCTATAAATGTAATTTCACCCCATTTCAAATGTCTGATTAATATTATTTTTTATAATTATCTAGATCCGATAATAATATAATAACGACTTTGATAACAACTGAATTTTACATTAGCTACAGTTATTAAATGATTAAATCACAGAAACTAACGTCTACAACTCGCCAAATTTTGCACGAATAAAAGACACTTTATAAAATCTATACATACATTAAAATCAGATAAATGTGTTTGTAAAATAAACATTAAAGCCTCAGTAACGTTGCGGCCTATACTTGTTATTGTTATCATGTAATTGTTATTGTTATGGAGCATCATTTACAGAGAGTGACGGGTGTCTGTCATTCAGTGAACATAATATAGATAAAGTAGTCACAACACAAGAGCGACTAGATGTTCCCACAACACGTCGGTACACAAACCACAGGCCAGCGCTCACAATAGCCTCACACAACTCAACTATTGTATGCGGTACACTACTTCCTTGAAGTCATTAACGTCATACTCGTAAAAGGATTAACCAAAGGACATCATTGTAAACCTTTGCTCTCTATAAAAGAGTTACCTAGAAAAGATAAACATTAGAAAGTAGGTTACGTACTAACTATTACCAATAATTTATTGTGGGCTTTTAATTATGGCCTTCATAAATCTATAGTTTATGACTAGATAACATTGTTTGAATTGTTCATTTGAATTGATTATTTATTGACCAAATAGTTGGGATTATGTCCGTATTGTCATCATCCCATCTCATTATTCCATAGTAAGCTCTAAGTAGGAGATGATCTAGACAGATTTCCTTATGTGATGAAACACTGTAATGTATTAAACCAATAAATAAAAAAAACTGAAAATTAATTTCTCGTTTTTAACAAATCATGCATTTTAGATGTGAGTAGTGTAAAAAAAATAGTGCTAGTACTCGCCCGTACAACACAAAAAACACACTCAAAAAATAATGTCATTTGTCGAAATTACATTCTCATTTATAAATTTTTATCGATTTTTTACAAAAAAATAAAAAAATCATATTTCCGAAACCAATGGCTAAAAATGATAATTTTTTTTTATATGATAGGTGAATACTTGAACTATAACCACCTTAGCGTTGGACCACCATTTACGCCACACCCTGTATAATAATACTAGCAGTGCCCGCGACTTCGTACGCGTGGAATTAAGAACCGAAAAATTAAATGAACTAACAATAACGCCATTTTACAGCTAATTAGTAAATCGTCAGTGTGGTTCTCTTTTCTTGCACAGTTCTAAAGAAGTAACACACATGGCCCAATGTCATTTTAGTACATGATATCTCAGAGCTTCATCATGCCTTTTTAGGTCTTTGTACAAACCCTTATACTCTCAATACGGTGTCCGTCTGTCTGTCTATCCACTCGTTAATCTTTTTTTTACTCAGCCACGGCTGAAGTTGTTAATTTGAAACTTATACCAAATGTAGATCTATGCGGTCCCTTGCTGCAAAAGATACAATCAATAATTTAGATCTACGCATTCAGAAGATATAACCGAACTACAGCCATTTTTGAGTATTTTCCACTTTCGCTAGGGAATCAAAATTTACAGGTTACTTCCCACTATCCTAGAGACTTGAAATTTGGCATGGTCCAAAATGAATAAATAAAAATACTTCATTATATTAAAGCGTATATAAATAAGAATTTTCCACACAATGTCCTATAGTCCCAAGGTAAGCTTTATATGCTTGTGTTATGGGTACCAGAATACGGATAGAATACATAATTTACTTTTCTTTTGTAAATACATACTTATAATACATAGTAAACACCCACCCTTATAATACCATAAACATGGCTCTTAATTTTTTTATCCGTGAGGACATATAATTCGCTTGCTGATGAATATTTCTTTTTTATTCATATTGATTGAGAAGCTGTTGGTTTGAAATAAATAAATCTCATAAGTAAATGAAAAATTAGAATATTTTGTTGTTCTATCTTTATCTTTTAAAGTTTAAGCAGCGTAAGCAAAATAGTTAACTCTTTTAGTTGATTTTTTTCAGAAAAATCCAAATATTTTACGGAACCCTAATTTTTCCAAAATAAAATCTAGCCTATTTTAAGCGCAGATAATGTAGCTTTCAAATGGTGAATGAATTTTAAAAAACGGTCTAGCAGTTTTTGAGCCTATTGACCATACGCCGACGCCGACGCCGATGCCACTGTGATGCCAACACCTATAAAACTAACTCAGCACCGATACGTCGGGGTTTGAGCAACGTAACGACCATACGCCGGAGGCGTCGGCGAAGCCGGCGCCGACGACGACGCCGACGCTGAAGCCGACGCCGACGACGACGCCGAAGCCGCCGCCGACGCCGACGCCGACGCCGACGTCATCGCCTGCGTCGCTGTAGATGCCAACGCCTATAAAAACCAACTCAGCACCAATACGTCGGGATTTGAGCAGCGTAACGACCATACGCCGACGCAGTCGACGACGCCGACGCCGCTGTCGATGCCAACACCTATAAAAACCAACTCAGCGCCGATACGTCGGGATTTGAGCTACGTAACGACCATACGACGGAGGCGTCGGCGAAGCCGACGACGACGCCGACGCCGAAGCCGACGCCGACGACGACGCTGACGCCGAAGCCGACGCCGACGACGACGCCGAAGCCGCCGCCGACGCCGACGCCGACGCCGACGTCGTCGCCTGCGTCGCTGTAGATGCCAACGCCTATAAAAACCAACTCAGCACCAATACGTCGGGATTTGAGCAGCGTAACGACCATACGACGGAGGCGTCGGCGAAGCCGGCGCCGACGACGACGCCGAAGCCGACGCCGACGCCTATAAAAACCAACTCAGCACCAATACGTCGGGATTTGAGCAGCGTAACGACCATATGCCGACGATGACGCCGGCGCCTATAAAGACCAACTCAATACTGATCCGTCGGGGATTGAGCAGCGTAACAACCTGTACAATACTGACTTTTACACACACTAAGACGCCGTGACACGTGGTATCTTTATAAATTATTGCATATGTGTTAATCTGATATGTAAGCTATATTATTGGAAAGTTTCACGAAAATCCATCCGTCTTTACGTGAAAGAACAACAAACATCCTTACATTCATACATCCAACCATACATCGAAACAATGGAGTATAGATAGATGACCGGGGAAACGTTCTCGTTGCTCAGCGAACAGTTTAACTTTATTTTATCACGCGTAATTCTTTTTTCGTCATATCTCCGAAGATATTCATTTAAATTGCATGCTGTAAAGAGCAGTTATTATCTATATTAAATGCGTAAGCTAACTAAGGTATTTAATTTGATAAAAAATGTTACTATATACACATAAATAGCTTTTGAAAACATCCTATTGAATTTGATAATTTTGTTGACGTTCTTATGGGTACAGCGGGTTTTCCTTAAAAGATAGACATATGGCCTCGCGGACTTTTTTAAAGATCTATAGGTAACAAACAATTTCTCCATACATTACTTTGTTGTAACTCACATGGATAAGGCAGCGTTTTCATTTAAAGCTCGCGCGCGTGACTTTTTTCCCCGTTTCTTGCAACATTTTACACTGATGCTTCGCTTCTATTCGTTGCAGCGTGATGTTATATAGCCTATAGCCTTCCTCGATAAATGTACTATCCAACACTGAAAGAATTATTCAAATCGGACCAGCGGTTCCTGAGATTACCGCGTTTAAACAAACAAACAAACAATCAATCAAACAAACAAACAAACTCTTTCGCTTTATAATATTAGTATAGATTTTTATTTTGTGTGGGGCCCAATAGTCGAAACTTTGTGAGTGAGAAGAAGTTTGGAAGATGTACCGGCACGTACGTAGTGAATCATACGTTTATCTATAACAAAATGATCGTTATCTGACAGTAGATACGTCAGGTGGAGGTTGCCAGTGATAAGCTCGCTGATATCAGTGTCTACTAATGGTACTGTTTGATCGCGCAGTAGTCAGTACAACCTGACATAAATAATGGAATGTACATACTTTTTATATAATATATTCAATTTTACATATTGGCGCACTTTTAGCACTCTGTTGAAACTTACTGTACACTACTGACAACAAGTACAGTAATCATAAGAGGAATTTTATTAATACCTCTGCTTGTGTTCATTATTAAATGCTGTAAATTGAGAATATTTTCCTATTACTTGTTATTTAATTGAGGGTAATAATTGCATGTCGGTGATTCCACCGCCCAGATCAAATGCGCATCAAATAGACAATGCTTGTATAGTTTGTTCGTTTATTTGTCCCTCTTGAGCTTCACTAATCCGGCTGACTGTTGCTAAACTAAAGAGAGTGCGTGCGTGGTGCCAATCGCAGCAAGAGGTGAGACATTGTCCTATACTCCTAAATATACTATGTATTTGCTTGAATTATAGCAGAAAGTGTGCAGGAAACGGAAACGTGAAGTGACATATTGTTTGCTGTCATAATAGACGAATGTAAGTGTTGTTGTGTGTATAAAGATCACACTGTCTCGGTCTCCAACAAACACATTGGTGTTATGAACACAGAGCTCACTCCGGGCGCCATGTATGTTTAGGCCTCGTGTGAGCTGAGCCACACTTGCCTATTGACACATTCAATAATATTCACCAACATTCAGTATTTCAAAGTAACTAATTATATATAAAATAGTTAACTACCTCCTCTAGTCACGTAATCATATTTTTTTAAATTTCAATAAAACAGCGTCAACCATTTTTTATAATGTAATTTACATACAGCGTCATCTAATCACTAACAAAGTGGAGTTTACGATATGGATACCAAATATATGTACCTTTTATACAGTTTTGTGTACTTTTAATTAAAAAAATTAAAAAGCTAATTATGAAAAAGAAAAATCATTTGCGTAAAAATTAATTATCTGAAAATGATTTATAGTTCGTGCTGTATGGGTTAATGTTTAAGTACTTAATTAAAAAGTCTATATAAAAAAAAATATTTCGCCAGTAAAAAATAAACTATAATGGTACCGATACTACGTACCTACACAACTAAACTTAACTATAAAATGAAAATTGATGCATTATTAACAGAACTTTTTTATTACAAAATCTGTAAATTATAGAGTAACGATTTTAATTAATACAAATGTGCACAACAAAATAACCAATATTATATAAATAAAAATTTTTAGTTAAGTAACTACTAACTAGGTTTTTTTACATTTATGCACTTTTTGTGGGACTCCCGGGTCAGAAGCGGACCCGAACTACCCACTAAACCCCACGGTGTTCCTCCTCGCCCCTTAGCCCGGCCACGGTAGTCACTCAGGTATTACCATGACCAACTACTAACTAGGTTAGGTAATATAGTTAAATTTAGTTGTGCATGTAGATTTGGTACCAATATCGTTACCGCATTAAGTATCTTAGGTATTATATTTTGTACACGACATATGAAACTGTTTTAACTAAAATTTTAACTAAAATTAAATATACTCGTATTGTAATTTGTTTTAAACATACCTACTCTCTTAAACAACTCGAAGCACCTCAATACAATGAAATCCATCTTTCAAGTTTCATCTCGGAGGTGTTCCACTGATTATCAGAATTTATTTTGGGTAGAGTTTTCAGTGTCGGGCACTTTCGGGGAAGCTTCGTAATACAAATACTGTCAATTCTTGTGTCACCAAAACTTAACTCATGTGACCTAAGTTCTGAGAAGGAATTGAATGCACGACCTCACGCAGAACTAATCACGAGACCCAATAAAATGTTTTTACAATAAACATAAAATTTTCGAAATAACCATGTTTAAAGTACCTACACAAGTAAGTAGGTGCTCATGAGAAGCAAATATTAAACAGTTACGCGTCCGTGCATGAGACTTGTTATAAAAACTAATTATTATTATCATTGTTCATACTTCTGTAATTAAATATTTTGTTTTTTTTCCTTTCGTTTTAATGTTTGCGTTTTCTATTGGTTATTAAAAAAATCTATTCAATTTAAAAAAAATACTTTTTCTCGTAAATTTTATAGGATAACTCTTATTATAATATTAAATAAAGTTGAGACGAAATGGCCACACAATGATTGTGATAAAAAATAAATGAATTTTAATATTTATTTAAATTCGTATCGCGTTTTTAGGACATAAAACGTGGTATGTTAATATTTTTATTTGTTTAAGTGTAAACATTTTATGATTCACGCGTAACAACTCTATAAACATATTCCATGTTCAGTAGAACGAGATAGGTAGGTACGCGTACTGCTCGTTAAATGTAAAGTAATATGGTATACAACATTTATTTTGTACTGATGTTATTACATTTTACTTTCTGATAACTTTAAAATTTAGTGAGAAAAACAGTTACATGAAATATCTAATACAATATTAATTACAAATGATTGTATTGAGCTCTGTTTACAAACAAATAAGTACGATAACTATTGAATGTTGTGAATTAGAATCTGTTCTGCAGTGGCGTAGCTGGGTAACCCAGGGCCCTGGGGCAAATAAAAAATGGGGCCCCACTGCTATGTAAACTGACCAGGACTAGCACTGACCCGCCTAGCCCCTTGGTAGCTACTCCATTGCTGTTCTATATCTATTAAATTCACAACATATTTAGTCCGTGTGGTGACGAATTATGAATGTAAATGTCACCACCCCTTCTCCTTACCAGGGTGCTGTAAGAACACGGCAAACATCCTCTGAGACCCAAAACTTGAAACTAAACCCTTCGCCAACAAGCATGGTCAGCGCAGCACAGTAGACCATAATCCTTTCCCAAGTAGATGAGGCTCGTGCTTAGCAGTGGGGAGTTAATGGGCTGCAGAGAGAGAACACGTTTAGATTGACTCTCGTAGCTGATTATTGTATTAGGTACTATTATTTCGTATAAAAACACAAAAAAAGGAAAAGTGAATCTAAGTAAATAAAACAGCAATACCTAGGTGTATAAGTAAACACGCGCGGTTTTATAGTATCTGACGTAGATACATATATCATACAGGTATAGTGTGGTTCCGCATCAGTTATTTTTAGAATATGTATGTACCTACTAGTACTGTCCGGTCTAATCTAGTGGCTATAAGGCGTGTAATTACACACTTAATTATGCTACTTGTGGTATTTTTTCATTTACATGCGCGCACTTAAATCCGTAGTTAACTGAGTACTAGATTAGGTACTTCCTAATGAAGTAATATACTTAGGTATATTATGTTTTTAATCATTTATTTCAAATCATCCTATTATATTATCGTTAGTTTAAAAAGTAATTAGAAAACACTCTAAGCTTCGAGGTCTAACTCCTGTTTCGGCAGTTGTCGTTGTATTAGTAGACGCTTTTCAAGAAGTTATCAAAATAATAGATTGTGAAATGTAGGTTAGCATAATAAAATTTTATTAAAACAATTCATTGGATCCCTTTCACACGCTCAATGCTTTATCTACATTTATTCTTGTATTGTTTTTACACGTTGACACAGTCTTCTCATATTATTTGCATATTTTTATGAGTAAAAGCTCAAATAAACTTTACACAACGTTCTCTGTAGTCTCTAGTTAGACTGTAAATGTATAATACTTAATTATGTAGAATGTTTGACATGCGAGTACATGTGTTCATAATTATATACTACATTATTGTATTATAGATAAAGTCGGTGCTTAAACAAAGTGCAGCGTTCAATTAACGAACATGATTCCTGGATGTACGCGCTCGTTGCAGCTGTCACAGCAAGCTGGATATCACACTGAGGCCTGTGTCAGTTAATGTCAGTGACAGACACAAAAAAAGGGTTTTGTTATTACAAAATTAAAAGAAAAATGACGTCCTATGTCCCCTGGGGACTCCATGATCATTTGTTTATTTATTTTAACTTTTAATAACAATTATACATACCAAACATGACATTGATATGTATTAAGATATTTTCAATTGTTTAATTATTTTATTTTTACAATATTACCTAACAGATGTGTTTGTATGCAAAGATCAAATTAAGCTTGTCTTATTTGAGCAGCAGGCAGCTAAAAATGCTCAATAATGACGTTTTTTCAATAATACATAGAAAACACTAAGATTCAATACAAATATATCTGCCTCGAATTTCAATCAATCTCATATATAAAAGTATCACACAATACCTGTCTAAATACACCATTATTCGTTAGCTACATGGACACTAAGATATAACTACTATAAGATACACTCATTTAGGCCCAGTATGGAGAGATGGAAAACTCAAAAATAAACCCTGTGCCAACACGCCTGGTCAGCGTGGCACAGTAGACTATAATCCCTCCCAAAGTGGAGGAGGCCCGTGCCCAACAGTGGGACGTAAATAGGCTGGAGCAGAAGATACATTGGTAAATTAATATGTAGTATAGTACCTCTATACTCTTGTTAACTTTTTTCTTATATATTCTTTAACAGCTTAGTTATGAAAGCGTCACGCTTCTATTATTAATAATTGTTTGTTGTGTTCACTATCAATATTCACCTTTTAATTAAATTGTGCAAGTAGGGTTTGTAAGTTGTGGAACTAGGTACCATAGATAAATTTTACAAGGGTTTAAATGATCTAGGTTGATCATGGTTGATTTGGTTTAATAAAGGATTTGGTTTAATAAAGCAACGTCTTAGATTTTAACCAAAATGATGTTGGTAATATAAGTGTAATAAACGACAAAGCATGGTGGTGACGCCAACATATAGACATAATGAACGATCAGCACTGCAGTAAGTATAGGGGCTTTTAGTACCTGCCTACTAGCGGTGACTTATTTTTATTTCGTCAACACACAATTCAGAAACTTTAAATAAAAAATGTTTAACTTGGAACTAACTAATATAGCGATACCTGTTTTAAATATTTCTGATATTTCTCAAACACCTAAGTGATTAAAACTATTTACTTATTCAAATACAAACTAATAAATGACATATATAATATACCTACTAACATTGCTATGCCTGTAAAAGGCCTAAGTATAAAGCACTTGATATGCAACAGAATAAAAAAATGTATAAGAATATAAATAAAATAAATAAATAAATATTCATGGACATTTCACACATCGTCCTCTGGTCCCAAGCTAAGCTTATTATGCTTGTGTTATGGGTACCAGAATACGGATATAATACATATACTACTTTTCTTTTGTAAATACATACTTATAATACATAGAAAACACCCAGACGTAGTACAAACATTTGTATGACATTTATGAATATCACACAAATAATTGTCCCAAGCGGGAATCGAACCCGCGACCTTGTGAACGGCAGTCCAGTACATGAACCACTACGCCGCGAAGCCCGTCTGTAATCATTACTTAATAAATAAATAAATAATCACGGATATTTCACATAACGTCCTCTGGTCCCAAGCTAAGCTTATATGCTTGTGTTATGGGTACCAGAATACGGATATACTACTTAAACAACTGTTTTTCTTTTGTAAATAAATACTTATAATACATAGAAACACCCAGACGCAGTACAAACATTTGTATGACAATTAGAAAAATCACACAAATGGTTGTCCCGAGCGGGATTCGAACCCGCGATATATTAATATTATAAAGCTGGAGAGCTTGTTTGATTCTTTGAACACGCTAATCTCAGAAAGCACTGGTCCAATTTGAAAAATTCTTACACCGTTGGATATTACATTTATCTGGGAAAGCCATAGCTTGTATAACATCACGCTGCAACCAATAGGAGCGAAACATCAGTGAAGAATGTTGCAAAAACGGGGAAAATTTTCTAAATTCCACGCTTACGCAGTCGCCGCCATCAGCTAGTATGTTAAAAAGAAGAAAAAACATTTCAGTAAAGAACTTCTTAGGGTAAGAATAAAATAACCGTCGGACATGTATGTCCAGATGTATGAGTGTGGATGAAGCCAAGTAAGTATGTTTGGATCGTAGCAGATGGCGCTCTATAGTCTCCGCCTACCCCCATGAGAAAAGGCGTGATGTTATGATGGTGATGATGAGGTTAGAATAAGTTATGTCTGTGAGTAGCATTACAGACAATATTCATATTAGTAACACGACTTCCGTTCCGATATTCCAATGATGAAATCTGTTCCTCCTTCATACATAGTTAACCATAAATGTGTGACTGTAAATATCTAATTCATAATGCGCAGCTGTTTTAGTGTCTACATTTTGTTTCCATTTCAGTAGAGTGAACTACTATTTATCTAACTACCAATTAGCGTGTAACTAGATGTTATTTATTTGCTATCTCTTGTGATTTAATTCTATATTTGTTTATAGTGGCGAGATAAATAACATCAGTAGGCAATAGTCATTACGCACTTTTATTTTGCAATGGGCAGCTGTAGGTACTCGTAGTGTTGTACTCACGTCGAACAACTTACCAAGTAGCTCTATACTGGTAGAGCGAGCGCTACGTACCTGGTAATTACCGCGAGTGCGGCGCACCAGTAACACTCGTCAAATACACCCTATCATACGCCTCTACTGGTACGAGAGCTGTCAATACGTCAAGTGTGCCCGGGGGCAGGGTGTGGGGACGCACTATCTATTGACGAAATTCATTAGTAGTCGCGACGGACAGACGGACGGACAGCGCGCCACTACTATTGATATATTACACTTAAACACGGATCGGTTCAATTGTACGATCGATAAAGTGGGCGGGAGACGCGCGCGGCAGCGACCTCGTCCATCATTAACGATATCTACCTTACTTGCTGGACATAAGGCTGTCATTTGTGTACGAGGACATTTCATTACACCCTTTCTCGTAGAGCTCTTGAACGAGCTATCGACTGTTAGTGAGCAATATGTATACAATACAGTTAATTACAAAATACACCCTATGTGTATGGTATTAAGGTATAGTTTATATGTAGTATGTGTTGTTAGTTAAGTCCCTGTTGTTTGTATGTCTGTGTGTCGCGAGGCTAATGTGTAATCGTTGTAGTGTTGTGGCGGCACTAATGCGGCCGGCGCCGGCGCCCGACACAACACTAATGTACAACATTCCTTCGTTTAGCTCCGCACGTACACACTACCACAGACACTACACACTACACATAGTTTATTCCTTTTTTATCGAATCATCAAATAACAGAACAGTTAAAAGGCGCCGCCGCCGCCTCACTGTAACATTCTACTTCAAGGTGACATGTGTACTGTACAATAATGTGTTGTTGTATTGTATACAAACCTGCACCGCGACTCTACTTATTATCTGTATCTGCTCTCACCAATTATTATTATATCAATTAGGCAGTTGCCCTTAACCTTTTAGAGTACCAGACATAATGTACTCTTTATTTATAATAATACTTACTATCCACATTTCTTGTAATTCTGTGGAGATCAGTGCTATATAATACAAATTCGCTGATAATGTTATACAATGTATAACAATGTCAACAACACAATGGCGTCTACTACAGCGATAAAATCTTTATACCTAAACTAGCTGCTGCCCGCGACTCTTTATACGTTGAATTAAAAAAAAATCCCGTTTTTGCAATAGATTTCACTAACACTAACGCTACTATTGGTCTCAACATGATGTTAAATCGCCTATAACTTTCCTCGAGAAATGTTATATCCAACACTCATTAGATTTTTCAAATCGGTAAAGTGGGTCCTTAGATTAGCGCGCTCAAACAAACAAAAAGTTCTACAGCTTTATAATATTAAAATAGATATATGTAGTTTCAGTTGTGGAAATACTAGAAAAAAAGACGAAACTTTTTTAGTAAATTTTTTTTTTAAATGCCTTTAATATCCAATTCAGAAGAAGATGAATGTTTATGAAAAGTCAGAAATGAATTTCCATCACCTTGTATATTTTGTCTATATATATGTATGTTCTATTAAGCTAAACTTGTTGTATACAATGTTAAGTTGTTAATTGTTTATGTACCTGAGCAATGACCAACCAATCACGTTGGATACATTCATTGCAACTTTTACATTGCGTAGTTACAATCAGAAAGATATGTCAATTTGCAATACATTTCAAGTTGGTGGAAGAAGTTCTACTACTAGTCCAACGAGAAAGGACTAGTTCCATAATGACACACAACAATACTGGGATCGCACTCTATACACATACACCACAGAAGTTTAGTATGATGATTGGCCAGTGATTGAATGACGAGATTACCTACTTTTTACGGATTCAGCGGCGTATATTTGTTTCAAATTTTGGCCCGACGTTTCGAAGAGTTTGCAGTCGCCATGGTCACGGGTGAGACCCTCACCATGGTGAGTTTGAAACAAATACACGCGTCTGATTCCGTAAAAAGTAGTTTTATTCAAATAAATGAGTCGCGCAAGTGTTAGAGAATATTAGAAGATCGCCTTTTAAGTTCCACCATGATCCATCAAAATGTTAACATTTTGTTGTAAAATGTAAACCAGCAAGAATTTCAATGTCTATTTAGTGCAAACTAATACAAATGGAATTTCACTGGCTGTGTTTGCTTCTTTATTAAGCATTGTAACCTAAAGTATTGAAGCCTGCGTCACATAAAAAGTATTAGATAAAATAGACAACATTGTGAGTCATTTAGATTTTTTTACAAAAGTTAATCTATTGTATTGGCATCTATTGTATCTTGTTGTAAACTTAGTGATCCAGTTATAACTATGAGTTAACTCTTATGTACTAATAGGACTCATTAATATCATTTCGATCGAAGTGTTCTCACTATTTAGTTTGACGAGCTCCGTGGTCTAGTGGTTCGTATAACGGACTGCCATTCACGAGGTCGCGGGTTCGATTTCCGCTAGGGACAATCATTTGTGTGATGTTTATAAATGTCATGCAAATGTTTTTCAGTATCTGGGTGTTTCTATGTTAATTAGTTAGTATTATAAGTATGTATTTACAAAAGAAAAGTAGTATATTGACAGGCTTCGTGGTAGAGTGGTTTATGTAATGGACTGCCGATCGCGAGGTCTCGGGTTCGATTTCCGGTCAGGACAATCATTTGTGTGATATCCATAAATGTCATACAAATGTTTGTACTGCGTCTGGGTGTTTACTATATATTATAAGTATGTATTTACAAAAGAAAAGTAGTTTATGTATTATATCTGTATTCTGGTACCCATAACACAAGCATATAAGCTTAGCTTGGGATCAGAGGACGTTGTGTGAAATGTCCATGAATATAATATATTATATTAAGTATAATGTAAAATAACCGTATTCTGGACCCCATAATACAAGCTTTGGACCATAGGACGATGTGTGAAATGTCCATGAATATTTATTTATGGAAGAGTAGAGGAAGCTGTGTTTATGTCCGTGTGGACGGACGTGTGACGGATTAAGAATACAAGTGTCACCACCCCATCTCCTCCCAAGGGTGCTGTAAAAGTCAGCTAAGGGATATTGCGTACATATAACATCCTCTGTGAGAGACGGAAAACTCGAAAATAAACCCTGGCAGACACAGCAGATCAGCACGGCACAGTAGACCATAATCCTTCCTAAAGTGGCCCGTGCCCAACAGTGAGACGTAAATGGGCTGGAGAGAGAGAGAGCGCGAGAGGAAACTATACACGACAAATATGAGTACGTTTGGTCTATGTTTATTTGCTATGTGTATCAGTGTGAGCTGTAAACGTCTTACGGATAAGCAGATATATTTTCCACAAGAGGAGATTATTTACTAATGGCCTTATTCATAATGACTTATCGGAGGTTTAAAAGTTCGCTTAAATTGGTTCACGAAAATTGTCAAAACTTGTTATTCATAATAGTCTTTTTACGCTAAAACGTTTATTATCTCTGCGATAAAATCTCCGTTTAAACCTCGGATAAGTCATTATAAATAAAACCGTTAGTATCTATATTGAAGGGGCGTGGTTATAGAGTGTTGAGTGTTTTGTTTAAATTAGATGTAGTTATCTGTTTAGTTCGTTAGCGGAATTTTGAAGCATCAACAGGAGAATGTAGACATGACAAGCCATGAGCCCTAAAAAAATAAACAAAATAAATTTAAAAAATGCTTTATTTTTATTCTGTCGCATATCAAGTGCTTTATACTTAAGCCTTTTACAGGCATAGCAATGTTAGTAGGTATATTATATATGTCATTTATTAGTTTGTATTTGAATTAGTAAATAGTTTTAATCACTTAGGTGTTTGAGAAATATCAGAAATATTTAAAACAGGTATCGCTATATTAGTTAGTTCCAAGTTAAACATTTTTTATTTAAAGTTTCTGAAATGTGTGTTGACGAAATAAAAATAAGTCACCGCTAGTAGGCAGGTACTAAAAGCCCCTATACTTGAAATATTAAATGATATATTAAACCCACTTTTTTCGGTTTTCTTTAGATAGAATTGCAGCGTCTATCACACATATTTGGTAAAGTTTTACCACAAAAGAAAGTGATAGAAGCATAGATATGCTCTTCATCTATAAAATAGAGTAGAAACAATTAAAATTGAAAAAAAAAACGGAAGTACGAAACGTCTTTTTTAGGGTTCCGTACCCAAAGGGTAAAAACGGGACCCTATTACTGAGACTTCGCTGTCCGTCCGTCCGTCCGTCCGTCCGTCCGTCCGTCCGTCTGTCACCAGGCTGTATCTCAAGAACGGTGATAGCTAGAGAGTTGAAATTTTCACAGATGATGTATTTCTATTGCCGCTATAACAACAAATACTAAAAATAAAATAAAATAAATATTTAAGGGGGGCTCCCATACAACAAACATGATTTTTAGGGTTCCGTACCCAGTATCTCAAGAACGGTGATAGCTAGACAGTTGAAATTTTCACAGATGATGTATTTCTATTGCCGCTATAACAACAAATACTAAAAATAAAATAAAATAAATATTTAAGGGGGGCTCCCATACAACAAACATGATTTTTTTACCGTTTCTTGCTCGATACTAATAACGTTGCCTTATGTTGCATAGATAATGGTACGGAACCCTTCGTGCGCGAGTCCGACTCGCACTTGACCAATTATTTCAAAGAATTTGTAGGTAAAATCCGCTTCATCTATATTTGTCCCTTTCAGCGCGGCGCTCGGAAATAGGGATAGCAATACCTAAGGCAAATACCTAAATGAGGAGTACAGTACCCTCTTAACTAAAACAACTATGGTGTAGTTATTTTAGTCGTGCAGGTAGAATTGGTACTTTGGGAATCCTCATATTATATCGTCTTACCTAATAATATTGGCTAAGCGTAGGTAACCTATTGTTACGTTGCAGTGAGAAAATGTTTTCTTATAAGGCATTCGGCAGTCCCTTAAAAAGACTACTGTATGTATTCTGATTTTTGGTAAAAATTTGTCAACAGTCCCAACAGAAATACTACACCCACATCATCAGCTGAAGAAGTCTAGTTTTTACGCTTTGGCAAGTACGGAACCCTAAACATCAATCATTTTAGGTACCTAATTTTGTCTGTCTGTATGTATTTTCATGCATTACACACATCACACAAAAAACGCTTTTTATCGATGTATTTATTAATAGAAATACTAGCTTTTGCCTAATTACATTGTACCACTAGAAAATATTTAATTTTAAATTCATCAGAATAGCTCAGAACTAAAATGAAAATCGCTAAGAACATTGCTAGATTAACAATACACTTTGCTATTTGTAATAGGTACTCAGCGCGGGACTGGTTACGCCATCTATCACGTAGTGCATATGAACACACGTACTAATTATCTAGCGACATCTGTTGTCATTTTACATACAAAGTCCTTAGTTACTAAACAAAACAGTACTAGGTCGCTAGGTGTATAGGTACGAGTACATTATAAATACCTACCTGAGTATTTTGTTGAATGTTAATTTTTCATCACAACAATATACGTGTTTAGGTGTCATAAGTATCATTATCTAAAAGCTAAGACCATAGCAATCTAATAATTAGAACGCTTTAAAATGACTGTGTAAGCGACCTCTCTTAGTGAAATAATGACAACATTTTGTTGAATGTATGTCATGGTTATTGTAGTTTCCAATTAATTTAACAGATGGCAATGTGTTTACAAATCGAACATTGTAAATACGCATTTTAACGATATTTTTTCTCCACTATCAAGGAAGCGATGTATTTTTTTTGCGTATCTTATTTGTATGTAATTTTTTTTTGCTTTGTGGTTACGAATGATTATAGTCTACGTTTAGTAGTAGTTTTAATATTTCTTTTCTATACATCGGCTATGTTTGTTAAATCCTCTATACGACTCAGTGAGAAGTGAGATAGATTTATCCATTGGATTTATCTAATAATATTATAAAGTTTGTACTGCGTCTGAGTGATTCTATGTAATATAAGTATGTATTTACAAAAGAAAAGTAGTATATGTATTATATCCGTATTCTGGTACCCATAACACAAGCATATAAGCTTAGCTTGGGACCAGAGGACGTTGTGTGAAATGTCCATGAATATTTATTTATTATTTATTTAAAAGTTGAAGTTTGTTTGTTTGTTTAAACGCGCTAATCTCAGTAACACTTGTCAGAAGAATGATAGGAGCGAAGCATCAGTGAAAATAGTTGAAAAAAATTGGTCAAGTGCGAATCGGACTCGCGCGCGAAGGGTTCCGTACCATTATCTATGCAACATAAGGCAACGTTATTAGTATCGAGCAAGAAACGGTAAAAAATTAAATTAAATATTTATTTTATTTTATTTTTAGTATTTGTTGTTATAGCGGCAATAGAAATACATCATCTGTGAAAATTTCAACTCTCTAGCTATCACCGTTCTTGAGATACAGCCTGGTGACAGACGGACGGACGGACGGACAGCGAAGTCTCAGTAATAGGGTCCCGTTTTTACCCTTTGGGTACGGAACCCTAAAAAACAGGGAACATTTCTAAATTCCACGCGTAAAATGTCGTAGGCAAAGGCTGGTATAAGCATAAAGCGAGAAAAGAGTTTCTAGTGTTACCTACTGGATTAAATACCTATCTACTGGTCCTCTTCACACAAATCGCATATTTTGGGTTTTTCCTAGATACGTGTAAATAACCTGACCGGATGTTCCTCAGACATTCATTTCCCATTAAGATGAATCCGAATATAAATCGTATTGCAAGAAATTTTTAAGCCTCAAACGCCTTCTTTTTTCTTAGAAGAAAGAAAGAAGGAAGGGGTATGAAAGAATGTAATAATTTTATTTTACAATATCCACATTGTTACTTGTTCAATGACTAAGGTGTATTAGGTATATCAACACAACCAGTTGATGAACTTACTGACAGGTTGTGGTATGTTTATTATTTGTGGTGATACGATTATTCAGTTTGTATTAAGATATGTATCATTATCATATATAAAACAAAGTCGTCATTTTTGTATGTATGTCCCTATGTGATCTTATATCTTCAAAAATACGCAACAGATTATATGAGGTTTCTTTTAATAGATAGAGCGGTTCCAAAGGATAGCTTAATTGTATAATTTGTTAAGGTTTCGTTTCTAAATTCCATGTGTGCAAAATTACGGACAAAACTTAGTGGTACGTATATAGTTATACCTACTTTATAGACGGACAAATAGACTAATGGAATTTTCACACAAACTAACACTAGTAAGTGTAAGAAAGATAAGGTTCTATATATAACACGCCTACGTCATTGTTAAATTGTAAATGTTCAATCTCTAGATTAACAAAGATATTTACTTTTCATCGTTTGAAATCTTTAAAAAATGTTAATACATTTTTGTACTAAAAAGGTACCTATTTAACGATCCTAAAAAGGTTATACAGATAGGTAATAACTTCGGTATGTATCATAATTTTTTGTATCTAAGTCATCACTTAATGTGCCCTAAATGGTAGGTATATTTAAGGGTTAGCTAAATAGGTAATTTATAGTGAATGGAAAGCTTGAAAGAAAACAAGTTATATATGACAACATTCGTTTTATTTCATCGCTCCTTTTATAAACACGTATAACATTAAACATTATTATCAAAATATAAATATGTAACCCTAATGTGCTGAACAAACACACACACACACGCGCACACAGCTCACACTCACACGTACTTCAAATAAAAACTCATAGTTAACATTCCTTATGTTTAGGTAAATTCGTAGTTTTGTTCACTTAGTGCTAGACTCTATCATTATACATACATATTATGTTACACGACATACTCTGTGGTCAACATCTAGCTGTACTTGCTTCTTACTTAAATAATTCACTTAACTAATTAAATTATAACTTACACATATACATATATCTATCTATGTACACTTACAACACGTATCCACCTGATTACACAACAACTATTACGAGGTACGTTTATGATGTGATTTCATCACTTAAACTAGAGCCAAGTTTATACATTTAGATTTCACGCAGCGAATTTCACATCCTGATAATAATTTTACAGTCAAATATTAAAACTTTAACAAAAAATATACATAATATATATCATTTAGTAGTTGTTTGTATTAACATAAATTCAAATCACAACATCTAAAATGTTTTGTATCTTAGAAGTCGCAATATACTAGCTAACTACTCGTGAGGAATATGTGAGTGGAACAAGTGAAGCAAGTGCCAGTGTCAAGTTGTTAGTGAAGTGCGAGTAGGCAGCTCCCCGGTAATGCGGCCACAAACAAGCCTCCTCTCAGCGCTCACTGTCTCTACAACTCGACGGAAGTTCTATACTTAGGAATTTTACTGCATCCTGTCTGTGTTACCGTCTGTATATACCTATATATATATATATAGAAGTATAGTTTATGACGAGGGTCGAGTCACCTGCACGCTGTTAACAAACATCTCGTCATGATGGATGATTACTGATCACTACTGATACACACATTAATTACGTACACTTGTTCCACGCCCATTACATACTGTTTGATGTGAACCAGCGCATAATACACAACATCACATTACTAGGTTTAATCACAAACGTATCCTGTTTGACTATCTAAATACCGTTATAACAATGGATTTTGTTATACAGTTCCAAAAAGATGTTCCTGTCTGCTAAAGTTATACAATTATAACGTGGTTTGTTATTGTAAGATTCAGTATATACATGTTAATAGTAGTTTATATTATGTCCAAGTGTATTTGAAAATCATAGTCGTAGTTGTTGTTGTTGTGTGTTCCTGTCCCGCTGCTCTACTCTATATACAAGTGTTGATGTTCACGGCGGGCGGTAGAGGGCGCCGCGCTCTAGCGCTGGTACCCTGCAACATATACACTAGTGAGTACACCCGGGTACACTCACACACAGCAAGTATAGTGACAGTGAACACAGTCAACAGACAGAAGCACAGGGGAAACGTGATAGTGTAGAGGTGCGCGTTGGTCCAACGTGCGGTCCTGCACAGTGTGGCGGGGCGGACAGGCGGTACTTACATGTCGTGGTGGTGTCGCGCGGGCAGCAGCAGCACTCCTCCTCCTCCTCCTCCTGCCGCTGCCGCTCCTCCTCCTCCTCCCGCCTCCACCGCCGCGTACAGAGGAGGCAGCACCTTGTGGGAGTGTGCCTCCACTGACAACACCACACGCACACGTTATGCACCGCACGCACACACACACGTACTCCGACAATGATTGCAACTTTAATGTGGCCCTCAGAAGCGCTACTTTAATTATGTAATGCTTTACTGAACTATGTACCTACTACTGAACTTGTTCAAAATGTGTATGATATATTTTATAGTTCGTAGTCACTACGTGTCGCCTGAGCCTCTCTCCCTAGTAAGACTGAAGGTGGTACCTGAGAGCGGGGCCGGCGGGCGCGGCGCCCCGTGTCCGCCCATGCTCTTGGGCTTGCGCTTACGCGTCTGGATGCCGTCCTTCTTCATGCTGAGCGGCCGGTTGACCTGCGCACAGACACACTAATGTACTAGAGCTCGGGGAACTCGTCGTAATCTCGCCGGCACGCGCCGCTATCATCCTTTAAACAAGCGTATCTACTAGCGAGGAGATAATTGATAAAAGATTATTTATCTCATTATGAATATTCGTGGTCGCACGATGATAATTCTATATCAGTCGGTAGCCCCGCGCTTTATCTCGCGAGATTAGATGAGACCCTGTGTTTTGATTTTTTATACAGGCCCAATATTTGCCGAGGAGTTCCCTGATAACCGCGACCGGGCGCCGATTAGATACCTGCAGCTTAATCAGCGCGGCGTCACCGCGCGACTACGTCAGAGGCGAGCTGCGTGCTGCGTGCTGTCTGATAACTGCGTGCAGCGTGCTAAGTGCTGTGTGTGGTTGTACTCACATTATGCAGCTTGTAGTAGAGTCCGCACGCGTTACAGACCGGCTCCCCGTTGTTGTTTCTTCTCCACAGCGTCGTGTTGGAGGTGCGGCAGTTGGCGCACGTCACACCCACACGACGGTTACCGTTACTGGGCTACACACACACATACACAGTGATGTAGTCACATACTGCCTGGCGCATCACTGCACCATACATACAACGAATTTATGAATTAAAAAAATAACGTCGAGTCTTGAGTTACAGAGAGTTGAGTAAAGTGAATTACTGCGTCTTAGAAATTGATTTAGTAGGGACGAGTGGCTCACCGGCATGATATCGACAACCAAACATAATTAATAAAATATAAGTACCAGAGCTTGTTGTGGTTTAGTCTTCTGTCCCTTGAGCGGCGGCCGGTTGACTCCGTTGATGCGTGTGTAGAGTCCACACGCGTTACACAGGTAGTGGCCGGTACCGTCGCGGCGCCACAGCGGCGTGGTGGCGGCCGCGCAGTTCACACACTCCTTCACCTCGCCCATACCGGACATACCTACACACACATACATGTAGAGAACATCGTACACGCACGCACACACTCGCATCGCTTAACATTACGAGGGTCCACTTACTGGGATCGAACCCGTCGTCTATGGACAGCAGGTTGTGTGCGGGCCAGCCCTGCGCCGGAGCCGGGTAGCCCTCCACCAGCAGCCCACCCTCGTACCCCGAGACCGGCACGTACTCCACCCCCCCGCCCTGCCCTAGGTAGTGGTCCCCGCCCACCTTGTACTGCACCGCGTTACCGTGAGTGTACAGCGTCACCTGCGTAGTATATCGTTCACATCACTAGTTCACAGTACGAGCACAGCACTAGCTCCACGTACACTATACAGTGTGGTGTGGTTACCTGCTGTGAGTTGGGGCTGGGCGGCGCCTCGTAGACCGCCTGCGACTGCGGCACCACGGAGCCGTACACCACGTGCGCGCCGCGAGCTGTCAGCGACGAGGAGGATAGCGTGGGGTCCGAGCGGTATAGCAGCTGGCCGGGGGGCGAGTCGTCGGGCCGCGCCCCCCCGGCGGGCCCCGCGCTCCCCGCCGCCCCCGCCACGCCTCCGTACAGCGTGAGCAGCTCCTTGCCCCCGCCGGCGTAGGGCGCGTAGGCGGAGGCCCCCGCGTACTGCGGGCTCTGGCCGGCGTACGCGTAGCCACCGTGCACCGAGGTGACGGGCTGCAGGCTCGCGTACGTGCCGGGTCGGGGCTCGGCCTCCCCACGCGTCTCGTACTTGACCTGCTGGTAGGCCACGCCCACCGCCTGCTGGTTGTGCAGCGCCGTCGTCTGGATCATCTCCAGCGCGGTGGAGGCGGCCGCCTGGTCCCCTAGCGCTGCGGCGTACTGGCGCGAGTCCCCCTCGGCCGCGTACTGCAGCTGCTCCTTGTCCTTGTGCAGGAAGGCGTCATGCGCGCCCTCCTCGGTCTCCCCGTCCTGCGCCACTATGACGTGGTGCGGCGCTCCGTACCGCAGCGCCAGGCCGCGCCCGTAGGCGGGACGCTGCGGCGCGCGCGCGTACTGCGGCTGAGCGCGCTTGTCGGGACCCAGCGGGGAGCCCTGCGCGCGGTAGGGCTCCTGCTTGAAGGCGAGGTACCGGGCCGTATCGGCCTCGGCCAGGCGCAGCCGCTCCTCGTCGTAGTGGTGATGCTGGTCGCGGGGCTCGCCCCCCTCCTCCAGCTTGGTGGGCTGGTACTGGTGCAGCTGGTCGTGGTCGAACGGTGTGGGCTCGGGCGGCTCATCCTTGACGCCCTCGTCGGCGAGCTCTTCGTCCGTGGTGATGTGTCCGGCCGCCGTGATGGTGCGCAGACCGCGCCGCGACGTGATGACAGAGTGCGGCGCTGGGGAGGGGGTGCCCCCCTCGCCGCCCCCCTCGTCGGTCGCCCCCTGACCTCCCTCGCCCCCGCGCTCCTCGCTCTTGACCAGCTGCAGCGCCTCGCCACCACTGTCCACATCGCGCGGCTCCATCTCTACGTTCTCCATGGTTGTGATCGGCCTGCGTCACACAAATACACAAGTTATGTTTAATAGTCACTTGACTTATGTAAAGAGGATGCGTGAACCTAAAACGGAGAAAGGTGCCTCTTGGAAATGTTCGTCGACAAACAACGAACGCTTTGTGGGTTTTTTAGCACTAACACCTAAACAAACGAAGAGGTTACATTTTAGGAGCGGAAGAGCGACGGAAACGCGCGACTAATAGGGCGCCAACACCCCGCGCCCCGCACCCCGCGCCCCGCGCCCCTCACGCTCTGTTTGACTACGCGCACGATGTTTTTTATTTGATACTCATTTTTATTGCTAGCGGTATATTTTTTTTCAAATTTGAACCTGGTTTAGTTTTAATTATTTCTACATACACTTATGTGACTATGAGACACAAAATTTCTGCAATTAATCAGAGGCAATAGTGGCTCGTGGAAAGGTCCCCACGAAGTGTATCTTGTGTATACATTATAGTGGTGACACAATGACATGTCGCCAGTACCTACTGTCTACTGATCTGCTCTACTAGACAGACAGAGTTGAATCGCATCAGACTGTTCGATAGTATTCAGGTACAACATTACAAGAGATCGAGCACGTCCAAGTATGGTGTAGGTTATGATGACTTGCTTGTACTTTGGCTACATATATTTATGACTAGTAATACGCATGAAATTTAGAAATCAATCCTTGACAAACAGAAGTTTACTCTTTTGCTCGATAGATGGCGTTATACGTTTTTTTAATCGCGCTATCGTTTCGTTCCACACATTAACACTTAAGCTCGTCAAAATTATTATTGCGGCATCATTCGGATTTCGCACTAATAAATTAGTAAGGATTCATAAATGTTCCATAATTTGTTTTACAACGGTCTGTCCGTGCACCAACTTTGTAAAAGTGTTACAAAAATGGGGTTAGAGTCCACGTATATAGTTAATGATAAGGAATATTAAAAGTTATATGGTGTGTGCCAACACGAGCCCGCCCGAGCAAACACGCGCGTCTAGCTTGTTGATATAACGCACACACACACACACACTCAGGTGTATGTTACACAACGAGTTCATTCGCCATACACTAGATATGTTGAGTGAACACACACTGATACTATGAAAATATAGGACATACACACTAGGTACTTAGAAAATATTGAAATATTTTAATTAAAACTACATCTTAATATTGGTCTTAAAGCATATTCATAGACTTGTAGTACGTTTAATGTACCTACTATAGATGTAGTAGTAATTATGAAATCTTTGTATGACCCAAAGAACTAATAAAAATACCTTAGTTAATAAAATGAAATGAATTCAACTGCTTAACTATTACAAGGAAAGCTATTTCAATCAAAACAATATTGTTTAAAGTTAAGGATCTTGTATACAGGTCTGGTGTTGTAATATTACCCACATTTTAACGAGTAGAATATTAATTAAAATCTTTAAAATATACTTAATTATATTCCCTTATTGATCAATGAACTATGTGGAAGTGTATCTCAAGTCTATCTGTGAGTATCTGTAGCTAGGCCTAGCCGCGCGGCGACGGTCTACTAGCTGTGTGTTTGCAATGTTGTAAATAATAAATAGCGTTAATTTCTACAATAAACAAATAATACATTATTTATTTACTCAAATAAAGCGAACTGTTTCAATAATTTCAAATCAAACAAAATATAGACTTAGTGTTGTTTATTTAAGAATGGAAAGATTTATTTTTAAGCTATGGTCTACTACGTCTAAAACTATATCTTGGTAAATTAAATAATTATAATATATTATTATTAAGGTTAGCACATTATTAACAAAGTTGTTACTATTAACTAAATTCTAGTCGAATATATTTAGTAAACAACAATAGAACCTATTATAAAACACGATCCAGTTAGTACTAATCCTCGCTGAGTGCAGTCATTGAACTGAAATAAATATCATAAGATGGTTAACCAACAACTATAAGAGCGAGGTTACATTGAATACACAAAGGACGTAGACCCTAACACACACAAACACATACATACCAAACAACACTTATATTTATTATAACCCAGATTTTTTCTATAGCCGTTATATCGGAAAGTGTGACACTACAAGACATTCAGATTTTCAACGGATTTAATCATTTACTTGCTTGAAACATGTTTACAATCACACCTAGTTACAATGAATTCGTGTTTAGTTCATGAAGTGCATCATGTTTCACCGTTTCATTTCGTTAAAATATATAATTTCTTCTAATATTTGTAGTTGTATTCAATTCCAAGGATTTGTTGACGATGTGTTAAGAACAGTAGTCACTACTGTTATAAATTACAGAACGATAATAATTTAGATGTATTCGATTATTTCAATACGAGTAGGTACCTTCTTTATTAAAAGCTTTTATTTTTGTGTAATACGGCAACACTTTGTTCTTTTTTGTTCTCTTTAATATTGTATATGTAAATTTTTTTCAACAATGGTAGGTACCAATTCTAAGTGCACAAGTAAACTTAATTTAATTAAAACATGAAAATTTATAGTGTCAGTAACACAATTCGGCAATGTTAGCTCAACTTTTATATTAGTAAATCTGTATATTATATAGACCAAATTTAAATTAATAATAATGTGCACAACGATATAGACAATTATTCAAAATACATCATAGTTTTTTGCATTTTAGGTTTAGTTGTGCATGTACAATTGGTACCAATATATTTAAAATTTTATTCTGTCAGTGAAAAATCTAATGTATAAAATTCACGTGTCACAGTGTTAGTTACCGTACTCCTCCGAAACGGCTAGACCGATTTTTATGAAATTTTACATGCATATTCAGTAGGTCTGAGAATCGGCCAACATCTAATTTTCAAATTTTTTTTAATGTGGCAAAACAACGTTTGCCGGGTCAGCTAGTGTTTCTATAAGTAATGACTGTATTATGTTACGCTTTACAGTAGTCTGTTGGTTTTCTAATAAATAAATAATAAACTTACACATAAAAATACATAAGATGATGAAGTCAGATGATAAAGATCGATAAACGCGGATATAACAGATGACTGAGTGTATCTTTCCCTATATTATACCCACATGATATATCTACAATGATAAATTGGTTTCGACAACTCATTTTCAAATTGGTATCGCTAAACTGATAACGATATTAGTAATCCGCACACATACATACAACTACAGGTTGACATTTTACTTTTCAGATTCCTCATACTGTAGATATACCTATATTTAATACCTCTGTAACCTGCTCGCATTGTATTCACGATTATACGTAAAGTTATTGTTAAGTGTTGGATTATAGACAATGTCCACCTAAAATAATGTGAATCTATAAACAACTTTTGTCTATGCTTTTGTTTTGTGTCCGTTAGTGTTTTATTTTTTGTTATTTCATCATTGTAATCTATGGTAATCTATGGTTCTTTTTTGTGTTCTCGCATTAAAAAGGCTGCGTGATTTTCAAATTATTACAAATAGTTTTATTACGAAGGTACATCATTACTTACATCATTAAGAGTTTATTATAATACGCTTTAACAACTGCAAACACGACCGTGAATGGTAAATTTATGGTAAAGGCAAAAGTAGACCTGTCCTAATACTATTGATACTAAATTAAACTAATAGGTGATAATCTAACCGAACTTAAGACAAGTAAAACAATAATCCGAGATAAGAAAACAAAGTACGAGATGTCTCTCAGTACAATATTGATGTGCGAGTGGTCAACGCGCGTAGCACAGAAGCTACGTGTCGTAGCGGGTCCACGTAGCACGTAGCTACTTTCTACAGAAGCTTCATGTAGAGCTTTTGTAACTTGTACTGAATATAAACAACATATTATTTGAAGAGTTTAAGACATAAAAGTGGTTTGCTGCATTTAAGAGATTCAGGATTTTGACATAAGATAGATATAGAAGTCATAAAATACTTGTATATTTCGAAGTTAAATATTCCATGAACTCCTATCGATATCATATAAGTTTTGATTAACTTTAGTATATAATTATGTTTAATATTATTATGTTGGTATATAATATTAATTTATCGAGGCACATAGAATAATGGAAAGTTTTAATCGAAAAACTCTTAACAGGATTCAATAGACTTGTGGAATAATTTGACGGGCCTCGTGGTGTAGAGGTTCGATTCCCGCTCGGGACAATCATATGTGTGATTTTTCTAATTGTCATACAAATCTTTGTACTGCGTCTGGGTGTTCCTATGTGTTATAAGTATGTGTTTTCAAAAAAAAAGTAGTATATGTATTCTATCCGTATTCTGGTACCCATAACACAAGCATATTTATAAGCTTAGCTTGGGACCAGAGGACGTTGTGTGAAATGTCCATGAATATTTATAATTATTTATTTATAATGATAATTACTAGCATTTTAATGAAACTTAGTAGAATGTAATGAATAATGAGGCTTGGTGTCACTCGAATATACTTAAATATTTGTACACACAGAACATCAATTTTCACTATTTGCACACAGACAATGAATAATTGTACAGCCTTCATAATAATCACTTCGAATCACTTCCGAAGTGATTACCCTCATTCTAATTAACAGGTTCGTTCTTAATACGTATGCAATACATTTTTCGCCAATAATCGATGAAAAACGTTTGTTAAATTACAATTAAATTTCAAAATTGAAGCATATAGTTAGCTACAAAAGATATCACGGCGGTTGGTGACGGCTGTAGTTTTAATTCAAAATTTTTTTAACTAAAAGATGCTTGCTATTACTAAAAAGATGTTTCCGAAGAATTACTTTCACACTACTTTGATATAAAACGACTATGTTAATAAAATGAATATTCACAATCATAGCTATATTAATATGGTACGTAGCAATGTGCAAATCGGCCTAGCAGGTTGTACCGCGTTACGTCCCCGATATTTTACACACTTGTGTGGTGAGGGTTTACAAGAGCATCAATTGTAAATCTAATATATAAAATTCACGTGTCACAGTGTTAGTTACCGTTCTCCTCCGAAACGGCTTGACCGATTCTTCTCAAATTTTACATACATATTCAGTAGGTCTGAGAATCGGCCAACATCTATTTTTCAAACCTTTTTGGTCTTTTTTTAGTATGGCAAAACAACGTTTGCCGGGTCAGCTAGTCTAATATATAAAATTCACGTGTCACAGTGTTAGTTACCGTACTCCTCCGAAACGTCTTCTCCGATTTTTATGAAATTTTACATGCATGTTCAGTAGGTCTGAGAATCGGCCAACATCTATTTTTCAAACTTTTTTTTTAGTATGGCAAAACAACGTTTGCCGGGTCAGCTAGTATTATATATAATTACATCTGTAGGTCATCAATATAACAACAGTATGTAACTAACAACGTAGAGATGCTTCACATTTGAAATATTTCACCATATCATCACGATCATGCCTATATTTATCTCAATATATAATAATAATAGCCCAATATGGAATTATTATATAGTAAAATCATTCATAATGAATACTTCATATGTATTATAAGTATGTATTTACAAAAGAAAAGTAGTTTATGTATTATATCCGTATTCTGGTACCCATAACACAAGCATATAAGCTTAGCTTGGGACCAGAGGACGTTGTGTGAAATGTCCATGAATATTTATTTATTTATTATTTATTACTTTTAAAAATAAAAGTTAAAGGTGTATGTGTGAAAAGTAAATCCAATGAAGAAGAACAGATAAGAAACACCATATTGATGTTATAATTTCATGCACCGGGAGAGTATTTTATTACATTTAATTTTCAAATCAAATATAACTATGATTTGTTAATAAGTCAAAAGAAAATAGAAACATCGGATGACACGAATGATCCTTTTCAATTTACATGTAAGTGTTAGAAAGGAAATAGCAAAAAATGAAATGTTCTCAAACACTAGGTACATCTTTTTATGGCCTACAGAAATAAATTGTAATTATTTTATTAAATATATACCATTCAAAACAGTTTAATAGGTACCTGAAATTAATAGTACTATTTAATTTCCATAAAATATACCTACTAGAGAACGAATCCGATTAAAAATTCATATTACATACACAGAAACAAGTAGTTCGAAGTCCCAAATAAATAAAGAAAAAAAAAATACATACACAGACACTAAACAATCAGAGAATAATAGTAAATAAATAAATAAATATTCAGGACATTTCACACAACGTCCTCTGGTCCCAAAGTAAGCTATATTTATAGAAATATAAATAATATCTGATAATATCTGGTACCCATAATACAAGTATAGGCTTGTATTATGGGTACCAGATACGGATAGACTACATATACTACTTTTTTTTTGTAAATACATACTTATAATACATAGAAACACCCAGACGCAGTACAAACATTTGTATGACATTTAGGGATAATAATATAGTAATAACATAGTAGTCACCATGGTCACGGGTGAGACTGAGCTGTAATCCAAATCGGGGCAAAATTTAAAACAAATATACGCATCTAAATCCGTAAAAAGTAGTTTTATTTAAACAGATGAGTCGCGCAAGTGTTAGAAAATATAATAACATAGTAATTAATATTTGTATATTATTATGTATTAGTTACTTATGAGAACAATTAAATAGTCGTCCTCGTACAGAGTCGGTTTGGCTTTGGAGGGACGCGACCACGCGGCGGCAAGGAGAGGAAAATATTGTATTAATTATAATTTAACAATTGTAATAAGATCATGTTATATATATATAATACGTCGAACATACGGACACTATACCTACATATTTGTGTTCAGATCTGCACAAATATCAAGTATTTCCTTAACATGTGATCCTTGACAAGATGATACTTACTTACTAATATACTTTATCTAAGTATCAGTTTACAAGCAATACATAGGTAATGAAAAAAATATAAATAATAATTTGAATACCTAAAGTGCAATATTGCAAGTAACCACGCGATCTAAATACGGAAATAATATTCTCTTATTTTTACTTGTTGTTAAAAAACATCAATTCGAAATCTTCTACCTACTTAGCACATAAGGTATATAAAAATTGGTCAAGTGCGAGTCGGACTCGCGCACGAAGGGTTCCGTACCATTATCTATGCAACATAAGGCAACGTTATTAGTATCGAGCAAGAAACGGTAAAAAAATCATGTTTGTTGTATGGGAGCCCCCCTTAAATATTTATTTTATTTTATTTTTAGTATTTGTTGTTATAGCGGCAATAGAAATACATTATCTGTGAAAATTTCAACTCTCTAGCTATCACCGTTCTTGAGATACAGCCTGGTGACAGACGGACGGACGGACGGACGGACGGACAGCGAAGTCTCAGTAATAGGGTCCCGTTTTTACCCTTTGGGTACGGAACCCTAAAAATGTAAGTCTTTCACAATTGAACTCTCAACAAATAAAGATGTTAATATTATTTTATTTTATTTATTTATTAATACTTCATGCACATACAGAGTACAATGGCGGGCTTAATGCCTTGGGCATTATCTACCAGCCAACCAGTGATAGTACAGAGCAACAGTGTGGGTGCCAAATACAAAAAATATTAAAAGACGAAACAAGAACCAAATAAACTTAAACTAAACATCTACTTAAACTAAACATCAACTTAATCTAAACAATTACTATAGGTGAATACAAATAAAAGGTCTATAAAATCTAGTATATAAAATTCACGTGTCACAGTGTTAGTTACCGTACTCCTCCGAAACGGCTAGACCGATTCTTATGAAATTTTGTATGCACATTCAGTAGGTCTGAGAATCGGCCAACATCTATTTTTCAAACTTTTTTTTTAGTATGGCAAAACAACGTTTGCCGGGTCAGCTAGTTATTTATAATAATTGGTCAAGTGCGAGTCGGACTCGCGCACGAAGGGTTCCGTACCATTATCTATGCAACATAAGGCAACGTTATTAGTATCGAGCAAGAAACGGTAAAAAAATCATGTTTGTTGTATGGGAGCCCCCCTTAAATATTTATTTTATTTTATTTTTAGTATTTGTTGTTATAGCGGCAATAGAAATACATCATCTGTGAAAATTTCAACTGTCTAGCTATCACCGTTCTTGAGATACTGGGTACGGAACCCTAAAAATCATGTTTGTTGTATGGGAGCCCCCCTTAAATATTTATTTTATTTTATTTTTAGTATTTGTTGTTATAGCGGCAATAGAAATACATCATCTGTGAAAATTTCAACTCTCTAGCTATCACCGTTCTTGAGATACAGCCTGGTGACAGACGGACGGACGGACGGACGGACGGACGGACGGACGGACGGACGGACGGACGGACGGACGGACGGACGGACAGCGAAGTCTCAGTAATAGGGTCCCGTTTTTACCCTTTGGGTACGGAACCCTAAAAATGATGCACAAATTATACTTATACATAAATACCATAATATACCTATACATAATATACATATACCTACATATATGTACATACATATCTAGTAATCAGGAATCTACAAACATGTTTGCAGTGAAGAAATAATTCTAATGGTTACTGTGCCAACAGTCAGTAAATGAATTATTATCTATTTACTTATCTTAAAATTACGTTATCGTATAAATAAAAGTTCTTAATTTATACAAAGATGTTGGATTTATTTAAATTTGTTATAGGAGAGTGTATTTCATCGCAGGGGCAGCAATTTCTTTTAGTACGAATATTAAAGCATTTTCATTCATTAGTTACTTTGATATCTGAACCGCGAGTTTGCAATAAAGTTATTATGTTGATGGTAGCTTATCGCGATAAAATCATATCTCTTAGTTTAAACTAATTAGGTATTGATTAGTTAAACGATTCACAACATTAATTATAAGATTAAGTTACAAACATGAGTGTGGATATAATTATATCCAAAAATTATATTGTCACGGTGTTTAATGTACGGATTTTTAAAGTTTGATTTAAAATTTATTTTGGTTTATCTGTCTTATACATGTTATTGAATGTCCGTAACAACTCGCTTTAAATTAATTTTCATATGTTTATTATACACAATGCAAACAGAGGCACATGGAACGATATGAGAGTGATTTTACAAAGTGAAATATTTAACATAAATATCAAACATCTAGTTTAATTTTCACAAATTTTGATTGGAATTTACCACGAGTTTACGACAACAGCATTGTTGCTGTTATTTGAATAATATTTAATGTGCTAGATTAGATTGTAAGGTAGTCGCCCGCCGCGAGACGTCCCGCCAAAATTTAACACTTTTTTTTTATTTTTTTAAATTAGTGTATGTGTTTGCGCGTAGTGTTGTATATGTAAGTAAATAACTCACCGTGTGTATGTCGGTCCGTGTTGCAGTATCACCAGTATATCGTCATTTGGCTACGTACTGTGTGCGCGATGTCAGCGCGCCGCCTGCCGCCGCCGTGAGCCGCGCCGAGCTTTCAGTGGGCGCTGTGTGCGTGCGCTCTACACACACACCGCCGACACGCCATTGGTCCACTACACACACACACACACACACACGCGCCGGGAAATTATTTCCACGAGGGAGCGCCCCCCGCCCCCCGCCGCGAGCACGCGACGCGTCTAGAGCACAGCGCGCAGCACCACCATGAGGAGCAGCTCCGCGGGAACATCTCAACTATCACACAATCACTACGATAATGAGCGATACGGATAACTAACTATCACACACAACATGCAACATACTAGTTGATATCACTCACACATTACTATATACACATCTCACACGTACACCGGCCGGGATATACACCCGGGTGTAGGCAGGAGCTCGGGTCTCACAGATACTGTACAGGTAAGTGTACCTACAATGTTTTAGCAATTAAGTATGTACCGAATTGAGTGACTGGTAGTTAACCATAATACTTTCATCTAACACTTCATAATTGTACTAATATAGATACTCTTTACAGCATTACACAACTCCATTGTGTGTATTTATTTCGTCCTCTGATCCTTAACTAAAGCTAATACTTACAATATGAGTAGGTACGACATAATACTTATTACTGTTTCATCATTGTATTATCTTTGTTTTACTTAGAATCCTCGCATCGATATCACTGGGTTGTAGTTTACAATAAAGGCAATCTTAAAGTGCCAAAAGTTTTACTAAAATGAAGACATATGTACTAAATTTTGACTAATTGGATATTTCGTTGCACACATTGATATTAATTAGTCATAAGTTAATAAGACACAGTTTTTATAATAAGAAAGTGCAGTCGCTGAATTAAGTATTTTACCTACTATCAATTTTCATTTACAAATCTTATTATATTAAGTTTTACACTTACAATGAATTTGATACTAATGCCATTATTTTAATATAATTCTTGTTCATAATAACATTCTGTTCTGTTCCTGCTTATACCTATCAGACAGAAGAACAGAAGTTCTCTCTAAAGTTATAGAGTCGCTACGGGTCGAAATCACAACAGCATGTTAGAGCAATATATTTGTATGGCCATGGTATTGAATAGCATTATACTTTTCTTATCATTTAAATAATACCAACATGTTATTGCTTTAGGTTAGGTATGTATGTAAAAAAAGAACTAAAACAGAAAGAAATTTTTCTGAAATATTTAATCCGATTCTTCTCAATGCCTGTGGATAGATTTCATAAGCTTAATGTGTGTTACATCTTACGAGCCCTAGAGGATTATATTAAAGTGTGAGAAGTAATACACTACTGAGATACCTACCTGGTAGGTACACTACTAGTTCACTGTGAGCTCTACTCCTGTATTGTTCTAACATTATGGAGGTGCACGACATGTGAACTGAGTAGTACTCATGTAGTGCATGTCGATTGTTTAATACAAACAATATGTAACGTTGTTACATGTAGATACAGTTTATTTCACGTTGTCGACTGAACCAGATAAATATTTGCACAAATATATATGAAGTAGGGCTCCCACGTCACGGTTTATCTACGTGTCTATCTGTAAACAATTTATACTTTTAACTGAAGTTATCTAGTAACAAAATATTACTTTATTTTCGATCCATTTGTGTAAGATTTAAAATTAGGTTAATCTCAGGAACTATTTAATATCATCGTTAACTTAATTCGTTATTTATTTAATTCGTTAATTGTTCGTTAAATAACTAATGTTTGTCCTATAACAAAACATCGTTTCAAGACATCACTTTTGAACTGGTCACAGAGTTGTTAACTGATGTATAGTATGTATACCTACTGAGTACAGTACTAACTGCTGTGAGCTGTGGTAATGGTTAACTTCTTGTTATTATTTGGCGAAAGACAAATAAACTGACAATTGCTAGTCCGTTTATTTTTTTATTTTCTACGACTTTCACGACGGGCTACGTGGTGGAGTGGTTTATATAATGGACTGCCGATCACGAGGTCGCGGGTTCGATTCCCGCTTGGGACAATCATTTGTGTGATATCCATAAATGTCATACAAATGTTTGTACTGCGTCTGGGTGTTTACTATGTATTATAAGTATGTATTTACAAAAGAAAAGTAGTGTATGTAGTCTATCCGTATCTGGTACCCATAATACAAGCATAGAAATATAGCTTATTTTGGGACCAGAGGACGTTGTGTGAAATGTCCTGAATATTTTTTATGTATTATTATTATTACTTCTATACAAAAATAAGGTACAAATGCCGGAGGCATTCGCTTACAGGCAATCATAGGTGGTGCAGAAACAGGAAGTAGTAGGTGTGTTAGATAGTCAGAGAGAATAAAAATTAAGTGTGTCGGCAATGAAACTTATAAATACACACGAATATATTACATACATATAAAAACTGAATATACATACTATAATACACATACTTATATTATAATACTATGAATCTTTATCTTTACTTCTTCTTATCTTATATCTTATATATAAAATTCACGTGTCACAGTGTTAGTTACCGTACTCCTCCGAAACGGCTTGACCGATTTTTATGAAATTTTACATACATATACAGTAGGTCTGAGAATCGGCCAACATCTATTTTTCAAACTTTTTTTTTTAAGTATGGCAAAACAACGTTTGCCGGGGCAGCTAGTCTTATATATAAAATTCACGTGTCACAGTGTTAGTTATCGTACTCCTCCGAAACGGCTTGACCGATTTTTATGAAATTTTACATGCATATTCAGTCGGTCTGAGAATCGGCCAACATCTATTTTTCAAACCTTTTTTTTTAGTACGGCAAAACAACGTTTGCCGGGTCAGCTAGTATTCTTATAAAACAAAGTCGTAATTTTTGTATGTATGTCCCTATGTGAGCTTATATCTTCAAAAATACGCAACGGATTTTGATGCGGTTTTTTTTAATAGATAGAATGGTTCAAGAGAATGGCTTTTTTGCATAATTTGTTGGGGTTTGCTATATATTGGATGAGATATGATTAAATTTGCCGAGAAACTCGGACGCGTGCGAGCTATAAATGAAAACGCTGCCTTATCTATGTGAGGTACAACAAACTAATGTATGGTGGAATTGTTTGTTACCTATATTTCTTCAAAAAAATCCGCGAGGGCATATGTTTATATTTTAAGGGAAACCCGCTGTACCCATAATAATGTCGCAAAAATTATCAAATTCAATAGGGTGTTTTCAGAAGCTATTTTTGTGTGTATAGTAATCTTTTTATCAGATTAAATACCTCAGTTAGCTTACACGTTTAATATAGATTATAACTGCTCCTTACAGCATGCAATTTAAATGAATATCTTAGGAGATATGACGAAAAAAGAATTACGCGCAACAAAATAAAATACTCAAACTGTTGGCCGAGCAACGCGAACGTTTCCTTGGTCTTCTATCCATACCATACTCTAATATTGGGATGTTTGGTTAATGTTGGATTGTATGAATGTAAGGATGTTTGTTGTTCATGAAACTTTCCTAAATTCCACGCGTACGGAGTCGCGGGCAACAGCTATACTGTATAGCTGTTGCCCGCGACTCCGTACGCGTGGAATTTAGGAAAGTTTCATGAAAATCCATCCTTTCTTCATCCAGTCTTTACGTGAAAGAACAACAAACATCCTTACATTCATACAATATAAAATTAAATTAAATAAAATTATTATTAAATAAAATAAAATTAAAATATAAAATTACATAAGTAAAACAAATGACGATTGAATGGGAATGGGAATGATTATTGAGATAATTCGACTACATTAATATATTAATATTTAATTTAATTAATATTTAATTTATTTAATTTAGTTTATTTATAATTCGACTATCTTTAGTAGTAAAAACTCCTTTAGTCTCTTTTTGAATGTTTGTCCATTTATCAGCATCCTGATCTCGGAGGGTAATGCATTCGACAGAATAGTGGATTGCACAGGAAAAGAGAAGTGTACAAAACCTATCTTATTGTGAGGGACAAGAAGCAAATGATTGCTTAATGAGCGTAGGGGTCTGTCATGGTTAGAACAGAGGTATTGAAAATAAGAAGAAAGGTATACAGGAGGAGAAGGGTTCATTAAGATAGAAAAGAATGTAGTAAGAGTGCGTAACTCACGACGTTGACTAATGGGAAGCCACTTCAGGTTAGAACAAAAGGTAGACACATGGTCATACTTGCGAAGATTAAAGATAAAACGAATGCAGTTATTGTCTGTGTCTACATTGTGAAAAAATAAATCATTTATTTATTTATTTATTATTTATTTATTTAGAAGACGATCAAGTTCATTGAGAAGTTCTGCATTCAGGTGGAAACAGCACATGTCACCATAGTCAATTATTGGAAAAATTAACGTATATACGAGAAGCTCTTTTGTTTTCGTTGGGATAAAGCGTGCGCTTAGTTACTTTACGACTAGCCATGGTTATTTGCGCTTGCCAATTCAGAGTAGAGTCAATTGATAAACTGAGGTCATTTATTGTTTCGCCAAAGTTTATTGTGATTTCATCAAAAACAATGGACGGTAGCGTTGAAGTATCCAGCCTAACAATGTTATAATTACTACCTAATATGATTGCCTGGCACTTGGTTGGATTAATTGTCAGGCCAAAATCCTCACACCAAGCCCTGATAATATCTAAGTCCCTATTAATTTCAGCCACGGCTAAATGAAGTGAATCTGCAGGAGATTGAGTATAAATCTGCAAGTCATCGGCATAAAGATGATAGTCGTATGGAAGTTTTTCGGTTATGAAGTTTATGAAAATAGAAAATATTAAAGGGGAAAGTATGCCGTATTGTGGGACGCCAGCGCCTAAGGCACACCAGCTAGAATAGAGTCATCAATAGCTACGGATTGCTACGCCCCTGAAGATAACAGGAGAACCATTCTAGCGCCTCGGGAGAAATGTTAAGGCAGGAAAGGATGGAAAGAAGGATGTCGTGTCTGACGGCATTGGAAGCATTCGTAAAGGCAAGCAAGACAAGTCCTAATGTCGCCAGTCACTTTCATACGTATGTCAGTACGTTATATCGAGGATCAGAACAACATCTTAACAATACATACATATCTTAATACATATGCACATGTACCTACACTTGATAAACTAAAGTAAATGTGTAAGCTATAAACAGAAGACGTAATAAATTGGTTAAATGTGTATAATATGTTGCAACTTACATTTCTGAAAATTTCAGTTATTTTGATCATTCAGCCGCTGCAATTGCAGCTGTGAGCTAAAAAAACATACACACAGAAAAGTTCTTTTAGTAATATTTAATACTAATAATTATTTTGTTACCTTAATTTATTTATTTATTTATTCAAAAACAACCAACAAATCATACAGCGAATCATAATTATATAAAGATAAAAACAAAATTTTACATAGCGTACTGCTGACTTAATTAAAGGTTGCCCTAACATGCATTAACAATAAGAAAGATATTTTGTTAAGAAAGTAAATATAACATTAAGAAAATAAAAAAAAAACTTGTACCTAATAGACAATAACAATAATTATAATTAATGCTTAGTTATTAAATTGAATTACCTAATTAATAAATAGTAAAGTACTAACATATTACTAACCAATAAACTAACATTGCTAGGCCAGCAAAAAGCCTAAGTCAAAAGCATTTTTTATGTATTTTACCATCTTGAAAACACATTTAGTTTGCAATAAAAAATTGAGTTTGAGTTAGCTAAATTATTACTAATCAGCTTGTAGTCCCTAAATAATGTTAACGATGGTGTAGCGCGAAATAGGTATGTTACCTCAATTTTGAGCAAAATATAATGTGTGTGTTGATTGTAAATAGCGACGCAAATTAATATGAAACTTTTGTGATTTTATTTTAAACGATATATAGCAGGTACAATTTAGTTCAGTTACTCTTCCATAATACCTAGATACATGTCAGTATGTGTATGGTGGACGGGGTGTAGAACATTCGCGGCTCGCATGCGCACTCGTTAGTTAACGTTGCGCAACACGTTAGTGTATAATAATCCGCACTTATCCCCAAATTTATGTCAATACATAATGTAATTAGGTAGGGAGGTGCGCTTTAAACAATCATTATTGTATTTACGATGATATCTTTACAATAAAAACTCGATAATTGTAATGCGTCGCTCGTTATCTTATCACAGGCTTACTTGAGACATCGATCATCGCTCTAATTACACTCGGCAGGTACCTACATACATGGCCGCCATCCTCGGTGTACCTATTGTCCTCCACGTCCACGTGTGGGACCATCCTACTACGTATCGAGGTACTAGGTATATCAAACACCCTCTGCATTTACATAGCTGCTCCACCTAATATTCCCGGTGGTGTAAGCGTCATAAATTTTACAAACATTGAATATAATATTTTCTAACACTTGCGCGACTCATTTGTTTAAATAAAACTACTTTTTACGGATTTAGACCCGTATATTTGTTTGAAATTTTAGCCCGACGTTTCGGAGACTTTGCAGTCACCATGTTCACGGTGTAAACATTGAATAATTAAATGCCTAGTTGAAGTGCAAGCTTTATTTTTTTATATATCTTTCATAGTTTGAAAAATGTCCGTTTTAAAAGTTAGAATATTTGTTTGAAGTAGCTTATCGCTGTGTGTGTATCAGCCACATTATTTACTTAGAACTGACCCCAACGCAGGACACTTACTATATTATTACAACACGATACCATGATTCGGCTGAAACTAGCTGGGCAGTAAAAGCTATATCATAGTAAAATGTTAGTACCTATACTATGTGACATTTAACGCTTTAGTCGATATATACAAATATAACTGTAGTCCAGTTTCACTAAACATTACAATATCTAGTCTTCAACGTGCAACAATGAATAATGAAACAAAAACTATTGTTTTAGTGAAAGATCTATGTATGTGTGTGTGTTGCTTTTTTATAATGTAGAGTAGGTACGCCTGGTCGCGTTGTTCACAATTTACTCGCTAACAATAAATAAATAATCTAATCAGTGTAATTATCACAAATTAAACCGTATGTTTCTTTAGGTAGTTGTAATTTAATTGAATCCGTCAGCGTCGTAATCCTTGCAGCTTTGTGAATATAATTATTTGCACGTGTGTTTACATGTAGGTTACCTATGTAATGCAAATGTAGCCCCCACAAACTATTACACGATTTTCTTAGATTTGAGAATGGTTCAGACTCAGAATCAATGAACAAAACATGACCTATGGTTCCAAACTAAGATTATTTGCTTGTATTAGGTATACCAGAATATGGATATACTACAAATAATAATTTTCTTTTGTAAATACATTTTTATTATACATAGAAAACACCTAGAAACAGTGCAAATATTTATGGGACAAATACAAATTTCGAACCAACAATGTGCGGGGAACGAACCTGTGACCCCATGAACTGCTGTCTATTAATTGAACCTCTAGACCACGAGGTCCTTCATGAGAACTGAAATATGAGTGTATTTACAAAATGTTTACAACGGCCCTGGGCACATTAAGATGTACACCCCGCTGTGACTTCATAGATATATGATGAAGCAGAGGTAGCCTAGGAGGCCCTAATAATTGGAAGGCTTGGACATGTCCCCAGTGTGCTTAGTAGAGAAGACGGGCTTTTATGTAGATCTTTTATGTAGTAACAAGCCATTCACTAGGATCATGTGCGTGCATAGGTTAGAGGTATGCCTGTTTGAAATATAGGTACTATCTACTTCCCCGGCTCTAACAGCACCCATGGGAAGTAAGTGTGAGCATGGTAAAATATAGAGTATGTGCCCACTATGAACATAATCCATTGAAAGTCTCTTATCATTTTATGAGGGTTCCGTACCCAAAGGGTAAAAACGGGACCCTATTACTGAGACTTCGCTGTCCATCCGTCCGTCCGTCTGTCACCAGGCTGTATCTCAAGACCGGTGATAGCTAGAGAGTTGAAATTTTCACAGATGATGTATTTCTATTGCCGCTATAACAACAAATACTAAAAATAAAATAAAATAAATATTTAAGGGGGGCTCCCATACAACAAACATGATTTTTTTACCGTTTCTTGCTCGATACTAATAACGTTGCCTTATGTTGCATAGATAATGGTACGGAACACTTCGTGCACGAGTCCGACTCGCACTTGACCAATTTTATTAAACATTATCGATATTTGAAAAGAAACGTGATCATTAATCTTAATAATTAATATCGTCTATATCTGTTGCATCTATCTAATATTAGTATCAATGTTCTGGTACGTAGGTACTGTGTCAGTTAGGTATAGTGTTGATATCTGTCTATCAACAACTCTGTACACTTATTCTAACTTTGAAATGTAACTTAAGAGGATACTGTACTCCTAATTTAGGTATTTGGCTTAGGTATTGCTATACCTATTCCCGAGTGCCGCGCTGAAAAGGACAAATATAGCTGAAGCAGAATGATTTTACCTACAAATTCTTTGAAAAAAAAAAGACGTTTCGTAGTCCCCTTTTTGCTTCGCGAAAGTTATACCGGTGCTATTATTTATGATGATTTTGATCCTAACCTCTATATTCTCATAAATAAGAGGGCACGATACCAAATTATGCTCCATACAAAAATATGGGCATCGTAGTCCTCTTTTTTCCTTTGCGAAAGTTAAACCGATTTTAATTGTTTTTACGCTATATTATAGATAAAGAGAATATATCTATGCTTCTGTCATTTTATTTAGAAATATGACCATCCGAAAATCCTGTTTTTTTGGTTTTCTAAAGTAAAGTTGGTTTTAAAGTTGCAGTGGCTATCAAACATATTTGGTTTTACCAAAAATAAAAGTGATAGAAGCTCTTCATCTATAATATAGAGTAAAAACAATTAAAATCGGTTTAACTTTCGTAAAGAAAAAAGAGGACTACGATGCCCATATTTTTGTATGGAGCATAATTTGGTATCGTGCCCTCTTATTTATGAGAATGTAGAGGTTAGGATCAAAATCATCATAAATAATAGCACCAAGCATATAATATATTTTTTTATATGTCAATAAATCGTCAATAAAACATAACAAGGTTGTTATAAACAAATTATATGTAGGTGTATATGACTCACGTATTACTTTTAAGGCTTACAGATATATATCTACAGTCACTCAACATACTACAACATATATGGTTTTCTATATTTTTATCAGTTTCAAAGGACTGTATTTTATACATACAGTTTGCAGCTCGTCAAAATTGATTTTAAATGAAAGTAGGTATTATGCCGATTATGTACCTACAAGTACTTGGTTCATGCCGTTTAAAATCGATATATCATAAGCATCTTAAAATTTCTTGAACAACGTTACTTGCCTTATTCTAATTATTAATTGTTGCTTAGTCCTGTTACTAACATATTTCACGATTTAAATAATAAAAAATAGGTTTAATTCGTGTTAAAAAGAGCTTCAATAATCTATTCTAGTTCATAATAGATTATTGAACCTATGCTGGTGATGCTGAAAACTTGATGGTTTTTAGCATCCAATTGAGATTTTTGTAAACGATATTTTAACTTGACAGCATAATTATCAAAGTTATAAATCGGGTCTGTTTCGTTTTGGTCGAGTTTGAAGGTATATTACAATGATTTCCGAACACGAAATCATATGGCATATATTTGGTACTCCATAACCATAGGTGCCCAACTGAATTTGAGCCATAGGTACTGTTACATCAAACTCATTGTCACGTTTCATAATATATTGTTAAACTCTATATTAACTCCTTTCTTTTTCACATAATATCCCATATTATTTGGTGCCGACGTCATGATGACTAATATTTTGTGCTATCTTATCAAAATATAAATGTGATAAACAACTAGTTTCGTTTATATACTTTAGCTACACGAAGGTTTTTTCTATTCATATTCTCAAAGTGATAGATAAAAATATAGGTGAATACAAACACCAAGCATGGTGTAAAGAACACACACATCGTGGGTTCTTTACAGTTACTTGATCACCGAGTAGTACTCTCTGATCCAGTAACTTCCACTTTAACCTCTTTATTGGTAAAAATTTCATTGTTTCAGGTAACAAAGGCTAGTTGTTATGACTATTATGACCGCTCGCAAATAACAATCAGATTGAAATAGGTATAGCTTATACCTAATGACTGGATCCGATCACCGATAAATGTTTGGCCATCAACTATCGCCAGATAACATGGTTGTACTCTAAAATTAATTCATTTTCTGAGCATTAACAGTTAAAGATATCGACAGTTACACTTATAGGTACATAGCTCCATGTGCAATCTTCCTCAGGTTTATAATCTTTTTTATCTTGTTTAGGTTTAGTATCTTTGCAAAATTTTTGCTACTTCCTTATTACCTACGGTAGTAAAACGCAAGCAATATTCTATGGCATTGCACACAATGCAGCTAGCGATGTTTCTCATTGGGCTTCTGTTTGTCGACAATGATGATCTTTAATATCTTATATTAATTTCACTTCAAGGTGATCGTTTCACCTATAGGATAACAGTGTATCTAGGTATTGTTGGTAGTGACGTGACATGGTGACACACGCACCCATTACAGGCTTCAGTGTAAATACAGTGATTCACGCGACACACCGCCACACATGAGGCGGACTTGTAGTGTTGTGTGCTGATATTGATGTGATACAACACTGACAGGTATCAACTCAATATTAAATGAAATACACTGAGTCGTTAGTAGGTACAGTGATCATAGTGCTATTACTAATGTAGCGCTTGTTTCTCTCTGTAAGGCTACATGTAGGGGTTGTGATAGATCCTACAGGATTGAGTAACTGTCGATCATTACAGTAGATTGCGTAACAGGTTTAAATGATAAAAACACAACGTACTGCGACAAATGCTTCATTGTCACTAGTTAGTAAAGTATATTATACAATTACAATAAAATGTTGACAGTTCGGTTAGTTAAATTACATATAAATTGTACCTTGTACAGTTGTCTGTACACTACAATTAACTTAGAGTCGATCTCACAGACATGCCGTCAGTATGAGCGGTATCAATACGATTATATTGTACGGAGCTCTACTAACTCTACTGTAGAAAATAGGTACTTGTATAATACAAGTACATATCATCAAATAAAGCGGTACAGTCACATTTCTTCTCTAGTGCGTATCAGTATTGGCCTTGCACGCCATAGCTCTAAATATTTAGAATTTGATGATCTTTCAGATGAAACTGACAGAAGCCTAAAACAGAATAACATTATAACCTCGCGCAAAAAATAATTATGAGTTTATTGTCTGTTCTTCTCGGTGTGGCTTACGTTTTTTGTAGCTGACACAGTTTTAAAAGACGCTCGACGTGGTCGTGTCACTTCCAGAATTTGATATTACATCTAACCACTAAGTCATTATTTATTAAACAACTACTTTCTGAGATCCCTCAGAAAAATAGTGCTTTATGTCTAATTTTTATTTATTTATTATTCAGGAAAAAAACAGTCATTTACAAATCAGTAACAAAAGAAAAGTACACAGGTAGACTTCTAGTTCCATAATTAACATAACGTAAAAGGTGAAAATAAAAGTGTCTTACATAAGTTAAATAAAATACAAAGAACCTTTTTTTTTTTTTGTTTATTTTTTTTTTTCCTAAGATTATACGTACTTTACATAAATTAATTTTATGCTACTAATATCATAGTCTCATTACAAAACCTGGTTGATATTTAAAGTACAAATATCTTTCTAATTACTATAAGTTATATGGTATAATCATAAGCATAATATATCATAGTTCAATTTTATGCTCAAGAATTTAGCCAAAGATATGATTGTTCTTTCTAAATGTTATAAAGTAAAGTTACACCTAAGTATATAACAGACAATATTAAGTTACGGTTAAACTATGTCCCGCAAATCCCGCAAAAAAAAATTAATAGTAGGTACTGAATGTTTTTTACGTAAACCTACAATGAAATATGAAAATGGAAATATTTTTTACATTTAAAACTATTTCGATGCCATATTTAAAACGTAATAGTATAGTATTATAACATGAAGTATGAAGAGAAGGATGTCGCACTGTTGGGAGACGAGCGCGCCGCAAACATCGCGCTTGTCTTATCTACAACACTTGACTGTTCACTGATAACGAGCCTGTACACACACACGCACACAGGCACATAGCTGCGTGTGTGTGTATACACTCGCTCACCTACGTGGACTCTGAACATTATGGACTAATAAATAATAAGTATTGTCAAAATAATTCCCGACCATACCTACGTCAACAGCACCACTAACTAAATATTTATATGTACATAACTAGCACAGTAACACAGATACTCTAGAAAGGTGCTGCCAGCATGTCCCTGATACTCTCGCAGTCCGTATACTATGGCGTCCACTTGATTAAAACAGGGCTCAAAAAATTAAAACTAGCCTATTTAAAGGGGTTGCTTTATACAGCAGCTGTACCTAATTGTGAACGAAAATATTATATTTATATAAGATGCCTCTTTAATGTGATCATATTACTGACGCTTAGGTTAGGAAAATATATAGCAACATTTTAGAATAACAAATACCTACCAGTGTAAGTGATTAGCCTAAAGTGAACACCTGTAAAATCATTGTTGGTATAGTGTCGACAGATTAATTAAATATTTCCAAACCTCAACGGGCGATAGGAGGTGACGGAATAAGAAAACATGTATCATTAAATAAATCATTACACAGTTTCCTTCCCAGCCAGTTGTGAGAGCAGTTTTCGTTCATCTAATACCATGATAAATATAAGCAGAAAACATCTGCTAGCGAATGAAAACGTGAAACCTTTGAGTAGACTAGAACACGTATCGTCAGTGACATAAGTACATCAGAAGTCTTCCAAATTAAAAGGGTTGAGGGTAGTCAATAACAATAAAATTATATTATTTTCTCGCAATAGAAATGATATTTATCTTTCAAAATAATATAAGTTATGATTATGATACAAGTCGTGCTGGTGTGTTGTGTGTCTGTGAACACGGTGATGTTGATAATCCAGCGATCAATGGTAACAAGTGGAACGTGATGATTCAGTTCGAGTGATGTCGATCTGTTCGTTATCTTGTCATACTGTTTGTATAATGTGTATGTACCAACCTGTCACCACCAACCTTGCGAAATATATCGCGTACTATTTTATATTATTGATATATCACTTATACAGGGTGTCCCAGAACTCAACGTCAAGCCGAAACGGGGTGACAGGATAGATCATAACCATCACGAGAAAAATCAGAAAAAAAATCTATCCCATGCAGTTTGGAAATTATGGGCATTTTAAGAAAAACCTAGAAATTTGGTCTAACTGTACCATTTTTCGGTTATTGTGGTTAATTTTTATTATTTTTGGTCATTTAAACTTTGGAACCGTAACCCTAAATAACATCTCGAGAATCACAGTCTAAAATAATGACACAATTACCCCAAGTTTCCTAGAATTTAGACTATTTGTTAAACTATGAATTTAAAATTTTCAAACTTTGTCGACTTTGAAACACCCTCCTTTAAAAAAAATGTACTAGAGTGCCTTGGCAAGTGCCATTAAGAGTTGGCGCATTTAATCAGGATTGTAAAATGGTACAATACTTGTAAGTTTCGTACTAAAAAAAACGAGTAAAAAATAAAAACCTCAAGTAACCCGATTTTTGCTAACCCATTTTACTCAGTTAAAATGTTTTTTATTCGCACAAGCCCTTGGTAGGTTCTTTATTTTACGGTAAAATGATGAGAGATATGGATAGTGGACATGTTTGCCATGAGCGAGCGAGACAGATAGTGACGCCACTTTTACCAAAGCAACAAAATACTAATAAAATAATGAAAAATGTTGACCTTGTTTTGTTTAGGTTTATTGGAATAAAAGTCAGATTTGAAAATAACATTTTTTATTAAAACAAATGTTCAAATTGTTTACCATCAGCTTCAACACACGCCCTACATCTTCTTAAAAAAGATCTACTTATTAGCCGGGCATATCCTCGAGAGTTGATGTCCTCAGCAGCTTGAGAAATTCGTTCACGCAGCTCGGCTACGCTCTCAATGGGCTTAGAATAAACTTTTTCTTTGAGAACGCCCCAATAAAAAAAATCCAGGGGATTTAAATCTGGGGAACGGGCTGGCCACGAGATAGTGCCTGAACGTCCAATCCACCTTCCCGGATATTCTTGGTCAAGGAAATCTCTTACTTGCACTGCGTAATGCGCTGGGCAGCCATCTTGTTGATACCACATGTGGCAACGATCTGTTAGTGGTACGTCCTCTAACAAACTTGGTAAATTTTCTCGTAAAAAATTTAGGTAATTCGTGCCATTCAAATTCTCAGGCAGCTCAAAAGGCCCAACTATTTTGCCGTTTAAAATTCCTGTCCACAGGTTAACTTTAAAGCGATATTGGGATCGGTCTTCTCGCATTAAATGTGGATTCTCCACATGCCACTCATGAAAATTGTGTAAGTTTATGTAGCCATCTTTTTTAAATGTAGATTCATCTGACCAGAGAATTTTTTGGATGAATTGGGGATTTTCATTATGCCTATGTAGCATTGTTCTACAAAATGAAATCCTTTCAGGATAATCTCGAGGGAGAAGACTTTGAACTCGTTGTACGTGAAATGGATGCATTTCAGCTCTTTGTAAAATACGATGTGCTGTGCTTTTGGGTATTCCCGTTCTTTCTTCAATTCCACGAACGGAAATACTTGGGTCATCTGCGACCTCTTCCAACACTTCTTCTTCGTAAGGAAAGCGAGGTCTACCTCCAGCCCGTATTTGATTCGGGAAATGGCCGTCCTCTGTGAGTGAATGGTGCACATTAACAAACACGCGGTGATCCGGATAGCGCTCTAAATTTGGATATCTTTCACGATAAAGTCTAGCGGCGGCACTTGCGTTGCATCTGCATTCCCCATAAATGAGATGCATGTTCGCATATTCTTGTGAAGTGTAGCGCGTAGGCATAGTGATGAGAAGGATGTCAACACAAAAGTCCAATTCCAAAAGAGAGAAGCCAAAGTTGCCGGTATGTAATCAACAAGTCCAATTCACAAAAATCCAAGTCCAAAAAGAAAAGCCAAAGTTGTCAGTACTAAATTAACACAAGCGAATACGGAAAGGTGCGCAGTAGACGAATGAGCGAAATGTACTAACTGGTGTCAGACTGGCAGCGTAGCTATTTGCTTGGTATGGCGTCTGTATCTGTTTCATTCGCACTCGTTTAAACGATGCATCTCCGTCTCACTGCGTGGCGTCACTATCTGTCTCGCTCGCTCATGGCAAACATGTCCACTATCCATCTCTCTCATCATTTTGCCGTAAAATAAAGAACCTACCAAGGGCTTGTGCGAATAAAAAACATTTTAACTGAGTAAAATGGGTTAGCAAAAATCGGGTTACTTGAGGTTTTTATTTTTTACTCGTTTTTTTTAGTACGAAACTTACAAGTATTGTACCATTTTACAATCCTGATTAAATGCGCCAACTCTTAATGGCACTTGCCAAGGCACTCTAGTACATTTTTTTTAAAGGAGGGTGTTTCAAAGTCGACAAAGTTTGAAAATTTTAAATTCATAGTTTAACAAATAGTCTAAATTCTAGGAAACTTGGGGTAATTGTGTCATTATTTTAGACTGTGATTCTCGAGATGTTATTTAGGGTTACGGTTCCAAAGTTTAAATGACCAAAAATAATAAAAATTAACCACAATAACCGAAAAATGGTACAGTTAGACCAAATTTCTAGGTTTTTCTTAAAATGCCCATAATTTTCAAACTGCATGGGATAGATTTTTTTTCTGATTTTTCTCGTGATGGTTATGATCTATCCTGTCACCCCGTTTCGGCTTGACGTTGAGTTCTGGGACACCCTGTATATAACAGGTATCATCTGACTGTACGTATATTTTCTCTCACTTACAAAGTGAGCGGGTTAATTATTTCCATGTATTTATTCAGAATTTGTTTTAATTAGTTAGGGTCTACCAACACTTGCTACAGATGATACACGCAATAACTTAAATGACTGTTACTATAGGTAGGTATAGCCAATTCTGTACAACTAACTTCAGAACTTTGTATTAACTATAATAAAGTCACCAAAACATCATACTTAGGATAGTTGTGTCTGGAGTAATTATCCTGGAGTAATTATCCTAAATGTCGTTGTTGCCAAAACTAATGTTGTATTTGAGTGTGAGTGAAGCAACTATCGCTTAACTGTGAGTTGTCTCTGTTAGTGATAGGATCTGCGCTGTAGAGAGGGACTGCTTCACACGTACCACTTCAACGTTATATTGGTGGACATGTTGAAATGGTGGGTGTGAGAGACTAGTGTAGTGGTAAGATACTAGACTCATATATTATAACTAAATAGTGCTAAAGAAAAATTAAAAAAAAAAACAAAAAAAGAGAAAAAATAAACTTGCCATGTACCTGGTAGTTTCCGCGCGGAAAAGAAATTTACATTTATCTGTGTAGGTATAATTAACTTTGTATATCATCCAATCAAAGATAATAATAAATAATAACAATAATAAATAGTAACAGTAAATAATAAATAGTAACGGGATCAGGTCACGAGGATGGTAGTGATGAGTATTTATCACCTCTCTATCTATCACCATTCTATAGATACAGCCAGGTGACAGACGGACAGACAGACAAGTCTCAGTATCTGCTTCTTATTTTACCTTTACGTACGGAACCCTATTGATGTTATATTTTAAAGTGAAACTTTTATTACATCATCTCAAACTTTTTGGTCGATTTTTATACCCTTAATGGAATATTATTCTAAAAAATTTTAGTTAAATGTCAATAATATGAAAAAAGGTTTCACTTTTACCCTGGTTTCATAAAACCACATCCCTTTTTTGGTTCTGGTATATTTCAATAAATACAAAAAAATATTTATTTATAGCTTTGTAGAACATCGAAAGTGAGTGATTCCAAGAAGGGATGTGATATAGTTTTAAATATCGAATAATTTTAGTGTGACATATTTCACGTGAAACTTTCCGTACAATAATTTGTGATACAACAAGCAATAACTTAACATCATTTTTGATTAATTGATTGAATTAAACATCAATGCGATGTTTAACTCACATTGAGACGACTGTAGTGGAATATTTGGTAAACATGTGCAGGAACTGTGATAGCTCAGACGGGAGAGCAACGCAACGATATTCCGAGGTCGTGAGTTCAAGTTCCGCTCATGGTGATCATTTTTTTCACTATAATTTAGTTTAATAAATAGCTTAACATGTTGATGACGTAGAGTGTCCTGACACGGGCTGTACTCGTCACTCTCACTGTTATTCATACTAGTGTGTTACCTGTTTATAGATTTCTTGAGTTTTTATATTAATTAGGGTTCCGTACCCAAAGGGTAAAAACGGGTCCCTATTACTGAGACTTCGCTGTCCGTCCGTCCGTCTGTCACCAGGCTGTATCTCAAGAACGGTGATAGCTAGACTGTTGAAATTTTCACAGATGATGTATTTCCATTGCCGCTATAACAACAAATACTAAAAATAAAATAAAATAAATATTTAAGGGGGGCTCCCATACAACAAAAATGATTTTTTTACCGTTTCTTGCTCGATACTAATAACGTTGCCTTATGTTGCATAGATAATGGTACGGAACCCTTCGTGCGCGAGTCCGACTCGCACTTGACCAATTTTATTTACGTACTTAACTGTTCCACGCAAAATAATCACAATGGGTTACCATCAAGTGTAACCTTATAATTATATGAATGAAAGGATAAGGTAGATTCGTAATGTATCATTTTGTCTATTATAATTATCTTCCTACTTTTACCCCCATTGGTATTGTTCGTCTGAATTACTACTTGGAAAATCTTTTACGATCTTTGACGATTGTTTGTGATCTTTGTATAATGATGAGTGCATGTCACCACTACCTCCTACCTACAGACATGGGGGGTGACCCCCCCCACACACACAGCTCTGTGTCGCGGCTCTCTACAGATATGCAAATTGTTATCTCGTTTATCTGAACTATGTGTTAATGTGAGACCGCGCCGGTTATCTCACGGGTTTGATAATACCCTATCTAACAGATAGAGTATCTAGTCGACCAGCTGAGCCACGGGGTAGTCCGGGACCTCCGGGCCTATCTGTTACCTACTCGTCGATACCACCGTATCATCCCCGATACTGATTAATTATCTGATACATTCACAGATACTGGCTACAGATCTGATTAGTACAGTGCTAGGTACTCACTCGGCAGTTCACTACAGTCGGTACTGCGAGACGAGACGCGCGCTCCCTCTGCCGGGCCCGGGACCGTGCGGGGGCCGGGGACGCGGGGGCTGGGGGACGCCAAGGGGGCTGGGGGGACGCCAGGGGGGCGGGAGCACTGATAACGTGTGATATATCGATGTATTAGTGACGGGCGCCGCTCGACCTCATCGTGTGATCTTATCACTTGTTTTTTTCGTCGAATATTTTCCCTGAAATAGTGACATGGAGTTGACGTGAGGAGGAGGGGGGGGGGGACACGTGACCACCACGTGCTGCAGTAGTGAGTGTACACACACACACACACACACATTGTGCAACAAGTACCACATAACGAGTGTACCTTCACGTTAGCAACTACAGTGAGACAACACAAGGACTCAGTCTCACAGACAGACGCGTATATATCTGGATTAGGGCCACGGCGGGCCCGGCCTGGGCCGCAACGTGCACGAGGCCACGTAAGCCTACACGTGTAATATTTTGTTCTTTTCATTAATTTATGGGGCGGTATTTTAAGGCCCCACGGAGCTAAATTCAGAGTTCGTCCCTGCTCGGAGGACAGAGGGGGTGGGGGAGGTCAGTAATCAAAAACGATACTCTGTTTAAATTGTACCTTTTATTGAAAGTGTACTTGATTTCTTATACAATATTTACAGAGATACATCTTGTATACTAACTATACTGTTGAACGTCGACCATACGACACATATTGTATACATATTGTAACAACGTGACACACACTTGACCACATATATAATTCAAAAACATTAACATTATTATATCTATATATATTTTAAAATATTTGGCAAATAATTTTAATATATTTTCACAAATAATTGCGTAGTTGATTTAATGACCATAGTAAAATGTCGTCATATTAAACATCGAAATATTGCTGCCAAAATAATTGTTACTTGAGCTGCGTGTTCTACATTAGTTTATATATAGCTGAACATTTTATTATATTATCTATTCCAATTAAACTGCCTAATGATTATGATCATTAATAGTGACATTAACCGAATATAAACTATATAATTGTATACTAAGATATAATAATAATGAAAATAGCGGATACAGTTCCCGGGTGGTGCATTATGTGTGGACAGTCGACGATCATCTAATAGTATTGAGACATCACCCCACTGTGAGCAACTGTCGTCCAGTACGTCCGGACGACAACACAATATAAACATTAATTTCTTTGTATAACATTATATACCTAATATATTACTTTCAAATAACATGCAATCATCAATGTTCTAAGTACTTATATAAAAATAATTACATTTGTTTAACTTTATTAACTACATTTAATAAAAATTCGTATTTTTAGAGAAGATAGAGTAAGAGAGAGAGAGAGAGAGAGCAAGCGCTCAGATCTGAGAGTGGTGTTAGTGGCGATCTGCCACTAACACATGCACACACACACACACCAGTACGTGTGTGTGTGTGTGTGTCTGTGTGTGCTCGGTCCCACCGTCACTACACCAGAGGCGTACTTACACTGGGGCCCCAGGGGCCGGGGCCGCAGCCTGCGAGGGGCGACGCAAACCATCACTTTATAATTTGCTCATTTTCCATTAATTTATAGGACGCCAAATCAAGCAACCTGGGACGCTAGGTTTCATAATACGCCTCTGAACTATACTATGTGTTGTATTGTTGTTCTATATAATTTAATATACTATGGTAATGTTACAATATATTAGTATATTTAACTATTTAAAGTTTATTATTTATAGGAGAACAAGTGTAAAGTCTAATAATTAATTATCTTTGGTATAAAGCAATAATTACAATATGTATTGTACTGATCGTTTTGTTGACACATATTTATAGTAGCTACTAGCAAGTTGTGTGAGAGCACACGGCGGGACCACTCGGTACTCGCTACCAGTAGGAATGTATAGAGAAGTCATGGAGTCAACTACAACTATCTAGCTGTGTCTATATATACTAGGTGCACTACGCCTCTATGTTAACACTAAGTCTATGAATGCAACACATTAGGAATGATCGTACAGTCTCATCGCTTTATAACTATTATTATTATTATTATTTTGTAACACACAGTTCGTACAGACAAGCCCGCGCACACACACACATACAACAGCGGAGTACGAAATGTCATTTTTTCAATGATTTTTAAAGGTACATTTTGGTTGAGCTACAGTTGTCCGTATCGACGCAGTGCGCGGAGATAGTCCGCGCTGCGTGTGTGCGGGGGCTCGTCTACATACACTAGTACTAACTTATACAATATGTAACCAAGTAGTGAGATTCTGTTTGTGTGTGTGCGTGTGTGCGCGAGGCTCAGCTGCCGAGTGAGACGACAGTGGGTCTGTCGGCCCGCTCGGTGTCCTCGTACGTGTGTGCGTGCGTGTGCGCGTGTGTGTGTGCGTGTGTGTGCGTGTGTGCGGGTGGCGGCTCCTCCATCTTGAGCGCGTGCTGCATGTAGTAGTTGAGAGGGAGCGGGGACCGACCACTACTCACACCGTCCACTGAAACATTACAACAGTAACGTGTTACATACATACATACTACTCTCCATTCAATTATATAGATGCTAGCTATGAACATACTTGCCTTCGACTCCGTTCGCGAGGAATTTAATATGGCCTTATAGCCTTTCTCGATAAATGGACTATCCAACACAAAAACATTTCTCAATTTTAAGATAGTAATTCCTGCAATCTGCGCGTTCAAACAAACACTTCAAGTATTAATATAGATGTATGATGTACTTACTGATGCCCTCAGTCTTGACGACAGTGTTGATGGAGCGCTGCACGGCACTCTTGAGGCTCCTCTCCGTCTTGATCCTGTCCTTTGGTTTACGTTTACGAGTCTGAAGATAAACAATATTGATACTGGGTTACTACTGTATACTATACACTAACACATTCATCATTATAGTGATGTTACGGTGGGTAAGTCGAGCTACAGAGACACTGGTGCACCCTGGTGGTGATGATGTACCACATGAAAGCAGAGGTGTATTTACCCTCGGGCTATAGGGGCCATGGAATTAATCAGCTCCTCAAGCATTTTAATGATAATAACTTTTTGCATAAGAAGCAGTTTGAATTAATGAAAGGATGTTCAACTACAGATGCAGGGGTTGAACTATTGAAAGGTATATTCTCAGCCTGGGAGAACTTGCAAGATTCGCTAGGTGTTTTTTGCGATTTGTCCATGACTTTTGACTGTGTACATCATGAAACATTGGTTAGGAAACTACATCATTATGGTATAAAAAATAAAGCACTAGATCTTTTGAACTCTTATTTGGACAATAGAATACAGAAAGTTGATGTTAACGGTAAAAGATCTCCAGGAGCTGCTGTTACTTTGGGCGTCCCACAGGGCTCCATTCTCGGCCCATTCCTTTTCCTCACATACAATTAATGACTTAAACCATACTATGTCGGGAGCGATCATGAGATTGTTTTGTTTGCTGAGGACTTTTAAAATAAACAGACAAATGCGTGATTATGACGAAGTAAACAACGCACTCTCAAAGCTTGTACAGTGGTTTAATGTTAATAACTTATTATTAAATTCTAAGAAAACGAAAGTAATTAAATTTTCTATGCCAAATGTTGCTCAAGTAGAGACCAATGTACATGAGTGGAGCGAGACTGGAACCAGTACAATCAACTGTATTTCTAGGAATCACTATTGATTCGAAATTACAGTGGGGCCCACATATTGAAAAAATGTCCGGAAAACTGAGCTATGCGGCATATGCGGTAAAAACAATTAGACGACTTACAGATGTAGATACGGCTAGAATAGTTTACTTTAGTTATTTTCATAGTGTAATGTATTATGGAATTCTTCTTTGGGGAAGCTGTGCGGACGCTAATCGGATATTTGTGCTCTAGAAACGCGCTGTTAGAGCTATATATAACCTAGGCCCTCGGGATTCCCTAGGGGAGAAATTCAAGGACATAAATATCTTGACAGTCGCTTCACACTATATATATGAAAGTTTATTGTAGATTCATAATAATATTCAGCACTTTAAAAAGAAAAGCGACTACCATAATGTTAACACGAGAAACAAGCACAATCTTGTAAGGCATGTTACTCGTCTCCACAAAATACGTAACTCTTTCATGGGGCATGGTATACGATTTTATAACAAACTCCCTAATGATGTGAAAGAATTAAATAAATCTAAGTTTAAAAAAATTATTAAATCTAAACTATGTAAAAAGGCGTATTATAAAATTTCAGACTATGTTAATGACAATAAAGCTTGGGAGTAAATTGTTCCAGAGCATCACATATTATTATAATTGTAATTTATATAAATTGTAAGAACTATTGAAATAATTATTAAAAAAAAAGATTGATATGACAAAAGATAACGATATCTGCTGAGTTTCTTACGCCGGTTCTTCTCAGAGGATTAAAAGATCATAAGAGCTTATTGTTTTTTTGGCAAAAAGAGAATATGCCTACATGAATAAATGTTTTTTGATTTTGATGGCCCAAGGCGGCCAGCCTGAGAGAGGCGGCGAACGTCTTCAAATTAAAAATTTTGCTCTATCTCTATCAATTTACTAATTGATAGAGATAGAGCAAAATTTTTAAGCCCGCTAATTAAATTGGCCCGGGGCGCTAATTTTCTAAATACGCCTCTGCATGAAAGCTAATACAAAATTATATCACTGATTTCAAAAATGATAATTTATTTTTATTTATTAATATTTGATTTTTGATTCAAAATATTTCATGTTGAAATGTAAACTATATCTGGTTCACTTGATTAGACGTAGTATTGTTTTAACTATTTTGTGTTCACATAACTGTGAATCACTTGTTATCTACGTTCATTGAATAATATTGTTCTGGTGTGTGTCCTTGGATACAACATTATATACAGATTCTATTATTGTAGTAATAGCTGACATTCGTCGTGGTTGTTAATGTTAAGGGCCTACATCAATATCATCGCCGACACGTACATATTAACACAGCCAGTAGGCACAGAAAATGAAGAATTAGGGATACTTTTCCTATTTACTCAAAATCTACTAAATATATTTTAATTCTGATCCACGTGTTTCTATACATAATAGTTACCTATGTTTTTAAAGTTATTTCATTAGTTAATACGCGATAATAGACCGACAAATGAAAAAAATAAAAAATTAGAGAGGTTGTTTCGCCAAGATTTTCTATCGAGAAAACTTTTTTCAATCGCGTTTCTGAGTTCATGCGATCCTAGATCATATATTGAAAAAACATATACTTAAAAATTAGAGCTCTAGCCATTCAATCTAAAGAAACAAAGAAAAACGAAGCAATTTTGTAATCCTCTGAAAACAGAGGCGTAATTACCACCGCACTAGTCGTAATAACATACGGGGCCTCCAGGAAAGTGGGGCCCTTATCCTTTGTCGAACAAGTTACGCTTTTATGTCATTATATCAATGTAGTAGACTAGATTTGAACAGATTACGGATTATTTCATAAAAGAATTACCTCCTTCATACCAATTTAATGCAACAAACTCTTGGTATAGGTACTAAGAGTTTACTACAACACATACGAACATTTTTTCATATGTTTTTACAAGTGTCTGTCTTTTACGTCTCATAAATCAACAAATATTAGTAGACAGTACCTACCAGTGTCTGATCGTTACCGCAAATAATGACTAGTTAAATGAACGATCAATCAATAGCACATCACAACCGGTTATATTGTACAGCGAGTGTTAGGTACTAACAGTGGTCGGTGGGTGTACTGTCTGTCTGTCTGTGTGCATGTACCTGTATGGAGTCCTTCTTCATGGCGAGTGGTCTGTTAATGTTGTGCAGCTTGTAGTAGAGTCCGCACGCGTTACAGACGGTCTCGCCCTGCGCGTTGCGGCGCCACAGCGACGTGGTGGTCGTGTGGCAGTTCGTACACGACATGCCGGGACGCTTGCTGCCCAACTGTACACACACACACATACACTCATACACACACACACACACACACACACACTAGTAACATGATAGTTTACTGTAACGAGCGTGGCCGTTCAAAGTAGTACTTCCTTCAAATTTATAAGTACAAATAATTTACAAGTACAAATAATTTACAAGTACAAATAATTTACAAGTACAAATGAATCCCGCGTGACAAATCTGCTGTTATGTACAGTTCAACACTCCTTTCAAATATTTTTGTCGATAACAAATCCGTTTCACACAAAAAAGCTGATAATTTCGTCAATGAGAGAGGACGTCATGTTTCATTTTTATTATCTTATATTTGACTATTTGAACGGCAAGCTCCAAGATAAACGAATGAATAATTTTACGACAACCCGGATAAAGCTGTGTGACAGTAACACATGCACATGGTCTGTTGTATTGTTATACACAGATAATTAAATAAAATATCATCACAAAAAATTATATTGACTATTTATATTACATCGTTACTGTTTCACAATAAGGGACCGGATTAACAGAACATATTATTAAGCTTGTTACATGCGTGCAAATAATGTATATGAAGAGTGCTTGAAATATGTACGAAAATTATTTATTTATCTATTGTTTTCGTTTAAAATTAACAATAATAAGTATGTATAGTAAGCAATCTTCTAATAAACGACAATCATAACAATTATGGTACGAATTCTACGCACACAACAAAAATATGAAAATTGATAGTGTTAATAACACAGTCCGGCAGATGTTAACAGAACTTTCTTATTATAAAAACGGTATGTTATACATTAAAGATTTCTATTAATATAAATGTGCAAAACGAAATAGCCAATTAATAAAAGTACACACCATAGTTTAGTTGTGGACGTAGAATTCGCACCAATAACGTATTATTATGATGTACTCGTATATTATGTATCGAGGGTTAAAAGGCTATTTGGTTTAAGCGACATCTAGGATGATATTGAGTTATATACATATTCGGAATCAGCAAATTTTTCTCCGTTACTTGTCAATGCCTCTCCTGTAAAGTTGAAAAAATGTCGCTTAAATCAAATAGCCTTTCACCCCTCGGTATCAGTACACTTACAATATTCTCTCAAGTGCAGTAGGTACTCACTACTCATCCTAAATTCCGCAATAAGCTAAAAATAAAAATATCGCGAATCTTACTAAAGTCACAAATTGAATAAATTGATGAATTAATTATTTATTTGCAGAATATGACCTAACAAATAAATGAAGTGGTATTTTAATATAACCTAGGTACAATCACCGTATATAGAACTAATATTAAACACGTTTATATTTTGTGATTTCCGATATCATTATTTTTATCTCAACTTCGGAACACAGGGAGATACTTAGGATACTAGGATACTAGGGATACTTCACACGTAGAAATATTATAAGTGTATCGTGCGTGAATATACTCGTACATCACAACTACGATATTATAGTTTATGAAATCTGAGGACAGTCTCAATTATCATGCATTTAATTCGGTCCCTGCTCATAATGTTGATAGTATTAGCTCAGAGTATTATAGTATGAAATACGTTTACAATTCAAAAATAATAATCTATTTTATTTAAATATTCTCTTCAGCTACTACCATTACTATTATGTACTTTATTATTTACATGTCTCATTCATATACTGTGTCGAGGTGTCCTTCTGTATACATGAATATCAATTGAATTTAACGAATCACGTGATGCGCTCGCGAAGATCGGAAGGTTACCTTAACGATTGTGTCTTGTTCTATACTATAAATAAGACAAGTAAAAGCCTGGAATATATTTAGTTTGTTAGTATTTGTTTCATTAGAATGACGTCCGGGTTGCGTATACCTGCCGTAGCCTCCTGGAGCGACTCTCTCTCTCTCTCCTGACTCACTATGTAGCACGTAGGTAACATTAGAGATGTACAACGCGAGGAGAGGGAGGTGCGAGTGGTCCAGGCGGCTAGTGCGCGGCGGTGGGGTGGCGACATGCGCGTGTTAGTCCGTACCCCTTTCTTCTGTTTGTAGTCGGGGGGGGTGACGTGCGGGGCACATAGCGGCGGCGCGGCCTGCAGGTGCGAGGCCGCTATACCGTTATACAGGTAGCCCTTGTAGAAATCCGCGCCCGACGGGGCCCCCTCCGCGGCCACTGCAACATGAGGCACAACACTAAGCACAACTCGCGGGACAGGTCGGCGGGCGCGGATCTCTAGTGGGGGTGTGGGGGGTGCGGGGGGTGGCGCTAGGGGCGGTATGCGTACGTCGTGGTGCGCGGCGAGCGGTAGCGGCGCGTGGCGCTGACGTACCAGCCGGCGCGGCTGCTTCAGCGGCCGGTTGATGCCGTTCATCTTGGTGTAGAGTCCACACGCGTTGCACAAGTAGTGGCCCGTCAGGTCGCGGCGCCACAGCGGCGTGTGCACCGCGCCACAGTTCACACACTCGCGACCCCCCGGGAACAGCTCCACCACCTCCACTGTACAGAACACCGCGCCCACCATACCATGTACTCCGACACCGAGTCTACTCTACTGACACCTGTCCCACTGCTCAACACGGACCTCCTCCACTTTGGGAGGGATTATGGTCTACTGTGCCGCGCTGACCAGTCGTGTTGACACGGGGTTTGTTTTTTAGTATCTGTGTACAATATTCCTTAGCTGGCTTTTAACAATATCTTCGGGAGGAAAAGAGGCGGTGACGCTTGTATTGTTAATCCAAGACTACACTTGTATTATGTATGTAGAAGATGATCACTGAACGTGTACTATAAATGTTTTTCAATTGTACATTATTATGTAATTTAGAGTTTTGGTAAACGAATTTACGGGAAAAAACGAGTCCTTAACAGGTCACGATACCAAATTATGCTCCATACAAAAATATGGGTATCGTACTTCCCTTTGTTCTTTGCGAAAGTTAAACCGATTTTAATTGTTTTTACGCTATATTATAGATGAAGAGTATATCTATGCTTGTATCACTTTCTTTCGTGAAGAAAAAGAGGATTACGAAACGTCTTTTTTACCTAAATTAGGAGTACAGTACCCTCTTAATACTTGTAAACATGACTCTAACAGATTGATTTGTAAAATCATTTTTATGTCCTACGTGCCAAACGCAAACACTATAGATATAATAAATATTATAATAATATATTTATTATATCTACCTATTTTTACTGAATTGCAAGTAAATAACATCTTAAATAATAAGAGGAATTATAATTAGTCGCCAACAAGTCTGTCATATTCGGAGTAATATCACGATTTATGAAAACTACAAACTAAAATATATTTTTTAATATATTTTCTTTTCTGTAGATAATTCTTACAGATGTTCTTTCCCTTCATGTCTAAATATTTAAATAAGTATTCTAAGTTTTTAAAGATTTTACTAACTTTATATAAATACACAATTTGTTTTCCTAAATAAATAATAATAAATAAATATTCACGGACATTTCACACAACGTCCTCTGGTCTCAAGCTAAGCTTATTATGCTTGTGTTATGGGTACCAGAATACGGATAGAATATAATTACATATATACTACTTTTCTTTTGTAAATACATACTTATAATACATATTAGCATCTATTGGATTTTTCGAGAGCCTTTTTCCCATTTTTAATTTTAAATATTTAATTAGTTTGTTTCTTATTAGACAGAACTATTTGGAGCCGTAACATTTTATATAATTACCAACTAATAGTCTCACACGCAGCGCTCAATACATGGAACATAACGATAACAATGATTTCGTAAATGATCGTGTGTGTGTGTGTGTGTATATGTAGATGCATGTATGTGTGCGTGTCTCGTGGTGTCACGTACCGCACGTAGTGGCGAGGTCGCACGTACTGATAGTGCGAGTACTGCGACACACACTACTGTCGACATGTTCCCACACCACTGTACCGGGATAATAGAGTACCTAGTGTTTAGGGGGATCCCCTAAAGGTGCGCACACATACTTCTTAAATTGTCACAGACACGAGGACAACACTAGGGCTGACATAACAATCAATGGGCCTCTTCATAGAATTTACTGCGAGCTCCGCGCTCTCTAGTCCGACACTGTGTCTAACTAACAATGCAACTAACTAATTAACCGTGCTTAACATACATATTTACCTAATAAATGATTATATATATACCGGCTTGTTGTAAGATCATCTACTGATGTAGAGGTCCTAGTCACACTGCTCACTACACCTTTTAATGTAACCCTCGTGTACACAAACTGTGTGTGTGTGTTTTATGTTTGTATTGACCTTCGCAATAGTTAGATATCGTCACACTACACCGCTACATTACACCATTGCTAGTCAACTGCAGTCCACTGCTGGACATAGGTCTCTCATACACACTCTACTCCTTAACAGAAGTAGTTTGTCTCTCATCTTGTCTATTTGTTTGAACTCCACAAATCAGAGCGATAATTTATCATATAATAATACAAAGTGAGTAAAGTCGCGGTACGCCATGCTCACCTCTCATCACATTAATTACTTGTGTGTGGTTGAGTAACACAAGATGTCAGTATATTATGGAAATATTCAACTTGCTGGTACCGAGTGAGTTATTTAGATTTATTTTTGTTGATTACATTATACATATTATTTTTAATATTGAATGTGAGTTTCGAATTGAATAATATTCAAAATTTTTATTTACTTATTAAGACATTCGTTATTTTTGTATGTACTATGTGTGTATGGGGAGATGTGAGCATAAATTTTCAAAACTGCGCAAAGAATTTTGATGTAGTTTTTAGGGTTCCGTACCCAAAGGGTAAAAACGGGACCCTATTACTGAGACTTCGCTGTCCGTCCGTCCGTCTGTCACCAGGCTGTATCTCAAGAACGGTGATAGCTAGAGAGTTGAAATTTTCACAGATGATGTATTTCTATTGCCGCTGTAACAACAAATACTAAAAATAAAATAAAATAAATATTTAAGGGGGGCTCCCATACAACAAACATGCTTTTTTTACCGTTTCTTGCTCTCATACAACAAAAGTGATTAATTAAGTATTGTGTGTGTTGTTTGCTCATTTATTAATAACGTGCCTTTTGTTGCATAGATAATGGTACGGAATCCTTCGTGCGCGAGTCCGACTCGCACTTGACCAATTTTTAATAAATAGAATGATTCAAGGCGCTGATTTTTATGTACAATTTGTTTTGATTTGATGTATACCTATTTTAAATTGTACGCGTATGAAGTCATGTGCAACAGCTAGTCAGTGCCTAAGTACACGTGCGTACAACATCACACAACAGAATGTTAACAACCAATCACATGTGTACTATAAATAACAACATTAAATGAACTATAACTGCAAGTTAATATTTCGTGTTAGTTTATTAATATTTGTATAGGAACAGTATAATGATGGTAATAACAGAGACACAAGTGTGTGTGTGTGTGTCGCACATCAATACGTCATCATGATCAGTGTGGAGTGTAACTCGATATATTATAATAATATAACGGCTCCACACTAATGTGTGAAATGTTTTTTGTCGCGCGCCACTCTTGGAACTATTATACGTCTGGTTTAACTCTGATTTACGACGCACTGTTTTTGTTTACTCATTTTTAGTTATATATGTCACTTAAGTTTGGTGATAGTTAAGTAATTGTCGTATAGTTATCAATTTTATCAATCATTGCATAGCGGCAAGTGGCAGGTACCTAATGTATTGTAATCTAAGACAATCAACACAGACTAACATATAAGGGTATCAATTCTACGTGCACAGCTAAATTAAACTTATCTAAAAAATGAAATTTGCTCGTATCAATATATCTATTACTTGCTATTTCATTGTACACATTTATATTAATTAAAATCGTTAGTCTATATTACACCATTTTTAGTTGTACGCGCCGAATCAGTACCAATGTGTGAACATGGTGAGTGTTATCATCACATCACATCACATCACATCACATCACATCACAACACGAGTGTAACACTAGAGAGCGTGTTGTGATGAGGCACGTGCCACGTGTCTGTGTGAACTTAACAACAGACACCACTCTGCTCTGATGCTGTATCACATTGGCGTGTTGTTATCACTATTCACATCAGCACTCATTATGACAATATAATATGTACTGGATGAACATGTGGCGTGTAACTGAATATTAACAACACTATACAACAGACTTGTTTCTAACGTTTACATTAACACGTGACACAGCACTGTTCATAATAAAATAACAGCACGCGGTGTACTCGCGTCTGTGAAACTTTCATCAGCACATTGATACCGTTACGTCTGTGACAGATATCATTAGAAATAATGATAATTCTAAATGAGCCAAATAGTCGGAACAGTTACGAGATGTCGGGGATATTTTAGAGAAGGCTTCAGGCTCCAACGAGTAATAATAACGGAAACATTTACCGTGTATTAAGTTCATATTGGTAGTATTGTTTAAAGGGCGCTGTACTTGAGGTACGTTGCCCTCAATGTGGAACAATAACAAGTAGGTAGTACTGGCACCAGCAGGAGGCGCGCGAACAGTTCCGCGTGTATAATGTCAACTGTTTATGGTTGTGTGTGTGAGTACCGCACTACTTCCTGTAACACTCGTCTCACTATAAACAATACACATCTATACTTATAATAAATCTGTAGAGAGGTCAATTCTGTACATGAAATATATTTTCAAAATAACTATCAGGGGGTGATTAGTGATCGATACTGATACCAAAAATGCAATCAGTAAAATTTTTGTCTGTCTATCTGTCTGTCCGTCTGTATGTTCCTTATAGAAACAAAAACTACTCGACGGATTTTAACGAAACTTGGTACAATTATTCTTCATACTCCTGGGCAGGTTATAGTATACTTTTCATCACGCTACAATCAATAGGAGCAGAGTAGTGAAGGGAAATGTTGGGGACACGGGAGAAATTACTCCATTTTTTAAGCTTCCGTCGTGTGTGCAGCCTTAATGGTTAAAGTTACATAGAAATCATGTATTGTATGACGGAAATATTCTACATAAAATTGTCTAAAAAATATCCTGGAACAGCATATATCTATATTTAATGGTTGACTCACAATAACACGTTTAACTCCTGATTCATTAGCAGTTCGTTCATTCTGGTTATATTTGTTTACTCTTACATTTATAATACTCTCACTCAAGCAGTAGTTAAAAATGTTGCAAAAACGGGGAAAATTTCCTAAATTCTACGCGGACGGAGTCGAGGGCGACAGCTACTATACAATAAACTTTTATTTTAAACTTAAATCTTTTATTAATTATGGCTTAATGCTGAAGACTGGTAGGGAACAATTGACAAGAAACGGTGAAAGAAAAACAAAATTAAAGTAATTATTAATATAATTGAAATGTTGGTATAAAAACGCCTCACTACTTAAATGTTCACTTTGCGTAATATCATGAAACTTATAATAAGTGACGTGACACTCACCAGTTACCAGTAACGTGTCGGTGTCATTCAAATGTTATCAAATAATATTGTTGTCATTATTAGTTATCGTTTGTATGGATTTCTTTCACTTTCAATGTAATCCACATATTCTTATTCATGGATGTTTATAATTGAGACCTATTTAATGTACTTATAAAACTTAATATCGTATTATTTACCTAATTAATAATTATCCTTACAAGTACCCAGAAGCAAGTGCAACAACACAAGGTACCTCGACATGTAGCTATGAGAAGTTAAAGTGTACAATACAATACCGTAGTTACCGTTAGTCGAGAGCTTATGAACTTTTGCAAGGAACAAACTCATACATAATAGCGTCGATATTACACGAAAAAAAAGTAAAGTTATTAATATAACTGAAATATGACACATTCTACTTTCAATTGAGATACTTGGAGCCTTTTTTATGTAGCAGTTAAGTATGGAAGTATTGGAAGTGTGCGGAGCCACGTCACTCTAAAAGAGACTGCCTTTTTTATCATAACCGTGTCACCATTCTTATGCAAAAATTCCACCATTTTAAGTCAATAAAAAAAAATTGGTCAAGTGCGAGTCGGACTCGCGCACGAAGGGTTCCGTACCATTATCTATGCAACATAAGGCAACGTTATTAGTATCGAGCAAGAAACGGTAAAAAAATCATGTTTGTTGTATGGGAGCCCCCCTTAAATATTTATTTTATTTTATTTTTACTATTTGTTGTTATAGCGGCAATAGAAATACATCATCTGTGAAAATTTCAACTGTCTAGCTATCACCGTTCTTGAGATACTGGGTACGGAACCCTAAAAATCATGTTTGTTGTATGGGAGCCCCCCTTAAATATTTATTTTATTTTATTTTTAGTATTTGTTGTTATAGCGGCAATAGAAATACATCATCTGTGAAAATTTCAACTCTCTAGCTATCACCGTTCTTGAGATACAGCCTGGTGACAGACGGACGGACGGACGGACGGACGGACGGACGGACGGACGGACGGACGGACGGACGGACGGACGGACGGACGGACAGCGAAGTCTCAGTAATAGGGTCCCGTTTTTACCCTTTGGGTACGGAACCCTAAAAAACGAACAAGTACGAGTGGGATTCACACACTATGGGCTTTATACCGTCGTCGTTACCATTATTTATTCGTCATATTTCTGACTCCAAATAACGAAATAAGAAATTGTAGTTGTAACATCTACTGATATGCGTTATCTATGAAATTTTCAGTTCTCTAGCTATAATCTTTCCAGAGAGAAAGCCTGGTGACAGGTGGACGGACGGACAACAAAGTCTCAATAATAGGGTTTTATCTTTTGGCACGGAACCCTAAAAAGAGATAACAATGAAGAGTTAAAAACACAATAAGCTAAATAATATCTAGGTATAGGTAAGAGAGCGCGACCTAGCCGAGAGGCGTGTGCGTAACTACCTAGTTGTAATATGTATGATATGTATCCACATTACAAGCATTACGCTTAGTTTAGGACTGGATGATGACGTCAGTGGGTGGGTATGCTCTAATGGTGCGATAAGGCGGTGTCCGTCTGTCCGTCCGCCGTCCGCCCGGACGTGACACGTGCCTTATCCGATACCATTTACGGAATGCGATTTTAATGTGCTTAAAAGGGAACGACTTCATTTTAAAAGAGAACACGGTTTTTATGTGAGTGGACCGTGGACCGTGGACCTACGCAAACAAATGGAGTGTGCCGTCTGTCGCTCAAGCGGGCAAGGCAAACAAACATACGACCGACGTGCTTTATTATTACAAACAAGTTGTTATGGCGACAGGGAAAACCACAAACATACCGCTAATTATATACAACCGAGCTTAATAGAGGACCACACCACACATCACACAATGTAGAGCTCATACTATACATACCTACTGTTGTGACCGGATATCACTGTAATTCATGAATTCGAGCTGTTTACAATATCAGCATTTTTCAAAAAACCTACTCTATATCACATGGGGGTAGGCAACTCAATACTCTAATAACAATAGAAGTTGCTAATTATATTAGCATTCACAAAGAAATATTAAATTGCTGCGCAATGTTGTGTGTGTGTGTAACTGTCGCCAAGTTATAAACAAACACACACACACACACACACGTCACTTGACAACAACTCTACGAGAGCGAGATGAAAAAATAATGAGTGTTTTAGTATTATAACTGTTATTTATGATTGTTGAAATGTATCTCGGCGCAACTTCACAGAAAACTAATAAATAATTTATCGAGTCGCAGAACTGACATAAAGTGAGTGTTTATTGGAGAGGTCCCGAGGACTGACGAAGGTTACCCTGGAGGGCCGGGGACTGACGCCGCTTATCTACACTTTAGGAAACGTTTATCTATTAGATAAAAAGTAGCGCAGGAGTCGCCCCGGAGAGAGCGGGGGCTATCACCACGTGACCCCCAACCCTAGCCCCTTCCCCCGCGCTAGACTTCGCCCCCCCGCCCGTCACTATCTATCATCGGGATCACCAAACCGCCTACAATATTTTTGTTGTATTTTAGAAGCGGCGAAGAGCGAGCGCGCCTTATCTCCTCCGGTTCAACATTTAACTGTTTGTTATATTTTATTGACGTGTGATGCACAGACGCGAGACAGCTTGATGCCTATATTTATCCTTCGACTATGACAACAAATGGATATAATAATATTAATTAGTTATGTTCCTTTATATTTATAAAGATAAGACGAGGGTGAATGTTATTCATTCACTGTGTCTACATTTGATTCTACTTTTTTTTTAAATGTCGATACTTTTATCGTCATCGTCTGTCACGCTTTTTTCCCGTGTGGGTACAGAGCGTCATGTGCTACGAATCAAATATTGTTTTACTATTATTGAGAGGCCAGCAGAGTTCAGTGATCATACTTATACACTGAATATTGGTTAGTTGTACGTATCGGTATAGTTTTGTTCACGTTTAAAAGGTTGCGCATGCGCATGATCGCGCCGGACGGTCGGTCTGTCTGTCTGTATACACAGTGCCATGTTCGCCTATGTAAACAGGTAGGTACTGTTTGTATATTTGACGATATTTAGGATTTTATATTTTAAAAATTTGTAACATAATCGTTAAATATACTAAACAAACACGATAAGCTTGACCCGGCGCCACTAAATATAGACGTGTTTATATAAATCGTCGCTCTACATTATATTTATTGTACCATACACGTAGGCAGTGGCCATCGAGGAAGTAATTCATACTATCTCCGTATCTGTGTCCACTCTCTTAAATGTTATAGAATACAATGCAAAATTACATATTTAACTAATATGTGGTAACTGAACCGTGTGACTGATGCACACAAGTAGGAGATGATCACGTGCAGGCAGCCTGTGACGTCATCCTCCCAACTCTCCACCTCACTATGGTAGTGTGTCTGTGTGCGAGACACATCATGATGTACCTGATAGTTCATGTTCACTGGTGAGTGGTGAGTGTGAGGCTATTAGGGACCAGATCATTAGTGTTTGTGTGTGTGTGTCTCAGAGTGATATGTTTGTTATATGATCATGTTTGGTGTTGTACGTAACAGTTATTAAACAGTTCCATATGTAGCGGAGCACATCATCACCTCCGACGCGACGTGGTCTACATGTTGTCCTTGTTTAGCTTTGCGGAAACGATACCATCATACACACACGCACCACGGAGAACATGTCTGTTTTAGATTTGCCTAATTTACAATTTCAATGAATACCATTCAATAATATTTTTAATGCATATAAAGCTATCGTATTAATGTACAATTGTAAATTATCAACAGTTGCGAACAACTGAGAGGTAAGGGTGTGTACTCACTGGCGGAGAGGCTGGCGGCGGCGGACAGCTGCGGCCGACGAGCGCTGTCCAACTGCCACAACTCCTGTAACATATACGTATATACACGTATAGCACACGCATTTAAACTGTACTCACACATTCATAATATAACATTCACTTATATTGACTATTCAATCGTCTCACGCTGGATTTATACTGGGTGTTATGGAAGAGTCAAGCACTGTGATGTTAAGATAATTGGCCAATCGAAATACAGTAACCAATTATGATAGGAGTATCTAACTATATTGCATGTTTGCTTTAGTTATGTATTGGCTAAGAGTTAACTTAGCTAACATTTACATACAGCATCTGTTACATAAATGGTATGATTATATGTAATAACATTGTCAGTGTGAAGTGACCGCGAGTACCAACAATACAGTGTTGTGGTTCACCTGCGGCGAGTACTCGCTCAGCTGCAGCGCGGGGGCGCCGTACACTGTGGAGGGGCGCGACGTTACACACGCGAACCCGCTCGTGAACCGCGAGCTGAAGGCAGGCAGGGAGCCGCCCTCCGCAACACCCGCACCTCCCCCTCCTCCTCCACCGCCGCCTCCTCCTACTCCTCCCTCGCTGTACTCCTCCAGTACCACACCGCCGGAGCCACTCGACCCGGCGTAGCTCGGTGATCCTCCTGTACCACACCAATAAATATCCATTAGTAACTTATTAACTTTCATCACAGTTTTCCTCTAGCGTCCATTCCAGTTATCAGTTGCATGGTGGTGAGTCTCCAAGAAAACAATAAACTTTTAAGGTAAAATTAAGTGGTGGGTGCGCGGGTGCAGTAGTAATAGGCACAATGTATAGTTACCGGCACTGTTGGTCCATATCTGCGTGTGCGCGCCCAGCTCAGCTCCGTTAGTGAAGTAGGGCGAGGTGGTGCCCCCCGGCCCCGCCCCCGCGCCGCTCGCCCCCGCGCCCGCCCCCGTGTACGCGCACCGCGAGTACAGCGCGCCGCTCCCGCTGCCGCCCCTGCCTCCGCTGTCACACGACACACACCTCTCATTATAAAGTACACAAAACTAGAAGAACAACTTAAAAATAGAAATTCCACATTAACTTGTAATTAGTTGATACATTGATGATAGAGACGTTCAGATATGTTGAACAATTCCTCGGTTATTTAACTATTATTAACGTGACCAGTGAGTGATTCACGCGACTGACTGAAACTGATTTGTAATTTTTTTCTTCGCAAAAATTATGTTGTTATTAAAGTTACTCGCGTTTATTTTTACTCAGTAAAGTAGTGTTTATACTAATTAATACGCACCTGGAATAATTACTTAATTTAAAAATCGCTAATTTCTTTGTTTAGTTATTGCTTTTTCATCGGTCCTAGATATATTAGCAAAATTTCAACGAGAGAAAAATTGTATCGATTTCATAACATATAGTGTAGACGTAGACAGGCACGAACTTTACTAGAAACGTGTTAAAAAAAGGAACTGAACTCATTAGATCAGAATAAACTTCTTATAATATAACATACAAGTAGCCACTTTACAGTTCTACACAATTTATTGAAATACCCATGATGACTTGAATGGGTTTATTTTTTACTGTGACAGTCAAAATGCATATGAGGCACCTCCACTTAAGGAGAGCTTTAGGTCTATAGCTTATCCCTTATCCTTATTCCAAATGTTATCTGACGTTTAATGTGTTGCTAGGTAATTACACTTTTAAAATCGTTATGTCCTCTAACCGTTATTAAACAAAAAACTATACGTAAATCTTTAGCAGATTTATATAATATTGTAAATTAATTAAAGTTAACTATTTTTACGGATTCATACGATCAGTGCAACCCTGTGTATTACTTTATTTCTGAGATATGCGCGTACAAACTCACTCACGTGAACAAATAACTAATAACCTTACTAGAGTTCAGCATAGTGCTATGCTCGCCAGAATCATAGAACAGTGCAACGAGAATTAAATATGTAATGACCAACCGTAAAATGGCGAATTTCTAACCTTGTTTGTTTTTGAAGACATGTTTATTTTACTTTATGTTATACTAGCTGTTGCCTTTGACTCCGTCCGCGTAGAATTTAGGAAATTTTCTTCGTTTTTGCAACATTTTTAAATAAACGTAAGAGTAAACAAATATAATCAGAATGAACGAACTGCTAAGCTATTAGGAGTTACACGTGTTATTGTGAGTCAACCATAAAATATAGATATGTGCTGTTTCGGGATATTTTTTAGACAATTTTATGTAGAATATTTCCGTCATACATGATTTCTATGTAACTTTAACCATTAAGGCTGCACACGCGACGGAAGCTTAAAAAATTTAGCACCTTTTCCCGTTTTCGCAACATTTCCCTTCACTACTCTGCTCCTATTGATTGTAGCGTGATGAAAAGTATACTATAACCTGCCCAGGAGTATGAAGAATAATTGTACCAAGTTTCGTTAAAATCCGTCGAGTAGTTTTTGTTTCTATAAGGAACATACAGACGGACAGACAGACAGACAGACATACAGACAGACATACAGACAGACAAAAATTTTACTGATTGCATTTTTGGCATCAGTATCGATCACTAATCACACCAATTGACCTCTCTACAGATTTATTATAAGTATATAGATTATACAAAGCAGTGATTCCCAATTTCACGCGGACGACTTCGCAGGTAATAGCCAGTACGACATTTCTGGTCGGTTCAAATAATCGGTAATAACCGGCATAAAAAAATTACGGTTAGCCAACACTATTTACATTAATGCCAAAAATGTGGCAGCAATATTTTCAAGTTTGACATTAGTAACTGTCAAATAACATTTCGAATTCTGGGATGGATTATAGTGTTATATTATCCCTTAGCTTAGGAAACAAACGGGGTAGATGCACTTATTCAAATAAGATTCAATCGCTTTTATCTTTCCATAATACACGTCCTGTGTACACAACAAATTATAATAACGATACTATTTTTCTTTTATTTCTTGAGTTTTTATATTAATTTTTGAGTATCTTTTCGTCTAACAACAAGGTGTTAGATTGTTGATCAATATGTTATAGAAATAGAACATTACAATAAAACTATCATTAGAGTGATGACTACATTAATAAGTACACTGTAGGTAATATTTAAATATGTGGTAAGTAGTCGCTTGATGGAAATATATTGTATGTGCTCGATATATATAATAATGTAATTTTGTGGTTAGTATTTAGCACGTAGTCATCATGTTCATTATATATATTTTGTTGGTAACGTGGAGCTGCTGTCAGACTGCTTGTACATGAACTATAAGAGTACCGTACTGTACTGTACCTACTGGCTGACTCTGTCTACGGTCAAAGGTCTAGTATGTAACATTGAACACACTTTAAATACTGAGAATTACATATAATTATGACACAGAATACTAAATTGTTACGTATATAAATGTTTATTACTTGTTAACTAAACATGTTCAAATACCTATTCTTTGTTAGGTTGTGCTGGGCTATCTTGAAATAATATGAAAAACTATTCATTTGTCTCAAAATGTTACTAGTTGAGGCGACCCCATTAAGTTATTAGAAAATACTTGTGTTGGTGTCGTTTCGTACTTCCCTTAAACTTAACTAAAGATAGAGACAAATGATAAAAGTAGACAAATATTAAGTAGGCACTTAAAATTGAATGCATTTGTGAACATACATACATAAAATGGTTATAATATATTTGTGTGCTATGGTATGTCACCATGGTTATTGTGTATGCGGTTTTTGGTATGTACCTAGGTACCTACCTTATGTATATAACTATTATAACATTTAAACGACTTGTTTATTCAAACGTATATATTAATTAATTTATTATTTGACGGACTTCTGTTATCATAGTTAGTAGTCATAAGACAAACATAAGGTCCGGTTTGGATCTATAGGTATGTGGGTGAAATGTTCGTCAATATTGTATGGTTAATTTATTAAAAGTACACGTTATAGTATAATAATATTAATAATGCAAGTTGTGTACATTGTGTGAGTAAACGTTACTTCCTACTAGTTTAGAGTGTATCCACATGTTGATAGCTCACGTCTCCGACATGGGACCGCGCCCTGTATGGAGGAGTGAGTGTCACGTGATGCGTCACTCCTTCATTGATACCTATTACTTGTGAACGATGTCTTATTGATTTCGTTTTCACTAATTTGGTAGAAGCGAGTGATCCACTGATACTTGTTGTAGTCAGTACCTGGTGGTCACTGTCCCACAACTGTTGTGTTCTTGTACAACAGTAGCACGCTGCCTGTACCTGTGCGTCTACAGACTGAAGTATCACCATCTATGTACAATAGGCGAACAGTGTACAGATAGAGACAATACAGAGAAAGTAACAACTACGGAACTTGTTGCTAACCATTATCTACAAGAAATTCTTGATAATATCTGTAACAGATAGATGAACGAGTTTGTAGATCATTTGGATAGTGACCATAATACTACAGACAGACGAACCCAGTGCACACAACGAGAGTGATGATGATACGTATACGTACAGAGTTCACCAAGTATGATATACACATTAACAATAAGAGGATAGATTCACGTAAAACTAATATTGTACACAAATGATACATGAACATGCACAACTAGTACGCTGTACGTACTAACCTGTTATTAGTGTTACTACAGTCTACAACAATAGCACAGTACCAGGTGAAACCAGGTTCATATCTTTCTCTCTCTCTCTCTCTCTCCAGCCCATTTACGTCCCACTGTTGGGCACGGGCCTTCTCCACTTTGGGAGGGATTGTGGTCTACTGTGCCGCGCTGACCAGGCGTGTTGATACAGGGTTTATTTGTGAGTTTTCCGTCACTCACAGAGGCAATATCCCTTAGCTGACTTTTACAACACCCTTGGGAGGAGATGGAGTGGTGACATTTGCATTCTTAATCCGTCACCACGCGGAGAATTACATTAGCACAAATCAAAACAACAATTTCTAGAGATTTGTCTATCTGTATTTTTTGTACGCGCGTTACGCAAAAACTATTTCATACATTTGCATATATTTTCCACTGCTAAAGATTGAACTTATTTACTTATTATAATACATAATCGTTATTTCTGTATGTATGTCCCGATGTGAGCTCACCTATATCTTCAAAGCTTCGCAACGGATTTTGATGCGGTTCCTTTTAATAGATAGAGTGGTTCAAGAGGATTTTTATTTTATTTTTGTATTTTCTCGCCCCCTACCCTGCCGGGTCATGATGGTGCCTTGAGCTTTACCATGACCCGGCGAGGGGTGGCCCCTTTAATCGGGACTCGACCCGACTGGGGGAGCATTAGGTCCCCCTGTCGCGTTGCCGTGACCGACAACCACATTTGCCGCGGCGGGTCTCGGAATACCGACCCGCCGCGCACGACCACCCCATCGGGAGGCACCGCGGCTGGTTACTGCGCGCCGGCGACCCCTGCCCGGGGCCCTGCGGGGGGGCAAAGTGCCACCAGAGCGTTCGCGCTCCCGCAGGGCCTCCCTCTTTGCCACTATCACCTCCCGAGAAAAGGAGGCGACGGCGGCCCAACTCTGTTCGCTCTCGGCCATAGACGAAACCACGACCGAGAGCGACAAGTCCTGACCCAGCACGCTGATGAGTTCAGCGCGCTGGGCGTCCCAGGCCGTGCATACGGCAAGGGTGTGTTCTGCCGTATCCACGGCCCCACGGGCAGCAGCTTGAAACATACGCTACATTTCAGCACGCACAACTTATTCAAAGGCTATTTTTATTCACGAAATGATCATAAATATTATAATTACAAGAAAAATATTATAATTTCCTATGCCACGCCTCCAAACTATAAAATGGTGAGAAAATCTAGAATATTTTGCTAATAATGTTTTAAGGTATAATATCAGCGTCAGTTTAAAAATACCTTTAATTTTACATGAGTGTCCTGTTCTATGCGAAAATATTTGATAGGTTTAAAATTGATTGAGTAATAAATAGACTTAATTAATTTTGATGTAGATATCTATTAGGTGTCAACTTGTAAAATCAGTTTGTGCGTAAGTACGTACCTACCTTCTTTAATTACAGTAGGTGTGTATGATGAAACACATGAATAGTTGTACACATTGTGTTCGTGTGTACTATACTCGTAGTTCTATATAATGTGTAGTGTGGCGCCACTCTCCCGTACATAACGAGTGTGAGATGAGTCACAACAACACAAGAGACATCATACCTCACGTGTTAGTCACACACTCACTATATTTGCTAACAAACAGAACACACCACACAAGATTTAACAGACAGTACAACACACTGGTATACCAATCATTATTATAAGCATGCAAAAAATGTGTGATACAGACAAACAGACAACATTGGGGATTGTGCAGAGTGTGGTGAGTCTGATAACAGAGACAGAGACAGAGTACAGTCACAACAATATTGTAACATGTTGTATGTATTGTATTGTACAGTAGGAACACGCAGACGTGGCACGTGACTACTGAACACAATATTAACTACTAGCTGTTGCCCGCCACTGTTTTTTCGCAATAAAAGGTAGCCCATGTCCTTTCTCAGGGTCTAAAGATTGTCTGTGCCAAATTTCATCAAAATCGGTTGGCAGGTTTAAGCGGGAAAGCGTAACAGACAGACAGACAGAGTTACTTTCGCATTTATAATATTAGTAGGGATTACTTAACTAGTTACATACTCGTATATATGAAACATTATTATAATAATACTATGTGAATATATTGAATATTTGTTAATTATTTACGTGAGACTACTTCTTTTAATAACAGTTGTTGGTACACACACACAATTAGACATTATCAATGATAAGTTTTATTAAATCCTAATCTTAACTAATTTATAAATGTGAAAACGAGCTGATGACATAATAAAGTCAAAGTCAAAGTCAAAATTTTTCTTTTGAAACGTCAGAAACTAGGTGTCTGTTCCAAACGCGAATCCTATGGAGAAGAACAGACAAGAAACTCCATGGATTTTTTTTTCTATTCTCTTAATTTCTTTTCATTTTTATTTTCCAAAAATATTATACATTGTTGTATCAAGAGAGTGTGAATGTGATGCCGATTAGTACCTATAATCAAAACTAACTAAAACTAACTTAATAATCAAATAGCCTTTTGGGAGCAAATCGACCAGTCCCAGCAAAAGGCACCCACACACATCAGCCCCGCACAGCTCGACTATTTTGTAGGGAACCGTGCGACCCGACGTGCACACCTACCAACATAGAAGCCCGGTTTCCACTGCGAAAGGGTAATGTGCGGAAAATGGTTAGGCGGAACGGACTCCTTTTTAATTAGACATTTGAGTGAGCATGACGAACTCGCTCCGTGGCACAGTACCTACACAAAGCATTTTAGACACAATTATACATAACCAAAGGAAATACACTAGGTTCGGCACAATACTCACACTTTTACAGTCTTTTTAATTAATAATTACAATATAGATATATATAAATATAAAGTTTCTGACAACATACACAATCATTTAGTCAAATAATACTTGAAATCATTAGCGGTTACAATACGATATTAAAGAGTACTTATATAACAGAAGTTATCATATCTGACGTCAACAAAGCGAGAAAATGCTAATACAATTACGCAGACAAAATATTTTCCGTATTAATAAAATTATTTATTTCATTGCCAGAGGGCCGCCGCGAAATGAAATAAAAAAAATATAACGAGCCGCGAATAAAAATATTAATGAGCTTAACTGTTAACATGTGAAACGAAACAATAGCGCGATTTAAAAAAACGGTACAACGCCATCTATCGTGTGGTATAGTAAACTTATGTTCGTTAATCTTTGATTTATCAATTTCACGCGTACCTACGTAGTCATTTTTCTATTGCGAATATATTTCTAATAACTTAATATTTGTATTTTCTAATACATATATTCAATAAATCAATCTTCACTTCTGCTCATCACCGTTACTTGACCTAAATACTAAAAATGAAACCTTACATTATTTAGCTGCATTGCCCCGCCCCCCAATCAACTCATTCAATTTTACTCCAATTGCTTCTGGGGATATCAAAAGGATAATCCAATCAATCCAATCCAATGCGGTGGGCTGTGATAATATCAGCCGTCGCATGATAACTCCCATCCTTGACGAAATCCTTCCGGTATTGTCTCACATCATTCAATTCTCTCTCGATACTGGAACTTTCCCATCCTTGTGGTGTAAAGCCTATATCATCCCACTACCTAAGGTTTCCAATCCCTCTCTTCCAAACCATTTCCGACCTATATCCATTCTTCCTTTCTTGTCCAAAGTACTTGAGGCTGTTGTACATAAACAACTGTCCGAATATGTTTATACAAACGATCTTCTCAGCCCCTTACAATCTGGCTTTAGACCTGGACATAGTACTACTTCTGCTCTCCTCAAAGTGACTGGCGATGTTAGGGCTGGAATGGAGAATACTAAAGTAACAGTTTTAATTCTGATTGACTTTTCCAATGCCTTTAACACCGTCAGTCACGATATCCTTCTTTCCATCCTCTCTTATCTTAAGATCTCCTCAGAGGCATTGAAATGGTTCTCCTCTTATCTCCAAGGACGACAGCAATCAGTCCGCGTTGAAGATTCAACATCAAGCTGGTGCAACGTCAGCACTGGTGTTCCCCAAGGAGGCATTTTATCTCCACTATTATTTTCTATATTTATTAACCTCGTCTCTAAACATTTGCATTGTGATTATCACCTTTATGCCGATGACTTGCAGCTATACTCTCAAGCTTCCGTAGACTCAATTCACGAAGCTATAGGTCGCATCAATGGGGACCTGGAATTCATAAGTGCCTGGTCGAACAAATTCGGCTTATCTATTAACCCTACTAAATGCCAGGCTATTATAATCGGTAGCCAACGAATTACGTGCAGGCTTGACTTAACGAAGGTCCCGCCAATTACCTTAAATGGTCTAAATATTAATTTGAGTCTTACCGTCAAGGACCTAGGGCTACACATTGACTCCAATTTAAACTGGCAGGCTCAAGTCACTAGTGTAAGTAATAAAGTAACAAACACCTTACGTATGCTTTATCGCCTTAGGAAATTCTTACCATGCAGGACCAAGGAAACGCTTGTACACACATTGATCTTTCCTATGATTGATTACGCTGATGTGTGTTACTTAGATCTTAACTCTGACCTACTCAACAAATTTGATCGCCTTTTAAACAACTGTATCCGTTTCATTTTTAATCTTCGTAAGTACGATCATGTGTCTCCTTCTCGCTCTCAACTAAAATGGTTGCCCATCCGTTACCGCCGTGAACTGCGCGCTCTTACTACACTTTTCTCCTTTCTTAAATCCCCTTCTCCTCCAGCTTACTTATCTCACTTTTTCCAGTATCTCTATTCTAACCAGGACAGACTTCCCCGTTCTTCTAACGACCTTCTACTTTCTTGTATACCCCATAGGACTAACTTTATCAATTCTTCTTTTCCCGTCCAAGCTGTCATATTGTGGAACTCTCTTCCACATGAAATTAGATCCGCCAAAAGCCGCCTCACTTTCAAAAAAAGAGTCAAACATATGTTGTTACAAAGGTTAGCTGAATTATCGTAACTATAGATTATGTAGTATTTACTTTATGTATATTTGTATGTATGTATATGTACCTATTGTGTATCTAGTATGTATTTTGTATGTATAGTGTACTCTGTATGTATTATATATATATATTTTAGTAAGATCATTGTGTATTGTATGTAGTCTATTGACAGTAATTATAAAATTTATATAATATCACAGAATATACACCTACTTCATTTGTTTCTGCACCACCCAAGGTTGACTGGTAGAGAATGCCTACGGCATTAAGACCGCCTTTATACAATCTGTTTGTATATGAAGTTTTAAATAAATAAATAAATAATAAATAAATACATGAATCGATTTAAAATACATATCTTTGGACGAATTAAATTGTCGTGAAGTCAAATAATGAATGTACTGAGAAGAAATTGTAGATAAAATAATATGTGAAACATTAATTGTAGTAGACAGGAAAAAGATGATGAAATAATATGTACTTTATAAAATTTCCGTCTGTATGTTTGTACGTGCGCTATCTACTGTATATAATTGAATATTGTTTTCACTGGCGTGTAGCGCTGAAGGTCTAATTTTAAATTTAATAATATATACTTGATTTAACAACGAGAGACTATCTTACATCATAAAGTAATTCTATCAGAAGATTTGTATATAAGTGATGTGATATATCTACACTGTGTATTGTGTACTACACGTACACGTACACCCTACTCTACTCTACATAGGCTATAGACTGTAGGTGGCGCCTCAGTTCACTAGTCAAGGTGAAAACCTCCAACATTACTATATTACATCGACCCCTCAGCGTTGTTGTTCTTATTATCCTTCCTTACAGTAAATAGGTACGAGTACATATCTACTGTTAATAATGTGAACATGAACATATTTATAATGTAAACGGAGTGTATTTTAATAAAGCGCAATAACTAATTAAATAGGAAGGCTATGTATATAGTTCATATTGTGTATATAATATAGGTACCTATATATAAATTGTTTGTGGTTTAATATTTAATGAATACCAGTATGTTATATGTTGCGTATATCGCGTACACTCCGCCGCGGCGCGGTGCTCTACAACTATGTACGCATTTTCCTGGTACTTGTTAATTATTGATGTATTAACGAGCGACGTGACGTGCAGTTGTACTAACTAACACCGACTAGACTGAGACTATACATACACTAATATCTAACTAATATTATAGTATAAGAGTTGTGAGCAGGCGCAGGCTGGGATACAGTCCCGTGTAGGGTCACAATACAAACTCGGTCCCAACACAAATATAATGGTGACGTTTAAACGTTGTGTAAGTATTTGCACAAGTTATTGTGAACGTTTCAAGGGTCGTTTGTTGTACACCCGTCACAGAATATACTGCCATAAATTATATACTGTGTGTGTGTGTGTGTCACGTCTGTTCCGCGAAGTGTCGCGACACGGAGCACTTCCTGCGCGTGCGCACACACACACGCACACGCAACTCGCTAGTGTGAGGCACGCACACACTCGCACGCTACAATACATTAAACATTAATCTACAAAAGCCTACCGGAGCAACTCACTTTACTGTAATGTTACTTGAAAGACATTGAATAACACACGTTTAATATTAACCGCTTCAAGTTGGTGAAGATCACTTTCAAAGCCGCTGTTACATTGTATGTAGATACGAACACGAAGGATTCTACATATTCGTCATACAATCATAATGGTATTATTATGTTACAATGGAATAAGGTTTTGTGCCAGTCTCCTGAAACATTTATTGTATTCTGTTCTTTTTTAGGGTTCCATACCAAAAACTAAAACGGCACTTTGCTGTCTGTCCACACCTAGGTTGTACCTCAGGAACTATAATAGATAGAAAACTGAACATTTCACAGTTTGTGCATATCAGTTATCGCTACAACAACAAATACTTACTATCTTCATTTTCCTACCCTTGTCCCAATATTTGAAGTTCCGTTATTTGATGTCATTTGAGGTCAGTATGACGAATATATTATGATAATAACAGTACGGAACCCATCGTGTGCGATACTATCAACAGATATCACCGTTCTAGAGATAGAATAAAGACAAATTAAACGACATAAATATTTTAACGGTCGCTTCGCGATATATGAAAATTTATTGTATGTTCATAAAAATTTATTTATTTATAAACACTTTATGCACAAAAAGGTACAATGGCGGACTTAATGCCCTAGGCATTATCTACCAGCCAACCACATGGCAGTGCAGAGATAAAGGAGTGTGGGTCAAAAATACAATAAAAAAAGGGATCCTACTAATTTAAACAATTAATATTACGCAATTTTATCTAAGTAAATCTAATAATCATAATCTATTGAAACTTACACAAATAAGTTTTATTATATAAACATACATAAAATATCTACATAAGTACTTACTTATACATAATATTTGTCACAGTGAGGAAATAAAACTAGCGGTTTGACTCTAAATTTTAAGTTTTTAAATTTTAAGTAAATTTTTTGTAAAAATATTCATAATTTTACAAAAAAAAGCGACCACCATAATGTTAATACAAGGCATAAACACAATCTTGTAATGCATGTAACCCGTCTCCACAAAATATGTAACTCTTTCATGGGTCATTGTATATGTCGTAGGACTTGATTAAAATAGTTTAGTGAATACAGGTGATGTCTACGGTGCTTTTTTCCGATATATACGATTTTATAATAAACTCCCTATTGATGTAAGAAAATTTAATAATTCTAAATTTAAAAAGTTCATTAAAACTAAATTATGTAAAAAGGCGTATTATAAAATTTCTGATTATATTAAAGATGATAAAGCTTGGGAGTAGGTTGCTCTGGAGCAATACATATTCTATATTGTGACGTTTTATTACCATTGTAAGTATAATGACATTTAATTTAAAAAATATTGATTTAATTAAAAGCTCTGCTAGATAGGTGGTAGGGAAAAATAATTTAATTTAATTTAAGTGATTTATTAAGGGAAAAATAAGTTTAAACCTGATAAGCACATAATATTCTCAAAAAATTATGTTTACATGATTAAATGATTTTTCATTTCATTTCATCTAATATATAAAATTCACGTGTCACAGTGTTAGTTACCGTACTCCTCCGAAACGGCTAGACCGATTTTTATGAAATTTTACATGCATATTCAGTAGGTCTGAGAATCGGCCAACATCTATTTTCAAAACTTTTTTTTTTCATATGGCAAAACAACGTTTGCCGGGACAGCTAGTATATGTATGTATTTTGATAACAGACGCGTCTCAGTACCGTTTTACCTTCAGTTAGTGAACCCTAAGATCACGTGTTAAACCATTCATGTAGTGGTATTAGTGAGGTGTTGTCACGTCACGTGCGAGTGGTGTTGCATGATGTGGGCCACTCTACCGCACGTGGCACATCACTAGTGTTGTACCCACATCACAGTTCCGCTACACTACTCTAGCGCACAACCAGTGTCCACTGAGTACTCCTAGAACAACTTATTGATTGTAGAACTCTATGTTAATATTATAACATTTGAGTATTTGTTACAATATAACAGAAACAACTGTATAGTGTTAGTTTCATAGGCTCCTTTACATGAGGAAATAACTGTCGGCGATGGAGTGTGGTGTCGCCACTTGTCTACGAGGTGCAAGTGTAACAAAGCTCACCGCTCAATATTAACGTGTTTGTTTGTATCAGCTGCGGATCATCCGGTACTGCTCGCCCGGCGTGATATGATCTGAGAGTACCATTTGCCGACACCGCGCCGTGACTTCTGTAGTAATGTCATCGCCCTACTTCCTTGTACTGAACCAGCTCTACTAACTGTAATTTGTGTATCCAGTATGAGTGGAATTATCGCACCGAAAGTTCTTAACTATATAATATATATACAATACCAGTCACAACATTGTGACGCGTCCATATCACGTCGTCATCAAGTTACATACAAACCGTTAGTTGTAACTTTTTCTCAAATATTTATTATATTCTGTGATAATTTTGTATATAATATTGTCACTAATAATATTGTGAAATATTGATACCAATGTTATCTGCACAACTAAACATAATAGTACGGGATCCGTAGTACATTTTTTTCACTTGATTACTATCAAGCTGATTTTCCGTGAGTAGCTTTATTATGACGAGACGCCCAATAATTTTCTATTCCAAAATCTTGATTGTGGTAGCTAACAGAGATAGCAAGGATAAAATATCGCACTACCCGTAAAAAAAGACGTAAGTGAACTTGCGTCAAAAATTTCAAACAAAAATTTCAAAAAAATCACTTACTGCTTTCTTCCAGTAATAGTACGATATTTTATCCTTGCTATCTCTGTTAGCTACCACAATCGAGATTTTGGAATAGAAAATTATTGGGCGTCTCGTCATAATAAAGCTACTCACGGAAAATCTGCTTGATAGTAATCAAGTGTAAAAAATGTACTACGGATCCCGTACTATAAACTAAGAAATGTATTTTGATAGTGTCGATAACACAACTCTGCAATGTTAACGGAACTTTCTTGTTCTAAATAAATACTGTGTATTATAGATAAAAGATTTTAATTGATATAAATGTAAACAACAAATTAGCCAATCAATCAAAATACAACAATAGTTGTATTCATTTTTAACACGCTTATACATATATATTCGGTATGTATCTATGAATCTTTGAAAGTGATTTTCACCCACTTGCAGTAGTCGGATTGATCTGAAATTTTGCCCATATATCAAAGACCGACTGACAATGCTATAATTTAAAAAATATTCCGGGTTTTCAAGGGTGTTTTTAGTTAAGTTTACTTGTGCAGGTAGAATTGATACAATTAATATCTGTCTGTTACACACATACAGTTATTAATGGTTACATTACGACGAGCTTGTATATAGTGTAAGTATATATGTAGTGTGCTGGTTCAACTGTGAATTGTGTTAATTTATATATAGTAACTAAACACAGCTCATTTGAATGATAATAAATGTTCGTACGTCACAACATAATCTGATTATGTTCTTACAGACGCGTGAATGTCAGTAATTTTTATGTAACAAGTATTAAAACAAATCGTTATTTTTTTGTGTTCCTGGGTGAACTTAAATTTTCTAAAACTTAGCTGATGGGAACAAGGCGGGCTGATGCGGTTATCTTGCTAGATCAAGTGATCCAACATGTTCATAATATTTTAAAGTTTATTTTCTATATTTCATGTTGTTGAAGTTAATATTACAAGTAGGTACCTGTCACTAGGTGTTGTTCATAGTGTTGTTGTAGTGAAGCAGGACACACACACATAGTGTTAATGTTAACGTTAGTTAGTAACAAGTTACCAAGCATGTACCGACTGACGGATGTGCTCAATACTAACAATAATCATAATATATTTAAATATATTTATGAATAAATAATATGTAGGCGTCTAATACGTACCTACATATTATTTTAGTTATACGTGTAAATATTTAAATTATTTTAAATAACAAGTAACGTAATAAAACTTTAAATGTGAACTTATAATATGAAACAAAGTATAGAAATTAGCTCGGGTTCCATGGATGACGCGTAGGTACTCCTAACAAAGGTGCAGTAGAAAACTTTCAAGATTTTTGCTTCAGAATAGCAACTAGAAATACATCGGAGGAACCTGGAGTACTCTGGAAGCTTTACCGATTATATTGCATCAATATGTTGATGAAACATTAAGTTGTGTGTGTGTGTGTGTGTGTGTGTGTGTGTGTGCTGCCTCAACACTACACAGCGAGTATTACCGGATGTCACACACACACACAGTATTAATTGTCGGGTATAGACAACTACTACGAAGACTACATTCAGTATGACTGTAACATACGTACCTACCCTAAATATTCATATCTATGTGATATTTTATACTAATATTAGAAAGCTGAAGAGTGTTGTTTTTTTTTAATCATCATTTTCAGGAATCGGAACAGTGAGTAGTTGAGATTTCAAAAATTTTCAATTGTTACATATTTCAATGTTACATAGTAGGTACATTTGTGGAGAAAGGTTACAAGCTATATAACTAATAGCATCTAACAAATCATTAGTGCAAAGTGCTGAATTTTCTAAATTCCACACATATGAAGTTGCGTGCAGCAGCTAGTGATAAATAAAACATGTTTGTAACCGCGGAGCCGACTTGTATCTCCAGTTACGTGAACCACCACGTCAGAACATGTTCATGTACCCACGTGAGCGACTGTCGACAACTGAACCACGTACACACAGTAGTACTACCAGGTACATGTCAAGTGTGATGTTGTTCAACTAACAACAATGTGTTATGTACCAGATACAGTACAATACAGTACAGTAGTTAATGCTAGACGTAGGTACTCCTCTAATGTCCGTCACTAACTAACATTGTGTTTGTTAAACAACAATTAACAATTAACTAGTTATTGTTAACAACTGACACATTTACATAACAAACAAACAAACATAATAACTAATAGTTATTAACTATAAGTACGACAAATGTATATTAAATACTCTGAACTATTATTATGACCATTATTGTACTTTCATTACATCATTGTGTTAAGAGGATACCAAAATAGCTTCGTGCATTTTTCTACGTACGAAGTTTTCATTTTTTCTTTAGATTGAATGGCTAGAGCTCTAATTTTTAAGTATATGTTTTTTCAATATACAATCTAGGATCGCATAAACTCAGAAACGCGATTGAAAAAGTTTTCTCGATAGAAAATCTTACCGAAACAACCTATCAAATTTTTTATTTTTTTCATTTGTCGGTCTATTATCGCGTATTAACTAATGAAATAACTTTAAAAACATAGGTAACTATTATATATAGAAACACGTAAGCCGGAATTAAAATATATTTAGTAAATTTTGAGTAAACAAAAAAAATATCCGAAAATTCTTCATTTTTTATGCCTACTAGCTGTGTTAATAGGTACATGTCGACGATAATATTGATATAGGCCCTTAATAACGAGCAAAATAAAACACACACCTACTCTACTGTACTGTACTAACTTGGTATATATGTATAACATTGTGATTTATATAATCATTTTGTATTTAATTTTTAAATAACTTTAATTATTCTATCAGTTAGTTATGTGTTTGTAGGTACTACAGACTCAAACGAACGCAACGGATCAGCATGTCTACTGCCGACTACTGCGTCATAATCATAAAATTAGGTAGAGTTATTCATGTACTTACACTGATTTCATACAGCGAAGGAATAAAGTGGATAGGTATGCCTCAAATCCCGAGATTAATTTTAAAGAGCAGAAAACAATCCCGTGATTTTTAAATAAAAATTTGACAGCGACTGATTCAGTAAGAAAAGTATTCGCTCGTATTTATAAAAAAGGCGACATATGCGTATGAGAATTTGCTAAAGATATCAATAATTTGTATTGTGAATTAATGTAAACTAATAAAAATTGTATGCTTTTTATATTTGTTTTATTTGTCTATTTCTGAGGTTTTTATTGTTATTTATTCGTGATATTGTTGGCCACACGGGATCGTCTATTAGAAATCCCGGCAAGGTCCACATTAATATCAACATTTCGATGCAAGTACCTCCATAAATAAGTCAACCTAATTGCGACCTATGGTCATAATACATATAATTATCAATATAATTAATATGTATATTAGATAATGGTAATACTTGTAACATGGAGGCATGGCCTCACCTCTACACCGCGACTCATCACAGTAAGTAATACGTAACAACTTACTTAGCTTTAAATAAATTAATACAAAGTGACTGAAAACACTCGCGTACGTTCATCTTGATCAGTTCATTGTATGTTGTCTATATTTTCCAGTAGGTAGCTGCTCTACCTGCCTAGTGCCCAGTACTATCGAATATATTCACTGGTTCTGATATGATATATTGAACAATTATCATTATATTTATATTTCACTGTATCTATCGGGGAAAACCACATCACAACTCATTCAATAATATTACAAGTTTATCACGAACAGACAGACAAATCAACTAACACCACCGGCTCACATTAGGTATACAATCATATGCTGACACTTCCTGACGATCATGTAGAGTAGGTGCACCACCAAGTAGTGTCTAGTGTTGTGTTCACCATTATTGTTATCAAAGTAATAAATGATCCTGTATGTTGGTACATAGTTACAATTAAAATATAAGTTATGTTGTCAGTGACCTACACATAACAATGAAATACTTTCTATTTGTAGGCCAATCTTTGACTCTACAATATTCTACAAACATTAGGACATTTCATCAAAATAAAGTCAACACATTAATGTAATATTTAAATGCACTTAACAACAACTTCAATAATTAATATAATTATAATTATAATTAATATGAAATATTGTTATCCAATGAAAATTTGAGATTTTTAGTATCAATTCAATCAACGTATGTTGTAGTTTTAATCTGTGCAGTGTTGTTTCACTCTTTTCCAGCGTCATCTCTTGCCATTAAATACGAGGGCACAATACCAAATTATACTTCATACACTAATATGGACATGATCGTAGTCCCCTGTTTACTTCGTGCTTCGTCCTTCAGAGGAACGATTTTTTTACACAATATCTAGTTCTTATATATCTATGCTTCTATCACTTTCTTTTTTTTTCAAAACATAATAACTAAAAGAAATATGACTATCCAAAAATCCCGTTTTTTCAGTTTTCTTTAGGTAAAGTTGCAGCGTCTATCACACATATTTGGTAAGGTTTCACTAAAAAAGAAAGTGATAGAAGCATAGATATACTCTTCATGTATTAAAGCGTAAAAAAATTATCTTCCGTTTACATAATTTTCGCGAAGAAAAAAGGGGACTACGAAACGTCTTTTTTTCAAATAATTTGTAGGTAAAATCTGCTTCAGCTATATTTGTCCCTTTCAGAGCTCGGCGCTCGGGTATATGGATAGCAATACTTAAGCCTAATACTTAAATTAGGAGTACAGTACCCTCTTACCGTTCAATAACATCACGTTATAAATATAATATTTATAATAGTTAACATGTATATTGTAAAATTGTATTTCTATCTATTAAAGTGAGCTTCAATAAAGCTGTTGTAAATATTACTTTTGACTCTAAAGTCTTTACTTGTAAATTTATTTAAGTAGGTATACCTATTTATAAAGGTTAATATGGCAATTTGTTTAAGGATGTGAAGCCGCTTGATTCGTGCAGAATAACCAACAAGTACGTACGTACATACATACATACATAGTTAGCACTAGTTGAAATATTCAACAGCTACATTAACTACGTGAGTGTATTCACACTGGTCAGCATTTAGTTCATACACAATATTGTTTATACTTGCTCATTATGAATGAGATGTTATTGTCTATGTGTGTGTGTGTGTGTGTGCTGTACTCTCATCAATGAAGATCGTGGTGTGTGTGATATGAGCACGTCTCGCTGACGGTGCAGTATTGTTACAAACACATTGAACAGTTCAACAGCTACCGTTTGTTTGTGCTACTAACACTGACTACTAGTATTAAAAAGAAGCAAAAATCTTCATTGAGACCAATGACATAATAAACAATATACAATACATGTTTTCTGTGTCTCCTGAATTAAGTTCGCACCTGTGTCTCAGAACAGAAGACAGATGTTCTTGGTGTGATAACAGTTCAAATTGTTTACAAGTTACAGTTAGTTTATTTAAATAATGACAATAAAAAACAAAAATACAAAAGAGAAAAAAAAAGAAATATAAATCAAATCAAATCATAAAAATCCAGTACAATAAAAGACAGTAGAATAATGAACTTCTATATTAATAATGAGCATGTATGTGTGTGTTTGTGCGAGTGTGTGGGTGCGTAAGTGTGTAATGTGTGTTTTTGTTTGCGAACATGAGATTTGAAGGCAATCATCTGAGCACCATTAGGTAATACGACTGACTAGCCACAAGTGGTTCAAGGACATGTTAATAACTAAACTAAAGATCAGCTTTTTGAATTTTCGCTTACCTATTCAACTTTTGCATATCCTTTAAATAAATTAAATGATATATTCTCGGAGTCCTAAAATCATAATGGCGATGGGTAAAGCTGCATTTGGAGTGTAGGTAATCTTCTAATGTATCATTTTTACTTAAAACAATAATAGTGTGGGTCTCAATGATACCTCTCAGCGTGATGTTTTCATGTTAAATAATTTTTAATTTCAAAAACGTGATCCCTCAGGTGTAATTTAACTACCAGAATATACTTATTATTGGTACAGAATAACATTTCATATTTAAGATGTATGTACACAGATGTAGACAAATATTATTTAACTTAATCAACAACATATTCAGTCCTTTTCCTATCCTTTTGAAACACTTTTGGTCTCATTCATAATAACTTCGGAGGTTTAAACGGAGATTTTATCGGAGAGATAATAAACGTTTTAGCGTAAAAATATAAATATTCATGGACATTAACACAACGTCCTCTGTTCCCAAGCTAAGCTTATTAGGCTTGTGTTATGGGTACCAGAATACGGATAGAATACATATACTACTTTTCTTTTGTAAATACATACTTATAATACATAGAAACACCCAGACGCAGTACAAACATTTGTATGACAATTAGAAAAATCACACAAATGATTGTCCCGAGCGGGAATCGAACCCGCGACCTCTTGATTGGCAGTCCGTTACATGAACCACTCAACCACGAGGCTCGCCAAAAAGACTATTATGTATAACAACTTTTGACAATTTTCGCGAACCGATTTTTTTACTACCGAACTTTTAAACCTCCGACAAGTCATTGTGAATAAGACCATTTATCTATAAAAACAACCGCATGACAATCCGTTGCGTGGCTTTTAAAATATAAGCTCAAATAGGGACATACATAAATACAAAAATAACGACTTTATATTATACTAGGTTCTGCCCGCGGCGTCGCTCGCAATAGTAGCCGCATCGCATTTAAACTATTTCCATTATCTTTATTATCTTGATGGGAGACTAGATGACTTCGTATTTTTATAATAAAACTAGCTGACCCGGAAAACATTGTTTTGCAATACCAAAAAAAAAAGTTTGAAAAATAGATGTTGGCCGATTCTCAGACCTACTGAATATGCATGTAAGATTTCATAAAAATCGATCAAGCAGTTTCGGAGGAGTACGGTAACTAACACTGTGACACGTGAATTTTATATATAAGATAAGATAATGGAGTTAGTATAGTTATACTCCCTAGATATTATCTATCAAGACTGCAGCGAGTAGGTACCTAACTATTTATATTTGAAAGTTTAACCCGCGTTTCTATCTATTATACTACATTATCTTTTAGATACATTATATTTAGACCAGTGCCAGTTTATGGGTAAAAAATGGTTTTTCTCGATTTCTGGCAAAACTAATAGTCCTATGGAAAAAGGTCAAAAGGCAAAGTTGTTGGTAATAAAAAGATCTAAATTGGTCTCTATTTTTATCTGTATCAATCAAATTCTAATATTAATTCAAAATAAGGTGAAACAATAAATATTTCTAATCAAATATTACAGCGTATTAAAGCCATAAAAAGGTAAGTTTTCACCAAATTTCGTGATGAAAAAACATTTTTGTAAACGAAAAAAAGAAAAAACCAAAAACTTTTTTTTTTGAATTTTTCACACAAGTTTTGAGGTTATGTGAATAAAGTGTGAATACAAAAGTTTTAGACCTTTTTATTACCTACAACTTTGCCTTTTAATTTTTTTCCATAGGACTATTAGTTTTGCCGGAAATCGAGAAAAATCATTTTTATCCTTAAAAGCCACGGTAATAGAATATCTACATACCGGGAAACTCAGTTCATCATAAACATCTAAGTAATTCTGTAAATATTTACCTTTTGATAATTATGATCATTTAATGACTGACTATTATTAAGTTAATTATATTATAACGACCAGTGTCCAGACGATCATTGACAGTGTACTGTGTTTGATTGTTATATTGTTAAGTGATAACATCTGTCTGTTATCAGTGACTATCCAACAATCAGTAGTGACCTGAGAGTATCCAGGTATCTAACGTGTCGTTAGTATCTAGTGGTAGTAAGTAGTGTGTACTCACGTGTCGATGTGCTCGTACGTGTGATAGTGGTCGTAGTGTGTGTGCGCGGGGTGGTAGTGGTCGTGCGGCGGAGTGCGCGGCGGCGGGGGCGGAGCGCGCCCCCCTCCCCCCGCCGGCCGCAGCTCCTGGTAGGAGCGCGCGGGGGGGGACGCCCCGCCCACCGCCCACACCGCGCCGCCGCCACTCTCCGCACACAGCTCCGCCTCCTCCTCTGTACACACACACACACAATACAATATGTAGGTATACACGCACACACGCGGGGTGATGCGTGCGCACGCGCATACGTAACATAACACAACAATTAAATTATAATGAATGATCCAGGAGGAGGTTGATGTTGTTACCAGTGAGTCCAGTGACAGTGTACCTACCTACTATGTGGTACCTAACTATTTTTGTACATAAATAAAGTTGAAGCATTCAACAACAAAAAGGCAAATTAATTGTAATGAATTTATCAATATAATATTATGAAGTAGACCGATATTTACATTTCACAATCAATAACAACATAATCACTGTGATATTTTAACTTAAACTGTATCCATGTATAAGTAGGTACCAGATGCACTGTGTATGTTTATACAAACATGTATGTTTTGTTGGTACTGACCGTCTTTAACACAGTTGTTGTTGACCTCGTTGAAGAGCGCGTCCAGCTCGGCGGGCTCAGTGCGCTGCCACGCGCTCAGCAGTGTCTCGTGCAGCATCACTAGTGTGTGTGTGTGTGTCACTCACACAGCTGCACTCACTCTACACTCGGTACGTACGTGTGGTCGCCGCGCGCGCTCTGCTCACACTGACGGCTGGGTGCAGGCGGCGCGCCTCGCCCCCCGCCGCCCCCGGCCCCCGCACCTCGCCCCCCGCGGGCCCGCCCCCGCCCCCACACTCTGAGCGAGTGACCCACATACAGGGTGTAACATACCTCCACTAGCTGCTGGTGTAGGTGCCTACTTGAACTGACTAGACTCTACATACTACAATGTTAGTAGATACGTAATGAACATGCAACATGCACATACCTACCTAAACACCCACTATGTATTACTTATTCACATAGAACACAATATCTTAAAATACATACATACACTATTAACAAGAAAATAAAGTTTCTAATACATATAGAAATAGGTATGTAGAAAGCACGTAGAAAGTAACGAAATATCATGATTCAATCATAATTGGTTTTCATTAATAGAGACCAACAGTCTTTGAGAGTACTATAGGTGCGTCATATAATATTATGTTTATTTGTAAGTAGTAAATTGAAATTTTACAAACAAATATGAATACGAATTTTACGTACAAAGTTTCGAGCAACAACTTTCCTAAATTTTAGTTTTAGATAAAAAGAAAACGCCTGCATTAATTATAGTAGATACAATAGATACAGTATAGCTCAGAATAGTGACGTATAAGATAGGTACCTGATAGGTAACACTGATATTTGAATGTATTGTACCTATGTTAATACTTGAACAGCACACATCTAGTCAGTTATTATTATCTAACCCATATACTTATCAATACATAACAACAACAATTAGATAATGTTTCATTCATGAATACTACACATTGTACTAGACGAGATACAACATGTTTACTGTAGGTAGCGTCTCTATCAACATGTCTCTATCATATGATACCCAGACGCACACGTGTTCACAGTGAACTGTGTACTGTGTAGTGTGTAGTGTGGGACAGACAGACAGACTGCTGCATCATGAACACACACACGCTAGGTATAAATAACAACAACATGTCACGTACGTATCTACCCATACTGACTCTACACGTGTCTAACACAACATCACGAGAATTAGAAATTACTAATAATATTTGAAGAAACACTAGAAAGTCATATTACCAGTACACCTACACGTAGGTACATGTACACCTACCTACTATGTATTCAAGTTAATACTCAATGTTCCCTGTCAGATGACGTCACCACATTCTGGTACTAAGTACAACAATAAGTAGTTGTCTGGTTCACTGATCACTAGATATTATGTAGATACTAGGTATCTAGTGGGTACCTGCTCGGTAGGTAGCCATTGTCCGGAGGGTCGCAGGTTCGACTCGAGCCCCACTGCTAGATAATCCATGGAGGCACGTCATTGTCTCTTAATGTCGATAATTGTTTGTTCACATTCCATCATCAAGTCTCATAGTTTTGATCTATAGTTACTAGAAACTTGAGTTATAATGAGGAACATTCCAAGTATGTGGACCAACCTCACATCTCGCGTCACATTCAATTAAGCTTTAAGACGGCACGATACCAAATTATGCTCCATACAAAAGTATGGGTATCGTACTTCCGTTTTTTCTTCGCGAAAGTTAAACCGATTTTAATAGTTTTTTTTTACAAAACATAAACATAAACCCACTTTTTTCGGTTTTCTTTAGAAAAAGTTGCAGCGTCTATCACACAAATTTGGTAAAGTTTTACAACAAAAAAAAGTGATAGAAGCATAGATATACTGTTTATCTATAATATAACGCAAAAATTATTAAAATCGGTTTAACTTTCGCGAAAAAAAAACGGAAGTACGAAACGTCTTTTTTCAAAGAATATGTAGGTAAAATCCGCTTCATCTATATTTGACCCTTTCAGCGCGGCGCTCGGAAATAGGGATAGCAATACCTAAGGCAAATACCTAAATGAGGAGTACAGTACCCTCTTAAATATTTCTTATAGGGAAGGAGAATTAGTTGAACACAGGAAGGATTCCATCAAGTTATTATCATAATATACTCGTCACATTCCCGATCACAAATAACGGTGTAAGGGCAGGACAATGATGATGATAAGTACGTATTTATTGTTAGAGCGTAAATTGATACAGATATATATACATAAAGTGTACAATGTTCAGCTTTCTATTTTCAACTATCACCATTCCAGAGATACCGCCTGTTGACAGACGGACGTATTTTTCAAATCATTAAATAATATAAATAATCAAAATAGTTTAACACTTTTTTAATACAAAAAGAAGAGAAGACCACGTGCGCTACGTCTAATACTCATTTAAATAACAAAATTAAATGGTTTTATTAATGTTTGTATATTCTTGTAATAGACAGCTAAATGACTTTAATAAACTTAATGATTGTAGTATTATTGACGTTACTTTGAAATTGTTGTTATTTATATCCTTATCCTTACTAATTTATAAATGCGAAAATCAAAAATAAAAACTAAAAATCTTGACGAGCTTAAGTGTTAATGTGTGTAACCAAACCATAGTGCGGATTTAATAGAACTGTACACCGCCATCTATCGAGTGATATGGTAAACTTCTGTTTGTTAAGGTTTAATTTCCTAAATTTCACGCGCACTATGTCGCGGGCAGCAGCTAGTCTAAATATAAACAACAGTATGTTTAGTGTCAGTAGTCACCCTAGTGAGGACATGACTCAATACGTCATCCCTCATTGCAGCCTGTCCCTCTTTCACTCTAATTATAAATGTTCTATAATAAATTACTCTCAATATTGATTGTTGTTACATTAATACATTCGTTTGGTAGAATTCCAGACAGACAGAGAGACGTGACGTTACAGACACAGGTGCATCTTATATATAAAATTCACGTGTCACGGGGTTAGTTACCGTACTCCTCCGAAACGGCTAGACCGATTTTTATAAAATTTTACACGCATGTTCAGTAGGTCTGAGAATCGGCCAACATCTATTTTTCAAACCTTTTTTTTTGTATGGCAAAACAACGTTTGCCGGGACAACTAGTATTATATGTAGATATTCTATAGTGACAGTACCTAATGTGTTGAGTTGAAATAATATGTCAAAATCAGTTGTATATGTTTCTGATAAATAACTATTATTTGTATAATTGTTTGTTTATAATTTGATGATAACGTGTATTTGACCGGTACCTATAGTTATCAATATAGTTAGTGTTGTGATGATGACAGACAGACAACGCAGGTAACCATTTGTTGTGTCTCACTAACCTGCACTAGTGATGTTCTGTGTACTGTGTGTACATCACTAGTGGTGTACATTATTGTCGCATGTTCGTGTTGCATATAGATAAGGGCTCTACGTACAGCTCCACTTGACTGCTCACACGTGACTGTATATTGTATACGTATGTCTGTATATCCCGCTAAACCTCAGTACTTACTTACTGGAAGCTACAGCTGTACACTAGTAACATCACGAGGTACTACATGATTTAATATTGAAAATTATAATATTGTTACCATTACCTGTATCTAATTATCATTAATGTGTGTGTATTTGAAACTTTCATTAGTTCCATCCGGTGTTATCTTAACTACATTGTGGGTGGACCCTTCCTGTTAACTAAGTACTGAGTCCTCGGAGAGTCACTTCACGATGCGTATCTTTAAAACATAACTCACTTTGCAATTTTTCACAATGCGTCATCAACAAGAGAAACTCACAGTCATCGGAACATTCACACAAACTTGACTATTGTTGTCTGTGTGAGGGTACAACTATGAGGATCTATCTAGGTAGGTACGTACTAGGTATATATTCAACATAATTATTATTTTGTATTTGTTAATGATTGTAATGTATGTACGTACCTCTAGCTACGTTTATTGTTTCATAGTTGTGTGAACAACAGCGCGCCGAGCTACTAGTGTGTGTGTGCTGCACTCTAGTTCATTACGCTCTGTGAACTAACACCACGCACTTGTATGTACACCAGAGACGTATTTACCCTGGGACCATAGGAGCCAGGGCCCGGGGCGGCCAGCCTGAGAAGGGCGACGAAAGCCTTCATCTTAAAAATTTTTATTATCTCTATTATATTATAGGGCGGCTAATCAATTGGCCCGGGGCGCTAATTTTCAAAATACGCCTCTGGTGTACAGTTCTCGGGAACCTCTCAAACAGTTGTTGAAGCTCAGTGAAACACTGCTGTTGCCACATTACACGGTGTCACTGACTGTACTTCAACTGTATCACCATCGCCATCACCATCATCACATGATCATACTATGTATTATATTGAACAAACATACAAATAGTGCCTACACTTACATATTGTCACCGTTTATATATCTATGTAGGTACATATAATATAATAACTATATACCAGAGACTTAGTGAATAATTTAGAATCACAATTTACACACTAAGGTTTATTCTCGGGTCCCACTTGATTTGTGTACCAAATTTCATTTAAATCGATTCAGTAATTTTGGCAGAGTCAAGTCCAGAGCTAATGAGATTTCAAAGACAGCAACAATTGGAGGTGCATCACTGCTAACGAAAATGCATCAACCACCACCATCCTACCAAGAGTGAGCGACCGAGAAGAAGACAGCTGATAACATGTAGAATATAATGTTCTTGTGAACAGTGAGCTCTCTGTAAACACACATTTAAATAATTGTGAGGAGCTACTTATCTGTTAATTATTAGTTATTATCATTACATAATTATTAATATGTTTTCACGCGAGACCAACTGTTTTAGAATATAACAGTCTCATTTTATTAGATATGTAATGATCTCGTTATTATATTCATAACTAGCTGTGCCCCGCGGTGTTACCCGCGGTAAAAAGGACAAAAAATAAGTTTGTTTTCTATCCCATTTTATATTGGAAAGTTTCATGAAAATCCATCCAGTAGTCTTTACGTGAAAGTACAATAAACATCCTCACATATCGAAACATTGGAGTATGGTTATGGATAGAAGACCGAGGAAACGTTCGCGTTGCTCAGCCAACAGTTTAAGTATTTTATTTTATAGCGCGTAATTCTTTTTTCGTCATATTTCCTAAGATATTCATTTAAATTGCATACTGTCAAGAGCAGTTATAATCTATATTAATTGCGTAAGCTAAGTTATTTAATTTGGTAAAAAATATTACTATATACACATAAATAGCTTTTGAAAACACCCACAAAACAACAGCTTTTGAATTAGATAATTTTTTTGACATTATTATGGGTACAGCTAGTTTTCCGTAAAAGATAGACATATTCACTCGCGGACTTTTTTGAAGAACCATAGGTAGCAAACAATTCCTCCATACATTAGTTTGTTGTACCTCACATAGATAAGGCAGCGTTTTCATTTATAGCTCCCGCGCTTCCGAATTTCTCGGTAAATTTAATCATTAATCAATTATCATCATTATTATCATTAATTCAAATTAAATTATCTCATCCAATATACAGCAAACCCCAACAAATTATGCAAAAAAAGCCACCCTCTTGAACCATTCTTTCTATAAAAAAAAACCGCATCAAGATCCGTTGCGTATTTTTGAAGATATAAGCTCACATAGGGACATACATACAAAAATTACGACTTTGTTTTATAAGAAGTAACTATATAAATCACCGTCGCTAATAGAACAGTACCTGAACATGAAGGTACAGTTACAGAGGTGTCTGGTGGTCACGTGACCAGCCCGCCCACACTCACTGACGGTGACATGTTAGAGACGTTGATCACAACCAGACAGGTTGTTGTGACCACGTGTAGACAGGTACATGTCAAGTAGGTACAAGTTGACATGGTACATGAACCTACGTCATCTAGGCGTTACATTAAAAAAAAAAATATTCATGCACATTTCACACAACGTCCTCTGGTCCCAAGCTAAACTTACATGCCTGTGCTATGGGTATCAGAATACGGATATACTACATATACTACTAATAATACGTACGTACGTAAGTAACACTACTTTTCTTTTGTAAATACATACTTATCTATACTAAATACTAGCTGTCCCGGCAAACGTTGTTTGGCCATACTAAAAAAAACCCTAATACCATAATAAACCTAATCTCAGGAACCACTGGCCCGATTTGAAAAATTGTTTCAGTGTTAGATAGGGCACTTATCGAGGAATGCTTTAGGCTATATAACATCACGCTACGACCAGTAGAAGCGAAGCAGTAGTGAAAAATGTTGCAAGAACGGAAAAAATTTCTAATTTTTCACACGTAGGTACTAAGTCGCGGGTAACAGCTAGTAATATATATAAGTAAACACTCAGACGCAGTACAAACATTTATATGACAATTATAAATATGTATCACACAAATGATTGTCCCGTGCGGAAATCGAACCCGCTACCTCGTGAACGACAGTCCGTTACTTGAACCACTAGACCACGAGATCCGCTAAGTTTAGTTCAACGTTTATAGTGTGGGAGCGTCGTGTGTAGTGGCGACATCTGTCTACTGTACATACATTCACCTACCTTGTACCTACAAAGTGTCGGTTGAAGAATAGTTAATACAACCGACCTACAGTCCCTAATTAAGCATAATGTTGTAATTAGCAGTGTTATGTGATGAATTACAAATTATACGTAATTATGAACCTTCCTCCTGAACTGGGTACTCTTATTATTGTTCTATTAAACTGCACCAAAATTTGTTGCGTAGTTTTAAACATTTAGATAAGTTCACATAAGGAGACATGGAGGTAAACTACTTTGTTTCAAATTTATAAATAAATAACACTAACAAGTAATTTTTAAATACTCACTGTTTAAGGAGGTTGAACAGGAGCACCACACTGGTGTTAATACAATATGAAGAGCGTTGTATGTGCACCATGTCGCGGACAACTAGTAGTAAACAACGTGAGTTGTATCGCGTCATGTTACTATACATACAGTACATTATCAGTCGTTATCGTGTCGCGGTGCTCACTCCCCACTGAGGGTCCCACACTGAGAGGATTACGAGCCTCGATAGTGCTATCTGTGGAATGAGCCTCTCCTCTGATAATGATGTAAACATTGATGGTACAACACTAGCAGTGCACTAGTGTTGTGCTCCAGCTCGTGTTCTGTAACACATCACTAGTGCGACGTGCGCTCTGTTCACTTGTTAACGTTCACCGGGCCGGAGGTCACCGCCTTATCAGCGCGCGACCGTCACACGCACACACTAGTAGCGCGGACACATCATCATCATCACCAGCCTCGCTATAGCTACCTCTACTTAACACACAACAACTTGTCATATTATCTCTCTCTCCAGACCATTTACGTCCCACTGTTAGGCACGGGCCTCCTCCATTTTGGACGGATTATGGACTACTGTGCCGCGCTGACCAGGCGTGTTGGCACAGGGTTTATAGTCGAGTTTCCATCTCGCGCAGAGGATGTTATCTGTGTACAATATCCCTTAGCTGACTTTTACAGCATTCTGGGGAGGAGATGGGGTGGTGACACTTACTCGCTCTTAATCCGTCACCACACGGAGATTGTCATAGTATCCATCCATCCATCAACCTTTCTCAGTCCACTGCTGGACATAGGCCTCCCCCATAGAACGCCACAACGTGCGGTCTTGCGCTAACTGCATCCAGCATTGTCATAGTATACTTAGTGTTAACTATAATTTCACTAGATGGCGTTGTTTGTCGTAAACGGCTCCTCTATTGTGACACATCATCAGACAGTGATCATAATATGATAAAGCAAGTGAAAGATTAGTATATTATACTAAACTTTCACTTGCTTTTCAGTAGCTAACATATCAAGTGACAGAGTATTTCCTACTATTAAACTTGGACTGTGTGGATAGATAACGATCTCATTGATAAAAGAGAATAATTTCTATCCGTAACATACACACAAAAGTATACAAATAAACAAAATACACAAGTAACTATGAATGTAGAATGTTTCCCGCGCCCGCGAGTGTCACAAATTATTAGACTGTTATTATTAGATTAGTTCGCCGCTTATTTCTTTACTTTTTATAAAATAAAATCGTTATTTATTTATGTTTCTATGTGAGCTTCAATGTTTGCTAACGGTTTCTTTAGAAGATAGAGTGTTTCAAGAGGAAGGTTTAATACTCGTTGTAGTGCGATATGTTCACACGTATAAAGTTGCGATGTTAATCCTCTGGCCATCCTGTTGCACGGTCTATTAGGGTTACGCAATATTTGTAACCTTCTGGCGATGTAGGTAAGGTCCGACGATGTCGATATGTAAGTGCTGAAAACGATCAGCTTGTTCAAAATTACCTACTCCCGAGATAGTATGTCTACTGATTTTAACCTTTTGACATGTAGGACATGCTCTGGCCCATTTTATATACATTATGTTGAACGTTTAGTTTGAGAATTTATTATAATTTATAATATTACTAGCTGTCCCGGCAAACGTTGTTTTGCCATACAAAAAAAAAAGTTTGAAAAATAGATGTTGGCCGATTCTCAGACCTACTGAATATGTATGTAAAATTTGAGAAGAATCGGTCAAGCCGTTTCGGAGGAGTACGGTAACTAACACTGTGACACGTGAATTTTATATATTAGATTATTACCTAAGCGCTATGTTTTCGTGGAATATTTTCAAGCTACTATATCTATATGTAGAGACATGTATGTTTGTATGTAGTGTGTGATCAGTCACGTTGTGTCACGTCACTGTTCGTCTTATTATTTTGTTTAATTTCGTGTGACCTCTGTATGTTTGTGAGCGCCACACACACACACACACAGGTCCGTGTGGTGACAACAGACGGTGGCGCCTCTAGCGACAATAAACAAACATCAACAACTATGTGTTTGGTCAAAATAAAAATGTAAAACCGGCGAAGTGTGAGTAGAGCTCGTGCGCCGGGTTCTGTACATGTTGTGTCGTTAACATTGTTATATTCATCATGTTACAACGTTATTGTCATAGTGTCATAACGGTGCCGACTACCTATCACTATTAACCACTAGTGCTACACTGATAATTGTATCGATTCCGCGTGCACAACTAAACTTAATTAAAAAATTAAAATTGACAGTGACGAAACACAATTTACCAATTTTAACTAAACTTTATTATTATATAAATCTTGTATTATAAACTAACAATTTTAATTAATATAATATAAATAGTACAAATAGACATAGTAAATATAGTACAAAGAGATAGCAAGTTAATATATCTCTTTCATCTATGCAATTAATAGATACATATTATATTGCCACTATCAATTATCATTTTTAGTAAAGATAAATAAGATAATTAAAATAGTAAGAAAGGTAATTATTTAATTATTTTTTTATAAGAATATTTTTAAGTTTAGTTTAATGGCGTTGCGTAAAATTAGTGACAATGTTCGTTGGGGACCGACACAAATATTATCAAATTTATTGTTATTGTATTTTAGTTTGTATAGATTAAATTGCGACAGCATAAAATGAAATATTGTGTCTTCGATTCTTGCCTATCACCTTACCTACATGAGATATAGCCTAGTGACCGACAAACAGACGAACACGGAGTCTCAGTAATCGGCTCTTTTGTTATTTGTTGGTGCGGAACCCTAACAAGCTTATAATTGTGTGTGTGTGTGTGAGTGTGTAGCAACTGTCACCACACTCATTTGTTATTTTAACTTAATTGGAACTCATAAAACATTATAATGATGTGTAGGTACCTACGTACGTACGTATGTATGTACGTATGTATGTATGTAGGTACCAACCAGTCGTTATCTCACTCATAAATAAAACATTATGAACGAAATAGTTCCACACAATTGTGTATCAACAAGGAGACAACACCATCGTATACGACATGACACATCACTGTGTACCAAGAGCTGCGAGGAACTGCCTCATGGCGAAGAGTGTGCTGACGTCACAGACCTGTATCACACAACACTCACCACAATCCTTACTTATACATATATAAAAGTGAATGTGAGTTTGCTTGTCACGTTTTCACGCAAAATCTACCGAATGAAATTGCACGAAAATTGGTAGGTATAGAGAGTCCTGGAAATAACATAGGCTACCTATGTATGTATAATTTCGTTAAAAACTCTGAACGAGATAATAAACGGAAATGTTTGTGAAATATGTAGGTAAAATTGAAAGCATAGCTCCGTCATATTTGTTTATTTTACAGTAGTCATAGCAACCCATAGAATCCATCCACTTAAAGGTAATTATATTTTTAACTAGCTGTGCCCACGCGTCCGGCCGCGTGAATCGATATTTTTCGATCGCCCCAATAATTTTTTTTTATTCTTGTTTTAGCCGCTAGATGGCGTTGTAACCAAATTGAGAAATTTCGTATTATGCAAATATCTCTTGATTAAGTGACCCGATTGCGATGAAACAAAGTCTAAGTAATACCTTAAGTTGTATACTATTTTTACGTGTAACATTTATATTTATAAGTGTTGTAAATTTTACGTGACAGACAAACATCTAAACAGACAAACAGACAAAACCATCTGACTATTTTTATCGAAAATATATTCAATGCACAAAATTTTTTTTTCTACAAATTTATTATATGTATAGATTTGGCCAAGTATGTTTATATCCCAGACTGACACATGCGAATTACGCGATAGCTCGCAATAGAAACTCCTTACGTGGTACACAAAATTAAAAAAAGAAATATGACTTTTCTAATCAAAGTGGTTGAAATAGTTAGTATATTTTATGTTCTATACTATGTCGATTTTTTTTTATATTGACAGAAAGAGGAATATTATATTTTCTTACAATACGAAAAGAGTTTCAATTTTGTTTTTGATTTCCATTTCGATTATAGTTTACGTTGTAAGTTCAACTCTTAAGGGCCTACATCAATATTATCGTATATCATCGCCGACACGTACATATTAACACAGCCAGTAGGCACAGAAAATGAAGAATTAGGGATACTTTTCTTATTTACTCAAAATCTACTAAATATATTTTAATTCCGATCCACGTGTTTCTATACTTAATAGTTACCTATGTTTTTAAAGTTATTTCATTAGTTAATACGCGATAATAGACCGATTTTCTATCGAGAAAACTTTTTTCAATCGCGTTTCTGAGTTCATGCGATCCTAGATCATATATTGAAAAAACATATACTTAAAAATTAGAGCTCTAGCCATTCAATCTAAAGAAATAATGAAAACTTCATACATAGAAAAATGCACGAAGCTATTTTGGTATCCTCTTAAGTTGAACTTACAACGTAAACTATAATCGAGTTGAATCGTTCGTTCGTTCGAGTTGAATCGAAACCGAAAAAATGAAACTTTTTTTAGTTTTTTAATTTTAGTATCAACTAAACTTAGTAGCTACTTGTTTTGGGTTTGTATTTTGATTTCAATTTTTGTAGATGTACATAGTTTTTTGTATCGATTGTGGATGCAAATTTTACTATTGATTTAGAATCGATTTCAGTTTTAATTTTATGTTCGATTTCAAATTCGATCGTGCCGGTAGCGGTTCGAAGCCGCGGGCGGATGCTAGTGAACTCATAAAGTACAGTTCAATACTCAACTGAACTACCTGCCTCGTGTAACGGTACACACACAACACGTGTACGTGATGTGTGTGTGGTGGACGCATACAATGTGTGTGTGTGTGTGTGTGATGACATGTCGATCACTTAGTGATGAGTGTGGTGATGTGTCCACGTAGTGATCAACTCTGTCAATATATCGTGATGTGATACAACATGTCACACAGAACACGACCACAACTACACTGTGTGTGTAGCTCCGGGGTCGAGAGGGCGCGCCTTATCAGCGACGAGCTCACACACACACACACACGTACAGACGACTAGGAGAGTGCACCACCACACTGACGCCACCTCCCACTTATAACATCTAATATATAAAATTCTCCTGTCACGGTGTTTGTAATTATACTCCTCCGAAATGGCTCGACCGATTTTCGTGAAATATTGTATACCGCTAGGTCTGAGAATCGGACAACATCTATTTTTCATCCCCCTAAATGTTAAGGGTGGTCCACCCCCGACATTTGTATGGCTAAACAACGTCTACCAGGTCAGCTAGTGATACTATGTAAGTCGTACTGTGAGTATTTAAAAATACATATACAAATTTTGTACATTATCTCTCTCTCTCTCTCTCCAGCCTATTAACGTCCCACTGTTGGGCACAGGCCTCTTCCACTTTGGGAGTGATTATATTCTACTGTAGGTGTACCGCTCTCACCGTGCGTGTTGGCATAGGATTTAATTCCCAGTGTTCCATTACTCGCAGAAAATGTACAGGAGGAGGTATCCCTTAGCTGACTTTTACAGCACCTTAGGAAGGAGAAGGAGTGCTGACACTTGAATGTTTAATCCATAGTGAACACGCACCTGTACACACTGAGTACATGAACACGGTTGGCTGAACATAGAAAGTAGGACAAAACTAGAGGATATCACACTTCAGGTTGGAGATCAAGAAATAACGTCTGAAAGTTATATTAGATATCTGGTAGTGGTGATTGATGTCAAGCAGCATACAGAGCACGTGGCTGATAAAGTCTCGGTTATTAGAGTGACTGTATCACGGTACATGTCTAAATAAGTGGCTCATAACAGATGAGAAGAACGTTACTATCGTCAGTACTAGTCCGTAGTTAGATCGGTGCTCACGTAGGTATGGAGCTCCCACTTGGGCTGATATCTTCCAAATCAGGAATCATCACGTAATATAGTTGGTATAGGTCGCGTCATGTAAAAAGAACGCTGGCGGTCAAGCTGCGCATAGGCGATTTATCGGTCTATTTGGTGACACGAAGTAGGGCCCGGGGGTGTGCCACCCGCACACCCCCGGGCCCTATGGGGCATGGACCTATACGGGCTATGGATGTCGGACACGAAAAAAATATCGGTGTATCGATATATCGATATTTATAAAAAATCTAAATTAGAAAAGATAATTGATTATTATTAAAAAGATATTTTTACTAGTCAAGTGCGAGTAGGAATCAAACACAAAGGGTTTCGTAAATACCTAGTTCAAATCGCTTTCAAAGATTCCGTTACACAGATTAATACATTGATAGATACATACCAAACTTATAAAAGCGTGTTAAAAAGGGAATTTGTTGGTGATGTTTTTACAATACATTATTAATGTACATGTCACCATAGTATTCCCACCATTGGTTGTTGTAACACAATAACACTTTACTATGGATAATATAAACTAACAACGTATTACAGGACAGAAGAACCACACGTAACCTCTGTCTGTATGAGCACACTGAGCTATCGTGTCACCTGTTACGATATTTAAGTAATAACGATATTACATTGGATATTAGTCTTTATCTTTAATACATAATTATTATGAAACAAAGTCGTTCTTTTTATATGTATGTCCCAATGTGAGCTTATATCTTCAAACTGAACCTAACTTAACAGAAATGAAGACAATTATGGTGTTTTTTTCATTAATTGGATATTCCTTTGTACATATTTATATTAATTAAAATCGTGAATCTATATCACACAGTTTCTCTAAGAAGAATGTTCAGTGAACATGTGCGCGTTATGTTGTTGACGCTATTCATTTTCATGTTTTTGTTAAGTTTAGTTGTACTGGTCGTGTATTACCTGAATATTAACAATACTTAGATACACTGAACTACGCACTTATACATATAGAACATAACACATTATTATATTATTAGATGCACACTTGCGCACACACTGTGATATTATATAAAAAAATATGTGTGATATTATAAATATTCAGTTATTGTAGTACTGTGTAGGTAGGTACGTACCATAGTGTTATTGTTAGTAGATATTTGTTAATAATAATGTTTAGTTAATGTGATGTTAGTACATGTGTGTGATCAGATCACTGTTCGATATAAGAACACGCACGTGTTGTGTGATGGTACTCACCATCGTGTTGTGTTGTAGCGAGCGGCACTGTTGATGATGATGATGGTACAGTTGATGTGGTCGTGTACTCACCGTACTGGTAGTGTGCGGACATGACGCGCGCGTGCCGCCGCCTGCGCGTGCGGCCGCGCTCTGACACACCACCCTCCCACCACGCCACAGCGCGCGGCCCTCCCTCTGTCGCGGCCCTCTAGTACTTCTAGGCACGACGCGACCGTGTCGTGGACTGTCTCCATATCTGACAAGTGCACCTAGTCCTCGCCTGTCCGCGACAAGTAGGGCTCCCGTCCGTCCTGAATTCCTCGGATCTGCCCTAATTTAGTTAGCGACCGGCCGTGGTTCGTAGAGGATGGTCTTGTAGCTCTTGTAGTCCGGAGCAACGTATAAGCCGGCTAAGTACGAGTTGAACTCGCATACGAGGGTGCACAAACGATGGTAGTAATCATTATAATAACTAAGGCTCCCATTACTTCGATTGTCAAACGCGATAAACATGGCAAATACCCGGATATTTAAACGAATTCAAGTTTGTCCGCGACAAGCCCGAACTCATGGCAGCTTCGACTATGAACAAGCCATGTTTCATATTTTATGTTTATTGTTTACTTACTTACATGTCCCCATGTAAGACTCTGTCCTACATAACGTGAACGTAGACATTTCGTCTCATCATCCTTATTTCTTCTCCGTGTTTGTCTGCAGGTACGTGTTAAGCTTTTTTATTGTATACTGTAATACCCGAGAGAAGTTGTGATAAATAATAAGTATATCTATTAAGGGTATAATTATTATAAAAATTGGTCAAGTGCGAGTCGGACTCGCGCACGAAGGGTTCCGTACCATTATCTATGCAACATAAGGCAACGTTATTAGTATCGAGCAAGAAACGGTAAAAAAATCATGTTTGTTGTATGGGAGCCCCCCTTAAATATTTATTTTATTTTATTTTTAGTATTTGTTGTTATAGCGGCAATAGAAATACATCATCTGTGAAAATTTCAACTGTCTAGCTATCACCGTTCTTGAGATACAGCCTGGTGACAGACGGACGGACGGACGGACGGACGGACGGACAGCGAAGTCTCAGTAATAGGGTTTCCGTTTTTACCCTTTGGGTACGGAACCCTAAAAACCGGTCAAGAACGAGTCGGACTCGCACACGAAGAGTTTCATACCGTTATTAATATAACTAATAGACTTATTTAATAATTGTGTACTATGTACTTGTACGGACTGGTTGTACTTATTGAGACATTCTATGATTTATCTCCGACGATTTATTTTAATTCATTTAACATTTGAGCCAACAGTTCTGTTTATATCCACAGCTTATAACTACCTAATTAAGGGGCTGTGGGCAGTCAAAAGGCAATTTTTGAAAATCAATTTAAAATACTTCCACACATACACAGCAATCAATTTTTGATATGTGTTACATCAATCCTTTAACTTAACTTAAACTTCAGTGAAAATACGATTGGCAAAAGTATCCTCGATAGAAATATCGTTTGAAAGTATGCTGTTTTTACCTTTTAATTCAATAGTTACAGACTTACAGAAAACTATAAGAAACAAACTTACGTTATTAAACAGATAATCGAAAAATCTCTCTTTTACTTGGTAACATTTTAATCCGATTCTTGTAGAATATTTTAGTAAACTTATTTCGTAAAAACGCTAGTTTTTATGTTAGTTTTCCATCCCACGGCCGGATTTCTTTACGATTAGTACATTCGTGGCCACTGCCAAGGTCGAATCTGTGCACTATTTTTCGTGCGTATATCTCGTTTTTTTTTCATTTTTCATTATAAATTACTCAAGAACTAATAGTATTAGAACAGTTTAACGAAAGAATTAAAGGTTAGCTAACATAAAAGAACGATTTCGCTCGTACAAAACATATGAATTAATTAGGTATTTTACAAATAAAATACGATACTCGATCGATATCTCGTCAGATAATATTGCCAAGAACTCAGATATTGAAATCGTAGCCTAGAGAGAGATGACTACATAACATACCTACTGCGAGCACATTACACACAAATATTTTATAAATTATTATGGACCTTTTACACAACGTCCTTTGGTCCAAAATTAAGCAATATCTCTATGATTGTGTTATGGGTACCAGAATACAGTTATTACAAATATAGTACATTACGATATTAGTGCGTAAAGATGGTTCTAACATGCGAGGCGGAATTTCAGCCCGAGCTGAAGGCGAGGGCGTAATTGAGCCGAGCATGTTATAACCAATACGCACGTATATCGTACGACGTTTTTAGGGTTCCGTACCCAAAGGGTAAAAACGGGACCCTATTACTGAGACTTCGCTGTCCGTCCGTCCGTCCGTCCGTCTGTCACCAGGCTGTATCTCAAGAACGGTGATAGCTAGAGAGTTGAAATTTTCACAGATGATGTATTTCTATTGCCGCTATAACAACAAATACTAAAAATAAAATAAAATAAATATTTAAGGGGGGCTCCCATACAACAAACATGATTTTTAGGGTTCCGTACCCAGTATCTCAAGAACGGTGATAGCTAGACAGGTGAAATTTTCACAGATGATGTATTTCTATTGCCGCTATAACAACAAATACTAAAAATAAAATAAAATAAATATTTAAGGGGGGCTCCCATACAACAAACATGATTTTTAGGGTTCCGTACCCAGTATCTCAAGAACGGTGATAGCTAGACAGTTGAAATTTTCACAGATGATGTATTTCTATTGCCGCTATAACAACAAATACTAAAAATAAAATAAAATAAATATTTAAGGGGGGCTCCCATACAACAAACATGATTTTTTTACCGTTTCTTGCTCGATACTAATAACGTTGCCTTATGTTGCATAGATAATGGTACGGAACCCTTCGTGCGCGAGTCCGACTCGCACTTGACCAATTATTTAACACATTTGCGAGGAAACAGAAAAAAAAACATTTTATATTTTGTTCAAAGTACAAAGAAAAGAAAATTTGAGAAAAATGGCGCGAGGATTACTTTCTGCCGTGGCTGCGTGAAAATGTTGGCAAAGACGCCAGAGCATGCAGCCAAGTTTACCGAATAAACTGGTTTTTTAGGGTTCCGTACCCAAAGGGTAAAAACGGGACCCTATTACTGAGACTTCGCTGTCCGTCCGTCCGTCCGTCCGTCCGTCCGTCCGTCCGTTCGTCCGTCCGTCCGTCCGTCTGTCACCAGGCTGTATCTCAAGAACGGTGATAGCTAGAGAGTTGAAATTTTCACAGATGATGTATTTCTATTGCCGCTATAACAACAAATACTAAAAATAAAATAAAATTAATATTTAAGGGGGGCTCCCATACAACAAACATGATTTTTAGGGTTCCGTACCCAGTATCTCAAGAACGGTGATAGCTAGACAGTTGCAATTTTCACAGATGATGTATTTCTATTGCCGCTATAACAACAAATACTAAAAATAAAATAAAATAAATATTTAAGGGGGGCTCCCATACAACAAACATGATTTTTTTACCGTTTCTTGCTCGATACTAATAACGTTGCCTTATGTTGCATAGATAATGGTACGGAACCCTTCGTGCGCGAGTCCGACTCGCACTTGACCAATTTTATTTATTATTTAAACTCAATCTGTGATCTGTTCGAAATTTGAATAGCAACAGCGCGCTGCTCGAGTTGTGCGGCGGCGGCGATCAGTTCCATATTTGAAATGGCAAATAATACTGTTATGAAATTTGTATGGACTATAACTTAAGGGCCTACATCAATATTATCGTATATCATCGCCGACACGTACATATTAACAAAGGCAGTAGGCACAGAAAATGAAGAATTAGGGATGCTTTTCCTATTTACTCAAAATCTACTAAATATATTTTAATTCTGATTTACGTGTTTCTATATATAATAGTTACTTATGTTTTTAAAGTTATTTCATTAGTTAATACGCGATAATAGACCGACAAATGAAAAAAATAAAAAATTTGAGAGGTTGTTTCGCCAAGATTTTCTATCAAGAAAACTTTTTTCAATCGCGTTTCTGAGTTGATGCGATCCTAGATCATATATTGAAAAAACATATACTTAAAAATTAGAGCTCTAGCCATTCAATCTAAAGAAACAATGAAAACTTCGTACATAGAAAAATGCACGAAGCTATTTTGGTATCGTCTTAACTATTTGCTTTGGTAACACACGCGTTTTTTATGACCCGCTTTACATGTTTAAAACCGGTGCATTTACATCAGCTTTACGAGCAAGGGTGTTAAAAAATATTTAACAAAATACCTCAGTGCCTGAAAAGGCAGGTCTTTGACCAGTGTGTGTTACCAGTGATGACTTACGGAACTGAGACGTGGTCCCTGAATGTCGGCCTCATAACAAAACTCAGAGTCGCGCAACGCGCTGTGGAGTGGGCTATGTGAGGTGATTCCCTACGTGATGATAAGATCCGGAATGCGGAGATCCGTAGCAGGACTGGTGTGTACGACATAGCCCGAAGAGTTAGCACGCTGAAGTGGCAATGGGCAGGCCGCATCGCTCGACTATCTGATGACCGTTGGGGATGGAAGGTCCTCGAGTGTCGACCACGAACCGGACGACGCAGCGTGTGGCAGCCCCCAACAAGGTGGACAGGTGGATATCGTCAAATACGCCGGGGGTCGCTGGATGCAGTTAGCACAGGACTGCGCGTTGTGGCGTTCTATGGGGGAGGCTTACGTCCAGCAGTGGACTGCGAAAGGTTGATGGATGGATGGATGAATAGAGGGACATTTAAAAATGTTGGTCAATGAACACCACAGATTTACCAGATAGAGTGTCTATGGTTACATCGCTCACTCGGTTTGAAGTCACATAAATAATATGTCCGAGGGGGGACCCGCGTACGCCGCGGTGCCTGACGAACTTGAAGTCCGAGGAACATGCCTCCTCTCTACTCTCGTCGGCAATGGACTCGCCTGCGCAGCTGTCGGCCTGTTCATCACACAGCGGATTAGAGCTGTCGCTGGTGTCCATCGGGTCTGACAGGCGCAGGAAAATACAGGACGCCTTTTGCGAGCGCCAATTAATGAGGACGGAGTCATCCCCCGACTTAATGGCCGTCGACAAAGATTACGACGCGCGCCCAACTCAGACGAGGCCAACGAGGACCCCAGAAAATAAAAAATAAATAAAATCAGAAAATAAATGAAAATAAAATCAGGGATTTAAATTCAAGTTTAAATAATGCACACAAACAGCTACCACACAGGGACGTCCCCTTGCCGGTTCATGGTCAGGCTCAGGGCACACACCATGGCCCGGTTAGGGGGAGGAGACAAAAAAAAAGACCACACAGGGACGTACTCGGTCCCAGGGACGGACCTAGGGACGTTCCTTCAATTTCGGGCCCCAAACAGGATGACGACAGGCCCCGCGACCAACGTTACCCGCCGGTGATTTTAGAGAGGTTTCCCAACGGGGTCCACCACCTGTTATCAGTCACCGAACTGCGTCGGTAACCAGGAATGAGGAGACGCTAGGGTTGTCCAATTAAACAACTGTATTTTAAACTTGCTGGTTGATCTTTTACTAAGTATCACTCTAACGCCTTTATTTGAACTAGTCACACTACAATCCTAGCGTAGTGTACGAATGATGTATACACCAAAAATTACAAAATATTATCTTATTTAAATACCATCTAATATAATAACAATAGCGCGATTCAGCAACCACAATCAATGCCATCTATCGAGTGGCCACATTATTTACATTGTTCGTAAACAACCTGCAAGTCCTCAAAGGTAAGCTGGGAAGAACCGCGAACGCTCGACCATTCAGAAAAGGAATCCGATTTATTCCAGCGGATGGAAATGAATACCACACTATCCAGGCGTATTTATGCGAGATTGAAAAGACTGAGGACCTCAGCTGGTTCTTCTACCCTCCACCGGCGGAGAAGAGCTTAAAACTGGCCATAAAAGCCCTACCTAGTGACACCACCGGAGAGGAGGCAGAGGAGAAGCTCCGCGCCCTGGGTTTTGAACCTGAGAACATCAAAAATATCAGGGCCCGTGGGGTCCGGCCGCGCTGCGTCCTTTTTGCTATCATAAAAAGAACGGAGAATTCAGAAGGCATTTACGCAGTCACAGAAGTTCCCTGTATTTAAGAGGGAACTCAACCGCCTCTCGGAATAATAATAATAATCTTTATTAAAACTTCATTTTTAAAATAAATTTTTACATTACATGCTTAATTATATTCAAAAAAAAAACTAAAGAACACATTCAGACCAACTGTGCACAGAGGTGGGAACGGTATCTATGTGGAGACCTCGGGCGAAGAATGGCACTCTGTACATAGAGACACTCCATCTGGTAAATCTGTGTCTCACACACTCATATTTATAAAAAAGAATATGAATTATAAGCCAGCAGTTTTACATAAGCACTTACTGTACTTACTTACCAATAAGAAATAAAACTCAATATGAACAATAAAATGTACAAAAACTCGATTACGATTCTAACTCTCTCTCCAGCCCATTATCGTCCCACTGTTGGGCACGGGCCTCCTCCACTTTGGAAGGGATTATGGTCTATTGTGCCGCGCTGACCAAGCGCTTAATAAACCCACAATGAAAATTATTAAAAATGAAAATGTGAATAAATCTTTCCGTCAGCAGCTTAGGTACCATCATGGAATTATCATTGCGTGACACAATTGCGGAAATATATTTAAATAGATAATTATGTATATTAAAAGAAAACTTTGTATGTGCCTGTAAATAATATATTATTATAAGGTTGCTCTCGATTTCTCGGGAAACCACTCATCTATACAAATATTTTATAGCAGAAGAGTTTGATTTTAAACTTACGCGATTTGAACTCATAATTTGTTAATATTACCGGGACTTTAATCACGTTTAACAGTGTTATTAACGTGATTATAGTCCCGGTAATATTAACAAATTATCAGAAGACTTTGTTATAACGCGCTAATCTCTGGAACCGCTTTTCCGATTTGTAAAATTCTTTCAGCGTTGGATAACAACTTTATCGAGCAAAGCTTTAGGCTATATAACATCACGCTGCTACTAATAGGAGCAATCATTCTTGAAAAATGTTGCAAAAACTGGTAAAATTGTCTAAATTGCACGCGTACGAAGTCGGGAGCGACAGCTAGGAAGATAGCATAAATTGCCACAAAGTTATTATAATAATATTGCTGAGTATAGGGCAACTCCTGAAAGTTGACAGAGAAATCGGGTAACATGTATAAAAAAAAAATATAAAAAATAACATACAGACAAATTGATAACCACCTTTCTTTGAATTCTTTGAAATGGATAAAATTTTCGTTTTGGTTTTTCGTAAGTTTCCACAACACGTAATGCCATCTAACGTAACGTATGTTATATTTCTTTGCCGTTTTAATTTTTAGAGTGTTTGAAAAGTGCTTGTATCGTTCGCTAGATGGCACAAAATGCAAAGGTAATAATCTAGTTCTAAAACTAAAAAACACGCTTGAAAATCCTGAATATATTTTTAATTATGCCTTGGTACAAATTCTACGTGCACAATTAAACTTAACTTAACTAAAAAATTTTAACAACTATGGCCTATTTTGATTAATTGGGTATTTCGTTGTGCACATTTTTATTAATTAAAATCGTTAGTCTTTAATCATAGACTTATAATAGTTATAATATTTATAACCTCCTTGTCTATAATAAGCATTGCAAAAAACAAGTTAATTAATTGGTAAAATCAACATAGACTTGTTTAAGCGCCACCTTTGCATGCCACACTTTGCATGAACTTTTATAAGATTGGTTGGGATCCTTTGGTAATAGATTGAAACTTCTAGTTAACTTTAGCGCTGGCGCTAGTAGTCTTTTATTTTATTTAGTTTTGCAAGGTGTGCGGTGTGCATACTGTGCTGACAAACAGTCTTTATTGGCCTTCTGTTCTGTTACGCTAATAAAGATTAGGCCACAGATTTACTCGGTCTCTTTTTTCCACGAAGTATAGATACAAGGAGTCCGAACGTAATGTTGAACGAATGGTCTCAATTTAAGGGACAGATTGTTTGCCGGTAGAGCGCGCCATTTTTCAAGAAGTACTCGTTTGAACTATTGACACCTGTGGAAAAAAATATTCTGAGAAACGTGCAATTAAATATAAGTTTCAGGAAATTTTTAGAAATTTTTCGAGTGCTTTAAACCCAACAATACAGAGAAGGTCAAGAGATATTCTGATATTCTATAATAGCATCGGTACGTCCTGAATACTAGCGCAGCCAGTGGCAGAAAATAGAACTATGATCTGGGTTTATTATTGTGTACACGAAATATTATGGAAAAGCCTATACCGTTCGGACTCCTTGTATCTATACTTCGTGCTTTTTTCCTTCAATGTTTCCAAGATAATAACCTGTTTTATCTATAGTTACATATTTACATTATAGCTTGATTATACGGTCCTATATTATTAAATAAATTGAAAATTCATAATATTTGTTTGCTTTACATAATGTGTGTGTGCTTTACATAATGTGTGTGTGCTTTACATAATGTGTGTATTAAATATTTTATTGATATTACCACAGATAATATAATAAAGACTTACTGACCAATTATTATACTGTTTGTTACTGACTCTTATATTATAACCACGAATATAACAATCCCGCCTATAGGTACCTACATAACTTAATAATTTAACACTGTTTAAGAGTGATGACAAAATGTATATTACGATTGAGATAAAAGTATACCTTATGGTGTAGATAAGCGAGATAGCACTACAATAAAGGTGCGTTCTAATCGTCCTACCTTGGTCGATGGTTCTACCGTGATAGGTGAACGATTAATAAGTATTTATTATATTACGTTAGTTTAGATAATATAGTAAGTTTAATTAATAACATCATAATGTGAATCATGGCTCTGCGATGTTCGGTTGTGCTCCAGACAGCCGGAACCGTAATCTCGGTTATGAGCGTGAATGATGCAAGTTGTTAGTGGAACGCACTCTACCTAACATTTTCCAATGTTATGAATATTTACAAGTGCAATACACGTATGTAGCTATAAATAGCTTTAGATTTGAGCGTGTTGTACTGCGGACATCTTGTATTGATGATCGTAATAATTGTGTTATAAACTTGTACGTAATGGAGGGCGACACCAAGCGCGGGTCGGTCGAGGTGGTGGTGCGACCCGCCATGCCGCAAGACATGCAGCAGGTGCGCGACATGATACAGGTCAGTCACATCATATCACACCGCACACATAACATCACACCGCACACATAACCTATACGTTCGATGTGTGTCACTGTGTACTGTGTCTCTGTTACACGCCACAGCCATTCTCTACCACAGTTAAATTGAACCATAGACTTATGAAACAGCGGCCGTATTATGAGCTTTTATTTACAGGCAGTTTACGCCGTGAATTGAACTGTCTGGCAAATTCGTATTATGAACAAAATTCTTAGTCAGTCAGTTCGCTAAACCAGTCATACATTAATGTTTAAGGAGAAGGTACAACTAAAAGTTAAAGTACTAACTAAAAATGTTCAACTAAAAGTTTTATTTCTGCCATAATACCTAATTTAGCTATGCAGTTTACTGCCTGCCTGGTACTTGAATGATTTTAAAAAGCTCATAATACGCCGGCAGGTCTTCTCTGCCCAGTGATATAGGTACCTACTTGTTTTATAGGTAGGAGCTTGTAAAAGTGACGTTTGTAGTTTACGAAAACTGCTATGTCACTTGAATTAAGAATATCATCATAGACGAAATACAACATTCAATCATTCATGATACCATACCTTATTAGACCAAGAAGTATGATTTAGCCTGTCTAATAATTAAGAAATTTTTTCTCGTTTAAACAACATTTTTACTGATGCTTCGCTGCTATTAGTCGCAGCGTGATGTTATATAGCCTTTTTAGATAAATGTACTTTCCAAAACAGAAAGAATTTTACAAATCGGACCAGAGGGGTTGCCAAGTAAGATAAGTGCGTTCAAAGAAACAAACTCCTCAGCTTTATAATATTAAGTAGTAACTATTGATAGAATAGAATAGAAGATTGTCGGTCAACATTTCAGTGTCAGGTCACGTTTTACTTTTACCTTAAAACGGTCTGACGGAACTCTTAAAATGCCGTCAAGAGCGAGTTACATTCGCACACTGAGGGTTCCGTGCCCACTATAGCGAAAAGCATAACTAATTAATAGCTTTGAAACAAGCAGTTAAGTATCTACATTTAGTTAACTGAACCTACTAAAATTGAAGTGTTTACAGACGATGTAACTGTTTATAAGGTACACAACTAATAATAATAAGAGTAGCGTAGTGTATCATAGTTGATAGACACAACAGGCAGTGGGGTGATGACGTGTCACGCGTTGTATTGCAGGAGCTGGCCGAGTACGAGGGGGTGCCTGACGCCGTGCGCCTCACAGCAGACGGTGAGCCACCACCAGATCCCTACTAATATTATAAATGCAAAAGTGACTCTGTCTGTCTGTCTGTTACGCTTTCCGCTTAAACCTCTCAACTGATTTTGAAATTTGGCAGACAATCTTTAGACCCTGAGAAAGGACATTGTTCACGTATGAACATACATACGGACAAGTCCACCCTAGGTTATATATATTGAATAACTAACTTCCCGTTTATGAATAAACTCACGTATTAATATAATCAGCAAATTCTTTCTATGCTCTATTTTAGTAACTCTTCGCAGTCACGTATTTTGCATATGTGTGTATAAATGAAACTACTATATAAACTATGTATTTCTACAATAAAGCAGTCCAGTGAAATCACCCGAAGTTTCATTGACTCCCTCCTCACCATGTGGCTACCGTCGCGCCGCCCTAGCGCTGCCTGAGTCCAGCGCCGCGTCGCTCTAACTATCGCGCTGCCCGAATTCAGCGCCACGCCGCCGCCCTAACCGTCGCGCCGCCCTAACCGTCGCGCCGCCCTAGCGCCCTAGCGCTGCCCGAGTCCAACGCCGCGTGGCTCTATCCTTCGCGCCGCCCTACACCATCGCTGCACAAACCTAACCGTGCCTAACATCATGTAGTTTAGGTACTGAGCGTCTACTACGTCCGACAAATCAATAAGGTAGCTAGAGTCTACGTGTTTACGAGTATCTATGGACTCTCGTTCTGTACACGCCTGTCAGCGAGCAACACAGCACGTTCCCGGCGTGTCCATTTGGTCCTTCGAGGTAAGAACTAGCATTTCTCTTTTCTATTACTACTTGTGTCTTATTAAATCACAGGCTGGTGAGCCCTATACACTCACTGGTACTGTTATATGTTAAAAGCTGTTTATAACTCAGTTGCCTTCGTGCGGTAACGAATCAGGCATCGGTCTCCCACAAGCGGGTCGCCCCGATGCTCGAGAAGTCGTATGTAATTGTATTATACCGTAACGGGAAAAGAGAGCGCAACTAAGTTTAGTCTTACATCTACCAATTACAAGTAGTACCATCACTGGAAAAGAGATATTGGAAATACAAGAAGACATAAATTGAGGAATGAAGAAATATCAAGAAAATATCACAAGAAAAGAATAATGGAACAGAATAATACGTATTAGTTTTAAAAAGAAATAACAGAAACTCGTAGACATCTGCTGCCCAAGAAGCTACCTACTTATGAAACAGATTACGTTAATCAAGAATGAAATTAGTCTACAAGTGCAAAATGAGCTCAATAAAATAATTGCTGACTTACGCAAAAAGAATACGCACAAAGAAAGTCACTGACGAATGCATTCGAATGTCACACTGGTCGTGATCGTGACATTGACATGAAATGAACTTCATTAATGAAAAGATATTGCTATTAGCACAGAAAAATGCGAATTCGCCAAAATAACTAGTACTCTACGGAATTATGACATCATGATGTGTTTACGTTCATATATAAAAGCGCTATATAAATAAAATAAAAGGGGTAAATTAATATTAGCACCTCATGAATATGGTACCTTTGTTATAAACCTTATCAATTTTAAGCAGCTGCATATGCATTAAGACAATATTACAAGCAAGGAATATGGATTAAAATCGTCACATGGGATCCCATTTCAACAAGAATTAGAAATACACAAATTGAGGAATACGCAAGGAACGAAATAAATCAGAATCAGAAACTCAAAGTGATTAAACAAGTCATGGGTCAAGTCCTAATTCAAGTCAAATGAGAAAAATAAAAATCAAATAGACGTTACGTCACAAATTTGTTTATCAATTGAGTGAAACAATTAAAACAACACGTATTTGTGTAAACGAGTTACTGCTATATCAGCACAAATACGCACGTTGGCGGTAAATGCAGAATATAAACGAAAATAATCTAACAACACAAAGCAAGAGAGTAAACAGAGTATCACACATACAAAAGTTATTGCCACAAACACGTTGGAATTACGGTAACACTAATCATCATGGGCACACAAGGGCACTATACCTCCATTCTCTCCGCACTTCGAAAAAATACAAATATATAGGGTGAATTCAATAAAATGTCATTTGCGCAGAGTAATAGGCGCATAAACAGTTGCATGTGAAGAATTGCATATCTACATTCTTACATCAGACAAAAGCATGGTTATACTCAAGACTACTATGTGTACTATGTGAGGACATTAATGATAATACGGTACTGAAACCAAGTTACTTCATAATTGGAAATGAAACTCCTGCTACTAAGAACCTACATACAACAAAAAAAAAATGAAGAAGGGAAAGCTGGGCTAGTGATTATATTCATCATCTACAATATAGATATAGATGGAAAACAAGAGAAGATAATTCAAAGACGAGTACCTTAGTATTATAATAATAAAGGACGAAGACATTCGCGTAGCCAAATGGCTACTGGCAAAAGAAAGAAATACACACTTGAAATGATGGATTAACAAAAGTAGTAACGTTAAAAAGATGTTCGGTATCACTTACACACGATCAATATACACAAAGATACCTTTACCGGTACAACCAAACGATGAGAATAGCGTTAACGTAAATGGTTAGCAGCACAGAATATAAATCCACCATGCAAAAGTCTATCACCTGGATTCTATACAACAAATGACTCAACAAAGATAAATGGAGGGACATTACAAATCGAGACAAACATTAATCAAAACGACCTACAAATAGACATACAAAAGTTTACCAATATTATCATGGATTTCAAGCAATCATGCAACAACCCAGGAGACGCGAAGACACACATTGCAACCAATTTTATCAACACCTAGAACACAAGCAAAACAAGTTAACCACATTATGAGGATACAAATATCAGCAATATTCGGGCAACAAATTCGAAAATATGCATTTCACACTAATGAAAACAATACCTATTTCGTTGGCGGCATAATTAAGACAACACTTTACTAACGAGGGTAACTCGCCCTGATCCAACTAACAACAGAAGAGAAATTGACATTATCAGTTACCGTATTACGAATGTCCTAAATAATGATACTAAACAGATATCAAGTACTTACGACCATATGACTGTGTGTGGACATGGAAAATTATAACATGACAAGGAAAATCACTAAATGCGTACTTATACACATACCAACATCCATACGACTGAGAATTACACGTAAAAATGGCACGGGGCATTAGAAGAAAAGGAAATGTATAATTTAACTAAAACGTCATGTGAGATGAACAGACACTACAAATCATGATGTATACAGGCACATGTTACTAATAATGAAGCGATAATTGAGGACAAACAGTCTAGAAGAAAGTCCGTAACATAATAAATTTGGCATGTTTCTACCATATTGATCACTAATCATTCAGAAGAAAAGAAGATGGCAATTAAGGCATTAACGAGAATATACAAGAAGTTCAGAGGAGTTTATAATCAGGTCAGTTATCCAGGATGGCAACCAAGGCTAGGACGGGGTCCAAAAAATTGTGGAATTACGGAATACGAATTTATGACCCAAAATTGTTAGAAAAATCAGAACATTACTACTGCCGTAAAATAAAAATGAAACCAATTAATATACGTCTGCTAATATAAGACTTAAACAGCGGGTCAAAATATACCACTATTATTCTATCAGGCAGCGGCTTCTAAAGTTTTTTTGGGTGGAAAATGAGAAATGGAGGCAAAATCAAATTACTCTAGGAAGACTGCACAAATGATGATTATTATTTTTAAGACAAGTGTTCGAAAACATTGGAAGAAAATACAATTCGAGGATTATGGAATTGCATCTAAGAATATAACGCCTAAATACATATTGAAGAAGCCAGAAGAAACTCACCAGACATAAAAAAAATATAAAAATAGTTTACAAAAACTAAAAAACACGCTTTATTTAATCGAATTATTGCATTGTCATCGGCCTTTGACAGCTGTGCAAAATTTGAATAGAATCTGACCGTTTAAAGTGGGTCAAAATAGCGTCCAAAGGAGTCGGTTACAAACATACAAACAAACATACAAACAAATATACAAACAAACATACAAGTGAAGCTAATATAAAGCGTGTAAAAAAACAATATTTTATTACCATACCTAGATTATGCAAACAATTTCATGGCTCATTCATGAAAGCAATACATGAAAATATTATCACTATCAGATAGAGAGAAAATGATACAATCAAAATTTTTAAATCGAAATGAAGTCGTCAACGTCGTTACTTATGTGTAAACATATTTCTGAAGAAAACTATCTAATGGGGTGGTCAATTTAAAATACTACTATAATGCATTTGGACTCATAACCAAGGGACATACAAACAATTGTATGACACAACTTATAAGAAAAAGAATTTGTATACAAAGACCTCCATTATGGAAGAAAAACGGCTGTAGGAAGCAAGTACCTACATTGAAAAAAGCAATAAGCAAACAAGGGTTAGAAGCAAACTTACAATAAGAGCCATGAAAATATCTGTGGAAATATACAATCTAAAGAAAATGGGCTAAATCTATTAACCACAATCATGTCGATATAGGACATACAAAAATACTTATGGAAATATAAACGTACAGTCTTTAAGCAAAAAAATATATATCACATTTGTGAAGAAGTGTATAGCAATAAATTGACAAGGGGTTACGAGAGTTTACAGTACAGCACGAGAAGACTCAGATATAAATCATTCAAGAACTGACCGCGAGATTATCGCAGCTAACTACTAAAATGGCACAATAAAGACTGAAATTACGTGTAAATAATGATAAAATGAAGAAACATCTGCGCAGCTAATATAACATACCGAAGATAGTACGTGTGCCTTAAACTAAAATACGTTTGCAATTATTTCTATATGCTATTGGCACCAAAGGAAGTATAAAACATGGAATCACATTTATAGAAACTTAATAATGACGCAACGCAATAACAAAGGATTTAAGATAAAACTATTAAACGTACCCGGTGTACTATAAAGGAACATAATAATGAAATTAAAGGGAGCATATTTAACAGTGCTATTGAACGTAAGAAACAAATCACTAACAATTCTACAATGCCACTTAATGAACAATTGAACTAGAGGCATATTTCTATCTCTGACAATACGACGTCGACAATCTGTGTATGTATTTCTCTTCTAATGGCCATTTATAACGTTGATCTAAAGTTACCAGACATTTCCCTGTCAAGAATTGTAAAAATGATTGTACAATGTAATGAACACAAAACATACTTATTCTCCATCTAGCCATCCATCAGCCCCTTTTCCGTCCACTGCTGGACATAGGCCTCCTCTATAAGACACCTTAACGCGCGGTAGTGCGCTATTTGCATCCAAAGATACTTATTATCATTATCAAATAAACTAAAATAACAGAAAAACGTAAAATAATCAAAATTACGAGCGCTCGGAACTGTATACAAACAATATCACAAAACAAAAACCTGTCCAACGAAAAACAGAAAATCAACGAAAAATCTATACGATGCTAGATCTAGCAAGAATATGAAATTGACACCAAGCGTGTACTAATGTGGAATACGGGATGAATTTGAAACATTATTGTTCGGATGACAAAAACGGGCACATTTAACGATAAAGCCACTCTAATGACATTTACTAAAGTTTTATGAAAATCGAAGTTCAAATATAATCATCTAACAAACCAAGTCTAAAAACATTGAAAAACATTTAAAGACGCTCGGTGCCAGAAGTCCTCCATTTAAATGTACAGAACATAAGAAACATGAACATGTCGCCTGGAAAAATACTATCAAGCTATGCAAGTCTTACCAGTTCAAAGCTTAAGAAGCTAGTGTAGTGGAAACATTGACAACGTGCACAGAAAGCAGCCTTCCTTAAAAATACGATGCAACAAAAAAAAAATTCTAATGCCAGTACCCAAGGAATAATCGGGCAAGAGTTCAAATAACGCTTAGTGCGATCATTGCTAAAATACATTTGATGCAATAATGTAAAGTCCTCCAGAGTTATCATATTTTTATTAAGAAATCAACGAAACCAGTCAATCAAGTAAAGAAGAAAGGAAATAATGAAAACATACAAATCACAAACACATATCGCACTACCCGTAAAAAAGGGACGTCAGTGAACTTGCGTCAAAAATGTTTTATTGCATAAATAAATCGAGCTTTACGGCTTACACCTTCTATCAAAACCTAGTGAAGCTATCGACAAAAATGAGAAGTCAATATGTATATCATACATAATTGTAACAAAACAATCCAGCTGGTCAGAATGATAATAATCAGTAAACATGTCGCAATGCTGCTATAAACAGAAAGTCCCTGTAATAACAGGGAAACGAAGAGAAATTTCATTTTTATGTATTTTGTCACAAGACAAGAGCATTGCATACCTGTACATTAAGAAGAGGATATCCTGAGGAAGAAGTTTTATGTGCGGGGTGGTGAAGATAATGCACCATCTTACATAATTGCATTATTGACAATCAGTGAAAGGGACCACAATATTCTTGTATATATAATATATCATCATCTAAACTGAATACCTGTAAACTGAAACAACATGATGATAATTAATTATTAAGAATATACCAAACAAAGAATAAGAAAATTTAACCAAAACCAATAACTCGAGTTGGATAACAATTGGACAACTTTAGACCACTGTTAACAAGAAGGATGAAAATATAAAAAGAAATATATATGTATATGAAGGATATGAGATAAAGAAGCTGAGCAATACAATATGCAGAGATTGAAAATAACATTAATGAAGTGTGACAGAAATAACCCATTATAATACATATTTCTTGGGGAAAAATATTTCACAGAAGAAGGATTGGGCCTGGGCCATAAAGAAATGAAAATTATTATTTACACTTTATAACACTATATCTACTTAATACATCTTTATATATGAATATTGCATGAAAACTCACTCCTACTTATTGTATGAGATATCTAAGTATACATTACATGATACACTAATACAATACTAACAATTTACACGGTTACTAATATACTAAAGTATATTAACACAAGTATATACAACTTATTCTTCATAAATCAGACTATTAACGTTTGTATTCAATACTAAAATTATTGAAAAATAACAGCGGGGGACGTTGCCAAGGGAGCCCACCACTGGAACAGCCCCGGTGTGACCATGACGCTGATGACACCACATCCACGGCGAGACATCGCGAGGCAGGACAACGTGCAGTCGCAGGGTGTCCAAGCTGTACGAAATGAAGTCCTTCCCCGGAGAGTGGCAGAAGAAAGTCTTCAAACTTAGAAGAAGAGATCCAGGCACTGCATGAACCTTACAGAAGCGTGCAGTCAGAACTTATCGACATTACATATAACAATTCTGTGACGTATGATGATTGCAACGTCACGGAGGAAACGGCCATTCCGCCGCTACCACCAGTATCACCAACTAGTGATACCGAGGATTATCCTTTCCCGCCATTACCATTACTGGAACCAGTATCAGAACCTACAACAGAACCAATAGAATGCCTTACGAATGAAAACGTGCAGATGGAAGAATGCCAGGAAGAGCAATTGGTAATGGAACCAGCTATCACAGAAGAGGTTGTTGGAGATAGTTTCGAACCTATACATCGAATCTACAAACAAAGTTTACACACACTAAAAGTCTCTACTAAGTACTCTGGTATGAACAGAATGTAGTCTTGAAGGAAGAGACAGATAAATACCATTGCTACAATAATAACACCAAAAGAGGAGTACAATTACTACTGGAAGCTATGGAAGCAGATCCCGAGGAAGTGGGATTAAAGTCCGCAGCAGTGAAGAAAAGGCAGTACTACAGAAGTTGCATTGTTGATTACGTGTACAAATATTATCATTACACTTAGACGAAAGCAACGAGCGGCTTTGTGAGGTCTTCAAGATATACGAGTTGAAATCCCTGCCTGGAGAGTGGCAGAATGTTCACGTATGAACATACATACGGACAAGTCCACCCTAGGTTATATATATTGAATAACTAACTTCCCGTTTATGAATAAACTCACGTATTAATATAATCAGCAAATTCTTTCTATGCTCTATTTTAGTAACTCTTCGCAGTCACGTATTTTGCATATGTGTGTATAAATGAAACTACTATATAAACTATGTATTTCTACAATAAAGCAGTCCAGTGAAATCACCCGAAGTTTCATTGACTCCCTCCTCACCATGTGGCTACCGTCGCGCCGCCCTAGCGCTGCCTGAGTCCAGCGCCGCGTCGCTCTAACTATCGCGCTGCCCGAATTCAGCGCCACGCCGCCGCCCTAACCGTCGCGCCGCCCTAACCGTCGCGCCGCCCTAGCGCCCTAGCGCTGCCCGAGTCCAACGCCGCGTGGCTCTATCCTTCGCGCCGCCCTACACCATCGCTGCACAAACCTAACCGTGCCTAACATCATGTAGTTTAGGTACTGAGCGTCTACTACGTCCGACAAATCAATAAGGTAGCTAGAGTCTACGTGTTTACGAGTATCTATGGACTCTCGTTCTGTACACGCCTGTCAGCGAGCAACACAGCACGTTCCCGGCGTGTCCAGACATAGGCTACCTTTTATTGCTAAAAAAGAAATTACATTCCACGCGGATGGAGTCGCGGGCAACAGCTAGTATAATATAATATACCCTCAGTGACCGACAGGCGACAGCGACAGCGACTACAGCTAAGCGACAGAGCACACTACATCGTATGGTGTTAGTGTGAGCACAGTAGCTCACTGCTCGCCTGCTGTACACAACTACAGATAATGTTTACAATATTCTCCGGTCGCATGTGACGGTATTGTTCAGTACACACAATATAATAAAATACTTTTATTTCGTAGATATAAAGATTAAGAAATTTGGCTCTAGGGCCTCTAAGCATGGCCGGATGTCGTACGATTTAAAAAAAAGTAGTAGCCTTGTCTTCTATTTTCTTCTTACTAGACTTCTCTTTAACTCCGGCCTACTGCCAGAGGCGACTAGCCTCAGTGTAAGCGTTGGCGATAATGAGTCTCTCTTTCAGATATTTAAAACCGAACCGGACCTGTTACTGAGACTCCGAAATAAAAACTGTCAAGAGTGTGTTCACTTTCTCTGTAATAATGATGCAGAGCTCAAACACTTCTGGCAAGTGACGCAAGCGTGTTTGGCCAAAATAATTAGTTGTTTGGCCAAAATAATTAGTCTCAGTTATACAGTGGCCCGTGCCCGTGCCCATAAGTGGGATGATTAGAAGACAAACGGGAGCTTTTTCTGTAAAATATTTCATCGGTTCCATGTCTTGGGAGATCCACATGTCCTTAATTTTGCCTTACATAATGTTCTAACTAATACGATAAATTAAATAGAGTCTGAGTCTGACCAACGAAAGCTGTCCAAGAAAAAAGGCGGCAATCAAGAAGCTTAAATATAATGTGTAAGTCTATGGCGGGAATTTGAAAAAATCAAGAGCTGTCAACTGTGTCTATCGTAGTATCCTGTGGTAGTATCTTCTATCTATTCTGTGCTATACACTGCCCACTGCCTAAACGAAATTGATACTTTTGTTATTCAGCGAGTACCTAATTTTTTATTTTATTTTACTAGCTGTAATTTTTTATTGTATTCTGAAGAATAATAAATAAAAAGTATTTTTAAATCTGCCCTTTTAATAATTTCAAATAATTTATAATAGCAAGTAGTAGGTGGAAATCCTTCAACGTAGTACACAGGTAGTGGTAGAAATAAATAAAGTAAAAACAGAACTCTACATAATTATTTTATTGATACGCTCACAGCGATAGTCGCCGACTGCATAATGAGGCGCATGTTGCAGACCTGGTGGAGGACGGGTTCTCGTGCGCGTCTCCCTGGTTCTTCGGTCTGGTGGCGGAGCGCGGCGGCGCGCTGGTGGGGCACGCGCTGTGCTCGCGCGCCTACTCCAGCTGGACGCGGCGCGCCTACTACGTGGAGGACCTGTATGTGCGGCCCGACGAGCGCCGCCTGGGCGTGGGGCGCCGCCTGCTGAGCGCACTGTGCGACCGGGCTGTGCGGGAGGGCGTGCACCGCGTGGACTGGCACGTGCTGCAGACCAACGCGCCCGCGCTCGCCTTCTACGAGAAGATCGGCGCGCGCGACCTGGGCCGCACCGAGGGACGCGCCGCGCTGCGCCTCGACCGACCCTACATAGAGCGACTGGCCGCCGACCAGCGCTGACCGCCGGACCGCCGACCTCCTGCCTACTCACTTTATTTAATTTTGTCTAATATAAATTATTATACGAGTATAGCTTTTCGTGTTTTATTCCATTACGAGCATTAGTCCAACAGGAGTTGACATTGTCTACTCCTGTTGGACTAATGCAAATCCTAGTAAAAATGATTCAAGAGCGATGCTCACATTCAATGTGTAGCGGCCAATGAATATACGTTAACTATACCTAATGTTTGTATGTGTTACCTTGATTATGGAAGACAAAGAAAAGAGTGCTACTGCACTCTTTTCTTTGTCTGCCAATTGCAGCACAAAACCGACGTTTTGACTCTCGTGATATAGACAGGTACAGGCAGGGCCCTGAGTCGGGTATTTCAACGGTGTCACAACTGTACCATTATTGTACCATTATGGTGCAATAGTAAAGTTTTTGGTAGTCTACTATTAATGTGTCGTCATAACGACTTCATCATTGTCTTACAATTGTCAAAGTGACATAAATTGCTAGTCTCGTACACAACTGCTTCACAATTGCAATTCAATGACTGAAATGTTTCGGTAGTCTGCTATTTTGAATTTGACAGTAATATTTTGAAATTGTCCTGTGTCGACAGATTGCCATAAATAAAAAATAGATAGATAGAAATATTAGAAATTGTTCTTTGTAATTTATTGCAATTTACTAATCTCCTAAACTTCACATTGCTTTTTATACTAATAAATAGTATGTACAAATATATTTAAACGAAGTCTGGCATGATTAAATGTTTAAATTTATTAGTAATTTTTCGAAAATCACTTCAACTAACGCATTTTTTAAAAACGGCAACACATACATACCATTCTAACACAATCCATAGATAAAAGAGACCGAAAATTCAATGCATAGATAAAAGAGATCGACAATTCTATTACCATTGAAAGACCGTTATGACGGCATATAGCAGACTACGGATATTTGACTTCAATTGCAACGGTATCGTGCCGGTATTGTGCCGGTATGACAATTGTTCCAAAATAGTGGACTTGAGCACCAGGTTTAAGCGAGGTTTAATTAATATTATTATAGTAAACGATCGAAAAAGGTAGAGTTACATTCGATTTTAAATTGGGAAGTTATAATGTGACAGGTCGTGGTCGGTTCCCTTCTTCATTCGTATACTTAGTTTCCAGGCGAGTGGAAGGTCAGGGTGGCGATCATTAGCGCATGTGAGCGCAGGCGCGGTGCGGCCCGCGCGTGGTCGGGCCTGGCCAGTGTCGCGGCGGCGGCCCGCTCCGTCAGTGGTGCAGTGTCGCTCTCTCTGTCACTCACGCACACCGTCACCGCTCGTCTCAACTTGTTAACATGATGTTGTGTGCGCTCGGACGAGTCCTGTTGCGATTGTAACACTCACATGTCTTAAGTTTATGATATCTAGTGAAGGTGCCATAAGATAAAAAATGCATAGGTACCACCTATATACACCCTATACATATATCAATAACACACTGTTAAATTGCATAAATTATGTTCAATTACAAAAATACTTGCAGGTAGTTATTTACAGCAACACACAACACTGAATGAACTGAAACACACATGGTTCACGTTCACACTTATTTTTACCATAGCTCGGGCTCGGACTCGGGCTGGTTGTATTTAGATGAACTTGCGGCGTCTATCACACAAATTTGGTAAAGTTTTCCCTTTAAAGACCTACAGTTGATACCTATAGATTTGTATCAGAATGAACTTTTTTTAAATGTAACTAATAACAAAACACAACATTTTACGGATTTAGAAACTATAGCTCGACGCAATGGAGACTTTGCAGTCAAATATACGTGTCTAAATTCGTATAATGTGGTTATATTTAAACAAATGAGTCTTGTGAGTGTTAGAGAACTAGTAATAATCAAACAATTTTAAGATTAATTTTAATGTTTCAATGTAGGTACCTACCTACCTACTAGGTACACTGCTGTAACTTATTCATTTATTTTTTATTAACATGATACATATTTCATTGAATTATGTCAAATTGTATCAAACAAAATGTACCTCTCCCTAAATAATTATTATTGTAATGCTTATTCACTGTATATACTTGTATACGGAACGTTCAGCGCGAGTCTGTCTCGCACTTGACTGACTTTAATGTTTCTTGAACGATGTTCATCTGCTGACGAGCACTCACTACTCACATGTTGTTGTATCAAGTGGCTGCCTCACTGACAGCGATCACGGTTCGAGCGTGACGTCACGCCGCCACCCGCCAGTCGCACATCCTTTAATCATATCACGGCTCATTGATCCACACAACATTGACCTGGTTCACTTCACCCTTGTCTCATCATATTTAGGGTGGTGACCCTCATCCCACACACGAACACAGGAAGAACTCTCACACAATATTAACTAACACTAGGTATAGTTATTGTGTTAAGTACATACGTACATTACGTACACTACATAAATGTAAGAGAATGAGTAATCGGCTCATTATTCATAGCATTTCAGATATCCCAAGTCTTTTTAATAATTCAAAAAGCTTAATTCTACTTGTAAAGCTGGTCACGCACGGATCTTTAACTTTATCCATTCTCATTATGATACTCCACACTAATGAGACGCTCGTCCTCAGTCATGGCGGTCGCGGTACTGGCGGGGGGAACACTGACGGTAGCCAGGACTCATGGAGCGAGCCAACGCGTACGTACACCACGAGCACAGTAACGACGAGCATGTGAGCGCGGGTGAGGGAGGTGCCTGATGCGCGCTCTCACCTGCTCGCTGCTGCTGCCCTGGCTCTCCCTGCTGGCGCCGCTCCTCGCCGCCACGCCGCCCGCCGCGCTGCTGGTGGTGCGCGCCGCGTGCCCGCCGCCACTGCGCCACCTACTCGAGGAGGGGCGCCTCGCGCGCGCTTCGCTCCCCGCTCGCTCGTTACACGTTCTTTCCTACGAAGGTGAGAGCGGGGCCTCGGCAGCGTCGACCCGTCGTGGGCAGAGTAGGTACTAAAGTGTCGCGCGTCAACAGAGACGTGTGGAGCGGACTGGCCGAGGGCGGTGAGCCGGGCGAGCATGGCGGCGCTCGGCGAGGGGCACGCCGTGCTGCTGGCGGGCTGGCCCGGCGCGCCCGTGTGCACGGTGCTGGCCGCGGCGGCCCGCGTATTGCGGCGCCCGCAGGGCGGCGCGTGCGCCGTGGGCGAAGCGCGTCACGCCGCACTCGTGCGCTTGGCGCTGCGCCTACATTGGCGTCGCGTCCTCCTACCGCCGGTCGGCGCCGCCTCCGCCGCCTGTGGCTCCACTCTGCGGGACGCGGCGCGAGCCCTCTCCACGGCCGGGCTGCAAGTGCGTCGCGCGGCGCTCTCCTCGCCCGAGTTGTCGCGCCTGCCGCACGGTGAGGGGCCCCTCTGTTCGCGCGGTGAGTGCGGTCGAGTGTCAGGCTAGTGAACGTGGTACGGTGTCTGTTACAGTGGTCATCGTATGCTCCCCGGGCGGGGGAGGGGGCGCGCTGCGTACGGCGGGTGCGGCGGGCCCCGGGCCGACGCTGCTCGTGTTGCCCGTGGAGGGGACCGATATCAGTTTAGAAGTAAACGAAGCTTTGTATTTTAGAAAAGACGAGCTTAGTAATTCGTCCCTCGAAGAGATGGCAATCGGCGAGGTGGGAGGCGACTCCTCCGTCCATTTACGTCCGGGAGCGACCAGACCGGCTCCGGTTATAAACGACTCCGAGACGGACGCCGTACTTGGATCGTCTTTTTATGACTCGCGCTCTGAGGGAGTCGTCGATTCTATCTTGTCTCCGCAAAATACTTCTTATTTTAGATGTAAGCTTCTCCTCAGCGACGAGGTGATCTATCCGAACTCGTCTGTCAACGAGCAGGTTGTGATCGATCAAATAAGAGATATTATCAGAGAAGAGTCGGAGTCTGTACACTCTCGTGACGAACACAACACAATGGACTTCCACGTGTACGAGTGGCGGGGGGCGGCGGCGCGCTGGCGGCGCGTCGGCGTGCTGGCGGTGACGTCACGACGCGCCCTGCTCGCCGGCGCCGAGTGGCAGCACGCCGCGCAATGGGCGCACGCCAGCGCCTCCCTGGACCGGTGCGCCACCGCCGTGGACGAGGAGCACGGGGTGGGCGACCCCACCGTACCGGCGGTGGCGGTCGCGTGTGGCATACTCCTCGCGGTGTGCAGTGTGGGCGCGCTGGCGCGGTACTGGGCGAGGTGCCGAGAGCGCAGGAGGCGGCGCGCGGGAGTAGTGCTTCAGGCGGCCGACTTTACGTTCCCAGGGGAGGAGCGTCGACGCGTGGGCGAGGGCGTGGAGGCGGCACTGGCGTGCTGGCTGCGGCAGCTGCACGAGCTGAGCGCGCCCGAGCGACCCGGTGCGCTGCGGCAGGCTGCACTCAGCACGCCGCGCGTCTCGTCGGCTCCCTCCTCCACGTGCAGCGTGAACCGTGTCGCGGGAGACCGCCACGTGCGCTACAAGGTACGTGTGTGTAGCGTGTACACACGCACACCGGCGTGCGTGTGTACACGCTACACACGCGGTAGTGATGACTTCTTTGTACCAGGGCGAGGTGGTGCACGTGCGGTACTTGTCGGCGGAGCTGGATCTCCGGTGTCACGTGACCGACTTGCTGCTCGTCATGCAGCAGATACGACACGAGAATATCAATCCATTTCTCGGTAAATATTTATAGTTACTAATTGATTCGGTCCGCACTCGTTAATAGACGAATTGTATCTGAAGTCTAGTCCATAATAGGTGGACACGCCGGTAACAGGCTGTGGTGCTCGCTGACAGGCGTGTACAGAACGAGATTCCATAGATACTCGTAAACACGTAGACTCTCGCTACCTTATTGATTTGTCGGACGTAGTAGACGCTCAGTACCTAGACTACATGATGTTAGGCGCGGTTAGGTTTGTGCAGCGATGGTGTAGGGCGGCGCGAAGGATAGGGCCACGCGGCGTTGGACTCGGGCAGCGCTAGGGCGGCGCGACGGTTAGGGCGGCGGCGTGGTGCTGAATTCGGGAAGCGCGATAGTTAGAGCGACGCGGCGCTGGACTCAGGCAGCGCTAGGGCGGCATGACGGTAGCCACGTGGTGAGGAGGGAATCAATGAAACTTCGGGCGATTTCACTGGACTGGTTTATTGTAGAAATACATAGTTTATATAGTAGTTTCATTTATACACTCATATGCAAAATACGTGACCGCGGAGAGTTACTAAAATAGAGCATAGAAGGAATTTGCTGATTATATTAATACGTGAATTTATTCTTAAACGGGAAGTTAGTTTATAACCTAGGGTGAACTTGTCCGTATGTATGTTCATACGTGAACAATAGGTAGTCTAGATCAGAGTGGCCAACGAGTCGATCACTCGCAAGTTCCATGAGGAGACGCATTCAATGCCAAATGTTTCTAGTACTTCATACAGGAATGAACATGTACGCAGCTCATGCTTCGAGTAGGGAGACGTTCAGCGTGACCACTTTTAGCAGTTTTCTACTATTTTCACGAGTGCACGGCGTTATAAAAGCACTAACATAAACATAAACGTCCCCCTTCTACCTAAGAAATAGGTCGATCGTGACTCAATTTTAAAATAAAAAGTTGATCTTACGTGCACAAAAGTTGGTCACACTTGGTCTAGATAACCATGCTTGGACATTTATAATAAGGAAGCATGATGATGATGATGAGGGTATGTATGTGTGTGAGGGTACGTGAGGTGTGCGCGCGCCCTGGTGTGGTCGTGGTGCGCGCGCGGCTCGCTGCAGGACGTGCTGCGCGCGGACGCGGTGTCGCTCGACTGGACGTTCCGCCTCTCACTGCTGACGGACGTGGTGCGCGGCATGAGGCACCTGCACGCCTCCACACTGCGCCTGCACGGCCGCCTCTCCTCGCGCAACTGTCTCGTGGACGCGCGTTGGCTGCTGCGCCTCTCCGACTACGGCCTGGCGCGCCTACCCGCGCCCCCGCCCCCCGCCGACCTGCTGTGGACGGCGCCCGAGCTGCTGCGCGACCCGGCCGCGCCTCCCACGCAACCCGCCGACGTCTTCTCCTTCGGCATCATCATGCAGGAGGTGATCGTGCGCGGCGAGCCCTACTGCATGCTGCCGCTCACTCCCGAAGGTACCCGCCGATCGTTCGTATTTAAGGCTCTCTCCGGCCGTGTGTCGTCGTCGGAGGTAGCGACGTACCTACTTACATCGGCTGATGTGCAGTTTAATCCATGTGTGTGCTGTTGGCTCATACGACATGAATACAATTTCCGGTTCACATTTGCACGCTATTGTTATGGTAACATAACAATAGCGTGCAAATATTTTATATTACGATTATTATAATAACATTTTAAAAATAAATCAAGAATTGCCAATAACAGATGTCAACACAATTACATGGTCATTAAAATCAATTTCATTATGCCTTAAAACAGTTCAGATTATCACAGAAACAATGCCAACAAAATTTTAAATAAGTAAAAGATGCTACAAAACATTTGCACATACTGTAATGTTATGAGTTTATTATAATTTTTTTTCATCAATCATCATCTCAGGAAATCATTGATCAATGATTTCCTGTAAAAAAAGTCAATAATAGGTAGTCTAGATTCGGTCGAATAAAGGTTCTCTTCAACGAGCCATTTTCGTAAGGAAGTACAAAATCGACTTAACGGTAGATTCAAAATACTATCGGGTAGCGAGTTATAGATCAAGGGTGAGGGTGACATGAAGACGCAACTACGCCTAAACATTTCAATTTTAGGCACGGGCATTTTGAAATTATTTTCGATGATGTTTGCCGCAGAGATCTTAGAGAAGTTGCGCCGGCCGCCGCCGCTGGTGCGTCCGTCCGTGTCCCTGGGAGCGGCGCCGCCCGAGGCCGTGCGCGCCATGCGCCAGTGCTGGAGCGAGGCGCCCGACGTGCGCCCGGACTTCCACCGTCTGCACGACACCTTCCGTCTCCTGCACAAGGGCCGGTACGGTACCGCTCTATCGGCCGCGTCTCTCATACGTCACGTAGGTACCTCTGCTATATACTTCTGTACGGTTTCCAGGAAGGTTAACGTGGTCGACTCCATGTTTGACATGTTAGAAAAATACAGCAGCAACTTGGAGGAGCTGGTCCGTGAGCGCACCGAGCAGTTGGACATGGAGAAGAAGAAAACCGAGCAGCTGTTGAACAGGATGCTGCCCAGGTCGGTGGCGGTGCGGCTGGTGCTGGGGCTGCGCGTGGAGCCCGAGGAGGTGCCCGACGTGTCGGTGTACTTCAGCGACGTGGTGGGGTTCACGGCGCTGGCGGCGCGCTCGACGCCGCTCGAGGTGGCGCTGCTGCTCAACGAGCTGTACTCGACGTTCGACGCGGTGGTGGAGCGGCACGGCGTCTACAAGGTGGAGACCATCGGCGACGCGTACATGGTGGTGGGCGGGCTGTTCCCGCGCGCGCCCGACCACGCCTCGCGCGTCGCGGACATGGCGCTGCGCCTGCTGCACGAGGCGGGCTCCTTCCGCGTGCGCCACCTGCCCGCCACGCGCCTGCCGCTGCGCTGCGGCGTTCACTCGGGCCCGGTGTGCGCCGCCGTGGTGGGCCTCACCATGCCGCGGTACTGCCTGTTCGGTGACACGGTCAACACCGCCTCGCGCATGGAGTCCACCGGTGAGTGCACGCACACTGGCGCGCACACTCACGCACACGCACGCACACACTCACTCGCCCGCTCACACTCACTCGCCCGCTCACACTCACTCGCCCGCTCACACTCACTCGCCCGCTGACGTCAGGTGCGGCGTGGCGCATACAGGTGTCGGCCGCCACGGCGGAGAGGCTGCAGGCGGCGGGCGGGTACCGGCTGCGCTCGCGGGGTCTCACGCAGGTCAAGGGCAAGGGCGCCATGCTCACCTACTGGCTGCTCGGGAAAGACGACTACGACGGGCCGCTCCCCACGCCGCCGCCGCTCGAGTTAGTCTCGCCTCGACTTGCCTTCCTCTACCTACACCAAACGTGACACTCCGTTCGTGTATTAAACTGAGCCGTACCGTGTCTGCTTTCTCAGGGACGAGGAGGTTCTGTTCGAGGCGGACGTCGATCCCCAGAGCGAGGCCGGTGGAGCTACGGCCTGCGCGCCGACAGGTGGAGAACGAACCGCTGAGGAAGTGTCATCTCTCGACAAACACGGTACGTGCGTCTTTAAGTAAATCATCGATTCTTAAGGGTTTTAATGTATGTCGGGTATAAAACGAGTCCAGTTTAGTCCAACACAGAACTGAAGAGAAAGAATATAAATAAACATGTTGTATGCGTCCAGGCGCGGCGGCGTGGCGGCAGGCGGGCGCACTCTCCGCAGACTGCAGCATGCCGACACACCCGCGCTACAGGTACCATCACACACCACACACTATACTAGTCTCTCAGTAAACCTGAACGACTGGGTATCATCTAGTGAATCTGATCTAAATCGCAGATTGTGTCAAAAGATTATTGCTGCGAACCACACATAATGTCCAGCCGTGGGAAAGATGAGGCCACGTCGAACAGGCACAGTCCAGCGTCATTTGCATTCTTTAGATAGATCCCCACAGAGAGTGACTGGCATCACTGTGTCCAGGTGCCTGGGCGAGGCGCGGCGCGGCGTGAGGCGCCAGTGGTCGCTGGAGCGCAGTGACGTGCAGAGTGCGCGCGGCGCGGGGGGCTCGGCCTCGGCACCACCCTCGCCCCCCTCCCCTTTGTTGCTGGGCGCGACACCCGCTCCGCGCCCACCACGCTACCGCACGCGGACCATCGACCTGCCGCCCTAGACGCGTGGCAGGTGGCCCGCCGATCTGCCGCTGTGGCGGCGTCGTTCATCGACAATAATTTTTGTAGATGTTCTTTGTTCGCGTCGCTAGTGTTATGCACTCGAAGTCGATATCATTAAAGTGGATATATTTATATTTATTTTTATAAAGCACCTGGGATTCGGTGTTACCTCCTCACATGTGTCTAGGTGTGTATTTGAAAATTTCCATTGACTAAAGAAATTTTGAACACATTGTATGTTGTTTTATTCGCAATCCAGTATTGCTCTTGTGACTGTCGTGTGAGTTCCGTTTATGACGTAATTATGCCCTCTTGTGTTGTTCCCACGTGTAAAAATGCTTAAGGTTCTATTAAGAAGCATGAGGGATCACATTTCATCGGTAAGTAACGAATAATGACATATACAATATTAATATAATTAAAATTATTTTAATTCGACTCGCCCACGTACGAATTGGGCGAACCCAATCTTAATGTGTTGCCACTTTTTGGTAAAGCATTCTCCCTTGTTTATAATTTGTGCACAACCTATCGTTGCCACCTATTCACTAAATTTAATGTTGTTTTAATATTTAACCCTTAAATAGGTATGTATTAAACATATTAAACATTAATACATAATTAACATAATTAACATTAAACATATTATTAAATATTTTGACAACGTTTATGTTAAATTTTATAGATCATAGATGATTTGCTCTCAAAATTTGGTCCAAAAAGTATTAATTTCATGAAAAAATATTGTTTTTGTAATTGGTATTTTTTATTGCATGGATGTTTTAACCGACTTCAAAAAAGGAGGAGGTTCTCAATCCTTCTGTATGTTTTTTTAATTTTTGTTTTTATGTTTGTTACCTCTCTAATCACTATCTATTAAAATACAACTCTATGAAAATCCATTACGTAATTTTGAAGATATAAACTCACAAAGGACATACATACAAAAATAACAACTTTATTTTATATTAAGTAAAGAAAAAAATTTACATTTTCCCTAAAAGTGATAATTAGTATGAAATGACTCGAGAGCTAGCAACACTGCGCGGAGGTAAAGGGAGGTGCGCGCGCCCGTGCGGCGCTCGTTTAGGGACACACTACGATGCATTCAAATATTGCCGAGCGTGACGACGGTAGCTTGTTATGACCGGTAATATAATTATGTTTTTTTATATTTCTCTTTCTCTCTCTTTCCAGCACATTAACGTCCCACTGTTGGGCACGAGCCTCCTCCACTTTACGAGGGATTATAGTCTGTTGTGTGTTCTGCACTGACCAGGCGTGTTGCCACAGGGTTTAATTTCAAGTTTTCCGTCCCATCATCATAATATCACACCTTTCTCCCATGGGGTTAGTCAGAGAATATAGAGCGCCATCTGCTACGAACCAAACATACTTCCTTGGCTTCATCCACACTCATACATCTGGTCATACATGCCCGACGGTTGTAAGTGCTACGCAGTTGTCCCTTTTGGAGCATACCGGCGATGACGTCGGACGTCGTTTCCCAGCATTTCCGCTTACCTCCGCCGTGTATATGCCTTTCGTTAATCGTCTATCATTTTCCGTCTCTCATAGTAGATGTTAACTGCATATATTTATTGTCCCTTAGCTGGCACTTGTATTTCTAATCCGTCACAAAACAGACTATTTTTTTATGTTTGGTCGCGTATTACTTTGTTGTTTATGAACCGATTTTAATCATTCTTTTTTTATTGAAGAGAAGACAACACAGGAGACCCCATGATTATGAGGAAATTAGGGTTTGATGATGGCGGAGCAGAGAATTCGATGGAAAATTACAAAAAAGCCTACGATTTTTGTGATTTTCCATCGAATTATCTGCTCTGCCTCTACAGGCACCTAAGTGGTTGTAAGTTCTACTAAGTATACAAAGGTCTGGAGAAGATCTGATGATAGAGTCAAGAGACAGTTGAGGGAACTCCTCAACTCCTCAAAGATTCACAGCAGCTACCTAGTGTTTGAGCTTGATTAATTTGTATTGATGAGAACTTTACACCTACGTCGGTTGTGACTGTCATTAGAGGGCTCATGATGAAAACAAAGGGCAGTTCAGGAAATACCTCAAAGGTTTACAGTAGCTACCTTGTGTTTTGACATAATTCATTTATATTGATGATAACTTTGCACCCATATGGTTTATAATAAAGGTCTGCAGTAGATCTGACGGAGACCAAAGACACAAGAGAGGATTCTTCTAGAACATAATTTAACTCACCTCGCGGGCCCTTAACATGTCAGTTTACGCCTCGCATAAAGAAGAAGAAACCCTTAACGTATAAATTGCATCTTTTAAGTTACCAACATACTTTAGTTTTCGATTTAGGGTTTCGTACAAAATAGAAATTCTCACACAATCACTTCGGAGAATGTCTGTCCGTCTATCAAACTTTTTTATTTAGCAACGGCTGATGGCATTGCCTTGAAATGCATACAATGTGTAGATCTACTTTGCTGAAGAAAATACGATCCACCATTTAGACCTACGCATCACAAAAACTTTCTTATTTCAAAGCAGCAAAGTACTGCATAGGTCTATGTCAATCACACATAAATATAATACATAATACGAGTCTGAAGCTATTTATATAAATGAAGGTATATAAGTAATAATTATGTGCTATTTGAATTATAAAACACAAGCAACCGGACTAAAAATCAAATATCATAAATCATCGTGTTCGTTACTACATGTGAACAGATAAAAATTACTGAATCGACGTCAGAGAACCACGCAATCAGCGGTGATCGACTAACCAGTTTATTTAAAACTCCTAACAAATTTGTAAAGTGTGAATAATAATATGACTTATAGTGTATAGAATCGTAAAACTACTGCCTTACAACCATAAAGAGCACGGCACAAAGATATTATTAAATTGGCTTCAGTTAAATGAGTTCGTGAAACGCTGCTATGCCGTGCGTCTCCAAAACTGAATATTTTTCTGTGTCTAGATTATACCCGTCCCAGGCAATTTATTATAAGATTCTGAACCCGCATGAAATTCAGAATTATATGAAAAAGTAAAAATTTTCTGCCCAATTTGAGTCCTCGGCTCTTATCTATATAATAAAGGGTGGGCTTGGGCGGTCTGTCGGAAACCTTAAATTCGATTTTACAGCCAAACTACCCAACCGATCTGGACGTTCAATATATCACTGGATAGGCCTCTCAGAGCCCGATAAAATGGAGAATTGACCTATACTCCAGTAAGCTCAGGAAATTCGTCAAATTAGGAAAACTTCAAAAATGGTAATAATGTGTATAAAAATTCAATATTTTGGTTTTTGTACACTACTTTGTTAAAAAATGTCTTAAACGTTGTGGAGCGGTGGATAATAATCTTATGAACCAACTGTAGTTTTTCCCTGCATGACCAGGAAAAAGTTATATTTATCATTAGACGCCTTTAACCTCAAAATCGTTCACTTTGTACATATTTAACTTTATAATATTTTTGCGATAACTTGTATACTTACATATATGATGACTTGGAATTCTATGGCTAAGTAAAAATACATATTATATTATGTATGTAAATTACAAAACTATTTCGACAAAAATTAAGTAAACAAAGAAATACCTAAATAATTAGTTCTACGAATCTCCGCACTTGACTGTGATTCGTCTGTTTTTCGCGCTTTGTTTAACCTCAATTTTGGCGCCAATATTTAATTTATCAAGTATAATTTTAATTTATAATGTTTTTTTATTTACTAACAAACATTTATTATTCAATATTTAATCAGAAAATCAACTTTTAACTGATAAAATTAAGTGAATTTAAGTCAGCATATATTTACATTACGACTAAATAAGTTGAGAACTCACTAAATTAAGTGAAATTTTGACATTTATGATGTACACCAGAATATTAGCATTTTCACTAAATTGTATAGATTGACTTATTTTAATGCTGTCAAACTTAATTTAAGTTTAGTTGGTGTTTTATAGAATAAGAAAGTGACGTCTGAAAGGACTTAATTAAAATTTAGTTAAGTCCGTGGACACAGAATCGACACCATTGTCATCATAAACATCACGCCTAACATTTCACAATTATAAGTAAAAGTGAATTTAATTAAATTTCGTAAAATAACTCTGCTTTCTCTATAATTAGCTGTAAATTCATCGTCACCCATAGAAAAATCATAGGTCATATAATGTGCAATATGACACTCATATCTTCGTTGTTTCAACTCATTTCTATAAGCTGCCCGGAGAATGAGATATGGAAGAGACAGTCAAGCCATTTTTGTATATTACTTACACTTTTAAACAGTAAAATCGATCGAAATCACGTTCACAACTTCAAAAAAGTTACTCTTTGGTTATTGTGTTAATCCCAATCTCTAACGCAATTTCTATTTCAATACGGAGCTGTCAGAAGGCGTCAAAAGTACGGTTTTGGCGACATTGGCCAATCATGTTTAGTTCACTCAATATCCGCTCAATATTAAACACAATATGGCGCTAGTATTGTGTTCAAGAGTACGAAACGTGATGAAACGTCTTAATCTCAATGCCAATGGATCGGAATTGTTTTCAAGAGTAACTCCGCTGGTCTTGCACATGCAAATGTTCACTATAGTCTGTACTTCGACACACAACACTAACCACATCACTCTTCTTAGGACTAGTACCCGTGACCACGATCAATGCAATTAACGGGTACAGTGTTGCAGACTCCAATACCTACTTTAGCTACTGGAGGCTTCAAAATACATTTACAACCTTCACTTAAGGTTGTAAATGTATTTTGAAGCCTCCAGTAATTGAAATACTAATTACAAATTGCTTCGACGTCTGGTAATTGAAATACTGCCCAACTCTGCTCTTCATCTATAATATAGCGTAAAAAAAATCGATTTAAGTTTCGCGAAGCAAAAAAGGGGATATTTGTCCCTTTCAGCGCGGCGCTCAGGAATACCTAAGGTAAATACCCAAATTAGGAGTACAGTACCCTCTTAACAAGTGTAGTGACGTAGTGTTAAGAAGTGGGAAGGTGCAACACAAAATAAAAGACATTCCACATTGAACACATTTAATACGTACATGTAAATAAGAAATAAATTTATTGATTATTCTTTGTAGACATTTGATTATTATTTTAATTTAAAGCAAGAGCCGTATTTGGCGACATTCAGGTTCACAACAGCTCCTCAGTGAACTTTGGGGGAGGGGCAGTTCACTGAGGGGGGGGGGCGTACTTACAAGTGTTGTGTTCACACTGTAGTAGTTATGTTCAGTCTCTGACCGATACACACACACACAGTGACACATGTACATACACGTTACACTTACATCTAGTATATAACTTGAGCAGTGGGGGGGGGGAGTAGGGGGAGACCGACGTCTTTATATCTAATTACATTTAATGTACTTATGTACTAGGCATGAAACGGGACTCGAACACGAGACGTTCAATCATTTTTAAAAATACGTATTTTTGTCGTCGCAAATTGTAAACTTTAATGAATTCACGTAAGGAGACACATGTCACTATTATTTACAGGAAGGTTCACATACAAATGTATTAACTAATTCAAGTAGGTACACTACTAAGTGTTTGTACTATGTGGTTCAAATGAGAATAGGATTGACCACACATCCCCCCGCCATGTTGTGACGTCATAACTGTCATATCGAACAATTTTGGTAGGGTCAGCAACGCAAGATATTTTTTAATATAATTTATTTATGACTTTATCGTCATAGTTTACTCATTTTCGAGCAGTTAGCGAGATAAATACAATTACAAACAATAGCAAAGCAAGACAAATTAAAAACGCTTACAAACAAAAACTGCAACAAACAACAACACCATAGCTAACCACAAAAAATATAACTTAAGCACGCTTCATAACTCGACAAGACGCACAAACGAAAAAAATGGGGATTTGTAGTTGAACATAATATCAGTTTCCAACGACGAAATAATGAAATATGTATAATAGTTTTCTATTTATAATGTTTTATGTATAATCATATGATAATTTCCGACGTTTTTTCACTTAAAATAACTTTAAGGTTAGATAAAAAAAATAAAATATTATTAATTTGTAAATAAAGTTTCGCTGCTGACAGTACTTTTCAAATCACTTTTGACAGGACAGAGGTCATTGCCAATCCTATTCTCATTTGAAACGTGTAGTATATACCTATATGTACGTATGTACCCACACGTGGCGTGATCAATCAACTATCATGTTCGAGATGTATTTTTCATTACATAATGTTATCATTAGGCCAACAATTCACGTCGTTCATATATATTTAAATATATCTAATATATACTCATACAATACAATATACGTACAACAAGCCCTCGTCCCACGTCGCCATCTCTCTGCCTAGAGCCCTGTCTCTGTCCGCCATCTTGTGACGTAGCACCACACAATAACATAGTCTAATCATTATAAAATATTATCATTATTTTAGCGCCGTGAGGACGATATCATTTAATAATTAATAAAATTGTGAACGTTGTTCCTTACATACTTACCTATATGTTTACCACAGTATCAAAATGTTTATGAATTACTTAGAATCCATTAATAATTAAGGCTAAGATGTAACAAACAGGTGTGTAAAGTTCCTCAATACAATAGAAAAGTTCGTACCTACACAACACACAAGTAGTTCCGTTCACACGCACCCAGACTATAATTGACCCAACACTTGATACTGTCCACATTTGGAGGAGCACCCGCAACAAACAAACAAACATGCGTCATACCATACGTTCACAATTGTTCAAGTGAACTACTACTAGCTATACCACACACGACGTCCTGGGGCCCAAGGTTAGTTAGAGGGGCCCCTGCTCAGTTAGATATATCCCATGACAGGGCTGGGCAAAATACATGCTTTGTTGTAATTGAAATACAAATTACAAAATACTGCGTTTGCAAGTAATTGAAATACAAAATACCTACTTTTTGAGCGGAGTAATTGAAAGACAAATTACATTAATTAAACTAATATTTTTACCCAACTTTAAAAAAATGGAAGAGGTTTTAATCTATTGCATAGCTTCTATCGCGGGCCTTGAGCGTGGAGACTAAATCCACAAAATTCGAAATTTAAATTCCGTAGGTAACGAAAAAACCTTACATTATCGGCGTTACTGCGCATGCGTAATGCCCTCTTCGCCCCGCAATTTACTTCATACTGTTGATACAAAGGGTTCCAAGGCCTTCCTCAAGTTAAACAACGTATTAAAATAAGGATTTTGAATCGACAACATATATCCTAAATGTTCAGATAACAGCGTATTTTAGATTTTAATAATGTAAAATAATGTCAAAACTAAAATTGTATATCAACAGATTGACATTTGACATTTAATTTAAAACAGATTGATATGTGATTGACAATCGCTATTTTATCATAATTACCATAAACAATGGACAGATGTAAGCATCAGTAAATAAGGATTATTAATCTTATTTTAGTTTATGGTATTTAGATTCTTGCATAAATAAAAAATTATAAATACATAAGTTGATAAAAAAATGCTATGCAATAGCTTTACCGCGGCAGTCCCCGAGTGCCACACATCTTTTTTTTAATGTTTGTTCACGGATAACTTTGTCGTTTATGAACCGATTTTTATTTAAGTTGGAAAGATGTTTCAGAGGTGGTTCTAAGATAGGGAAATTAGGTTTTCGTGGCGGCAGTCCAGGGAATTAAGTGGTAACTTTCAAAAATCATCATCAAATCATAGGGCACTGTTTGAGGTCGGTTTTTTATTGTTAAAAGCTATGATGTGAAAGAGGGTAAAGGTCATCATTCAAATTGGGCTAATTTTTATTTTGCCGGCCACTAAAAATAAGTGTTTGATTATTACACCAAAGTTCTACATCGATTCCTTGAGATTTTATTTAAGGTTAAATATTTAGCTTGAAAGCGATATATACATAATATACTCATAAGCGCACATGCCGAGACTGTATTTGGCCTCGAAGTAGGTAGAAAAAGTCCCCCCCACTAACTTCACTTATGATGTTCGGAGGGTATTTTGTCCTCCGAGTTCTATGGTGAAAGTTCGAAGTGGGCCACGCGCTATCAGAGCGCTATCTCGCTCGCACTTAGCGAGCGAAATAGGGTGCGTCCCGCACTAAGTGCGAGCGAGATAGGGTGCGTCTATATATTATCTCACAGACTTGACTTAGAACTTTGGTCTAGTAATGAAAAATGTTTATTTTGTTATACTCTATGAGAATATTAAGTTTATTTGCGTTGGCACTTTCAAAATTAGCCCAAAAATTTATGGGGAGTGAATTTTCTCTTTTTAGGGTTCCGTACCCAAAGGGTAAAAACGGGACCCTATTACTGAGACTTCGCTGTCCGTCCGTCCGTCCGTCCGTCTGTCACCAGGCTGTATCTCAAGAACGGTGATAGCTAGAGAGTTGAAATTTTCACAGATGATGTATTTCTATTGCCGCTATAACAACAAATACTAAAAATAAAATAAAATAAATATTTAAGGGGGGCTCCCATACAACAAACATGATTTTTTTACCGTTTCTGGCTCGATACTAATAACGTTGCCTTATGTTGCATAGATAATGGTACGGAACCCTTCGTGCGCGAGTCCGACTCGCACTTGACCAATTTTTTGTAATATTAATATTTATGTAGGAATTATCTCTGAAAATATTATCCGTAGTGACGTATCAAGAATATAAGCGTCACCACCGCTATCTTGTCCGGTCCTTAGAGAATGGGTTGAGGGGAGGCACCGGGGTCCGACGTTTCACCTCACCCAGCTCCTCACAGGTCATGACTGTTTTGCAAAGTACCTGTGGGAGCTGGTTGGTAACGAGTCGGATCCCGCGTGCCGAAATTGTGGGGCCGTGGACATGGCAGAACACACACTCGCCGTGTGCGCGGCCCGAGACGCCCAGCGCGCCTAACTCGTTGGCGTGCTGGGCGAGGATTAATCGATCTCGGCCATCGTTCCGTCCATGTTGCGAACGGTGTTGGGCCGCCGTCGCCGCCTTTGCTCGGGAGGTGATGGCGGCAAAGAGGGAGGCCCTGCGGAAGCGTAAACGCGCTGGCGAAACTTTGCTACTCGGCAGGGGTCTTCGGCGCGCAATAGCCAGCGACTTTCCCCGGCGAGGTGATCCCGTGGTTTTCACAGAACCGATTCGCCGCGGCAAACGTGGCTGTCGGCGACGACAACACCACGGGGGGGATCTAACGTTACCCCCGTCGGGTCGGGACCCAATTAGTGGGGCCACCTCTCGCTGGGTCATGGTAAAGCTCAAGGCATCATCATGGCCCGGCAGGGCAAATGACGGTATAAAAAAAACAAAACAAAAACCACCCCCATCTTCTCCCCAGGCAGCTATGGAATATTCTGCACAGATAATATCCTCTATGAGAGACGGAAAACTCGAAAGTAAACCCTGTGCCAGCACGTCACGTCAGCGCGGCACAGTAAACCAAAACCCTCCCATAGTGGAAGGGGCCCGTGCCTAAAAGTAGGACGTTCATGGGCTGGAGAGAGAGAGAGAAGACTTATTTCTAAAGGTATTGATCCAATCCTGATATTTTATACATTAAATTGGTGAAAAATATATCAGGATTTGCTCATTTTTTTTAGAGATAACCACTTTCTCTAATAGGTCGAGATGCGAGAGGTGAAATCTTTTACTCATTTAGGGCTCAAACACATAAACACGTTATGACGACGCAACGTACAACGATGCGGCGTCGTTTCACGATACGACGTCGCGTCGTGGAAATCTACGTCACGACGTCGTAACGTGTCGATGCACGATACGACGTCGTGACGTTAGAAACTTACGATGCAATCCTGCGCAGTTGTTATTCAAAATTCAAAGATGACGGATGTTATTGAAGTCGATCATTTAATTACCCTAGTCGAGCAGCGTCCCGTACTATGGGACAAAACATCTGAAGAATACAAGAATAAAAATGCAAAAACAACAGCATGGAAAGAGGTGTGCGAAAATTTATTTCCTTGTTTTAAAGAATTAAGTAATCAAGAAAAAACAAAATATGGTAAGTAATATCCTATATTTTATTTAGTTGCCAACTAAGAGCTCCCACATCACTATTAAAGTAATCACAAAATTCATTCCTTATGTCGGTAGCTCTTGTTCTTGTTCTACCCTCCTGTGTGGATTGTTGTAGTTCAATAAAAGAATCATCAATTATCATATCTTCAAATGTTTCGGTTACTTCACGGTTTAGAATGAAATTATGTAAAACACAGCTTGCTTTTATGATATTTGTGCAAAGATCTAAAGAAACATTTAATGGTCGATGAAATACGATCCACCTGTTAACCAGGATACCGAACGCACATTCTACAAATCTTCTTGCTCGGCTCAAACGATAATTAAAAACTCTTTGTTGTATCGTCAAATGTTTTCCCGGGTATGGGCGCATTATATTATTTGTTAACGGTAAGCCTTCGTCTGCAATAAAAACAAAAGGAAGAGGCGTTTGGGAGCCTGGTAAAGGCTTTGGCGTTGGTAAAGGAAGTTGTCCTTTTAAAAGTAATTCATTCAATTTTGAATTATTGTAAACGGTTGAGTCACATTCCTTGCCATATGCTCCAATATCAACATATATAAATCTGTATTTAGAATCTACGAGAGCCAACAACAATACAGAATGATAATTTTTGTAATTATAAAAAAGCGATCCGCCATGTTTGGGACTCCAAATACGAACATGTTTCCCGTCAAGTGCGCCTATGCAATTAGGAAAGTTGGCACTCTTGGCAAACTTCTCAGCAATTTTTGTTAGCCGCTCAGTAGTTATTTTCGGTATATTTTCGATCAAAAGATGCTTCCATATAACTCCACAGACTATTTTTACAGTTTTAGCAATAGTAGACGCTCCACGATAGCAGTTTAAATGCATGTCTTGAAAGGTGTTTCCTGATGCCAAAAACCTGAAATAAAATAAAGAAATAAATAAATGAAATAATTTGTAGTATAGGCATAACCCACACTACAAATTAAAAGTGTATACATAAATAAATAATCTATGTGAAGGTATGCATGTGTATATGTGTATCAGTGTGGTGCGTGTGTGTGCGTGTGTTGGTGGGATGGGCGAGTGATTGTATTATTTATTTATTTATGCGTGTCTAATCATAAAATACTATTGTTTCAGGTAATGCTGTGTTAAAGAAATGGACTGGTATTAAAGATAACTATGCCAAGTACGTTAAAAAAACTTAAAGAAATAAATAAATCTGGAGCAGGCGCTAGCAAACTTAAAGAATATCATTTATATAAACAGCTCCTTTTTTTAAAAAGAAATGATCAAAACGAAACCGATGATAGTATAATAGATCTAGAAACAAACAATCAGAACACACAAAAGGAAAGTCCAAAAAGAAAATTTAAAAGTCCATCTCTACCCCAGCCATCACGAAAAAGGAGAAATGTCGATACATTTGAAGAAGAGATTATGGCAAAATTAGAAGAGCCCGAAAACAGACATTTATCTTTTTATAAAGCGATATTGCCATCTTTAAATAAACTAAATGATCATCAAACGTTAATTTTCCAAAGTCGGGTCTTAAATGTTTTAACGGATCTATACGAACAATCACAGCAACATACCTCTATATATTATTCTCAGAGCAATTGTCCATCTCCGTACCAGGGTAACTATGAATCACAAAGACCCCAAAGTTCATGGCAATGTTCTTACCACGGTGGTTACCAAACAGCCGGAAGTTCGACACAGTCTACCCGAGAAGCAGCACTGTCACCAGCTGCCCAGCAAGGCCAAAGCGATGAGAGCGTATCTAATGATTATTCGAATACATCACGTGAACCAATAGCATCACCCCTATCGCTTTACTTTTCTTAAAAAAAGGAATCCAAAGGTTTTACACCTTTGAATTCCTTTGTTGATTTAAAATTATGTTTAAGTTGATTTAATATCTGTTAATTTGAGGTGAAGCTTTCTTTATTAATAACTTAATTTTCAAAAATTGTTGTTTAGTGTCGTTGATTTGTGAAATGAAAAAATATGAGAAAGTTGTTGTTTCATTTACCTTACAGTTAATCCCAGCATCTCGAGAGGTTCGATGGGTGGTCTGCCTCTGCCATATTTTCCTGCTATATGTGGCGTTATTCGATGAAGTAACTCTTCGAAACTTGATACACTCATTCTAAAGTAATCAAAAAACTTGTTGTGGTCTATTTTTAAGGCATTGTACTTCTTTATAAAGTGACTCCCGTTATTCATGTTTGAAAGAAATGGGTGGATCCAATATCTTCTGAGTATCTGTCTTTTCTTTCTTCGTCTTCTTATTAACAGCAGAAGCAGAATGCGTCTAGTGCGGTCCATTTTTCGGAACGAACTAAAACACCACCTCACTGTATCGACGGCATCGTGCCGTATATCGTGCGTGGCACATTACGTTACGATGTCGTGTTTTTTTACGATGCTCATCGTAGATTTCCACGACACGACGTCGTATCGTGAAACGACGCCGCATCGTTGTACGACGCGACGTCGTAACGTGTTTATGTGTGGGAGCCCTTACTCAGCGATAAAATTTATTGGATAAGGTTGTCTTTGTATGTACTATCATTGCAAAAATACCCGCCACTCTGTCCCGTCGGCCATTCTTCATCAGATATTAGATCCTAGTCTAGTAAAAATAGCGATAAAATTTAAATATAAAAATTTATAACTATTACCAGCCTTTAGCAGCATTACCTTCCCCCGTCAGTACTTTCATTAAAAGCTTTGAAAGGTTCCAAAATATTTTTATAACTTGTTTAACTTACAGTAATATATTTATTTTACAATTAACTTCATATATGTATATCAATTTACTGTAGTTACCCCAAACAGCGCAAATATATGAGCCCCTATGAGATTATCGTATTTGTAGCAAGCGATCATTTTCGGCACCGACTTCAAACTGATATAGTGAAGTGAAATTTCATGGGCCGCCGTTACCTCATTGACAATCTGCGTTTTGTTGACCAATTTTGACGTACAAGTTATTTAACGGGTACAGTGTTGCAGACTCCAATAGCTACTTTAGCTACATTAAGTGAAGGTTGTAAATGTATTTTGAAGCCTCCAGTAATTGAAATACTAATTACAAATTGCTTCGACGTCTGGTAATTGAAATACAAACACCTAATTGTATTTCAAATACATGTAATTGAAATACTGCCCAACTGCGCGTGACCCGCGTCTCACACGCACGTGTCTCGTGTCGGTCGTATCTACACAACATCAACATCACGTCGTATCTATGAACACACGTGATATTATATAAATATATCGTAACCTATCGTGTTATACATATATCTAGGTATACGATAGACTGAACAAGTGTACTACTAGATGTACTATGTCGTGTGACAGACAGACAGACAATTAATTAAATACTCGTAGACACATGCTCCTAATATAGAGAACAGCCAGACGATGACTGTGCGGGGATCGAACCCGCGACCTCGTGACTGCTGATACACGCACATGCAACACAACTACGTGTAATTGATTCATTTGCAAATAAAACAACAACAAATTACAAAATATATGTATATAAAAAGCTCTCAAATATTATAACTAAAGTATAAAAGAAAATATTTTAAAAATAATAACGTACACTACTCTAATTATAAATGCTTTGTTGAACAGAAACATAATATTATATTAAACTACACTAGTAGGTAGGCGCTAGTGGCGACGAACAAACCCGGGCGCGCGGGGTGTGTCGTCTCGCACATTATTGGTAACGTTACATCAACCTGAGATCATACACAAACAACTAGTGTTGTGACGTCACGAGATCAACATTAGGAACATATCCACTTACAACTACATACGTAACACTAACGAGCCTCACCTGACGGAGGGGGGCGGTGGGCCAGGGGGCGGGGGACACGCTAGTAGCCGCCCCCGACCCCCGCCCGGGTACAAGCACTGCTACAAAAGGTGATGAACACAATAAATTGCAAATAAAAAAATCATTGGTTTTTATAATAGGAGCGTAGTGGACACAGGATAGATCTGTCTGTCCGGTGGTCACACCACTACTTTAGTACCGTCACTTAAATATAACATTATTTAATTAAATTCGTATGACACTTATATAAAAAATATCGCAGATTTTTGTGCAATTCGCAATAAAATTGCCTAAATATAAACAAAAACTTAAAATAGAAACAAGGGTTACCCACATTATTAGACGATACCGCACGAGCGTGTCGGTACAGACATACTTACACACTAACAACTAAACATTTGGTTTATATGTAAACACACACATGCACTTGTCTAATCACTTACGTTGATCAAATACAAAATATTAACATTTGAACGTACGTATACAACTAGTTATGTGATGATGCTAAAGTACCACCATGTGAGATCATCATCATCATCATCATCACCAAGTGTCAGTTAAAGTTGTACATCATAATTATAGTAACGTGATCACAATCACTACAACAACATCATCAATGCACACACACACGCACATGTACAGACGCTCAGTGTAACGTGACACGGGTACTGTTGTTACACTAAACGTGTCTCATTCATTAATATGAAAGTTCGAGAAGCTTCAACACAAACTTGTACAACATCACACAACAGACAGCCTCATGAACGAACAGTATCACCGCACACCGATCCGTTCGGTGTCGGCTCACACATCTGTCACATGTCTCGCGACACCTCACTGACAACGCACATTGTTTGTATATTTGTGTTGCGTCACTTTATTATTAACGAAGAAAAACATAGATGAGCGGTTTACAAACGTTCTGATCATTATCGTTATAACGTTGTTAGCAATTATCAATGGTATTAGTTAAGTAACACACACACACAAACACATTATTGGTATGTATGTTTGTGTGTGTGTGTGTATACATTAATTAGATCAACTTATGATAGAGCGTATACCATGTTCGCCGGGACACAATCAACTATTACATAAAATGTTACTAGTTCACATTCATACTAAGTAATATAACATAATTATTATAATCGGCTGGTCTCACTCTGTTGGCACACACCGTCCACTCGGTGGACGTCATCACTGTGGACCATACGTACTTAACATACATAATAATATATTATTATTACTAATAGATGGCAACAAATCTGATTGTAATCCTAGTTAAGTGTCTGTTGTCGTGCTACTCTTTCAGTAAAATGTTACTAAATTATACTGACCACTGCGACACATCTTTACAAATTAGTTTCTATTATTGTTATTCTTTTTCTGCAATTAGAATTGAAATGCCTTTTATTTTTAACACATAAAATAAAGCAAAATTAAATGAGTACGCATGAAGTGATTACAACCGAGTGGAGACCAGTTGAGTGTGTTCTGTTCTACTTGATTCATTACAATTGGATTTACTTTTATATAGGTAAGTGTCCGGTGTCCGGTCATACAACACAATACTGTGGAATCACTCGGCGTCCAGTGACAGAGGAGCAACAACAACCACTCAATTGTAACTTCAATATGTAACTGGTTGGTAACGAACAGACAATACAATATAACTTAATATAATAAAACAAATGTATTGATATGCCTATCAAAATAATAGTCCAGTCAAAATAGCACAATAAATATGTCGAGGTTCACAATAAGTAGCGCTCAGTTGAACATTAGTGCTGATGTATGGAACACCATCACAGGTGCTCAAGTCCACTATTTTGGAACAATTGTCATACCGGCACAATACCGGCACGATACCGTTGCAATTGAAGTCAAATATCCGTAGTCTGCTATATGCCGTCATAACGGTCTTTCAATGGTAATAGAATTGTCGATCTCTTTTATCTATGCATTGAATTTTCGGTCTCTTTTATCTATGGATTGTGTTAGAATGGTATGTATGTGTTGCCGTTTTTAAAAAATGCGTTAGTTGAAGTGATTTTCGAAAAACTACTAATAAATTTAAACATTTAATCATGCTAGACTTCGTTTAAATATATTTGTACATACTATTTATTAGTATAAAAAGCAATGTGAAGTTTAGGAGATTAGTAAATTGCAATAAATTACAAAGAACAATTTCTAATATTTCTATCTATCCATTTTTTATTTATGGCAATCTGTCGACACAGGACAATTTAAAAATATTACTGTCAAATTCAAAATAGCAGACTACCGAAACATTTCAGTCATTGAATTGCAATTGTGAAGCAGTTGTGTACGAGACTAGCAATTTATGTCACTTTGACAATTGTAAGACAATGATGAAGTCGTTATGACGACACATTAATAGTAGACTACCAAAAACTTTACTATTGCACCATAATGGTACAATAATGGTACAGTTGTGACACCGTTGAAATACCCGACTCAGGGCCCAGGTTCATCTCCGGCGGGTCCCGCGCTCCTAATAACCTATAAGGTTGAGCCTCAAGTCAACGTTATAAGGGCTTGTAGCAAAACGGTAAGATTATAGATAAAAATATTATTATGTTAAACAACGTCACGTACATTACGCAACAAGTCGTATGAAAGAGTTGCGCTGAATTAATAAACAACATCAAATGTGAATACTGACACATTCAAGAGCTTTTACATTACTGATACTAATAATTTGAACATTTTAAAATTATATTAATCATCTAATGAGATGAAATCTTCGTGTCGCGATGTTCGATATCATATTCAGTAGATTTAAAAATCAATTAACTTGGACACCTCTAGAATATAAAAAGAGATTACACGTGGCACAGCAAGTCTAACATCTAAAATTAAATAATTTGGACTTGATGAGTACAATGTATGTGAATAATAATATTAGATTAATTATTAATATACTATAAAACCATCATCTGAGATACATTGACGCTTCAATGAGAAATATTAAGGGGAGTATTTGATAGACGAGTGCACACTCTATCGTTCAGTTTAACAAACTTACCGTTTAATTATAGAAATAATGATAAAAATGAAAATATCCGGGGGGGGGTCAGCGGGGACTTGTTACATTTCATCAATAATGATGTTCCGCACATTCGCACTGAATATCACTCAAGCGCTATTGAGTGTAACCTCGAATATTTATTTTGACCGGACTACGACTATTATCTTACAATAACAAAAGCGTCCACAACACCACCGTCCATCTATTGAGATGGACGGTGGTGTTGTGGACGCTAGACCGCCCTGGGTATTGACCCAGGGCGGTCATTTAGAATGTCTACTTACAACGAGGAAATATTCCCGAGCACCTCCACGACTAACACCAGCACCGGTACTCCATCTCTCCATCAGACATGGAGCGCTGCCTACTTCCAGTAGATGAAACACTAACAACACGTCGTCCACGTTCTATCTAAACGTTCCGAATCACAACCAGTTCATTGCTCTACTTAGCAACATACGTACCTATAACATGATATAACTTTACTGTATACTTACGCGTACGGTACATTTTACAAAAGTTTTATATAATAATACATTTAATACAAAAAATTAGAGTACACAAATTAAAATATCAAAATGCCTCGAATTTCGCCGCTAAAGTGTGAAGGGGGCGCATCACTAGCGTCGCCAATGTACGACACTATCTTTGGTATAAGCTATGATCGAGACCCGCTCGGCTCACACCTGCAACAAATATAACTAACTATTAGTGAACGAGTCGACGGCGAGCGAGCAGAGCGTGCGCGTGCGCGGGTACTCACGTCATGTGGGCGGTGCTCGTCGGGGAGCGGGATGTGACTGAGCGGCACGGGCAGCGCGCGCGGTGGCTGCGCCGGCAGCGGGATGTGCTGCAGCGCCGCGCCCTCCTCTGTAAGTGACATCTACATTATTACAGTTTCGCACCACAAGGTATGACGGGACCAGCAGGCGTATTATGAGCTTTCAAAATATCATGCAAGTTCCAGGCGATTCTGTTGACGGCGGCAAACGGCCTGACTTTTATTTCGTATTATGACATACATAAAACTAGCCGACTTTTTAATGGATTAGGTGTCTATGGCCGGGTAAAGCTTTTTGATAGAGTCGTTCAGAAACTTAATTATTGTGTTTATCGGCTAGTTACGGTTACATTTAACAATTTTTTTTGTATTCAATAGGTATACTACATAATCCTACTAATATTATAAAGGCGAAAGTTTGTAAGTATGGATGTATGTATGGATGTTTGTTACTCTTTCACGTAAAAACTACTGAATGGATTTGAATGAAACTTTACCACAATATAGCTTATACATCAGAATAACACATAGGCTACAAATTGGCTGGACCGATTTTGATGAAATTTTATTTTATACAGAATTGTATGGCAAAACAACGTTTGCCGGGGCAGCTAGTCTTTATATATATAAATCTTCTGTACGTGTGTTTGTAATTGAACTCCTCCTAAACGGCTGGACCGATTTTGATGAAATTTGTGTGTATTCAAGGGAGTTTGAGGATGGTTTAGATTCACAATTGGCTGGACCGATTTTGATGAAATTTTTTGTTGTTGATTTTTACACAGAATTGTATGGCAAAACCACAGAATAAGACCAAAAGGAGCGCTCGGCAACAATTGAATGCATTGTAGTGTCTCCCTAAACGAGCACCGCGCGGGCGCGGCCACCTCCCTTCACCTCCGCGCAGTGTTGCTAGCTCTCGAGTCATTTCCTACTAATTCTCACTTTTGGGGAAAATGTAAATTTCTTTTTTATTATTTATTATAAAATAAAGTTGTTATTTTGTATGTATGTCCTCTGTGAGTTTATATCTTCAAAATTACGTAATGGATTTTCATAGTTTTTTTAACAGATAGTAATTCAAAAGGGTGGTTTTAGCTATGTTAGGATTTGATTCATATAACCTTAACCGATGGTATGGAAAAAATATTTGGACATATCATAAACACATAATTTCCCCTAAAAAAAATCAATCATGATTATTAACAATAACTACATTTAAAATTCCGGGCCATTTGAAGGTTTCTTGAATTCAAAGATTCTGAAGTGGTAGGTATACGTAAATTAAAGAGAAAATAAAAATTGCAATATGTTTATTCATAATAAAATTTAGCAAATTATAAATAGATTTAAGAAGTAAAGAAATATTAAGAGAAAGTTATTTAATACATACCTATTCAAGGGTTAAATATTAAAACTGCATTAAAGTTAGTGAAACATATACTTAAAAATTAGAGCTCTAGCCATTCAATCTAAAGAAACAATGAAAACTTCGTACATAGAAAAATGCACGAAGCTATTTTGGTATCCTCTTCACTTTTTTTATCCAAACGAAACTACCTACTTTCCATAGATTAGAAAAAATGGTTTTGGGAAAAATCAGAATTTGAAAGATTTGAAGACGGATTTGGCGTTTCAATACCGAATAAAAAAAATGTTATTGTTTTAACTAGAAACTATTGAAGGAAGGCGTCACTAACCTTGACAGGTGTCGGCGTCGCTATGTTGTGACGTCACAGCACTGCGCATGTTGTCCAGTATGGTGGACTGGTGCATGTTACAGATGGCGCACGCGTGCGTCAGGTTCCTGGTGAGTGAGGGGTACGCCTCCATGTTCTCAGAGTTCAGTATGAACCTCGTCTGGAACCGCTTCTTGGGCGCCACGAACTTTGGGTTTGACTCCAGAGATACGTACGGACAGATACATATCTGAGGAGTATACTCGCTTGTCACGTTCACGTCATCTTTATCGCTATCTTCTAGAACCTGAGGTTGTCGTTTGGGTGTGTTAGAAGCGTCGATTGAACAATCATCTTTACGTAAATTGCTTGTTTCCTTCTTTTTGGTATCGTTCGCAACATCGGAGCTACGTAACTTTTTAGCAGCTTCTTTGCTTTTCTCGTCAGTGTTTATCATTAATTTAAGTCGTTTTATCTTACGTGGTTTAATATCAGAGAGCGGTTGTCTCTCATCCACCTTAGTATTTAAATCGTTGGTTTTATTGTGACCGATGTTTTCCGGGAGTTTCAGAGTACTTATAACATTAGCTTCCTCTACTGATGTATGTTGCCACATTTCAGAATCATTCTCGACATTGGAGCTACTTCGTTTTCGCACGGACTCCTTTTTATCAGTCGGCTCCGGTGCTAATAGTAGTCGTTTTTTCTTACGCGGAATATTATTGGTAATAGGCCGTTGTGTATCTAACGCTCGCAATGGTTTCACATCTACTATTTGTTCAGGGTCAGCAGTCTTTGCAACTGTAATATTTTGATCCATGTGACGACTTTTAATCATGTAGGGTTCTTTGGATGAATTTATTAAACTTAATTCAGACCGTGGTGATGTTTCGTGATCGTTTTTAACATTAGAACTACTTATACTTTCAACAGAGTTACACTTTTCTTTAAATTCTGTTAACTTCCGGCGATTTTTCTGACGTGGTTTAATGTTTGTGATAGTTTGTTCTCCATCTAATGCTCTCCTTGCTTTCACATTTGTAGGTAGATTTAAATCGGGTTCCTTTAAATTATCTTGATTTATATTTGACCTATGTTGTTTCTTTTTAACTCTGTGGGATTCTTGATCTTTTACCAGTGATACAGAATTTAAGGTTGATTCTTGATCTTTAGTTGAGGCTGTAATAATTTTACTTTGTTGTGAAATTACGGATTCTTGCTCAACATCGGAACTGCTTGATGTTTCAAATAAACGTCTCTTTTTAGCCAGATTTCGTGAGACTTTCAGTCGTCTTTTCCTACGTTGTGTGTCTAAAGCTTTAGTATCAATAGCTACTCCATCTAGATTAGAACTCTCCAGTTGCACAGTATTATTTTGACTAATATCATCCGAATAGGCGAGATTATGTTTGGTGTCTGTGAGCGTTGCTTTAGCAGAAAGTCCAGGTTTAGGTTTGGTTCCAAGCTTAGTTTGAATATATGTTCTACGTGTATATTTATTAAGTCTGCCAGGATTTTTATTATGTGACTTCTTCAGTACCCCTGGAGCGGGCTTAGTTCTGCGAATCCGTTTCTTAAAATGTTTACTCGTACATTTAGCGGTTTTGTGTTCTGATTGTTGGCTTGGTTCAACAGCCAGCAGAACTGGCTGCATGGATGGTGAAGGCATCTGATTATTGCTTGGCATTATTACATTTCCAAGTATAATCGAAATATTCTGAACAGGTGTTGTAGAGTTCAGTGGGTTCGTCACCTGAGACGTGCTTTGCGGGAGAGTAGTCTGTGTTAATAACACATCTTTATCTTTTGTTAGCTCTTCCGTATTCGTTGGTGTAGCTATGGTCTCATCTTTCTGTATATTTGTTGGAACAGCGTAATAGTATTGGTTCAACTGGACAGAAGCTGCAGGCTCCGGTTGAGGGATGTGTTCATTATATCCTTGTACAAGAACAACTTCGGGATTCTTGTTGGTCTTAGATTCATGAAGAGATATCTGACAGTTTATTGTTTCATTTACGTCATTTACACTATTTTCTTCAAATTGCTTCGATACTGTTATGTTTGGCATGTTTTGTACAACGTTGTCCAACTCAGTAAAGTCTACAATGTTATTTGGTTCAAGTTCTTCTTTAATGACGTCTAGTATATTGTTTATTTCAACTTTTTCCGGTTTAGTTGTTTCGCATAAGCTATTTTGTTTTATTTCTTCAGATTCAATGACTTCACGCAAAATATTTTGTACAACTTGGTCAGATTGTAAAATATAAAGCAAGTCATTATGTTCAACTTCCTCAGTTCCAATGATATAAAACGCAGTATTTTGCTCAATTTGTTGCGGTTCGGTAATCTCTACTAGATTATTTAGTTCTATTGGAGTTACTTCTGTCAAATTATTTGCTTCAACTTGAATCATATCAGTAACATCATTTGTCTTATGTTCAGCATGCCCCGTTCCACTTACCTCACCTATATAATTTTGATCAAATTGTTTTACTTCTGTTATACCAATCAAGTTATTCTTATCATCTTCATCACTCACGGTCAAGTCAATCAGCTCTTTTTGTTCTATTAGATCTAAATCTTCCACGGTTATAATATGGTCTTGTATAACTTCCTCTGTTTCGCTTATTTCAATCACATTATTTTGCTCCGAGTGTGTCATAATTACCACATTATTTTGGGAAACTTGATTTATTTCGGATATGCCGGTCATACCATTTTGATTAACTTTTTCTGTATTATCGATCGCAACCACATCATTATTAGCCAGTTGTACTATGAAAGTGATATCGTTTGGGTTATTTTGTTTAATTAAGTCAGGCTTACCACTCAGATCAACTTGTTCCAACTGTGGTATCTCAAGCACATTGTTGTGTTCAACTGGGACTGTGTCAGTTATTTGAATCTCATTTTTGCAATCAACTTGCTCTACTTTAACTATTTCATTCACATTATCATGCACAAATTGTTTTGTGTCAATTGTTTTGGGATCATTTTCGTGTTTAAATTCATTAATTTCTAATGATTCAGGGTGATTATTGATAATCGTTTCAGTTATTTCAAATAAATTGTTGTGTTCGAAATGCTCAGATTCTATGATTTTAGGAAAATTACTTTGTTTATGTTGGTCAGTTTCAGTTATTTCAAATTCATTATAGTGATCAAATTGTGCAGTTTCTGTTAATTTAATAATCTGCTCCATCTCTGATATAGTTAGTAGTTGATATAGTGGTTTCAACACACTCCCAAGTTCAACTTGCTCTTTGTTACTGTTTTCAACTGGTTCAGCTTCTGTTAGATTAATTACGACATTTTGTCGAAATTGCTGTGTATCAGTTTCATTTAACATGTCACTTTGTTCAGTTTCTTGCATTTTAGTTATATCCAGCACATTATCTCGTACAGCCTGGTCCATTTGCACATCAGTTACGGTTTCAGATGTAATATACTTAGTGTTACTTTTGTGAAATACGTCACTTTGTTCAATTTGTCTAGAATTAGTTATATAAAGCATCTCCTTTAGTTCTACTTGTTCTGATACACTTGCATCGTATTTACCTTGTTCCGGTTCAATTATTCGAAATATATCATGTTGGTCAGTTTTTGTATCAATCAGGTCAACAACATCGTTATGTTCCGTTTGCTCTACCTTAATCACGTCATTTTGTTCTATTTTGTCCGTTTCAGTTTTACTAATAATGTTATTTTCTTTCATTAGTAAAAATTCATTCAAAACGTTCTCTACCATCTGCTCCTTATCGCTAAAGCTATTTAAATCTTCTGAAGATATTTGTTGTACGATTTTAGAGGAATGGAGTGCCATTTTATGTTCCTTCTCTTTGGGTTTTTCTAATACACATTGTGAATTTGTTTCTCTTTTGGGGGTTAATAGAATACGAGTGTCTAAATTGGGTTTTATATATTCAGTTTCAGAATTATTATTTATTTCTATATTTTGTAGTGCGTTAAAAATTGAGGACTCATTTTGTTTAGTTTCTAGTTTTTGCTGCTGTGGTACTGAACCAAAATCTGTATTTTTCGATGCAATCTCTGTATGCCCTTTGACTATTCCTTCAGTCCAGGGGTCTATGTGGACTTGAGATTTCTTTTTATCTGCATCTGTTGGATGTGGTAGTGAAACCGTAGAACTTATAGATAAAATAAGTTCATCTCGAAATTCTGTCGGCGAGATTTTAATTTTTGGTGACTCCTTAGATACACATTCTTCAAGTGTGAGTTTGTGGATGTTCTTATCATTGACAGATTTATTAAATCTTGCCGTAGTGGCAGAGTGACGACGCACTCGTTCAGGTTTCACTTCTACATCATTTTCTTCAGACCAACTTCGCGTCTTGAGAGACTTTGGTTTCGTATCTTTTTTACATTGATTTGTATATTCAATATTAAAATTATCTGCCGATGATAAATTGAGTGATGTTATACGTTTGCAACGAGTCGGTTTCGAAATATAATCCTTGTACCTCAGTGCTTTAATCTTTTCCTTAATTAATTTAACTAATCTAGAGGTACTCTCATTATTGTCAGGCTCAAGGCTTTGCGAATTTTGCCTGTCTGAGACGGTTGCAGGACTAGGTATTGTAAAGTTGTTTCTCTCCTCTTGGTGCCCTTTCTGATTTTCATCTGAAATTCGCCGTTTTACTAATGCTGCTGGTGTTACTGGGCTATCAATATTTTCCATTGGACAAGACTGACTGCAGACAATTTTCTCTTCAGAAAGGTTTAGAGGCAATGAGGTTTTAGCATAAACGACATCTTTTGGAAAGGAATACTGTTTACAAGGACTATAAAATTTACCCAAATTTATACTACGACATACTGAATGTGATTGTGGAACTGTATCTTTAGTAATGCCGGAATCTAAATTATTTATTCTATTACTCTCTGGATTTGATGGTGCACATTGTAAAAGAGTATCTGAAAATTTAATAGTTCCACCATCTTTCGTTGTCTCTTGTGTACTAATGGAGACACACACTTCTAGTGGTTGCATTTTATCATGGTCTTTATTAATGTTTGCCACGCAAGCTGATTCTTCGAGAGACATATCCGTGTTGGATGCTGAATTTGTTTTATTTCTAGGCGAGTCATGGGAGCTTTCTGACACAATATGGTTATCATCTGATTCACTATGTTTATTTGCTAATTTATTTTGTTTAGGTGCGGTTTTTGAAAAAGTTGGAGTAGGTTTTCGTTGTGGCGGATACTCGCCTATTATTCGTATATCAGGTAAAAATGGATCAACGGCTTCTTGATTATTTTGATTTGATTTCGTTTGATATAGTTCAAGTTTACTACTAGCACTGGTAAGGTTACTACTAGTTTTGTCTTTATCCGTTTTTGTACACTTTGTATTGATTGAGGATTTTGGTTTATCTTTATTTGGAGAGCGCCTTTCTTTTTCATTCAGCGCGGAAAGCCACCGTCATGCTAATCTAGGATCTCGGCGATCGGTTTTTATAATCTCACATGACTCAGTTGTAATTAGCCTATTTGTTGAGAAACTATCTTCATATTTACTGTTTTTGTTAATGCTTGGCGAGTGTTGTGTTTTTGAATATTGCCCAATTATTAGTGTTGGTACTTGATAGGGAGGAATCCGTCGTAGTAACAAGGGAGAACGTCTTTTAACTGGACTCCTTTGTGAAGCAAGTGGTGGAACGGTTTCTGGTGATATCACTCTAAAAGTATTGTTTTCAAATGTTAGACACTGCTGGCCTCGCTTTTGACTTTCCTGGTATTGTTTACACAATTCTAATTCTTCTTCTTCATAATCTGAATAATCTCTTAGCTCTTCAAGTACATTAACAGGTAGCGGTTCATTGCTAACTTTGTTCACTTCTTTCTTTGAAATCGATTCTGCTGATTCCCCTCTCTTCAGTAAGTTCTCTGGTACCTCTATTCCAGGTGATGTTGTCTTTAGTGGAATGGTGGAATTTATACATTTTGCAGTTTCACTCTCATCTATGGCTTTTTTTGTAGCATTATTTCGAGGAAGTAAATTCTGGTTTTCAGATTCTGCGGATACTTGGTTAATTGTGTTACAGTGTAGAATTGGACACCCACAAGTGTTACAAGAATTACCACAACCAGTGTCTTTAACTATAGCAACTGTTTTTGACTTTGTACAATTTTCTTTTGTGCGTACATAATTATTACTCACAACATGGTTTACTGGATACTCAGACGTGAGATACGAAATATCACTATCAACTTCATTCCCTATGTTGATCGTAACATTATTTTTAGGAATGAAAGTAGCACCTTCGATTTCTGTAGTTACTTGATTGATATTTAAATTGAGTGCTACCAGAGACTCAGACGTGGAACCAGAAGTTTCACTGTCCACCATTTTGACAATATCAACTAAGTTTGTTTCTGTATCATTGTCGGACTGGAGATTTTTTAAATATTCTAAGGTAGGACAAGATTGAGATGACGCTACCTGCTCCTCAGATTCAATACGTTTGCCACAAATTGTGGTTTGTTGATCAAATATTGATACGTCATTATGTGGATTCTCCAGTGGTATATGGACTAACATCGTACCTAATTCAGAGGATTCACAATTTGAAATATTTTGTTGCTGAAATTCATTACTCGGTATTTCCGTTTCAATAAATTCAGTTTCAATGGATTCCTTCGTATTTGACTGATCCAATATATGATCATCGTCAACGGAATCGTTTGTCAAATCAACAACACATACATTATGCATATTTTCATCAAAATAATGGAACTCTTTATCTGTCTCTGCAACCGGTAATATCTCACCAGGAGTCAGCGCTGGCTGTGGAGAAATCGGCGATAGCTGTTTATATCGACGAGATACACTTTTGGCTTCTTCGTTTAGAGGAGATGGACTTTCACCCTCTTCGTTCACACGAGATAGCCTTTCAACCTGTTTGTTTAAATAAGGTGGACTTTCAAGCTCTTGGTTTATAGAAAGTGGCTTTTTAAGCTTTTCGTATAGACGAGGTGGAATTTCAACCTCTTCGTTTAGATGAGGTGGACTTTCAAGCTCTTCGTTTAGACGAAGAGGCTTTTCGTTGATAGGAGGACTTTCAAGCTCTTCCTTTAGACAAAGTGGCTTTTCAAGTTTTTTGTTTAGACGAGGTGGAATTTCAAGCTCTTCGTTTAGACGAGGTGGAATTTCATGCTCTTCGTTTAGACGAAGTGGACTTTCAACCTCTTCGTTTGGACGAGGTGACCTTTCAATCTCCTCGTTTAGACGAGGTGGAATTTCTATCTCTTCGTATAGATAAGGTGCACTTTTAAGTTCTTCCTTTAGACGAGTTGAACTTTCAACTTCTTCGTTTGGATGAGGTGGACTTTCAACCTCTTCCTTTGGACGCGGTGGAATATCAAGCTCTTCGTTTAGACGAGGTGGACTTTCAAGCTCTTCATTTAGACGAGTTGGACTTTCAAGCTCTTCATTTAGACGAGTTGGACTTTCAACTTCTTCGTTTGGACGAGGTAAACCTTCAACTTCTTCGTTTAGACGAGGTGGACTTTCAACTTCTTTATATAGACAAGGTGGACTTTCAAGCTCTTCGTTTAGACGAGGTGGATTTGCAACCTCTTCGTATAGACGAGGTGGACTTTCAAGCTCTTCGTTTAGACGAGGTGGATTTGGAACCTCTTCGTATAGACGAGGTGGACTTACAAGCTCTTCGTTTGGACAAGGTGAACTTTCAACTTCTTCATTTAGACGAGGTGTATTTGCAACCTCTTCATATAGACGAGGTGGACTTTCAAGCCCTTCGTTTGGACGAGGTGGACTTTCAACCTCTTCGTTTAGACGAGGTGTATTTGCAACCTCTTCATATAGACGAGGTGGACTTTCAAGCCCTTCGTTTGGACGAGGTGGACTTTCAACGTCTTCGATTAGACAAGGTGGATTTGCAACCTCTTCGTATAGACGAGGTGGACTTTCAAGCTCTTCGTTTGGACGAGGGGGACTTTCTACCTCTTCTTTTAGACGAGGTCGATTTGCAACCTCTTTATATAGACGAGGTGGACTTTCAAGCTCATCGTTTGGACGAGGTGGATTTGAAACCTCTTCGTATAGACGAGGTGGACTTTCAACCTCTTCGTATAGACGGGGTGGACTTTCAAGCTCTTCGTTTAGACGAGGTGGATTTGGAACCTCTTCGTATAGACGAGGTGGACTTACAAGCTCTTCGTTTGGACAAGGTGAACTTTCAACTTCTTCGTTTAGACGAGGTGGACTTTCAGCCTCTTCGTTTAGACGGAGTGGATTTGCAACCTCTTTATATAGACGAGGTGGACTTTCATGCTCTTCGTTTGGACGAAGTAGACTTTCAACCTCTTCGATTAGACGAGGTGGATTTGCAACCTCTTCGTATAGACGAGGTGGACTTTCAAGCTCTTCGTTTGGACGAGGTGGATTTGAAACCTCTTCGTATAGACGAGGTGGACTTTCAACCTCTTCGTATAGACGGGGTGGACTTTCAAGCTCTTCGTTTAGACGAGGTGGATTTGGAACCTCTTCGTATAGACGAGGTGGACTTACAAGCTCTTCGTTTGGACAAGGTGAACTTTCAACTTCTTCGTTTAGACGAGGTGGACTTTCAGCCTCTTCGTTTAGACGAGGTGGATTTGCAACCTCTTTATATAGAGGAGGTGGACTTTCGTGCTCTTCGTTTGGACGAAGTAGACTTTCAACCTCTTCGATTAGACGAGGTGGATTTGCAACCTCTTCGTATAGACGAGGTGGACTTTCAAGCTCTTCGTTTGGACGAGGTGGACTTTCAAGCTCTTCGTTTGGACGAGGTGGATTTGAAACCTCTTCGTATAGACGAGGTGGACTGTCAAGCTCTTCGTTTGGACGCGGTGAACTTTCAACCTCTTCATTTAGACGAGGTGGATTTTCTAGCTCTTTTATGTTGTCGACAATTGTAGCTTCTTCTTCCGGTAGGGATGTTTCTGAACTAACATCTGTGACCTTGCATGACATATCATCCTCTTCGAAATTGTTTGTAGGACATTTTTTAATGATTGTTTTGGGAAGTGTGCAATGTTCTTCTGTATCGTTTATATAAACGTCTTCTTGTACTTCAACAATGGTAGCTTGTAGTGGTTGTACAGAATTGTTGGATAAATTCTCCGTCTCGTAAGTAGTTGAATTCTTCAACTCCATAGCATTGTCTTCTTTATTTGAGTTTATTTCATTATTTTTTTCCACCTCTAACGAGTCAGTGTTGTTCATATTTTTCCTAAGTATGCGTTCACGGTAGCTATCTAAATTTGTTATTTTAATCGTATTTTTTGGTATATTATTAATATTTTCACCTTCATAATAAAATCTTACAGTAGATTTACTACCATTTGTGTATCTGTTTTCATTGGGCTTTTTGGCATTTTCCTTAGTATGACTACGGCAAATGCGTGTCATCACTTCAATGGCCTTCCCGTCCAACACAATACATCCGTTAACAAGATCTCTTTCACTATATATTGGCGGTACTGGACTCATTTCTGTGAAACAACCACAATTTTTTATTGAGATCAAGCTTTTTCGTTCGTGATGAGTTCTCTAGTGTAAATTGGTTAAATCAAATCAAATATTTTCTATCAAAATTGTTACAATTTATATTATAATACACTAGCTGCTGGTCATAGTCTATGACTTAAGGAACAGGAACGTGGTCTCTAAATGTGGGCCTCGTATCTAAGTTCAATGTCGCACAGGGTGCTATGAAGAGGGCTATGATCGGTATTTCCCGAAATACAGAGATTCGTAGGAGCACGGGCGTATCCGAAATAGCCCGAAGGGTTAGCACGCTGAAGTGGCAATGGGCAGGCAACATCGCTCGTAGGACTGACGATCATTGGGGAAGAAAAGTCTTAGAGTGGCGACCACGTACCGGACGACGCAGCATGAGGCGGCCACCGACAAGGTGGAGTGACGATATCGTCGCGGGGAGACATTGGATGCAAGCGGCACAGAACCGCGCGTTGTGTCGTCCTTTGGGGGAGGTCTATGTTCAACAGTAGACGAACAGAGGCTGATGGATGAATGGACTAGCTGTATGCCGCGACTACGTACAACATTTTTCACTTAAGCTTTGCTCCTATTAGTCTCAGCGTGATGTTATATAGCCTGTAGCCTTCCTCGATAAATGTACAGCACTGAAAGAAATTTTTTAAATCGGATCCGGGGATCCTCAGATTAGCGCGTTTAAACAAACGAACAAACAAACTCCTTAACTCCTTAGGATTATTATTATATTGTAGATAGTATATGTATAATAACAACTTAAGTTGGCAAGTTTATATCAACAAATAAAATAGATTATAATAAATATTATTCTGAGACATCGCTATCTGTTCGTCTATCTATCACCAGGCTATATCTCACGAACAATGACAGCTACAGAGTTGATTCTTTAACCAATGTTATCTGAACTTTCCTATGATAAAAACTGAGCATTACAGATTAACGATTTTAATTAATATGAATGTGTATCAAACTCACGAAAATTTCAATACTTTCATCTTTTAGTTAAGTTTAGTTGTACAGGTAGAATTGGTACCAATATGCTTTAACAAGAAATACTAAAAGTCAAAACACATTAAATATCTAAGGAAGCCCCGACCACTCTGTTTTTTAATATAATGAAAAAAAAGTAATATAATAAATAAATAAATAAATAAATATTTATGGACATTTCACACAACGTCCTCTGGTCCCAAGCTAAGCTTATTATGCTTGTGTTATGGGTACCAGAATACGGATAGAATACATATACTACTTTTCTTTTGTAAATACATACTTATTATACATAGTAATCACCCAGACGCAGAACAAATATTTGTATGATATTTATAAACATCACACAAATGAATGTCCGAGGCGGGAATCGAACCCGCGACCTCGTGAACGGCAGTCCGTTATATAAACCACTAGACCACGAAGCCCGTCGTATATATAATAATACATAATATATAAATAGGTGGGTACGAAGTTTCCCTGATCAACTAGTATGTCTTATTTATAATATGTAGAGGAAATGGCGTATTTACATCATAACATAACACTTACCGTCGTCGGCAAGCGGCCTGGCTCTCTGAAAACAAATTAATATATATTATAATAGTGCGTTCCAGGTCCGCTAATTATCTTAGACTTTGCAAGCGATATCATCTCTTGCCTCTTAGTACACGTCGCGAAATAGGTGACTTTCTGTTCATCTCTAAGATAATGAACAAGGAAATTGACAGTGCCGAATTGCTAAGTAAAATATCATTTAACATTCCGAGTAAACATACCCACTACAACACTCCATTAAATTTAACACATGTGAGGTCAAATTATAGGCAAAATAGTTAATGTATAGTGAGAGCTATCAGAACGTACAACAGACTATGCAAACAGTGCAATATTGATCCATATTCCGTCAGCGTTTCGTCCACGGAAAAGAAAAAACAAGTGGAAGTGCGAAGTAGGCGTGGCACGCGTGTCACGCGTGTCACAATCAAGCACTGTTGCGCTTATTTGATCTCCAGTCGCACAAGTACTTACTTGGTCGTATTCAGACTGTTCTAGCGTTGCCTCGTGTTGTTAGTATAGCGACAAACTCATTTCGCCGTAGATATGCCGTATCGTTCAGTTTTGGAATGCAAGAATAATAGTAGGAGAAGATATCTTAAAAATGGAGGTATTTCGTACCTTCGGTAAGTGCAATATTATTTGATTCTAGTAAAATTTTATTTAATTGCAATTTACTAATAATTTAATCCAACGTCTCGTTAAAATCAACCTTATGTCATTTAGATAAAGTTTATTTTACATTGATTATATTCATTATTTCGTTCTTGGACAAAGATTCTTCACTAAGTAGTTGCAAGCCTACGTTTTGGGGAAACAAGGCATGATGTTATGTTTTTATAGAGAAACTTAAAGTTTTAAAAAAGACACATACCAAAAGTAAAAAACTTAGCCCCCCTTAAATATTTATTTTATTTTTAGTATTTGTTGTTATAGCGGCAATAGAAATACATCATCTGTGAAAATTTCAACTCTCTAGCTATCACCGTTCTTGAGATACAGCCTGGTGACAGACGGACGGACGGACGGACGGACGGACAGCGAAGTCTCAGTAATAGGGTCCCGTTTTTACCCTTTGGGTACGGAACCCTAAAAATGGGTATATATCGATATCGGTAATGTTATGCGTGTCACTGCCTTGGTCGATATTTCGAACTATGACACGTTCGTGCACACGATTGACATCCTTACGGCTAACGAAATTGTGTTTTTAATTGCCACCACTGGCCAAGGCGCCATCTATCGCCAAGTAGCGGAATTTACTCGATAATCAATTTTAGTTTGACTTTAGATTACAAAGGGTCTTAAATACTTTATGAATTACAGCGAAATAAATCCTATTGTAGAAAGAGAAGGTTTATTTTCAGATGTAGATTATATGACTTAAGTTAGTTTGGTATAAAATATAAACGACCTATCAAACAACTTGTTTATATGTAGTACACTATATGATTATCGGTATATACATATGTGAGTTTGGCGACACTGGTTTTTATAGTAATTTTGTTACATTGCACTTCCACTTGTATTTTCTTTTCCGTGGTTTCGTCGGCTAGAAGATGTTTGAGCTCAGCTTTCTTTCAGTAGCTAATTACCTATATCAGCATATATAGGTACTGTATTTATACTTATAAAGTGGTATAACTATCTTTTAACCTGTACTCTATTTATTGTATGTTCACACTTCTTTTTCTTCTTTCATGTCTATCATAATTCTATAAGTGAAAACTTGTTATTGGCTTTATGCTACCTATTGTAACACTGTTATTCATGTATAGTAGCTGTAAGTTTCCCATAAATTATAAATAAATAAATAATAATATTAGCGAAGAGGTGGAGAGGTGGAGAGGTGGAGAGAGAGAGAGAGAGAGAGAGAGAGAGACTAGTGTGAGGTGACGTACCGCGAGCAGCTTGTCGATGTGTGCGTGCAGCGCGGCCGTGCGGCGCGACACGTGCTCCCACTCGCCGCGCCACCTGCACCAACACACGCACATGGTCACACACACACACATGATTCACAACAATCGGACACTTCACTGACACGTACTGTATGTTAGATGTGATCGCTCGTTTCTTGTTACGTTTGCGTTTCTTGTGTTGTTTGTAGTACCGCGGTGTGGTCGGCTGGGTGTCGTCTCCCCGCGCCGGTTCGGCTCCAGTGTGGTGTATGCTCCTGGTCGGTGCGCGGTAGTGTGCGTGCGTGTCCCGCGCCAGGTGCACGTGCACGCGCCCGCCGCACGCCATGTACTGCGTCCACGCGTGGGCCGCGTCCACGCGACGCAGCGACACGTAGCACACAGACAACAACTTCACATCTGTAACAACACAATATTGTTCAAGTGCGCTAGTTTCACATTCAAAATAAACTCATAATGCACTTTTAATTTCCAAAAATACAGTAATTCCAGGGATAATCGAATAATGCGAGCGACACGACTACGTAACGTTTAACTCGACAACAGTTACAATTACACGACACGACGCTTGTATTGTCACACTCGTATAAGTAAATCTCGAATGTTCTCTCTTCAAAAGCAAAATGCTTATACACGACAATGAGGCGTAAGTTGAGTATAAACGAAAGGAACGTTCACTCACCGATAATATCTTCAGCGTAACAATGCGGATCGAACCAGGGCCTCACACCGTTGCACAAGGACGGCCGACCACCACCCTTGGTCCGTTTCTTAGCGTTATATTTGTTCAACTTCTTGTTGACAGTGATGTAACACTTATTTTTAGCCGCACAACTGTCGCTCGTCGTGTTGTCTCGTTCGCACATCTCCACTGTACCGGCGATGACGTCACACACCTCCTGTTTACAATTTAATAATTTACCCGATAGATGGCATCGATATATATTAGACAGACGATAGTTTAAATACTGGTGAGTAGGTACAACTATGGAACTATATATTGTCTAGTACAAGTGTGTCTGAATGTGTGCATCACTATCAACTGACCGGTGAACGTTCATGTGGGGTGACGTCACTGAACTCATGTTCAACATGTTGCGACGAGCTCGGTGTTAGTTCCGCGGTGCGACTCTCCTCCTGTAAACAATCATCATGTTGTAGCGCACAGAGACTCACACAGAGAGCGCGCGTGTGCGTGTGTGTGTGTAGTTACCTGCAGCGTGCGCGTGACGACAAGTCCTGTGTGTACGAGTGCTCGCCACGTGTCGTCGGGCGGTACACTCCTGTCAACAATACACAACATTGTACCACCATCACACAACTATACAGTACAGTGTGTGTGTGGGTGTACGTACCTTCGTCTGACGGCGCGGTGTAGTGCACGTACACGTCCGTGTGTCGGTGTGTGTGTGCGCGGGTCCCAGGCGCGCTGCTTCAACTCGAACCACCGTCGTTGCAGCACCACCACCGACGATACACGCCCACTACACACACACGCACGCACGCATACACAACTACTCATCCTTATAAACAAGTATCAACTAGTAATTTATGGAACGAGATCAAATATATAAATATGAAATGAAGGCTAAGTTCAATATAACAACATAAACTTAAGTTGTAGACTAAAATGATATCTAAATGGGTGGCGAGTTGAAGAGTCTTACTTATAATGTAATAAGTGGAGTACTCACGTGCGCGTGTAGTCTGCGTGCACGCGTGTCCACAGCTGCGCCCGCACGCGCGAGTGTGGCGGCGCGTCGAGCGCGTCCACGCGGTGTCGCCGCGCGGCGCGTGTGAGCGCACGCAGCGCACGCACCTCCTCCACGCACATGGTGTCCGCCTGCGCGCCACACACACATTTCATACATTTCTTTACCTCTTTGTTACACTTCAAATAATTAGGTATTTTTAAAAAATGTTTATCCAACTTCGTGTGCCTTTGAAATTTATGGGTTTTCCTCGACCTCTCAGGAGATAACCGTTAGATCTCGACCTGGTGCCGATGGGACCGCACGGGTACCACCAGCTTTCAAATAAAAAAGAATCAATTAAATCGCTTCACCCAGTTAAAAGTTACGAGGTAACAAACATAAAAAAAAACATACAGACGACCTGAGAACCTACAGCCAACTCATAGCGAGTGATATAAGCCACGCAAATTGGTAATGCGCTGGAACCTTGTTAAATTAACGCCCTTGTGACGTCATCAGTAAAGAAAAAATACAGCTAACAAAATGTAATATTCTTATCTATACGTCACTATGACGTCACCAACATAGCCGCCAGGCGCATTACCAATTTGTGTGGCTTATATATGTATAGTATAATACACATACAAGACGTACGTGTGAGAGTGTTGTGTGCGTGTCTGTGTCGCTGTACAGCAGCACGGTGTCACAGAGCGCGGTGTGCGAGGGAGACAGCACGTGTGGCGGTCGGTCCCCGGCGCGCGACGACAGAGAGAGACGGCGCATACACAACTGTTGAGCTCTCACCCTACAACACACACACACACACACTATAAGTAATGACTTACTATAAGTAATGACTTATTATAAAACTAAGTCGTTATATTTGTATATACGTCCCTGTGTATGCTTATATCTTCAAAACTACGCAACAGATTTCGATGCGGTTATTTTTTATACATAGAGTAAGTAGTTCAAGATTAAAAATTTTACTTGTACCGAGTTGAGGGCAAGGGTCATAGCTAGTAGTACATACATGTTGTTTCTCCAATATATTGTAATCCCACTGTTGGACACAGTTGTACTTAACCACTGTTGAGGGACGTAGTTCACAAAGGATGTAATCTGGTGATCGTGTGCAGCTGCAGAGAGTGAGACGCGCACGTACCACAGTGTGTGCAGTTGTTGGTGCGGTATGTGGAGTCCGAGCGTGTTGTTCACCGCGGTGAATAGTGCCGCGTCACACAGCGCACCGCGCACTGCCGCCTGCACGCACAGTGCGCGCACCATGCGCTCACTCGCCGACTGCCCGATACCCGCCTCCGTCTGCGCACACAACACATCACTTCAATAACATCATTTTATTGTTGTTATAGAGGGATCTGTTCACATTACACTTAGTTCAATAACTCGGTATACATCGTTACTTTCCAGTGTCATGCAATAGGTAATAAATTAAGAACAAATTTACAAATTTTCATCACTACATTGGCTGGTCCACACCAAATTTCATGTTCCCTAAACGGTGAAAAGTAACCTCCCGAGTCGAAAATGGTCATAATTTTAGTAATATGTCCTAAATATGTACATCAAAAAGATTGATGGTATATTCTCTACAGATGGTATCAGCGGCCGTATAGTGTACCTGTGTGAGTTGCTGCATGAGGTGCAGGCTGTGCTCGAGCGCGCGTGCCCAGTGCGGCCACGCACACAGCCGCGCCGGCTCGCACACGCCCGCACTCACACACCTGTACACGCGCTCGTACAAGTAGGTGCGGAACAGCTTGTGGAAGGCGAGCGCCTCGAGCGGCGACACGTGGAACCGGGCGGCGAGCGCGCGGTACGCCCGCACCCAGTGGTACGGCGAGTGCGCGCACGGCGGCTGCGGGGCCGACAGCACCTCGTGTCGGAGGGACTCCGCCGCGAACTGCTCCACGTCCAGCACGCGCTCCTTGTATCGCAACATGCTGCGCCAACACACGACCAAATTAATTATTGGTCCAGTCAAACCAGGTTTATTTCCTGTTGGACTAGACCGATGACTAATTCAATATTCTTTGAAAAATAAGTCTTCTCCAGAATCATCCAAATGTAGCCGCTGAACTCGTTAACATCGGCTACCACAGTCGTTTAAAAATGTCATGATGTACGTCAAAAGGGCGATGTTCAACATACCAAAATGTATTATAACAACATAACAAATATATTCTAAAAGATTTCAAACTCAACTCCATCACAGAAGAAATAGCAAACCGTAGTCTCAACTATCAGCTAAAGTTCTCAACCCATGTAAATGCTCTGGCTGCTAATTTAACCGGCTCTGGAAGCACTATTTATTCAAGACTTAAAAGGAACAGCGTTCCCAATCTTCCGGCTCGATTTAGCCAGTGAAAGTGGGTGAGGTTGGTCAATGGTCCATTCCCCACTGTTATTTAAAGACATGAAGTCAACCATTGAAAATGAAACATTTGAGTAGCCTAAATGTCCACAATAGATCGCTGTGCTTAGCTGAGAAAAGAAAAAAAATAGTGTGGGAATGCGTCCACTGGAATGTTTGCTTAAAACAAAATCAATGACACACACCACATCTGCTAAATATTTTCCACCATACATAACTATACTTTTTTATTTAAATATTTACACAAATAATTACTCAATTTAACAACATTTTACAATATAGCTATACTATACTATACTATACTATTTTCAGATGTCTACTTTCTAAATTATTTGTTATTTGCCCCCTCTCTATCAGTTTTTTCAACTCTCATAAGACTGTGTACATGTAGAAACATCATATTTTTCATAGAATGGTGCATAACTACATAATTTAAACAAAAACACTCGTTAAGAGAAAACACAAGCTGTATGCCGGGGCGTGCGCTCCCTATAGGCAGAAAAGCACTGCTTTACTTGCCATTCGCAGATATTTTAATAAAACGTTCGTATGTTTTAGATGACTTTATTCATTTATTTTTTGACGGGCCTCGTGGTGTAGTGGTTCCGGTAACGGACTGCCGATCAAGAGGTCGCGGGTTCGATTCCCGCTCGGGACAATCATTTGTATGATTTTTCTAATTGTCATACAAATGTTTGTACTGCGTCTGGGTGTTTCTATGTATTATAAGTATGTATTTGCAAAAGAAAAGTAGTATATGTATTCTATCCGTATTCTGGTACCCATAACACAAGCATATAAGCTTAGCTTGGGACCAGAGGACGTTGTGTGAAATGTCCATGAATATTTATTTATTTATTATTTACTATTAATTAAACAAAATATTATAACTTAAAAACGCCAAATAATTCATAAATAGCACCAATATGTGCTTGCAAATTGGTGCTTTTTGCCAAGCATTTGGCGAAGGAATAATATTGGTCACACGGACGAAAGTAAGCCCGACGCCGCCCGCCTGCCATGAGTTCATATGTGTGTAGAAATTTTGGTGTCCGTACACAGTTTACAAACGCACACAGGCTTGCATATTGAAGACGCTTCGTACTCGTATCTCCTGCCGCCTGCTTTGGCGATCGGATGTTTCCGCGAGTATTCGGCGTTCGTTCGTTGCCTATAGGGCTTGTACACAAAACGACATGCGACGCGATGTGAATTCGCAACGCAGAAAATTACGACACGAAATGCTGCGATGCGATTTCGTGCGGCAAGGCGTCTGTCAGGGTGACCATTCCCTCGACGATCGTCAACCGTACTAAATGCATTTTAAATTGAATACTAGATCGTGCCATGGATCGTAACAAGAAGTGTGCACTTTTGTTATTGCTTAGGAGATACAGGAAAAAGAAACAAAGAAGATTTTAGGTTCATCCATTTATTACTTTTTATTCGCAAGATTTCGCGACGCGTCGTGCGAGCTCGCATATTTTTACGATGCGAAGTCGCATCGCAGTTTTGTGTACAAACCCATAATCCGAATAAAAAATAACTGTCGGAAGTCTAATAAATCACGTATGCACACTATGCATTTTTGTTTAGTAAGGTTTTATCTATTTAAATAGCAGAAATATTTTGGTTCGACGGAGGCCATTTTATTTTTTCATGTGATTCATTGAACTGTTTAATATTGAGTTTCTATAATTTAATAATTGTATGGATTTTCGTTTGTTGCTTTTACAATGTTATTTGATTGTGAGGAGTGTCTTGAAAACGTGTGTTTGTTAAAAATTAAACATAACAAGTTCTCACAATTGTCATTCAGTGATAGATGTGAGTAGATGTGTACCCGAGTTACGACAACTAAGCCAGCAAAAAGGTAATGTAACTCGAAAATTTCATGTTAAAAGTTATGAAACGTATGTACATACGTACATGTACGTATGTATGTACGTACGTAGTTATTGTTTAGTAATTCTAGTACAGTGTGGACTGATTCGGGATATTCAGATTAAAATTTTTTCTGTTGGCATGGTTTCCGACTTAGAGATCCGTCGCGTGGCTATGCTAAAAATCTATAAAAGAAAAAGTTTTTGTGCCTGAGTACTGGGACGCATACCCAGTGTCATATTCCTGTGCACGCCACTGGCTGTATGAATGTAACAAGTATATCAGCAGTCAAGTATGACAATGTGCACTCATCTCCTGTGTTTCAATAACTCTAATCAGAGATAAGGGGTGGGGGGGGCTAAGAGGGGTCAACCAATAAATAAAATGTTAATAATTTCACTTTATATTCTTCACCGACCTTTGTTCAGTTCGGGGGCAGTTTGTACAATATTTATGTTATGTTTTCTGTTAATTATTATCTAGTCACAGCAGATCGGCCCTTATTGAAGTACATTTCCATAGATTCGTGAGACAAATATCAATATGTAGTTTCATCAAATTTCAGAAACAAAATATGATTTTCTCTATTACTCAATACTTCCGGCCCCTCCCATCTTACGAACCAGACATGATTCTAAACATTCGTCTATTATCAAAAACATTAATTTATAAAATTAATTTTGTAGGTAGTTTAGAAAATGTATGCACAATTTACAAGTGTGTGTATATTTAGGTAGTTGAACACGTGGAAGTAAATATAATATACAACTAACATTGTGTTGTTGGAGGACATCGTGCGAGCGGCGGCGGCTGTGCTGCACTCTCTCCGGCGGCATCGGAGAGTACGAGACACGACAGCACGCGCCCACAAACCACACGGGATGCTCTGGACGGGACACAAACAAACATCACTATAATATTATAAATACACTCGCTATATGCACATTATACAGTTTAGGGCTTTCAACAGTTTGCTCGCACTCTTTTTAAATATTAATATATGCAACATTTAAGATCACAATATCGCGGAACATAATAATATTTTGTTATTGTAACGTTATGCACTTTCCACTTAGCAATTTTATACCAAGAATATTACTCATTTTATAACAATGTTTTTATTTGAATCTTATTTAATAATTGTACTTACTTAATCGCTAAATCGAAAAATAATTTGATCGAAAAATAATTTAAATATTCGCTGACCGCCGATTCTGATTACAACTGTCAACTCAACCACAGACTACACTTTGAGCCAACTGCTGTCAAATGTCGGTCAACAACACAGACTAATGAACTAATTCGCTCTTCTTGGTTCTTTATGAACCCTAAAAGGATAAATAAATACCTTTATGAACCTGGATGGAAGGTCACCACAGATTCTAGTGATTCAATGAGACTATTTTTGAATATCTACCGTATCTTTTACTTGCTCATACTGATCACAGTTATGATAACCAGTTAAGTTTATAATGGGAAATGGGGCAAAAACCGCCGCGCCGTGTTTGTAACGAGTTATTCATAATGACTTATCGGAGGTTTAAAAGGAGATTTTATCGGAGAGATAATAAACGTTTTAGCGTAAAAAGACTATTATGCATAACAGTTTTTGACACTTTTCACGAACCAATTTTAGCTAACTTTTAAACCTCTGATAAGTCAATAAGGATAAGACCATTAGAATATATTTATTCTCCATTTGGCGTAGACCTTAAAACTTAAAAGTTGTAGATAGACTAGATCAAGCCAATTTAGTTATGGAGAAAATTATATTAGTAATAACTGGTTCCCTGATGATTGACCAAAAAATTATTGATCATTTGGCAAACGATACATTTGACAAAAGTATCATCTTACAAAAACTTACTTAGCAAATGACCCATTAGCAAACACTACACTTGACAAATGTTTTAAGTATTCAAATGTCAATTGACCTTTTTTAACACGTTAACAAGCTTTTTTAAGTTTGGTATGTATATGTATCTATCAATGTATTAATCTGTGTAACGGAGTCTTTGAAAGCGATTATCAGCCACTTGCAGTAGACGGATTGATCTGAAATTTTGCACACCGAACAAGGACCGATGACAATGCAATAATTTAAAAGAATAATCCCAATTCCTTGATCAGAATTACTAGAATAGCATGTTGAAGTATCACTATGACCACACTTGTATTTTTAATTATACACGTAATAGTTTAATTGTATATGAGTAGACTCACCAAGATTATTGAGTTTCTACGTATGCCTTTCACATACAATCAGGTAATATTATTTCACCTAAAAACGCTTTGTAGAATCAGGTAAAAATATCATAATTGTTTACTTGTGTTTACTACGATTTTGACAACATGTGACAACAGAAACTAATGTCTCTAACAACATCAAAGAGTATAATAATATAGATATAACAACAACATAAACTGTCAACGTTGTGTAAGTAGGTAGCATAGAATTGAGTATTGATGACAATGCAATCATTTAAAAAATATTCCGGATATTTAACCGTGATTTTTACTTTTTAAACTAAGTAGATTATTTCATTTCACCAAATGATATGTTTCGTAAATTAAGTTGTTTTAAATGTATCATTATCATCATGAATCATTATTAATGGGAGAAATGCCCTAAAGTCGCTCTGCACTCTCACTATTAACTTTGTGTTGAATCATCTCTCAAAATGTCCATCCATGTCTTCTTCTCCTTTTCCGACCTTATGCATTTATACTTTACTAGTGGCCCGCGACGGTTTCACACGAGTAAAACTCATCGAGATAAATCATAAATCATTGGTGAAACGTATTGTATGGGATTTAGGAAAAAGAATCAAAATTCAAATGGGGAGATAATTTTTAAAATAACTTTTGAGTTTAAATACTTTTTGAGCCAATTATAGCTACAACTGTGACGTAAATATGTGCCTATTGTACACTTTTCTACAGCCTTTGAACGCGAAGACGTGTTACCGTTTTTACATATTTTCTGCTGCACCAGACAGATCCACACATTTAGCCTAACGCGATATCGTAGCGCTGACGACACGCCTTCATCTGAAGAACTAACCAAAACTTGATTAATAATAGTATTTATTAAACAGATCATAATTAACACTATTATTTATTTTATTTGGTTACTAATTGCAAACTAAACATAAATATGCATTTTAATTGCAAACTATACATAAATGTTAGAATTTTATCACAAGGCAATAATGTATATCTATTGTTATTGTGATGTCGAATATTTTACGAACTGTGTTTAAGCAATATTTAAAGATTTATTTATTAAAAAATAACATTAGCCCGATGGCCGGCGCTTACGGATATTAGAGGTCATTATTCAGCCCCCTAAGGAGAAGAAGAAGACATGTACCACCACCTCACAGAAGGCTCCCTGCCAGGTGGGCTGATTGATATTTAATTAATTAATTGTGTTAGTTTACAGTGTACCTAAGTATGTGTGGCTATAGTGAACGTATGGTGATCGCGTCACTCTTACAAATTGCAACAACAGCACAAAGATTGTGTTGTTGTTGCTATGCACAATACAATGTTCATATGAGTTCGTGGAACAACGACCCGCCTTGTACTTACGTGGAATATCATATTATTATATTACTCACAACAGCTATTACATTAATTATTATTAACATTATTGCTTACTTCAATGTGATCTCACATTATATATAATTATTATGATAAACAACCATTACGTAGATACGTATCTATGATAGAGGAGTAGAGAGGACTGTGACGTCACACACGTTATGATGATCCTCTCTCTCCTCTCCAGACCATTTACGTCCAACCGTTGGACACGGGCCTCCTCCACTTTGGAGGGATTATAGTCTACTGTGCATATTATAGATATTACCTTGCATATTGTATCATTATACAAAATGTCTTAACTCGGCCATTAGGTGCATCTTATTATTAAAATGTTAGGTACTTGGGTTTAATAGGAAACCATTCGCAGAGCTGCTTCTAAGAAAATTTGTATGTTTGTTATAATTAGCCAGTTATAGCAACAAGTGAAACCGATACGTGTTCATACTGTGATCAATGTATACGATACACACGAGGACTCGCTACTCCCTCACCAGAAGACGCACGCAAAGCATTCACAATAAACGAACGCGCAATTATACATACTTAGTTGTAGTAGTACTTGTGGAGAACTGTGTTTCTTATATTAGTAATGCATTGTATACAATAATGAGCGTCCTATAGATATAATGTAATCAATAATCAGTTGCAACCAGTTGTGATCTGAGAAAGGCGCGAAGCTCGAAGACAAACCTTGCAGGTATTTCTGCAGATTGTACCACGTGGTGTGGTAAATAAACTTAATACCCTTCCACTATACAGGTGGTTAGTAGCAGTCGCAGCGTGTGACGAGAAAACAAATATGTTGTATTAAATGAATAGGTAATGAGATGTGATCGATACACAATGAAGGTGAAGTGATGACGGACGCCCTAGTCTGGTCTGTGTACCTAGACGCTGCATACATGTAATATGTAAAAATAAAAAATGACATTACCAAGTGTTTGTTGTTAAGCTGCTGACTCAGCCACAGTAACAATATAGCACGTCCACCACAAACAGGGCGACGCGGCCGAGCGCGTGCCGCGTGTTGCCAAGTTAATGATACAAGTTAAAAAACATAAAATCGTTATCATCTAAGTTTGATTTGCATTGCGAATGCGCGAGGTTCTATTTATATCTATTGTTATGACAATTTCAAAGAAATGTAAGATCATCTACATGTAGTACTTAGTAAAACTGTTATACTGGTTAGGTACATAATAAAAACCTTAAAACCTAAACAAAAATATAACTAAAATCTCTTTATATTTATAAATAAAATACCTAAGTATTTTGTAAAAAGGCGCATTACGTCAACCCAATCAACAACTGACAATCCTGTTCGAAAATAACTATTTTTAAATATGAATAGCATAACACAAGTATAATCATATTCAGAGGTTCACAAGGTCTTAGCAGTTTCAAATAAAGATGTAGATAAAATATCTCACACCAAGGTCAATGTATCCAAGCAACGAGGATTTGTTTAGATTATGTCACAGACGGGTTTAAGCGCCATGTCTATACACATGTATTTTTCGCCCAAAATATAAAACTTTGAAAAAATAAAAATAAGAAATACTCACATAAAATACAAAATGATCACGATTGTATACAATAATGTATGTGAACCCCTTGAGAGATGTCCATAGTCCAGGCTGTAGAGGGAGCCAGCACTCCAGTGCGCCGAGCCGCCAGCCCTACCCGCGCCCGCACCACAAAGGTAATAAATCAATAAACGATATTATGAGGAGCGCATATTGTACCTACACTACACTATAAATATACAATAATGTTATATTGCAGCTCACTTCACTTCGTGCATCAATACACACACCTCTCTGTTGTGAGACAGACATACATCTACTTGTTACTTATCCTTAGATATTATCATATTTGTATCTCACTTTATTAAACGACCATTAGAAACATCCGATCATATTCTGTGTAATTGATTGATGATGCTGACCAAACAGAATATGTTTGTAAATAGCGCGCAGCCTGATGCTGCCACTACTATAAACATAATGCACCTTCATGAGGATGCAGCAAACAAACAATATCTATTTGCATATTTATTACTAAAATTCAGTTGTAACTAAGTTATTTCTCAGTAAACAAACCATTTTACGTACATTAATGACGTCTACGAACAACACTAATTGTCTTATGATAGTTTTCATCCCGACATGTTAATGCAAATAATATTACCTAGTATTTTTTTAAATTTGCAACACTGTGCACTACGTTAGTGGCAAACAGTTATCGTTGTATTGCTCATAGATGTCACTACGAGTATGTAACAATTTGAATGCGCTGAAATAATTAGATTACTAGAATGCAAGGGCCCCTCCCTCCCTTGCATTCATATCCCTTGCATTCATAATATAGATTTAACGTTAAGGGTCACCCTTAACGTTAAATCTATATTACTTTATAACATATGGACAAGTTGTTTATCTCTATTACACCTAGTGGTATCTATTCAACGAAAGATCTGAATGTTAATACATAATATAGGTAGGTATTGTGTTTATTAAATAATCGAACAGAGGGAAGTTTGCGCCCAACTACTTACTAACTAGAAGCGCGGAAAATATATTGGCTGGGCGTTAGTAAATAGTAATAATATGTACAATAGAACTATGTTTTACATATAACTACTTACTGCTGCGTTTAGTATATAGCGTACACGTAACCACAATTGTGGAAGTACGAAACGTCGGGTGACACATAAAATATGTAAAAAGTAACTAACTGAAGTAGCAACAACATAATATTTAATTGGTGTTTATTACAAGGTACATACACACCCGCGACGTCGTTCATCTAATCGTCAACTTTAATTGTTTTGTTCTATAGTTAATGCTTACGATACCTTGCTTTATTGCATGCAATACTTCTAATGCTGTATATAAAAATAAAATAATAAATATTCAGGGACATTTCATACAACGTCCTCTGGTCCCAAGCTAAGTTTATGTCTTATATGCTTGTGTTATGGGTACCAGAATACGGATAGAATACATATACTACTTGTATTTTGTAAATACAAACTTATAATACATAGAAAACACCCAGACGCTGTATAAACATTTGTATGACAATTAGAAAAATCACACAAATGACTGCCCCGAGCGGGAATCGAACCCGCGACCTCTTGATCGGCAGTCCGCTACATAAACCACTCAACCACGCGGCTCGTCATATTAGATGATTTGTTCTGTGTTCCAACAACTGGGACATGTTTGAATGTCACATTGTTTATGTTTCAGTTAGTGGTGACGTGGAGGTGGCGCCACTGTCGTAACGTGTATCATGTTAACAGTAGGTAACACAGACAGACCCACGTACGTACGTGTATATCTTCTAATATATAAAATTAACGTGTCACAGTGTTAGTTACCGTACTCCTCCGAAACGGCTTGACCGATTCTTCTCAAATTTTGCATACATATTCAGTAGGTCTGAGAATCGGCCAACATCTATTTTTCAAAATTTTTTTTTTTAGGTTTGGCAAAACAACGTTTGCCGGGTCAGCCAGTATATATTTATCCTGCAAACGATTGGCCGTCCTCTGAAGGCAAAAGTGCATTTAAACGGGCATCCACCGGCATTGAGCGTCCATATACCGGACGCCACTTTTTTGAGCGGTTGCTCTGAGACGCTATTGGTCCCAGCTAGCCGTAGTACAAATATCGACGGAAGTAAAAAAATCGTTGAAATGGCTGAAAAAAAATATTAATAAGTTCCCGAAAAAAATCTCAGCGCGGGTGAGGCGCTGCTGCAGCGCGTATATCCACACGCGTATATCCAAGCGAATTTCTAGCTACGGACTCGGTTATTTGGCGTCCGTATTTGCGACGTTGCCAGCTCAGCCATAACATTATGACTATAACTCAAACAATATCTACTACAGTCAATACAATATACAAAGTCTTCGAACACATAGGTTTTACGGTATATTCGGCGCCCCTCGTGTTATTACATTACTTATTATTCAATGAACTAAGTTAATTAAATAATATTACATTTGTTACATTAATTACTTTTTTATAAAATATGAAGATAGTGTGAGACTCGGAAAAGAACTTTGAATACTTTTATCTCTGAAATCATCTATGGGGTAAAAGGAGAATAGGAGTTGAAGTTAGTATAGGGAATCTACACCTGCTATATCGAATTGTATTATATCTGATAAGGTAATAGAAAAGGGTGGAAGTTTGCATAACCGTTCTACCGATTGTATAGGGGAAACAGAAAGGTTTGGTCAATTTTCAGGACGTAAATTAACTCATGAAACACTACAAAGAACTTTCTGCAAGACACATAGATTGAAATTCGTAAACAAAAATGTATCGACTCCTATAATAAATTGATCAGCTGATCGAAATTTTTGAATACGAGACGAACGTTTCGTAGATAGATACACCGTCTAGAATGACTACACCTTTCTGTTACGCTCAGTACATTGGTACCTATCGGAATTTGTTATTTAGTATCGTTAAACTGACGCAAAGCTTTGTGCTATGTACGTACACATAATACGGACGTCCTATTGCAATATACAGACGCCCAATAGCTGTATACGGACGTCCAATTGCATAATACGGACGTTCAATTGCAATTGTGATTATGATTGCATCATATATCATCATTTATAATTTTCCGTGAGGTTTCCTTCGCAGAGAATACATTTTACTTGGTCACACCTTACTTTATATTCACAATTCATTAAAGCATGCTGTCCAGCACATTTGATACATTAAAACTTGTTTAATGAAATATGAAGATAGTTTGAGACTCGGGGAAGAACTTTGAATACTTTTACCTCTGAAATCATCTCCTAAGGGGTAAAAGAAGAATAAAAGTTTGTATAAGAAATCTATACCTGCTGTAGCGATTTGTATTATATCTGATAAGGAAATAGAAAAGGATGGAAGTTTGCATAATATTTTGGACTCTTATAATAAATTGATCATCTGATCGAAAGTTTTGAATAGGAGACGAACGTTTCGTTGATAGATACACCGTCTAAAATGACTACACCTTTCTGTTACGCCCAGTACATTAATACCTATCGGTATTTGTTATTTGGTATCATCAAACTGACGCAAAGCTTTGTGCAATGTACGTACACATAATACAGACGTCCTATTGCAATATACAGACGCCCAATGGCTATATACGGACGTCCTATTGCAATATACAGACGCCCCAATAGCTGTATACGGACGTCCAATTGCAGAATACGGACGTTCAATTGCAATTGTGATCATGATTGCATCATAATAATATATCATTTATAATTTTCCGAGCGGTTTCCTTCGCAGAGAATACATTTTACTTGGTCACACATTACTTTATATTCACAATTCATTAATGCATGCTCTCCAGCACATTTGATACATAAAATACTTGTTTAATGAAATATGAAGATAGTTTGAGACTCGGGGAAGAACTTTGAATACTTTTACCTCTGAAATCATCTCCTAAGGGATAAAAGAAGAATAAAAGCTTGTATAGGAAATCTATACCTGCTGTATCGATTTGTATTATATCTGATAAGGAAATAGAAAAGGATGGAAGTTTGCATAATATTTTGGACTCCTATAATAAATTGATCATCTGATCGAAATTTTTGAATAGGAGACGAACGTTTCGTTGATAGATACACCGTCTAAAATGACTACACCTTTCTGTTACGCCCAGTACATTAATACCTATCGGTATTTGTTATTTGGTATCATCAAACTGACGCAAAGCTTTGTGCAATGTATGCACACATAATACGGACGTCCTATTGCAATATACAGACGCCCAATGGCTCTATACAGACGTTCAATAGCTGTATACGGACGTTCAATAGCAGAATACGGATGTTCAATTGCAATTATGATCACGATTGAAGATAGACGGTACTGACTGACTGACGGTATATGACTGTAAGCTACCAACTGTAAGCAGAAAGCACGATTCTCAGTATATTTTCATTTTTTTTAATTGTATTTATTAAATTACAAAATCTACCAAATTTCACTAAAGTTTTTAGTAGTATGTAATGTAAACCTGGGCCCTGAGTCGGGTATTTCAACGGTGTCACAACTGTACCATTATTGTACCATTATGGTGCAATAGTAAAGTTTTTGGTAGTCTACTATTATTGTGTCGTCATAACGACTTCATCATTGACTTACAATTGTCAAAGTGACATAAATTGCTAGTCTCGTACATGAAGGTATAGATAAAAAAAAGGAGGCCATACTTGGAACATCGGTTTGAGGCAAATACCTACGTATCTCTATCTCACTCTCTGTGGTCTGACCTCTCTTTTTAGTGTGGCCTTAGTACTGCTATCTCCTTATTAAAATCTCCTAGTAAATTCTTAAAAAGAGTCACCACACATATCAAATCACAAGTTAAACACTGTCATTTGATAGTGTTTAATCGTAACTATAAATAACTAGTTGAAATACGATGAATGAAATTAAAAATAATAAAATAGTAGATCACGGATGCTTTTCATGGTTAACGAATCAGTGAATTATTTTCCCCATTTCCTAAGGATTTCGTAATTTGGCAACATTGGTCACCATATGTCAAGTTGTTGACAAAATTGTGCCAATATGTCGGTTGTTTACTTTACGGTTCACAGCTTCGTTTCAAATTTTCGACTCTAATTATTTTTATAATTAAAGAAATGGTGCAAACTTGTGTAGTGCGTGGTTGCGGTAGTACGTGGTGTCCAGGAGGTGATATACAATTTCACGCGTAAGTGTTTAGATCGTGATTTCTGGCATTGAATAACTGCAAACATATTTCTTTGTATTTTCAATTAAATACTTCATAAAATGATTAAACAATGTTTTCAGCATACTTCTAACTAACTATACTGATAACGATGTAAAGATCTAATAGTCTTACATTGAATTTCATGGACTTAGTGCAATTTTATCTTTCTTGTTTACAAGAAGTAATTTTGAAATAGTGTGACCATACTGAGGACATATCTAGGACTTTCTGTGGGACCTGAACTAAATTATACATGTTTGCTTAGTCATTTAATTTTTATTTCACATTATTTACAACATTAATATACTTACCTGCAATATTATTTTTTTAGATTTCCTAAAAATAGTACCCAGAGGAAATTATGGTTATCCATTGTACCATTGAAAATGAAATTTTATGAAAGTGCAAGGATTTTTTAAAACAAACAGCAGTTCCTACTATAATTACAAATCAAGAAGCAGTATCACCTTGCAAGGTAAAATTTCAAGTATCTATTTACAAACTCCTTTAATTGTCTCACATGTTATACAATGTTAAATATTTGAATTTATAAGGAATATAAAAACTAGTATGAAAAAAAATACCCCACCAGTATCAGGAACATTTTCCAAACTACCGGCGCTCAAGGCTCCAGAGATAATTGCTGCTTTCTGAACCAGACCCCCCCCCCCCCGATCCGACTGCCTAATGAGAGCCTTACATTATTATTATGTTTCAGAAATGTAGTAGTTCGAATATATGGCAAAAGGCTATATTTTGTAAAATATATTATAATTTTCAGATAGACAGTTCATTACAGGAAGAGTCTATGGGGCAAGTAGCTACTCTGGGTGTACCAAATCCTAGCTCTGGCATTTATGAAAGTAATCCTTCCTGATGGGCCAACTCAGAGAAAACAATATAGAAAACAAATTAATTAATGTTGTATCACAACATTTTACTCCTCTGTTGCAAGAAATGTTTAAGCATCCCATCACGGACTCAATTTATTGCAATGATTTGCATGAAAGCGTATTAATTAAGAAAATTGCAAATTCATTTTTTAACACTTAAAGAGTCATACAGAAAATATACTTAGTGATTTACGTGGTAAGAGAGAGAAATTACACAAAACAATAATATTTAGTCATGTATAAAAGAAAAGTTATTAAATGATTTTAATTTGGAAAGTGCTGTTGTTTCTTTTTTGCCCTTTTTTTGTAACTTTATTATCGTTCCTATTATAGCCCCCTATGATATATGTCACAGTCAAAACTTATAACCACTCAATAGACTGTAAGCTCTCGACAGTAGTACTTTTGACTGAAATTATTCAAAACTAATTTTACCCAATATAGCTGTTTAAATGTAATTTTAACTGACTTGCCTAGCGCCAAGTAGTGGAACACAAGGCACAGGGAGCCAAGGGCAACCCGACAAGGGTGGGTTAGGTTTTTAGCTCCCGTCATGCCATTCATGATAGGTTCCTTTAAACGCTGTAGACAGAAATATACGTAAAAATTGATTTTGACTGATTCTCCGTTCTTCCGTCAGCCACTTTTAACCACATTCATATTGTCAGTTAAAATGACTATTAACTACAGATTTTCCGACAAACTAATTTTAATCAACGTAACGTATTTTTTTTTCAGAAGTATTATTGACCGAATTTGCCCTTTAACTGACATTAATAAATAGAAATACATTGGCTAACCCAGAAATCTAGGAAAAACTATTGTCCAGTATGTATTCATAATGTTTAATTAATCTGCAAAATTAATGAAACATATATCTTTTGCGATTTCATGGTTGGTCCCTTAATAACAGTAAATGTTTAAAAATATGAGTACAATAACCCTTTTTCGTTTTTACGCTACCTACACAAAAAGTTATGTTTCCACTTAGGTATGCCAAATAGATTTTATTGTGTAACTTGTTTTGTTTACTAAGAAATTACTAACACCTTGTTATTTTTAACCGGCTTCAAAAAAGGAGGTTCTCAATTCGTTGGAATCATTTTTCTGTATCTTTGTAACCTGTATTTAGGTCTGAAATAAAGGTAAATTATTATTATTTTATCTCAAGCAGATCTCACAATCATTCATTAATTTCGTATTGCCGTAGGAACTACACCTTTGTTCTAGTAATTATCTATTTCCCACCAATATTCTATAGGTACATCGTACATACGAACTAGGAAATTTTACGTGTTTAAAAATGTAAAAAGAATAATAAATTTAACAACCGAACCTCCAGTTACTGTTAAAAAACTAGAATTATCCAAACTTTCACGCGATAACAAACAGTTTGTTTTTTGAGTATTTTTTTTACGCACAGTACATAAAGTATCTCGAAATATAAAATCTATACGGGCTAGGTCTTAGAAGTGAACATTTTGTTGACACTATATGGAACACAACTACTTGAAGTTTTGTCCTGGAAGAAATACAATAAAGGTTACCCTACTTAGAAAGAAAGGGTTTGACCACAGTGAGCGAGATAGCCATACATCATTTTTGCTTCAAGTAGGTATTCAGAGTCTGGACTCCATTTTTATCTATATCTTCATGGTCTCGTACACAACTGCTTCACAATTGCAATTCAATGACTGAAATGTTTCGGTAGTCTGCTATTTTGAATTTGACAGTAATATTTTTAAATTGTCCTGTGTCGACAGATTGCCATAAATAAAAAATAGATAGATAGAAATATTAGAAATTGTTCTTTGTAATTTATTGCAATTTACTAATCTCCTAAACTTCACATTGCTTTTTATACTAATAAATAGTATGTACAAATATATCTAAACGAAGTCTAGCATGATTAAATGTTTAAATTTATTAGTAGTTTTTCGAAAATCACTTCAACTAACGCATTTTTTAAAAACGGCAACACATACATACCATTCTAACACAATTCATAGATAAAAAAGACCGAAAATTCAATGCATAGTTATAAGAGATCGACAATTCTATTACCATTGAACGACCGCTATGACGGCATATAGCAGACTACGGATATTTGACTTCAATTGCAACGGTATCGTGCCGGTATTGTGCCGGTATGACAATTGTTCCAAAATAGTGGACTTGAGCACCTGGTACATATTTAAATAAATGGGTATTTATCTTTAAGTAGTTCTTGGAAAACCGAGCATCCTTTATAATTTGCCGGGCGGTTCCTTTCCAGGGAACTCATTTTACTTGGTCAGACCTTACTTTATGTTCGCAATTCATTAAATAATGCTGTCCAGCACATTTGATACATTAAATACTTGATTTATAAAATATGAAGATAGTTTGAGACTCGGGAAAGAACTTTCAATACTTTTATCTCTGAAATCATCTCCTAAGGGGTAAAAGTAGAATAGAAGTGTGTATAGGGAATCTAAACCTGCTATATCGATTTGTATTATATTTGATAAGGAAATAAAAAAGGTGGAAGTTTGCATAACCGTTCTACCCATTGTACAGGGGAAACAGATAGGTTTGGTCAATTTTCAGGACGTAAATTATCTCATGAAACAACAAAGAACTTTCTCCAAGACACATAGGTTGAAATTCGAAAACAAATGTGTGGACTCCTATAATAAGTTGATCAGCTGATCGAAATTTTTGAATAGGAGACCAACATTTGGTTTTTGGGATCTATCTCATGTTTTATGGTAAATTTGTCCAGTTTCGTTGATAGATTATTGGTTTTAAATGACTACACCTTTCTGTTACGCCCAGTACATTGGTACCTATCAGTATTTGTTATTTAGTATCGTCAAACTAACGCAAAGCTTTGTGCAATGTACGTACGCATAATACGGACGTCCTATTGCAGTATACAGACGCCCAATAGCTGTATACGGACGTTCAATTGCAGAATACGGACGTTCAATAGCAATTATGATCATGATTGAAGATATACGGTACTATGTGACTGTAAGCTACCAACTGTAAGCAGAAAGCATGGTTCCCAGTATTTCTTAGTTTTTTAATCATAATAAATATGAAATTACAAAATCTACCAAGTTTCATTAGAGTTCTTCAATAGGTGTTGCGTGAAAGATAGGCATAAGACATTCATTGACCATTCAATCCATTAATTGATAATAAAAATTAATATGTGTTAATTATTGTTAATAGTTATGTGTTAATTATGTGTTTAATAGTTATGAGGGTGGTATCAACATAAATAATCCCGATAGTTGTATCGGTGAACGGTTTAGTCCCAAAGAGCCTCTCACAAAATCTCGAGAGGCTCGGCGTCAATAGCAAGTCGGTGACCGATGCAGAAAGCGGTCTTGCTTGACAATGCCAGTATAGTTCGTCGGTTTCTTTCCCATTAGAAGATGATTAGACAAATGATTCTGAGATGGAAATATATATATAACAACAAGCAGTGGCGTAGCGTGCCTTGGTGGGGCCCCGTATAAAAATTTATTTGGGGGCCCTTATGAAGGGCAAAAATATCTTACAAAAGAAAAAAATGTGTGCATAAAATTGATAGAAATATTTATTCATCGTAATTAGGATGTTGACTATATTTTGGAATTGTTTTTATTTTGTAGATTACAGTTACTTGAACACCATGACAAAATATATTTTTTATACTGAAAATATATATTTAAATATATTTGTCATTTCTGAAATTTTATTAATTACTGCTTACGCACGTTTGGGGCCCCCGTGGCCCCGTGGCTATAATTGATACGGCTGATACGGCGGTAGCTACGCCCCTGACAACAAGATAAGTAGATAGCGGGGGGCCGGGGGGTAGCGGGGGGTGGGGGGTAGCGCGGTGAGGGTGTTGTTATGCCTCCTCTACACTACTCGCGAAGTTGAACGATGTTAGACGAATACGATAGTGTAGAGAGGCACTTCGGCTTACTTCGTCCAACTTCACTTCGCCTCGGGCGACTTCCATTTGTTGTCGGTTTTTGCGCCCGAGTCAAAGGGCCCGAAGTTGCACGAAGTGCGTTCACGAAGTACCTCTCTACACTACTCGGCCAACTTCAGAGTACTCATTCAGACGTAGAGTGTGCCGGTGCGTGATTTATAATAAGTTTAGTGCGCGTGACACAATTATGAGCAATATACAGTGGTCACAGGAGCAAATTATGTTGCTCTTGGAAACTCTGCAAACAGAAACAATTATTTGGGACCCCAATGACATTCTTCACACATTCTTTTTCTTCTTTTTTTTTTTGTTTTCTTCGTGTGATAAATATGCACGTAGTTATAATATGCGAGCGTGCACATTGCAACGGCAGCTGCTACTTGAGCGTCCATTACAAGCGTGCGCAGGCTATCGGCACCACAGAGCGAATGAGCTTATCACGAAGTTGAACGAGTGTGTAGTGTCGCACTTCGGACTTTAGCCAAAGTTTCTAGAGTACTTCGCCGAGGAACTTCGCGAGTAGTGTAGAGGAGGCATTACAAAGTTGGCAGGCCTGAGCGCTTGGCCGGCGGCCGGGACCGCCAACATAACAAAACAACAACACACCCGTCATATTTATTGTTTTAACATTTAAACTTATATTTTATATACGATTAAATGTAATATATCTTCTTCTATACATAAATAAATCTGTAGAAAAAATATTTTTGTACGTTGAATATATAGGGTGACTTTGCAAGGTGTTGCCAAATTTTTTAAATAAGCTCTATAGAACAATACTAAAATACGTCTTTGTAGTAACTATTTGTAACCGTAGTATTTTTCAAAAAAAAATATTCAAAATTTCCTTAAAAGTAACTCAACAAAGAGACACCGCGTGCGCCGTCATTCATCAGAGACCAGAGCCAAAAACGACCTCATGCAGACCACATAACGACAAGCGCGCCAATAAGTTCTTATGCAGTGCACATACGGTGCAATTTCATCAACACGCCACCGGTCAATGACCCTTCAATAAACACTGGTCCTACAATCACATTTCCGATAATGCCGGCCCAAACATTAACACTAAACTGGACTTGGTGGTAACTACTTTTGATAACATGAGGATTACTTAGAGCCCAATAAATAAATAAATAAATATTCATGGACATTTCACACAACGTCCTCTGGTCCCAAGCTAAGCTTATATGCTTGTGTTATGGGTACCAGAATACGGATAGAATACATATACTACTATAATAATGTTATATAATATATAATAATATATTATATGTTATATAATAATATATAATAATGTTCATTTTTACTGTTGTAAATTCCAACGCGCGTAAACAATGCTTCGTCCGTCCACAGTATGTTATTGTTATTGTTCGCAAGTAACCACTCACAAAAACGTATTCGGGCGGGTCCATCACCGTCGTGTAAGTCCTGCACGCGTTGGTAATGATATGGGTGATAATTATTTGAGTTTAAAAGCTTCCAAACGTAGTATTGGGCCACGTTAAAACGTCGCGCTGCCTCGCGTGTGCTAGCACACGGATTTCGCTCAAAAAATTCAATTACTGTATCGTCAAGTGTTGGTGAAATTTGATTATGCCATTATCCACCGCCACCAATTGCGTATGAAGGAGTGGTGAATTGTCCGAAATCCAGTAAATTTTGATTCGCAGCTAAAATTATGGCCCTGGAAGGTACAGTCGAGGTGATTCCTCGACATTGTAAACGGGGTAAACTATCACTACGGTAAAATCTTTGCGCACCACGTAAGCTTTCTCCACTAAGTATGTAGCAACGCTCCATCTCATATCCGTAGCGTCCGTTTCTCCCCCTTCTCCTTCTAACCCTCCTTGCACGGGCGCCCGAACCTTATGTTGTTAAGCATAAGGCTTATTTTCGCGCACCATATTCACTACTACACTTGCAGTTTAAATTTTGCGAAACTATCGTGACGTGCGTGAGTATTTTTCTATGAATGAAGTAAATTATCCACGCGTACTATTTTTAAACAGCGGATAGGAATAATTAAAATGAAAAAAAAAATTTTTTGTTCTTTACGTAAATCGATTAAGTTACTGATTCAGAGTCGCTTCTAAAAATTTGCCAACACCTTGCAAAGTCACCCTAAAATAGTCATAAGGTTATAGGACTACCAACAGAACCCATTTCCAGCACCTTTGAAATTTATATCTGTTTGTCTGTTTAGATGTTTGTCTGTGCACGCATCACGCAAAATGTACAACACTTATAAATATGAATGTTATACGTAAAAATTGTACACAACTCCAGGTATTACTTAGTCTTTGTTTCATCGCAATCGGTCCACTCAATCAAGAGATATTTACATTACGAAATTTCTCAATTTGGTTACTTGCAACGAGTGACTTACAGTCAACTAAGTACATCTCTAGACGCACGGTACTGTACTGTAGGTACCAATTCCACTACGTGCACAACTAAACTTAAACAATCAAAATACATTAAAGTTGTGTTCATTTTATTTAGTAAGTTATAGGTCGCGTCATGTAAAAAGAACGCTGGCGGTCAAGCAGCGCATAGGCGATTTATCGGTTTTCTATGTAATACCTATTAAGAATAACAAATATGTAGGTACCAAGCCACGAATCGCCATCGAAAGCCTAGTTCATAAATAAAATAACAGGCACATAACTTTCGCGCGAGAGTGTACCCATGCGGAAAGACGCCCCTACCACTTTCTTCCAGCGTACTTTTTACGTGACGCGTACTCTATAACTTTTTGACATATCAGCTTTGTCTCATTGACAACTGTGAGTGTTAACCATGAAGGTACAGATAAAAGTGGAGTCCAGACTCTGAATACCTACTTGAAGCAAAAATGATGTATGGCTATCTCGCTCACTGTGGTCAAACCCTTTCTTTCTAAGTAGGGTAACCTTTATTGTATTTCTTCCAGGACAAAACTTCAAGTAGTTGTGTTCCATATAGTGTCAACAAAATGTTCACTTCTAAGACCTAGCCCGTATAGATTTTATGTGTCGAGATACTTTATGTACTGTGCGTAAAAAAATACTCAAAAAACAAACTGTTTGTTGTCGCGTGAAAGTTTGGATAATTCTAGTTTTTTAACAGTAACTGGAGGTTCGGTTGTTAAATTTATTATTCTTTTTACATTTATAAACACGTAAAATTTCCTAGTTCGTATGTACGATGTACCTATAGAATATTGGTGGGAAATAGATAATTACTAGAACAAAGGTGTAGTTCCTACGGCAATACGAAATTAATGAATGATTGTGAGATCTGCTTGAGATAAAATAATGATAATTTACCTTTATTTCAGACCTAAATACATGTTACAAAGATACAGAAAAATGATTCCAACGAATTGAGAACCTCCTTTTTTGAAGCCGGTTAAAAATAACAAGGTGTTAGTAATTTCTTAGTAAACAAAACAAGTTACACAATAAAATCTATTTGGCATACCTAAGTGGAAACATAACTTTTTGTGTAGGTAGCGTAAAAACGAAAAAGGGTTATTGTACTCATATTTTTAAACATTTACTGTTATTAAGGGACCAACCATGAAATCGCAAAAGATATATGTTTCATTAATTTTGCAGATTAATTAAACATTATGAATACATACTGGACAATAGTTTTTCCTAGATTTCTGGGTTAGCCAATGTATTTCTATTTATTAATGTCAGTTAAAGGGCAAATTCGGTCAATAATACTTCTGAAAAAAAAATACGTTACGTTGATTAAAATTAGTTTGTCGGAAAATCTGTAGTTAATAGTCATTTTAACTGACAATATGAATGTGGTTAAAAGTGGCTGACGGAAGAACGGAGAATCAGTCAAAATCAATTTTTACGTATATTTCTGTCTACAGCGTTTAAAGGAACCTATCATGAATGGCATGACGGGAGCTAAAAACCTAACCCACCCTTGTCGGGTTGCCCTTGGCTCCCTGTGCCTTGTGTTCCACTACTTGGCGCTAGGCAAGTCAGTTAAAATTACATTTAAACAGCTATATTGGGTAAAATTAGTTTTCAATAATTTCAGTCAAAAGTACTACTGTCGAGAGCTTACAGTCTATTGAGTGGTTATAAGTTTTGACTGTGACATATATCATAGGGGGCTATAATAGGAACGATAATAAAGTTACAAAAAAAGGGCAAAAAAGAAACAACAGCACTTTCCAAATTAAAATCATTTAATAACTTTTCTTTTATACATGACTAAATATTATTGTTTTGTGTAATTTCTGTCTCTTACCACGTAAATCACTAAGTATATTTTCTGTATGACTCTTTAAGTGTTAAAAAATGAATTTGCAATTTTCTTAATTAATACGCTTTCATGCAAATCATTGCAATAAATTGAGTCCGTGATGGGATGCTTAAACATTTCTTGCAACAGAGGAGTAAAATGTTGTGATACAACATTAATTAATTTGTTTTCTATATTGTTTTCTCTGAGTTGGCCCATCAGGAAGGATTACTTTCATAAATGCCAGAGCTAGGATTTGGTACACCCAGAGTAGCTACTTGCCCCATAGACTCTTCCTGTAATGAACTGTCTATCTGAAAATTATAATATATTTTACAAAATATAGCCTTTTGCCATATATTCGAACTACTACATTTCTGAAACATAATAATAATGTAAGGCTCTCATTAGGCAGTCGGATCGGGGGGGGGGGCTGGTTCAGAAAGCAGCAATTATCTCTGGAGCCTTGAGCGCCGGTAGTTTGGAAAATGTTCCTGATACTGGTGGGGTATTTTTTTTCATACTAGTTTTTATATTCCTTATAAATTCAAATATTTAACATTGTATAACATGTGAGACAATTAAAGGAGTTTGTAAATAGATACTTGAAATTTTACCTTGCAAGGTGATACTGCTTCTTGATTTGTAATTATAGTAGGAACTGCTGTTTGTTTTAAAAAATCCTTGCACTTTCATAAAATTTCATTTTCAATGGTACAATGGATAACCATAATTTCCTCTGGGTACTATTTTTAGGAAATCTAAAAAAATAATATTGTAGGTAAGTATATTAATGTTGTAAATAATGTGAAATAAAAATTAAATGACTAAGCAAACATGTATAATTTAGTTCAGGTCCCACAGAAAGTCCTAGATATGTCCTCAGTATGGTCACACTATTTCAAAATTACTTCTTGTAAACAAGAAAGATAAAATTGCACTAAGTCCATGAAATTCAATGTAAGACTATTAGATCTTTACATCGTTATCAGTATAGTTAGTTAGAAGTATGCTGAAAACATTGTTTAATCATTTTATGAAGTATTTAATTGAAAATACAAAGAAATATGTTTGCAGTTATTCAATGCCAGAAATCACGATCTAAACACTTACGCGTGAAATTGTATATCACCTCCTGGACACCACGTACTACCGCAACCACGCACTACACAAGTTTGCACCATTTCTTTAATTATAAAAATAATTAGAGTCGAAAATTTGAAACGAAGCTGTGAACCGTAAAGTAAACAACCGACATATTGGCACAATTTTGTCGACAACTTGACATATGGTGACCAATGTTGCCAAATTACGAAATCCTTAGGAAATGGGGAAAATAATTCACTGATTCGTCAACCATGAAAAGCATCCGTGATCTACTATTTTATTATTTTTAATTTCATTCATCGTATTTCAACTAGTTATTTATAGTTACGATTAAACACTATCAAATGACAGTGTTTAACTTGTGATTTGATATGTGTGGTGACTCTTTTTAAGAATTTACTAGGAGATTTTAATAAGGAGATAGCAGTACTAAGGCCACACTAAAAAGAGAGGTCAGACCACAGAGAGTGAGATAGAGATACGTAGGTATTTGCCTCAAACCGATGTTCCAAGTATGGCCTCCTTTTTTTATCTTTATCTTCATGGTGTTAACTATCCATATAGTTAATTACATAGCACTATATACGTCTGCGTCTGGTGTATAGGTAGATTTAGGATCTTAAACCAAATATTATTAAAAAAAAACAATTATCACAACTACTCACTAATTTAATAACAAAAATAAGAAAACCAACTATAATCTGATTTGTTTAACTTATACATTAGTTACCCTTTATAATGAAATAAGACACCAATCACATATACACGTTAAACAAGAAGTACTTACAATCTTCAAATCACTAAATAGCACTATCACTAAATAATAAAAAATAATAAGCACACACAGTCACGTCGACAACAACCGTACTACGCGAGAACCGAAGAGCGAATGACCGTTGCACGGCCGCGCATCGCCATATATTGGCAGTGCGTGGGGATGATAAATTCGTTAATTGAATTCCCTCAATGTAGGATAATACGCCTCCTGGTATTACTACTCCTGTAGTAGTACCTACATAGTTATAATTCTACATGTAAATAAAAATTCTTATTTTGATTTATATGTAGAGTATTTTGCAAAAACGGGAAAAATTGTCTAAACTCCACGCGTACGAAGTCGCGGCCAACACCTAGTAAGTATATTAGTAAGTAGGTCGAACTTAAATAAAGGTTATGATTATATATTGTGCATCATGTTTAATGGGAATTGCAACTAGTACCTACCTAACATAAACATAATGTATAATGTATGTATGTAAGTAGGTACCAGTTAGTATGAGGTACACATTCATATTAATATTCATGGACATTTCACACAACGTCCTCTGGTCCCAAGCTAAGCTTATATGCTTGTGTTATGGGTACCAGAATACGGATAGAATACATATACTACTTTTTTTTGTAAATACATACTTATAATACATAGAAACACCCAGACGCAGGACAAACATTTGTAAGACAATTAGAAAAAGAACACAAATGATTGTCCCGAGTGGGAATCGAACCGGCGACCTCTTGATCGGCAGTCCGTTACCAGAACCACTACACCACGAGGCCCGTCAAAACATTAATATGAACTTGTTAATAATTACAATAAGTTGTGACGTGTGCGTCTGTGTGTCGCTCCACTGACTCGTCTAATGAACTGTCAACATTTATTATAATTTTATTACAAGTTTTATACATAATTTAATAATTATTTATTAATCCACAAATTAGAAATATAATTTCATACAACAATGAGTTCATTAGTTTAACTTTGTTAAATCTGACATGAAACATTATGTATTATGTTGGTATAATGCATTATATAAGTACTACTCAATTGTATGTCTGTCTGTATGCGCATGTACAGAACCAACTCGTCACATGTCCATGTACCGTGTGATGATGGCGGCTGTGACGACACCATGTAACAATCATTATACAACGTGTTGCAGAAAGGTGTAGTCATAATTTAAAGTTGCATTATATAGGCCTTAAATATTATAAATATTACAGTTACACATAGAAAAATACAGTCGGTAAGTTTTTTTTTGTTTATTGCCTACTATTAAATAACTACCAGAAACGCATCAATTATGAGATGTTATCGGTTTATTGAATGCGATTGAACCTTACGATAAAAGATGACCTCATAGTAGTGTTGTATTTAAAGAAGATCCATTAATTTAATAAATTAATTAAACTTTTATGAACACATAAAAGTCATAATATAACTAGTATTTGTAATTTCATCCATGCCTAGTGCCTAGTCACCGGCCATGTGTAACTGTTGGAGGAAGTGGTTAACAATAGGTTAAATTAAAGGACGTTGTATTCTTGAATAGCTTTATTTAGATTCTTTATTTCTAGTACAGTACAATTTAATGGCTTCCAGTTGGCAATCGTCGTGGAAAGGGAAGAATGCGTTACACGTCATTTTGACAATTCACACTAATCATTTTATTGACACTGACATCTAATCTACCAATCAATAAAGAGTATATAGTTAACTAAGAAAGCCAGTAGAGGGCGCATGGTAAATGGAAATACAGATTATTAATATTTACCACAGATTACAACACGCCTCCTTAAATTTATAATCTGGATTTTACACCACTTACATTACAAAAAAATATTAATACAAAAACATTTCCTATTTATTTTAAATTAGTTTTAACTGTAATCTATTTTTCAAGAATTTGGATTTATCTAAACTTTTTGTCAAAATGTCTGCTAAGTTAAACTGAGAATCAATTTTTACAATATCAATTAAACCTTTTTCATAATTTTCATTTATATAATGATACTGCACTTCAATGTGCTTTGAATTCTTTGTAAAATTACCATATTTAGCAATTGAAATAGCACCAGAATTATCTTCATACAATTTTATTGGTTTATCAAATTTTAAACTGAACGATTCACTCAACAAATTTCTAATAAAAAGTATTTCAGTTACAGCTTCTGACAAGGCAACATATTCTGCAAAAGTTGAACATTTAGTTACAGTACTTTGTTTATGGGTTTTCCAAAAAATTAAGTTTCCAAACAATCTAATTACAAAACCTGTTGTAGATTTCCTGTCTATATTGTCTCCTGCATAATCAGAATCTACCATACAATCTAATGTGTCAGTGTCCGCATCGTTACAATATGTTAACTCTAAATCCTTAGTTTTATACAAATATTTTAATATTCTTAATGCATATTTATAATGTGTTTGACTATAACAACTTTGATATCGACTTAAATAATTAACACTGTATGCAATATCTGGCCGAGTGCCTGTACTTATATACAACAATTCTCCTATTATATTTCTATACTTAATACTACTATCTACTTCTGAAGCTTGTTCTAGTTTTAAGTTTGTTTCCATTGGAGTATCGTACAACCTTGTATTTTTCAGATTATATTTCACAGCCAAAGATTCAATATATTTTGTTTGACTTAAGGTCATTCTATTTCTTTTATCACTGTAGTTAATATCTATGCCTATATATGTTTTAATTTTTCCTAAATCTTTCATAAAAAATCTCTTCATTAAACTAACTTTTATCTTGTTTATTTTCTCTTTATCTTTACAACAGATTAGAAGGTCATCGACAAATATCAATATATATATTGCATCTTTGCTTGTATTATTAACATATAAACAGTGATCAAAATTACTTCTAACAAAATCTAATTTTTTAATAAAATCATTAAAACAATCATACCACACTCTGGGGCTTTCCCTTAGACCATAAAGTGCTTTCTGTAATTTGTAAACCTTATTATCCCCTGTTTCATAACCTTCTGGTTGATTTATATAGACTTCTGATTTTACATGTCCATTTAAAAATGCTGTTTCAACATCCATTTGCTCTACAATTAAATTATTTTTACAACTATATGATAACAAAATTTTTAAAGTTTGCATTTTGCCTACTGGTGAATAAACATTATCAAAATAATCTTTCTGCTGAAATCCTCGTACAACTAACCTAGCTTTATACATATTAATGCTTTTCTTTTTAAATATCCATTTAACATCAATTACCTTTTTATCTTTTGGCCGTTGAACAATTTGCCATGTATTATTTTTATTTAAACTATTTATTTCAGAATCCATCGCTATTTTCCATTGTTTGCAATCTTGGGAGTTTATCGCCTCCTCAAATGTATTTGGTACATTTGCATCAACATAATTAACATAAATAAAATGTGATACTGGATTACCATACCTAGATACAGGAATTATCTTTCTCTTTGACTTTTCCTCTGTTACCATCTCATCCCTATCATTAGTTAAATTATCATCAAAAATATTAACAGGATCATCAGAACTTAACTCTTTTGCATCAACAAAATCATCATCACTACCAGTTATAGGTAATTCAGTAGTAATATCTAAAGACCTTTTATTTTCTGTATCCCTATCCTTGTTATCATCTAGCTTTTCTAAACAAATTAACTGAGTATTTTCTTCAACTACTTGTACATGTCTAGCGTTTATTATCCTATTATTTAATAAAATTCTATAACCATTTTCATTGTAACCTACTAATACTCCTAGTTTAGCTTTATCGTCCCATTTACTTTTTCTTAAAACTTCAGGAACCCTGACATAAACTCTACTTCCATAAATCTTTAAATGTTCTACATTTGGTTTGACACCAAAAAATATTTCATAAGGAGTTTTGTTCTCCGCTGTATTAGCAATAGTTCTATTCTTTAAATATGCTGCTGTTTTTATAAATTCAGGCCAATATCTTTTATGAATTTTAGCTTCCCTCATTAAACATCTACCTATGTCCATAGCAGATCGATTATACCTTTCCGCTACTCCATTTAATTCATGGACGTAAGGTGGACAAGGTAATAACTCTATTCCCTTTTGTCTAATGAAATTATAAATGTCTCGATTTAAATATTCCCTACCATTATCACATTGCAATTTCTTTATCCGTTTGTTAAATTTATTTTCTACTAAATTAACAAATTCTATAAAACAACTAGCAGTTTCCGCTTTACTTTTGATACAAAAAATTCTAGTACATTTACTGTAATCATCTATAAAAGTCAGAAAATATTTTTCTCCACCATAGCCTGTTGTACTATGTGGACCATTTAAATCTGTATGAATCAGTTCTAAAATCTCTGTTGTTTTAGTTCTACTATTTTCAAAAGGTACATTAGTCATTTTACTTTGAATACAGTTTGAACACTTCATTTCTCTGTTTTCAATCTTTTCTGGCAAGCCTACTAGTAATTTGTTATTAACTAACTTGTTTAAATATTGAAAATTTACATGTCCAAGTGCCCTATGCCATTTTTCTTTAGCAGTTAATTTTGTTGAATTTATGTAAATCTTATTGCAATTTATTTCTGAAACAAAACTTTTTATACAGTACAAATCATTTATTTTGTTAGCAACAACTACTAATTCTCTCAACTGGTTATAAATTTTTGCATTTTCATCTCTTGCTACTATAGTGCAAGTTTTAGTTATCTTTGAAAAACTTAACAAGTTATGCTTGATACCTTTTACATAATAAACATTTTTTAGATCTATAAATTTCTCTTTATAATAATTTTTAAAGTATATTTTAACAGTGCCAACTTTGGTTGCTTTTAGTATATTACCATCTGGCAGTTTCACATCAATTGGTATTTTTAAATCCACATAATTTTGAAAAAATCTATCTGTCTTTATAATATGATCTGTACACCCACTATCTAATAACCAATTTATTTCATTTCTTTCATAAGAATCCCTTCTTACCTGGTTTATTTCCGGGTTCACCTGGGCTGTCCAGGACTCTGCTACAAAGCCGTCCTGATGAGATCTTGTTGATTCACCTCTTGGATGACCTCGACCTCTGCTCCGTTGATAACCACCTGTGTTGTACCCATTCTGTATTCCTTGACGATGTTGGTTGTTTGGATTTCTTCCTTGATAATTGTGTTGCTTTTGATTATTTTTCTTATTATGCCAACATTCTTTCTTCAGATGGCCTGTCTTTCCACAGATAAAGCATTGTACTTTAGCTTTAGTTATGAATGTACTCATATTATTCTTCTTGTTCGAATCACTAGTAGTCAAGTTTTTTTCTTTGATTTTAGACTTCACATAGTCAACTGTTCTTTGTTCTTCTGGAATTATGTCAATAAAATCTCCAATGTAGCTGTAACTTGGAGGCAAAGCTCTGAGTATATACCTCATTTTTTCTGATTCATTAAGTGTTCCACCAGCAGTTTTAAAATCGTTGACAGCCTTTTCAAATTCCACAAAAAAATCTTCTATTTTGTCAAAGTTGCTTAGCTTGATTTCCTCAAGTTTTCCTCTGTAAATTATTTGCATAGCAGTAGACTGGGTGATGTACATTTGGTCAAATTTGTTAATCATGTCGTAGGCTGTAGTACATTGACCAATATATTCTAGCTGTTTATCCGAAATTGTGCTTATGATGATTGTTCTTGCTTTTAAATCCAATTTCTTCAGTTCGACATCTTGAATAGTACTTTTAGCCGGCATCTTGGTTATGGCGGCCATGTGACATTCTTTGTACTCCAATAAAGTCATTAATCGCAATTTCCAGCTTGAATAATTAATTCCGTCGAATATTGGAATCAAAATATTCTCTATTTTACCTTGGTTGTTCATCTTGGCAAACGTTTCGTCTTGATTATTATGGATGTAAAATGTCTTCTAATGGCGCGGTACTCGCGTATTTCAATTTCTTCTTTACAACCCTTAATAACCTTTGTAACCACGCTCTGCTACCATGTTGGAGGAAGTGGTTAACAATAGGTTAAATTAAAGGACGTTGTATTCTTGAATAGCTTTATTTAGATTCTTTATTTCTAGTACAGTACATTTTAATGGCTTCCAGTTGGCAATCGTCGTGGAAAGGGAAGAATGCGTTACACGTCATTTTGACAATTCACACTAATCATTTTATTGACACTGACATCTAATCTACCAATCAATAAAGAGTATATAGTTAACTAAGAAAGCCAGTAGAGGGCGCATGGTAAATGGAAATACAGATTATTAATATTTACCACAGATTACAACAGTAACGATGGTCAAATATGACTACACCTTTCTGAAACACGTTGTACAATAATGTGTACACAATATATGTACCGGAACGTGCTCCACGCTGGTACTCAGGAACAGGCTGCCCAGCACTCTGGCTCTCTCTCTCTCTCTCTTATAAGTACATAGTACTTCATCTCTCCACGTTGCCACTTGAGCGAACTACGTCAACCAGTTTAGTTATTTTCAGTGTACTTGTTGTAAACCTGTAGGTACTACTTACTTATTATTTTCGAAATGTTGCCAACGGCCTCTTTTTATCATCGCACCTTTCGTCATCGAAAGAGAGTTCATTCTCACACTCTAGAGCCAATGCCGTCACGTACCGTCCGATTCCTTCGGAATTTTATCCCTCGTGCAATAAAGTTGTGGAATTTCCTGTTGGACTACAGTATCAAAAAAGGTGTGAAGTGATATCTAGTGTGTCGGCGACGCGCGAGTGATACTCCTGCAGTGTTACAGACGTCTGTAGGCTGCGGTAACCGCTTACCAACAGGCGGCCGCACGCTTTAGTAGATTAAAAAAATATTCTAATGAACATGGCAACATGACTACTCTCACGGAAGAAGAAGCATTAACTTAATTAATCTATAAATATATCACATAATAATATGTAGCTTTGTCATCTTTATAGAATCCTCTAAAACGATGTAATACTTAACTAGTTCACCTTATTGTTAATAATATTTTTACATGTAAATAGCGTTCAAATAAGTTTAAATATAACAATGTGATGGTTGCGGTGTGATTGTGTCCACTCACTCACTATCTGTTCACTAAACAGTGATATGTTACTTTATCATATTTGTATAACTCACATAATTATCTATATGTAATCAAATACAAATATGTACCAGTATCAAGTATTGTGTCGCCCTGATCGTTGTTCGTATATAGTGAATGAATGAACTTTATTTCACTTAAAATAGAGTTAAAAATAAAGTTAAATAATTATATAATTAAATAAAGTTAAAAATAGAGTTATAGTGTTATCTACTTTGCACATTGGCACTCATTATTCTGTCAGTTTATGTATACTCATCTTCTTATTTTTATTTTTTGTTTTGTTTTATGATTTTTTTGTTTATTTTTATTGGTGCCTATAAGTTTAGTTGTAATATTATGTACCTTGTTGTGCCCTCATGGGGGAGAAATGAAAACTTTCTTTCTTTCTTCTTTCTTTCTTTACTTACTCTTAGTACGAATAGTAGGTAAGTGCTATTTAAATAAAATGAAAAAAGCATTTATTCATATAAATAAATATAGATTTAACATAAAATATACTTCTGCCAAACTTTATAACAGTTGGTTATATAATATATGTTCGTTCCCTTACTCCTCCGAAACGGCTTGACCTATTCTTATGAAACTTTTTATGCATATTCAGTAAATCTGAGAATCACCTACTATCTAGTTTTCGTACCCCTGACATTTGTATGGCAAAACAACGTTTGCCGGGTCAGCTAGTTATAATAACAATTTGGATTTATGTTCTGAAACAGATGAAGAGGAAGCTTTTACTAGCACTAAGTAATACGTCACAGAACTTGGTAGCTAAAACAATATATTAGACAGAAATGATTGTTCAATATTTTATTCGCTTGTGATGATATTCGTAAGTCTATGTTTCGTTCATATTTACAGCGACACCACAGTACCTATTGACTTGAAAACAACATTCGAGCTTTGAATGAGGACAACAATAAAATAAATATAATGTTATATATAATTTATTTAAGTTAATTGTAGCGCCAATGAACCAGTTCGTGTCACAGAGTGTACATTAGCAGTAGGACAACGGATGCGTCTACACTATCTATGAAGCGTTTATTTAGTGTTACTAACTTAAAGCTATATAAATGCACAGTACAGATATGTTAGGTACATTATTTCAGTGGAATATTTAAGAATATACATTGAATATTTGCGTAAAGTATAGAAGGCTTGTGTTTAAACAATACAAGTAGCTCTATCCCGTACATCGATTATTTAAATAGAAACAAAATCATTTGTAAATAAATCAACAGATATATAAATTACCGTCTGATTGTAAAGGTGCCATTAGGAAACATGTAACGTATATTTTTTTTACCTTTTTCTAAATCATAAATATTAACACAGAAACTAAGTATGTAATACGTAACTCATGATCTGGTAGTGACTGACAGACTAGAATAGTTCGAGTACATCGAGCGAAGAACAACATGTCGTGGCATATTCATCGTGGAGTATACTTTATTATGAGTCCCTGTAGTAGTAGGTGTAGTGAGTAGATATACTCACAACAATCATATTGATGAGATACTATAAATAATAATATTATGGTGTTTGTGTTTTGGTCACACGGCGTCCCAGCCGCACGGCGTGTGGCCAATCTATACCTACTGCGTTTGTCTACACTATGACACTAATGTCTAATACTTCTCCGCATTAAAGAAACCCCCCCCCCCCCTTCATTGTATAACAGAGCAAAAATTAACAGTAGATCAATATTATGATTTCTCTAGTTCGTCAGAAAACATTATAGCGTATGTAGTACCTACCTACTTATTAAACTTAAATAATTTAAAAATTGATCTACTCATAACATAAGTATGTATAGTTAAGTACATAAATAATTTACTTCAAATATTCTTAATTATTAAAACATAATGTTAAAAATTCAATCTGTTGATTTTAACTTCGCTTGATGTTTTTAGCCGATTTCAAAATGTAGAGGATGTCGATTGATAACAAACGATCTTTTTTATAATACGAACAACCTTTAGTGAAGTCAGAATGGGATGACAAACGAATTGAAGGAATTCTATAAATCCTCTGTGCACATTTTAAGCAATTGTCTGTGGGTTTCTCGTCACGTGCTTTATTTTGAAGTCTGCTAATATTTATTTTAAATAAGTATGTTAAGATATTATAATTACGTAGGTACCTATGTTACAAAGATATTTACATTATGTAGGTACTATGTTACTCTACTCTGTTAATCTTACATTATATAAGTCTATAGCTTCATGTTTGTGTTAACGAATCCAAGATGGCGCTGTAACTTGGCGAGGATGTTCCGGTCCGGGTGGATGAGCCAGCTCTACACTTGTTCATCCGCTTCTGACTCGTCAGAGATCCTCCTGGATAGATGGATCACATTAATAGGTGCAACGACAATGGTACCAATTCTACGTCCACAACATAAACTTAACTTAACTAAAAAATGAAAACTGATAGTTTCAATTACACAATTCGGCAATGTTAAAACAACATTTTTTCATTTGAATCTGTATATTATAGACTAACGATTTTAATTAATATAAATGTGCACAATAGAATTGCCAATTAATCAAAATACGCCATAGTTGTTTTCATTTTTTAGTTAAGTTAAGTTTAGTTGTGTATGTAGAATTGGTACCAATATCGTCAAGATCACAGGGAGCCTACACTCATGTCACCACAACATTTCACTATCAGATTGTTGGTCTGTTCAATAATACTTAAAGCCAATAACAATCATGTTCTGTGATAGACCGTGAACCAAACCCTGCGCGGTGCTATACACAGTCACCTACCAGACACAATGGTCGAGTGCTGGAGGCTACTGGAGCTAACTAATTAGGAATAATACACACATTTTCATGATCAATAAATATGTACCCCCTTTTTTATTATAAAACGTTGTGGTGTTCTATGCGTGAAGTCTGTGCCCAGCAGTGGACACAGAGAGTCTGATGTATTAGCTATAGAGTACTGACTGGTGTAGTGTCTCCTCACATCGGTACAGTCCTCGCAGCCCGGTGTACTGACATACGAGGGGCCCGGGCCCATCGTCAGTCCCCGCGGGTGGAGTCCCGGCTCTACGGACAGGTGAAGGGTAGGCCACCTCGGAGCGCTTGCCGTAACGACTGCCCATGAAGAACCTGCGCACCACATATACATAACATTAAGAGTATTACTTACAATTGTTATCCTGCAAAATATTTCATCGAATACCTACAGTCATAAATACGTCATTCTTGTTAAGAATTTACATTTTATCTTAATTTTATTAAGTAAAGACATGACAAGACCGAGATCTCAGTAATTAACTAGTGTCAAATCTTTCAACATGGCAATATCAACATTGAAACCAGATTATTATCATTAATTATTATTATGATACATTTTAGTATTTTTTGTATTGTCACAAGATTATCCATACAATTATTGAAGAATTTTATTTCACTTTATAAGTAGATACGACATCCTTACTTATATATAAAAGTGAAAGTGAGTTTGTTTGTTTGTGACGTTTTCACGCAAAATCTATCGAATGGAATTGCACGAAAAATTTTATAAAGATAATTTATAGTCCTGGAAGTAACATAGGCTAGATATAATTTCGCTAAAAACTCTGTTCGAGATAATAAACGCAAATGCTTGTGAAATATGGTATAAAATAATAGTTCAGCCATATTGTTTACTTTACAGTTGTCATAGCAACACATAGAATCCGTCGATTTATAGGTGTTTTTTAGGGTTCCGTACCCAAAGGGTAAAAACGGAAACCCTATTACTGAGACTTCGCTGTCCGTCCGTCCGTCCGTCTGTCACCAGGCTGTATCTCAAGAACGGTGATAGCTAGACAGTTGAAATTTTCACAGATGATGTATTTCTATTGCCGCTATAACAACAAATACTAAAAATAAAATAAAATAAATATTTAAGGGGGGCTCCCATACAAAAAACTGATTTTTTTACCGTTTCTTGCTCGATACTAATAACGTTGCCTTATGTTGCATAGATAATGGTACGGAACCCTTCGTGCGCGAGTCCCACTCGCACTTGACCAATTTTTTTTTATTTCGCCAAGAAGGTTTTAATCTCAGAGTGACACATGCGATTTACGCGGTAGTTCGGAATAGAAACTCCTTGTGTGGTACCTACTTAGTTCCAACATTTTTTTTAATTGAGATGATTAAAGGAAGTTGAAATAGATACGTATTAATATTCTGTACTACGTCGATTTTCTTTATTTTGGCAGAAAGAAGAGTTGTAACTCTTCAGGACAATACTGTAATATTGAATTAATATTTTCTTACAATTTTAATAGCAATTGAACTTAGTATTTGTTTTGGTTTGTTTCAATTGTAGTTGTCATTTTGATATCGTATTTAACTCTAATTTTAGAAGATATGCATAGAATTTTGATCAATTGTTGATTGAGGTAAATTTTGCTATGGTGAATCTATAGCAAAAAAAAATTGATTTTAGTATCTACTAATTTCAGTTCAGATTTTAGTTTTTACTTTAGGTTTGATTTCAAATTCGATTTAGCCACTAATACGTGCGAAGCCGCGGGCAGAAGCTAGTACATTAATATATCATTACTCATTTATTAGTAACAGTTATTAGTAAAGTAATATATTATGAACTTAGTGTACATAAGTGTTATACTTAATTAAAATTAAGTTAAAAATCACATGATACATAAATGATTCGTTGTTACGACATCAAAATGGCGCTCACAGAGCGCCGGAACCACAATAAATCAATAAATAATTAAATAAACTTTATAACATCTTGGTCATGAAACATCTGATGGCATTCGATATTCAAATAAGGTTTTATTGTTTTACTTTCGTTCTATTTTTAAAATTACGTCATTTGTAGTCTACGGTGAGGTTACAATTTTCAATAACACGCTTTTATTAGATCGGTAAGTGTACATCAATGTATGTAACGGAATCTTTAAAAGCGACCCACTTGCAGTAGTCGGCTAGAACAGATATGTTGCACACATGTTGTCGACTGATGACAATGCAATAATTATAAAAAATACTCAGTAGGTATTTTCGACTAAGTTTTTGTACTAAGCAAATTATTATTCTGTAGGATTCAGTAAGTGACTAACTATTTTCAAAGTCAAAGTCAAAAATTTTTATTTCAAGTTGGCATGATTTACAAGCTCTTTTGAAACGTCAGAAACTAGGTGTCTGTTTCAAACGCGAATCCTATGGAGAAGAACAGAAAGAAACTCCATGGATTTTTGTTTTCATTTAAGATCTTTTTTTTTTCATTAATATTATACATAGTTGTATCAGGGGTGTGAGAATGATGCCGATCAGTACAATCACGACTAACTTAAACTAACTTAATAATAAAAATAAAAAATTGGAGCAAATCGACCAGTCTCAGCAGAAGGCACCCGTTCACGAGTATAACGCACACTATTACTACCTTTGTGAGGTTTGAGTTACATTTCAGTTGTAATGAGTATTTTGTTTAATTAGGTACGTGTTGGTAACGATCTATATAAAAGGTTTAATTACCAGTAAAATAAGAAAGTATGAAGAAAACAATAGTGTTTATGTTTGTTTCTATGGGTGTTTCTATGTATTATAAGTAGGTATTTACAAAAGAAAAGTAGTTTATGTATTAGTTTATGTATTATATCCGTATTCTGGTACCCATAACACAAGCATATAAGCTTAGCTTGGGACCAGAGGACGTTGTGTGAAATGTCCATGAATATTTATTATTTATTTATATGTTGAATGTACCTGTCACTGCGCTGTGCGACTGGTTGTTGTTCAGGACTGCGCCCGTAGCGTGTGCCCATCACAAATGGCATCGGCGACACTGGACATGTAATATATAATACTAAACATAGAATTAATTATATAACAAACATATTACACAAATACAACATATCGTACAACAGAAATGGGACCTGAAAGTGAACCTTGAGGCACTCCATTAGTATGTGTCACTAGTTAGGGTTCCGTACCCAAAGGGTAGAAACGGGACCCTATTACTGAGACTTCGCTGTCCGTCCGTCCGTCCGTCCGTCCGTCCGTCCGTCCGTCTGTCACCAGGCTGTATCTCAAGAACGGTGATAGCTAGAGAGTTGAAATTTTCACAGATGATGTATTTCTATAGCCGCTATAACAACAAATACTAAAAATAAAATAAAATAAATATTTAAGGGGGGCTCCCATACAACAAACATGATTTTTAGGGTTCAGTACCCAGTATCTCAAGAACGGTGATAGCTAGACAGTTGAAATTTTCACAGATGATGTATTTATATTGCCGCTATAACAACAAATACTAAAAATAAAATAAAATAAATATTTAAGGGGGGCTCCCATACAACAAACATGATTTTTTTACCGTTTCTTGCTCGATACTAATAACGTTGCCTTATGTTGCATAGATGAATGGTACGGAACCCTTCGTGCGCGAGTCCGACTCGCACTTGACCAATTTTTTTTATGCTATTTTGTTTCTTGACACTGTCGTGAATTATAAGTAGGTCATATGAAAAAATGCTTGTCCTATCAATAGATACTTATATTGTAAAAAAAAATGGTCAAGTGCGAGTCGGGCTCGCGCACGAAGGGTTCCGTACCATTATCTATGCAACGTTATTAATAAATGAGCAAACAACACACACAATACTTAATTAATCACGTTTGTTGTATGAGTGCAAGAAACGGTAAAAAAATCATGTTTGTTGTATGGGAGCCCCCATTGAATATTTATTTTATTTTATTTTTAGTATTTGTTGTTATAGCGGCAATAGAAATACATCATCTGTGAAAATTTCAACTCTCTAGCTATCACCGTTCTTGAGATACAGCCTGGTGACAGACGGACGGACGGACGGACAGCGAAGTCTCAGTAATAGGGTCCCGTTTTTACCCTTTGGGTACGGAACCCTAATAATTGACGTAAATCGTCTCTTCATAATGAAGTAGCTTGGCAAATGCGTTGTGCTGTTCTTTTAATCGGGCTGTCATTGTTAACGAGGTTTACGTTAAAGCAAAGTAGTGGGTACATACTGTCAGCTCTCCTGTCGTAGTGCGCGGCGGCGTGCATCACGAGCAGCGCCAGCAGCAGCGCGCCGGCCGCGGGCAGGGCGGAGAGCGCGCACATCGCACACGCGACCTGCTGCTGCCGACATAACAACTTACTTACTGCCATTCATATAGAATAGGTAGATACGTACTGCACACATGCACTGCTTTGAATCTATACGAAAAGTAGGTAATTTTTACGTGAATTTTTATCTAAGAGATCCCGCCTATCTTATCCTAAATAATATGTTAAAGACATACCATGTAGGTATGTCTTACACATGACATTGCTGTAACCGACGATTGGTAAATTGTTTATTGAACTTATTAACGTTTATATGTACTAAAAGATAACGATAATAACATACAATAAATTATGATATTACCACATATTACTTAATTTGAGATTGAAACTAAAAATAGGAGATATTTTTGCGAGGCTTTTCTTACATGAGAAATTATTTCTTTAAACATTTAATTTAAATTTATTTTTTAATTTGACGGGCCTCGTGGTGGAGTGGTTTATATAACGGACTGCTGATCATGAGGTCTCGGGTTCGATTCCCGGTCAGGACAATCATTTGTGTGATGTTTTTAATTATCATACAAATGTTTGTACTGCGTCTGGGTGTTTACTATGTATTATAAGTATGTATTTACAAAAGAAAAGTAGTTTATGTATTATATCCGTATTATGGTACCCATAACACAAGCATAATAAGCTTAGCTTGGGACCAGAGGACGTTGTGTAAAATGTCTATGAATATTTATTTATTTATTTAATTATATTTTATTGTGCGTTATTATTGTATAGACAGGTGTGTCTTGTCCACGGGCATGTTGTTACAAATATTTATAATATGAAACATTAAATACACACAAAGTTAGAACAAACACGCCCTCGTACCGTCGCTCGTGCCTACCTACTCTCTACTGAATTAATTTGTTATCACAAGTATTTGTAATTAGCTCAGGGCTTACAATAATACGAGCTAACAGTATTATAAGCGATACTTGAGGGATGTGTACGTACGGTGTGAACTAATAGATAATTAAACATACAGCTATATTATCTGTAGTGAGCAGGTCACGTAGTACTGGTATATAGCCGCTAGGTGTCGCGCCAACAGACAACAACCTCCGGCTGTTAGTTATTTTTTCGTCGGAAGCTCGTTGCCGCCGGCAATTTGATATCCGCCTCCACGTCCGGCGACCGCGTGGCGCCCGTCCGGCCCCCGCACGACTCCCGTCCGGTCTCTTATTTATTCAGTCGAGAGTTTTATTTACCGATGACTTCGTATGTTTGGAGATTACTGCGCGTGTGGACAAACATACTCAAATGCTTATATTATACATATATGTATAATTAAATCTTACAAATACACGGACACAGATAAACAAACATAATATATCATATTACTTTTCCAGAGAATGTATATTATATATTATGTATGTATATGTAGCTAAATACAAGTAAACTGATATAATATAATGAAAGTACCTCGTGGTGTAACACTCGTATATTGATGTTGCCTACACTATGAATGAAGTCCTAGCTTCGATTCTTACACATTACAGTATTATATGTGTGATGTTTGTAAGTTCTGTAGCCTGATTCGGAAGCTTTTATCCGCATTACTACCTGTATTATTTGTATAGCTCAATTTAGGACTAGAGGAATCACTTTGAATATTCATTAATTTGTGTGAGGCAAGGAAAATTTACATGTAGCTTTTGAACACACCATTATTTGCATCGTTCGTATCTATCTATTAATCATACATAGATAATGTATACATATATACATATATATAATAGAATTTTATATGTGATCTCTGTCCACTTGCAACAATCAGATTAATCTAAAAAAATGTTGCATTCGACTTAAAGAGTAATAATGCAATCATTTTAAAAAGTGCTGTATTCATATTTTCTTATTATAAAACAAAGTCGTTATTTTTGTATGTATGTCCCTATGTGAACTTATATCTTCAAAACTACGCAACGGATTTCGATGCAGTTTTTTTATAACACAATCCCCCTTATTACAAAACGCGGCTCAACGTTAAACCCAGGTTTAACAAAATTTATTTACGAGGAATTGGATAGTTAGACCCGCTCTGACACTAGTTTGGCGTCGGTTTAAGACTAAGGTCGTTGTTAGATCTAGGATTTGAGAAAAATCTGCTTGAAATGCGCAGTTGAAGTGTTTAAAAACCAGGCTTAAACTGTGGCTTAAACTTAGTCCACGTTTTGTAATAAGGCGGATAGAGTTTAGGTTTAAGAGGATGGCTATTTTGTATAATTTGGTTTAGTTTCTAAATTTCACGCGTACGAAGTTGCGGGTGACCGCTAGTTTAAAATAATTTTGTATTCCCTCAGGTTGACTGGTAGATAACGCCCCAGGCATTAAGTTCGACTTTGTACAGATATATTTTATTTTATTTATTTTATTTAAAACTTTTTACACTAACAAAATGTACAATGGTGGACTTAATGCCAATGGCATTCTCTACCAGCCAACAATCAGTGGTGCAGAGATAATATATGGGGCAGGTGCAACTTTATCACTGAAAGGTTAAATTAGAAAATAAGTTTTTTAATTTCTACACTAATTATAATGAATAAGTATAATATCTACATACATACACAGATAATATAAACATACTTAGTAATTAATACATATACTACATACACAATATACCTACTACACATACTTATACATATATAAAAAATTGAAGAATTACTTACTGAGTGTAATGTTGACGAACTTTAATTTTAAATGGCATTCCAGAGAAGAATTGCTTGAATGTTGAAGAAAGAATGTACTAAGCTAGAGGTGTGAGGTGGACATGTTAGAAAAAGAGTGTGAGAAGAACGTAAATCTCGATGATGGGTGGAATAAAGATATTGAAAAAGTGATTTTAAATACGAGGGAGAGTTTCCTAACTCTACTTAAACTGTCCTCAGTTTAATATAGAAAAAAGTGTGGTCAGAGCTCGAAGGTTACGCCGTTGCCTAACTGGAAGCCATCTCAAGCGGGAACAGAATATATATAGTGTATAACAAGTTTGAAATGAATAAATAAATGTAATATATCACATCACACATATAATCATACGCTTAAACTAGTGACAGCGTCAACGTGAGAGCAGCAGAGATGTGTTATTGTGATTAATAATTTATTAGATAGTAGCATCGCCTCTGACAGAGTACATAACATGACGTATGTATCAACAAAAACAAAACATCCCCGTACAACACCAGGTGGTAGGAAGTTATACTACAACCTACTGCCCTGCCTATACCACGAGAGTTACTGCGACGCAATACAATACACATAAATATAAAAACTGATGAGAATCAAGTACGCGCTGTTAACCATCAACTACCACTTAACTTATTTATATTGAAACAAACATTTTAATGACATTCACTCGATCCTATCAATTACAAACAATAACAATGCGCTCGATCACTCTATTTATGTTAAATGTATGTGTGGCGTCACGCGAATGGATAAAATAAGGAATGAATATATTAGAGGAAGTCTGAAAGAGATGCCAGTGACTGAAAAATTGAAGAATGAGCGGATGTCCTGGTGTGGGCATGTTATGAGACGAGAGGAAAGAAATGTCGTTAGGAGAGTTCTGAGTATAAATGTGGAAGGAGAAAAGTCTAGAGGAAGACCTAAGAAAAGATGGATGGACTGTGTGAAAGACGACATGAAAGAAAGAGCAGTTGACACAGACATGACGGCTAATAGAAGACTATGGAAGAAAAAGACATGTTGCGCCGACCCCAAATAATGGGATAAGGGCAGGAGAATGATGTAATGTAAGTACACATCACACGGGTGTCATGTGATTATTAAAGTAGTGTGTGACAGTACCACACGACACGTATAAAAGACATCAACGCGCTCGACTGCGCGCTCGCGACGACATGTTGCTACATGACGCCGCGCGCCGTCACTATAAGAAGATTAAGTTATTCTAACAATAATTATAATGAAGGCTCACATCTAATAGTGGCGCGTCTCTAGTTCGAGACAAACTGTTTCTGTTGATAAGTATCATTCTAAAATTATTTGACAACTGTCGGTGTTAAGCAGTTTACTTTAAAACATGATTTTCACATTCTATCTCTTTGGTGGAAAAAGAAAAAACAAGTATAATAGTTAGTATAGAGATATAATAATCAGACTAACTCACGACTAATAATCAACTAAATGTGATCGTATAGCCGATCATGCATTCGATCACGTAGTGCCCAACAGATGGACTTGTCAATTTAAAAGAACGATACGTTTTAGATTCCTTTTTTTTAAGAAAAATAACACTAATGAAAGTTCTTAACCCTATAAAAGCACTAAAGAGTACATCGAAAAACTGCAATCAATTAATTAATTACTTAAATAAGAGCAGAAAAGATATAACAAGAAGCGGGAGTTGAACCAACAACACACACTTGTAAATACTGTTCTATAACATTTTAATTTGAGTAATTTAATAGTTGTAGTGGTAACACGTAGACACGCACATCTTATATATCTATATATTACCTGTGAGTGTATGTGTGTGTGCGGCGGTAATGCGCGAGGCTGACTGTGCGGTGTGGTCCCGCAGCGCGCTTATATCAGCCGTCCGCCCCCACCGCCCCGCCGCCCTGCGCCGCCCGCCCTGCACACTGTCCGGTCTCTACATACTTAAAGACTGTAAAACTAAAATGAAATGAAATGAATACTGAAAGTCGTTACTGTAATTAACAACAGCAACATTAGTCGACACTGAAAACTATGATATAACTATAGCGTCTCTGTAAATAAACATTAAACAATAAATGTTGGAACTAAGTACTACACGAGGAGTTTCTATTCTAAGCTACTGCATTAAATGTTTAAAAACGTCATAAACAAACTCAACTAGCGTAAAGTAGACAAAAACAAGATGCTCCGCCATCTGTCGACTAAGTAGCCTGTATATCAGTCTTTGTTGTAAAATTAAACATTAGGAATTCTCCTATTTATGAATGCGCTCTGAATGAAGGCGATGTTGACCACTTATTATTTGTTTGCCCTAACTTGCCTCAATCGCTTCATGATTCTCTTTCCCTTTCTATTCCTGTCCTTTTTCTTTTAATGCCTCCTTTATATTCCTCTCTCTCTCTACTTTCTGTACAGTTTGTACAAGGAAATAATATTAAACTGTGTTAAGTGTATTTTAGGTTTTTAGCATTTACTATTATTAGTGCTTTATTGTAGACTAACTCCTGCTCGCGGCTTCGCACGCATTAGTGGCCAAATCGAATTTGAAATCAAACTGAAATGGGAACTGAAATTAATAGAGACTAAAATTAATACTGAAATCCATAGCATAATTTACATCAATCAACAATCGTTACAAAATACTCCATATATGTATCTACTAAAATTAAAGTTAAATTCGAAACCAAACTGACAATTACGATTGATACCTATCAAAATACAAACCAAAAAAATACTAAGCAAATGTTATTAAAATTGTAAGAAATTATTTATTAAACATTGCAAATAAAACAAAAAAATCAACGTAGTAACGAATATAAATACTTGACTATTCCAACCTCTTTAAAAGAAAGCATTCAATAAAAAAAATATTGAAGCTAAGTACCACACAAGGAGTTTCTTAGCCGCGTAAATCGCATGTGTCAGTCTGGGATTAAAACCTTCGTGACCAAATAAAAAAAAATACCGATAAGTCAACGGATTCTATGAGTTGCTGTGATAACTTTAAAATAATTAAGATGGCGGTACAATTGTTTTATTATCGTATTTCACAAATATTTGCGTTTATTATCTCGTGCAGACTTTTAGTGAAATAATATATAGCCTTTTTTACTTCCAGGACTTTATATTATATCTATATCAATTTTCGTGTAATTCCATTCGGTAGATTTTGCGTGAAAACGTTACAAACAAACTCACTTTCACTTTTATATATAGGTAAGTAACGATTAGTAATACTAACCGTCAATCTCTGTGTTGTCTGTGTAAGTATTTTAATTAATTACCTTGGTTGTCGTAATTACACAAAATGTCAACCAATCTTATACGTTGATAGACAAACACCACAACTCCTTTAGTTTGTGACAATATCACTAAGAATATTTATAGAGTCGCGACTTTCACTATACGATAAGTCGCTTTTAAAGAAGCCAATAAACAAGAACAATCAATAATTTTTCTAGATGATGAAATAGAGAAAACACAGCCATGTAATAATTTAAATACTATAACTGTGATGTGTGATCATGTATAATATGTATACAAGGTGTCCCAAAATTCAACGATAAGCGGACACCACAAGTTGGACCTACTCGATATCAAAAAAACTATTAAAGCCTTTGAAAATTGACACCCCCTAATGATTTTCGATTTTTTTTTGTATCGGTAGTAGTTTTTGTATTAGTACTGCTGCAAAAGTCCAATCAAAATAACAAAATCAGAGTCCAAAATAAAGCCAGTTCAGTTCAAAGATCACTTAATCAAGTCCAAATACAAGCTAGAATCAGTTAGTACAAGAGCCACGTCAATTAAATACAGAAAGATGCACAGCAAACAAAGATATTATACGAGTATACTGACAAATTAATAATAAAGAGATTTTTCGATTAAAGAGAAAAATTGTGCACAACTTTTTTTTATGGCGAGTTTTTCTAAAGTATTATACCATTTCAGAATCGTCTTTAGTTGCGTCAACTTTTAAAAATACTTGCCAAGTAGTGTCAGTACAATTTTATTACACCACGCTGAGTGAAAATGAACTGAGAATAAAAAACCTTCAAAATTTTAGGGAAAATATCAACTTTGATTGCTTATTGCGTAAAAACTTTATGTACTGTGGGCATTTTAAATATTGTGGTAGACAGCAGTACTAATACGGTTACCGATACAAAAAAAAAATCGGAAATATTTGGAAAATTGTAGTAATTATAGTTAAAATACATTACGGGATGCCAATTTTCAAAGGTTTTAATACTTTTTTAGATATCTCTAAAATAAATTACGATATATATTTTTTTTTTCTTGTGTAGTCATGAGTAGGCCTGACTTCTGGTGCCCGCTTATCGTTGAATTTTGGGACACCTTGTATAATACAATTAACGAGGCTGACTCAAAGTAGTTCTCAGTTACAAATAAATACAAACAAAGTCGACTTTTTTTACTTTCATCAATTTACAATTCTTTTTATTGTATAATTATGATAGTAGATACAAGATTTTTCCAAAAAAAAAACTGAAGTAGTAAGCGAGGCTGAAAGTCCGTATGTATATTCATCATAATTAACTTGCTTTTAAAAGCATCGTTCGTATCTATCTCTCTATCTATCTTTTTATTTTCCCCATTCACAGCAGTCGGACCAATGACAATGTAATAATTTCTTTAATGCAATTTAAGTATATCTGTAATCTGGTAACCATAGTATATGTGAATAAGCTTAGTTTGTGATCAGGGGACGTAGTGTAAGATGTCCGTAAATATTTATTGTTATTCAACATAGAGTTATAGAAGTAAGTGTTTAAACCGTCGAATTCGTGGGCGGTAGGTCACTTTAATATCGCGCGCGGCCGCTACGCGCGGGATAGTGCCGCCTGACCGCACCGACACCGACAATTAGTGACAACACACGCACCGCCACTATCTCTACAAGACACGAGCACACGATATGATAACAGATCACTTGTACTTGTTCTGTTATCAACACAATATTTGTTACTGAACATGACAACATTAATTATGACATCACACACTAACACTACACTACATTTGTGACGAACTACAATAATCATAAATTTAACTGGAACAAGAACGAGATAAAAACAACAAAAGACAGAGGTGAGAGAGAGAAACAACAGATGTGTGTGGAAGAACGTACCGATGTTGTTGTATAATTAGCATAGAAATTTACGTTCCTACAATTATTTTAATTACAATACATAAAATAAATAAATTTGTTTTCCTCTCCAACCCGTTGACGTCCTAACACCTGACACGGACCTCCTCCACTTTGGGAGGGTTGAGAGGGTTCATTATCTATTGTCGCGGGATCAGATGTGTTGGCACGGAATTTATTTTAGACTATTCCGTCTCTTACAGAGGGTGTTGTCTGTGTACAATATTCTTTAGCTGGCTTTTACAGCAACCTGGGGAGGAAATGTGGTGGTGGCACTTGTACCTATTCTTAATCCGCCACCACAAGGACAATTTGTTTCTAGTGTACGTAAAATTATAAATTAAAAACGGTAAACGTTATAATAATTTATATTGTTTCGTACGATGAACACTCTATTATTGTAGGGACATTGTGTTATCATTAAGCTTGTAACAGCCGGTGTATGTGAGGGTCACTAATTAATAACATTACGCGCTACAACGTGGAACAGTTATTGATAATACAGAATTACTTACGTAGCTGACATAAGTAATTCGATTTCATCTACAAATGTATCAAGTTTGTTCTGAAGCAATTAATTATGCGTGTATAGTGTATGTAATGTACGGTCGGAACGCTCTTCACTCGCTTCTCATACGGGAATAGGTAAAGTTATAATAAAACTTCATAGATCAATAAATAATACAAGTATATTGTGATTGTACAAGTGACACATTATAACATGATGTGGTCAGTTCACACGCGCAACTACAACATACAGACAACTGTGAGTCGCGCAACTATACAAGTAAGTTGCTTATATCAAGTCAATAGTTTAGTAACATGTTGTCAGTGTACAGGTTTATAACGAACTATGTAAATATATTTGAGAGTTTTAATTGAACTCTTCCAAATGCTTATGTAATTATATTCAACAGTATACATTTATTTTGATTTATTTCAATACATGACAACTGAAACTCATTACTTTGATCTCTACTATAAATTACTGATGCGTGTGTAACGAGTGTGTGTGTGAACACACATGTTATAATAATATTTAGAGTAGGTACACATAATAACTGGTCGTCCGACAGTTGTGTTATTCACGGCTCACTTCATGCCGAGCGCGAGTGTACAACACTCAACACTCGAAGGCTTCTCCTCACAACAACTAAAGTAACACTAATCAAAATAAAATCATTAAATCAGTCTAAATGTTTCACTTAAAATATAATGACGATATTTTTACATGTGTTGTTTTGTTTCGAACAAATATCGGAACTAGTACCTACAACATAAAGTTTCAAATCTATTATTATAAGATACCATTTTAAATGTTAATATTTTGCATAGATTTTAAACTCTAAATTTTTAAAACAGTTTATATACTTAGTTACAATTTTGTTGGAACTATTTTAATGGAGTTAATCATTCAGTAATGTTATTATACTTGTGTTGCAGTTAGAGTTCTCATAGTAACGCGACATTAATGTGAAATAGACGAGATTAGTAGCAAACAGAAGTGAAACAATACATAGATATATTAATACCAATATTTGTTCTGAACGTAACTTGTAAGTATTGTGATTGTAAGTAAATGATGACATCGAGTTATTGAGACATGACTGTGATTATATTACTAGAACATAATGATGAGAAGCAGGAACTGGACGACAGATACACCAGCATATATTACTAAACATTTACTTCTCCTTCTAAGAAATATAATATAGACAGTAACTCGCTGCTCGTTCATTGGTATCCAGAATAAATCATCAACATTATAATTGCTGACAACTTTCATAAATAGTTCAGTCTCCAGTTCACAACTTGTTATCATTAATGTTTGTTATATAGGTATAAGGTATAAATTACGTAAATCGTTCACAATTCCTTATGTTATAGTGTGCCGGTACATACAGACAGACGCTTATTGTATATTTACAATAGTTATTATAAGTACATATAAATAGAAATGCAAAAGTCACTAGACGATACAAATTACAAAATTTTACAAAACACCACGCGGCGTCAGATCTATGAACAATCAGACATTCATGTGTCTAGACATACATACATACATGTAACAACTATGCGTCTATGTTCGTCTTTATTTTAATTGTAAATGAACCAACAAATAACAGATATTTGTGAAATCTCATGTGTACAACATTTACATCATTCTTTATTTGTAACAAAATTATATTTTTTTTACAATAAAACACATTTAGACATAATAGTTACGTTAATATGTTAATGATACTACAAGCAAAGATGATCTACAATGTAAACAAAGTAACAATATGTATATTATGTATATGTCTATATGTAGGTAGGTAGTCGCTTTGTTGATAGATCTGGTGGTGACTACATACTTGTGTACTCTATCAACAAACAGTGAGAGACGATCGAGCGACACAGTCGCGCGACTCTACACGCGACTGTGCGTCGCGCGACTGCGTCCTCAATACAATATTGAAAAGAGGTGTCGTGTACGAACTTCAAATTTACAAATATACTAATTAGTATCAAAAGATTTTTACAAACATACATTATATTTATATTGTAGCGAGTTGTATAAACACTATTACTTACGTCACTAGTATACAGATATTATAAAGGACTAATTATGGAAAACTTTCATAGAGAGTGACGTCACGCACTCACACAGACAGCAGTCACATACTAGTGTATGAGCGATACACACATTTGCACATTGTATTAGTTGAAATAATTTGTTAAGATTAAAATTGTATATAAAATATGATGTTGTTGTTGTATCAAGTACCTGGCGATACAAACATAACAATATATTATTGTGTATAGAACATGTCGGTACATGTCACTCACACACACAACTCTATCATAAACTTACATTATAATTACTTGACTAGTATGTTACATACATCTTATGATACATTAATATAACTACAAATGTGTGGTATTAGGCGCTAACACTATCAATAGTCTCCGGGCTGGTTTATTTACCTTCAGATCTCAATCTCATGTGGAACATATCAGAGTAGACTCACAGTCGATATGTAACGATGTGTACAGCGACACTTACTGGTGAGACTTTGAGCAACAGACAGACAGACAACTGTCACCAATATAGATTACTTGAATTATAAATACATAAGTAATATATAAATAATATGAAGTAGTTGTTGAATTAGAAAATTTAAATAAATTTGTTTGAATCTCCGCACCGCCACACATTTACACAATTATTTAAATACTATTTACATTTTGTCTCCGAAAAAATCAGTCTGAATTAATTAAAATATACTAAAACTATATGATATATCTATTACAAATAACTATAATAACATATAATAATTATGTACAAAGTAAAATACATAATGATCACAATGTGAGAGGGTAGACAGAGATGTGTCAGTTTTGCTGTCTTATCATTTACATATTTCTCAATATCAATAAACACTTGTAAGTAGCGACAATTATTACATAATAATAAAAAAATGAATTGTTCGATGGCACACACAATGTTACATAAACTATATGTTTATGTAAGTTTAATAATTAACTAAGTATAATAGTTTAATATTGTCGTTGAGATAGAGCTAATCTCACCGGTACATCTAAATAGGAAGAAATATCGAAAATTAAACAGTAAATGTAACCCCGCAGTTGTTTCTATTTCTATTCTAATTCACAACGTTATGTTGTAGGAAATCTCAATATAAGAATTTGTTGGTTTAAATGTACGTCACAGTAATATTGTGTTGCAAGCACAGTGCAAGTACGTACATAGCACAGTCAGCGATTTTTATTAGTCGTTATGAATATCGTTCAGTTACTTTCAGAAAAAGTTTCACACGGCACACCTCGCCTGTAGCGTTCATCAACAATGTTTAGTCTCATTACTTTAATGTACATACGTGTTAAATAACTTGTAATTGGGAATTAGAAACATGAATATCAAATTTAAAAAATTGTTGTACTCGGTGCACGTGTGTCCGAGGCATTCTAAATTCGAAACATATATGAAATTGGAATTTCCAGTAAATAATTGTCACACATATTATTATTGCAGATTGCAACCACACAATAATGGCTGATTGTTGTGACGTCATCATCGTAGTACCAACATTGCGGTCAAGTCAGTATCCATAGTAGGTGGTCTGTTGACAGTGTAACCACTGTCCACACTGGCGACACTCGCAGCAGTAGGACGCGTCGCAGGACTGCAGGCAGGACTGCCGGCAGCGCGGCGGACACTAGCAGTGGAACTGCTGCTGCGTGATGGCGGACAGGTCCTTCATCAGTCCCTCTAGGTTCTGCATCTCGCGGTGGAGACGCTCCGTCGACCTGGACGGAGTCAGCGGCTCCAACTCTTCAGAACAGTGAGCCACACTGCCACCTGTCACCATCACACGGTGTTATGTATTCGCCGGGTACGGTAGAGAGCCAAAGCTATCGTGTAGAGCATTTAAATGGACATAATATGAAAAATATATGAGATTATTAGTGATATGTCCAAGTTCTATTAAATAGGAGTAATAGTATTTGTAGTGAGAGTTTACTGTGTGTGTGTGTGTGCACTCACCCAGCTGCAGCCTGTTGGGGATGTGTCCCGGCGAGGAGCTCGCACTCTTCTTGTATGGTGACGTCTCTCTCACACTACCTGACACACACAACGATACAACGTGTTAATACACACCCCCACACCCCACACGTACCGTATACAAGTACACTTCAACAATACCTCTCGAATGTGAGTGCGAGTGTGTGGGTGTAGAATGGTCCGAGGTGTTGTCAAGCGCGAAGCTGTGCAACGGCGCGGGGGTCGCCCCCGAGCCCCCTACCCCCACGCCGGTCCCCGCGGCCCCCCGCCGGCCCAGTGACCCCACTCCACCAGGCCCTATAGGCTCGCCGGTCACCGAGTCGCGACTGAAATTTAAATAAATATAAGGATTATTTTTTCTATAAAAAAATATATGTGTTAGTTTTAATCTAAAACAAAGGGTATTAACTTGAATAAAGTATAGCTTTAATATAGGATACAATATTAAAATGTTCACAGATGATGTGACGGTGTTAACTACAAGTACGTGCTGTTCGCTGCTCTCGTACAACAAACGTTATCAGTATAACATGATTATTGTGACGGTATTATATTATGATACACAATAATTATATGTTACGTTGTGAGTGTTAACTAGACGTAGATGTGAGTAGACCAGTAGTAGTGTACTACTTACTGCGTGTAATGTCCGAGCGGTTCATAGGCGACGTAGTGCCCTCTCTCTCTGGCGGCGCATGCGTAGATATCACCCCCACCTCCAGCCCCCAGCATGCCCCCCGTGGGGGCTGAGCACGCCGCGCCCAGGGGACAAGCGCCAGAACCACCTGAGAAAAAATAAAATTAAACATAGGTATATTAGTACAAATTCCAACTACTATTTTATGTTTACAAATGCACCTGCAATGCTACATGATACAACGATGTATCGTATAGACCCTGTATCGATATAAAATATTGGTGTACGTGTTGTATTCCATTTTATGGAAACCCCAAAATATCGATACGCATCGAACATCGCTACCGTCAAGACGTCGCGTCGGATCGGAGTCTTGTCTTATATATTGTATCTTGTTTTATATTTTATAGTACGTTACTCGAACTTCTGGATGACGTTTTGAGTAGTTTGAATCAATTTAAAACATTCTTTTTCTTTATGTATCTTATTGTCCAGGTCAGAGCATGCCATTAACAACGCGCTCGACAGGTTGCTCGTTTATGATCGAGGGGCAGCCGTATTTAGAAGACTCAAGGTACTGAAATATGTAGTCCCTCTACTGATATAATAATATGATAACGTGTACTGACAGGGTGCAGGCGGCGGATGGAGCGGCGCCAGGGAGGCGAGCGAGGACTGCGGCGAGCCTAGTGGCGCCACCCCCGACAGGAGCGGCGTGCTCTGGAACATTAACACGATCACTTGTACTCATCACAGTACACCAGGGGACAGGGATACTAATAGCGTCTGTGTGTACGTGTATTTATTAAATATCTTATATTGGATTATCACTATATACACCAGGGGACAGGGATACTAATAGCGTCTGTGTGTATGTGCATTTATTAAATATCTTATATTGGATTATCACTATATACACCAGGGGACAGGGATACTAATAGCGTCTGTGTGTACGTGTATTTATTAAATATCTTATATTGGATTATCACTATATACACCAGGGGACAGGGATACTAATAGCGTCTGTGTGTACGTGTATTTATTAAATATCTTATATTGGATTATGACTATACTTATATATTACTCTATTAGTATTAATAGCGTCTGTGTGTACGTGTATTTATTAAATATCTTATATTGGATTATGACTATATTCTATTAGGCAGACGATACCTTAACCTAAGGTAGTTAATATTAAAATTCTTCGATCTTTTTATATAAAGTATAGTTTTGGAAAGTGTGTCGAGTGGTTCTCACCTGGTCTGCGTGGTGCAGGCGCGCGTGTTGTCTCCTGTCGCAGGAGGAGCTGCAGCCCACACCCACACCCACACCCGTCATCGCTACACAACAACAACATGTCAGTGTGAGTACACACACACACACACACAAGTAGACAGGATACATTCATTTAGGGAAGTATGTTCCGTTCTCACACTCTGTAGTCTCTGTCTATCACCATGGAGAAAAGGTGTTACGGTATAAGTGTGTCATATTATTGTGTTCAAGATAATAGTAAATAACAACAATACATAGTAGAAACATAACGAGTAGGCTGATGTTAGAAAATAAAAAATAATAATAAATAAAAGCTGTAACGTAAAATATAAAACGTACAAGGTTTAACGATGTAGTCGGTGAGCTCACAGCGGCGGCAGAGGGCGGCGGGCGGAGACGTCGGCGAGCGGCGGAGCGGCGCCGTTTCCTCGCTGTCCGCCGCCGAGCCGCAGCGAGACTCTACCTCGCGTCATTTTAATTATGTTCTAATTATATAACTAAACTAAAATAAATAAACATGGAGCCAACCAAAAGAAATATAACTCAACTGGTTCATATTTTATTCATCACCGAAGCATTGTTAAAATAACATAAAAAACACATAAAAACAAAAACAAAAAATAATTAAATAGTTTAACATATTGAGATGTTGTGCGTGTAGTGTACCTAGTGTGTACACTGTGTGTGTGTGTGTGTACGTACCGACGTATGTAGGCACGTAGTGTCTCCTGTCGAGTGAGGCGGGGGGCGGCCCGTGCCTGGCGGGCTCGTAGTCGACGGGGGCGGGGGGGGCGCGCCCCAGCGACAGAGTCGACGCGCCGCCCTCCACACTGTGAGATGACACTGGGGGCGGGAAGTTACACTATTAAAATGGAGTTGTTCATATTAGTGTCTCCTACAACAGTAACAAGTATAATTAAATCTTTCAGCTGTGTCTACTTACAGCATGTACTAAGTCATCATCTGACGTCACACGTTATTTGTATATTACAATGGATTCCAATAGAGAATGAAGACCTTGTAAGAGACAACGGGAGCATAATACAGTTAAGAGAGAGAGATCGTACTCTTACTGGCGGAGCTGTGCAGACTCTTGTCCATGTGCTTCAGCTCCATCTGGTCGTGGTGGATCCACAGGTCCGGGGGTTTGATGCCCGCCGAGGCTGACGACTTCTGGTACGTGCTGTACATGTAATAGATACATATATCATAGATAACTTCCACATATTGTAATGATTTGGTGGCACTCTATGAAATATTTAAATTTGAGACCCCGATAAGTTAAGAAACAAAAATTTAAAGAGTTTGACACTATACAAATAGACTAGTGCAGATATCTTCAAAAATAATAAAAAATTATAAAAAATCATAGTAGGATGAAACCCATTAGAAAAGGAGGAAATTATTATAAAAATAAGAGGAAAAATAATTTACAGGCGATCTGAGGTCAGGAAGGGTTTGGGAGGGCGGAGTCTTTTAAGGATAAAAATGTTTTTTTCTCGATTTCCGGCAAAACTAATAGTCATGGAAAAAAGTTAAGAGACAAAATTGTAGGTAATAAAAAGATCTAAAACTTTTGTATTCACATTTTATTCACAAAACCTCAAAATTTATGTGAAAAATTCAAAAAACCAATTTTTTGGTTTTTTCTTTTACTAAAATGTTTTCTCATTCACGAAATTTGGTGAAAACTTACCTTTTTATGTCCTTAATACGCTGTAATTTATTTGATAAGAAATATTTATTATTTCACCTTATTTTGAATTAATATCGAAAAAGCACCCTAATTTTCAATCGAAAATTCACCTGTCAACATATCAGCTTTTTTCAAAAAGTTGGTATGCTTTCAGTTCGTTGCAATTTTTACTTTCCGATGTTAAAAAAATATATGTTACTATAGAAAATCTTTTCAGAAAATGCACTAAAATATCATTCAATTTTAATCTTAAGGTTATATGTTACGTTAAGCATACTATTTTTAGGGTTCCGTACCCAAAGGGTAAAAACGGGACCCTATTACTGAGACTTCGCTGTCCGTCCGTCCGTCCGTCCGTCCGTCTGTCACCAGGCTGTATCTCAAGAACGGTGATAGCTAGAGAGTTGAAATTTTCACAGATGATGTATTTCTATTGCCGCTATAACAACAAATACTAAAAATAAAATAAAATAAATATTTAAGGGGGGGGCTCCCATACAACAAACATGATTTTTTTACCGTTTCGGTACGGAACCCTTCCTGCGCGAGTCCGACTCGCACTTGACCAATTTTTATTTAAAGAAAATATTACTATTTTTATGTTTGATTTGATTGATACAGATAAAAATAGAGACCAATCAATCAACTCAAACATAAAAATAGTAATATTTCGATATTAATTCAAAATAAGGTGAAAAAATAAATATGTATTTCTATTCAAATATATTACAGCGTATTAAGGACATAAAAAGGTAAGTTTTCACCAAATTTTGCGAATAAAAAAACATTTTTGTAAAAGAAAAAACTAAAACCTTGGTTTTTTGAATTTTTCACATAAATTTTGAGGTTATGTGAATAAAGTGTGAATACAAAAGTTTTAGATCTTTTAATTACCTACAACTTTGCCTTTTAACTTTTATCCATAGGACTATTAGTTTTGCCGGAAATCGAGTAAACATTTTTACCCTTAAAAGCACCCCCCCATCCCCTTCCCGACCTCAGATCGCCCGTAAATTATTTTTCGTCTTATTTTTATAATATTCTCTTCCTTTTCTAATGGGTTTCATCCTACTATGATTTTGTTGTTTTAAAAATTATCAAAACTGGTCTAAAATGAATATCTGAGTGTGATGTACCTGGTGTCAGGTGACATGGGTGGTGAGGCTCGTCTGCAGCACAGCGAGAGGGCGAGTGCTGCAGCGAGCGCCAGCACCGCGCACGCTCCACCTGCAGACGCCCACAGCCAGGCGGACGTGGCGCTCGCCAGACCACCACCCTCACCTGACTCTGCAATATATCCGCACAAACCGGTACTACCGACTATCTACATCACCTCCTTGAAGGATGCACGCAACTGACTGGTACCAAGCTACCTCCCTGGGGAACGCCGGAATCTAGTCGGTGCTAGATAACGTCCCTGAGGGACACCTACAACCGTTACAGATCAGTGCTAACGGCCATGAAGAAAATTCTTGAAAGAACCACGAAATTTCATTCAAAGCACGTGCATAATCGGTTAGGTCCACTATTGGACGAAGGTTTTTCTCAGTTCACGATAAAATTTAATGTGTTTAGTCAGTTGTAATGTTTTTAGAAAACAAACAATCAATCCTGTTCAATCAATAATGAATGATGTGTAATCCTGTGTTCGGACCGCAGTTTTATTAAGTGTTTATAAATAAGTTGGTACCCATAGCAGTAGTGTAAGTGACGGGTGTACAGAAGGGGCCCAGCCCCTTAGAGTTGCGGGCCTGCAGCTTGAACAGGTAGGTGGTGCGGGCCCGCAGCCTCTCCACGCGGGCCCGGGTCCGCTCGCCCAGGGCCGCCACTGCTGTCCACTCCTCGTTACCGCCGCGAGATACCGCGTACATTATCACGTAACCTGTTATATATATTACCGTACGTTACTTACGGTACACAAATACTATATTCATATTTCGCTTCCCATGGCACAAAGAATACTGAGCTTAGGAGCAAAGAAACTGTGTAAAGGGGTCGTGAATATTAATGTAATTATAAATAGTAAACAGTAGTAATGTACCTGTGATGACGCCATTAGGTTTGGCGGGAGGCTGCCACACCAGGTCCACCGCCCTGGAGGGTGAGGCGGGGGGCGGCGCGGGGGAGGGGCGCAGCTCGCGGGGGGCGGACCCGGGGGCGGCTTCTAGTGTAGTGTTAGACACTATCATGGACCAGGCGGACTCACGACCTCCTGGAACATTACACTCGTACAGAAATCATATCTAAATTTACATACATAATAATATTATTATATTATAAATACCAGTTGCTATAACATTACCTTTGATAAGTTTAACAGCGAACTCATATGCGGTGTAAGGTCTGAGCTCGTCCAACATACAGTTCAGATCAGTCGCGTTGAACGTCCTGAGTCTACCGCCGGCGCTCGACCACCGCACCACGTAGCGGCGACCGTCTGTGGCAGCCTGCGCGCGCCGAACAAACAGAGGTAAGCGGTTCATACTGTTACTACTAGCTGCACTTTCATAATATAGTTGAGATGTTCTCTAACTCTTGTACGACTCATTTATTCATATAGAACGACTTTAACAGTTGAAAAACGTCGGACTAATTTCAAAACAAAATATACCCGTCTAAATTCTTAAAATAATTTTATTTAATTATACGTCATATAACTTACTTGTCCTTTAGGCAGTGACGGGTCTGTCCAGTAAACTACTGCCGTAGTACCACTCAACATTATCACCTGAAAATATAAACAATATCATACACACACTACACACTTTTCATCAACAATAACCGATCTTCATTTTGTACAACGTAAACGTAAGTATCTGTTTAAAATATCATTGCTTATATGTACAGATATTACATCTACACAAATACTTATATATTACTGTCAATTTTAATATATTACTGTCAGTTTCTTCAAAACATATATTCACACGGCAAAAATTTCGCATTTTATATTCGTGTGGCGAACTGAATTTTCTTAAATAGTTTCTAAGTACTTAAACTTTGGCGCATAATCGTTTCCCAGAACCGAACTCCATTTTCATTTAAAATAACTATTATTCGTAGAAGAACCAAACTAACTTTAACTCCAACAGGTGGTATCAGTGGCGGTGGTTCATTTTCTTCCTCGTCATCCTCCTCCCCCTCGTCGTCATCGTCCAGCTCGTCCTCGTCGGCGGCGGGAGGCTTGGTCCTGACCGTGGCGTACACAGGAGGACCAAGACCTCGGGAGTTGCTCGCGCGGAGAGATATCACGTACTCAGAGTTAGATTCTGTAACCACATTACACAGGACGTACAATAAGATTCTTAATCTGGCAACAATTTCAATCATTGAACATGATGTGATTCACTCATCGATGTTTAACGACAACATCGTGTGGTGTGTATCTATACAAGCTAATCTCACCGAGTCCTCGTATAACGTGCGAGTGAACGTGAGGGCGAAGCTCCCGGGACTGCTCGTCGGGCACCCCCAGGCCCCACGACAGGGAGTAGCCCCGCACCAGCGCGCCGGGGCCCCCCGTAGGGTCATCGTCCGACCACCACACTGAGATCCAGTCGCGACCAGCTCGGGCTGACACAAACAACGAACATTATGATACTGTCCCGAGATATATATATACAAATGGAGCAGTGTACAGCGCGTATACAGACTGGTGAGGGGAGGCGGCGGCGGCGGCACGCTGCTCTCGTCCAGCTCGTGTCGTTGTGTGCTCGCGGTCACCCACTCGCTGAACGGACCTGAACCGTTCGCGTTGATGGCGCACACACGGATCTGAACAATATCGGTACATTCAACTATTGGCAATCAACGATGAGTACTGACAGACTCAATATCTGCGTGACATTCAGTTACAGATAAAACATTGTGAGTCTGGTATTTCTGAGGGTAGTCACTGAATCGACTGAGCGATTTTTATTACATATATAGAAAATATTCATGGACATTTCACACAACGTCCTCTGGTCCCAAACTAAGCTTTATATGCTTGTGGTATGGGTACCAGAATACGGATGTACTACATAAACTACTTTTCTTTTGTAAATACATACTTATAATACATAGAAAACACCCAGACGCAGTACAAACATTTGTATGACATTTATGGATATCACACAAATGATTCCCCCAAGCGGGAATCGAACCCGCGACCTCGTGATCGGCAGTCCATTACATAAACCACTCCACCACGAAGCCCGTCATACTGAGACATACCGTCATATTGATACTATCAGTGATGCTGATGTAGTTTAGTACGAGGTAAGCCTAGTGGTACCTGGTATGTGGTGGCAGTCTCGAGAGGTCTCAGCTCGGCCCTCCTCTGGTCGGCGGGCGTGGTGAGCGAGTCGGCCTTCCTCCGGGGGGCGGGGGCGGGGGACGCTGAGGACGCGGGGCTCGCGGGGAAGGCGCGGTACCGCACCTTGTACCCGGTGAGGGGGCCCCGGTGGGTGCGCGCGGGGGGCGCCTCCCACCGGACCAGGATCGACTGGAGCCACGACCAGAATAATGTCATATAATAATAATACACTATAATGTTCTATTTTATGTGGGAATCAAAATTGATTTGAAAACTTTTGTTGGGATCCACTACGAGGTTGTACAGATATATTTCGTACGTAGATACATCACTGGTTTATGTATAGTTAACTCGGCAGGTATACGCACGGTGGCGCTGGTGGCGACAGCTGTAACATTCACGGGCGGCGCGGCGGGCGTGTCGCTGAGCGTGCGTGCGGTGAGGTGCAGGGGGGCGCCCCCCAGCGCGGCCACCCTCACGCTGTAGGTGGCGGCGGCGCGCAGCCCCGACAGCACGCACCACACCGCGGGGGCGCCGCTCACCGCCTGCACCCACGATAACTGCTCACGACCACTCTCCAACTGTGAAAGTACAATACTGCACCTTATTATCATATACTTAGGTACGACGCACTACTTCAATCTATACTTAGAAACTATTATTAAGTATTACCCACCCACGACTGTCAGACATTTCATTTACATATAAATGTAAAGCTCCAGTAAATGATTGCCCATTGAAGTTCAATTTTTAAAATCATTTCACCACCTTGTCTTGCTCTAATACTTACCTACCGTAGATGAATCAATTAATGGTATTAAATAAACTTTCTAATCCATTGCGACGTGGTAGACGATGGACAGTTCATATATAGCTCCATCCACCAGAAATATTAGAGCTAAATTTTATGCAAATATTTCATGTAATTTTAAAAACTGGTTGTTGGTACTGTAGTGAATGATTTCTTGAATATATTTCACAACTTAAATAATGTTGTTGTAGTGAACGTGTCACCGACCTCTGTGTAGTGTACGGTGTAGTTGTGCGGAGTGGGCGGGGCGGAGGGCGGCCCCCACACCAGCCTCAGTGTGTGCGGCCCCGCTGTGTCCACGCGCAAGTTCACGGGGGGACCGTGACTCACTTCCTCTATGGACGTGCGCACCTCCAACATCTACATTATAAATACATTGGTTCACTTATAAATCTTATTATTTATTAGAACAGTACACAACTACAATAAAAAAATATGAATGATATAGTAAACGTGAAAATCTCAAGACCACATATCGGAGTGTCCTCTATTAGTTACGAATTAAGTGGATGTGATATACCTGTGTGGGGGGCGAGCTCCCCCTGGCGGTGAGCGCCGCCACAGTGAACATGTAGGTGGTGTTGGGCTGCAGGGAGGCCACGTTCATCTCGTGACGAGACGCGCCCCCAAGAGACACGCGTTCCCTGGGGACAGGGGGATTAACTAACCAACTGAGCTATCGTCTATCGTACACATTACTCATACTAATCAAATTCTCCACAATGTTTGATGTTTTTTAAAAATGAAGCACTAACCTCTCGCTGCCCTTAACTTTATAAATGACAGCGTATCCCGTGATCTCCTCGGACTTCCTCAGCGGCTCCTCCCAGCTGAGGGTCACGAACCTGTGCTTCACGATGACGGCTCTGAGAGAGCGCGGCGCTGACACCACGCTCTCGTTCATGGACCTCAGAGTGTCCAGGTCTAAGTCCAGTCCTTCAGCAGCGTGAACATTATCATTATCGTTATTAACATCACCTCCTACAGTACTCATATCATTGTCCAAAATATAATTATGTTTGTTTAAAGAATTGTTATCCTTGTCTACGTAGTGTTGATCGTTGTCTAAATAGTTTTTATCACTTTCATCGTATGTACTTATTTCCTTATCATCATCATCATCATAATCATCGTCGTATTCGACATCAGGCTCTGACGTGTAGGCGGAAGAAGTTTCCCCTAGGAAGTCAGGGTCATCAGGTGCAGGGTCTGTGGTGTCGTGGTCGGAGACCAGAGTCGTGAATATGTTGTGTGGAGAAGCTGTCGGTGATGATGGCCATATTGTGATGTTGCTAATGTCTGGAAGGTCAGGATTAAAAAAACAAAATAATAAAAAAAAATATTTGACAACAAAAAAGGGATTGCTTGGATAAACAGGTACAGGAAAATTAAAAATGTAATTGTATTATGCAAGCATGAGCATGAGCAGTGTGTTGTGTCGAGTGTTGTGTCGAGTGGTGTGTGTTGTGTCGAGTGTTGTGTCGAGTGTTGTGTCGAGTGTTGTGTCGAGTGTTGTGTCGAGTGTTGTGTCGAGTGTTGTGTCGAGTGTTGTGTATATACATACCGTCTCGTGGAGGCAGCACGTTCAGCCTGAGTGTGGCCAGGGCGACACCCCCCGGGGACCAGGCCGCACACTGGAACATACCCGCGTCCACCCCCAACACCCCCTGGATACGGAGAGACGACCTGACACAATACATAACACTGACATCATACACACACTTCACATTTACATTATTAAACTTGTAATCAGTGGATTTGTTTATTAAAATGAAATTGAAACTACTACAAGCGTTATTATATCAAGTGAGTACACAATAATCAAGTAGTGTCTATGTACCCGTCGACGAGCGCGATGTCGTGATTGTTCGGTGTGAGCGTGTCCCCGTCCTTGAGCCACGTGACGGTGGGAGGGGGCCGCCCCCGCACCTCGCAGCGCAGCGTGACGTCACCGCGCGCGTGCGCACTACACACCGGCCCGTCGGGCAGCAGCACGCGGGGGGACGTCTGTGGAGGAGCGCGAGCTGTAGTGATGTACCTAGTGTCGGTGGTGCTAGTGGTACTGTACTAGTGTTGTACCTACAATAACATGTAGTTGTGCGGTGTGGTCGGCGGAGTCGAGGTGCGAGTGTGCGCGGCAGGTGTACGCGCCCGCGTCCAGCGCACGCGCCGCCTGCACGCGGAGAGACCCTGACCCCACCAGGTAGAACCGGGAATCTAGGTCACTGACACATACAGGACAACACGTGGGTATATTGAACATGAGGTGGAACAGTTCAACAGCTAGCCAACATTTAATTGATACCGAAGTTACAGAACATGAACACAATTACAGTAACAATACCAAAACAGAAATATTTTTTGGCTATTTAATAATCTTGTATTTATAATCGTCACGCTTGTCATCACTTATAATCTTAGTACAACTTCTCTCCGCCCTGTTGTAGATGTCGCTAGTGTTTATACCTGAGGTCTATGGCGGCGCCGTTGTTGAGCCAACTCATCTCCGGCTTGGGGTTCCCGACCGCCGCACAGTCGAATGTTACAGACGCACCTGAAATATTAACATTAACCTTTAAACTAGGAGTCTCATTATGTTTTTGATATTTACAACAATATAAACCCTGTACATCTGAACGTGTTCAATATCACACTAAACATCAGTTACTTGAACAGTAGAAGTAAAGTATCTATATCTACCCTTTCACTAACATTCACCACACTCGTACTACTAAACTGTTCAAAACAGATTGACTAAATCTTTTACAACATTATCGTATAAATTCTGGCCTATTTTGGTGGTCTATTTCAGAGTTAAAATAAGAATGAAGTTAATCTCACCCTCCATTACAGTGATGGGTTGTGGTGTAGCGATGAACCGTGGTGGTGCTTCCGCGGAGGCTGCCTCCGCACTCACGCGCAGTTCCATCTCCTCACTGATCCTGGAATGTAAGTGATATGGTGATGATGAAGAGCCTCCACAGAAACAGCAATATGTCGCGGAGTCATGTTGTCGGAGCAACTCCATCTATATGTATAGTGATACAACTAACTTGTATACATCGTGGTTGGCGGCGAGTGCGACTCTGCAGCGATACGAGGCGGCGTCATGTTGTCGAAGCGGCTCTATCTCGAGCGCGCCGCTGGGGGTGAGCGACATGCGCGCGCTCTCTATGCGGAGAGGTACTGAGTTCTTCAACCACGTCACCTGGACATACACACGTTATAATTACATACTAATATTACTCATGCGAAGTCCGTGCAACATTACTATACTTACATTAAGTTTGAGTACAGGCGGCGTGTGGTGCAGCCGCGCGGCGCCGTACACCCGCCTGTCCGGCGCCGCACCCGCCAGGCGCAGCGCCACGCGCGGGGGCGGCGCCACGCCGCACGGCAGCAGCGCCGCGCCGCCCGCCGCGCCCAGCACCGAGCGGGGACCGCCCAGCACTTCCGGTACCTCTGGAATTACAAATATTAGCAATACTATATTTATAATAATAAATATAACTTTAGAACCTCGCTCTATTTATTAATTGCACTTTCCCCCTGTCTCTTTTGGACCATGAATCTTCTCTCTTCTCTACAATTTCACCTTTAACCAAATTAATACTAATATTATAAATCTGAAGAGTTTGTTTGTTTGACCGCGCCAATCTCAGGCACCAGTAGTATGATTAAAAAAAAATACTTCAGTGTAGTATCGTGGAAGGTTATATAACATCAAGCTGTGACCAGTAGAAGCGAACCATTAGCAAAATGTTGTAAAGATGGGGAAACGTTTCTAAATTCCACGCGTACGAAGTTGCAGTCAACAACTAGTGCTACAATATAATACATAATTATATATATTACTAGCTGACCCGGCAAACGTTGTTTTGCCATACTAAAAAAAAAAGTTTGAAAAATAGATGTTGGCCGATTCTCAGACCTACTGAATATGTATGTAAAATTTGAGAAGAACCGGTCAAGCCGTTTCGGAGGAGTACGGTAACTAACACTGTGACACGTGAATTTTATATATTAGATTAATGTTTTGGCTACAAATACTTGCCGCTTGGACTATTCCTAAAATGATTCGTTCCAAAAAGTTTTCTCGTTATTTATTTATTTAAAACTTTTTGCACATACAAAATAGTCATACGATGGTGGGCTAATGCCAATGGCATTCTCTACCAGTGAACCAACAATGGTGCAGAGAATTATTATAAAACAAAGTTATTATTTTTGTAAGTATGTCCCTACTTTTACTAACCCATGTACCAGATCATGGAAGGACTCTATGACGATCTCAAAAAGTGATATAACACAAGAGATAGAGGAACAAGTATCGTGGTATTCTTTGGAGAAAGCTTGTATCCACTGACGGAGGTAAACAAACTGAAGTACTGACCTGCGAGGATGACAGAAGCAGGTCTGGAGAGGATGGTGCCCACACCATCGGCCGAGGCTACACACTGGTACAGGCCTGCCAGGGAGCCTGCCATGTGCTCTATCCGCAGTGAACCGTTCGCTAACTGACGCCTGGAACATACACCATACTATTTGTAATACGAGATAATATTATTACTGTTTTTTTAACAACTACATATGAAACGTATCTTCCTCACAACTTGATGTTCAATATAAATCACAATGAACTGTTGTTGTCGGCGATGATATACGATAATAGTGATGTAGGCCCTTAACATGTTGCTCTACACGTACCTGAACTTATCAGTATCACTGAGCACATCGTCACGAGAGGGCGTCCCCCTCGCTGAATGTCTCCAGTGCAGACGCAACGCTCTCCTGGAGGTGGCGGCACACGGCAGCACCAGGGGCTCTCCCTCCGTCGCCACCACGTCGCCAGGCTCCCACGTGAACCGCACGCCTGGATCTGACGCAGGGTCCTCGCCTCCTGAGGGGCATCAACGATAATAGAGTCCTTAGAGTGATGTAGCTTACTACATCAGATGTTGTGATCAGAACACTATAGACACAACGAAGACATAAAAATTACGATATACATAATTATAATATTTATAATAACACTGGGTTGATCTGCGTATGTAATTAGTGAATGATATATCTTAATATCTATTATATATGTAATAGATCAAAACTGTGTGTTATACATGGAGCATGTTCCCAGCGGACAAACAAACAGACATCTGCTTACACTATTATATTATGTGAACGATATACTGTGTGATAAGGTAATAAGAAAACGATGTGGTTTAACGATTAACATATTATGTCACTTGAATAATAATTATTATATATTGAGTATGAACTGGGTAAATAATCTAAAATATTGTTCTACGTCCCCTGGGTGGGCACAGGGCGTTCACAGTGATCCGCCATACCGATCGGTCTTAAGCTACACTTTTTAAATGAACCTGGCGCTACATGATGATGTAGTCACAATGATCACGTGTCACTGGTCCCTGACACGAGACAAGTGCGCACCCTCAACGTGTCGCTCACACTCGACATCAGTCGTGTTGTGAACTAGTCCGGTGTACACACAACTACATGTTATTAGGATTTAGTTATAATAACATTCTACTGATCAAAATTAAGTACCAATATGACAATAATGAAGAAACAAAAACAAAACGCACACACATACACTCACACGTGGTTAGAGTATAAAACAATAAATTTCTCCAGTGTTTTTAAAGGTATAACTGTGCCTACTTGTTTTTACCTGAATTTTTAGGACCTTGGTGTCTGTAACACAGTTTACACTAGCACAGACACGACTGCACTGTTAAGAGGATACCAAAATAGCTTCGTGCATTTTTCTATGTACGAAGTTTTCATTGTTTCTTTAGATTGAATGGCTAGAGCTCTAATTTTTAAGTATATGTTTTTTCAATATATGCTCTAGGATCGCATAAACTCAGAAACGCGATTGAAAAAAGTTTTCTCGATAGAAAATCTTAGCGAAACAACCTCTCTATTTTTTTATTTTTTTCATTTGTCGGTCTATTATCGCGTATTAACTAATGAAATAACTTTAAAAACATAAGTAACTATTATATATAGAAACACGTAAATCAGAATTAAAATATATTTAGTAGATTTTGAGTAAATAGGAAAAGTATCCCTAATTCTTCATTTTCTGTGCCTACTGGCTGTGTTAATATGTACGTGTCGGCGATGATATTGAATAATATTGATGTAGGCCCTTAAGAGCCATTTCACGTTTTCGCACGAATTTCTAATATTTTGGGCTCCTAAATCACCATAGTCTGTAACATCTAGAAGTTATTGAATATGCACGAAAAATGGGCTAAGGTTTCGTGTTGACGTTTAATGAAACACATTTACTAAAAATGACTCGTTTGATCTATAGTAACCAATTTCCCACAACCATTTTATTGAAAAACCACCGCAGAGGTGATTTCAGAGACGTATTTCAATCAAAAATACTTTTAAATTAAGTTTCAAAAAATACATAACGCATTGGACATATATTTTAATCGTCCTTTAATGTAACAGATTATTGAATATTATTACCATTATTTAGTAAAAAAATAAACCAATAGGCCAATTTTTGAGGTTAACGTTGCAATTTTATCGTGATTTTTGGTTTAAATACACAGAAATTATGGAAATAAAATTATTCCAAAATAAACTACGTTCATTAGAGAACCCACTTCTACAGTAATACTGGAAATTCTTGCATTCTTTTTTGTCAAAATATTGATAAAACTTCAATCGAAATTCCAAAAAGGGATATACACAAGTGGATGCCGCTTAGTTCGGCGCAAGCGCCCATTGAAGAAGGACCTGTGTCATTTTTTGCCGCACGCGCCTCGTCCCGACTATCGAGCGTTTGTAGAGTGAACGCAATATTGTACTGCGACCACATAGTATTGATTCACTTTGTATTTTTTTCATAAGGTAAATCATCCTCCTGTCCTTATCCCATTATTTGGGGTCGGCGCAACATGTCTTTTTCTTCCATAGTCTTCTATCAGCCGTCATGTCTGTGTTAACTGCTCTTTCTTTCATGTCCTCTTTCACACAGTCCATCCATCTTTTCTTACGTCTTCCTCTAGACTTTTTTCCTTCCACATTTATACTCAGAACTCTCCTAAAGGCATAACTTTCCTGTCGTCTCATGACAATTTTTCATAAGGTAAAGTTTGGTTTATAAGGCAAGTATCATACAACAAAAATATATATTTATTCTACAAATTCATACATTTATGAATTTGTAGAATAAATATATATTTTTGTTTTATTAGTTTTAGCAATGGGGCTTCAAATTGCAAGGATTGTGTATATTGTTGTCTAAAAAAAAGGAAACGTGATAATTATCATAGATAGAAAGGCAAGATCAATGCCTTTACGCCAAATATTCATATAACGTAAGCATTTATTTTGGTAACCGACAATAATATGTGATTGTTTTTATGTTAATAATTTTCATATTATTGTCAGTTAACAATTTTCTGTTTACCTAGTTTAATAATTTCATTAGACTAAATAAAATGTATAACTTTTTGTTAATCTCATATAAAATCACATAACGGCTCAAGATTATTTCGTCCCCCTCGGCTCTCGCGTTACACCGTTTGAGTGCGTAGCTACGCACACATAAACAGTGATGCAGTATTTTACCTAAACTCGAGCGTAATCATTTTGTGAAATGGCTCTTAACTCCAAACATGAAACAATGTCACAAACTTAATTGAATGGACTGTCATCAATTTTGGATAATGTTGTAACTTTGCTATTTTTTATGAAATAAATTAAAATTGAAATTGTCAAAAAAATGTAGAAACAAAATACAAGTGATGCTAATGAAAGCGAATTAATAGGGCAAGACTTTATTTTTAAGTTATTTTAAAAATAGGCAATATGTTATGTGTGTATGTAGTATTTATATATTTCAGGCGTACGTATACATAGGCGCAGCTAACAACTTGCTAAATTATATAGCACAACCGTTTTACTTAGCTTAAAACCAGAGCAAAGTTTTAAATGGGCACAAAAAATGAATGAATTTAATTAATATCGAAGCATGGTTACCCTACTCGACCAATAAATCCAAGATGGCGTCGTGCCCGCATATGCCGATTGCTGTGACAACCGCCAGTAAATCACAACAGACAATAATGGCGGACACCGACAATTGTCTGTCAATATGTCACAAATAAAGCTCAACAGCACAATTGGGCTGAGTTTGGGTTAGTTACGTTTTATTATAATTTTATGTACCATATGACTACTGCCTTTTCATGAGGTCTTGGGTTCTTACTTCGGGTTATGCAATATGTTATTATAACTTCACATCGATTTAAAAATTATAGTAAGTCTTTCAGATTGCAATAATGAGGTTTGGGGTTTCAACCTCGTTTCAACACGGGATTGAAAAAAAAAAGTAGTTTGTTATAAAGCCGTTTGAAAAATTTGATCGTGCTCTGGTAGAAAAATAAACACAAATGAAGTGAAATTGAATGTGTCAACTTAATTTATATACAGCAATTGGTTCATCTATTTAATGTAGGAATAGAGATTAAATTGTTTAAAATTTTATTTAGTAATTCCAACGAGGACCTTAAAATATTGTGACCCTAAATGTTATTTAGAACATGTTTCTAAACTTCGAGTTACTTTAGACTTAAAAGAGAGAGCCTTTAAGAGGATACCAAAATAGCTTCGTGCATTTTTCTACGTAAGAAGTTTTAATTTTTCTTTAGATTGAATGGCTAAAGCTCTAATTTTTAAGTATATGTTTTTTCAATATATAATCTAGGATCGCATAAACTCAGAAACGCGATTGAAAAAAGTTTTCTCGATAGAAAATCTTAGCGAAATAACCTCTCTTATTTTTTATTTTTTTCATTTGTCGGTCTATCATCGCGTATTAACTAATGAAATAACTTTCAAAACATAAGTAACTATTATATATAGAAACACGTAAACCGGAATTAAAATATATTTAGTAGATTTTGAGTAAACAAAAAAAATATCCCTAATTCTTCATTTTCTATACCTACTAGCTGTGTTAAAAGGTACATGTCGACGATAATATTGATGTAGGCCCTTAAAGAAAAACCCATTAACACTTTTCCCGGGCCCAAGGGTCGATCCCGCTACCTTCAATGTCAGGAACATGTATAATTTAGACATATTAACATTTAAATTAATATTCTGTGCTCGAGTTGAGGGATGACTAATTAATGTGAGTGCTTTAATTAGTGAATATAAATGTATGTATCTGTTAATAAACATCATTGAAAGTTTGTATTGATGAACTGTGAAGGTGTGTATCTGGATCTAGCTCTAAATAACATACAGAGTTTAACAACAGACTTTAAAGTAATTTATTAATTTTTGCATTTGACATGCTATGCTTTTACTTAATAAATCACGTACGTAAAAATATATAAACTCATACGAGTGACAGGATATGGTGGTTAATTTGAAGTGTTGCAAGTAGACCGCAATAAGCTCAGTTGGAAGAGCTTCGGAACGGTATTCCGAGGTCGTGGGTTCAAGTCCCACTTGCGGCATTTCACTTTTTCCACCATAATTTGATTTATTAAGAAGATAGACTTCTTCTAATATGTTATATGTCTATCTCTTCTCATATGTCTGTCTGTTACTACAACAAATACACCAACTTTCTTGGTCTAAGTATTTAGAAAATATCACCAAAATACGACCATATTCTTAGCGTTTTCGTCATATGCTGAGGATTAAAAACCTAAAGATTACTTCACATTCCCTTAGAAGTATTTGGTCATCTTGTTACGCATCAATGTTGTGCCTAATTTATAGGTACATATTTTTATCTATATGCACATGACAAAGTCGCAGCAAAATGTTAATATATAATATCATACGTATGTATATTGTATAAAGTTTACAGGAACACGACAACTACCAAGTATCTCGTCTTATCACAGAGCCTTCTTTAAGCCTGATATCATAATGTTCTACCCATAAGGACGCAAACTCATTTAAATTCAAACCTTACGCATTTAGAATTAACGTTCAAACTTTATCATATTGTCGCATTTAAACTTTGTCCAGGATATAAGAAGTTTTTCAGACGATTATGGACCTTATCTTGAAGTAATATAAAAGTCACTTCTACGACTATTACTTTTGGTAAAGATTAAAGTGCTATAGGTATACATGTAGTTATTAACATTATAACATGATTTTATAACTTTTTCTTGTTAAATATTCTTTTGTGCGTGAGGTAGTATTATTTATAATTATTTACGACTATTATTTATATATAACTAACAAACAACATCGAAGGTTATCAAGTGGTAGTCACCAACCACGTGAACTTAGGACCGTGTGTAAGAGGGACCAATTGATTACTAATCCCAACACACGCACGTAGTCGCGAAATACTATTACTAATTAAACAAAACTAATAAATTGTCACTGGCGACATCTAGTGAGTAAATATAACATAATAATGATAATAATTTAAATGTACAAAGTAAATATTATTCATTAATTTGGTCTAAAGTTAACGAAATACAAATTGAACGAAATTAATTTTGTCAGTTTATTCAATTGAGTTTCATTTTTGTTCACCGCTACGTGACGTTACTACAAGATGGTATAGATATTGTATAGTGCGAAGGATTTGCTACCAACTGTTTGCCTACGGTATAATTACCTTCCCTACCTCACCACTCATTACTTGTTAATGGTAAGTTTATCCTTGTTATGGTGAACGAAACTATGTTGCTAGTATAGCGAGAGAGTGCACTACTCTCTATTTCTTTGTTTCAATATCACGTGACATATTATTTCAAAAAAATATTTAAAGTTTTAGAAATACACGTTCTTGGATCAACGTAGCGAATACATAAATAAATGCTACATTGATAAGATATTATTTTTAAATGTTATCATGACGATATCAAGGAGTTAAATAAAAACAAACAAAACAAGCTGTTTAGTTCATAAGTAATTTATTAATTTTTGCAATTTGTTTAGAGGGATGAAACAATAAAGGGGGTGCCCTTGCCTAGCAACAAAGCGCGTACCTAATGCTGTTGCCAACTATTAGCTGCAAACCATTAGTCGTGTACAATATTGTCTTTATTATATTAATTACAAATTCATCAGTGAATTTCTTTAATTACGTTTGTTAACAATCACGGCGCGTATTCACGGACAGAATGAATTCACAAATTCATTGTATTGTTAAGAAAATATCGACGTAGGAAAACGTATTTGCTGTAAGTACCAAAAAATCAAAAATACGTTTTTTACGTAGTTTAAATCAGAATTTTTTTTTGCGTCGCGCGTCGATTGGTCTGGGTCTCTTATTTCTGCGATGAAAAAAAAATCACTTACGCCGTAAGTTTTTTTCACTATACTAGAGACTTCCACGCTGTAAGTCTACCAAAACCAGTGTTTAAATGCATGTGTTGCTTACGACATTCTTGCGGTCAGCAAAACAAATTTGTAACAAAAGCTTACGCTATTTTCGTGGGATGAGTTTTGTTTACTAACTACACTTGCATCATTTTAGTGATTATTCAATTAAAAGGCTAAGATATTTACTACGCTAATAAAATCGTATTTTATTAACTATAAGTCATGTACTACAAATGAATGGCATTTATTTTGAAAATAACCTACCAGAGACCGATGAAGAGGATTGAACATTATTAGCTCCTCCTTATGCTAAGGCCAAACCAACGCGTTCAACTCGCGTCCGCCGTGGCGTGCACGGTGGCGACCAGTTGTTACGAACAAATTTGTACAACACGCTTAAATAAGTTCAGTATGTATCTACCAATGTATAAATCTATGTAACGGAATCTTCGAAAGTGAATTTCACCCACTTGCAGTAGTCGGATTGATCTGAAATTTTGTACAACTGACATGGACCAATGACAATCCAATAATAAAAAAAATATTCAGGATTCTCTAACGTGTTTCTAGTTTTTTGAAATAAGTAGGTTATTTATGTTAATGTCAAAGTAACAGATGATTTTTTTAAATAATTTTACAATTAAATTCAGTAACCTTTCTTACTGCCTTTTATTCGTATAAAAATATTTCCACTTCACACATTTAAAACAATCTCATCAATGCCAGGCAATTCTGCGCTATAGCTTACATCTAATTAGCTTTACCTAAAAAGCGATGAATGCCATTTACGACATTTTAAAGGTCTAGACAAAAAGTAGATATTTTGGTGCCACAGTAACACCATTATGGTTAGAGCATTTTAAACGTCTGTAAAAAAACCTGGTTTGCTGTAACCTCCATTATTTCTGAAAGTAATTGACTTAGAAGAATATCTTTATAGCTAACGTGTAAAGCAAAAAAAAATAAAAATACGTTTTTAAAATCGTGCTCCTACTACTTATAGTTTCGGAAAAATGATTATTTTTCTCATTTTTGGAAAGTTTTGGGCTCTGGTGAACATTTCATGTTTTGGTGCTTACAGCAAATACGTTTTCCTACGTCGATATATACATGTACGTTGTGTTAACTTGTCAGCGTACTTCTGTGGGATTAACTATACACATGGCGTCTACTTATAATTTAAACATAAAGTAAGTAGGTATGTGTTTTATACGTAATGTACGCAGCTCTCATATTAAGTTATTTTCCTTTGTTTGTGTTAGGTTAGGCAGGCAGATTCATCTTTTTCTTGTTCTTAACCCATCAATGTCATATCTACCGTACAAGTATCTGTCTTCATAGTCTAATCACCATAATCTACGTCTGTGATCATTACATCATTCAAAAGCTCTGTCAAAATCTTTTAAAACAGAATGAATACCTTTAATTTTTCAACGTTAAAAATTTCAAAGCAATATCTATGTCACCGCAAACAATCTTCACAAAGGCTGAACGGGTATGCCTTGGTCCAATTCACGATTGGAAAAAAAGCTAGGACAAAGCGCGGGAACGCCATCATTGTAATATGGCGGATGTGGGCCACTCGGACATTTTGTGTGATTGTTTTGTGATATGTAGTGCGTATAGCACAGATCTTTATATAGAACAGGAAAAAAGATATGGGGACTATTTCTTGAAGTTGAAAATATTATAACAGTAGGCAAAAAACCAATAAATGTATGTACACTGTGTACATAAATACGTTCGTAAGACCAAAGAGTATAGTAATATGTATTTAACAATGATTTATTATCTCAATAGTATTTAACGTAAGATGTTAAACTTGATAATGTTTAAACTTTGATTTAAATCCTACATTGTATAACTAACTTCATAATGCCCCGCAGATGTAGGCAAGGTATAAGCAGATTGTAGGCAAGTATTGTGGAAGTGGAGTGGTGACACTTATTCCAATCCATCACTATACAGCCTACAATCTACAAACTAAAATAAAAAAGCAAATGAAGCACAAATATAAACATGTCGTCACGTCTCCGCGTCGTTCCCGTCACGTAGCTAACTACATTACACGGAGAGCTTTTACACATTGCGAGTCCCCACGTAACGAGGTCACGTACGGAACGCTACCAGCATCTCATGGTTCCATATTACTATCAAGTCTTAATAGGGTTCCGTGGTAAAAAGGAAGGAAACCTTGTAATTACTAGCTGGCCGCGAGTCCGTCAGTAACAGATTACTGCGAGAGGTTTATATTTGTGCGTGAATACTTAACACAAAACAATTTAAAACAATATTTTAACGTACTTTGCTTCTTCTTATCTCAGTTTAAGCAAATTATTTATATATTATTATAAGCGTGTAAGCTTTTCAAATACATAAACTATTCATGTTTGTGCTCTAGGTTACACAGCACTGTGACCATCGCGGAAATGAGTAGGAATCAAACGCAATACCTTACATACAGCAGCCAACATCATAACTAAACTATGACAAAATGGTGTCCAATGAAGCAACTCGGAAAACGTGAAACGCACAATATATAGGCACAGAACAGACGATGACAAATATTTCACTGTTGACATAAAACAGCTCGTTCTCAAGACGCTATTATTCGTTGGCCCTAACAAATGTTGACCTAAAAGGCAAAGGGTTCATACATAGGAGCTATAAAGGCTTGCTCCAATATCCGGCGACGGGCCCACTTCCGGTCGGCTAGTGTAAACTGCTCTTTACCGGATAGATAGGTCACAAGGACACTGTGTTCACACTAGTCTGATTGTTTGTAGCAAATATTATGCTTTGTTTCTGCAGTACGTACTTAACGGTGTGTTAAAGTTATCCTATAGGAGTTAATTTTTTTTTATAGTCTCCCTATGTTTTTATGGTAGATATTTGTCTGAAAGCCCCCTGGGTATAAATTAAGTTTTAAAGCTAATAAATTATGCTGTAATATGGCCGCTAGATATCTCACTGATATGTTTGAGCATCGAACCAAAGACCTTTACAACAGTGGCGTCGGTACCGCTGCGCCACTTGCTCCGCCGTCGTTAGTAGTCTTGTTTACAAACTGTACAGTCAACTGTACAAGGTAAAATTTACATGTAATTTAAGTAAAAGAACTGTCAGCATTTTATTGTAATTGTATAATAAACTTTACTAACTAGTGACAATAAAGCATTCGTCGCAGTACGTTGTGTTTTTATCAATTAGGTAAACCTGTTACGCAATCTACTGTTATCATCGACAGTCACTCAATCCTGTAGGACCTAGCACAACCCCTACACAAGCTCTCTGTCGCATGTGACCAGGGGTTTTTCGAAGCTAATCTTGGAGTTTCATACGGTTATTCTATTTTTTATTGAAAATATTGATGGGTTTTTAATGCTCGGAAAATTGGATGGAAAAAGTGTGGTAATATTTTTCTATTCAATTTGAATGAACTAAATATTGTTGGTCTTGGTACATGTATGCCATCACGGCTTGTTCCCGTGGGGTTAGGGATAGAACACCATCTGTTGAAACAAATATTATATATGACCTTACTTAACAAATCAAATTATGGTGGAAAAAACATTTTTTCCACCATAATTTGATTTGTTAAGGCATAGCATGTCAATTGCAAAATCAATAAATTACTTTATTTAAGAACGGTAAAATTTAAAGATTTTTGGACATATCATTGAAATGTGGGGCGAAAGTTGCTCAATCTATAAATAATAATAAATAAATAAATATTCATGGACATTTCACACAACGTCCTCTGGTCCCAAGCTAAGCTTATTATGCTTGTGTTATGGGTACCAGAATACGGATATAATACATATACTACTTTTCTTTTGTAAATACATACTTATAATACATAGAAAACACCCAGACGTAGTACAAACATTTGTATGACATTTATGAATATCACACAAATGATTGTCCCAAGCGGGAATCGAAACCGCGACCTTGTGAACGGCAGTCCAGTACATGAACCACTACGCCACGAAGCCCGTCAATATCATTTTTATTTAAAAGTTTCTCTCGCATCTATGGGTCTATCTAATTCTTACGTATATTATGTATCTAATATACTATTATTTGACGTAATTTTCGCTCCATTTAAAATGTCGGAATGGTCTGAAATTTCACATGTTGAAGACCGATGACAAACCAATAATGAAAAAAAGTCATATACTTATTTCAGTTTCTCTTTCATATAGAGTTATAAAAATGTTAATTTAAACAAAAGTTATGTATAAGTATAATACAAAATATTAACAACATGATGACAGTGTGTATGTTCGTTCACCCGTAAAACCACAACAAACTAATAAACTGTAGCTATAACTTGGAACAGAAATCTTCAGAGAGTTTTGTAATAAAAAGTGTAAATACTCGTCTAGACGTGACTACATTTACTTCATAATTGTAGAGGAGGTGGTTTAAATGAGGGAGGTGAGGAATCGCCCTCTAGGCCACTTACTTACACTCGCTACACTAAATACTCTAGAATATTCTACGGTCTAATGTCACCACAAAATTTTAAAGCAAATGCTTTTTAGTTATTTTAATAGAAGAATGTGTTCTCTCATCGCACAGTTCCTATGAGCACCTTCCAAACCCCATGATCAAATCAGCTGTTTGTTTTATTACCCGTCAGGTATAGTGTCTCATCGTAGTGCTATGAATTTTTTGTGATGAACACATAATAATGTGATTATGCTTCCTGATGCCCATTTGGTCCGGGAGCCAGGTACATTTTTGGTCAATGATTTCTTCTCGAGTGAAACTTTGTAAAATGCATAAGGGACTTATACTATGAATACTCGCGACCGTCAGCTGCGACTCCGTGGGTGGGGTGGGCAGTGGCAGCCAAAGCCAAATGCCAAAGCCAAAGCAAAATTTTTTTTTCAGTTATTTCCTCTCTCACACACACACATACACAAATAAATCAGCGCCATCAAGCGGGCAGGACGGTAATATAAAAACATGCCGATTTGTGAGTGGTGCATCTTTCTCTATATTATTTTATATTACTAGCTGTTGCCCGCGACTCCGTACGCGTGGAATTTAGGAAAGTTTCATGAAAATTCATCCAGTAGTCTTTACGTGAAAGAACAACAAACATCCTTACATTCATACAATCCAACATTAACCAAACATCCAAATATTAGAGTATGGTATGGATAGAAGACCGAGTTCGCGTTGCTCAGCCAACAGTTTAAGTATTTTATTTTGTCGCGCGTAATTCTTTTTTCGTCATATCTCTTAAGATATTCATTTAAATTCCATGCTGTAAAAAGCAGTTATAATCTATATTAAACGTGTAAGCTAACTGAGGTATTTAATCTGATAAAAAAGATTACTATATACACATATATATACTATATACTATATACACATATACACTATGGCTGATGGCATTACTTTTAGGGATCAAGTTATGAAAATGTTCACAAACGACGTATATCTTAATATCTGACAATATTTTGAGGGTTTATTTTTTGTTTATGTACTACACTTGATCGATGGTACTGCTTTAATAGATATAGTGCTACGAAATATTTGTTAGCGGCTAGACGCACCAACGGCAACGTTGAAGGAAGTGGAAGGTGGTTGCGTGGTATGAAATAACGCATTTTAATTGGTCGAAATAAAATCACACGCCAAGTTCTCATGCGAAAAAGACGCATACGTTTTGTGCGTTGATCATGTGCGTCTGTCTGCATCTGTTGTGGATGTTCTATGACTACTTCAAAGACCGTCCACACTCAGTTTCTAGCTAATACTATAGCTGTAACATGCAAAGTCAATATTTAACAATACAATAACTAGCAATAAGTTTGTGTTAGCAATAGGTACATGTCGTCACTCCCTTCAACGTATAAAATCCCCATTAATCCAAAGAAACACAAATGTTTACCCAATTAGCTGAGTAGAGAATAGGGCGCGACCCCACTGCCAGGGGATGACAGGGGGTGATTCGTAGGAATTCGTACTTGTGTAGACAAGTCTTTACGTAGATATTAATTATACTAACATTCATGTTTATTTTCTGTGTGCAGTTTGTAAACTTATAATCTAGTAAACATTAAAAAAAAGTTCTTTGTAGCGTGTGTATGTTTGTTCGCTAAAATCTTTAAAACAACTAAAAGGAAAGGCAAAACACACGAGTGATTAAAGGTTGAAGATGAAAGTTTTGTAAAAATTACAATTATTTATTGTATAAGTTTTCATCAAAAACAAATACTAAATAAATATTGAACCATACACATCATCTGGACTTAATTTAGGAAAATTAAGTGCAATTGTACTATATAAGATGCCCTTATTTTCAATATAGATAGAATAACACATAAACTAAGCACATATCTGTATCCAATATACAAAAAATAATTGTAACGAATGGGAATCAAACCCACAATCTTATTTAAAGAAGATGACTATACAGAATGCGATAGTCTGCTTCATTATTTCCATCATCATTATGACATACATCTCTGCCTACGCCATCACAAACAACTATCCGTAAAGATATAAAGCAAGATAAATACCGTGTGTTCCCTCTCCTTGTTTGTGCTCTAGGAAATCTATTGTACCTGGGAAGTAACAGAGTATCATATTAATTAAGTACTATAATTAAATATTAGATAACATTAAAAGTATCATTTGGTGCCTATTATCATTGTATGTGATGGGAAACTGCAAAGTGTGTCTTCAACTTACAATATTTCACTACAGATCAACATTAAGTCAAAACTAATCAACTAATCAATCAATTACATAAAACTACTCAAAGTCTAGTAATTGAAGGTGATGATTTTACGCTAAGTGCACCACTGCACTGACTGTAAAGGGGCCAGTACACAATGGCCGTTGATGGGCCATGCTTTGCAATGCACAACTGTAGGCCACGATCACTTGGTGTTACGACGTGGAAGTAATCACGGCTGCGGTTTTTAGGGTTCCGTACCCAACGGGTAAAAACGGGACCCTATTACTGAGACTTCGCTGTCCGTCCGTCCGTCCGTCTGTCACCAGGCTGTATCTCAAGAACGGTGATAGCTAGAGAGTTGAAATTTTCACAGATGATGTATTTCTATTGCCGCTATAACAACAAATACTAAAAATAAAATAAAATAAATATTTAAGGTAGCTAGTCTTATATATAAAATTCACGTGTCACAGTGTTAGTTACCGTACTCCTCCGAAACGGCTAGACCGATTTTTATGAAATTTTACATGCATATTCAGTAGGTCTGAGAATCGGCCAACATCTATTTTTCAAAGCTTTTTTTTTGGTATGGCAAAAGAACGTTTGCCGGGACAGCTAGTTTTATATATAAGAAGATTATAGTTGACCCGGAAAACATTGTTTTGCTATACAATACAAACAAATAATTTGCAATAAAATACTATTGCGACCATAAATTGAAATGTAAGCTATCCTATCTCACAAGTTGGACCAGACTGCTCACGGTGTGGCAATTTAATTTAAAATCGGTTAAGTAGTTTAGGAATCCATCGCGGACAAACATCGTGACAGGAGATTTATATACATATACTTATGTATAAAGTTAAATTACATTTAACTAATTACGGCAAGAATGCTGTACTATCCAGAATACCAAACACTTATAATCAAAAATTTGGTGACATTGATCCTTTTATAGGATCCAAACAGTTATTTCTTAAAAATGTAAGAAGTCACTTCTTTTAACCTCAACTAAAATCTTAAAATTTTTCTAGATCTAGATCTGGATGGATGTGTGAGTATGTTGTTTTAGTTCTATGTATGTACATATATGCTTCTATTTATATATGTATATGGTATATTTGTATCTATTTTTGTATCCGCTTGATGTGTATTCTATGTTTAGGTATCATGTGTACATAATATGTATGTGTATGTACGTATATGTGTATTGTAATATTGCTCTAGTGCTAGTTCCACCGTCCGATAGTTTTTTTAAGTGGGTTTATTTAATGTAAATGCTTAAGACATGAATAACTGTTATTGGCTTATATATTTGTAACACTGACTTTTATAATGTATTGTAACATGCAGTTGTTATTCTTATGAAATAAATAAATAAATAAATAAATAAAGATTTATTTATAAACTCTTTATTGTACACCAATAAATAAGAATATTAATCAAACAATTCTAAAGAAACAGAATGTACAATTGGCAAAATAATATTCAAATAAAAAAATATAAATAATATTCAAATACTAGCACGCAACAAAAAAGTGCTGTCCGTCAAGAACTAAATAATGGGCGATTGTGTGAACACCTCAGACCACGCTACGCCACGATTCCTTTGAAGTGTGTTCAAAAAACCGACAACTTCCCGATTGCGCGCCACGTTCGACAATTGTCCGCCATTATATACCATTAGCCCCTGTACACAATGGCGATGGCGTTCAGTTGGCCAGCATGGCCCATTGTGTAATGGGGCCTTTATAATTATTAACCATACACAAACACAACATATCAATCACCACTCAGGTCTTATTCAAATAAATATTAAATATTCTTGTTAACGTTGCACATATGGCCGACGCGGACAGACAGACGGACAGACGTGTGAGAAACATAATAAACATGATACACACACCATATTAGTACTTTATTGACTTCTTAACTCAACGGTAGTGCAACCGACTTGCTATTACGAGATCGCGAGTTCAATTCCGCAAGAAGACAATTCTATAGTTTGTAATAGGCACTGATAGCATGTATAATAGTTTGTAGGGCGGGCGTTAAGATGTTGATAAGCTTCTTTGGGCGTGTTTGTGAAATGTCATAGCAAATTTCTACATTACGAACAGCCGGCATCCTAAAGTTAGATTTTTTTTTATCACACAAAAGAAATAGAACCTTTTACTTGAGGATGTAAGTATTTAAACACACACTTTTGTATAACAGAGAGTATAACATTACATTTTAGAGGCTAATTAGCATATTTTTCATTAATTAGTTCTATATAACAGTGTGTAATAAATGTGTTATCATTAAATGTTTAGTTTATGGATTTAATTTTTTGGTTAAAGGTAACTTCTCACAGCGGGACTGCAGGACGGATTTAATCGCTTTTTAACTACAGTTTTATACACTTCGTTAAAAAGTGCACTAAATGTAAACGAAACAAATATACTTGATACATTCATTCTGGAAATACCTAAGCACTATTATTTAAAATGAATGTATTATCATTTTGAAAAGAAAAAAATGACGCCCGAGTGCTGCGTTTTGACGTACGCACAAAAGTATTATGTGGAAATGAAAGCTAAGCATATAAAGCACGGTCGTAGTCCTGCACATCGTGCCACAAGTAGGACAGTGAATGGTGAACTGTAAGCTTAAAGTTAAATTTATCTTTATTTTTTAAGATTAGATTATATAAACATGAGTTTGTTTGTTATAAATATTTTATTATTTTGTGGCGTGTGTGAAGCAACCCCTCCTAACAACAGTTTGGAGGTTGTTGAGGCCACACAGTAGCGAATTAGCGGTTATTTTTTTAGAGGAAATGTTTACAATTAGTTAAACTTCCTGAAAATCTTGTTTTTTAACTTCCGTACCCTTACTGATTTATAGATAAAAATATTCAAACTAATATATAAGTTTTCATTTTCGGCCGTCAAAAAAATTTTCTCAATTGAACAACTAGAGAGTACTACCTGTATACTAGTTACAGTTGTAATGATCAATGTTACCAACACGAATAACTTAAATTATCATATTATATTGACATTCCCACAGCGAATGGTGTTCAGTATCAATGTAATACTTCGTAATATAATGAACATTACATTACATACAAGAGAGAAGTGATTGTCTCTATGCTAGGAGACAATCATACGCTTAGTTAGAGACACACTACACTAGTAATTTACACAGTTACGTGATTAAAAAAATTTGCTTCGTGGTGGAGTGGTTTATGTAATGGACTGCCGATCACGAGGTCGCGGGTTCGATTCCCGCTTGGGACAATCATTTGTGTGATATCAATAAATGTCATACAAATGTTTGTACTGCGTCTGGGTGTTTTCTATGTATTATAAGTATGTATTTACAAAAGAAAAGTAGTTTATGTAGTATATCCGTATTCTGGTACCCATAACACAAGCATATAAGCTTAGCTTGGGACCAGAGGACGTTGTGTAAAATGTCCGTGAATATTTATAAAAAAATAAAATAGGTAAATAACACTAGGAACCGTGATAGCTTAGTGGGGAAAGCGACAGGTTCAAGTGCTGCTTATGGTAATCATTCTGTTCTATTAAAATTTGATTTACTAAAAAAAATGTACTTCAAGCTCTTTTCTAGTGTGGGCCGTTCTTATAATAACACTCACGTGTTAAAATAATTATTTTTTAACACCCTTGCTCGTAAAGCTGATGTAATTCCACTGGTTTTAAATATGTAAAGCGGGTCATAAAAAACGCGTGTGTTAAAGCAAATAGTTAAGTTATAGTCCATACACAGTATTATTTGCCATTACAAATATGGAACTGATCGCCGCCGCACGACTCGAGCAGCGCGCTGTTGCTATTCAAATTTCGAGCTAATCGCCGCGCGGCGCCAATCAGTAGGCAGCGCTAGCGCGCTGTTAAAATGGCGGTAAAGTAACAGTGTGCATTCACAGATTGTTTATTTAAATGTTTTCCTCGCAAATGTGTTAAAAAACGTCGTACGATATACGTGCGTATTGGTTATAACATGCTCGGCTCAATTACGCCCTCGCCTTCGGCTCGGGCTGAAATTCCGTCTCGCATGTTATAACCATCTTAACGCACTAATATTGTAATGTCCTATAACATTATGTGTATAACAGCTACGTATAATATTGTCACATTGACTGATTACAACAAAGTGTGTTACCATGTTAGTGTGCTACACATTGCCAGCCTAGTAACAAGTGTATGTATATATCGAACCCACGACCCCAGCATGAGTACATCGCACTTAATGCATAACTACAACAAGGTCACGGACTTATGTAATAATGTAATGTGGTATGATATTGTAATACTTAGGGCAGTCATTCACTTACTGTTCATTTATATTAATATTTGTGGTGTCATACCAAAATGTTTGTTTTATGTTTGATTAAAAATCTAATCGTGAGTTTGTTTGTTTGTGACGTTTTCACGCAAAATCTACCGAATGGATTTGCACGAAAATTGGTGTACAAGTAATTTATAGTCCTGAAAGTAAAATAGGCTATATATTATTTCGCTAAAAACTCTGTACGAGACAATAAACGCAAATATTTGTGAAATACGGTAATAAAATAATTGTACCGCCATTTTTTTTTTCCAGTTGTCATAGCAACACATAGAATCCGTCGTTTTATGGGTATATTTGTTTCTTATTTCGTCACGCAGGTTTTAATCCCAGACTGACACATGTGATTTACGCGGTTGTTTGGAATGGAAACTCCTTGTGTGATACTTAGTACCAACATTTATTTTATTGAAAGCTTTCCTATTTTAAGAGAATGGAATAGTTAAGTATTTAGACGAGCCTCTTGGTCGACTGGTTCATGTAGCGGCCTGCCGATCAAGAGGTCGCGGGTTCGATTCCCGCTCGGGACAATCATTTGTGTGATTTTTCTAATTGTCATACAAATGTTTGTACTGCGTCTGGGTGTTTCTATGTATTATAGGTATGTATTTACAAAAGAAAAGTAGTCTATCCCTATTCTGATACCCATAACACAAGCATATAAGCTTAGCTTGGGACCAGAGGACGTTGTGTGAAATGTCCATGAATATTTATTTATATATTTTCTATTTATATTCTATACTACGTCGATATTTTTTTTGTAATATTGAATTAGAAATTTTTTACAATTTTAATAACAATTGAACTTAGTATTTATTTTGGTTTGTATTTTGATATCAATCGTAATGGTGGTACGTATCGTATTAAACTTTGATTTCAGTAGATATACATAGCATTTTGTATCGATTGTTGATTCATGTAAATTTGCTATGGTACAGATTTTAGTCTCTATTAATTTCAGTTATTATTTTAGGTTTGATTTCAAATCCGATTCGACCACTAGTGCGAGCGAAGCCGCGGGCAGGAGCTGGTATTAATTACATATTCCTTAAGAGATGAAAATAATGGAACAAGTTAATAAATTTAAAGTAAAACCAAGACATAGCCACATCTTTGAAACTAAACCTAACTAGATATATTAATCGATCCTAAAACAAACAGTAGGTATAATTACTCACAACAATCATTGGAACTGTTTCTGACATTCAAATGATATAGGTACTCGTGTCATCGTGTGGAGGAAATAACTCATTTAAAGAGCTATATGTATATAGAGTTGACACATTGATGTATTATACAATATAATTGTACTTATCATTATTGTTTTCTTTATAAACAAACACCTCACAAACTATAAATTGTTTTTTGTAAACAGCACTAATGTCAACCCTACACATTGATCACAGCTCTCTCTCTCTGAGAGGGAGTTTAGTAGGAATGTCTATAAAAATATATTAAATCGTCACTACGCGATATACTCCAATGTAATGTTGACGGATATTAATGTTACGACACTACACTTATACTACTAGTTATACTTTTTTGAACTCCAAATAGTCCACTATTCCCAAATTAAGCTTAGTGTGTCTGTTTAGTACGAATTTGCCTATGTATTTTATGCACTCTCCCTTTGTACATATCGTTTAATGCGGATAAACATGAAATTGAATAGAACAAGTGTTTGAAGACGTGGTTTACTGTTAAGTGCATATTGTCATTTTACATAATTCTTAGATCAGTACACAAGTTAATTAACAAATTGTTAGCGACATACTGTACGCTCCTTGTAAACAATCTGCCACACATCCAACACAGATGTTGTTACACGACAGTCTACAATACATAATATATTAATAATTGTGTCGCGGCGTGGCGTGGTCTTGCATTCGATATTGGAATTGCCAATTTTTATGTGAATCACATTGTGTGATTCCCCTTACATTAAATAAGGGGAATATGTACCGGAGATTTATTAGATATTTGACAAATAAGAGATATCGATTTTATAATATTTTTTATTTTGTCTTTGTGTGTAAAAAGGTATGCAATAATCGGTTCCGATAACAAATCGGTTATAAATATTAACAGATGCATTTAATTTATCAAATATTATTTAATTATGATAGTTTTAAAATCGTATAACTTTTTACAAAAAGTTTCATTATCCAACACAAGACGCTACAGAGTAATCACTCACACAGAGAACATCTGTGACCTCACTGTGTGACACGTTGTGACGTCACACGACAGACCCGCGTTGGGCGCCAATAAGCGCCGCCATACTCTCACACTGTGTGAGTGATGAACTGTAAACTTTATAATGACGTAAAAAGAGATTAAATTAAAGATTTATACACCGCCCGGTTAATAAGTATCATGTTAAGCTTAGGATTTAAGCTAATCTCCGTTAGTGCGGTGCATATTTCCAATATTTTATGTAGGTACTAATGTTTAATTTATACATGAAAAAAAAACCTGTTTTACAAAATTTTTTTAATCCCACAGTAAATTTTACGCAAAATACCTCAAAAACGTGAGATAAAAAACGCTAAAATTTGTTTTATTTTATAAATCTTCGTGAAAGTTGCGGAGTAGGTATATATACAAAGAAAAACCTAAAATCCAAGTAAAATAAAAGTTGCTGCTATACAAACTATAAGTTCGAAAGTTACGTATAAATACACAGTAAATATTAAGTTGCAACTCTGTGTCACAGTTCATAACAAAGCAGAATGGAAACAAAGAATAAGCCGACTCAAACGATGTATTCACTAACTGACTGTCCACCGTCGCGACGTGGTCGTATTTAGAAGAGACAGTTTAGTTAGATACATACGAGTTTTAATAATATTTCATAATGAAAATGTTTTTTCTGTATCTTAACGCACACTATGACAAACTTAAAGTTATTAAAAAGCGTATATTGTAGGTACATGTATAAATTAAGTCTGTTAAATATCGCTCGTTAACCATAGTATTAGACAGTCAATAACATTAGATACTTTCCATAGCAACAAGCACCTTTCAAGCACAATTTCCATAACTGATATAATTATACTGTGGCAATGTTGAACAGTTCCCGAACTGCGGCATCGATCACTGTCACAATCATTCAAACATTACACAATAAACCATACATCACGTTATCGCCGCCACTCCACGGGGAAATATGTACTAGGCTCATTGTTTGCTGCTGACTATTAGCTAGAGTATGACATAGAATACATAGATGAATAAGGTCATACATGACAGACTTAAACCCTTAAAGTAACACTACCAACATGCTAAAGTTTTAAATGAACGAAGAAATTTTAGAAAAAAATAATTGACAGAAATCCTATCAGATATAATCTCTCGACTCTCGACGATGTACAGATACGAAAATGGTTATTATAAGATGCTTCGTATACATTTACCCAAACGTCTTAGTCGAGTTTGCCGCAAACTATACGCCTAATATAAACTGTACTTTAATTTATTACAAATGGAGATATTTATGTAAAAGAAGCGATTTATTTTGAATACATTATCGACAATAGATCAAGCTACAAGCGGACCAAGTCACGTGCTGGAACTAGGTCGTCTTGTTTATTATGCTTACTAATAGTTATACCCGTGTAATGAAGGATTAAGAATACACGTCACCACCCCATTTATTCTTATGTAACACCTAAAAGAAAATAAAATAGTTGATCAGGTGTGCGTCTTAAAACTTTTGAGAAACAAAAATTTCTTTAATAAAGTAAATACTGATATTCAATTTTTAAGCATTTCTTCAACTTGCTATGATTTGTATATTCGAGCAAACTAAATAAACGTTAGCAGAGAACGTTCTCAACACTATGATAACAAGTCTACTTGTCTAGTCGGCGTAGTATGCTAAATGCCACCTGAAGTGAAGGACTCCCATGCCCAACAGTGGTCGGAGAAGAAACATAACTATGTAAGAGCGAAGTCATGTAATCTTGAGGCAAGTACTTCCAACTGACATTTAGTTTAGATGATGATGCATGGTTATCTCAGTGACGTCATAATATATAATATCCAACATTCACCTTATTCTCATACGTCTTATAATTAAAATACAAATAAAATGATTGTTATTTTAAATGTTGTCCCACAATACAGGCATCAAATAATAAAGTTCTTCATTAATTTGAAATATTAATTAAAGTTTCTTAACTATCAGCCCACAATTAGCTAATTGCCCGCAGTTTCATCCACGTTTACAATTACTACCCTGCTCCTTGGCTATAAGCGTGACGATATAGCCTTTGTGATTTTCCTATATATAAGCTATACACCTGTAAAGTTTTAATAAAATAGATTCAGCACATTTTGTGTAAACATTCATCCAAACAAAGAAGAAAGTAGGATTAATCCGTTAACTTATTTATGTCGTGTAGTATTTTAACTGTAATAATATACTTATATTTATGTTATGTAGGCTATATAATCCATGTAGGTATGTAATAGTAAGTTATCCCGCGGGTAATCCCCGCATTAACCGAGCCATGAAGTCAATCACTATTAAACCAAAAAAGTGTATCTCGCTCTGTCTGTTGGTCGGCACTATGTACCTACTATTTGTGACACGCCACTCTAGCCGACCCCTAACTACTACTACTATTGATAATTTATTGGAATTTATCGACAGTGTTATTAAGTAGAGATGTGCCACTTATATTAGTCGAGTATCGACCACAGTCGGTATATTATAATGAATAGCGTTCAGCGAAACTATCGATATAATACCGAAGAAATCTAGATTCGCTGTTATTGTGTCTGTCTGTCAATTCCGTCTTAATACTTTTCAAATGATGTATTAGCCATCAGCATACACTTGTCATTCTTTTTCTTTGGGTTAATTGACATAGAGCCATAAAACAATGGATATAAAATAAATAAAAAATATTTACGGACATTTCACACAACGTCCTCTAGTCCCAAATTAAGCTTATATGCTTGTGTTATTGGTACCAAAATTCGGATAATAATATACTACATATACTACTTTTCTTCTGTACATACATACTTATAATACATAGAAATACCCGGACGCAGAATAAACATTTGTATGACATTTATAAACATCACACAAATGATTGTAGCGAGCGGGACTCGAACCCGCGACCTCTTGAACGGCAGACGTTACGTGAACCACTAGACCACGAACCCCGTCAAAAGAAATAAATATAATTCAAATATAAGAAAGATATGTATTTATTTCTTTCAATAATACTAAAATAACTCGACGAGAACTTCATAAAATTACTAATTGCCTAAAACTTTGTGCGTCAACTTAACCTGTGACGTATTTCAATAGATAATATGCAAGGGGTATATTATAACATATCGACATGAGCTCGTCTCATCCCTGTAGTATGTCCTTCAACATAACGTGAGGGTGGTGCGACGACCTCCCGTCAGACAACATTATATAAATGTTCGAGTGCAATGATCTACTTACATTACATAATAACAGTACTAGACTCATGAAATTTGCATCATTTATACTGAATATAAGATTAGTCGATCTTTGAATATATTTTTATAAAACTATGTGGGTGTAAACTAAACTAGTATCCTGCCTCGGTCTTCTTTCTTATTAATAATACTCATCACCATAACAAATTTATAAAAAAACTAGCTGACCCGGCAAACGTTGTTTTGCCATACACACGTCAGGGAGGTGGGGGAGGTGTTTGAAAAAGATAGTAGCCAATTCTCAGACCTACTGAATACGCATATAAAATTTGGTAAAAATCAGTAAAGCCGTTTCGGAGGAGTACGGTAACTAACATTGTGACATGGAAATTTTATATATTAGATTAACAAACTATACCTACACTTAATCTTTCCTCTCGAATCACTGTATTTATTTTTGTATTAAAAGTTCAGTAATTTTAAACTTTATTGCGAACAAGCAAACACGAATAAATGAGACGATGAAATAAATAAATATAAAATTTTATTAAAATAATCCTACAAAACATTTCCAGTGAGAGTATCGTATTCGAGTCAGTTTACACCATAATATTACCATAATCGAATACGAATCACCCGTCAACAGAACGCGGTCCTAACGATTAAACTCCATTTGATAACAGTAAATCAATGATGGAACGAAATGTTGGAAAACACCAGCAATTTATAATATGGAAGTGTAACACGAATGTGGTTTTAATAAGTATTTGATAAATGGAAAATCTCGGTTATTGAAAATTGTGAAACGGATTGCTTTCATGAAATATGTTTATGATTGTTTTCAAAAAGCTTCACAACTTAAAATCGATACGATCCCACGCACACCGTACCTAACTGCTGTGGCTATCTGAAAGGACTACAGAATAAGTTCTTCAAAAAGATTTGTACAGGGTGAGAGAATGATACTCCCAAAGTTGTGAACATCCAGTCTGGTGCTCAAGTCCACTATTTTGGAACAATTGTCATACCGGCACAATACCGGCACGATACCGTTGCAATTGAAGTCAAATATCCGTAGTCTGCTATATGCCGTCATAACGGTCTTTCAATGGTAATAGAATTGTCGATCTCTTTTATCTATGCATTGAATTTTCGGTCTCTTTTATCTATGGATTGTGTTAGAATGGTATGTATGTGTTGCCGTTTTTAAAAAATGCGTTAGTTGAAGTGATTTTCGAAAAACTACTAATAAATTTAAACATTTAATCATGCTAGACTTCGTTTAAATATATTTGTACATACTATTTATTAGTATAAAAAGCAATGTGAAGTTTAGGAGATTAGTAAATTGCAATAAATTACAAAGAACAATTTCTAATATTTCTATCTATCTATTTTTTATTTATGGCAATCTGTCGACACAGGACAATTTAAAAATATTACTGTCAAATTCAAAATAGCAGACTACCGAAACATTTCAGTCATTGAATTGCAATTGTGAAGCAGTTGTGTACGAGACTAGCAATTTATGTCACTTTGACAATTGTAAGACAATGATGAAGTCGTTATGACGACACATTAATAGTAGACTACCAAAAACTTTACTATTGCACCATAATGGTACAATAATGGTACAGTTGTGACACCGTTGAAATACCCGACTCAGGGCCCTGTTTGTTATTGGTTTTTTATTCTGTTGCAGACTGCAGTAACTCGTTAACATTAAGTAGACTATGCGTCCATGCGTATTTTCATACGGAAATCACACATTCGTTTTTCATCCTAGTTGTATAGAAAATGTTTCAAGACAAAAGGAGATTCACAAACCGTGGAGATACTTTCTGAATTTTTGAAAACGCCATGACATATTTAATCTTTTTAGCGAAAAAAACCTAACTTGTCCCTTTGACATTAAGTTAGGATCTGATAACGGGATTATGAAAAAAATAGTGGATCCTTTAATATCAAACAATAACACACCGCACATCTTCCTGTTTCCTACAACAAGTCAATTGTATGACTTCTTTATGTGTAGGTATTTACTTTCCCGGAGGTGTTCAGCTTCATGTCAAAACAGTTCCGTTATACGTCTGGGAAATTTATATTTTGTGCCACCATGTCTGTATAATATTTTCAATACATATTATAACACTAGAAGATTTTTTTAGGACTTGTGCAAGTATGTGTTTAAAAAGGTTTTACCCAGTAGACGAGCGGTCTACATTATCTATGAGACTACCTTGAGATTTATAGTTCAGAATTCCATGATATAACGTTTATTTAAAACCCACTTCTACTCTTTTTTATATAATGGATATGTAGTAGGTATGCCGTATGATAATCAACTACATCTTTTATTACTTTACAAATAAACTTTTAAAATCTACGAGTATATTTGTCTATTCAGTAAGAAATTCATTTACTTAAAAACATGAAGAGATCAACGACGAACTTTAAAATAATGTTATTGGTATCTCGTCGCCGAGTCGATAATCTATAAACAGTAATGTTTATCGATACATCGTACGTTTGGCACAAAGCGGCACGTCCCTAGGGCAACATTCACTCAATCACCCGACTCGATCGTATTGAATCCACACGTACATTTTGTATTAAGCCCATATTGTGGATATTTGTAATCTTAGTGAATTATCCCTCTGAGACTTCCCGGAACTCAGCGCCACTTCTAACAATATTTTTATCAAAATTTAGGAACATTTCATTAATTATTTTTTTGCGTTTTACTTAGCGAGCTTATTTTTTATTCTTGTTTTAATTATGAGTAATTCACAGAACGTCGGATAACAGATAACGGTTTAATTAACTACAAAGACTTGTATTATAATATACCAATGTCACGCTCCGACTTCACCCTGGTTCAAAACCAAGTTAGATTTAATTCTGTAGTTTTTGCTACATGCAGACAAACAGACATATAAATAAGAGACCTTATTTTATGTAATGATTTTTATTTTATTTATTTATTTAAAACTTTTTGCACTAACAAAATGTACAATGGCGGACTTAATGCCAATGGCATTCTCTACCAGCCAACCATCAGTGGTGCAGAGATAATATTATATGGGGCAGGTGCAACTTTATCACTGAAAGGTTAAATTAGAAAATAAGTTTTTTAATTTTTACACTAATCATAATGAATAAGAATAATATCTAATAAATATATAAATCTAATTTTTACGTGCTTTAATACAAATCTTTCCTTTCCCTTTCCTTTTATTATGAACAAAATTGGCTCAATTGAAGCCAATACAGCAATGTCAACGGTTAACTCAATATTCTATAGAGTCGGTACAGAACTCCGCTGACATCAATAGATTTACTTTGTCGAGGAAATTCTTTTCAAAGCTCAAATCAATGGCGCAATAGCCGGGGCGGATATTTGAGTTTTGGAAACAGGAAAATGTCACAGAAAGTCAAATGTAGCCCGTATGTCAGCTAATACTACTACCCCGGCTTCGGATATTCGATTTTAAACTAAATTACTATCGTTATCTTAACTAAGTAATTAAAGAAACTGCAGGTACTAAGTACTAGTGTTAACCATTTTCTTTCAAGTCCCGATCTATTTTCTAAGTTTACCGAGAACGCGCATACTTGTATACATACGTGGTACGGCATTATATGTATAGTATTTTATAACATTATGTAGAGTTTATATAATGAAAGTTCACAGTTCTATTTGAGCCAAACTTTGGCGGCTACATTCTTAGACTCACAACCAATCATAGATAAATGTTTGTAGATAGTGCTCTGTAAGTTAGAATAAAACTGTAAGTTAGAATAAAACTAATAAAACATAACACAGTAGTCACGTCTCGGTCGTCAATAGGCACTAATGGCGCCCAACGTGGGGCCGAGTTCTCGCCCTCATACCTTCCACTCCCAGGAGACACACGCTGCTGTGTTGTGGTTTGCTTGTCATATCTATAAATATATACATGTAACTTTTTATGTACGTAACATTTAATTTTATACAAATTGTTACATATCTGAAATCTCATAAATGGCTTAAACAATTTCCATAAATTAAAGATTATCTTTGATTACAGTGAAGTGTTTTCGGGGCGATTATAAAGCCTGATAATTTTTTCTGCAACAGTAATATAGATGATTATATCCTGAATATATGTTACCCATAACATTTTCATGTTACCTAACAGTGCTCAACATGGGTAACGAAGTTTTTATTTCAAAACCTTAGAGGTATACTTTTACTTTCCGATACGTAAAACATGTTTTTCAAAGAAAACGGATAATTATCTCCGATAGTAATTCATATTTTGTTAGTTAACTCTCGTGGAATATTAATCTTAAATTTGACATATTTTTCGTGCGCTCTTCATAATTGTGTATAAAGTGATAGATTAGCTATCGATATGCAGGTATTTGTGACGTCACTTGGTGTCAAAGCGCTTGATGACGATAGAAGGCGGATGAATTTTCTGAACGAAAACATAACGACTTTTTTATTTACTTTTTTATAGTTAGTAATATAAGCATCTGACTAATAGAAGCATAATTAGACGTAGACATTAATTTACGTTTAAAATGGTATAAATCATTATTATCCAGGAATAGAAAGAAAAAATAAAGAAAGAAAGATAAAACATTTATTAGTCACTCTACAACATCAAAAATATTACAATTAAAAAATTTATACATTTATACATTGACTTAACTGGGGGCTATAACAGTAGTCTATAAGATTGGAAACTTCTGAGGCATTTAATAAAAAACCGGTCAAGTACGAGTTGGACTCGCACGCTGAGGGTTTCGTATCTACTATTGGTCTTATTCATATTGACATATCGGAGGTTTAAAAGTCCGCTAAAATCGGTTCGCGAAAATTGTCTTTTTACGCTAAAACGTTTATTATCTCTCCGATAAAATCTTCGTTTAAACCTCCGATAAGTCTAAATAAAACTACTTTTTACGGATTTAGACGCGTATATTTGTTTTAAATTTTGGCCCGACGTTTCGGAGACTTTGCAGTCACCATGGTCACGGGTGAGAAATCCCATACTATGTAAATGTATTTTCTATCTCAATAATAACAATTAATTCATTAACAGTAACGGTCATTACGGTGCATAAGAATAATTCATAAGCTCAAAAGAAATGCCTCATGTAGATCAACTTTTATAAAACATAAATACCTAACACTCCCTAGCATATACATATTGCAAGCAGCCGTTTTTGTCAAAACACACCCAAATTATTATCCCCAAAACCATACTTTCAGCTATAATAGTAGATTGCGCAACAGAAATAAAATCATAATACCTAAACCGAAATATGACATTTTTAAAAAGAATATGTATTACACTAGCATAGAAATATATAATCATTTGCCAGAATCGCTAAGAGCCCTTAATCTTTCACAATTTAAAAAGAAATTGAAAAGTATACTAATAAGGTATTGCTTCTATAGTCTGAAGGAATTTCTTAACGAAAAGATTGTAATATAGCAAACATAAATTATTTATAATATGTAATACGATAAAATAAATTTTAGCATGTAATATGACTATGATAAATGTAACAAATAACTAGAAATTATTGTAAATAATATTTTAATGTAACTTTGACCTGGCTTAAAACTGGAATTATATTATGTAAATTGCTCGACTTATTCTGATTCATGTTGCGATTGATTGTACGAATATTGTATGCCTTTCCGGGTAAATTGTGCTGAATTTCTAAAATCTTTATGTAAAATCTTATGTACCACAATTTATACAATAAAGAGATTATTATTATTATTATTATTAACAATTTAATAGCACTTTAGTTCCAAAATCCTATGTATAATAAAATTTTAGTAAACAAAAGTGGAAAATGAGCGGCGACATGTGCAATGTTGTGTTACGTGTTAGATGGCGCTTTTACAAAAATCATGTGCTGATCCTGGAAAAATATGACGTTTGGAAAAAAAATGTTTACGCGTAATGTGATAAGAAATTCAAAGTTTTCGGATTTTTCCCAATATCACCAGTATCTAGTCTAACTCTGAGCCAAATTTCAAGTCTCTAGAGTAACGGTAGTAGGCCCTGAATTTTGATTCCTAAATTGCGGCGAAAACTAGTCAAATGGCGCTACTGTACTTCGCATTTTTTTTAAATATTTTCTTATTGCTTAGACAAATTAGGTTGATTATATTTTTTGGAGTAAGGGACCGCGTAGATCTACATTTTGTATGAGTTTCAAGTAGATACCTTCAGCCGTTGCTGAGTAAAAAAAGTTTGACAAGACGGACAGACAGACAGATACCGGAGTGATCCTATAAGGGTTTGTACGAAACCCTAAAAATAACAAAACAATAAAAAGGCGCCTAAAATGACTATCCTATAGTCTCAGAGAAAATATAGGAAATTAACTTTAATAAAAGTTGTCTTAATGTGATACTGACACAGCCTTCAAAAGATTCTATAAGGGATTCTTTACTCAACTCATACAGTAAAGTACCCTTAAAATTAAGAGTCTCTTATTTGACTTCGCTTTCTCTACTATTTATTTTAGGTGTTGACCCATACAAAATTTTAGTTATGATGTTAGTACAAATATTATTTACAAACTTAGATCATTTGTGGTATCTCCAGAACTATAATGAACCGACTGCTCCCAGTGAAGGGCTCGAACAACAACACATAAAGACACTATTAACTTTACGAGCTACTCTATTAAGTACCGCTGGACGGTGGACTAACGACAAGCGGTAGCGGATCAAGATTAAACGTCGCTTTTGTCGCTGTAGATTGTAAAGCGTCACGTAGTTAGCTAATTCTAATTCCCAGAAACTTATTTTACCTCTTTTTTTTTTATTGCTAATTTGTGTGTTATGAGATAATTTTATACTGAAAGAAAAGAATTTAATTATTTTCAAGTAATCAATAACATATTCCTGTACGTTTGTAAGTTTTATTTTACCCCTCTCTTCTCCAGCCCATTTACGTCCTACTATTGGGCACGGGCCTCCTCCACTTTAGCAGGGATTATGGTCTACTGTGCCGCACTGGCCAGGCGTGTTGGCACAGGGTTTATTTTCGAACTTTCCGTCTCTCACAGATGATGTTATCTGTGTGCAATATCCCTTAGCTGACTCTTACAGTACCCTTGGGAGTAGATGGGTTGGTGACACTTGTATTCTTAATCCGTCACCACACGGAAGTTATTTTACTACTCCACTAATACTACTATTTTATATGTAAAGCCTTCTGTCTCGGTTTCTAAAATGTAAAAAAAATTTGGAATGATCTGTCTTCCGTTGTCTGCAATCGCTAAACACAAACTTTGGCTAATTTACTGGTGTAAGTCGTATATTTTTTTTCGCTTTCCTTTAACACTCAAGTCTCATAGCGCTACTATGACCAAAGCTTTACACTATAGAGAGAGCGGTTTTATAGTGAAACTTAACTGAACTGTTTGTTTAATTATATTTATATGTTGATAGCCGGTGAATGAGATACTACGTTAATATTACGATCTGTTGTTAACATTTTATGATCATTTTAATTTAGTACAATCAAATATATATTAATCATAAATGACACTTGGACTACCGGATCGAGGTCATGGTAATTATATTATCCTAAAAATAGAATTGTCCATGTCGTGAACAAAGAGTCATCAAACACCAACATACGTACAAACTGTTACGCTTTTTATAGGATCACTCCGGCGTCTGTCTGTCTGTCTGTCCGTCTGTCAGTCTGTCCGTCTGTCAAACTTTTTTTACTCAGCAGCGGCTGAAGGCGGCGGCGGAAGGAAGGAACTTGAAACTCATACGATATGTAGATCTATGCGGTCCCTTGCTGCAAAAAATACAGTCAATCTTTCACCTCTACGCATTTAAAAGATATAACCGAATTACGACCATTTTTAAGAATTTTTCGACTTATGCTAGGGAATCAAAATTCACAGGTTACTTCCCGTTGCCCTAGAGCCTTGAAATTTGGCAAAAAAGACACATTTTACAAAAAAGATCAAGTCTATATGGTGCTGATATAGGGAAAAATCCAAAAACTTATAATTTGTCATCACATCACAAGTAAAAAAGTGTTTATACCAATACCAACTTATGAAGTAGCTGAAATGTAGGCGATTCCCTATATTTCAACTACAAAATTAAGTTGGTGAGTTGTTTTGAGTATAATTAACTGATTATTTGAATGCAGTTACTTATGTTTATATGTCTAGTAGGTACGAAACCCTAAGTGTGCGAGTTTACCTCGCTCTTGACAGGTTTTTTTGTGTTATATTATAGGTTTGAAGGAAAGATCCGCGAAAAGGATATGATACCTAGGTTACAAGGGTAACAAGTAAATAAATAAATAAATAAATATTCATAAACATTTCACACAACGTCCTCTGGTCCCAAGCTAAGTTTTATGCTTGTGTTATGGGTAATACGGATAGAATACATATACTACTTTTCTTTTGTAAATACATACTTATAATACATAGAAACACCCAGACGCAGTACAAACATTTGTATGACAATTACAAATATCACACAATTGATTGTCCCGAGCGGGAATCGAACCTGCTCGGGTAAGTAAGTAAGTACAAGTGAGTACGTGAGTGAAATAGTAAGGCACAACTAGCATTATTATTGTATAAGTAGCAATAACATCTAAATGTTACCGAGCAAAAGCACTTCAGTTAGAGTCTAATCACGTAACTAATTATAAAGCACATACCGCACTGAGCAAATGTAATGTTATACTTAGAGCACATCAAACACAAGCTCAATCCTCTTACAGTTAGGGGCAGGGCAGTTATGTGTACGCAATTAGTGCATATACATGTACAGGTAAATACCACAGAATAAAGAATAAGACAGAAGTAGTGTCCGATCGTCGCATTGGCACCCCAAAAGACATGTCGACGCGGCATACGCTTCGTGAGTACGTCATAGTCGCATAATGGCTAGTAACGTGTCAAGACCTGTCGTGTGAGTTCCGTTTATGACATAATTATGCCCTCTTGTCCCTCTATCCCACGTGTAAAAATGTTTCTGGTTCTATTAAGAAGCATAAGGGGATCACATTCCATCGGTAAATAACGAATAATGACGTAAATATTAATAAAATAAAATTATTTTAATTGGACTCGCCCACGTACGAATTGGGCGAACCCAATCTTAATGTGTTGTAATATTGTGTGTAATATTACCAAGCGCTCCTTCTGTATATTCTGTGGTTGATACATAGTGTGCGTAATAGATTTTTTTTTATAAAAATCATATAAATATTTCTAAAGATCATTGTAGAATAGTGATTTAAAACAAGATAGTCTTTTGGGAGGAATAATAAAGTTCTAGTTATATAATTACACTAGCTTCTGCCCGCGGCTTCGCACGCATTAATGGCTGAATCGAATTTAAAATCAAACTTAAATAAAAACTGAAATCTGAACTGAAATTAATGGATACTAAAATCCATAGCAAAATTTATATCATTATGCTTAGGATGGTAATTTTAACAAGAATACCAAATTTTTAGACCAAAAGTAGATTTATGTGATAACTAAGTTGCCAAATGTTAGTTTTGTAAAGTATTCATTTGTAAAATGTAAATTTAAGTGTTGATCATTTGGCAAAATGAAACATTTGTAAAATGATCAGTAGTAAAATGATCATTAGGCGAATTCACTGTTATGTCAAACGTTGTTTGTCAAGTGTAGTTTTGCCAAATGACTTTTGGTCAAACAACACCTGACACCTGTATCTAGAGTTGAATACGATACCAAAATGACAACTACGATTGATATCAAAATAAAAACCAAAACAAATACTAAGTTTAATTGTTATTGTTATTTAATTGTTATTAAAATTGTAAAACAATATTAATTCAATACAGCAAAAAAAAAAAAATCGACGTAGTATAGAATATCTATATACTTAACTATTCCAACCCCATTAATTAGGAAAGCATCTCAATTAAAAAAAAATGATAGAACTAAGTACCACACAAGGAGTTTCTGTTCCGAGCTACCGCGTAAATTGCATGCGTCAGTCTGGCATTAAAACCTTCATGAAAAAATAAAAAAAAATACGTTGACGTAATCTATGGGTTGCTATGTCAACTGTAAAATAACAAAAATGGCGGTTCAATTATTTTAAGCCATATTTCACAAAAGTTTTCATGCCTATGTTACTTCCAGGACTATAAATGGTGCAATTCCATTCGGTCAATATTGCGTGAAAACGTCACAAACGAACATACAAACAAACAAACTCACTTTCACTTTTATTATAAGTAAGGATTACATTAAAATTATTTAGCCGGAATTACTGAAACTAGGAACCCGACAGTTTGTATGTATATTCGTTTTTTTTTATTTATGGAAATAGGCAAATAATGTCACCGGCAACATATAATAAATTAATAACATACAAACAGTAATGTAATCATAAGGATAAGAACTCAACCTTTATATACATAATATAAACATACATACATTCAAAGCCTCCCTTTTACTTGAGAGGGCTCGGTCAAGAGGCGTGAACACTTTTAGAACGGAGGGTTCCGGAAATGTTATTAAACAGGGTACACACTTTTAAAGGAATTAATAATAAAAACAAGTTTACTTTATAACCGACTTAAAAAAATGAAGGAGATTCTCAATACGCCAAAATTTGTGTTTTTCACAATACAAAGAGGGTTTTCAAAATCGATAAATGTAACTTTTCAAGGAACTAATTCATAAGATTACTTTGTATTTTATTGTTTTTCTTAAAATTAGACGACTAGATAAAAAACATCCAAAGTTCAAACGTTGCCGTTGTACAAAATCTATATTACAAATCAGTATAAGAAATATTTGTTGTATAAATTGAATATATTAATAATGTAATAAATTATCTTTTGATCGTAATAACAAAATATTAATATTTAATTAAAATGTAACGTTTCTCTCGAATGTTTTTAATAGGTTCCTCGACAAAGGTATTGATTTCAGGCGGTACTTGAAAGTTGAATGTGAGTGAGGCACAGACCGGAGGGCGGTATGCCCTTACAATTAACTCGTAAATATACTTGTGGTACTCGAGTGTAATATATACTTACTGTGTCAATGGATTGTAACCGAAGCCTTGTAACCTAACCTAACCTAATTCAGTTTTTCATTCAGTTTTAATTATTCGGTCCATTATGCTATTCTGATCAACACTTTTATTTCTACTTTTCTGACTACTCTCACAGAAGACGTTAACTGCTATCTGTCTGAGCTGTACTATACCCCACGTTCTCCCTCAAACCGATGCATGGTATAATTAGATCATCTTCCATCTCTAAGAATGCATAGCTGCTATATATATAACAACAAGGTTTATTTAGTTTCGTTGGTCCGAGACGTAACCGTGCTTTATATTTAGCAATATGTATTTTTACTGTATCAGCTTACTCCTTCAGTATCAGAGATAATGTAGTCTATGTCATGTGCTACTGAACTGATCATACTCCTGGTATTGAGATAGGGCATGGTTTTAAGGTTTCCACGTTTTGCCAAAACCATTACCAGATTTATTTTCTCTCGTTATATCATACTCTGGGACGGGGTAAGGACACTTCTACTTTTAATATATTAATTACCATAAAATTAACTGACTGAAAATAAAACGTTTTTGTAAAATAAAATCCAAACAATATTGACACAACTAAGAAAGAGAAATAACAAAAAGCTAGGAGCTTATAAACGTTTATTCATCTTTATACGAACCTCGTGTTTACGTAGCCGTCTCTCCACTAAAGCAACTTTCACGAGGGATGCCTTATATTATTGAAGGTGACCCCGTGGAGTCGTTGCGGGTAGTTCGTTTTACGATGTCGGTCCCACGGTGGGCGCCATTTAGATGACCGTACTGTCGTCACTCGTATATGTTTCGTTTTATGTTGAACCTTGCTGAGTGTTGCAACTAATTATTGTTATGTTGCATACGGTGGCATTATATACTTCTCTCCATAAAAAGGGAGGTTTAAATATTATCATATTATTAGTGAGTTCAGTTTTGATATTAAGTTACAAACAATAACATCAAACTTAAATATGGCATCTTACTATTCGACACGTTAATCATATTATGATGTTAATTAAAGCACTTACCCTCAGGTGAGCCGTTTATTGAGGCGAGGTGTTAACGGTGAGTGGTCCCAGTTGGGCGCCATTACTGTTGTGACGTAGCTATTGTGTTGTGACGTCACTCTTACCTATATTATACACTCATTATTCTATATTAGAAGAGTTTTATGATACAGGAGGACGGATTTAACTTTGATTTTTTCTGATATCTTTAGAACCACAAGTCTAACAGTTGTAGTTCCTCCATATATTTTGCCTTATTTAAAAATTGTGTTGCCGGTTGTAACAGGACGCGAAATCATTTCTGAGGAATGTGGCGACATTTTCACTGATATGAGGATTTTACACAAAGAGAAGGTATCTACTTCTGTAACTCATTACTCTAAGTATGTACCGACAAAACGTATATAGAATTATTCTGGTTACAATATTGTTGCTCACACATTGAACCCAAGGTTACAACTAAACTGAGGGAACCTCGAGTAAGACAATCTTGTTTAGTACCTAACATAACATAAAATAAACAACGCTACTGTGGAACTGTGGATGCACAGTATGCAAATAAACATACATTATTCTGTGTGCGCGGTAATTTAATTAAAACAATAAAGGCAGGATTCTTGTACGTGTATTACGGTGTTTTCAGGAGTTCGTTTAAATGGGAAGTTTTTAAAAAGTGTTTTGCATACTGAAAGGAAAATACCTAACTGGTCTGTAATTTTGTTGTCCGTCCTTCTATGAGTGAAACATTTGTTATGGCTTGAAATTATGTAGTTGGAATTATGGACTGATTCGTCAGGCCTCGTAGAGCAATGGTTAACAAAAATTATGGCGACAAACATTAGAGAATTTATTCTCTAATGGTTGTCGCCATTAGTCATATTCATATTCACTCTTTAGACTGACTATGAATATGACTTAAATACCATGAAATGTGTCAGAATGCAAGACTATATAAAGGTAGTGTCTCTATCACAATTGGAATCCGAATCCAAAGCTTTTTGCATGCTCTAACATCAATCATTAATAAGATGATACGAGTATATTTATATGGAGAGTGATGCAGATTTATCGGCCCAGTTTTAAATCCGAACACATTGAATAATGTATATTATGTATTGTGAGACAATTGTAGCGCCATCTTGTATATAAAATAACTTATTCAGTATCCACCAAGTTCTCAGTAACAAGGTGAACTATACATTTCTTTGTGAATACATAAATTTTTCGTGAGACATCGTAAATCCGTCCTGTAAGATATTCTCAGTAGAAATACCTACTCGGTTCTGTTCTGGATTTTACTAGTTCTTGTTATTTTTATGTATTGCGTCATAGAATATTTAATAAATATATTTTTTTGTTGTGCGTTTTTTATAAATTAAATGTAAATTGCTGGCGGTTTATGATCGTCTATCTGTATCATCGTTTAATAGACATGGATTAACAGGTGGATAGGATACACTTCAAATAACTTCACAGGCCACGGCTAGTTAAAAAAATTCTGCCATGCATCAATTCTTGATAAGTGTGAGACAAGTAGAGCTGTGGTTTAGTTAGCTCAAACAAAATGATCAAGATTGTTGCAAGATCACAATATATTTGTCTCTATTTCTGACAATTTTAAATTAAGAGGATACCAAAATAGCTTCGTGCATTTGTCTATGTACGAAGTTTTCATTGTTTCTTTAGATTGAATAGCTAGAGCTCTAATTTTTAAGTATATGTTTTCTCAATATATAATCTAGGATCGCATAAACTCAGAAACGCGATTGCAAAAAGTTTTCTCGATAGAAAATCTTAGCGAAACAACCTCTCTCATTTTTTATTTTTTTCATTTATCGGTCAATTATCGCGTATTAACTTATGAAATAACTTTAAAAACATAAGTAACTATTATATATAGAAACACGTAAATCAGAATTAAAATATATTTAGTAGATTTTCAGTAAATAGGAAAAGTATCCCTAATTCTTCATTTTCTGTGCCTACTGGCTGTGTAAATATGTACGTGTCGGCGATGATATACGATAATATTGATGTAGGCCCTTAACTAAATCCTAACTAAGCGTACGTCAGTCACTTCTCATCTGATCAGTGCACGCTTCTGTTATCGCTCCGCCTGTGTACATGTACAGTCCCCAGTCAGTCCTGAGATCGTATGAATTTGTCTAACAAATACAATAATAGTTTCCAGTTTGTTCACAAACATTTGTATTGTACCGGAACTGTGAGAACAAAGTTTGTAACGACGTATTTTAAGTATTTTGTATTCTAGTACGGGTTGTTGATAATATCGCGGCGATCTGGGAATTTTTATTTCATTTTTGAGAGTATTCATACGAAAATAAGTACAAATGATTGTCTACAAAAATATTGGAAGTTTTTGGAATTCAGGAATTGACATTTAGCATTTATGATGTTCCCCTGGTCAGTGGAACACTACCACCATGAAGATATAGATAAAAAAAAGGAGGCCATACTTGGAACATCGGTTTGAGGCAAATACCTACGTATCTCTATCTCACTCTCTGTGGTCTGACCTCTCTTTTTAGTGTGGCCTTAGTACTGCTATCTCCTTATTAAAATCTCCTAGTAAATTCTTAAAAAGAGTCACCACACATATCAAATCACAAGTTAAACACTGTCATTTGATAGTGTTTAATCGTAACTATAAATAACTAGTTTAAATACGATGAATGAAATTAAAAATAATAAAATAGTAGATCACGGATGCTTTTCATGGTTGACGAATCAGTGAATTATTTTCCCCATTTCCTAAGGATTTCGTAATTTGGCAACATTGGTCACCATATGTCAAGTTGTCGACAAAATTGTGCCAATATGTCGGTTGTTTACTTTACGGTTCACAGATTCGTTTCAAATTTTCGACTCTAATTATTTTTATAATTAAAGAAATGGTGCAAACTTGTGTAGTGCGTGGTTGCGGTAGTACGTGGTGTCCAGGAGGTGATATACAATTTCACGCGTAAGTGTTTAGATCGTGATTTCTGGCATTGAATAACTGCAAACATATTTCTTTGTATTTTCAATTAAATACTTCATAAAATGATTAAACAATGTTTTCAGCATACTTCTAACTAACTATACTGATAACGATGTAAAGATCTAATAGTCTTACATTGAATTTCATGGACTTAGTGCAATTTTATCTTTCTTGTTTACAAGAAGTAATTTTGAAATAGTGTGACCATACTGAGGACATATCTAGGACTTTCTGTGGGACCTGAACTAAATTATACATGTTTGCTTAGTCATTTAATTTTTATTTCACATTATTTACAACATTAATATACTTACCTACAATATTATTTTTTTAGATTTCCTAAAAATAGTACCCAGAGGAAATTATGGTTATCCATTGTACCATTGAAAATGAAATTTTATGAAAGTGCAAGGATTTTTTAAAACAAACAGCAGTTCCTACTATAATTACAAATCAAGAAGCAGTATCACCTTGCAAGGTAAAATTTCAAGTATCTATTTACAAACTCCTTTAATTGTCTCACATGTTATACAATGTTAAATATTTGAATTTATAAGGAATATAAAAACTAGTATGAAAAAAAATACCCCACCAGTATCAGGAACATTTTCCAAACTACCGGCGCTCAAGGCTCCAGAGATAATTGCTGCTTTCTGAACCAGCCCCCCCCCCCGATCCGACTGCCTAATGAGAGCCTTACATTATTATTATGTTTCAGAAATGTAGTAGTTCGAATATATGGCAAAAGGCTATATTTTGTAAAATATATTATAATTTTCAGATAGACAGTTCATTACAGGAAGAGTCTATGGGGCAAGTAGCTACTCTGGGTGTACCAAATCCTAGCTCTGGCATTTATGAAAGTAATCCTTCCTGATGGGCCAACTCAGAGAAAACAATATAGAAAACAAATTAATTAATGTTGTATCACAACATTTTACTCCTCTGTTGCAAGAAATGTTTAAGCATCCCATCACGGACTCAATTTATTGCAATGATTTGCATGAAAGCGTATTAATTAAGAAAATTGCAAATTCATTTTTTAACACTTAAAGAGTCATACAGAAAATATACTTAGTGATTTACGTGGTAAGAGACAGAAATTACACAAAACAATAATATTTAGTCATGTATAAAAGAAAAGTTATTAAATGATTTTAATTTGGAAAGTGCTGTTGTTTCTTTTTTGCCCTTTTTTTGTAACTTTATTATCGTTCCTATTATAGCCCCCTATGATATATGTCACAGTCAAAACTTATAACCACTCAATAGACTGTAAGATCTCGACAGTAGTACTTTTGACTGAAATTATTGAAAACTAATTTTACCCAATATAGCTGTTTAAATGTAATTTTAACTGACTTGCCTAGCGCCAAGTAGTGGAACACAAGGCACAGGGAGCCAAGGGCAACCCGACAAGGGTGGGTTAGGTTTTTAGCTCCCGTCATGCCATTCATGATAGGTTCCTTTAAACGCTGTAGACAGAAATATACGTAAAAATTGATTTTGACTGATTCTCCGTTCTTCCGTGAGCCACTTTTAACCACATTCATATTGTCAGTTAAAATGACTATTAACTACAGATTTTCCGACAAACTAATTTTAATCAACGTAACGTATTTTTTTTTTCAGAAGTATTATTGACCGAATTTGCCCTTGAACTGACATTAATAAATAGAAATACATTGGCTAACCCAGAAATCTAGGAAAAACTATTGTCCAGTATGTATTCATAATGTTTAATTAATCTACAAAATTAATGAAACATATATCTTTTGCGATTTCATGGTTGGTCCCTTAATAACAGTACATGTTTAAAAATATGAGTACAATAACCCTTTTTCGTTTTTACGCTACCTACACAAAAAGTTATGTTTCCACTTAGGTATGCCAAATAGATTTTATTGTGTAACTTGTTTTGTTTACTAAGAAATTACTAACACCTTGTTATTTTTAACCGGCTTCAAAAAAGGAGGTTCTCAATTCGTTGGAATCATTTTTCTGTATCTTTGTAACATGTATTTAGGTCTGAAATAAAGGTAAATTATCATTATTTTATCTCAAGCAGATCTCACAATCATTCATTAATTTCGTATTGCCGTAGGAACTACACCTTTGTTCTAGTAATTATCTATTTCCCACCAATATTCTATAGGTACATCGTACATACGAACTAGGAAATTTTACGTGTTTATAAATGTAAAAAGAATAATAAATTTAACAACCGAACCTCCAGTTACTGTTAAAAAACTAGAATTATCCAAACTTTCACGCGATAACAAACAGTTTGTTTTTTGAGTATTTTTTTTACGCACAGTACATAAAGTATCTCGACACATAAAATCTATACGGGCTAGGTCTTAGAAGTGAACATTTTGTTGACACTATATGGAACACAACTACTTGAAGTTTTGTCCTGGAAGAAATACAATAAAGGTTACCCTACTTAGAAAGAAAGGGTTTGACCACAGTGAGCGAGATAGCCATACATCATTTTTGCTTCAAGTAGGTATTCAGAGTCTGGACTCCACTTTTACCTGTACCTTCATGACTACCACTAACAATTACAAATGTCGACATGTTGCATGTATGATTTAGTCATGTATGACACAGATGCATGAGTCATAATGGCTATGGTCTCTACCTCTTTGGAAAAAAACCGGGTATGCACTCGTAAAATGGCATCTGCATAAATGTAGCACTTCTGTAGACCTGCACAGTAGATTGCAGGCAGGTTAGTGTAGTATCTTCTATCTATTCTGTGGGTTAGTGACTGGTCGACTTCAAGGTCTCCCTCCTGTCCCTCCAGATATCGTATAAACTCTGTTACTGTACAGTTTAAATTTAAGCGTGATGTTGTAACATTCACAGACAAGTACCAGGGCGACATGAATCAAAAGAACTCTTATTATAATTGTCAAACAAAACACCCTCGCATTATACATACAATACAACTTTGTACCTTATTTATACAACTTCAAAATTCATATTTGCTATTGACCATGTTAATGAGTGTTGTCTTATTAATTTTGTTTCAACAAATCTAAACTTTGAATCCGAAGTAATAGAATGTAATTTCAATTACAAGTGTTTGTAACAAAGTGCCCAAGGGCGATGTTTTCAATAATGATTAGTAAATATTGTTATATCTGTCTGTTCGTAGTTAACTTATTAAAAGCTTTTCGTTGTACTTTGAAAAATGGTATTAATTTTAATTTATCTTTCAAAGATAATAATGTTTTTTCAGCTTTCTTGATATGATTATTTCTTTGTTTTGAACTTTTGACTGCTTTAAAGTCATCTATACTGAGGCAAGCATTTAATAATATGTCCCATAGCCTAATTGCCACAAAACTTTACCATGACGACAGCCGCTACGGCTCTATCTTATTATCGCGAGTTAGCTCACTCTACATTAATACATTTAAATAGTGATATTAGTCTCATCCCCAACAATCTACATAGATCATTAGTGACACATATCTACTAGTTATAAGCGAGATATTCATGTCGGCCTCTCTCTGACCTCCTTGACTATAATCAGACAACGTACAGACGGATAACCTCAATTATCTTACTTAGATAATTGCCACATTAGATTTATTCGCTCACAAGTTGCCGCTTTACGGAAATTGAATAATTTTAAGTGTGTGTTTATTGGTATAAGTGTTTACTGAATACTCATACCAGTCAGGATGAGCAGGCATGCAGTGGCAGTGTGCTGGTCACATCCCTTGATGAACCAACAACAGTTGGGGAGGAAAAAGTTCTCAAGCAACAACAACGTCTATCTAAGGTGATCAATAACAAGTTGAAGCGAAGAATCAAGATCACAGGAAACCACTCCAACTGGCGTAATACCTCGCATTATGAGGACGGTAACGGTTTAAGTGCAGCGTACGTCCAGCAGTGGATAAAGAGAGATAAGTAGGTAGGTATATAAAGGCCGATATTAATTTAAGACAGGTTTCTGAAAGATGCGACCGGAGTAAGGACGATATTTAAAAAAATGGACATGAGGTTAAACGGCGTGACTTGAATTATTTCTATGACATCAGTCAATAACAATAAGTATGACACAATAGCTAGTGTCACGTGGTAGTAGTGTACCGGCACAGTGACACTAATGATGACGTAATGAGACCCTTGTAAACCAATTTGTTAGGACTGTCACCTGTCAGGGGTTTATAGACGTCTGGTTGAGGTGCGGACATAATGGTACCAATTCTATCTGCACAACTAAACTTAACTAACAAATGTAAATTGATAGTGTCAATATATCTATTATTTGCTAGTACGTTGCACACATTCATGTTAATTAAAATCGTTCTATAATATATAGATATTTAATTTAAAAAAGTTCTGTTATCATTGCCGAATTGTGTTATTGACACTATGAATTTCCATTTTTTAGTTAAGTCTAGTTGTGTACGTAGAATCGGTACCAATGTCGACTTAATATATCTGTTATACTAACTGTGTACTTTCATTTCTGATTGGGCATTGTTAAAGGGACATTAAGTGGAGTTAAAACAGCCCAAAGAGATAACTAAAACATAACCTAAATCTCAAAATATGACAGAATGCTTTTTATTTTCTCTCAAAAATTAAATCCCGCGTTCCAGACGATTTTAAGATCTTATGGACCGGTAAGTTTTTAAGATCTTGGTAGGTACTCTAAGAACGAATCTCAAACAAAAAATAAGGATATAACACTTACCAACAAATAAAAAAAATACAATTCTTACAGAAACGTAGACTACAACCTTTTAAACACTGCCTCACTCGAAATAAATAAATTAATCTTATAACAATTTTGTTTTTTCTTAACATGTTCATAGTCTTTAGTCATTTACAACAAACAAACCCGTATTTAAATATACGATAATACTTATACGGATGTTTCATATCAGTAGATCATGGGAGCACATACATTACAATTACATTATAATTGACAACCAATGATGACCAAATACTAGTAGGTACTGGTACACTCACTGAACGACTTTTATTTGGTTGATCTATGAAGAAACATAGTTCAGTAATAATTTAAATTGGTTTGTTTCACAATGATTAAAAACCTAATCCTTAAGGACACTGTTTTCTTTTATCTTCACAGGAGCATAATAAATAATATCTAGATCAGCTATAATATCTGAGTAATCATTAACTACGGAGCAGTGTGCTCAGATCCTAACAGAATATTGTATAACAAGGGACTGTCCTCGTAAAAACCTTGATTATATTATGTAAGGTGTTGTCTTCATCCTGTACACATATACAGGATGCTACTCAATGTTCACTGATGGAGCTCTTACTTAGTTTTATTAGTTCTGTGTCTTCATACATATTTTCAACTAAATTCCTGCAGTCCATCTGTTTTATCGCGATAAACTCAATAATAACTAAATGAATTATTATCCTGCTTACATTCAAAGATAAAGTTTGAAGTGGTTCCTAATAGAAGTGTAAAAATTATCAGAATAAGCTCAATACTAAGTGTTTGGTTCATATTTCAAAATATAGGACCAAATAATAACTGAACACAATAAAGTATAAAATCTCATTTATATAAACTAATCTCACATCTAGACAACATTATAAATATTTAACTAAGGACATGTCTTTGTTTCAATGTCAGACGTAATTACTTGTAAATAGTTGATGAAGGGCGAAGCCCCTGGGGCTCCGGTGTCCACTATCAAGTGTCCTGTTAGCATAGAACGAGCTCTAGAATTGTGATGACACATAAATACTAAAGAACTAATCTGAAACTAACCTAGTCTAAACTTAGTTTATAGTTAGAGCCACTTATTATACTTTACGACTTGATGTCAACTTGATAAATATAGACTAACACTAGCGTAATGCTTACTTTACTTAATATAAGAAATGTAAAGTATTACAGTTTGTTTAAATCTCACGCTAAAGCTAATGAAATAATTTGAACTCAAGTTATACAGACAATCTTGGGCCTCTACCTAGAGCCTCTATCTTGAGCCTAACATTCAGTACTTTTTATGCAAAAACAGGATTTAAATTTTGTGTGGGAATGTTCATATTTTAAAGGTGTGTGAAGAGTGCCCAAAGTTCCACGACAAATATTGTAAAGTTTATTTATACATAACTTATTAGTTATGTATAACGGCTACGGATTTGTGATTAAAAAATTAGAAATTTTCTTTTCCGCCACAGAAACACAACTAATTAGACAATGTTCATGTATATTTACATGAACATTATCTAATTAGTTGTGTTTCTGTTCAACTGTGACAATGTGAACAGAACAATGGCGGTCGCTTTGTATTTAAATGTATCGTACACGGTTCACTTGTCATCTGGGATCATATCTACTTTAGATCTAACTATATTATTATTTTTTATTATTTACGAGCTATTCGATGTTAAATCCATTGATCCAATAAATGCTTACTACAAAAACTAAAAAATACGTTCTAATATTAGTTGATCGTAAAAGTACCAGATTTTTAGGGTTCTATGCCAAAGGGAGCCATTGTTTTATTCTATTTTTAGGGTTCCGTACCCAAAGGGTAAAAACGGGACCCTATTACTGAGACTTCGCTGTCCGTCCGTCCGTCCGTCCGTCCGTCCGTCCGTCCGTCCGTCCGTCCGTCCGTCCGTCCGTCCGTCCGTCTGTCACCAGGCTGTATCTCAAGAACGGTGATAGCTAGAGAGTTGAAATTTTCACAGATGATGTATTTCTATTGCCGCTATAACAACAAATACTAAAAATAAAATAAAATAAATATTTAAGGGGGGCTCCCATACAACAAACATGATTTTTAGGGTTCCGTACCCAGTATCTCAAGAACGGTGATAGCTAGACAGTTGAAATTTTCACAGATGATGTATTTCTATTACCGCTATAACAACAAATACTAAAAATAAAATAAAATAAATATTTAAGGGGGGCTCCCATACAACAAACATGATTTTTAGGGTTCCGTACCCAGTATCTCAAGAACGGTGATAGCTAGACAGTTGAAATTTTCACAGATGATGTATTTCTATTGCCGCTATAACAACGAATACTAAAAATAAAATAAAATAAATATTTAAGGGGGGCTCCCATACAACAAACATGATTTTTTTACCGTTTCTTGCTCGATACTAATAACGTTGCCTTATGTTGCATAGATAATGGTACGGAACCCTTCGTGCGCGAGTCCGACTCGCACTTGACTAATTTTTAGTATTTGTTGGCATTGCGGTAAAGGAAATACATAATCTGTGAAAATTTAATTTTCTAACTATCACCGGTCATGAGATACGGCATGGTGACGTATTAAAGAACGGGCGGATGGACGGCGGAGTCTCCGTAATGGGGCCCATTTTACCCATTGGAACACACGCCAAAACCTTGACGTGTACAAGCCCTTTAGTGATCCTTAAAAAAGTAGTTAATCTCGATTAAAGTAATTGGCATTGTTCATATTTTTTTAAAACTCTTAATTGTTGTTGTTGTGTTGAGACCTTGTTTTGAGTTCAAACACTTCACGTTACGAACAAAAACAGCAAAATTATAATACTCTTTTACTCATCTTTTTGTAAATAAAACTGTTCGTCAGCATTTTAAAGTACCTGTAACAAAAAAACTCTTTAAGCATAGACAAGATAAATGGTGAACTCTGTGTATTGTTCCAAAAATCACTGATCATGGAAATTGAAAAAGAAAACAGTCTTGTAATATAGAGATCATCCTAGTGTAGGCTGTGTAGGGACGTACCACTATTGGACCCGGGTCTTGATAACGAAAGGTCTGTTTGGTACACTTAACACTATAACATGCATGTTTGAACAGTTTGAGAGGTTTTCATATCTAATAATAATAATCAAACCATTTATTTATTTAAAAAAATTATTAGACTTTTTCTTTTTATTTGTTTCAGGCAGTACTCTAATGTCATAAATAAACAGAAAGATAATATTTACTGAGCACAACTCATACTACTACACCGTTTAATGCTAACTTAAGCTCTATTATCCTGGAAATGCGTATGATCATTTAGGCGTTTCAAATCGGTGTAAAAATCTTACACTATTTTTTTTTTTTTTTTTTTAATAAATAAATAAACTTTTATTGACATCTCACAAGGTAACAATATTGTTCTTATCAATGAATTAAGACATACAGTTTAAATCTAATCTTGTGAGAGTCTGGAGTCTGAACTAGACCTAAGCCTGTACTACAGAACTCCAGGCTCCCCCTTTAAAAGCTATTTACAGAGAAATTTTAACATTTTTGTAATTAGTGAATCAGACTGCGTAAGATATATCTACTGTTGGATGCATGTGTGAGAGAGCTCTATTAATGCTCATGTATATGTGTAAATATATATAAGAATAAAATATAATAATATAGAATTTTGTTTGTGTAGACTCATATTATAGTTGACAAGTTATCTATTAACTGTATTTAGGTACTACATAATACTATAACATATAAATTAACTGTGTCGGTAAGTATAATATCACTTAAGAATCTTGATAAGATCTTCAGTCTGGTCATAAGATAGTTTCAGAAGCCAATTAATTATCTTTTCTTTCATTTTTGTTTTTGTGTTTGGATATATACATAATTGTTTGTTAGCTTGGTTGTACAGAAACATTACGTACATAATCTTAAGAAAAAATTAAAATCATTTTTTTCAATTGAATATACCAATCAAAATATTCGTCACATTTTGATCAGTTTCTTTCAAAACGCGTAAATTGTCTATGGTAGCATTGGCACAACGCCAGTCAGTCGCGCTCAGACCGCGGCCGGGAGCAGACGTGGTTATGCAACATTATCTCCATTCAAAAGGGCAGAGCTCTTTTATGTCCAATGAGTTTCATCTTTTAAAGTAACTTATTGTTGTTTTACAATTACTGTAGGTATTCAACTATACGATTTAATTTTCTAATGCATTAAAAAGGAAAGTAAACTAAGGTTAAGAAACCGCGTGTGTTAGCTAGTATATAATAATTTAATGAAGCATAAACACAGTGTTGCCACATGAAAGTTAACTTTAATTAAACAAAATAACAGTGATGAGTGCGCACAAAAAGGTTTCCGATGTAACAACGTAATTGTTCTGTCAGAATCATACGTTGTGTTACCGCCCGCCCCACGCGCCCCACGCGCCCCACGTTACCTACACTCTCACTTTATGTTTACTTACAATATTAATTAATATTTAATTCCTGGAAGTAAGGAAATGAAAATATACCATTATGTAAAACAATTGATTGGAATTCAGTACAAATAATTTGGTTTTGGTTTTGAAAGTAGAATTAAAGTGAAAAACCTTTTTCAGGCTAACTTTTATCTTAATTCCAGTAAACTTCCAGCTCCATCATCAGATCAACTCCATCTCATCATAACCATGAAATGTGTCAAATTAAACTCACTAGTTTTGATTTTAGACAAATATCGAGACAGTTGAAACCTAAATAAAATCTTGTAGAACTACTTCTACAGGTGATATAAGTAAACTTATTTGGAAATTTTCCTTAAATCAGCACTATATACCTACATACGAGCTTGACCCATGCTTAATTTTAAATCAATAAGGTAATTCGAAATAACCTGGGCTAATTCTTATATACTTTTCAAAAACCGCTTAAAAATTGTCGTGTTTTGGCCTTAATTAAATGTTTAGTTATCGTCTACTAACTATAGTTACCTACATAATTGTTAAGTATTGCAGTAGAAAGTACATTACAGTGATGCATCTAGGTGTGTGTGGGCGGACCGGTGTGAAAGGGACTGGGTTCGAGTCCTGACTGTTACTAACTGTAATGTACACCTCTGATGTAACATTGTTACAATAATATCACAATGTTATTGTTGTTGATTGTATTATGTTTGTTTCAACTATACTCTGTTACTAATAAAAGTGTTTCTATTAGCTATTCTTTAAATATGTTTAAGTTAATTAAATAATTGGTCAAGTGCGAGTCGGACTCGCGCACGAAGGGTTCCGTACCATTATCTATGCAACATAAGGCACGTTATTAATAAATGAGCAAACAACACACACAATACTTAATTAATCACGTTTGTTGTATGAGAGCAAGAAACGGTAAAAAAATTATGTTTGTTGTATGGGAGCCCCCCTTAAATATTTATTTTATTTTATTTTTAGTATTTGTTGTTATAGCGGCAATAGAAATACATCATCTGTGAAAATTTCAACTCTCTAGCTATCACCGTTCTTGAGATACAGCCTGGTGACAGACGGACGGACGGACAGCGAAGTCTCAGTAATAGGGTCCCGTTTTTACCCTTTGGGTACGGAACCCTAAAAACTAATTATAATTGTTATTGACATTTTATGCGTCTCATCTATTTGAGACTGTGTGCATGTGGCGGTGGGTGTGAGTATTTTAAGGGCCTACATCAATATTATCGTCGACATGTACATATTAACATAGCTAGTAGGTATAGAAAATGAATTAGGGATATTTTTTTTGTATACTCAAAATCTACTAAATATATTTTAATTCTGATTTACGTGTTTCTATATATAATAGTTAATTATGTTTTTAAAGTTATTTCATTAGTTAATACGCGATAATAGACCGACAAATAAAAAATAAAAAATGAGAGAGGTTGTTTCGCTAAGATTTTCTATCGAGAAAACTTTTTTCAATCGCGTTTCTGAGTTTATGCGATCCCAGATTATATTATATTGAAAAAACATATACTTAAAAATTAGAGCTCTTGCCATTCAATATAAAGAAACAATGAAAACTTCGTACATAGAAAAATGCACGAAGCTATTTTGGTATCCTCTTAATTGTAATATTTCATAAGCATTAAGTGTTATAAACAGCTTTTTGTACATTCACTTGTAAACATACTCCGTAGAGATATTTTTATTTAATTTACGATACTTGCTCAGTAGTGGTAATTAAATGGACTGCTCTCGTCCCATAAATGTCCCACTATTGGGCACGACATATCCCTTCAGTAATGTGTTATTTCTTAAATGATTTTAATACAAAACAGCCCTACCTCTCCCCGGATACAGCGAACTGTCGCAATTATAATTGCTCTGCTACGAGCCCCTAAGAGGGGATCACACCCCCCTCGTAAATCACGTGACGTAGATAAGCCACGTCACTGATAGCAGCTCGTGACGTCACAGATTTACGAACTGGTGACGTCATAGTGATTGGTTCTGTTATTTATGTATGCGACAATGACTTAGTACGAAATGAAGAAGTCTCACATACGAATAAGCTACACAAATATTTGACTTTCGTGTTTGTATAAATTACTAGCTGACCTGGCAAACGTTGTTTTATCATACAAATGTCGGGGGTGGACCATCCTTAACATTTAGGGGGATGAAAAATAGATGTTGTCCGATTCTCAGAGCTAACGGATATGTACACAAAATATCACGAAAATCGGTCGAGCCATTTCGGAGGAGTATAATTACAAACACCGTGACAGGAGAACTTTATATATTAGATATAAAAATACTTGGAAATTAACTATGTAACAGAATCTGTACAAAAATATAAGAAATCACTTAGATACGAAACCCTCCATATGACTCTACTTCGTTATTGACTGGTTAATTAAGTGAAATAAAAATAATATTAGTTTAGTGACGAAATCTGTAAAAAACATATATTATGTATTACCTATGTATGTTGCACAATACATTAGTTTTAAATAAACTGTTCTATTCCTAGAATCCCAACATTCCAACAACAATTTCAACTATACACATTCATTTATAATTGTAAATACTTAAAAACTCACACAAAATATTTCAAGTATGTTGACGAGTCGTTGTGCTCCACAATACGTGGTATCATTGTTATGATGACGTCATCGTGTCGTCGCCACACGGTCGCCACATCACACACGTGACACGTTCCCGTGTCTCGTATGTCAGTGGCTGCTCGTCTTTACATAACGTCTTATATTACGGTGGGATTTTACAGGATTCTTTTTAGTTTCATTCATCCTGACTATTGTTTCTAAGCAAACATTGAGTACTAAAGATACTCTCCCCGCCTTCAATTGTATTAATTCTGCTGGCACGACTTAACCAAGTTATCGAGTTTTATAACTTTTGTAAACTATTTTTAACAATATGTACTTACTTTATACTATATGCATGTAATAAATAAATAAATAAATTATCTTATTTGATTCGTCTGTTTAATTATTTTAGGATATAAAATATAATAAAATATTATTTAAAAGTTTTTAGGTTTAACATTGGTTTGACATTGGCAAGGTACTAGAGGGAGTTGCGACAAAAAGGTATTTTAAACCAACCGGTATGAGCAAAGCTTATTATAACTATGAGATTTAAAACTATCAGATCGTTGTTGCGGTTCACACACATACCACAAATAGGCACTTATGGAGTATTCACTGTACAATGTTGCACTCACCAGGCGTTAGCATAACGTATAGTTTCAAGATTTCCTAAACCTCACTGAGTATGTTATCTGCTTATATCAGCATATCCAGTACAGTAAAGTAACATATTATGTGATGTGCGATAATCACTCATGTTAAACCAATAAACATTTATTTCGTTAAAATAAACTTCCTTATCTGATATAAGAATTATTTGACGACTAAAATTATAAAAATAACTGACTGTTACAGCAAACTCAACAAAGATATAGGGTGATGACGTATGCGTTCTTGTGCAGTCACCATCCATTGAGATATTTATCAACAGAGGGCAGCTGGATATAATAGATGTACCAGGTGGTACATATTAAACAAACTCATGTAAGTATGTTGACATAATAAGTGTGAGCACAATGGTTCACAGTGGCTCCATAACATCACGGTTAAGAATAATGGGGGTGGCAGATGTCATCGTAAAGGTATGCACACACGAGAGAGTCTTAACCGTGCGGATATTTACGAATCGAATTATGAATTTATATAAATCTTCTTTAATATAGCTAGATTTTTTTTTAGGAATTGAAAGGCAGTGTAATTAAAGAATTAAAGTGTCATGCAATAGAAGCTATAATAAATGTTGATTTTAAACTTACGCGATTTGAACTCATAATTTGTTAATATTACCGGGACTATAATCACGTTAATAACTTAAAAAGGCACATGCTCCCGACGTTTCGACCGAGTTGCATCGATGGTGGTCACGTATAATAAATGTAACGAAATACACGAACAATCGAGGATTATAGTCCGCTGCGTACAGTAGTACGTCGTCTGTACATACCTTTATACACACAAACACACACGTGGTCACCAGGTGTGCTCTATCTACGAAACTCAAGTCATTCATCAATAACCTCTACTTGTGTAGTGAAAGTGAAGCTGACTTGTGGATAATGTCGCGGGTTTGATTGTCACTAGACACAAGTATTTGCGATAACACAGTACAGCTATTTACACAGTTATTACATGATGCTGTAGTAGAATTAATGTAGAAAGTCAGGAATTATTAATTTACTAATTCAAAAATATATTACCTGCATTGCATAGTTTTTCGTTCATGTTGTGACAATTTCATGGCCAATTCAACATCCGATATTTTTCTTTCAAACGTCTATCTAAAACAACTTAGGCTATTGAAACAGATAGATAGATATACTTTGGCTGTCGAAAATACATAATCCGTCGGTACAAAGATTTCATTTATCTGTCGTTATACGTTAAGTGTGGTGACGGATTAAGAATACAAGTGTCACCACCCCATCTCCTACCAAGGGTGCTGTAAAAGTCAGCTAAGGGATATTGCACAGATAACATCTTCTATGAGAGACGGAAAACTCGAAAATAAACCCTGTGCCAACACGCCTGGTCATCGCGGTACAGTAGAGCATAATCCCTCCCAAAGTGAAAAAGGCCCATGCCCTGTTGGGCATGGGCCTTCTATCTAGCCTTTTTACGTCCCACTGTTAGTGGGACGTAAAAAGGCTAGATAAGAAGAAGATACTTGAAGTGTATGACATGTACAATATAGCACTTAACATTAATAATTATAAATTATCAGACTCTTTAAAACGTTAATTATTATTTAAATGGTTCTTTTAAGTTAAGCGTGTTTGGATGCCGGCGCCAGTTTTAACTGTTGATAGAACAAGATGCCGTATTATGTAATTAACTATCAAAATGTAAATTAATAAAAAATACAGTGTTTTTATGAACTGAGGGAGTTATAGGAATTTACAAAGACTCAGCTCATATACGAGAAGGTCTCAAAAATCTTGAAATCGGGCAATATTTCTGTGAAAATTTTTTATTAGGCCTAGAGTATATTTACTTATTAAAATACCTACTTATATTAATACTGGATTTTAGCTGTAAGTTTTCTGAATTGTCGTGATAAAAATATAATTAGTACTTGTATTATAAAAAACCTCGACTCCTCCGAAATATAAGAGGAATTGTAATGATATATATACAGATATACATATCAGATACTGATATCATTCCCAGTCACTGTGATTATACACATTGTGTGGAACAATACAATATGTCTTTGCTCCTATGAACCGAGCTCGGTCGTCTCTGGGTTTAACGATGTCAGTCAGATTATGTATCCCATTGGTTCTAACTGATTATCAACCAGTATTTATGTATACTGCAATAATATAAGCGTAATAACAAAAAAGCTAACATCTAAACCTACTTCCTAGGCTTCAATTTTATACTAATATATATCTACTTTATATTATTAAGATGAAGAGATTTTCGTTAATCACAGCAACAACTGATCAGATTTGAAAAATTCTTTCAGTGTTGGACAGTAGATTTTTTGAGGAAGGCTTTAGGCTACATAACATCACGCTGCGTCTAATAGGAGCGTCGGTAAAAATGTCGGTAAAAATGTTACAAAAGCGAGTAAATAAAAAAAAATATATATTTCCTAATTTTGACGTGCAATGAAATGTGAATAGTAGTAGGATTATATAACACTGATATGCTTTTAATATCAATAAAATGTATTGAATGATTATGTAGCTGTCACTTATATTTGCATGCTGTTTTGACGGCGTAACATGATGAACTTTAACTAAACACCAATATATTGTAACCATGTTTCAAGTAAATAAATGATTTGATTTGATTTGATTAAAGTTTCCTAAATCCCACGCCTAAGAAGTCGCGGTAGCAGCTATAAGCTATAACTCATGCAGCTAGTCATACATACGCCACGTTTGTCAATCAGAGACGTAATTAACCTTATACAGATAACATTGTGTCATTATGTTACATTCCAGGTGAACAATGTGTTATCTCATACAGTCGTCATTACTAAACTTATACTTACATATAAACAAATAAGAACATAAGTATTGGGTCGGTCATCGAACCTGTGTGAACACAAACACTTTTATTGTATTATGGGCACACAAATTTTAAATTTTATATTCATTTTTAGAGTCCCCTCTCAAACAGTAAGATGGGACCGTATCGCTGAGACAGTGGCCGTACGTCCGTCCGTCTGTCACCAGGCTGTATGTAATAAACGATAATAGCTAGACTGTGGAAATATTCACAAATGATGTATTTCTTTAACAATATTAAATTGCACCGGTTCTGGAGATGCATATCACTAAGAATAACCGACACAACATAACAAACGCAGCATTTTAGCAGCAGTTAACGATGTCAACCTCTCAGTCGACTGCTGAAATCTATATCACGAGTGATAGAGGTAAACAAGTAAGAACAGAATATAAGGCATATGTCGTAATATTTAGTGTGTAGGTACCTATACAAGCCAGATGTTAAGCACGGTGGCGACCTCTAGTGTATATAAACCGCATCGTCACGACACACACACACACGTGATGTGGGCATGACGCGGCAACTACTAGCATTTTAGGTTCCTTAAATTACAAAATATTTTTTTAAAGAACTTTTCATACAAAATTCTATAAACAACTAAGCGTTATTATTGTGCTTTACATGTTGGATATATATAATTTTTTTTACATATTCACAATATATAACAACAATTTTTTTCTCAATAATTAACGTTATTACAGTCCCGGTAATATTAACAAGTTATGAGTTAAATAGCGTAAGTTTATAATATAATCAATATTTGTTTTATTTATAATTACACTAGCTGCGCCGGCAAACGTTGTTTTGCCATACAATTCTGTGTAAAAAAAATTTCATCAAAATCGGTCCAGCCAATTGTGAATCTAAACCATCCTCAAACCCCCCTGAATACACACAACAAATTTCATCAAAATCGGTCCAGTCGTTTAGGAGGAGTTCAGTCACATACACACGCACACAAGAAATATATATATTAAGATTTATTATTCTTTGAACCTAACATTATAACCTCGCAAACAACTTACAACTACAATATATTAACAAACAACAACAAAAACCTCTAAAGAATTGGTTAAGTAAATGTGTAGAACCCTTCAAACTAAGTGTCAATCACACATTATAAATAATTTGTAAAAAAATTTAATGCAATTAATAAATTAACGACTAATACAAGCCGCATGCATCAACATAAACATTTTATATACAGGGTGTGGCGTAATTAATGGATAAGCCTGTGCCTGTGGATAAGCCTCCTACTGCGCTATACGAATATGTATATTTTTAATTAATCCTATGTATGGTCTTGAAAAAAATGGCATAAGTCATGTTTTTCATAAAATGACTACTTTCACTAACCAATTCTGCTACTGTTGCCACAATTTTCAAAAGTTTTGCTTTCTGTTTTTTTATAATACAGCTTAAGAGTTGAATTATTGCAAGCAATAAAGAATTCCCTATTCGTAATACAAATTTTTTGAAAATTATGCATGAAATATCAAAAAAGTGTTATTGATTATTCAATTTGTTGACTTTGTACATCGTCTAGCTTAAAAAATCTTTATGGGAGTTGATTTGCCCAATATCTTAAAAACATGCTTGTTTTATGCAGTTTCCGAAATGGTATAATACTTATTATAATACTTATTAAGTTTGATGTGATATTAAAGAACCAAATGACACTCGTAAAAAAATGTTCTTATTGTGATTTAATTAATCAAATTAATACTGTTAACTTAAACAAACTGTCAGTGGTATTTTAACTTATCTGTCTGAGTTTACCAGTGGGAATGTTAGTCGTTGAAAAAAAATAACAACTTATTTTATTTTTTTTATTCTAAAGATGCAAACACTACATAAATTTTATTTTACAAAAAATGTTCGAAATGGCGGCCACCTGCGGCTATGCAGGCCCTGCATCGACGGATAAATGACCGCTTTAGGCGTCGGATGAAGCCGGACCTCTTGATTTCATCAGCGGCTTCAAAAATCAGGGCCTTTAGTTGTTCCAGGGATGCTATTTCTTTTTTATACACTTTTTCTTTTAAACACCCCCAGTAAAAAAAGTCTAGAGGGTTCAAATCAGGGGACCTTGGTGGCCACAAAATGGGACCCAAACGACCTATCCACCTCTCATTGTACTCATCATTGAGGTAGTTCCGTACAATTCGTGCGTAGTGAGCGGGACAACCATCATTTTGTAACCAGTAGTTTTCTGGCACATTTAAACTTTGTAATAGTTCCGGCAACGTATTTTGCAGAAAATTTAAATAATTGGGACCTGTTAGTGTCTCGGATAGTTCGACGGGCCCAACTATTTGTCCATTTAAAATTCCTGTCCAAAGGTTCACTTTAAACTGGACTTGAGCTCGGTCTTGCCTTATGTTTCTCGGATTGGTTGCCTGCCAACTATGAAGATTGTGCATGTTGACGTAGCCATTTCTTTTACATGATGACTCATCGCTCCACAGTATTTTGTCAAAAAACGCCGAAACTTCGCGTATTTTTCGCAACATGACGCGACAAAATTGGACTCTAGGCTCATAGTCTCGTGTCATTAGTGTTTGCACCCTTTGATAGTGATACGGGTGAAGCTCATGCCTGTGCAGAATTCTGCCCACAGTACGCGTATCTACACCGGTTCCTCTACTTAACTCACGAATTGATAACTCTGGATTAGCACGCACAGCTTCTAGAACTTCGTCATCACGATGTCGTCGAGGTCTGCCTTCCGAAGCACCACCAACACCGGTACCAGGCATTCGCCCTTCGCTAAAAGCGATGGGCACACGTGTAAACCCGGTAGTCTGGGTGTCGCAAATCGGGGTATCTTCGACGATATTCGCGTGCAGCTTCATTTGCATTGCAGTTACACAGGCCGTAAATAAGATGCATATTTGCATACTCTTGAGGAGTGTACGTATGACGCGGCATGATCAGTAGTCCAGGGATATGTAGAAGTCGTCGATAATATCACAATTGTCCAATTCGTATAGCAAAAACAGAGTCCGTAGTACATAAGCCAAATTCACGTCACAATAACAAACACGATAGAGCAAACGATATGTGCGCAAGAGACGATAGTCAAAAGAGCACTAACTTTGTTAAACAAGTTCAAAAGCTGTTTTGTTGTTTGTGAGAATAATAAAAATCTATCTCTGTCGCACAACTGTTATTTACCTGACATCAAAATGCTTTGTCTCTGTCTTATGATAAGACTAACCGTCTGGATTTGCCGTGCGATAAACAACCACAAGTAGTTGACTTAGAGTCGTTATCTGCTTACCCTATTCATGGTGGATGACTACCTGCTCCCGAGCACCCAAAAAAGGGTCCATTGTGAATGACTACCTGCTCCGGAGCACACAAAAAAGGGTCCATTCAAACTGTTTACAAAGACATGTTTAAGATAAATTAATAATTCTGTTAAAGAAAATTAGGGTATTTTTTTACAACCGTCGTTTTTTTTTAAAACCTCGTGAAATGTAATAAGTATTATACCATTTCGGAAACTGCATAAAACAAGCATGTTTTTAAGATATTGGGCAAATCAACTCCCATAAAGATTTTTTAAGCTAGACGATGTACAAAGTCAACAAATTGAATAATCAATAACACTTTTTTGATATCTCATGTATTTTTTCCCAAAATTTGTATTACGAATAGGGAATTCTTTATTGCTTTCAATAGCTCACCTCTTAAGCTGTTTTATAAAAAAAACAGAATGCAAAATTTTTGAAAATTGTGGCAACAGTAGCATAATTGGTTAGTGAAAGTAGTCATTTTATGAAAAACATGACTTATGCCATTTTTTTCAAGACCATACATAGGATTAATTAAAAATATACATATTCGTATAGCGCAGTAGGAGGCTTATCCACAGGCACAGGCTTATCCATTAATTACGCCACACCCTGTATATATAAGTTAAGCATTTTAACTCACGTTCACGAAGAGTATGCACTTGTAAACTAATAGCTCTACTAAAATTATAAAGCTTGTTTGTTTGTTTGTTTAAACGCGCTTATCTCAGGAACCACTGGTCTGATTTGAAAAATTCTTTCAGTGTTGTATAGTACATTTACCGAGGAAGGCTATAGGCTATATAACATCACGCTGCAACTAATAGAAGCGAAGCTTAAGTGAAAAATGTTGTAAGAACGGGTAAAAGTCGCGGGCAACAGCTAGTTTACCAATAAATTGATTATTCTGAGTATTCAATGCTTTGTTTTGAAAGGAGATTTGAACCACCAAGGACTAATAATTCGGAAATAGTCTCAAAAAACAAGCAGGCAGGTACAGCGACATAGATTTTCTTAATCTACTTCTGATTATCGGTTAAAACTCTAAAATGTAAAGGCTTTCACTAATGATAGTGTTGTGTAATTGTATTGGCTCGATGCGTCAGCATTATTCACTCATTACACAGCTGTCACCGTGACACGTGTCACCGTGACATGTGTCACTGTGACACTATGGTGGCGTTATCATAACGACAACAGCCTATCTCTGTTATTACGTTATTTTTATGACATGTGTTTTAATGGAAGTTTTAGTATATCTAAATATAGTCTAGTCTGTGAAGAGCGAGGTAGTAGGTATAGTTCCGTACTTACCTACTAGAGCAAACATCAGCATTAACTGCTATAAATATACTTACCATATTAATTTTGCAGTTGAAACACACACAGCTGCCTTTATTTCAGATGCATAAATTATTTCATATTAATAAAAAATATTTCTTGGTGTAATATATGATTTGTTGTATGTGTGTTATACACACACATACAACAAATCATAAATTTACATCCACTTCAGCATTATATTAAGCTTGCTTCATGCCAAATTTCATATCTCTAGTGTGCTTTAGGCTTACTGGGAGACCATTTTAATAAAGAAACCTTATGTTGCAGAACTACCTAAATATTAACTACTCTACTTCTATTAACAACATTTAGAATTTAAAATATCATTCGCAAAATTATCGCACACTCACCTACTCTGGCTAGATTAGCTACGCAGTGCTACGGCGTAGTCACGTAGCGGTGCTACGAACTCGCGCATATTAATGGTACCATTTTGTTGTATTTGTATTCACGTTGAGTACTTTGGAGGTACTATTTTGTTGAGAACGGGGTACGGTAATAATGATAAATAAATAAACAGGTTCAGACCTTGCGGACGGATAAATAGTTGTCACAACAATAATATGTACTAGATTTGTTTTATTATTATTATTTATTTGTAAGGTAAGATATTATGTAGTAGACGGTAAGAGAATCAGTGTGTCTGATACAACCCGAGGTATTGGCACGCTGCGCGCTGACGTGGCAACGGGCAGGACACATTTCCCTACTAATTGACAACCACCAGCTAAATAATGCGACCTCGTACAACACAGCGTAGGCTCCTAATATGATGAACCAACGATGTTATCAAGATCGCTGGGAGTCGCTGAATGCAAGTGGTGTAGGACAGGACGTTGTGGATTTCTATGGCGTAGGTCTACATCCAGCAGTAGGCGTTGAAAGGCTGATAAGTAACTGAATGAACTGTATATACAGTTAATAGTAATCGTTTCAACCTAACATCTCGTATCGTTGCTAATTTTATTATAAAAGGAATGCTTTTTCAATGTGAGCCCTAAAAAATCTGTGTATTCAATAGATTTATTCAACGAACTATATCAAGTAATCTCACAATACAACATGCAGCCAATTTCAAATCTGACATTTTGAATATTCTAGCTCTTTTACACCCGTTACTTTTATGTGTTGTCTTTCTCTCTCTCTCAGGTCGAAGGGCACGATAGGCAGTTTACATACGTATATAAGCACTAAACTATAGATAGTACTAACACAATATAGACATGACCGCAGACAGAGGGGTGGCTCGTGTGTAGCCAGCCTACAGATAAATAACCTTGTTAATGATATTGCAAAGGTATTTGATTTATTCCTTCAGAGGATAACATATAATGGGTCTAGTGACAAATAGGAAGTGTCGCTGGATTTCATGCACGTAGTCGTAGGTTCGAAACAACCATAGGATAATTTTATTATATTTATGTTTCTTGAACATATATGTATCAATATACTTAATAAGTAACAAGGTCCAGAAGATGTTGTATAAATTTTTACTCCTAAATTTATTTATATTTATTCAATAACGAAATGAAACCAGATTTGGTTCTAATAAAATTGTTCGGTACGATGACGACATGTTGTGCCTTTATCACATTTAATACCGCCATATTTTGTTATATTATCTCGCATTCATAAAATATTATGATTCAGTATATTCTCTTATAACAACTGAACCTTAGCATCTAATACATAATCAGCTTAGTTGAGGACTAGATATGAAATGAATTGATTTTTCTGTGAATATTTTATTTATCGCCCTGACATAAAGTTAATGTACGATTGTACGCGCCCTACTTTAAGAACTCAAAAATACTAACCCAAATTCATGTAATGTCCACAATAACTTAGAGCAATAAATAAAAATAATAAAAACAATAAATCACACAAAGTTTGTGCACGCGACTTTGTTCGCTAAGTTTTAATTTATAGTTCGTACTACGTTCAATATAGTAAGCAGTTGTGTGTCGCCGATATATCTATGTGTTTATGGCTGTAACTATTAAGAGACTTCAGGCTGAAACTAAGCGTTAAACTTGTACTGTGTATATACAGCTGTCGATATTCTGAAGAGCAACAAGCCCGTGTCCAACAGTGGACGTTCCACCCTCTCTCTGTAGAGATTTACGAGGTACTTTAATGATGAAACTTTACATACTTACTGTATTAAAATGTTGGATAAAATATTCAAGAATTTTCTATGTCCTGTAGGCTCAAACTAAGCCTACTGTTTCGGATGTAGATGTAGATCTTCTAGACATGATGTTCTATGAATCTCATACAATATGCTTAGGGTATATCACGTCTACGTGTTATTGTATTTCAACAGTTTGTTAATCTTTATGCTCATAACTCACTTTATGTAGAACAGTATACCTAAAACAACGGTGCTAATTCTGTTATGCTGTAAGAAACTAAAGAAAACAGAAATGAACCGAACTATGATTTATATAAACACAGACCTCATTAAAAAACTGTTTTAAATATCCAATCCTTCAACAAAGCCAAACCTATTAATAAATAATTTCATGTAATCAATGTTTACTTAAAAGTTGTGTAATGAGGTTGTTATTTGTTGACAGCATGTCGTGTGTTCGTCACGTGCAAGCGGCATTAGATCGCGCGGTGCGACTCTGACTTATGAAGTGTCGATAACGTTCTAGTACAAGACGCGTTAATGGAAGTTAGCACGCAACTTGTGTGGTCTTGTTGATAGCGAAAGTGAAATGCCTATACGCCTGCTAGCGGTAGTACGATTTGAAAAATTATTTCAGTGTTGAATAGTACATTTATCAAAGAAGGCACTATGACATCACGCTGTTACTAGAAGGAGCGAAGCATCAATGAAAAATGTGGCAAAACAGGGAAAATTTTATATATTCCACGCGTACGAACACGCAAGTACTTTATAAAAGCTTATTAGAACTACATCTTAAACCGAAGGCAAATTCATAAACTTGAATCATAATAAATAATATATTTAATTCAATATCTGTCAGTGACACCACACACCAGTTTTCCTTAATCGTTTTGATTGCGAAAGAATAATTATTCTGTGTTACATATGCTCTAATTAAATAAAACTCTTATTCGCAGCACATAAAGTGTATTTTGTAATAACTACACTAAAGTAATATTAACTCCTAAAAATAAGGATTTCGTACAAGAATATTTTAATGTAGTTTCTAAATTATTTTGATTTTGAGAAAAATTTTCATATGATATACTAAGTTATGAGTCTGACTTTGTTCACATAATTTAAAGCTTTCGTTTAACACGTGGAATGATATACGGGGTCGAAGTCACCTCGTAAGATTAGGGCAAATAAATACCGCAAATATTGACATTCTCAATAACACAAAAGTAATTCAGCTATGTATAAACAATTCAGCTAATGTGCATAATGGCATTCATTGGTTTTTATTTTATTTAGTTTAAGGTTTGGCGCCACAGAATTGATACTAGATTTATGTTTTTAATTGAGATGGGGGCTAGATCTTATACCTGTAGTCACTACAGTCACAGTCAGAAGATAGAATTTTTACATTTTTTCCGCACATAAATATCTTAAGAAATTATAATTCATGGTACATCTTGCACCCACTCGAGTAATACTCGAGTGAAAGAGTTGAACTGTGACGTAGTAATACGACGAAAGTAATACCCACAGTACATAACGGGTATTACCCGAGGGAAATACCTTGCAGCCTCTTGTTAGAACAATGTTAAATGGTTTTTGCAATCACAAACATGCCATCCTGTGATTAAACATATTAATATTCATACATCCATGTATCCTGTGCTCTACAGTCTCTACCTACTCCCGTGAGAAAATGGTACAACCGTGAAGCCTTTTTGTATATCCAGTTGAAGCCGGATAAATACAAGTTCGAGTTTCATACTACTATCACCATATTAGGAATTTTTTATTCGTTCATTCGCTAAAACTAACCATCATTACTTATTATAAAACAAAGTTCTTTTTTGTTTGTATGTCCCTATATAAGCTCATATCTTCTAAACTGCGCAATGGATTTTGATGCGGTTATTTTAATAGATTGAATGGTTCAAAAGGATGGTTTTTTTGTATAATTTGTTTGTTTTTCTTTTTTATATCCCACGCGTACGAAGTTGCAAGCAACGGCTAGTTTACTATTAAGATATTTAAGAAGTTAAATTAAATTTTGAAAATGCTTTGTTGTACAAGAGCATACTTAATTATTTATTTTATTTTTCCTTTAAGTATTCCTAGTTATAGAGTGAACAGTAAAATATTATCTGCAAAAAATTCTACTATTTAGCTATCACTGTTGCTAAAATACAGGCTTGTGATAAAAGGACAGCTGGACAGCGTTGCTTACGTCTTAGTGTTAAAAACAAAAGTTGTATAATGAAGTAATTATCCCCAGTATATATTGTTGTTACACTATTAAAGCCAGCACCAGTAGTTCCACTCCACAACTTCTAATATCAAATGATAGAGTGACTATCACTCGACGTATTCATTAGGACTCATAAATTGTATCGATGTATAATTAAGATGGCCGCCCGTGCGCTCAATATACGCAGCTGGTAATATTGGGCACACGCAGGTATTTACCATAAATTAGTCTAACATGGACTTTAAGTTTTGGAAATTAAACCAAAATCATAATAAAAAGTGTAGTGTTTGAGCAGAACCTATATAGTCCTTAGTACGATAGACAGTGCCTACTGTGTGGGGGGGGGGCGCTCGCTGCGCTCAGTCATTAGTAGAAATGGGAATAACGGCTTAAAATTTTAAACGAATTTAAACGAGATGCTTAAAAAAGTTAGCTGCTTAAAAAGTTGCTTATTTTTAAGCAGCTATTTTATGCTTTTTAAATATTTCGTTAAGAAAATTAACTCAACTTAATTTTTGTAGTCTGCTTATAATTCATAATATGCTGTTTGCTTACTGTTTAGCTTTTATGCTTTTTAACTTTTTCGTTAAAACATTTAACTGAACTTAATTTACGTTGTCTGCTAAAAATTTGCTTACCGTTTAGATAAAAATTTTACACTTACATCTGTTTTTACATTTTCCTCTTCTCTTTTTACCAACATTTTGAAAATATTCTCACAACTGTGTTGCAATTTTAAGATAATCACTAAGCGAGGATTGCTTATTTTAAGCTTTTCGTTTAAACGCTCACTACTAGTCATTAGTTCATTACAGCGAAAGCCACGGGCTAGAGCGGATGTGTCGCCTGCGCACACAGCGAGTTGTCGAGCCAGTGAGATCGTGTTACAGGTACACTACAAAAAGTATTCAAAATTACATATTTAAACAAAAATCTATAAAATGGTTCATTTGTTAATACTATCACTGCCTCACCTCCTTACAGTATTAAACCTCTATAGTCGACTGTACGTACTACGACGAGGTTGACAATAGAACTACCAGAGTACCAAGTACTTGACTAGATTTTTTTTACAATAATCACCCACGACTTGTTCACGACAAGATCAATGCCAATATAAATACAAACAAAATATTAATGTTCTGTTAAATATAACATGCATAATTAGCTGAGCTTAGGACCAGAGCACATTGTATGAAATTTATATGAATATTTAATGACTTTGCTTTATAATATGTATACATTTTGTTAGTTTCCTAATCATCTCTTATTTCAAGCTTTGCACTGCTTACTTTGCGTGATTCATGGATGATACCTTTAACTCTACAATTATATTTTATTGTTAAAATAATAACCAGTGCGTTGTGGTGCTTCAGGCAGACCTGCCGCCGTCACTCAACAGTAAAACAAAGTATTATATATAGGGTTGTCATTGTTGTCAAAGACGTTCACGTTACTTTCATACGTAGACATAAATACGGTTTAAGGATTCAATATCTTCTACCGATAAACTTTGATACTATTTCCGAAAAAAATCTTTTTTTTTCTTAAATTTGACTATCTACGTCAAAATCAAAGATTTTTTTAGGTAGGCGAAATTAACAAGCTCTTTTAAAACGCTATAAGCTAGATGTCTTTCTTATAATCTTAGAAATCCTTTTGTAAATACATTTAATATGTTACAAGTCTAGTCATATAAAGGGAACCGCTTTATGAAAACTTTGAGCCCCTACAGTTTGGGCTGAGCTTTGATACGTCACTCACTCACGTGTCTGTTTCATATTACATTAAACAAAAATAAACTAAATATTTAATTTTAGATGCACAACCCTAACAACATCATAACACTAATTGTGGCACCCTGTTCCGGTCGTGAGTAATTGAAGTGACATCAAAGCGCGCCTCGGACGTACATTTTCGTCCACAATTATAAATATTTTATCTTAGTGCTATAATAGTCGCGAGTGGTACAGACGGACAACTTTACATCTTTACTTATTATAAAACATTGTCGTTATATTTGTATCAATGTCCCTTTGTAAGCTTAGGTATATCTTCGAAACCACACTACAGATTGTGATGCGGTTTTTTAATAAATAGAGGTTTTTTGTATAATTTGAGTAGGTGTTATTTTGGAAGATTTGGTAAACATGTGCGGGAACCATGATAGCTCAGATGGGAGAGCAACGGAACGGTATTCCGAGGTCGTGGGTTCAAGTCCCGCTCGTGGTTATCATTTTTTCCACTATAATTTAGTTTATTTAATAAAATCATAGCAAGTCAATTGCAAAAATTAATAAATTAAGGTGTTATTTCATGTTCAAAATTCCATACGTATTTAAGTTGCCGGCAACAGCTAGTTGTATGTGTAAATGTAGTTGTAAATTGCTTGAATTTAAAAAACTAGTGAAGTACAAACATTATAGCAAACACAACTGTGATACATATAATAAATATAGAGTCCTAGATTTACCAACCATGTTTTATCTTCTGTGATAGGATGTTTTTGCCATATCGAATGTTATCGAATGACTTCACTGTGCATCATTGTTCAATAGTTTGACGTTAATTTATTAATTACAAAGTACTTATTTGTCCAAAACAATATAAATCTGATCGTATTTAACGAAGTAGTGATAAATATAAAAATATAATCTGTCACAATTTATATCTAGATCTCTCTCTCTCTCTCTCTCTCCCGAGTATTAATCCCACATGATGGTGGGGTCTGCCTTCCTTATTTTATTCTTCCACCTTTGCCGATGAGACGTGTCGTCATTGGAAACACTGCAAATCATCATATCCTGGGCTATGAGCTTCGTCCATCGCAACTTCGGTCTTCCCCTGTTCCTGGGTCCTGGCAGGGTCAAGTCCATGCCGCCTTTGCATCTCAACTTGCTCTCCTGCTACCGCGAATATATTCGTTGCGTATTTTGTCAAGCCTAGTTACTCCACACATCCAACGGAGCATCTTCATCTCCGCCACCTGAATAGAGTTGACGTGACACTGCGTCATAGTCCAGGTTTCACTCCCATATGTAAGCACAGGTCTAATCATGCTTTTGTAGATGAGGCCTTTGAGTTTCACGGGTATCTTTCAGTAACCCCCGTGACTTCTCTCCACTTTAACCAGGCAGCTGCTATTCGGTGTTGTATGTTAGGCTCTAGACTTCCTGAGGTGTGTAGTATGGAACCCAAGTATTTATACTCGTTGCATCTAGTGATTTGTTGTCCATCAATACTGAGAGGGTTTTCGTGTGTTTCGGGTTCATTAAACACCATGTACTAGGTCTTCTCTGTGCTAAGCCTGAGGCCTCCCACTTGCACTTGCCGTTTCCATTCAACCAGTGTTACTTCTAGGTTTTCCCGGGACGTAGTGAAAATGGCTACATTGTCGGCGTATATGAAAGTCCATGTTGTCAGAGCTTGAGCTTTTTCAGTAAGGGCATCTATTACCAAAGAGAACAGGTATGGACTGAGCACGGAGCCTTGGTGTACTCCCTCAGTAACTGCTATAGCTTTTGTTTGCCCTACCACTGTTCTAACTAGTGACTTCGCATTCTTGTACATGTCAGCTATAATTTCAACGTACCTTTCTGGGATATTTTTCTTTCGAAGACTCCAACAGATAGTAGGGCGAGGTACGTTATCAAAAGCTTTTTCCATATCCAAAAATGCGATATAAAGTGGTGTATTCTTGTCTCTGAATTCCTGGGCTATCATGTTAATTGCAAACATTGGGTCGATTGTGGAAAGGCCAGGGACAAAGCCGTACTGATTTTCTGATAATGAGCTCTCCGATCTTAATCGGGCATCAATTATTCTTTCGTACAGCTTCATTGTGTGGCACATCAACTTAATTCCACGGTAGTTATTGCATTCGTATTTACAGCCCTTACCCTTGTAGAGAGGGACGATAGTACTTAATCTCCAAGCATTTGGTATTCTAGACTCTATATCTATATCTCTATATCTAGAATTTATATCTAGATATACAACAAAAATTCATAAAATTCGGAAAGGTTTAGTCTCACAGAAACATAATACAAGACTATAAATTTCTATCACAGTCACAGTACATCGCTAAGTAGCGACTTACACAGCGAGCGAGTGTCGCGCAACAATCAGTCGCCCGTCTGTATCGCCGCCATGTTTGTTTTATTCAAGTCTCACACATGACAGTTGATGGACTATTTTAGTTAACAAGATTCAACGTACTGATATACGAGAAGTTTACAATAAATACATATATATTGTGTTGTTATACTCGGGACGGATTAAGAATGAACTTGTCACCGCCGTATTTCTTTTGGGGCTATGATGTATCTCAGTGAATTGATGTATACTTCGTCATTTTAGAACATTAAAGTTAGTATATGAATAAATGGACACAATTTCGGGCTAAAGAAAAGGCTAGTTTGAGCATATAGATTCATCATCTGGTATCTTTAATGCAAGCACACATATATAGCTTAAATTGGGACCCGAGGACTTTATGTGAAAGATAAATGAGGAAAAAGTCCATGTAATGGAACCCACGACCTTATTCACCCACAGTTTATTCAATATTTTAGAAAGTATTTAAACTTAACAGTTACTCAACCGTACAGTTATATACACAAATAATACATTTTGTTTAGCGGTTAATTAGCACAGCCCGGGTGCGAATATTGGACCTCTAATGCACTTGGGAAACGCAGTAATGTATGTTTTATTATTTATTGAACACTTTACTTCTGTACTTACATTTCTTCACGACGACGGTAAAATTAGAGGCAGAGAAGTAATAGTTTTCAAAACAGACATAAATCTTAGTGATATTTATTCACGGGTTCGGTTTCCGTTCGGGAAAAGAATTTAGTACCTACTTGTTCTGTGTCTAGATATTTTCTATATATTACTACATGTCACGAATGTTTTACAAAAACATATAGAAAAATGCAATGCAATTAATGCAAAAATGCAATTTTTTGCACCCACACTTTTATCTCTGCACTTTTACCGGTTGGCTACTGACTGTTGTACCATTCAGTAGTTTTTGCGGGAGAGTGCAACAAACATCCTTACATTCAACTGTATTATGCGTCCACATATTATTTCAAACTTTTGTAATATTAGTAGTATAATCTCATTCGTTTGTCTGTCTATCTGTCGACTTAGAAACTAAGATTATAAAAGAGGATTCAAAGATCATGACCGTCTGAGCTATCGTGGTATCTAATCGGTATCAATCTGTAGATACAAATAAAAGCCAATGCGCGCTCTGTAGTCGTTCCATCCTCTCTCGTGACTGATTCACCAAGTAGACAGATGCAGTTAACAGATACGTCTCATGTACAGAACTAAAGCACACAGATATCTGATTAGATACACGTCATTTTAATATTAATAGATGAAGTATCTTTTTCTTATTCAAGATTTTTACTATCCTACAACATCAGAAGATTTAGTTACTCGTACGTAAAAAATGACTAACGACATCGTCAAACGTAGCCACTGGATGCAGATAGCGCAGGACCGCGCGTTGTGGCGTTCTATGGGGGAACCGTATGTCCATCAGTGGACGGAGAAGGGTTGATGTAGGAATCGACACAAAAAAATGCTTCCTAATTCATACAAAAATCCTTCTGAAAAAGTACTATTGAACATACGAACATAATAAATATTTAATACTCTTATTTTGTAGTCGGTTAATTAGTAGTAACCAATTAAATAAACTACATACAAGTCAAGACATACTTTTTACATCTAAATTCTTAGCAGAAGAGATCGTGTACACAAGAATCACGTCATTATTAAAATTATAGTAAATTTTACACTCCCATGTCTCAGCTAGTTCTTGAAGCATTATAGTTAAATAGTCACATAGTAATAACATAATAGAAAATATTAGGTACGTTGTGTTAGTATAATCTATCTGGTAGAGTCAGCTAGGAGAAAACTCGAACTAAGCTCTATACCACGACGCCTGGTAAGCGTTGTAAAACTAAATAATTACACTAACTACGAAGGAAGCTTGTGCCAAACAATGAAAATTTTAAGGCTGAGAGAGAATACTTAATTTTGCACAAACTGCCATTTTTCGCATCAAAAACTAGCCTATGTCCTTTCTCAGGCTCTAGACTATCTATTTACCAAGATTTAATTAAATCAGTTGATGCAATTATTATATTAATAATAATTGCATCAACTGATCAATAATAGCAATAGGTTTCTGTGGCAAAAGACGCAAGTGTATATGCGACGAGCTCCTAAACTACACGCTATGCTAGTTCGCGATGTGATACAAAGTAAGGTTGTAGATCACGTTGGACAGGATGCCACCGCACTGCGTATAGTCGTCATACCACTGTCACTAAGAACATCGTACGAGAACTAATGACGTACTATACAAGGATTAAAATTACTTTTAATTTTTAATTTTTACTGTAAAAGTAAATACATAACATACTTATTTTTAAAAATGAATCTATTACATACACACATCGATCACAAATAACCATAACACCACGAGTCGTCACATAACATTTCAATAACTTAATACATAGAGGGTGTACCTATGTAATTGTAATTTCCCGTGAAGTATCGATACTGTTACAAACGTTGATAAACTTTCACATTAAACTTTTCCCATCAAAAAGGTCCCCTAAAAGGTCACGCATTCTCCAAGCTCTTTTATTTGAAATCAATTTGCTAAGCATTAATTTTAAAAATCATAAATTAAAATAACATAAAGTTAACGTACAAAATGGTAAATTAAATACAATACTAGGCACAAACGTCGTGACGTGTCGGTATGTGAAATAAAAAGGAAAAAACAAATATTGGCCTCCTATTTATATGTAATAATAACTATTAAGTTGATACAGAAACCAAACAAGCAATAAGACAATAACTCAAGTAGTTATTAGCGGGCAGTATCCACGGCAGTATCCCTCGGGCTATTTACGTCATCCGACAATAGAGGGCGCTACAAAGGGCTTACTATTTAATAATACAAGTCTTACTTAGTTGTTTCTACAAGTATTTTATATAACCATAAAATATAACTACTAGTTGCCGGAGGCTATTTCGCCGAAACACAATATGATAATGAACCGTGGTCGTTTTCCAGTTAGTGGCCGTTACTCAAGTACTTCTACTTCTTAGCATATTTACGTCCCACTGTTGAGCCTCCACCACTTTAAAACTTTTTGTTTCATTTATACCACGCTGACCAGGCCTCTTGGTATAGTGTTAATTTTGCAGGTTGTATGAATCCTAAGCTGGATCGTACAGATATTTTAAGCTATTGCATAGCTTCTATCGAGGGCCTTGAGCGCGGGGACCGAATAGAGAAATTCCGTAACGAAAAAAAACCTCACGCTCCCCTCTCCGACGGGCACGGAGGTGTGGCTTGAAGGCCGTGCATTGTCTAACGTCGTTTCTTTTCGGCAGTCTTCGACACGGTGTTTGTGTGCGTGCAACTAGCCGTATTGTACGACTCTACGAAGCTCGCACGAATCGAGACGAGCTGCTCCGAAATCGGACGAATACATAAGCAGCTGTTTATGAGAAAGTATATAGGTGTATAGGTATTTATGTACAACAGTGAATAGCTGTACTTGTAAAATTTGTTTGTTTTTTTATCGGTCACCACGCTCAAAAAGTGTAACTTGAATTAATATCAAAGAAAAAGAAATACTGCATAAATAAAATAAATAAATAATTATAATTGCATAAGTTGATACAAAATGCTATGCAATAGCTTTACTGCGGCAGTCCCCGAGTGCCACACGTCTTTTTTTTTTTTTAAGAATCGGTCTTCACGTTTTTTCGGAAGTGGGACAAATACGGTATCACGAAAATTTTAATTAAATTGAACCACAATAACACAGTAGATAGAGTACTTGTTACCTAGTACAATATTTATAACAATTTCTATTTTACAAATCCAAAAATAGCAGCGTTTATCAGACGAGGTAACTCACTCGAACTAATTACAACAGCAATTAATAAAACTCGTTTACAAAATCTCGTAATTCATAAACTTTAGCTAAACGTTCAGAAATAACAATTAAACCTCGCCCCCACCCCTCTTCTTCTGTCAATTATTATGATATTAGGTTACCCCCTCTTTGTAATTGTGTCCATGGAAAGCAAAACGTTTAAGAATTACAACCATTTTAAGGGAAATTCCGGTATCTATATGTATTTACAAGAAATCAGTTTATCAGCAAATTGCTCAGTCCTGTCTTGTCTTATCTCAGTTCTTAAAAGCAGTAGTCCAGTCGTGGGAGCCAAAAAAAGATAGGTGCATGGATGTGGCTTGATGTACAGAACTTTTTTTTTCTAATTGGTCCGTAAAAATGTACAGAATCCGAAAATCAACCTGCTGCGTGGGGAAAATAATGGGAAGTTTGTTTAAATAAACGGAAACTGCAAAATGACTGATTTTGACTTGAAAAATCCGTTGTAACTTGAAAAGTAAGCCTCGGACGAAGAAATATCACTGATTCTTTTTTGTTTATTTTCAAATTTTCTACTCGGTCAATGTATTGGTAAATTAAAAATTACGATATTAACATTGTTAAATGACAGAAAAACGAAAAAAAAAAAACAAAAAAAAAAAGGTTGAAAAAAAAAAAAAAAAAAAAAAAACAGGCTTGCTTTTCAAGTTACAACGGATTTTTCAAGTCAAAATCAGTCATTTTGCAGTTTCCGTTTATTTAAACTTGATTTTCGGATTCTGTACATTTATTCGGACTAATTAGAAAAAAAAAATTCTGTACATCAAGCCACATCCATGTCATTATCTCCCACGACTGGACTACAGATAGACATTTGGGATTGGGGATTTGTTTTAATTGTAGAGCAATCCATCACTCTATATCTTCACCACTGGGAACACCTGGCAAATATATATATATTTTAAATATAAGCAAATTATTCCCAACCAATCCAAGCATTTTAAGACACATTCGAGTCTGTAAAAATAAATATTGAGTAACTAACTCCTTTTTATGCGTTAAACATTGTCCAAGTGTCAATATATCATACCTGTTTTATATGAGTACCCAAAAACCTATGAATAAATCCATCAAACAACTTTTAGATATTAAACAGTCAGTAATATTCGCGGAGATATCAGATTTATAATATCTCATTCCGATATCTGAGTCACTTATCTTTGATATAAAAAGTCTCACGGGGGCAAGTAAGTGACACTCGTAAAATAATTCAATAATTTCGGTGAGAAAATAAACTTCTCTTTTCCTCATCTTTATTTTATGTGAACCTTTTGAATATAAATAAAATGTACCTAAAGCTAAAATAATGATGTCTCTGAATGTTGTAGGTGTGAGAGAGCGCGTGTGAACCGAGTAGCTACTCAACAATCTTGTAGGACGCTCAAATATTCGCCATAATATTAGGGTTGCCAATACATGAAGAAAAAATCATTCTTTATTTGTTATTTCTGATTACAAAAATTATTTTAAAATGAAAAATGTTGCTAGAAAGTTGGGACAAGTGCATAACAGTCGCAAACGTTGTGCATATGTGACTATAACCTTAAATTAAGCGAAGGAAGAATATATGGATCGTAGCAGATGACGCTCTAAAGTCTACCTACCAGCATGGAGAAAGGGCGTACCGGTACATGTGTGTAGCAAATGTTTTTTAATCTTCATAACAACTATTTCTTTTAACTATAATATTGTAGGATTTTATACCAAAAATGTATTATATAAAAACTTCCTAAAACATAATTTTAATACTGTTATTTAACGTTCTAAGAATAACAACCCTAACTCAAAGTAACACCCAGCCACGTCTTGACCCTAAGGACACTTCCTTTTATTAAAATTCAAGAATCCCTATAGAGCGGATAAAACCAACTTGTTTGTGCACTTGGCAGTAACAAAAAGTCAAGTATCTTATTAACAAAAGTCAGTCTTGGATGTGCAAAGTTCAGTTTGCCGGCACGTGGCTCGCTTGCCAATAACACAGGCTCTACCAATATAATTCCTTTGCCGATAAAAGTCTTAAGAGACTTTATTGACGGGTCAATGTCAATATATTTTTTAAATTAGATTGCGGGTGGATTTGTCGTACCCGTGGGAGTTAATAATACGTATTCATAATATTTTGAGAATTCGATATTTCTAGAGTTCTTTGTGCAAATCTTTAGCGTCACTCTCTCTCTCTCTCACTCTCTCCAGCCCATTTACGTCCCACTGTTGGGCACGGGCCTCCTCCGGTTTGGAGGGATTATGGTCTACTGTGCCGCGCTGACCAGACGTGTTGGCACAGGGTAATTTTCGAGTTTTCCGTTTCTCGCAGAGGATGTTATGTGTGCAATATCCCTTAGTTGACTTTTACAGCACCATTGGTAGGAGATGGGGTGATGACACTTGTATTTTTAATCCGTCACCACACAGAGGTATTATTAGCGTATTAACGTGACTATAACCTGTTATTATCGGACATACTTATGGTTACTTTAGTTAAGTATTCAAGATACTTTTATTATTTCATTTCTTTAACAATTGGTGTTTAATATTTATAAGGTATTGGTTCACAGTATTTTTGTAACAGCAACTCTGGCTTCAGACAGAACCAATAAACCACCTAGACTTGCATAATGATAGCTCTGATAAACTACTTAATTAAAAAAATGAAAGAAATCATAAACAATTTTGCTAAATTAATTGTCAGATTTACAACTTGATTGTCGTTTTGGTTAAATCAAGGTTCGTCGCAGCACTTAAATTAAATATTTAATTTGAATTTTTCCGCATAGTTTGTCGACTGAAAGAGCGTACATTCAAATCTTCGCGTTTCTGTCTCGAAGTTGGTTCCAAATGCTAATAATTTTTAAGGCGACGGTAGATCTGAAGGTAAGACGTCATAGCAACGTGTTATTTTCAAAAATCTATTGCAAACAATGAAATGTAGATTCCATTATTAAATCAACGTTATACAAAGATGGCTACGGCCTAAAAACGCGGGAAAACATTAAAAAATAACGGCGGTAATGGCGGCAGAACAACAGTTGAATAATATACGCGTTAAATATCCGGAATGTGTGTGCAATAAGACGTTTTGTTTTTACTGAAATATAATGCTGACATTTTATCTGTTCTAACGAACGTGTGATGGGAGGAAATTACTAGCTTGAAACAATAACCCACTTTTGTTACAAACATACATTGGTTAAACTTTTGAAAAATATCAATGAGTAAATGTCTAGACCTTAAATATATTAACTGGCTTTCGATTATAATGTTGTGGATTCGATTCTCACGCAGATACACTGGTCGCCATTTTATATTAAATCTGTGCCAGTTAGCGTCATTTTTGCTTTTCTCCTTAACAGTTATTTATATTTCCTGTGTGAAGTACAAGTTGTTTATATTAGTAATCCAGTAAGCTAGTTACCAACGAACTACACAAGTCAATGACGTCCATCCTGTGGACCAAGCTTTCACGACAGCTATGTGGCTCGCGACCACTCTATTAGCTTGTTGTAATTATAAACATCACCACTTTTATTTCGACGAACGGGATACTAGGGAATATTCCTACAACAAGATAGAATTAAGAAAATATACAAAAATATTATATTGGTTTTAAACTAGCGGTTACTGAATATTGCCACACTACCTATGAAATGAAATGATTTATTTGCAGAATATGGGTTAACAAAATAATAAGGTGGTCAGGTTACAGTTTCGGTAGTGCCATATTAAACCGTTTCCGATATGCAAAATAGGTTTTGCATACCGGAAACGGTTTAATAGGTCAAATACCTCACGCAGACGATGCTGGTAAGCATCTTTATAAAGAAAAGTGTCTATACAGTTAAGTAGTTCTTTTCACATAAAAATATACTTAATTTTATAAAGCTGAAGAGTTTGTTTGTTTGAACGCGCTAATCTCAGGAACCACTGGTCTGATTTGAAAAATTCTTTCAGTTTTGTATAGTAGGTACATTTATCGAGGAAGGCTATAGTATATATACGTAACATCACGCTGCGACCAATAGGAGCGAAGCAGCAGTAAATAAAGTTGCAAAAACGGGGATTGACGTCTAAATTCTACGCGTACGGAGTCGCGGGCAACAGCTAGTAAATATATAAATGACATCTAACTAACCATAGATATAAGCATGAATCTATTGTCTATGCACATGTAGGTACCTACTTAATAGATAGAGTACCTAGTAACTACATAACAACTAGACAAGTTAACTTTCTAAATTCCCGGTAACTGTTGACAAACGAGCTGTTGTTATACCATTGTTGTACATTTGCATCTAACATCAGCGCCATCTCTATTATAATATATTCCATATCATTATCATTCGATGCCCTTAAGCCAGTTACTTGGGGCTGTGAAATAGATAAATATGTTTTTCCTTCCTTATTCCTCTATCAAACGTCATATTTTTTATCGATCGACCGAACGATCGACCCAAATAAAATACTAAAGGTAACGTCGCGACGTAGTATGGGTAACTAATACAAAGAAATGAATCTTAAGAAGAAAATAAGAAAAACATTCTAAATTAAAAAGCTTAAAAATAAATTTAATTCGTTTCAATTGACGGAACACAGTCACCACCGTGATTCAGCTTTTCAATTCTATTTTTGAATTGATTCTATTTTGGCGCACATAAAATGCACACAATAGTGTTGCCATACCATTAATTACAACCATATAAACAACTCTAAAACAGTAATTATCGTCTTTTGGATACGCTCCAGAATCATTCCATTGGCTATCGTAAACCTGTAAAAATTTACAATCTGTTTTGGTTTGTAGTTATGGTATTTTAACTTTAACCAACTACTTTTATGTGCTTCTGTAAAGTGTATAGATGCTTACATTATCACTTATCTGTCTCTTACAGCACCTTGGGGTGGAAATGGAATCAATGTCAGATCGAAATGACACTTGTATTCATATTATTAATCCGTCACCACACGGACATCCCTGAAACGTGCGTATTTTTAACTCGACTAGCCTCGTGTGGTCTAGTGGTTTGTGCAATGGACTGTCGTTCAGGAGGTCGCCGCATCGATACCCGCACAGTACAAGTTTATTATTTGTGTGATAGTTGTCACGTAAATATTTGTACTGCGTCTGTGTTCGCCCGTGACTTAGTACTTCCCCGTCTTTGCAACTTTTTCACTAGTTACTGCTTCGCTTCTATTGGTCGCAGCGTCATGTTATGAAGCCTTATAGCCTTCGGCAATAAATGTACTATCCAACGCTAAAAGATTTTTTCTAATCGGACCAGCGGTTCGTGAGATTAACGTGTTCAAACAAACAAACTCTTCAGCTTTATAATATTACATATACATCTTCTAATATATAAAATTCACGTGTCACAGTGTTAGTTACCGTACTCCTCCGAAACGGCTTGACTGATTCTTCTCAAATTTTACATACATATTCAGTAGGTCTGAGAATCGGCCAACATCTATTTTTAAAACTTTTTTTTTTGTATGGCAAAACAACGTTTGCCGGGTCAGCTAGTAATAATATATAAATAGATCGTGTTCTAGTACCTATCCATAACACAAGCAAATAAGCTAAGCTTGGGACCAGATATTATATAAAATAATATACATATATAAATAAAATAGTATACTCAGTTTTAAGAGGGCACGATACCAAATTATGTTCCATACAAAAATATGGGCATCGTAGGCCCCTGTTTTTCGTGGATATGGCCTCCAGAGGAACGAATTTTTTTCACAGTATCTAGGTCTCATATATATATGCTTCTATCACTTTCTTTTATTCAAAACAAAATAACTTAAAGAAATATTAGCATCCAAAAATCCCCTTTTTTCGGTTCGGCAGCGTCTACAACACAACTTAAGTAAGGTTTTAGCAAAAAAGAAAGTGGTAGAAGCATAGATATACTGTTCATCTTTAATATAGCGTAAAGAAAATTTAAGTCAGTAACTTTCGCGAAGAAAAAAGGGCCTACGAAACGACTATTTTCAAAGAATTTGGTGGAAAAACTTTTTCAGCTATATTTGTCCCTTTCAGCGCGGCGCTTAGGAATAGGGAGAGCAATACCTAAGGCAAATACCTAAATTAGGAGTACAGTACTCTCTTAACCGTGAGTCTAGAGGCTCAAGTCTCCGAAAGACCGGCTTATATAGATAGCTATAAATATTTGAGATGTTATTTACTTAAATAAAACTACTTTTTACGGATTTAGACGCGTATATACTTTGCAGTCACCATGGTCACGGGTGAGACTGAGTCTCACCCGTGATCATGGTGACTGCAAAGTCTCCGAAACGTCGGGCTAAAATTAAAACAAATATACGCGTCTAAATCCGTAAAAAGTAGTTTTATTTATGCAAATGAGTCGCGAAAGTGTTTGAAAACATTATGTTATTTACTTATTAGCTATTATATTCTCTATATTTTTTTTATCCTGGAGGTTCCGGTCACTTTTTAAATTTAACTAGATAAATAATTTGTGTGTATTTATCTGCGACATTGTAATTTCCCAAGCGACTGAGGCTATTTTTTAAATGACTATGGCATAAGCGTTTTCCCAAATTAAGCTGGTCGTAAAGAAACTGTTCATTTTATTTATTTTACGGTTGATAACATAAAATAACGTTGTTGTTAAGGGCCTGCATCAATATTATCGTGCATTTTTCTACGTACAAAGTTTTCATTTTTTCTTTATATTGAATGGCTAGAGCTCTAATTTTTAAGTATATGTTTTTTCAATATATAATCTAGGATCGCATAAACTCAGAAACGAGATTAAAAAAAGTTTTCTCGATAGAAAACTTTAGCGAAATAACCTCTCTCATTTTTTATTTTTTGTCATTTGTCGGTCTATTATCGCGTATTAACTAATGAAATAACTTTCAAAACATAAGTAACTATTATATATAGAAACACGTAAATCAGAATTAAAATATATTTAGTAGATTTTGAGTAAACAAAAAAAATATCCCTAATTCTTCATTTTCTATATCTACTAGCTGTGTTAATAGGTACATGTCGACGTTAATATTGATGTTGTGTTAATATTGATACGGAGATTTATTTCGATTTAGAAAAATATTGGAATTTATTTTCGTTCAAAAATATTTTTTTCGTTATTTCAATTTTACTTAATTTATTGTTCATTTATCTTACGGTAGGTAACTAGTTATTTAACATAAAAAATAGGTAGTTAGGGTCTATGGTTATAGTGGTATAATTTATGGGTTTTGGTGATTTATATTTATAATGAAAATGTACTTAATTTTAAAAGAATTATTTACTATTAAAAAATTTTTACTTAGACTTTTACTACTTAAACACTTAAACACATAATATTTTGTAATGAAAATCATTACAAAATATTATGTGTTTATTAAAATCTACAAAGAAGTTAACAAATCAGCGCTTAACAATAATAAAATAAATTACTTACTAAAAACTCAAGTTTAAAATTAAACTATTAAAGCGGACGTAATAAAAAAATACACTTCATTAATGTAACCCTCCAGAGCGCATTCATTTCAATCCTCTTGAACAATGTGTCCATATAAATCATAAGCTTTGAGATAAATGGCCTTTCAACTTAAAGCTCGCAGCTAATATTATATTCAAGTAACTAATATACGTATGCATCAAAATCCAAATGCCTATTTAATTATAAATATTCATTTATTACCGACTATTTCTAGAACAGCGATCGATAGTATATTATGGTAATATTTATAACTAAAGACTTACCTTGAGCGTATGTAAACAAATGGATACAGGCAAACAAGAAAATCCAGTTTCCAACTCCGAAACGACACATCGCTGTCCGGTACATGTTGCAAAACACAGTAACAACACTACACATTAAGTTTTAATTCATGCTAATCACATTTTCACATAAAATTCATCAGTATTTTAAGTTATATTTTACAAAGCTCTACACCGATGTTGCTTCTGACGATCCGCCATTTTTGAGCGAACAATACTACTTTTCGAATCTCAACTCAATAGTGAAAGGGCAATGCCCGCCCGGGTATAGCTTGCGTGAAGCTGTAGCATTTGAGGGTTATTTGCAGTGAACATAGCCGCAGTTTTAAAGATACTAACTATCTCTTTCTAATAATTTACGTTTCGACTCTCTCAGTTTATTAATGTTTCACTGGTTACAAATATTTATGTAGGTATTGACTTATTAACTCTAACTTACACTTTATTTTACTAAACATAATAAGATTGATTAATATTCGTTCGAGATTCCTAACTAACATGTTGTCTAGTTATTAATATTTTAGCTATATTAGAATATTATCTTCGGATATTATAGGTATTAACAGTATCATGTTTACAAATGAAACACCTTCTATAGTCACGCTAACTATTTACGGGATAGACAAGAAGGACCATAGAGCATAGATAATACACTATATACTAGAGATAGATACGCCACTTCGGTATTTTTTTAAAAAAAAACTGAGTACCCATTTTAAGAGATGGCGCTGTATAGTTTCAGCTATATGCCGCTAGATAGCGTTAGCTATAATTCCTCATTGTGATAAGTTCAGCCATTCATAAATATTTCTAGGATTTTATTATTTTGTGTAATGAACAAATTTAATCATTACACAAAATAAATAACATAAATCCTAGAAATATCTATGAATAATCGTAATAAAACAAGTTTTTCGTGTAGACAATATTTATTAATTTCTTTTTATATGTTTTTTATAATAGTTTAATGCCTGTATTTTGATTTTGTTACCATCACAATTAATCGCTTTGCCCTTAAGCAGCCTGTTAACATTAGTGCACCAGCTATAAATTACAATATTTGTTATAGTATTGATAACAAAATCTTGTACCTTTTCTTTGTGTGTTTCGCAAGAGAACAGCAACAAATTACAGCATACTTTTATCATTTCAGTTATTGTGTGTTTTATTTCGTTTTTTTGTGGTTCCTCATTTAATACGATTTGGATAGTCATGCAAACTTCGTCTAGAAATGCACACAACGCCTCCGATGGATAATTAAGAGATTTTTGTGTGTAATCTCTTATTAAAATATAGTCCTTATTTTTCGGTGGCGTCGTACTAATTAAATGCATTCGGCAAGTATGGCATGTCTTGCAAATTTTTTTTAAAGTATTTTTTAGTATGTATCCAATGTGTTTTCAAATCTAACGAAAAAATCACACGCTGTCAAAGTGTCAACAGTAATTTTTTTTTAAATTTATTTAAGGCAGTGGATACTAGCGATGAGCATTGAATTAACGAACTAGTTGATCAACTAGTTGACCTCTCGTCAACGTTTCAATGGTTAACCGTTTCGGAATCAACTAGTTGAATTTAATGATGTCATTGAATTCAATGTTCAGTTTTTTTCAATGTTCGTTTTTTTCAATGTTTATGAGTTAAACATTGATTTCAATGTTCAGTTTTTTTCAATGTTTAATTTTTTTCAATGGTCGTTTCTTTTAATGTTTAAGAGTTAAACATTGAATTCAATGTTCAGTTTTTTTCAATGTTTAAATTTTTTCAATGTTCGTTTCTTGTCAATGTTTTCTCAAAGATATTATACTTCTTAAAACGAAAGATCGTAAGCGACTGTTATGATATAGGTACAATAGTGAACTTTAAAATTACTTAGTTAAGAGATATTTTCCTAAATAATAATCTTATGAATCACTGTTCCTCCGTGTGGTGACGCATTGAGATTACAAGTGTCACCACCCCATTTCTCCCAAGGATGCTATAAAAGTTAGCTAAGGAATATTGCACACAGATAACATCTTCTGTGAAAGGTGAAAGACGGAAAACTTAAAAACGAGACAGTCCTGACAGCCCTCCGTGTGGTGACGGATTAAGAATACTGGTGTCACCACCCCATTTCCTTCCCAGGGTTTTGTAAAAACCAGCTAAGGAATATTTTACACAGATAACATCAACTGTGAAAAACGGAAAACTCGAAATACTGGAATACTGGTGTCACCAACCCATTTCCTCACCAGGGTTTTGTAAAAACCAGCTGAGGAATATTGTACCTACACAGATAACATCAACTGTGAAAGACGGAAATCTCGAAATACTGGAATACTGGTGTCACCACCCCATTTCCTCACCAGGGTTTTGTAAAAACCAGCTAAGGAATATTGTACCTACACAGATAACATCAACTGTGAAAGACGGAAAACTCAAAATACTGGTGTCACCACCCCATTTCCTTCCCAGGGTTTTGTAAAAACCAGCTAAGGAATATTGTACACAGATAACATCAACTGTGAAAAACGGAAAACTCGAAATACTGGAATTCTAGTGTCACCACCCCATTTCCTCACCAGGGTTTTGTAAAAACCAGGTAAGGAATATTGTACCTACACAGATAACATCAACTGTGAAAGACGGAAAACTTGAAATACTGGAATACTGGTGTCACCACCCCATTTCCTCACCAGGGTTTTGTAAAAACCAGCTAAGGAATATTGTACCTACACAGATAACATCAACTGTGAAAGACGGAAATCTCGAAATACTGGAATACTGGTGTCACCACCCCATTTCCTCACCAGGGTTTTGTAAAAACCAGCTAAGGAATATTGTACCTACACAGATAACATCAACTGTGAAAGACGGAAAACTCGAAATACTGGAATACTGGTGTCACCACCCCATTTCCTGACCAGGGTTTTGTAAAAACCAGCTAAGGAATATTGTACCTATACAGATAACATCAACTGTGAAAGACGGAAAACTCAAAATACTGGTGTCACCACCCCATTTCCTTCCCAGGGTTTTGTAAAAACCAGCTAAGGAATATTGTACTCGAATATTGTAATTTGTTCAACTGTGAAAAACGGAAAACTCGAAATACTGGAATTCTAGTGTCACCACCCCATTTCCTCACCAGGGTTTTGTAAAAACCAGGTAAGGAATATTGTACCTACACAGATAACATCAACTGTGAAAGACGGAAAACTTGAAATACTGGAATACTGGTGTCACCACCCCATTTCCTCACCAGGGTTTTGTAAAAACCAGCTAAGGAATATTGTACCTACACAGATAACATCAACTGTGAAAGACGGAAATCTCGAAATACTGGAATACCGGTGTCACCACCCCATTTCCTCACCAGGGTTTTGTAAAAACCAGGTAAGGAATATTGTACCTACACAGATAACATCAACTGTGAAAGACGGAAAACTTGAAATACTGGAATACTGGTGTCACCACCCCATTTCCTCACCAGGGTTTTGTAAAAACCAGCTAAGGAATATTGTACCTACACAGATAACATCAACTGTGAAAGACGGAAATCTCGAAATACTGGAATACTGGTGTCACCACCCCATTTCCTCACCAGGGTTTTGTAAAAACCAGCTAAGGAATATTGTACCTACACAGATAACATCAACTGTGAAAGACGGAAAACTCGAAATACTGGAATACTGGTGTCACCACCCCATTTCCTGACCAGGGTTTTGTAAAAACCAGCTAAGGAATATTGTACCTATACAGATAACATCAACTGTGAAAGACGGAAAACTCAAAATACTGGTGTCACCACCCCATTTCCTTCCCAGGGTTTTGTAAAAACCAGCTAAGGAATATTGTACTCGAATATTGTAATTTGTTCAACTGTGAAAAACGGAAAACTCGAAATACTGGAATTCTAGTGTCACCACCCCATTTCCTCACCAGGGTTTTGTAAAAACCAGGTAAGGAATATTGTACCTACACAGATAACATCAACTGTGAAAGACGGAAAACTTGAAATACTGGAATACTGGTGTCACCACCCCATTTCCTCACCAGGGTTTTGTAAAAACCAGCTAAGGAATATTGTACCTACACAGATAACATCAACTGTGAAAGACGGAAATCTCGAAATACTGGAATACCGGTGTCACCACCCCATTTCCTCACCAGGGTTTTGTAAAAACCAGGTAAGGAAAAACAAACCCGGTGCCAACACGTCTGGTCAGCGTGGCTTGGTAGTAATTTTTTTACGAGCAAATTTGTTGCTGAAATTAACTAGTTGATCAACTAGTTGACGAACTCCAATTAACGTTAACGTTTCGTTAACGGAAAATCTGTTAACGACCCACCCCTAGTGGATACAAAGTCCATAAACCTGGTGCTCAAGTCCACTATTTTGGAACAATTGTCATACCGGCACAATACCGGCACGATACCGTTGCAATTGAAGTCAAATATCCGTAGTCTGCTATATGCCGTCATAACGGTCTTTCAATGGTAATAGAATTGTCGATCTCTTTTATCTATGCATTGAATTTTCGGTCTCTTTTATCTATGGATTGTGTTAGAATGGTATGTATGTGTTGCCGTTTTTAAAAAATGCGTTAGTTGAAGTGATTTTCGAAAAACAACTAATAAATTTAAACATTTAATCATGCTGGACTTCGTTTAAATATATTTGTACATACTATTTATTAGTATAAAAAGCAATGTGAAGTTTAGGAGATTAGTAAATTGCAATAAATTACAAAGAACAATTTCTAATATTTCTATCTATCTATTTTTTATTTATGGCAATCTGTCGACACAGGACAATTTAAAAATATTACTGTCAAATTCAAAATAGCTGGGCCCTGAGTCGGGTATTTCAACGGTGTCACAACTGTACCATTATTGTACCATTATGGTGCAATAGTAAAGTTTTTGGTAGTCTACTAATAATGTATCGTCATAACGACTTCATCATTGTCTTACAATTGTCAAAGTGACATAAATTGCTAGTCTCGTACACAACTGCTTCACAATTGCAATTCAATGACTGAAATGTTTCGGTAGTCTGCTATTTTGAATTTGACAGTAATATTTTTAAATTTTCCTGTGTCGACAGATTGCCATAAATAAAAAATAGATAGATAGAAATATTAGAAATTGTTCTTTGTAATTTATTGCAATTTACTAATCTCCTAAACTTCACATTGCTTTTTATACTAATAAATAGTATGTACAAATATATTTAAACAAAGTCTAGCATGATTAAATGTTTAAATTTATTAGTAGTTTTTCGAAAATCACTTCAACTAACGCATTTTTTAAAAACGGCAACACATACATACCATTCTAACACAATCCATAGATAAAAGAGACCGAAAATTCAATGCATAGATAAAAGAGATCGACAATTCTATTACCATTGAAAGACCGTTATGACGGCATATAGCAGACTACGGATATTTGACTTCAATTGCAACGGTATCGTGCCGGTATTGTGCCGGTATGACAATTGTTCCAAAATAGTGGACTTGAGCACCAGACTACCGAAACATTTCAGTCATTGAATTGCAATTGTGAAGCAGTTGTGTACGAGACTAGCAATTTATGTCACTTTGACAATTGTAAGACAATGATGAAGTCGTTATGACGACACATTATTAGTAGACTACCAAAAACTTTACTATTGCACCATAATGGTACAATAATGGTACAGTTGTGACACCGTTGAAATACCCGACTCAGGGCCCTGTGTCAACAGTAAATTCAGTAAGTATTGCCATTCTTTATTTCAAATTTGCCTTTCCTGAACAAAAAATGGGAACGATTATGGATATTGTAAACCAAAACATATAAATATTCTAGTAATAAAGCTCAATACTACCTGTAAAACTGCCATAATGTTTATGAAACAACCAAAATAATAAAAAAAATTATTGATAACTTACGGCTTAGTAGTATCTTACGACACTAGATATTTGTATTATTCGGTATCACGTAATTGTGACCGAGAGAGTAGAGAGTAAGTTGTACAGTAAGTAAATTGATTAGCCTCAAAATATTCTTATCTTAAAAATACCCTAACTTTGGGGGAGAGAACGCTAAAATGGTAACACTGTCAAATCTTTGAAAAAATTACGTTTCTTTTGACACAGATGCTACTTGAATAGTTTAAAATTAATAAACTATAAACATTTAGTTTTAGGCATTGTAACAATTTTTTTGAAGTCAATTAACTTTTATGTGGTCTTTAGTATAAATACTTTAAATAATTCTAAATAAATAAAGATAGGCTTGCAGCACCTAGCGTCATCTATACGTTTTTGTATAAAAATAGCGATATTTTGTAGTACCCGATACTAGAGATGGCAGCAGTTACTATACATTAATTTGCTGACCAAACAATGTATGGCAGATTCTCCACCATGCCATAGAGGTAGCTTAACTTTTTTTAACCATAGCGCTCGATAGGCGCCGATCTTGCGCCGATTAAGTACCATTTCCGCATTTCATTTGTTACTGTCAGTTAGGTACTGTCAGTGTCAGGCAACAGTCAATACCAGATTGTCAAAATTGATAATTAGATAGCAGGGTTGTCTGATAAGGTAAATTATCGTCATTTGGGCTACTTTGCATAGTCCAATATTGTCAATAACGTCGACTTAGACCAGAGACGCCCAGTGGACACAGATTAAAGATCACAAGTTTCAGCGCTCCATTTATTTCCTAGACTGTTGTCAAAGCTAGCTAAACACATATTAAGCCATATTATGTAAACAGTTAGAATAAAAATAAAACCCTCCCGAAGAGGGCCTAACAGTCCCACCGTTAATTACACGGGTGTAAGAAAAAAAAAAAGGGGTGATTTAGGTCATTTCCTAATTCCGCCAAAATAACTCAACAAATTACATAAGAATCGAATGATTTTAACAAAGCGTAACACATAACATTATGTGTACATACAAAAGACACCTTGTTTTAAAAATACGTGATATTATTTAGTTAGGAACTTATTTACCTAGTCACTAAACTGTGTATAATTACACTTCAACAAAGACCGAAAGTCTTTAGTTTCATTGTTGCTGTATTTTCTCAAAGTTTAAACTAAATCTATACATTCCAAGGCTGTGATTTGTGAAGTGGACACGAGCAAAATAGATAAATATTAAGGAGTTAAGAAGAAGAACCTTATAATTTTAAGTGAACTAGGCTACAATAATACTTAAAAAATATTCGGGAATTAAAAATATTAGGCTGAGCTGAGTACAGATAGTTTAAGTCGCCGAATTTTTTTACTTATTGAGTACCTACATTGAGTAGTTGGAAAAAGTAAGCGAATTGAATCAGCTAATAGCTTAAATAAAACTACTTTTTACGGATTTAGACGCGTATATTTGTTTTACATTTTAGCCCGACGTTACCAGCTAATAGCTATTAGCTGGTAACACTAATAGTCTGACAGTTAAATATCAGCAATTTCAGCTTATTGATTGTTTGCTTTTGCATTTATTTATTTACCTATTATCTTCATGTTTGTGAATTAATTATAACAAAGAAGATCTATAAGATATGGAACTAATATACTCGATGAGGCGTAAGGCCCTAAAATGTGAACCACCACAGTTCGAAAGGTAGGTATATTCATAAGAGTATAAAATACAAATATTTTTTTATAATATAATTACTTTATATTTATACAAAATGCGAGAAAATGGTTAAATTTAAATATCGTTACTACTTTGGACTATATATTAGCAGTAAACTTGCTGTCTAACAATGTTTACCTTGTTTAATAGGTTAGTTTAGCTTAACTTTCTTATGTTTTGTTAAGGGCCTACATCAATATTATCGTATATCATCGCCGACACGTACATATTACACAGCCAGTAGGCACAGAAAATGAAGAATTAGGGATACTTTTCCTGTTTACTCAAAATCTACTAAATATATTTTAATTCTGATTTACGTGTTTCTATATATAATAGTTACTTATGTTTTTAAAGTTATTTCATTAGTTAATTCGCGATAATAAACCGACAAATGAAAAAAATAAAAAATGAGAGAGGTTGTTTCGCTAAGATTTTCTATCGAGAAAACTTTTTTCAATCGCGTTTCTGAGTTTATGCGATCCTAGATCATATATTGAAAAAACATACTTAAAAATTAGAGCTCTAGCCATTCAATCTAAAGAAACAATGAAAACTTCGTACGTAGAAAAATGCACGAAGCTATTTTGGTATCCTCTTAAATTTGTTTCTTTTGCATTGTTTTTAAATATTTTCTCTACATATAAAGAAAATACTTACGTAAACTTGGGTGTAGCAAAACTGTGATCCATTTTTAGCTAAAGTTAAAAAATTAGTTTTATCTGTCCAGTCTATATTTGTTTGCAATTTAGAGATGAAATATTTTTATTGCCAGACTTAATTTTTTTTTTACTTTTAATTAAGTGTTAAATATTGAGTAGAACCATACTAATAAAAAAACTAACTTTGGACATGTATGGTATAAAAGTATATGTTTTTGTTATTTTTCAGTGTTACAGATCATGATGTAGTACGTCCAATATGTACAATATCAAATGCCAACATCATAGCATTCTCATCTCCGACTGAGCTGACAGACTGTGAGGGTGACACCTGGGGAGGACATGTGTATGTATGTGATCTGGACACTCCGTGGAACAGTCATAAAGTGACTACTACTACTTACCCGGTCAGTATAACTAATACTAACACTATACATGTGATAGTATAATAACCACTAACTTGTAACTCTGTAGATTGACGTAAGAACAAAACAGCTTAAAATGTTTTTGTTGTGAGTGAATACAAACACATGCTTCAATACTAGATGATTGTGAAAATCCCTGATTTCTTTATTATTGCATTGTCTTTACATTGGTCATTGAGCAATATGAAACATTTTATAACAAGTGTTTCAAGCTAAGCCACTTTGTTTCCTTCATCTTATTGATAATCATTATGTATTGTTGTAGGTGTCAGTGTTGGAGTGGGACCTGGAGGGTAAACAGTTGTTGGTGGCCACCACGGTGGGGGAGCTCTCTGTCTACACCCAGAAGGACTACCTCCTCAACCACTGGACCTGTCTGTACACCGCTAATATATCAGGTAATTACATTTTTATATAGTTCATACTGTATGAACATTTATTAACTGTTGTATTAAGAAAAAAATAATCTAAGTAAATTTTTACTGTGCATTCACTTAAATTAGTTTTTTTTTATTCGTATTCATAGACTTTTCACACAACTTCCCCTGGCCCTTAAGTCCTATGCTTAGAGCTTATGTGCTTGTGTTATTGGTACGAAAATATGGATATATTGCATTACTTTTCTTATGTAAATACGTAGAATATATATATTAAAGAAGAATATACCCAGTCATAGTACAAATATTTATGTGACAAATACAATAATCTGTCAAATAAGCCTTGTGCTGTGCAAGATTAAACCCGCGACCGCAATACTACAATAGTTGAAGAGTTCAAATGTTCATTATATGTTGACTATTTATCATATTGTAGGTGAACACATAGTGAGCGCATTATTCTTCCACAATGGTCGTCGTGTGGTGGCACTAGACAAGAAGCCTGACACACCCGTCACTGATAGAATACAACTACAACGATCAACACCTACATTGAAAGGATTTGGGTATGTTTTGGCATGTTGAGTTAACAATTCATCCAGCATGTGAGCTCTCCACTTTTCCTAATCATCCTAACATTTTATAAAAAAACTTTTCTAAATACCTATTTACAAATTCAGGATAGCGTGAAAAGTATTACTTTTGCTTAAATACACACTTTAATGTAATTTATTGATCTAAATAAAATTTGCGCACAAATAGTTCTAAAAAGATTATAGTAAGCTACTTTTCAATGCGTAAAACGATTTGTATAATATTTTCTACTGTTTGTTAACAGTGCCACTCCATTAGAAGGTGCTCTAGTGATAACAGCGACGGGTCTGATAGGTGCTATAACGCCGCCCGCATCCAGCGACTCAACACAGGCACAACTTAGCACAGATTGTCTCAGACCTAGTCGAGATCATATCACTGCCGCTTGTATGGCACATAAGAGTAAGTTGGATCAAAATATTATTAAAATAGTTAGTAAAGCACCAAAAGTTATTACTATAAGTGTGATTCGAATTCACATACTTTAATTAGAGTACTGTTCTGTTGCTCTACCTACTGAGCTATCGTGGTAGGTATTCTTATAGGTAGAAATTAATTTCCTTATCATATTATATTTTCAACATTTATTGAATGTATATTCACTGCATCTATCGAGTATACACTTTAGTTGAAATATTTTTGTAGACAACATTTTTAACGAATGATTACATAATATATATATATATACACCGACATGTGAATTGTGGGCTCGATAGAAACAATCCCAATAGTTGTATTGGTGAACGGTTTGGTACCAAAGGGCCTCCCATAACACCTCGAGATGCGTCAATAGCATTCTGTGCTGGCGCAGACGCAGTGAGCAGTCTTGCTGGACAATGGTACAGATTTTATGTGCACAATTGAATTTAACTAAAAAATTTAAATTATTAGTGTCAACATAACATAATTCAACAGAACTTTTTTATAAAAAAATCCGTATATTTATAGACTAACGATTTTAATAAATAAAAATGTCCACAACGATATAGACAATTAATAAAAATACACCATAGTTGTATTCATTTGATGGGGCTCATGGTCTCAGTAACGGTTCACGAGGTCGCGGGTTCGATTTCCGCTCGGGATAATTATTTGTGTGATATTATAATGATAATTATTAATACATAATTGTCATACAAATGTTTGTACTGCGTCTGGGTGTTTACTATGTATTATAAGTACAAAAAAAAAGTAGTTTATGTATTATATCCGTATTCTGGTACCCATAACACAAGCATAATAAGCTTAGCTTGGGACCAGAGGACGCTGTGTGAAATGTCCATATTTATTTATTTTTAGTTAATAGAATTAGCACCAATGCTCGTATAGTTGATCGGTTTCTCTTCCATTAGGCTCCAGCACTCAGGCCGACTGTTGTGGAGTACGTCCCGCTGCCGTACGAGGGAGGCACTGTTACAATAAAAATTCTAATTATATATTTTTAGGGTTCCGTACCCAAAGGGTAAAAACGGGACCCTATTACTGAGACTTCGCTGTCCGTCCGTCCGTCCGTCCGTCTGTTTGTCTGTCACCAGGCTGTATCTCAAGAACGGTGATAGCTAGAGAGTTGAAATTTTCACAGATGATGTATTTCTATTGCCGCTATAACAACAAATGCTAAAAATAAAATAAATATTTAAGGGGGGCGCCCATACAACAAACATGATTTTTTTACCGTTTCTTGCTCTCATACAACAAACGTGATTAATTAAGTATTGTGTGTTGTTTGCTCATTTATTAATAACGTGCCTTATGTTGCATAGATAATGGTACGGAACCCTTCGTGCGCGAGTCCGACTCGCACTTGACCAATTTTTTGTTTTCATTGATTAGTTTTAAAATATAGAGCATGTATGTATGTGTGTGTACAGACGGCAGTATCGTGGTGGCGGCGGTGTGTGCGTGGGGCGGCGGCGTGTGTGTGCGCGCGTGCGTGTGCGGTGTGCGTGTGTGCGCGCCGGGTGTGAGTGTGTGCGTGTCGCCGCTCCCCCCGGTGCACCTCCCACAACACGACGCGCTACACAACAAGCCTGGTGTGTAACATTACTTACTTATATAATAACAAGTCTCAGTGAGTTAGTTTGTTTGTGACGTTTGCACGCAAAATCTACCGAATGGAATTGCACGAAAATTAGTGTACACATAATTTATAGGCCTGGAATTAATATATACTATATGTCGTAGGAGACTTGCTTAAAATAGTTTACTTAAGGATTTTTAGTTTTAACTTAGGTTCCAAGATTGTGAAGTGGGTCTTCAAATGCTGTCAATGGTGAGTAATTCCTTTATCTGATGAGTTAGAATGGTGACCCGTTGAATATTCATACAAGGGTCCTTCCAAACCAGTTACACGTGTCGTACGCCACGGATCAATCTCATCGTAGTTAATAGAATGTTGTAGTTAAAGTAGTTTTTAGCTTATTCAGTATTACAGGGTGTTTGGATTGGAGACTACCCTGGCAATAATTACAGGTGATTTCTATGACATTTTTATGATATATATATTATTTTGTTAAAAACTCTGTACGAAGTAAAAAATGCAAATGTTTGTAAAATATAGTAAAAAATAATAGTTCCGCCATTTTTTTTATTTTACAGCTGTCATAGCAACTCATAGTATGCGTCCACTTATAGTATTTTTATTTGGCGAAGAAAGTTTTAATCCCGGATACACAGATAAATGTGATCCACGCGGTAGCTCTAAATAGAAACTCCTTGTGTGATACTTGGTATCGACAATTTTTTTAGTTGAGATGCTTTCCTAATTAAAAATGTTAGAATATTATTAGATAGATTTTTTTATTATTTTGAGAGAAAGATGAATTGCAGTATTGAATTAATATTTTCTTACAATTTTAATAACAACTGAATTTAGTATTTGATTTTAGTAGATATACATGGTTGATTTCAAATGCGATTCGGCCAGTAATGCGTGCGAAGCCGCGGCCAGAAGCTAGTAGTATAGAGTGCTGGTGTATGTGTAGTGTACTCCACTCCACTATACAATATGTTGCAGTATCAATAAGATGGTGGCACCGCGAGGAGCCGGACACGCTGCTGGTGGCGGGCACCACCCTCTCGCTGTGGAAGTGTACCGAGAGACCAACACATGTACATAAACTGTTGGCTAAAGGTATGTACCAGGTTACAACACTATAGCAATACAACACGCCCGGTCAATGCGCCATTGTAGACCATAACCCCTCTCAAAGTGGAAAAAACCAGTAGAACATCATAGGGCTGTGGGGACAAGTGTCTGTGATGTGAACTCACAATATTTCACCAGTATAATGTATATAAATTAACTCACACATGGTCAGGTACTCACATATACAGGGTGTTTGGTACATCGTTCGCCAAATTAAACCAGCTAAAAGATTTTTTTTTTGGTCATGGAACATTTTTATTTTTTGGGTTTTAAAGCTCGGTATGGAATTTTTTATCAAAAATATTACATGACCAAAAAAAAATCTGGCGGCGCAAAAACAAAATTAAATATGCTAAAACTATAGCAAATGACACTATCTTTTAGCTGATTTAATTTGGCAAACGATGTACCAAACACCCTGTATAATGATATTCGAGCTGTTATAGATATCAGACATTAACAAATTATACAAAATAGAAACAATCCTCTTTAACCACACTACGTATTAAAAAAAACCTCGTCCAATTCAGCTGGATAGTTTAGAAAATATAAGCTCGCACAGGGACATACATACAATAACAATAACGAATTTGTTTTTTAATATGCAAAAATGTTAACAACATCACACATAGATGGCAGTTTGTAGGTATGTAATATCCTGTTACCTATGTGTGACGTCATGCATGTAGGTGACGTCAAACCATAGAATCTTTCACTACCTAAAAGTAGTTAACATAACTAAATAAATTTTTTATCGTATTTGGATGAATGTATTTCATTCATAATATGTACTTTTCATATAGCTTATTTTGTGACCAGAGGAATTTGTTGTTTTGTCTCCAGGTCCATTACAAGGTAGTACAACACCTGGTGGTGGTAACAAACCTGGAACTGACTGTGTTAATACATTGGTGAGTTTTATCTAACGTGACTTGCTATTTAAACAATTAAAAAAAAAAAATTGGTCAAGTGCGAGTCGGACTCGCGCACGAAGGGTTCCGTACCATTATCTATGCAACATAAGGCACGTTATTAATAAATGAGCAAACAACACACACAATACTAATTAATCACGTTTGTTGTATGAGAGCAAGAAACGGTAAAAAAATCATGTTTGTTGTATGGGAGCCCCCCTTAAATATTTATTTTATTTTATTTTTAGTATTTGTTGTTATAGCGGCAATAGAAATACATCATCTGTGAAAATTTCAACTCTCTAGCTATCACCGTTCTTGAGATACAGCCTGGTGACAGACGGACGGACGGACGGACAGCGAAGTCTCAGTAATAGGGTCCCGTTTTTACCCTTTGGGTACGGAACCCTAAAAAGGAAAACGTTGTTATTGTGTGGTTTTATTCTGACAATAGTATGGTAACGGATTAAAAATTACTTCGTTACCGTCTATAGAGTATTTTTGTAAGATTAAACTAACACATAAATGTTATAAAATCAAACTTAGGTTTGAGTTAAGTTTTCAGTTTACATTCTGTGAAAAATGAAAATCTTGAAATTATAGCTTCTACTAAAAGTAATAGACATAATGTTATTACCTGTTGTTGTGTAAGACATGGCAGAAGTTGTGGTCGGTGGAGGCTCACTCGGAGGCGGTGTGCGCGGCGTGTGCTCGCAGCCCGCTGGGCGCGCAGGTCGCGGTGCTGGCCACACAGAGGGCGCTGCATCTCATCGCTAACGATGGAACACCCGACAGATATGTTAGTATATTACACGCTCTATACATACTTACTTTTCATAACACTCTGTATATGTCATGGTGGAGAAAAATAAAATTAATAAGAATCCATTAGACGCTCGTTTAAATTCGGTTCGAAGGACCAAAAATATGTGTGAAGTTGTTAAAAACTAAAATTTACATTTTTGCTTGACGTCGCGCTCGGTATTTACATATTATATATGCGCTCTAGTTAACATTTTCTATGTCTTGGTTATTAAAAAAATGTGCAACATATTTTTAATAACCAAGACATAGAAAATGTGATTATGTCCTAGTATACAGTATTCAGTACACAGTATTCCGTTCAAACTGCAGTGGAAAATATTTTAAGATAAACTTTATAATTTTTCCCAGCATAGTTTTGAATAAAAGTAATTATTTAGGTATGTGATTATGATTATAATATTTATGTTTATAGTTATGTAGTCGTGCTGTTATCACGACTGGAGGCATAGGGTCTCTGGCGGAGGCAGCCACCACGCCACCCAAGAAAGCTAAATATGGAACCGGTGCTGCTACTGTAAGTCATAGTTGTATTACGTTACTTCCTAGCTTTTTTTTCAACAATTATGTGCTGGCAATTGTATGCCGGTCACACAACAGGCTAATGTCTATATCTATACTTATAATAAATCTTTAGAGAGGTCAATTCTGTACATGAAATATATTTTCAAAATAACTATCAGGGATTATTATTATTATATTAGGGATTAGTGATCGATACTGATGCCAAAAATGCAATCAGTAAAATTTTTGTCTGCCTGTCTGCCTGTCTGTCTCTCTGTCTGTATGTTCCTTATAGAAACAAAAACTACTCGACGGATTTTAACGAAACTTGGTACAATTATTCTTCATACTCCTGGGCAGGTTAAAGTATACTTTTCATCACGCTACAATCAATAGGAGCAGAGTAGTGAAGGGAAATGTTGGGAAAACTGGAGAAGTTACTCCATTTTTAGGGTTCCGTACCCAAAGGGTAAAAACGGAAACCCTATTACTGAGACTTCGCTGTCCGTCCGTCCGTCCGTCCGTCCATCCGTCCGTCCGTCCGTCCGTCCGTCTGTCACCAGGCTGTATCTCAAGAACGGTGATAGCTAGAGAGTTGAAATTTTCACAGATGATGTATTTCTATTGCCGCTATAACAACAAATACTAAAAATAAAATAAAATAAATATTTAAGGGGGGCTCCCATACAAAAACTGATTTTTTTTACCGTTTCTTGCTCGATACTAATAACGTTGCCTTATGTTGCATAGATAATGGTACGGAACCCTTCGTGCGCGAGTCCCACTCGCACTTGACCAATTTTTTATTTAAGCTTCCGTCGCGTGTGCAGCCTTAATGGTTAAAGTTACATAGAAATCATGTATGACGGAAATATTCTACATAAAATTGTCTGAAAAATATCCCGCAACAGCACATATCTATATTTTATGATTGACTCACAATAACACGTGTAACTCCTGATAGCTTAGCAGTTCGGAGCATTCTGATTATATTTGTTTACTCTTCTTTACTTCTTATAAAACAAAGTCGTAATTTTTGTATCTATGTCCCTATGTGAGCTTATATCTTCAGAAATCCGCAACGGAGCTTGATGCGGTTTCTTTTTAATAGATAGAATGGTTTAAGAGGATGGCTTTTTTCGCATAATTTATTGGGGTTTACTGTATATTGGATGAGATATGATTAAATTTGCCGAGAAATTCGGACACGCGCGAGCTATAAATGAAAACGCTGCCGTATCTATGTCAGGTACAACAAACTAATGTGTGGAGGAATTGTTTGTTACCTGTAGTTCTTCAAAAAAGTCCGCGAGGGCATATGTCTATCTTTTCAGGGAAACACGTTGTACCCATAATAATGTCAAAAAAAATATCAAATTCAATAGGCAGTTTTCAAAAGCTATTTATGTGTATATAGTAATATTTTTTATCAAATTAAATAGCTTAGTTAGCTTACGCAATTAATATAGATTATAACTGCTCCATACAGCATGCAATTTAAATGAATATGACATGGAGATATGACGAAAAAAGAATTACGCGCTATAAAATAAAATACTTAAACTGCTGGCTAAGGAACACGAACGTTTGTTCGGTCTTCAATCCATACTCCAATCTTTGGATATGTAAGGATGTTTAATGTGCTTTCACGTAAAGACTACTGGATGGATTTTCATAAAACTTTCCAATGATAAATGGAATATAAAATGAACTTGTTTTTTATTCTTTTTACCGCGGGTAACACCGCGGGGCGCAGCTAGTCTATAATATAATGTATCTGTTATACAGGGTGTCGGTTGTGCGGTGGTGAGTCACGTGGTACTGTCGGAGCTGGGGGGCGTGGCTGTAGCGGTGGACACGCACGCACAGCTCCACGTGTACAAGATACCACAACCGTGGACTGATATACGTGTGTATTGTACTCATATACTCATTATTATATACAAAATAAACTTGCATTGGAATCAATGTTTTATTTCATACAATATCTATTTTTCGTAATGACAGATGACAATGTCTAAATTTTAAAATTTAATTATTATTCTAAAATATGCAATAAGTATATAAGAAAGAAGTATATAACACTCATGTTTGTTTGTAAACTAAAATTTTTGAAAAGTTGTCATTTATACACTCGGAATATCGGTATTCCTTGAGGTAGTAAATAAGGTGTGTCTATTAAAAGGTATCTCAATAAAATATAGATCTATACTTAATATTATAGAGCTGAAGGGTTTGTTTGTTTGTTTAAAAAAATTATTTTAGGGTTGGAATAGAACAATTGGACGTAGTTATGCAAAATGGATCCATCCACAAAAACTTACTTTTGAGAAAGTAGGAGTTTAAGTAAAATTGATAATATTAAAATAACAAGACCATAGTTTCTTTTGAATGTCTATGTGTTTTTTATTAGAAAATAGGTACTTTGCGGCTTGGATATTTTTTGCATATATCTAAATGGATCGGTAGATGACTATAGCGACAGTGACCTAAGAAAACGGTTATTGTGGATTGGATCCATTTTGCATAACTACGTCTTTTTAAAATAATTATCGAAGAAGGCTGTATATGATACGAAAAATGTTGCAAAAACGGGGAAAATTCAAAATGAGAAATCGCGGGCAACAGCTAGTATAATATGCAGGAGCTAAGGCTTATTATTTATCTCAGAAACTATAAAAGAAAATAACATACAATGTGAGAGAAGGAGAACTCTAAACTAAACACTATTCAACATACGTGCCTATATAATTTATTTTAACACGCTTTTATTCACTTCGCTCGTATCTATCACTCCACTGGCTTTATCGTCCTTTTAAAGACGATTTTTGAGCATATTTCTTAGTTTACAAATCAAATAAAATTGTCTTATAATAAATATGAATTAACTTTGTGTATGTGGTGCAGCGACTCCGGTATCGATAAGTCATGCGTCCAGTCTACTGGAGTGTGCCCTGATCTCAGGGCTGGACTGTCTGGATCTACTGATGGCACTCAAACACAGCCACGTCGAACCTGTCTACGAGAGGTGAACACCATCACACAGTATTTTTAATGAGAATATAAATGTCATCCCCTCATTTACTCCCCAGATAGCTGTAGGAGACAGATAAGGATGTTATATGTAGCTGTCATCATCATAACAACTTCTTTTTAAGACGGAAATCTTAAAATTGAACCCTATATGAGTGGCTTGTCAGCGTAGCTAGACTCGTCCAAAGTGGAGTGGGCCCATGCCCAATAGTGGGACAATAATTCGCTGAGAAGAGGAGGGATGTACATATTTCTATGCAATATCTTAGTTCCGACATTTATGTAATGTGTATTTACTCCATCTGTTGGGTGCAGGACGCACTTTTTACTTAATTTAATTAAAACTATGTAATATTTCTAGATTAACGGAGTCATTCCAACGTCAGCCGGCTACATTCCAACAGTATTACTTCCACAGTTGGTTAAAACTTAGAATAGCATTGTGCAGGTACTTACTTTGTATATGTCAGCTTGATACAATTCATACATTTAGTTATCTTATATATAATAATTGGTCAAGTGCGAGTCAGACTCGCGCACGAAGGGTTCCGTACCATTATCTATGCAACATAAGGCAACGTTTATAATACTATCGAGCAAGAAACGGTAAAAAAATCATGTTTGTTGTATGGGAGCCCCCCTTAAATATTTATTTTATTTTATTTTTAGTATTTGTTGTTATAGCGGCAATAGAAATACATCATCTGTGAAAATTTCAACTGTCTAGCTATCACCGTTCTTGAGATACTGGGTACGGAACCCTAAAAATCATGTCTGTTGTATGGGAGCCCCCCTTAAATATTTATTTTATTTTATTTTTAGTATTTGTTGTTATAGCGGCAATAGAAATACATCATCTGTGAAAATTTCAACTCTCTAGCTATCACCGTTCCTGAGATACAGCCTGGTGACAGACGGACGGACGGACGGACGGACAGCGAAGTCTCAGTAATAGGGTCCCGTTTTTACCCTTTGGGTACGGAACCCTAAAAATCAATTGCTGTTCGTTAGTCTCGCTAAAACTCGAGAACGGGTGGGCCGATTTTTGTGATTGTGGTCTTGAAATATTCGTGATAGTCCAGGGAAGGTTTAAACGGTGACCAAATATGTACAGGGATCTTAAATTCCACGCGTAAGGAGTAGCGGGAATCAGCTAGTATTATTATAAAATCTTTTTGAAATGTAAAATCAATATGGCAGACTTTTGGAGCAAAATAATAACACGCAGGTTATAAACAATAATAACCTAACTTAACGAGTAGGTATCGTAATAAAAAAAAATTAAGATATATAAAAAGTAAAATGAAGTATGAATCAGGATAATATTATAATATGTAAATTATATAATATACTAGCTGACCCGGCAAACGTTGTTTTGCAATGCTAAAAAAAAAAGTTTGAAAAATAGATGTTAGCCGATTCTCAGACCTACTGAATGTGCATACAAAATTTCATAAGAATCGGTCTAGCCGTTTCGGAGGAGTGCGGTAACTAGAATTTTATATATTAGATGTAGTTTAATATATAATAATAATAAATAAATATTCACGGACATTTTACAAAACGTCCTCTGGTCCCAAACTAAGCTTATATGCTTGTGTTATGGGTACCAGAATACTGATAGAATACATATACTACTTTTCTTTTGTAAATACATACATATAATACATAGTAAACACCCAGACGCAGTACAAACATTTGTATGACAATTATTAATATCACACAAATGATTGTCCTGACCGGGAATCGAACCCGAGACTTCGTGATCGGCAGTCCATTACATAAACCACTCCACCACGATGCCCGTCAATATAATAACATTAAGAAATAATTTTATCAAAAGTCGTTCCAAATGGTTCGTGTAATTACACAAGGTGCTTGAACTTGGCTCGATACGCGCCGTGTGTCTAGGTGGCATTATTTTTTGCAGTTGGGTTTTAAATTGTTTAACTATAATATTTTTCCCCCGTATCAGATTGATACCATCAGCCCAATCTTCAGTATCATGGCTGACGTGTCTCCAAAGTCTCCGGAGTGCGTGGGCGGCGGTGGTGAGTGCTCTCAGACACGACGACAAGTTGGCCGACTTGTTGGACGATCACACACACGATATGGACAAGGTATTAACATCTCTATGTATTTACTTCTATTATTCATTAGACAAACATTTGTGTGATATTCATAATTTTCATACAAATGTTTGTCCTGCGTCTGGGTGTTTACTATGTATTATATGTATGTATTTACAAAAGAAAATGTATTCTATCCGTATTCTGGTACCCATAACACAAGCATATAAGCTTAACTTGGGGACCAGAGGACGTTGTGTGAAATGTCGATGAATTATTATTATTATTCAGCTATCATGTAACCATATCAACCATCTTTTATACAATTCAATCAACTATTTCAATTGACAACATATTTGTATGTCGTATTGAGTACATCAATAGACGGCGAGAACTATTCTACACACACACAGGCTGCGAATCGTCGGACTAAAATTTATAACAAGTACAAAATATATGCGTCTAAATCCGTAAAAGATGCTTTATTTAAACATGTGTTGCGCTAGTGTTGTAGAATATTGTGTGATTTGACATTTAACAAAGTAGAAAGTAAAATATGACAAAGAAAGACACTGAGCTATTGTGGATTTACTCGTACCCTCGTACTAACCGTACGTAGTAAATCCACGATTGCTCAGTGGGTAAAACAGCATTGCGACGGTTCGTATCCCAATCGAAATTACTTTAATTTTTATTTATAATTTTTATTATTGTTCCAAGTGATATTATTTGTTTCAGAGTCTACTAAGTCTAGAATCTAAATGTGACGCGCTGATGTCAGAGGCGGCCTCCTTGTCTTCATTAAGACTACCTCTGCAGCGAGCGCTGGACATCTCCCTGACTGCCCTGATGTCTCTCTGTCAACATCAGCATCTGATGCATCACTCGTAAGTTTATTACTAATTTTCTTCCTCCCAGCCATTAACGTCTCATAGTTGGACAAGGGCCTCCGCCACTATGGAGTAGTATTTGGTTAACCGTGCTACCGCGCTGACCAAGGGTCATGTCAGTTGCTTATTAGCGCTGGCCTCTAAAGCACCCTGGGAAAATAATGAGATGGTAACACTTATATCCTTAATCCATCACCTCTCAAAATAGTCGTTAATAATGTTAGCTATATCATTATTTATAGTTTTTAAAATATGTTGTGTACAATAGTTACGAGTTATGGGCGGACAATGCGGCTCTACAAGTGATGCGTAAGTTGTGTACAGTGGCGCGAGCGGCCGGCCGGACCGCCGACCCTCTCATACGTGTGTTAGCCAAGTTGTCCGCCTGCACCACGCCTAAACCTGAACTTATTGGTAAGTGATACATACGTGATAGTCATGATTCAAGTGATAACATTCATTCTTGTTATAATATGTTGGGACTGGTTGCAGTGAATCGAATAATAATATTGTTTGAAATGATTACAATGATTAAAGAGCGATTGCAATGAAAATAGTGACCAAATTGATGGGTGTGTTTGATGTGAATATTGTGATAGAAGTGATTGAAATATAATTACTTAATTACATTGAAAACTAGTATTTGTATAATATCCGTAATCTGGTGCATAAAGTTTTGTCTATGGTCGAAAGACATTGTGTAAGATGACCTGTGGTCCCAAACTAAGCGTGTAATGAACTATTTGATATGATATGACAGAGGAGTGTGCTACACTAACATCTCAATGGACGGGGGCCCGTGTCTGGGAGTCTCTCCCCAGGTGTAGTGTGACTGCGCCACACGGGAAGTCATGGCCACTATTTGTAAGTTTAATATATATATTTCAGAGTTCTGTACAATTATGAATCTTTAAAATCTAAATTTGTTTTAATGTTAAAATATTTTTTATGATGGTTACCATCATAGAGTAAAACGGAATCCTAGTATTTAGACTCCGGTGTCTGATCATTTATCATTAGTCTGTGCCTTGTGTTGATAAATAAAATAAATGATTGTTTATGTAACATTAGTTGTTACCCACAACTTCGTACGCGTCGGATTATAAACCAAATCCTAATAATTATACAAAAATACCATCCTCTTGAACCAGTCTATCTATTAAAATAAACCGCATCAAAATCCGTTGCATAGTTTAGAAGATATAAAGTGATATAGACACATACATACAAAAATAACGACTTTGTTATATAATAAGTAAAGATGATGGTATGATGAGGATACAATCAATATAATATGATAATGATACGGTACTCATCACCATAATTATATTTGGATGGTTTTTATTATGTTTTTAGAGAAACAATATAAGAGATTGTTTTATAATTTTTTTTTCTAATGTCTAAATAATATTGTTTCTATTCTCAACAATGTGTTAGGAACAGTCATGTAATAAGTATTGTTTTAGTTGGAGTACGGAATCGAACCGGAGTCTTTAAGGTACAATCCTGAACCTCCCGCGTATGCTCAATGTGAGACTACACCATCTGTCACCATGGACTCTATAAGGTAATTGTTTATATCTATTTATTGATTATTATCTAGCCTCTATTATATAAATTACCGATATTTTACATACATGGATTGGACTAATCTTGTAATTTATTGAAAAGATAAAACGACGAGGTTCGTGTTCGCGGGTTCGATCCCCGCGTTCAGCAATGTTAACTGAACTGTATTAATATAAAATAACGATTTAATCAAATAATGTAAATAAGAAAATAATCGTCAAATAAAAATACACCATAGTTGTTTTAATTTTAGTTTTAAGTTTGTAATTCTCCATTCTGCGTTTCTCCAGCCTATCACTGTCCCACTGTTGGTCTCGTCTACTTCCCGCCCCTCACAGAGTATGTTATATGTGTACAATATCGGTTAGTTGTTCCGTGGAATACACTTATGTATGTACTAGCTTTCGCACTCATTAGTAGTCGAATCGAATTTGAAATCGAACCTAAACTAAAATCTGAAATCTGAACTAAAATTAATGGATAATAAAATTGATACTGAAATCAATAGTAATATTTGTATCAATCGACAGTCGATACAAAAATCTATGTATATCTACTAAAATTAAAGTTAAATACGTTACCAAAATGATAACTAATATTTGTATCAAAATATAAAACAAATACAAATAATATATAAATTTAAAATTTAAGAACTAAACAAAGAATCGAAATTTTAATAAGAATTTGAAACGAAAATCAAATGCAGAATTGAAATTGTAATCATATTGTAAGACAATAATAATTCAATACTGCAACTCTTTTATGGCAAAATAAAAAGAATCTTATGAAAGCTTCTCAATTAAAAAAATAAGTTGTAACTAAGTAGGTACCACACAAGGAGTTTCTATTTCGAACTACCGCGTAAATTGCATGTGTTACTCTGAGATTAAAACCTTTTTGGCGAAAGTAATAAAAAATAACTTTATTTGGACGAAATCTATAAATAAATAAATAAATACTCATGGACATTTCACACAACGTCCTCTGGTCCCAAGCTAAGCTTATATGCTTGTGTTATGGGTACCAGAATACGGATAGAATACATATACTACTTTTCTTTTGTAAATACATACTTATTATACATAGTAAACACCCAGACGCAGTACAAACATTTGTATGACAATTAAAAACATCACACAAATTATTGTCCTGACCGGGAATCGAACCCGAGACCTTGTGATCGGCAGTCCGTTATGTGAACCACTACACCACGAGGCCCGTCAAATGGGTTGCTATGACAACTTTTAAATAAACAAATATGGTGGAGCTATATTTTATACCATATTTCACAAACATTTGCGCTTATTATCTCGTACAGAGTTTTAAGTGAAATAATGTATAGCCTATGTTACTTACAGGACTATAAATTATCTGTATACTAATTTTCGTGTAATTCCCTTCGGTAGATTTTGCGTGAAAGCGTTACAAACAAATGCACAAGCTCAGTTTGACTAGTTATAATATAATGTGTCCCCCCCCTGCACAGGTACATGTACCTGGGTGGAGGCGGGCGCGTGTGCAGATGGCGCGCGTGTGCTCGCTGCGGGGCGCGCGCGCTGCCCGCCACACCGCACACGCGACCACACGCACACACACACACACCGCGATATGTCAACATGTGCAGGTACTTGCGTCTCACTCACACACACACACTCTCTCTCTCTATTACACAGATCTGTTTAGAATCTCTTACAGCATCCTGGAAAGGAAACGAAGTGGTGACATGTATCGTGTGTTATTAATCCGTCATTACGGACATAATAAATATATACTACAACTAGCTGACCCGGCAAACGTTGTTTTGCCATACAAATGTTAGGGGTAGACAAATAATTTGGAATAAAATATTAATGCGACTATAAATTGAAATGTAAGCTATCCTATCTTTCAAGTTGAGTCGAATTGCACACGGTGTGCAAATCAAATTTAAAATCGGTTCAGTAGTTTAGGAGTCCATCGCGGACAAACATCGTGACACGTAATTTTTATATATAAAGAATTTTATACATGTGTGACTTATATAGATCACAATAACAGCAAGACCGTATATAATTACTGAACTAAAAACGCGAGTGAAACCGCGGACATAAGCTAGCTTAAAATAATAGTATAAGACTTTTATTTTATGAAACGTTTTACAATATTTCAGATGCGGTGGCAAGTGGACGCTCTTCTCAAACGTATAGAAACATTATAACTATCCTGCCCTTATCCCATCACTTGTAGTCGACGCATGTCTTTATCGTTCATAAATATCACTCCTTGTTCCACACAGAGCATTCATCATCTCCATAATCTTCCTCTAAACCTTATTCCTTATCTTTCTTTACTTATTATAAAACAAAGTCGTTATTTTCTAACACTTTCGCGACTCATCTGTTTAAATAAAACAACTTTTTACGGATTTAGACGCGTATATTTGTTTTAAATTTTGGCCCGACGCTTTGGAGCCCGTGACTATGGTGACTGCAAAGTCTCCGAAACGTCGGGCCAAAATTTAAAACAAATATACGCGTCTAAATCCGTAAAAAGTAGTTTTATTTAAAAAGTCGTTATTGTATGTATGTGTGCTTGCCCTATGTGAGCTTATATCTTCAAAACTATGGTATGATAGAATGGTCCAAAAGGATGGCTTTTTTTTACATAACTTGTTAAGATTTGTTTTCTAAATTCCACACGTACGAAGTTGGGGAGCAATAGCTAGTGTACGTATAATATATGATAAGTGTAATATGTATATATGTTGTGTACATAAAATAAAACTATTATATATAACTGTTGTTGTTTTAATATTTACTGTGTTATACCCTAGTGTAGTAGCCTAGGTGGCACTCATTGGAATACAAGGCATTTGTTATGAAATGGAATGAAATGATTTATTTGTAGAATATGGGTTAACAGAATAATAAGGTGGTCAGGTTACAGTAGTGCCATATTCAACCGTTTCCGGTAAACAAAAAACACGATTTATGAGCTTATAAGTTAATTCTTAATCACACTAACATACATAAAGGACTTAAAAATTAAAGGCGAAGATTAGTGTCTGTATGTTTGTTACGATATAGGTACCGCTGTTTCTTACTGATTCACAATATTTAACCGCGTCGAGTCGCTTGATGCTGCTGGTTAGTGAAATCCTAAAATCAGTGCCCACTCTAGAGATTCTTTATCTTCTAAAAGATGCTATCATTATATTTCCTTTATTAACAACGATGCGATGTTTAACACACATTGGGAAATATTGTAGTGGAAGATTTAGTTATCATGTGCTGGTCCCGTGATAGCTCAGTCGATTGACCGACGGAATGGTATTCCGTGGTCGTGTGTTCAAGTCCCGCTTATGGTGATCATTTTTTCCACTATAATTTATAAAATAATTAACTTTTTCGCAAAAATATTAGGTGAGAAGTCTAGGGAAAAATTCTTTTTTTATTAAAATCAAGTTTACTAAATAGTAAATTAACTAGTAAATTACTAGACATTAACAAACACCCACCCGCCATAATTTTAAATGCATGCACCACCACAGAATAGATAGAAGATAAATGCATGTCACTTATTTTTTATGGCTTGTCGTTATTTACGCACATGAAGATATAGATAAAAAAATATTACATTGCCAATGACAAAAACGGGGAAACATATGGTAGTATTATAATTGGTCAAGTGCGAGTCGGACTCGCGCACGAAGGGTTCCGTACCATTATCTATGCAACATAAGGCAACGTTATTAGTATCGAGCAAGAAACGGTAAAAAAATCATGTTTGTTGTATGGGAGCCCCCCTTAAATATTTATTTTATTTTATTTTTAGTATTTGTTGTTATAGCGGCAATAGAAATACATCATCTGTGAAAATTTCAACTGTCTAGCTATCACCGTTCTTGAGATACTGGGTACGGAACCCTAAAAATCATGTTTTTTGTATGGGAGCCCCCCTTAAATATTTATTTTATTTTATTTTTAGTATTTGTTGTTATAGCGGCAATAGAAATACATCATCTGTGAAAATTTCAACTCTCTAGCTATCACCGTTCTTGAGATACAGCCTGGTGACAGACGGACGGACGGACGGACGGACGGACGGACGGACGGACAGCGAAGTCTCAGTAATAGGGTCCCGTTTTTACCCTTTGGGTACGGAACCCTAAAAAATGGAATCTGAATTTTAAATTGGAAAATCAAATTGGACACGATCAAGTTTAGAAATAATATACATATTAACTAAAATAAATATATATAAAGAAATAAACAGTGCAATACAGTTATAGGTATTAGAGTCATTAGTAGCTAATAGCACAGGAATAGAAGTAGCAAAAGGAATTCGAAATGAAAGTAAGGAGTTAAGGAGTGATATAGTTGGTTGTGGTCATGAAGTGAACAGGAAAGGAAAATATTGTTTATATCGGCGTCACTAGCATGACACTTGTTATGTCATCATGACATGACAAGTTACAGTCAGAGTTGCCACTGATAGAACAGATTTCCTTGCACAAAAATAATAAAATCATGTATTTCGGCAATAAATATAGATCGATCCTAAAATGTACATACATACGGACATACAAATCCAAACAAAAAAAAAAAATTACATTTTCTATCAAACTAGTGGATTAACCATATTTCTTTCTAAGTTTCTGTTTTTAATCATACGCCTATAAAATCTTCCATGATGTCGGGAATGACTCATTGTAAAGAAATGGCAACCCTAAGTACTTTTTATTAAGCATTTTGTTTTGACACTTAAAGTGGCATAGTGCAGTGTAAACAGTTATTTACATGTATTTACACTATTTACTTGCCTATTCACACGAACTAATCGAGATCTAAATCATTCTAGTATAATTTCTTCAGCATTAAAAACAAATTAAATAAAACTTGATTAATAGTATTTCGAGTCATTAGCTAGACAGAACAAAACAGAACATAACTTAGCAGTTATCACTGGACTTGCTTATAGAAACCCCACCCTAAATCCCAGTACTCCCAGCCTGGTCTCCAGGCTACCGCCCATGTAATGCCAGAGATCATTAAGCGTCTATTAATATCCACTGAACCTTGTGTAGGAGGGATATGCTTCAGTTAACATCCTGCAATAAAGTTATGCACCGGCAGGCACATAACCACAAGGACATGATGGGACTAAAATACTTCACCAATTTACATTTACTATGAGCAGTTCTACGTCAGTGACCAATAAACCAATAGATTGGTTTAGCGTTTTCTTATATAAAAGCAATCTAAAAATCGATAGAGATGGATATAATTTCAGGCATCGATATTCATAATCTCTCGTTGCACATCCCTAAGTGTGTCGTTTTCGTTCGTGAATCGTTTACCGTTGCCAAATCGTTACGAAGTTGCGAAGCGTTTCCCTGCGACTGCGTAAAATTTTGTTCGCGAATTTGCTGATATAATCGCAACTGTATTTAATTTAAAATCGTATTAAATAATAAACATATAGTTTTTATTAAAATGGCAGACAAAAAAGGTATTTATTTAGTAATATTTCATTCTCTTTGTTCTTTTCGTATTGGACATGTGTAACGTCATAAAAAGGCCTTGAAATACAAGTTTTAACGATTAAAACAATTATTTAATCCTTGAATATGATGTTCGTGTGATGGAGATAGTTAATTCATGAACATGGGCCCAAAATATTGATAATGAAAGTAAGGCGCGGTAGATCAATACTGTATGATAATCCAAGATGGTTGACCATTTATCTTGAGGCGGGATTAAACCGTTCTAATTTTAGGTGTATTCATCATTTACATTGAATAAGGCAATAGATGTTACTGTTTTATTAATTAACCGTAGCTGGACTTTACTGATTACTAAAACCTTTTCATTTTGTCACCAGTAGACATCTTGCATAAGTATTTTGCATAAATTTAATTTTAATAAATAAGTTATCTAGTACCAAAGTAGAGAAAAATGAAGCAAAATTATCTGAAAAACAGATTTTTGCAAGTTAATTAATAATAATTTGAAGTAGGTCATTACATGATATTCTAACAGTGGGGCTACTATTCAGTATATTGATTCCTCAATGTCAAATAAATTGCCTGTCTTTTAATTAAAATTCAGGTAGTTTTTGTAATAAAATTATTATGTTCATTGCTATATTATGCAACCTTCATGGCGTTACAAATGTTCAAACTACCTACATAATTTAATTATAATAACTAAACATTCAATTTAAAGATGTTGGGTCTGTACAATTACTGCAAATGTGGTAATGGTAATAAAAATGTGCAAATGGCTCACTGAGATTTCAAATATGGCTGCTCTCTGAGTTGAACTGTGTTTGCATTGGTACAGCTTCCAGGTCTGGATGAATATGTCCTAGGTAAAGGATTATTTAAAGAAAATTGATCACATTGAAGATACTATTATATACCTAAAAGCCCATTTTCATATGACAACTAATCAACTATAATAAAAGTGTAGGATATCTTGCTACCAATTTCTATTCCATCTAAGAAAAAAATTGTGGTTTCTTATTGGATTTTAAGGTTACAGTAACTTAGCAGACAACTTTTAGCTTGGTAACAAATTGAGATAGTTTTGACTCAAGCGTGCAACAAACAAACAAACTAAGTATGATGATAATACAAGTTATCCACCTTCCCCCACTCCCAGTGTCCACCCCCCTCTACAGGAGCCGCGAGTGCGCCGGCGCAGACCCCGCGCCGCAGTCGACTAATCGCTATCATGTAATGAATCACATAGAATTTTTCTTTCTTTATTTTTCTTATTTTGGAAACATAGTTTAAAGAGAGACAAATATGATATGTGCGTATTCGGCGTGTGGACAATCGTATGTGTTATTAATTCGATTGTAACCCATTATTGACTGAATTGCTCTAATATAATAATAACTACATTTTTTATAGTTCTTACATATTTATTTAGTCTTACAGATTTTATTATAATCTAAAATTGTGTTTTGAATTTGATAGAAGCCTCTGCCTTGGAGTATTGCTCACAGGAAGTACCCATATTAAATAACTTTGCAATTATGGCTTACTTATGATGTTTACAAAATAAAATGTGAATCAAGTCACTTATTGAGTACTGATGCAACTTTTCCTCTGCTTTATTTGGTTTGAGTAGTAGTGGTAAGCAAATTAAATTTCAAAATAAACAATTAAATAATTTAGATGTAGAAATTCAGTAAAAAATGTTTTTAAAAGAACTTGAGAAAAATTGTGGTTTTTCTTTAAAAAAATATTATAAACAATTTTAGTCAATTAAAATAAATTAACAGTATTAATTACAGCAGTTCAATCTTTATTACATTTTTCTTTATAAATTTGACAAGTAATTTTGTAAGACTGTATCTAAATCTGTGTAACACTTTATCTACCAACTTCCTGTAGGCACAAAAACATTAACTTTTTTATGAAAAAAAAGGATGAATTTGCTGACTAAACTCCAAAATTGCTTGTCCAATTTGTTAGTTAACCATATCTTTAAAAAATAAGTTGTTTTAAGTATTTCAGGCGCTGTCTGGGATTGTATTTTCAAACAGACAGAGCTTGTTGTTAAAAGAATATGTGTCAAATAGCTTTTAATTTTATTTTACAAATTTTTTGAAATATTCATTTTCACAGCTTATTTTTTATTGTTTTAACACTTTTATTTTTAAGTTATAATAATTACTGGCTATAATTAATTATTTTAAATACTAATACTATAGATGTTACCAGTAATTATTATTTTGTTTTTGCTAGTTTGTGCACTTTATTGAAATGATGATGTATTATTTAAATTATATTTCTAATTTTAATAAAATCAATATTACATCATTATTAAACTTCCCTATTTTTTTTTTAATTCGAAATAGGGATGGTTTGTGTTTGTTTTGTTTTTGTTTATCTACAATAGAATAAGCTAACTTTTTAGTATTAATGTTACGAAAAATAAATGACTGCCATGACAGAGAGAATCAATAAAAATTTTATTGTCTATGGTCATTTATTTTTCTTTTGTTGATCTGGATTCTGGAAACTTAAATTTAGAATTCAGTCAGCCGTAATAATGCTAGCCACTTTTTGTTATTGTTGAGGGATATGACTTTTTAATTTAACATAATATAAAGTCATGTCTTAATTGTATTTAATAAGATTGTGTGTCAGACTAATACTAACATTATTAAATAAAAAATGTGTATATTGAAGAAATGTAATAAATCTTTAGAGGAACTTTGATAATACATTAACAAATGATACCTCCTTGGTTTAAAAACTAAAAAAAAACATTCAATATAGTTGGTTTTGATGATCATGGATATGTTTTTAAATTATTACCTTGATATTTTAATTAAGCAAAATTTCTGATTATTCCTTTTGGAAGGGGGTGAAAATTATATTCAAAGATTCCATTACATATAAATCAATAGATAGATTGATAGATGATAACACAAAGGAAGTTAATAAAAGTGTGCATTGTTGTCTTTCAATATACACTATTTTATATTTATACAGTCCACAAATGTATTTTTGTGGATATTCTTGATGTAAGGTGATGGTAAGATTGGCAATAATTAACTGTTCTAATTAATAATGTAGTTATTGCCAATTTTCTAGATGTATGTTAATATTACACAAATGTTTTAACAATTATTTTAGATGATGTATAAATATTTTACATGATACATGATCTAAGATTGACCTAAAATCCTACATAGAACTGTTAATTTATATGCAAAATGGCTGTGTTAATAATGATAGGATTTTAGGTCTATATCAAGTTGAATTTGTTAACAGGAATGACAACATTGTTAGTGTGTGTGTGATTAGTTATAAGTTACCAGATATATATCACATACTACCTGTTTTATACAACTTTGCTTACAATTGGAATTATATGGAACAATTTAGGAAGGGTGACAATAATTTTGGAATTAATAAGACAAAATAATGAAAATCCTTTAAATATTGGAAAATATTATGAATTTTACGTTATTCCATAAATTGCACAATTGCTTTTAATTAAATAAAACATTAACATAATGTAATGTGATATATATTTGTTTAATGTTGCCTTTAGCACTATGTTAATGATAATGCATGCATATATAAGCTTAATCGAAGGACAGGGAAGTATGCCGGACGTATATACACAGATTTATTACGCCACCATTATATTATGAGATTTCACATTTTATCAAAACTTTTTATTTGGTCCTTGAGGTTTTTTCGACTCTTTTTACAGGGAGACGGAGATTTAGTAAAAACAATCACAGCTGTTTTTTTTTGTTATATTTCTTTTTATATAACAATAAACCTCTCTGCTTGTTGCAATTAAACAATTAAATTAAGCTTTTACAGTTTTAGTCCAGGGTCGATAATTTTTAAAACCAAATAAAATCATAATAGGATGAAACCCATTAGAAAAGGAGGGAAATATGATAAAAATGAAAGGAAAAATAATTTACGGGCGATCGGAGGTTGGGAAGGGGATGGGGTCACCCCCATCAAAACACCACCCACAAAGATAAAAATTAAAAACCAAAAACTTGGTTTTTTGAATTTTTCACATAAATTTTGAGGTTATGTGAAAAAAGTGTAGATACAAAAGTTTTAGATCTTTTTATTATCTACAACTTTTCCATTTGACTTTTTTCGATAGGACTTTTAGTTTTGCCGGAAATCGAGAAAAACCGTTTTTTACCCTTAAAAACTCGCCCCCATCCCCTTCCCAACCTCCGATCGCCCGTAAATTATTTTTCCTTTCATTTTTATCATATTTCCCTCCTTTTCTAATGGGTTTCATTCTATTATAATTTTTTTTACTTTTCATTATTTTTAAAGGCTTCTACCCTGGTCTATTTAACAGTATTTTGTGTCTACCATGTTGAGAAAGTTGCCAGTTACAAAAAAATAGATGGCAATATTTTCAATATTGGTATTTAATGTTTAGGTGAGGGATTTTGTTACCAAGATTTTTTGTGGTTTGACTATATTCGTTTATTTGACAATTTTGCTGTTAGTAGCAGCCATTTTGTTTTATTTGTGACAAGCATGTTTTAACAGGTTTTTTTATATTTTTAATCATTAATGTTTTTTTAGCTGTGCATCAACATAGTTATTTAGGTTTATTTGGTGTAATTAAAGTGTTGTCTGCATGTTTATAAATGTTTTTTAATATATATTATGTTGTCACTTGCATGTTTCTGTGTCCTTCAAACGCACTTATATCATAATTTTGTTTTTTTTTTTCGTTTTCCTTTTGCTTCTCCTGCATCTAAACGCTTTTTAGTGTTTGAACAGCAAAATATCGTATTAATATATATTTAAAAAGTCAACATAAAACCTTGGTTACACTGTTGAATAATTAGATATTACATATAGTATATATAAATATATTTTTTTATTACAAGGAATGTTCACATCATGTATACACGTTTTGACTGCCTCTCGGCAGTGGAATTGTGACTGTAAACTTTTTAATAACATTATTACTGGTACAAGTTTACCAAATAATTGGAAATGTTCTTAAAGTTCATAGTCATAATTATTATAATAAATATTGTACTTTTTAAAAGGTTCCTTATCGTGTGATGATTGTTTTGTTATTTAAGACTTCCTAATGAAATACATTTGTATGGTCACCCTAGCTTCTGATTTGCACACTGCTGCTTAGTAATTACCTGCTGATTATATAGCATTTTTATTCTATAATAACATTTATTTGACACAATTCATTTATCGAAATTTACAATGTTAGTTTTTTTTTGTATCAAATCAATTCAGTTAGGGTAACCATACAAAATAAGGAATGCATTGTAAATAACTAACTTGGTAGGCGTCCACCATTCTCCTAAATTGTTGGTACACTACTCGGCCTACCAAGTTTACTGTATTATTAACTCCGGATTAAATATTAATATTTTTATTAATAATTTTTATTTTTTCTGGAGTGTTGTCAATACACTAAAGAGTTTTTCGAAAACATGTCTTTAATTTGTTAGTTTTGAAAATCTCTTAGTGATAACGCGTTGTATGGGCATCGCTTGTCGTTAACACTGACGTAAGTGAAAATTCAATATGAATGAAATTTAATTTTTAGTGAAATGTAATTATACGTTAATTTTATTAATTTCATTAAGTTTTTAATCTTTATTAAAAGATTTTTAAAATGAATGTTTCATTCATATTCCTACGTCGTGCTAAATATTTTAGATAGTTACAATGTTCATAGCTTTTTAATGTTATATCAAAATAAATAATGATACGCTTTCTATTTTTGTATATTTAATAAATTATTTCACATTTAGCACGACGATAACGCTGCGTCAAGCGTGAATGCTCGGGCTTGGGTTGCGGCGACATAACGCGCTCTGTACTTAGTACACGGCTTATATCACTTAGCAAATTATTTCGAAATTGGAATGACAAATTCGCATAAAAAATTGATTGATTTTCGAAATTTAAAATTCAAAATTACTTTTTTGTTGATTGTATAAATAGTGATGTGCCGTGTGCATAGTGTAGGGCGCGTGTGTGGAGCTAGTGTTGTACCCGTGTAGAACATACAAGTTGTTACAGTGACTCCCCCGCTGGGCGCGTACCCTCAACCACAACCGCCGCAGGGGCCCTTCCTGCCGGCACCGCCGCACCAGGCCGCACCGCAGTATGGAGGTCAGTTGCTCTTTGTGTTATACAGTTAAAGATTAATTGATATTAGTTCAAAGCTGGCTTAGAATGAACACAGCACTTGAATACGTGAAGATGAGTCCTCCTGGTATTTTGTAATAATACTGTACGGTCTTAGTATACAGGTTATCAAAAAAATGTTATTCGATAATATGCGTTCAGTTCCAGGCTCATTAATGACCCTCAATTATATACAACCTATATCGACATAGGTGATGAAGATAATCCCCCTTAAAGTGCACTCTGTAAAGATATTATATTACTCTAGAAATAGTTTACCGTCTCTATTATTATGTATTATTATATACCCGTATTTAAAATGAAATAAATAATCTAACGTGTTACTGTTGTGCAATTTACTAGCATTTTATAAGATGTATTGATTGTAGTAGCGGGCGGGTCACCGTACGGGGTGACGTTTGGGGGCGCGGGGGCTGGTGCTGGGGGCGTGTATGCCCCCCCGCCGTATGAGCAGCTCCAACATCACCAGGCTATACCGGCGCTCAGTCAACAGTTACCCGTGAGTACAACATACAACTACCTGAGTATTTTGCCCACATTTTAAGGTTTTTCTAATAAGGTCTAATGAAGTTCGTATGTATTAAATTTACGTAATATGTTTACAATGTTGTTGTATTAGTGTAATAATAATATGTATGTATTATTGTGAAAGTAGCGTTAATATTAGTAATAGACCTTCGTTTAAGGACGGTGGGGTCTTTCATATGTTTATTGATGTCTATTATTTTGTTAAAGGGTCTTAGTATTAGTTTTTTCATGTCACCAGCTCTACTATTACTTAGATTTAATGTTGTTTATATATTCAGCAGATGTATAGCCCAGCTGCGGCGATGTACGCGGCTGCCGCCGGCTACCCGGGTTATATTGGCTACCCGGTACAGTACTACCCGTACTACCCTACAGCAGTACAACCCTCCATACAACCACTCAGGCCTACTATTATGATTCCTGTATGTATTGGGTATTCATGACATTTATCATACATTTTGTTCATAGACATGTCTTAAAAGATATTTTTGTTCTTGGAGTTGTACTTCTTTTTGCGCGATAGATAACAAGTGAATGTTAACGTTACGCTCTCACATCGTCGCTTAAAACAGTTAATCTTACATACATACAAGCCCCGCGCGTTGATATTGCGATGGAACCTTGTCAAATTAACGCCCTCGTGACGTCATCAGCAAAGAAAAAATACAGCTAACAAAATGTAATGTTCTCATCTATACGTCACCAACATGGCCGCCAATCGCAATATCAACGCGCGGGGCTTGTATGTCAACACACACTTATTATGTTTTTTAAATGTCTATCATATGATCCAGTCCCATATAAAGAACATGTGTTGTATTACAGAACGGTTTCGAGGCAGGCGGTCGGTTCGAAGGTCTCGCTCAGACGTTACTGCCCCCCGCGCCCCCCGGGGTGCCCCCATCACCCGCACATCTCGCCGCACTACAACCACATCAAGTGCTGTACGTATATCTTAACTACATATTATGTTATGTTATGAAGAAACCTGAATGTCGTTGAACACACACCTGAAATTATGTTAAGAAATGATTTTTGGAAATTCAACTTTAAATGTGGTGCAAGTCCATATTCAAACAGATGTGATAAAAATGGTGTTAAGGGTAGTTGTATAATATTTAAGTTACTGATAATAAATAATGTGCATAATGTTAAATTATGTTTTGATATCTGCTGAACACACTTTTTTTTAGTTTCGTTAGTACTCATACATCTGGTCATACAGAGATGAGAAAATATTTTTATCAACCATAATCTATATTTTCTATTTCAGGTGGCGTTAAAATTGTTAGCTGTACACAAACGTGTGGACCTCTGAACCAAGATCAAACCCAAAACAACAGTGAGATGATCTCTTAACTAACAAACCTTTACTGTAAAGTTAAGTTTTCAATCTCATATACATATAATACCTATTAAAAATGAACTATAAAATAAGCAACTAAGAATATACTTTAAATTAACAGATAGAGAATAAATTATGATCAATTAATATTTAAAAGAAAAAATCTGTCTCGTAAACATATAATAGTTTTAATAATCTACAACAAAACATATTTTAGACATTTAAGATAGTAATTTCAACATTTCGTTTATAAAATAAAATAGGTTTGCAGTTCATCCCCAGTAATTCCTGTATCTGTTTTAATTTATTTATTAAGAAAATGTAACACGGAATGGAACGGCAATGGAAACAGTTTATTACTTTATAATTAAAAATAATGCAGTACTAGTTACATATAATTTTGACTACATTATTTTTAGTTAGTTATTTCATTGTGCATTTGACTAATATAAATAAAACTAATAATATTATGTTCTGAGGTCACACGTAATTGTGTTAGTTCCATATTATTGACTGTGATGACACGCGCTACGCTCTCGTATATACTATATTACGACTTGATAATTTATTGTTTAAGTAATAAAGTTAAGATTACACTATTCAAAAATATACACAACAAGAAATCTATATTTCCTGTCTGTCTATCTATTGTCTTAGTCATTATAAAGCTCTCTAAATTAATTTTTGCCAGTGGCACAGAAATTCATTCTAAAAGGTTTAATCTATTTTATGGAACTCTAAAATTGTATTAAATAGTTCAGAAAATTATGTTATTTTTATATTTTGTTAAATAAGATCTGTTATGAAAAAATTAAAACTAAAGCAGTCCAGATTTAAACCGGTGTCACAATATTAAGGAATTATATTTAAAAAAAGAAACAAAATATCAACATATACAATAGTGTAACACTGTCTGTTCGCAGTTTAACTAGTGTTAATGTATGTGTTATTGTATATGTTACATTATTGTTTCAAAATATTAACAATTAAAATGTCGGAAGAGTGTATTAGTTAATTTTGTGTAATTATTTAAATAAATTGTCGTATATAGTGTTGAGCGTGTGTGCCTGTATGTTTGTGTGTACGTGTAACAACGCTATAGTATTATAGTTTATATAACTGTCGCTATGATATTATAGCTGGCAGCGGTGGCCGGAGACACGTGTAAAAACTAGTGTTGACGCGTCGAGTGGCTTGTGGCGGTTCATTGGAAATATGTATGAAAGACACCGAAGCAACCATATACATGTTTTTGTATTCTTCAAATTAACAGTTCAAAACAAAATACGGGTGTTTTTGTTTAAAACTATTGCCAATATCTGTACTTTTGTTTAAAACTATTGTCAATATCTGTACTTTTGGATGGAACTATTGTCAATATCGTTTTTCACAACAGTAGAAACTTATTTAAACTTATCATGGAAAAAAATTTTAGTTAACTATTAGGTGTTGCACAAAATTAATAAAAAATAAAACCGATAAGAGCCTCCGACGTGCTAGGTATATAAATAAATAATTGGTCAAGTGCGAGTCGGACTCGCGCACGAAGGGTTCCGTACCATTATCTATGCAACATAAGGCAACGTTATTAGTATCGAGCAAGAAACGGTAAAAAAATCATGTTTGTTGTATGGGAGCCCCCCTTAAATATTTATTTTATTTTATTTTTAGTATTTGTTGTTATAGCGGCAATAGAAATACATCATCTGTGAAAATTTCAACTGTCTAGCTATTACCGTTCTTGAGATACTGCGTACGGAACCCTAAAAATCATGTTTGTTGTATGGGAGCCCCCCTTAAATATTTATTTTATTTTATTTTTAGTATTTGTTGTTATAGCGGCAATAGAAATACATCATCTGTGAAAATTTCAACTCTCTAGCTATCACCGTTCTTGAGATACAGCCTGGTGACAGACGGACGGACGGACGGACGGACGGACGGACGGACGGACGGACGGACGGACGGACGGACGGACGGACGGACAGCGAAGTCTCAGTAATAGGGTCCCGTTTTTACCCTTTGGGTACGGAACCCTAATAAAACAATATTAACAGGTTGTGCGTGGTGTGTGAGCGAGATAGCGAATGTGCGAGCGAGACAGTATTGTTTGTGCCTGCGTTGAGGGAGGGAGGGGTCAAGGAGGGTAGACTAAAAAATACTACGATTTCGGATCTAAAATCCAAATTCTTCAAAAAAGCTCATTTTTTTACATATGATTTGGTCTAAATGCACTGCAAGGCGATGCGTTTAAATATACAGAATACGATATTAAAATTTTAACAAAGCCGCGTGCAGTTACCAAACGTGTTCCAAGTTTAGATTGTGTTATGACTCTTAAAGACGTGGACAATACAGAATAATGTCCCAGTTACAGTCATGTTTCAATTATTTATTGGGTCTCTCTCTCTCCTGTCCCCTATCTATAACATATTGATATTCTATATCAAATTTAAGACGGCAATTTTGTATACCATATATTATTTATGTTGCAGCTTTGATTGTCTGTTTTATGGCGACACTGGTTTATTTTAATGTTAGTGTGGTCACTTCTCTGGCATTGTTATTGCGCTGTTGGACTTTAAAGTACTGGGTTTGTTCATGGATTCTGACGAGCATAATTTGACTCTATATTTCATAAATTAGCCACAAATATCCCAGTTAGGAAAAGAATCAGTACCATAAATGTATGGTTATAAATATGCTTAACCTGGCAACACAGTGCCAGAACAGTGTTGCCATAAATTGAATATTTATAAGTGGTATTTCCATTTGTGTGCATGTGATCCTCGTGTTATTTTTTGAATCTCAATATTACAAGTATATGTATTACATAGAACAGTTTTTATTTGTAATTAGTACAAAATGTCTGTTTTTACGTTTCAAAGACGCAGTATAAAATATTAGGCCCTATTGAGACTTTTAAATTATTTGAATCTCATAATATCACTATTTTATCTCGAGTTTCGTGATTTTTGTTGATCTTCACGTATATATTAGAAAGCGCAGTCAATATTCTTAAGCACATCTATTTACTTTCCATTATCTCAGTTTATCAGCACTAAATTTTGTTGTTTTTACAGTATTCTGTATATGTAATTATTCGGGGAGTATTACCCACTCGTTAAGTTCTCTAGAATTCTTTGTATTGGATAAGTAATCCATATTCTGTGTGTTTTCGGTATTATTATTGGTCATACTTAGGTCATATAGTTTATCAAGATTAAAATGAGATTAATTTAAATTATAAAGAAGCATTAGGCTACAGATCGCTGTGCGGTGCAATTAACTCAATAAGAATTCAGTGATTATTTTCTCGAAAATAATGTATTGAAGTTCAAATCAATGCTTAGTATTAATGCTATATTTGTGTGAATCTCTTTTATGAGAATGTTTTTACAAAATTTGTTTCATAATTAGCTGTAAATGCTATAGACTTTTTTTTTATAAAATGCTAAACCAGCTCGAAACTCGAGATGAGATGGCGTAACTAAATTCTTTAGAGAATTTTAAAAGCTTTAAAAGAATATCATATTTAGGTATGCTTAAATATATATTTGGCATTCTTAAAAATAATATTTTTAAAAGGTGTTAACCACTTGTTGTGGTTTTTAATCTTTTTTGTACTAGTTTATATATTTCAATACCTTTTTTATAATGTATTGCATTTTTTGTTGTTGAATGAATCATGGTATTGTTGGATATAGTTGGAAATGGAATAATTGGAATGTGATGCAGCGAGTTCGCTGGGCTGATAATAATATCATTGTTTTATAACAAACCAGATATTGTCCTCGACTTCGTACGCGTGCAATTTCTAATCACCATTTTTCGCATCAATAGCAATTTTCGCATTTATGATATATACTATTAGTAAAGATTTTTGTTCTAACTGGATGTCAAACTGAGTGATACCATCTAAGCTATCTATATACTTGTATTTAATATACTACGTATGTTGTTATTACTTTGATATTATTAACAATTCAATGACTGAAGCCCCCACTGTTGAAAAATGTAAAATAAAATTAACCCAATTATGTTAGTAAGTGTAAGCTAAGGACTATATATTTTTATTTGCTAGATAAACGCTAAATTATCTTCCATATCAAACAAAAATGAATAGTTCCAATTTATGTATGCGCATAACTTCTAAACGACTGCACCTAATTGGACAATTAAAATATCTAACTATCTATCTACTAAAGAAACTACTGTATTTTAGTGTTTATCTTGTAATAAAAGCCTTGCTAACATACTAAGAATTAATATCTAAACGACGTTTTTGATTGTGTTATAAAATGATATGATATTTGTTAGTATTATAATGAGGCTATCATTTAATATAGCAACTTTAAATAAATACTTGTTCTCAGATTACACTTGACTAATAAACTTTCAAAGCGTTCTTTAGACACAAGAAAAATATTGACAATAATATTGATTCTTTTTATTTTCTATGCAGTCAACATATTTAGTCGATATTTTTCTGTTGGCTACACTAAGGTGAAACGCAAGATTATATATAACGCAATTTACTTATGCATTCCTGTCCTGCTTGGATTTGTAACAGTTCAATTTTGTTAAACATCTTAGATACGGAGTTATTTTAAGATTATTTCCGAAAAATATTGGCACCACTGTTACTATTTACAGTGGCGCCTCTAGCGGATATTTTGAAGAGGTATAAAAGAAAATTATATTATGCAAAATGTATTGACACTACTAGCTGTCCTCTGGGTTACACTTTATAATCAAGAGGCCAAGTCTGCTAATGAATGTCACAATGATACTTAAATGACACCATTATAACCACAAAAAAATTAACAGTAGATTAACCAAACTTGATAAAATTCGCCACCAAACAATCAGTTATTGCATTTGTTGATTGCATAATAGCGAATTTTATCAAGTTTGGTAGTCTATTGTTAATTTTTTGTCACAAATGATACCATTCAATTGAACTTTCATTGTGACAACTTTGAATATTGAATAGGAGGCTTGAGCCCCAGGTGGAGTGTAAGTATAAATTATAATACCATAACATATGGGCACAATAATACAACACAAGAATTATGGTATAAACATGTCCATATCCATGATAACGTATCGAAATGTGTATGAAAATCCACAAGTACATAATGTGAAGTATTTCTTGAAAACAAATATTCAATATGAAAATAAAGGATATCAATGAAATAATAATCAATGTATTTTTATAGTATTGATTATTATTTTGTGAGATGTTGCTATACAAAATTATTATTGTGTAAGGAATATAAAATATTGAAACTAAGGAGAGAATGTAGTAAGTTTTCAAGTCTTTTTAAACAAACAACTTTCGTTTTACGTATCAAGTGCTTTTAATGTTCCCCTTTTAGTTTCAATATGTTACATTTTTTTGTTAAAATATTGTGTTAAGTCGCATAGACTGTGTTTTTAAATACGCAATTATTGCGTTTTTATTCGCAAAGATTGCGTTTGTCTCTGCGCCTGATCAAGTCTCATATGTAAGTGAAAGTGGGTTTTGCTCAAGTGTGAATCTAGACTTGCGAGTCACGTGCAATATATAGCATAATTATTATTTTGTTTCCAATAAAACTATTAAAATCGAATCATTTGTTTTTATTGAAACTGACCCTTTAATGTTCAAAGATAAATTTATATAAGTACAAACATTGGGATGCAATGTCCACACATTTCTCAGGAGAGATCAGGGCCCTGAGTCGGGTATTTCAACGGTGTCACAACTGTACCATTATTGTACCATTCTGGTGCAATAGTAAAGTTTTTGGTAGTCTACTAATAATGTGTCGTCATAACGACTTCATCATTGTCTTACAATTGTCAAAGTGACATAAATTGCTAGTCTCGTACACAACTGCTTCACAATTGCAATTCAATGACTGAAATGTTTCGGTAGTCTGCTATTTTGAATTTGACAGTAATATTTTTAAATTGTCCTGTGTCGACAGATTGCCATAAATAAAAAATAGATAGATAGAAATATTAGAAATTGTTCTTTGTAATTTATTGCAATTTACTAATCTCCTAAACTTCACATTGCTTTTTATACTAATAAATAGTATGTACAAATATATTTAAACGAAGTCTAGCATGATTAAATGTTTAAATTTATTAGTAGTTTTTCGAAAATCACTTCAACTAACGCATTTTTTAAAAACGGCAACACATACATACCATTCTAACACAATCCATAGATAAAAGAGACCGAAAATTCAATGCATAGATAAAAGAGATCGACAATTCTATTACCATTGAAAGACCGTTATGACGGCATATAGCAGACTACGGATATTTGACTTCAATTGCAACGGTATCGTGCCGGTATTGTGCCGGTATGACAATTGTTCCAAAATAGTGGACTTGAGCACCTGAATACGAACCAGACTAGCGGAAATGTCCACGAAATGTGCTCGGGGCCCAAAGAATTAATAATTAAGCGAAGCATGTTTATTTATCAGTCGCTATTCGTCTTGGGGTTCCTTACAACTGTGACGACATTAGCTACACTTCAGTTTGCATAAAAGCCAAGCTCGATAGTGGTAAATACGAGATTACGCTTGAAAAAATGAAACTACAACGAACTAACAACAATACCATTTAATTGGTTATACAGATTTTACATATAGCAACAATAGTAGGATAATTTTACTAAATATTGTCACACACTATAAGTGAACAAGTAGGTACATACCTATTGCTTCTAAACACTAAACATTTCAAAACGCTATCTCTAATTATAATTATTATGCATACATATTAAATATGAACACAAAATTTATAAAGGAAGACTATTTTGGAAGACTTCGTCTCAATATAATATTGACATTGAAAATATATTTTCCATTTTTTTATTATAGATTTAGTAGGTACAAAATATATACCTAGTACATCTATATTTTTTTACGTAGGCACACAGATCTCCACAAAATAAAACTGCGATTTAATTTATACTCCTTAGAATAATGACATCTGTTATTTGAAATAGTAAACTAATCTATTTGACTAGCGTACCGCTATGCCTGGCTATGGCTTAGTGAGAAATATAAAATAATATTAAAGTATTACGCCAACATTTTTGTCAAAAGACACTATATTTACACTTATTGATCATAATTTGACTGATAGTTTTTTTTTTATATTTATATAATCTATTTAATGCTAGATGGAGCTAGCAACCATTAGTAAATTCACAACTAAAACATCTGTCTACAAACAAATGACATAGAGCCAAACACAGGAGCCACATCACAATAATACATCAAATATATCTCACATTTACTCAAAATGCTTATCAATTCCATTACAATTAATTTAATCTACATTTTCTATTGTCATTGTCACATTTTATTTTTTTATAATATACCATTATTCTAATCTTAGCTACACAATACAATAAAATACAATTCTACTAATACACAATGACTCGAATATTTTAAATAATTTCATCCACGTAAAACTACTTGCAAATATTAGTTTTGAAGGCCACGTCACAAAGTTATGGAAGAAAATTAATTAGTAAACAGTTTGCAACAAACTTTAATAATTGAGTAGTATTTTTAGTACCTACAACTTTTTACTAAAACGTTAAAAGTAAATAATCAGATCAGATTTATTGCACATTACACAATTTCATACATTTACTGTTACCACAGTTAATAATTATTATAATCTGTTATATAAGTATGAAGATATTGCATTTAGTTCAGCGCTGCGTATTAACCACGGAATAGAAATCAAGATTTCAAATCTTGATTTCTATTTCGTGGTATTAACAGTTTCTATGAAATAATCTTAAAGAATCACCGACAGATGTCTTCGTGTAAAATAATATTTAAAAACATTTTAGTCAAGCCTTTGAAACGCTTTTGAACAGTAAGTAAAATTATTGTTAATTTCTAAAAGCACCAACAAGCTGTCTATAATGCTTTCCACAACATATAAAATTATTTGTTAATTGGCAAAACGGGAGATATGTTTTGTATATAATGAGATATTTGAATCTAAGAACTAATATAATTATATTACACTTATATATAATATTTTTAGACATTAAGAACGTTGAGTTGGAAATACACATTATACATAATTATATAATAAGACAAACTTTTAACGTTTAACTATACACGTAAAAACAAATAAAGTACACATTAAATTGACATACATTAATTTCTTGCAAATAAATATTTATATGTGTTTAACTAAAATATCAATCTCAAATATTATTAATACAAAAAAATTATATAATAATCAATATTAATATGATGTGTTTGATTATATTCGCCAATATTACTTTTTGTAAACTCATAAAACTAGAAAAATATGTTGCAAAAATATTATTTTGTTATTTGTCGACGTATTATCATATATTATTATAATAATGATGAATTAAGACACCTTTCAATTTAAACACATATTATTATAGATAATTATAATATGTACTACCTAATTAGTTTTATTACTATGCACACACTCTTGTCTCTCTTTTATTTATTGTCAATCTCATACCGTTCACACACTACCACACCACACGTACAATTCTAATAAAAAAATCACGAAAATTTACCACACAGCTTTAGTGAAAATAAATGCAAGTTATAATTACTTAGTGTAATAATAAATATTTTATTTAGCTAAGCTTATTCGAAAATATATTTTCATTGTCAATTTCTTTTTTTTTAATTATACCCAAGAACAATAATCAAACCATCAACATTATTTATTTTTGTGTTGTAATGACCCGAGGCCTTATTGAGAGTTAAATTTGGTGCCGCAGTAAACGAAGACGATTGGACAGTATTGTTTGATGCCGCTAGATGACGCAGTTCCAATACCATGCAACTTAACGCCAAAGTTGTCGCGCCCAGCCACGGTCGAACAAACAAAACTACAACGAGGCCTCTGGTTACTAAGACCTTTAGGTCTAATATTTTTTTCAAACATCAATAAATATTTAAACATTCAAGAGACGGTTCGTCATTTTTAAAGACACACTAGTTATATATTTTTTTCAATAATGGAAAACACTGGACCGCACTAGGTTTTTAAAGGACAAATACTCGATATTTGTTTTACTTTTGAAGTTTATAATACCATTTTAATTACACTACCAAAAGCTAGGTAGAACAAAATCGTATAAATACAAAAATATAATATTTAACTGTGACGGATGATTTAAAAATTATTATGTTTTATAATATAAATTGAAATCGTTGCTTTTTTACATACATTCACACACTGGGGTAATTATTGGAAAAGGGAAAAAATTACTATTAGAATTAATTATTAGAAGGAAAAGTGTGGGCTGTTACAATAATAGAATAACTAAAAATTAATTGTAAGATTGTATAAGTAGTGAAGCGAACAAATAGTATAAAAATGTTAAAGGTTTACCTACTTGAAATAAAGAACAACTTATAGGATTGCTGTTACCAGTCTAGTGCTAGTTGCGAAAATTAAAAAAAATACGACAAATATCATGCAAATATCGCAGACATTCTTTTCCATTTTCAAAAGTATTTTAGGCTAAATACGTTAGTACAAATACTTTTGCTACTCTTTAATAGATGGCAATAGTGAAGTTTTAGTGATTTATAAAACTTAATATTTCTAAATTACTTACGCGTTGTTTTACAGCATTAATTTTAATTTCAATACACATATATACGTTAAACGTAATATTACATTAACTGCAATAATTTCATTCACTTAGACATTTAGGTGATCGAAGTTATGTCGCACCCTCAGAATACAAGTTACACACTCCAAATCCTGTTATTTCTTATTTCTCTGAACTGTAATAGAGAATATTGAAATATTTTACCAATATTTGAATAATTATTTGTTTTATTACTAACCAGTTGATGATTATAGTTAAATCTCTTAAATTCTGAGGTTGTGATATAAATGAGATTAACATCGATTATATTCAAAATACATTTAATAGCAACATTCCATCGATTTAATAAACACATAATATCATTGAAATATATAATGTTCTAAATGTTTCGTACAACAAGTCTCCTCTATGTGATAATTTAATCAACAATTATATCATGACCGAGGCGGTCCATCTCCGAGAGGAGGAAGTCCACATCCTTCTCTGTGACAGCCGCTGATGATATGATGTTTCGGAAGAAGTTCGGACGACGATCATCAGGCTGGTAGCCAACCATCAGAGTACCAGATTGCATCATTTTGCCTTTAAGTTTGGCGCAAACCTATTTGAAGATACATACAGTAATTATAACTTAGCTCAGTAACTAAGAAGCATGTTGCTGTTGTTGTGCAGTGGTAAGTTACTAGTTTTGTAATACGGAGTTCTCAGGTTCAGCGATAAGTGTTTATGTTAACAGCTTTAACATTATTTACTAGGAAGAAACTGGTATCTACGACATAGGGAATCCTAGTGTAGGGATCAATGTAATTTGTCTGTTCTGTATTCTTATTATGAACCTGTGTTGTTAACTAATAAACGTATTTTTTTTTAATTTGATCAACAGATACATATTACATTCTCTCTTTTTCATTTTTATTTAATCCCATCTCTTACCTTGCCAAGTTTGATTTCCTTGTTAGCATCATGCGGCATCCCCCTGAGCTGACGCGGCAGGTACCAGAAGGACACGTTCACCATCTCCGGCTCCAGGATAAGGTAGAACTTGTCAGGCTGCTCCTTGATGCGCCGCACCATGTACTCGGATAACTCCATCAGACGATCCATCAGACGTTCGAAGCCAGAGGTACCCTGCGATCACACGACGAATGTAGGGATTTTTTGATGAATAGAAGTCTAAAGTTATGTCAAACAAAATAGCGTTTTTGTTTAAACATAGAGTTACATAAGAGTCATGAAAACTAGAGCCAAACTAAAAATACTTTTAAAATGTAACAATAAATTGTTGTATGTACCTTCCCACGCCACTGCAGCCATAACTTGAAGATATCATTGTGTCTTCCACATTGTATGACCTTGTCGCCAGTGTCATAGCGCGGGTCATATATCTTGTCAGTCATGAACAAGTACTCCGCTGACATTGCGTTGCAGCTCAACAGAATACCCTGAATGTAATACAATAGGTTACATGAGGTGTTCGTAGCATCTCAGTATCTTTTGTACGTGTGGTGATGAATTAGGAATTATAAATAAACGTTTTTTGTGTTTTGTATTGTTTTGACACCTACCACAAATTTTTTCTACACCACCCAATGGTTGACTGGCAGAGAATGCCTTTGGCATTAAGTCCGCCACTGTACTAATTTTGTTTGTGCGTAGTATAAATAAATAAATTAATTTTTTAAATTAATATATTAATAAATAAATTAATTTTTGTTAATTAAAAATAAAATATAAAGTCAAATTTCACGTCACGTAATCCTTTGACGATAGTTGAGTGTGTCTGTATATGTGTAGTGTTATTTAAATATTGTATGTAATTATCTGCCGCAGACACATGTTTGTTTGTGATTTATATGCAAACTATGGTGGGGCTCGCCCTCACATTACTATATTATAAAGAACGATATAAAAATTATTATACACAATATTCGTAAATATGAACCTACATAATATCTTATAAGTATCGATCATACCATTTCAGAGGAGAATGGTTATAAACACTGGGACACGAGAATTTTATATATTCAATAGAGATATCCATCCCTTGCAGCTAATTCATCCATCCATCTAAAATAGAGAGATGACATGACTGTGTTTCAAAACCCAGTTCCTATTAATAACTAATATTTATAGCAACATCTTCACTAACATAAACGAGAGACCCTGATATTCCTCTAACATAATATTGAAGTGATTATGCACCTTATTGACAGTAGGGTGCGTCGAAAGCACGTCACTACAGTATGGTTCATGATAAATTCCTCTGGAGCCCGCCTATTTAGAGTTGTTCTAACAGTATCTATAATATCAATATCGATTAAACGTTATCTATACCAAACTAAAACAGTTCACTCAAATAGGAGACTACAATTGTTTAGTGTACTATAGACTAGTTAATGACTGAGATTGTACCTGTGACAATCAAAAGAAATCTCAAAAAAATCAATTATTAAAAATCAATAGAAATGGAATAAACAAATAACATTTTACTTAACGTAGTTGGACTTCGTAGATTCTGTTTCTTGTGTACTTATGTCATAGGTTTGGTTTTCATTTAAGGCAAAACAAAAATATAAGCTTAGCTTGGGACCAGAAGACGTCGTGTTAAATGTCCGTGAATATTTATTTATTATTTATTTATTAATAAGTACTTGAAACTTAAAATAAAAAAGCAAAGCAGGCAAAAAAAAAATTAAAATAAAAATTTAAAATAAAAAACAAAAAATAAAATTTAAAATAAATATATAATATAATTTAAAATAAAAAACAAGAAGTTAAAATAAAAAAGTTAAAATAAAAAAGTATTTAAAATTACTATACGCGTTTACTTATCATATATATAACACATATATATAATACATAGTAAATGCCAAGACGCAATACAAACATTTGTATGACATTTATAAACATCACACAAATGATTGTCCAAAGCGGGAAACGAACCTGCGACCTCGTGAACGGCAGTCCGATACATGAACCGTCTTATTTTTGTATTTACATTGTAATATGATACCCATAGAACGAGTTTTACACTTTGTGTGTTTATATGCATTACTCTACTAAAAACCAGGATCAACTTAACAACAAAACAAAATTAAACATTATTGTATCGATAACATTGTCAACAAGGTCTCACCACTATCACCAACTGTTGTGTAACATTTAATTAAAATTCTTATACCGACACATGGTAACTTATGTTGCTAATTTAGATCAACCCCTTATAATAAAATTATAGGAAATTTAACCTTATTGCTTATTAAGCAAGTTATTTTATAGAATCAAATAATTATTTAAAAAAATAGTTTTTAATTAAGTATCTAATATGTATTTTTTTTACATTACAATTGAATTGTCACCACCCCAATTCATCTTTCCAAAAAATAGAGAGTAAGATTAAGAGTAAATCTATGTTTGCAAGCGAAGGTACTGTTCAAACTAAACAAATATGATACATAAGAAAATAATGTATAAACGGATTGTTTTGCATATATAGATCGACAAAAAACTCCACGAAGGCGTAAGTTTATCTTTTGACACTGCCATATCCATAACAATTTTTGACAGAATGAGGTAGTAGCTATAGCTACATATGGCTTTATTTTATCTTGTCGGCTCTATGTTATCATACCTCATATTTGAAGTGTACTGTGGAGCATTGGAGGAGAGTCCCCATCAACTTATGAGGGTTCCAGGTGACGGAGTCAGCTCTGTTGACAAACATACATATTAAACACATAATATAAAACACAAACGTGTCTACGTTACTAGCATTATGCTACGGTGTAGCTACATGCGTAGAGATGCCTACACGTGCTACGCCGTAGCTACTAGTGTAGCACTATTATTTTTAATGACAATATAATTAAAATAAGACATTGCTGTGTTACGACAATACTACATAAACGATTTAAATAAAATTTGGTACACAGATACAGCATCTTCAAAAAGGGGGTTAAAACTCTGGAGATGTAAACGTGTATAGGTAACGACAACAACGTACCATCAGGCAAGCCGCGTGTTTGTTTGTAACACTTTCAGTATAAATAAATATAGTCAAGAACCTGAGAAAATACATAGATCCGTAATGAAACAACGCAACACCATCTCCAGTTATCTTAGTTGAATAACATGAAGCTTGCTTTAAGATTATTTTTAATTTACTTGTACGAAGCATAAAAATTGATAGTAAAATTGAATGTTGATGTTTGACTAAATAATTTCAAGGGTAACATCACCCCATGGCGGGATAATTTACATAATTCGCTAATCTATTGTACTGCAGCACTCACCAACCCCTTCTATTTGTTGTGGGAAATTGATTTACTATTATGGGGTGGATATATTAAATAAAAGTTGGCTAATGTTGGTGAATCTCCAGCACGACAAATATAAAAAAGGAATGTTAGAAATACAACGTTGAAGGTGTTGCTTATCGATAACGAGCGAATATTAGAATTGCATTTAATAGCTGCTGGCAAACAAACAATGCGACGCACCTTCGGGAATCAAACTCAATGTATTAGACTGGAGTATAAACTTAAGAACACTACACAAGTGTTGTGTCATTGTATTAGCTACCACCCATGCGAATCAGGCTCCCGGTCAAAAGGGCCCCCGAAATTTTTCGTTTCCTTTGGACCTCTCAACACATTTGGGAAAAGGGGCTCCTCCAACCCTAACAATATGTACTTGGTTGCAATAAATATTTAAATTGATAGGCAATACGTTGCATATCAAGTTGATTGTAATTCACAGCGAGGTAAGTACAAACTCAAACAGTATGTATCTGTTGTTGACTCAGCCAGCGCCATCCCCCGGGATAATACCCTGTTTTCACAGCTTCCAAACGTCGGGTGAATGGTTACGCTTACACCGTAGTGTAATTTTGTTAAACGTTTCAGGGACAGTAAATAAAGAAAAGTTAATTTTAAAACGAATATATATACTGCAATAAGATAGCTTACCTATAATTTTTGAAGAATGATTTTAGAAAATATTGTAAGACCAGTCAGCAGCTAACCTGTCAGTTTGTGATAAAAAAAACTACTAAGTACTTAATAAATTAAATTATGGTGGAAAAAGTGATTGCCGCAAGCGGGACTTAACCCACGACCTCGGAATACCATTCCGAAGCTTTTTCCAACTGAGCTTATTGCGGTCTGCTTGTAGCATTCAAATTTACCACCACAATCATCACTCGATTGAGTTTATATCGTATTTCTTACATTTCCACCATAATTTAATTTATTAAGTAAAGCATAGTATGTCTTCTTCTTCTTTTTCTTAGTGGCAACTGCGCCGATTTCGACTGCATGCCAGCGTCGAGTGTCATTGGTAGTTTTTAGTAGGATTAGACAAACAATGTTAGACGATCAGTTAGTCTGTGGTATATTATTGGGAAATTAATCTACTCTACTTTTTATAATTTAATATTGTTTTTGTTTATGAATTTTACTAATAATTTAATTAATTTAGGTGAGAAATATGTCAAAAGACTACGGAAATTAATAGGGAGAGGGACAGGGATTTCAGTTAATTTGGAATAAAGGTCTATAGAGGTATTAAGCATGCAAGAAAAAAATATATGATCCAGTGTACCATCCTCTAAACCGCATTCGCACAGGGAATTATCCCGGACCCGAATCTTTTTAAGAAATACTGGCGTGCAGCAGTGTCCTAGTCGAAGTCTGCATATAGTGGATACAATGTTCTTTGGGAGTTTAACATATTTCCAAAACCACGGTTTAGATTGAATTTGGGGTTGGATTTTGCCATAAAATACGCCCTTATATTGAGAGCTCTGCTCCCATAATAGAGACCAAGAGTGGAATAAGTTACTCCTGGCTGTGTTCTGCATGTCATATGGCATAATATAGTTGTGGCTTTGGTCTACATTATTTGTGGCAGCAAATTTGGCCAACCTATCTGCGCATTCATTGCCAGTTATACCAGCATGACCCGGAACCCATGCTAACTCTACAATTATATTATTCTTAGTGCATTCAAACAGTAAATTTCTTATATCTAATATCAGTTTATTTTTTGTATGAAGATGGTCTTTTAAAAGCGCCTGAAGACTGCTAAGGGAATCAGAGAAGATTACACTATTTTTAATATTGTGAGCAAGAATAAATTTAACAGCCTCTAAAATCCCGATGCATTCGCCAGTAAAGACGGAAACAGCAGGAGGGCATTGGAATAGTAGTCCGATTTTGGAATTTTGGAAATATGTAGCTATGCCAGTACGCCCTGACGGGGTTAATTTTGAAGCATCGGTGTAAAACAAGTTCCATCCTAGCCAATACTTTTCTATGCACATCTTAAAATCTGATTTTGCATCTATGGAGAACTTATCAATGCCTAGTGATAAAATAATTTTTGGTTTGAAATAGAAAGCATCATAAGGAGAGGAATATATTGGGAGAGTAGGGTACTGACAAATAGGAGATGGGTGATTATTTATGTATCTATATGAGTTTATTAAGCAAGGGCAAGGTTTATGTTTCCAGTATGGGGAGGAAGCAACAGATTGAGCTAGATTTTCTAATATTGGAAGTAATGGATGAGAGGAAATAGACATGACTTTTGAGAGAAAACGATCTGCAAGATATTGTCTTCTAAGATTTAATGGGGGTTCGGAACATTCCACTTGTAGGGCATTAATTGGAGTAGATTTCATTGCCCCAATTATTATTCTTAGGCATTTGGACTGTATAACATCTAGTCTTTGGAGAGCATTTTTGTTACAAGGCTCCAAAAGGAAACTACCATAATCTATTTTACTTTTTATTAATGCGTTATAGACCAGTTTCAGTGTGCTTGGGTGAGCACCCCACCAAACGCCTGATAAGGCCTTAAGAACAGCAATTGACTGTTCACACTTTTTAATTATATTATTAATATGGTCAAGTCCTGATAATTTTGAATCCAGGATCATTCCTAAAAATTTAGCTTTTTTTGATATAGTTATTGGCTCTTCATCTATAATAATAGAAATTTGGGGGAAAGATCGTTTTCTTGTGAATATAACTGCAGAACTTTTTGAAGCACTTAATGTTAAGCCATGCAGAAGGAGCCATTCATTCAAAGAGGATAAGGAAACATTTAGAGAGGATGCTGCATTCATACAAGAGTCATTGGACACCATCAATGCAATGTCGTCAGCATACGTGAGTATTCTGCAATCATAATTTAGACAAGAAGGCAAATCGTAAGTATAAACGTTGTATAAGATTGGACTTAGTACGGAGCCCTGGGGCAAACCCCTCCAAATTATTCTTTGAATGAGCTCGTCCCCTGGCATTCTTAATTGAACAATCCGCTCGGTGAAGATGTTGTTTATAATTCGGATCAATCTATCCGGAATTCTCAGATGGTGCAACTTTTGCCTGAGGATTGGTAGAATAACAGAATCATAAGCAGAAGATACATCTAAAAATACACCAACTGCAAAATCATTGCGGGCTAGAGCCAACCGAATGTTAGATATAAGAATGCTTAAGCTATCCATCGTTCCCAAACCCTTCCTGAAGCCAAACTGACTTTTTGGAAGGAGTTCCCTACTTTCAATTAGCCACTCCAGACGGTTTTTTATAAGATGTTCTAATAGTTTCATTAGAATAGATGAGAGTGCGATGGGTCTATATGAACTAGGATCATTTGGGTCTTTACCTGGTTTAAGTAATGGAATAATTAATTGTGTTTTCCATTCACAGGGGACATAGCCATGTAAAAAGCAGTAATTAACTAGATCTAAGTAATATTGTTGACATTTTAAACCAGCTTTCGTAATAAATGAGTATGTAAACCCATCTATGCCAGGGGCAGAGTCTTTAACATAAGACATGACAGTATTTAATTCTTCCAGGGAAAAGGGACTGTCCAGAGGATGATCCGTTGGACCTTTTGAATGGGAAATAATTGTTTCCTCGGCGCATGGGACATAATCAGGAGCAAGTTTTGAAAAAAATTGGGAACTTATTTCATTGGGAAGTCCTTTCGAAGAAGACGAAGAAGCCAGGCTATTCCTAAAGCTCTTAATTTTTTTCCAAACATCACGTAGTGGTGTAGAGGGCTGTAATGAATGGCAGAATGACGACCAACTTTCTCTTTTTTTCTACGGAACAGTCTTCTGGTTTTTGTAAGTGTTTGCTTATATTTAATTAAATTATCAAATGTCATGTTATTATTGTAATTTTTTTCCGCCTCCTTCCTGGTTCGGATTATCGCGGTGCACTCACTATCCCACCATGGAGGGGAAGGTAGTTTGTCAGAAGATTGTTTCAAGGGGAAGCACTCATCTGCCGTAGCAGATACAGTGGAAGAAAAGGTATCAAAACACTTTTTGGTGTTGTCTATTCTAATTTTATCTAGGGATTGTATTTTATCATCCAACTTTTGGGAATAGGAGCTCCAGTCTACATTATTTAACCGATATTTCAATAAGGGTCTAAAGGAATTGTTAGGGAGAGATTTTGAGGGCATTTTAATTAAAATGGGGTAATGGTCACTACCATACGTTGATGATAAGCGACTCCAAGAAAGGAGACTAGCTAAATTAGCAGAACAAAATGTCAAATCTACACAACTATTACTTTGGTTAAGGGGCGGCCTACGTGTAGAACTTCCGTCATTAATTATGCATAAATTCAATTCATCTAAGATGTCTGTTAATCCTATACCAACGTTATCACAGTTTACTGAACCCCACCTATAGTGATGACAATTAAAATCGCCCATAACTATTAGTGGTCCATTAACACTACTTAAAATATTACTAATTGAATTGAGGTTAGCTGAACAAGGGTGAGCAATATAAAATGAAAAAATATATATATCCTCAACCTTAATGGCCACAACATTCATGTTGTCACCAAAGGAGGGGAGAGGAATTGGGGTGAATGCAACTTTATTACTAATAAATAAAGCACATCCACCATATCCATCTAGTCTATCATGGCGTACACCGCTGAAACATGGAATTCCGAAATTAGTATCGGAATTAAGCCATGTCTCGGCGATGGCGCAAATTTGTGGTTTGTAATTATTAATTAAGTGTATGATTTCGTGTTTTTTAGGAGCTATGCTCCTCGAATTCCATTGAAGGAACGTTAGGGGATGGAACATCCTGGATATAATTTAAAATAGTTGCAAGTTGAGTGGCGACGTGGTCAGGTAATGATGATTCTGGGTTAGACAAAACTTTGTTTAAAATGTGGGAAATGGTATATAATATATGATTAGGTTTATTTACAGGAGTTTCAGTATTATTGGCGAGAGCACATCCGTTTTGGGAAGGGAAGAATGAGTAGTTTTCTGTAAGTTTTTGATGGGTTTCTCGGTCATAGCTAACAGGAAGGGGACCATGGGCTTTCTTTTTATATACAATTGTTTTTTTATAAGATTTTGATGATTGGGGTGGGGAGGGGATGGAATTTTGCGATGCTGGGGAAATACTTCGAGGCGGATATTCTGCCTTGACAACTTCTGCATATGGTTTTTTGGCAGTAGGGAATATTTTACTTGCTTCTATGTATGATATGGATTTAACTGCCATTAAAGCTTTTATGGATTGTTGTCTACCATATTCAGGACAAAGTTTATTGTTTGCAAAATGATTACCTGAACACATTGTACAAAGAGCATGATCGGGGGAAACACTACAAGTATCACCAGAGTGATCCTGGCCACACTTATAACAACGAGCTTTAGAGCGACATTGCATACGAGTATGTCCATATCTGCAGCAATTAAAACATTGTATCGTGGGGTACATATATTGTTCAACGGAAAGAGCTGAATAGAAACAAAAAACTTTTTTAGGTAAAACCTGTCCATCAAAAGTTAAGACCACCGTTTGAGTAGGTTTCCACTCTACAGTATTATCAATAGAAACTTTGCGGTTAATGCGTCTTGCTTTTATAACTGAACCACAGCCAGGAGGAACATTAATGTTTTCTAAAATTTCTTCCTCTAACCATTCTATAGGTATATCTCTAACAATTCCCATGCGGGTTATATTAAACTGAGGAACAAATACTGAGAATTTGCTTTGAATTATGTGGGGATTAGTCAAAAAGTTATTTGCATCCAGATGCGACTTAAACTCGACAGATACCCTGTTCCTGCCAATTCGTTTGACTCCATCCAGTTTAACATTTGCAATATTATGTTGTTTTAAGAACATACCGAATTTCACGGGGTGTAAAGTCGTAGCCGGAGATTCTTCATTTTTATGAGTTATATATACAATAAATGGACCGCTGTCGTCAGCCGTGTAAAATTGTCTGCCCAAGGCTTTTTTAGCGAGTTTTGGGGGATTATTATCTCTGATCGGCGGCGAATCAGCAGGTCGCTTGCGAGGTAAGTTCTCGGCTTCTATAGCTAAATCTTTAATTTGATTTTCATGCGGTAAAGTTATTGTCAAACCTGGAGGTAAGTCGAATAAATCATCAGGAGGGTCGGGCGGTTTTTTTCGATCCATAATGGATCAAAAAATAAAAATTGTAACAAAAGGAAACTTTATTAGTATTTTACAAACTTACTTACTGGATTTTAATATAATTTAACAATAAAAACACGAGGACACAAAAAGATAGGTTATTCCTTCACCACTACCATAGACCTTATTCCAGCATAGTATGTCAATTGCAAAATCAATAAATTACTTTACTAAGTACTTAGTTATTTTTTGTCACGATTTTCTCTACAGGTACTACGAGCCGACAGACCTACAAAAAGTTTTAAAAGTAATCAATGTGTGATTCAGATGCTGCTCACGCAAATGTGTTTTAGCCTTTATGATGCTATAATATAACTGTTCATTCATATGTCACAATGATACTAGATAGTGAAAAAGGTTCCGATGTATTTCCAAGTGATATTTCTAATAACGGTGTAACATAATCCCAGTTTTAAAACACTCTAGTGATAAACGGACGCCCTCGTGCGGGCGTATGACGCGTATGCACACTTTTTTATTTTTTTGTTACAGAGGCACCGACCCTCGCAATTTGCAGCCTTGGGACTTTTAATTAATCTTAAAAGAGGTTTAATAGTGACGTTCTGAGGGGGAAACGTTGGCAGGAATTTTTCAAAAATGTGGAATTTTTTTGTTTTTTTGTAGGGATGTGTAGCAGACGTTGATTGATTTTGAGGGTTGCGTTGGTTAAAAAAGTAGTGAATATTAGGTATTTGATTGAGTTAAAAGGAAGACATCTAATATATAAAATTCTCGTGTCAATGTTCGTTCCCATACTCCTCCGAAACGGCTTGACCGATTCTTATGAATTTTTTATGCATATTCAGTAAGTCTGAGAATCAATTTTTAATACCTGACATTTGTATGGCAAAACAATGTTTGCCGGATCAGCTAGTAAGTAGTAATCCAACAGCATTGATCTAAAACATATTTTGTATGAAGTAGCATAAAATAATACCATAACTTGTTTTGCTATCTACGAACTTAACGAACTAATAAGTTTAACTTTATCTACTAATAGTACCTAGATCTGGTACTAACTGGACCTATAGCACAAGCATTTAGTTTAATTTACGACTGGTAGACGTTGTGTGAAATGTCTATGAACATTTCCTATCAACTTATTTATTGAAGCTCTTAAAAATGATAATGTGTAAAAATTCTATAATTTCTGTCAAAATTTCACAACATTTCTCTACATTTCCTGACAGGGAATAGAACCAATGATCCCCGGTGGATTGAGCTTTTACCCGGCGTGCTACAGTGACGTGACGTGAGAACTACGGGCTGCTACGTCGTAGCCGTAGAGGAGCTACGAGAATGTAATCCTTGACGTTCATACCAGGGTTGTCAGATAACATCTTTACTTATTATAAAACAGTCTTAATTTTTATATGTATGTCCCTATGTGAGCTTATATATCCGAAACTGCGCATCTGATTTTGATGCGGTCTTTTTTAATAGATTAATATATAGAGGATGGTTTTTTTCTATAATCTGTTAGGGCTCTGGTTTTAATTTCCACGCGTACGAAGTTGCGGGCAACAGCTTGTAATATAATAAATATCACTTCAACGTCATGTTGTCCAAAAATAAGCATCAGCCTAAGATATCTGACGTGTTAAAAAGGAACAGTCACATTTTTTTCACTGGCTCTTTTCAATCTAATTGTTAAATAAACTAAATTATAGTGGAAAAAATGATAACCATGAGCGGGATTTGAACCCACAACCTCGGAATACCATTCCGTTGCTCTCCCATTTGAGCTATCATGGTCCCGCATGTTATCATTTTTTCCACTATAATTTAGTTTATTTATTAAAAGCATAGCAAGTCAATTGCAAAAATCAATAAATTAATCTAATTGTTATTTTGTTTTTGTTATATGTTTTTATTAAATCAGTATTTAATAAAAATGACTACAGATATATTAAATATATACATTATATATAAAAATTCAGCTTCATGTAAAATTAATCTAAATTTTTTTGTGCTTTTCATGTGGTAATCTATTTTATAAATACTTTACAAACAGCTTTTATACATATATTAGAAGAAGTACTATATTGTCATTAACAAAGATTAAAAATTGAACTAAAGTTGATATGTAGTGTAAAATAATAATATTGTATAGGTGCCAACCCTACTTCATCTGTCGCACGCACTACCGGACGCATCTGGCACATTTAGCTTGATTTTACCCCTGACGGCGTCGAACTTGAACCTCTTCACTGAAGTACCAACAAATAGGGATGCGATGTTTTAATATCGATATAAATTCTTAATTTTTTTTTAAATTTAGCAGCAGAACCTTTGTTACGTTTTATTAACTTATTAACTTTTGTGTACTGTGCCACGGAGCGAGTTCGTCATGCTCACTCAAATGGCTCTGTGTGCACGTCGGGTCGCACGGTTCCCTACAAAATAGTCGTAGCTGTGCGGGGCTGATGTGTGCGTTATACTCGTGAAAGGGGGCCTTTTGCTGGGACTGGTCGATTTGCTCCAACAAGGCTATTTTATTATTAACGTTTTATTAACAATTTCGTTAAGTATCTCTCAACAGAAAAAAGTTAAAGTTAAATTATTACATTTATGAATTAGCGAAATGATGTGCCGGTAGCGGGGCGGTTTCAACGGGGCCGTTGGCACTCACCCGGTATATTATATCATCGGTTCAGCAGAAGCAAGCTCAAACAAAGCTTATAATTTGTTTTTCATCATTCATATTATTGTTATATTAAACTTAATATTGTTATATTTATATCGTTTTAATAATGCAATGCTTTATTTTTATTAACATTATTCGATATTCTATAGCAAGGAATATACAAAATCTAGTATTTTATTTATACGTATTCATCGATATTATTATACTGTCGATATGAATACATCTCTATCTATACTATACAAAATCGCTTGCGGATTAGTTCTGTGGCATTTAGCAGCGAACACTCATGATTGATAGACGCTAATGGTGTACGGATTAATATCGGATAATACGAACTTACTTGTTTTTTGAACCCTAACGAACTCGTAACAACACGAGAATGTAATTAATTGGACGATATATACACTTTATCGATACCTTGGATATTGTATAGTACCTAATGAGTCCAAGTACTAAAAGAATATACCAAAATTACAAAAGAAAACAAACGTCTATACTAATATTATAAAGCGAAGAGTTTGTTTGTTCGTTTGATTGCGCTAATCTCAAGAACTACTGCCACTGATCCAATTAGAAAAATCCTTTCAGCGTTGGATAGTACATTTATCGAGGAAGGCTGTAGGCTACAAAATATCTCGCTGCGACTAATTAAAAAGGAGAGAAGCAGTAGTGAAAAATGTTACAAAAACGGGGAATATTTTCTAAATTATTAAAATTCAATGAGGATACGCTGTTTCATTAGATAGTTCCTATGTTTGTTTACCAGCTTCATAATATCATAATAGTCACTCGATATACATATGTATGTAAAAATACGGTTCAGTTGCAGACCAACACCTTTAACTTCCAAGATTTTTTTACAGACAAACAAGCGAAACTTAAATCTTATAAACTACTAACCTTTCAATGCCAGTGAGACGAGGATGTCGGTACTTCTTAGAGAACAGTAGACCACCTCCCCATGCAGCCTGGACATACACATTATCGAACATTTAACTAGAATAAACTCTAATGTTGAGTTTTGATCTCATCATACATATCCCACGATCGGGCATGGGTTCTTACCGTGAGTATACCATGCAGGCCATAAATATTGGTATACGGTTTATTTTCAAGTAAATTAATAAATTTAGGCAAATATTCACGGACATTTCACATAACATCCTCTGGTCTTAAGCTAAGCTTAATTATGCTCGTTATGAGTAACAGAATGCGCATATAAGTATTTACTTTTTTCTAATATTTAGATAGTAATTTGTGTAATAACTTCAAATATCACATATGATTGTGCCGTGGTATGGAACCTGCAGGCTCGTGAGTGGCAGTTCGTTACAATAACCACTGCACCACGAGTTTCATCAAGATCCATCATTCAACTGGTGCTAGGAAGATGATCAAAAGAAATGAATTAGTTTGTTAGTATTAAAATAGCGGTATATACTTACATCAACGTGCATCCACATATCGTACTTGTGACAGATGTCAGCTATGTCCATCAGTGGGTCAAACGCGCCCAGCACAGTCGTACCAGACGTAGCGTTCACGAAGAATGGCACCTAACAGAAAAAATTCAACAATTTTTCCCTAAACTTCCGCATTTATTTAGATACTAATTATTGTCCGCTACTTCAGACGAGTGGAATTTAAAAACCAAACCGTAAAAAGTTATACATAAATAATTCTGGACATCCTTATGGGACATATGTCAGGCATAGTGGTGCAAGACTGTGCGTTGTGGAATTCTATGAAAGACATAGAATTCCACAACGCGCAGTCCTGTTCCACTTGCATCCAGCTGATTCGTGCGATCTTGAGAATATCGTCACACCACTTCATTGGATGCTGCCATAAGCTACGTCGAACTTAGCACTTAGCATCGAAAGCGCTCATCAGCTTCTAAAGCGATGTGACAAGCCCAATGCCACTTCAGCATGCTAACTCTTCGGGTTACGTCGGGTTGACACGTTGTCTGTTTACAGTTCATATTAACCTGATTCACCTGATGTTCTGAAAACTTCTCAACCACCATGATTACGAATACGACTTTAATCTCGAACATGAATTAAAACTATACTTTATTATTAATAACTTACATTGCCTCTATCCTTGTGGTACTTGACCATACGCTCCAGTTCCGAGGGTATCATACGACCATGTTCGTCTGATGGTACTGCTATACAGTAGTCAGTACCCAGACCACACACAGACGCACATGACTTCACTGAATAATGGCACTGTTGAACAAAATACAATATAATATATGAAAACATCAAATATTTGAATAAAAAAAGTGTGTATGTGTAAAGAATTTAAAAGTTTAATTCTTTAAAATCCAATAAGTCTAAGTAGTAGCCTCATCCATTTATAATCTATAAATGTATAGAAACAGCGTTATTTGACCTAGGTATCCACCCGGGTCTCATTCACCTAGGCAGAGATTAAGTAACAGTTAAAAATAGCAATTTGTCTTTATTTGGTCTTGACCTGATCCGAGGTGTACATGACAAGATGTCCACCAATGCTGCTGAGTCCTTTCTCCTTGTACTGCGGGAACTTGTGGTGACGGGCTGCCAGGAATGCGTACAGGTTGGATACAGATCCACCTGTTGACAATAAACATGCATTAGATATGATTTAGCTCTCACTGCAGCATGGGGAACCCTGAACGTTGATGATCTTGTTAAAGTCGAACCAAACTTGTGGATTCAGTGCAAATAATACAAAGTTAACGCTGGTGAAGTCTTTGGCCAAGGTCTTTCTCGAGTAGCTACCGCCATTTGAGAGATTTGATTAATTAACTCCGAAACTTTTCCTGACTCACCGGGAGCTAAAATAGAATCTCCAGTCTTCCATCCAATCATGCTCCTCATCTTCTCAAGAACAACGTTCTCCATGAGGATGAAAACAGGGGCTATCTCGTAGGTGAACATGTTGGTGTTAGCGGCGGCTGTCAGCCACTCGCCTGCCAGAGATATGATGTCCAGACCACATGACAGCTGGTTGAAGAAGTGGGGGTGACCTGGGAATAGAAATAAAACATTAATCAACTGCGAAACAAACAACTACGAACAGAAATACTCGTAAACGGCCTCGGTATTCTATTCGTATGCGTTATTCGCAAATCGAGTATTTTTCTGTATTTTGAATAGTATAATAATAATATTCATTTACGTTTTACACAATGTTCGCTGGTCCCAAGCTAAGCTTAATATAAGCTTGTATTATGGGTACCAGAATACGGATATACTACATACACTACTTTTTTAATATAGTAAACTGAAACAATTTCGTTGATAAATGAATATTTATTTCCAAAAATTAACAAACATATCATGTGACGTCCCAAAAACATTAAATTTTTTTCAATTTCATTTCAATTGAAAACATTACTGTTAACATGTATACAATATTATTATGTTTTGGTATATTTCGGAATACACAGGCCACTACGCCAGACGTTACCATATCGGTGATGCGAACCCCTAAAATTTTCCTTTGCCAATAAAACTGCTCAAAATGGCTTAAGTTAGCTGTTCAAAAAGTAATGTCAGGTTACAGAGTTATATGCTAGCGATATCTGAAGGTAATAGAAAATTGATAACAATAAAGTAGTGTTGTCTCCAACTTTGTATTAGACCGGAAATAATATCACACGTCATTACACTGGTCAATGATTTCCGGTTCAGAGAGGCTTTTGTTTCTGTCTCAGATAATCATCGTATGTTACGGTGTCTTAAACTCTATTATATAGAACTACATTTTTATTATTAAGCTATTGCATAGCTTCTATCGCGGGCCTTGAGCGTGGAGACTAAATACACAAAATTCGAAATTTAAATTCCGTAACAAAAATAGCATATCTAAAAAATACTACACACGGCGCTAGTAACGCCGTTTTTTAGGGTTCCGTACCCAAAGGGTAAAAACGGGACCCTATTACTGAGACTTCGCTGTCCGTCCGTCCGTCCGTCCGTCCGTCCGTCCGTCCGTCCGTCCGTCTGTCACCAGGCTGTATCTCAAGAACGGTGATAGCTAGACAGTTGAAATTTTCACAGATGATGTATTTCTATTGCCGCTATAACAACAAATACTAAAAATAAAATAAAATAAATATTTAAGGGGGGCTCCCATACAACAAACATGATTTTTTTACCGTTTCTTGCTCGATACTAATAACGTTGCCTTATGTTGCATAGATAATGGTACGGAAACCTTCGTGCGCGACTCCGACTCGCACTTGACCAATTTTTTATTTAGTTTTTTTATTGTTTTATGTTTGATATTTTTAAGGAAACATCGAACCATAACAATAAAAACTCATAAATATAATATATGTACGTATTTGTATTTAATGTATTGTATTTAATTTGCATGTATTTAATCTAATATATAAAATTCACGTGTCACAGTGTTAGTTACCGTACTCCTCCGAAACGGCTAGACCGATTTTTATGAAATTTTACATGCACATTCAACAGGTCTGAGAATCGGCCAACATCTATTTTTTAAACTTTTTTTTTTAGTATGGCAAAACAACGTTTGCCGGGACAGCTAGTAATCTATATATTAACTGCCAAATATTTCCATTTCTGTTAAATACACACAACATTAAAAATACTTAAACGCCATCTACCTATTAAAGAAACCCCATAAAAAGCCGTGTTTCTGACAGACAAACATACAAAAGATAAGGCAAATAGTGTTGTACTTTATCGTAAATACATTCTTTTTTCAACAACATAACGGACCACAGATAAAAAATATAAATGACAGTTCTCTGGGGACTAGGGGTGTAGCATAATGAAACGTATGCCTTTGCCAGTGATAAAGTGTCACTAGAGATTATGTATTGTTTATTTATGGAGGGAAAGCTTTTGGGGTAGGTTTGATAGACTTTGTAGCTTATATTGAAAATGGTCTGCGATTTATTGCTAGAAAGTAGAACTAGAAAGTAGGTTAGTGTAGACATTTATAATATTAGGGTACACAGTCTTGGCTTAGGGCAAGGGTAGGGGGTAGGTTTGACCCGCCAAATCGGTACATGTATTGTCTTGGTAACAAAACATATCTTATACAATTGATCTGGACTAGTTTAGAAATCTATTTAAAAAATACAACTAAAATTAAAATCCCTACAATAAATTGAAGCGTTTTTAAAGTGTCAATTGATAAACTAAGCTAATACTAAGGGCGAGATGTCCCAGGAGTCGGTTTATCGTGCCCCACGCAGATGCGCCCTCTGGGGGACAAAATGTTAAATAGAACAGGGGAATTATAAATGTGATGTGGTTTTGATTGTTTTAAATTGTTGTTAGGTGGTCAGATTTCAAATTTGTTTATTAAACTATCATAGGATCTGTCGATAGGCTTTGTAGCACTGTACCCAAGTTCCGTGCACAGAGTTGTGACTTCGATTTCCACTCGTGTTATGGACATAGATTTTTCTACTATATCTCGTGTAGTATCTATTTAAAAATAAATAAATATACAAACATAATCTCATCATCATCATCATTACATCACGCTTTTTTCCATGGGGGTAGGCAGAGATTCTCCTCCGTGTGGTGACGGATTAAGAATACTAGTGTCACCACCCCATCTCCCAACGGTGCTGTAAAAGTCAGCTAAGGGATATTGCACACACTCGAAAATAAACCCTGACCAAACACGCCTGGTCAGCACGGCATAGTAGACCAAATCCCTACCAAAGCGGAGGAGGCCCGTGCCCAACAGTGGGACGTAAATGGGCTGGAGAGAGAGGCAGAGATTATAGAGCGCGGTCAAAACACACTTCCTCATCCACACTAATACATAATCTTTCATAAAATATAGGTCTTAGAAGTAATCAGAAGGTGTAGGTAATTTTTAGGCCGGCTCTCTTACTGTAAATATCAAATGAAGTTATTTTATTCGACAAATATGTATTACTATTTATCTCTGCCTACACCTAAAATACGTACAAGCGTAGTTGTAAAATCGCTCTGCTTACCCCATGACGCATATAGTGCGATACTAAACTCCCTTCTCGACTGAGATTAAACAAACATTATAGGCACACCTGACTTGCCTCGTATAACAGGTTCAAAACCCAGCTGTTGTAATCTGATGGATTAATATTCTATTATATTTGACGGGTTTATATTAATTCATATTTTTAACAAATGGGGTCCAAATGGGTATTTATTTGACTGACTACAAATATAAAGACTGTTTTTATTGTATTATCTAACATTTACATGACATTCTTTTATCATCTATTAAGTGCAGTAATGTAATAGTACATTACGATATTAGTGCGTAAAGATGCACACTGTTGCTTTCCCGCCATTTTAACAGCGCGCTAGCGCTGCCTACTGACTGGCGCCGCGCGGCGATTAGTTCGAAATTTGAATAGCAACAGCGCGCTACACGAGTCGTGCGGCAGCGATCAGTTCCATATTTGAAATGGCAAATATTCTAATACTGTTATCAAATTTGTATGGACTATAACCATAGTATCTTCTATCTATTCTGTGACTATAACTTAACTATTTGCTTTGGTAACACACGCGTTTTTTATGACCCGCTTTACATATTTAAAACCGGTGGAATTACATCACTTTACGAGCAAGGGTGTTAAAAAAATATATATCACGGATTTTGTCAAGCGTGTTTTTTAGTTTTTGAACTAGAAGCAAACAATTTTTTATTTAACCCAATAAATAATAATTACTCTAATAATATTTTATGAACAATAAGCTATCATTAGATTAAGTAGGGTGCCCTCACAGTGTATTCAGTGCGAGACACGTCCTATATTGAATTAGTGGCGCGTGGTCTGTGACGAGGCTTATTCACTCGATACATGCCGGTTTAATCCAGTTTCAACCGGTATGATTCAGTGTATACCGCAATTAGTGGTATTGTGAATTAGTTGCGTCATTGTGAACTTTGATTTTATTGAGGAAATAGCTAATGCCCGCTACTTCAGTCACATTTACAATGACCGTTTCACACCTTGGATTTTAACGTGATGATGTAGTGTAAGTAAGTTTTTGTTATTCTAATATATAGTTGTAAGGTTTCAATGAAAACTGTTCAGCTGTTTTTGCATATAAAAGTAACAAACTGACATATGTCCATCTGTACAATATATCCTTTCAAACATTCGCATGTAATATGAGTAGGATGTATTTAATATCCATCTATGTGGTGACAGATTAATGGTACAGGAGTGTCATCCTACTTTTACCTTCCCAGGAAGTTGCATGGGCAAACTAAGGGGTAACATATGCACAAGATAGCAGTGAAAAAGGGTAACCTGTCCAGAAAATGCGCGGAGCAAAGCTAGTCTATCTATAAAACACAAAAGTACCTAAATAATTACAGAAAATAACGTAAAGAAAGGAATCTTATAGAGTACCCATCTCAGCAGCTTGATCCCCATACAAACGAAAGTACTTACAACCAGAAGATAGTGGGTGAGCCGTCAATCCGGTCCATGCCTCTCATCCTAAATCCCCCATCTCTATAAAATCAATCCATAACTTAGATCCCGATGAAGGGAGAGTGTGGATGATCCATCAAACTATGTTAATATGGGTAACAAAGAGATATGCATAGGGATGGCACTTCAAAAAATATATAGAGATAAATAGAAATGGGTTTTGCTATGCCTCACTATGAAACTGATGACAGGCCGAAATTGTTATTACAAACGTCTTTTAAATAACATCTTAAACTAGTCTTGTGTTTGTGCGAGATTTTAAAATCTTAAAAACAAATTTTCAGTGCAAAAAGTAAAGTAACTTTTCAGAGCTTTAAAAGTGTGAACAAATTTTAGATTATATTGACATATATATTTGAATACAGACGAAACTAGTAAAATAGTATAATTTTAGTAGCACAATAGGTACTACTAAAATTATAAAATCAATTTGCATATATATGTAAAAAAAACTTAGCTGACAACCCTAGCTTTAGGAGTATGTATGGGGTGGCTAGTATGTATAATATTATCTTGGCCACAGATAATATGTGGACAGGTTGTGTTTCAGCAAGTTGCAAAAGCAATCTGTGGTCTGAGGAGATAAAATCTTACGCACATAGTATCAGATAAGTCGCTCTGAATGTCTGTTTATTTAAATCTTGAAAATACAATTAGTTACGTAGATAGGACTGATATCGATATAACGATATCAGTCCTATCTACGCAACTAATTGTAAAGCATGACTACTAGCATATAGATATAACATTTGAAATATATTTTTATGAAACACTATAAAACAATCCATTAAATTGTGCGTAATAAACACAGATTTACGAGAGCCATTCTGGCTATGGCCACATCACTCACCCGGCTTCAAGCCACATCAATATCTATGCGTGAAACATGTTTCCATGTGGTCTCTGACACAGGCTTAATGTCAATAAAACATTATTATTATATGAAGTACGTATTATTTAGCCTGGACAAATTAAAGGCTAAATTTACGTGTTTTCAAGATTAATTCGTACTCACTATCAGTTAAATCTGTGATAATAATACAAAAATAAAAAGAAAAAACGATTACACACCTATAAAAGACCTATAAGTCATGCAAACGCAAAAATATTGTTATATTTTACTCAGATATATTTTATTTGGTGAAACTAATTTGTAAAATATGTCTGTTAGCCTTAAGTGAACTAATTAATACTAATTATTTATTATTCTCTGGAGGTTTTCGCCACAGAATCCCTATTTATGTAGCCCCCTGTAAGCGCCATAAGCCCATGATTTGCGTGCTATTACAGCGCACGTTTAAATCACTATGGACTTTAGAGCATGGGGGCTTATGCAGTGCGGCTTAAGTCTTTATTTGTCGTTTTTATGGCTATTCCCGACACTTTATAGATTTAAATCTAAGTCTATGGTAATGGAATTTGAGGGAACTCAAGTATTAAGGGAATTTTGAGGTTTTTTACAACGTAAGAATGGCTAAATGTTGTTTTTTAATTTTTGTGACGGTTCCAATGTTTACTTAGATAGTGTCATTTAGTAACTATTATTTTTTTAATAAAGGTAATTTATATTATTTTGTGCAAAATAAAGATAGATTCGTAAAAATTTGCCCGGGTATTGAAGCAGCCTAAAATAGGAAAAACGATAAGAGTCCATCTATAGAATCATAAGTGCTTGAAAATCCCAACATTATAAAGTTAGTTAGCTAAACCAAGAAGTATAACTTCCTACGGTCGTACGTAAGTACAAAAACATGTTTTTCATAATTATATAGAACTTTTTCATGATACTTATCTTAGCTAAATCTGTAAAACATTACAAAACAATAGTCGTCACATGGCACTTAAAACGCTCAAAAACAGACTACACTCCCATCCGTCATCTATCTCACAACAAGCGATGATCTCACGCTCGGTCAAGCACATGATACGCACGCGGGATTGCGATGGGTGGGGAGCACTTTGAGGGTGGCTTCAACTTTGAGTTGTGAGTTTTACTGACGTTCATAATAATCTCTAGGATTTGAGAAATGTTCATTAAATGTGATGGTTTTTAATGCTAATACTATGTAACTATAGGTAGACTTCGTAGTTAGACGTAGTGTCTTTGGTAGACTGACTCAGTTGCAAGAAGTGCTAGGTTTGTTTAACATTAAAGATATTTTAATTAAATAGCTTGAAATGAGAAAGAAAGAATTGAAGATTTAAAAAATATTTTTTTTAGAAACTCAGATAGCTTATTATTTATTGCTTATAAATAAATTCTTAAACTAAGTACCTACTTGAAAAAATAACTAAACCTGTTTTAATTATTTTTTGTTTGCAAAGGTAATTATGTATATAAATTACCTCAATTTTCTCCTCCCTCAACCTCAAAATTACCCAGTTTCAATTGTTTTTGTGTAATAAAGAAAGTTTAGACTCTGTGCAAGATAATATTTTATTTTCATATCTGAACCACTAAACAAATGTAAAGTTAGATCTAGATGGCGTTGAGTTAATATTCTGATATTGCATTAGTAAAATCCACTAACACTCAAGAAGGTTATAAATAGGGAGTAACAACTCGGAACATAGATTTGTTCCAAGGCAGGGCAGGGCAGGGCGGGTTTATGGTTTAAAAGTAAAATAGTAAATAGTAGCCTTGCTTTCTCGTTTACTCCAGCTCTAAAAGAAAGAGTTAGAAAGGCTACTAAATCATTTATTTTTCTTAATGTGTTCAACTAAAAAAAGCAGCAGGCCGGATTCGTTGTACCGAGTGTTACGTCTAGATCTATATCCTAAGTCTATGCTAACACTAAGCTATCAAATGTCAAAGACGTCTATCTCATAGGTCCCAAAATTGGGAACAGCTCGAGTGTATGTAAGAGGTGAATTTCCGTCGTGAGCCGATTGCAGGCGAGCTCCCCCGACCGACCGCGGCAAACAATTCAATTATGTCCTCAAATGTATCGGAATGATTGTTACCCCACACATAAAGCTTAGGACACATAATCTATATTTTATAAACATTAATTATTTTAGTTTCTATGTAACCAGGCACTACAAACACCAGCACCTAATTCCGTCCTAGATTTAGTTAGCTGAATACGAAGCTTTATAGGACTATACATCTTATGTTTCCAATTCATGACCTATTCATGTATTTAAGTACATCAGCCTTTAGGACATTCCCAATTTCGCATTCACTATCTCCCTGCAATCTGGTTGATACCGTCAAGTTTTTCGTTGCGTTGTCTGGTATAAATACAAAAATCAATGTTCATAAGTACTCATTTTTTACCAAAGAATTAATCAAAATGTCAACTTGTTGCAATACTAGCACACACCCGTCATAAAAATTATGACTTTACTAACTGAATCCCACCGTTTTACTTGCGCTTACTTTTGGTGAGGGTACAATAAAACAGTTTACATCTTATTACACATAATTTCATTCCACCGTCACCATTTTCCTCAAAAAAGAAAAGAAAAGCCTTAAGCGAACTTATAAACCAAAATATATGTGTGTAAGAGTGTGTGTGTCCAACCCCTTGCAGCCAATACCTCTTCGCCTCCCGAGTGGAATGTTCCACAGCTGTAAGTAATTGCGTTCTTCAGCGATTTGCTACAGTTGACGACAACAATGGCGGCGAACAGAGATGATATTGATAGCGTTCATTATTTTACACAATTAAACCTTTTTATTGCATATTACTTGTAAGTTTTAACAGCAGGGGTTACTGTTACTGATTTAGTTAGCTGGTCCGTACTGTGAAGACTAGGACTAACACTCATAAATTATTTGCAGTAATGTTATGTGTTTTTACCTAAGCTTTTATTTCATAGCATTAATAGAATAATCGAACGAGACAGAACTTGAACCGGTTGCATTGTTTTATTACAGAGTATCTATGGGCACCGCCCAGTTCCATCATCAGATCAGCACCATGTCATCATATTATTGTATTGTCAAGTGGAATTATGGAAGTGTTACTTAATATTGAGCTTGCAGGATTAGATTGATTGATATAAACTAAAAACATCGAATCAATTGAAAAGGAATAAAATTTTGTTAAAATTGCGTAAACATAGTGCAAAGAAGAAACAAAAGTAAATAACTCACCAGTCTTGACCTGGTGACGCAACGTTGTCTTACAGTCTTCAAGTAACTGCTTCAGTGGTAAGGGCTCGTCGTGTAGGTCTAAGTCAAGAACTTTCTGCATCTCCTCCGGCATTTTGAACTCCAAGATCTAGCCACACAACAAAATATCATCAAAATACAATAAAAAATTAGAAGAAAAGTGACCTTAGACCCTAGAAAAGTGATAAGTATACACGTAATTTCTTTGCTAAGCCTCCCAAAAACAATAATCTTTGTTCTGCACACTTGCTATTTCTCTTATAGCTTGATGTTTTAAGAGAGGAGTGAAGCCATTTTACAGACGTCCAGGAATAGTTGTCCTCGCATTTGGATTAACTTTCACGTAAAATCAGGTGGAATGTAGTCATTTGCCTAACCATAAATATTTGTTCGTATGTTATTCGCCAAGCCTTCTTGTGGTTGTAAATTGTGAAATAAACCCTATAATAGAATACACTCCCGTTGTGAAGGAGGCGAGTGCCCAATAATGGCATGGTATACCTTTTCATTCCGATCGTTGACAGCTTGCACGTAGTCAAGTAGTACGTCCACCACCCTGGCAAGGAACTCACGCGTCTGCGTGTGCGCGTCCTCGCGGTACGGCAGGATCGCTGATGCAACACATTTATTTCTCACAATGTACAAGCATGAGTTTTAAATAGCAGACAAGATAAATGCAAACAACATCGTGAGAGCTGGTGCCTATTATGGGTTTATTTAAAAACCTGTATTACAGGTCACCAGTGCCCATTCCGTAGTAGTTACAAGTTACAAAAAAAAATTGTACATATTATGTAATGTGCAGAGTGAACAAATACATTTTATTTCAGTTACATTAAAGATAGATGAACACACAAATAGATATACTTAGACACAAATAATTACATATTTATGGACATTTCACAAAACGTCCTCTAGTCAAATAAACAAAGAAATACATGATAAGTATCATGACGCCTTTTTTTCTACGGTGTAAGGAGAAACTAGAAGCGCCATCTGCTACGATCTTAATATCAAAATTGTAGCAGATATTTTTATATATTCGAAATCATACATGTAAGTATACGCAGTCTGACCGACAGATAACTAACAGTACTGATAAATAATATGATAAAGAACATATCACAGAGTTAAACAACAAGAATAGTACCTAAGATGATAACCACGTAAAAAATATTCAATGTATTGATTGGGTCGAAGATTAAAAACTAAATAAGGTATTTACAATACGTTTTTACTGAGTAATGTTAAACACAAAATTGCTCGCTTTATGACAAGACTCGAACATAAACCCTCACTGCACCGACTCAAATTGTGCCGTTACACACATCTGTGAGCAATAACCTTCCCTCGCTGTAGTACACATTGATTAAAAAGTCACCGCTTTTAATATAGCCAACCCTATGTCCAGGAATGTATTCATGTACGATGTCTATCATTTAGAAAAGAATAGGATAAATACCAAAAAAAAACACATAAAAGTTGAGGTGTGTGGCTCTAACAACCATGGTTCACGTATGCCCAGATGTATGAAATGAAATCTAAAGTCGTCGGTATGTGTAAGTAGGACGGATAGGTATTTCAATAAGTGACATTACATTGGTTATGGAGATTACCTTAAATATATATGATCAACATGATGGTCTCGACTTGTAATATTCTTCCCATGAACAGTGAGACTAGACGGTGATTCTGACAATGCAATGTAATGTAGATATGAAAATTAATGATGAAATATGATACGCACTACAGTATTTTAAAAATTGAAGTTTATTATTTTAGTTGCATCAAACAAATTATTTCGAAAAAGGACAAAAATACACTTTCCTACGTAATAGTTGTACTATCGCTACCTAAAATCTCCAACTTTCCTAAATTATAGTCACTATACAGAACCCAGCCTCATATTGTACTGATCACAGATGTTTGTGATTTATTATCAAAACTACCCTCGCAATCTCAAAAATTTATAATTCCAAATTTTAACCTTATCCCTCGGAAATATGATTCACGTAGCAGAAACATAACAGTATTTTATATTTGTTATTGTTAAAATAACAATAGGCTTTTGTAATCTGTTGATACGTATATTTTGGACTCCAGACATATTCCTATATACGTATCTATCAAGGAAGAAAGATAACTGACTGATACAATATCAACACACAGTTAGCAATAGAAACTAGCGAATGTCCGCGATATTATACAAAAAGCCATCCTCTTAAAGGACTTTATCTATTAAAAGAAACCGCATCAAAATCCGTTTCGTAGTTTTGAAGATATAAGCTCACGTAGGGACATGCATACAAAAATAACGACTGCTTTATGATAAGTAATGATGATGCTATGATCGGTAGTTTATTAAATAGCAAGTAAGAACAAAAGTTTAGATTTTTCTGTCTTTTGTTATAATAATTCGGTCAATCTATATACAAATAATATAAAGCGGAAGAGTTGTTTGTTTGTTTGTTTAAACGCGCTAATCTCAGGAACCACTGGGCCGATTTGAAAAATTCTTTCAGTGTTAGATAGGGCATTTAACGAGGAAGGCTTTACGTTATATAACATCTAGCTACAACCAGAAGCGAAGCAGTAGTGAAAAATATTGCAAAAACGGGGGAAAATTTCTCAATTCCAAACGGACGAAGTCGCGGGCAACAGCTAGTGAAATACTAAAACCAGAAACGTGAAACATTGGTACCAATTCTCAGTGTACAACTAAACTCAACTAAAAATGAAAACAACTATGGCGTATTAGATTAATTGGCTATTTCGTTGTACATATTTTTAATTACTAGATTCGTTAGTCTATAATATAGGTACAGATTTTCTAATAAAAAACATTGCCGAATTATCTGAATTATGTTATTGACACTATCAAATTATATTTTTTAATAAAGTTTAGTAGTGCACGTAGAATCGGTGCCATAGTATGTTGGTTATTAATGAGCTGTAAAAAAGGATTTACGAAATTCCTTAAAATAGTAAAAATGGGAGAGCGGTTGTACTAAATTTTGTTAAGGGCCTACATCAATATCATCGCCGACACGTACATATTAACACAGCCAGTAGGCACAGAAAATGAAGAATTAGGGATACTTTTCCTATTTACTCAAAATCTACTAAATATATTTTAATTCTGATCCACGTCTATACATAATAGATACCTATGTTTTTAAAGTTATTTCATTAGTTAATACGCGATAATAGACCGACAAATGAAAAAAATAAAAAATTTGAGAGGTTGTTTCGCCAAGATTTTCTATCGAGAAAACTTTTTCAATCGCGTTTCTGAGTTTATGCGATCCTAGATCATATATTGAAAAAACATATACTTAAAAATTAGAGCTCTAGCCATTCAATCTAAAGAAACAATGAAAACTTCGTACATAGAAAAATGCACGAAGCTATTTTGGTATCCTCTTAAGTAAATATTTTTTTAAAATGAGAATTTACAATTTTTTTAAATTTAATATCGATGGGTTTAAAATAGGCGATTAAAGCTTGTATAAAATTCTATCATTTTTAGAGTTTCGTGAAGTCCGTAGTCTATCCATCTGTTCAACCGTGTAAGTTAAACGGCTATAGTTATTAATAAAGTGGTTAGTCCACATAGCCCTGACAATAATCTATGTTTAGATAAACATAATGTCGTGTAGAGCATTCCTCAGTATCCCTCACTCGTTTTAATCTCAACAAGTCAAAGGGCAAACAATACTTCATACGAACAAAGAACTAGGCTTATCTACAAGAAGATTGTTTAAAGTGAGACAGACTCGCCAAGTAAGGGTTCTCTATTATTTAGGTTTAGGAGATAAATGCTTCGTTTTTTGGTAATTACAAAATTTTTTAGATTTTTTGTAGCTTAATTTGGGATCAGAGAATATTGTGACAAATATCAAATATTTAAAAAAATATTGAGTGATTATATGAATTGAATGTATAGGAGGTGCAATGATATCGTTAAGGTTATGGGGAGCCAATGGGTGCAAGCGGTACAAGATTGCGCGTTGTGGTGTTCTATTTTATTTAATGGTTTTATCTTCAAGCTTCGTTGCTATGAGTTTAAGCAGACACATAAATGTCACTTACAAGCGTATAACTTGTTAACTATAAGTATTACTTCTATCACTCATAGTAACAAGCTGATATCACCCCAAAATTTAAAGTAATAGAGTTCTTTATCAATTGTTAAGTATTAACAAATATTACACCTACCCTCATAAAAACTACAGTCAAAAATCTATCTTAAATACTTGGAAGAAGGTTTATTTTGATTTGTAAGTTTATAGTAAATGTTTTAAGTGCCTTTTAATGTATTTGATAAGCATTACATCACATTCCAGATGTTGTTATTACAAAATATGTTTTTTCAATTTGTTATTGCATTTGGAACCTTATTTACAAAGCGATTAGGTTCAGGGTGATGCATTAAAGGTGGAAGGGTACTTAGTGACGTCATAAGAGGATTTGTATTGACAGTACACTTAGAGAAATGTAGCGCTTTTGTGTGTGAGCGTCTTAAACTGGGTCTGTTTGTAACATGTTATGAGAGCACAACAATACGCACTAGCTGTTGTCCGCTACTTTGTACACGTAGAATTTAGAAAATTTTACCTGTTTTTGCTACATTTTTCACTAATGCTTTGCTCCGGTTGGTCGCAGCGTGATATTATATGGCCTATTTTTTAATTCTCACCTTCCTGAGATAAGCGCGTTCAAACAAACAAACTCTTCAGTTTTATAGGTGGTAGGGAAAAAAAAGCTTGGACCTTGGACCACATAATTTTCTCAAAAAATTATGTTTACATGATTAAATGATATTTCATTTCATTTCATATTATTAGTACAGATAATGTCATTTCTATAAAATACTCGAAACTTTTTGAATTCAAGTTTCTTTCAGTAATTTTTAGGGTTTCGTACAAAAAGGAAAATAATAAATAAACCTTTTATTTGTATTCACATAATTTTATAGAAAATTCAAAGTAAAACTGACAGAAAATAATAGTATTTCAATTACCCTTAGGTTTGTGAGGGGTAGGCAGGATGCAGTAAATACTTGTAGATTGGACAAGTTGATCCCAGCAGTGGGGAGCTAATGTTAGGCATTATGTGTAAGCCCTTATTTGTGAGCAATGCCTTTGTGAAGGGCTACGTAAGTATAGAGAGGGCTTCTATAACTTAGCTTGTTTTAAAGGGGTATATTAAAATTAAGAGGCAAAAAGTAAGGGTTTTCTTTAGGTTACATTTAAACGTCTACGACGGAACTGCCATTTGTATAGCATTCCCCGTATTTGTCCTAGTTTAAAGGTCGTCCGAAAAGACACAATTTCTGTGAGATTATCTCTCTAGAATATGATTTTTTTATAAATAATTCTAGCTAACTTAAATCTATAAATAGCATGTTAATTCATATCCGTTTAGCCATTTGCAAGTACGTAGTGTAAAGAAATATGAAATACACACACACTCACACACACGCAGACAAACTCCTGACTTTGTAATATTAGTAATTTAAGATAATGAAAGTCTTTCTCCATCCCTTTTAAGCTTTATGCAACCAAAAAAAAACATTCAATTTCCCATCCAAATCCCTTAAATCCCGGTACTCTATCAATCGTAACCAAAATGTGCAAGTATCTATTACAAATGACGTCTGTATTTTGTGCCGTCACAAATATAGAGATGGCGCTAAATTGTTATTAATACCTCACATTAGTTTCATAGCTTTGTTTAGATTTTATTTTATTGCAGAACATTTGTTGCCCGCTACTTCGTTTGTGTGAAATTTGAAATGACTGGACAATAAGAAACTTTATAGCAGGTATTCCCGAAGGAATTGGACATTATTTCGGGATACATTGAAGCCTATAATTTAAGTTAGATGTCTATCAACATATCACTGAAAACGGTATTCAATTCCGTTCAGAAGTTTCGCCGTGATGTGCGTACAAACATAAAGACAGACAGACAGACAAAAATTCTATGAGTCATTGTTTTGGCTTCTATTACGCCATTAAATACAGGCTATCCAATTTTTTTTTCAATATCATCAAAATACAGACATTGACTTTTTAGATTTTTATCATAAGTAATGATAAAGATAAATAAATGATGTCTTTTGTGTTTACCGGAGACATATGACTATAGAACCTTGTATATTTTTTAACATCAGCTAGCAGCTTGGAGCTTTTTTTATCTCATATCTATTATCTCTATACAGACGCAGTCGCAGGTGAATGTTAGTTTAAATATTTAGAATACTCAGAATCTCAATTTTAAAGTGAGTACAACCCTATTTAGTTGTTCTACCCTTATAGTAGCGACATCTCTTGTATTCATGGAATGTACATCTCCCCTCCCTGTCCGCCATATTGTTAACAAACGCAGCTGCATTCCGCACTTGCTGTCAAGAATTTAATTAAAATCCCTTCAAATGTTATGTTATAAATTATAGCAATGGTTTTCTTTACATATTTTATTAACTAACTATTAGCAGGTTTGGTGTAACACGTGTCGAATAAACAAAATTTTGGATTTTAATTACAGTATCGTCTCTACAAATCATAGAGTTAGCGTACATGCAAATAAAATAGTAGTCTCTGCTATAAGAAGGTACAGGGCCCTGAGTCGGGTATTTCAACGGTGTCACAACTGTACCATTATTGTACCATTATGGTGCAATAGTAAAGTTTTTGGTAGTCTACTATTAATGTGTCGTCATAACGACTTCATCATTGTCTTACAATTGTCAAAGTGACATAAATTGCTAGTCTCGTACACAACTGCTTCACAATTGCAATTCAATGACTGAAATGTTTCGGTAGTCTGCTATTTTGAATTTGACAGTAATATTTTTAAATTGTCCTGTGTCGACAGATGGCCATAAATAAAAAATAGATAGATAGAAATATTAGAAATTGTTCTTTGTAATTTATTGCAATTTACTAATCTCCTAAACTTCACATTGCTTTTTATACTAATAAATAGTATGTACAAATATATTTAAACGAAGTCTAGCATGATTAAATGTTTAAATTTATTAGTAGTTTTTCGAAAATCACTTCAACTAACGCATTTTTTAAAAACGCCAACACATACATACCATTCTAACACAATCCATAGATAAAAGAGACCGAAAATTCAATGCATAGTTAAAAGAGATCGACAATTCTATTACCATTGAAAGACCGTTATGACGGCATATAGCAGACTACGGATATTTGACTTCAATTGCAACGGTATCGTGCCGGTATTGTGCCGGTATGACAATTGTTCCAAAATAGTGGACTTGAGCACCTGTACTCCGCATTTAGGTATTTGCCTTAGGTATTGCTATTCCTATTCCCGAGCGCCGCGCTGAAAGGGGCAAATATAGCTGAAGTAGATTTTACCTACAAATTCTTTGAAAAAAAAACGTTTCGAAGAACGAAGAAAAATTCGCGAAAATTAAACCGATTTTGATTGTTTCTACGCTATACTATAGACGAAGAGTATATCTATGCTGCTATCACTTTCTTTTTTGGTAAATCCTTACCAAATATGTGTGATAGTCGCTGCAACTTTATCTACAGAAAACCGAAAAAACGGGGTTTTCGTATCGTCATTTAAGAGGATACCAAAATAGCTTCGTGCATTTTTCTACGTACGAAGTTTTCATTTTTTCTTTAGATTGAATGGCTAGAGCTCTAATTTTTAAGTATATGTTTTTTCAATATATAATCTAGGATCGCATAAACTCAGAAACGCGATTGAAAAAAGTTTTCTCGATAGAAAATCTTAGCGAAACAACCTCTCTTATTATTTATTTTTTTCATTTGTCGGTCTATTATCGCGTATTAACTAATGAAATAACTTTCAAAACATAAGTAACTATTATATATAGAAACACGTAAACCGGAATTACAATATATTTAGTAGATTTTGAGTAAACAAAAAAAATATCCCTAATTCTTCATTTTCTATACCTACTAGCTGTGTTAATAGGTACATGTCGACGATAATATTGATGTAGGCCCTTAAAGTGAAACTTTTATTAGATCGTCTCACACTTTTTGGTCTGTGTGTTGCATGTCGTGTGACGGTCTGCCACGGAGTAGGAATAAAGTGACTTTCACTTTATCCTCGCTCGACTTTTATACCCTTAATGGAATATTATTCCAAAAATTTTTAGTTAAATGTCTATAATGTGAAAAAAGTTTCACTTTTACCGTGGTTTCATAAAACCACACAATCTTTTTTTCTTTTAGTTATAATGTTTTGAAAAAAATATCTATAATGTAGCGTAAAAACAATTAAAATCGGTTTAATTTTCGCAAAGAAAAAAGGGGATTACGAGGCCTATATTTTTGTATGGAACATAATTTGGTATCGTGCCCTTTTAATATCCAAAAGACAGCGTTTTACTAAAGATGTCGACATTTTTACAACGTGCTAACATCAGTACAATCAATCAACAGTAATTATAAAACATTAGTACCGATTCTATGTGTACAACTAAACTATACTACTAAATGGAAACCACTATGGCGTAATTTGATTAATCGTCTATTTTGTTGTGCACATTTTTATTAATTAAAATCGTTAGTCTATAATATACAGATTGTCTAATAAAAAAGTTCTGTTAACATTGCCGAATTGTGTTATTGAGACTATCAATTTTCATATTTTAGTTTAGTTTAGTTGAGCACATGGAATTAGTACCATTCTCCGACTGTTTGTCTTTTTGTTTGTTTATGGTAAACACAAGGAGCTTAAATGACATACATATATTATATGGGTAATCATCGGATCGGCATCAATCAATCAAGGAAATTGGAATCCAAATTTAATTAAATTGCGCTACATGATTTTTATCAAAACTATACACATACATACAAATACATATTAGACTATGACACAATCTATGTCGCCATCTTGTGACGTTTCCCCGGAACTAGGACAATTTCACAGATAACTAACCCTTGTAATGTGATAGTAGGAAGGGCGCGCGCGTCATTTCCTGTACCGGAAATAGCGGTCTGTACCGGAAGTTTCCGATAAGGAGACTGTTTGTCGCAAAAATATCGTTACAAAAAAATTCGAAATTATTTACTTACTCCAATTTCTTTTAATACTCGTAATAAAATATTTGTTGAAACCAAGCCTACACTTTGTTGACTTCTGTATCGTTACGAGGGGAATCACTGAATCTCAAGAGGTTAAAAAGTAAAAATTAAGGTGATCAGTAAAAAGTTCTTCTTTGTCAAACTGTTTTTTACATTAATGTGTAGGTACCTTTATTAACGTGTTCGTTAATAAAAAGGTAGATAAAAATTTTGTTAATGTGCCTTTACTTTTTAAGAAGTAGATAAGATTTTCATAATTTTTATCAGTCTTCGTAGTAAGTAGTTTTTACCTGACTTCGTATAAGGCGTAGATTTAGCTCATTGGAATATATCATTTAAGTATCATGTATCTAGATCTATTGTAAATAATCTACTTAGTTCAAAAACAAAAAAACACGCTTAATAATCCTGAATATTTCTTTTAATTGATGTTAGGTGTGCAAAATTTTAGATCAATCCGACTACTGCAAGTAGGTGAAAATCACTTTCAAAGATTCCGTTACATAGATTAATACATTGATACCTACCGATACCTACCGAACATGTAACATATTTGACGCACACCCTCAAACACCCCAATTAGACTTTAATAATATAAACGCTATGCATACACCAAATATTATTTACATGTGTGTTAACATTGATTATTTGTGAAATTAGTTATTCCCATTTCATGGAAATAAAATGGTCACCGATTGACACTCCGCTGAGCACGCACATACAGACACATGTACCTACTCGCCGCGCCCGCTCCCCGCTCTCCGAGTGCCACCCGACAAAAATAAGTAGGTAATAATAATAGGTACATGAAATAACTACATTATGATTTATGATAGTAAATATAATAATACCCTGACTTACGTTCCATTTTCGTTTCTATGAACTGTTTAGCTAGCTGTGTAAGGTTGACTGTAATTTACTTAGTTTTAACTAAATTTTAGAAATAAAATTTGGTACATAAAAAACAATCAAAATCGATCCAGATTTCGATTCTGAACAAATTACTTTCAGGGTGTGCGTTAATTATATTACATGTTGTATAAGCGTGTTAAAAATATCTTTATTTTCCGATATACCAATTCCGAGATCATTTAAGCAAATCATTAATATTCCAATACAAATCACGAAGTACATGAGTTTTCACTTAACTGTAGCTAATTAATAACTAATGATTGCCGACAGAGGGCGTGGAAGTCAGATTTCAATGATTTGCATGTTTCTAGTGGTTAATAGAGAAGAAAGACAATAGAAAGGTTGACTGTATAAGCCATAGCTTAGCGGCGGACTAACGTGGGTTCGATTTCGTTGTTATAATATTTATTTGTGTACTGAACACAGATAATATTTATTAATATAGCATTTTTCTTTTGAGTCAATTAATTATTTTTGTTATTTAAAATCGGTACGTATCTACAAAAATACGGTATGTATTTTATTAAAACTCATTATAATTTTTAAAAATAAAATTGTTTATAATTATGAAAATCATTAGTTGTAGATTAAATATGTTCTGGTAATCAATCTATGTTTTAAAAATTCCACAAATGTCTTTGAACCAATTAAAAAAATGTATGTTTTTTAAAATAAAACCTTTTTTCATCCGTACTGCGAGAGAGTTATGTTCATATAAAATTATAAACTATTTAATATCTATTAATTAAAAACGCAATCTCATATAATAAAACAATATTTATTACTTATATTGTGTTGTCTTCTCATTAATAAGATGAAAATACTCACAATCATAGTAAAGGTTGCCGACGGATGATGTAAGCTTTGGTGTTCCTTGTCCGGATAAAGACGCCATCCTCTCGCCCTGGACAATAATATATATCTGTTAAAAATTGTCCTATCATAAAGGAAAGGTACTGAGTAACGGACTGCTAATCACACACAAGCAATAAAGCTTAGCTTTCTTATTGGATTTTTCTTAATACCTATGTGTAGTAGCATAAGCAAGTAAACAATTCAGAAGGCTAGGAAACAACGACACATTTATAGAAAAAAAATTGCAAAACACAAACAAACAACAAACAATAGATGTGATAACCATGATTTTGATAAAACTCCATGCTGTTAAATAAATATATTAAACAAATGAACAAAGAACTTAAAACCAATATGGCGGATCAATACAGAATCCAAGATGGCGGCTAATATGAAAAATTTGAACGAACCAACTGTATATGCTCAGCTATTTGCTTGCAGTAGGAAAAAAAGCCGTCCAAACTCAGCTTTGACATTACTAGAAACTTCTAGAAAGTTCTGTGAAAAGAGAAAAAGATAATGTTAATGATTCTGACAGGATGCCATATATACAAAAAAAAATTAAGAAATGTACTTTTTATGATCTTTATTCAATAAGTGATTTAATATTAAAAACATAATCACATAAAGAAAAAAAAATTAAAATTCATATCTATGAAGTTTCTAAATAATTATAAAATATGTTTTATAAACTAGTTTACGTACCTTCAACTGCAGCTGGCAGCACTACTTATAACAGATATTTTTCGTTGAAAAACAAATTAATATATGGCGTAGGGAAAAAATATATTTGATATAGAATAAGAGGTTAGAATTTCTCATAAATGTAAGCTGATATTTCTGTCTGAAACGATTTCAGTCTACGCTGATCTGCGGAGACGAACCTAGCCAGACTGAAAGATGGTTTCCACAGGCTCCAGTTTCAGGGGATGACGCATGCGTTGTTGAAAGGTCGTGGGGGGTGACATTTAGGTTGTGGGGGGATGGGTATCTGGTCAATAACTGTAACCGGGTCATCAGTGGGCGTAGTCTTAGTGTGTAATTTTAAATTTTAAATACTATAATATAAAGTAATCATATTGTTTATTCGGTGATGGATTAAGAATACAAGTGTCATCATCCCATTTTCCTCCAAGGTGGCTCAGAGACAATAATGGTAATAGAACCCGCGACCTTATAACCGAGAATACTAACCACTGCACCAAGAGAATTCACGAAATTGTTAATAAATTGTGTTAATTGATTATAACCAAATGATAAATTATTGTGAACATTACAATAATTGTGAACATCTGGAATTATTAGGTATCAGAGACGTAGAGTTGCTTTACAACTTTAAGATATTATTAACACGCTTTTTTAGCTCGGTACGTATCTATCAATGTATAAATTTATGTAACGGAATCTTTGAATGATTTTTTCACCTACTTCCAGTAGTCGGATTGATCTGAAAACTTGCACATATTGAGGACTGATGACAATACAATTAATTAAAAAATAATCAGGATTTTAAGCGCGTTTCTTTAATTTTTGAACCAAGGACTAAACAGGTTTAAGGTACAGTCATTTCAGAGCATATTCAATGCTAACAAAGAAATATACTTTTTTTCCTTACATATATTTTATACATGTATATGTTAGATATGCTGTAGGTACTTGGAAGATATTGAAAAAAATATAGATGTGGGTTCTCATAGGTACCTATAATAGAAACCAAAACAAAGGTTTTCAGAATTTGTGTCTGTCTGTCGGACTGTCTGTGTACGCGCATTACGCCAAAACAACTGCATGGAATGAAATACCGTTTTTAGTGATATGTTGGTAGACATCTAACTTAAACTATAGGCTATAATTTATCCCGAGATAATATCTAATTCCTTATAAAACTTGCTTTAAGTTTCTTATTTCAAATCAAATAAAATTTATTTATTTGTGTTCATAGTAAGTATTAGTAAGCGCGTTACTAGTCGGCTATATATTACCTTTGTAATAATCCTTTCCCGCATCACATCAAGGACGCTGTAGCCAACACAAATATCCCTAAAAACATTAAACTTGTTAAAACGAGAGAGAATTTCACTGTTTGATCTGCCCACGAGGTTCTAACTTTTGTGTTCAGAACTCAGGAATTCTTTCTATAAGGGTATACTAGTTATATCCCGCGACTTGATACGCGTGGAATTTAAAAGAAATCCCCCATTTTATAACATTTTTAATGACGCTTCGCTCCTATTAGTCGCAGCGTGATGTTATTATAGCCTATAGCCTTCCAAGATAAATGTATTATCCAACACTGAAAGAATTTTTCAAATCGGACCTGTGTGGTTCCTGAGATTAGTGCGTTCAAACAAACTAACTCTTTATCTTTACAATATTAGTATATACAAATACTTTCAAATAATTTACAATGAGTTAGGTATATTAGTTTTGTTTGAATTAGCATTATTTAAACTCATCCGTGTGGTGATGGTTTACAATGTCAACACGCCATTGCCACGTCAGGGTGTGTACAATATATTTGAATTAATAGCTAACTACATGTCAATGTAACACAATCAAACATAACACTTACACTATCTAAGTTCAAAGGTCGCGTCCATTTGTTAATTTGTTTTATTTTTTTTTTGCCGACCGATTACAACACGTGTTTATCGTCATGCCTATTACGTAGTGAGGTTGCGCGTGCGTCACTCTCTGCGTATCGCAATGTTAGTGATGTTCACGATACCCATTCTTGTATCGATTTGTTGTGAGGGCGGTGTCATTCTTCTTTTGTATTAATCTGTGATTAATTTATATTATTATTATTTTATTGTTTTTTAATTATTATTGTTTTTAATTATTATTGATTTTTAATTATTATTTTTTTTTTTTTTAATTCCTATGTTAATGTATCCTGTGATTGTAACTTGACAGCATGCACTTAACTCTTTTTGTTCTATTACTACTTCTTATATTTTTTCGTGTTGCTTTCATTATCTGCATCATTAAAGACAGTCGCTAATGAAATATATGCAAAATGAAATATATGCTAAATGAAATGCTGTCACAACATATGCTGACCAACGCTCCTTTTTATCTCCCATTTTGCATGCACTTATCGCAGTTTTTATATAATTATTACAATTTATACATACTACTTTTTCTGTGTAATATTTTGGAGAGGCAATAAAATATTTCTTTCTTTCTTTCTATGTCCATGCGGTGAGGGATTAAGAATATACCACTCCATTTCCTCCCCAGGTTGCTGTAAAAGCCGTCTAAAGGCTTTATAAACGGATAAATATCTTGTATGAATGAGAGACAGATACCTCTAAATTAAACCCTATACAAATACCAAGTATACCAACACATCTGGTCAGTGCGGTATACTTAGTAGACAGAAAACCCTCCCGAAGTGCAAGAGGTTCGTGCCCAACTGTACGATGTTAGGACCGGAGAATAGAAGGAATGAAAAACTATATATAAATGAACGTCTTTGTTTTTTACCGACTTCTAAAAAGGAGGACGTTCTCAATTCGTCTGTATGTATTTATATATTTTCTTTTATGTTTGTTATCTCATAACTCTTAACTGGGAGAAGCGATTTTAATGATTCTTTTATGTTGAAAGCTGGTGATTCCCTTGTGGTCCTTTTGGCACCAGGTGAGGATCTGATGGTTATCTCCTGGCAAATCGAGGAAAACCCTCAAATTTCAAAGGCACATGAAGGTAGTTGAACTTTTTTTTTTAAATACTCAAAATTTCACGATTTAAATTATCTCTACATATACCTACTTAAGTATCTAATATGTATAACTGAATGTTTTGCACCGCGTCTGTCTGTTTTCATTCAATAAACTTTAAAACTACTGAATTATTTTTATGTGGCTTTTACTACAATATAAATTGAGATATTTGCGTATGACATTTTTACTTACATAATAAAAATAATATTACTAATTCACGTAGAATTGGTTTTGATGTGGTTTTTTAATGGATAAAGTAGTTTCAGAGATTATTGACTTATTAGGCCAACTCTACGTGCATAACTAAACTTACCTAAAACAAGAAAACATCATTTAATTATTTGGTTATTTTGTTGTGCACATTTATATTAATTTAAAATCTTTAGTCTTTAATAAACAGTTTTATAATAAGAAAGTTAAGTTAACATTGCCAAATTGTGTTATCGGCACAATCAAAATTATTTTTTTAGTTAAGTTCAGTTTAGTTATGCGCATAGAATTATGACCAATGTTAAGATTTTGTTTAATTTAGTTAAGATATGATTAGATCTATGCGTAGATACGAATGAAGTTAACAAGAACGTGTTTAATATTCCTCATAACTCTCATAACGCATCAACAATCCCACAGATTAGAGCAGACATTCTGTCAGTATAGATTCTCCGAGGGGGGCTATTTTCCCCCCTTTCTACACCCCTCCTCCCTCAGCCAGGGGGTGTATGACGTCAAATAAGACACGCCCAGTGGGAAGGGGATGACATAAACACCCACATTTTGTATTACGTTCGTGGCATTATTATTTTATGATTATGGTATTTAATGGATATTACGATAATAGATTAATAATTTTAGTTAATAAAAATAGTAGGTATTATGTATATTTAATATGAGTTGATTGGTTATACGATATTACGGTTATTTTTTATGCAATTTAATTTAATAATTTTGTTTTCATACGGTCATTACGCATAAAGCTGAAGTTTGTCTGTTTGTTTGAACGCGCTAATCTCAAGAACCACTGATCCGATTTAAAAAAAAATACTTTCTTGGATAGTAGATTTATTTAGGAAGGTTATAGATTACATAACATCATGCTGTGGTAAATAGGAGCAAAGCATCCGGGAAAAATGTTGCAAAAACGAGGATTTTTTTTTAATTTTCTGCATACGAAGTTGCGGGCAACAGCTAGTAGATTAATATTACTTAATTAAAAATAATAAAACAAATTTGAAATGGATTGACAAAATTACGACCTTTTTTGAGCGTTTCTGGACTAAGCTAGGTAATGGCTAGTTCAGTTCAGTTCATTTATTTGAGGAAATATGGTTTACAAAAGATAACATGAATACAATTTGGTTCACATATTTACCATTACAATGGCATGCAAATTTAGCAAAACTAAATGGCTATACTGGGAATCAAACCCTATAGGTACTTCCTGTACCACAACAGAGTGTTCTATGAAGCTTATAAATAAAAATAGTGATCAAATGTATTGAATATATCTACTTATATAAAGTAAGTAAAAATATCCGAATATAACAGAAGTGTTATCAAAACTTGTTCACGTAAAAGCTTAACGCTTCAGATATTAAGTATATTTTATCACACTAAACATTTAAGTGACTATAGACTAATGAACAAATCTAGACAAATATTGTTTTATTGGCCGTGATTTCGTACACGTAGAAGTTAGGAAATTTTCCCCGTTTTTGCAACATTTTTCAATGACGCTTTGGCCCTATTGATGTTATATTTTCTCGTTATATGGACCATCCAACACAAAAATAATTTTTCAATTCGAACCTCCTGAGATTAGAGTGTAGTGTACAAACAAACAAACTATTTGGCTTTATAATGTGTCTGTTACATAGTACATTTATCGAGGAAGGCTATAGGCTATATTATATAACATCACGCTGCGACCAATAGGAGCGATGCAGCAGTAAAAAATAATACAAAGACGGGGAAAATTGTCTAAATTCCACGTGTCCGAAGTCGCGGGCATCAGGCTAGTAATCGATATAATGAGATATTTTTTTTGTAATTTAGGATTTAAGAATAGGTACTTAAGTGATTGAAAGGTGCCAATTCTACGTGCACAACTAAACTTTCGTATGTATTTCCCTATGTGAGTTTATATCTTCCAATTCCAATCTATGCAACGGGTTTTGATATGATTTTTTAATGGATAAAGTAGTTTCGGAGAATGGACTTTTTGCTTAATTTATTAGGGTTTGCAGTTCATTCATATTTCCATATATAAATAAATAAATAAATAATCTTTATTTCGGACACATGATCCATATGTTTACATTAATACATCTAATATATAAAATTCACGTGTCACAGTGTTAGTTACCGTACTCCGCCGAAACGGCTTGACCGATTCTTCTCAAATTTTACATACATATTCAGTAGGTCTGAGAATCGGCCAACATCTATTTTTCAAACTTTTATTTTTAGTATGGCAAAACAACGTTTGCCGGGTCAGCTAGTAATTAATATAATAAAATAAAAAAACATAAATACAACTACTTTTTACGGATTTAGACGCGTATATTTGTTTTAGTTTATATAATTTTTTTGCGGCAATTGCTATCCGCCGTCCGACCGATGACAGGTTTTTACGGGCAGGACGCTGCTGAAAATCGGCGTTGTGAGATGGTCATTTATATCTATCTCACAACAATAGCCGAGTAGCGTTCCTATTTTTCAGACACACGGGTCGCAGTTATTTTTTTTGTTGTAAATAACCTTTTTTATTTGTATTAAGCTGTTTCTTTTGTTTTTTTTTAAATGCATGTTTTGTTATATATTGTGTTCCCAGTGTTTTCGAGAAATAAAAATTTTTTCTTTCTTTCTTTCTTTTTAAATTTTGGCCCGACGTTTCGGAGACCTTGCAGTCACCATGGTCACGGGTGAGTCTCACCCGTGACCATGGTTGTCTGAAGCAGTCTGTCTGCTAGACTCTTTACAATTGCATTTTTACACGAGTCAACCCTGGACATAAAGGAAGCTATCCGCTTAGGTTGAATGGCGTTAAAGGTGTCAACACGCCAAACAGTAAGCATTTCCGAGGCGCTACAGTATCGTTTTGGACCCATAAGGTCCCTAAAGACATTGTTATAGGCTACCCTGATAGCGTTATGAGATTTCAACGTATATTGAGTCCACAGTTGACACGTGTAAAAAGACTGACAGTATGATTTAAACATTTATATGAATGAACTACAAATCCTAATAAATTAAACATTGCATTGTTTTCCATTAAATTGTTTCCATTAAAAAAACACATAAAAATCCGTTGTATAGTTTGGAAGATATAAACTGACATACCGTACGAAGTTGCAGGTGACACCTAGTGTCTAATATATTGTACCCTCTGTATATAAACATTAGTCTATATTATGATATCAATATGTTAATGTAACCGGTAGCGAAGTATATTAAGCTTTATATACTGATACACATAACACCAACATACTGTGAGTTATTACTTATATATTTTATATTTATCTCATTTTAATATTAATGGTACCAATTCAATGTGCGGACTAAACGTAACTAAAAATAAAAATTGGTATTTTCACACACACAATGACACAATTCGGCAATGTTAACAGAACAATTTTTTTAGAAAAGCTGTATTTTATAGACTAACGATTTCAATTAATAAAAATGTACACAATTAAATGGCCTATTAATCAAAATACACCATAATTGTTTTCACTATTTAGTTAAGTTTAGTTGTACTTGTAGAGTTGGTACCTGTGACTACATATCGGCTAATCGGAGTTGGATAAAACTTTGCATAGAAATAGATCACTAAATAACAAGAGAGCAAATTTAGTTTATACTACCGATACTGTGGGATATAATAGTGGTAGCGTAACGATGCCGATGGTATAACCGACTTTCGTACACGAAGCTATGAGTTCGATTCCCGTAGTCAAAATCAAATATTTTTATTTTAAGTAGGCAAGATGAACATGCTCTTTTAAAAAGTCAGAAGCCAGGCAACAAAAGTGAATCTTATGAAGAAGAAGAGAGATTCCATGGATTCCGAACAAGACAATTTTATTTATGTGGTGTTTTTCTTGGTCACACTGATGTTTGTACTGCGTCTGTGTGTATTTTATAGCTATTATACTTATTATTAGATGTCCTTACTTATTATAAAACAAAGTCGTTATTTTGGTATGTATGTCCCTATGTGAGCTTATATATCTTCCAAACTACGCTACAGATTTTGATACGGTTTTCTTTTATAGATAGAGTGGTTCATGTGGATGGCTTTTTTATATAATTTTAATTTGTTATGTTTTATTTTTATTTTATAAATTTAATTAACGCGTACGCAGTTGTATGCGACAGCTAGTGTATTTACAAAAAAAGAAAATTTTGTAAAATTTCCGTTAACCGTATTTTGGTACATATAAAACGCACAATAAGCTTGTGTGCAATAGTAGTATGAAATATTTATTAATTTTCAACATACCTATACAAATATATGTGCAGCAACTGAGCATTTTTCATTCTATTAACTTACTGAAGTGGTATCGCCTTCTCCTCTACAACCCACTGCTGGGCACGAGCCTTCTCCACTTTGGGAGGGATTATGGTGTACTGCACCGCGCTGACCAGTCGTATTTTGCACAGGGCTTAGTTTTGAGTTTTCAGTCTCTCACAGTAGACGTTAACTGTTTAGGTATATTATCCCTTAGCTGGCTCTTACAACAGCCTGGGAAGGGAATGGGGTGATGACACATGTATTCTAAAGCCGTCACCACACAGACAAATACATAGACAGAGTAAATTAAAAAACTTAGTTCTATGTACAATATTACATACAACCTTCCTGTTACATAACAAGACCGATCAATACCGGATATGCTATCTCTTTCTATATACCCGTCTTTTTCTAACTAAGGCTTTTATTGTATATGTCTTTCCTTGTCTGGCACAGGTGCCGATGTCTGGTATGTATAGATTCTCATTTAGTATCAAGGCTTTTACGGACGCCATATTTGATGACGCGGTATCGTCAACTAGGTACTGATTTTCATAATTCTAAGTATATTTGAGAAATAAACCGATTTAAAATTTTTTACGCCATATTATAGACGAAGAGTAGGTATATCTACGCTTCTATCACATTATTTATTTGTAAAACTTTACCAAATTTGTGTGATAGACGCTGCAACTTTATTATCTACATAAAACCGAAAAAAGGGTAAAACCGAACAAAAAGGGGTTCTTTTAGTTACGATGTTTTAAAAAAAGTGATAAAGCATGAATAAATAAATTAGTTATAAGTCTATACTTTGAAAAAAAATCGTTTCTCTGGAGGCAATATCCACGAAGAAAACAGCGGACTACAATGCCTATATTTTTGTATGGAACATAGTTTGGTGTCGTGCCCTATTAACTGATTGATAAATAATTCTCCCGTTGCACTATCGTTCAGCAGCAGTATATCAGACTAGTTTCTGAACATAGCCTTTCACTATAGACGTTACTGTTAGGTGCGGACAGATTGCATTCCAAATAACAATGTGTATTGCCCCACGCTATATTGTGACGTCATATTCATTAAATCTAAAAATTAAATTAAATATAAATATTTTTTAATCTACCTTAAAAACTAGAATTAGGGGTTTTTGACCATATGGACATGTCATTGAGACTCATATATAGATATCATATATAGTTATCATATTTAGTCTCACCCGTGACCATGGTGACTGCAAAGTCTCCGAAACGTCGGGCCAAAATTTTAAACAAATATACGCGTCTGGAGCCGTAAAAAAGGTTTTATTTAAGGGCCTACATCAATATTATCGTATATCATCGCCGACACGTACATATTAACACAGCCAGTAGGCACAGAAAATGAAGAATTAGGGATACTTTTCCTATTTACTCATAATCTACTAAATATATTTTAATTCTGATTTACGTGTTTCTATATATAATAGTTACTTATGTTTTTAAAGTTATTTCATTAGTTAATACGCGATAATAGACCGACAAATGAAAAAAATAAGAAATGAGAGAGGTATTTTCGCTAAGATTTTCTATCGAGAAAACTTTTTTCGATCGCGTTTCTGAGTTTATGCGATCCTAGATTATATATTGAAAAAACATATAAGTACTTAAAAATTAGAGCTCTAGCCATTCAATCTAAAGAAACAATGAAAACTTCGTACCTAGAAAAATGCACGAAGCTATTTTGGTATCCTCTTAAACAAATGAGTCGCGCAAGTGTTAGAAAATATTGAATATGTGTAGATTATCATCTTTTGCTAGAGACGGAGAACTCTAGAACACTAGAAACTAAACTATATACCAATATATCTAGTAAGGCAGTCAGCGTGATAGAGGAGACCAAGTAACGTGTTTACTATTGAGCAGAAGAAATAAAAAAAATATTAAGTAGGTACCTATTATTATAATATAACTCAGACAAGCGTAAAACAATAAAAGTAGATAAGTAGGCATACATCGATTTAATTCATTGTCCTGGTTCTTCCCCATTGGTGTTGGGATTGACGTAATTGATGATAAAATTAAAAAGTTTGATGGTTAAATTAATATCTCTGTCACTTTGCTAACACTCACAGCATCCGTAGGAGGAAACGTATGAGACATAATAATTATGAGTTTAATACATAGCATCACGTACAATTCATTATTTTATATTTTAGAACTATCTACCAAGCTAAAAAGAAGTACGAAGGCTACATAGACGAAGTTTCAGCTCTTAAAATCTTATCTTGCCAGTTCTGAAAGTAGTTCCACAATTTATCTTCTTTAATATTAGCAACCAGAGTGCAGCCTTTAGAAAAATCTCTCAGAACTCATTATTGGCAAAAAAAAAACTAAAATGTTTCCTCATTTCAGATGGCAACCACGAAAATATTTACCCTGATAATGGGCGTGGCGCTTTTAGGGGTGGTTTTCGCTGACGAATCAGACGAGTCAGCCCCCGACGAAGAACCAATCTCGTCTCATGAAAACGATGAGAAAGTGAGACAACATGATGTCCCAGAAGTTTTCTTACAGCTTAAATATAGCAAAGGGGAACTGAATAGAATATATCTAACACAATTTCGTAAATCTGCCAAGTCCTGGGTACCGTCAGTGTCCGCCAGGGGCAACGTGTGTTCGGACCTGTGCCACGCAGGTTTTTATCTGGCTGTTTAATAAATATCTTTGCCTCTGTGTTGTTTACGCGGCCATTTTGTTGTTGTGTTTTGTTTTTTTGTGTTGTCTTTTTGAGTGAGTTATTAGGATGATTGCATGGAAAAATTGGTAAGTATTCAATTTAGTATAATATGTACACATATGAAATAAATATGACAAAACCATTTCAATAATTAATTGTTTATACTTTCTTGTGTTTATTATAATAAACTAGCTGGCCCGGCAAACGTTGTTTTGCCATATCAAAAAAGTAAAAAAAAAAAATTTACTATAAACCTCACGGAGCCCGAGACCTTTCCAACGAATGCAAAACAGTGGAAATCGGTTCGTGCGTTCTGGAGTTATAGCGTCAGGAAGGAAAACCCGACTTATTTTTATATAGTAGATTATTATTGGCAACATTTGTCATTTCTAAAAATAGCTATGAATCAAGTAGTGTAGAGCCATATGCTTTAGGTTTAGGGCAATGAATATCGTTCATAATTTAAATGAATTTTTATTATTAAATGAGTAGGTATACTTTTCAATCTTCTGAATTTATTTTGTTTCTGCGTAAATGTTTTAATAGGGACGTTACATACCTATATCTAAAATATATTCAATATATATCTAATATATAAAATTCACGTGTCACAGTGTTAGTTACCGTACTCCTCCGAAACGGCTCGACCGATTTTCCTGAAATTTTGTGTACATATCCTCTAGGTCTGAGAATCGGCCAACATCTATTTTTCAAACCTTTTTTTTTTAGTATGGCAAAACAACGTTTGCCAGGTCAGCTAGTTTAATATAAATTAACATGCAGTTAAGAAAATGCTGATAAATACACACGTGTTCAATGTTTCTTAATATGATTTATTTAATAAATATTTTGATTATAGTTTTTCGGAGTATTTAAAAAAAATTGTGTGTTTCATATATTTTTGAAGGCTGTTGATAATCGCACGACAATCGTATGAATAAAAAATAATTATTTATACGACAATCGTGGCTGAGTCTAATAATACGGGTACCGTACGAACAATTTATAATTATTAATACGGGTACTAATTACGTATCATATAACTTTAGAAATTAAATAAAATAAGGTTTTCGAAAAAAAAAATCCTAACCTAACCTTCACTCGGTTAGTTTCGAGATGTAATAACTCCGCAATTTTTTCCTTTTGCTCCTTAGTTAATCTTCTGCTCCGTGGACAGTGTCGAAAAAGATTTTCACTTTTTTCACGAAAAAAATTCTTAGTAATAAATTTAACAATAAAATATGTACGAATAAATACAATTTATTCGTCCAGAAGCCGTACAAATGGTCACATCCACGATTGTCGGATGAATAAAAAATAATTAATTATCCGATAATCGTATTAATAGACACTTCCATTTTGGAAGTTTAATTGAGATTATACGAAATATTACTACATTAGTACACACAGAAAAAAAAAATATTAACTTAAACCAAACTGAACAAATACTTAATATTACAAATCATACAAAAAATATTTGAATCAATTTATGCTTTATAAAACTACATTCAAATCCGTTATGTAATTTGGAAATTAGAAGTTAGAAGCTCACATAGGGACGGACATACCTACATACAAAAATAACGAATTTGTTTTTTAATAAGTAAAGATAATCACAAAAATATTTATGTTGCATATCAATAGTCAATAGTTCAGTTGGCAAAGCGACGCAACGGTATCCTAAGATCGTAGGGTCAAGTTCCAGTAGTGGTGATTACTTTATGCACTATAATATAATTTAATTCAGTAAGTATGGAAAAGTTACTCCAAGTTAGGTAGAGGAAATATTAAATTGTAATAAAAAGAAATGAAAAAAATTATTAAAGGTGTCTGTCACGTAGAGTCGTAGAGCCCAACATACATGGCATGTTGCGTGCAAAATTTCAGATCAATCCGACTACTGCCAGTGGGTGATCTTTTCAAAGATTCCGTTACATTTTACATAGATTAAGACTTTTATAGATCGAGCTAATTACTAAGAAGTACAGACCTAATAAAAGCATGTTAAAAATAAGAAACATAGTATATTTTTGTCTATCCTATATTTTACCTATCTGCATAAAATGTTGCCTATGATTTTGCTAACTCAAATTAAATTTTTTTTTTTTGTAAGTAGGCAGTAGGTAGGCTGTAAATTGTATTATTATTTCAATAAGAAACTAAACGTATAAATATGCAACAACAACATTATTATAATCCAGGTCTAGGTGGTCTAGCGTGTGGGACAACTTGCCCACAACTCATGCCAGTGGGCCTGAAGACAGCGTTGCTGGACGGGAACAGGACCAGCGCGGAAATGTATGGACAACCTCGGTACTCTGTGTGTCCGGCTCTCTGTAGCTATAGCCTGGGTAAGTCTGTAAGTAAACATCTAAATTCATTCCTGTCTCCGTGTGGCACCCAATCCAGTTTCTTTAAGAGTTGCGGAATAGGTGTTAAATGGCCAGTTATTGGATCATGGAAAAGTTACCAAAGGAATAAACGCTCAAAAATCATTGATTATTAAGTATTTCAAACTAGCGTAAGCAGTTCTTTTTCTCTTTTAAATATGAATGACATACTAACAAATTTAATGTGAAAATAAAAAGATTTCGAGTAGGTACCTAGTGACGGGACGACGCATCAAAGAGTGGCTCTAAATACTTAGTTCTAAAACTAAAAAACACGCTTGAAAATCCTGAATATATTTTTTAAATATTGCATTGTCATCGGTACTTAATATATGTGCAAAATTTCAGATCGATTCTACAGTACAGACGTACAGATTCGAGACTACAGTAAGTGGGTGGAAATCACTTTCAAAGATTCCGTCACATAGATTGATACAATAATAAGCGTTTTAAAAAATGAAGCAATGAGAAATATGGCAGGAAAGTGCTATAAGTATATAAGTAGTACAAAATCGTCCAGTATATTGTTCAGTGCCAACGGGTCTATATCCACCAGAGGACGGAAAAAATTCCGGTCATAGAGTTCATTTTTGAAAATTATTCTTTAGATGCTGTTTAAAATGAACCAACAGGCGAAGATTCAAGTGACAAGCATGTATTTCATTTATTAAGTAATAAGTATGTTCAATAGGTAAACCTCTATGCAACTGTCCGGAGCAGCAGGTGCAGCATGATGTCAACTGGAGTGCTGTGTGTACGGCTTTCTGCTACGAAGGATACACTCTTAATGGTAAGTTGGATAAACTATCACACATTTTTCAGTCATACATGATATATACGAGAAATCTATCATATTATGTATCTACCTACTCTTTATTAAAAAAGTAGTAATGGAGTAGTGACAGAGAGTATTCTTATTCTGTAATCACACGTACTCAATGTGATTCTCCATCTCGTCTTTAGTCCAATGTTGTGAATATCTATTAAAAGGGCACCAAACTATGCTCCATACAAAAAAATTTGGCATCGTAGTCCCCGGTTTTCTTCGTGGATATTGCCTCCAGAAAAACGAATTTTCTAACACTATATTTATTTATATTTATGCTTCTCTTACTTTCTACTATTTTGCAATTTGTAAAGATTCACAAAAAAAGAAAGTTATAGAAGCATAGATACACTCTTCATCTTATAGATGAAGAGTGTATCTATGCTTCTATTACTTGCTTCTATTACGCCGTATTATAAATACGGCGTAAATAAAATCGGTTTAATTTTCACGCAGAAAACAGCGGACTACAAAACGTGTATTTTTTCAAAGAATTTCTAGGTTAAATCTGCCTCAACTATATTCGACCTTTCAGCGCGGCGCGGCGCTCGGGAATAGCAATACCTGAGGCAAATACCTAAATCAGGACTGTAGTCCCTTCCTAAACGAGTTCCTTAAAATATCTGAATACAAAGATATACCTAAAACTAATTTAGTGACTGTTAACCTTAACCCCTCAGGTTGTCCAACTTGTGAGACCCCAGCCACACCTGAGGCAGCAGCATTCGCCAACTCTTTCAGGACAGTAGGTACCTCAGAAGGTTGGGCAGCTTGGTGTAATGTACAGTGTCAACAAGGACAAGGCGGAGCTGCTTGTAACTGTAGCAGAACACCATTCCAATAAACTAATAAGGGGTAAACATAGCAAAAAAAGCGATATTCGAGCAATTGTAACATGAATCTTACCCCATTTAAACATCTTTTAACCCCATAACAAGATGTAAGATTTCAGTTCTTCATGAGACTTAACAACTTTTACTTTTACGCAAGGTGTTAAATTAAAGACGTACTTATAACAAAAATAATTTAGTTAATAATATTTAATAAATTAATTTATGAATATTACCCTGTTAACATCATTTACCGTTTAAAATGGGTAAAACGTAACTAAATCTAAGCGAGTAATTTACTATGGATAACCGTTTTAAAAATTATATCGAATGTTACCCCATTATTTTATAAACAAGTAAATGATTTGCTTGATAATTAAATTTTGTTTAACAAAAATAATTTAAAATTTTAACAATTGTCTTGTAGTTAGTTAATTTAAAAAAAATTACATTTATTCGAAGTAATGAGAAATCAAACTTATATTCCAAAAAGCTTTGTAGTTTTAAATTTCATATTTATTTAATAATGAATAAAAATATAAGCAATGTGTATTTAAAGTTACATAATATTTAACTTTAATATAATTATACCACTCATGATAATCGTAATTGTAATTTAAGTACTATAATTAATATTGTATTTAAGTACATGGCTAATAATACATATAATCTTATAAATCTACTGAAAATATAACATTTTAACCATATATTAGATTAAGGACAATTATAATCTTGCTTTTATAATATTAATTTAATGGAATATTATATAATCATTATCGATTATGAGATTTTAATATAAATCAATATTTTAATCATTTGAATAAGAAATCGTAGAAAATCTGTGTGCGTGACAATATCGGCTGTACTATAAACACGAAATGTAATTTATAATTTATATTTCATTTATTAAAGTTTGGTTTTCATTTATTTTTGTTTGTTTTTTTTCTGTTTTATTTGAACCTACCAGTCAATTATTGATTTCGACTCCCTAAATTTTTCAATTTAAATGATTCGTATTGATAAATTAGTGGAAAAAACGTAGTTTTATGTCGTCTAGTGTTGTATGTGCGAACATAGCGGTCATATATATGTACCTGAATATTATATTCACATATAATAATGGTCACAAAGAAATCTAACTTAGATTTTATTAAAAAAATCGTATCTTTTTAGGCAAACATCACGTTTAACAACGGCGAAGACAAAATAGTCTCATAACAGCATTTAAAAATGTATTGTGCCTATGTGGGAAGTTCAATTTACGCGTCATATTTTATGTAACATTTTGTACGATAGTAGTACAAAAAATACTAACATAGACTTGACTTAATGAAAGTAGTCCTTCCGGGCAGGAATCACAAAATGAATGGTGGCAACTCGTCCTGCAAATTAATAGTGTTGAAAACAAATCAAAACAAATTTAAATGTTTACGTGGTTTCATCTTTGTAAGTTTAATAAAAATTTGAACGATCAGAATTGGCGCCATTTTCGTTGTTTGTGTGATTGTGATTGACTTAATCCGACTGCTAATGATTTCATTACTGATATATGATGAATAATTTACTTTGTAAGAAGGATTACAATTGCAGTCGCAAAGAAAAGCGACAATAAGGCTTCCCTAACATCCACCTTATTTAATTTGTTACTTTACCTTTGTTTGTGAAAAATTGTATACACTACGTAGCATGATTTTCATCGTAGCACCAACATAAATCCCTAGTTTGAGCTAGTCGATTCGATTCTCATTTAAAACAAATGTGTGTGTATAAATTTATGTAATGTCTATGTGTTTAATGCTCTATAAAAAAGAAGTAATATGAAATATAACCGCTGTCTGTCTAGCACAACTAGTAGTCCATCATCTATATGGCAAAAAAATCAAAATTTTATAAATAAATTATAACTAAGTACCTCAATCTAAAAGCTATACTATTCGATTAGTAGGTACAAAAAAAATAAAGCGCTAATTCCACGAGCAATAGCGGCGGTCGCCGACGCCACTGACGCCTTTAGAGGCCTTCCGCCTTCGCCTTTAAATTCCTTGCGATTGTGTAGCATCTTTCTCAAAGTTTCATTACACTGACTGGATTGATAAAGCAAATAAAAAGTATAGAGGTATATTGCAAGTGTTTATTAGATAGCAAGATCGAGCTCGTTATATTGCTCACTGTGAAATGACAAAAAACTGATGTCACCGACGCCTCCATGTGGTCTAGCGTCGCCACTGCTTATTAGTGATATGTAGATATAAAACATGTATCTAATATTAAATACATATATATTTATAATATGTTAGTATGTTAGCGTAGGCAACCAAGAATTATCGCAACAAACAATATCACAAAAGTCTTCCATTAATTAAGTAATAGAATTAAGACGTAAGTTAATATAAATTGTAAGTAATTATTTATAAATAGTATTTAGAAGTACCTGCGGAATAAATTGCAGTAAAAATATAAGTATGTATAAAATTTAATTTAAGTTAACAAAAATTTCATGTTTTCGAGCCTCGTGGTTGAGTGGTTCATGTAACGGACTGCTGATCAAGAGGTCGCGGATTCATACAAAGTTATACTGCTAAGCAAAATCAAAACTAATATTATAAAGCGGAAGAGTTTGTTTGTTTGTTTAAACGCGCTAATCTCAGGAACCGCTGGGCCGATTTGAAAAATTGTTAGATAGGGCATTTATCGAGGAAGGCTTCAGGCTATATAACATCACGCTACGACCAGCAAAAGCGAAGCAGCAGTGAAAAATGTTGCAAAAACAGGGAAAATTTTCTAAATTGCACGCAGACGGAGTCGCAGGCAACTACTAGTACAAAATAATTTTGTTTATTTAAAAATGAAATTCTGTCTATAATATTACTGTCGATTTGATGAAGAAAAAATATACCTAAAATAGTATCGCTTTTTTAATTAGTAAGGCAGGCTTTTTAATTTTTTCAGCCTATAAAAATCCCACTATTGGGCACCGATATCTCTATGTACCTATCTACTGTATGCATGTATACTGTATAGTAGATACTGCGAAAACACTGACGTAGCTCGCCTTCGAAGACTTTAAGATAACCTTGCTTACATACTTCCGGAGCTCCTAGAACTCTACTCTACTCGAGGATAAGGGATACTGACATTACGTCATTATTAATCCTTCACCACAATGAACAGATAGGTCAGAGACGTGTAACTTTTTGCCATTTATTTGATTTCTGCATTAGGTCTCTTATAAAATATATTTATAGTCCAGTCAAATTACCGAAAGAAATAATCACTAAAATACCTAGTTTGGGAATTATGAAGGATCGATCGGGGGGTGTATTCTGAGCTTATATTCCAATTTGAGGGAATCTAGGGAGGTCAGCTCAAGGTCATTTCGATGAAAATGCGTTTAATTCGATATCTCGAGAACGGTTAGTGTTAGGCAAAAAATTGTAGAGACCTTTTCTCTTTTAAATTAAATTTACTAACTATTTTATCCGAAACTTTTTTTTTATCATCAATATTTTTCAATTTATTGCTTCCGAAAGGCAAAAATTTTACTTTTTTTCCTCCCTTTTTATTATTTTTCGCCATTTTCTCCCCAACCGTTCAATTTTATTAAATTTTACCCGAATATGAAAGTGTTGCTCTTTTAATTATGAACAACTTTATATGTAAACTTTTTTCTGTAATGCCAATACCTTCGGAGTTATATATTACTTTACCGAGCGAAATCCGTGCCACTGTCGCGACGCGTATTCACAGACACACTGTCGCGTGCATTAGTGTGGGCCTTGTGTGGGCCTTTAATATTGACGACCTCGCGTACTTAATTTTACCAATTTTATGACCTATTTTTTTATCAATAAATGTGTGAAACAGTTTCAATTATTCGTTTACTTCTTTTTCTAATCCTTATTCACATTATTATCCCATTGAATGGAATAAAAAATACCCAAATTGAAAAAGTACAATATTTAAATAAATAAATAATAAATATAATAAATATTCACGGACATTACACACAACGTCCTCTGGTCCCAAGCTAAGCTTATATGCTTGTGTTATGGGTACCAGAATACGGATAGAATACATATACTATTTTTCTTTTGTAAATACATACTTATAATATATAGAAACACCCAGACGCAGTACAAACATTTGTATGACAATTAGAAAAATCACACAAATGATTGTCCCGAGCGGGAATCGAACCCGCAACCTCTTGATCAGCAGTCCGTTACATAAACCACTCAACCACGAGGCTCGTCAAATTGTTATTTTATTTAATTAAATGATATTTCAATTATTACAATATTTAATATTTAAATGAAGTTCAATTTTTTAATAGTTTAATCGATTCACCTTTTGATACAGGTAAGTTGGCTAATAAATGATCATGGAATACTTTAATATTTCTTTCAAATACTAAATACCCACTGATGTCGATGATATTGCGACAGTGGCACGGATTTCGCTCGGTAAAGTAATATATAACTCCGAAGGTATTGTCATTACAGAAAAAAGTTTACATATAAAGTTGTTCATAATTAAAAGAGCAACACTTTCATATTCGGGTAAAATTTAATAAAATTTAACGGTTGGGGAGAAAATGGCGAAAAATAAAAAAAGGGAGGAAAAAAAGTAAAATTTTTGCCTATCAGAAGCAATAAATTGAAAAATATTGATGATAAAAAAAAAGTTTCGGATAAAAAAGTTAGTAAATTTAATTTAAAAGAGAAAAGGTCTTTACAATTTTTTGCCTAACACTAACCGTTCTCGAGATATCGAATTAAACGCGTTTTCATCGAAATGACCTTGAGCTGACCTCCCTAGATTCCCTCAAATTGGAATATAAGCTCAGAATACACCCCCCGATCGATCCTTCATAATTCCCAAACTAGGTATTTTAGTGATTATTTTTCCCATTCTCAGCCGTAATTTGACTGGACTATTAGTATTAAATAATTAACGTAATACTAATTTTAACATATCATAATTTTCATTATTAACATATCATAATTACGATAATTATTCCTGATATAAAAATAATTTCAAAAACATATCTATTTTTAAGTCATAAATTTCACTATCGCGGTTGTAGATATTTTTTGTGTATAATGAATGTTGTATGTACTGTAGCATTAAAATTTGGTGTTATTTTATTAAAATGTGTATTAAAAATACTAAAAGTTAAAGTTAATGTTTTTAGTAATAGCAAAGTTGTTTATACAGCATAACGAATACTAAGCAAGCAATTGAAAACATTTAATGTGGCAAAAGCCAATGCAAAAACAAACAAAAAAAAAAACATAAAACATATTAAGACGAATAGAGTAGAGCACTGATACAGTCTTATACAGGCACAGGCAACTTATATTTCCAGCCTATATAGATAAATAGCTCTAATAATTCAGAATCATCGGCGACCTGTAGAAAAACGGTATTAGTAATTAAAAAAAATGTTTTTAGTGTTTTTATCTTGTTTAATTGACTAAAGTTATATTAGGTTAGCGTTTGTATAAAATAAACGTTATATTATATAGCGTAAACTGTTGTGGAGACAATAATAAATGTATATGTAATATAAAATGTAACTTATAACATATAAGTGTTATTTCTTAATATTTACTTTAAATAATAACGTAATAAAGCATAATTTATAAGTAAATAATAAGATTATTATTGTACCTAATTGAAATTAATTATATTGAAATTATCATAATCTTGTCTTCCTTAATGTAATTGTAAAATTAAAGCCATAACTATACTATTAAATATAGTAAGTTTATAATGTTATAATAATCTCATAATTCTTATGCTAAGGCTACATTTTCGTTATCCGTAGCCATATCTGTCAATAATACAGCTTAACTACAAAATTAAAAACAACTGGTTTCTTGCGCTCTGTTGCTTACATCAGAATTTAGGAAAGATGATATTGATAAAATGCTCATTAACACGCTATTTGACGGGCGTTGTGGTCTAGTGGTTCATATAACGGACTGCCGATCATGAGGTCTCGGGTTCGATTCCCGGTCAGGACAATCATTTGTGTGATGTTTTTAATTGTCATACAAATGTTTGTACTGCGTCTGGGTGTTTACTATGTATTATAAGTATGTATTTACAAAATAAAAGTAGTATAAATGTATTATATCCGTATTCTGGTACCCATAACACAAGCATATAGCTTAGCTTGGAACCAGCGGACGTTGTGTGAAATGTCCGTGAATATTTATTTATTTATTTATTTATTGAAGCCGTAGTATTAGATAACAATGGTGGAAGAAAGAATGAGGTCACCTGGGACTTTGACTCTCACCTGACACTGATTGGTGTTTACATAAATGAAGAATAAAAGGTAATACTGGATAAAAACCATAAACTTTTTGTAATACTGGATCTCCACATAACCTTAAGGAAATTCAACACATGATTAATTGAATTGTGGATACCTAACACAATGTACTTATTACAATTTAAGTTTATGCCAAGTTTAAATTAAAAAATATCTTTATTTTAAATTACTCAGCACCAATAAAGGAAGAAATAGAAAGTAACAAGGAATACAAGGTAGTACATACTTTAGCTTTCGAGAAGCAATCCATCGAAATATTCTGCATAGGCGGATCAACTATACGCGCCTTTAGGGGCCCGCACTTGAATATTTCTTTACTCCACTGGTAAAGCAATCTAAAGGCCCAGTAATAGTGTTTGTCACTACACTGATGTTCAGTTATAAGAAAAACACTAACTGGTACCAATTCGTGCCCAACTAAACTTAACTAAACTATGGCGTATTTTGATTAATTGGCTATTTCGTTGTGCACATTTTAATTAATTAAAATCGTTCGTCTATAATAAACAGATTTTCTAATAAAAAAGTTCTGTTAACATTGCCGAATTGTGTTATTGACACTATCAATTTAAATTTTTTAGTTAAGTTTAATTGTGCACGTAAAATCAGTACCATTTTCTCTGAGAATGCGCCTACATTTTTAATTACAATGCTCCGTTTTTAGTTGAGTAATATATCCTGTGTGGTTGCGACCAAATTACACAGAAAATTGGAGCGAAATAATTAGTTGGTAGTGCATTCTTTATTATCTACTTAATATAATTTTGGTTGCAGGTGCAATCTCAACTAATATTATATATTAGTGCCATTATATCTATTATAAGTGTTCGTTAATTTCAAATAATTTAACCGTAGTCTTACATACAAATAATAATTGACATGACTTACCTAAGTATATTTAAAAGCTAATTGGCATTGTTCATAATTTTTGACCTGCTGTTTTCATATTTTTTTTAGAAAATACAGACTATTTTAAGAAACTAATATACAGAATTTTTTAAAAATTCTTGAAGAAGTTACTTTAAATGTTGTGACGTCATCGTTTTACGCAATCTGTGTATAAACTTTTCTTGATAGACTTAATACAGATTGTACTTTATCTTTTCAAAGTTGACAAGTTGATTTAATAGACCAATTTCAACTCCACTTCAGAGTAGCATATCCCTAAAAACGCCTTAATCATTTAAGTCCTTCATTTCAAGGGCAAATAGAGATCATTTGCTTTTTTGGAAAAATAATCGTTAATATAGCAAATTTTCCGAAAAAAACTAATGGATCATGATCAGAAACTCTATTCCCCGAAATGGTTTTCGAATTAAGAGTTTAAAAAAAATATGAACAATGCCCATTGTTCGGTTGTTATTTTTATATATTAGACCTTCCCTGTACCTATTCTATGTAATAATTTTATATCCTTTGAATCCGATTCGTAACTTATTCCTATCTAATTTGCCGATCAACTAGTTTACAACCAAAAGACTAAAAATAATTAGTAGGGACTACTGAAAGCAGTAAAAACTTTATGTACCCGAATTATACAGACCACCGCGTTGGGCTGACGTCACGTCATGCATGTAGGTGATGCGAATTCATAGTTCATTCCCTACCAAAAGGCGTTCACCGTGACTCAAAAGTCGTCGTTTTTAAAGAATATTATATTGTGTATTAGGTCTTAGCAACAGGTCTTAGCTAACTATCTATGTATTTAACACTTCACATCTGTGTAACCATTGTTGATATTATTTTGTGTATTAGATGTTAGCAGTTGTAACTATTTAGTTATGTTTATTTACTTTGTTATAAATGTTATATTAAGAGGATACCAAAATAGCTTCGTGCATTTTTCTACGTACGAAATTTTCATTGTTTCTTTAGATCGAATGGCTAGAATTCTAATTTTTAAGTATATGTTTTTTCAATGTATGATTTAGGATCGCATAAACTCACAAACGCGATTGAAAAAAGTTTTCTCGATAGAAAATCTTAGCGAAACAACCTCTCTAATTTTTTATTTTTTTCATTTGTCGCATTTCATTTTCGCGTATTAACTAATGAAATAACTTTAAAAACATAAGTAACTATTATATATAGAAACACGTAAATCAGAATTAAAATATATTTAGTAGATTTTGAGTAAACAAAAAAAATATCCCTAATTCTTCATTTTCTATACCTACTAACTGTGCTAATATGTACATGTCGACGATAATATTGATTGTGTAGTAGAGTAGAATTTTTATGAAACATTAAATTTTATGTGAATTATTTGATTAACTGTCTTTTATTTTTTTTAATTTACCAATTTTACAAAATATACAGTAAATATTACATAAAAATAGCAACAAAAACCACTAAGGTTTAGACCTATATAGGTAATAATTAAGGTAACAACAATTCAATAACTCTAATCCCTCGTTCACAACATAAAAAATAGGTACATGATTACAACAATAATTCATAGCATTATATAGGTGTGTTATATATTACTCAAGAAATAATGTTTTAGTTTCTTTTTAAATAAGATGTTTCGGATGCCCGATGTTTCGGAGACTTTGCAGTCACCATGGTCACGGGTGAGTCTCACCCGTGACCATGGTGACTGCAAAGTCTCCGAAACATCGGGCCAAAATTTAAAACAAATATACGCGTCTAAATCCGTAAAAAGTAGTTTTATTTAAACAGATGAGTCGCGCAAGTGTTAGAAAATATTTTAGTTTCTTTTTAATATTTCTAACCGACAAACTGTTACACAATTCTGAGGGGCCTACCCTATTTATCAATCTAAGAACACCGTACACATTGACAGCGCGCCGGGTACAAAGCCGATTCTCAGAAACTGCACGTGTACATACAGGATGATCAATATTTGTTTTTAAAGTTTCGTTAAAAAATTGATCTTTTAATATTAAATAGTTCACTTGGGTGCGTACTGGTAGGATTTTACAGTGCTGAAACAGGCCTATGTCATCGTGATGAAATTGATATTTTATGTTTTGTGAAACTAATGTTTTTAATATTTTGAGTTGTAGTTTATATATATTATCTAGATATGTTTTATAAGTACGGCCATAATAACTGCTGAGACAATACTATATGTAGGATTCCGCCAATGCGTAGTACAGTATAAGCTTCATCTTGAACGGGATGCGATTTTGGAGTAGTGTCATATTTGCTAGGAATTGTCTGAGTTTTTCGCAAACCCGCTCGATGTGATTTCCCCAGTTAAGTTTGTTATCTATGATTAAACCTAGATACGTGTGATTTTGAACAACATCTACAGATGGACAGGCGTAGTTAATCGCATTTCTGGTATGCAGACAGTCATGGTCATGGGCTGTTAATTTCTGTACGGGATAGTCTTTGATGTAAGGTGATTTTATGATGAGTAATTTTGTTTTGCTTGCGTTAAGTACCAGTCCAGCATCATGACACCATCCTGCAAGAGCATCCAAATCTAATTGTAAGCGTTCGAGTGCAGTATGTGGGTTTTTATCAGCACTCGCAAGACAAGTGTCATCCGCGAACTGGTAGCAGATACTATTGGTGATTAAATTGCTCATGTCATTGACATATGTCAGAAAGTGAAGAGGCCCTATTACTGAGCCCTGAGCAGTTCCTCTGGTTATAGGTATTGTTCTACTGAAGTTATCATCAATTTTAATAGTATATTTACGATTTTTTAGGTAATTTTTAGACCAACTCAGTAATGGGCCACGAATGCCGCAATCATTCAATTGGGTTACCAGCCTTACATGCACTAGTGTGTCAAATGCCTGTGAGAAATCAATAAAAAGAGCAAGGACATATTTCTTCTCATTTAAATGTTTATTGACTTCATCGGTGAAGTTTGATAAAAGGGCCACAGTACCCTTACCTGCCTGAAAGCCGAACTGGTTGGGGTTGATGACATGATGTTTTTTATAAAAAGAGTGTATTTGTTCACAGACATATTTTTCAACAATTTTGTCAATTGAAGATAGCAGCGTTATTGGACGATAGTTGAAATAATCGTTCTTTTTGCCCTTTTTATGGACTGGTCTTACGCACCCAACTTTTAAATCATCTGGATAATGACCTGTTATAATACTCTGATTGACAAGATCAGCTATGGAGCTAGATATATTGTCACCTACCATTTTGATATCTGAAATTCCAATATTATTTGAACCTGGGGCTTTTCTTGGATTCAATTGATTAATTATTCTAGAAATATCATCAGGTGAGGCTTTTTTGAACAGTATACTAGAGTCTAAGGGCTTACGCGTCACGTTAGAGTGTGTTAGTGTGATATTACAGTCATAAACTATATCTTTCACCGATCTTTCGAAACTATTCGCGAAGTTATTTGCAATACTTTTAACAGATATTCCCTGCGAATCAAAAGCCCTAAGTATAGCCATATATACCAAAATAGCTTCGTGCATTTTTCTATGTACGAAGTTTTCATTGTTTCTTTAGATTGAATGGCTAGAGCTCTAATTTTTAAGTATATTATTATGTTTTTTCAATATATGATCTAGGATCGCATGAACTCAGAAACGTGATTGAAAAAAGTTTTCTCGATAGAAAATCTTGGCGAAACAACCTCTCAAATTTTTTATTTGTCGGTCTATTATCGCGTATTAACCAATGAAATAACTTTAAAAACATAGGTAACTATTATGTATAGAAACACGTGGATCAGAATTAAATTATATTTAGTAGATTTTGAGTAAATAGGAAAAGTATCCCTAATTCTTCATTTTCTGTGCCTACTGGCTGTGTTAATATGTACGTGTTGGCGATGATATACGATAATATTGATGTAGGCCCTTAACAACATTGTCCGTGATTCCTACTTCTGTTAGTATTATTACATCTAGTGGAAAGGAACAATTATGAACAGTTTGTTGCAGAATAGCAAAGTTTTTTATGAGTGATCGGATGTTAAAATGTAAACATGATATTTTTATATTAGTATTTGATGGTAATTGTTTGAAGAAGTGATTAATAGAAATACAATCAGTTAATTCTTGTATATTTATATCCGCAGCCATATTGATTTTGATTAGAATTTTCACACTTTTCCACTCTTACACCACACGAACTGACAAGACTTGTTTAGTAGTTGAATTTTAGCGTTATATAATAGGGTTTTTGTGTACTTAGTTAGGGCTTCCCGTATGTATTTCCGGCCTTCAGCTTTTTCCTTATGAGCATTCGGCAATAGTTGACCAACGGTTAGGCAGTGATCCCTGGAAGCGTCTACCCACTGTTGACAGATAGTTTTTGTTTTAAGTTCAAGATGAAGATATTTATTGTGAATGATAGTAAGAATTTATATACGGAACAGAAAGGTGGTCTTTGAATGTCGGCCTCGTAACTATGCTCAAGGTTGCAGAGCGTGCTATGGAGAGGGCTATGTCTGGTATTTCCCTACGGGATAAAATTCGTAATACGGAGATTCTTAGAAGAACTGGCGTACCCGACATAGCTCGACGGGTTAGCACGCTGTAGCGGCAATGGTCAGGTCACATCGCTCGTAGGACCGATGATTGTTGGGGTAGAAAAGACCTGGAGTACCGGATGACGCAGCGTTGGGCGGCCCCCGACAAGCTGGAGCGACGATATCGTCAAAGTCGCGGGGAGACATTGGATACAAGCGGCACAAAAACCACGCGTTGTGGCGTTCTATGGAGAAGGTCTTTGTCCAAAAGTGGACGGAGAGAGGCTGATGGATGTAGGGATGGACATTAATGGAGCCATGGCGCCTATGGCTGTAGGGCCCAAATACACCACTGACCTAAACCACATGTGATACCTACGGTCTAAAAGGGGATGTAGTTATAAGCATATGCAAATTATTCACATAGCAGAAGTACCAATTGCTACGGCGTCTTCAGGGGTCCATAATTTAGTTTCATTACTTTTTACCCAGATACATGGCCAGCGCTGATAAAACAATAAATGCGTCCAGAAAGAAATAATGTAACGACACCTTGTGGGTAATAGCTAAAACTATTAGTACACAATACACCAACATAGGTGGCGCAAAACTACATTTTCATTAAAATACAATATAACCACAGACAATCTAATATGGAAAGGTAATCTCACGAAGTATAGATACAAGGAGTCCGAACGTAATGTTGAACGAATGGTCTCAATTTAAGGGACAGATTTTTTGCCGGTAGAGCGCGCCATTTTTCAAGAAGTACTCGTTTGAACTATTGACACCTGTGGAAAAAAATATTCTGAGAAACGTGGAGTTAAATATAAGATTTAGGAAATTTTTAGAAATTTTTCGAGTGCTTTAAACCCAACAATACAGAGAAGGTCAAGAGATATTCTGATATTCTATAATAGCATCGGTATGTCCTGAATACTTGCGCAGCCAGTGGCAGAAAATAGAACTATGATCTGGGTTTATTATTGTGTACACGAAATATTATGGAAAGCCTATACCGTTCGGACTCCTTGTATCTATACTTCGTGGGTAATCTGTGAAATTACGTGATAATAACGCCTATGCATTAAAATTTTCTTTAAAATTAGTGGACTCTATTGACATAAGGTTGACGTTTTCATACGTGTAAATAGAGTGTATGTTTGTTAATAACTAACGGTGCGTTGATATTTATTTTATTTACAAAACTACAGTAATGGGAATGGCATAAATATAGAAAAATGGAATACTTGTACTGTCGATTTTGCGCTGAGCCTAAAACCTCAGACAAAATGCTGAATTTACAAGAAGATATGAAGAAATTAGATGAAATAATTCTCAAACTAACGTTCGTAAATGCTGTTTATGTAAATGTTAATGTAACAGATATGTTGCCGAAAACCGTGTGTTTAGTGTGCTATGATAATTTAAATAAAGCTTACGATTTTCTCGATAGCGTAAAACGAGCCCAAGATGTTTTAAGTAACATATTTACAGCAACAAACGCGAATAAATGTGATCTGGCGGATGACAATCAAGTGGATGCTTATGATGATTTTCTTTGCAATGAAGACTCAGACACGGTGAAATTAGAAGAAAATTCTAATGAAATAGGTTTGGTTAAAAGAGAGCTTAAAGAAGAACCGTATTTAGATGATGAGAGCTTAAATGTTCATGATATACTTGAAGCTGCTATGTTTACAACACCTTTCACATCTAATGATTTGAGTAAAAATTCTATTAAACTGTGGAAAGACTACCCGTGGCTCTGTGGTTTTTGTAACATCGAATTTTTAAACATAGATATGTTAAGATCTCACTGTAAAGTGGTTCATAGTAAATGTTCAGCGTTCATGTGTATTGATTGTAAAGTTGGAAGAAATGAAGATTTCAAATCATTTATTAAGCATGTTAGAGGACATAGAAAATGTTTAAGGTTAGTATTTTTATTATAATTATAAATTAACACATGGATAAATTCTATAGTTTGCATTCTATGCAACACAAATATATATGCTAAATAAATCATAAGTATTTTATTTAATCCTATTGATTCAGTTGTCTCTGTATGATAATATTAACGCATTTAGTGCTGAAAACGCTTATGCGCGTTTTTTGGATATTCGCCAAGTGCTGACCAACGCGTATGTGCGTCCATATAAAAAAAATCTAGCACCTGTGCGTTTTATAGCCCGTAATCTGAGTGTCTATTGTTTCGAAGACATCGTAACATGTGGGTTTGTAAAGGAGAGTGTACACTGGACTGAATTTGTTTTTGATGTATCGTATATTATGTATTTTGTTTTGTGTAATATTATTAAAATAAACTATCTGTGCACACGACTCCGTGCGCGTGGATCGATTTTTATTCGATCGACCTAATCATTTTTTTTATTCTCTTTTTCGCCGCTAGATGGCGTTGCAAGTAACCATATTGAGAAATTTCGTATTATCTAAATATCTCTTGATTGAGTGGACCGATTGCGATGAAACAAAGATTTAAAATATAATAAAATTAATGTACAAATATTTTTTACTATAGATTTATTATATGTATATACATATACAGATAGATTATCTTAATTCAGAACATTGTTCTTTGTGTACACCCGTCGTCCTACGATGGTCAAACGGATGACAGACTTTATGCGATGACAAGTAACCTATGCTTGATAAGGTTATGACAAAATAAAAAACTTGAGAAAAGTTCATAGTTTAATATGGGAGCCCTGATGATTAGCTGAGATGCTTTCACCAGGGCTCCCCATAATCAATGCGCTGTAATTTTTGTATGTATGTCCCTATGTGAGCTTATATCTTCAAAAATACGCAACAGATCTTGATGCGTTTTTTTTTAATAGATAGAATGCATATAAAATTGTCTTATGAATCAGTCAAGCCGTTTTGGCGAAGTATGGGAACAACCATTGTGACACGAGAATTTTATTTATTAGAAAAAAGATTAGGAATTAGGATATTGTATGTAAAGGAGTCGCGGACTCCGTAGGTGCGTGGAATTTAGAAATTCTTTTCCGTTCTTGCAAAATTTTTCCCTGATTCTTCGCTCCCATTGTTCGCAGCGTGAAGTTATATAGCTTTCCTCATTAAATGGACTATCCAACAAAAAATTGGGTAAATATTTATATACTGTACCTACTTATTATATTAAAAGTTTATTAAGTACAAAAAACACCAATGTGAAAGACCCTTTATATTACCCGTAATTGTTATAATAATAACAATATGACAGTCATAAAACTCGAAAGTTACCGAACGCGCATAAGCGTCGGCCGCACTGCGGGAGTTTTCTATGAACGCACATAAGCGTTCTTAGCACTACGCGAGTTTTCTATGAACGCACATAAGCGTTCTTAGCACTACGCGAAAAATTTTTTGAACGCACATACGCGTTTTCAGCACTGGGCGAATGACTCTTTTATTAGCATTGACTATAAATTCGCAAATTATTCAGCATTGAATGCGTTAATTTTGAATGTATGATACAATAAATAAACAATTACAATATGTTAAAAATTAAAAGTATTATATAACTTTATTAGTTGGTTGGTATCCTATTACAATTAATATTCCATCTTTATTCAGGTTAATAATTATACTTTCCACATTCAAAGAACTATAATTAATTAAGTTTATTATTTATTTGTCTATGCAAAATGTTATACCGTTTTTAATGGTATTTTAAGAATTAGACATTAGTCTTCTAGAAGGTTAATTCTTCATGCAGAATAGTCTGGTATTTTAGGGTACCTTGACTAATATAATAAGAAACTTATTTTCAACCCAAAGCCTATTATTCTCAATATTAACACTTTTTTCAGACACAACTGTTACTACTGTGATTATACAATTGAAAAAGGAGAAAATTTACGTGCACATATTAATAGTCACTTTACAAAATCACAAATAGCTTGCCCACTTTGTGGTGAAATATTCAATAGTGAAGAATCACTGAAAAACCATTTACAAGACTTCAACACTGTCAAACAGAAGAGGAGGCCGCGAAGAAAACCGGGTACTCCTATTACTATAGAGGATTTAACATGCAGTTTATGTAAAAAAGTGTATAAAAATCCAAACAGTCTCCGAGATCATATGAAGCTTCATACTATGGACAGAAAACGAAATTACACATGTGATAGGTGCGGTAAAATGTTTTACAACAAAGGTACATTAACTTCTCACATTTTATCACATGATAAAAACCGTCCACATGTCTGTAGAATATGCAATAAATCATTTTTATACCCAAATATGTTACGAAGACATGTTGAAATGCATTCAGGGATAAAACCATTTTCATGTGAACAGTGCGGTAGATGTTTTAGGTTACAATATCAGTTAAATGCTCATAAAATCATACATACGGATGCAATGCCTTATATATGCTCTTACTGCAATAAAGCATTCAGATTTAAGCAGATTCTAAAAAATCACGAAAGACAGCATACTGGTGCAAAACCTTATTCATGTCAGAATTGCGGTATGAAATTCACAAATTGGTCTAATTATAATAAGCATATGAAAAGAAGACACGGTACTGATACTTCCAAGAAAAAAATTACACCTGATGGTGTTTTCCCGGTTAATCCAGAAACTGGGCAGATTATACAAGTAGAAGATCCTGTAGGTACTGAAGAATGGAAAACAAAAATAATGGTGCCCGGTAAAAGAGGAAAGAAAAAAGTTATAAAAGAAGAAAATGTTTAGTGTTTATATTATGTAGTCTGTGTTCGTATTTAATTTTAGGTTATAAATTGTATTTTATTTGGCTTCTTTATGACCTAATGGTTCGGGAATATTATTTGTTAATAGTATTAGGTAATATTTAACACTCGCGTTATTATTACTGCCCAGCTTTAGTAGCATCTGTCTGTTTGAGATAATGTCGATATCATTATTGATTTTATTTACAACACCTAGACAGAAATTTTTAACTTTTATTCAACATGAATTTCTTAAATCTATCTCCAAATTATAGACTTTAAGTCTATAATTTGGATAAACCTGACAAAAAATGCATGAGAATAAACTGCCATCTATTTTTTGATGTGGTGAACTAGAATTAAGTGTAGTAAATTATAATGATCCTAATAAATACATTTGTTAATTATTTTTTAAAATTAACGTATTATTAGTTATATTAATTTATGAAATTGTGAAATGAAATTTAAGTTGTAAATACACTTTTTTTTTTAGTTGATAAAATTCACAATAAAAACAGAGAAAATGCCAGTTATTCTAAAATAATTTAATTATATACTACGGTTCTAAACTCTAAAGTTACACAATGCATCTTACTATAAATATTACCACAATGAAATGTTAAGTGAATAAAATTGTACATGTAATGTAATACATATTTTTAAAAAGAAATTTTGAAGTTTTGTTCTCCTTATTAGTTACGTTTTAGTGTATTGTGATGATGGATGCGAAATAAAATTAGCATCACTCATTTTTTGGGTGTTGTAAAAACCCAAACTATTTTAACCTAACTTACTTTATGCGATTTTACCTAACTTTATGACATGGAGACTAGAACTTCTAGTCGTCATGCTTTATGAGAGTCTATAGGTACAGTAATACCACCTGGGCCCTGAGTCGGGTATTTCAACGGTGTCACAACTGTACCATTATTGTACCATTATGGTGCAATAGTAAAGTTTTTGGTAGTCTACTATTATTGTGTCGTCATAACGACTTCATCATTGACTTACAATTGTCAAAGTGACATAAATTTGCTAGTCTCGTACACAACTGCTTCACAATTGCAATTCAATGACTGAAATGTTTCGGTAGTCTGCTATTTTGAATTTGACAGTAATATTTTTAAATAGTCCTGTGTCGACAGATTGCCATAAATAAAAAATAGATAGATAGAAATATTAGAAATTGTTCTTTGTAATTTATTGCAATTTACTAATCTCCTAAACTTCACATTGCTTTTTATACTAATAAATAGTATGTACAAATATATCTAAACGAAGTCTAGCATGATTAAATGTTTAAATTTATTAGTAGTTTTTCGAAAATCACTTCAACTAACGCATTTTTTAAAAACGGCAACACATACATACCATTCTAACACAATCCATAGATAAAAGAGACCGAAAATTCAATGCATAGATAAAAGAGATCGACAATTCTATTACCATTGAACGACCGTTATGACGGCATATAGCAGACTACGGATATTTGACTTCAATTGCAACGGTATCGTGCCGGTATTGTGCCGGTATGACAATTGTTCCAAAATAGTGGACTTGAGCACCAGGCCTAATGGTCAGCGTTATCTAATAGCATGTAGACTAGTCTCCATGTTTAATAGACCTGTCTTGTGTCCGGAAGTGGGACGTTATTTTTATTGGTCATCAATATTAGGTACATATAGTTCAATGACCTTCCTAATTTAGTCATAAATTAAGAACGATATTAAGGTCAAATAAAGTTGAAATCCATCCATCAGCCTCTTTCCATCCACTGTTGGACATAGGCCTCCCCCATAGAACGCCACAACGCGCGGTCCTGTGCCACCTGCATCCAATGTCTCCCCGCGACCTTGACGATATCGTCGCACCATCTTGTCGGGGGACTGCGTCGTCCGGTACGTGGTCGCCACTCTAGGACTTTTCTTCCCCATCGATTATCAGTCCTACGAGCGATATGGCCTGCCGATTGCCACTTCAGCGTGCTAACCATGGTTATAACCATCCCCGTTTTCCAATGGCAGAGCATAATGCGACTCGGTGCCGCACAATGCTGACGCTTAATTGGAACGTGTGTTAGTTTTAAAATGCGCCAGCAGAGTGCGCTAAGTTCAGTGTTGAAAAAAAAAATTCTAAAATAAACATTGTATTCACATTAAATGTGTGGAATATAAAAAAGTCATTGTTTATACCTTCATCCATACTTATATTTATTTATTTTTTAACACAGCTTGAATTAACTTTGAATATTTCCAGAAAACTCCGACGAAAAAAAAGCCTTAATTTTTTTTTTAACAATAAAAAATATTACTAACGATAATAATATAAATAAAATTTCAATCAATGCCAATTTAAAGAAAAAATACTTGTTAATTTTCTGTCGCTGAAGTTGGAACGCTGAAGTTGGAAGCTGAAAACGGGGATGGATTGCGCGCATCACTTTTGAGAGTGCTCGATTGTGCGATGCGATGCTGTAATTGGAACACTCAACGTTAAGCATGGCAACGTTAACGGGGCATGTAATGACATTCCCCGTTTTCCAATCAGCGCACAATAACGCATTATGCGGTACAATGCTCAACGTTGAGTGTTCCAATTACAGCATCGCATCGCACAATCGAGCACTCTCAAAAGTGATGCGTGCAATCCATACCAACATCAGCGACTGAAAATTAACAAGTATTTTTTCTTTAAATTGGCATTGATTGAAAGTTTATTTATATACTATCGTTAGTAATATTATTTATTGTTAAAAAAAATTTAAGAGGATTACAAAATAGCTTCGTGCATTTTTCTATGTACGAAGTTTTCATTGTTTCTTTAGATTGGATGGCTAGAGCTCTAATTTTTAAGTATATGTTTTTTCAATATATGATCTAGGATCGCATCAACTCGGAAACGCGATTGAAAAAAGTTTTCTCGATAGAAAAACTTGGCGAAACAACCTCTCTAATTTTTTCATTTGTCGGTCTATTATGGCGTATTATTAACTAATGAAATAACTTTGAAAACATAGGTAACTATTATGTATAGAAACACGTGGATCAGAATTAAAATATATTTAGTAGATTTTGAGTAAATAGGAAAAGTATCCCTAATTTCTTCATTTTCTGTGCCTACTGGCTGTGTTAAGATGTACGTGTCGGCGATGATATTGATGTAGGCCCTTAAGGCTTTCTTTTCGTCGGAGTTTTCTGGAAATATTCAAAGTTAATTCAAGCTGTCTTAAAAAATAAATAAATATAAGTATGGATGAAGGTATAAACAATGACTTTTTATACTCCACACAATATATAATGTGAATACAATGTTTATTTTAGAATTTTTTTTTTCAACACTTAACTAAGCGCACTCTGCTGGCGCATTTTAAAACTAATTCACGTTCCAATTAAGCGTCAGCATTGTGCGGCACTGAGTCGCATTATGCTCTGCCATTGGAAAACGGGGATTATCTATGTGTATATTATACTCTTTGATGTACAATAATTTATTGTATTGTCACGAAGTATAGATAGAAGGAGTCCGAACGTAATGTTGAACGAATGGTCTCAATTTAAGGGACAGATTTTTTGCCGGTAGAGCGCGCCATTTTTCAAGGAGTACTCGTTTGAATTCTTACGCGGGAAATTTTATTGCTATTGACACCTGTGGAAAAAAATATTTAATTAAATTAATATTTAATTTAATAATAATAATTAAATTAAATTCAACTTTCACGAGCCAGCGCGTGTTTACATGTAATAATAATAATAGCATCGGTACGCCCTGAACACTTGCGCAGCCAGTGGCAGAAAATAGAACTATGATCTGGGTTTATTAATGTGTACACGAAATATTATGGAAAAGCCTATACCGTTCGGACTCCTTCTATCTATACTTCGTGGTATTGTGTACAAAGTATTTGTCTATGGTTTCCTAAAAATTAGTCTGTGGGAATTCGAGTAAAACGACGAGTCCTACGAATTTCCTTTTTTATTTAATTCTAATTTTGTAATTTATGTACTAACATACAATTTTATTAAATTAAATTTCAATTTTGTGCTAAGTGTAATAAATATGAGTACATTAGGAATATCTTATTGTCGATTCTGTGCACAACTAAAACCTCAAGACGTGCTTATTGAACTGAAAACACACGAGAAAACGCTTGAAGATTTCTTGAGCAAACTAACAAGATTGAATTGTTTCTTAGATTATGAAGAAAATACGTTGCCAATAACAATATGTTTACCATGTATTAATTCTTTAAACAATGCTTTTGACTTCGTCGAAACTTTTGAGAATTCCCAAATAGTTTTAAAAGATATATTTACAACGCAATCTGTTAAGAAGGAGATTGAAGAGTCTGATAGCGGGGTATATAGGTTACCTGATGAGCAACGTTACGAGGTTACAATAGAATATGATGAACAAACATTACAGGAAAATGATGAATCCAATGATAATATTGACAGTACACCACTTGATCATTGTAATTTAACATGGCAGGATTATAAATGGATGTGTTCATATTGCGAATCAAAATTCTCTTCTATAACTGAACTTAAAAATCATTCAATGGAGAGCCATAACTCATGCGGTGCTTACCGTTGTACAGATTGTAATATAACAAAGTTACGACTTGATAGATTTGTCACACATGTTCGCAGGCATAGAAAATCTTTAAAAACATCATGCTACAGATGTTTTAAGGAGTTCTCTTCAATTAATGATTTAAAAAAACACAAAATAGAACATGAAATTACAAACTTTAAATGTAATGGGTGCAATACATGCTTTGTAAGTCTAGAGAAACTTAACAATCATACTGAGATATACTATAAAAATGCATTCTTGGATGAAAAATTTAAAGAAGATTTTACATGTCCTATATGTGGTAAATTATATAAAACATCACCAATATTAAAACATCATATGTTAACACACACGGACAGAAGACGCACCCACTCATGTAGAACTTGTGGTAAAACTTATCTACATAATCATCATTTGGTGGCACACATTGCACAGTCCCATGAGGACGCAAGACCATTTGAATGTGAGGTTTGTAAATTATCTTTTAAAACAAAGGAGCATTTAAAAGTTCATGTCAGTATACATGATGACAAAAAGCCTTTTGAGTGTGAGGTGTGTGGGAAAGAATTTCGTTTGGAGAGGCATCTTAAATCACACAGTATAATCCATACTGACAAGTTGCCTTATATTTGTCCATTTTGCAACAAAGGGTTTCGTTTCAGAGCTCCATTAATGCAACACAAACGTCGACACATTGGTTTGAAACCATACAAATGTGATATATGTGAAAAAGAATTCACTAATCATACAAATTACAGTAGACATATGAGAGTTCAACATAATATTGACATAAGTAAAAGAAAACAAATTCCTAAACCATTAAATCATGTTGACTCTGCTACAGGGGAAGGAATACATATTGTAATAGATTAAGTTTAGTGGTGTGTAAATCTGTGAGATAGGAACTTATAAAGAAGGTCTCATACGTGTTACACTGAACAAAAACATGAATTTGGTATTTGAAAGATATATTTCTAATGAAAAGAGTTCAAGTTAATACCAATTTTTATTTTTTTAAATGATAACAGATATTTGTGTTGTATCTGAAAGATATAGATACATTTGTGTATTATATTATGTTTGTAATGTGGAACCCACTCCACTAATTATATAACACCACTATGGCATCATTATGTTTAGTTTTAGACACAAGAGCATTGTGTAAAATGTCTGACTGTATATATATTTATTTTAATGTTTTTTCATCACTTTATATTTTCATGTAAGGAAATAAATTCCATATGGCATTCTAGATTTTTATTTTTCAGAAGGACGTTAGCCATTTTTATATGCAACTAAAGCCAGACATCGAGGGGAAATATTCTCATCTAAAATTTTCTTAAATTTACAATTTGTAACACCATTTTCTATTAAATATACAAGTCTATCATATAATACAAAATTCTCAATAACTGGCTGTAAATAATTTTGTAACAGAATATAAATGCCCGCCTTTTTGTATGTTGTTGGCGCTATTTCGTTCCATAATGACTTGAGTTCTTTTACATCAAACGGTTGGTCGCACTCGCAATCATTATTTTTTATTATTTTAAAGCCCTCGTTGACGGCATTTTCTGCGTATCTATCAAAATTATTGTCTAAAATTTTGACATTAACTGGTTTCCGCTTATTCCTTTTCACTTGGCAGTTGCCTAAAACATAAAATACTTTAATATATTATGTATAAAGTGAATAACTACTCACAATATATGTACGCCTAGCGTTGACCCATACGTCGACATAGTACGGCTACATTCGAACAATGATATATTAAAATTCGAAGGTCAAAATGGGATAATGTTATTTTCATTCCCGAATCCGCCACTACACGGCATACTTACGTCTATGTGCATATAATTGTAAAACAGCTCTTGACAATGAATTGAAAACCAAATCCTTTAGTTTCAAATCTATACTTTGTGGATGAGCTGCTAGCCTTAAAAACGGTACTCCCAAATTATTTTTCCAATCACGGCTATCTAAGACGTCTTTCAAACATTTACTCAGAGGGAAATTTCGAAATTTACCGTTATCTACACTCATTTTGTGGTAACAACACGGCATTATAGCTATTGCGGTTGCATTATACATTCTTAAAAATATGTCAACAGCGTCTATGCTTAAATCCGCGCAAGCATGTAATCCAGTAAAGCAAAATGAATTTACATTTTCAAATTTCTTATTTAAAAATGCATTAATGTTTTCATGCGAATCTTGACTTATAGTGTGTAAGACATGCTTTACTCTTTCTCTAGATTGCTCGTGATATTTCCGTTGCCGATTTTTAGCGCCAACATGATGTTTGACATTACTGTCGATTCCCAATACTTTGTAATTAGTTAACTCAAATATTTGCTGATCTAAATAGCCCTGGAAAAGGTTAAAGTTTTACACAAGATTATTTAGCTGATTCTCAATTGTTATCGTTGTCAAGCTAAAAAGCAGACCATTTTTCCCGTCGAGTTGAGCCCCACATGACCGGACAACCCCGTATCGGGTCATAGTGAGGCTAAAGGCACATACCATGGCTAAGTTAGGGTGAGGCGGGAAAACCACTGATATACCTATTTGCATTTAGCGTATTCTTTACAATTGGGTAACTTAGAGCAGGTCTAAGTTACCCAATTATAAAGAATTTTCATTTACTTGTTGCAAATAATTTCAAAATTTCAATATTTACTCACCAAACCAGACCCAAGATCGACGACAACGTCACATCCCACATTTTCACACATCCCCTTTATCTCATTAGCCAAGTAAATTATCTCATGTTTCTTCTTACGAGACAGTGGTACGTTAATATCACACTCAGTTTCATTATTCTCAAAATTCTCGTAATAATGACGCAGTCTATTTAATTTAGAGAAGAAATTCTTTAAAAAATTATCTTCTGTTTGAGTCAAATCTATGTTATCATTGAAAACATCTATTTCTCCTTCATTTACATCAATTTTATTTAATACATCTTGTGTAAGTATATCAATATTTGGTACGCTGTATAAATGTTGATATTTCTCGAAAAATAGCATACATTCTTGAAAATATTCTGTTGCATTCTCAAAGGCAGCCGGCAAAGACATTATTGTAATAAACCCCCAAAAAGTTGTAGCCTGAAATGCGAATAAAGCAAAGATAATTTCTGGTATTTCTACCTGAAAGGACGACGTCCATGGGAGATCTATAAAACATGACCAGAATCATGGGGAATTCTTAGATATCTTGGCGTTAGAGAAGTTACTGGGATGTCTTATAAATAAAAAGAGGTGAAAAGATATACGAAATTCAGAAATCTAAATATTCGTCGGTACTAAGTTTAAAAAAGGCGCAGATCCGAAGCTCAATAAACCGTCAAATACGGCTATGAATGCTGATACGTTAATACTAATACGGTATACAGAAACTATAAATAAAATAAAACAAGTTTCTAATTAGAATATAACATTTATTAACAATCACCATGGTAGATACTCCGAAATAAATTATCATATTTCTTATACCACATGTTCTATCTGTGTTCTATTTATTTATACTTGTTATAAGGTATGTATTATCTATTTTATTATGTATCCTGATTTATTACAAAGACATTCGAAATGGATCTCACGAGAACATCAAATCACTGAAAATTCTGATGAATGCTTGCATCTGTGCTTGCAAATATTTCTATTAAATTAAGTAAAGCCTTGTTTTTTAATTTAGCATATGAAATCCTCATACCTTTTTTACTTTCGTAAATATTGCTAAGAATTTGCGATGCACTTTTTATAACAGACTGATCTACATTCTATATCTTTAAAAGCATCCTAATAATATTCAATAGACTAGCATCATATAATATTCAACAGAAATCATCCTTGTAAATGCTTTTTATTTCTTAATTTTTTCACAACATTCTCAGTTGTGTCAATTACTGCTGAGGTCCACTGATAGTTTCCCAAATTTCATTGCCCTCTTTCAAATCTTTTGAGCCTTCGCCAATTACACATTTACCAGACCATACATCTTTGCTCAAATATTTTGTTGTAACTTCGATGAGATCCTCTTTTTTGACAGCCAAAATTCTCTCCCTTTGAGTCTTCCAGATGTCGTATGACAAACCATACAGGAATAAATCAATCCCTTTCATGTATTCAGCAATAGGTTGATCCATTTGTTGCAAGATTGAAAGCTTAGCTTCGAAAAGATTCTGATCATCAATTAAACCGGTATTATTCGCCATCCATTTTGCCGTTTCATCGAAAACATTTAATGTAACCCTTGAATTAGGATCTCTGTACGAATAATAATTGAATACACCGTCTAATGTTAGCATAGCTCCACCGCCGTATGCGCCGTTTTGTTCCCTGACTATAGGGTGTAAATACTTCGACGTTAAAAATCTAGATAGTACTCGTAATTTTGGATAATCTGCATGTGTGTATGGAATTGTGCGTATAACTTTCGCACAAAAATTTACGGGAATATTCATCAGTATATGTTTACCACGGTTTTCTTTAAGCATATCTTGACAATCAGTCCAATTAATCCTATTCACATCTTTATGTTCAACTTCGTTGCATAATTGTTTGCAGAAATTATCAATATTTGATTGGATGTCGGCATTTGTATTGCAATAATGGAAAGCTGCTCTCAAATTTGTTCCTTTTAAAATTTCTTTTGCAATATTATCAATAGTGGATTGAATATTAACAATTGATTCTTGTTTTTGGATTTCTTGCATAGTCATTACATGGTTGAGACCTGTTAAATTCTCTTTGCATTCTTCAACAGATGATATTAACGACCTAGCTGCCTGCATTGCGTATGTATGTCCGCTATCAATGATACCATTGCTAAGTGATGAACAGTAATTTGTAAGTAACATTTTCATTCTTTCAGTATTACTAAAATCTGGTTTGTTAAATATTTCTGCCCATATATCCATCATTTTTGGCAGATTTTCGTCTAGACAATGACTTGAAATAACAACTCCCTGCTCATATTGACCATGTTGATCAATATGTTCTGTAATGTGAGTGAGAAAGCCTAATCCTGACGTAGTTTTACTGACGTATTTATCGAAATCTCTGTAATTGTACGATTTCGTATCAAATTTACTAATAACGTGATTGAAGAATGGTAGAAGTTGTCTTTGTTGTTCATTTAAACATTCTGTTCCTATGACACCTTTAAAGTATGTTACTCCATTAGTGTTTGCTTCACACAGTTGTAATGGTATAACCTCAGATACTGTATGTTTTAATGGAGGAGCGGTTTTGTTAAGTGTTATTTCATCAAGCTTCAAACATGGCAATACGTCTAAATTCTGTTGCTTTTTCTGTGCTTTTGAAAGCTCAAGCCCATTCCTGTATACTTCTTCTCTAGCTTCATCAGTTAAAGATTTTATTTTAGACTGTAATGATTTTGTCTCTGCCTCATTGAAAAACTCATCAAACTTTGGGTCAGGTTTCATTGTCATAACTAATTTATGATTATTCTGAATGAAATACTGTTCTATAACATTTTTCACATATTTTGTATCCATTAAATCTGTTTTTAGTTGATTTAATAATTTATTTACATTCAAAGCCTGTAGTATGGGCCCATCGTGATTCCACAGAGGCATTAGATTAAATAAAACATTAAGACCAAATTTTGGACTTTGGTGTTTTATAGATAGTTCAAAACCATGTAATACACTTTCTATGTGGTCCTTTTCAAAACCTTCTTTGTGTATTCTTTCGATTGTCTGATTGACTATGGATTCTATTGTACCAAATTTCGATACCTCTACATCTCTTAACCCTACTACAAATAAGGTATCACGTATCTGATTATCATAACCCGTAAGGGAATTATAACCTCCAGATATATTTTTTTCTATTAAACTCTTGTAAAAAGCTGAATTAGGCCCAATTATCATTAATTCAGCCAATGCCATCATCACGAAAGTATCATAGATGCTTGTAATATCAGACATAACATAACCAATTGCTATTTGGTTCTGTTTTTCTATAGGCACTCCATATTGGTCAAATCTGCATGATATTTCGTTCACCTTAGGTTCTTTCCATCTGGATTGAGGTTGCACAATGCTATGCTTTGGGTCCAAATATTCATATTTATTCAAATAATTTTCATTCAAAAACTTCAGGTTAGATTCCAATGGAAAGTTACCATATGAATAAATCCGAGAATTACTAGGATGGTAATATGTGGCATGGAATTGTTTTAAAAAGTCATATGATAGGTTTGGAATGTAAATAGGGTCTCCTCCTGATACATAACCATATGTACCTTGAGGTAGTATGGTGTTTATAAACTTTTGTCCAAATAAAGAGCTTGTTTCTGAGAAAGCCCCCTTCATTTCATTGTAAACAACACCTTTAAATATCAAATCAGAGTTTTTATCTTCTAAATTAGAGTGTTCCAATCTCCAGCCTTCTTGTAAAAAGTCTAATCTATCCAAATTTGGCTTAAATACTGCATCAAGATAGACCTTTTGGAGGTTCCTATAATCTACCTCATTTTGTGATGAGAATGGATAAAAGGTATAATCTGGGCCAGTCATGGCATTCATAAAGGTAGCTAAAGATCTATTTAACATTTTGAAGAATGGATCACGTACTGGGTATTTCTCAGAACCACATAAAACGGTATGTTCTAGAATATGAGGTGTCCCCATAGAATCTAAAGGTGTTGTACGGAAGCCTATGGAAAAAACATTATTTGTGTCATCCCTTTCCAGATGCAAATACTCAGTCTTGGTTTTTTCGTGTGTAAGAAAATATGCAGTCATATTATATTCTTTTATATGCTCAACTTCACTGCAAAGAAATCCGTGGACCATTTTACCTCTCTGAATAGAATTGGATGGGCTTTCTTTCTTTTTTAATATACTGCTGCTGTAATTCTGGGACGACAAACGGTGGTGTAAGCCAGCTCTTGCACATAAGTGTAGTCTTGAATACATGGTTCTTTCAGTATTTTTCACTTCCGATTAAAATCTGCAATTGACACAGACTGCTCACAACTTTTCTTATAATATAAACATCGCTATTCATAAAAAATGGTTTGATAACACGATACACGCTACTAAATGTAACTTTTTCAATAGATTATTTGGAGAAAACAAATGAAAAATGATGCAATAGGTTACGAAATACTTACAATATGAAATCGACTCTTCAAAGAGTTATGAGCTTAAAATTACTATTTAGTATCAGTGTTCTTGTGACTACAGAGGTTCAAATGTAATATATAACATTTTTAATTTTTATAAACGACAAACATAACCTCAATTTCGATCGGTACTGCAGATTGCTGCAGATCAAAGAGTATAATAATATAGATATAACATCACAGATCACTTACCCCGTTTTCCAATGGCAGAGCATAATGCGACTCAGTGCCGCACAATGCTGACGCTTAATTGGAACGTGAATTAGTTTTAAAATGTGCCAGCAGAGTGCGCTAATTCAGTGTTGAAAAAAAAAATTCTAAAATAAACATAGTATTCACATTATATGTGTAGAATATAAAAAAGTCATTGTTTATACCTTCATCCATACTTATATTTATTTATTTCTTAACACAGCTTGAATTAACTTTGAATATTTCCAGAAAACTCCGACGAAAAGAAAGCCTTAAATTTTTTTTAACAATAAATTTTAATAATATTACTAACGATAATATATAAATAAAATTTCAATCAATGCCAATTTAAAGATAAAATACTTGTTAATTTTCTGTCGCTGAAGTTGGTATGGATTGCACGCATCACTTTTGAGAGTGCTCGATTGTGCGATGCGATGCTGTAATTGGAACACTCAACGTTGAGCATTGTGCCGCATAATGCGCTATTGTGCGCTGATTGGAAAACGGGGTTAATTTGGTTTAGCTATAGGCAGCTATGATAAAGGAAGACCTAGCATGGTGTCTTCTGTATACATTTGAGATCTTTTTAAATTTATATAAGTACATTTTTATAGCCTTCAATATAAAAATATTACATAATAATCTATTATTACTTGTATATTAACTGACTCAGTGGCCAGGGCCCTGAGTCGGGTATTTCAACGGTGTCACAACTGTACCATTATTGTACCATTATGGTGCAATAGTAAAGTTTTTGGTAGTCTACTATTAATGTGTCGTCATAACGACTTCATCATTGTCTTACAATTGTCAAAGTGACATAAATTGCTAGTCTCGTACACAACTGCTTCACAATTGCAATTCAATGACTGAAATGTTTCGGTAGTCTGCTATTTTGAATTTGACAGTAATATTTTTAAATTGTCCTGTGTCGACAGATTGCCATAAATAAAAAATAGATACATAGATAGAAATATTAGAAATTGTTCTTTGTAATTTATTGCAATTTACTAATCTCCTAAACTTCACATTGCTTTTTATACTAATAAATAGTATGTACAAATATATTTAAACGAAGTCTAGCATGATTAAATGTTTAAATTTATTAGTAGTTTTTCGAAAATCACTTCAACTAACGCATTTTTTAAAAACGGCAACACATACATACCATTCTAACACAATCCATAGATAAAAGAGACCGAAAATTCAATGCATAGATAAAAGAGATCAACAATTCTATTACCATTGAAAGACCGTTATGACGGCATATAGCAGACTACGGATATTTGACTTCAATTGCAACGGTATCGTGCCGGTATTGTGCCGGTATGACAATTGTTCCAAAATAGTGGACTTGAGCACCTGGTGCTCAAGTCCACTATTTATTCTACACTATTTTAGTCTGTCATAACGGTCTTTCAATGGTAATAGAATTGTCGATCTCTTTTATCTATGCATTGAATTTTCGGTCTCTTTTATCTATGGATTGTGTTAGAATGGTATGTATGTGTTGCCGTTTTTAAAAAATGCGTTAGTTGAAGTGATTTTCGAAAAACTACTAATAAATTTAAACATTTAATCATGCTAGACTTCGTTTAAATATATTTGTACATACTATTTATTAGTATAAAAAGCAATGTGAAGTTTGGGAGATTAGTAAATTGCAATAAATTACAAAGAACAATTTCTAATATTTCTATCTATCTATTTTTTATTTATGGCAATCTGTCGACACAGGACGATTTAAAAATATTACTGTCAAATTCAAAATAGCAGACTACCGAAACCACGAAGTATAGATAGAAGGAGTCCGAACGTAATGTTGAACGAATGGTCTCAATTTAAGGGACAGATTTTTTGCCGGTAGAGCGCGCCATTTTTCAAGGAGTACTCGTTTGAATTCTATTATATTTATAAATAATATTATTATTTATTTATAAATAATATTATGTATTTAATTAAATGTATTTAATTAAATTAAATTCAACATTCACGAGCCAGCGCGTGTTTACATGTAATAATAATAATAGCATCGGTACGCCCTGAACACTTGCGCAGCCAGTGGCAGAAAATAGAACTATGATCTGGGTTTATTATTGTGTACACGAAATATTATGGAAAAGCCTATACCGTTCGGACTCCTTCTATCTATACTTCGTGACCGAAACATTTCAGTCATTGAATTGCAATTGTGAAGCAGTTGTGTACGAGACTAGCAATTTATGTCACTTTGACAATTGTAAGACAATGATGAAGTCGTTATGACGACACATTTTAATAGTAGACTACCAAAAACTTTACTATTGCACCATAATGGTACAGTTGTGACACCGTTGAAATACCCGACTCAGGGCCCAGAAAACTCCATTCGGGTGACATAGGTTGCTTTCCAATTAATACAAAAAGTGACGCAGTGTAACGCAGTGCTCGATAAAGCGCTTTCCATCAACGACACTGTTGAACACAGCCGTACACTGTTCGACACTCGAAAAAGTGGTGTTTTGAGAGTAAACATATTTGGTTTGGCTATTTAAGGGCCTACATCAATATTATCTTCGACATGTACATATTAACACAGCTAGTAGGTATAGAAAATGAAGAATTAGGGATATTTTTTTTGTGTACTCAAAATCTACTAAATATATTTTAATTCTGATTTACGTGTTTCTATATATAATAGTTACTTATGTTTTTAAAGTTATTTCATTAGTTAATACGCGATAATAGACCGACAAATGAAAAAAATAAAAAATTAGAGAGGTTGTTTCGCTAAAATTTTCTATCGAGAAAACTTTTTTCAATCACGTTTCTGAGTTTATGCGATCCTAGATCATATATTGAAAAAACATATACTTAAAAATTAGAGCTCTAGCCATTCAATCTAAAGAAACAATGAAAACTTCGTACGTAGAAAAATGCACGAAGCTATTTTGGTATCCTCTTAATGCTTATATTTAATTTATTGAACAATACTTACTTTAAAATTATAGTTGGTTCAAATATGTAATTATTATTAAACAAAAGTAGTATTATTACAAAACAATTATTTATTTGCCCACAAATTGTCAAAGTTCTTTAACTTATTGGAAGGTTATGTTTATAAATTATTGAGTCAAGACTTTGTCAAGGAACTTGCATTTAGGTAAAAAAACGCCCATAATTTTGCGATATTGATGCACTCTAGTGTTATTTTGAGACAATTAGCTATTTCATTTAAACTTTTACACAGTGTTTGGCAGTGTTTCACAATGTAACGCAGAGTCCCTCTTAGGAGTGAGGCGTATTTATCATAACAGGTAGACGTCACAGGTATTTTAAGATACCAGATACTAGCTGTTGCTGCGATTAAGAAATACCTGTTATTAAAAATAACAGGCAAACACTATCAACTGTCAATACTAACCGCAGATACTCGATAACAAACTAGTTACTAGTTTGAACTAGAACTAGAACAGCCTTGCATTTGCTGTGAAAAATTAACAGTCCTGGTTGTTCAATCTAAATATAACAGCCTGTTATTTAACAACAGGTATCGGCACCTGTTATTTTGGCACAACAGTAACAGGAATAACAGATATCAGCTTTTTGCTGTTACAACCCATCGCTAGTCCCTCTGTGTTAACTAAATGGAAAGCAACCAAAGTAAAAGGATAGGACGCATGCGATGTAAGATGTCATTCATCGACGTTCAATGTGAACGCTGAACGCACTTTTCAAAATCATAGACTACAGAATAGCAGGAAGAAATTCTGTCAAAATTGACATTATCTTAAATTGATTTTGACGTTCCATTCTTTTTAAAAACACGTGTTTACGTGTGGGGCTCATGTTGAGCCATAATTAATTCTTCAAGTGTTCTTAAATAAATAAATATGAGTTTATACAATTTCAAAAAGATCGCTGTGGTCCCCACGGCCAAGGTAAATATTACAATTCCGTTTTAATTAATTTATATACGTACGTTACAAGACATTGTGAAACATAACCTTTTAAATATACAAAATTATTATTTTTCAGGACTTTATAGACATAATACTGTCGAAAACACAACGAAAGACACCTACAGTTGTACATAAACATTATAAAATATCTAGGATACGTGGATTTTATATAAGAAAAGTTAAATTTACGCAACAAAACTTCCACGACCGTCTGTCTAGGATTATACAGGTATGTACCTATATAATTCCTAAACTCTACGTTATTGTATATTCCTATCGGCTATTCTGCCATACTTTTGTGGCACAATATAATAGCATTTATAAGATATTACTTCTTCAGTGGTTTATTTGCTTCACATTGTGAATGGCTGACCAGATATTGATGTCACCCTTTTATAAGCACTATTGCTAAAGCAGGGTTTCCCAGAAGGCGATCCCTAATGTAAAACGTATGCCCATAAAATGAATTGTTTTGAATGAATTATATTGTCTACGAACCATAAGTTAATTTCGACATATTTCTTAATCTCCATGTTAGTTCTGAAATGTTTTGTTAAAATTTCAGGAGTTTCCAAAGCTAGATGATGTACATCCATTCTATGCAGATCTTATGAATGTGTTGTATGACAAAGATCATTACAAACTTGGTCTAGGTCAGCTCAATACAGCCAGACATCTTATTGATACGTAAGTTATCAACATAACACTTATAAAACATTAATGTTTTGAGAAATTCTGCATAACGTTGCACAAAAATTTTAATGGCTTGTTATGTTGCTTGAGTGTTAGTATCAATGTCTATATTTTCGTTATTAGCATACCTTTGTCCAGGTCCAGTGGGGATAGACAGATAGACACTGTAGAATGCTCTCACGTCATATCAAGGCCGTGTGTTTGACCACATTCCATAGTGACCATAGTCAAAACACACTGCCCTTGGATTTGTTGTTTTGCCATACAAAAAAAAAAGTTTGAAAAATAGATGTTGGCCAATTCTCAGACCTACTGAATATGCATGTAAAATTTCATAAAGATCGGTCTAGCCGTTTCGGAGGAGTACGGTAACTAACACTGTGACACGTGAATTTTATATATAAGATGTACGTCTCAGATATATTCTTGTTAAATGGAATCATAAATTTGTATTGTTTTACAGAGTAGCAAAGGACTATGTACGTTTGCTCAAGTACGGAGACTCACTATACAGATGCAAGCAACTGAAGAGAGCGGCGCTCGGTCGCATGGCTACCATCATGAAGAGGCAGGGAGCAAACTTAACTTACTTAGAGCAGGTACATTCTGTTATAATGAGTTGTGTATTCACAATACATACAAATACCCATTTTAAAAGTCTATAGAATGAAATAGTTTGTAGGTAGTCTACCCCTATGGGTAAACAACAAGATAAAAAATGTAAAGCATTAAAAATAATTATGTACGTCAAAATACGATGTAAACTCAATCGAGTGATGATTGTGGTGGATTAACCAATTAGGGTTACTGTAAGCATGACCGCAATATGCTCAGTTGGCAGAACTACGGAACGGTATTCCGAGGTCGTGGGTTCAAGTCCCGCTTGTGGTGATCACTTATTCCACCACAATTTGATTTATTAATTAATCATTATGCTAATGTGTCCCATATATATATTTTTTAAGATCCTTATTGTCCTGCAATCTGTCTGATGACAATGAGCTGGAGGTGTGTTATGTCCCATATATGGCAAAGAAAAGGGACTATACTATAATGAGTTGTGTCCCACACATGTGAAAGTAAAGGGACTTGATTTGACTTGAATAGAGACCCTAAACTAACTTTCGCTAACACTTGCGCAACTCATTTATTCGATTAAAACCAATTTTTACGACATAATACTCGTAAAGTGACGCGTCTAAATCCGTTCTGTATGTGGTAGGTAATGTTTTTATTAAAAAGATAAATTGTTTCCTATTGTTGTTGTTTTTATAAAATGTTTTTATTTAATTATTATATGTTTACGACAGGTCCGACAACATTTAGCACGTTTGCCGTCCATAGATCCGTATACTCGTACAATCATCATCTGCGGGTTCCCTAATGTGGGCAAGTCCAGCTTTATCAATAAGGTAAACTTTCATTTTCTTTTATTTATAAATCTTATTTTAAAACAAAATCGTTATTTCTGTATGTCTCTATGTGAACTTAAATCTTTAAAACTACGCAATCGATTTCAATGCGGGATTTTTATAGATAAATTGGTTAAACAATAAAGTTTATATTATTTTTAAGACCCTTGCTCATAAAGCTGATGTAATTCCACCGGTTTTAAATATGTAAAGCGGGTCATAAAAAGCGCGTGTGTTACCAACGCAAATAGTTAAGTTATAGTCCATACAAATTTCATAAAAGTATTATTTGCCATTTCAAATATGGAACTGATCGCCGCCGCGCGACTCGAGCAGCGCGCTGTTGCTATTCAAATTTCGAACTAATCGCCGCGCGGCGCCAGTCAGTAGGCAGCGCTAGGGCGCTGTTAAAATGGCGGGAAGGCAACAGTGTGCATTCACAGATTGAGTTTATTTAAATGTTTGTTTTTCTGTTTCCTCGCAAATGTGTTAAAAATCGTCGTACGATATACGTGCGTATTGGTTATAACATGCTCGGCTCAATTACGCCCTCGCCTTTTTTTTAATTTATTTATATTTACATTTTTGTGTATTCTTGAAAAAAAAATTCATTTCGTGCCCACTCCCATTAACGGGATAAAGGCAGGAAATTGTAGACAAAGTCCTTAGAAACATGTTAAATGAAGTATGTAATGTGTTTACAGATAACCCGAGCAGATGTAGAAGTACAACCGTACGCGTTCACAACAAAGAGTCTTTATGTTGGACACACTGATTATAAATATTTGAGATGGCAGGTAATATGTTTTTCTTTGTTTTCAATATATATTTTGCATTTATTTCGAAAATATACTAGCTCTGCCTCACGGTGTTACCCCGCAGTAAAAAGAATAAAAAATCTGTTTGTTTTTTCATTATCCCACAGGAACATTGCATTCTTTTGAGATAGAAAGTAGCCTGTATGTTATTCTGATGTATAAGCTACATTATTGTAAAGTTTCATTAAAAGCCATTCAGTAGTTTTGTGTGAAAGAGTTACAAACATCCATACTCACAAACTTTCACATTTATCAACTTTCACTTTCACATTCGTTGTTAATTACCCGACAATAATACATAAATGTTAATACACTCTATTCGCCATATTGTTTTTTGAATAATGTCACTTTATCTTTTAAAGCTGTGAACTACTACTTGTGGTTACCACGATAGCTCAGTTGGTAGATGTAACTTTATTACAATGTACTGGGTTCAAGCCCCTCAATTATTTCGAATAAAAATTATTTATTTATAATATTACCCATTTGTAGGTGATAGACACTCCAGGTATCCTAGATCACCCGCTAGAAGAACGTAACGTTATTGAGATGCAAGCTGTCACTGCACTGGCTCATCTGAGAGCTGCGGTGCTTTACTTTGTGGACCCATCAGAACAGTGCGGACACAGTATTGAAGAACAGGTTATATATGTGTTACTATATTTTTATATTAATTCCGAAGTTGCTTATGCACACTAAGAGATGACAATGTTTTGTACAAAATAAGTACGAACATTGTTTTGGTACCTTTTTCAGCAAGACTTGCTTAGAATATCAAATCTTGTATGTATACATACTTTTTGTTTTATCTTAAAATATATGAATTATTTGTCTTATTTCAGATATCATTATTTGAGAGTATAAAACCTTTATTCAGTAACAAACCTCTGATAGTGGTACTGAACAAGATGGATGTGGTGAAGCCTGAAGACTTGGCACCACCTAAGAAACTACTCATTGATAATCTTGTTGAGACATGCTCTAAAGGGAATCTTGTTAAGTGAGTACATAGTTTTGTTAGTAAATTATTTGTAGCTGTAATTACCACAAGGAATTGGCTTGAATTAATATAAAAATAAAAGCTATATTTCGGTACAATTATTTTAACTAAAATAATAAAAAAAATACTAGGTGGCTGATCGAATGTGTTATCGTTCTCAATAGATGGCATTGTACATTTAAGTGGAAATTGGTTAATATTTATAGACACCATGAAAGCCCAATTAAAGTTTTCTATTGTTTTACCATACTTATGAAACAGGTTTATTATCCACGGCCATATAAATAGTTTTGCGTGCACCACTAAGCCTGTATCCATATATTACTCTTAATAACAAAATAACAATCTCAGGCGTATGATGTAGCGGCAACATCTCATCAATAAAAAATAGTTTTTAAAATAATTTTGTTAATTCCCAGCGCGGATTCAAACTCCGACCTGTCAATAGTGCCAGTAATGAGAATGTCCACAATAACTGAGGACGGTGTACAAGAGGTGAAGATAGAGGCGTGTGAGAGACTACTGTCGCACAGAGTCACTGAGAAAATGAGAACTAAGAAGGTAATAATTGTTTTAATTTTAATAACTGACTTAAAATGAGTTCAGTTTTACTTTGTTACGAGCTTCGTTCATATCTATGTAACTAAATCTTTTAATGTATTTTTCATTCTCTTCCAATAGTCGAGTTTTATCTGAAATTTTGCATATATTAAGAACCAATGCAGGAATTAAAAATATCAGAAATTTTTGGATTATCTTATTTAAGCATTTTTTTTTTAATTTTTAAACTAAATTAATACATATTATAATAACCTCTCTGTATGAACAAGCATTATACCAAAAATACTGCTTGTAAACAATGTTTTCACCAATATATAACTTGAAATTTAAGAAATATGTCAATACATGAAAGTTATCGTTATTCTACAAAGTTAGCTGTTGATTCTGATATTCACATGCACAACGTCATGGGAACCAACTAGTTAGTAGTTAATTGTTAATAACGAGGCCCATTCGAAGCTGAACAAAGTATGAATATTTTGTGTCAGTCAATGTGTGGCCAACAGTAAATATATAACATTATGGTCGCGCGATATATTATACATGTACATACGTGCATTACCCATGTTATATACAAAAATAATATAAAATTGAAAAATAATAACTTGTACAATTGCATTAAAAAAAAAATTATGAATCCAGAAATTAGATTTTTTTTGCTGTTTCCTTCAATATCATTGATAAATAATTAAAGTACTTTATTAATTTTGCAATTGACTTGCTATGCTTTTACTTAATACCGCTTGCGGTGATCACTTTTACCACCACAAAAAAAAAACTTATATACATAGTTAAAAAAAAAATTTGATTTATCTACTATATAAAAATAAATCGGATTTTCCTTCCTGACGCTATAACTTCAGAACGCACGAACCGATTTCCACGGTTTTGAATTCGTTGGAAAAGTCTCGGGCTCCGTGAGGTTTATAGTAAATTTTTTTTTTTTTACTTTTTTTTTGGTATGGCAAAACAACGTTTGCCGGGCCAGCTAGTTAAATAATAATTATTGTAATATTCCTACGAAAAGATGGATGGACGGTGTGAACGAGGACATGAAAGAAAGAGGAGATAACACAGACATAACGGCTGATAGAAGACATAAATAAATAAATATTCACGGACATTTCACACAACGTCCTCTGGTCCCAAGCTAAGCTTATATGCTTGTGTTATGTGTACCAGAATACGGATATAATACATATACTACTTTTTTTTGTAAATACATACTTATAATACATAGAAACACCCAGACGGTACAGACATTTGCATGACAATTAGAAAAATCACACAAATGATTGTCCCGAGCGGGAATCGAACCCGTGACCTCTTGATCGGCAGTCCGTTACATGAACCACTCAACCACGAGGCTCGTCAATGTTGCGCCGACCCCAAATAATGGGATAAGGGCAGGAGGATGATGAATGATGAAATAATAATTATTCTCTATTATCCAGGTGGAAGGTATATTAAATCGTCTCCACATCGCGGTGCCGACCCCAAGAGACAATAAGTCCCGTCCTCCAGTGATACCACCGTCAGTGGCTCTCAAGAAACAGCAGCAAGCTGACAAGTTGGCTCGCAAGAGGAAACTTGAGAGAGAAATAGAGTTGGAACAAGGAGATGATTATGTACTTGGTGAGTTTTATGCTTCATTTGGGATTATAGCACTTCAATTTTAGAAACTATTTGAAATGATCAAAATTCCATCCAGTAAGTACAGCCTTTTTATCTTGAATTTGTAATAACATTTAAAACTTTGCTTTTATAGATCTACAGAAGAATTACGAAGAGATCCCAGAAGAGGAAAGGCATGACCCCATTCCTGAGTTCTGGGAGGGACACAATATTGCTGATTATATTGATCCAGACATATTTGATGTGAGTATAATATTTCATTAGTTGTCAGTTGTATTTATCTTTAGTAGTTATTAAAAAGCATGGCGTTTATTTGTGGACCAGAGGATGTTGAGTGGAATTTCTGTTAATATTTATTTTTATGTTGATAGAAATTGGGTGAGTTGGAAAAAGAGGAAGAACTCCGCGAGGCAGGTGGAATGTATGCTGTACCCAAGATAGAGTTGGATGATACCATGAAGGAGATCAGAGAACTAGCCAGACAGATACGGTCAGTGGGTTTATGAGAATTTGTATTTTGTAAAAATTTAAGTAACCACTGTGTACACATTGGTATTCAATTGGAAAATCCCAAAATACATAATTTAAAAATCCTTCCCAACCCTACCCAGAATTTTAAGGGGAGAGCACATGTTTACCAGTGAACAAGGGCTTAAAAACATAGATTTATAAGTTTATTATAAAAAATTATATCTTTTTGTATATTTCAGTAATAAGAAGGCGATCCTGAAGGATGAGTCCATGTTAGTGAAACAGTCCACCAAGCCGGTGATGCCTCGTACCTCGAGGGCGAGGGCCAAGGATCGTTCTACAGGGAAACTGAGAGACGAGATGGAGAAACTTGGTATGTGGAATTACTATTGTAATTAGTGTGAGAATAACTTAAGACTGTATAAGTAACTATATATAGAGGGCGCTATAGTAAAGTTATAAGTAACTATATTGCATCAATATAATATGTAAGTTGATGAATTAAAGACATTTGACATGTCTAAATCCGTGAAAGTTGTGTTATTTATATAAATGAGTCGCGTAAGTCGATATTTTGGGGATGAGACGTTAAACACATCAACACATGTCTTATGGTCTGTTATTTCGTCAATACACACATATTATGATATTATATGACATTGTTCTCACTTGCATGAACAGTTCTTACATGATTGCGCGCGCTCTATAGTTACTTACGTACTTTAAGCAGAAAAAGGAACAGGTGTCACTACCCTATTTTCTTCCTAAGGCACTGTAAGAGACAATTTAAACAGGTGAAAGACAGAAAACCTTAAACTAAACCATATGTCGCTACTTGTGGTTAGAGCTTTAGAGTATTAAACCAATAGAAGCTTCTTTTAACAAATATACTGGCAGGTCGGCGGGTGGCCGTGGTAACGCACACGAACACTATAACGTAATTAATTACACTGTTCACTACGCACCTATCGCACAATAAGAGACCACAGCGTTCGTACACAATGAGTATGATCATTGCTCTCGTACCTTTATAAGGTGGAGTCACCTTGTAATATCAACTCCTGTTGGATTAAGAGTTTAGTAGACTAAAAGCTCTCCTGAAGTGGAGGTATGTACATAAAAGTGGTTTGATGAGAGTTGAGAGAAAGTAGTAGCATAATGCTTATTTAGGGACTAAATGATTTGAATATTTATTAAATATTTTTGTCTTATGATCTAGGTGTGGACATGTCAGAGACAAAGGAAGCTCACTTCACTCGCTCCAAGTCCCGGTCTAGATCGCGCTCCGCCCCTGCCGCCAAGAGACAGAAGATTGAGGAACGAGGACGCTCCATCAGTAGACCGGCCAGGGATACTGAGGGAGTTGGTGATAAAATTGTAAGTATACGACATTTTAATAAAGTAATCAGGTTTTTTTTTTTAACAATATTGATTGGTGATGTTAAGTGACTGACAACATTATGTGGCGTTTGATTTACCTACTAAATGATAAAATATACACTCCAATTATATAGGACCCCCATGCCGAAAAGTGGGACTTTTATAAACCGCTTATAAAACCACTTTATTTTGTAATAATTACATAAACAATTAAAATAACGCGGCCCATTCGAAGCTGAACAAAATAATAATATTTTGTGTCAGTCAATGTGTGGCCAACAGTAAATATATAACATTATGGTCGCGCGATATATTATACATGTACATACGTGCATTACCCATGTTATATACAAGATTATTACTCGTCACCACCCCATTACCATAAAGTCGTTTCTGGTTAGTGTAGTATCCATCTTAATAGTCATTCCTCATTCACTGCTAGACATAGGTCTCTCCCAAAGGACGCCAAAACGCGTGATCGTGTGCTGCTTGCACCCAGCGGTCTCTATCATAGTAGAACAATGTTTGAGCTAAATGAAACACTAATAGGCAAGTTTAAAGTTATTTTGGGAAACGACGATAATTCTTATTTTTCTTATTTCAGATGCAAACGAAAGCTAAAAAGATGGCTCACGTGGCTATTGCGAAGAAAACCAAACGTATGGGTCTTAAAGGAGAAGCAGATAGATTCATTGGGACTAAGAAACCAAGACATTTGTTCGCAGGCAAGAGAGGAGTCGGCAAGACTGACCGGAGATGAACACCAACTAGGCAAACTGCGTATAATATTATATTTCACTTACTTATATTGTCTTCAGTTTTATTTATTCAAAGGAATAATTTCTGTTTATTATTTAGTCAAAAAGAACTATTTATATACTTTATCTTTCAGTTTTTTGTATTTCATTACTGGACTATTCAAATCGTATAATTTCAAAATCTGTATTTTTAAGGAAAATAAAATATGTATTATAATATTTGTTGTTTTATTTACGTGATACATTAGTATTTTTTAAATACTCTTGAACTTGAGTTAATAATCATTAATTTGTAATAAAGTTGATCATTCACAACACGCTTGTCAGTCTGCATATGCAATGATCGATCAATTATACCTGATCGATGATGCAATGCTAGGAGGATTAATTCTATGAATAATGCAATATAATGCTAGTCTTATTACATTTTACTTTCTGTACTACTGACGGGTGGTGGATGGTGCCTTTATCTTGCGCCACGTCAGAATAGAGACCTGTCTCCTCTCATCTTTGAGTAATAACGTCTGTGTCCCTAAGTTGCTGGACTGATTTTAATAAATGGTCATGCGCACGTTCCAGTGGATCAAATTGATTTAGATTCAAAATTAAACCCGTTAGGTGGCGCTGCGGGCAAATTATCAAGTTTAGGCGTAAAGAAGATACGAACAGGTAGTTTTATCTTTATTTATTACAAACCAAATCGTTATTTTTGTTTGCTTTTATCTTCACAACTACGCAACGGATTTTGATGTGGTTTGTTTTAAATGATAGTGTGGTTCAACAGGATGGCTTTTTCGTATAATTTGTCAAAGTCTGGTTTGTAATTTCTTAACATACGAAGCTGCGGGCAACAGCTAGTTAAAAAATAAAAAACACGTGTTAATTAGATATGTTTAATTTAGATACAAAATCTAACATATAATGATAAGTTTGGTACAATTTATTACTATGCAACTCTAATACAAAACACTAAATAGGTTTCTTACAAATTTTACAGCTCACAAACAACTTTGCGAAGTGTAGCAGATTCATACGGGGATAAGAGACGACTCATACTTTGAATACGATGATAATAATGTAATTATGATGATAATGATGCAATTCTGATGATAACGACGCAATTATGATGATAATGACGCAATTATGATGACAATAATGCAATTATGATGATAATGATGCAATTATTATGATAATGACGCAATTATTATGATAATGACCCAATTATTACGATAATGACGCAATTATTATGATAAAGAGGCAATTATGACTTAATGTAATATTCACATTTGTAAATTGTGATATTCATGATTTCTTTACAATTGTAAATATTGTATGAATTTTAAGATAATTACTACTTGTGATGTTATGATGTTCGTCTCTATTCCTCTTAACTTTAAATCTACTTTGAACACAAACAGTACAATTTAACTACAAGAAACTACCGCTTTTCTGTAGATTTATATCTTAGAAGCATAACAAGCTTTATAAGCTCTTGTAAAAAGCTTTAATAAAATTATAGATAAATTTTTTCATTAGCAAAAATAGAGCTGCCATTTTACCAGCTAGCTGAAAAAATCCTGGATTTGACCTAATTGAAGGGCGCTCGGCAAGGGTTTGCCAAGTTAAACGATTTTTTTTGTTAAATACGTCGAGGAGAATAACACATTTTACCAAAATGTCCGGGATTTTTATCGCGTTTATCCCGCGTCGGCAATTAACTTCAGAGTCTATGTTCATGGCAGACCTAAGCTAACTTAATATCTTAAGTCTTGTATCAATACATTTTAGCCCGACTACCAAATGACGTCTTTACATGGTAAATATACAAAATTACTTTGATAGATACAACTTTTTTTTCTGAATAGGATCGATGGAATAGAGGATGGTAAGATTAGGAAATCCTAGAATCGCCTAACAGAAAGCGCAAGTTTCTTGTGTTAAATACAATTTAAGCATATTTTACATTATACATAAGTTTAGATGATTAGCAATATTAGTTTTATATATTATTCACATTTGATATAGGTATGTTATCGACATTGTCAGTGCGTATTACACTTCACTAAATATAAAGGATAATTCAATTGTAAATGCGAAAAAGAAGACTACTATGGATAGAAACAAAGACGACGGTAATCGCGTACTGCTTTTACACGACGCGACGCGCTACATTAAAAATAAAAACATTCATTAGTTCACATCAAAAGTACAGCATCATCACACCATCACGGCTTTTTCTCATTGGGGTAGGCAGAGGACTATAAGAGCGTCATCTACTACAAACTAAACATACTCCCTCGACTTCACTTACACTCATTCGTCTGGTCATACATCAAAGGTAGACAGCTAGCATATTATATTGATCTCAAAAGCAGTGTTTTTAGCAAAGTGTAACAAGCGCTTAAAAGTCACTTGGTAGTTAGTATAGAATACAATTCGTCTCCATATCACTCTCGTTTCTTACAGTACGGCTGCTGTAATTTAACGGTCGTAATACAACGGCGATACTTCAATACGAATTGTATGAAATTTTAATGGCTCAGTTTATATAAACCTCATTTTCCACCGTTAAATGACGGCACCACTTTAATATACGGCTATATTGTGACAATGCTAAAATATTTTATTACGCGTTATGAAAAAATAAAATCAAGCCTACACTGCCGACCAATAATACCAACACACATTATATAAAGGAATGTATTTTGTAATAATATTAAGGCAACACAATTGTTAGTAGAGAGTGTATTTGTATATATATATATATATTACTAGCTGACCCGGCAAACGTTGTTTTGCCATACTAAAAATAAAAAGTTTGAAAAATAGATGTTGGCCGATTCTCAGACCTACTGAATATGTATGTAAAATTTGAGAAGAATCGGTCAAGCCGTTTCGGAGGAGTACGGTAACTAACACTGTGACACGGGAATTTTATATATTAGATATATTGCTTCATAAAATGTTTAGGCTCACGTGATTTTTTAAAATTATTTCCTGTTATATTTAGTAACAAGTTCGGACAGATACATAGCCATATTTATGATTTTGATATATTTGTAGTCATACCTAAAATACAAATTATTTATCCAGTTTAAACAGAAACAAATTTAATAATATTATCATTGCTTTAAAAAATAATAAAATTAAAAACATGTTATTTGTAATAGTTATATTATTTTCTGGTCTTCGTAAATGCGGGTTGATTTATTATTAATTGTTGTTATTACTATCTGTCCAAACTCACCTGTTTTATATTCGTGAATATTATAAAATGAAATAAGTTCCGACAATTAAATCATTCAATTGTCATACAAAACATACATTATGACATACACATCAACATAAGTACAGTTAACAAAATTGAATGAACAGCTAAATAAACCTAATTTAATATACAATAATTGAATAAAATCATATATTAAACGAAAATGTCTTCTAAAATATTTTACTTCTAAAATACTTATTGTAGTTTTACACTGCAGTGGAAAAAGGAACCAGTCCAAAAATAATATAATTTTAAAGTTAACTACACATGATGATGCTCGAGTTCACCAGTGCTGTTACTTAAACTTGGCTTGATGTACTACCGCGTGTCTAGATAATATATGAAAAATACACGAAGTTCAGTATTTAAACCGACGAAATCCCGATTGGAAGGCTAGTTATATAAACTGCATTCTATGCAGCAATCAAAGCACTTTATGCTCTTTCACACATGATCATATTTTTGTGTGATGCATTATTTTTGCACTGCACTGTACAACTAACTACTTGGGAAAAAACGTCTGAATATTGTTTGATGTACAAGACAAGATATAAATTGTATCTTAACAAAAATTGTTTCAGATATAACATTTTATAACACTTAGCGTTCCATACTACAAAAACCATCATCCATTACCATATTACATCTTGTCAATGTGTCCGTTTGTTTTTCAGGCGCTTTTTTACCAAGTATATACATATAAATAACTATATATAAATGTGCGTATATAATAAGTACAAAAGTCTTTAGGGCACTCACTTCACACTTCACACTGCTCAATAAGATATTAAGTTATTTTTACACATAACAAGTAAAATATCATATTATATTGTAATTTGATAAAGAGGAACGATTTGTTGAATTGCATCAAATAGGCTCTGAAACAACTAGAGCAGGGGTGGCCAACAGATCTATCGAGACTGTAAGTCCAGGCGATCGGTGGCGAGGCAAAAAAAATAAAAAAAATTCACATTTTGGTAAAATGCAAAGGGTTTCATTAATAAATAGGAGATCTTGGCTCTAATCAAGATGGCCACTCCTGTATTAGACCGATTATTGAAAAATTTTTACGTCGGGTAACCACACTTTCGCAAGTGATCATAGGCTATATTTTATTACAAAACAGAATAAAGATATTTGCCTAAATAGTAACAATGTAACCCAAAGTACCAAAATTCGATTTATAATACAGACATCACAATACAGTTCCATTGGTGTGACCAATTGAGCTATCGTCAGACACTTGTGGTAACTAGTTTCTATAACATATTATTTCAGTAATGAATTATTTTACTTAGCATGTGCAAAATAACTTACATCTTTTTAGAAAATTTTAACATAATTTTAGTGCTGTAATTACCTCATATATAATATTTTTTAGACTCCCGAGGCTGACATGAACTCTATAGAGGATTATAGGCCTCGAAAAAAATATAGAGATACTCTCGGTAGTCTTTCTAAAAATCTTTAGATCTAAATATTATGAAAATAATGTCGCAGAGAATGAAAATAATGACCTAATACCTACAAATATATATAAAATATAATCCCAACACTAAAATTACATCAAAATATTCAAATCCAACAGAACATAGCCATTAGCAATCTGACGACCGCTCTGTGAGAGCGGTGATGGTATCACTGGGGCTCCTCTACCTCCACCTCCTGGTTGATCTCCTGGACCTCATCATCTCTCACCCTATTAGCATCCAACTCAATCACAGGATCAGCCGTCGCCTCAGCCAAGTTTGTGACCGACTTTGACTTGAAACACTGAAAATCAACATGGCGACTTTTGGCTTCTTCCTTTTCCCAAGACATATGTATAAAAGGACGTTGTACATAATTATATATAACTTCAGCACGACCACCGGGACGTTTGCGAACTTTCTCTTTGTATGTCGGGTACCCTTCAACTCCTAAACGTATCTTCTTCAGTCCACGCTCTTTCATTACTTGTTTTGCTACATCTCTGAAAAGAAAATATTTTTTTGCATTTAAAGTATGTAGCCAAGAAAGTATTCTTAGATCGCAGCAGATGACGCTTAGTCTCTGTCTACCCCCAAGGGAAAAAGACGTGACGGTATTTATATGTTGGGATCAAAACATTATCTTACAATGACTAGTTTACAAAAAAACAAGTACTATATAACAAACTAGTTCTTGCCCGCGCCTTCATACGCGTGGAGAACATTTTCCCCGCTTTTGCAGCATTTGTGCCTACTGCTTCGCTCCTATTAGTGGCAGCGTGGTGTTATATTGCCAATAGCCTTTCTCGATAAAGGTACTATTCAACACTGAAAGACTTTTTCAAATCAGACCAGTGGTTCCTGAGATTAGCTCGTTCAAACCAACAAACAAACTCTTGAGCTTTAAAATATACTTTATAAGATACAGGTTTATGAGTGAAAAGTGACGATCTTACCTATTTTCAATATATTTAAAGAACCTATACAGCGGTGTGGAAAGAACTGTCTGACTGTACTCATCACCCATCTGTGGAGGATACTGCTCGTCCCACTCCACAGAGTCATCATCTAACAACACGACCACGTGACACTCGCGGTCACCACGCTCAGCTGACTCCACCATCAGCGGCAGGATCAGACGCTCCAGGAAACTCTCGAATTGTCTGCGAGCTCCCTCGTTAGAGAGCTCGTGGAGAAGTCCACGGAGATTCTGTTTACAAACACGATAATATTGTTATAACGAAGACTTAAGGGCCTACATCAATATTATCGTATATCATCGCCGACACGTACATATTAACACAGCCAGTAGGCACAGAAAATGAAGAATTAGGGATACTTTTCCTATTTACTCGAAATCTACTAAATATATTTTAATTCTGATTTACGTGTTTCTATATATAATAGTTACTTATGTTTTTAAAGTTATTTCATTAGTTAATACGCGATAATAGACCGACAAATGAAAAAAATAAAAAATTTGAGAGGTTGTTTCGCTAAGATTTTCTATCGAGAAAACTTTTTTCAATCGCGTTTCTGAGTTTATGCGATCCTAGATCATATATTGAAAAAACATATATGTACTTAAAAATTAGAGCTCTAGCCATTCAATCTAAAGAAACAATGAAAACTTCGTACGTAGAAAAATGCACGAAGCTATTTTGGTATCCTCTTAAGAGGGTACTGTGCTCCTCATTTAGGTATTTGCCTCAGGTTTTGCTATCCCTATTTCCGAGCGCCGCGCTGAAAGGGACAAATATACAAGATGTCCCAAAATTCAACGATAAGCGGGCACCAGAAGTTGACCTACTCATGACTACTCAAGAAAAAAAAAATCGTAATTTATTTTAGACATCAAAAAAAGTATTAAAACCTTTGAAAATTGACACCCCCTAATGTATTTTAACTATAATTACCACAATTTTCCAAACATTTCCGATTTTTTTTGTATCGGTAACCGTATTAGTACTGCTATCTACCACAATATTTAAAATGCCCATAGTACATAAAGTTTTTACGCAATCAAAGTTGATATTTTCCCTAAGGTTTTTTACTCTAAGTGTATTTTCACACAGCGTGGTGAAAAAAAATTGTACTGACACTACTATGGCAAGTATTTTTAAAAGTTGACGCATCTAAAGACGATTCTGAAATGGTATAATACTTTAGATAAACTCGCCATAAAAAAAGTTGTGAACAATTTTTAAACAGGCACGAAATTCATAATTTGTAGTTTTTGATATTAATAGCGTTTACTGAGTCCAGAATTGGTATTTTGTTGCCAATTCTTCGAATTGAATGGCACGTGTGCGTGGGCAATTAACTATACAAGTTAGAAAGAGATAGATATAAGGAAATTGTACGTTAGAAAAAGATAGAGCATTAGGGCTGTGGTAGCTTTGTGGTAAAACTTTACCAAATTTGTGTGATAGACGCTGCAACTTGATCTAAAGAAAACCGAAAAAAGTGGGTTTTTCGGATCGTCATATTTCTTTTAGTTATTATGTTTTGAAAAAAGAAAGTGATAGAAGCATAGATATACTCTTTATCTATAATATAACGCAAAAACTATTAAAATCGGTTTAACTTTCGCGAAGAATAAACGGAAGCATACTTTTGTATGGAGCATAATTTGGTATCGTACCGTCTTAAGCTTACGTTTTACCATGTACATACAAAAATAACGACTTTGCTCTTTATCAAAATTGTGTGGAAACTTAAAAAAATTGTTGGTTAAAGACAATATAACGTTGTATGTATTTAGATTAACATTGAAGAAAGTAATGTTCTTAAGAGCGTACATAAGTGCGGAGGAAGACAAAAGATAGAAAGAGATGTAGATAATTATGACGTATGACAGAGGAGTATAGAAGAATGCCTAAGACATATTATTGGATGAGGGTACTAATATACTAACCTGACATCTAACAGTGTTGGCATCAAACGGTACTAATAGATAATCACAAGCCTCTCTCAATTCTTGCACGGAGACGGTGGGTGGACAACGTATGGAACCGAATCTGTAGTACTCGAGGATAGCACGGAACACTGTCGCTGATATACCTTCAGCCACCTCGTACTCACCACGCTCATTGGGGTGAGTGAATTCTAGACCTGGAATACATGATAAATGGTTTAATTCAACTGGTAATTATTTTCTAAACGACACGCTCGAAAATCGTGGGTATTTATCTAAGTGCAAAATTTCAGATCAATGCGACTGTCTAAGTGGGTGAAAATCACTTTTAACGATCCCGTAACATGGAATAATAGACAAATACGGGTGTTCATAGCATGTTAAAAAACCAGATAGCTAGGCTTTTTTTTTTACATAAAACATGTTGGCACTTGATCCCATGCCTCCTGATGGTAAGCGACAATGGAATCTTTGGGTTAGGTAATACATCCAAGGTTTCATTCTTACTAGACTGTACGTAAACATACATAATTATATGTTTTCATAAAAAAGCTTAAAGTATGTAATAATGTAGGTTACTACCTACAAGTCATATTATTGTAAATTTTAAATTGATTGAATAATTATTGCGTCAAAGAGTTACTAATATCCATAGCTACATAGTCACAAACTTTCTCGTATATTTTGGCAAGTGTTTCAATAACCGGACGATCACTGTACGTCGTCATCTGAATGACTTAATTTGATAGGACAACAGCCCGCTTACTTAGACAATAAAGGTTCGGGCATCGACTTACATTCGCAACATGACCTGTCTGTGACCTGCAGGTCGCCGACCAAAGGGTGTGGCTGCTAAATATATTGTACCGAGTTTATTGTAAATTTCTTTGATCTGAATTAATTAAAAAGCCACTTAAGTGCGACAGAGTCGTGCTAAGAGAATTTAGTACTCAATAAATGAAAGCAATATTTTAATTATTAAGAAAAATACCAAAATCTACTTCAAACCTTTGGATAATACAAAAAGTCTTTTATTAAAATTTATTAAGTCCCATCAACTAAATATTTGACACAACTTCTGATCATCAGCTCAGTGACTTATGATTCTGATTGCTGGATGCAAACATGTAAATGGTTTTAGATAATATATACACGAAAAACATTGCATGTGCTTATAAAATCATCAGATCACGACTTGGAACCACCCTTGAAATATAGAAAAGCAATTTTCAAATTGGTTCCATAAATTGACGGAGAAATCGAGTAACAAACATACCAAAATAAAAACATATAGAAGAACTAATAAATCAGCCGTTTCGGAAGATTTTTGGTAGCTAAAACCGCGACGAATGTCATACATAAGATAATCAATAAACAAACTGATATTGCTATCTCTGTTAGTTATAAAACCTGTAACAGTTTGACGTAACTTTATGAAAGTTCGTTCATAGCCAGCTGTGCGTGACAAGTAAACGACCCAGACGGAGCAGGTGAGTGAACCGCGGGCCCAGACGAGTTCCCTGTGACACTCCCAACCCTATGAAGTTAACAGTTCAACAAGGTTTTATTGCCCTTCAACATATTAGTGTTCGGAATGTTGCACAATTTTATGACAGGTTTTTAATCCCGATGGAAAAATGATATACCTACACTAGTACTGTTACTCGCGAATACATACGAGTGAATGAAGTACTGTGGTATTACATTCGGGTTCGCTTTTAAAAAGTAACCTATGTCCTTTCTTAGATTCTAAATTATTTGTGTAAGAAATTGTATTCAAAACAGTTCAGTAATTTTCTCTTGAACGATTTAAAGGCTTAGGGATTTTTTTATCGTTAATACATCGTCACACTCACCATGAGAATATGTATAAAAATAAACTATCTTACTGTATTGTAAACTTTATACAAACTGGGTCATACAAGTCAATGGTACATTTCCTTGCTAACCGTAATTATCAAAATGTAAATATTTACTACACTCATTTCCACGAACTAATGATTGGTTCTTGGAAAAAAATTGTTTTTTATTGTCCGCTAATACATCTACTTAGTTCAGAAACTTCGATCCTGAAGGCAGACTTTAGGCCGTGCGAAATTTTTGAGAACTTGATCTAAATGTCGACCTCAAATCTACCTAACCTCAAGGTCGAACGACGTGCTATGGAGAGAGTTATGCTCGGTGTTCACCAACAAAATATACAGATGCGTTGGAAAACGCAGTTTTTACAGCTCGGAAAATTGAAATTTGATGTGGCAATGGTGAGGTTACGTTGCGATGTAGCCTCTCCGTTGCCACATCAGAAATTTAAACCTTACAACCGTTGGGGAAGACAGGGATGACCCTGAACAAGGTAGAGCCACACAAGACTGCAAGAAGTCACCGGACGCAACCAGATGACAAAGAAAAATAGAAACATATTAGGTTAAACCGTTAGAGCGGGCGTATAGCGCGTATTATAATGTACAAATGTGCAGTAGAAATATTACACCATAATTACAGATTGTTTATCAGGTAAAAGTCAATCAGAAAGTGTTAAGTGGACCTCATTTCACCGCGTGTCATAAACACACCATGAGTCAAAGGTTATTGACTCACAAACAACTATGACTCACACATTGTAGACCATTAACAATTTAACGACCTAAATAACATTGCCTAAAAACACACTGATTTTGCAAGTACTAGCTGACCCGGCAAACGTTGTTTTGCCATACAAAAAAAAAAGTTTGAAAAATAGATGTTGGCCGATTCTCAGACCTACTGAATATGTATGTAAAATTTGAGAAGAATCGGTCAAGCCGTTTTGGAGGAGTACGGTAACTAACATTGTGACACGTGAATTTTATATATAAGATTTATCCCATTAATTGAGGTAGTCGAAACCCGCCACTGAACATACTATTTGTCATGCCTTCTGGCTGTTTATGTGAATACATGCTAGAGTTTATAATTTCGATTCTATTTCACTAATTACGAAAATAAACATTTAATGTACATTGATTATTGAATATAATGATAAGGTAATGTATAAAAACAATTGTAGGTGAATAAATTACACCTGTGACCAATTTCTAGACTAGAGTGTAAGAGATGTGGATGCAAATCTGCATAGAAGTCATATATTTTTCTTTGAAAATTGGTGACAAGGAGCATGATGTTACAAGCAAATGGATAGTATAAGATAGGAAAATTATAATATAACTAGTGGTGTTGAATCTATCTATCTGACACTAGAAATACTATAAATCTTTATCTTCTTTACTTTTTATAAAACAAAGTCGTAATTTTTGTATGTATGTCCCTATGTGAGCTTATATCTTCAAAAATACGCAACGGATCTTGATGCAGTTTCTTTTAATAGATAGAATGGTTCAAGAGGATGGCTTTTTTGCATAATTTGTTGGGGTTTGCTGTATATTGGATGAGATATGATTAAATTTGCCGAGAAATTCGGACACGCGCAAGCTATAAATGAAAACGCTGCCTTATCTATGTGAGGTACAACCAACTAATGTATGGAGGAATTGTTTGTTACCTATAGTTCTTCAAAAATTCCGCGATGCATATGTCTATCTTTAAAGGGAAACCCGCTGTACCCTTAATAATGTCAAAAAAATTATCAAATGAAATAGGGTGTTTTCAAAAGCTATGTATATGTATTTATGTAGTAATATTTTTTATCTAATTAAATAGCTTAGTTAGATTATGCAATTAATATAGATTATAAATGCTCTTTCCAGCATGCAATTTAAAAGAATATCTTAGGAGATATGACGAAAAAAGAATTACGCGCCAAAAAATAAAATACTTCAATTGTTGGCTGAGCAACGCGAACGTTTCCTCGGTCTTCTATCCATACTCCAATGTTTGGATATGTAAGGATGTATATTGTGTTTTTACATAAAGACTACTGGATGGATTTTCATGAAACTTTCCAATGTAAAATTGAATAGAAAATGAACTTATTTTTTACCTTTTTTACCACGGGGCACAGCTAGTATTATATAAAAATATATAAAATTAACAGTAAATTATTATAACACAAATATTTCTCAATTATCAAATTAAATGTAGGTACATAAATTATAATAGTATTAAAATATAACTTTTGTTTAGCCTCAATTTTTTAATCACATTATATAATAAAATTTTACATAGTTACAACAAACTTGTGAGTGGCTATTTATACATACAAATAAAGATAATAATATATTTCATCACTAAATACAATAAATAATTATAGCTTGTTTTTTTTTATTGTAAAATCTATGACCATATATGCAAGGCTAGTATAAAATAATATTTTATTCATTTGTGATTCAAATTTGCCCCCACACTTCACCAAAATGATTACTATCATTATTACTACTAGATTTATTGGTAAAATTATCTTATAATGTATATCTCTTGGTGTAGTTGGTGTACAATAAAGAGTATTCATTCATTCATTAAAAAGACAAAATTAATATCAAAATCTCAACATTTTACACTATTAACACATAACTCAATATTTTACACTACACAGGAAGATTTGTCCTACTCAGCAAATCAAAATAAGGGTTGAACACATATCCTAAATTAATTATGGCTACCTTCATGTTAAATACCATACCACACCATAACCAAACTAGTAAAATACCAGCTGACAAGGTGTAATATCGTATTATGTAATGTCGTGTATGTATTTTAATAGCTGTTAATCTTCCAAACTATACTAAATAAATAAATATCTTTTAAATAGACTAAATAGAATATACAATACATATATCACAAAATAAAGACATTACTTATTACACACAGTAATTATAAAATCCAAAACAACTACATAAAGTGATTATGGATGGAAGTTTAATTTAATTATTTTCAATTTTTGTTGCCATCATGCTTTATGTTGTTCATACTTGTAGTTAAAACATAAATACTGTATGCAACATAAATACAACACAAAATGACAACATGTGAACATCGTTTTTTCATAAAAGCTTTTCTAGGCCAATTGTTATAATTTTATTGATAAACAGACAGTTTAATAATTAAATCCACTTAAACCAAACAATAATAATAAGACAGAAATATATAATTAAATTGATGGATGTGACTATTTGTACGGCTACTGGACGAATAAATTATATTTATTCGTACATTTATTCAATTTTTTTTTTAATTAAGAATGAATTGGATGATTAGCTTGTTTTTGAATGAGTATATTCATACGGATATTATTATTTTTTTATTATTAAATTTATGACTAAGAATTTTTTTCGTGAAATAAGTGAAAAAATTTTTCAACACCATCCACGGAGCAGAAGATTAACTGAGCAAAATGAAAAAAATGCGGCGTTATTAGATCTCGAAGCTAACCGAGTGAAGGTTAGGTTAGGGTTTTTTTTTCGAAAACCTTATTTTATTTAATTTCTAAAGTTATACTAGCTGACCCGGCAAACGTTGTTATGCCATACAAAAAAAAGGTTTAAAAATAGATGTTGTCCGATTCTCAGACCTACTGAATATGCATGTAAAATTTCATAAAAATCGGAGGAGTACGGTAACTAACACTGTGACACGTGAATTTTATATATAAGATGAAACGTAATTAGTACCCGTATTAATAATTATAAATTGTTTGTACGGTAACCATACTAATAATTATAAATTGTTCGTACAGTACCCGTATGACGACTGAAGACTCAGCCTAAATTGATAGTCATGGTATTTTTTGTAACAAGAATGTAAAAGGTACTGGCACTGACCTGAACTAAACATTCTGCCTAGCATGGTATTTGGATGAGCAGTGAACTGTGCAGGGTCCACCACAAATCGAGTGTTGTCCACCACCAATGTGATCCTGTCCTCGCATAGTTGGTTCTGACCCTTCTGCCCATTTCTGGGGGGGTCTTGAGCTGTTGACGTCGAAGGAGTTGGAGTATTCCCACTTAAATTTTTCGGAGGCATGTTAGAGCGCGTACGAATATTCGGGCCTGTGCGCTTCGACAAACGCTTGCGCCTCTCTTCGTCTCTTCTATAATCTTCTGTGTCACTACTACTGTCCGGGTAGGAATAGGGACGTCGTTCTGACATGGCCTCAGGCCCATTTGTCTGAGAGTCTGACATAGGCAAACGCTCGTCCCCGCGAGCCCTCACATCACGGTCGCCGCACTTTATTCCCTGCGACGTTGAGCCGTTATTCAAAGCCGTTTTTAATGATAAAAATGTATAGAAAGGCAATAACAAAAACGTCAACGTAACGTCGTCGTAGAAATTTTGACAGTTCTTAAGCTACGTGTTGCCAGATAAAAAAATATTATGGGTAAATATTCTGTTAAATCTTTTGTTTGTGTAGAAATTGGTTGAAAGTAAACAAAATGTTAATTTACTTTTTTGTTTAATACGGCAGTAGATACCTAAAGTAGTTTATTATGCACATTATCAATTACACGTACAAGACCTTAATCTGCACTCGCATAATAAGTTCTTTATAACCTTGCTTTTACGAAACGTATGTAATTGTTTTCAAGTTTAATGCCTCCTCTACACTACTCGCGAAGTTGAACGATGTTAGACGAATACGATAGTGTAGAGAGGCACTTCGGCTTACTTCGTCCAACTTCACTTCGCCTCGGGCGACTTCCATTTGTTGTCGGTTTTTGCGCCCGAGTCAAAGGGCCCGAAGTTGCACGAAGTGCGTTCACGAAGTACCTCTCTACACTACTCGGCCAACTTCAGAGTACTCATTCAGACGTAGAGTGTGCCGGTGCGTGATTTATAATAAGTTTAGTGCGCGTGACACAATTATGAGCAATATACAGTGGTCACAGGAGCAAATTATGTTGCTCTTGGAAACTCTGCAAACAGAAACAATTATTTGGGACCCCAATGACAATGATGCGAGCGTGCACATTGCAACGGCAGCTGCTACTTGAGCGTCCATTACAAGCGTGCGCAGGCTATCGGCACCACAGAGCGAATGAGCTCATCGCGAAGTTGAACGAGTGTGTAGTGTCGCACTTCGGACTTTAGCCAAAGTTTCTAGAGTACTTCGCCGAGGAACTTCGCGAGTAGTGTAGAGGAGGCATAAGAATCTACCATTTTAACCCCGCGCTAAAACCATAGACCCCTCCCCTCTCTTTTACAAATCTGCGAATGGATTTTTAAAATAAAAACTTGAATGAATCGGCTGTTGACCTTTCGCGACTGTCAAATGCGGAAATTGGTTACAATAATAATTACCTATGTACAATTTCTGTTTTTCATTATATACCAATGAATACAAATTTGTTAAATGATTTATTTATTTGTGCTGTGAATAATTGTGATAATCAACCTAAATCATAAGTGTCGTGACTCATTCAGCTGTAAATACTAAGTTATCGTCACACAACGCTCGTAGGGCGTCATTCGGTTTTATCGTTATAAATAGCTAGAGATGGATAATAAAGACGAATATCATGATCCAGATTATCCTGAAGTCCCTGTGGTGGTTAAAGAGGAGCCTAAAAGTCTCGACGAAGATGAGAAAGTTAATAAAATTAAAGAAATTATACGGCGGGAATTTTTGAATGAACTTGAAATCCGTGAAAATGAAGTTATGCTAATAGATCAACGGTAAGTTACTTTATAAAGCTATGTAAATAATTAACGCACCTATTACGACGACCTTGAATATTATTATTAAATCTCGTTAGAGAACCATGTGGTATGTTTTTTTAACTTTCCATTTGTAAAAAACATGTGTTTCATAACCTTGTTTTCATTGTTTGTTGTTGTGGTCTAATTTACTGTGTCAAATTTGTTAATAACCTTATTTGTAACAATCATGGAAAAAGGAAATAGCTACAGTTAATAAATATTAGAGCCTGATTAGCCTTAAACAGATTTTTATGTGTTTATAACTAAGCAGATATATGGTTAGGTGTTCAATTCATATTAAAGAAAAAAATATTTAAGCAACATTATTACTGCAGTATTTTTAACATAGATGTTATTCATGACGTTCCCCAGTACAAAGTACAAAAAAAAAACTTTTTAACAATTGTTTTTAATTGTTATCAAAAAATCACCTTCAATATTATGATTAGCTGCTATTGTTTTAAGCCGAATATGGAGAAAGATTTGATTTCTCGTATTACGGTTTTGATAAAATTTTGTGTCTACAAGTTTAAGAATCACTATCTATCTATTAAACCCATAGTATAGTACCCAAATGAAACTAAGACACAGCATTAAATACACACTCTCTCTCTCTCTCTCTCGCCAGAGCATTAACGTCCCACTGTTGGGCACTGGCCTCCTCCACATTGGGAGGGTTTATGGTCTACTGTGCCATGCTGACCAAAAGTTGTGGCACAGGGTTTAGTTTCGGGTTTTCTGTCTCTAACAGAGGATGTTATCTGTGTACAATATTCCTAGATGGCTTTTATAGCACCCTAGGAAAGAAAGGGATTGGTGACACTTGTATTCTAAATCCGTACATACAATAAACACTATACTAATAATAATATTGCATCCAGTATGACAACATCCCGCTGCCTGCTCCACCGTCTCCGGTACACTCTAGTGAGCACCTACTACAATGAACAGAAGTTAAAACTCACCAATGGACAAATACAGGATGAGATAGCGGCGCAGCATGAGCCTAGAGCAAGATCAGAGGTAACTATAACTTGTAATCTACATATACTCATCAAAGATATATATTTAATAAAATTGTAAATGTGGCATTTGGTTCCTAAAGACGATATTCGTGCGACCCACTTGGATACTGTATTGAAAATACCATTCGATTCTTAGAGGCGTGGTATGATCAACATAAATATTCATGTTTTCTTTTCGCAATTTTTGCAACATTAAGGGCGGCATTCGGAAGTCCCGCAACCGCGACGTGGGACTATGACGCGTTGTGTCTACTGCACTACCATCAGGGGAAACAGGAGACAATGTCCATATACATATTTGTACTAAACATCCTAGAATATACCATTGTTGTATGAATCACAAGCATGTCTTTCAATTCTATAGGTATCAACAATACTTCGAGATTCTCAGCGTCGCTTACATCCATCAGTACGTAAGCTGGTTGGCAAGAAGATGGTTAATTTGGATGAGATCTTCAAGATCAGGGAGCCGAGGAACAAAACTAGGAAAGATTATTCTGTAAGTATAAACTAGAGATATTTAAAGATCCTATGTCTTCTAAATGCAAATGACAGAGAAGCTGACTTTGTAGAGTTCTTTGATAGCCTCACTCCAACAGTAAATTAAGAAATTCTTCCATTCAATAAATTTAAAAGCAAACTGCATATGTGGTTAAAGGTTAAATATTTCTACTCTGTTAAAGAATTCCTTGTCATGAGACACTTCCAGTATTGATATTTATTATTGTAAATCTCTAATCACTGTGTGAGGATATTTGTAATTTCGTACACCACTACCTGTGGTCAAATATGTGGATACCATCATGATATTAAATGTAACAACCCATATTTTGCGAAATAAAGATTTCATTTTATTTCATTACATTAAAAAGGCGATGGATGAGTGATGATGAGACATACCTAACCGATTTCTTAAATTGAATTTTATTTAAAATAAAAATAAATATGAAATAAGGCTAAGAGAAAGTCTATGAGTACCTATGTAATGGTGAGTAGTGCCTTAGCTAATCTAATTCGGTATTTAACTTTCATATTCTATATTAATAAATATATTCATACCATATTTCGAAATTTTATTATTTCACCAGGCAATGTTACAAAAACGTAACTACACAATCTCGGCGGATACCACTAAAACATTAAGACCAGACAGAAAGTGTGAACTGACGGAAATATCAGAAGAGCCTAGTTGTAGCAAACCTAAGAAGATACCCAGACACTTGGACCCTAAGATCACTAATGTAGTCACCTTGGATGAAGTCACCAGGAACAAAATGAAATATAGATATAGGATAGTTATAGGTGAGTTGGTTTTGTTTTATTTCAGATGGTTATTTATGTCAAACCCGAAATATAGAAAATTTGTCTAGGATCTCTATTTGTATTTTAAGGTTTTGTACAAAAATGGTACATAATCTGATCACTTTGGTATCTGGCTGTTTGTAAAGTGAGAAACTATTTTCTAAAATAAGCACTATTGAATAGTGCCAAGCAATCAAAACCTGTGGGCTACTTTCTACTAGGTACCTTAGACATTAGAAATTTAACAGGGACCAAGTTAAAATAGTATTCATATACAGAAAACTCCAAAAAATTATAATTTGTTGTCAAATTACGGAAAAAACAATATTTTTGTGTGAATACGATATTTCATAATATAACAAAGTTGGTGAAATAGTATAAGCTTTTTTTTAGAAGAAGATAGTATTTATTATATGTCCTGTGTTCTGGATGGTATCCATGATACAATTTGTTTGTTTGAAGGCAATAATCTCAGTAACCGCTGGTCCGATTTGATAAATTGTTTCAGTAATTTATTAATTTTGCAATTGACTTGCTATGCTTTTACTTAATAAATCAAATTGTGGTGGAAAAACGCGTTGTACGTCAAAATACGATGTAAACTCAATCGAGTGACGATTGTGGTGGTCTAATTTGGTTACTGTTAGCACTACCGCAATAAGCTCAATTGGCAGAGCTACGGAACGGTATTCAGACGTCGTGGGTTCAATTCACGCTTGCGGTGATCACTTTTTCCACAACAATTTGATTTATTAAATTGTTTCAGTATTGGGTTAGTCATTTATATTGGAAGGCTTTAGGCTATATAACATGTCGCTGCGACTAATAGGAGCGACGCATCACTGAAAAATGATTAAAAAAATTGGTCAAGTGCGAGTCGGACTCGCGCACGAAGGTTTCCGTACCATTATCTATGCAACTTAAGGCAACGTTATTAGTATCGAGCAAGAAACGGTAAAAAAATCATGTTTGTTGTATGGGAGCCCCCCCTTAAATATTTATTTTATTTTATTTTTAGTATTTGTTGTTATAGCGGCAATAGAAATACATCATCTGTGAAAATTTCAACTCTCTAGCTATCACCGTTCTTGAGATACAGCCTGGTGACAGACGGACGGACGGACGGACAGCGAAGTCTCAGTAATAGGGTCCCGTTTTTACCCTTTGGGTACGGAACCCTAAAAACGGGGAAAATTTTCTTAATTGTACGTGTACGAAATCGGGGGCTCACATAGTTAATTATGATTTCAGGTAATACATCAAAGTACGCTCCCCCAGCATCCCGCGCGGACAGATCTACTCACAAGTGGTTGTTATACGTGAGAGGACCTCCACAAGCACCCGATATATCATCACTAGTGACGGCCGTCAGAGTTAAACTACATCACTCATATGCACCACATCATACTGTCTATATTGAGTGAGTTTATATGTTATTAATATAACTGCAAAGATCAGTGAAGCTGTTTTTAAGACTATCTGTACAAAAACCTTTAGCTTTATTATTTTTTTTTAATCAAAGTAGCTTAAATTGAGATTCTTTGGTATGTGCGCAAGTGTTAAGAGACGTGGTTCCCTCGGATGGTTCTTAACTTCGCCCGCGGACAACACATGAAGAGGTGACACTTGTATTCTTTTTGTCCGTCACCGCACGGACAAAAACGAACTACTGATCTTGTAATATATTTTTGAGGGGCCTTGTGGTCTAGTTGCTCATGTTACTTTTTTTTTTAAACCTCTCTCTGCCCTACCGGACCATGGTGGTGCCTTGAGCCTTACCACGACCCGGCAAGGTGCTCATGTTACTTGCTATCATAAAAAATAATTGTACCGCACACTACAATTATTTTTTTATGATATCAGTATAATAGATATAAATAAATAAATATTCATGGACATTTCACACAACGTCCTCTGGTCCCAAGCTAAGCTTATATGCTTGTGTTATGGGTAGAGAGAATACGGATAGAATACATAAACTACTTTTTTTTTTGTAAATACATACTTATAATACATAGAAAAACCCAGACGCAGTACAAACATTTGTATGACAATTAGAAAAATCACACAAATGATTGTCCCGAGCGGGAATCGAACCCGCGACCTCTTGATTGGCAGTCTGTTACCAGAACCACTACACCACGAGGCTCGTCACTATATTAATAACCAATACGATATGTCACTATATTAATAACCAATAAATCCCCCTCCCCAGTAAGCCCCCGTACCACGTATGTCGTCGTGGTTGGGGCGAGTTCCCTGCCAAGTTGGAGCTACACTTCACTCTCCCTGAGAGGAACAGGCCCGCCACAGTGGAGCACACCATCAAGCTAGACAGGAACTATACCGGGATGCAGATATTAGGTAGGTATATAACTACTATCTCTTGGACGGAACTTCGTACTTAGAAAAGAAACACAAACAAATTATACAAAAAAGCCATCCTCTTGAACCACTCTATTATTAAAAAAAAACTGCATCAAAATCTGTTGTGTGGTTTTGAAGATATAAGCTCAAATAGGCACATATATACAAAACTAACGACTTTATAAATAAAGATTTAATTTGACTGTTGGTAAAATGCATATTAATCTTTAGACATTATGTTGCATAGTTAACAAATTATAAACAATACATAACAAATTATACATATTATATACTCACAGTATACAGTAAATAAATGATATTACTTTGTAGTATGGAAAAATATTTATTTTGTAAATCTAACAAATATTGCAATAATTTGTATGTTGTGTTTGTATTTGTAACTTCTTCATGCTTCAAAAACTTAAAGGGTTTGTATGAAATGTAGTACAAAGATAGCTTACATTCTAGAATAAGATATGTCCTCTTCATTCAGGAAAAATACGTTGTTCCCGTGAGATATTAAACTAGATGGCGGATGTCCTAACTAGATGGCGTTAGTGTTGAAATAGAAATTAATTAAGTCTGGGGTTTCGTCACTGCCCTTTGTCATCATCATGACGTCACGTCCGTCACACCTTTTTCACATGAGAGTAGATACCACGAAGTATAGATAGAAGGAGTCCGAACGGTATAGGCTTTTCCATAATATTTCGTGTACACATTAATAAACCCAGATCATAGTTCTATTTTCTGCCACTGGCTGCGCAAGTGTTCAGGGCGTACCGATGCTATTATTATTATTACATGTAAACACGCGCTGGCTCGTGAAAGTTGAATTTAATTTAATTATTATTATTAAATTAAATATTAATTTAATTAAATATTTTTTTCCACAGGTGTCAATAGCAATAAAATTTCCCGCGTAAGAATTCAAACGAGTACTCCTTGAAAAATGGCGCGCTCTACCGGCAAAAAATCTGTCCCTTAAATTGAGACCATTCGTTCAACATTACGTTCGGACTCCTTCTATCTATACTTCGTGGTAGATACTATAATATGTAGATCGACTATAGAGCTCTCGCCTTTGTAGTTTATAGTCTTGTCTTCTTTTTATAGTTACATCAAATTTTTTTCGTCTTATAGAGCCCATATCTTTCATATTTCAGGTGCTGAAACTTTAGTAGATGTGTGGTTATATAGTACACAAGAAATGTTACAATATGAGTTTAAAGATGACAACGAACAAACTGAAGTACACACAGAGGTTCAAATCAAAACTGAACCTCAACAAGAACCAGAACAAATTGAAACAAACACAAATGATATACAGACAGACAACTGGATGGATTTCTTTACAAATGGACCGACACAAGTTAATGTTGATGATATGATTATAAAACCTGATAAAAAATTAGAAAATGCAACAGAAATATATGAAAATACTAATAATTTGAGTGAAGTTGTAACCGATATAGTCAAAACAGAACCAAATTGGAATAATGAAAGTTTACACGATATACCTAAAGAAATACTAACACAACCAACTTCACCAATGAAGAAAATTATTAAATATATAGATCCTACCACAGGCAAAATATATTACCTAGAAATGGATCGAACCTTAGACCTAAGTAAAGTTCAAGAAATAGTTATTAATAATCAAACTACTAAAATAAGTCCAATCAAATCAAATGGACTTAGGAATTATAGAAAAAAGAAAGGTGGTGTGTCACTATTGAAACCTGAAGTGAAAAATATGTTGAAAAAATCAGAAATATGTAGTAAAAATAATAATTTGACACATATTGAGAATGATCATTGTTATTTGGCAACACCGCAGAAAATAAGTGTTGCTAGTGTAGACATTAAGAAAGAAAAGTGTTTATATGATAGTTTTTGCTGTAAAGTATCTTATATGAACTCAGTGCGTGCTTCAGTTAATTATTTAGTTAAGAAAATACCTTTAATAAGTGACGAGGCGCGGGACCCGGACTTTGTTAAATATTTCCCATTTGTTGTGGAATCAGAAGACAAGTATTGGAAGCTGGACTTTGCAAAGAGAAGAAATATTGAGGTGAGTGCTCCAAGCTAATTAGAAACTGAACTGAACTTCTATCTGTCTATATCTAATCTGGTATCCATACATAACATAAGCTATAATAGCTGAATTTGGGACCAGAAGACTGTTATGCTTAGTGTTTTGCATTAATTGTTAATAATTATACTTATTAGTAGATTTTGTGCATAATTTTATTACTTATTTGCAGTGGTCTCGAGCAAAACTAATCAACAAAATGTTATCAGAACACATAGTTACTAACGAAACAATATGGCGGACAAAACAAATACTCTTATACGCGAGATTACACGGATATTTTCCTGTCCGCAATGAAAATATCCGTCAAAGAACGGACACAAATGATTGGTCTTCGTGGAACGATCTTGAAAATACCCGACAAGTAGAATCTAGTATAAAAGAATTATACCCAAATCCTACCGATATTAACTCTTTAACGATTATTGACAGTAATAAATTAGTAATAGACAATTTATCTGAAACCATAGAGTTATCTGACGAAGAGGATGTGGATATTGTGTCTATGGACAGGAGGGTAGCTGTCAAAAGTGAAAGTGTGACAGATGACAGTCATTTGAATAATATGTTGCCTGTGGACAATGAGGATGATAGATTAAGGTTTATGTTTATTGAACGAAAATGTGCTGACATAGGAATCGAATTGAGGAATGAAGATATTGGGAATGGATATTCATATAGGTAAGATTTTTCAGATTTAGATTTAAAATACGTCCGAGCCTTTTTTCTATTCACAAGTAGCTCATGTCCTTTCTCAGGCTTTAAACTATCTGTTTACTAAATTTCATGTAAATTAGTTAAGTAGTTTGTACGATATATAGTTACATTTATTATATTGGTAAGGATTGACTTGCTAAAGTTTTTAAATTGTTTTGTACGCGATAGATGGCGTGTATTCACATCTTTTGTAAGTGACAACTTTTGACATTTGTCAAAGGTTGTCATTTACAAAAGTATTAGATAATATCACGGTGGCTCAGTTGGTAGAGCGATGGAACATTATTGCAATTTTGTACCAACTTAAGAAAAAGTAGAAAGTCCTTACAATGCCTAAATTGAAATGTTGTTTTTTTGTGATTTTCGTATATTATGTTCTTTCACACAACAATAATGTGGGTATATCGATAAAAAATAGGCTATCGATATTTGTCGTTATAATAATAATATGTTTATTTGTTTGTTCTATAGTGCTGTTCACCTGGTCCTATTATCAGCTATGAAGAGTTTCGCCGAGGAGTTGGTGAGAAGTGCGCGCGCAGTTCACGTGGCTGAAGATGCCAGCTCTGCTAACACCGTGTGGCCCGGGTCAGTACTATATAGCTATTAAACGAACTCATAAAAAGATTTAGGTACCTATTCCACGCGCACAATTAAACTTAACTACAAAATTAATTTTGATAGTGTTGATAACACAATTCGGCAATGTTAACATATAAAAAACTATTTATTATAGACGAAATATTTTAATTAATATAAATGTGCAAAACAAAATAGCCAAATAATTAAAATACAGCAATCATTGTTTTCATTTTTTAGGTAAGTTTAGTTGTGTATGTAGAATTGGCACCATTGTGATATTAGTTGAAAGGATTTAAATTGAATAATATATTATGATATGTGATAAGCTTATGTATTCTGGTACCATAGATCACTCTCAAAAGATTCCACACGTCAGGCGATCAACGCAGGTCGCAACCTACGCCTTCCTCCAACGTTAATGCATTAACAATGAGTATTAATAAAAAAAAAGTTCAACCGACTTCATGGGCCTTTGAAATTTAAGGGTTTTCCTCGATTTCTTAGGAGATAACCATCAGATCCTAACCTGGTGCCGATGAGACCATACGAAAACCACCAGGTTTTAAATATAAAAATAATCATTAAAATCGCTTCGCTCAGTTAAAAGTTATAAGCTAAAACATAAAAAAAAACATACAGACGAATTGAAACCTCCTCCTTTTTTTGAAGTCGGTTAAAAATCCCGTTAAGCGGTATCTATTAGTAATCTGTGTCCGGTACTCATAATACGTATAATAAGCTTATCTTGTGACCAGGGGAGTGTGTACAATGTGTAGTATGTAGATATATATTCAACGGGCCTTGTGGTCTAGCGGTTCATGTAACGGACTGCCGTTCACGAGGTCGCGGGTTCGATTCCCGCTCGGGATAATCATTTGTGTGATATTCATAATTTTCATACAAATGTTTGTACTGCGTCTGGGTGTTTCTTATGTATTATAAGTACGTATTTACAAAAGAAATGTAGTTTATGTATTATATCCGTATTCTGGTACCCATAACACAAGCTTATACGCTTAGCTTGGGACCAGAGGACGTTGTGTGAAATGTCTATGAATATTAATTATTAATATTCCAGTGGACGGTTGTGTTTGTTGTCCCCTGGCGCGGTTTGGCGCGCGGCGCGGTGCTCGCGGCTGCGTGTACTCTCCAGGGGACACCTCGGGGTCACTCCACACAACACACAACATACACTATAATATAATATATACATACAGACGAGACTACCGTTATATATATATATATGAGTTTTATTTTAACCACCCACTCAATAAACCCACATCAATTTTTTTTTGTCTTCGTCTATCTGCGATCAGTCCCAAGGCGCACAACTACAATTTCATTTAATGAAATTGTAGTTGTGCGCATCCTGTGATGCGGCATCTCATAAAGTCATAATTTTTGCTAATTTTAATAGCATATTATAAATTCATCGAATGCCTACCAAGCATTTTCTCTTTAGTCGGTGAAAACAGAGTACCCAGACTGCGACAGGGCTTCAGCTAGTTTGTTTTCGTGTTGCTCTATTCTTAGCTTATATCTTTTGTAAGATTTGATACCCACATCAATAAGACAACTCATTTATTTGTAGCTGGGCAAACATTAAATTGAGTTAATAACAAATTTTGTCACTAGGACATTGTTTTGCCCTTATAGGGATTTTCCCGTTATTTAGGATGGATAATATGAATCATTTGTGTGCGAACACAACTCGTACTAATCTAACTGGACGGTTTTTCACTTCACCCAGCTATGAAATGAAGTATTAGATAACTCTCCAAAACTAATTCCTCACTACGGCTGTGTAGGCCATAAAGAACTTAGGAAGGTATATTTTAAACAATAAATTGTACAATAATAAACTACTTAGTTCAAAAATTAAAGAACACGCTTGAAAATCCTGAATATTAATTTATTAATATTTTGCGATTGACTCACTATGCTTTTTACTAAACAGACTAAATTATAATGGAAAAAATGATAACCATAAGCGGGACTTGAACCCGCGACCTCGGAATGCCGTTCCGTCGCTCTCCCAACTGAGCTATTATGGTCCACGCAAATTAACGGCATTCCGACTAATCCAATTTTATGTCCAAATCTGCAGTGCAAGCTGTCCGATTATGGAATGAATTACCACTATCTATAAAACAAGCTAAGAGCTCAAAATCATTTAAAAAACTTGTGAAAGATAATTACTTATCTATCAGTTCTTAACTATTATTATATTATTTAACCTTAATTTTGGTTTGTGTTACAGTAAATAAATATTATGCCATTTTTAGTTATGCATATGTGTACTTGTTATGTATGTATATGATATTAACGGTATATAAGTAGTTTATGTATAGTATATTTGAAGTAATATTTACTTATTTATTTTATTATTATAATAACATTATTATTTTTCTCTTCCTTTACATTAATATACTTGGACACTGCAGCCCCACTTTATTTTAGTCCCTAACTTTTCTTTCCATCCCATGGTTGCCTGGAAGAGATCACTTTATGTGATAAGGCCGCCATTTGTACCTAGTTTTAAGCTTAATTTCTGTTTTCTGTTTCTTGTAAATGTGTACAATAAAGAGTTAATCTATCTATCTATCTAAATAAGCATATCACGCCCGTATTTTATTTATTACAAACTATTTTCTAACTACTTGTGGATATGGACAACAAAATAAAATAATAAATACAAATATTTTAAACATATCTTTATTCTTTCATGTCTGACTAATACAAAATGAAGACAACAACAATAATTGTTGTGAGTTAATTGTATTTTTATATGTATAATCTCCAATTCAAAATTATTCACTGGTCAGCGATAAAATTTAAAATCTATGCAATTGTCAAAGACTGGTGGCAATAATGCCCCGGTGACCTATGGCAGTCAGTTTGATGTCTGGATGACCTATAAACGAGTTGCCTGTAAGATTTTTCGCTAGCTTATAGATATTATAGTTTTTAGGGCAAGGTTTTAAATACAAACAGACAATGTAGATGTGAGACCTGGTTGACCTTTACAGGTGAAAACTTGAGATCCAGTTGGTTGTTTAAAAGATAAAAGCCTAATCTTAAAATCAAAAACCTTCTTAAACTGTCATACATTCCGATAGCGGTATAAACTTCCGACACCGTATGGAAGACAAACAGTAAAAAGATTAAGTTGTGTGAAAAGTGAAGCCATTTTAGTGGCTGATCTATAAAAAGGCAGTTCGTTTTATCAGGTTTAAAACACCTGTTAGTGTAATTAGTGGAAGCCTCGCGACCACAACACCATTCAAAGTTACGAATCCTTGCAGCTCCAAAGAATTATGTTATTGCTCCCGAGCACCTAAATAAATCAAAATGGAAGCCTGTATAACCAAAATCCTAAGACCTAAAACTGATAGAATGCCAACTCCAAACAAACAGTTATAAACCTAGCTTGAATGAGTTAAGACACGATGAATCTTTATGGCAAACCATTAAAATATACAAAAGTGAAATATTCCTAGATTACAATATATCTAGATACTGCATTTTAAAATAGAGATAAATCTAATTCATAGAATTAAACGGGCTAAATTCATTAGCAGAGTGACACCCTACCTAGATAAAATATAGTCTAAGACCTGGTATGTTTGCCAAGTTAAGGCCCGTGTCCGTCTTTCAAAGCCGTTAATAAGAAGTTTCTGAAAAGAAGTCATAGATTGGAAACCTGGATGATATTTCAAATTGCCTTGATGATGAAGTAGACAGACATACAAAGCCTGGATCTTGAATAAAAATGCTAATGACATTTCCAACTATATAATTATGAGAAGAAAATCTATAGTCACACGATAGGTTTAAAATACCAAACCCTAATGATTTACAGGTACAAGATCATAACCTAGATAACCAACCTGTAAAATTCCAGGTCAAATCCCGCAACATGCTCTTCTATTGTTACTTCAATATCTGTTCTAAAACAAATCTTTATACTCTTGATAATTTATACTATCTACAATTAAACAAACCCTATCACATTTTTACTTATTTTTATTTAAAATTTCAACCAGACGCCTGCAAAATTTTCAAATGAATTTGGTTCGTTTGTGAAGGGTTCTGTGTATAGTGTCGATGTTACGCGGGCGCCGGAGTCCCCAGGAGCCCCGAGGGTGCTGCAGGTGTGGCGGGGTGGGGCTCCTTGTTCTGTTTCGCGGGACGCTCCACTTTTACCTTCTCACCGTTCATGATAGCCTTGATGTCGTCTGCGTCTAATGTTTCATACCTGTCACAATAATATGTTAGTTATAACGAATATAAAGTTAAACATTAATGCAACGTTGTATGTAAAGTACACAATAATTTACTTGAGTAGTGCGTCAGCGAGTGCCTTGTGTTCCTTGGCGTGCGCTCGCAGTATCACCTTGGCTCGCTCGTAGCTGTCTGATAATATTTTCTTTATTTCACCGTCAACCTGACAAACATAATTTATATTCAATATTTTATTAAAATACAATACAATCAATATTAAGAAGTTAATTTATGGAGGCTGATATCAATATAAATGAAGTAAAGGAAATGTGTGTAGTTGTAGATTGTAGCAATTGTTGATCTCCTATGGGACAGTATAATGATGATATATATAGTTAGTTACCAGTTCATTAGTGTAAGGTCCGAGTTGTTCTGCGGAGCTGAGTGAGTTCCTCTGCGTGTCCATGGTGCGTAGTCCCACCTTCTCGCTCATGCCCCACTCCCGCACCATGTGACACGCGATAGATGTCGCCTGCTTCAGATCTGACGACGCACCTGACAATATATATAAAATATAAGTATATTAAGTAATTTCACTTCATCATAACATCACACCTGTTTCCCATGGGGGTAGGCAGAGACTATAGAGCGCCATCTGCTACGAATAATAATATTTAAAAAAACGTATATAATTTTACTTCTTTGTGTAAATAAACTCTATGCTATGCCAACACGCCTGGTCAGCGCGTCACAATAGACATGATCCCTCCCAAAGTTGAGCATATTCGTGTTTAACAGTGGGACGTTAGTAAGCTGGAGAGAGATATTGTAACTTTAGTGTTATCTTACATATATGCAATTAACTTCTAGATTACACAAACTAGTAAGTAATAACGCCTATCTGGGTCTTAGTTTGACAAACACACCCAGATAGAGGAGGTTCAAACTTAGTAAGCCATTATTTACAAATCACCCCCAAAAAATCCACTGTAAGGCGATCAACGCACACCTAACAGCAAGCATAATATGTAAGAAAACTGGATGTATGAGAAATTGTTATTGCATGTTATTTTAGTTACTACAATCAATGAAAATACATAATTACATATCGACAACCCGCGTCTTCCTCCAACGTTAGTGCGTTTAGCTATTAAGGGCCTACATCAATATTATCGTCGACCAGGGGCCATGAGTTCATATGTGTGTAGAAATTTTGGTGTCTGTGCACAGTTTACAAACGCACACAGGCTTGCATATTGAAGACGCCTTGTACCGTAACTCCTGCCGTATGCTTTGGCGATCGGATGTTTCCGCGAGTATTCGGCGTTCGTTCGTTACCTATAATCCGATTAAATATAATAGTCGGAAGTCTAATAAATCACGTATTTGTATGCATTTTTGTTTAGTAAGGTTTCATCTATTTAAATAGCAAAAATATTTTGGTTCGACGGAGGCCATTTTATTTTTTCATGTGATTCATTGAACTGTTTAATATTGAGTTTCTATAATTTAATAATTGTATGGATTTTCGTTTGTTGATTTTAAAATGTTATTTGATTGTGAAATGTGTGTTGATAGTGTGTGTTTGTTAAAAATTAAAAATAACAAGTTCTCACAATTGTCATTCAGTGAAAAGATTCTGTGTACCCGAGTTACGACAACTAAGCCAGCAAAAAGGTAATGTAACTCGAAAATTTCATGTTAAAAGTTATGAAACGTATGTACATACGTACATGTACGTATGTATGTACGTACGTAGTTATTGTTTAGTAATTCTAGTACAGTGTGGACTGATTCGGGATATTCAGATTTAAATTTGTTCTGTTGGCATGGTTTCCGACTTAGAGATCCGTCGCGTAGCTATGCTAAAAATCTATAAAAGAAAAAGTTTTTGTGACTGAGTACAGCCCGGCATACCCTGTGTCATATGCCTGTGCACGCCACTGTCGTCGACATGTACATATTAACACAGCTAGTAGGTATAGAAAATGAAGAATTAGGGATATTTTTTTTGTTTACTCAAAATCTACTAAATATATTTTAATTCTGATTTACGTGTTTCTATATATAATAGTTACTTATGTTTTTAAAGTTATTTCATTAGTTAATACGCGATAATAGACCGACAAAAGAAAAAAATAAAAAATTAGAGAGGTTGTTTCGCTAAGATTTCCTATCGAGAAAACTTTTTTCAATCGCGTTTCTGAGTTTATGCGATCCTAGATCATATTTTGAAAAAAACATAAACTTAAAAATTAGAGCTCTAGCCATTCGATCTAAAGAAACAATGAAAACTTCGTACGTAGAAAAATGCACGAAGCTATTTTGGTATCCTCTTAACAAAACGCTCTATCTAATAGGAATGATCTAGTTGTTATGTTCCCAAGCTTTTTAAACGTACGGGGCGCAATTAGTGTAAGGCCATATTTACCGGAAGTAATCTTGTCAGGTCCGAACACTAGTTCCTCGGCAGCGCGACCTCCCATCATCGTGTCCATCATGGCGAGCAGCTGCTGTTTGGTCACGTGGTATCTACATTCACAATCAACATTTATTAATACCATTTGTCTTTGTATTTCTCCTAAACACCCGGAACCCTTTGGAACTAATATATTTATTTGAAAGAGAATGAAAAACCTGAATACAATAAACATTTAAGTTGACTCTTATACAACAAAGTTTTCAATGTAACTTAATGATAACTATTACGTACCGGACGACCATTTAGGTCGTCCGGTACGTGGTCGCTACTCTAGAACTTTTCTTCCCTAACGATCATCAGTCCTACGATAGCGATGTGGCCTGCACATTGCCACTTCAGCGTGATAATCCTAATATTGTAATAATGGCAGGAAACCCTTTGTACGCGCCAACCCTTTCTTGGCCAATTTATAAATTATTTTAGTTTTCTTGCTTAAGTGCTATTGACTTTTCTATTAGATTATACCTTTCTTTGGCGGGTATATAGGCGGTGTGTCCCAGCGATGATCCTCTGGGCATTATCGTCACCTTATGTAATGGGTGGGAATCCTGAAAACAATCAAAATTACACACTGAAATAAAATAGCACATATAATAATACATTGCTTTTTCTTTTATTATCATAAGTTTCCAACTGACTTCCTGATGTCGTATTTTTATTTTCATTCTTACTTTAGAGGATACCAAAATAGCTTCGTGCATTTTTCTATGTACGAAGTTTTCATTGTTTCTTTAGATTGAATGGCTAGAGCTCTAATTTTTAAGTATATGTTTTTTCAATATATGATCTAGGATCGCATGAACTCAGAAACGCGATTGAAAAAAGTTTTCTCGATAGAAAATCTTGGCGAAACAACCTCTCTAATTTTTTATTTTTTTCTATTGTTGGTCTATTATCGCGTATTAACTAATGAAATAACTTTAAAAACATAAGTAACTATTATATATAGAAACACGTAAATCAGAATTAAAATATATTTAGTAGATTTTGAGTAAATATGTACGTGTCGGCGATGATATTGATGTAGGCCCTTAACGCGCCCACATAAGTATGACTGCAAGTAACACTGGTACCCACAACATATGCAAATAATCATAACATTACGCCTTTGTCACATGGGGGTAGACACATAGTTTAATGTGTTATGATAACATGATATACTATAATTTTGTTATTAAAATCTATTGCTATCACATAAAATCATGTAAATATATAACCTTAGTATAATAAGCAACAATAGCATGTCCTCCCTCGTGGTATGCTGTGATAGCGTTGGCCTCTTCATCGGGGAGACGAGACTTCCTCTCGGGGCCCATCAGCACCTTGTCTCGAGCGTGCTCCAGGTACTTCATGGTTACTGTCTTAGCACCATCTATGGCTGCCCTGGATATAACCGTAATATTTATTAAACAATCATGGCATATTGATGCTTACTTCTAATTAAATCATATTTATAAAGTTTAGGATATAGGTAACATGAAAATAGTATGTAGAATATATTGCCACACAACAAGAATAATATGTATACCAACTGCCACTGAGCTATCATCATATTACCCACAACTTGAATCGTGATGTGACATGGCTGGGTCGTAGGTACAATCCCATTCAAATTAATAACTTTTTTCTTATACCCACTTAGACTTGTATACTTGTTAGGGTTCCGTACCCAAAGGGTAAAAAGGGGACCCTATTACTGAGACTTCGCTGTCCGTCCGTCCGTCCGTCTGTCACCAGGCTGTATCTCAAGAACGGTGATAGCTAGACAGTTGAAATTTTCACAGATGATGTATTTCTATTGCCGCTATAACAACAAATACTAAAAATAAAATAAAATAAATATTTAAGGGGGCTCCCATACAACATACATGATTTTTTTACCGTTTCTTCCTCGATACTAATAACGTTGCCCTATGTTGCATAGATAATGGTACGGAACCCTTCGTGCGCGAGTCCGACTCGCACTTGACCAATTTTTTTTGAGTAATAAGAAAGTTGACTGATTCTTTTGTTGATATTCCGTGCGTTAATTTCATAAAAATCCGTCAAGCTGTTTCAAAGTAAGACGTAAAGCTAAGACGTAAAGTTCTCGTATCGCCAAGTTTTACAACTTGGCGATACGAGAACTTTACGTCTTAGATACACAATTTACCTTTTCTGGGATTTCGTACGAAATAATAAACATAATATCTGTTGTAATTATTTATGTGAGCTTATGGGCGTAGTGGAAAATCTCGACGCTCGTTCTTAAAATACCTAACATCTCAAAATTTAATTTTTTCTAACAATTGCGCGACTCATCTGTTTAAATAAAACTACTTTTTACGGATTTAGACGCGTATATTTGTTTTAAATTTTGGCCCGACGTTTCGGAGACTTTGCAGTCACCATGGTCACGGGTGAGACTAACTGAAAAATAATTTTAAACAAATATACGCTTCTAAATCCGTAAAAAGTAGTTTTATTTATTACATAGCTTCTATCGCGAGCCTTGAACGTGGAGACTAAATCCATAAAATTCGAAATTTAAATTCCGTAGGTAACGGAAATAGCGTAAAAAACCTTTCGGTGAGTCTCACCCGTGACCATGGTGACTGCAAAGTCTCCGAAACGTCGGGCCAAAATTTAAAACAAATATACGCGTCTAAATCCGTAAAAAGTAGTTTTATCACAAAATTTGGCTAAATTACAGTATTTTCCTGTCCTAGTGCATCTTTTATTTCAAAACTCTTAAAACAAACAAGTTTAGATTTACAAATCAAATCTTGACTAAGCCTCATACTTATAAGATCACTATATTAACTGTCTCTCTATTATCAAAATAACATTTATATATTGTATATACTTGAGTGCGGCCTGGTTCACCATGTTCTCCAGGTCAGCCCCGGTGAAGCCCGTGGTGCCTCGAGCCAGCACGTCACTGTCCACATCGTTGTTGGCTCTCACTCGAGACAGATACATCTCCAGGATCTCACGACGACCGCCATAGTCCGGGGTTGGGACGTTCACCTATATTATAATATCATTATTTGATCACATTAACTAAACAATTAATAAAGTGGTAAGTCTGTGATATGTATAATCTACAAAAGTAATTATGCGTTCATAAAATATGTTTCACTGTTAAGAAGCTCTTTGTGTGTAGTAGGTTGAAGTCGCGCAACTTTCAATTTCATTATTACTCCTTCGAGCTACCGGCGCTTCCAATGCATCTTAACAAAATTTGACATGACTTACATTCTAGATAAAGATATATCTAATATATACGAGGGGAGGTCCATAAGTTCGTGGAATGAAAGGGTTTTAGTAAAAATGAAACAGTAAATTTATTTTTCCTTTTCAATATAATCACCCTTAAGCTGAATACATTTATTAGATCTATGAATTAATTTTTCTAAACCATCGTAAAAATATTTTTTATCTTTTCCCTCAAAATGAGCCAAAATTGCCTCCTTTACCTCATTGTCGTCGGAAAATTTCCTTCCCCTTAAGTCTTTTTTTAAATTGGGGAACAAATAAAAATCACTTGGGGCCAGATCTGGACTATAGGGTGGGTGGACTAGTGATTCGAAGCCATGCGTGTGTAGAGCAGCCATTGCAACTTTGCTCTTGTGAACCGGCGCGTTGTCTTGCAAGAGCAACACGCCCTTGGTCAATTTTCCCCGACGTTTTTCTTTGATGGCATCCTTTAATTTTTCTAGTATTGTTGCGTAGTATTCTCCGGTTATGGTCCTGCCCTTTTCTTTATAATCAATCAGTATTATCCCCTCACAATCCCAAAAAACAGTAGCCATCAACTTTCCAGCCGACTCCGACACTTTGAATTTCTTTGGCGGTGGTGTCCCCTTTTTATGCCATTGCATGGACTCTTGTTTGGACTCAGGCTCAAAGTGATGAACCCATGTTTCATCGCCGGTAACAATTCGCTCCAAAATCGGTCCAGGATCGTCGCCACACAACTCCAAAAAATGTTTTGACGCTTCGACGCGCTGCTGTTTTTGAAGCGGCGTGAGCATTCTCGGTACCCATCTTGCACTGACTTTTGTCCCAGGTGGTCATGTAGGATTCGCAAAATGGTTGTATCTGATACTCCAACTAATGCAGATAACTGTTTTTTCTTCAAACGGGTGTCCTCCAGTACAATTTTTTCCACTTTTTCGACGATGTCTGATGTGGTGGCCTCAACTGGCCTTCCTGAGCGGGGGTCGTCTTCAATCGACTCCCGACCATGTTTAAAAAGACCATGCCACTTGTAAATCATTGATTTACTAGGGCACTGTTCCCCGTAAACAGTTTCCATTTCATTCAAAATGGTCTGAGCGTTCTTTCCTTGCTTGGTAAGGAATTTAATGACCGCACGGTGTTCAATTTTCTCCATAGTTTCAGTTTTCTTCCGGATTGACGTGTTTAGCAGGCGAGTGTTCGTAAACGAATGACGCAATAGGGCTGAAACTCCATTTATATACTAATTATGAGTCCCCAATTAGTATGACACTAAGCGAGCGCCCCTATCCCCACTCCATCCCCTCCATTCCACGAACTTTTGGACCTCCCCTCGTAAAATTCACGTGTCACAGTGTTAGTTACCGTACTCCTCCGAAACGGCTTGACCGATTTTTATGAAATTTTACATGCGTATTCAGTAGGTCTGAGAATCGGCCAACATCTATTTTTCAAACCTTTTTTTTTACTATGTCAAAACAACGTTTGCCGGGTCAGCTAGTCTTATATATAAAATTCCCGTGTCACAGTGTTAGTTACCGTACTCCTCCGAAACGGCTCGACCGATTCTTATGAAATTGTACATGCGTATTCAGTAGGTCTGAGAATCGGCCAACATCTATTTTTCAAACCTTTTTTTTTTAGTCCTATAGCAAAACAACGTTTGCCGGGTCAGCTAGTATTATATTATATACTTTCAATCCCGAAAATACACTATGCTTCCGTGGAATAATTATATAGCTAATTCAATACAATTTTTTGTTTAACGAACATACCTAGATGGCATTGGCGTCGGATTAGAAGTCACTATCATTTATAACTCCTTACCGACGTGTTTTTTTTTGCGTTTTCTCTCAAAATTTTTCACTACGCAATAGTACAAGGCACAGCTAATACAAACATAATGTCTAACCTCAACATCGAACCGGCCAGGTCTGAGCAGCGCCTGGTCGAGATCATCCCTCCTGTTGGTGGCTCCCAGCACTATCACACCCTCGTTCTGATGGAACCCGTCCATCTCTGATAACAACTGGTTTATTGTCTGCAAACAAAACATGCATTTAATGTAGTTTTCTCTAACACTTACGCGACTCATTTGTTTAAATAAAACTACTTTTCACGGATTTAGACGCGTATATTTGTTTTAAATTTTGGCCCGACGTTTCGGAGACTTTGCAGTCACCATGGTCACGGGTGAGACTGAGCTGTAATGTGTCCTCTACGATCAGTTATTACAGGGTTTACCCACAATCATTTAACGTCGGGCCAAAATTTAAAACAAATACACGCGTCTAAATCCGTAAAAAGTAGTTTTATTTATGCATTTAATGTGTTAACGAAGACAACGAAGTATGATGTATATAACAAAATGATGGAAGATAAGGACTGGCAGTAACTAAAAACGAGGCGATTAGTTAGTCAGAAAGAAATAAACGAATGTTATGTATTACCTGATTAGCATAAGGATGTAGTACACTGTTGGTTCTCTTAGCTCCCACCGAGTCGATCTCATCAATGAATATAACACAGGGCGCACGCTCCTTGGCTGCCTCTGGTAACATTAATACAATCATTATTTAAAAACTAATTTACATGTTTGGTCACAGAATTAAACAACAAATATAGGAAAACTAAAAACCATTAAATACAACTTACTAAATAAATCCCTAACACGTCTAGCCCCCTGTCCCACCAGGATCTCATCGAACTCGGGACCTGCCGCGTGGAAGAACGGCACTCTGGCTTCTCCAGCGACGGCGCGCGCCAGCAGGGTCTTACCCGTACCTGGAGGACCCACTAGTAGTACTCCCTTGGGTAACTTCCCACCCAGGCTTGAGAACTTCTCTGGAGATTTAAGGAATTCAACCTGGAAAGAGAATCATTTTTACTGATATCATAAATGCTAAATTAATTCAGTCTATCTTTCGCTACAAAGGCACTGAAGAAATTCCAATAAAATTTAGTACACAGATGGTCTATTGCTTGAGAAAGGCTTAAGGTTACTTTTCAATGTAAAAATATCGTGATAGTTCTTCGCGTAACAACGTTCAAACAGCTCAACAGATTTGATTAACTTTTAGCACTATGGTAGCTTATATTTTAGATTAATACCCATAGATTGTAATAGAATCCCGGGATAATTGCCCTAGATGGCGTTGGCGTTCAATTAGAAGTCGTAATCGCTTCGTTACCACTGTTTTCGCCGTAGGTTAGTCATCCCTCCACTAGTAGAGTTAATCTATTGCTAACACATTATATATACAAATCATTAAAAAAAAATTGCGATTTTGCGATTGTATAATGATAACTTATTAATTAAACAAAAAAGACGTGTGTCACTCGGGGACTGCCGCGGTAAAGCTATTGCATAGTATTTTTTATCAACTTATGCAATTATAATTATTTATTTATTTTATTTATGGTAGAATCTAAATACCATAAACTAAAATAAGATTAATAATCCTTATTTACTGATTCTTACATCTGTCCATTGTTTATGGGAATTATGATAAAATAGCGATTGTCAATCAAATGTCAATAAAATAAAAACCAAAACGGACATGAGTCACCAGCGCGAACAGCGAAACGGCGTTACTGCGCATGTGTAAGGTTTTTTACGCTATTTCCGTTACCTACGGAATTTAAATTTCGAATTTTGTGGATTTAGTCTCCACGTTCAAGGCTCGCGATAGAAGCTATGTAATAAATAAAACTACTTTTTACGGATTTAGACGCGTATATTTGTTTTAATTTTTTTTTCAGTTAGTTTCACCCGTGACTATGGTGACTGCAAAGTCTCCGAAACGTCGGGCCAAAATTTAAAACAAATATACGCGTCTAAATCCGTAAAAAGTAGTTTTATTTAAGCAGATGAGTCGCGCAAGTGTTAGAAAATATTAAGCTATGTAATAGCTTAAAAACTGAGTGGGTTATCAATTCGGATACTTTTATTAAACAAATAGCACAAGCAAAACGCTTGGTTTGGAACTAGGTAACAAAGTAGAGGTAGAAGGTACTGGTATCTGATCCTCTCACACTTAATTGTCGTGGCGACCATCTGGCGACGCATAAATATAATATTCATACTCACAACATCCTTGAGTTCTTGTTTGGCTTCATCAGCACCCTTGACATCATCGAAGGTGACAGATATATCTTCAGGGTCCACTTCCACCTGGTTGCCTAACTGGATCCTAGAATAATAATATTAATTCACATAAGGGTTGAAACTCAGTGGAAATACTGAAAAAAAAATTGAAAAACAATTATGTACTTTACACTTATAACTTTTTCTTAAACATATTATATGGTTATGTATTTTTGTATTCTTTTGGCAACGTGAAATTGACTTGATTTGACAGATCGCGTGTCGCATCACAAAGATCCGAATGGCACCTTAACATGCTAATTTTTAACAAAGTTAACCTGAAGACAGTGCCGCTGACGGATGCCATGAGACTGACGAAGATAGCCAGGAACAGTACGATGGTCAACAACTGCTGCACCAGCTTCAGGTACTTGGAGGCTTTAGTGCCGCGAACATTCTCCGGATGTGAACCTGACAACAATAACATACATACAACATAATTATTTAACTTAACAATAAATTAACTAAAACATCTTGGAGCGACATCAAATTACAGTTTAATTTGAAATAAAACTAGTTTGTCAGATTCATATTATTAAAATACTAGTTTTTGCAATCGTACGCGTGGAGTTTGAAGACCAAACCCTAACAAATTATACAAAAAAAAACATACTCTTGAACCATCACCATCTATTAAAAAAATCCGAATCAAAATCCGTTGCTTATTTTTAAAGAAATAAGCTCAGATAGCGACGACGAAGACGTTGGACGACGTGTTTTATAACGGCTTTGTTTAAAATAAGTAAAAATAAAGAATTATCTCTCTATATTTGTAGGTGAAATCAAGACTATACTAAAATTTTAGTTATTTGCTTTCCCAAATAAATAAATAATTTTACGTGGAGCACGTCTCACCGTTATCTTTTCTATGCTCATGCTATCGTAGACCCCAGGGAGGAAACCTGCACCACTTTCGGAACTTATAATCTAACCCGTTCTAGGTTAAGTTAAAGTGAAATTTTTATTTACCCGAGATAATTACACAGTACTCGTAGGATGGCGATTTTAAGGGATGCCCATATCAAACAGCGGATTTTTAACTTTAACAGGCCTTGGACTTGGCCCCTGGCGTGTTGGCGCAGGGCTTAGTTTCGAGGTTTCCGTCTCTCACAGTAGACGTTAACTGCTTATATTGTTACTTAGTTGGCTCTTACAGCACCCTGGGTAAGAAATGGGGTGGTGGCATTTGTATTCTAAATCCGTCAACACATGGACCATAAACATACGGAACCTTATCTCACCTATTGAATAACCTTCAGCAAAGGCTATATTCATTTTCGTGGGACATGAGCTGGATGATGAGCTCGAAGGTTTCTTCATTTCATCACCAGTACACCCTGGGGTCATGGGCTATTGTTACTAACTTACCTGTTACCTGATAAACTAATATTACAACCTGGATTCTACCGGATATCGCCTTTGATACGGCCTAATTATGTCATCTATCAACTATAATATAGTCGTGAATGTATGTCCAGATGTATGGGTTGTAAAGTAGAAGAATGGCGGGTAGAGGACGCTCCAGAATGAGAAATTTTTTGAAGGAGACCCTGTCGTCATCAGTGATGTCCTTCAAATAATGCCAGGTGTGTAACACTTAGTATTGTTGTGATTGTATGACTAGATGTATGAGTGTAAATGAAGTCAGCAAGGTTTAGGTTATAGCGGATTTGAAATGGTCGGAATTACTTGTGAACTTAAATATAACTTTAGTCATCCACGTAAGATTTTTAGTAATTTGACATTATCATAGAGAACCGTAACACACATTTAATTTTTCGTAATACAACTAAAATGGCGATAAAGATTGAAGCCCTCCACTAAATGTTGCGTTACTATACTCAAAATATGTAATATGGAGTCTCTGGATGCAAACGTCACAGAATCGATCTTTCTATTATCTATGTCCAAAAAAAGAGCATGGAGAAAGGGGGAAGGTTGTACAAACGTCTCACCTGCGAGGTATCCTTCAGCAAAAGCTATCTTGATCTTGTCTTTCTGCTGGTGAGTGAGGTGTGGCTCGTCATTGAGCAGTTTCTCCATACGCGGAGCGATCTCAGGACCTTGGGTCTGTTGCTTCTCGGGATGTTCTGTCGCACTTAGACCTGGAGAACATTATAGTATACTTATCATATACATACAGGGTGACAGGTACAAGAACGTAAACATGGAAGGACATGATAGTTCATAGTCACTATGTATCTAAAAAATTATGATAATAAAGAAACTTTGAATACTGACTCAGTAAATTTTAGAGAAATTTGTGTAAATTTTTTAGAAAGTATGGTGGTGGTGAACTTCTCGCTACCAATAAACCGCAACGCTGTGTCTGATGGCCCCAAATTAAACTAATAAGGGGAAAAATAGGTGGGGAAATTTATGTTTTTTAGTAACTGGCTATTGATATCGTTATATAAGCGGACAAAGTAGCATTCAGAATGCTATTTATTGTATATAACTTACGTAATCTGTTGATAATGTTGGGGTTACGTTTCAAGTCAGCATGTATGGCTCGCTCGGTCTTGAACCCGCGTACTTGTACCGCATACTTGAAACTATTGTTATTAATACTTCCCATCAATAAACCTACGAAGTTATTTGTCAATGTTAACCTGCAAACAAATGAGCTTTCGTTATTTTACTGGCCTCATCCCACTAATTGGAATAGCTTTAAACAACACCTCTTATCACATACTAAGAGTTATGCTTTTGATATATAGGTACCAGTTGCTTTTTTGTAAATAAATATACATAGTTATAAATAAAGACGCAACACAAATATTCTGTTTATTTAAAACGAAAAAATTGCTACAAGTCGGGCCCTCGATCTTTTGAAAAGAAAGGCATTTTCACTAACTCTACATAATAAAGCTTGTCATTACAAAAAATTATCACCATTTCACTCTATAGATAAATAAAATAATCTTACATAGAATAGTTGCAGCGTTAAACACGAACAAACAACAAAATATTTACCTTGGTGTTTTCCTATGTAAGTCGACAGTAACCATGGGTGGATTGGTCCATCCGTTCTTATTCTTAACAAAGCTATCGGACGAGATGTGCGACACTTTGCGGACGGAGGCCAGCTCGCGAGGGCGAAGCACCCGCCGCGCCGGCAGGCACAACCCATGGATATCTATGTTCCTCATCTCGCTGTCGAAGTAAAAGACTTTGATTCACAAATTATATCAGAAATTTTTAGGGTTCCTTACCCCATAGCCCTAGCTAGAGTCACGCACTAAGGATTTCCTACCTATATTCACCGCTGTATAATAACATCATCATAAATAAGCGTGACTTACACAAATAACGTTTATTGTGTGGAAACCCTACTAAATATTTTTTTTGGTTTCCGGTGTTTAATATTTGTTGTAAAAAAATTGTTACCGTTCTCGAGATACAGCCTGGTGACAGACGAATTTTCAGGATTAATTAACTTTCAAGCGTGTTTTAAATATTAAACTAAGTAGTAACTGAAACAATTACACACGGCGGATGTGAGTGGAAATGCTGGGTGAGGATACACAACAATCATTCTCACACCACATTAGTGATCTACTTCATAAGTGTCATGTTTAGCACTTACAACCATTTTAATTTTAAATGTATGACCGGATGTATGAGTGTAAATGAGACTAAGAAGTGGTGTTTAGATAGTAGCAGATGATGTTCTATATTCTCTCTGTAACGGTATGATGTACAAGTATGATAGAACGAGATTTCTGCGTCTTGTAGAATATATGTCTTTTACAACTACGTCGCCATTAAATAGACAACACCTAATTATGCTATATAATAACAGTTTATGTAACACACACAGAATAAAACTAATCTTATCAGTTGCTGACACACAGGTCAATTGATTAGAATTTCTTACCAGATCTTAAAAGAAAATAGGAAATACATTAAACTTGTATAAATAAAAATGTATCGGCGACATGTAAAGCATATAACATCTGAAGGAATCCACCATGTTGGGTAGGCCTTTCCTCATTGTATGGAGAAGTTCTAAGATGAAAATTGAATTAATAATGAATGAGACCTAAATATTACTAAAACTAGTAAATGTCCTACAAAATAACCGTAATCATAAATGTTCATTTGTTAGTGGTAAACTCTTTAACGTGTTAATGTGTTCTACAGTACTAATGGTTAGTCAGTCAGTCGTAACATATTTTTTTTACTACAAATAAAGAATACTCTCACTTATTTAAAAACTCTGTTATATTCGAAAAAATAAACTGAAACCGAATTATGTCCTGAATATGAGTTTTAGGTCAAGGCAGCGAGATTACCTACATTCCAATGATACCGAGGGTTGTAGTTTAAAATTTGGCGGTGCGTTGCATTAACCTGTGTTCACGCAGTGCATCGTGTCAACAATACGATTTTTTGTATGTAAATTGATGCAGAGAACAGTGCTATGTCGCCGTAATGCTGACGCAACGCACCGTGTGGTCGCTATCTATGGTAGCGTCTATGCGCTCACACACGCACAAAATCGTCACACATTAATTTTACGCACACTAAGAAACAACACTGTACACTATGAATATTGTTTTGGCACTTTTGTCGCGTGAAAAAATATATACATATTTTGAATAATATTTTATTTAGATAATTTTATGTAGGAAATAATATTATTAATAAATTTTTAAGTTCTATATTAAGATACAGTTTGTATTAATAACACAACATCATTTTATTTTATATCTTTGCCAAATGCTACCATTGCCAATTGTTATGAATCAATATAAATATCACAAGATATATTTACAAGGAAGGTTAGTTCAGGCAAATGGTAATGAAAAGGTAATTCACAATTAACTAAACTATTCTACTACGTCTGGGTGTTTTCTATGTATAAGTATGTATTTACAAAAGAAAAATAGTTTATGTAGTATATCCGTATTCTGGTACCCATAACATAAGCGTAAGCTTAGCTTGGGACCAGAGGATGTTGTGTGAAATGTCCATGAATATTTATTATTTATTCTGAGAATTGTAATGTTGACTACAACCATGCAATTTCAACGGGGTTCATGGTCTAGTGGTTTGGTAACGGACTACTGTTCACGAGGTAACTGGTTTGATTCCCGCACGAGTCAGTCATTTGTGTGATGTTTATAAATGTCATACAAATGTTCTGCGTCAAAGTCGTTACTTTTGAATGTCTTTCCCTATGTGAGCCCATCTTCCAAACTACGCAATGGATTTTGATGCGGTTTTTTCTAATAGATAGAGTGGTTTAAGAGGATGGTTTTTTGTTACAATTTGCTATTGAAAATTGAATGACAATCCCATGTTGGCATGTCATTCAATAATGTCCTTCAATGAGTGTAGCATTTACAAATATTGTACATGTATGACTAGATGTATGAGTATTAATGATGACAAAGTATCAGTAGTATGACAGGTATCATAGTGGATGACGCCTTATAGTTCCAGCCACCACAGGACAGAGACATGAATATTTAACAGGCAATGAAAATATCTACCTAAACATATGCACAACTAAATATAACTAAGTATCATTGTTATCATTATCTCTTGGTCTGAAAACTAGAGTTTTTAATGTAAATTAAAAACTTAATGCAACATTGTTATTGTTTTAGATAAAAATGCATTGTTTTTATTTGATAAAGATATGAAAACATAAAGTTTACATAATATTATGTTATATAAAAGTTGTTAAAATAATTATTACATAATTCCTATAAGAAATGGGCTTACAATAACAATGACTTAAATAAAAAAATGCATTTAGTTATTATTATTTTAGGAGCATAGTAAAATTGTTATAAATGTATACTTACTGTAAGTCTGTCATTAAATATAAATAAATAATTAACTAATGTTTACAAACAAAACACTAACATCAAGAGTATTATAATTAGCACTGTAACAACAGATTCGACATCTAAATACTTATTATAAAACAAAGTTGTTATTTTTGTATGTATGTCCCTATGTGAGCTTTATATCTTCAAAACTAATCAATGTATGTTCAAGAGGAAGGCTTTTTTGTATAATTTGTTAGGATTTGCTGTCTAAATTCTAAGGGTACAAAGTTACTGGGATCAGCTAGTACATTTATATAATACAGAATTGTTATACAAAATATAAATAGTGATGTCCTGTACTTGCCTCTAGGAAATAAAAATAATTAAAATTGGTCAAGTGCGAGTTGGACTCGCGCACGAAGGGTTCCGTACCATTATCTATGCAACATAAGGCAACGTTATTATATAGTATCGAGCAAGAAACGGTACAAAAATCATGTTTGTTGTATGGGAGCCCCCCTTAAATATTTATTTTATTTTATTTTTAGTATTTGTTGTTATAGCGGCAATAGAAATACATCATCTGTGAAAATTTCAACTGTCTAGCTATCACCGTTCTTGAGATACTGAGTACGGAACCCTAAAAATCATGTTTGTTGTATGGGAGCCCCCCTTAAATATTTATTTTATTTTATTTTTAGTATTTGTTGTTATAGCGGCAATAGAAATACATCATCTGTGAAAATTTCAACTGTCTAGCTATCACCGTTCTTGAGATACTGGGTACGGAACCCTAAAAATCATGTTTGTTGTATGGGAGCCCCCCTTAAATATTTATTTTATTTTATTTTTAGTATTTGTTGTTATAGCGGCAATAGAAATACATCATCTGTGAAAATTTCAACTCTCTAGCTATCACCGTTCTTGAGATACAGCCTGGTGACAGACGGACGGACGGACGGACGGACAGCGAAGTCTCAGTAATAGGGTCCCGTTTTTACCCTTTGGGTACGGAACCCTAAAAAAACATCAACCAAAGATAATATAAAAAAATTGTCTCAAAAAGCATGCATGCAGGTTATTAATAATATAAAAAAAAACTAAGAATATATTGTATATTCTTGTTATTTTAGATGTATTATATGTAAGATCTACATAATCAATGTGATTAAATTAATTACATGCAAGTTGTGAGGCACAAAAGTGTGTTTATAAATATTTAATTTAGATTGTTTATTATATGCATTATTGATGCTTTACTTTTATTACAATAATATATGTGTAGTAGAAGTGAAGACATGTTTATGACAAGTTTATAATATATAGACATAGTAATCACAAGGGCAAACAATATCTTATTGGGATTAAATGAGACTACCGAAGATATGTATTGGGGTCAATATTTACAATGTATAAGAATTCAGTTGGACTATAATATTCTATATGTCTAGTACGATCTAAATAGGCGTCTTCATATGCTATAAGATTATATGTATATAACAATAAATAATAAAATAAAATACCTTAGGACATTCTGATCAAAGTTCTTTAATGTTTGCTCCAAACTTTCGGAACAAATTGTTGCGTCATACGTGGTGCATGTTTCCTCTTTACCCCTCACATTTTTGTTTCTCACACTGTTATGTTTGCGTTGTTTAAAAACACTGGAATATCTTGCTGTTATTTGGCTAAAACTAACTAAAATCTGCAATGACAAAAGGTTATAGTTTGGTGAAAAATCATTTCATCAAAACTTAATACAAACACATTATAACAAGTTTAACATTTTAAAGTTAATTTTTTTACCTGATTTTGAGTGTTTAACGAATTCAATGAGAACATGTTACATGTAGATTGTAAATATGTGTTTTTTTCTTTGAAGTACACTCGAAAATTTTGTAAGCGCTCACGTCAAACTTGACTTGATTTTCACAATAAAAAAAATAAATCCGTGATGTTCATGCTCCCAAGCCATAGACAAAAAATTGAATCATAGTCAACTGAGTCGATTTCCAATTGTAATAAAAATTAAACTTTCTGACTTAAACTCTAGTAATTTTTAAATGTGACAAATTGAGGAATGTTGGAAATAAAATTGAATTTAAAAGATTTTCTATAATATGACCAACGCGCCCCGTCCTATAAATTAAGAACACTTATTTATTTTACGGCTTCCCAAATTATTACACAAAAATACATATGATATAAAATACATAAGATACAAAAATACATTTAAATCTATTTAGGGATGATTGGATGGATTATTTTAATTTCAGTAGATTTTCCTATAACATGGGATCTTTTAAACAAGGCGAAGAGGCACCTTGCGGACCGCTAAAGTGAGAGTGGCCATTGTTTTCACACTGTACTCTGGCTGGTACGGCATTTGGATTGCATTTTCACTGAATATTGGGTGGACTCAACTCTTTGGGTAATCATTTGCCAACCATAAAAAACCATAAAAAAGCCATAAAAAACCTAGACAGTTATGGTAGCCAAAACGAAAACTTAGTGTTTATCATGAAGCCGCTGAAGAATGTTTAAAATGTAGCATTTACCGTTCTATGGTCTCTGCCTGCCCTCATGGGCGAAGATGTGACAGAATATTTATTATCAATATAGATAAGAGTGTTCGTCAAACAAATCGACTAAAAGTAACAATAACATTAAATTAACTAACGAAAAAAATATTTATCTATCGCTAGGATGTAACAAATTAATCAAATATTATTTATAAAAACTTTTATATTTGTTGTATCGTTTGGAATATATAATGGATATTCTAAAAAGAAAAAGGTATGTTTTCTTTTATCTAATATATAAAATTCTCCTGTCACGGTGTTTGATACTCCTCCGAAATGGCTCGACCGATTTTCGTGAAATTTTGTGTACATACCCGTTAGGTCTGAGAATCGGGCAACATCTATTTTTCATCCCCCTAAATGTTAAAGGTTGTCAACCCCTAACATTTGAGAGGCAAAACAACGTTTGCCGGGACAGTTAGTATTTATAGAACATCCTAATTAAATAATTGTGTAAGTCAAAGACATTTAATGCTCATGAATAATGTTAAAAGTCGTAAAAATCAGCTAAATCCTATTGCAGCAAAAATAAGCAGTTACGTGACGCCGATAGCAAAAAACGGGATGAAGACAGGAGAACGATAATGAATAACGTTGAAGCAGAAGGAATAGCTTTATGTGGAATGATTTATCATAAATAGTATTCAGGTTGTTTAGTGACAAAATCTCTATTTGCAATGAAAAGCTAGGAAAATTCTATGGATGGGTTAACGCTACTTACACTTCTGATTAAACGAGTAGACTTAAGCCTTTTGGGGACATTGACTTCATAAAAAGTTGCCTTGTTGTACTAGAATAGGCGGTACCAATAATGACAGCAATATTTTTCCCGCTTAGTTGCTGTGGATTCAACCCTGTAACATATAAGAAAAATATTTTAAAACGAGAAGAAACGAGTGTGTAATAAACCCGATACCTCGTAATTATCAAAAAAAAATGGTCAAGTGCGAGTCGGACTCACGCACGAAGGGTTCCCTACCATTATCTATGCAACATAAGGCAACGTTATTAGTATCGAGCAAGAAACGGTAAAAAAATCATGTTTGTTGTATGGGAGTCCCCCTTAAATATTTATTTTATTTTATTTTTAGTATTTGTTGTTATAGCGGCAATAGAAATACATCATCTGTGAAAATTTCAACTCTCTAGCTATCACCGTTCTTGAGATACAGCCTGGTGACAGACGGACGGACGGACGGACGGACAGCGAAGTCTCAGTAATAGGGTCCCGTTTTTACCCTTTGGGTACGGAACCCTAAAAAAGATTAATGTAGCGACTGAATTTTCAATACCGAGAGTTTAATTTAATTAAAGGCTTAACATTTTAAAAATCTGCGTCCGGAACACTGTGTCAGGAGCTGAGTGGTTAAAAATAAATAGAAATAAGTAGGTAGGTTCTTACTTAAGTGATATCTCACAATAATTAGTGTTATAAGCCTCGCAAATTGGTAATGAGCTGGAACCTTGTCAAATTAGCGCTCCTGTGACGTCATCAGCAAAGAAAAAGGACAGCTAACAAAATGTAATATTCTCATCTATACGTCACTATGACGTCACCAACATGGCCGCCAGGCACATTACCAATTTGTGTGGCTTGTACACTTATTCAAAAGTTAGAAAAAAAGGAAGAACAGTAAGAGAGTTGAGACTTTGCCAAGAAACGATACCTTATTTAACAGGGTCGTCATTTAAGAAATTTATCAGAAATTTAATATAATTTTAATTGCAGCTATTATAGAGGTTCATAATAGTGTGCTTGAAGTTTTGGTATTTTTTTTTATTAGTGATCTATTTAGTCTATGCTTTATTTGGACAGTTTATTCCAAAATGGCGACGAGCGATGACGAGCCTATGCATTTATATGAAGTATTTCAAAACTGTTTTAATAAAATAGCAAATAAACAACAAGGTGAGTGAGAATATGCATACCGTGGCTTGTCTCGTGTTCCTCGAACGGATTATCGCGATAAAGTGAAGTGTTTCATTGTGAATATCGTTCATAGTGTTTGCGTGTTATGCCATTGCTGTGTTGAAAATCAACAGCATTTTTCCAAATACGTCTTAAAATCCTTACCTACGCGTATCAGATGCTGTTGTCAACATTCTCCAATAATTGATACACTCATTACATTTACGTGGGATGTCCCAGCACTTTGTTTTAGGCGTACAAAGGCTATGTTTTGGTCGCATACTACAGTACCCAATGTGCCTTTACCATTGTGCCTTGGCTATTTAAGTGCGAATCTGTATTGTTTTATGGGATTTATTTACATTTATGTCTTCGCCCAGGATTCTATAAGGTAAACTTAATGTGTAAGATAACAAGAAATTCTTATTAGGAACGATTTATCTCAAGAAAGAATGTCTTGGTGAATGTGTGTGTCTTAGTGCATTTTTTTTTCACGTTGCGAGTATCAATGGACACAACGTTGTCAGCCAGACTATTGTATAGATGTGTACATGAGTATTTAGTTCGCGAATGAAGTTTTTATGTTCTTTTTGTGCCAATGTTTACAGTGTAATTTTTTGTTTATTTACACGTAAGGCGCGCACTGCCACAGTCTTAAAGAACCTATTATATTTATACTTGAACATTATCTAGTAAAACATAACTAGTCCAAATATATCTGTAAGGAATTTTAATAAAAGAATGATCATCAACTATTTTATCTTAGTTCTTTTGTCTTATATGTTATCTATACTAAATTGTAATTAGTTGGAAACTAATAAAAAATTTAATATAAAAACCCCTGATTTCCAGTACAATTTATTGTATACACAGATCATCTACAATGATAACTAATCTTTTTGTGATAAAGAATATGAGATTATTTATTTAAATTGTTTCTTTACTCAAAACCTAGTGAATATATTTAAAAAAATCTTGTAGAAGACCTAATGATTATATGTGTAGAAGTTGCAAGTATAAAAACATTTTTACAATGTTGCTATCTCTCTTACAGCTTGGCCAAATTTGAAAATAAAAAAACATCTCTAAAGATGTAATATTTTGATATATTTGGTGGTTAAAGGCCCTCAGATTATGAGAAAAGTTGGTACCAAGATTTTAAAGAAACAATCAAAATAGAAGTAAATTAGTTCTTTATATTTTTATAATTTTCTTACCTTAACTTTAATTTTCTAACATTTTTCATAAAAAGAAAATAAAGAAATAATGTCAACATAAATCTTTTATTTCCAATTCGAACACAGTATATCTAATCACAGTGTAATTTATTACCTATTATAATTTATTACTCTGTATGTTTTCCTTAATATTTTTTTTTCATTGAATTTATTTCCAACTATTTCTAAACTGTATTATAAATTTTATCAACACAGATGTTTAAAGAAAAATCCATTTTGTGTGCATACATACATGCCATCACTTTTTTCCTATGGGAATATCACAGCAAATGCATTTTAAACTCATAGGTTATATTGGTTTTATTTGCTACTTGTGTAAAAAAAAAAACTAGCTAACTGTGTAAAAACTAGCTCATTGTGTATGAGTAGAGCCCTTTACTTAAGTTTGAATCTTTATATTCTAGAATAAAAAGACACTGGAACATAGTTGGATGAATGATGATGAAAGATGAAAAAATTCTAATCTAATGTATAGTCTGCCCTCTTAGAAAACATGTTTTCCCACTCTTATCCTTATCTTTAGAGGACAATTTTGCTGGGTCATTAATTTCTAATCTTTTCCATTACCCAAACAGTGGTACAATAACTATAACCTTGAAATTCTTAATAATTTCATTTTTATATTTGAGCTATTACAATGTGATTAAAATATTTATTTCACCTTGTATCACTTAGGCTGTTTATCATATATACCTGTGCTTCTTCTGTGCTCAGGGCCCTGAGTCGGGTATTTCAACGGTGTCACAACTGTACCATTATTGTACCATTATGGTGCAATAGTAAAGTTTTTGGTAGTCTACTATTAATGTGTCGTCATAACGACTTCATCATTGTCTTACAATTGTCAAAGTGACATAAATTGCTAGTCTCGTACACAACTGCTTCACAATTGCAATTCAATGACTGAAATGTTTCGGTAGTCTGCTATTTTGAATTTGACAGTAATATTTTTAAATTGTCCTGTGTCGACAGATTGCCATAAATAAAAAATAGATAGATAGAAATATTAGAAATTGTTCTTTGTAATTTATTGCAATTTACTAATCTCCTAAACTTCACATTGCTTTTTATACTAATAAATAGTATGTACAAATATATTTAAACGAAGTCTAGCATGATTAAATGTTTAAATTTATTAGTAGTTTTTCGAAAATCACTTCAACTAACGCATTTTTTAAAAACGGCAACACATACATACCATTCTAACACAATCCATAGATAAAAGAGACCGAAAATTCAATGCATAGATAAAAGAGATCGACAATTCTATTACCATTGAAAGACCGTTATGACGGCATATAGCAGACTACGGATATTTGACTTCAATTGCAACGGTATCGTGCCGGTATGACAATTGTTCCAAAATAGTGGACTTGAGCACCAGAAGTTTAAATAAAAATTTAACCATAGACTACAATCCACTTTTTTCTTGAATAGGCAAAACCTTAAACATTCAGCCGTATCTAAATCATTGTGGATTTAGTGTTACTTATTGGCTAAAACCACCTGTTTAAATACAATATATTATAGTTATAGTGTAAACAGTAAGTGCCATGTTTAATTTTGTTTGTTATGCATAATGCTCTTAGGTATAATTTGCATTGTATATGTTGCCATATTTATCCCATAAAGTTGGTAGAAGTTATGATTTGAATTTCTGTTGTAGAGTAAATGAACAAAATTTATGTTTTGATTAGTGGTCAGCCTTGTGTCACACCTCATTTACAATTACAATGTCCATAAAATTTACTATTTTGTGATAGCCATACAAACTTATGGCAGAGATATATGTTATAGTTCTGTTACATAAAACCTTAGTAACTAATGTGAGAGCTATATTTTTCGCAAACCATTTTCTGTTTGTGAAAAACAAAACTGATTTTCAGCTCATAAAGACTAAAAATGTATCTTTTTAAACATTAAATGCTCGCCACAGACAAATAAAATGTATTCCATAGCAATAAAATGTGGTATCGTCCCATTTGACCTAGAAACAAACATTAATTGTATTTTTAGAGTATCACTGAATCATTATATTGTAACCATTCATGAGTTTTACACTTAACAGTTCATTTATTTAAGTACTAGACTAGGGCAGGCTGCTAAATATTTTTAGATGTCCTGTAGACTTTTCTGTGATGTGTGTCTGCTAAACCAATGTTATTAACTTGCTTAAGTATTTTTAATTTTTTTAGAGCTAATCATATTGATTTAGAATCGAACCTGCTACCATATGCAAAACCACACACAAATAATGCTGCAGAGCTGGACAATAGAAGTAGTTACCCTGTTAAATATTTTATATATGCATACAGTTAACAGTTTTATTTGTGTTTATTTATTAATCTATCTATGTACTTTTTAATGGAATTGTTTCCTTTTTTTGTTGTCTCCTTTTAACGTTTTCCTTTTCGTACGAAACCTTGATAACTACGTCGCAACTTTATCTCTGAGTTTAGGGTCCCATAGTTACAGAAAGGAAAAAGGTTGGTGTCCGTCTTTGTGTCAAACTTGTAACTTTTCAGAGATACATATGTACTTATCGAGTCGAATGAGTTCATCAATCAAATTTATATAATAACAAACAGCGTATGTGCGTAAAACAATCAACCTGGCTATCAAATCCACTACACAGTGAATTCTTGTAAAAGCAAACATTGCCATTATTTAACCAAATTACTGCTCTGAACAAAATATAAGAATATACGCGCCAATTTTGTTGATCGACGAAACTAAATTTAAGTTCACCTAAAGCTATTTTACATACTAACTAGTTAGTAAAGTGATTGTTTCGCGAATTTAGTTACACTAAATACAGACATACGATGAAAACCTAAAAGTAATAACTTTTATAAAAGAACTTACAGAAGTGAGAAGAGTTTAAAAAAAAAGAGATGTTCAACCTCAAGTAATGGAATAAGGGTAGTGTGATGTTGATGGTAGCCCTAACGAGATAACAAGATGCGTGCCTAATCAGTCTCTCCCTTTTTATAAGCGTCTTATTTGCACTTATAAGTATGCTCTGCTGTGCGACTGACAGCATATCTGTGTTTACTCCTTTCTTTTATAACTATTATATTTTACACAGTGTATTCATCTTTTCTAGCGTAAGTGTAAATATTCGTACTATGTTCAAAGCCATATTTCCGGATTCGTTAATATATATAAGAGAGGAGGAGTTTTTTTTCTTAAACCCCGCCTCTAAACTAAACCACCTACCCGAATCTGTATGGTCACGTCCTTGTCTGACTATACTATACTCCTTTTATCGAACTTTTTAATTTAGCTATATTAGTTATAGGGGTGTTCGCAACGGCTATATATTGCAAACGCGTTATAACGATACGCTATTTTTAAAACGCCTATTATTTTATACGCTGTAATCTTATATATAAAAATCAATTGCTGTTCGTTAGTCTCGCTAAAACTCTAGAACGGCTGGGCTGATTTTGATGATTTTGGTCTTGAAATATTCGTGAAAGTCCAGGGAAGGTTTAAACGGTGACAAAATATATGGAAATCTAAAATTCCACGCGTACGGAGTAGCGGGCATCAGCTAGTATATTATATAATAGCCGCTAGCGCTTACGCTATTAGCCGAACAAAATATATTAGTTTGCATAATATATTTAATAAATATATTTTATTAGGCAAACTAATATATTATTTTGTTATTTAACGGAAATAGTTCTTAAGCGGTCACCTTAGAGTATAATTTGGTAGGTGACAAAAATATTATACAGCCAAGTGCAATCGACTTTGAATGGGACGTTCCGTTTTGTTTCTAATAAAATTAATATAATTTAGCTAAATCAAATGTTTCGACTAGAATACGTAACCTAAAGTAGAAATGGTAAGATACTAAAATAACCAATATAATGTGCGCGCTTCGAATAGCCGTTGTCTGGCGATTATAAATCAATTTAACGGGATCCACGTTAAAAATTTAAATTACGACTAAAATATACATAGATCTTACTAATTAGGTATATGCTGTATCTATACCAAGTGTCAAGTTGTACAGGTGATTTTAAGTTTGTTTGATACCTCTTATAAGAGCATTCACGAGGCAACGGCTGGACTGATTTTGATTACTCTGTAAATTCTCAACCTAAAACTGAAATAATACACATTTACTGATTTTGTTTTTGTAATTTTTTTTTCTCTAGATCTCTTCACCGTGTTAACGTCTCATTGTTGGGCACGGGCCTCCGCCATGCCACTTTAGGAGGGATTGTGTTCTACTGTGCCGCGTTGCCCAGACGTGTTTGCACAGGGTTTATTTTCGAGTTTTCTACACTCACAGGGGATGTTACCTGTGTACAATATCCCTTAGCTGGCTTTTACCGCACCTTGGGGAGGAAATGGAGTGGTGATACTTGCATTCTTAATTCGTCACCACACGGACAGATCTGCTCTAGATCACGTCATTAAAATAATTACTGACATCATTGAATTTTATTTCACACATCGATATTGTGAGAGATATTGATTTTATAACAAAATAAAAAAAAACTTCGTGTTTTAACTATAAAAGCATAATGTGTAGTGCAGCGATCAATCAAAATGTTCAGTTGTCATTGAACTAATGCGCCGTATTAGGTTCGATTATGATTGTGCCCGTTAATATTTAGTGATGTGAGGTGTAGGAGGTAGCGACGAACATAGCGATTTGCTGGAAAGTAACGCTTGCTACTGCCGACATATTCTCAGATACTAACTACCGATCTGTGACGCTTGTAAACGTAAAATAAACAAGCTATAACCATGGATGGGACGATATGAACTTAAGTTTTGAACCATATTTGGAGCAGTTTTAACTATTAGTAATATTTATGTTGGTTATTTTAAATGACTTAAAAATAGGTCGACTTTTCCGACTGGCCTGTATGAGTAGCGTTTAAAATTTGAATTGAGTAGGTTAGACATTTCTTTTTTTATATTTATCTTAATGTAAAATCGTTAAAATCCAGTGCTAGATTATGAATATATTTTTCCTCAATTAAAAGCGATAGGGTTTGTTAATTGTTCCGCCCCCGCTTCCGCTCATGACTTATACCATCAGTACTACAAGGCACATAGTACCTGTGTGAATTAATGTCGCATTGCTATGTTACATTGAGTTAGTATTTACTACTCATGTGTATACAGGATGTTACTAGAAGTAAGGAGTTTTAACTATATTTCTCTACTTACTTGTTTGTCAATTTGTATATTTTATACAGTGCCATCCACTAGTATTGGTGATTTGGACGTGATATCTGGATATACATATACTTATTATCTTTATTTGAAGAAAATACTTCCAGAAGACCCGTCAGAAGTTTTACTTCTGTGGCGTAATAGTAAAACAAATTAAAATGATGGCCAACTAATTTCAGGGTGCCGGTTCTTATGATGGTACAGAATATTGTAAAAATAGTATTCCCAAGTATTTCCCAACGCCCAAAAAGAAGTATATCTGTGTTTATCACACAAATATATAGTCGAGTAGTGCGAGAATCGAATCCACGAACTCGTGCATGTGTTACAATGTGGCTTAGGCCCGCCTCGTGTATTAGGTTTGTCAATAAATTCAACCTGTATAAAGTTATAACCCGACCAAATAGGGCAAGTCACGTATCTCATTGTGCAGATAATCGACGAATGTTAATCATATTTGGACGGATATCATGTGCCTCTTTAAGACAACTCTCGAGGACATAGTTTCTGCTATTTCATTAAATTTATTGAACCAAGGACTGGTGACAGTATTCCCATTATCCACATTAACCCTTGTATTCTCGTACCGTCACCACACAGAAAAACTAATTAACGAAGCTAATTAAATCGTGTTAGAAACGGGTTAAAATCTAAGATATTTACCAAAGTCCAAAATGGCAACATTTTAATTACAAAGATTGAAACAAAACAATAAGGTACAAAGTCCGATGTGCGTCATTCAAGAGATAGCGGGTTCACAGCCCGGTTGATAACAATTCAATTAAACAGCTCTTTAATAAAATTATCTGCTATTGTATATTTATCATTTTTTATTCATTTAAATACCCATACACAAAATTACCAGGTAGTTATATAATTTCTGACATGATTTTGTGAATTTTATCGTAGCATCTTATGATGCCAAGATTAGGTTTTGATTTTATCACGAACTTCCTCGGTAATTGAACATGGAACTAAATGACCCTTCAAACTTGGCACTGCCATTTTTAGGGTTCCGTACCCAAAGGGTAAAAACGGGACCCTATTACTGAGACTTCGCTGTCCGTCCGTCCGTCCGTCCGTCCGTCCGTCCGTCCGTCCGTCCGTCCGTCCGTCCGTCCGTCTGTCACCAGGCTGTATCTCAAGAACGGTGATAGCTAGAGAGTTGAAATTTTCACAGATGATGTATTTCTATTGCCGCTATAACAACAAATACTAAAAATAAAATAAAATAAATATTTAAGGGGGGCTCCCATACAACAAACATGATTTTTAGGGTTCCGCACCCAGTATCTCAAGAACGGTGATAGCTAGACAGTTGAAATTTTCACAGATGATGTATTTCTATTGCCGCTATAACAACAAATACTAAAAATAAAATAAAATAAATATTTAAGGGGGGCTCCCATACAACAAACATGATTTTTTTACCGTTTCTTGCTCGATACTAATAACGTTGCCTTATGTTGCATAGATAATGGTACGGAACCCTTCGTGCGCGAGTCCGACTCGCACTTGACCAATTATTTATGCCGTTAAGAGGATACCAAAATAGCTTCGTGCATTTTTCTATGTACGAAGTTTTCATTGTTTCTTTAGATTGAATGGCTAGAGCTCTAATTTTTAAGTATATGTTTTTTCAATATATGATCTAGGATCGATTCGTGAGATTTGGAGATGCCATTGACTCCGAGAGAGGACTTCGAGGGCGTCAGGACAAGGGCACAACGAGCTGCGGAGGCCACGCCCGCTGTGGACCAAGCCCCGCCCACTGGCCCCACCTACCAGGCCCCGCCCACCGACCACGCCCCCTTAGACCCGCCCACTGGCCACGCCCACCATGCCACGCCCACCGACCACGCCCACCGGGCTCCGCCCACCCAGGCCCAGGCTCCGCCTACTCAGACTCAAGCCCCGCCCACTGGCTCCGCCCACCTTGCCACGCCCACCACACCGGCCACGCCCACTAGACAAGCTCCGCCCACTGGATCCGCCCACCTTGCCACGCCCACCACACAGGCCACGCCCACTAGACAAGCCACGCCCACGAGCGGCGCCGTAGCGTCAGTGGCACTTCAATTAGGAAGTTTAATTGAACTGATAGAGATGCAAAGGGCTGAAATTCGGTCAATGAAGGAGTCACAAGAACGCAAGCTCGGTGCTTTGCAAGAGTCACAAGAACGCAAGCTCGGCGCTTTGCAAGAGTCACAAGAACGCAAGCTCGGCGCTTTGCAAGAATCACAAGAAAAAGTGCTTTGTGCTATAAATGATGTTAGTAGCACGGTGATTAAGCTTCGAAAAGATGTCGACGTAGTGGAAGAACGAGTTACCGGGTTAGGATTGGATGTCGAAAATGTGAAAACCGGCCTCATTGAACTACAGAAGAAAGTAGTGCGCCTTGAAACCACGGGAGTTGCGATCTCTAGTGGAACTATCGGAGTGGCACAAGGACCAAGAGTGAAAGTTCCGCCATACGACGGCACTACTTCCTGGAACGCGTATCGTCAGCAATTCCAGACGGTTGCTACTGCGAACGGATGGACGGAAGAACAATGCTTGACCGCTCTTACTGTTGCACTCAGAGGGCAAGCTTTGTCGGTCCTGGAAGCACTGCCACATACAGGAAATGGGTTCCAAGACCTGATGGAGGCACTTGAATCCAGGTACGGGGAGCGACACCTGGAGCACGTGTTCCGTGCCCAACTGCGTGACAGAGTCCAACGCTCAGGAGAAGGACTACAACAATGGGCGTTGGAAATTGAAAAACTCGTCAGGAAGGCACATCCAGGAGCCGACACCAAGATGATAGACACGAATATTGTTCAAGCATTTGTCGACGGAATCAAAGACCTGGAGGTCAGAGCTGCAGTGAGGCTTCGTCACCATACCTCGCTAAAGGAAGCATTAGCGCATGCTTTGGAGGTCGAGGCTGTTCGTTATGACATACGGCATACCCATAAGATCCGCGAGGTCTCTGAGGAAGTCAAGGAGGTTAAGGCCCCTACGAAGAAAAGTTCTGGAGCCATGTGCTACAAGTGCGGCGAGAGGGGCCATCTTCAGCTTAACTGCCCGCAAAAGGAAACCCAGATGGAAAGGATGAAAAGGATCGAGGAACAAATAGAGGTTCTGAAGAAGCAGGGGGCTTTGTCCCTTGCCCGGGACCAGGGAAACGAATAAAAGCCAGGACTAAGGGGCGAGTGCTGGCTGACGCGGAGGGAGCCCCGATAACTGTTATCTCCCAGGCATGCAGCGGGAATAGTCTTACGATTCAGGGGACTATTAACGGGACGGATTGCAAAATGACTCTGGACACAGGAGCCTCTAGAACAATAGTGAACCCAAATCTGGTAAATAACGCAACGGGACACAAGAGGAGAATTAACTGTCGGCTTCTTACTGCCTCCGGTCAGCCAATACCCGTCCTGGGAGAAACGTCAGTTACGATGTATGTAGGGGGGTCCTCATACTCTCATAACGTAATCGTGGCTGAGATTGTGGATGATTGCATCTTGGGTTTGGATTTCATGAAGAAACACAACTGCAGAATTAATGTCGCTGACGGAGTTTTCAAGTGTGGTGAAGAAGAAATCTTCATTCTTGGAGGCGCCTGCGGGAAAGTCACATGTGTAAAGAAAGTCATCATACCTGGACGAGCGGAAGCTCAGGTACTGGTGGAACTGCCGCCAGCTGGAAAGAAAAAGTCAAACAGATGCGTGTTGATCGAAGACACACCTACCAAGACATCGTCACAAAAACAGATGACGGCGAGAACCCTTGTTAGTGGAAGCAGAAACGCTGTGGTCAGGGTTTTGAATCTTGGTGATCGCGAGATCTGCTTGAACAAAGGTGATGTCATCGGAAAGTGCGAGGAAGTTGTCTGGATGAAAAAGTGTAGTTCGATGACAGGCGCAGACTCAGCAAACAGCAATAACTACGGTTTAGTGACTAAGCTACTTGATGACTGTAAGAGTAATCTGACTTATTCGCAGAGCATGAAAGCTAAGAAGTTTTTGCAGCGCTACGCGAATATCTTCTCCAGTCAAGAAGGGGACCTTGGAAGAACGTCGATGGTTCAGCACAGGATAGATACCGGAAGCGAGAGACCAATTCGTCAACGAGCAAGACGGATACCAATTGCAAAGGAAAAAGAAGTTGAAGGCCTTTTGGAGGACATGAGAAGGAATAAGATTATTGAACCGTCTACAAGTCCGTGGTGCTCACCTGTTGTATTAGTGAAGAAGAAAGATGGTAGCACGAGATTTTGTGTGGACTATAGGCGTCTCAATGATGTCACTAAGAAGGACAGTTACCCGTTACCTCGAATCGACGACACTTTAGATACCCTGAGTGGCATGAAATGGTTCTCGACCCTAGACCTGAAATCTGGCTACTGGCAGGTGGAAATTCATCCAAAAGACAAGGAGAAGACAGCTTTCTCGACCGGTAAAGGTTTATGGCAATTTAACGTCATGCCCTTCGGATTGTGCAACGCACCTGCCACCTTTGAGCGGCTCATGGAGTGTGTACTGGCAGGCTTAGTTGGAGAGGCTTGCTTAGTCTACTTGGATGACGTCATAATTGTCGGCCGTGACTTCGAGGACCATTTGCGAAACTTGGAGCGAGTTTTCGCCAAAATAGAGGGAGCCAAATTAAAGTTGAACCCGGAAAAGTGTCATTTATTCAGGAGCAAGGTCAACTATCTCGGCCATATTATCTCCAGTGATGGAATCCAGACAGACCCGGAGAAACTGGAAGCAGTTCAAAAATGGCCTACCCCTAAGGACAAAACCGAAGTGCGGGCATTCCTCGGCCTATGCTCATACTACAGGCGTTTTGTTAAGGGATTCGCAGAGATAGCCAAGCCATTACATCGGCTGACAGAAGATAAACGACAATTTAGTTGGGATGAGACTTGTGAAGATTCTTTTCAGAAACTGAAGAAACATCTGTGTGAAACACCAATCCTGGGGTATCCACAAACTGAAGGTCAGTTTATAGTTGACACGGATGCAAGCAACACGGCCATTGGAGGGGTGTTATCTCAAAAACAGGGTGAAAGAGAAGTTGTTATTGCATATTTCAGCAAATCTTTATCCAAGCCAGAGAGAAACTACTGTGTGACTAGACGAGAACTCTTGGCTGTTGTAAAGACGCTACAACATTTCAACAAATATCTCATCGGCAGACAGTTTTTACTACGAACTGACCACGCAGCCTTGAAGTGGCTACTGCAATTCAAGAACCCAGAAGGTCAAGTAGCTCGATGGATTGAACAGCTCCAGGAGTATGACTTCAAGACGGAACACCGCAGCGGAAAGACACATGGGAATGCCGACGCACTCTCACGAAGGCCGTGTTCGGAGGACTGCAAACATTGTGTTAAGCAGGAATGCAATGAAGTAACATTAAAGCTAACGAGAACGAATCCTTTGAGTCTCTGGGAGAATGATGCTATGAGGGAGGCTCAAGAAAAAGATGACGACCTCCGGCACATCATCACATGGAAGAAACGGGGTGACGTAAAACCAATATGGAGCGAGGTTGCACCCACTGGCGCTGTCACTAAGGCGTACTGGGCGCAATGGGACAGTCTGATACTCCAAAACGGAATACTCTACCGGAAATGGGAGAAGACTAACGGCAGAGAGTTCCATCTTCAGATAATTGTCCCAAGAACGAGAGTACCAGATGTTCTCCGTGAAATACATGATGGCGTATCAGGAGGTCATCTAGGTGTCAAGAGGACGTTAACAAAAGTGCGAGAACGATTCTACTGGTTGCATTGTCGAGATGATGTACAGGATTGGTGCCGCAAATGTACTACTTGCGCTGCTGTAAAAGGACCACAGACCAGGAGCCGTGGGAACCTGCGGTTGTATAACGTCGGTGCACCGTGGGAACGAATTGCAGTTGACGTAGCTGGGCCATTTCCTGTAACGGATTCGGGAAACAAGTATTTTATGGTCGTCATTGACTACTTCACCAAATGGCCCGAAGTGTTCGCCATACCAAACCAAGAAGCCACAACAGTCGCTTCCAAGTTAGTCGAAGAAGTGATATGTCGCTTTGGTGTGCCTCTGGAAATCCATTCTGATCAGGGCAGGAACTTCGAATCGCAGGTGTTCCAGGAAGTGTGCAGAATTTTGGGCATGCATAAGACGAGGACCACCGCGTACCATCCGCAGTCTGATGGAATGGTTGAGAGATTTAACCAGACCCTTGAGAGGCATTTGGCGAAATTGGTAGATGACAAACAAAAGGATTGGGACAAGTATATACCACTCTTCCTTCTGTCTTACCGAACCGCCGAGCATGAGAGCATAAAAGCTACCCCGGCGTATGTCAATTTCGGTAGAGAGCTACGAATACCAGTAGACCTATTGACAGGAGGGTCACCGGAGGGACCAAAGACTGTACAAGACTATGTCTGCGATTTAAGGGAAAAGATGCGCTATATACACGCCTTGGTCCGGGAAAATGGGTTACAGTCTAGTGAGAACATGAAAACCAGATACGACCGGAAATCGAACACGAACGGCTTCGAGGAAGGGACACTGGTGTGGCTACATAACCCAACTCGCCGGAAAGGGAAATCTCCAAAGTTGCAGAGCAAGTGGGACGGTCCATACAAAGTGGTTACCCGATTGAATGATGTGACCTATAGGATTCAAAAGCAACCAAGAGGGACATTCAAAGTGGTACACATAGACCGTCTGGCGCGTTACCATGGTAGTAACAACGATGCTCGGGACGAGCATCTCTAAGAGGGGAGTAGTGTTACGAACACACAAAACACAAAGGAGCTAGCGCCATCTAGCAGCAACTAGTAAAACCAATTAAAGAACCGAACAGAGTGAAACCCCTATTAGATACTAGATGGCGTTAGAGGAACTACCGTACATGCGCGAATCTTCTAGAAACATTCGTTCCGGGCGATCACGTTCGCGCACAGTCGGGAACATTCTGGAATAGTCTGGAACTCGTCTCGGCGCATATAAATAGCGGCAGGGAGGCGAGCCCGGGCAGTTCAGTTCGAGCTACGATAAAGGCGACTTCGAGAGCGAAAACAAGTGATCAAGAGTGATACCAGTGAAACCTACAACTTGGCTACGATCTAGGACATTGTTAGTGCTTAGTGTTTGGACCTAGTGCTTAGTGTATGGACCTAGTGCTTAGTGTGTAACTAGTGCTAGTGAATAAAGTCTTCAAAAGAGTCAGCAGGTCTTTCTCTCCAAATCCTTCGAACCCTAGCACGTAACAATAATATGAATGTATTTGATACGTAATGATTGAGTTACATATGTTTTTGATAACCTTTGGGGGTTACTGCGTATTATAAACGTGTTCAAAACATCATATATGTATGATAACGTGCACAGCTTTGTTTTGTATAACATTGCGGTATTGCATACTTGGGGTAATCAGTTAAGTAAACTTGGTTGCTTTCTTTCGAAAAAAGTCGTGTATTCAAGTCTCATTTGTGGTAATTAACTTTAAAATAGTTAGTTACTTAGAAAACTAGACTCTTTCTCTCTCTCTCTCTCTCTCTCTCTCTCCGGCCCATTTAATGTCCCACTGTTGACGGACCTCTTACTTTGGGCCATGGTATAGTTAATAAAACATGGTAACTATTACTACTACATGGCATTGTTGTGTAAAAAAATGTTATCCATAATTATAATTTACAATGTAAGCTGAATGTAAAGCTTTTCGTGAATGGTTGGCTTTATTACATATAGACTCCGTCCACGTGGAATTTAGAAAATGTTCCGCGTTTTTGCAACATTTTTCACTTCTGCTTCGCTTCTACTAGTCGTAGCGTGATGTTATATAGCCTAAAGCTTTCCTCAATAAATGCCCTATCTAACACTGAAAGAATTTATCAAATCGGCCCAGTGGTTCCTGAGGTTAGCGCGTTTAAACAAACAAACTCTCCAGCTTTATAATATTAGTATAGAATATTGTCCTAGTGTGGGAATAGTTTTGTTATTTATACCATAGTTATAGCAAGGTTTTCTCCCCAGGGTGATCTCAAAGCTAGCTAAGGGATATTGTACACAGATAACATCCACTGTGAGAGACACAAATCTCGAAACTAAGACCAGTGCCAACACACCTGGTCAGCACGGCACAGTCTACTGTGCCGTGCTGACCAGTTAATTATCTATATATCTGTCCGACTTATCAACGCATATATAGCTATAATAACTCTCTCTCTTTCTTTCTCCAACCCATTAACGTCCCTCCTCCACTTTGGGAGGGATTATGGTCTACCATAATCCCTCCCAAAGTGGAGGAGGAAGCGTTGATAAGTCGGACAGATAGATAATTAACTACCTATGTTAAGAGTAGGTACCAGTAACATTAAATAATAAAACATACAATGTATATAAAGGTTACATTATCATATTAGGTTTATTTATATTATTATTGATTATTATCTAAATTATATAGCGTCTTGGCAGACGAGAAGGAGACATATAATAACTTATCAAATAATATTATATTATTGCATATATACCTACCTATGTTATTAAATATCAACGATACTCAAGGCTTACCTAGTGTGTCGTGTTGTTGTTATAAAATTTATAAAATAATCCGTAGGTTTTTAGAAATCCATTGAAATTATTTGGATGTTCTTGTTATTTAGTTACGATGCAATTATTTGTAATTGAAACTCATATTCATGTACCTAGGCTAAATAAATTTTTTCTCTTATGAAACGTCCAAAATTTTTCCTTTGCAATTAATCAATTCAGACAGGGTCCTCCACTTCGGGAGAGTATCCTGATCTGCTATACGCTGACTTTTCTTCCGTGTTCTTTTTATCCTCATAGAAGATATTGTTTTCCCGAAGAAGTTAATGAGCTACAACAGCTACAACTATAACGCTATAATTGAAGAGGGCCGGGCAGCGTCCATAAACAACTCGTAGTGAAAATAATTAATCACATGACATTCATTTAACTTTATAAATAACGGTTAGAAATCAGGAAATGCATTTAAATTTCGAAACAAATGTATCACCTGCTACAGTATTTACTGCACTTGATAGAACAAAATATTATTTAAATTTTGAAATTCGAACGCGCACTCGATGCGATCTGATTGGTGGTTAGGTGGACCAATGGGTGTACGTACTGCGCGCAGCTGATCAAATACCACGTATGGTATGAATTAGGTTATGACGCGGTTGTTATTACTTGTTATTCACTACTGATTATAAAAAAATATATATTTAGGGATTTTTTAATTTCTTGTTTTTAATTCCAACTAGTAGTCATGTATTAAGAACATAAACGTCACCCACATATTTCGTACTAGGATGCTGTAAGAATCAGCTAAAAGATAAGCTCCAGAAGTGGTCTAAACAGATAATAGTTACCTAACTATATGTATTAGTTATGCAGTGATGGGCTCATTGGTGCAGTGGTTAGCGGTGCGGATTGCTGTTTACGAGGTTGCGGGTTTGATTCACACACTAGATAGATATTATATCACGCAAATATTGGGTGTTTTTTCAAACCCAGACGCGACGGTTTCCGTGTGGTTACGGATTAAGAACACAAGTGTCACCACCCCATCTCCTCCCAAGGGCGCTGTAAAAGTCAGCTAAGGGATATTGCACACAGATTACATCCTCTGTGAGAGACGGAAAATTTATAAAATAAACCCTGTGCCAATACGTCTGGTCAGCGTGGTACAGTAGACCATAATTCCTCCCAAAGTGGAGGAGGCCCGTGCCTGAAATGGGCTGGAGAGAGAGGGAGACACGATACTCAAAGTATATTTAAGTCCCATAACACAAGAAAGTAAGGTTAGTTTAAGACTATGTGCGAAATGTCTATGAATATTTTTTTAACAGTTTTAAAGAAGGGACGTCTTTCAATGAAATATCCCTGAATATTTTTTCGTCGAATAGTTCCAAGGCCAGGATGATGATTATCACATTAAATGATAAAGCTGACTCATCATTATAATGATAAAATCACTTGAAAACAGATCAATGGCACAAATGTAACCTGATATACATATATTGGACGGCCATTTTGTGATAATGGAAGTATTATTTGTTTGTACATAGGCAAGTGTAGAGGGCGCTGTGTTGAATAGTACACAAGGGGTAGGTGATCGTGACGAGTTATCAATATATTGAGAACACAAGTGTCACCATCCCATTTCTCCTCCATGATGCTATAAGAGCTTGCTAATGGATATTGGAAGCACAAAATATCTTCTGTGAGTGACGGATTGTTTATTTTTTTTATAAATATTCATGGACATTTCACACAATGTCCTCTGATCCCAAGCTAAGCTTATTATGCTTGTGTTATGGGTACCGGTACTAGAATACGGATAGAATACATATACTACTTTTCTCTTGTAAATACATACTTATAATACATAGTAAACACCCAGACGCAGGACAAACGTTTGTATGACAATTATATTATATCACACAAATGATTGATCCGAGCGGGAATTGAACCCGCGACCTCGTGAACGGCAGTCCGTTATCTCAACCACTTGGCCACGAGGCCCCTCGAAACGTCCCCCTCTCTGATATTATAGTTAACATCATACCATCATAACTATTATGTCGTCTAAGCGTATCGTCAAGATAAACTGAAAACGTTTGTTGTATTGGAGCCACCTTAAATAGTTATTGGTTGTATTCAGATTTTTAGTAGTTATCCATACTAATATTAAAAAGCTGAAGAGTTTGTTTGTTTGTTTGTTCGAACGCGCTAATGTTAAGAACCACTGGTTCGATTTGGAGCATTCTTTCAGTGTTGTTATAGTACATTTATCGAGGAAGACTATATAACATCACGCTGTAACTAATAGAAGAGAAGCAGCAGTAAAAAATGGTACAAAACCGGGGAAAAATGTCTAATATCCTCACGTACGAAGTCGCGGCCAATAGCTAGTTTTTTGATATGGCGGCTAAAGAACTACATAATCTGTGTAAATTTCAACTGTCTAGCTAACACCATTTATAAGATACAGCCTGGTGCAGGACCTTTTTTACGGAACCCTAACAAAGGATATCATCAAGTATATTTATCCACACGACCCAAAAAATCATTAAGTCCTCGAATTGTTTAACCTTCACCCCTGTTGTTTGTGCGGGGTAAACAGGAGTCTGTTTGTGTGACAAATATACCGGTTGATTTTGTACTGGATTTGTTTGTTTGTTCGCTTTTAATGGACGGTTATTTTGTTTTACTTGGATTGAGGGTAGTCTAGAGGTCGTTGTTTTAGTGTGCTTAGCTAGGTAATTATATTCACGCTATGATTATTTACGTGTTGGGCAGAAAGAACTGTGTCAGAACGGGCTCTTGTTGATTATTGGAGAAATATTTAGGAATATTTTATGCATCGTCTTTTGATCCCAAGGTAAGCTTATTTGCATGTGTAATCAGTGTAATAGGTACCTGAGTATGGGTATACACATTTTTTTGTGAATAATTACCTAGAATACCTACATAGCAAACACCCAGATGCACTAAAATCATTGAATAACAAATGTTAATATCGCACAGGTATTGTCCTGAGCGTATATCAATTCAACGACCACGTAAACAGCAGCTTGCTACGCGAACCACTGCACTATGGGTCCCGACAAGCATTTAAACTTTTCTGAAATATGTACTATGTTTTATATATGTATATACTAGCTGACCCGGCAAACGTTGTTTTGCCATACTAAAAAAAAAAAGTGAAAAATAGATGTTGGCCGATTCTCAGACCTACTGATATGAATATGTATGCAAAATTTGAGAAGAATCGGTCAAGCCGTTTCGGAGGAGTACGGTAACTAACACTGTGACACGTGAATTATATATACTAGCTGTTGACAAACGTTGTTTTGCCACACAAAAAAAAAGATTTGAAAAATAGATGTTAGCCGATTCTCAGACCTACTGAATATGCATGTAAATTTCATAAAAATCGGTCTAGCCGTTTCGGAGGAGTACGGTAACTAACACTGTGACACGTGAATTTTATATATTAGATATAGCACGTGCAACCCTATTAAATAATGATGGTACTTTAAATCAGTGAATATCAATCCACTGGAAAATTGTAATAATAATCGTGAAACACTTTTCTGCTCAACTGTACTGTATGGCTTGTCAGCTTTCATAGGGTTGCTAGTTGAATTTTATTAAAAAAGTACTATTGTAGTTAACTAATACAAAATATTTATACAGAAAACGTATTAGTCATCATTGTCCTGCCCTTATCCCATTACTTGGGGTCTCTACGTTATGGTTTTCTTCTACGAATTTGTCTAACGTCATATGTGATTACTTCTTTTTTCACACACCGTTCATCACAAAGAATTTTAAATAAGTAGGAAGTCCATCCATCCATCCATCCATCCTATAAATCCATACGATAAACGCGAATGAGACGAGAGCACCGCTAGTTTAACTGCGACAAATAATATACTAATAGTTAAATAAAATTTCGCTTTATAATCCAGGCAGTGGCAACCCTATTTCAAGTACAATGCAGGACAAAAGTGCGTAGCGTAAAATTTTACCGATTAATCATATTAGACGTGGAACTGTGAACTCAAGGGGTCGTATTTATAGTTGGATATAGCTAAATTTTGTTTTTATTTAGCTGTCCGTGTGGTGACAGACTAAGAATACAAGTGTCACCACCCCATCTCCTGCTGTAAAAGTCAGCTAAGGGATATTGCTCACAGATAACATCTTCTGTGAGAGACGGAAAACTCGAAAATAAACCCTGTGCCAACACGCCTGGTCAGCGCGGCACAGTAGACCATGATCCCTCCTAAATTGGAGGAGGCCCGTGCCCAACAGTGGGACGTAAATGGGCTGGAGAGAGAGGAGAAAGAGATATAAGTTTTATATACATACTAGCTGTTGCCCACGATTCTACGCATGGAATTTAGAACATGTTACCGTTTTTGCAACATTTTTCACAAATGATTCGCTTCTATTGGTCGCAACAACTCTTCAGCTTTTTAATAATTGGAATAGATTTGATCTAAAAACATTGTCAGGTAGTTAGAGTAGATTAAATACGATCGTACTATGAATAAGTGGTTGTGTCCCCTTGCTGTCGCCAAGTGGATAATATTCGTAACATAAATGACAACTACACGCGATTCTATATTATATACGTATGTGTGTGTGTACTGTAGGGCTGGCACACTCGCCTATATACTTACTGGAATGTTTATTTTTGACAAATGTTTCAAATGAAAATCCGAAATAATCCCCTACACTTAATGTATTTATTTCTCTATCAAAATACTTCAAACACGATAGTCTGCTCACTTTCAAAAGGTTTCACAACTGGGCTCGAATCTAGATCGCTGTGCAGGTCGTCAACGTCATCTACACCACGTTGACCAGACGACTAACTGACTAGTTAAAGGGTTAAATTTGAGAATGATCTAGTAAAAGAATATTGTTATTTCTTTAAATATTCCAGTTAGCTGATTTTAAAAGAATCTATCGAATCGGTAACTTAATCCATTATTACATCAGATTTGTAATTAAAATCCGTAATCTAATACATAGTTAAATCGATTAAATCAAAAAATAAACACTCGATGAACATCGAGTAAGCCACCCCATCCCCTTACGTGCCACTTCATCCCCCAGAGATAGCAATCTCTGTCATTAATCATAGCCGTAGTTTTACGGTGGATTAACATTAAGAAAGAATTTTATACGATATTAGGGTCATTTGTACCGGACTATGTTGGGTGAGGGGTTGAATATGTGTCTGTCAGCGACGACGTAAACGTGGAATTTGAATGTAGCAGATTTCCTCCTAGGAATATGATAGTATAATATGCATATCCTACATTTTAAGTTCTATAATAAATAAAATAAATAAATATTCAGGACATTTCACACAACGTCCTCTGGTCCCAAAGTAAGCTATATTTCTATGCTTGTATTATGGGTACCAGATACGGATAGACTACATATACTACTTTTCTTTTGTAAATACATACTTATAATACATAGAAAACACCCAGACGCAGTACAAACATTTGTATGACATTTATGGATATCACACAAATGATTGTCCCAAGCGGGAATCGAACCCGCGACCTCGTGATCGGCAGTCCATTACATAAACCACTCCACCACAAAGCCCGTCTAATATGCATATCTAGTAATTGAAGAGGCCACGAGACACTTCGTTAGTTCACTACTGTGCACACACGTAGACAGGTAGGTATTATATATGTCGGCGCAACCACAACAATTAGTCTAGAGAACCTAGAATAATTAAGTTAAACCATTTGATTGTTCCAATATTAATTTACAAACCACCAAGTTGATTACTTTAGGGTTTATTACGATGTAAAAATAACGTCATTGTAAATTCAATACTTAACCTAAAAACTTACGAACACGTGCAGGTACGACCGAATGACATGCACGTGCGCCGGCACTATAAATACCGCCGCGCGGTGGGCAATCGAGGCAGTTACACTCGAGCCGCCGTACAGTACGGACCTTTCTTGGGCGAATCTCTGCCCGACTAGTTGCTCACTCACAGTAGTGATAAAGAGTTTATTCCGGTCATAATCGCGAGTGTATAATTATAAAGTGTGTATTTGTGAGAAAGTGTAAAGTGACGATTGAGAGGTGACGTTTTGTGTGAACATCATCTTGGTGGTAGAGGCGCAGGTTATAGGGGATTTGGTTGGAGACCTGCTGTGGAACCTTTTATGTGTGAAAGAGAATGTCAGATTGATGTATGAACATCTTAAAGACAGTGTCTACAATTTGTAGACTGATTTTAAAACATGGCAATCCCATCCTCTACTATGTTACTCCAACATCAGAAGTGTGGGATAAAAAACCCGAGAGGCGGCCCCTGCGACTAACTCAATAAGTGTAAAACGTTTAAATTGTTAAAATCAAAAGTAAAGATATCGTGCAATTTTGCCGTCGTAATAATAAATAGTAGGATATGCGCATAACCGTGTTCTTACCAATAATTAAAAGTAGTTAAAAACGTGTCTCCACAAGTGAGTAAAATTTATTACTTTCAAATAGTCGTCATAGTGAGCAAAGGTGATATTTAAAGCAGCAACTTGTGGCTATGGAACCACGTCATCATACTCGGTAAGCAGTATCATTCTTCTAATAGTTAAAAAAAAAAAGAGAGAAAGATAAAAACAAAAGTCATTTGCAATAATAAGCTGTGGTGCAATAAAAATACCAAAATTCGACATAAAATTTCATATTGTTATGACATTTCATATGCCTAGTTCATCTTTGCAATAAGAAAATAAAACGTCACGTAAAAAAGCTAAGTTTATTGTAAAATTGCGCAATACACAGATTTAATAGACACTTTTTATATTGCTTTGATTATCTTCAAAGTAAGATTGATAAAAACAAGCCACAAGTACTTACCCCATGTTATAACTGCGTAAAATAAAACGTATTCACAATGCTTTTTCACTTCACTTATCTCTTTCCATAAAACTACTCAATTTGTTTAAAATTTATCACAAAACACTTAATTGATAGATCACCACATATTCAGTACACTCATTATAAAAAAAAACAATGTTCTCTAGTTATCTTTTAAAAACTGAATAAGTTTCACAATAACACCACGTAATTTTATCGCTTAGATGCGCTTCGTTTGTAATCAACGTTTTCACTACCGGTTGCTACACTACCGAAATGAACTTTATAATAGTATGATTTTGTTGAACTACCGTCATTGATTTTGACTTGGTAGAAAAGTTAACATTTGTGATGAAATCGATGGATTTTGTATTCGAAAATTACACACACATTGTAAAATGATAAACTAAGTTGAGAATTTCATCGTGATAACGAAGACATTACCGTAACTAGAATATAGTGCAGTTTTCAATCCTTATAGATAACGCTTTGATTTATTTTAATTTTGTCATCGTGACATCGTTCGAATAAGTTCCTTCGCGACATTGTCGTTGACTGTCAAACTTATTATCGCTCCCGTAAATAAATAAGTAAAACCCAATTACGCGTAGTATAAAGTGCCACAAAGTTGTTTAGTGTGATGACATGTATTACATGATAACATATAAAAAGTGATAAAGCTGTACCTTACGAGAAGATATAAATCCACAACAGGACGTACTATTACTCAACGTTCCAGAGTGTTAAAGTGCAGTGATTTCAATACGTCTGGTGCACTAAATTGTTATTACACGGACATCACTTATTCACTAATTATTGCTATAAACTAATTTGTTCGTAAATATTGAAACGAAATATACTTAATGATAATCGACTTCGGTTTCGTTTTACATTTGATGGACTGAAAAGTTATTTTAAAACTACCTGCAGTGAAGCCAATTTAATTTTGAGTCTAACCTGTTGTATTGTTGTGATTTTTTTTTTTTTGTCGTACTATTCTGGCCAACAATTTCAAAGTAATAAATCGAGACTTGCATAGCCGTATGGTTAAGCAGTGTGCGTACATCTTTCAAAGGGCTGCGGTTCGGGCCACGAGAAACCTAACTCGACTTTTTGAATTTTAATTGGCTTCCGAGAACAAATTTTTATTTGTATATTTTCTACCTTTGAAGATTTTGGTTTTTATTTCTTTAGTAACTCAAAGAAATATTTTCATACTTTATTTATATAAAGACACCAAACATTATGTCGATGATTCAGCAGAAAATAACTTCAAAGTTTACTACAACTTCACGTTCCGATACGGATATATCAAAGTTATGTGCAGATGAAACTTTGTCACCCGACGAAAACCTGAATAACACACAACACAGAGCAAAACGTCCCCGTTCGGAGAATGAAAGTAATACGAATGAATTTGCTAACGAGTTATCTGAATTTAAAACTGATATTATTGCTCAACTCAAGATTATGATGAATGAAATTATGCTCCCTCAGAATCAGAAAATGGAGAAACTAGAAAATCATATGTCTGAGATGAATAGAAAATTTGTGGGACTTGGCGAGAATAGCTGTGAGATAGAAAAGTCGCTTACAAATATATCTGATCAATTGTTAAGTTTGGAGAAAAAAATAACAGGACTAGAGATGGAAAGGAATACTATGGTTCAGAGCATCAGTTCTATTGAAGAGAAAATGGATTACCTGGAACGATATTCTATTAAAACATGCATTGAGATACGCAACGTGCCCAAGATCCCTAACGAAACTAAGGCCTCCTTATTTGGTATTATTCACAAACTTTCAAAGAATCTGGAAATTGACTTACAGCTGTCTGATATCCGAGATGTGTCTAGAATGCCCTCTAAACGAGAATCAAAAACATCTAATATTGTAGTTGATTTCGCAAATACCTTACATAAAAATAATTTTATGGCATCTGCAAAGCAATATAATAAAAGTCACCCAAACAGCAAACTGAATTCAACTCTCTTAGGAGTAGAAACTGCGAATTTTCCAATATATTTATCAGAACAACTAACATCTTATACAAAAAAACTATTTTACGCTGCAAGAACTTTTGCCAAGTCGAATGATTATACGTATTGTTGGACTGCCAATGGCCAAGTCTTTCTAAGGAAAAAGGCCGATGGCCCTTATATAATTGTTAAAACCGAACACCAATTGAAGAACCTGAGTATGCTGCATTCTGCATGACTATCACAATTCGATATTAACCGGATCTTTTATGTTGATTTTGTTTTCACTTTTTTACTTTTATTTTCTTTAATGAATATTGTAAACACTTTTTCACACAGAAAAATACAAAATAAACAGACAACACAAAGCACAATCAGAAATCATTATACATATTTACATTACATTACACTCATTTATGCACCTTATCTCGACATGTTTTTATTTCGAAAGGGTTGTTATGCCAACCAATTACCCATTTTTCTTTTTTACAAAAATGGTTGATAATACTAATGAATTGGTGGACAGGGTTGATCAATTCGTCATATCGGAATCGCATTCATGTACACCGGAACAAACACAATCATTTGTTAGACAACCACACCACTATTTGAAAATGTTTATGCAGAATATTAGATCCATTAACTGTAATTTTCTAAGCTTACAGACTTTGCTTACACGGATACCCTTTGATTGCGACATTATTGTTCTAACAGAGTGTTGGCTGTCCTGCCTAAGCAATTCTAATGTCCCTATTATACCAAACTACACTATGTACAAAACAAACAGCCATCAAAATCAAAGTGACGGTGTTGTAGTATTTGTTAAATCTAATTTACCTTCTTCTAGTAAAATCTTAGACCTGGGTTCAAGTGCTTCCGGACTTGCTGTTGAAATCGGAAATAATATAGCTTTCCTTTGCATCTATCGGTCACCTTCTATTTTAAACATCGATTCTTTTATTTCCTGTCTGAATGATACTCTTCCCGTATATAATAAATTTAAGTCAGTTATACTTGCCGGCGACATAAACCTGGACATCAAATCTTCCAATCTGGACCCACGTTCACATGATTATCTTAGCACTCTTGCCTATCACGGTTATCTGCCTTGCCACGAGTTACCAACACGAGGTAATAATTGCATTGATCATATTATTGCGAAAACCAAGACTCCTTCAATCTCTTTAGTACTTAATACTACTGTCACCGATCATTATTCAGCTCTTTTCTGTATACCCATAAAAGGCAATATGACTGCTTCAAAAAATCCTGAGAGTATGTCAACTAAATGTAATTTTGAATCATTAGATAAAGCTTTTGAGGGATTAGATTTTTCTAATATCTACGATTTAAAACATCCAGATCTTGCTACTGAATCTCTTATACACACCTTATCGAGAACAGTGGCTGTCAATACGGTCTCCATAAAGGTGCCATCTAACAGGAAAACACTAAAGCCTTGGATTACTCCAGGTTTGCTGCGTTGCATTAGACATAGAGATTCTCTCCACAAGGAACTAAAAAAGGCATCTGATAACCTAATACTTGAAATCTCTTATAAGCGCTACAGAAATTATTGCAACAAAATATTAAAAACTGCTAAACGACTATATGACATTAAAGAAATAAATAAAGCTGGCAATAACTCAAAGACCTTGTGGGAGGCATTAAAACGTGTTGTAAATTTGCCTAATTCCAAAAGCTCTTCAGTACATCTCTTATCATCGCAAAAACCTCCGCAAATAACATGTGATGATATAAATAAGCACTTCGTTGAAATAGGTAACTCACTTGCTAATAGTTCAGGCGGTAATCCTACAGTCACTCCACTCTCTTCACAAAATCCACCTTTGTCATCGTTTGTTCTTATTGAAGCCGATGCCGATGAAATATTATCCACTATTAATTCTCTGAGAACGACGGCTTCCCCAGGCTGGGATAATTTATCCGCAACCATCTTTAAAAGATATTCCGCTACTCTAGCTCCCATAATATGCCATATCTTTAATTTATCTCTTCAGGCTGCGGTGTTTCCAACTTGTTTGAAGAGGGCTATAATACACCCAATTTTCAAAGGCGGCAATGGTGTTGATTTTAATAATTACCGCCCTATAGCTGTTTTGACGACACTGTCGAAGGTTTTTGAACGTCTGATAAACAAGAGATTAGTCTCCTATATCGAAAAGCACAATCTAATTTCATCCCGACAGTATGGCTTCAGGAAAAATAAATCTACTTCAGATGCAGTACTTGAATTAACTAGTAACATAGTGGCTAATCTTAATAAACGAAAAAAAGTACTTACCATCTTCCTCGATCTAGCAAAAGCTTTCGACACCGTGCCGATCGCCACGCTTCTTCTCAAGCTTGAGAATATTGGTGTCAGGGGAGTTCCACTTCAATTATTCAAGAGCTATCTAACAAATAGAACTCAAAAGGTTAAGATAGGGCACTACATGAGTGATGAGCTATCAATTGATTGTGGTGTCCCACAAGGCAGTATCTTAGGTCCGACACTATTCTTAATTTTTATAAATGATCTCTGCAATATTAACATAAATAACGGTAGTATTGTCTCATACGCTGATGACACAGCCCTAACTTTTTTTGCAGACTCCTGGTCTGAACTCCAAATTGTAGCTCAAAGTGGTTTCGATTTGGTTCAGCGTTGGCTGTCGTCTCACTATCTTACCCTTAATATTCCAAAAACAAAATTTATTAATTTCTCCATCTCATCTGTGTCCCAGCCTAGATCACCCTTGAGTATCAAAGTTAGTTCTTGTTTTTCTCCAACCTGTTCCTCTGGTGTCTCACCTTCTGATTCCTCTTGTTATGATCAATCTATTTCATCCGTCGACAGTATTAAATATCTGGGTATTAATATTGATAAATATCTTAATTTCAAGGACCACATTAATCTCCTGACAGGCAGAGTCAGAAAACTTATTTATATTTTCAAGAATCTTCGGTACGTGGTCAACTTCTCCATTATAAAAATGGTTTATCTTGCTCTTTGCAAATCTATCATAGCGTATTGTATTTCGAGTTGGGGTGGTGTCACCAAATCTGCGTTGAAGCCGCTAGAAATAGCACACCGAGCTATCTTAAAAGTTTCTACTTTTAGACCTATCCAATTCCGAACTGCTCAGTTATACCGTAGCTGGAATGTTCTTAATGTGAGACAACTTTATATTATTAATGTTATGGTCGCCCAGCACCAAAAAACACCTTTTCAGATGATTGATAAGCGTCGCGCTGACAAAGTATGTGAGGTTCCTACAGTACGCTTCAGCTTTACGAGGAAGTTTGCTATCTTCCTTGGTCCGTTTCTTTACAATAAGACTAACTACAGTCTACCTATATACGAACTGCCCTTGTCGAAATTCAAATCGACTGTCAAATCTTTCTTTCTAAATAAAACATATGATGAGACTGAGTCATATATTACATGTTCTTTTTCATAATACCGAATTCTTGCTTAGCTTGTTCGTGCAACTTTAATGCAGACACACACACATACACACACTCACACATACACACACTCACACACACACACACACACACGCACACACTACACAGACACACTTACAACATAATTTTATTGGTAATCTTATTGACCCATTTTCCTAAATTGGTAATTAAGTATGTACACCCATTAAGGGGGCAGCACTGTATCTCCTTAACACAGGTTGCTTGCAACCTAGCTAGGAGAACAGAAAGCCTACAAATATGTTGTATACTTTATATTGAAGCCAAACCATTTATGTATAATGTTTTTATATAATCAAATACCAATAAATAAATAAATAAAAAAAAATAAGAGTCGAGTCGATTAGTAATAGCCAATTAAATCAATATGTTTGGAACAAGTTAAAAATCGCTTCAACCTTAAACATTTTTCTTTTTGAAAGAAATTGGAATAGATTGATTAAAATTTACAGTCGACGATTTCATAACAAATCCGCATAATCCATTTCTTTAAAATCTACGATCAATTATTAAAAAAAAAAAAAACAACAGTTCTTACATCAAATAAGGAACTAATAGACAGTGATTTCCGGCGTGTGATTAATATTTTTACCTCTATACAAATAATGAAGTCAGTGTTGACAACTTCTAGTGATAGCAATTTTATCGAAGATATTAAAGTGATAAAAAAAAAAGCAATACAAGAAATTCTTAAGCTAATAATTTTAATAATGGATGTTAAGGGTTCTTAACAATCAAATTCACGAATCAAATAGTTTTGATGCGCTCTTGAGTCTTCTGACTATATCTTTGAGGATATAAGCGTTAAATTGTTGCGTTGTATCTGACATCCTTTTGGTCAGATTCATTTTATCTGCTCGTATTAGCTTTTTCTTATCCTATTGATCTTTAGAGGCTCTGGGGCCACGGTCATAATAATAAGGCCCAGACCCCAGCATCGACCTTCCTCACTTCTACGAGAACAAAATATCTGGAGAGTGGTACCTCTGAGCTAAACCATGTGTTACCCTTGAGCTAACCACGGATCCTTGATGCATCCACATGTGAACCATGAGATACCGTTGGGACGCCTTGTGGAGCCATGAGTGCACACGTACACACCACAGATACTAAATGAATAAGTCAGTACATTGGAGATGTCTTTGTGTACTGTCCTAACAATAACCCTTTCAAAATGAGCAACATAAGTTGCTTACAGATGTACTACTCAAAAGGAGTTATTTCTCTTCTTTCAGGTCAACGAGAATCGACGAGATCCAACGAAAAGCTACGAGAATCTACAACAGTCTACGAGAATCTATAACAATCTACAAGAAGCAATGAGGCTTCATTCATTTCATTCCATTTACTATTATATTACCCCGATAACAGTACACAATTACATCTCTGTAATAATAATCTACGAGAACAAAATATCTGGAGAGTGGTACCTCTGAGCTAAACCATGTGTTACCCTTGAGCTAACCACGGATCCTTGATGCATCCACATGTTAACCATGAGATACCGTTGGGACGCCTTGTGGAGCCATGAGTGGACACGTACACACCACAGATACTAAATGAATAAGTCAGTACATTGGAAATGTCTTTGTGTACTGTCCTAACAATAACCCTTTCAAAATGAGCAACATGGGTTGCTTACAGATACCGATCTCAGAGAAAACTCTTAATTTCAGATAACACACATCACATCGCAGCCAGGTGCAGAGCGCGCACCGCCTGTCAGAATGGCCGTGTCGGCGCAACCACAACAATTAGTCTAGAGAACCTAGAATAATTAAGTTAAACCATTTGATTGTTCCAATATTAATTTACAAACCACCAAGTTGATTACTTTAGGGTTTATTACGATGTAAAAATAACGTCATTGTAAATTCAATACTTAACCTAAAAACTTACGAACACGTGCAGGTACGACCGAATGACATGCACGTGCGCCGGCACTATAAATACCGCCGCGCGGTGGGCAATCGAGGCAGTTACACTCGAGCCGCCGTACAGTACGGACCTTTCTTGGGCGAATCTCTGCCCGACTAGTTGCTCACTCACAGTAGTGATAAAGAGTTTATTCCGGTCATAATCGCGAGTGTATAATTATAAAGTGTGTATTTGTGAGAAAGTGTAAAGTGACGATTGAGAGGTGACGTTTTGTGTGAACATCATCTTGGTGGTAGAGGCGCAGGTTATAGGGGATTTGGTTGGAGACCTGCTGTGGAACCTTTTATGTGTGAAAGAGAATGTCAGATTGATGTATGAACATCTTAAAGACAGTGTCTACAATTTGTAGACTGATTTTAAAACATGGCAATCCCATCCTCATCTATGCTACTCCAACATATATATTTATAATACCATTAGTTTTCGCAAGATTCAGGTCTCGTCTGATTATCAGCACTGTGAACGTAGATGTTAGCCTGATTTTCAACCAACTATGTTACATGTGCATGGTCTAACTCCATATTGTGATGTCTCATCGTATAATCGTTAGTAAGTAAAACTAGTAAGCACAGCTACATTGTATATTTTTTTTAAATACGCTGTTGTTTGATACGAAAAGAGCTGAGAATATTTACCCAGTAACTAAATTAACAGTAGTAAAAGTGCAAGTACCCTCAATTACATATGTTTAACACCGCGACGACATACGCGCACTTCACTCGGCACACGACTGTCGCGTGTCGCGTACAAATGTTAGCTAAACTCATTGTCGATGTATCACATTAATTTTATATGCACACAAATTAACTGAATCGAAATTAACCGCAATTTTTGTGGTTCATTTTTTCAGCAGCTTCTAAATTTACTTGGCTTTATTTGGCAAAAAGTACAGCATTCAATTCTTCAAAAAATGAGTGAAAAATATATATGGTGTGTCGGCGACGCGCGAGTGATGCCCCTAGCGTGAGGAGATGTCTATAGGCTACGATGATAGCATACCATCAGGCGAGACGTATGCTTGTTCGCCACATTAGTTGTATAAAAATATATTAGGCACTCATAATCTTATTTTATTTTTGCGTTTTTGTGTACGGTTTTTATTATTAAAAAGTTTAAAAACACTTGATAAGTTCGTCCCCTGAAGGTTAAAAAAATAAGAGACTACATAAAACCAATTCTTTCAAACCCTCTTATGATATAGCGTGAAGATAAAAATAATTCTAGAAGAACAGCTTTGAATAACTAGTACTTTTATATTTAAAAATGGCGTCTTTTGCAAACGTCTGTTCATTTCCCACATATTTTATGGAAGATCTTTGTTCCGTAACTACTAGTTATAATGATAAGTTTATTGAAGGAATTTGAATGTCAGTTGGTTTGTAATCAAAGAACTTACCTTATATTAGTTAATACTGGGCGAGTTTTAAGTGTTTTGTATGGCCCAATTTGTAGACGAAAGCGGATTTCATGAAAAACATCTCCGTTGGACTTCTTGGCATTTCGATAGTTATACCGATGTTCAGGGACGAGGTCATGGAGTCAATTTCTACTCTACTAAGGGAAAAGGTTTTAGAATCGGTAGGTTTTGGTTTTGTATTTTCTCGAAAACCGAAATGGATGGAGGGACCCCATAATGCCCCATGTACAATTGTGATGATAAGTGTAAATAGTCCACTATGTCTTGTATTATATGTGCATACAGAACCCACCCCACGTGTGCCGTCATCACAAATTACACGGTACCGTCCCCGCGGAGGGTAAGCACAATGCATTCGACACCATCATTATAAACATAATTTTGCACTACCCTAGACGTAGGGAGCCGACCAGTAAGGTATTATTAAATTTGCGTCCTTTAAACACTGTCGGACGGTGAAGAGTTGTACGTCACCGCTTCTTTTCTAAGGGATAATGTAAGAACACTGTTAACTGCCTTCTCAAATGGGTGTTCCATTTGAGAAGGCAGTTAACATTTACACGCATGGTTAGCGTGGCATAGGTGTTTTGTTGTGGATGAGGACCGGGCTCAGCAGTGGGCTGGTTATAAACTAGAAATAGGAGGAAGGCAAATTATTACTGTCAACGGGCCGCTCTCTGTTTACCCCTTGTATACTACAACTTGATGCCCTGTTGCCTTCATTGCCATAGATTGTTGAACAAACTAAAAAAAAACTAATAACTTTAAATTCCTAAATTACTTTTTTCTAGTGAGATTTTCTGAATTTTTTTTTCGATTACTTAATTTTGGCTATTATGGTTTTTCGGTTTTGAAGATCAATCGTCGTTGCTACTTTTCCTTTTTAATTTCAATTGGATCCCCCAACAACACTATCGTTTTGAATAGTTGTCAGATATATAGTGACGTAATATAAATATAAAAGGCACCCTCCACGCTAAGCTAATGTTTAATCCACAGCAATATGGGGTGAACTGGTGACTAGAGGGAGCTTACTTGTTCCGACGAACGACTTTGTATAATGAGATATTAGATTTTTGTCATACTGATGACTAGTGACAGATTATATTTTTTTACTAATTTTACTATAATTGCCATTTCTAAACCGCCCAAAAGTTAATTGAAAGAAAATGCTTTTATCTATACTATCTGTACATCTATACTAATATTATAAAGCGGAAGAGTTTGTTTGTTTGTTTAAACGCGCTAATCTCAGGAACCACTGGGCCGATTTGAAAAATTCTTTCAGTGTTAGATATTAGGTTAGGCATTTATCGAGGAAGGCTTTAGGCTATATAACATCTAGCTGCGATCAGTAGAAGCGAAGCAGTAGTGAAAAATGTTGCAATAACGGGGAAAATTTTCTCAATTCCACGTGGACGGAGTCGCGGGCAACAGCTAGTACTAATAATATAAAGCTCAAGAGTTTGTTTGGATGGGCTAATCTCAGGTACTACTGGTTCTAATTCAAAAATCTTTTTGTATTGGATAATCCATTTATCGAGGAAGGCTTTAGGCTGTATGATATCACACTGCGACCAATAGGAGCGAAGCTTCAGTGAAAAATGTAGCAAAAACGGAAATATTTCTAAATTCCACGCGTACGAAGTCGTGAGCAAAAGCTATTTAATTATAAACAATCGAAATAAACCGAACCCATGAGGGTAAGCCGATATAACCAACAACCTATAACTATGAATCGCCACCATGTTCTTTGAACAATTCTATTTTCATTCATCTACTTTTGTATCACAATGCCTTCGACAAAAGTACAAAAGCCTCTAATTTCTCCAAAAAGCTTTCAGTGTTCGTAAACAAAGATGGCTGCCATAACTGAAATTAATGTACTTATTTAATAAATATCTACTCCCCGACTAACAGTCGCAATTATACAATTAATTGAAATAATTAACGACAAGCCTGTGCTTAATTTGCGGGTAGAAATAGAATTAGCTTTTGTTGTGTGATGACGGTATTTTAGAAGTTCTGTTTTAAAATTTAGAACGATATATATCTTTTTATCACAGACAAGAGGTACGTAGATAAATACCATAGATAAACACACGAACACGTCGGACGTTTTTGTGTACCCTGCTATATTTGCTATTCTACCTTTTTAAAAATTTAAGTAATTTAAGACATACTATTTAATTTAATATTATTAAAAATGAAAAAAAATGGTAGCTATAATTTTATATTTATAAATATTTGGTTTTGTACTTTCCTGATCTGCTCCTTATTCCAAATTTTAGTTTCATAAGTTTGTTTAAATCCTTTAACAAATTTTGAATGTGGCCAAGGATTATAACCGGTGCAAAAAAAATAACGTTTTTGTGTCGCGGAATACTAATTATTAAAATAAAAATATTAAGTACACTGTGATATACTAACCCTTATACCCTATTTCAAAGGGTTAATCAAAGTACTGGTGATTTTAATCCCAAAGCTATTGTGGTTCCGTTTATTATTTTTTTATTATCATACGGTTCATATATTGTAATAAAATTATATTGTTATATTATTTATAGTTTCCGAACTATTAAATTTCAATTGTAATGTGAATGTGCGGTGGTACCGCGTTGGGCGCCAAATGTTCAACAGCCTATTCTCATAATATGTTCAAGTATTGATCTAGTTATGATCTGTTACGATAATAAGTGGTCTTTAACAGCTGCCTATTAAAGTTGCTGTAATCTGTATTTTTTATTAGGCAAGCGTAAAGATAACTATTCATAGTATTTTGGACTGCAATAAAATTGAAAGTCAAAAGTCGTTTAAATAAACGACTTTAGGCTTTTTGAAAATTATTATTTATTTATTTTTACAAAATAAAAGGCTATTCTTAATTAAACATTCAATTTCTTATTCCTACAACCGCTTCAGGGCTAGAAGACTGCACATCTTCTAAGAAGAATGGGCGTAAGACACTCGGCAGACCTCTTTTTTATTAAAAGAGCTGCCAGTTAGCTAAGATAAGCTTAAGACGATACCAAAATAGCTTCGTGCATTTTTCTATGTACGAAGTTTTCATTGTTTCTTTAGATTGAATGGCTAGAGCTCTAATTTTTAAGTATATGTTTTTTCAATATATGATCTAGGATCGCATCAACTCAGAAACACGATTGAAAAAAGTTTTCTCGATAGAAAATCTTGGCGAAACAACCTCTCAAATTTTTTATTTTTTTCATTTGTCGGTCTATTACCGCGTATTAACTAATGAAATAACTTTAAAAACATAAGTAACTGTTATATATAGAAACTCGTAAATCAGAATTAAAATATATTTAGTAGATTTTGAGTAAATAGGAAAAGTATCCCTAATTCTTCATTTTCTGTGCCTACTGGATGTGTTAATATGTACGTGTCGGCGATGATATACGATAATATTGATGTAGGCCCTTAAGATAAGTTGCTGAATAAACGGCAGTGGTGTCAACGGAAACGCAAGTGAGACTAAGTCACTGAAAGCACTTTTTAAACATAATTCGAAAATTGTTTGATATCATAGTTTGATAAAAAAAATAGTTTGATAAATGGCATAACACGCAAAATTACTTCACTTTGTCGTCGTACGAGGAGCGCGAGTGCAACGTTCAAGTTTATTGTGATTATCCTTTTTGATATTAAATTATTATAATAATAATATTGTCTATTGCAGTCACAGAAAAAGCGGGATATCAGTCACCTTATGGAGGAATGGATAATGGAATGGTAAGTCTATTTACTTTCTTACACTTTATGTATTATCTAAATAAAGAACTTAGTTTTAAAACTAAAGAATACTTATTTTTAATTTACTTTTTTTGACGGGCTTCGTGGCGTAGTGGTTCATGTACTGGACTGCCGTTCACAAGGTCGCAGGTTCGATTCCCGCTTGGGACAATCATTTGTGTGATATCTATAAATGTCGTACAAATGTTTGTACTACGTCTGGGTGTTTTCTATGTATTATAAGTATGTATTTACAAAAGAAAAGTAGTTTATGTATTATATCCGTATTCTGGTACCCATAACACAAGCATAATAAGCTTAGCTTGGGACCAGAGGACGTTGTGTATAATGTCTATGAATATTTATTTATTTATTATTTATTTATTTACTTTTGTTGGTTCGGCAAGGTACTTAGCATTGTATTAATCTTTATTATTATATTAAAACTGAATCTTTGAAAGTGATTTTCCCTCACTTGCAGTAGTCGGACGATATTTTTTTTTTATAATATTGATTTATTCACCGCACATAGTTTTTTCCATACAAAGATACATAAATATACAAAGATGTATCGCTACTAATCAAATATTAGTAGGTACACATACTACGTGAGTTGCCGATATAAAATGGAAACAGGAAAACTCAAGAAAAACTAGAAAATGTAATATTTATAACTGTTGTAGTCAGCAAAAAGGGATACGAATGCAAATAGGAGATATGTGCGATTTTCTGCTGACCGTACACATAAGAAAAGGTTTCGTTGTACGGAATAAATCATGGTATTGTATAAAAAGGATATAATATATTTATTTAAATAATGAGATGAATCATAGTAGGACATGTTATGTTTGAATAAAGTAGGTACTTATGTCTAGAATCCACAATCAGCTATTCTGTTGTGGAGGTTGTTCTAATTAAATATTTTCAAGTTCAATGTCCTCCGTGTGGTGACGGATTAAGAATAGAAATGTCACCACCCCGTTTCCATCCCAGGGTGCTGTATAAGCCCGCTAAGGGATATTATACACAGATAAAAAAATTTCTGTGAGAGATGGCAAAATCGTAAATAAAACCTATGCCAAAACATCTGGTCAGTGCGATAATCCCTCCCAAAGTAGAGAAGGCCCGTACCCAACAGTTTGATGTTAAAGGGCTGGAAAGAGAGAGGTTCAATTTCCACAATGAGGTATAACAAATACCTATTAGATTAATTAATAAAATAACATAAACTTCCATTTTGTAAATCTCATTTTTAAGTTAGCTAAACAGACTTCCATAAACATTGAATTGTTATACAACATCAAATAAAATTGCTGTTTTCAAATCATTTTGTTCTTTTATAAGAGTTGTGTGGCATACAGTAACAAACTTAACATTTTTAAGCATTCATTCATTCATTAAATCATTCATAGATAGAATTATAAGTATAACCGTCAATGAATTATTATTTAAATCAACGCTAGAATTTCAATTTAAATCCGTTTTGTTCTATAAATCCTACAACATTAATTAGTATCACGCTAAGCATCATGGTGGGGGGTCAGCAGTTAACATCAAGGTGACTGTGTGATCTATTGGCTTGATTAACACGATCTTACTGTTTATTGATTTTTTTGTGACAATATTGCGAATAGCTGTTACATAGCACCATCTGTTAGAGTCGGAAAACTTGAAACTAATGCATTACCAACTGGACTGGTCAGCATGGTATAGTAGACTATAATACATGATGGCGCTGTATAGTCTCGGCCTACCATCATAGGAAAGAGGTGTGATGGTAAGATGATGATGTTATGCTAATATCCGTGGTTTTATCCTCGTTTATAGTTACTGCCTAGCTAGTTAAGTCTTAGCGTAATGATAGCCTGTGTGGTTCATTCTCTCTCCATTTACGTCCCACTGTTGGGCACGGGCCTCCTCCAGTTTGGGAGGGATTGTGGTCTACTGTGCCATGCTGACCAGGCGGGTTGGCACGGGGGTTATTTTTGAGTTTTTCTTCTCTCACAGAGGATGTTATCTGTGTGCAATATCCCTTAGCTGACTTTTACAGCACCCTTGAGAGGAGATAGGGTGGTGACACTTGTATTCTTAATCCGTCATCTAGTTCATTCTCATAGTTTTAGTACTAAATTGTACAAGGGATTTGAACCTTATACCCGCTGATAGAGGACGCACAACGACCATCACGTACGTTGTATAGTTGTGTACAAACAACTACAAGTTCTGTGAAATAGCAGATTATTGAGATACAATCACTCATTTATTAGTTAAATAATAATTAATGCAATGACGGGTCTCCTAGTTGGCTGGCGAGTTTGCAACGACGTGGGTTGGATTCACATAAGACATTTGGGCAAGTGTTTAGGTGTTTTATTTATTAGAGTTTATTATATGTATGTACAAATGAAAAGTATTTCAAATGTTATATACAAACATTTCTGCAAAATTTTGCTGCTATAAATAATATTAAGAGGATCCCGTTACCTACTACACGAGCAACAAGCTTATCTTGGGATAGGAGGACGTACAAGGTGATAACTAAGTACTACGAAATTTGAAAATAATTCTTAGTACTTATGTATCTACTAGCTGCCACGGCAAACGTTGTTTTGCCATACAATTCTGTGTAAAAATCAACAACAAAAAATTTCATCAAAATCGGTCCAGCCAATTGTGAATCTAAACCATCCTCAAACCCCCTTGAATAGACACAACAAATTTCATCAAAATCGGTCCAGCCGCTTAGGAGGAGTTCAATTACAAACACACGTACAGACGATTTATATATGTATATATAAAGATAGAAGAAAAATTATGATTATCGCAAAAAAAAAACTGATAAGAATCGAACCCAATACCAATAATAAGTTAGTTATCGAACCTTCGTTGCCCACTCACGCTCTTGAAAAGTATCCTTGTATGTATCTATTTACAAGAGAGCGGTGAAAGGTAATAAAAGAGGGTGTAACGGCCTAGAGGGCGCGAGTGGGCCGCCCTCCTCTCATTCAAGGGCCAGGGGGGGGGGCAGTAAGTTGCTTTTAATTCGCGACGTTGTCTTTGTTGCCTCTTAGTTTTGTTATGTGTACTGTTGTGTACGAAAGTGCTAAGGCTTTATTATTTTGCTTGCTCGAGAATAACTAGACCGGTTTAGCTGATTTTAATTTTTAACTATTCGTAGTACTCCAGGAAAACTTTAAACGGCGCAAATGTATGGCAAAATTTGTGAGGAAGTCAGTGAAAATAAACTGTCATACAATGTTATTTGTGACTTTTATTTTAAAGCAGACAATTCTATGCTGTATGTTTCTTTTACAAATTGTCTTACGTTGTAGTGATGCGAATGTTGAGAGGAGAGGAAAATAATATTGTAAAGAGAAATTCTGCGAATGGGTGTGGAAGGAACAAAATCTAAAGGAAACTAAGGAAAAAATGAATGGGCTGTGTGAAAGAGGACACTAAAGAAAGAGGAATTAACATAAATGAGACGTGATCTGACAGAAGAGTGGATTAAAAAGACATTGCGCCGACCCAAAATAATAGAATAAGGGCAGGAGAATGATGAAATATTGCATGAATAAAAAAAACTTAGTTCACTAGCATGACTAGTAAATAAATAAAATATTGAAACAGTTAACACTTTATGAGACGAGTGTACGCGAAGAGAATCGAGCGACTATAAAAGCGAGACAACTCGACCGAGTAGCTTACGAACGACTATTACTTCATGTATATATACATACATACATATATATATGTACATATTACGTATAATATGGTCTAGATTGTAGACAAATAAATAGTTATTATTACAATGTTTGTTAAAAGTCTGTGTTTGTCTATATGTTATATAGGTCGTTCATATTTCTAGTAATAATAAGACCAATAGCATCATAGAGGCTTGCATAATTCTACATCTATAATTTTACTCGTAGCAGAAGGTAAAACGGGACTCTATTAATGATACTTCGCTGTCCGTCCGTCTGTCTATCACCAGGCTGTGTCTCTAGAACGGTAATAGCTAGAGCGCCGAAAATTTCAGTTTGTGTATTTCAGTTGATTCTACGACAGCAATTAATACTGTGACTGGGCTGTGAGGTATACTCTGTGATCAGTTGTCCTCTTATAGCATTGATTTAATACTCTAAGATTGTCCCACCTGTGACCATGATGGCTAAAAAGTCTCCGAAACGTCGGGATTAAATTTAAAACAGATATACGCGTTTAAATCCGTTAACAGTAGAAAACTATATTTTATTGACTTCATTTTATGTATTAGGTATTTTATATATTTTATACTTGTGCTACTTTATTATAACTAGCTGTTGCCCGCGACACCGTCCGCGTGGAATTTAGAAAATTTTCCCCGTTTTTGCTACATTTTTAACTATTGCTTCGCTTCTACTGGCGTAGCGTGATATATAGCCTAATACCTTCCTCGATAAATGCCCTATCTAACGTTCCTGAGATTAGTGCGTTCAAACAAACAAACAAACAAACAAACTCTTCAGCGTTATCTAATATATAAAATTCACGTGTCACAGTGTTAGTTACCGTACTCCTCCGAAACGGCTTGACCGATTCTTCTCAAATTTTGCATACATATTCAGTAGGTCTGAGAATCGGCCAACATCTATTTTTCAACCTTTTTTTTAGTATGGCAAAACAACGTTTGCCGGGACAGCTAGTAATCTATATATATATATAAAAGAAAGTTGTGTTAGTGGGAACACTTATAACTCAAGATCGGACGAACTGATTTAGCTGAAAATTGATGGGGAAGTAGCTTAGGACCTAAGAAAGGCCATAGAATACTTAAAACATTGAAAAATTTACAAATAACATGAAATAACAGAAATATATTTTTCCCATACAAAATGTTCAGGTTTCATAAATGTCAAACTTATTTCATCCTGTTGATACCTGGGTAAATACCTTTCTCAAATTAAACAGCGTATTAAAATAAGCATTTTGAATCGATAACATATATCCTAAATGTTCAGATAACAACGTATTTTAGATTTTATTAATGAAGAAAATTGACAGAACTAAAATCGTAGACCAAGATCCTAGGGGTGAATCGTTTGACTAATTTTCTCTGCGATGAAATGTATTGGATAAGATAGTCTTTGTACGCAGCATCATGGCAAATGTAGTCGATATATTTTGGGCGATATGGTCGCAAAGCGACTAAGCCCTTTAAATAAAAAAAAACAAGACAAAAATACCCGCAGCTCTGTGCTATCGTACTCGTATTTTTACGTACTCAGTTGGCAGAGCTATGGAACGGTATTCCGAGGTCGTGGGTTCAAGTCCCGCTTACGGTAATCACTTGTTCCACCATAATTTAATTTATTAAGTAAAAGCATAGCATGTCAATTGCAAAATTAATAAATTACCTTTTTTATTTTTAATTGCTCAAATTGACGTCATCATTTTACTTAATAAATTAAATTGTAGTGGAAAAAAAGATAACCGCAAGCGGGACTACTGTTAACACGACCGCAATAAGCTCAATTAGCAGAGCTACGGAACGGTATTCCGAGGTCGTGGGTTCCCGTCCCGCTTGCGGTGATCACTTTTTCCACTACAATTTAATTTATTTAGTAAAAGCATAATATGTCAGTTGCAAAAATTAATGAATTACTTGACGTAATAATTTTTTGTATTAATTACAACCGGCGGGACAGAGTTGCGGGTATTTCTACAATTATGTTATGTACAAAGACTACCTTATCCAATATATTCCATTACGGAAAAAATAAGTGAAAGGATTTGGATCTTGGTCTATTAAAACAGATATTGACATTTGATTGACAATCGCTATTTTATGATAATTACCATAAACAATGGACAGATGTAAGCATCAGTAAATAATCATTATTAATCTTATTTTAGTTTATGGTCTGTAGATTCTTGCCGTGAGCCTTTTCCCTTACAGTTATTTGGTACACGGCCGTGTCTTTAACATATATTAATAGCAGGAATGCTAAAACCACCGCCACAATAGCCTGTTGAGTGTTGTAGGCAAATTGTATGCTAAGGTATTGATTAATAGGGTGATGATTATGACAGATCAAAAATTATGGGATGTACACTTGAACAGGCAGGATTCAGGAAGGATATGGGATGTGTGGATCAGGTCTTCCCCCTAAGGTGTATAGCCGAAAAATATCAACATTACAAGAAAGTCTACTGCGCTTTCATAGACTTGGAGAAAGCGTATGATAGCGATAAATGGAGCACACACGGACTGGTTCAGCATCTCTAGGGGTGTGAGACAGGGATGTATAGCGTCGCCATAGCTGTTTAATCTATACATAGATAGTTGTCTGGTAGATTTGAGAGAGAATGATAATGGATTGGTTATGGGTGAGTTGCCTATAAAGTTTCTTCTTTACGCGGATGATCAAGTTCTACTTGCACCATCTCCGGAGGAACTGCAAGTTATGGTAACTAGAACGAATGAAGCATTTGGATTAAAAGGAATGAAAGTAAATGTAAGCAATACGAAAGTTACGTTAAAGTTGGTGCTTTACAAAGAGGAGTATATGTCTGTGTGTAATATTGAAATAGATGATGGAAGTGTGGAATAGGTATGAGAATTTGTTTATTTGTATGTATGTAAACTATGTAATAGGTATGAGAAGTGTTTTTATAAGAGACGGTAAGATTGATGCTGATTTGGAAAGAAAGGTGTAAATAAACTAAATGGTGCCTTGCTTGCTATTGTGGCTAGCCAAGCGATTACTGAAAAGGGTCGAATGGCGATCCACAAGTGCGCATTGTTACCCACGCTTATGTATGGGAGCGAATGTTGGGTGTAGCAGAAGAAGCACTAAAGTAGGGTAAATGCTGTAGAGCTGCGCTGTTTGAGAAGTAACGTGGTGTGACTTTGAAAGATAGATTAAGAATTGAAGTTATAAGAGAACGTTGTGGTCTGAAAGAGGATGTAGTGATTAAGGTGGAGAAAAGTATGCTTAGGTGGTTTCGTCATGTGGAGAAGATGGACGATAGACGATTAACGAAAGGTATTTACACGGCGGAGGTAAGTGGAAATGCTGGGAAAGGACGCCCCAGAAAAATAAACTCCGATGTCATCGCCGGTAAACTCCAAAAGGGGTAAGTGCGTAGGACTTACAACCGTCGGGCATGTAGATATGACCAGATGCATGGGTATGGATGAAGCCAATGTTTGTATCGTAACAGATGGCGCTCTATAGTCTATGCCTACCCCCATCGGAAAAAGCGTGATGTTATGATGATGATAAAGAATGTTTAGATAATCAGAAAGTATAAACAACTAATTGGCGGTACGAAGTTCGCCGGGACAGCTAGTATTAGTATAGATTTAAGGAAATGAGTCCCGCAAGTGTTAAAGAATAAAATGAGTTTGTTACTACATATATTATGAAAGAAGGAGCGCACAATAACACAAAATAAATATCGGTATGTTTTATTTAGTCTCTAAATGAAGCATGATCAGACAGACAAACCTTTTCTTTTCTACTTATTAATTGTTGGGTTGTTGATAGTAGAGCGTGTCTACCTGCGACACGAACTCTCTCGAACTTTCAAAAACAAGTTAGTTTATAATCTGTAGTGTTGCGGAAATTGTTACAATTTAGATGTTATTTCTAAAAGGGTTTTATCATAACATACATCTGCTTGTACTATATTACTATTAAAGTAATTAATTTAATACTATTAAGTGCATAAATAGCGCAATAATACTTATAATTTGTGTAATCAGGGCTCTTAAATTCTTAATATGTAGTCAATTTATTTCCTTTGACTATAAATAATAAATTAATAGGTAAATGTTTAATTTAACGCTTATTAATGTCTTTATTTTACAAACTAAGTCGGTAAATTGGTATTTTTATTATTTTGATTACTTTTCATTTATTCTCCTCCCTTCCCTCAGTGTCGCCTATATTGTTCATTAAGGCGTGGAAAAAATTTCTCTGCAGAGGTCTATGGCCCAATCTACTATGTAAAAATAAGTCGGGTTTTCCTTCCTGACGCTATAACTCCAGAACACACGGACCGATTTCCACGGTTTTGCATTCGTTGGAAAGGTCTCGGGCTCCGTGAGGTTTATAGTAAATTTTTTTTTTAATTTTTTCTTTCTTTTTTTTTGAATGGCAAAACAACGTTTGCCGGGCCAGCTAGTATTACAATACATATTGGGCAGGACCGGGACAAACAATGATTGAAGGAATCGGCGTGAGATACTTTAGAAAATGTCTAGGTTATTTAAGTTCAACTGTATATATAAAGTAAGTCCTCTTATTTAATGTCAACGAGAGGGGAGGGAGGAGTGGAGTGGTGGGGTGTATCGATAAAATTACGTTTACGACATCTAAGGGATGAGCTGATGGAATAGTGCGACCCTTTTCATTTAAACGTAAACTATTTAGAAAGGTTATAGATTAATGTTATTGCTTTGAAAATTAAATATTGTTTTATCAAACTATGTGATGTTATCTAGTCCCAAACTAAGCGTCACTCGTACTATAATAACATGTGAGTGTAACTTGCATTTGTATGTTCTATGTATGTGTATGTACTTGGTATATGTGTGTATGCACCAAATCCACGTGTATGTTTACGTACAGTACGGCGTGGCGGCTACGTCGTGCGCCGCCTCCAACGGCCACCATCAACCAGACAGGAGACACCATCATCATCCACATCACCAGCACGCAGACGTGCCTCCACAATGGGTGAGGACTATATGTGGCACCTGCTTATTGTATTCTCACACTTGTCACGTGCTTATTTGTGTTTGTAACGTGCTTTTAGTTTTGTTCTTTCATTTGTCACGTGTTTTCTGTATCCTAGTTACTGTTGTAACGTAATATTTGTGTCGTGTTTCATCTTGGCTTGGCTATATTGTCATATTATGCTTTTTTCTTTTAATGTTTATTTGTATTTTATTTCTCTTTCGTTATAATTTTGTGTTGTGTTTTTATTATCCTATATTTTTGTGTTGTGTTCTTCTTCTCTTTGGTTGTAACGTAATATTTGTGTTGTATTCTTATTAATTTTCACTCGTTACTTATTTTTTGTTGTATCGTGGTTTTGTATGTGTTTTTCTCTGTGTTGTTTTGTAAGGTATATGTTGTGTTTATTTTTTCTTTGAATCGCCACGTGCTTTATGTGTTGTGCACGTATTATTTGCTGCCAATTGTAATCCACTTTTAGTTTTATATTCTTTCTAATTCGTGTGTAAGTCTAAGTCGTTTTTGAGCGGTTTATTATATAATTTTTATTTGTGTTTCCGTCTTTGTTCAGGTATTGTGTTTTTTGTGTGTATTGTTGTTGTATTTACTTGTTGAAGCTGATATTTTAGCACTGTTATTTTTATGTGTATGTAGCCACGTTTTTAGTGCACTTTTAACATTTTTAATGTAAATAGAATTCAAGTAATTTAACTTTTATTCATGGATAAGAAATTTTAGGGTTCCTCCAATAAATGTTTTCAACGGAACCATTCCTGTATTCCAACTCGAACACGGTCTGTTTATAAATTACTCTCCAGTAAAAAAAATGCTGTAACAAATAGGGATTGCCATTAGAAATAAGAGCTTCATGCAGTCGTTTAAACACACTGCTGCGCGTGCGCAACGTCATACAAAAATTGCTCATCGTTTAATTTATTAGTAGAAAGAGAAAAATTCTAACACGGAAATGTAACAATACCGTAATACACGTGACCCGGTGTACTTCCGTGTATGACCTTTGTTATACAGTCTGTTGTAATAATAGTTGTATACAGTGTGAGACAGATACGGCACGTAATTATGAATGATCCTTAGGTATTCTGTGTTCATTGTGATTCATTTATTTTAAAGATTATTCATGATTTTGGTATTGTTATTATAATAGCGATAATATTGTTCTTGTTGTATTTATCTCTGCGTTTGGTGCTTACAAGTGTTTTATATTAATATTTTGTTATTTGCTTACATTTTTAGAAGCGTTTCTCAAATGAAAGTTCCATTCTCTCTTTGATAGCTTTAAATGGGTACCTTACTTTTAAAAGATTATGAATTAGATGTTTTAACTTTTGTTGCGGAATCCTAAAAAACCTACCTACCAATCCACAAAATCCTTTGTTGTTGTTCGTCAATAATGTGTTAGGAACCATCGTATAAACTTTCATGTTACTAGTGAAACACAATTTTAGATGTGTTTTGTATGTTCATCAGTCTTGTCCTATATTAAATGTTATATTTATTGAGTAGCTTCTTGCCTGATTAGTGATTACATTTCATTATGTTATGTTTTTACAGAGCCGCCGTTATGTTCGAAAGTAAATCTAAAACAGTAATGTTAAGTATTGCGCTACATTTTCTATAGATTATAATCTATAGTCACCCATTTCGTCATTTATACCTGTGGATATGGGCACGTACCACTTTTTTGTGTACTAGGCTTGGATAAGTGTCGATGTTTGTTATCGATAGAACAGGTTTAACAATAATTCTTTGGTTAGAACTCAATAAATCTTTGAAAAGCTTTGACTAAGACTTGAATAAAGGAGTTTTAAGGTTTTACTATTACAGATATAGACGAGCCTCGTGGTTGAGTGGTTCATGTGGGACAATAATTTGTGTGATATTTATAATGTCATACAATTGATTGTGCTGCGTCTGGGTGTTTCTATGTATTATAAGTATGTAGATACACTAGATCAGTTGTACTTACAATGAATAGATGTAAAAGAAAAGATAATAGATAAATAGATGTCTAAATTAAATGTAATGGTAGAAGTTTCGGTCCTTAGAACTGCAAAAAGGATCATAAGGGTTTTATGAATTTCTATAACTAAATCAACTGTCGGTAACAGATAATATGTACAAACTGTAAAAAAAAATTATGTCTAATATGATATTTTACATTTGTTACACATACAAAATCCAAATAAAAATGAAGACAAAACACAAATATTAATTTTTATATTTTATCGCACAATTATTAAGAATTGTGTTAGGACTTTTATTTAACGTTAAGTTCCAAATTAAGCGTAATGAAATGTCTGTGCTATAAACACTACATTACTATGCTATTATTTATATTTTTTTTTCTAAATCAATGCCTATCAAATAAATACTATTTAGATATTGATCAAGATCTCCGTAAAGTAGACACTTCTTAATTTGATTAATTTTTGTGTTTTAACGTCCCGTTGATGTTAAACCGTTTATCGATATCGATATCAATTTATCGATTGTTACCCCGCCTTATGTAGAAAAGTGTGAGCGGCGGGGGTGTTCATATATGAAGGGAGCTTGCGCGGACGCATGCCGCACCTGGCGATGTGCGCCAATCGCGTGCCTCTCCACACGACTTTACCGCTCGGTACTCGAACCTGAACATTCTACATCGCTTTTAGTTTTTTTTTTAATTCAACATTTTATAGATTTAATACGCACGTGGAATCTATAAGAACCTGATTGTATGACGTATCTATCTATCTATAGTACTGAAGCTTGGAACCTGTAAGTCCGCAGGTCTACTACAGACGAATTTTTGTGGTGAAAAGAGGGTGAAAGTTACTGTGTATTGTTATAATTTAATGTTATATAGATTTAATACACATGTTTCGTATATAAACCCGAATGAATGACCTGTTAACGCACTGACTTAACTACTGAAGCTTGTAAAATAATTTTTGTATGCAAATTTTTTTAGGATACCGTACCAACCAAATTGGTAAAATCCTATTACTGAGAGTACGCTGTCCGTCCGTCTGTCACTAGGCCGTATCTCTGGAATGGTGGTAGCTACAGAGATGTGAGGCAGTTTATGTATATCAGTTGATGCTACGTCGACAAATATTTATATCATCATTTTCCTGCCCCCATCAAACAGTTTCGAGATCTCATCCACATATCAGATTAGGTGAATTCTGTTATTTTAAAGAAACTACTACATTGTAACAGTTTTCATATTTTGTTTGGTCTTCTACACCACGTAGACTGAGTGTGTTGGTATATGGTTTAGTGTTGCCTTTTGCGTCTTTAGTAGTCTTATGATGTGTTATGTTGAAAGCATTAAGTAACCAAGTTCATCACCACATCATAATCAAATACGTGTGAATAATATATAGAGGAGAGACGTTTATATATGATCTTAACATGAAATAATTCTAGAATAATAGAATACTCCTACTCCATGCTCTCCATAAGCTCAAATGGAATCTCACTTCATCCTGTCAATCCATTTATTGACCTCGTTGAAATAATAATAAATAGCGTGCCGATCAATGAGATCAAAACTGGCTATTAAATTAACTTCATTTGTTGTAGTTTTTTTTAATAAACTTGTAAAACAACACTTGTTTTGGCTAGGGTTGTCAAACGCCACCTACTTTATTACACCAAATTAAATAAAGCATACGGAGTGATTACAATCAAGGTGGTATACAGAAAGCTTAACAAGTGAAACTACATTAGTAACTTAGATAAGTGTGTGCCTTATCAAACAACTAGCTATTGCCCGCGACTTCTTACGCGTCCTGTTTTTGCCACATTTTTCACTGATGCTTCGCTCTTATTGTTCGCAGCGTGATGCACATAGTCTAGTCTTCCTCGATAAATGTACTATACAACACTAAAAAATTTCAAATCGTAGCAGAGGTGCCTGGGATAGCGCTTTCTAACAAACAAACAAACATACAAACAAACCCTCCAGCGTTATAATATTAAGTATAGATTGAAATTATTAAGTGTAGATTAAAATATCTAGGCAATTTTTGATGGACTTCACGAACAAGATTATATATTTATTTTATTATTTAACTACAATTTACTTCAAACGTTTTCACAATGTCAACCTGTGAAAACTTTTGAAGAGAAATAGTTAATGAAATGAATATGAAATAGTTAGAACTAGGGTTGTCAACAACCCTAGTTATGACTATATGTATAGTTTTTATAAAAAAAGACAATGGCTAGGTCTAGTCGACAGGTGTTATCGCTAATCGCTGCTCTAAAGACTTGACTAATTATTTATAAAAAAATAAAATTAAAGAACTGGTATAGTGAAGCCGGTACCGGGTACTGCGGTTATTCAATGTGCTAAGTTTTATTTATTGATACCTGTCTTCTTAGGAAGCGAGTCGAATATATCGATTCATTTTATAACGAGATATGGTGGAAACAGAATATGAAAGTGGATGGATATAAAGCATGAGGTAGATCCGAGAAAAGGTGTATGGATTGTGTGAAAAAGAATATGAATAACATAGGTGTATATGTAGAAATGACGTTTGGCAGAAGAGTGGGTACGGAGAGAAAATAAATGTTGCGCCCACACCAAGTGATTCGAGATAAAGGCAGGGAATTATGATATGAGACTTAGTAACTCTTTTTATCTGCTTCTCATTATAAAAGATGGAGATAGCTACCAGAAACCACTGATATTGCGACCGCTCCATGAACACGATAGCGAACTAGGAGATAAAATTATCATTTCAAGTCAGAAAACTACTTGAATCCCTACAGAAAAATGTTACTTTAATGTAGATACTCATATAAATAAAAAGAATTACACCTAACGCTATGTTAGAAGGAGACAATATGATATTCGAGTATAGGTGTGAAAGAGAGTGGGTTAAAATGGGGTGCGCATGCGACCCTTTATCGTTTCGCTCGGTTTGTAGGGTAATGCACCCAGTTCATAGGGTGGAATATTTTATTTGTAAATAATTCTGTCCGTGTGGTGACTGTATCTTATATTCATATAAAACTCCCGTGTTTGTCCTCACTCTCTTATAAAACAGATTTAAAACTTTTGTCTATAGTAGGTCTTAGAAAAGTATGTAATTTATTTTTTATACTCCTAGGTCTAAGGTACCTATTACTTAAGTTCCTAAAAATTTTGATCAAACTGCATATCAAATCCAAATTCACAAGCATTGTCACAGAAGTAGGTAGTCACGGGCAGATTGGGCATGCATGAAGCTATGTTCAAAATCGTAATGGCCCACGTTTTCGGACGTCATGTGGCCTATGGTATATGCAAAACCTACATAGGCAAATAACCTTAGATCCTCAACCATACACCATGACTCGCGAAACTCAGGTTATATTACCTGCTACTGTGTCAGACAGAAACAGATCCATACGAATGTATTACGTTAGAAAGAGATGAAGAACGCTCCCTAAGCTGACAGATGTTCATAAAGTATTCGCTGTATATGCGGGTGCGTTTTTTAGGGTTCCGTACCCAAAGGGTAAAAACGGGACCCTATTACTGAGACTTCGCTGTCCGTCCGTCCGTCCGTCCGTCCGTCCGTCCGTCCGTCCGTCCGTCCGTCCGTCCGTCCGTCCGTCCGTCCGTCCGTCCGTCTGTCACCAGGCTGTATCTCAAGAACGGTGATAGCTAGAGAGTTGAAATTTTCACAGATGACGTATTTCTATTGCCGCTATAACAACAAATACTAAAAATAAAATAAAATAAATATTTAAGGGGGGCTCCCATACAACAAACATGATTTTTAGGGTTCCGTACCCAGTATCTCAAGAACGGTGATAGCTAGACAGTTGAAATTTTCACAGATGATGTATTTCTGTTGCCGCTATAACAACAAATACTAAAAATAAAATAAAATAAATATTTAAGGGGGGCTCCCATACAACAAACATGATTTTTTTACCGTTTCTTGCTCGATACTAATAACGTTGCCTTATGTTGCATAGATAATGGTACGGAACCCTTCGTGCGCGAGTCCGACTCGCACTTGACCAATTTTTTTCTTTGTGCGCGGGCTGAGTGCGTGCGTAAAGCGATTTTAATACGCTTATGAAATCGGAAGCTAATTTCAGCGATATCTGTTTGGACACCGTTTATGCTTATAATTTACTTTCTAAGGTTTTACGAGCTTGGGGTTAGTATTTTAAATTGTTGCTACTTTAGAGCAATTTAAGATGCCCTTAGTGGTGTCTTAGTAAGTACAGACAGAACTTGCAAATTGCGAATCTTTTTCCTACTCGACTGGCTTTTTTGTTATTTCTTGTTCACAACCGTTCACCTTAAAATGAATACATTTTTATACAAACTCCACTACAGGCTGAATGGCAACAATCTATTCTTCGTGTAAATGTAGAACCAGTATACAAATATTCTGGTTTCTAGCTGCTTCAAGTTCCGATTGCGCGTGGAGTGTACCTTTCTTTAAAATTTTGTACTACATATTTAGTAATGGGCGCCTATTAACCAAAAGTTAAATCTAACTTATTCAATTCATCCAATTATGGCATATTACTTCATAATTAATTATAATTGTAACGTGCGTTACGCACCATCCATTGGTATTCGTACAGCTAAGTTCCCATAATTCCCGAAATTAGGCTTGACGTACTTCGATCACGTATTGATATACACTGAATACACATAATGTGTAGACTAACCGCTGTAAGTGGCACCTCTACGATTCACTCTAGTATCCTCACTTCCTGCGCTCGTGGGAACTATCTTCCCACGTCTTGCTCGGGAACTGTGTTAATGTAAGTGTTTGTAGATTAATAATTATCTACATTACATTTATGTACATTATATATACCGTTAATTTTATATTATTACCTTAAGTTAATGTTAATAGCAGCAATCTGGTAATTTTCAACATCACTGTATGTCATTTAATAACGAAAGATATTTTACAAGGAGTGGGTATTTCAACTGCTGAATAAAAAAATTACAGTCTAGCTATCACCATTAATGAGATAAAGCATGGTGACAGACGGACGGACAAACAGCGCAATCTCAGTTTTAATATCCCGTTATACCTTTTGGTATGGCACACTAAAAACTGCTGATTCTTAAGCTGCAGCCAATTCATAATTTTAGATCCGATACAAATTTTTGTGAATCTATTACTTTTGGCAAACAAAATACCATCAACAATAATAGGTCCAGATGTTTCGATAAGTTTGTTTATGGTCACAATGTTTTATTGCACTTGCCATCGCTGTGTTTGTGTCAATGTTTTTGTTTAGATGATACTCTTAAATTGCTGTCAACACCTCTGTTTATAATATACCTGAGAGATGAATTAACGTGGGAAGAATTTTTTTGATATTTCACTTTTCTAGTTAACTTTATACAATGCCTTGTCCAAAATAAAGCGTAATGCTAGTGCTGTGTTGTAGTATACATGAAAAACATTCTTAGCAATTTGACGCTCTATAATCGCCATGGGAAAAATGCAGTAAATGTTTCTACATTTAAAACTGCTGTGAGAAAAATTCGTTTCTCTGGAGGCAATATCCACAAAGAAAACAGGGGACTCCGATGCCCATATTTTTGTATGGAGCATTATTTGGTGACTTGGCCACTGAATGTGACGCGCTTAATTCTACGCGTACTAAGCCACCGGCCACAGTTAGTGGAAATGACCAAAGAGTAAGCGAGGCAATGCAATAAATATATCAGATAGTGTACATCTTAATAACATTGTGTTTCCTTTCTCTTAATAGCAATATTGAATTAAGTTATATGTACAAATGTTCACCTGTTTACAATATCATTAAAAATTACGGCATACCCACCGGGCGGTTCCGTACCCTTTACAATGAAATAATCGCGTCAAAAAATTCCATTCAGTGCTGGACTTGAGTTTTTCTCCTATAGAACGCCACAAAGTTTGCATCTGCGCCGCTTAAATCAGACGACTCTATGTGATCTTGATGTACGCGTGGAATTTGGAAAAGAAATGAGGAATAACGCAGCGCTTGCCACGTAAGACCTCAAAAACAGATAATTTTCCCGTTTTTACAACATTTTTCACTGATGCTTCGCTCTTATTAGTCGCAGCGTGATGTTATATAGCCCAAAGCCATCCATGATAAATGGACCATGCAACAAAAAAAGAATTTTCAGTTCGAACCATTCGTTCTGGAGATTAGGTCAAACCAACAAATAAACTCCTTAGCTTTTTAAGTATTGATAATCCGTACTTTGATATTCCAACCGTCCGAAACCGATACTGCGCGGACTCAAGACCATGTAAGATAATAGGGTGGTGACTATTGTTTATCAATCAATAATATACACTTATTCTATTACAATATAAACTATAGTTTTCGGTGAAAACCGGATTAGTAATAGTTAGTGTTAACCGGAAATGAAGACGAGTGTTTAACACCGGATGTTGCGACATTAGAGATGATAGAAGCCGCTTCCGGTGTCGCAAGAGTAGCGCAATGTCATCGACTCATTCCTAACTGATAGGGCGAAGCACGTTCTGTGACCGCTTCATTATATTGATAGGGTTAGTGCGTTATATTGTCTCAGTGAAGTCTCATGTTCGTATACATACAAAAATCGTTAGGTAAAAACGGAAAGTGTTATTTTGATGTATAAGCACTTTAAGCAAATGATTTTGATGCGGTGTGGATGATTTTGTGTATAATTTTTTGAGGCTTTTTAATTTAATAAATTCCGCGCGTACAAACTTCTGAGTGACATCTATTTTGTAATATTAGATAAAACTTTAAAATGTATTAGTATTAGCAATATGTAATTCGTATTCGAATTTTGAATTCGGAAACGGAACGAAAGCGGCGCGAGCGCAGTTTGGATTTTTTTGCTCAACTGATGCTATAGGGCGCTTTGTTATATACCTGTCTCGCTTTCTCCTACGGTATTTTTATATATCTGTCTCGCGTCGGGGGTGTATAGAGGGTGTATAAACGCCAGATGTTTTGAAGAATCTTTTTTTCTCTCCGGTGTTGGGAACAATGGAGGTTAGCTTGAGATTTGAGCATATGGTCGTATAACAGGTATCAATTGATAGGTCGAGTTCTCTATTTTTCGGGTTCCTTCGATTTTTCGATATATCGACTCATTAAATTGTAGAATCCACGTGGTTTGGATGTTTTTTATACGAGTTGATCTGTATCTGGTTTATTTTAAAGTTAAGGGGAAATTAAGTTTCAAGTTCAGTTTTAAGTTTATCAGTCATTTATTGATGTTTTTAATTTGGAAATTATATTTAAAAATAGCTTAAGGGCCTACATCAATATTATCGTCGACATGTACATATTAACACAGCTAGTAGGTATAGAAAATGAAGAATTAGGGATATTTTTTTTGTTTACTCAAAATCTACTAAATATATTTTAATTCTGATTTACGTGTTTCTATATATAATATGTAGTTACTTGTGTTTTTAAAGTTATTTCATTAGTTAATACGCGATAATAGACCGACAAATGAAAAAAAAAAAATGAGAGAGGTTGTTTTGCTAAGATTTTCTATCGAGAAAACTTTTTTCAATCGCGTTTTTGAGTTTATGCGATCCTAGATCATATATTGAAAAAACATATACTTAAAAATTAGAGCTCTAGCCATTCAATCTAAAGGAACAATGAAAACTTCGTACGTAGAAAAACGCACGAAGCTATTTTGGTATCCTCTTAATAGACATTCCTCCAGGCTTTGCATGTGTAGAAGCGTTTAATGTATCTATGTTTCTATATAGATAGTATGTATGTTTCTAAAAATATATTTTTTCTCAAAAATGAAATACTTTACTACGCCTGGTCCTTGTTATTTATAAATGTATCAGAAATTAGTAATTAATGTGATATTTTTTATTCACAGGTAAGTTGCTGCTTGTATCTTTCAAGGTAGAGTACCGTGATGTTATTTGCAGCAAGCGCATTATTAGGCATGAAATGTTGGTTCTTGCGAACACGTCGCACAAGTTGCTGGGAGCTTGATGAAGCTCTGTAGTATATAGTGTACCTACTTCTTGAAATAATGTTGGTGGTGTGTTAATATAACTATTTATATATCAAAACCTGAAAGTAAATCTATGTACCTCTTTTTTACAAAACTACCATATTTTGGTCTAAAGGGCATAAAATTTCCCACATTAATAGTTTAAAGAGAGGAGTGCAGAATATTATTTTATAATAATTTAAATTATTTTTAACGACAACCAATAAAATCTAATTAGTAGAAAAAAAAACTGCAAAACCTTAAAATTCAAACTGAAAATTCTTTTGTGCTGTTTAATAACATCTGAGTGCTTGTTGTATGTTTGTAGCGAAAAAACTCACTTGAATACTGGACGGATTTCAACAATTATACCTAATCTACTATATAAAAATAAGTCGGATTTTCCTTCCTGACGCTATAACTCCAGAACGCACGAACCGATTTCCACGGTTTTGCATTCGTTGGAAAGGTCTCAGGTCTTTGGTAGGCAAAACAACGTTTGCCGGGCCAGCTAGTCTATGTAATAGAACTCACTACCTGGTGCGCTCAAGCCCGGTTTGTAATTTCCATGTATAGGGGTGTAGTGGTTGTAATTAAACATAATATTTATTAGTACTGCCAGTGTTAGACGTTGGTTGGATGTCGTGCTACTCTAATGTACTGCACTTTACGTATCCGGTGAACGTATTAAATCATAAGCGATAGCGATTTATTTTTATACAAGCGTCTTTTAATATTCTTTTGTATTAACTTTAATTTTTGTATTATAACCAAAACTCAAAGAGACTACATGCATATTAAATAAATGAAAATTAAATATTCATGGATATTTCACACAACGTCCTCTGGCGACAAACTTTACATCTTTTAAATATGTGTTATTATAGACTTATGGTCTTATTCGTAATGACTTATCGGAGGTTTAAAAGGAAATTTTATCGGAGAGATAATAAACGTTTTAGCGTAAAAAGACTATTATGAATAACAGTTTTTGACAGTTTTTTAATTTTCGACCCTATTTTAGCGAACTTTTAAACCTCCGGTAAGTCATTATGAATAAGATCATAAGTAACTTGAAAAAACGTTGTTCTGCCAGAAGTTAATGCTTGGATTTCTTACACTAGTTGAGAAATCATACCTCCATAAATTATTTTGTGACACCTCAAAGGGACAAAAGCATCGTTGTTAATTAAAAAAATTACTCTGTCTATTGTAGTAGTTTTTGTGAATAGAGAGATTTGGCGGGATTACATGTTTTCTTCTGTATATCGCTAATTTCTTGTGTCTTGGACAGTACCGATACAGTTGTGCTTGGGGCGATAAAACGTCATTTCGATTCCTGTGCCGGAAATAGCTCCGGTCAAGAACCTGTGCGAAAAATTCGCGACGAGCGTTTAATGCGCGTGCGCATGTTTAGAGTTCGCTTTTGTTCAAGTTACTTGGGAATGTCGGGATTTTACTGTGTTGGTGGTGTTGTTAAGGGTTTAATACTTAACGGTGTCATAGACATTCTCTCTCCAGCCCATTAACGTTCCACTGTTGGGCACAGGCCTCCCCCACTTTGGGAGGGATTATGGTCTACTGTGCCGTGCTGTCCAGGCGTGTTGACAGGGTTTATTTTCGAGTTCTCCGTTTCTCACAGAGGATGTTATCTGTGTGCAATATCCCTTAGCCGACTCTTACAAGTACCCTTGGGAGGAGATGGGGTGGTGATACTTATATTTTAATGCATCACCACACGGAGAGAGACGTTATTAGCGTGAAATTTAAAAATAAATTCTAGATATTTTGAAATCGTTTAGTGAACGCCTGGGCTCACGGCAGGTACTATATTAAATTTAACTTACTTAGTTTTCTGTAAGATAATATTAGGCGGCACTACATATTTATACATACGGTTATATTTAGAAATGTTGTTGAAATTCGTTAGACAACCAGGAAAATGGTGGTTGCTATGGACAGTATTTTCGAGAATTTACACACTCTTGGTCTACTAAATCTATCCACATATATCTTACTTATATCATACGTTATATCTGATTGTTTCGATAAATAATCCTTATATGCAGTAAAAATACGTTACATGACAAGACATTTTTCCAAGTGGGAATCGAACCTACGACCTTCGTGTATGCAAATTCCTCTACCGACTTTGACACGAAGTCTACCAATTAATCAACTTATAATAATTCCATACCAGATGTTTTATAATACAATATGAAATAATCAAGTTTCTAGTAAAAACTATAAAATGTCGGCCCATCAAACCGGTCACATAACTTTTATATATATTATATGTTATATGTATATCTCAATTAACTAGAATCGCGCATCTGTTTCACCTGCCACGATGCTGTTGTGTTTGATTTACAAACGTACATGACGATTATAGTAAATAGGGAGCAGCTATATATTACGTAATGCCATGAAAAGGTAAGGCCATGCAAAGTCGGACATTGACTGGAAAGTTCATCAGCCGTGCCTGTTAATGAAGCCAAGGAAAAACCTATGTCTAAATCATAAGAGATGGTAGGAAGAACCGATAGAGTGCCCTATAGTCGCTGCCTATCGTCTTAGGGAAAAGGCGTTACGAATTTTAAGTGCTGATTGAAATAGAAGAAGTTAAAAAGGTTTTAGGCAAGTACCAGCTAAAAGTTGAAATGCGGAAGAATCAGATCAGATAGATCTTGTTAGTGTAGTATATATAGTAGACCAAATAATTCTGTTGTGGAGTAGACCTGTGCCCAATAGTGGGACGTCTGTGGGCTATACCTAATTTATGGATGAGCCTTTATATAAAATAACAGGTTATGTGCATAAACATTAATGTTTATGATTATTTCTATTAGTAATAAGACGAAAAATAAGTGTTAATTATTACTCCGAACAGGAAATGTGAGAATTTTGGATACATACAAATTATATTTAATTATTTTATCTTATTTATTAATTGCTTACTGCTCCGCTCCTTGGCTAACCTGCATTTAGCGTGATGACATATCTTTTTGTGTATATATCCTTTGTAAGGGAATCTTTGTACATGATTTTCTCGTTTTTCATTTTCTTCCAATCATTAAGCCCCTCATCCACGTAGAGAGAGTCGAGCTGGACAGCTTGGAGATTAATCTAATCTATACTGTAATTTCTACGTACACGTAGAAATCATTAGAGCGAGAGTAGCGGAGTACTGTAGTCTGTAGTGATACTCTAGGCTAGAGTAATCTTGCTAATGTGTACACAAAGATTGCAATATGAGAGTCGCTCCGTTATTTTAACCTATCGTGGGCGAGGTCTAATAGATTCATCTGAACTTTATAGACAAAGTATGTCTATAAAGTTCAGATGAGATGTTTTACGTTTTAACCGACTTCAAAAAAGGTGGAGGTACTCAATTCTTCTATACCTATGTTATTTTTTTACATTTGTTACTTCATAACTTTTAACTGGATATTTATGAATCGAGATATCGAGGAAAACCCTCAAATTTCAAAGACACATAACGTTGGTTCAACTTTTTTTTAAATACCCATTAATTAAAACTTAGGGGATGTTGTTACTATAGTTAATATCTATCTATGTATTAAAATGAGTTATATATGTATGTTATTATTATTAATATGTGAGGTGCGACTGTAAGTTGATACTGTGGATCTGTTGATTATAAATGGCTAATTATAATGTTGTATTGTAACATTACTGTCTGCCATCTACCTGGGGACGGATACTATTGGTTTTCGTTACTCTATTGGGTGATAATCGTAACTATTCTGTTCACATATGAACATACATACGGACAAGTCCACCCTAGATTATATATATTGAATAACAAACTTCCCGTTAAAGAATAAACTCACTTATTAATATTACATATCAGTAAATTCCTTTTATGCTCTATTTTAGTTACTCTCCGCGGTCACGTATTTTGCATATGTGTGTATAAATGAAACTACTATATAAACTATGTCTTTCTGTAATAAACCAGTCTTGAGAATTCACCCGAAGTTTCATTGAGTTATTCATCACCACGTGGCTACCGTCATGCCGCCCTAGCGCTGCCCCAGTCCAGCGTCGCGTCGCCTTAACCTGTCGCGCCGCCCTACACCGTGCCCAACTCAACATAGTCTAGGTACTGAGCGTCTACTACGTCCGTCATAACTACAAGGCGCCGATAATCAACGAGTTTACGGTCATCTATGCAATCTCATTCTGTACACGCCTGTCAGCGAGCAACGCAGCCCGTTCCCGGCGTGTCCATATTCTGTAGCGCTAAACATCTAAACTGAACTATTTAATACGTAAACAAAAATAGACACGTCTTAAACATTAAAGCCCAGTTTCCACCGCGAGCGGAACGGACCCATTAATGACTTCGTTAAACTCGCAAACGCAAACTGCATACTTGTATTTCCACCAACAAATAGTCGGACGGAAAGAGCCGAGCGTGTAGAAAGAGTAGAAATGAGCTCGCTCAGTTCTAGGGAGCACCAACTCTTCGTTGGTGGAAACACAAACCTATTTAATTAAAAAGGAGTCCGTTCCGCCTAACCATTTTCCGCACATTACCCTTTCGCAGTGGAAACCGGGCTTAAAGCCCGGTTTCCACTGCGAGCGGAACGGGCCCATTGATGACTTCGTTAAACTCGCAAACGCAAACTGCATACTTGTATTTCCACCAACAAATAGTCGGAAGGAAAGAGCCGAGCGTGTAGAAAGAGTAGAAATGAGCTCGCTCAGTTCTAGGGAGCACCAACTCTTCGTTGGTGGAAACTCAAACCTATTTAATTAAAAAGGAGTCCGTTCCGCCTAACCATTTTCCGCACATTAAGCCCGGTTTCCACTGCGAAAGGGTAATGTGCGGAAAATGGTTAGGCGGAACGGACTCCTTTTTAATTAAATAGGTTTGAGTTTCCACCAACGAAGAGTTGGTCATTTGATTTCTACTGCAAAATGAAACTGAGATAGAGAAATGAGCGGACTGAGCTGAACGGAAAATGAGAAATGAAAAACGAATAGATAATTTCCACAGAGAACGAGTTCAGTTGAAGTTTTGTATTGTCTTGTATTTCCACCAACAAATAGTCGGACGGAAAGAGCCGAGCGTGTAGAAAGAGTAGAAATGAGCTCGCTCAGTTCTAGGGAGCACCAACTCTTCGTTGGTGGAAACACAAACCTATTTAATTAAAAAGGAGTCCGTTCCGCCTAACCATTTTCCGCACATTACCCTTTCGCAGTGGAAACCGGGCTTTACCCTTTCGCAGTGGAAACCGGGCTTAATAATGTGCTTAATATAAAAAGAACTATTTGTCATTGCGAAATTGCAGATCAATCCGACTGTTGTTTTTATGAGTAAATGTAATTTTCTTAGATTTGTGTTTGATTTTCTTAGATCCGCTTAAACATAGATACGAACGACACTAAAATTAATTCCTTATAAGAAGGTAAGGTTGATAGTTCCTAGTTCATATAAGTGACTACCAGAAGATCATAGATGTTAGAGAAGTTATACGAGGGGGTAGCTACTCCCATGGGAAAAAGTTATACGTGTTAGTAACAAGTATTATGATTTTTCTGCCCATGCTAGCCAGCTATGCCAGCTAGCGTGATGATGATTGTTGTCCATACAAAAGTTATACGATTATTGTATGTAACATGAGCTTGTAACCATGTATTAACATCCGCAGTACTTATTTGTGTCGCGGATGTAATCGCTTCAGGCGGTCGCCTACACCTGTACATTTACTAATAGTTTGTTTCATAATAACTGCGTTATATTAATGTTATGTGCATTTATATCAGAAAATTTGTGTTGACTAAAGTACTAGTATGTAAAAATTTGTTTTTTCAGCATTGATAAAAAATATCCAGTAGAAATACTACTTTTAATACTCCCATGTACCCCAGTAGGTTCTGAAATGTGCAAAATAATAAGTAATTATTCGGCTTCATCTTTAAGGAACGTTTAAGAGTGTACATTGAACTGGTCTGCTTTTGCCTTCCTCCGTCTACCGCTTCTCTATAGAACATAGCGTACATCCAGCACATTTAACGATTTCGTTACTCCACCTTCTTGCGGAGCATCCCAACGTGGAATTTTCGAACGCGTTTTCCGGTTACGCACAAAGCACGTACAAACATAAAAAAAAAGTTTTTATGTAATGCTATGTTGCGTTGCCGTGATCATCTTCATCTTCCACTATTTTTTAATGGAATTATTTTTTAAATTTGTGTAACACATGTTTTATTTCTATTTGTGTAATATACAAACAAAAACAAACAAAAACACAAACAAAAGGAGCGTGTTCAACTCAGCTCCTACTTTTCGGAAAGTGTCTGTGGAATACTCTAACCATCTTCAATTGTTAGGTGTTGAAATATCCTCGAACTTAAATTTCGGACGCTTTATTGAATCCAAGGCAAAGGTAGCTGCGAAGAAACTTGGTATTCTTGCTAAGGTACGCCAATACTTCACACCCCATCAACTAATAACTCTATATAAAGCACAGGTGCGATCTTGTTTGGAGTATTGTTGCCATATCTGGGCTGGTGCTGCCAAATGCCACCTCACACTCTTGGATTCAATAGAGCGTCGTGCAAAAAGGATAATCAACGATCCTAAACTGGTAGAAGCAAAATTAGTTAGCCTCGAACATAGGCGCCGAGTTGCTAGTCTCACAGTATTCTACAGACTACATTTCGGAGAGTGTTCTGGGGGGCTACATGATCTTGTTCCCGCATCACCATTTCTACATCGCACTACCAGACAATCGGAACGTCTCCATCCGTACGTTGTCGACATACCACCTGACCGTACTAAACTTTTTGGATCGTCATTCTTGCCATGAACTGCCAGGAACTGGAATAATTTACCGATGTCTGTGTTCCCCGAGAGTTACAATGTAGATACGTTCAAAAAAGGGTAAATAGGCTTCCTACATAGTTGGTACGCTTTACCATCAAAGATTCCACTGTCGCTTACCATCAGGAGGCATGGGTTCAAGTGCCAACATGTTTTATGTAAAAAAAAAATCACTTCAACAGGTGTATCAGACTGGTAGTAGGCCCCCAAGTGACAAATATCATAACGGTACAGTTTGGGTATGCTAATGTGTGGCCAGGTGTGCCTCGTGATGCTGTCTATCATATATACATACTTATACTATACATATATCGATCGATTATGTTGAGATAAATAGATATAAAACATTTATAAATATTCACGAATTTTTCACATTAAATTGTCCTTTGATTCATAATGTATAAGAATGACGCTTGTGTTAGTAACAGATCACAGATAATATTAATTTATATACTTAAATATATACAATAAAATTATCACAATCGGTCTAGCCGTTCTGAGGATTTTGATATCTAAAATCTACTAGTTGTCGTTTAGTACGTATAGAATTTGGAAAAGCACTGCATACCGTTATTACGCTTTAAAAAGAGGCCTATGTGCTTTCTCCGGCCCTAAACACTCTGTGTACTAACAAATCTCATTTAAATCAGTTGAGTAGAGAGGAGGAAAGAGTGACAAACAGACACTTTAGTTTGTAAGCGGAGCACTTACAACCATGTCGTGCCAAATTAAGCCAAAGCGTTTAGTTCGTAGCAGATGACGCTATATAGTCTCTGCTTAAACCCATGCGAAGATTTGCGTGATGGTATATGTGTTTATATGTACCTATAGTCCAAGATAGAATAGTTATTGGTCTCCCGCTGTCGAGTTAGTTTAAGATTTGGGCGGCAGTTGCCTGCAGGTCATCTTCACACGATTGAACCGTACGCCGGATGGACATCCGGTGAAAGCCTGCTTTGTTGGCGCCCTGCAGCCTTTAACATGTTAGGTATAATATATGTGTAGAGCATTGCTATATCTCGCATGTATAACTCCCCGAAGTGATGGGTAGTGTCCATAGGTTTAACCATAGAATCGCTTTATGGTCTAGACCAGCCACGAAATGTTGAAATTAATGTCATATTTAAACAATAACTGATTGTATTTGCTGAATATTTACTTGACTCAAGGTAGGTTTATGTACTAGGTATGTGTGTAATTATGGATTTCAATAATTTAAAAAGATCATCCCCACTTCCATGCGAAAAGAATGATTTCCAAACCATATGAAACCACACATTTTCTTACAATTTTCTTGAAGAAAAATATAGTTTACCGCTCCGTATTCGCATTTAAGTTCTTGTCTGCAGTGGTATTCAGTAAGAAAAGGTGAAGTGAATTTTCGGTGAATCATGATCACGTGACGGCACTCCTCCAATAAAAATAGAGGAGCGCTGTCACGTGATCAAGATTCACCGAAAATTCACTTCACTTTTTCTTACTGAATACCACTGCTGGAAATAAGTTGGTGACATGTGGATTTCCTATCAATATATTACTAATATTTTTTCTATAAACCACTTACTAGATAAGCTGTTTAAACATAACTCTTGATTCAGTCGGCACGTGCGCTCAAGATATTCAAAATAAACAAAATTACGTATCTTATCTGTGGTCTGCGACTTACTGACGCGCTTGTCATAGCCTGGTGATAGCACGGAGGTATATTAATAGTAATCAGACTGAAATTAAGCATTGATTTGATAATTTCAGAGGTGACACTGTATAGGTCGTTGGGTCATAACTTCTGTCGCATTGACCCCCCTTCCATTTCCCCCGATAGGTACAGCAAGCCACACTATAATCATAGAGCATAGTTTTTCTCAATATAAAAAGGTTTGTAAGAAAATTATGACAGCTATTCTCTTTCTGCGGTATTTTTTGCCATGATTATCGAACCCGCGACCTCTTACAAGTCATTCTTACCTATTACGCCACAATAGTACATATTAATACAATTATTTATGTGTGTGTATATGTATACTGTAAGCATGTCGACACACAACATCGCTCCAAGGGCATAGGGGGTAGGCAGGTGCACTGTAGGAATCCAGTTTAGTGAGTACATCACACAACTGAGTGGAAACTCGCACACTTATTATGTTAGACATTTTTGTTTGTATATAGAGAACGGATTATTTTATTGTAAAAAAACTGTATTATATCTGTATTTTTGACACGCCGTTATTACTTAGTAGTGTATGTAGTATATCCGTATTCTGGTACCCATAACACAAGCATATATGAGCTTAGCTTGGGACCACAGGACGTTGTGTGAAATGTCCATGAATATTTATATTTATTTTTATTTTATTTATAATATAAGGGTAATTTTTAATCGCGAATTTCACCCGGTTTGGTATTTTTTTAAGATGTCTGCTTGTATGTACTTTTTGTTAGCTGTCTCTTACAGCACGCGTATAAAAGAGATGGTGACATGACTATTTTTTATCACATTAATGTTTTAAGCAATATATTTTATAATTATAAAATTAAATTATGACCCTGAATTCAGCAGACAGCAGACAAAATGAAATTTCAGATAGGGATAGCTATGTTAACTTCTCCAAGTTTACCAAATTGGAAAATCCAGATTATCTTAGATGTTGATATTTTTTCAGCCACTATAGTGATGCCATTTTCACGGCAGTGTTGCAACTACTGCTAGCATTTTAAAAGAATCGAACCAGCCACCCTAACAGTAAACATATTGGGTATTTATTCAATTCATCTCCAATCCAATATATTAATTTTATTTGAATTGCTCATGCATACATATTGAAATTGAGAAGATAAAGAATTATGCGCATTTAATATCTTAAGCTTTAATTATAATACGTATAAAGACTATTTTAAGTTGCGCTATGTTTTTAATTTACTGACTTGGCAACCCTTTGTTTATTTTTGAATTTGTATTTAGTTCCGTATACATAATTACTTTAATTTATTTTATGTAAGTTTGTATTATATGGCCGTGAAATATGTGTATATGCTCAAAAAATAATCTAGATTGGCCAGTAAGTAAACACCGAAATATGAAAATGTTACGCAACTTTAAGCGTATTTTCAACCGACTTCTAAAATCGAATTATTTTCTTAAATTTTCTCTTTCTTGTAAACGCCATCATCTCGATTAAATTCGAAAATTCCTTTTGCTTTTTGTAAATTCTTAGATTGGAGTGCTTAAGAAATTAGGATCTGGTGACGGGTTCCTGGATGTCTAAATAAATATTTTGTATTTAATACGTGTGTGTATCCATCCCCATTTTAATACGTTCATGCCAAATGCAATAGAGCTCTTAACGACTACCAGCATAGAAACACTAGGGAACCCTAGTTCTTCAGTATTAATTTTAATCCCATCAAAAGGACAAGTTGAACGACCGTGACATAAAAAGACCATGAAGGGGTCCGTTTGTATGGCGAATGGCACACAATACTGACGAAGCATCATACAATAACCCCATGGTTAACTCATAAAAGTACAAGGGACGCATCACATGGTAGGAGCTGTTTTTTGTCGACCTGAAATATGTATAGTGTTATAGTTGATGTGTGTGCGTTAGTGCGAATGTGTGTGTTTATTTAAAATTCGAATTTTATAAAGCACTAGCTGTTGCCCGCGACTCCGTTCGCGTGGAATTTGGAATTTTTTTTTTCGCTGTAGTACGTAGCCTAAGTCCTCTCTCAGGGTCGAATGATTGCCTGTGCCAAATTTCATCAAAATCGGTTGAGAGGTTTAAGCGGGAAAGCGTAACAGACAGACAGAAAGACAGAGTTATTTTCGCATTTATAATATTAGTAGGGATTCTATGCTTAAGTACTAGCGATCCATCTAATTTAGAAGCTACAAGCTAAAGGCAAACATTGTTTTGCCATACTAAAAAAAAAATAAGTTTTAAAAATAGATGTTGGCCGATTCTCAGACCTACTGAATATGCATGTAAAATTTCATAAACACCGGTAAAGCCGTTTCGGAGGAGTACGGTAACTAACACTGTGACACGTGAATTTTATATATAAGATATTGTTGTTTGTGTTAAAATATGTGTGAAGTTTGGGTATGTGTTGCGTTTGTGCGTTTGTTAAAATTTAAATTTCGAAAGTCCTATGGAATGATCACATTTTAGGAGCTCTTTTCTTGCTTTATATTATTATGTTCATGGTGGATGCCTATTTTCAGAAAAATAGAATTTTGTTAATAAAACTTAACCTTACTCCCCTGCTCCCTGATTTTAGCATGATATACTTGCAAAATATTTGTTACAACTTTTTCTTAGACGAATAAAACTGCAGATACATTTCACTTTGTTCTAAAGTTTCATACGCACCGTTACATCTTTTTCTTCATGGTGTAGGCAGAAACTATATAAAAAATCTAATTTGCTTCTGTCTACACATATCAACAGAGACAAACAGAGAGCAACAGAGGCGTGATGGTATTTAGTAATGATTTTTCGGCGTAGTAGTGCCTGTATAAGGCACGGACCTCATTTGCAATGGGAGGGTGTTTGATATTATCAGATATACTATCTAGAAATATACGTAGCCATAAGTATATCAGTAAGAAACACCCCACAATTTTATTTATCAGTATATCAATAACAGCATATTTTTATAAGGTCAACGACACAAATAAACAAAAATTCCTACACACATATAGTTATAGATCCCCCCCTCACTTTCCCACCCCGGGCATCGAAGCACCACCTGTTCAAATCTTCCAACATACAGGTTTTGCTGGAGCACGCGCCGTCCCGACAGATGTTCGAATTCGGCTCGACTCCGATAACTTCGACTAACTTCGGCGAGCTTTGTGAATTAAAAAAGGTTCTTTAGGGTTTCCTCTAAGAAATAAACCTTTTGTTGTCAGTCGGTAAGTTAATCTCTGTCAAATATTCTGTTCTCAGTAACGCATCAAGTGATTAGTCTGTAGTAAGTTAAGTTCTATCGATATTTTCTCGTCAACATACAAGTTATGACTAAATAGTGCTAATATATAGAAAATCTAAAATCTTGCTATTTGTAATTATAAATAATTACGGAAAAAAAATGCTGTCGCAACAAACTTATCTATGCAGTGCAAATGTAAACTAATTAAGTTTAATTAATAACTACATAGACTACATACTTGCTTACGGATTAAACATCAACATATTTTTTAGCCGGAGATCACGAATGGGGCTGAGCTGTGAGATGTCCTCCGTGTAAAGTTGTTATGGACATGCATTCAATTGATTTTGTCATTTAATTTAACGTTTATAAGCATAATCGAGTACGGAACCCTCAGGTAAGAATATCCTTCTGTCTTAAATACTTTTTTGTTTTACTAATTTTTTGAACTTTCGAACTAAATGTAAGACAAAATTTTAACACAATGATATATTTTAATTTTGTCAAAGTTTTATGAAAACTCACCATAATAATAGGTTATTATATTGTCGCCTCAGGATTTAGGCTTTTGCGAAGATGTGAGGTATACTGTAAGTTAGTGAAATTCTGTTTCACATTTCGTATGTCCTGGAGGCTTCTGGTTACTTATGTGGGTTAAGTCCTACCTTTAATGATAATTGTATGATGATAAAAGACTTTGTTAAAAATCTTAAAGATACATTTCAATTAGTTCCCTGTCTGCAGCCCGTTAACGTCCCACTGCTGGGCACGGACCTCCGCCATCTTGAAAGGGGTTATGGTCTACTATGAAGCGCTGACCGGGCGTGTTGGCATAGGGTTTATTTTCATGTTTACCGCCTCTCACAGAAGATGTTATCTGTATGTGTACTCCTCAGCTAGCACCTTGGGAAGGAAAAGGGCTGGTGACACTTGTATTCGTAATCCGTCACCACACGGATAATTATAATATCCACAGGGAATCTGTATCGAAATCGTTTTCTTGTATCTCTTTCCAGTCATAGTTTCCCTTCATAACGATCTGTTTTGGCTAAACATTTTAAATTACTAAGAATAATAAAGAAGTTGGTATCGTGTTTTTTTTTTTAAATTAAATGTATAATCTTTTAAAAAGTTTATATGAAAGTACTATTTACAATAATCTAACTAATTAAAACTAATAACTACAATAACTAAAGTATGTTTGGATCGTAGCTGATGGCGCTCTATAGTCTCTGCCTACCCCCATGGGAAAAAGGCGTGATGTTATGATGATGATGATGATGACTATTTACCAGGGGCGTGCGCTCCCTGTAGGTAGAAAAGCAGTGCTTTACTTGCCATTCACAGATATTTTAATAAAACGTTCGTATGTTTTAGATGACTTTATTCATTTATTTACTATTAATTACTTACAAACTTAAAAACGCCTAATAATTCATAAATAGCACCAATATGTGCTTGCAAATTGGTGCTTATGTTTGCCAGGCGTTTGGCGAAGGAATAATATTGCTTTCTCTGTCATATGTCTAATCAAGTCAGGCGGTCGCCGCCCGCATGAGATGAATTCATATGTGTGTAGAAATTTTGGTGTCCGTGCACAATTCGCAAACGCACACAGGCTTGCATATCCAAGACGCTTTGTACTGTAAATCCTGCCGCCTGCTTTGGCGATCGGATGTTTCCGTGAGTATTCGGCAATGTTCGTTCGTTGCCTATAATCCGAATAAAAAATAATTGTCGGAAGTCTAATAAATCACGTATGCACACTATGCATTTTTGTTTAGTAAGGTTTTATCTATTTAAATAGCAGAAATATTTTGGTTCGACGGAGGCCATTTTATTTTTTCATGTGATTCATTGAACTGTTTAATATTGAGTTTCTATAATTTAATAATTGTATGGATTTTCGTTTGTTGATTTTAAAATGTTATTTGATTGTGAGGAGTGTCTTGAAAATGTGTGTTTGTTAAAAATTAAAAATAATAAGTTCTCACAATTGTCATTCAGTGAAAAGATTCAAATTGTATCTAAAGGTAGGTGTGTACCCGAGTTACGACAACTAAGCCAGCAAAAAGGTTATGTAACTCGAAAATTTCATGTTAAAAGTTATAAACGTATGTACATACGTACATGTACGTATGTACGTACGTACGTAGTTATTGTTTAGTAATTCTAGTACAGTGTGGACTGATTCGGGATATTCAGATTTAAATTTGTTCTGTTGGCATGGTTTCCGACTTAGAGATCCGTCGATGGCTATGCTAAAAATCTATAAAAGAAAAAGTTTTTGTGACTGAGTACTGCGCCACATACCCAGTGTCATATTCCTGTGCACGCTACTGCTATTTACAGACTTCTTCTTTCTTTATTTTGTAATCGCGATTATAAAGGAGATATCCATAAGACAAGTGTTTGATTACAATAAAATTGTCAATATGTGTTTGATTGTATCAATCGCTCGGCAACACTAAATGTGATTGTAAACCTATTCACAGAGCTAACAATATTGTACGCATGTGGTACCGGTATATGCACTTTCAATCATTTGATTGAATACCATATTATATACTCGCCTGTCTACCCCGTGATAAACAAGGTTGACTGTATGTACATTATTTTTGCCATTTAGTTCTGACTTATGGGATTTCAACAAATACAATTATTATAAAAATAAAAGCTACAGTAACATAGTATAAATATCAGAATATCCTATATCACGCCTTTCTTCCATGAGCATAGGCAGAAAATGTCACAAGGATGACTGTTCCTCTTTCTCGCGAAAACTACTAACTAAATTTTAAAGAAACTTGCAGCTATATATCTTGTAGGTCATAATAACATATCGGCTTTATAATCAGCACGTGAAAAGAACGCGGGGAGAAACCGCTGGTGTTAGCTAGTAAGCTATATAATTGTAAAGATTCATCAAAAACTATTTAGCAATTTGACCATTAAGGGCACACAAAATTTCACATTTATTATTATTAGTAGTATTGTCTATTTGCGTCCCGTATGAATGATATCTATCCATTTTGCAACATGTTCCCCCTCACTATTGTCTCCTTGAATTAAACTAAATCAACTCACGCGCCAATAAATTTACTGTGAATATTAGCGTGTACCCGACGTATAGGGGGTAGGACGAACAGGGAGGGGGGTGATATTACCGCCCCCATTGTGACGTCACCGCGAGACAATTTAGCTTATATAATGACAGGGGGGGTTAGATAACTGTTCATGTAGAGATGACAGAATTATATTCTTGGATATAATATAATTATTATACTACGCTACGCCCTCTAATGTGCAGTAGGATATGAAAGAAAGAGAAGTTAACATGGATATGATGGAGTACAGGATACTGACAGAAGACTATGGGAAAAAAAGCTAGTTGCGTCGACCGGGAGAATAACAACCCCCTTCTGAACCTTGAAAAAGCTTCTATCAAATTTCTTTTTCTACACATTTTTCATTAAGCTAAATGCCTATATGAGTCTAGATGTTGATTGTATTTAATTGTCATACAATATTTTGCTCAACCAAGGAATTGAAACCAAGACTTAGTATTACGATGTAAACATGGTGTCTTTTCTTCATACTAACACAGACGTATATGTCATAAATAGTTTCTAAGTATTGTTTACTTATAGATAGATTAGTTTCAAAATTCCACGCGTATGAAGTTATGGGCAGAAGCTAGTTTTATACATGACATGAAACTAGGTTTCTAATATAATCGTTGTAGAATATTATAGACAAGTTTTCTTATAGAAGTTACTAATTGAATTCCAATAGTCGTGGAATCAATCAGCCGGCTAAATATCATGTTGGTTTGTGAATATTAGGACTGGTACACACTGTGGTTAGTGTACTTGCTACTTACACTTGCCTCAAAACATGCTTGACTGACCTCGTGGCGTATCGATAGTGTACACGATTCGTATGCAGAAAAGTCGGGGATTCCGTCTCCGCACAGTACAATTTTCACTTTTATTATGTGTATATAATAAGTTACTTATGTCATTCATTTATAATGTTACGACTGTATTGGATAGTACATTTATCGAGGAAGGATATAAGCTATAGAACATCACGCTGCGACTAATAGGAGCGAAGCATCAGTGAAAAATGTTGCAAAGACAGGGGAAATTTTCTAAATTCCACGCATACGAAGTCGCGAGCAACACCTAGTTTATTCATATTGATGAAATTTATCTGCTTAAATCATGAACAGTAGAATAAAAATATCAAATGACTTTTAGTGACCAAACTAAACACTTAACAAGTCTGTACTCGCCATTATATGTCGTGGCATCTTTAATAGTAGTAGTAATTGTATAGTGAATGTTTGATGGCCTGTGCTTACCGCTGTCCGGCACAGGGGTGATGTTAGACTATCGGCCTCTACCACTGTCCTACATTTTATACCTAGACTATTAATTTAATGCATTTTTTAAATGTTTTATGTGCAAAATGATTATAGAAATAGCGTTATTTTACATATAAGACCACTTTTTACGGATTCTGACGACTATGTAATGCTTTAAATATTAAGCTATCCTGACTTTTCTATTACGTTTTAGTTTATATAGTGACGTTAGTTGTTAAGGAATATTTTTTTTTATTTTCACTTTCAATATTTTTCTTTATCTTATCCTACCTTTTAAATTTTTTTTTTAATATTTGACGGACCTCGAGGTCTAGTGGTTCATGTAATGGACTGCCGCTCACGAGGTCGCAGGTTGGATTCCCGCATAGGACAATCATTTGTGTGATATTTGTAATTGTTATACAAATGTTTGCACTGCGTCTGGGTATTTCTAAAAGTAGTTATGTAGTATGTATTTATCTGTATCCTAGTACCCATATCACAACAATAATATAAGCTTAGCTTGGGACCAGAGGACGTTGTGTGAAATATCCATGAACGAATATATTTACTATTTTGTCCTAGTCCTAGTTCTATTCTAAGTTTGCCTGTTAGTCTGTGTGTGCACAATGTCAGGAAGAATTTTGGGTTTCTTGCTTAAGTAGTCTCTACTTCTGATCGTACGGTTAGTTAGTTTTTAGGGTTCCGTACCCAAAGGGTAAAAACGGGACCCTATTACTGAGACTTCGCTGTCCGTCCGTCCGTCCGTCCGTCCGTCCGTCTGTCACCAGGCTGTATCTCAAGAACGGTGATAGCTAGAGAGTTGAAATTTTCACAGATGATGTATTTCTATTGCCGCTATAACAACAAATACTAAAAATAAAATAAAATAAATATTTAAGGGGGGCTCCCATACAACAAACATGATTTTTAGGGTTCCGTACCCAGTATCTCAAGAACGGTGATAGCTAGAGAGTTGAAATTTTCACAGATGATGTATTTCTATTGCCGCTATAACAACAAATACTAAAAATAAAATAAAATAAATATTTAAGGGGGGCTCCCATACAACAAACATGATTTTTAGGGTTCCGTACCCAGTATCTCAAGAACGGTGATAGCTAGACAGTTGAAATTTTCACAGATGATGTATTTCTATTGCCGCTATAACAACAAATACTAAAAATAAAATAAAATAAATATTTAAGGGGGGCTCCCATACAACAAACATGATTTTTTTACCGTTTCTTGCTCGATACTAATAACGTTGCCTTATGTTGCATAGATAATGGTACGGAACCCTTCGTGCGCGAGTCCGACTCGCACTTGACCAATCTTTCTGTCTTTTCAACTGTAAAATTCAAAATTTTGATGCTAATAGTATTAGTTTCTAAACAGTTTTGACATTGTTCTCTCTCTCCAGCCCATGAACGTCTCACTGTTGGGGACGGTCCTCCTCCACCAGGCGTGTTGGCACAGGGTTATTTTTTAAGATTTCTGTCTCTTACAGAGGATGTTATTTGTGTAAAATAATTCTTACCTGGCTTTTGTAGCACCTTGGGAAGGAAAGGCGGTGGTAACACTTGTATTTATAATCCGTCACCACACGGACGTAACATCTTTACCCATACATAATTTGATAAACGAATAATAATGTTTGGTAGACAACCTTCGAACTATGAAAACATTAAACAAAATCAAAAAGTATTTATAAATTATGTATGTATGTATGTAATGTACGTACATATGAAACTAGATACATAACAAAGTGTCGCACTTAACCAACTTTTACTACGCTACCAACTTTGTTACGAGTTTTGTGTTCACATATTTGCTCTTAGGGTTGTCACTTAAACGATTTTATTTTTACCTCTAGTAAACTCTAGTTGATCCACGCATATCTATGCTTTATAGGAAATGGCAGAGGGGCTTAAAGATAGTAAAAAAAGGGGAGCGAAAATCATATTTTCTCAATTTATTATTCTCTTTTTTACCTTATAACTAAGTTCAATTTACAAAAATTCTTCTTTAATGTTCGTCTACATTTTCAAAAGTTTCAAGTTCTCGGCAGTTCAGTTTCGGCTTTAGTTGATAAGTAGTTGTGTATTCAGGCTGTCGACGTCTTTTTTATATATATATCTAGAGTTGTATTTTCGAAGCCTAATTAAGAGGTAAAAAAAAATTATACTATAGCGTCCGAAAAAAATATATAACAGTAAATTTTTGAAATGCGCGCTCACACCATCACTCAGATGTTAGCTGTTATAGAGTTGGATACACAAAAGTGAAACTTCTCACGTGCGTATATATTATGTTTTATTATACTTAGTTGGTACGTAAAATAATATCAAGCAAAGCCAATGTAATTTAGGCAGTTTTGAGTTTTAAGGTAAGCAACACATTTACGTATTATATGTATTTATTTATGGTTATTGGTTATTAATTAACAGGTGACAACCCTATCACTTACACAATATTGCTATTACATTTTTAATTCCTTCTTTTTACCTTCATGTTACGGTTTTTGAAGTTGTTATATTTGATATTTTATTTTGTTACTTACTGTGTAACTTTATTAGTTAATATCTTAGTCCTATATATTTTATCTTATCGTTAGAGTCTGTGTGGTGATGGATTAAAAATAACATCTACTACACTGTAGTAGCGGTCCTCGCATTAGGATTTCATTTGCGCTTAACATCAGGTGGAGTCCGTGGAGTGCAGTCATTTGCCTAATTCTAGCCCTAAAAAATCGAATAGAACCGGTGACTTCATCAACGGTAGTCTACGCTATGCACTGCACCATGGAGCCCGTCAGGTAGAGCCGTGCTCTACACTTATAATGACTTAGTTTTGAAAACCGAAAGTGAGAATTATTTAACGTAACAAAATTGGAAAAGCCTTTTAGAGGTAAAGCAGTCAACACATACTAAAATTACAAGTTTATGTTAAGTATTTTTTGGTGTACTATATAGGATGTATGTAATAAAAAGCTGCTTTATTTCTTACTCGTACCATCAAGTAACATTATGAGCCTAATTTATTTGTTCTGTAAATATCAATTACAGGCCTTTTGGGAATAAATCTTTTTATTCCCTAAAGACCTTCAGTTGACTCTGGCAAGAAACCCAAGATAGAAGGTTATGATAGATTTATTGAAACTATAAAAAAAATTTTTTGCGCTATTCTGTGAAGTAACTCTAGCCTTAAAGGATTTATGACATTGCCTTTACAGACTGAAATATGTAGGTATTAAAAAAAATTGTGTTTAGTACTGTTTACAACAAACACGAATGTTCCAAGTTCAAAACTTTTTCTTCATAAGTTCATACGTTTACTTTCCTCCCTTAGCCTTAGTCCCTAACATAACCTCTCACTCACGCACGCCCTCTCATTCTAAACATGGGGGAGAGGTCTGGCAACGTGGCATTAACTCGAACCGCCTCATAAGCTGCTAAGTTTGAAAGTCACATACGTTCTAAACTCGTACCCATGTTTGGGTACACTACGTAATTTGTTTGTGCTATTTTAATAGACAATGGTGGCGTAATTGTTTTTTTTTTTCACAATATTGTAAACATTACGGTACTTGCCTGTTGGGGATATTATTAAAGATAGATTTGTGATAATCTGCCTTGTTTTTGATTATGTGGAAAGTGGGTTCATAGCATAATAGTTATTAGTTTCAATTTTTCTAAGACTAATGAAGAGGTTCCCTAATGATTGACCAAAAATTTTTTGACAAATGATCATTTGACAAACAACGTTTCACCGAATGATCATTTGACAAACAATACACTTGACAAAAGTTACATTTTACAAAAACTTACTTAGCAAATGATCCATTAGCAAACACTACACTTGACAAATGTGTCAAGTATTCAAATATCAATTGACCTTTTTGTCATTTCACCAAATGATATGTTTCCTAAATTAAGTTATTTTAAATGTATCATTATAATCATGAATCATTATTAAAGGCTGAAATGCCCTAAAGTCACTTCTGGGGTTAAAATTCTAACCTAACCTAATAAAAAAAGATATATATCTCCAAAGACGAACGGGATAATAAGTAATTATTTTGCAAATAATGTAAAATATTTTTTTTTTTCATTCAATCTATCTATATTTAATAAAATATATCGATTAATACTTATAATGTTTTCTTTTAGAAAAATCCAGAGCAGTAGCTTTGCAAAAAAATGTGCAAAAAGTGGCCAATTTAACAAGAATACCAAATTTTTAGACCAATAGTAGATTTATCCGATAACTCAGTTGCCAAATGTTAGTTTTGTAAAGTAATCATTTATAAAATGTCAATTTAAGTGTTGATCACTTGGCAAAGTGAAGCATTTGTAAAATGATCAATAGGCGAATTCATTGTTTTGCCAAACGTTTTTTGTCAAATGTAGTTTTGCCAAATGACTTTTGGTCAAACAATCGGACACCCAATGGAGAACCTCCAGTCGTTTTACTGTTTCTGTTGTTAGCCTAATAAATATTTATAAGACCTATCGGATATGCAAACATAATTTCACGAAAATGGTTCTAGTCGTTTGTAGTAACTAACACAGCGATATGAGAATTTTAAGTTAATAGTTTTGAGCTTACATATCACGCTCTGCATATCTCGGAATCTACCTGGAATATTCGTTGAGTGTAACATGTAGGAATGGGTTGATTACATACTGTAAGTCCACCGGTATACGGAACATTTAAAATAAGTTTGTTTTTATCTTTATTATATTGTTAAATTGTTGCAGAGATAAAACAGGATTATGAGTGATTTTAATAATATGATTAATTTTAATATTATAATCATGACGTACGATATTTGGCATGTTTAAGTTACATGAAAGTTATTGTTACATGAAAGTTGTACATTTTTTTATTAAGTTGTTCAGGTGATATGTTTCGTGGATACTGGAAGAGCTAACTAAAGGAAACAAAACTAAAGGAAAAAGTTCGAAACTAAGCGTTCAGATTGTTATGTGGATAGATACTATAGATAGTTATATCTATGCTAATTCTATGAAAAGAAAGAGGTTTTATACTCTAATATTTGTACGAATCACTCTTCAAGTACTTCTTTCGCTTAGAACATGTTAGTTCAAAACTCACAATATTCTTTGTAAACGCGTCATAAATAAAAACAAATTTAATAAAAAACGCAGTGTAATTGTTTTGACGGTTAGTGTTAAGAACGATCATGAGGTCGCGGGTTCGATTTTAGCACAGGAAATATAATTATGTGATGTTTGTAATTGTTTTTTAACACTGCGTCTGGGTGTTTTCTATGTAGGTACCTATTCTAAGTATGTACGATTTACAAAAAAAAAATTTGGAGATATGTTCGAGCAAGCAAACAAGCTTAGCAGCTCTACTTTATTATAGTTCCTAATTTTTTTTGGTTGCCCGGATAAGATCACTTTGTGATAATGATGATCATGTGATAAGGACGCCATTTGTACCTAATCTTAAGCATTTCTTTGTTTATGTTTCTTGTTAAGTGTACTATAAAGAGATAATCTATCTATCTATCTTAGCTTAGGACCAAAATTGTATGAGAAATTATTATTTATATGATATCGCTTAAAGAACGTAACACTCTTCGTAAACGCGTAATACAATGAAGTGTTATCAATATGATGACATAATTATACATATATGTATTTATCATTTAAAGATAATTTATATAAATGTTTCATATAATTGAATATATTAATTTGTTACTTATTTGTCTCGTTTGTTTAACCTTGAACTCACAAATTAACATCGCATAAATTAAACTAAGTAAAGTTAAAGAAACGTTGTCTGGTTATATTTTGTCATCATCAATTTTTAAGAGTATTTTTTTCATTATTAGAGGCTTATGTCCAGTATTGGGCTGCAGTATTGATTTTCTAGGAGTAGTTTCTTGTCTAGTCTAGTCTAGTCTTTTTTTTATGTAAAATTCAGCTCTTAGAGTAAGAATGGTGTTAGATTTCCCAGACTATGATCTGAAAGCTGAAAAATGGCTACGAATTAAAATAGCGGTTATTCATATTAATTATTTAAGATTATGTTTGTTTGTACATATTATGTTATATATACCTCTCCTCACGGGTCGGGTTCTACAAGAAATCATCTTACAAAATTTGCTGTTCCTTAATAAGTGAGTTAGCGATAATAAATATGTTTTACAGATTATTCGGTCAATTATTACAATTAAAATAATAATCAGCCTACTGATTAGGCCATATTAATATTATCAAAATTACTCACACGTTATTTACGAATGAGTAACGGAGATATTGTAGTTGTAACCAGTCACCGCTATTAACTTAATCATATATTTGTGTTATATTATATACTAGGTTTTAAACGCTAGGTTTTGATTAAAAGCGAAGTATTTTCATTAAATTTTCATTACGGATTAAATAACTAAAATATTAGTAGTTTCGCAATTTAATAGTGAGTATACAATAAAGTATAGTAAATGTAATGCCATCACGAAGATAATATTTCGAAACTCTTTTCCTATAGTGCTTGTCTACAGTGAAAGCGAGAACAACATACATATTTTCGTTCGTATCTATGTAACGGAATCTCGGAAATACGTTTCCACCCCCTTAAATATATCTGTTTATTCTAAAATTTTGTACACATATCAAGAACAAAAATAACAATGGATTAACTATTTAAAAAATACAGTTATCGTGATCAATCTATAGCAAGGTTTTAATATTGTTGCATGAAAGTGCTACATGCAAACGTATAAACTAATTTATCATATTAGTTATTGATATTATTTACGCTATGTCACGATGATCAGGATATTTTGTATCGCGACTGTATTATATTAATACGTTTGAAGGCTATATTAGCAGCATATTTAGGTAGGGTTCTCATCATTGTACCACTGTTGGGCACAGGCCTCCTCCAGTTTAAGCTTGTCTGATGTACTATAACCATGCTGACCACAAGAGTATGTATGGTAATTTTAATTAATAGATATAAAATAGATATCCGTAGATATTTCACACAACGTCCTCTGGTCCCAAGCTAAGCTTTTACGCTTGTGTTATGGATACCAAAATACGGATATACAACATATACTACTTTTCTTTTATAAATACATACTTATAATGCATAGTAACCACCCAGACGCAGTACAAACATTTGTACATATATCACAACAACTATAAATATCACACAAATGATTGTCCCGTGCGGGAATTGAACCCGCGACTTCGTGAACAGCACTCCGTTACACGAACCACTCGATCACGAGGCCCGCCAATTAATATTTTAAAGTGATAGCCTGGTCTCATTGACCACGTTATGGTAGGGGAAAATCTTATGTTGTCGCGTCACCCACCCACATGCACATCTCATACGAAGGATTCTGTGTCGTTATTATCATGCTCGTCATGGCGATCAGAAATATTACCAAATAACGGTATAATGACAAGATAATGATAATGACGAATTTTTGTTGTTGTAACACCAACTAATATTTACACAAACTGTAATTTTTACTTCTATAACTAACTAACTATCACCGTTCCAGAGATACAGCCTGGTGACAGACAAAGGACCGAACAGCGCAGTCTTAATAATAGGGTCCCGTTTTGGTAAATAACCCTAAAACTAGTACCACAGCAGAGCGTAAAGCAATCCTCACACGTCGGCTCCGCGTGAGGCGTGCAGCAATCGCGAAATATTTAAAACAATGTTATCTCTATGATTCACGGAAATTTGCTCAGCAAAATATCATGGTTTATCAAAGGCATTGAAAAATATTTCATAATTTCTGTCTAGATATTGTAGATAATATTATTATCGTGTTATTATATTGATTATGAATAAATAATTAAGTAGGATGCGATAAAGTGTCCTATAGCAACAAGCGCATGTCATTAAGTAGGATGCGATAATGTGTACGTACCTACCTACGTATATATGATATAATGAGCGATTAGTGAAGGGCTCATCCGTTAACCACGTGAAATGGTTTTTAAGAAATCAAAAAAAATGTTAAATTGTAGAAACTGAAATCACGAACGTTTTGTTCGTGTAGCACAATTTGTATTGCGTCACAAAATATTCCAAAATATACGTTTTGCTTGCCAAAGTTAGTAAATATCGCTACAGATATTCAAACCAATTACGCAGATGGAACTGTAGTGTGAAGGAGTACATATTCCTTTTTTAGGGTTCCGTACCCAAAGGGTAAAAACGGAACCCTATTACTGAGACTTCGCTGTCCGTCCGTCCGTCCGTCCGTCCGTCTGTCACCAGGCTGTATCTCAAGAACGGTGATAGCTAGACAGTTGAAATTTTCACAGATGATGTATTTCTATTGCCGCTATAACAACAAATAATAAAAATAAAATAAATATTTAAGGGGGGCTCCCATACAAAAAACTGATTTTTTACCGTTTCTTGCTCGATACTAATAACGTTGCCTTATGTTGCATAGATAATGCTACGGAACCCTTCGTGCGCGAGTCCCACTCGCACTTGACCAATTTTTTATGAAAGTATGCTCTACGAAAGCTTCGTTGTAGACTATTCAAGTCAAACTAGATGCGTAGCGTATCAAGACTCTACGAGCGAAAAAGTTCGATTACACAACGTCCTCTAGTCCTAAATTAAGCTTTATTACTAGATCAATGAATTTGTAAACCTGATTTCCTTTCATATGTCAGTTTAATTTGACATTTTGTACACTTATTAACGACTAACACAATTAATAACCCATTCAACCTATAATTAAGTGTTTACTTAGACGCAGCAGATTGATCTTTGTTTATCACAAAATAATTGAGCGTGCGAATTGAATTCAAGACCCCTACCTCTACCCAAATGTATGCTAGAGCTACAATGGACTATGAATCCCGTCGAATAATTACGCTTAGTTTTGGACTAGATGATATTATGTCCACAAACCGCGATACAAAATTTTCCCTGTTCTTAGACGTTTGTTTGTTTACTCTACGTCTACGAATATGAATGTGTTTCAAAATTTTTCAAATTCCAAACATTTTATAGTCTGACAATACTTTTGTTGGTATCGATTAAAATACCGATACTGTTTGTTATTCGATTATCTGCTTGTGGAATTCTTACCGAGTGCTTAATTTTATTGTTTGATGGTTAGCGAGCGAAGGTCAACTCGCTCGTGAAAAATGAAAACTTTTTCATGTTTATTTTTGTTTAATTGATCGTAATTATTATCTAAGCCGATACTAACAATTATAATAAGTTTTTATATGTAACTTACATATAAAAAGTTACTACTTCTTAGCTTCTCATCCGATGTTTCGCATCCAAAGTGGTCGGTGGTACCTATGTTTTTCTCTAAAAGATGTCCTTTGTTAATGACATGAGACTATTATTAATATTCTATATGAAAAATTTTCAATAGAAAAAGTAAAGACAATGTTATAAGATATAAAATAAAAATAAAATTGTTATAGTCGTGACTATTAGACACCCTGCTTTGTATAATTTAGAAAAAAAAAATTATGACTACTTTTAAATTTGGAACTTGTAAAAGTACAGCAAAGTTGAGTTCAGAAACTTTAACCTCATTTATTGTGAACAAGCCCCGCACCCGCGTTCGAATTGGCAACGTCGCTTTTTGTTCAGTGTTGCTACATCGCAATGAGCTTTTGCTCCATACTTATAGGGTGATTGTTATGTACGTCGTGCAAAGAACAAGAATCTATTTTTTAAATGCACTGCAACTGGAAGTAATCAATCGTTTTATTTATAATTAAAAAACTTTTAGATATCAGACTACATTAAGTTATAAACGATTTTGCTGAAACACATTTTTATCGTTTAGAAAATATTAGTAGAATTTGGTACTGAAAGTTTATATAATAAGTTTTTGCAGTAATATATGTTTGAATAATGTATGTTTTAGTTCTTAAAACGAAATTAATAAACAAAAAATTGGTCAAGTGCGAGTTGGACTCGCGCACGAAGGGTTCCGTACCATTATGTATGCAACATAAGGCAACGTTATTAGTATCGAGAAAGAAACGGTAAAAAAATCATGTTTGTTGCATGGGAGCCCCCCTTAAATATTTATTTTATTTTATTTTTAGTATTTGTTGTTATAGCGGCAATAGAAATACATCATCTGTGAAAATTTCAACTGTCTAGCTATCACCGTTCTTGAGATACAGCCTGGTGACAGACGGACGGACGGACGGACAGCGAAGTCTCAGTAATAGGGTCCCGTTTTTACCCTTTGGGTACGGAACCCTAAAAAAAGTGCGTGCGTACAAAGTAGAAGTCAAATGTCAATCAATCAATCAAATGTCAGAAGTGAAAATTCTTTGGTTAAATTAATTTATGAAAGTTATTAATGAAAGTTTAATTTATAAGTCTTGTTTATATTTATACAAATCTAAAACTTTAGATTTCCGAGACTTAGAGGAAGGGAAAAAGGAAGATATGTTAGGAATTTAATTTTAATTATCATTAAAATATTAAAATGACATTATGCGACAGAATTGCCATCTAAAGTTCTAATAATTAACTAGTAAACGAATAGACAAACCAATATAGCGTGTATTATTTCTCGATATCCTTTATTCTCTCTCGTTCAATCTTTCTCACTATAGCTCTCCCACCTCTCGCTCCATGGCACTGTGCGTGATACGACGTTCGTTCTGTCTCACTTTTTCTCTCGATCTTTCTCACTTTCTCACTTGCTTGCTCCCTACTCTCACTCCATGGCTAGCTGCTTTATGCTACGTTCGCCCTGTCTTACTCTCTCTCAATCGGTCTCGATCGCTCTCTCTCTCTTTTTCGACACTACCGTTGCATACCTGCGTGACGATACATCTGTAAAAATTTTACCCTCATGCGCCTGAAGAAGTTTCACTTCAATAAGGCTAAAAACACCATGATGCAAATGTTGCTCTCAAATTTTGGTTCTTAACAGGATGTGATAATGTACCAGTATCAACTTCTATTTGTTTAATAAACAGGCGCAGTAAGGTTATTTGAGTTGGGAAAATAATAAAGTGTAGCAAGCAATACTCCCTACAAAGTGAGCGGGACGGCCATGGCGGCAGTTTAGTAGTAGCACCGGTCCGACGTTGCGTGGTCGCTCGTCGCCGGCCGTCGCGATACGAGCGAAGTTTAGTGATGTAACAAAGTGCGCTGTGTGTTATCTTGTGTTGACATTAGTGAGCATTGTCTACTGTGTTTAACTTCGATTGTTTCCACGGAACTTTTTTTAAATAATTTCAGTGTTATCACGAAAGGTATACTTCAGTGTTTTGCCGATGAAACCATTGTGAAAATTTCATCTGTTTTAATTTCGAAGAAGTGTCTTTTTGAACTGGATTTTAACCTTTTGTGTGTTTCTGGCGAGTGTCTATACATTTTGAGACGTACAGTGTGGAAAGAAAGGATCATAGGATGTAATATATTTTGTCATGGCGTGCGAGCTATTGTAAAAAAAAATCCGGACAGTGCTTTTGAAATTCGAATTTATTACATTCTGTGTCTCTTGCAAATTTTAGTTGGAACATTGGGATATTTTTAACTAATTCTTGGCAATTCAAGAGTCTTTTTTTGTTTTATCTAATACATTTTCTTTTCGTTATAATTTTCGCAGCACTTTTCTTTAGAAATTTTTACTTGTCGTGTATTTGATGGGAAAATAGATAACTTCTTTTTAGTTTGTGAAATAATTAGTTCTACGGCATCCTGTGAGTGTTTATTGTGTAATTAATTCGGCTTAGTTGACAAAGAAATATATAACAAAGTGTGTACGAGGCTGTTGGTCGAGGAACTTCAATATTTACTAGTCGATTTGTTTATCGAGTTTTCATTAGTTTCTATTATTTCTAAATAGGTTGTTAGCTCAAAACTTTTTAAATACTTTTAAATAAATATCTTTTACATTTATCGAGCACATATTAAATATATCGATATTTGAAATTAGAACATATTAGACTCTAAGTGGTTGCTAAGACAAGTAGGGGGACATACTTACGAATGGTCTTATTCATAATTACTATTACTAATGACTTATTGGAGGTTTAAACAATAACTTTATGCGAGAATAATAAACATTTTATTGTAAAAAGAGTTATGATAATAACAATTTTTGACAATTTTTGCGAACCGATTTAAACGAACTTTTAAGAGGGCACGATACCAAATTATGCTCCATACAAAAATATGGGTATCGTACTTCCGTTTTTTCTTCGCGAAAATTAAACCGATTTTAATTGAATCTACGCTATATTATAGTTAAAGAGTATATCTATGCTTGTCACTTTCTTTTTTCAATACATAATAACTAAAAGAAACATGACCATCCGTAAACCCGATTTTTTCGGTTTTCTTTAGGTAAAGTTGCAGCGTCTATCACACATATTTGGTAACGTTTTACCAAAAAAAAAGTGATACAAGCATAGATATACTCTTCATCTATAATATAGCGTAAAAACAAATAAAATCGGTTTAACTTTCGCGAAGAAAAAAGGGGAGTACGAAACGTCTTTTTTTCAAAAAACTTTGTAGTTAGTTTCAGCTATATTTGTCCCTTTCAGCACGGTGCTCGGGAATAGGGATTGCAATACCTAAGGCAAATACCTAAATTAGGAGAACAGTACCCTCATAATTTGTATGTTTCTATTTCTTTTATAAGTCCCTAGGTTTGGTTGGCAAACATATGAGAACATCTTTCTTTCGGTTCTACTGCTACAATGATACGTCTTCTTAATTCGGTACATCTGTTTATTATTTTTCTACAGCCACAAGTTACGAATATCACAAGTTCCAGAACTACTTCTCTAGTTAATAATTCATTATTCATTTTATTTATTTCAGATTATTATTTATTACACAATTCCAATTATCGACTCAATCTATCTGAAATCTATTCATAATTCATTTTAACTATTTCTTTATGAAAGTTTCTAATCTCAACAAGACTGCCACCAAAATCCCTACCTCGGACCAAACTCCTGCCAAACTGTCTCATGCATGACATATTGTAATGTTGTCAATATTTGAAAAAGGAATTCGATATCTAAATACCAAATATTCAGATATCGATTTATCGCATCGATTAAACGAACCCTAACAAACACAACATTTTGCAATTGTCTGTTTCATTTTGGTGTGTAAACGTTTACTCGCCCATCTAAATGTTATCCTTGTTAACATAAAACTTTACTTATCCTTGGTTCACAGATTGCAATCTTTATGAGTAATATTATGCCATTGTGTGAAATAATAATATTATTATATAATTTAAACATAACATTACTATTGCTGTAGCGAAATATAATTTTCTATGAAAGTCTTCTTATTTCTTTCTAAATGTGGACAAGAGGTGAATAAATACTCACTTGTGTAAAAATACGTGATTATCTTTCTATTTCAATCAGAATAGACAAATTCCAAAGCAAGTGAGTGAAATTTACTTTCTTCTCTCTTCAGAAAGGGAGATGAAGTCTAAAAAAGTTTCTTTAAGAGAAGCCTTCGTGGTTAGCTTTCTCTCAAACCACGTTTAAAGATATTATTAACATAATATTTAGTTAAAGTCAAACAATATTTTAGAGATTTTTATATTTAAACTGACTTTTGCCATTACTTCGTACGCGTGGAATTTAGAAAATTTCGCTGATGCTTCGCGCCTGTCTTTCCTCGATAAATGTACCTAGTATCCAACACTGAAAGAATTTTTCAAATCAGACCTTTCAAACTCACACTCACACTCAGCTTTATAATATTATGGTCTTATTCATAATGACTTATCGGAGGTTTAAAAGTTCCCTAAAATTGGTTTGCGAAAATTGTTAAAACTTGTTATTCATGATAGTCTTTTTAAGATAAAACGTTTATTATCTCTCCGATAAAATCTCCGTTCAAACCTAGCCGAGCATAGATAGAAAATGGCCTTATAGTTATACAAGTTTATAAAAGTGTTTTGCTTATATTCAGACCAGCATACTTTGTAATCAATATCTATAAATATTGATTCCCTTTAATGGAAATACTCCAATACAAATAATTAATGTATTCTTAAATTACCCGTGGATATAATGAATAAGCTTAAAACAGTTTATGTTATAATTAATTCAAGAAGTTTTGCACCGTAAGCAAAATAATTACGGTGTGTTAAAAGAAATCGATGGTGCGCACTACCCATCAAATATTAATGGAGAATGACGTGCTAGTGGCTGGCAACACTGCACTTTCGTACAACTCTGCATTTAAATAGCCAATAGGAAACGTACAAGTATTTTTTTAAATATGACCGCGATGGATTTATTTCAGAAATACTAAATTTTCGATACGACTTTGCCTCCTTAATAAATGATATTTATTGCTCTATTTTATTTGTATAACGCTCGTCTCTTACTCAGTCAAACTCCGAAACAAATTGACCGATTTTTAGTGTGTATATTTGGTAGTTATTCTAGTCTTAGAACACGAATTTACTATACGAGTTTTTTATATCCCCCAGCTAGGTTATAATGAAGGATCTCTCCATTAACAACGTACGAGTAAGTGAAACTGCAGGACATAGATAGTTACTCTGCATAGTAACCCTATGCCAATACGCCTGGTCAGCGCCTATAGACTATGTAGACTATAATCCCTCCCAAAGTGTAGGAGGCCCGTGCCTAACAGTGGCAGTTAATGGGCTGGAGATAGAGAGAGAGAGAGAGATGACGAATATGCGATATTTGCGTGCAAAACTGCAGGACTTGAGTAAACATTTCATGGTGGTAATATGAATGAAACTTGTGTGAATTTATTAAATGACCGATCCTTATGGGCCTCTTAATATTATGTATTTATTATGAGTATTGTAGCTATTATAATATAATATAGCGATATAATTAATATTCAATATCAATCTGTGGTTATTTAAACCACTTTGTAACTACATCAATATAATTTATTATAGACAGTTAACAAACACGATTTCGTCATTTATAGGGTACTGCCCTGCTCCTTGGTTACTATCGTGATGTTACAAGTGTGAGTCTGATGTACAAACTATAATATGAAGTTTTATTTTATTTAATTTCAGGTATCAATCCACAAACGCCCCACTATTGGGCACTTTGGGAGGGTGTGTGGTCCACCTATGTCACGCTGACCAGCGGCCGTATTATGAGCTTTTATTTACAGGCAGTTTACGCCGTGAACTGAACTGTCTGGCAAATTCGTATTATGAACAAAATTCTTAATCAGTCAGTTCGCTAAACCAGTCATACATTAATATGTTTAAGGAGAAAGTACAACTAAAAGTTAAAGTACTAACTAAAAATTTTCAACTAAAAGTTTTATTTCTGCCATAATACCTAATTTAGCCATGCAGTTTACGGCCTGCCTGGAAATTGAATGATTTTAAAAAGCTCATAGTACGCCGGCAGATGTGTTGCATTGGGTTTAGTATCGGGTTTTCTTTCTCTTGTAGAAAATGTTTACTTGCTGCACAAATTATCTCTCCAATGTCTCTTACAGCATCCATAGGATCCATAAAATAATGAAAAAGGACAGGTCAGGTAGACACTAATTTTTATTATGCTTATAAGAAGTCTAATTTTTCTCCCTACCACCAGTTCAGGACATGCAATCCGCAATGCATAATCGTAGACACAAGCTTTATTTTCAAGATTTTCGTCTTTTACAGAGGATGTTATCTGCTTATATTATCTCTTAGCTGTCTATTACAGCATATTGTAGGAGGAAATAAGAGGACACATACTTAATAGATTTTAACTTAAGGTTTACACTGTCTGTATAAACAGTAATGACGTGGTTGTGCACCCTGCGGGGTGTTAGCTTCGAGTCCCGGTAACGTGACACCTCGTAGAGTACTTCCGTCGCTTTCACATCCGCACCTATCGATACGTTGTCATGATAGAGTTCTCGGATTGTTATCGATAAATCGATTATAGGTTTGCCTGTTGAGTTTTATCTTTATGATTTTAATTTATTCAAACATTTGCGGGATTATTTATTAGTATTTGAACTGTTTTGAACCGGAAAAAGGTGATGAAAGTAGATGTTGACAGATGGACGAAGAGAGATTGATTAAAAAAATATGGATGGAATGTGTGAGAGACGATATGGAAGAAAAAGGAGTTGATGAGAATATGACGGCTGATGGGAGAGGCTGGAAAAAAAATAACATGTTGCGCCGACCAAATATAATTTGACATAAGGACAGGGAGATAAAGAGGTTTTAAGGGTTTGCAAAAACCGTAACCGTAGACAGAAATGGGGTGGCGTATTCTCAATTCATCACCACACGTATATAGTTGTAACATAGAAGTTAATTACTTACTGCCGACTCTAATGGTAGTATCGTCGTGAATATATTTGCATATATATAAAGAGAACATCCGATCAGAGGCGGCGAGCGGTCTGCCCCTCAGACATTGGAATGTGATTACTGTCACCACACGTGAGATAATTGTTGAGACAAGTCCTGATATTAAACTACGACGGAAAGAGATTATTATAATCTACGAATATTGCTTCTGTAGCTAAATGATGAAATTGTCCATGTGGTGACGGATTAAGAATACAAATGTTACCACCCCATCTCCTCCTAAGGGTGCTGTAAAAGTCAGCTAAGGGATATTGCACATAGATAACATCATCTGTGAGAGACGGAAAACTCGAAATATAAAATAAATAAACCCTGTGCCAATACGCCTGGTCACAGTAGACCATAATCCCTCCCAAAATGGAGGAGACCCGTGCCCAACAGTGGGACGTAAATGGGCTGGAGAGAGAGAGAGAGAGAGACCTAAATGATGCGACCCTACTTTCTTGAAAACTTGCGAGTATAAATATTCAACTGATAATAAGATAAGATTCATTATTGAACTTATGACCCGCATCTTTGATTAATGTAAACATTACTGTTACATGTTAGTGGAAGCATCAGAAAACGTTACTTTCCTTTTGGCTGAAAAATGTGTAACTTTCACATGAGGCCCAATTTTCTTTTACCATAAGATGTTTCGTATATTTCTTAACACACCGACCAAAAGTATTGGTTTTATTTTGAATTTCTTGTCTCTCATCTACAACAATCTTAAAGAGAAATATTAATGACGATGTTTATTTTTAAACTGTAATAACTCTTATACAAGCGAAAATTAAAGATTTAATTATGTTGTAATGAATTCGTTAGTTAAATATCCTAATACAATATGGTCACCATAGTTTGATCACAATGTAACGTGTGCATAGTGTTGTAATTTGTTTAATAATTAAATGTCAGCTAGGAAAGTATACATTATCCTCCGCCATGTTAGACATTCTTAGCGTTGTTGATGAACTTAGTCATATAGTATGTAACTCTTATGAGACATTGCATATGGTCCCGGGTTCGTTCACCATGCAGCATAATAATTTGTTACAGATTTTTGTACTTTTTCTGGGTGTTTTCCGTGCATAATATATAAAATATAAAAATTTAATGTATAGGTACCTATCGTTATATCAGGTACAAATATTGGAAGCGAAGTAATATTGCTTAGTTTGTGACTGCAAAACGTTTGAAACGTAGATTGTCGTCACATACATCCGGCACTTGTCATACAATATAATACTTTCCCATACATTGTGATCTCATAGTTTGTTAACTCTATCTTAAAGATTGTCCAGTGACCACAACGTATTTCAATTTGACGACCAATGTGACTTGTCCATTGCCACTGAAGATACTATTATTAGATAGAGTGGTTCTTCTACGACTCGGCACATTACATACAGTGTCTCAAGCATGTCTGGATTGGTTTTGAGACTTTCTACGAGGCCAAAGTTATTATCAAATTATTAAAAACCGTAGAGTTTAAAAAAATATCATTAATGTGTGTCAAAGTGGTGATAGTTGGGCGTGCGAGTTGTCAGACCGGTCCATTGCTGGGTCACACATAGAGCTGGCCGCTTCATTCGTATATTAACGGTATTCTACTTGGCCCATAGATGTCCCATTATTGGGAATGGGCCTCCTCCTCCAATGGGAGAACACACTGGTTCCCTAATGATTGACCAACAAATTATTGACAAATGATCATTTGACAAACAACGTTTCACCAAATGATCATTTGGCAAACAATACACTTGACAAAAGTATCATCTTACAAAAACTTACTTAGCAAATGATCCATTAGCAAACACTACACTTGACAAATGTGTTAAGTATTCAAATGTCAATTGACCTTTTTGTCATTTCACCAAATGATGTTTCGTAAATTAAGTTGTTTTGTATGTATCATTATCATCGTGAATCATTATTAAAGGGAGAAATGCCCTACAGTCGCTTCTGGCACTCGCCGGCCGCTGCCGCGGCTCGCTCGCTTTAATAAAATAAAATTTAATAAAAAAAAAAAAAGAAAAATAAAAGAATCTTTTAATAAAAGAGGTATATATCTCTAAAGACGAACAGGTTAATAAGTTCTATATAATAAAATATATCAAATAATACTTATAATATTTTATTTTTAGGAAAATCCAGAGCATTGGCTTTGCAAAAAAATAAGCAAAAGATGGTCATTTTAACAAGAATACCAAATTTTTAGACCAATAGTAGATTTATCTGATAACTCAGTTGCCAAATGTTAGTTTTGTAAAGTAATAATTTATAAAATGTAAATTTAAGTGTTGATCATTTGGCAAAATGAAACATTTGTAAAATGATCAGTGGGAAAATGACCAATAGGCGAATTCATTGTTTTGCCAAACGTTGTTTGTCAAGTGTAGTTTTGCCAAATGTCTTTTGGTCACACACACAACACGGACACCGAACACACTATTAGGCAAAAGCACACCTTAAAAATTCCAAATAGAAACAAATAGGGTTTTAGATTAGCAGGCACGTCTACCGCAAATATTTGACTACAAACTAATTTATTAATGGCCTTGCATTTAGACCAAAGGAACCGGACCGGAATTTCTGGGGTTTTGTCCCAAAGGGAAAAAAGGCTCTACTTAGACTTTGCTATCTTTTCTAGTATCACCACAATATTTAAGAATCCTGATAGTGGAAATGTTTAAAGATGAACATAAAGGTATGGAACCATACGTGCGAGAGTCTTAACCCGTACCTGACCGGTTTTTAACCATTGACGAAGACCTAGTATTATTATATTTTTTCTTTATATGTGTGAAGTTTTGGTATTCAAGCTTACTATCATTTCTTTGGACAATAATTATATCTAATACATAGCTACACATTAATATGCACATAAAAAATTCACAATCACATGTTGTTTTATAATATATGTGTGGTGTTTATATTATTATGAGTGTACAACCCTTTATAGTGGGGTTCGTGTCGATACAACCCCACAATTATACCCCAGTACTGAGAGGTGACGTGGCTATAGTTGATAGTACTGACGTGGTATGAAGAAAAGTGGGTTTATTTCTTATTGTATTGTGTGTGCTGATAATTGTATGTAAGAAGTATTTGCTTATAATGTATGTAATTAATAAATTCGTAAAATGTTATTGGTTAGCTTGGCATAACTAAACCAAATATACTCACGAAGTGGAGGCGGACCGTTTCCAGTAGTGGTACGTTAATGGGCTGAGAATATTTACTCTCAGTGTAACGGTTATGAAGCTATCTGCTGTGCACTAGGCCTTCGTTTCGATTCTTAATTACGATAATTTATTAGTACCTACCTATATCTAATATATAAAATTCCCGTGTCACAGTGTTAGTTACCGTACTCCTCCGAAACGGCTCGACCGATTTTCCTGAAATTTTGTGTACATATCCTCTAGGTCTGAGAATCGGCCAACATCTATTTTTCAAACCCTTTTTTTTAGTATGGCAAAACAACGTTTGCCGGGTCAGCTAGTCTAATATATAAAATTCACGTGTCACAGTGTTAGTTACCGTACTCCTCCAAAACGGCTTGACCGATTCTTCTCAAATTTTACATAGGTACATATTCAGTAGGTCTGAGAATCGGCCAACATCTATTTTTCAAACTTTTTTTTTTGTATGGCAAAACAACGTTTGCCGGGTCAGCTAGTTTAATTATAAAGTGCCACAAACATTATTTGAATCATAACAATAATATAAAGAATAAGTACGTATCTGCACTAAGCTTAATTTGGGACCAGCAGATGCCTTTTATAAACTGTTTATTAATGAGCTAAAAAATTTAAATTATTCCACTATGGCCGATCGGCGCCATGCCACAATAATGCTACGAAATTCTAAACACAGTTCCATAATGATTTCTATTAATGAAATTGAACCTAAATCATTCAGCGCATCGACAATTTGCCCATCTGTGCATTCACATTCATATATACACACAGTTTTACTAACACATTATTCTGTGATTTTTAGCGGATTGCTGTTTCTTAAAGATTTTGAGATCTCGTGTGGGGTCATTCTTTAATAACTGCATCAGATTTTTTATTAACAAGTCAACGCGTCTAGCTCTTGCCAGCTTCTTGTCAAGAATCAGCTGAAGATTTTCAGCGTGGTAACACGTAACACGTAGGCTAAATGTAGCCTACGTGTACACTATATATCTGAAATACAATCTTCTTGCTATCATCGCCATATCTGTCATTACCTAACTTTACCTTTTACACCCCGATAAATATCTAAATAAATACAGAAAAATGCTGAACATTTGTGTTAGATGTTTTGCCCTTACACTTTTTAAAATCTATGCCACATACCCCTAGACACCCTTTAAACTGGCACAAATCAATAATTCAAATTGTGTTTGCAAAAAGTTTGAGAAACTCAACACTAGACAAAGTCATGTCCCCAAAAAACAGATGTGACATGTCAATATATGTAAAATAATGTAATGACATAAAAGATAGATCAATCACAGGTAGACAGGATCATTTGTCATGGTCGTACAAGACTGTTTCAATTATAAGTGTAACACAGGTGAGTCGATTATACCACTCACTAGTATCCGTTTACAGTTATACACACAACATTTTATAGTTTTACGTATTTTATAGCAATACTGGTCAAGTACGAGTTGGACTCGCGCAACAAGGAACCGTACCATTCAATCTAATATATATTGGTCATAATATCATGCTGTAATTATTCACATCATCATATTTAAGCATTAAGATATGTAAAGACGATTATCGGTCTCCGTTAATTTATTTTTTATTTTTCTTGTTCTTGTTTTTTTTTCTTTTACTAACTTTCTGACTTCTGTGTACGTTGACCCAGGAATCCTCACACGGGACGACTATTTGTGTGGTGATCATTTATGAAACAACACAAATATTAGGTTTAGTTTAAGACCAGAGGTCGTTTTATTAAATATTCTTGAATATAATAAAATAAACAATAATTCGCTGTAATTACTATAAAATATAGTTTTTAGCTGAGACATACCACAGATGATATCCAGTTGTGAAAAAATATGTGTCTGGCCGGGCATCGAACCTAGTGCCCTTGACCCCGCACATCTGCTCCTTACACCTGTCATATAGCGCCTATGTTGTCGCATCCTTCATTTGCACACACATTTGTGTAATACATATGTATGTGTTTGTGTACTATCATGATTTGTGGCTGTTAGGTTAAGCGCGTTTCATGAGGTTTGCCTTATGATGGGTGGTAAGCTCGGAACTTTTCCTTAACATTCCATAAACAGTTTTGTTAAACAAAACTGCTTTCTTCTCAGCTCATAAACGTTTGTCGCCGCTATATTTATGAATAGAAATAGGGTCATGACATGTGTATTCTTAATCTGTCACTTTACAGACATACGTTTATATATCTAAAACAATTCACTTCTTAGAATAATCTCGTCATCACCTATTCCATCTCAATAACAATATGCAGTACGAACTATTTTTGTATCTCATGACTAAAACTTTAAATTATTATTTTGTAATTGTTTTTCTTAGCAATATAATATTACGCAGAATTGTGATTGTACAAATATAATAAAATTTGAGTTTGTAAATATTACCAAAATTATCTAGCGAATTAAAGTTTATACCTTTTTCCTAAAACCCATGGTTTCACTCATAAGTAGTGATGGTTATTGTCTCGCTTAGTGCGAGTAGACTAGAAAATAAGGTTTAGTGACAGATCGTGGCAAACAAACGAAAAATTAAATTATGACCCTGAAAACTTAATTCCATTTTTACTGCCTGATTTTTCAAAACTCTTTATTGTTTGCGTATAGTGTGTTAGAAACTATCATATAAATTCATGTTACTAGCGCAAGTAGTTTTGTATGTGCGTTGATATATCAGTTAGCTTCTTCCTTTTAATTGATTAGCTTACCAATTCAAGATTTTACATAAAACAACAAGATTACATCAAATTAATCAATTGCCCAATGTGGCAGAAACGCTTGGTAATATTCACGTGAGAGTGTCAAGCGACACGTATGTCGGATGTCGCTCTCAACAAGCCGGTGTCAAGTGACTACCGTGGTGGTCGCCACCCGCGACGGCTAAGGGTTATAATATCTTAGCTCTTATAAGTTACCTATATAATTCTATAACATACGATTTCATAGGGGTCGTCTCTACGTTATTAATAGGCATGTCCCGCGGGGCTGTATCAGTTTTATTTACTCTTTCGCTAAAATCTTAGATCTTACATATAGGTTGTTTACTAAAATAAAAGTTAACATACAATACTGCTACAGTGCTACAGATAGTTAATCTTTACTTCTTATAAAACAAAGTCGTGATTTTTTATGTATGTCCCTATGTGAGCTTATATCTTTAAAAATACGCAACGGATTTTGATGCGGTTTTTTTTAATAGATAGAATGGTTTAAGAGGATGGCTTTTTTCGGATAATTTGTTTGATTTGCTGTATATTGGATGAGATATGATTAAATTAAAAAAAAAATGATTAAATTAAATTAAAAACGCTGCCTTATCTATATGAGGTACCTACAACAAACTAATGTATGGAGGAATTGTTTGTTACCTATAGTTCTTCAAAAAAGTCCGCGAGGGCTTATATGTCTATCTTTTAAGGGAAACCCGTTGTACCCATAATAATGTCAAAAAAATTATCAAATTCAACAGGGTGTTTTCAAAAGCTATTTATATGTTTATAGTAATATTTTTTATCAAATTGAATAGCTTAGTTAGCTTACGCAATTAATATAGATTATAACTGCTTTTTACAGCATGTAATTTAAATGAAAATCGAACGAGATAAGACGAAAAAAGAATTACGCGCGACAAAATAAATTACTTTAACTGTTGGCCGAGCAACGCGAACGTTTCCTCGGTCTTCTATCCATACTCCAATGTTTGGATATGAAAGGATGTTTATTGTGCTTTCACGTAAAGACTACTGGATGGATTTTCATGAAACTTTCCAATGGAAAATGGAATAGAAAATGAACTTATTTTTTATCCTTTTTACCGCCGGTAACACCGCGGGGCACAGCTAGTTTACTAATAAATAATGATGCAAACTTGACTGCTAAAGTATTAGCGTTATCCATATATTGTATCTGTTTTGTTCTCCATTCTGATTGCACATGAATCTCCCAATATGCACTTTTTAATTAAAATCTAATTTAGCTAACGAATCTGAGATCAAAAAATTCGCAACGAAACCTTATAAGTAACTTTCCCGAGTTACGATTAAAGATCAGATGTTTCGGTAAAAAAGTTGCACTTTGTACCAACCAAGGGGCCCAGAAAGAGCCTTGTCGTACACCTTGCTGTGCAGGTAACCCACTGAACTAACTACGTATGAGTGTATATCATTGAATCTTGCTAGTTATTTTACAAAGAATAACAGCTGTCATGTTTTTGTACACTGCAATTTACATATAGATACGGTTACCGATATTGCAACGTGGTGGATTAAGTTGAATGCTTTCGTAGAATCATACGTGATGTGTAATAGACAAAACAGATTTACATGTTTATATTAGCCATGTTAATGTTGCATTATCATTATCAATTACTATTAGGTACATTTTATTCGGATGCGTAGCGAATTAAAGTTATCGATTGGCATACTGTATTAATATTTGGATTAGGTACACAGCTGATTTTTGTAGTCCTTGTCGGTAATGTGATGTAATTTATTCAAGCAATTTTTAACGGTTCCAGTATTTTTTAAATATCCTTTTTACGTATATTTTGAAAAAAATATGTAGGATGAAGCTAGTTTCGATAAATTCACTACTCTAAAAGCTAACTTACGCTTAGGCCCTTCTTTCGAAGGAAACTCTCAAAATGATTTGCCATTTAGAAATATGACGATCACAAAATTCTTTACATCTTGTCAATGATTTCACACAGAGTTAAAAATTTCGACAGTTGTAGCACCCCTTTCACCAATTTCTATAGGTATTACCTGTTCCTTTCTCACACAATTCCCGGACATCTAAATTTCACTGTTCCCATGGGTTTCGCAAGGTGCTAAATGTAATTCTATAGGAGAAAACACCGTGTTTAATTTAGATTAAGTTTTTTTTTTGTCGTGAGGTGCTTTTGTCTGATGGGTTCTTGCGGTCACCTTGTATGTCGGGTGGTCGGTTTGAATGTAAAGTGATTAGTTAAAACCAATTTTATGAAGATTTGTTTTCTTTTGCGGCATTTGTATTATTGTTGTTGTTTTTCTTTTTTCGGGATTAATGAACTGTTCAAGAAATGGATCTTGTTTTTTGTTGTTAAAGTTTTATTTCGTATAGGCGCAAATCGAATAGAATTTGTTTCTAAACAGTTAAGCTTATAGTATTTATTAATAGGTATTCGTTAGGTGATAGGTATCGTTGAGAGAGTCGTTTCTAAATTTGTTTGTACACAGCTCACGCTATGACGGAAATATTTTATAACTAATTGAAATGATGTTTTTATAGATGCTTTAGACACCGAATTAAGTTAAAAATAAAGTGTAGTTAAAACAAATAAAATAATTTTATAAACAAAGTGAAATAAATGTGCGAAGGAATTCACCGCAACATAGAGTGATGCGGCCGTCCGGCAAGAAGTTCAAATTCAAATAATGGCGCTCAGACATGACGTCACAATTATGGAACCTAACTTTTTCCCAGCGGACCCTCCACCACTCACAGAAGTATCATACCAACCTAAGACGGACTTAGCGTCGGAGTATTTCAATACATTCAGTCAAATATGTGAGAATTATCGGACCGAATCTGATGTCAATCTTCGACAAACTTCGGATAGCGTTCGGCTATCATCGGAGATCCTCGATGGTGTTCAAGCTGAATATGTTAGTACAGACTTTATTAATAAAGAATATGAATTAGGTGCTGAAAAAGTGTTTTTAAGTGGCAAAGACGATCATGTGTTTCAATTTGGACAGCCTGATGCTTCGGCGTTATTGAGGCATAGAGCGCGGAGAAGATACAATGAGGAGCATGGACTGCAACCGCCCGCTGCTACTAGTCATGAGAGTGGGGTAAGTTAGGCTATCTGAGTGTTTAACACCCTGACTTAAAGGGTTAGACTTAGACCGTTTGCTAAGATGAGATTTAGATGCGTTTTTATCTAGCTAGTTGAAAGTTTTCTGGCAATGATTGTATGTAATGAATGTTAGCCAACCCTGATAACGATCTCACACACAATAATTGAGTACATAATTTAATAAATTAATTTTTGGTTATATTTTACTCAATATCTTCTGGTCCCAAACTAAGTTTTAATGCTTGTTCTATTAACTATAACCAGAATTTAAGGTTTGTCTTTGTAAATATCCAGACAAAATATAGTTTTTATCTTAAGTTTGATTTATTTGGAAATAGTTGAAATCGAACCTATGACTTTTGTAGCGATGAATATGATGTACAATGTACATTATACATTATATTATTAAAGATGTAATATTTGTCATAATTGTAACATGTGTGTGTATATATTTAGCTGTGTCGGCTGGCACTCGACTCCCAATAGTGCTGCTATATTTAAACATGTGGGTTTTGCGATTATCTAATGATGTTTGTGTACTTGATGTGTGTACTACTAAGTATGTGTAGTACGGCACGTGTATCGTGGCCCCACTGTTGGGAATGGCTTGAGAAACATTTTACCAGTACGTTATTGCAACTTCGCACGATTCAACACTGGTTCTTTCTTGGTCACTTCTTTTTTACACTCTTAGATAACGAATTTAAGAAAACCGTAGAGTAGATACTTTTTATAAGAGTAGTTAAACCATTTTATAACTTCAGAAATGACGAATATGTGTCGAAATTTACAAAAAAATCTTTCTTAGTGATCGGATGATATCGGAGTGGTCATGAGGGATGTAGGAAAGATCACATTCTTAATCTGTCGCCTTATTATAAACACAATACTCGTCTCTATTTCTAACAATGGGTAAAATAAAATGTACACACAAATATGTTAGTATGTATAATAACACTTAGCCAATGTTTTTTTGTGTGAGTAATTCAATATTCCCTGACGCCTCTTGACTGTTGTTAATGGATTTGGTTATGTGATACTCCGCCATGTTAGTGTGGATGAACAGTTTGGGGCCTTACACAATAGAATACAGTAGATTACTATTCGTTGGGCCTTATAGTAGAATATTATGGTCTTTTTATGGAAATTTTAGATTCGTGTAGCTTCTATTTCTTCATCAGCTCTTATTAGTCCCACTGAGGTAAAGAATTTTGTTTAACTAACTTTTACTACATGGGATGGTGACTATTATATTCATCTGCTACTATTTAGAAATGAGTAGATTTAGGAAAATTCTGTAGAAGTTATGAGTGTTAAACTCCTAACTTCTACAGAATTTTCCTAAATGTCTGTTGTGTATAATATGGTGACATTGCATAGCCATAGATATAGGACAGCAAAAAGAATAAGGTAATTATTTGTTTATAGGAATGTAATATCCCTCACCGGGAACTGTTTATCCCTTATCCTCACACAATAATGTGTTCATTATCGGAATTGTTATGAATCATTTACTTAGTATTTAAACAGAGTTGCACCGCCGCACGCCGCCCGCCGCCGCACCAAACACTCTCAATATGTTTACTACCGCAAATCATCAAAAAGTATTACAGATTGTGTGGTACAAGTTATTAACGATTGTCGGGCTCTTCTTTCTGGAATATTATGACAGATACCTGTTAAGATGATGCAGCACTTCATAACGTGACAAACATACAAACAAAACTAAATAACACCAGGCGGTATTCTTTTCTTTTTGAGAAATTCTGTTTCTAACTACATAAATGTGCCCATTCGTCCGGAGGTGAAAGATAGGTCATATTATCCATTTGGCTAAATTATGTACCTATACTAGATAGACTTCCAAACAACTAAGTATGCTGTCATATAGTACCTACTCTCTTTTAATAAATTATAATGTTTATTCGTACTTAGCCACACTTAAACTATTACTTAAATCAATTAAATAATAATATTTAGCATTTAATAATAATTTAATAATTAGTCATATTCGTCATCTACATTTTTTCTTTTTCCGTCTATTTCCTATAACTTGTCCCATTCATTGTCGGACAGGAAGCATATACATAATATGGGAACACAATGATTGAACTCGGCTGACTCACAAGCTCATCAATTAGTTTATTTTAGTACTGCATCCAAGTAGTATGTCTTGATACGGATGTCTTGTGAACCTGTGCCTCTTCAGCATATTGCATCATACCCAATATATTTTTTATACTACCTGTAATATATTTTTTTATACTAACCTAACCTTATCAGGTGGGTTAGTATAATATAGTGGATGGTTATCGTAGATTTTAGACGTCTGCAACACCATAGTGGTTACTGAAATCTCTCCTCGACATCTAGTTCATTACACAAATTGATTGTACGTGGGTTTAAATTCCAGCTTAATATTATTTATTATTTAGAATAAATGCATACCCCTACCCCTAGTTGTAATATCTTTGAGGAAAACTGTATAGATTTGAAGAAACTGTTTGATTATCATACGACTCCACCGTATGTTAACGTTTCGAATACGTTCTTGACTAAAGTACAAACTTGTATCCAAGTATAGAAAGAATTCCTATAACTAGACGTTACTAATATCTTGTTAAATTAATTTATTATGACTAATAAACTAATAGGTTTTGTGTTGCGAATGTTCGCACAGTTACATATCATGATACATTCCGTAAAATTGTGTCGTGTTCGGATATTAGAAAACAAAAAATGTATCTCAATATTTATAGTATACTTAGACTTTGTAAGAAATTAAATTAAACTCACAACCTAAAACTTTCGCCCTTACATATATTTCTTTCTATTGTTACATAATAATAATACTGTGTATTTGTAGGCCAATTGCCTTCCTTTTCCATGATAATAATAACAAATAATATACAACATATAGGCATCAAATATTGTCATCATATATAACCATTGAACAGACAAATTAGGAGCGAGGTCATACTATCGATATGTTGTACATGTGTCATAGTAATTAGTTAAACGGTTATCATTTAACTAAGGTATCAAACTTTAACATATAAAATAACTAGCCGTTGCCCGCGACTCCGTCCGCGAGGAATTTGGAAATTTTTTTTTCGCAATAAAGGTTAGCCTATGTCCTTTCTTAGGGTCTAAAGAATTTCTTTGCCAAATTTCATGAAAATCGGTTGAGAGGTTTAAGCGGGAAAGCGTAACAGACAGACAGACAGAGTTACTTTCGCATTTATAATATTAGTAGGGATAAAAATACACGCTATAGTAGCGATACAGCTTAAAAATATTTTCTTGCTAACTGTAACCTGGAATGTTACTTGCGTTAAAAACTACATCTAATATATAAAATTCACGTGTCACAGTGTTAGTTACCGTACTCCTCCAAAACGGCTTGACCGATTCTTCTCAAATTTTACATACATATTCAGTAGGTCTGAGAATCGGCCAACATCTATTTTTCAAACTTTTTTTTATGTGTGGCAAAACAACGTTTGCCGGGTCAGCTAGTAATATATTATATAATAGATACGGTGATAAGTTGATAATATACGCTAACGCCATCTAGATGTGTTTGTAAAACTAAAAACTACTTGAGTTATTTGATTATTACACCAGAATCTTACATTTATCAGAGATTAAAATAGTATATACCTATGTTAATCTAGAAAGCAAGATGTCTTAGTATAAAATGTTAGATGCGTCTTTACCTAGCCCGTCTTTCAGCTAAACACATACCTACAGACGCTTGCACAATTATTATTGTGTATGTATATCGTAGCAGCTGTTGACAATAAACTGCTTTATCTTCCAACGGACACTTGTCCATAGCGAACAATACAGCAATCCTAGCTCCATAACCGTACACTTGCTGTTTGCGAAACAAAACCTAATTAGACTTGTCCGAGATTTCAAGTTTTACAAAATATTAGGCATATTGTACTTGAAGCTTTCGGGAGCTTTTATTTGTGATTGAGAATTCTGCTGACGTGACTTTGCGGGTTCAAACGCTTTCGAAATGCCGAAAAAGTAACGAATTTTTCACTATTTTTGACTCTAGATGAGACCTACTCCAAATTGTCACACTACTGAATTGCTATAGGATTTACGTGCATATGTAAGCAAGAGTTCAGTTTAGTTGGAAATTGAGAAGTATGTAGAAGTATATGAAGTATGGGAGAGACGAAACTATATAAATCCGTGTAATATAGGATCTTATTGAAGAAAACCTTAATCTTTTTGCATTAGTAGCAGCTTCCTTACTCTCTATACCAAGACAGGATATTAATTATACTAAAGTTAGCCATAAAAGTTAGTACCAGATTGGTACCAATAACAATAGTCGTAATTATAGAGGAAAGTTCTGTTATTGTAGCAACCAACACCGATATGGTTCACATCTATTGTACACCTATATGGTGATGTCCGTAATATCTAACTACGTGTGCCGCAATCACACCTAAATTGTCAACATCTAACTAGAGGCTTTCGAATTGTTACATTGATGGACCTCGTAGCGTCGACTAGTCTTAAATTAAACGCAATTCTTTCAAATGGGTATTAAATATTGACAGAAACGACAATAGCACTAATTCCACGTACACAACTAAACTTAACTAAAAAATTAAAATGATAGTATCAATGACATAATTCGACAATGTTAACCGAACCTTTTTATTAGAAAATCAGTATTTTATAGACTAACGATTTTAGAACGATCAATATACACCGCGAAATGGCCAATTAATCAAAATACGCCATAGTTGTTTTAATTCTTCAGTTAAGTTTAGTTGTGGACGTAGAATTGGTACCACTATCTTTTTAGGATTCCGTACCAAGAGATAAAATAGGACCCTATTTACTATTGAGACTGACTACCGTTTTTAATTTAACTTGACGATCACCTTAGTAACGATATGTTGATATCAGTACCCTGTTAAATATTTTGATGATATCGTACTTTTAGTGAAGTGAGTCCAATGTGTAGTACCTACTTAGCGGTTTTCATCCATCTGTAACTACTATTCTGTTAGTTGTGAAATCTGTGTTCACTCTTTTTAGGGTTTCGTACAAACCCTTATAGGATCACTCCGGTGTCTGTCCGTCTGTCAAACTTTTTTTACTCAGCAACGGCTGAAGGTATCGTCTTGAAACTCATACGATATGTAGATCTATGTGGTCACCTCTACGCATTTAAAAGATATAACCGAATTACGACCATTTTTAAGAAATTTTCGACTTATGCTAGGGAATCAAAATTCACAGGTTACTTCCTGTTGCCCTAGAGCCTTGAAATTTGGCATAGATCAAGTCTATATAGTGCTGATATAGGGAAAAATCCAAAAACTTATTATTTGTCATCACATCACAAGTAAAACAGTGTTTATACTAATACCAACTTATGAAGTAGCTGAAATGTAGGCGATTCCCTATATTTCAACTACAAAATTAAGTTGGTGAGTTGTTTTGAGTTTAATTAAATGATTATTTGAATGCAGTTACTTATGTTTATATGTCTAGTAGGTACGAAACCCTAAGTGTGCGAGTTTACCTCGCTCTTGACAGGTTTTATTTTTAATATTCTCTTTAACACAAATAATATTTACTTTAATCATGAAATATGTTAAACGCCATTCTCTATTAAATTTCAGTCATTCATTTTATAATAAAAATGTTAAAACTATCAGTAGTAATGAATCGTATGCAGGATATGTAAGAAATGTTGGCTGAACGCCATAACTTCATTGTAGAGGTGCTTTCACATTCTTTAATGAAACATGATTAGTTGCTACAAATTATTGTTCACGGACTTCGTGGCGTAGTTGCGATGACTGCTTAAATGAAGTCGCGGGTTCGATTCGTACAGGAGTTACTTATTTGTATTATGAACAAGGATATTTGTGAGTGTTTTTGTATGTTATAAAGTATTATTTTAGGAAAAAAGGTCCTCAAGTTATTAAAAATTCCTTTTTTAATGCGAAATACTAAAATAGTATTTAATAAAAGTATGATGTTATTTATCCAATTATTATCATTTTTTCTTTAATGTGGCATTTAAATATTTTTGTAACCCTAAAACCTTTATTCTCTTTTTACCAAGTCCAAGAGATGCTGTTAGTGCAGTTAATGTAATAGGTTATTCGATGACTTAATATGATAAAAACATCTAAATAGCACCATGTGTGTATATTCGTCTCGATTTGATTCGTGTGTATCGACGCGATGGAATCGAACTCTATATTATCTATATCGTCGCTACACCGATCATGTTTATTTTTGTAACACCATTTTTACGTTGTACGGAGCTAATTTTAAACAACATCATATTTTTTTTAATAATTTGTATTAGTTTACGTTTGGGCAAAGCATTTAATGTTAGAATGAGTGTTGGGAATTAATGATTTTACGTATATATATTGTATTTTGGTGGGATAGTCTATTCTATAGGAAAATAAATCTATCGAGATTTTGACAAAAATTCTTCATAACTAACTTACTATTAATCCTACAGTAAGCTATACAACTCTGTTAGAATGTAACAAGACGCTACACTCGAGACTGAATCGCATATCCCTGTCCAAGCGTGTTGCTAGTCTCGCCTTTACAAGTATATTTTTAGTGTATTTTTAACAATAAGTGTTAATAGCGTTTTCTGTTTGTTTCCAGTATGGCAGCGACGAGTTCGGTCACGACTCACCATCCCGCTACGCATCTCCGAAGGGTGCGGGCGGTGGTGCGGGCGGCGGTGCGGGGGGCGCCCCCTACCAGGACGCGTATTATGCGCCCGCCGACTGCTACGCGCCGCCCTACTACCAGCCGCCGCCCTACCATCACGACCCTTATGCTACATCACCAGGTAAAACACATCATATACCTAGTCATATCACCGGGTTAAACAAAATTTTCTTGAATCTAGTCAGAGTGGTCACGGATTACCAAGCTAGCCGAGCAATATTTTACACAGGCAAGATCTTCTGTGTGAGACGGAAATCTCGATACTAAACCGTATGCTAACACGCTGGGTCTGCACGGATTAATAGACCGAATACCCTTCAAAAGTGGAGAAGGCCCGTACCCATCAGTACCCATTTAATGGGCTGGGAAGAAGAAGAATCTTCTCTCTAGACTGATCAACACGCCATCAAGTGGTTTATCATAAGTTCTTGAGAGGTGGCCACGTACCAGGGGATGCAACCACACAAAGATAACACGATATTTGTAGTGTCGGGGCTATAATATCGCAGGACCTGGTTACATTTCAATCAAACTCTGCTATGATACAATACTGTGGTGCAATGGATCTTGCAAAGGATATTGGCGCGCAATATCCTTTGTATTACAAACAAGTCCTCACAGAACTCTGAACTGCTACAGGTAACATTTCAATTTGTACAGTGCTGTGTCTAAATGAATGTGGTTAATATTCCAGGTATAGCGGGTGCCGGTGTGGGTGAGGCGGGCGGCGGTGCTGAGCTCCCATTACCTCCCATGTCGTCTTTCAGAGCGGCCGCGCCACACCACTCGCCTACAGACCCTATGCTCGTCGCTAAACCTTCACTGCAGCCTGTTAGTATCACATTCACATAGTTATATCGTTACTTATTAAACAACACGTTACTGACTGATGCAATGACGTATGAATGCACAGCGGAAGCTACAGAACTCCGAAAGTTTGCATGCCGGTTCTTGCCACTGTAGATGTGCAATAAGGAATAATTAGAGGATACTTCGTACATTGCTGATAAACATTTTAGCTTATTTAAATCAGTTACGGAATCGCTGATTTATAGAGAGATTTCAACTTACAAATTAGGTACTGAAACTAATAACTTAAAAATTTGCAATTTAGATGATACGGAAGTAATAATTTTTGGAAATTCGTCTTGCGTTTATTTTTAAGAATTCTATATATGCCGTACATAGGTACATAACGTGTACTGTTGTCCCATTCCCAATAAGTAATTAACCAAATAAAGTATCAGATTATGAACTGTAATGATAATTATTAAGATAGATGTTAAGGTTGTGTATGCCTCTGTATTATTGTCTGTTTTTTTTTTACTATACACTCATATTTATGCATGCGGTGTTTACCTGTAATTAGTTGTTACAATTTAATTACTGTTTGGCAAATGTCTGTTATATTGTGTGTTTTGTAAACAACTGTTGGTAAACCTAATAAATAAAATAAAAATAAAAATTCCAGATATATTCAGGATCAAGTGGTGCCGGTGTGGCAGCAGGCGAGGCCGCCAGCCTCTCATCATACGGTTCGTCCCCGTCGACCCCGGTGCACTCCCCGCCCCCCCTGCACGCGAGACTATACCCTCCCCCCGCGCCCGCCTCCGCCGCACCCGCACCGCTCAAACATCATCACGTACATCATCATAATGGACAGGTGATATACACTATATATATATATTTGATGGTACATTAACCATATTATTGTAACAGTGGTAGCTAATGAAATGGGCCCCGCAACCTTTGGCTTTGCCTATGTTCACTGTCGAAATAATGTATACCAAAATGTAGACTGGGCGATTTATTTAGGGTAGCAGCAGGGAGCCGTTGGATGTAAACCGCTTAGGACCAAGCGTTGTTGTGTTCTTTTCTGTGTGATGTACAGATCTACAGCAGACGCTTAAAACTTATTATGTCAAAAGTGTAACAATATTAATAAAATATAACATTTATTTTTCAGCAATCAAACTGGGTATCATCAGGAGTATCATCACCCCCCTCGGCGTCGACCCCCCACGCCCCCTTGCCCCCCACCACGGTACTACCCAACGGTCATCATCAACCGATGCCGGTCTTCAACAACGCGGTTATGGTGAGTCACATATATACACACATATTATTGAAGTATTGCTCAATAAGTCTAGTGTTCTGTAGTTTGTTATAATAATATAGAATTACGTAAAGATATTATTGCATAATTACAGAAATGTAATGTTGAATTATGAAAAAATAACATAAAATCGTGAAAATTGTAATATAAAGTTATGGACAGATGACAATTATAAAATTTCGTAACCATTACAACAATATCTAATAAATAAAAATGCTGCTATGATCTTATTATGTACTACGTTTTGGCTTCATTTTAACTTATATAAATCTGGTCATACATTCACAATGACATTATTGAAAGACATCACTGAGAAAAGAGTTTATTCAAAGAACATTTTTCGTCTTCTCTTCTTCTCCAGCCCATTTACGTCCCACTGTTGGGCACGGTCCTCCTCCACTTTGGGAGAGATTATCGTGTACTGTGCCACGCCGACCAGGCATGTTGGCACAGGGTTTATTTTCGAGTGTTCCGTTTCTTACAAAAGAGGTTATCTTTGTACAATATCCCTTAGCTGATTTTTACAGCACACTTGGGAGGAGATGGGGTGGTGACACTTGTATTCTTAATCCGTCACCACACGGGGGACATCACTGAGAAAATCTAGAGTTTATTCAAAGAACATTTTCTGTCTAAAAAAGTTATATTCTGTAATAGAACAAACTACAAACACTGACTTTATTTATTCCTCTTGTAAATATCTAATAAGTAATCACTCCATAGAATTTTTGTATTAGAAAATTTGATCGACAAATATCAACTGAATAATCTTAAAGTTCAAAGCATGCCCCTTTCAAGCATGTCTGTGACTAATTTTGTTTACTTTTTTACTAGACTGTTTTTAAATTAATTGGAGAAATATTTCTAATTAATTTGGAAATTATATTTTCTGTGTTGTAAGCTTTTGGACTTTTTTTTTGTTTTTTTTTTTTTTATGAAATGTGATATAAATCTATTTTAATGAGGAGTAGTTTTTCTATCACTCAAATGACTCATTAAATATTGAAATAAAGTAATTATTTTAAATACGTACCATAAACGGTTTGACCGATTTTTATGAACTGTTCAAATGAATATTCAGTAGGTCTGAGAATCGACTACTATATATTTTTATACCCCTAATTTTTTTTTTTTTTTTTTTTTTTTTTTTTTTTTTTTTTTTTTTTTTTTTTTTTTTTTTTTTTTTTTTTTTTTGGCGTCGGTGTTAACTTTTGCCATATTTAAAATTAGGGAAAGTGGTTTATTTTAAAAATTGACACGGTAATTTGGAATCCCTAATTGATTATACGGATTGTCCACTTCTGACATTTGACAAAACACAAAACAACGTTTGCCGGGTCGGCTAGTATGTACTATAAAATTATTTATATCACATTTCCATACAATATTGTGTTTAATTATGTGTTTTAATAGTGTGCGAGCAGTGAGGACTGATATGCCATAGTATTTGTCTCTTTCTTTTCATAGTTTGTAGATATTGTATATAAAATAATAATTTGGTTGTCTTAGAAGTTTTTTAGTAATAAATTTTGATTGGCTTTGGAATGTACCTATGGTTTTCGATTTTGTATATAATCAACTTATTGTTTTTCATTTGTAATAATAAAATTGATTAAATAAAGGTGATATTTATGCATCGACTATCGTGTTTTTTGCCCCGCTCCGGTGTTTTTATTGTGATGAATTATAACCTGTATGTTGTTCTGATGTGTGAGATATATAGCTGTACCATTTGACTGTATCCCTTTAGTGGCTCTTACGTTGGAATTGTAACAATAAGTATGTCAAAGTGAAATATCTACATTACTTGATTGATTTAAAAATAACTAAATTTATTGAAATAAAATACTTTTAAAAATTACAATATTGTGCAAGTTATTATTCGCCTTTTCCTCTACAATTCGTTCACCTACAAACTAAGTTTTTTAACGCTGTATTTAGTGACGAACCGCCCAATGTCCTTTCTTATTGTTTCTCTACATTGTGTCAAGAAGCATTATAAAAACACACATATTCATAGCGCAACTCAGTTTCAGATGTATGTGTTCAGTGTGTTTCAGATGTATGTGATATGTTAGTCCAGGGTTTATTTGCAGGTCTATTACTAAGACTGTCTGTCTGTTTCTACCAGGCTGTATCACATGAACGGTCATAGCTAGACAATTGTTATTTTACAGATTATGTATTACTTTTGTTGCTATAAGAACAAATGTATACTAAGAAATAGAATTAAATAATTATTTACTGGGACTCCCATTCAGCAAGTATCTTTTCGTTTAATATGATGACTCGCCTATGTCGATACTGTTGTGATGAGTTGATATAATTGTAAATATATTATCATGATAATAGTAGGAAACCCTTCGTGCACGATTCCATCTCGTACTTGGTTCTGGTTCTTTACTCGTATTTTGAGTGATTTTCTGCGTTTTCGCGTTAGTTTATATTTTCCACCGATTATTCGGTATATAGTAGACGGTCGTGTTATGGTGTCCCAGTCCTCATGTTCGTGACAAACAAACAAACATCGCGGTTGTATATATAGGGAGGAGCGGAGCAGAGGCAGCTGGATGAAGCCATGGTGTTCCTCAGGGATCATAATGATGTCGTAAGTATTTAATAGTATTCATATTATAAGAGACAAATTAATTTAAGAAAATAAAACTCCTTCACATAGTATGGGGATCTCTTATTTTCACAGCTATGACCCAATGAATAAGGTAGTGTTTGTACGTATAAACACGTATGTAATGTAAATAATGGTAAGTTATGTTATGTGGCATGTGTAAGCTAAAGGAATTGTTTTGCTTTGTATGTATTATGTTTTCATTTACTAAATTTATATTATTATTATAAAAAATATAGCAGTGTTGCCCGGCATGGCTAGTGAAAAAAGAATCTAAAATTAGTAACTTAAATATCCTTACATACTTGATACTTTTTACCCCCTCAAAATGATAAACTGACTCTTAATAGTAGCTTTACCAGAATCATGACAGAAGTATGATGCGAGTAATTCGGTTACTTGGATGACCCTTTACCACTATAAAGTATTTTTAGAATGAGGTTATTATAAACTTTTGTCTAAATGAAGTAACTGTAAAGTAATGGTTGTTTTGTCCAGGGTTGTCGCATGGAGGAGAGGCTTGACGACGCAATCAACGTACTACGGAACCATGCTGAAGCTCCCGACCTTTACCCACAAGATATGCATCATCCACACCAAGCACCTCAAGGTAATATTTTGTTGTAGCCTTCGCTAGATGTTAAAGATCTGTTGGGTGGCAAAATGAAATTTGGGCTTGATCAAGAAGATTTACTATTTAAATATTAATTCAAATTACAAGTTTATTAACTTTGACTTAACCACTTGAAGCGAATACATAACTTTAAGTTAACCCCATCATGAGAAAATGTATGAAATTTGGTATTGCTGTAGTTTATATAGAAGAGATAAATGAATTCACAAATGGGTATTTATTAGACATGCCACGAATATTCGGCTACTATTCGGTATTCGGCCACTTTGTTTGGTATTCGGTATTCGGCCGAATAATAAGTACTATTCGGCCGAATACCGAATCCCAAATCATGGAAAAAAAAACACATCATATTAATCAAGATTTGTATTTATTATCAAATTACAATACTTTAATAAGTGAAATTCATCAGCGGTGAGTTGTGACGGATAAAAACAAGCTTTTCAGCATTTGACGGTAGCAAACGATTACGCTTTTCGTCGTAAATGATACCAGCTTCAGAAAATAACCTTTCACTATACACGCTACTCCCGGGAGAAGAAATTTATCTTTCTTCTCCCGGGAGTAGCGTGTATAGTGAAAGGTTATTTTAGCAAATTTCGAGAGATTTGGGTATTGTTTTTCATTTGCTGACCACCACTTGTAAGGATCAGCTTTCCGATCTAGGCGAATTCATTTCAAATAAAAATCCATCTCATTTGCTACAGTATTCTTCTCCACTCTCACACACATTAGCATGTACTTAGTGCCGAATATTTGGCGGCCGAATATTCGGCGCTTCGGTCGACAGCGTTGCCGAATATTTGGTATTCGGTATTCGGCCAAATCACTATTCGTGGCAACTCTAATATTTATGTAATTCTAAAAATTGTATAATGTTGGGATTAGTTGTAGTTTAGTTTTGTAGTTATAGATATATTGTTTTGTTATATAGTATCACGATTGGGCGTGGGCGTGGCTGGCGGGTTACCTCTGCACTCAGAGCCTCCCATCAAAATGGAGAGACACGTGCTACCAAATACTAGTGAGTACAAGTCGGGTTCAAGTCCCGGGTTGGACATAATGCTTATCTGTTATGATGATATTTCTATTAGAAAAATATTACTGCTCAATGCCTAGGTATGTAGACAGTTATGTTTATTTTGAAAAAAAAGAAAAAGACGTAAATGTCATCTTTTTAAGGTGATATTTACGTCTTTTTTCTCATAGCACGTCACATTTTGGGACAATCGTTAATAAATAAAAATCATTATACATGTTACATACACATTTTTCTTTTACAGTTGTTTATGTAACATACATGTAAATTATGGGGTCAAAAATAATAGTATCAAATTTATAGATACCCCTTTGATTTGATTGACCCCTTTGTAATAACACGCCGTATATTTGATTTAAAATACGTTATATTGCAGAGAAACGTAAAGAGCCGCCGGACTCTGGTCTTGACTCGAAGCCCTCATCATCAGGCTCAGCTGACATACTCGCCAACAAACCGCCGAGCACTAAGCGTTCGAGGAGATAGTGAGTCCATTTTCTGACATAATTATTTAGATATTTTTGAAGATTTTAATTGAAATAAAACTTAAATCTTACAAAATTAAAGATGTATTCTAAATTGTTAAGTTTTAATTTGCCTAATACTCATACTGGTGAGATACTGCAAGTTCGAATCTTGTATGACAATTATGATATTTTTTGTACCTTTGAGTTGAATAGAAATAATGCGAGAATTAAAATAATAAAATAATAAATAATAATAAATTAAATTGTTACTAAATATAATTCATTTTGTTAGTCGACAAAACTATATTAGACAAGCCCTGTGGCATTTAGAGGCCGTGGGTTCGATACCCCATGCATAATTTAGTTATGCGATGAGCTCTATAAATGAAAATAAGCCTAATTAAAGGTTTTATTCTAATGGCTGTATGTGTTGTTGACGAGTAGTGGGCATGTTATTTTTGAAATATGTGGTGTATAGTTGTTCGTCGGCCGATGAGGACGAACTGGACCCCGACACTAAGGCGGCGCGGGAGAGAGAGCGACGACAAGCCAACAATGTTAGAGAGAGGTGCGCACCTTGTACCTATGTGCGGTAGAGACAGAGATATGTATATAGACACACACACACACGGGGTTCAGTACTCGTCATTATCACTCAACGTGTCGTATAAAATTCATTAAAAGAGTATAAAATGTATAAAAAAACATATCTCTCTCGCTCTATCACATTATTATTGTTGTGAAATATAATAGTCCAAAATATTTTTAAAGGTCACTGACACGTTGCTATGACAATATAATAAAATAATGGACTATGTGACGGTGGCATAAAAAATTTTTTTCAAAAATTATTCCACTGCCCATTATACAGAATATTTATCTTTTTCCTTACTGTGATTAAAAATAAAAGATTATCTAAATAGATGTCTTGAAGATTTTCTTTAAACTATAAAGGGGTCAAACGTAACAAATGGGGTACGTTACAGCAGTCAATTGTCTAATTGGAAGGGGTAAATTTGACTTTGTACATGCTATGCATATCATATAATGATCATTTGTAGAAACAGTTACACATTTGATAATTAATTTAATATTATGTTCGTGCGTATTATTAATCACAGTATACATAATATCACGGTGTACATTTATATTACTAACATTGTGTTTAAGTTTCAGCTTTCATCATTGCTAACAATTGGGGTCACAGTGTGTTAAAAATCTGTTATATATCACTATATAATAAATATTTATAGTTTTGAGCTATATTATTCGCGTGTTATTTAGTTTTTAATACTCCCTTACAATGCTTAATATTAACATTGTAAAATATTAATCAATAATTTTTGTTACCTACATTGTTTTACTGATAGGTCCATGTCCAGCAATGGGATGTTTAAAGGTAAGTGAAATTTTATTATTTATAGGTGTCCTTGCGTCCTAGTGTTGTAAGTGTGATACTAATAAAATAACTAATACTTGATTTTAGGACATTAATCATTTGCTTACTAATAACATTAATTGTAAGAGAGATATTGCCCTAATTGTACTGTGTGCAACTGAAATATAATAAACAAAAAACAGATAATTATTATTTTGTATGGCGGCTGCTAGTTAAAATCCCCCTTGACTGTGATTAAAAAAAAAACGATATAAAACCAATTAAACTAATATAGAAATAAACTGCTTACTACCACAATAACTGGCAATACATTTCTTATATACCTTCATTCGTACTAACAAATGATCTTAAAAAGTTGTTTGACCTAAAACTAATTTTACCGAAGGGGTGACTTTATGATAGGGATTTTTTCTGCATTCTAGTTTGGTTAACTAAAAGTATCTCTTTGAAAAATATATAAGGGGTCAAGATAAATTTAAATATACTTTACAAATGTACAGTTGCCCCTCGAATTATAACTTATCTCGTGTCATCAACATCATTCAAATAACGAACTTACTTTTTATTGGTATTTTAAAACACATACAGAAATATACATTTAAAATATTTTAGGAGGTCGGCTGTACTCTCTCTCCTGTGCTGTCTTCGTGGAGGTAATTTTAACTATATTTTTAATTCCGCCCAGAGCAGTGAGTCTACAACTTAATGGGTAAGATGGTTAGATATAAAAGCTAGTGTAGTATTGAAATATATTAATAATTCAGGACACGTATATCAAATGCAAAATTAATTAAAACTTCTAACCATCTACCAACGGAAGTAGTATGATATCTAAGCCATATGTTTGGATACTAGTTGTTCATCAGCTGACGAGTGCGATGACGACACCGACCCACAAACCAAGGCGATGAGGGAGAAAGAGAGGCGGCAGGCCAACAACGCGAGAGAAAGGTAACATAATTAATTAGACACGAATAAAACGCTATCAAAAAGTGTTGGCAGATCAAAAGCAATGATGGGGCCAATCAAATAGAACGTATGAGGCCAAGCAAATAGAACGTATGGGGCAAAAAAATCTTTGGCACTCGCGGAGACATCCCCAGATCTGATGATCTACCACCCCACGTTACATTTCCATATTAGATTTATTTCGAGCTAGTTGTTGTTTTTCAGCTTACTATATTATTCTATAATTTTATAAAAATATGTAAGTAGTTAAATATGTGATATTTTAGATACTACAGATATATTTTATTACAGATTTTTACACACTGTGACCATTCCTGAAATTAATATTTTTTGACTATATATTTATAATATTCTCACCGTGATATTGCGTGACAAAAATTATATTATACAAACAAAACACTGTGTTCTAATCAAATTTAATATTCCTTATATTCTTAGTTATCGTTTATTATTATTATTTAAGTAATTTTCTTACTGACTGACACGATGACGGTTATACTGGGTTGCACAAGTTAGTTCGTCTTTAGCCCACTTTTGTGTTAAGTCACTTTCATCCTAAGCGTTTGCTTAGTTCTCTGGAGTTTTAAATTTTAAAGAACGTGTTATGTTTGTATTCATTTGTTGAAAATTCTACGTTGTGGAGAAATAACTAATTGATATTTGACGTATTTAGGATAAGAATACGTGACATAAACGAAGCGCTAAAAGAGCTGGGCAGAATGTGTATGACACATTTGAAGAGCGACAAGCCGCAGACAAAGCTTGGTATACTGAACATGGCTGTAGAGGTTATCATGACATTAGAGCAACAAGTTAGAGGTTAGTTAAGTTATTACTATTAATAAAATTTGTTGTAATTGTTATGCCGTATAGAAGAAAAATATGTACGCAAAAGTACTGCTGAGTTTTTTACCCTGCGCGCCGGTTCTTCTCTGTGGATGGACAGTGATATCTTTCTTTAAAATAGTTACACTTATTTAGACTTAACATTGTCACAATTTAATATGACTAGAATGGGTATAAATAATGTTATTGTTTGTAGAACGCAACTTAAACCCGAAAGCAGCGTGTCTGAAACGTCGGGAAGAAGAGAAGGCCGAGGAGGCGCCTAAGCTGTTACCGGCGCCCCTACAACACTATCAACCCATGCCGGTTAGTTTATATAACATGTCAAGTATTGTGTATTATATTGACTTCCTAAATCGAAACAAGGGTTTTCAATTTAGACAAACTTTAAAATTAAGCTTTATTTCAAAGAAGTTAATCATGGTTTTATTTAGTTTATTTAGTTATCGGTTTTTTGTAATAAAAATGCCTAATGTATATTTGAACCTTTTTCAAATTGTAAATGTTTGTTCCAGGGTATGGGTCAACTGCCGGGTCAGCCCCCTACAGGGGGGCCCCCGCAATAGCGAATCGCGCGCTAGCACTGACCTACAGCTAGCATACACTCGCACTGCTCACTCACACACAACACAATATCATTACGTTACACTACGTAACAATATTATACAACAGTCACACTACACTCTATACAATCACTATACTATTTATATTGGTTATTATTTATGAATATATGTGGAAGTGTTAATTATATTAATATTTATTTGGGTGACCCAAAACTGAACCAACAAAATCTGTTGTTAATTATTAAACCCAGAGTTAAATATCTGACTATAAAAATAGAAAATGTAGTTGCCTAAAATATTTTAATTACAACTAATAATTGTTTGTGATTAAAACATTTTATGAATAACCAACTTTGATGATTACAAACACGGAATTTATTGTATTATTTTTAATAATAATGACTAAAATAGAGGTTTATGATTAAAACAAGAGAATGTGTGACATAAGAATGATTTCAGAATTGATGTAAATAATGTTGATTTTTGAATCATCTTGTCATGGCATGAAACAGAAATTATGCATGAAATGTTTATAATAACTGTGTAATTTTTGTTTTAATCACTTTTTAATAAGATAATTTTTACTTTTGTATAGATAGATTTACCCCTTATTTAGACCATTTGACCCCATTTTGATTTTGAATTTTTTTTTATATTTGACAATACGCGTTTAAATTACTTAACACTTCCATGTATTTTCGGGAATATTGCATTTTTTTTACCCTGTTGAGCGGGGTAGAGGGATATGGATGTCCTCTATTGGGAATTGAATGCCATAAAAAATATTATTTTACATAATTTTAAGTATTTTTTTAATATAAGTTAAGTACAGACTAAAATGTTTTATTTTTACAAATACCCAGTGATTGTTTGTGGTTGGTGATCAGTCTTTTTTATTGCATTTTATTTGCTCTCTATGGTATAAATTTATTGTTATTTTATGTATTTTATATATATTTCTTGATTTTAGAATTGTTAAATGAAGGTTTGACATTTTGTTTTAAAATTTCGGGTTTTTACAAACTTGTTCGTTAGAAACTCTAAAATCATTAATATATTATTTTATATGACTTAGATAAATTTATTTATATGTTTAATAATAAAAATTGACTAAATATAGGATTTATTCAGAAAATGCTATTGTGAGTAACAATCAATAACAACAAGTGTAGTAATTTTTTATCTTATTTTATATATTTATTATAAATGTGAAATGTTATATTTAGACTATTTTTATTAAAAAAAAAATTCATGACATTTTTACCAGTGAGGAAAAGAAGACCCATCACATTTTACGATGTTTTTTTTTTGTTTCTGGCAGCACCAGTCTTCAATCATGGGGTAACATTAAGATTGATTACGTCATATCCAAAGATATTTTTTTTTTGTTTTTAGCGAAAATTTTCAGTCAAATATTAAAAGCAGTGCGAAGTGAGAAATATTTCGGACTTTTTAGTATATAAGTGTGTATATTATTAGTATATAGTATATAGTTTTATATAACATCGTCTATTTGGGGAAGTGAAAAAAAAATGTTTTTTTTTATGTCTTAACCCAAAGACAGGATCTATGTAACATATTAACTTAGTATATGTATAGTATAGGTATATAATAAGGTTAAGAATGAGAAGATATTTTGAAATAAGATTTTTTTTCTTAATTTTTTTCTCGCTGCCATAGACACCACTCTATCGCTTTTTACTTTTTTTAAAGCTTGACAATAAATTATTGTATTTGAATCGAAGTGGTAATATTAACTTTTGCATAAATTTGTACTTTTTTAAGTTTTTGCCGCGTTATGGAAATTTGTTTTTAGGTAGAAAAAATACAAATTTATGTAGAAAATACAAAATGGCTGCTAACTTAATAAAGAGTACTTAAGAATTGCTTTTGTACGGAACCTCCAGTGACATAATAATCGATACGTATGCGATGGTAGAAATTAAATGGTGTTGCCATATCTTTCTGCTGTATTACTACTATGGTACTGTTTAGTAGTTCTTGTTTCGTAGGTATTATAGAATATTATTTCTTGCTCTGTCTGTGTAGGTATGCTTAAGTTTGATAAAGAGGTATTCCATACGATTGCTAGGGCTAGCAAATTTGTTATTTCTGTTAAAATAAATCGGAGTCTAAAAATCATCCGTATGTTATAATTATCTATTTTTATAACTTGAAAATAACGAGTGTCATCATAACGGTATTATAACCTAAGGTTCTTTCAAAACGTAGCTGTTTATTTGTAAAATAGTATTGTGTATGCGGGTTTTTAAACGTAACCTTTAGTTTATTTTGACAGGTCAATAACAAGTTTGGAACAAATATTGTTTTGTATAAAAATTGTACAAGCCGATAACACAGTTACAATAGCAGTAGAAAATAAATGCTATTAAACAGGATACGAACCCGAGCTAACGCAATTAAAACAATGAAAGAAAGAGATGGCATACACTGTTCGTTTCTATATCGCGTATCATCTACGGAAAATACGTAGTATTATTATTATTATTTCTAAGAATTTTTAGTTTAATTGGTAGCTATCGGCCTCGAAATCATGAGAATAGTACTTATACACATTTATTAAGTTTAAAACTACCGCCATGTCATTACTTATACCGACCGAATATATTTAAAAAAAATTATTCTTATGAAATTAAAAAAATAATCTGCACACTACATAAACTATATATTATTAAGTATATTGACTTTAATATTTGTATAAAAATCAATAAATAAGCAGACAATTACTAACATATGAAATAAAACTACTTTATGATACTTCAATATTCGTTCAGAGACGACTATGATACGTACTGCAGTTTCGTTTAACAATTAGTACTGTGTCTTTAGTCGTTTAACTATTAATTTGCCAAATTCCGTTTTTATTGGTAAAGTCATTTGGATGACATGAAATATATTAATTTCCAATTATCTAATAACACTTGCGTAACAGTTATATAAACGACCTGGTTTCAGAATGAATTCAATTAATGGAGGGATTCTTGTTTATTAATCAAGAAGCAGCTTATCCTCTTAAAATAGTACCCTCCTAAAGCTATGGATCAAGATTAAACATTATATATTATTACTTTTGAGTAATTCGCTCTTTTGGTTTCCTCCTTATCGATTATTACCAACTTATACGGTAAGTATAAGTTGGTAAAAATGGAGAGACAAGTAAAAGCATTATAATTTTAAATAAACTATGAAGAGAATCAGTGTCCTGATGATTTAATGATATAGCCAATCCAAGACTAACCAACAATTAGACCAAAAGTATATTAAACTTATATGGTGGAATGTACTCGCTTTCAAAGGCTTTCAGGGATATGGTTAAGAATTATAAACTTAGGACAAGTCCTGAAAGTACAAAAATTGGGTTTTCTTTGCAATTAATAGTATTTAATCATGTCCTTTACACAGAATTCGCATCCACAGTGATCCAACCACGATTAAAATACTATGGATGCGAATCAGTTCAAGTCAACCCTGACCTGGCCTGTATGAAGGGGCTCCTTTTTAACCGCAAACGGATACTTTAAGATCATAGCAATTTTATGGTTAGGTTTGAATTCCCTGTCGTGAGCCTCCCTAAAGGCTTGAGGTCTGTAGTATTTGGTACATAATTATACGTAGTGTATCCGAAACGGTGGGCATAATAACTCAGAAATATCGACTCCAATCAGCTTGCGGAAGTGACAATTTAAAATTGATTAAAATTTAAAATCTTTAACAAATCTATCTGTAAAGACTTGGATAGTGATTACATCACACCTCGTGTATCAAACTTCATACATTAATATCAGTTTTGTATAAATTCTAATAACATTATGATTTAAACTTTATTTATCTCGCCTTAAAACTTGTTTTAATTATAAGTAAAATAGTACTCTGTATTATATAGGTTTAAGTTTGATTTTTCTTCATGATACCTTAAATATTTGTGGTGATAATATTAAATAATGTAATTTAGTTTGTCTAATAGTTATTTGAAAATGGTAATCATAATTCAGTATCGAGTATATATTTAAACATCTTTTTAGTAAAAATATTAGTGATGTTCCATGACCGAATGCTTAGTAGGTATCGATAATTTTAAACACTATCTAAATATACTTTTTACCGAAGATTTTTTCAAACTTGCCATTAAGTTAAGTAAAAAGTAGTAAGAACTTAACAAAAAATATTGGCACGGTAATGAATCGTAACGTTTTCATGAGTTTTAAACTAAAATGATACTACTGATCTATTACTCGATACTACTCTCAACTACTATTATTAAATATATTTTTCAATATACTTAATTACATTTTAATATTAAAATCCGAAAATATTTCCAATGAATCACACATAGTTTCTAAGACTCCTAGCCATTTTGATTTAGAATGTATATGGGAGTATTCAATACAAAAATTAATTATAATATAAAAAATGCTGGTCATTTGTATCGACGGCATGTGTAAATTGCTTGGTTTTAAATCAAGTTATATGCCGACAATAACTCTGTGTAGAACTTTGGACAATTTAATGTAATTAATATATTAGTTATTTGGTTTTACCATACATTTGTTTCCTTAAAAAGCTACTTAATTTTCTTTAGTTTGTATAATGTGCATTTAGTTGTTCAAACTACTTACCCATATTAAAAACACTGCACTGTTTACTGGCTGTACGTGATGTATGGCTTCGTCACTTAATAGTCTTACTATTAAAACTAAATAAATATCGATATTTTAAATATCGAACAGCAAAACCTAATAACTAATATTTTATCGTACAATTATATCGATAATTATAATTAATCGAGTAAACGGCACTTATGACAGAATGATCTTCAAGGTTCAAAATATAATTTTAGTATCGTAATTTAGTTTTAAGTCTATCCCTTATACTTTAATTTAGCTTAGTTGATCTTCCATTTAGTGTTAATTAAGTTTTTTTTATTAATTATCTATATTTTGTTGTCTATGCGTACCATAAGGTATATTTTTAAGATTACTTTTTTTTTATTGTACGCGTTCGTCAGTAATTTATTTGCAATATGATGCTCATATTTTTTATGAATGGTCAAACTGTAAAACACTCGTTACGTATCTATATCTGGAGATTATGTACAAAAAGAGGCTTTTTTGTTGTATTTTTTTATTATTTTGTTTTTGTCAATGGCAAACACAGCGGCCTGTTTCAAAGAGCATTTGATTTATTTTTCTTTTACTGTTCAAATGCATAGATAAAATATAACTACAAGAAAGGTCTAATTATAAAAGTGAATAATATTAATTAAATATAAATGTGCCATTCATTTTGCTAATTTTGTGTTTTATTTTAATATATAACATACTTAAAAATTGTTTAAAACAATACAGATGTTTTATACTTTAACAGTCTTAATAGGGTAGTGTATGTGGTCTAACTACACAAGACTGACCAGGCGTGTTACTCTCCCTCACTAATCTTCAAAATACTGAATTAACTAAACTTGTGTTGTGTTCTAAATATGTAGTAAAAAGTGTGATTCAGTTTGACAGTGTAATTATCAAATATAGAAAAGTAGTTTATGCAGTATATCTGTATTCTGAAGCTTAGCTTAGAACCAAAGGACGTAAAATGTCCATGAATATCTAATAATAATCAATTTATGTGAGCTTATATCTTCAAAACTACGGGCTTGATAATTATAAACCAGAATGAAACTGGGCATTAGCTAGTCAATAAATTAACACTGTTATGCAAGTATACTTTGTATTTCGCCTGAGCCCTAATGGAGCAGGCAGCAAAGTAAATTACAAGGTAATCAAAAAAGTAAAATAAAACACAGTGATTAGAAGAAACAACACTGAACTTTATGAGTAGTGACCAAAAATACGTAATAATTCTTATAAAATAATCATAGCTAACTAACATAAGGCGCTCTTAACAACAATATTACATCTAAAAGTATCAACAATACACTTAAATAACAAATTATTGTATAATTCATCGAGCATTCTCACTGGAAACATCAATTCGGAATTACCCCGTCGCGAAATGCAAAGTTGCACTTACAAATCCGCTAAATTCGATCTTACCCCACCTCAGAGTTAGGTTGACCCCATTACATATCTAGTTAATTAGTTATAACGTTTACGTTATATCTTTTTTATTACTAGTCAATTTTATTTGTTATTTCCAGTGAAATGCTCTACATATAAAACTAAAAATTGCCGATAAAATAAATAAATTTCCACCTAAATGTATATCAAAGTTTATGTTGGTAGCTCAATAACGTAACAGGAATAAGTGTCTAATACATTAATTACAACAAATAGCAAATATCTATTTCTGTATATCTTTATGTTGTCCCTTTTTATTGCATTATAGTACTTTAGACCTCTTGAATAAATTTTAAGTTATGTCCATGTCAGAGTAGCCAGATAGATACATATGCATTTCCATAGCAATAAGAAAACTTATTTTACATAAGTAGTAAAAAACAATAGTTTAACTCCAAATGTGGCTACTCTTCCAATTAAATCAAGAAGTTATGCAAGGAGTTTTCATAATTTAGTAGTCAAAAGCATCATTTCTTTCTTTCTACGAAGGATTGGAATCCCCGACTCCTCGGTAAAAATCCTGGCTCCGTCCATTAGTTAAAATTTGTTTATATCTAACAATAAATATTCATAGACATAACATAATCAAGTGTTGTCTAGATCAAAGTCTATGGGCGGCAGTGGAGGTGGTATGTTCCTTTCCTTCCACAATTCGAATCTAGTCTCCTGAGAATCTGCAACAAACAAGAAGATATAAAACTTAAGTCCGCGCTAAGAACTGGAGGCGGTATCGATAAAACTGAAAAAGTAGTATAGAAACTCAGTGTGGTGACGGATTAAGAATACAAGTGTCACCACCCCATCTCCTTCCAAAAGTGGTGTAAAAGTCAGCTAAGGTATATTGCACACAGATAGCATTCTCTGTGAAAGACGGAAAACTCGAAAATAAACTTCGTGCCAACACGCCTGGTCAGCGCGGCACAATAGACTTATAATCCTTCGAAAGTGGAGGAGGCCCGTGCCCAACAGTGGGACGTAAATCAACTGGAGAGAGTTTAGAAACTTACGGCAAACGTGGATACCTCGATCTAGCATTCTTAAAACGGGGAACTAATGCCCCGACTGGCCTCCGAACATCTCCTATCCCGAGTCAGAAACATTTAAACAATCTCACCTACAGCGGTGGCTCTCGAGGAGGTGAGCGACGGCTTGAAGAACCGCGCCAGTATCACACGAGACGGCGACAGGGGGCGTCTACTGGTGGAATGGACGTGACCACATAATGTACTTGTGGGTTTGGGTGCTATATAATATAAATAAAGTTATACGTTATTTAATAATGAGCTATGGTTTTTTTTAGAGTTTTTATCAAAAGGTAAACAGACTCCCTATTACTGAGACTTAGCTGTCCGTCCGTCTGTTTGTCACTAGGCTTTATCTCTGAAACGATCTATGTATCTAGCTATACTAATATTATAAAGAGGTTATGTTGCTTTTTTTCGTATTTTTGTAACGAATAAACTCAAAAACTACTAAATGGATTAAATAAAACTACTTTTTACGGATTTAGACGCGTATATTTATTTTAAATTTTGGCCCGACGTTTCAGAGACTTTGCAGTCACCATGGTCACGGGTGAGACTGAGCTGTAATGTGTCTTCTACGATCAGTTAATACAGGGTTTACCCACGCTAAGTTATTATAAGCTAAGCAATTTTTAAGTTAGAAAATAATATACTAAATGGATTTTAATAACTAGTTTATTACAATGCTACATTCTTGATTATACTATCTATATACTTAATATTATAAAGCTGAAGAGTGTGTTTGTCTAAACGCGCTAATCTCAGGAAATACTGGTCCAGTTTGAAAAAATCTTTTTTTGTTGGTAGTCAATTTATCGAGGAAAACTATAGGCTACATAACATCGCGCTGCGACCAATAGGAGCGAAGCATTAGTGAAAAATGTTGCAATAACGGGCTATTTGTTTTTAATTCCAGGCGTATGAAGTCGCTGGTAGCAGCGTTTAGGAAAAATTCGTGATGGTTTAGTGAATAAATCCATACCTATATACTCACTTGTCCCTGGCACTGTGGCGGGTTGTGTGCTCCCTGTTCTGTTGATGAGTTGTACTAGCAGAGAGAGTAGTACACACACAGTACACACCAGCACCAACAATACACACGACACCAGGTACCCACACGGAGGATACCACCACCACTACAGTTTATAATAATGTTATCACACTTATACTAGCTTGGTACGTACCTATCTATCTATGTATTAATCTATGTTACGAAATCTTTGAAAGCAATTGAAGCATTGGTTTTTGAACGAAGAAAAATTATTTTATTAATACTCTATACATAAAAAGTTGCTTTGAAAAGATCTTTCTAAGCAATACTTTAATAATTTCATTTACGTAAATAAATTAAGATCATCTTAAAAAGCATAATTATATAAGTATACTAGCTGACCCGGCAAACGTTGTTTTGCCATACTAAAAAAAAAGGTTTCAAAAATAGATGTTGGCCGATTCTCAGACCTACTGAATGTGCATGTAAAATTTCATAAAAATCGGTCAAGCCGTTTCGGAGGAGTATGGTAACTAACAATGTGACACGTGAATTTTATATATTAGACTAGCTGACCCGGCAAACGTTGTTTTGCCATACTAAAAAAAAAAGGTTTGTAAAATAAATGTTGGCAGATTCTCAGACCTACTGAATATGCATGTAAAATTTCATAAAAATCGGTCAAGCCGTTTCGGAGCAGTACGGTAACTAACACTGTGACACGTGAATTTTATATATTAGATAAAATGTTTTATCCAAATCAATCCACTTAGTTTCGAGAAATAGGTACACAATTAAGGTATTTAAAGCGGGTTCGATTCCCGCTCGGGACAATCATTTGTGTGATAGTTAAAATTGTCAAACAAACGTTTGTAGTGCGTTTATGTGTTTCCTATGTATTTTAATTATGTATTTACAAAAGAAAAGTTGTTTATGTATTCTATCCGTATTCTGGTACCCATAACACAAACATATAAACTTAGCTTGGGACCAGAGGACGTTGTTTAAAATGTCCATGTATATTTGTATTTAATAATACGTTAGTTAACAAACGTTTCAGATATTTACCAAATATTTACAGCTTTAACTCAAGAGGAAGGTGCGGAATCCCCTCTCAAAATCAATCTCTGTTTATGTCATAACCTGTACGGTGCAGCCAAATTCCGATAGTAACAATCTTATTATTACACAACATAAGTACGTACATCATACCTGCTGTGACGTTTGTGATGTCTGTGACACTCCTTAGAGCCAGGCTCCGAGCTGGTGCCCTCAGGACACGGAGTACAACTGTTCTCGCTTGACGATGAACTGGTGTTGGATGGACATGGAGCTGGGAGACAGAGAGATAACTAGAGCTTTTGCCATTGTAGTGATATTTGGTCGGCACGGTATAGACCAAATATCCTCGGTAATGACGTAATAAGTAACGGAAGAGGCCTGTCCCAACAGTGGGACTTGAATAAACTAAGGAAAGAATGTAGTAACCACTTACCACAAATATTCTGATCCCTCATCAGATAATAGCCAGCTCCACAGACTACCACAATGTGCATCTTATCTGTGTCCGACATGTCTGTTAGTCTGTGGTACTCGCTATGGCCACTGGAATCTAAAATAAACATGCAGTTTACATAAATAAAACTACTTTTTACGGATTTAGACGCGTATATTTGTTTTAAATCGAGTCGACCCGAGACTCACCCGTGACCATGGTGACTGCTAAGTCTCCGAAACGTCGGGCCAAAATTTAAAACAAATATACGCGTCTAAATCCGTAAAAAGTAGTTTTATTTAAACAGATGAGTCGCGCAAGTGTTAGAAAATATTATGCAGATTACTTTTACTCACGCAGTCACAACAACGAAAATTCAAGAATGAAGATTTTACTAAAATTGGTTTAGCTATTTCGTAGTCTATCTATTATTTGTGTTATATTAATAAGTACCTATGTTATTGGTTAAAGTCCGTGATATCACCCTTGACTACTAAATGCAAGGTCACATAAGAATATTAACGTCATCTTATGGTTTTATCAACTACTGATCAATAGCTTGAGTATCAAAGAACACTAAATATACTAACCTCAGGTCACGCCTTGACTCAATGTGTGCAGGTAGAGAATTTAGAGCGCTAGCGAGCTAATTGTCGCATTTACAAAATTATGTTTATTATTTGTTTTGTTATTATTTTTATAGATTATACGAACCTTTTTTACGTAATTTATGTGTGATTAGTGTGTTGCCGACATTCTTGTATGGAGATAGTGTATTATTGAATTCATCTCGAGACAGTATCACTGGAATAACAGTTGAAGTTAGCAGTTACATACTATTTATTAGCATATGCATCGGCATTTCGGGTTCGGGGGTTCTATAGTTATTGGTAATAAAATAGAGCCTGACGTTTCGGAGACTTTAGAGACCTCTATGATTAATTGTTACGGGGTCTACCCACATTTTATATTTTAATGCATTTGAACCATATTTATAAAATTAAAATAATGTTATAATGTTAGTCAATTTAGTCAATTATAAATAATGTTAGTCAATTTTGTGGTCAATGTCAAATGCAGGTCACAATTGATCATAGGAGACACCTTACAGCTCAGTCCCACCCATTACCATTGTGACCGAAAAGTCTCCGAAACGTCGGGCTAAAATATAAAATAAAATATACTCGTGTAAATCTGTAAAAAATAGTTTCATTTGGATTAATGAGTCGCGCAAATGTTAGAGAACATTAAAGTTCTAAGGCTAACGAGAAGAGTATATAAAGGTGATATTTAAAAGAACAGTAGTATTTAAAAGAAGAATAATATTAACCGTTAGTATTCCTCAGTGCAGGTACATTATCAGCAGCCAGCTTCACCATGGATGTATGTAAGTCTCTCCTACATTGTACTCCGCACCGCACTGTGCGCGGAGACAGAGAGAGGACCGTCGTCGACCTGATGAGGGACTGGTTCGTGACCTGCCACGATATACTAACTATAAGGGAACTATAAACCCTTTTAAATATTCCTACGCTATCTTAAACCCTTGCATAAACTTTCATCATTTTCACACTCCACATACAATGCATATTGAATATCAAAACCGGCAAAGTACGAGTCGGATTTGCCCACGACGGGTTCTGTACCGTTATAATCATAATATATTAGTCATACCGACCCCAATTTACACCAAATATCGGGATAAGGGCAGGAGAGTGATAATGATGAGTATTTGTTGTAGCTGATATACCTACACAAACTGTGAAATTTTCAACTCTCTAGTTTCAGAATTTTCACAATTCCAGAGATACAGCCTGGTGACAGCCGCACGGATGAACTTCACCATTTGGTTCAGAACCCTAAAACGGGCTATGTACTTATAAATTGGATTTGCGCACAACAGATTAGGTACGGTGTTATTTTTAATTGATTCAACATTGCTTTCATGACAATTCTATGTACATTGTAATGACTCACCTTGTCCAACTGACAGACAGGCTCGTCCACTCTCACTGTACAAACGTTACCACACGATATCTCCTTGGACATCTCCTCACCAAGCTGCTGGATAGCCTTCAGATCCTGAACATAATGATGGTATGCTATAGTCAATTGTAGCCGCAAACGTACAAAAAATATCATCATCATCATGAGCAGAATGGCGTAATAACCGAAAAAACCTGTCAAGAGCGATGTAAACTCGCACACTTAGGGTTTCGTACCTACTAGACATATAAACATAAGTAACTGCATTCAAATAATCTCAATTTAATTAAACTCAAAACAACTCACCAACTTAATTTTGTAGTTGAAATATAGGGAATCGCCTACATTTCAGCTACTTCATAAGTTGGTATTAGTATAAACACTTTTTTACTTGTGATGTGATTACAAATTATAAGTTTTTGGATTTTTCCCTATATCAGCACTATATAGACTTGATCTATGCCAAATTTCAAGGCTCTAGGGCAACGGGAAGTAACCTGTGAATTTTGATTCCTTAGCATAAGTCGAAAAATTCTTAAAAATGGTCGTAATTCGGTTATATCTTTTAAATGCGTAGAGGTGAAAGGTTGACTGTATTTTTTGCAGCAAGGGACCGCATAGATCTACATATCGTATGAGTTTCAAGTTGATACCTTCAGCCGTTACTGAGTAAAAAAAGTTTGACAGACGGACAGACAGACAGACAGACACCGGAGTGATCCTATAAGGGTTTGTACGAAACTCTAATAAAATTGGTCAAGTGCGAGTGGGACTCGCGCACGAAGGGTTCCGTACCATTATCTATGCAACATAAGGCAACGTTATTAGTATCGAGCAAGAAACGGTAAAAAAAATCAGTTTTTTGTATGGGAGCCCCCCTTAAATATTTATTTTATTTTATTTTTAGTATTTGTTGTTATAGCGGCAATAGAAATACATCATCTGTGAAAATTTCAACTCTCTAGCTATCACCGTTCTTGAGATACAGCCTGGTGACAGACGGACGGACGGACGGACAGCGAAGTCTCAGTAATAGGGTTTCCGTTTTTACCCTTTGGGTACGGAACCTTAAAAACGAATATTGACTGATTCACTTTATGGTGTCGGTATTTTTGTAACTGTGATCATTATTAATATAAAGGTTTTATTATTCTAATAACTTTTACGTAACGAATTAAAAGGAGTATAACTATAAAAACATGTTGATATATCTCACTCTGTAGGAGCACTCCCTGGCGAGGCTGTACACAGGAACAAACACCACGTCGACAGAGGGAAGAGTCACGACCACCACACGGACTCTTCTACGTAATATATCGTCCTGGACATAATATAATTTAATAATTAGGAACATCTAGCATCCCAAGCTATGTTTGCTTTTGTTAATTATGGGTTCTAGAATACGCATATATCTAATAACTTATTGTAAACTAGCTGCCCCGGCAAACGTTGTTTTGCCATACAATTCTGTATAAAATAAAATTTCATCAAAATCGGTCCAGCCAATTTGTAGCCTATGTGTTATTCTGATGTATAAGCTATATTGTGGTAAAGTTTCATTCAAATCCATTCAGTAGTTTTTACGTGAAAGAGTAACAAACATCCATACATACAAACTTTCGCCTTTATAATATTAGTAGGATACTTACACCCAGACGCAGAACTTTGTATGACGTGAATGGCAGTCCGCTAAACTACTGAGAACACCACAGGGTCCGTCAATTTTAGCATTGTTTACGAAGAGCTGATATATTGATAATAACTGCGTCCATAATAAATCTACCCGCAAATATCTCGGGCCCTTATGAATGTTCCTTAACTATACTCCTTCACTACTTACCACGCTGCAACTATATGTTCCACTATTCCTAGGTCCTGCCTTCCTGATGAGCAGGCTTCCACCATCCATCTGCACATTATCCTGCTCTAACATGTCTTGACGTTCCGCCTCCCAAGTGTACTGACCCTGGTATGCAGACCGAAGATCATGGTGCGGAAGACAGTCCAGTGCGATAGAGTCATCCAACATGAAGTAAACTTCATTCTGAAATTAGAATAAAAGACCGGCGCATTGGTATGATAAGGGTTTCGTTTCAAAGCCAAAAGAAAGCATATCATACATTACCCTAAAATGACAATATTATCAGCTGCATGTTTAAGTGCTCATAGATCCGGTCATGAGATAGAAGGATAGCGAAAGTTTATTGAAGTAGCTACCCTTCGGATACACACGAAGAAACGTAAAAAAATACATCTCAAATACATACCGTAGCTGGTAATATTGGTGGTAATGACTCCAAATTAACTTCTTCATTACTATCATCAGTGCTTCTCTTCCTTCTACTCCCAACTCTGTAGATACCATCATCGTCTTTGATAAATGTTTCAAACACATCACAATATTCCTTAGCATTGTCATCATCACTCCTAGTGTCTTTTCTAGACCTTGTCCAATGGCCCAATGATCTCTTATTTCTTATCCAATCCCACTTCAATCCGCCAGTTTTGTGATGGATAAAGAAGTTATTCGGTATTCTCTTATATTTGTAGCACGGTATCTTCTTGACGTACGCTTCAAACTCCTTTTGCATCAGCTCATTGCGCAGCTGAGCGACATGGTTGTACGTAGATTGTAGCTCACATACGAACTTGCTCGGTTTATAAGAATCTCTGGCCTCTTGAAACAAAGGATGTGTGTTATAACAGGGAAAATATTAGACAAAAAATTGGAGGTTAAAAGTAACGAATGCAATGGAAAAAAGTAAAAATGCGATTTAATTAATTTAATAAGTTTGTTGTAATGCGATTTAATTAATTTAATAAGGCGTGTTAGTTTTTGTCACTTATTGCTTTATAGTGTTTGTAATATTGTTTACGTACCTCGAGTGCTAACATTCTCCTTTTCATCCACACGTTTACCTTTCTCAACTTTTAGCTCTGCTTCTTTGGAGTACGACTGCTTAGCTACCTTTGAACAACAAACGTTACTAGATATCTGACATTATTCTAATAGTACAATAAAGATCAGTTAAATAAACATGTATTATAGTTAAAAATCTTAAAAAATACAGCAAATATTACCTTTTTGCGTTGCTTTGTCAACCGGTACAACCTTGATGCCTATTTTATTAGCAATCTTGTCAAATAAACCTGGGCTTTTCATATATTTATTTAGGTCAAACTTGACTGTGTCTACTGATTCGGGTATTTTGAAATCGACTAAATTCGTAACATCTTCTATTATGTCAACTTTCGTATCTTGAACATTTTTTACTGTAGTTTTTGTATTCTTATTATCATTAGGTAAGACGGGTACAAGTTTACTGAAATAATTATACTCCATTACGCTAGGAACAGCTTTAAAAGCAGCAAACTGCGAGGGAACGAATGCTATATCGTCAAGGTCGCAATGAGTGCTTAGATGACGTTCTAGACGTTTTAGGGAGAGGCCTATGTCCAGCAGTGGACGGAGAAAGGCTGATGGATAGATGGATGTATAACTATTCAATTCAATTACTTACTCTTTATGTACAGCCAAATGTTTACTATTGTCTTTAAGTGCATCATCAGAACTATAAACTAATTTCTTCCATTCTTCCCTTAATTTATTGCTCTCGAACTGAATCATAGATGACAATAAATTCTTGTAATCAGATTTCCTGACATTTATTTGGGTCTCGTAATCATCGAAAGTAACTAACGAAGGATCTTGACGCGAAGGTACTTCAGTAAAATCACCAGAATTAATCGGTTTTGTTTCAGCTTTACTCATTTTTTCTACTAAAGCATTATCCGACTTGTCATCCATTACTGTTGTTGTTTTACTACTACGAGTACGTCTTGTCATACCTAGAAATCTTAAAGTTGCAGCATTAAGATGACCGAGAATTTTGAATTTTTGTAATTTCTTAGATGTCGGTTTAACTTTTTCTGAGTGAGTTACAGTTGTAACATCTGTAAGAGTTGTCATTTTGTTAATTTTAGTCCTCGCATTATCTGTATTGTCTGTGTTCTGGGTTTTCTGTTGAGAGGTTGTTACAAGTGTCTTCTTTGTAGAATCCGTTTCAGTGTTTGCATGACTCGATGTAGTTAATGACTTATGTCCCTTCGGAACAATTTTAACAGTTTTATGCGTACTTCCTTTAGTTTTTTTATTATTAGATTTTGTATGCTTCTTTCCAGGTCTCGTATGTTTTTTAGATGTGTTCTTTTTTAAATAGCCGGTAACTTTACTGCTGAAAACTGCGGAAACTTCCTTTTCCAAATCTTCTAGCGACAATGGTGTAGTACTTTTTGACCTTATAGATTTCGATTTCAAGTTAGTTGTTTTATTACTTATGACAGATTTTTCATTAGTTTTAATTGATGTGTTTGTCTTATTCTTATGAGTATTTGTACTAGTTTTCAATTTTAAAGTCGTTATGGTCGTTGGTTTGCTTGTTACTTTGCTATCTTGTTTATCAGTATATTTAAAAGACTGTGTAGATTTATTTGCATTCTTATTTTGTACATTACCAAATATCTTTAAGAATTGGTTTATATCATCTGATAAGTATTCTGCGACTAATTCAGAGTCAGTTTCTGTTGGTGTAGATTTCAAGGCATTTGCCTGATCGTTAACGTTATTAACATTTATAACTTCACGTGTACTAGGCTTTTTGACTTTTGTATTTAGATTTTTTGCTGTTTCCGACCGTTGCATTGCATCATTAATTGTTGGCACATTTATCATTTCATCTTTAGTTGCAGTTGCTATTGCGTTTCCACTTGGCGTAGTTCTTTGCTTTGGAGTCAAGTCTTGTTCTTTTATCTCCCTAGCTGAAACCATTTCACTCGTGCTTGAAGAATGCAAATAGTCAAACCAAAATCTACCACTACCATCAGCAATTAAGGGAATCTCTAGTTTGTTAGAAGTATCACGCTTATATAAAGGTTTTGGTGTGGTATTGCTGTCTATTGTATAATACCTAAGTAATTTATCTTTTTTCTTTCTTCGAGGAAACAAATATTTAAAAATTTTGTGTTTTTTTGGTCTCCTGCTTTCCTCGTTGAAATGAAAGTCGAAGAAGTTTTCCAAATGTTGTTCGCTTGCGATTATTTCGTTTTGAGACATAGAAGTACTATTACTACTATTATCATCAGTGGTAATAGTTGTAGTAATAGGAACAGTAGTACTAGAGGGGCTATTTGTAGTGAGAGCAGTGAGTACAGTATTAGAAGAAGTACTACTAAAAGCTGTAGAGGGACTAGTAAATAGAGCATTACTAGAAACCCTACTAAAAGCAGTGGTTGGATAAGTACTATCTTCAGGTAGCTCTAAGCCTTCTTCAGTTTGTGAATCAGGGTTGCAAATAATGTTAACATTGATATTATCCAAAGAATATACGTTTTTAACAAACTTTTTCTTAGTAGTCAGAGCAAGTGACCGTTTCTTATAGTTTTTGGGAAAAATACAAGCATTTATTGCACGTAACATTCTTCCACCTTCTTCACTAAATTTGTGATTAAAACAGGTACTCATTGTTACGATTCTATTCAGATCATTTGCGAGTGATGCTAAGTACACAGGCATATGTTTTTTATATCTTTCTTTTGGAACTAAAGCAGTTTTTATAAATTCTCTCTTATCAATATTAGTTCCAAGAGCCTTGCAAGTTTTACCCTGACATTTACCTCTAACTCTTTTGTAATAATCATTTAAACTTTTGTCAATATTGTGAACAGTGTCTCTCAACCTAAGTCCACCACTGGGATTCATCCAAAAGTATGTTTGTAATTCTCTACAATGATCTTTCATATACTGTTCAATATTATTAAACTCAAAAATAAGTTCATTCATCACTATATCACTCGCTGCACAAGCTCGGCACATAGGCTTGTACGGTTTACATTTACAACTACATACTCTATTTGGACCAAAATAATTTTCTAATGCATCCCAATCTATAAATCGCCTTACTCTGTAACGAGGGTCAACTCTATTTTTTGTCTTGACTTTATCTCTAGCTTCTTTTCTATTAAAATAAAAATTCTCACTCACTCCTAAATTATTCACTGCCCGTTTTCTTCTTACTCGCTTGGCACTACTACGTGCTGTTGTTAAATTTTCATACATCTCCACTAACTGTTTGTTAATTGCTGAAATTAAATCCTTACTCAAAGTCACCTTACCCATTTCCTTCACATTCTCTTGTCTTGTAGATTCTTGTTGTTTCTTGGTCGATGGTGTTGTTATTTGTCTATACTTGACATTAGATAAGTCTGTAGGTTTAACTGGCTTCAGAGCATACCCGTTGTTTGGTTTATTAATAAGCAAATACATTCCTGAAGATAAACCATCGTCTGCGGCCAAAGTAGACATAGCTATAGTGATATCTGGCGTTTCTTCAAAAGAATGAACTTGGTACTCCAAATCTACTGGTTTAGACATTTTTGCTGAAAAAACTCTTCTAACTCTTAACGGATTCAATGCTGATCTCTTTCTGCCAGGTTGAACATCAAAAGGTATGGCGATATGCACTTGAATAGAATTCGTACTATCTTGAGATTGTTGTACTGATTTCACAGGTGACACTAACATTAAATTATTTGAAAACACACTATCCACGTCCTTGCCTTCGTAACTTAAGGTATTCTTTATCAAATCTACTATTACTTCTACTGCTGCTACGTCTTTTGCGGTAAATACTTCTGGTTCTTGAACTTCACGTTTTTTATCCAAATGTAAATTCTCTTTTGTTGTCATTTTTTGTTCATCTATTAATTCTATACCCGAGTTCTCTTTCTTCTTTGAATCGTCATCAGTTTTTCTACTATTATTGCTGTAGTCATACTTCTGTAGAAAATTACTGTCGTTAAAACGGTTTATTAATCCTAGTAGGATAATTAGTTAAAAATATATTGCAGTTTTATTAATTTTTGTAGATTGTCTACAATAGTAGAGAATATGATTTTTTTTAAAGTAAATTGTTAACGTGTATGAATTTATTTTATTGCAGTATTATATTCTTGTAGCATACAAGAGATTCAAGATGTGACTAAAAGTATTTAAGAAATGTCTGACACAAAAGATTTAGTTAATAATTAATATAATATTTCATACCTGTTGAATTGTGTTTGAAATAGGTTCAAAGTAAACAAATCTAGAAAGTCTTGTCGTATCTTCGATGTTAAATCTTGCCATTTCGTCAGTTTGTGAATTTTTTCTAGAAATTGGTGTACTGGTGTATATACCTCCTAAATCTCTAACCGGGATTTTAACAGTCGCTTTAAAGTGGTTAAGAATTAATGAGTTAGCAAAATCTTCTAAAACGCTATTTATATCATCTTTAACAGTAGTATCACTCTGTAGAGTCTCTAATTCTTGAGCAAATTTCGTATACATACTTGGAGTATTATTAATATTAGGCTCAGTAGACTTAAACATGTCAACAACTTTATTATTCGAGTCAACAATATATTTATCATTATATGTATACACCACTGACTTCGTAAAACTTTTACTTGCATTATCTTCGAATTTACTAATAAATTGTTCGGGAATTTTAAATCCCTGAGTACTATCTATATTATCATTACGAAGTGTGGTTATAAAGTTAATTTGTTTTGATGAGAAGCCACTGTTCGGTCTATAAGAAGGTAATTCATTCATAAATATTTCTTTATCATCAATGTATTTTCCATTCGGGTGCACGTAGATAGTCAGCCATATGGAGTCTTTCGGTTTTGTACCATGCGTGATCTGAAAACGTCAACTATAGTTTATGAACTCCTATTCATCATTTGTTTTATGGCTTCTGTTATTGGAAAACCAATAAGCGCAGCTAAAACAGCAGATTCTTATTGTTATTTCAGAAATCTTAAATAATCCTCTGACAAATCCCTTCAGTGTTAATAGTTTTTGTAGAACGAGTAATTTTATTGAAAAACATCTTTGAATATAGATTTGAGATGAAATATTAAGATTTGTTTTAATAGATTCCAATATCTCGTACTTTTCTTAATTAATTTTTATGCCAGTTTAACATGGTCGTAAGTTTCAAATCTTTATATTTTCTGCATTCTTTTACCAAAATAATAGGGAGCAACGAGGTGGTACATAATCTTTAATTATTATAAAACAATGTCATTGTTTTTGTATGTATGTTCCTATGCGAGCTTATATTTTTAAAACTACAACTGTTTTTTGTATACTTTGTTCAGGTTTGATTTCTAAATTCCACGCGTACCTACGTAGTTGCGGAAAATAGCTAGTTGTGAAATAATTCCAAACTCACCTTTGGAGTGGTGGTACTATTACCACGTTCCACTTTAATGACAAACCCTTCATCAGGTAGACTCTGACCCGCTTTGTTGTTCACAACCTTGTATAGTGGTTCATCAGGATACGGTAACAACTTACCAGGTACTGTGGCCATAAGGATTATTTCATTAAAAAGCATAAGTAACATTAGAGTATACTTAAACCTAAATAAAACGAAAACTATAAAGCTTTTATTTACCAATGGGAACGAAAAGTGGTGATCATGGTGTCTGAAAATTCTCTGTCGGACGGGATTTAAAAATAAAATATAGGTGTCTAATCCTTTAAACGTGTTTTTAATAGAATAAATGAATGAGTCAGTTAAATGTAAGAAAAATGCTATGTATCAACTAACTTGATAATGCGTCTAAAATTCGTTTTTGATAGGTTGACTGTGTAGTTGTGCTCTTCGGGATCCCTGAACCAGTATTCATAACTGTTAGTGAAAATGACTTCTCTGGTGCATTTACTACAAACAACAACAGTATTATTATTATTTTATTATTTAGGGCGATATAGCCGCGAAGCGACCAAGCCCTTTGAATAAAAAAATAAAATAAAAGAAAACAACAGTTTAACTAAGTAGGTACCTATATTAGATTCAGATTAAGACACTTATGATTACTGAACCCAAGAACTTCTCTATAGTTAGGTGTCTTTGTTAAATTTTGTGTTAGCGAGATTATTTTAAACCATTTACAGTGTAAGGGGTATTTATTCTGCCTTCTCCATTAATTGATTTATAGTAGATTAATAATGGAATACCTTATATGTAGGAAGAACCCAACTTACAAATCATAAAGTCACGCAGTGTTGGCTGTATGCTGCATGGTGTTCTCTTAGAGATGATATTCGAAAATATAGAAAAGGTAGGACTGAGGAAAGCTTACCCCTCCTAATCATTCTGTGGCGAGTACGACGCATTCTCTGCCTCGCGCTTTGTATCTTTGACTGTTCAGCCGTTTTGTACAAGCAGGGTCGTCTACAAACTTTACAATATGTTGAAATCTATACTATAGGTACTAAATCTAATTTATCTACATTTCAACGAGTATACCACAATATTCATTTTATAAGTTCTGTTTTCGAACGAGTAATGTTCGATAATTGCTTTCAGTGATCTTAAAATGTTCAACAATTATCACCATAAGATCTCAAAATCTCAAGCAATTTAAACAATATCCAAAATGTTGCAATTTAAAGCGAGTATCTTGGATTAAATCAAGAGTTCAGCTTTCGAATCGATGCTTTGACGAAGGATTTTTTAGTAACTATACAGTTAGAATCGCTGGTTGATAACTTCTTGCAGAAAATATTACCTGAAGTCTTTTGATTTTTATAGCACTTATTAGTGGATGTTAAGTAAATAACTTTTTCTGCGTACACAATATCGCTTAAAAATTGCTAATAAACTAATTAAAACAACTTACTCACTGATTTTGGGATGTTTCATATCCACTTTTGGTGCAGATTGTGGTCTATTAGTAGTTACTTCAACATTTTCTGTAAAGAAAAAAAAAATGGCTTTTCCATATACGATATTTCTATAATAAAAGATATTTTTTAAATTCGTAATATATAGTATTTTCATCAGACAAAAAAAACATTTAGGTGGTTATAACAACAACATAATTACCATTATCATCATAAAATATATCATATCTCAAATGGTGACTACTTATTTCCACTTTCTTCGGTTGTTTTCTTGATTTTTGCCAGCGTCTCACAGGACGGTACATATCAGAATGTGGCACTGTAAAGCATCTGGATATCGTAGGACTGTTTTTGATAATCTTACGATTAGAATACGTTCTTTGGAATGGCAAATTATTGTATAGTAAATGATTATGTATTGGTAAATAAGCATTAGGATACATGATTCCATTATGTTGTTCTACATTTTCGTATTTCACTGCTTTAATAGTTGTTTCATCATTCAAATCGCTCATATCTATAATGGGTAGTTCTTTCGCTTTCTTATGAAGATTGCTTATCGCTAGACTTATATTATCGAGCACGTCTTTCGTAGTTTCAAACGTTGGTTCATCATTTAAAGTATGTAATAATTTACCAAACATATTTTTCTTATGTCTGTTACGATCAAAGTCATCAATGTCAAAATTATTAACAGACTTTTTGTATATATCATTAAATTCTAATAGTTTCTTTGTAACAATTGTAGTTAAAGTTTTACTGTAAGATTTGGGTTTTAAATTAGCTGTGGTTATATTTAATTTGGCATTTGCCTTCGGAGTAGACATCTTCGTAGTAGTTTGTTCCACGGGTTCCTTTAGAGATTTTACATCCATACCTTGGTCTTTGAGAAACTTCTCAAATTCTTTTGGCTTCATTGGCAAAGGTGTTGTGTAACTCTGTTGTGGCTGTTTGTTCAACTTGGTCATCAGATTCTCCTGAAAGAGCAAATGCCTTTAAATTCTGTTATTTAACGAAGTTTAAAAAAATATTATAAACTTACACGCATGGTTATCAACTTTTTCAAGTGGATACCTTCGGCGACGTTTTGCACTTCATCATCATAAGATAGGAGTGCTGTGTCAATCATCAGAGCTGGTGTGGACATTGTGGCTGAGGTCTGTTTTACATCACCACGTCTTACATCTGCAGGAGTTAATATAGTAGTTATACTATTTTGTACAAGTCCTAAACTCGAGGTGAATCAAAAACAGTATCTATTATATTATTTAATTATATCCAACATTGCATTAAAAAGTCTGGTAAGTGAATAAACACCCATTGGTAACGATTCTACGTGCACAACTAAACTTAACTAAAAATGAAAATTTATAGTGTCAATAACACAATTCGGTGATGTTAACAGAACTTTATTATTAGAAAATATGTATATTATAGACTAACAATTTTAATTAATAAAAACGTGAACAACGAAAAAGCCAATTAATCAAAACACGCCAAAGCTTTTTTCATTTTTTAGTTAAGTTAATTTTAGTTGTGCACGTAGAATTGGTACCATTGACTAAAATATGAATTTTATAATCCTATTGTAAAATCTACTAATCAGTAGGTAAAAAGATCATTAATACATTCGTAAGTAAATATGGTAGCTGACTATTAAGACAGTTTTCAAATTTAGGTACAGAAGGTATCACTCGCGCGTCGTCGTCAGGATCGCAGGATCGGCGACGCACGAGTGATACCCCTGATGTTACAGACGTCTATAGGCTGCGGTAACCGCTTTCCATCAGGCGGACCGTACGCTTGTTCGCCACCTCAGTAGACTAAAAAAAAAAAATTTACCTTTCATATGTACATCATCCTTAGACTGGCAATCAGTACCCATTTCAGTCTTTAAATCACTTAATTTGTCCGTCAATATCGTAACGGTTACTAAAGGTACATGGAAATTTGATAGTTGCCTAACAGGAGCCATAGATGTTTCTGATCCCCTACTCAAAGTTATAATTTTGTTAACAAAATCCCTAACAGAGAAGCTATCTCCATGAGCAGGTACATCTCTATGTATCAACCTCGTAACATAACCAGATTCAGGAAATGCATCCAAACTTTGAATTGCAGTACTTGATAGATTTACATTAGATATTTTAAAATCGGTTTCCATTGGTCCATTAGATTCAAAAGTATCCCTTTCTCTGGCCAATTCTTTATTTTTAGGTGTTGTTTTGTCAATCAATGTCAGGTTACTAATCAAGCCTTTTTTATTTTCATTGTTATTATACACGTTAGTTATCGTAATCAATGGCTTTTTAAATTTATGATTACTTAACGCCTTCAATTCGCTCATCATGTCATGGACACTCGGTGTTGATAATGACTTTTCAAGATCATTGCTTTGTATAGCGTTATTCCAAGACATAGTTTGTACATTATCTTTATTGAGTATATCACCATCCCAATTCATAAGATCATCAAAATAATCAGGTTTTTTATACTCATCATTAGATGTAGCTTTAAATACTAAGTTTCCAATAGCATTTTGAAACATTTCAGCCTGTTTATCATCGTACTTAATTTCTGGACTTTCGAGGGCTTCCGATATATTGTTATCTGAGAACAAGACGGGATATCAAAAGCTGCTATAAAACTTGGATGATCTCGTTTCTACAAAAATAAATACAAACATTGAAAACTATTTCTGTCTATTACTAGCTCTTTACCATATCAAACAGTCAAGTATAATGATTATTCATTATACATGACTGTTCGTTAAAACCTATTAAAAATTATTCGCCCACATTTAGATAGGTAATTTGTTAAAAACAACTACAGTAGGTAACTGGCCCTAAAAATATTCTAGACATGCACATAAAATCCAACTTACTATTCAGTGTACTATATGTAGGACTTTTAGCCTTTGTCTGTATTTGCTTGTCTTTCTTAACATCTTTCATTGATAATTGTGACTCTGTCATAGGATATTTGTAATCAGGCAGTGGCGCTGTGGAAGTCCAAGAAATATCTTCTATACCTGTATCGTTTATATTAGGTACCTGCTTCCTTATTTCATCTAAGCTTGGAGCTTGGTTAACTTTGGTATGTGTGAAACTCCTTGGTCGTGTAGTTTTCTTAATATTCATTTCATTAACAGATTTTGAATATGGAGTGGTATTTGAAAAATTATGCACATATTTATATTTATTGATATTCACTAGCGGTTTAGTAGATTTATCATCTTTCGACCTAAAAATATCTTTCAGCTTCTTAAATGGATTGCAAGAGCGTTTGTTTTTAATTTTAGATTTGAAACGAAATTTTTTGAAGAATTCTTTTAATTTACTTTTATTTGTAGTATTTTCCCGTAGTTTTAAAACTGCTGCTCCTTTAGGAACTAAAAGATTAATATCTACATAACCATATTTATTGTTGTCTTTTCTTCTGTGATGTCTGATGTTATCATCTTTTGTATCTTTTGATAGTATTGTAACTTCAGGTTCATATTCAGTAACATCGTCAATAGTATTCTCTTCATCTTGACTGGCTCTCTTAATTCTATCACCAGAGTCTAATGTAGTCCGACTTATTTCATTTTTGAGAGTTCTCCTGTATTTTTTGCCAAACAGTTGCGCAATGAAATTCAACTGTAGCGGTTTACTTGTCACATTGGAAATATCATGAAATAAAGTCGTCACTGATTGACTATCGGTAGTTGGGCTTTTGCCTGTAAAAATATAGAAATCTTATATAACTGTATAATATAGTATAGTATATTCTGTAAATTTGTAAAGTAACAAAGTCGATAAGCTATTACCAAGAATAGATATCGTATGTCAAAATTCTATAGCAGATAAATTGACATAGACGAATCTATTTATTTTTGAAATAAATATATTGTGTGTTCTTATGTAGCAGCAAATTTTAGGTTCAATACAACTTTTTAAATAAAATCAATTAAGTGGATAGAACGAAACACTTGCCTTGAGAATGTGGAATGTACAATTTATTAGCTTTTTTTAAAAACGTTTCCGCAAGATAATCGAGTGTTGGTTCAGCATACAGGTCATCATTAGATGTAGAATCGCTCCCAACACTAAAGTGCATGCCAAATTCTTTTTGGCCATGTCGTGATTTTTTCGTTTTTTTCGGTTCTACGTAAGGCGTTTCTGTTAATGGTGATTTTAGCGAGACTGTCTGAGATGTACGAAATTTTTTTGATGGTCCATTATCAATAAACACATAGAAATGCTTTTTAAACCAAGACTCGTCTGTTTTAGTCGATATTTCTTGATCATCAATATCATTATCATCAAAAAATCTTTTCTGTCTTTCCCCACTTTTCGTGTAACTCAAAGTGGGCACTTTTGGTATTTTTTCTAGTATGTATTTACCTATATCATCTACATTATGATGTTTATGTGCTTGGTATTTCACCATAGCTGAGAAGTTGTCTTTAGCTTGATCTTTTTGAAATTGTAAATAATGTTTGTAACCATTAACGTAATCGTTGTATGATATTTTATTAGTTAAACTATTATAACTTGTTCCTTCTACTGGTTTCATAGTAGTAGTAGTTGTTGTAAAAGAATCTTCTGTAAAGTTACTTGGCTCTAAATAATCATCGCTTCGTTCATCATACACTGTGTCATCAATATGTCTCATAGATGAATCACGACTACGTTTATGTAGCCTATGATGTTTCTTATATTTTCTACTAAAAGGTAACTTACTAGTTTTCTTTTTAGTAGTAATTTCTTGTTGAGATTTTTCCAGCATATCTTCATATAACGGCATCACGGTGTCATCAAATGTAGGCAGACTTCTTCTGTGTGATTTCATCTTTCTTGTAGTATGTTTTGATTTATTATTGCTTGCAGATTTTGGAGGAGTGATTGGTTTCGTAGTTTTCTTAGGTGTTTTACTATTAACGGGTTTCATAGGACTGGATTTACTAAATTTCGAAGCCATGCAAGGTTTTATTTTACTTAATATTTTTTTGGTCACCTTTTGAATGGTTGAGTGCTTGTAAGAGCTTGATACTTTTGATTTCACTTTCTGTATTACTTTTTTTATTTTCTGCTGAACATCATCCATAACATTATGAGCTATTTCAATTGTGTTAGCTGTCAATGACCTAGCATACATATCATGTGGTTCATCGTAGCATATTGTGACAGTTCTGTTCAATGCTCTTTCTTTATACATTTTTCCTTTAACTTTGTTACCATTATTAATAGCCACAAATTTTTGAAACGACTGTCGAGACATAGTTGAAGGCATTTGTATGAGGAAAGGCTCTATGGTAATGAATTTTTCTGTTGCAGAATTTATTATCATATCACCTAAAGAAGAGTTACTTTCTGAAATCATTTGAATCGTTTTAAACTTTATGTTATTAAGTAGATCTTCGATTTGAGCAGTCTTCAGGAAATCAAATTCATTATTTTGATCTTGGTCTTCTGTTGACATAGCAGTTATTTTAGATGACACTTTTTCGTGAACTTGGTTTGACGGTACAGCCTCGTAACTAGTGAGTTTATATTTCTTCTTTTTAGTCGTCACATGATGGCTGGTATTAGATATTGTGCTTTTAACATCATCATTAGCTTTATTTTTTATTAGTTTCGCTTGACTTTTAAAACCATTTTTAGAACTACCTACAGTTTGAGGCGTAATACCAATTCTAATTGAACTTACTGGTTTCATTTTTTTAACAGTTGGTTTAATTGTGTCTCTTTTGAGTGTAGTAGTTTCAGATCTTCGTAAGAGATGCAAACTTCTTTTATTTTTCTTCTCATTTTTTCGTGCGTGACCATGCGTTGCACTGTGTGCAGTTATCTCCTGTTTGCTATTATTAGGAGTTTTCCATACATGTTCTTTCTTATTTTTACTCTTTTGATGTTTGTGTTCAACATTTTGATGAATTTCTTTATCTCTCCTTCTACCTTCTTTCTTGCCTCCCTTCTTACCTTTTCTTTCCTTTTTTCCTTTAGATTTCCGCCAAAACTCACCAAATTTTCGTTTAGGTGACTTATGTTTTAATCGTTCGGTTGGTGTTATGTTGTCTGCAGTGAATGCAGCTGCATTTGTAAAAGCTTTTGAGCATATTTTGGTATTCTTCTTGAAATTATGCCGCTTAGTAATCTTCTCTTCTCTTCTGTACCTTTGATGTAGTATACCATATTGCTTATTTTTATTTAGATTAGTCACAGAATTAGATACTTCATCAAAATCTCCTTCGTTAATACTTTTAGTTATAATATAACCATTGCTGAGCACCATCAGATATAATAAACTGAAAAAAACTGTATTTTTTAAATATTGCACGTTACAAATAATATTTCTATGAAACAAAAAGGAGGACATAAGCAGATGTATTTTTTTAATTTTCAAAACCTTTTTTATAACTTAATCCGCATAAGAGACTGACTGTTGGTGTTTTTAAGACTAATCTATTTCTTTTGACATCTATCTTCCTCTCTAATTTCTATACTTGAGAAGATATTTACTATATTTACAGGAAGGATTACAACAACTTGAGCACAACATTGTAGACATGACTTTCATCTCCTACAGACACTCTAGATGACTCCCAAATGCACCAGTCAAAGCTATTTCGAGTCATCGCTACAAAAAATCATATAAAAAAACATATTTTATGTACTTACCATAAAAAATTGATAAATAACATTGGCTGCTAATTACGAAATTCGCTTTTCGCATGATACCATGTAAATATCGATATTCTAACAAATTAATATAAATTTTTATACCAACTTTCGATTATAACGACTATCTATTGTTTCACAATATGTCATACTAGTTGTCAATATTATTTTTATCTTCTTAATTTATTTTCTTTAAGATTTTATAGAGTTTTACTGTGATTTTGTAGTCTATTATAATAGGTAGGTATATTATAATACGCTGAACTTATTTTTGGGAGGTCCCAATAAGGAGAACAGTGCAGAATGGTATACTACTTCGTCAGAATTTCTTTGTATGGTTTTAACCAGTGTTTAACTTAATGGATTTTAAAAATCTCTTTGTTTCACGCTTTCAATTGAAATGTAACTTGGTATTTAAACCTAACAGTCGATTCTATAATTCTAAATATTATATCAGAATCAGTTTGTTTTAATTAAATTTCTAAGAAGCTGTTAACCTTTGACACGGTTGAACATCGAACCTTGACCCATTCGGAGGATAAATAAAACATGTTTTGTTTTCCTCTTAATCTATACTTGCCATCGCGGTAAATTATTATGGTGTAGGCAGAAAGAACTTAGTGCTAGTTGTATTGTTTGTTACTTCCTTGTTTAACTTCTTTAACACTTATGATTTCCTGGTAGGTACTTACATGTTAATAGGGGCTGGTTCTAAATCGTAATTTTTTTTATTTTACATCCCCGTAATGTACATTTACATTACTTTATGTTCATAAGAATCAGAAGTATTCAGTAAAATCAGTGGCGTCGTTTTCGAGATTTTGATTGAGTTTATAATTAGTATCGCTCATTCAAAGATATTAGATGACGTGTTTATTGTTAACGTTGCCTATGAAGTGAGAATTAGGTCACTGTTCATTAGGTCCATTTTAACCCCTTTGTAGGTTAAAAAGGGACTTATTTTAGAGATACATCTACACACTTGATCTTTTTTATAGTGATGGTGAGTATGATTAAGTAGGTACGTTGGCGTTTAACTGTGCTCTTGCACCAGCAAGAGCACAGTTAAATCGATGGTACCAACCATCGATCAAGTTTATCATTGATCGATGCTGGTACCTACACGAGATAGCTGTTTGATATTAAATTTACCTTTAATTCTATTGGTTCGTTTTACATTTCACTACTTCTTAACTTATTATCTCCTGGTACACGTTCACAGCATAGAATCCCACTTCTTATTCATTTTCATCAAACTATATACAAAATTTTTTTGTAGTTTAAGTACCTACATATTGTCCTTATCTTTCTTTACTTATAAAAAAATAAAATCGTTATTTTTGTATGTATGTCCCTAGCTTAAATCTTCAAAAGTACACAACGGATCTTGGTGTTTTTTTTTTAATAAAGTGGTTCAAGAAGATGGCTTTTTTATAAAATTTGTAAGGGTTTGCTCTGCATTCCACGTGTAAATAGTTTCGGGCAACCGCTAGTACTTAATAAATGGGACAAATAGCGAGTATAGCCAGTTTATAACTTTAACTTTTCACTTTAACTGCAACACACAATCTGTTATTGATAACATAGTGACCCTTGCAGCCTATAATTATTTATCGAACTAACTCTCAGAGACTCAACACGCGTAACTTTTTAACAAAACCATTTACCTAAATTGGTATTAAAATCATGAAGTTAATAATATTTCTATGTATTTTAAGTGTTGTTACAGTGAATTGTAATCATTTTATTATAGGTAATGTTGCGAACGGCGTTGTTTTGGCAAATAGAACTATAGTGGAATACGCAGCGATACCTTTTATAAAGAGAGTTAAATTCTTCTTTTATTCACAGTCGGATAACCGGTTGATACAAGTAAGTGGACATAAATATAGCTACACAATATAGCATATTATGTAGTTAGACTGCGATTATACATACTATCAGGCCTATTTCGCGTGGAGGTAGGCAGAGACTATTAGAATTTCTTTTTTCGCAATATAAAGTATGTTTTCCTACTCAAAATCTTAACATCTTTATACCGGTTCAGTACTTTTTGCATGAAAAAAGGATAGGGTCACAGATTTACCAGATGTAGTGCCTGTGGCTACATCACTCAGTCGGCTTGAAGCCACTTACATATCATCAACCTCAACCTACCATCTGGTATGCCTGTGGGTACCATTTGCATTTATAATAGGTATTATTATGAACACATCTTTTATAAATACATACAGTGAGATAGAAAACAGTCAAATGCATTACAAAAGTATGTTCAACACAAAATAATTATCCTGTATGGAGATTGAATTGAACCTACGACCTTCGAATAATCGTTAAAGATATGACTAGCTATAGATATAAGACCAGCTGTACCCTGCGACCACTGTAAGTTTGTTTGCATGAAATTATGATCAATGAAATCGTTTCAACGATTCGTCGTAATGTTTAATTTCTCCGGTATTCTAATTATTATTTTTTATAAATCACTTTTCTACGGATTTAAACGCGTATATTTTGTTATACACTTATTTTTGATATATTTTTAACTAAGACAATATGTTGTTTAAATTCCAGGGTATCCAAGCGTTAGACACAAAACATAGCAAGGCTTCCATCAACATCACGGCAGGTGGCGTGGGCTACTCCTATGTGAACCTTCGTATGAAGAGCGAGAGAGGCACTGGACTTAACTATGATATTGGAATATATACACTACCTTGGCAATATAATTAATTAACTACCTGTGTATTAAATAGATATTTAGAATAAATATTGTTTAAATTTGTGGACGTGTATTAAACAATTTTGTTTAAATAAAACTACTTTTTAAGGATTTAGACGCGTGTATTTGTTTTAAATTTTGACCCGGCGTTTCGGAGACTTTGCAGTCACCATGGTCACGGATGAAACTCAGCTGACTGAGCGTAGAGGACACTTTACAGCTCAGTCTTTACAGTTACACCAGCCTTTGTTCGTCCATTGCTGGAAATATGCCTCCCTTATAGAATGCCCACATATGACCTTGCGCCACTTGCATCCAATGGCTTCGTCGCTCCACCTTGTCGGGGGCCGCCCAACGTCGCTACTCTAGGACTTTTCTTCCCCAACGATCGTCAGTCCTACGAGCGATGTGGCCTGCACATTGCCACTTTAGCGTGATAACCTTTCGGGCTATGTCGGACACGCCAGTTCTCCTACGGATCTCCGTATTTCGGATTATATCCCGTAGGGAAATACCGAGACCAAACTAATCTTTGATTGGGGCACTAAAATAACTCGTTTTAGATGCTTAATTATTATTAAGTTAATTTTATAACATAAACCGCGATTGATCACCTAAATAATAAAAAGTGAAGAGCGTTATTCCCACCAATGGCAAGTTCATTACATTAGAGAAGGTGTTAACATTAATATAGTACAAAATAAATCGCAAACATCTTATTTAAAAGTCTTTTTGTAAATAATCGCTATATTCCTTCTCCAGTGCCTTTACTGCTGCTTCTGTCAAGAAATGGAAAAAAACATATTAGTTAGTATCGACAATTTTAATAGACAGACTCAATGGGGTGGTTGGTGTCCGTGTGGTGACGGATTAAGAATACAAGTGTCACCACCCCATCTCCCGAGGATGCTGTAAGAGCCACGTAAGGGATATTATTATCATACACCTACATACACATTATTCTTATAGAAGAACTAATAGTAAGTTATGGATATCCACGCAATGCGGCAATGGAAACTCAAAACCATAAAACTAAACTTCTATACCAACATGTATTGTAAGGACAGGGTTGTACGATAAACTAAATATTCAACCTGTGGAAGAAACTCGTGTCCAGTTGTGGGATATTTAGAAGTTTATTGGCTAAAACGAAAGAATAATAACTAAAATTACCTGTGCTCAATAACACGTTCTGTCTTTTTAAATTGTCAATCAACGCCATCTGTTTGTCTATACGAGCAACTTGAGCTTTCAACTGCGCTTCTAGCCGCGAGATGGCGTTCTGGTGAGATGCGGACAGCGTGCGAGTTGAATTTCGGAATTCCTGAAAATAAAAATATTTCTCGACGCCATTTTTATTCCCATTCGTCCACACTATTCCTATATTTGGGTCGTTCCCGTTCGTCCACAGTGCGGACGAACGGGAACGACCCAAATATATCACTGTCAACTAGAACTAAACTCACCTTTAAACTTATGCTATGATACTGTCTAATATTACAAAAGTAGTTTATAAAAAGTAAATATGTAGGTATTAGAAATCTTTGTCCATAAAATTCGTAATTGGTAATCGTCAGTGTTTATTATTTAGAAGAAAATATTTTCAGCTCTCTAGCTATCACCGTTCCAAAGATACAGGCTGGTTACAGAAGAACGGATGGACAGCAGTCTTGGTAATAGGGTGCAATTTTAGGTACAGAACCCTAAAAGATTAGGACTCACTCGAGTACAAAATGTATGACTCATCCGTAATGCTAATAGTATGACTTGCCCGAGACGCTGAATGTATGACTTACCTACACAAGTCGCTAAATGTATAACTTGCAATTAGAATGCAAAATTCAAATGAGGAGTTTTTTCGTGACATACCTTTTCATTCTTTTTGACAGTTTCCAACTGTTGAGTCAATAGTTCTACGGTGTTCTGGTGTGAGGCACATTTGGCCTCCAATGACCCATTCTTGGTTCTAAGCTGTTTCACCTCGCAGGACAACTTGTCACATAAACTGCGTTGCTCTATGTAAAGTTTATCTTTTTCCTGGAATAAAATAGCCAAGTATTTTATCGCTCTCTCGGAGAATTTTCTGACAAAACAGTCATACATCTGTCTCGTTTTTTTATATTTTTTTCTATGATATTTTAGAGCGCCATCTGGTGAGATTAAAACGTACTTCTTTGCTTAATTTATACATACATTTGGTCATACATGTACGAAAGTTGTAGGTATTACGCTTTACAAGGAAAGAATATTTGGTATCTGAAATGTCTCTGAAACGGCGGACAAGTTATAAAATCTAGAACAATGTTCAGAGCATCTGTTACTTACTTCATATCTATTCTGTAAGGCCATATATTTGGCTTTCATGTCAGCTGTGCTGGATTTCATGTTGTTGCAGCGATTTAATAGCGACATCCTTTCACCTTCTAACTCAGCTATTTGTGTTAAGTGTGATTTGCACTGGGAACCCTAGAATTGAGACAATCTAATAAAAACTTAATTTATTTATATTATAGTCTGCCTACCCCTATGGAAAAAAGACGTGACGGTATGATGATGACGATAATAATTTACATAACATAACATGCAATATACGAGCAAAAGATTAAATGTATGTATTTATTATAAGTATTATATTAACTCCAAGTTCAAACAGCTCGACAGATTTGAATAAAATTATTAAATTAACTTACATTCTAGATCAACATAGAGGCTTTTTTTTATTCATAGATGCTGAGGGATAACATAAGTCAAATGTGGTTTTAAGTTTAAAAACACTAGATGGCGTTGGCGTCAATTTAGAAGTCGCTATAGGTTTTATACATCTCTTTAATATCTATGTATCTTATTTTATGATTAATTGGTTGCATAATAGCACATCTAATATATTATTACCTTTTTATTAATAGTAAGTTGAAGTGCATCAATTTGTTCTTGCAGTAGTTTCACTTTCAAAGATAGGAATTTGGACACACTTTCAACTGTTGGTCTATCTGAAAGAAAATATAACAATCATTTATTATTCACTTGAGGTAGGCAGAGATATATAAAACTGTTACAGTCTTATTTAGCATTCTCTTCTAAAACAGCTTCTTATGATATTTTTAATAATATATTTTTATTTCCTCCTCACAAATACAGACATATATACATAGGTAATTACAAGTTAACTTAATCTATTTACAGTTTGTTTAGTCTAAGCATGTGAGGAGCTGGTGTCCGAATTAGGCATAAAAATACCTGTATTACAGATCACCAGGTCCCCAACCAACGGCGAACAAGAGCATTAGGGCATTAGTAAATAAGCCATAAAAACCAGTATCAAACAGTGAAAAGTAGGAGGGTAGTTACAATACATTAAAAATATCAACAAATTTATTAACAAAGGTGCCATTCAATACGTGCGGGTGAGTTACGTGTATGAGTATGTGTGCGTGCGTGCGTGTATGTGATGCTCTAATGGGTATGATAGTGATTAGTTTGAGTGCAGTAAGTTTTCTGTAAGGTTATAGTCAAGATTTTGTATCCACTCCATGACTAGAGATTTGCATTTATTTTTAGGTAATGAATACATCGACAACGCCCGATTTAACTTGTTATATAACCTAGAACCTAAGTAGCAGAAAGATCTATGTGCGAGCGTAGTTCTAAATAAAGTCAAAGTGCAGACACGGTCGTTACGTCGCTGGTTCTTATACTTATCTGGTTCATATTTAAGCAAGGAATGTTGTTTTATTACAGTATAAACTATAAACAGCTGTCGGACTGTTAAAACTTTCCATTGTTTGTAAAGGTCAGAAGTAGGATGATAGAATGGTAGAAATGCACCAACTTTCAGAAGTGCTCTTTGAGCTCTCTCTAGTTTAATAAACCTAGTTTTAAAGGCACCGCCCCAGGAAGTAATGCAGTAAATTAATTGTGATTGACAAAGAGCGTAATATATGCACTTAATTACACCAACATCCGCCACGGGCCTTATCGCTTTAAAAATTACCATCAATTTACGTATTCTAGCAGCAAGAAGATCAATATGTTCATAAAAGTTTAGATTTCTATCTATCATTACACCAAGGTACTTAACTGATTCGGTTTGGATAAGTTTAGGGCAAGAACAGTTTGCAACATTTTTATTAAAACACGAGTGCGAGATAATGTGGCACGAGGAATCAGGCTTATCGTTAGTTGTAATAGCAAAGGTTATGTAATTTGTTTTTGCCACATTCAACGTTAGAATATTTGTATTAAGCCATTTAGTTACATAGTTCATTCCTCTCTGGGCGTAAGAAAAAACTTCATCCCAAGTGTTTCCGCTAAAAAGAAGGGCTGTGTCATCTGCGAATGTAACTATTTTGGTATTGGGAAGTTCTATTTGGCATAGATCATTTATATAAAGAAGGAAGAGTGTAGGGCCCAAAATACTTCCCTGGGGGACTCCAAATGTTACTGGGGCCTCCTCGCTGACAATATCGCCAATAGCTACACACTGCGACCTATCCGTCAGATAATCCTGAAGTAGTTTCAACTGGACGTCACGGATACCGAGATATTCAAGCTTTCTAACCAAGATCGGGACAGAGACCGTGTCAAAGGCTTTTGCCAGATCTAAGAATATACCTATGACTTTCTTTTTACTGTCTAAATTATTAACTACATAATTTGTCAGATCAAGCACAGCATCCGATGTTGATCTATTAGCTCTAAAACCAAATTGTGATTTCGATAAAATATTTTTAGTTTCCAAATATTTTATTAATCTATTATTTATAATTCGCTCTAAAATTTTTGAAAAAGTAGGTAGGATGGAGATCGGTCGGTAATTATTGACACAGTCTCTGGGCCCACACTTGTGAATCGGATGAATACGTGATTTTTTATAAATTTTAGGAAATATTCCAGTTGATAGTGACAAATTACAAATGTATAAAATGGGGGGTGTTAAGATGTCTACGTTTTCTTTTAGAATCCTACTAGATATCATATCTAGACCAGCCGCACAATCACTTTTCAAGTTTGTTATCAATGTCTTAATTTCCTTATCGTCAGTTGGGAGAAGAACAAAGGAATGGCAACAAGCATCAAAAGTGGGAAGCTCTGAATGGGGATTGTTTTTAGTTATATTTTCAGCAAACTTAGCGCCAACATTAGCAAAGTAGAAATTTACATCATTTGCAGATTTTAGAGGATCGTTTGAGCATATTAATTCTAGTGGGGCTTCTTTAGGTTTATTAGTATAGGTTATCTTTTTAACTATTTGCCAGATTTTTTTGCTGTTCTTTCCTGCTTTCTGAAGCTGAAGTTTATCATAACTTCTTTTTAATTTTTTTAGCAATGATGTGCAGTAATTTCTGTACCTTTTATAGATCGTCTTAACTACCTCATTTTCTGGGTCCTTCTTTAGTTTTTTATATAAATTATCGCGATTTCGGAGACATTTTAATATACCTGGGGTAATCCAAGGCTTCAAGATTTTCTTCCGGCTGGATATTTTTGCCTCTTTTGTGTTGTTAATTATTGCGGTTTTAAGTAGGTTTTGAAAGAATATAGCAGCTTCATTTACGTCCTTAATTGTATATAAATTACTAAAATCAACATTACCTAATTCTGAATTTAAGTGTTCATAATTAATATATTTAATTACTTTTGCGGTTTTAAGTTTAGACGATGTGGCAATTAAAAGGGCTACACTATTATGGTCGGTCAACGTCGTCTGAAGAATAAGACAGCGGGCTGATAATCGAGTCTTTAAAAATACATGATCCAAACATGTTTTAATATGCGTCGGGGTTGTGTAAGCGGGCATCAGTCCATGGAATGCTAACATATCTAGGTAGGATGATAGATTAGGGTCCGTGCAGTGCTCGGCTATATTAATATTAATATCTCCTACCAAGATAACATTTTGCTTGTTTGAATATTTTAATAAAATTTGATTTAGTGATTGAAGAAAATTATTAATGTTTTTATGTCCAGGGGGTCTATAAATTGCAAGCGCAACCGTATTATCATTCAGGGTGATTACAAGACAATTTGCGTCAGATATTACGGGTTCTTCGACAGTGACTAGCAAGTTCTTTTTATAATAAATCACTACACCCTCATTTTGCGTGAGGTTATTTGAGGAAGCAGAGTTTTCGTATCCATCAAGATGAGGAATGCAAATATTAGAAGGCAGCCAACATTCTGTGAGCACTATACAGTCCCAGCTAATCCCTGTTCTAACAAGGATAGGTAATAATCCTGTAAAATTACATTTAAGACTACGAATATTTTGTTGAAAAATTTTCAGACATTTATTTGAATCAGGTAAAAACATTAGGCATTCATCAGCATCGCAGACGATAGAATCGGCTACGCTATGCGTGTCTATTTCATTTTGAATATTAAGTAATTCATTGAATGTTAAATTTAGATCTGTCAGCAGTTACATATTCCTGATTAGATATAACCATATTGCACGAGTTCAAAACAAGCTTAAGTAAAACATTATTCTTAAAACCATTACCTGATGGTGTTCTCCTGTAGCAGTAATACATTTTTGTGATAAGTATCAAATGAAATATGTTATTTTTAATGATTGCGTGTTTGATGTAGTTAGAGTTTATTGTAATATGTATTTTAAATAATCTATAAATGTGTGTGTTAGTATAATGTGTTAGTATAATGTAGTATAAACACTGTAGAAAAATGTGTGGAGGCAGCACGTTTTTAGTTATAGTAAAAATTAAATAATCGAGACTTATTATTGGTAAACAGAGTAATATACATGCAGTAAAAAAATAATCAAGTTTATACCGCGCAAATGGAGAAGCTAGTCAGATAATTTTTTTAAGTTTCTCAATATCCTCTTCACAGCCAAGGTGTATTCGAGGTTCATTGTCATTTCTCTTTATATATATCTTGCCAAACGAAGTCCAGCAGTATTCATATTTGAAGTCCTTAGCAAACAGTCTTGCTAAATAATACAGGCGTCTGGCTGAGGCAGTGAGAGATTCAGCCACATATATGGGCTTTGTGGGCCCAGCCATATTTAGACTAGTAGTACTCAGACGCTGTTCGTGATTTTTTTTATTGTATGTTCTAATGGCTCTTAAGAAATTTTCTCTTTTTAAAGTGGATGTGAAATCCACAATAATAGGACCGGTTTGTTTGTCTTTCAATTTCATTCGGGATACGTCCCGAATATCCGATTCTTGTATAGGGACGTCGATAAGGGTCCCAATTTTCTTCGTGATCTCAACTAGATCTACCTTGTTTTCGGGTTCCGTAATCGTAACATTTCTAAACTCAACTGCCGTAGATCGTGAATTTTTCTCAAACTGTTCAAGTTTCTTCTCTAAAGTTTTAATTTTACTTTTAAAAAGGTTATTTTCCTGTTGAACTGCTTTCAAGTCACATAGAACATCGTCGTACTTGCCTGCCAGAAATGTCACTGACTCTTTTATTTCAGTGTTCTGATTTGTTAGAGTAGTTATAGACGACTCCAGCGAGGCGAATTTTGTATATTGTTGATTTTTAATTTCGTCCATCGTCGCCATTAAGTCAGATAATGTAACATCAGCTGTGTCCGGTGAGCTATCCATTCGACGTTTACTTCTCTTAGGTACATTAAGATCTGTGCCAACCTGCCTTTTCTCGGTATACAGCTCTGAGTCGGAAGCATGATGAGCGGGAGAAGGAGTAGGTTTCAATGCTCCTTTCGGTGGTGTACGTGAAACAGACATCATACAGAATCACACTTACTTGCACAATACACCAAACTCAATTACGCTAACCGCTAGCGCTCATGAACTGCGGCAAGCAACAAGACGCGCGAGTAAGAGTATAGATGCGACGTCCGCGCAAGGAAGCTCACAAAGCAATCACCGTCTCGGCTGTTGTTGTCCTGTTCGTGTCACACTTAACTGCACTGTACCTTTCACTTTGTCTATTCAATAATTTTAAGAGTATTATTTCGTTTAAATCGAGTGGACACGTCTGAACGCTCTTGCGATCCGGAAGGGAAGGGTATGTTTTTGTGTATGTTTATTAGGATTGGAGAATATGATGTAACTATTTTTAAGCCTCCATAGAAAATTAGGGGGAGTTCTCACAAGTACATACCCGAAACTGCAGGGCATGGCTAGTGATAAATGAAATAAAAATAATAGTCGTAAAAACCCTTGCTTTTGCTTGGACAAATAAAAATGCGATTTGAAATCATTTTAATAATCAAATAATTTACTTACCTTTTAAAAAACTCTGCGGCAACACTTTTTCCTTAACATTAACTGATACAAATGCATAAAGAAACTCTCTATCTTCATAATTATTCTTATTAATACAATAATTACAGACTCTCTCTCTATTCTCTTCTATACTTCTATCTTCTTCTGCGCTGTTTTCTTTTCCATCTTCAAATATTTCACTTCTTTTCACACTTCTATTTTCAAATTTACTGCTTGATTCATTACTATAACTGTCATTTTCAAATTTAGAAAAGCTTCTGTTTAGTTCTTTATTTTTCTTTTTATAATTAGTGTTTTCTGCGTGTGTTTGATTTATGGGTGTATGTGTTTCACAGATGTGTTTCTTTTTTGTATGAACAGGAGTTAAACATAGATTTGGAGAAAATTCAGAAAATATGTCTTGTTTATTCTGAAATTTGTAATGATAAAAATTATTAATGTTGACTTTTGATAACAAAGTTTGATCCGTAAAATATGATCAAGTTTGAGGCAGACTACTATCCTTGGAGTTCTTCATTTTAACAAATAAAGCATAAAATTATTTTGTTTGAATAAGTCAATATTAGGTCAGTCCTCCTACAAATTAAGTGGTGTATTTGGTATACTATTGTGGTGATGCACTAATAATACGAAGGTCACCTCCCCATTCCGTCTAGGCTGCTGGCTGGTGTGAGAGTCAGTTATGAGAAATGTGAGAAGATAAATATGTTTTGCGGGAGTTGCAAAACTCGAAACTAAACCATCACACGCACGTAGTGTGTTAAAAACTGTCTGACAGGCGTGTTTTAATAAATAATTGCATGTATGATGAAGAATATTCTTACCATAGAATGTTCAATTTTTTTTATCAAACTCTGAGTTTTCTTTTCTAGTTCTTTATTTAACTTCTTAAATTCATTTTCTCGTGCTAATAAGTCTAGAGAATTCATTTTACTACGAAATACTACTAATAAACGACCAACAAAGTATATGATCTATGCCAACTGAGGCCAACACAACAATCATAATTTGAAACAAAATATTGACTTAAAATTAATCGGTCAAATTACGAAACCAAGAGATGTAATCCGCTACTCACAGAAAGTATACTTCCAAACTTGATAGGCTTATACTGTAATCACATATGTGGTTGCCATAGTAACGACATTCCCTTTGATCAAACGAAGTCCTTTTGTTATGTACCAAACGATTAATTTATCATATTTTGTCTGCGCACGGGCATCTCTAACTATTGATAACGTCACTATCGATGACGTCAAGAACTGACCGGTGCATTTGTCCTGGTGGCTCGTTTCCGCGCGCGCGACACGGTTACCGAGCGCGCGTTGTCAGTCGCAAAACACATCTTGTTTGCACATTACGTCGCGATTTGAAAGAGATTTGAAGCGTTTTTCTTGCAACTGTTTCGCGAGTTAAAATTGTCACTAGAATTAATTGTTGATAAAACTAATTATCCTTGTTGTGTGAATCGATAATTACAATTGAAACAAAACCTTGAAATGTCACCGCGAAATGTAATGTTCGCCATTTTTGTATGACATAAATGTGTTATAAAAACTAGTGAATTTTGTGTCTCCATACTTAATACGATTTGTGTGTCTATATTTAATGCTATTTAATGTAAATTGAACTATTTTGAAATTGAACTATAATTGTGATAGTGTAATTGTATTGGGACGATTGATGTCATCAGGAGCCCGTGGTCTACCCGTGTTGTGTTGTTGAATAAGCTAGGTAAGCTTGATTATTTATTTTAATATTGGCCAATATTTTAATCGATAGTTATGCAATAGCTAGGGTGACACGGTGAAGACATTGTTGAAGAACAAAACAGGGTAAGTTTGTACTATTATAAATTTGTTAACGCTGTGAAACACAGATTTTAAGTTCGTTCGTGTTGGCCTGAAGAATTAATACGCTTCCACAAACTAACACACAAAAATCCCAGGTTGAACGTAACATATTTTTGGTACCCAGAGCGTGGTTTAAACTCCGTTTCTCGAATGTTCCATGTTGAACAAACTATACCCTCATTATTTGTGAAAATTGATTTAATTAATTTAATTAATTTAATTTGATTAATTTGGTTGTTTGTTTGTTTAATCTAAATTGTTGGTATAGTTTTGAATAATTAATTTGAGCACTTGAATTGGCAATTAGATTTTAAAGGATTTGATAATTATTTGTGCTATTGCTAATCGTATTTGTTGTTGCTCAGGTTATTATTTAATATAAATTATTATTTAATTATTGTCTAATATTGAACAACGTTATAGTTAAATTGTGGCGTTGTGCGTTTGTATAATACAACATTTATTTTATACGTTTGTTTGTTTTGTTGGTTACCTTAAAATAAATAATTTAAGTCTTAAATTAATTGCACATTGGCAAGGAATTGTTTGTTTGTTTGATTTAAAATATTTAAGATTTGATATTTGTTTAGAGTAATAGCGGCTTGTCTCATTGAAAGATATTTTGTTTTTCGTTATTGTAATATTGTTTGTTTGTGAAAGATATTTGTTTTTTTTTATTGTTATTATAAGATTGTTTGTTTCGTGCCGTTTGTGCTTTGAAGATGTCTGCCGCCGCGTATAATGTTGTCCGCGAGACATATTCCGGGATTGCGACTCATTTGAGATGGTTCACGTCAGCTGCCGCCTTGGTGAAAAGGGAGAACCGAATCGAGGCATTGTTGGACAGGCATGAGAAATGCCCTACACGACTTCAGGAGGTGGAGGCGCTTTACCGGCGCTTCATCTTGCATCTGGATGATGTGCCCCTGGAGTCATTCCCCCAGGAGCGACGGGACCAAGTCCACGAGGACTACGTCCAAATTATGGACCTTGCCGACGACATCGCCCAGCGCGCGCGGGAGATTTTAGCCTCGCGCGCCGGAGTACCGGCTCACCGGGCCCCCTTGAAGACTCCCGTGGGCCTTTTGACTAGGTTACCCAACTTGGATCTTCCACGTTTTGATGGTCGACTAGACATGTGGATGGGATTCATTGGTTTGTTTGAGAGCCTTGTGGACTCGAGGGACGATTTGGGTCCGTCTCAAAAACTGGCCTATTTACTCTCCGTGCTTGATGGAGAGGCGAGGGGCTTAGTACAGCACCTCCCAATATGTGACGGGAGCTATGGGATCGCGCGGGCGTTGCTCACCAAGCGCTATCACAACCAGCGCTGTCTGGCAGATACCCACGTTGACCAGATCTTGAACCTTTCCGTCGTGAGCAATGCTGCCCAGTTGAGGACCGAGCTGCTGAACCCCCTCCTAATAGCCACCAATTCGCTCAACCGCTTAGGACTGCCGGTTGCCAAGTGGTCTTACCTACTGGTGCGTATCGTACTCAAGCGATTGCCGGTGTCTTTGAGGGCACGTTTTGAACAAGGGCACACTAGGGATGAGGCATCTGCTCTCCCTACCTTTGACCAGCTCCTGACGTTCCTGGAGGACGAGTGTCGCATGGGTGACGTCATGGTCGCCGACACGCCGGTGGAAGCATCACGTCCCAGACCCACCAACCAACGGCGCAATGCCCAACCTGCACCAAGAGGAGGTACGGCCGCCCGCTTCGCTGTCGCTCAAGCTGCGCCACCGGACTGCCGGTTTTGCAAGTCGCAGGGACACCAAACGGTGCGGTGCCCAGACTTCGCGGTCCTGCACGTGGCCGCTCGTAGGCGGATTGCCCAGGCCCGCGGCTGGTGTTTCTCTTGCCTAGGGGACCATTACCAGCGCGCCTGCCCCGACACTCACCCGTGTCCTATTTGCGGAGGGCACCATTTGAAAATCCTGTGCGCCAACGCGAATGGCCGTCGCGACCACGCGGGGTCGCCTTCGGGCGGGTATGCCAGTGGACACCGGGACCAGTCCCGCAACTTGGAGTCCGGCTCATCACCCCCACGCCGCGCAGACTGTGCTGCCATCGATCGCCGAGTTGGTTCGGCGCGCAGCCCCACGGGCGGGTATGAAAGCGGGCCCCGGGTTCAATCCCGCACCTTTGTGTCCCGCTCGCCCTCCCCGCTTCCACGTGATCAAGCGAGATCACCTCCGGTAGTGTACCACGATTACCGTGACGCACGTCCTGTACCACTACCGTCCCCCCCTCTGGCGGAGCGTCCCCGTTTGGAGACGCGCAACCCTCGGTACGGACGCTCCAGGCGCTACGAACCGCCGTCTATGGCTCGTGGCAGTCGTCACCGAGAGGAGGCCGAGTTTAGGCACTACCCGCACTTTGATTTGCCGTCTCGGGACAACGGCGCTCAGTCGCCGCCACGCCAGCATTAGGATGTTGGCGTCTGCCCCCGCTATGCACCGCCCCCCTTTGAGACCGTCCTCTTGCCCACGGCCCATGTCAGGGTCTGGGGACGGACGGGCGCCTCAGTTGTAGTCCGAGCGATATTGGACACAGGCTCACAGGGGTGCATAGCCTCGTCTTGGTTGGTAGGGCAGACTGGCCAGACTATTGAAAAATATTCAGATGTAATAAGGGGTGTCGGGAACGCCCCCGTGGCCACGGTTGAGGGCCGTGTTTTGTTTGAGTTCTCCCCCTCAAATTCTCCACGTCCGACGTTGGAATCGTCGGCCATTGTGATGGAGAATATCTTGGGCAATCACCCGCAAGTTCGTTTGTCTGCGGATGCGGTAAAATTGACCGCGGATTTGAATTTGGCCGACCCTAAATTTGACCTGCCTGGCACGGTCGATTTGTTGCTTGGTGCCGATGTTTTGGGTAAAATATTACTCGGCAAGGATCGTGTTTTGCAGCCAGGTGGCTTGGTAGCCCTCCGGACCATATTTGGGTTCGCATTGATGGGGCCTGTATTGAGGACTCCCCCCCCTGCCGAACTTGGAACGGCCTTGATGGTGGGGTCCGCCCTTTCTGACGCCGTGCAGAGATTCTGGGAAGTGGAGGAGCCACCACAAGCTCCCCGCTCTGATCCGGAGCATGAAGAGTGTGAGCAGTTCTACAAGACCAACACCAGTTATCTCCGTTCTGGCCGGATCATGACAAGATTGCCATTTCTCGCCGTACGTCCGCCACTTGGCGTCTCGCGGCCTATTGCAGAGAAGCGTTTGTTGGCGATGGAACGCCGTATGAGCAGGGACCCACTACTCAAGGAGAAGTATATTGACTTCATGCGGGAGTATGAGGATTTGGGACACATGTCTGTGTCAAAATTGGATTGGCGTTCGACGGAGCACTTCTTTCTTCCGCATCATGCTGTAATAAAACCATCCAGTGGTAAGCTGCGCACAGTATTTGATGGTTCTGCGCAGACTACTTCAGGAGTGTCATTGAACCAGTGTCTGCATCCTGGTCCCAAATTGCTGAAGGACCTTTGTGACGTCATCACGCGGTTTCGACGTCATCAATTTGTTTTTGTGGCTGACATCAAGATGATGTTCAGGCAAACGGTAATTCACCCGGATGATCGCCGATACCAGCTGATATTGTGGCGAGAAAACCAGCAAGATCCCATGCTTGTCTACGAGCTCAACACGAACACATACGGGCTGAGGTCTAGCCCCTTTTTGGCTATACGTTCGCTTTGGGAGCTCGCGGATCGAGAGCGTATGTCGTTTCCTCGCGCAGCCGCCATTTTGAAGGAGGACCTATATGTTGACGATGTGTGCACTGGCGCGGCCACGGAGAGAGAGGCCCTGCTCTTGCGTGACGAGTTGATTGGCATTCTAGCCTCCGCAGGATATGAGTTGCGTAAATGGATCTCCAACTTACCTGCGCTCTTGGACGGGCTACCGGATGACCACCAGCAGGATCCTCACCTATTTGAGAACCGTGACAACCCTACCATGATGTCAGTGCTTGGAATCCAGTACAGACCATTCCAGGACATCTTTACATTTAATGTCGATTTGGATTCGCATCACACTTGGACGAAACGACTGGTTCTGTCGACTGTCGCGAGAACCTTTGATCCCAATGGCTGGATATGCCCGGTCATATTCTGGGCCAAATGCTTCCTGCAGAAACTTTGGACTGCAGGTCTTGGATGGGACGAGCCACTTCGCGAAGCTGTTTTGAAGGACTGGCTCCTATTTGCTTCCTCATTGCCTGCCATCAATAGGATATCGTTGCCCCGTGCTCTGCTTCCGCCAGGGAAGCACACCGCGTCCCTTCATGGTTTCTCGGACGCTTCGGAACGTGGGTACGCAGCAGCCGTATACTTGCGCACCGTGACCACAGATGGTCAGGTGAAAGTGTTGTTGGTCATGGCGAAGAGCAAGGTCGCGCCTCTTCGAACTGCCTTGACAATCCCTAAGTTAGAGTTGTCAGGGGCGGCCCTTCTTGTTCGCCTTTTGAATCACGTCATGTCTACCTTGTGCACGTCAATTGACATTTCCACGATATATGCATGGACTGACAGTCAGATTGTGCTATGTTGGCTGAAGACGTCAGTTCACACCTTAGAGGTGTTTGTAGCAAATCGTGTCTCTCAGATACAGAAATCGGAGACCCCGTTGGTTTGGAGGCATGTGCCTGGCGAGGTCAACCCTGCTGATTGTGCGTCACGGGGATGTATGGCCCCCCTTTTAGTTGAGCACTCTCTGTGGTGGGGACCTGAGTGGTTGACCAGATCAGAATCTAATTGGCCGCGAACTCCGGCCTTAGACATTGTCGCACTGCCTGGGTTGCGAACGCTTGCGCTCGAGCGGCAGGACCGTCCGTTCGACCCCGATTTCTTACTTAATCGTTACAGTTCATTGGACAAATTGTTGAGTGTCACCGCTTGGATCAAGCGCTTCACGAAAAATTGTAGACATCCACAGAACAAATGTTTGGAGGCCTTCTTATCGCCACAAGAGCTCCAAGATGCTCTTCTTCACTGGGTTCGTTCTGTGCAAGAGGCACATTTTGAAGACGAGATTGACATCTTGAGGAAAGGCAAATCCAAGCTGTCTGGAGCCATTTGTAAGCTGAACCCTTTTTTGGATAGTGAGGGTCTTTTGCGTGTCGGAGGGCGTCTTAGGAACGCAAACCTCCCTTATGGATCTCGTCACCCCCTCTTATTGCCCAAGAGTGGCCACTTGGTGAACCTGTTGGTGACTGATCGTCACATCAAGAACTCCCACGCCGGCTGTAATGCCTTATTGGCCATTTTGCAACGGGAATTTTGGATTTTATCGGCCCGTCGGACGATCCGTAGTGTGGTCTTTCGTTGTATGCCTTGCTATAGGCTCAAGGCCCCTACCATGCAGCCTATCATGGGTGACCTTCCTTCGGATCGGGTCACTGAGATAAGGCCCTTTGCTGGAGTTGGTACGGACTTTGCAGGCCCCTTTTTTGTTAAAACCTCGACCCTCAGGAACAGTAAAACTGTCAAGGCTTATTTGTGCGTCTTTGTCTGTCTGTCCACCAAGGCGGTACATTTGGAACTCGTCTCAGCCCTCTCGACAGAGGCATTTGTTGCGACGTTAGATAGATTCGTGTCACGACGAGGACTACCGTCCTTGATTCGGTCGGATTGCGGTACCAACTTCAAAGGCACAAACAACTATTTAAAAGCGATGTATGATTTTTTGTCGGCTAACGAGACTGAAATTGCGTCTAGACTAGCTACACGTAGAATAACTTGGAGGTTCAGTCCCGTGTCATGTCCCCACTGGGGAGGAATATTTGAAAGCGTAGTAAAGGTTGCTAAGACACATTTGCGACGGGTAATTGGCGAGTCTGTATTGACCTTTGAAGAGCTCGCAACTGTGTTTTGCAAAATCGAGGCCGTTTTGAATTCACGCCCGTTGTGCCCGATCACTTCAGATCCTAACGACTTGGAAGCCCTCACGCCGGGCCATTTTTTGATTGGGCAGCCACTGAACGCCCTGCCGGAATATCCCTTTGTTGATGTGAGACCTAATCGTCTCTCGCGGTTTGAATTGGTCCAACAACTCACTCAGAGCTTTTGGAAACGTTGGAATTTAGAATATTTGCACATTCTCCAGCAGCGCGTTAAGTGGACCGACAAGACTGATCCACCTCATGTTGGTGACCTCGTTCTGGTTAAGGACGCTAACTCACCGCCACTGTGTTGGCGCAGGGGGCGCATTCTCAACCTCGTCTTTGGAGCAGATGGAGTGCCCCGTTTTGCTGAGGTCCGGGTGGACGGTTCAATTTTGAAGAGAGCTGTATCAACCTTGTCGCGACTGCCAGTGAATTAGCGGCCAGGTAGTCCTGGCCGAGGCGGGTAGATGTTATGTACCAAACGATTAATTTATCATATTTTGTCTGCGCACGGGCATCTCTAACTATTGATAACGTCACTATCGATGACGTCAAGAACTGACCGGTGCATTTGTCCTGGTGGCTCGTTTCCGCGCGCGCGACACGGTTACCGAGCGCGCGTTGTCAGTCGCAAAACACATCTTGTTTGCACATTACGTCGCGATTTGAAAGAGATTTGAAGCGTTTTTCTTGCAACTGTTTCGCGAGTTAAAATTGTCACTAGAATTAATTGTTGATAAAACTAATTATCCTTGTTGTGTGAATCGATAATTACAATTGAAACAAAACCTTGAAATGTCACCGCGAAATGTAATGTTCGCCATTTTTGTATGACATAAATGTGTTATAAAAACTAGTGAATTTTGTGTCTCCATACTTAATACGATTTGTGTGTCTATATTTAATGCTATTTAATGTAAATTGAACTATTTTGAAATTGAACTATAATTGTGATAGTGTAATTGTATTGGGACGATTGATGTCATCAGGAGCCCGTGGTCTACCCGTGTTGTGTTGTTGAATAAGCTAGGTAAGCTTGATTATTTATTTTAATATTGGCCAATATTTTAATCGATAGTTATGCAATAGCTAGGGTGACACGGTGAAGACATTGTTGAAGAACAAAACAGGGTAAGTTTGTACTATTATAAATTTGTTAACGCTGTGAAACACAGATTTTAAGTTCGTTCGTGTTGGCCTGAAGAATTAATACGCTTCCACAAACTAACACACAAAAATCCCAGGTTGAACGTAACACCTTTTCATATTTTAAAAGCACTCAAAACACTTACTTATTACGTAAAATTTTTTAATATGCAAGTTTCTTTCGCAGAAAAACATGAATCGCTGTGTTAAACAATAGAATTATTTTTGATCATTAGAATTAATTATTTATTTTGATCTAATTCTTGGTGTTACTCGGAATGTGCTGCCATCTATTTACGCAGTACGAAATGAATAACAATAATGGGTTGTGTCAAAAACAGCTGTAGTTAGACCAATCACAAGCAGTTTCACTACCGACAATATGTTTTCTATTACTTACACGCACACATAGACATAGTTGTTGACACAATGCTTTGTTTCCCATATGATCAAGTTTAGCATAATCCCTGTATTTTATTCATTAAAAACATGAACTATATACGCGTATATGGTAGAAATGATTATGTAGTAATGATTTTAGAAGAAATAATGCCTTTGTAGCCGTAAAATCCAATCAAGGTCGTTACTTTATGAAAGAGAAATCCGAGTATAGAGCGAGAGGCAAATATAATTACGGCGAGTTTCAATCGATTTACCAATGAGAAGTGAGAACAGACTTAACCCAGCTGACATTTTAGTGTGTTAGTGCTGCGGGCGGATATTGGACGCTCGCTGTTGCGAAACCCGATTTTGCATAGAAAATCTCAATTTGGACTGCGTTTTCGCGTCCGGACATTGTTAAAACAGTGTAATAATGTATTTTAAGAGAAAAAGAAACGATTTCCGGAGTGTTATATTATAGCCCAGGTGTATTCAAGTGGAGATAAACGGAATAGTTTGCAGTATCATAAGGTAAAATTCTATTTTAATGGTGTTATCGAAACATATGTTTCGTGGTGTATTTATTTTCATAGTATTTCTATAATACGTGTCTTTGTCTTGTCTTAGAAAGTTATAATAATATTTAGGGTAATAGTATGATGCTATTTAGTTATGGTGTGCACTTTTATACTTGTATTTGTAACATGGAAAGTCTATATTGAAATTAGCAGTATTATCAAGTTCCTATAGTAAACACACAATCACACAACGTTGGTAATGCATTCTGTAATAAATAAATTTTATGTAATTTTTAACATGTTTCAAAGCTTTTTAATTTTGTAAAAAAAATAATAACAAAATCAGCTGTTAACTTTTGTTTTTTTTTTCAAGCAAAGGCAGGCAAGCGTGTAGGGTCAATCGTGTTTTTTTTCATAAAACAAGTCTCAGGTATGTTTCGGGTCCAGTTCCGTTAGTGATGTACAGTTAGCGATAAAATATGCGTATCGATAATTTTACGGTTTTCTTTGTTATATCTGAATTTGGTAATTGTAAAGTAAATTGAGTAATTTAAGTTTACAATCGATTCAGTTCCGTTTGCAGTTACTCATTTTTATGATATGTAGGTATTTAATTATAATTATGCACTAGCAAATTATTCATGTTTGCGTCGGCTTTAGAAAGAGTACCTACCTCGTGGTATTGTTACATGAGGTAAAGCCTTGAATTTTAAAAGATTTACACAAAATTTTCTCGTTTTGATTGCTTTGTTTAATAAAATGCATTTGCTTTTAATTAGCGGAGCGTTTATTTTTATGCAAATTAAAAACTTGTGCTATATAAATATACCATGTGGTAGCAATACCGTTAGCAAGTGCAACAACCGTGCACAATAGTCAGATGGACGGAGATAGGAGGGAGACAAAAACATGTCACCTCTGTATTTCCTCTCATGGTAGTAACTGCGATGTTGAAGAATAAAATTCTGGATAATAGCCTATCCGTCCGTCAACGTGATGAAACGTGGTAGATCAAATACTTTCTCATTCTGGAAAAGACCCGTATAGAACGATTATAAGTCGAAAAGAACACAAAGTATGGTTATTGTTAAGTCTGAACTGCCATTAAAATAATGGTCATATACCATGTGAGTACAGTAGTATGTATGACTACACACCACGTGTATACATACATATTGTAATTACAATTTATTGTTAACATGCTTTGCTAATGACATCGACGTATATTGTTTGTATAGTAAAGATAACTAAAGTTACTGATTATATTTAAATATCAAACGTATTTACAGATTTTTTGTGAGTCACAATTTGATCACCATCAAGAATCTTCAAATAAAATAGTATCAAATTCAGTACATCTCTTACAGATCTACAATGTCGCTGACAAAGACAGCTTATTGTTCAGCGTTCTGTTTTTGTCCTTAGTTGTTAACTATAGTTAGTTGTCATCCCTATGAAAACTACAAACTATTCTAAAACCTGTTAAAAACGTATAAGTCGATGGACTTACAGTAATCTTTGCGTAGCATAACATAATCCTTTATCGACTTAGTGAATATTGCGTTACACGTTTAGTCTATGGTTGAAAGTATTTTGTAAAATAATACTGCCTGCAAAATGATAGTCTTTTTTGCTATCATTATCTCCATTCTTCCTCATTTTGCAATATCAATTCAAAAGCTAGAAGGGCCTGTTCAGACTGGTACCTTAATTTTTTTTTTATATTTAGTAGCTTCTATAGCTTCTTGTAACGCTGTTAGGTTGATGCATAAAACTTAAGAAATAAAAAATACATTTCAAAAGAGAATATTGGGTCCATCCCTTTATGTTGACTTTAAAATCATAAACAGACGTTGCTGCGCTTGTTGGTCCTATTTTTTTTTGGGGACTTTTGTCTATTCCGTTCATTTACTGCCCTTGGTCATTTGGGAATTGGGTGGTACGTCTAATGCTTTGTCATTCTATCATTTATTTATATATTTATTATTTGTATATCCGTATTCTGGTACCCATAACACAAGCATATAAGCTTAGCTTGGGATCAGAGCTATTATTATTTATTTATTATTATTTATTCTTCACAATTATGGGGTTCCATCTTAAATAAGTATTGCCCCTCCTTTGTCTACGTAATCCTTTTGTAATATTTAAAGACTTAGGCTTATTGGTTAACAACCTATTTCAAGAAAGATACGAAAAGATCTTTTCTGCCTTTTACATGAAACGGTTGTGGAAGGTGCAAGCTTTAGCTACGCCATTTTCTTGTTACGGCTTGTCTTTCCGGTGAATTTCTACTCCATCTCTGTTTATTCTTATCAATGGAACTAGCTATTATTAAATTATATAGGTATTTACTAATGTTGTCCGCAAATTAAATATAACTTAATCAAATTTCTAAATGAGACAACAGAATAACTATCATCGTTACTAATTGGTTTTTAAATAACTAATTAGGGTTATTTTCTTTTATTGTATAAAAGCAAGAATGATACGTTTATTTGGCTAGACTTTTTATTTCTACACTTATTTCTATCTTTCTGGTGACGCCCATGCAGCTTATCATACTTTAAACCGCATGATGACAACGGCATTTGTATTTTGCAATAAACAATAATTATTCGCGTACGAAAAATAAGGAAATGAGGAAATTTACAATCTGTACACATGTAAAAGTTTCTGTGTTCTTATTTGCCAACTAGCTGTCGCTCGCAAGTCGCAGTTTCGTACAAGTGCAATTTAAAAACAATACCTTAATTAATTGTACAAAAAAATCCTTTCTCTTAAACCTCTCTATCAATAAAAAATACCGCATTAAAATTCGTAACGTAGTTTTAAAGATAATATTTAACTATACCACGTTGGTTAGATTAGCATGCAACTATTGTGCAGTATCCATAACAGCAAATAATATAATACAAATAATAGCAAGAACATCACTATTTCTAAACGAAAACAGTGGATTTTTTTTTTCTATTATCCCCTGACTTGTAATAATAAAAACAAGTAGTCTATATAAATAATTCTATTTGAAATGTAGCGGGAAACAAGATGGCGTGATGTCCTCAAAAACAATTCACTTTCACACACCGTTTGCGTGTGCATACACACTGTTATACTTTCTACTTTATGTGGCATAATAAACGCATAATGCCTATGAACTCTATGGTCACTTAGTTATATAGGCTACATTTCTTTTGCAGGTTCAAGTAAAGAACTAAAAATTTTATGATGAACCTACCTACTGTCGATTTCACAACATTTTTCTGTATAGGGCGTTTTACGTGTGAATCACATCGATAAATACATAGATACATAAAAAAAAATCCTCACTGGAAATCGAACCTCGTGCTCGTTAGTTGTACTACTAACGACGTGACGTCACGAAACTCATTCTTTAGGTAGTGTATTTTAAATTATAAAGTTTAAAACGTTGTTGTGTATACATTAAAAGTGAAAATATTTAATGCAATGCTCTACTTCTTTTTAGTTTTGAAAATAGGCTGAAAAATTACATGTATATTATCTATGTAGCTGTCAGGCCATCAGAGAATTTAAATTGAAAATTAAAATTTTTAATTATTGTTACCGAAAATAAAATTAAAAACGCCATCACTATCGCAGGTCTGAAATTTTTTTTTTTCCTTGTGGCAACCCACTGGCTTAGCGGATTATTGCCAGGCTCATGTAATGGCTTCTCATGTGGTTTAATGATACTTATAAAATTAACGAAATAAAAAAATTTGTGTAAACATATAACACCTCAAAAAAAAGAAACAACACTACCTCAAGGACTATAACCTACACTACTAATTAAGTGCAACATAATTACACTAGCTACAGGTCTGAAATTCATTTTGGTTCAAATAGTATGGTTGTTTTAAATGTCGAAAACCGTAATTAAAAATTTAAAAATTATCGATGTAACTATTAGGAATTTTTAATGTTTTTGCTTATTACTCATGCAACGTATATCTTCTGTAATTTAATCAGTGTTCATTGTAAGTAAATTTATTGCGATGTTTGTGTAGTGTATCCTGTGTATCAGACACGCTACCGCCATTGTTCCTGAACGGAAGTTCAAGGAACTAAAACAATTAACAACTGCTCTAGACACTTAATTTTTTAGTTAATGTCCGTGGTATTAGCTGTGTTATAATTCTTGATATGTATGTTCTAATAGAGTGAAGTTATAACTATGCCAAAGTTTAATTAGAGATTTCTAGATGAGTCATTTAGTGAGTTAGTGATATTTTGCTCATATTATTAGTACAGATGATATATATGGATATGTTATTGTATTATTATATTTATATGATTTGATTAAACAGAGATATAGTTAGATAAATATTGCAATATTTCGAGTGCAAAATATGTATTATTTCACTGGCCTTCATGATTACTGCCGCTTTCCGTGTTCTTAGCGTGATATGTAACCTGTATGTTATGTAAAGTAAAATCCTTGATTTTCAATCCGTTTTATTAGCGTCGTTAGTACATATCTAATCTATGAAACAGAAACTTTGAACATAATATTTATCCTCTTTAGACAATTATGCCTGATAAATCTGGCAATAGCAAAACTGTTTATCAGCGTAGCATGACATTGCAATAATTTAAAATCAGAGATTTGCAGAATCAACACAACAAACATCATCTTTCTGCATTTATCCTTTAACTTGAGGTTCGTCGTAACATTTCTGTTATACCTACATTTCTGTTTTTCCATCCCTGTTTTTAGGGTTCCGTACCCAAAGGGTAAAAACGGAAACCCTATTACTGAGACTTCGCTGTCCGTCCGTCCGTCCGTCCGTCCGTCCGTCTGTCACCAGGCTGTATCTCAAGAACGGTGATAGCTAGAGAGTTGAAATTTTCACAGATGATGTATTTCTATTGCCGCTATAACAACAAATACTAAAAATAAAATAAAATAAATATTTAAGGGGGCTCCCATACAAAAAACTGATTTTTTTTACCGTTTCTTGCTCGATACTAATAACGTTGCCTTATGTTGCATAGATAATGGTACGGAACCCTTCGTGCGCGAGTCCCACTTGCACTTGACCAATTTTATTACAACATTTTTTCACAGATGTTTAGCTCCTATTAGTCATATCGTGATTTTATATAGCCTTCCTCAATAAATGTACTATCCAAAACTGAAAGCATTTTTTAAATCGGACCAGTGGTTCCTGCGATTAGAATAGAATAGAATAGAATAGTCATTTATTTCCAAGAATATGGTACAATAGATTCTTATAAATAGGTGCATATTGCAGTCACACATATTCTACCGTGAGCCGGCGTAGAAATATAATTAACGCGTTCAAATAAATAAACTTTTCAACTTTATGATACATTATAGTATAGAAGTATAGATTACTTTTTTAAATTATCTTTTACAGAATCCATATTTTCTTTAGTCAGTGTATGTGAAAACTATGGAAAATTATAGCAAAATGTATAGAATAACGTTATCAGGTAAATGCCCGGCTCTAAGTGTGCCACTCGCAATCTAATGATAAACAAAATAATGCGAATAACTGTATGACAGACAAAACATTCTTATCATAATACTATGTTGTAAATGTGAAAGTTTTTGTATGTTTGTTAGTTTAATAATATATTTAACTATTAATGAAATTTTATTAAAGTAGATGAAATAGCAAAATAAAATAGAAGAGTGATTGTACTATTTAATGGTCAACTACTCGTACATAAAGGGATACGTACGTATAAGATAATATGTAATAATTTATTTATAAATATGATGAAGAGGCTGTCGGACTAATGCGTTATTTAGGATGTTTCTATATGTATAATTATATTTGATTAGACTTGTTTTTTTGACAAATTTCGTTACTGAATTCTATAAGATCATTACAGATTGCGCTCTATAATCTCTGCCTATTTTTTGCCCTATAGGAAAAAGGTGTGTTGGTGTATGATTTTGATTGCTTTGTGTGTATTCACAGATTCGAACGTTGGACATTAACATGTCTGTTTACATTTCTACACTTAGTTATCTCCTGTAATTAACTTACATTAGTATAGTTATGAACTTTATCTTTTAGTGTCATAGTCCTTTTGCGTCGCAGGTTGATAGAGTAACTTATGGCTTGTATATTATACATATAACTAAATAGACAGACCTTGTGATTGCCTGATGATGGGAATTTCACTACTGTTCAAAATAATATTACATTTGAAATATCATAACATTTCGATCATCATCGAAATCGATTTGAATGATATTAAAAGATATAATACCTGCCTTGCACAATGGTGTTTAGCGTTTAGCTCGTGTGTTATTAATTGTATTAAATGAGATTTAAATTTGCTTAATTTTCATAACCTATTTATTAGTTAAACTAGTAGTTTAACGTAATAGTTAAACTAGTAGTTTAACGTAATAGAGTAACAAACATACAAACTTTTTCATGAGTAACATTAGTAAAGTAGTATTTAAATGATTCATATTTATTTATCAATCTAGTCATGAAAATTGATGTTAAGGCAGATGCAGTAGCAGGCAATTGTCTAGTTTTAATTTAAATAAATTATTTTATAATAATAAGGAAGTATGGATCGACCTTTGTGTATCTATTAAAAGAACAATGCCAATATACATACAAATTATTAATATATATTATTTACTACGTAGATACTGTTCAAGGCGTAGTTTACGATCAAAAGTGCTTTGTTATATTTGTGTGTGGGCTGGTTAGGAACTTTGCTATCTAGGTATGATTTAAAATGACAAATATGTTAATATTATACAATTAAAAGTAGTATAAACGACACATACAGACAGACAGTAACAAGAAATAAATCTAATGTATAAAATTCACGTGTCACAGTGTTAGTTACCGTACTCCTCCGAAACGGCTAGACCGATCTTTATGAAATTTTACATACATATTCAGTAGGTCTGAGAATCGGCCAACATCTATTTTTCAAACTTTTTTTTCGTATGGCAAAGCTGCGTTTGCCGGGACAGCTAGTATAAGTATATATTCTATTTTAGAAATTTAAATAAAATGCATTACAATACAATAATATTGAATAATATAATTATTATTAATAATTACAATACATAGAATGATCTAAATTAATTAGAAAGTAAAGGTTGTTTTTTTACGGAACCCTAACAGCAGGTATACGCTTAATATTGGCCACAGTGCATAAAAATAAAAACATAAATGGGAACCAGTTGGTTAGGTTAAAATGTAGTCAAGTCATTTTGTAAGGATTTCACATTGTATTTTTTCCAACGATTTTGTTCTACCTGTCCTGAGGTTGTAATGAAATATTGGAAGCTAAATATAAACTCTCTTCCCGGTTTACAGAACTTTTGTATTTATATCGACGGGCCTCGTGGTCTAGTGGTTTATATAACAGACTGGCGATCACGAGGTCTCGGGTTCATTCCCGGTCAGGACAATCATTTGTGTGATGTTTATACTTGTGATACAAATGTTTGTTCTGCGTCTGGGTGTTTTCTATGTATTATAAGTATGTATTTACAAAAGAAAAGTAGTTTATGTATTATATCCGTATCTGGTACCCATAATACAAGCATAGAAATATAGCTTACTTTGGGACCAGAGGACGTTGTGTGAAATGTCCAAAATATTTATTTATTTAAATATTTATATGTGTATCGCGTGATAATGCGATGATGATGAAAATAATCTGATGGAGTTGGAAGGTGGCCATAAGAACTTGTTAATAAAACATTGGAATTAATGAGATGAAACTCAATGGGGCTACCCGTTGAGTCTCATCTCATTTTAATCCGCCTGTTTTAGGGTTTCCATCTTTTTCGTACGAAAAGGTAAAATGGGACGCTAATAATGAGACTTCACTGTCCATCCAACCGTCTGTCACCAGGCTGTGTCTCTGGAACAGTGATAGCTAGAGAGCTGAAAATTTCAGATTTATGCACTTCAGTTGATGCTGTAACTACACACACTCATTATTATTATTGTCCTGTCCTTATCCCTTTATTTTTGTCAGAGTATATAATGTACTACGACTCCAAGTCGTACTTGACCAGTTTTATTATTATAAGACTATATAAAAGCTTGTGTTATAATTTTTTATTTTACTGTAAGTTGTGAGTTAACTTGGTTTCGGTTAGTTTTACCGTTTATATTATCCAGTGCAACGTTTGTGTGTGTGATGTGTATGTGATCCACGCTAACCGAACATGGTGCGCTCCATGCTGCAGTCTATTTTTATACATACGAACATAGTGACCTGTATTTGTGTGTGAAAGGCAGGTCAAACACCTTGCTTTAATTGTTTAGTTACTAAAATTATATACAGTTGACGGAATTGTATATCACCACATCATTTTTAAGTTCTTAACCAAATTAGTCACTGAAATCAAAAAGATATTTTAAAACTTACCTAAGAGAAAATGTATAATAATAGTCTGTACGGACAGACACTCTTCTATTCAAAACATTGAAGTTTTACTATTGTGCACCGGTAGTCACACTTCTTCAGGATTAGATAGTATACATTTGAAATACAAAATTGTGTTTTATTTTGTCGTTTAATTATGTTAATGTTCGTATTTGTAGATACTTCCTCAGAATGATGACATTGAAGGAAATTGTGCCAATTTTTCGCTCAGTACTACATCAAAATTAACATTCTTCTACCTATTTTTACACTTAAACACATGCCAATACTTTTACGTCTACCAATAATTGTAGTACAAACTAAAAACCGGTAAATATCGATTAAGTAAAATATTTTTATAAAGTGGTCAAAAACCGGTAAAATATCGATAAGTTTTAAGAATTGTGAACATCACTACGATGATCATTTTTAATCTGAATTGTTCCATCCCTACTTGTGGGTCCGTGAACTCAAGTGCAGTTTTTTCAACCCGCCCCGTGCGTCGCTGGTTACAATGACCTGGCTATTTTTTTATATTTTTTGTATTTATGATTTTATTCGCACCTGTTTATAGTCATTCAAAAAGTAATATTGCTTTAATGCTTGTGGCTGTGAGGTTTCTTTTTAGTTATACGTAATTACGACATGGTTATATAACTTATAACTATAGGAATAGTTTCTAATCATTTTAGAAGAGTTTAATTATTAATAGACGTCAATATTTAAGACCAATTTTTAGGGATTTAAACGCCTCTTAAATAATCATTAAATAATTGAAATAAATTCTGTATAAAATTTGTGTGTAATTTATGTCTATATTTGAATTTCTGAATTAAAAACTTATTAGTAACCCCACAGGTGATATTTATAATTTTAATTGCAAATAAAACCTCTATATTATGTCGCTGTAGATACTAGGAACGCAGCCAAGCAGAGGAGGTTGTTAGTAACTAATACATTCTACTGTATTAAGTTGCCAAGGATCGTCTAGTATTGTTTTACACGTCACACCTTTGTTATAAGCACATCCATGTGTCTTATGTGCGCCTAGTACTTCAACCTTTTGTTAAACTAAAATAACATTAGGAAGGACGTTTTTTATAATAAAAAAAAACAATGACAATAGTCGCCAAGGTGTCTGCCAACAAAATGGCTGTTGACGTCATCATTATACCATTTACCATTAGTACTTGTTTTTATTTGGGTATATTATTATGTTTCACCGGGGTATTTTTTTAAAAATAAAATAGAAATATTTCAGGAGGCGCGGGGTTTCTGTTTTCTGCTTTTATGCGTGAAGAGAGCGTTACTAAGAGAGTGATCGGACGAGGCTTATGATTGAGCTAAAAAGTAATGAAATGGGGTGGCGACAATTGTATTCCTAATCTACGTAGATCTTGTCTAGATAGAATAAAACTATCTAATAAATATAAGTCTCCAGTCTGTGTAAGCGTGTACCAGGAGATCATGAGTGTTGAAAAAGTGAATAATTAACGATATAACTGTGTCTTTGTTCTTGCTGCCTGCCTTGTAAGTGTCAAGGTGTGATATATAAATAATGACATAAAATGAAATAATATAATTCTGCGGTTAATTTGTTATGCATGTATTTATTATAATGTTATTGTATATTGAATGTAATAAGATCACATATATGTATTTACAAATTCATCACACACTCACATAACCACTTGACGACGACGCATGTAATTATATTAATTATCCGTGTGGTATACACATAGCTATAATTACCTCATTTTCCCTTCTATGGGTAACTTCTGTAAGAGTCATGCCCGTTTTCACCAACGACCCCTAAATTTAAGTAGCCCTTAAGCGAATTTAAATGACACTTTACGCAAGTTTTATTTTCACCAACGTTTAAGGGACGCTTAAACTGTTAAGGGATTCCTTATATTTACTAATAAAACTTATATTTATTTAATAAAACTTGCGTAAAGTGTCATTTAAATTCGCTTAAGGGCTACTTAAAATTTAGGGGTCGTTGGTGAAAACGGGCATCAGTCATCTAACTGATAATGAAGGCAGATAACATCTTCTATGAGATAGAAAATCCAAACTATACCGGTACTCCAGGCTTGCAATTGTGTTTTTTTTAAACTTTGTAAAAGAATTAGACAATGCTGCCGCCTAGGATTGTTGTTTTGGAAAAACCTCATTGGTAGCTTAACGAAATGTTGCGCACTTGTAAAAGGAGAGTCAAAGACCTATGACTACGCATATTTAAACAAGAAGTTTGACTTATTAGTTAATTCTTCGCGTTGTCTTACGTTTGTAACTTGTGGTGTTAGTTTTGCTACATTTATAAGGATTATGCTGAGTTTATGAGGCGCAATTATTAATTTGAACATGTATTCAATCGTAATATAATGTATAGTTTGTTAAACTAACTAGATAATATAATGTGTGGGCAGCTAACACCAAGATAAATTACTTCAATACCAAAACTGTACACAAAAACAGTTGGCGACTACCTTGAACTTTGCGTAGGACAAAATGGACGAATGACGCGCTCGCTAATATTATGGTTTGTCATTATGTTCTGTACTATGTATTCTAGTTGCTATCTTTCAGTATTTTTCCTACCATTGATAGGCATAGCATAGGGACCCCCGGAAATATCCCTCAAAGCTTGTCTAGTTACAGCGTTGCTCTATCACAGCCTTCCCCAAGTCTTTTATTCACGTTTCTGTGATAAAGTAGCACCCTACCCCATATTATCTCTGCACCACTGATGGTTGGCTGGTAGGGAATGCCATTGGCATTGTACATTTGTTAGTGCAAAAAGTTTTAAATAAATAAATAAAAATAAATGATTCCATTAGTAGCTACGCACCCATCGCACGAAATCGCCTCAAGCACATTGACTGCCGCACTCAGAGACATTTAATGGTTACTTAAGGAGCTCTTTAGTATTGATTTAAAAAAGTTTTAACTTAACTTTTACTTTTTTAAATCAATACTAAAGAGCTCCCTAAGTAACCATTAACATTTAATGGTTACTTATGGAGCTCTTTAGTATTGATTTAAAAAAGTTTTAACTAAACTTTTACTTTTTTAAATCAATACTAAAGAGCTCCTTAAGTAACCATTAAATGTCTCTGAGTGCGGCAGTAAGAGACGAGTGTTTGTACACAAAGGTAATGAGCATTGCTCTCGTACCTTTTCAGCGACGATTGCTTATGTCAACTCCGGTTGAATTGATGCTCTAAGCTGTAGGGGGAAGTCTCATACATCGTTGCACGATTCGTAAACGGTCTCTTACTAATAGTTATCACCAAAGCGTAGTGGCTTGTCCATTGCCACTTCAGTTTACTATAATTATAGATAACTCGTATATTATATATTTTTTTCTACAGAGATCTACTACATCTCTGTCAATTAATGTCATGAAGATGATATGCATTTCCATTTTGCGATATTATAAAAGCCTTTATAAATCAATCTTGAAGTTTTAAGATCTTATGATCAGAACCCTCTGTGTGCAGTTCCGTCTCACACTTGATTCGATTTTTATTTATATTATCGTCTCTACCTACGCCCCTAACTCTTGACGTGTATGTTTACAATGTGTTCGTACTAGGAGTATATAAGTATAGAAGAGTGCATCAGCCTACCAAGGTCATATGGGGACCCGGTCAACACACTAAGGTTAATGACCTGGACTCGCTCTTTCAAAACCTTTCAATAGCTTTGCATGTTTTGTTTTTTAATGGATATCTAAGCCTCAGACAACATTCTGTATGGCATAGGCAGAAAGAACAGAGAGCTAGTTTCTATTGTTACTGACATGTTTCACTTCTGCGACACTCCTACAGCTTTCATGATCTCCTGGTACAAGATTTTCTAATACTACTCTAGGTAGTCGTAGTGTCTCGATTAGGTAGGTTAGTTAATTAAGGCTTCCTCTTGTTTAGGGTTTTTATTATTCCACTGCTCCCAAATTAAGCTTAATATGGTATGGTGAAGTATGGTCTCTCAATTCCTTGCGTCCATCAAGCATTATTATGGCGCGCCTCCCTCACAGACAAAAGATAAAGAAACAACATTTCGTGTAAACTTATTGCGTAAAATTTTACGCAAAGCATAATTCCGTAATATAATTATTAAGTAAAATATTACTAATTACTGCATAATTATTATATTTCATTGTGTTTAAGTGTGTTACAAATTGAAATAGAATATTCCTACTGAATAGTCTGTGTAAATAGTTAGTAGTGAATTAGTGATGCTGTCTTTTGAATGATGACAGGTCGTGAATTCGGATTCCGGACTGTGTCAAATACCTCATCTTGTTAGTAATTTTAATGTGTTGGTTACCCTTAATGCCAATTTCTATTTAGATCTTTTTGAAACTTTTTTTTATAACACCACCTTTTAAACTAATAATATATTTGCATCCTACTCACAAACGGGCATCTTGACGGGCCTCGTGGTGTAGTGGTTCATATAACGGACTGCCGATCATGAGGTCTCGGGTTCGTTTCCCTGTCAGGACAATCATTTGTGTGATGTTTTTAATTGTACAAATGTTTGTACTGCGTCTGGGTGTTGGTGGGTGTACTATGTATTATAAGTATGTATTTAGAAAAGAAAATTTGTTTATGTATTATATCCGTATTCTGGTACCCATAAGTTATGGGTACCAGAATACGTTATGGGCCATAACACAAGCATATATGCTTAGCTTGGGACCAGAGGACGTTGTGTGAAATGTCCATGAATATTTATTTATTATTTTTTAAAACTGCAAGTAAAATTGCGGGACATGACTAGTATATAAGCTACAGCCCGTCATGCAGTCCTGTCGTGGATGGTAGGTTTAAAATACGTTTTTTGCCAAAATTATTAAAAAAAGTCAAAGATGTTTATTATTCATGCAAAAACTACTGAATGTATTTTAAAACAAAAAACGTATTTTAAACCTAACATCCACGACAGGATCGTGGATGGTAGGTTTAAAATACGTTTTTTGCCAAAATTATTAAAAAAAGTCAAAGATGTTTATTATTCATGCAAAAACTACTGAATGTATTTTAATAAAACTTTACATTGATTTAGCTTATGCACTGGAATAACATATATGTATATAGGCTATGTATCATCACGCTAAAAGATAAGGAGCAGGCAGTACTTACCATCTACTCTATTCACATAAACTACACTAAAAGAGTTTCTTTGTAGGTAAGTCAAATATGTTCTAAGAATTCCTGAGTCATTGCCACGTGTTCTTTGTACTGGATTGAATCATGTTATTTTACACAATTATAAAGAACTCCGTCAAAATAAATAGAAAATTAACAGGAATTACTTATTAGCAGAATTACCTTTAAATATAAACCTTGAAAACGGAAATTCGTTAAGATTACAATATTTTTTCTTCGTGTGTATAAATATGATTGTTTTGGTCGTGTTTGCAACATTTTTCAGATGTTTCGCTCGTATTTGTCGCAGCGTGATGATCTATAGCCTTATAGCCTTCCTTGATAAATGTACTATCCATTACTGAAAGAATTTTTCAAATCTGACGAGCGGTTCCTGAGTTTAGGGTTCAACCAAACAAACTCTCCAGCCTACCACCTTACCCTTCAGTTTCGGGAACACTAATTTGATAAGAGTGATTCATCGGACGATATCAGACCGTTACCGTTAACTGACTCATGTTTTATAAAACATTTCTTAAATATAGCAACGCGAAATTTGTTCTAAGCTTGTGTAAAAATTACGTGCCTAGCCCTTTTTTTTACAATTTAATCAATGTTGACCCTCATTAACACGCTTTTATAAGTTTGGTATGTATCTATCAATGTATTATTAATCTGTGTAACGGAATCTTTGAAAGCGATTTTTAGCCACTTGCCAAGGACCGATGACAATGCAATATGTAATTTAAAAGAATAATCCCAATTCCTTGATCAGAATTACTAGAATAGCATGTTGAAGTATCACTATGACCACACTTGTATTTTTAATTTTAAAAAATATTCAGGATATTTAAGCGTGTTTTTTAGTTTTTAAACTAAGTAGATTATTCTATCAATAAATCGTGTTTTTTTGCAAACAATAGTCTTAAAAATTTTCATAGAATATACCTACCATACTACCATCACTACCATGTAAGCAATGGCAAACAAAGGTATATGACCGTCCTTATATTACTTTTTTCACAAGTGCACAGACCTGTGTAAAACTACCCCTCCTGTTAACTAACCCCCCCCCTTCCTAAGTCTAGACTAAACTTAGACGAACTAAAATGCAACGATTGTTTAGTAAACGTCGAGACCTTTAACTGAAAGGACGTGCTTTAAAAATACTGTACCTACGCACGTAAATAGTTATACTTCTTTGTCGTAATAGTGTGAAAATTATTTTAATGAATTGCTAAGTTCTGGGTGTCGGTATTTTTTGTGAAAATTTACTCTTATTATGTTTTTCTTAACGTGTTAAATTAAGTAAAACTAAAATGTTTTAAATATGTATACGGGTTTCTTGTGATAAATAATTGTGATTATTTTTCTAACTGTGATATTAAAAATAGGTTTTTTTTAAACATGTTTTGTCTATTCAGTACGAGTAAGTATTTTATCCGTGTGGATTAAGAATACAAGTGTCACCACCTCTTTCCCAGGGTGCTGCAAAAACCAGCTAAGGAACATTGTGATAACAAAGTCAAGGAAGGAGACCCGTGCCCAACAGTGGGACATTAATGGCTAGAGAGAGAACTATATTATACTCCATCTTGTTACCTTGCCAAATGCGTCCTTAAACCTTGCGTCATACGGGGTAGGCCTATGCACGTCAGTGGACGGAGAAAGTCTGATAGATGGATGGATGAAAAAGTAGTTTTGAGAGATAACTCAGGTCTCGTACCTAATAAATATGTATTGAAATATTTCACACAACGTCCTCTGGTATTTTATTAGTACCAGATTACGAAAAACTTACATACACTGTTCAAATATAACTTAGATTTCTTTTTGTAGAGTCCAGGTGACAAAATGGGGTCGTGACATGGATATTCTTATTTATAAAAGGAACCTCAAAGTTAATTATAGTAATTTTTGTCTTATTCGGTTATTGAACCCACTACCCAACTTAATCTTTTGTACTGGCTTCTCTAACGGTTACGCAGAGGCTATAGAGCATCATCTGCTATCATACACCACTTAGCTTCAATCAGATCATACATGACAACGGTTTTAAGTTAAAAATAACCGCTTAGATTGGCATTGGGATTTGGAAATTTGGAATTTGGATTTGGGAAACGATAATAAATCATGTCATGGTTCCACCGGGGCCGTTGGGACTCACCCTAAAAACATAATATGCAGAATTAAAAAAAATAAAAGAACAATAGAGAAGTTTTAAATCTCTCCATTTTTGATGGAGAAATTGAGTAATAAACATACAAAAACATATGCAGATCCTCCGAAAAACGTCTTTCAACTAACTACCTCACCGAGACAATCAACAAAGAAAAGAAAATTAATAAAAGAAAGTGCTGTGGCGTCTAAAATCAAATAAAAAATATGAGTTTAATACTAGGTGTATTCTCTGAGCCCTTTGTCGTCTGAACATTGACCTAGGTCTGGCTAGACCGAGTCTAGACGTTATCCAGACCTCGCACAACATACCCGCAAATGTCTGGGATTTGGACATTTTAGGAAGTATATTCCATTCAGGGAAATCAACTACATATTATAATATTTTTCTCTCGCTTCTGCAAAGGTGGAAGTCTGTTGGGACACAAGTAAACTGCATTGAAATATGGTTGTCTCGCTTCTTCGTAATAGAAATCTATTGATTAGAAAGAGATGGAAGTGTTTATGTACGTCTGGTTTTAATACACTTTTAACCTATAATGCGAAAATAAGAGTGTTCTATGTTTAATCCCTATTAATTGTATCTGTTTGTTATTTGACTGACAAAAAAAATATTTTCGTTCATATCTTTCTTCACATCCTTTTTTTAACAACCGAGAAAAAGAATTCAGAAATAAAACCTTTTGTTTCGATATTTTTTATGACTTTTTTTATTTATTTAAACTAATTTTTTTTTCTTATTTTCAGGTGAGTGTGTCAACCTCTTCGACAAAAGCGAAGATGAAGTTGTGAACACAGTGAGTAACATGAACTCCTACTATTTTATGATTGCCTGGTACTTTCAATTTACTTACTTAATGTCAAGCAATCTGATGGTGTAAAGAAAAGTTCAGTTACATTTCTGAGCCCATAAATCGATGGTCCCTACGTAAAGTATCGAATTTACAAAGTTGCATTTTTAATTATTACTGTTTTAAACTATCAATAGACGTAAGTTTATGATAGCGTTTACAAAATTTTGAAAAAGTCACTGCAGACGTGTTTTTACAGACGAAACTCAACAAACTCTCTTGAAAAGTAACGTTTTTCAATTTCGATACTTTACCTAGGGACCATCGAAATGTCCCATTGTTGGATATGGTGACTTTTAGATTTGGTCTACTGCACTACGCAGACCGCCCGCATTGGTTCATGTTTTCGTCTCAGGTGTAATCTGCGTAATATTTTTACGCTTTCTTCCTTCATTCCTTTACCTTTACTTGCCGAAGGGAATGGGGTGGTGACGTGTACAAAATTCGATTAACTATATGTTTGTTTAAGGGCAAGGCGCCTCTCAATATTCGATTACTACTTATTACAAAATTATATAAATTAATATTAAAACGAATTATTTTTTAAATGTTTTATTGCAAAATTGTGTTTACGAATGCACTTTATTTTAATAGGGTTGTCATTTTTGTGCTTCAAAACGGCTTGGCTGATTTTAAATCGTTGGTTCGTAAAGTATTGTTACAAAATAATTCACAAGTAATCTCTATTACATAAGCACTACGTGTGAAGATGGATTAAGAGTACAAGTGTCACCACCACATTTCTTTCCCAAGGATGCTGCAAGAGTCATTTAAGGGATATATCCCTTAGATGACCCCATTAGGGCTCGGCTCGGCTAAGAGATGACATAGCCTTGAGAAATGGGGTAGTGACATTTGTATTTTTATTAACCACCTCAGCTTGTTACTTGATATCGCTGTTTGTTTTGAATTTAAGATATCAAAGTACATATAAATACATTAAACTAACTATCAGTAATTGATTTACTCTGATTCACATAGATTACATAAAATTATTAATTTTTGCAAATGTCTTGCTATGCTTTTACTAAATAAACTAAGTTATAGTGGAAAAAATGATTACCAATAAGGGGCTTGAACCCAAATCCGAATTATTGATAATTCGAAATGGGTACACTACAAAAAGCCGAAAAACTTTATTGTTAAAGTCACAAATACGAATTTCATAATACCGATTTTCATAATTCCGATTGGTTCAAAATTCCGAATATAACAACTCCGATATATCATTATTCCGATTTTCATAATTCCGAAACTTCAATATTCCTAACGATTATAATTACTATTCTCAAAATTCCGAACTTCAAAAGGCCGAATAATAAAAAAATCCGAATTATTGATAATTCGAAATGGGTACACTACAAAAAGCAGAAAAACTTTATTCCAAAAGTCACAAATACGAATTTCATAATACCGATTTTCATAATTCCGAATGGTTCAAAATAAACTCTTAATTCGAAAACCATTTCGGGGAATAGTTTCAGATCATAATCCACTAGTTTTTTTCGGAATATTTGTTATATCGACACACTCGCAGAACAATGTCGGATCTACAAAATATCAACTTTACAGGACAGCTGTTTAAAGTTTTGAAATTATATTTTTCTGTGTAACTTTTTACATACCCATTAAAATAGTAATGTATTTTGTAATAGCTATTTGTCTTATAAAAATCTACATATATACATTTAAAATATTACATTTCATTAAAATATTAAAAAAATAGTCGTTTTATATATACATGCGACGTTGTTCCACGTTACTAGGTTCAATTTATTTGGTCTGGCGTGATTTTGCGATGTTGTTCTACGGAATCGGCTACAACGAATGTATACATGCCACAATGTTCTATGGAGATTACAATAGATATTATGCCGTATATTTAAAGCGGGTACAATAAAACGTAGTAATTATTAAAGAAATATTTATTTTTAAATTGCAATCAACGAATTTGCTTATATAAAATAATATTTGAAGGGAAATAAGTATGTACTTCTATAATAAAAAATTAAATTAAATAAGTTTTTAACAAATTAATGCTTAAAGTTATTTTAATTATAATCGGCTAGAACCTAATCACAGTCTTATTGTAGTTTTAATCAGTCGCAATAATTAAAATCTATAATTATAGAAAACAAAACAATTTGTACTTAAAAACTCGAGATCAAGAATCATAATATTAAATATAATTCAAATAAAAATAACTATAAATATCAAATAACATAAGCTATTAAAAATAAAAAAAAAACGGAAATACTCAAGTCCTGTTTCTATTTTGGCCGGCACAATTATCCGACCAAAATCTAATCTCTTCAGCCCCATCATTAGCCTTTTCTTATACAAAATCTAATAAACAACTACTGACTTCATTCGCCCCCTTTTTGATATAGTTTCATCCCAAATGTAACAGATACCTTGTTTATTGCCCATATCGAATACGGTAAAGTTAAAGCATGATAGTTTTCTTTTATAGTAAAGTATACTGATTTGGCCCTGAGGACATGAAAGAACCTTTTGAAAATCAAAAACTGCTGTTATTATTTTATTATTAGAATGGATTGCTGCATTTTTGTCGTCTTGTTTTAATTTACGAGCATAGTTTTTATTGCGGATATGGTTTTCGTATAATGTAATTTCTTGTTCAGTATAGTTAGTTTTATTTCGGTGACTATGACAAATATCACAAGCATCCTTTTTAGGGATGTAAAATCCTATGTTAAAGTGTTTGGACACAATGTCCCTATATTGCCGTTCAGTCAAAGCTTTGTTCTCATATTTTGATAGATCAAACCATTATTTGTAAAGAATAAACATGCGTGTGAAGCTAAGATTATCGTCTAAATAAAGCTTGTTTGATCTCTGTCTTACATAATGAGACTCGACTGGGGCAAATGATATGACATGATCACATACACTGCGTTCCAATTCTCTATCAAGGACTACCCTATGATTAGTAAGGCGATCTCGTCGATCTATGTCTACATCGGAAACACCATCGAATTTTTTGAAAGCTGTTTGAAGGAGTCTTTCACTGACGGACAGAGTATTCAAAACATGGTTTTACATTCAGGAATAACTTCAGTCCCAGAAGTGTCTGATGAGGAGGTTATGGGTAAATTGTTTTTGTAAGCGAACTTACGTGAATTAGGTTGATTGGTATTAAGATATTTATATTTTTTTAACTTTAACGTTTTTCTCTACTATCTAGACTCCAAAATTTTGTAAAGCACTGCAGTCATTGTGTATGATTAATTTTATCAAAACATTTAAATATACATTTGCAAGGCTCACCCATAACCTTTTCATCAACAACTTTGCCCCTTTTTGTCACATATTTTTTTCCTAAATTAGTTAAACATTTTCTTTTTACATCTGACCACGAATCCTTACACTTAATACTTTTCTTTCTGCTTGGAGGCATAGGACTGGAGTCTGAATCAGACATGGAACTTATTCCACTTACAGTTACCGGTGAAGATGGTAAGTCCTCTAACCAACTTTCGTGTGCACAACAAAAGACATTGTCACAATTCTTATGGAAGTTAGTAGGCGAAGGTATAGGTGTAGGAATTCTCAGTGGTGATTTGGGTGTACCTACGTAATCATCGTTTTCAAATTCCGGTATAATGACAGGTGGGGTGGTTTCAAAGCTGCTGTTTGCATCTTCAAAACTAAATGGCGAACTAAAAGTGTCTCGCGCTATATCACCCAGTTCGCTGACTATCATGTAGGCTCCTAGTGGTAATGGTGATTCAGGACTAGGACCTACAAAAATGTAGAAAATATTTAATGAGCATTGATTAAACAATACAAACAAACCATAAAATTTATCTAATTTTATGTAAATAATGATTAATTAGCTTTACAAATTACTGAATAAAGTCGTATGTGAAATTATGTCAAAGAACATTGTCGGTTCTCAATATGGTGCATAAAAAACTTAATCGTTCTCCGCAGTACAACATTGTATGTTTTTAAGCGACTCGTAAACTTAAAATAATTTTTGAAGTACAATGTAATATTTATATATACGACATAATAAAATTAAAAGTAGAAAGTAAATAATTTATGTACATAAGTAAATGCTGTAAAAAATAAGGCCTGTATATTGTGTTTTATCAATCAAATTTAATATACTTAATTTCCGTAGAACAATGTCGGTTCTGCATAATATGCCGTGTCGTATGTGTAGAAACGACATTGTTCTACGGATTTTTAAATATTTCATAAAAAATAATCATTAATAGGTTTAAAATCAATAAAAACATATTTGATGCCACTTATAATTATTTCAGGCAATAGATTAATAGCATAACTTACCTGCTTCGGCTGTATTTATTTGCATATTCTTTGAATTACTCTCCTCAACAGAAACTTGCTGTTGGTTTTCATTTGTATTATCTAGTACTTTTAATATATTTTGAGACCGAAACAACATTTTTTAATTAATATAAGAACACCTCACTTTAAAACTAACGGAATAAAAAAGAAATTCACAGGTTTTGCAATGTTTTTATTGTAAACACATATCGAGTAGAGTACGCCAGGGCTTACCGGCGAACACTGACGCTAATCACGATAGGTCGGGAGGGGACGGCGCTCGCGCCCGACCGACAGTGACGTTAAGGACTTTACAGCTGTGTTCTTCGGAACGATTTACAAAACCGACTTTGTTCTACTCAATATCTCGAGAAATATTGGGAAAATTCTGGTTTTTCTTGGATATATCGATAGATTATTAATTACTGAAGACTATTTTACAATAAAAACGATTTTGTCATATCTTTACATCCGACATTGTTCTACGAGTGTGTCGATATTAGCTATTATTTTTCCAAAAAACCAAATGATCTCTATTTGCCCTTGAAATAAAGGACTTAAATTGTTAAGGCGTTCTTAGGGATATACTACTCTGTGGTGGAGTTGAAATTGGTCTATTATATCAAAATGGCAATTTTGAAAAGATGTATTGGAATCTGTCTTAAGTCTATCAGGAAAAGGCAACACAAAGATTGCGTACAACGATGACATCACACAACATTTAAAATAATATCTTTATATTTTTAAAAAATTCTATATAGCGAATATTTGAATAATATTGAAATTAGTTGCTTAAAATAGTCTATATTTTCTAAAAAAAATATAAAAACAGCAGGTCAAAAATTATGAACAATGCCAATTGCTCATCAGAGAGAAGAAGTATTATAATGTTAAGTATATGTAGGTAGATATAAAAAAAAAACAAATAACAAATGCTTGTTCCGTTTCATAATTGCATAGGTTGTTTGCAGTTATTATCCTTGTGTATTTATCGTATAAATAATAACTTAGGTATTACACAGCTTGTTTTAATTTATACTAATATCCAAGTTGTGGGTTTTGACAATGAGTGATAACGAAAATAATAATACACAGTGCCGTACATTCTATAATAATAAAGGAGGATTAAAATAGTTTTTGAATGGATTTACATATGAAAAAAACAAACTGTGCAGTGAGAATTATAAAAATATTTTGTTTCCTTGGTCACAGTCCTAACATAACCTAAGCGATGCATCAATAACATAGGGGATTTGCAGCATGAAAACAAGCAGGCAAGCACAAAACACGCATACAGGCAGTATGCAAAATGCAGACAGGCAGTATACAAGCATGCAAGCAGCCATGCAGCATACAAGCAGCCATGCAGCATGCAAGCAGCCATGCAGCATGCAAGGCGCCATGCAACATGCAGCAAGCATTATTATGTCACGGCTCCGGCGCTGCGGGGTATAGGCGGCCCCACGCAAGCTTATCGTCGCTAATGACTTGAAGGCTCACCGGCGCTCAGCTCACCCAGCCTCATTCACTTCGACGAGCCTTCAAATCACGTGCACTCTAGGGTAGGGCAAACAAGTCTACGTAAAATCGGCTTTGCAGCGATTCGTTTAGTCACAAAATTTTGTAGCTATTTTTAGTTTATTCGAAGTATTGAAAACTGGAATTTTGTTTTTCGGACTAATAACCCTTCGAGCATTTGACTCTTCGGACAAATGAAAATCGGGAAAGTAACAAATCGGATTTATGACTCGGTAAAATGTTTTTCGTGATTTTGAATAATAGACATTACAATTTTTCGGTATTATGAAATTCGGACTTTTGAAATCGGCATTTCGAATTTTGGGGTGTTCCAGTTGTAATGCTACAGAACCTTTTGTGCGTGAGACTAACTTGTACCTGGCTGGATTATTATCCTTTTATTGTAAGGACATAAGGTTTAATTTTAACTTTAATAATTATTCGCAACCCTATTTAAAATAATAACTTTAGAGGCATTTCGCATAGTTCGTTCTTGCAAAATAAGTAAATGTGTTTCCGAGGTAAAAGAAGGTCGTTAGTTTGTGGTGTTGAGTGAAAGTGTGGCCGCCATTTTGTTTATGTTTATAATCACCTCGTTATATAAAAGATGAATTGTTTGATAAATAAACTACAGTAGAAAAAAGAAGATATAAGGTAGAAATGAGTATGGTTTGTCACGTGGAGAGGTTGGGTGACAGTGTGACAGACAAGATATTTACATGGAGGAGGTGAGTGGAAATGCTAGGAGAGGGCACTATAAAGATAAAGACATAGTCTGATAGTAATGAAGTGCTTCTGAAAGCGTGTAAGGTGTTTTAGGGGGATAAATCGATCTAGCTAGGTTTTATTTAAAATATTGTTTCGTTGGATGAAACATTGCTACAAAATTATGACAAACTTTCAAGTTACGTGCGGTCCGAAAACCAAAAGACTTTGAATCCTGGTAATTACACTTTTAACAATTTGGTTTTCTTTTGTCTTAAGTTTTTTTTGTGAAAGTTCCAAAATACTCAAATTTTTAAAAATGAAAAAAATTCAAAATTCTAAATGATTTGACCAAGACCAATTATTTACATTATTGTAAAACCTTATATAATTGGACACCTCTATAAATAATAGGCTGTAGGTATATACAGGATGTGGCGTAAATGGTGGTCCAACGCTAAGGTGGTTATAGTTCAAGTATTCACCTATCATATAAAAAAAAAATTAACCATTTTTAGCCATTGGTTTCGGAATTATGACTTTTTTTTTGTAAAAAATCGATAAATCTTTATCTTTACTTCTTATAAAACAAAGTCGTAATTTTTGTATGTATGTCCCTATGTGAGCTTATTTCTTCAGAAATCCGCAACGGAACTTGATGCGGTTTTTTTTAATAGATAGAATGGTTCAAGAGGATGGCTTTTTTCGCACAATTTGTTGGGGTTTACTGTATATTGGATGAGATATGATTAAATTTGCCGAGAAATTCGGACGCGCGAGAGCTATAAATGAAAACGCTGCCTTATCTATGTGAGGTGCAATAAACTAATGTATGGAGGAATTATTTGTTACCTATAGTTCTTCAAAAAAGTCCGCGAGGGCATATGTCTATCTTGTAAGGGAAACCCGTTGTACCCATAATATCAAAAAAATTATCAAATTCAATAGGATGTTTTCAAAAGCTATTTATGTGTATATAGTAATATTTTTTATAAAATTTAATAGTTTAGTTAGCTTACGCAATTAATATAGATTATAACTCCTCTTTACAGCATGCAATTTAAATGTATACCTTAGGAGATATGACGAAAAAAGTATTACGCGCTATAAAATAAAATACTTAAACTGTTTGCTAAGCAACGCGAACGTTTCCTCGCTCTTCTATCCCTACTCCAATGTTTGGTTATGTAAGGATGTTTAGTGAGCTTTCACGTAAAGACTACTGGATGGATTTTCATAAAACTTTCAAATGAAAAATGAAATAGAAAATGAACTTATTTTTTTACCTTTTTACCGCGGGTAACACCGCGGGGCGCAGCTAGTATTTTATAAATGAGAATGTTACTTCGACAAATGACATTATTTTTTGAGTGTGTTTTTTATGTTGTACGGGCGAGTACTAGCACTAGCACACGCATTTTCGTTTTTACACGCTTTATATTAGCTTCACTTGTATGTTTGTTTGTATGTTTGTTTGTATGTTTGTTTGTATGTTTGTATGTTTGTAACCGACTCCTTTGGACGCTATTTTGACCCACTTTAAACGGTCAGATTCTATTCAAATTTTGCACACCTGTCAAAGACCGATGACAATGCAATAATTCGATTAAATAAAGCGTGTTTTTTAGTTTTTTTAAACTAAGTAGGTATTTTATTTCATGTAAACCCCAAAAATAAACCAATAAATAAAAAAAACTGAAAATTAATTTCTCGTTTTTAACAACTCATGCATTTTAGATGTGAGTAGTGTAAAAAAAAAATGGCTAAAAATGGTTAATTTTTTTTTATATGATAGGTTAATACCTGAACTTAGGTGAATACTTGAACCTTAGCGTTGGACCACCATTTACGCCACACGCTGTATTTAGATTTTCCTATGAGAAATATTATTTTGTTTTTTAAATAGTAGTAGATTGTCTATTGTCATTTTGGTTTCGACATGTGGTTGTTGCTTACAATGTGAGTAGATAACAGCGGATTGTGTTACAAATGTTATTTCAGTAGTAGTAGTCGGGAATAAAGTAACTCTTACGCTTCAAGAATACAATAAATTACGCTTTCTTTCGCTCTACTAAGTACGGAACCTCGGTGTGAACTTGTTCCGCAATTGACTGGTTTTTCTCGACATGCTTCCATATAAGGCCCGACCGACTCCGTTAACGTAAATGCCGTTAGATAGCTTTTACAAAGATGCGCAATAACTTGTATAAACTTGAACCGACTACAATGGTGTAGTTCTTTTAACAAAGTAACATCAATTATGGGCCATACATTAATTATCCAGCTGCCAAAGAAAGCCTATGTTTTTATGCATATATTATTGAGATTTTTTCTTAAAAATTGATATGAAAAGGCCATGCGTGACGGGATGCCATAGAGACTACAAGATAACCTCTGTTTTGAAGCCAAACACGTGTCTATATTTCGCTAGTTTTATTTTTTGTAGAATATTACAAAACATCATTCTTCAACATCGACAAACACAACAAACATCAACAAGAAGTGTTGGTTTTGTTTCATTTCGGAAATGGGGTGGTGACACTTCTTAACTCGTCACTACTGCTGCTAGGAAAATAGAGCATAGCCAAGGTGGTCATATCCCATGGATTATGCGTAAAATAGATGAGCAGCAGAGCATTATTTAATAGACCGTTATTGTGTCACCGTGCGTCGGCCGGGTACTAGGCTGTCATAACTGTGAAGATGTGACGTCATCATAAGATGTTTGTAGCATTCAAAGCGCTGCTTTGTTATTGTTTTTAAACTTTTGAATTACGAATTTATTTTATGTTTAGTGATGAGCCTAGTTTAAATAAAATTTATCGATGTTTTTGAAATGGAGCGGGTTGGTTGTGATGGCTTATCATTTATTTTTTTATTTACGATGATTTTTTATTTACTATGATTACGATAACTACCTAGATGGTGTTCAACAATATAGGTATTTTGTTATCAGTAGCAGTTTTAAATAGTAGTGTCATATTTAGATCGTAAGGGTTTGTTTTAAACCGTTGCTACAGAATAAAAATTTTTATTTATTTATCTTACCTAGAATCTCTTTTTTATAGCTAAAGCTGATTGTACTCCTTGTAGGCAACTTAAGAAAAAATAAGGAAACACGTTTTCGGATAATATGTACCTATTATTATTCTAAGCGAGACATTAAGATTAACATTAGATAAATCTGAATGTGTCAATGACGTGAGTATTAATTTGACATTAGATTTTAAAATTTAATAGGTATAATGCCAACAATTAACCTAACTGACATAATAATAATTTATTAATTAAGTATTCATGGGCGATTCCCACGTAACTAAAGGGTAATGCATGATGTTGTGTATGCTCGATTAAGTAATGTATCACTATTATTATTTTTTATAAATACATAATTAAATGAACATTTTAAGGGTATTATACTTACGAAGATATGGTTATGACGGTATTATAATATGATGTTAACTATATTATGATGATAATGGTACTTACAGAACCTTTTATGAGCGAGTACAACTCTTACTTGGCTAGTTTTTTTTATAAATGCGCAGAAACTACCTGTAAGAATTTATTAGTATGTTAAATATCTCTGTATAATATTAATTCCGGCGATAAATGTCACAGTATTAAAATAGGCATATTTATTTTAAGATTAAAAATATTCAACACACTTGTTTTGTTATGTTTATATGCAAAATGTTATGAGAAAAATCACTGCGCCACGTTCGTCTCAATTATGTTTGTGAATAAAAATTTGACTTGGTAATTGTTTTAATATCTTTATATAATATACATCGTACAGTTAATTTTTGAAAAGAGAAAAAATATTTCTGTGGATTGTGCACTATTTGGTTGGGGAATATCTTCTGGGTTTATATCTCCGACTGCGACATTTGAGACAAACAAGTTAGTACAAATAACTTATTATCTTTTTTTTCATAGCTTTACTTCTTCTATGCGTCCAGATAAATGGGAGTAAGTGTTTACGATGCGTAATTTTTTAAACGTGCCTCCCTTATAAAGATTTGCCATCTGTTTATATTTAACAATTAGAAGCTTGAAACTACATACTTATCTGCAATTATCAAATTTTCCGAAAATTAAGCCAAATCGGAACCAGTAAGTGACCTTGTATCGTAAACTTTATCTACTTAAGCTATGATACAAACAATTTCGTACCTACTAATAAAATTTATGTGTAACAGAATTCTCGTTCGCGTAAGGTCAACTGCACAATTAGGCAAATGAAATTCGTGACAGTAATCAAACTATCGATATGTAACTAATTACTCAAATAATTATCGTTGCACCCGTCTAAAATATGAATGTTTCGAGGCGTGTGCTAGCGTGTATATCTATGCCAAGGATTGTTGCGTCAATTTGTAGAACTCACGATTAGTGATGTGTTTATCGATTTATAAATTTATTTATTTATTTATTTATTTATTGGTATTGATCGATTCTTTATTACTATTCCTACCTATTCGTTGTGTAGTTTTCATGCCAGTTTAATAGGATTGCTGTGTAATTTATAATAATTGTAAAAGTATGTAACATGTGTAATATGATGTATGTAACAAGGCCATGGGTTTGATTCTATCCCCCTAAAAGAAGCAAGCCCGAGACGGTTGCTCACGTATTTTGTGTGTCTCCATTTGAGGGATAGATCTTTAACAAATATCCATGAGGGATTTCTTCACGATCAAAAATATTAATTATTTGTAGGGTAAAAAACATTATATTATTAAGTATTTGTTTCTAGTAATTACATTTTCTCCTAAACGTTTTTACAGGTGGCGGTAAAGTCAGTGTTTCTATGTCATTAAATGCTGTTACAATAACAATAAAAAATACCTGTATTGTAAACGATTGTAGTATCCAACTTCTAAGATTTTCCACCAACCATAACCGACCGGTAAAGTGATAGTCGTATTTATAAAGGGCACAGTTAAATAGCCTGATTATTCCCTATTGTATGAATTGAACAGTGTCACGTTAGTTGACCTCATAGGGCGAAACGGACGTGAATTATATTAATGTTATTATCTATGTCCTGTGCTAAACCTTGAGTCAATGTTCGTCAATGCTATGATTGCGTATTCGGAGAACTAGTTTTTACGTAGTACAAAACAGAAAAATCAAGAAATCTTAGCAAACGTCCAATAACATTACAAATACATTTTTGTTACCATTATACAGACTGCATACAGAAGATAACTGTTGTATTATAGTGTAATCTAGATAACAGGCTTGGTTTAACCCGCATTTATGCTTCGTATTGTAATATTACATTACACTACACTACATAATACACCAATTAAGTCTGAGATATTAGCGATGTGATTTTAAACGTTTCATCAAAATTTGTTTATTTGTTTTTACATAATAAGTATTTACAAATGCTTAGACAAATTAACAAATGTACGTACGTAAGAAGTTATAGTTACCTAACTTCGTGGTGTTGTTGTCGGTATTCTGTGAAGGTTTGTGTGCGTATCTTTAAAACTTACTTTCGAATTTTGCCCTAAACGTCAAAAGAAGTATAACATAAAAACTACATATTCAATATTATCTAGTAGTCATAAGTGTAATTTACAAGCAATCTTTCATCCATATTTTAATATTACAAATGTGAAAGTTTTGATAGATCGATATTTAGTTACTCCAAAGTCGGGAAACAAAATTGAATAAATTTAAGCACTGGAATAGTTTGTAGTAGGTCATAGGCCATTTAATATAATCACGCTTGCGACATGTAGACCTTAGCAGTAACCATGAATGTCTTTACTTATTAATAAACAAAGTCGTTAACTTTGTATGTATGTCCTTATGTGAGCTTATATTTTCAAAATTACGCAACGGATTATGATGCGGTTTTGTCAATAGATAAAGTGGTCAAGTATTTATAATGTACGAAGTTGCGGGCAGCAGCTAGTATTACATAAATGAGTATAACTGATTTATTACAAAATGTTAAGAATTTTATGTATAAATATAAAATTGTTCAAAAGTCATATGTTTTGTATAAACTGACAGCAGAAATCATAAAATTTTAAGTGCCTAACGACAAGATAACTTTGCTGCTATTGTCATCATGCTTAGAACATATTATGTTAATTACTTATACCTATGTTGTAGTTGGCAGCTATTTGTTAGTATGAATAGTAAATAATAGTAACTGTTTGATGTTATGCCTTCCAACCTGGAAACCTAGAGCTAACTGAGAATTAAAAATATCATTTGGAGCTTTAGCCAATCATTTTATTTTGATTTTATTACTTTAATCGTAGAGTCTAAGGTATTTGTGTTATCCCAGAAATTACGTAAATACGAATAAATTAACAGTGTCTATATTATATTATAAAATAAAGCGAAAAAGTGATTGTCTCGAATAATACTGCTTCACTGCTTTCAACCAACGAGCTGCCATGACACAAATTTCGATAGTAAATTATGACAGGAAGAGAATACAGCCCGGCGCTTGGCGCGGCGTTCTTAAATTGTAAAATCGAACAAATAACAAACAAATAATAGATACAAAGACATAAGAAATCATATCATTCCAATTATAAAATAAAAACATCAAAGCAATTCACAAAGCTAGCTTTCATAAAATTTTGTCACGCATTTCATGAATGTCAAGAGAAAACAAAGGATTTCCATACTAAATTTAAATTTAGAACAATGAAATCGATAGTTCTTTACAAGTAGCGAATGCATTACACATCACTATAGATTTGCTAGACTATACGACGCCATCTTTTCAGTACACAGTTTCTATATTTAAACACTTAGCGTGTTCTAATGCCTTAAAAAGTGTTTGTAGCTGCACACACATATGATCAAATAAGACAGGTCTACTCTTTTCGTAAGTGGCGCAAGAATTAAAAGCACCATTCACTAGTAAACATAATGAGAATGATCTTCATTATATGTAGGCATAAAGGCCTGAAAGGCAAGCGTGTCATGAATGGTTAGCTTTATTAGACAGCGATGTCATGTAGTTTGTATACCAGGCGTAGTATTTTATGATACCATGCACTATATTTTCCGCTTGACAACAACCGATCTAGGTCAGAAGGGCTCGGGGGACGATGACGTCACATTGCATTCGAACTTAAAGAACTAATTTGAAAACGATTCATGTTGATACACTAACATTAGATTATGAATTCTAATATTCTTGTTATAAAGTTTAAAATAAGAATTTATAGATTTAATTACGGATCACCTTGTTACGGTTTTATTTGCGAAAAGTCGTATCTGTTGATTATTAAATTTAGATCTTATTGTTTCTTGCAGAAAATCTAAATTTAATTGTGCTTTTATTACGGTATGTTGGCGTCATGTGAAGGTCTTGTTAACATCACAAAATCTCTTCTAAACATATAGGTTCCTAGTACTTAGCGTGGATTGTCAACGATGAATCTGTTTTCTCTGTTCTATCTTTTCATTGTTTGTCAGCACTATACAGCAATTTGCTTTTGGTTTTTATTATCAATTTTTAATTTTCATCGCAATCGTGACGTAATCCCTGAGAATCTACGCATCATCCGCTCGCCTTATTGTGTGAGAAACACGTACCTATCTATATTATAACTAATGCCTGCGGTTTCACCTGTGTGCGTCAGCAGCTCCTTGGATTTTAGCGTGATGATAGCTTATGGGTTAATTTCATCTGTACAGCTGTATCCATCGAGTAGGTTTTGCGTGAAAGAGTAGCAAAAATACATCTAACCTATACACATTTTTACCAACTTAATATTATTGGTAGGATTTATTTATCAAACTTTTTCTATTTACTGTTAAGTTCTACATCTCTTAGGTAGCTTAAAAGCATGTGACATTTTGTTATCCCAAAAAACCATATAGGAAGTTAGTTTAAGTAAATGCATCGTATTTATCCCAGAAAATAGGCCATTAGGTTACCATGTCAATACCAATGCAAGCCGTTCTACAATACCGTTGTTTGTTCGTATTTGAAATCTAGATTTACCTACTATTTTGAAGCCACCACTTACCATTCATAATGTCCTGGTACATTGCAAGCAAATTGATTTCGTTCTTCTCAGTTAATCTGTTTCGTTTTCCCGAGAAAAGAGCTTTTTCACGAAGAAACCTTCCCGAAGGAATATTTACACATTCTTTAAATTAAAAATTCACCATTCTTTAAATTAAAAATTCACCATTCTTTAAATTAAAAATATACGTGGTCGCAACCCATTTCATATTAAATTCCTTTCATAGCCAAGAAAATATCTAAGCTGATATACAAGATGGATACTCTAGTCCGTAGCATTTGCTACGAAATAAAATCAAATTTTGATAATCTTTGTAATAGAAACAAACCGAAAACAAACAGCCAAACGTAGAATATATTTTTAGTGCGCAACGAATATTTACAATAATATTTTTCTACGCAATAGTTAGTTCGTAATTAATTTAATAACGTAAATAAAAATAAAATGGCGTATTACACCGTTTTTAGGGTTCCGTACCCAAAGGGTAAAAACGGGACCCTATTACTGAGACTTCGCTGTCCGTCCGTCCGTCCGTCCGTCCGTCCGTCTGTCACCAGGCTGTATCTCAAGAACGGTGATAGCTAGAGAGTTGAAATTTTCACAGATGATGTATTTCTATTGCCGCTATAACAACAAATACTAAAAATAAAATAAAATAAATATTTAAGGGGGGCTCCCATACAACAAACATGATTTTTAGGGTTCCATACCCAGTATCTCAAGAACGGTGATAGCTAGACAGTTGAAATTTTCACAGATGATGTATTTCTATTGCCGCTATAACAACAAATACTAAAAATAAAATAAAATAAATATTTAAGGGGGGCTCCCATACAACAAACATGATTTTTTTACCGTTTCTTGCTCGATACTAATAACGTTGCATTATGTTGCATAGATAATGGTACGGAACCCTTCGTGCGCGAGTCCGACTCGCACTTGACCAATTATTCCTATTACGCTAATAGCCTAATTGATAGTAATATGTGAATGGAGTAAATTAGAAAATTACGACTTGCGACTTCTTATGGCTAATATTTGAAAACACTACACAATCCTTTCTAGCATTAAAAATAGGCTTCCTCAGACTCTAGCTAGAGGCTAGACTATCTATGCACTAAATCACATTTAAATAGTTTTAGTTTGGAAGAGCGACAGACAGACGGATTACTATATGTATTTATAATGTTAAGGATTTTCAAGTTAAATCCTTACTTTAGAACCAAATGATGTTTAGGTGTGTGGATATTTTTTTTTAATTTTGCCGACATAATAATATCTCTCAATGTCAACGGAATCGGTCGATAATGTTAAAGATAGATAAAACATCGGTTTTCCGGGTTGAAAGTAATTTAAGTGTATATTTATTGTCTGTGTGGTGATGCACTAAGAATACAAATGTTATGATCCTATTTCTGAATGCGAAACCTATGTAGCTAATAAAGATAAGGAAAATATATCACTTGACCAGGCTGTTTATCATGATGTTACTTTAGCTACCAATGTTTTAAAATTTAACGTATTTAGACGCGACAGGGAAAAATAAGCACATTGTGATTGTGAAATTGTTGAACTGCAAACGTAAGATAACGGAAAGAATAAAGAAGTTACACTTCTTATATAAGTCCAGCAGTGGAATAATATTGGACTGAGAATATTTTGTTATTCACACAGCTGAGAATATTATTTAAACAAAAAATGTAAATAAACATTTTGCAAAATTATGTAACTGCGCAGGTAATGTACCAGACGATCAGGAAATACTAGCAGTTAGCATTAGATGAATAAACAACATTGTAATTACTAAAGCTTATTTTATTCCTTTGTATTCAAATAACAGCTGTTCATTAGATTCGATCAGCTTGTGACTAAATAAAATTATTTATAGATTTTAAAGCTCATGGTTGCCTTGATGATATTAAAAAGATATTTAATTATCCATGTTGCCTTCGAATGCTAAGTTTTGCTAAGACTTGTGTACAATTTTAGTAGTAATATCGACAATTGGGTAGGAATATCGATCGAAATATTCTTCGCGCTTAGCCAAAATTAAAAACAGTTGCATCATTATTTATGTTGTCCTAGTATTTTCCTTGTATATGAACAAGGCTAAAATCACTTTAATCACGCCTGGTGGCTTAGATGGTAGGTAGAGGTTATAAAAGCGTCGATATTCACTTATACATCTAGTCATACATGCACTTTTGGCATTACAGTGTCATTAAAATCGGTCCAGTTTGTTCAAAAAGTCAAAACAATTTCGTAATAGTTTTGTTGGAGCAAACATTCGCATTTTAGTTCTAATTTTCCTTCAAATAAGTTAGAAAGAGATAACGCCATGACCACAATACTACGTTGTATGTGTGTGTGACAGAGATAAAAAACGTGTTTGTCAACATGATAGTATTATTTATAGATGGGACTTCCGCGAAGAAAACATTAATCACCATGGGAATTAAAATATAACTAGCGTTCTGCCCCGGCTTTGTATGGCTAACGTTTGGTGAATACTCCTAGTACTTTATATTTTTGAGCATTTCTTATAATATCTTCTAGTCCCAAATTAAGCTATATCCTATCATATATTGATATATCTCAACCTATTTATACAATTTATGAAATAAACATTGGTTGGTGAACACAACAAGGCTTTTCCTAATGCTCTTCGCAATTTTTTGGTTAAAACCTGCATGAAAATCATTCAGGTATTTTTTGAGTTTATCCTAACTAGACAGACAGACAAGGTGTAGGAGACGTTTTATAGTTATGTATGGTGAGACGTTTAGTTTTGTAATATTATATTAAGTAGATGAAAACATAATACTTATCTGTTTTTATCAGACAGAATATATTTGTCTTGTGCGTGATCGAACCCGTGACCTCATGAACGGCAGTCTGTTACCACTGTCACTGCACCATGAAATCTGATTATCTATAAATTATACCAAGGAGGCTTAAAAGTTTACATATCAGAATCTGTTAGCAGATGTAATTTCTTTTTTGCCTTCTCTTATTAGGAAATGGGGTGATGACATGTACATTAAATTTGGAGAGGATGTTCTTATTTTATGTATGTATTTATTTATTTGTTTGGAGTTTTCGCGATCATTCCGTCACGTATGCACCAGGCGCACAGAGATAGTGTAGAGATCATTTTAACAGATAGCTCCGAGTTCTAATCAACTGATTATCATAACGTGCTCGATGTTAATGAGTTTAATTAAGTACAGTGACAAGTTACAATTTTTATTTTACTCGCGTCCTCGACTAATATTTCCACCTACCTTCTACCATGCATATATATTTCGTAATTCATCTATCATCTCCAAATTACCGAACCACATCTTTATTTTCTTTCAACCGACACTAAAATATGCATTTTTTTTTGTACGGAACTCTCAGCATGCAAGTCTGCTTCGCACTTAACCGACTTTTTGAAAGCATTTCCGCGATGTTCCATAGATGCGTGTATATGTATACAAATTATATTTATAAACAAAATATATAAATAGTTGTGTGTAGCACTCGACACGTTTCTGGCACATGTCCAAATATTGCGTTCACTATTAAATAAGGTTTTCACTTATATATTAGACTAGCTGTGCCCCGCGGTGTTAGCCGCGGTAAAGCCCTCTAAAACTCAGGCTCTACATTGTCTTCGTGCCAAATTTTATTGAAATCTGTTCAGTGGTTCTGCCTTGAAAGAGCGACAGATGACGGAATATTGGTAAATAACAGATAGGATAGGAATAATAACGTTTACGTAGGTATAGTCGAATTTGTAACTTCTTATTCACCAGTTTTCCATATTCCCAACTTTTCCCATCTTGCATAGCAACAAAGGCAGTATCAAGTCTTTGTTCGTAAACCCGACCCACCCTTGACCTACTCCACGAATGCACCCCCGTCCCAATTTCAGAACAGACGCGCCCTCAATACTCTTATGTGGGATGGGGAGGTATTTTATATTTAAGGTTTTGAGATATTTTTAAATTTATGTACGTTTTATATTAGGTACTAAAAGACTATAATATTTTTAATTTTTAGTTTTACTAAGCTTATATAAATAAAGGAAGATTCACTTACCCGTAACGTTATTTTTAGCTCTCTCAAAATAGCAGACTAATTTGAAACTTTGGATAGGTGATAGATTGCATAATTGTAGGTTTCGGTCACACCTCTATCCCGTAGGGATACTATTGATGAGATGAAAGTATATCGTTCTCGAGCGTCCTCTCTTTGTGTTTCCAGTTATCTCCGCCATGTTTGTATACTTCTCGTATTTCTACCTTTATCAATACAACTCTAATATTTCCTATAAAAGTTCCGTGTTGAAGTAACGTCTACAGATCTTATTCTTTATTCTGTGCTGTGGTAACTTCATAGATATCCCGTGCTACGTATAAAATAAAATAATCTTTTGGATTAATTTTTTTGTTAACAGATGCACAGTTGCGAGCCCGTGCCGGCTCCACCGGCTTTCGACGCTAACCTGCTGCTGCAGTTAGGACGGCTCATTGTCAGATCTCGTAGTACCAGCCCGGCAAACAGAACTACACAACATGACAGACTGTTGCATTCGAAACTGTTAGCCGCTAAACCTTCTACCAGCTCACAGGTATGTACTCCTAGTACTTATTGGCTTATACAGTTGTACACCTCATTATAGTTTTAATTTCCATTTAGAACTGTCGTTTTACGAGTCGAGTCTAGAGTAAAACGAAAGAAAAGATTGATGGTCTGTGTAAAAGCGAACATGAAAGAAAAAGGACAGATATGACTTTTAACAGAAAGGTACGGAAGAAAAAGACATACTGTTTGACCCCAAATAACATAAAAATATCGGAATAAGTGCAGCAGAATGACGAATTTCATGCCTTGTGCACTCATCGCCCCCGGTTAGCAAGTGTTTTCATTGAAATGGCTTGAAAATATGTGAAGAGTTATTTCAATGTTCAGGTACTTGTCCTTGATTTTAAAATAATTCTATAATATTTTTGCTTCCAGGTGCAGACTCAACCATTGCCGGAGCCCGAGGAGCCGAAGACGGGTGTGGAGGCACAGCTCAGCAACCATGTGCAAGCGCTGTGGAATCAACAGAGACCTATCTGCATTGAGGTACCAAAACTTCTTTTAACTAAATCTTGTTTACAATAAATAAGCAACCCTTTTGGGCTTATTCTATGTGGGGACGAAGTCGCCACCCTATTTCTACCGCTAGGGTGATGGAAGAGCCAGCTCAAATGTAAGAAGATAGTTATCTATGAGCATGTAAACTCACATATTCCTAACTTCGGCAGTATCGGTTGTGTATGATACGTCAGTCAGTCATGTTCTCTTTTTATGTTTCAGGTGTTATTAGCCCCGGACTGCCAGGACTGTTACACAACGCTGTGTCGTGATGATGTGTTCGACAAACACGCGAGAGCATTGCTGCTCGAACGTTGGACTATGAGCGCGCAGCTTATCAAGTAAGTCATAAAATTATTGTGAAAACAACACCTAGATGTTTATTAATGATGATGATTAATGATGCTTAAATGTATCAATGACTTTGCCTTGACTTTGTATTTGTTGTTAATTCAAGGGGTGATCAAAGTCCATCATTCGGTACATCACAATGGTTGTTAAACGCGGTCAGATCTCAGCTACATTTCTCACAACTAGCCGCGTGGCTCGCCACCCTCAAGGAGACCGAGGACAGCCCTAATGAACGCAGGTAACATAACATTTATGATAATATATTAAGGAAACAAGTTCTATAATCTTGCAGCACTGATACAAGGGTGCTTTAAGAGCCAGATCAGAGATAATTTAAACAATATATGCTCTACCTTGAAACTAAACTATGACAATATGTCTAGTCAGTGTGACATAGCAGGCCAAATACCCTCCTGAAGTCAATGAGCTGCGTCCAACAATGGGACAATATTAGGCTGAGGACAAAATTACAGCCATTTCGTTAATCTAAAATATGTAATCTAATTTGGCATATACGTGTCATGTTTATTATTCACACGAAAAAGCTTTTTATGGTTTCAATGTTAAATAACAATCGTGTGACAATTATTGCACTATTGTTGCATCATATTGTGACATAAATAATCTATCTAATCTAAAAAATAATATCAAATAAAATAAAACTATTCTATTTATTTAAGTGAAGCTACTTTCTGCAAATTCATTTCATTTACAAATACATTTCGGACTCTTAGCAGTCTTGGTAGATGGTCATGGTAAATATAAAATAAGTTTGTTTCCCATGTCCCTAATAACTGATCATTAAACATATTTTAATATTCAGTGGCGTAACTTTTATGGTCCTCCCACGTCTAAGAAATATTATGCAGTTCAAGAAAAGTTCCTCAAAAGCTATGTATTTTAAAAAGATAACAATTGCCCTTTCACAGACGCAAGCTAAGCCGCGAAAATTGTAACATCAAGAAAGTAGAAGCGAACTGTGATGACGACTCAGCAGATAAACGCAAACTTAATATCGTTTACTCCATTAAAATATTTGAGGACAATAAATATAAGAAAGCCGACTTTGTCAAACCTCCAACCGATCACAAATTCCCTGTCACAGACTTTGGTAACTTTTACCTGAATATCATACTACAAAGTCTGCCCAGATTCGATGAAATACCTAATATTAAATGTACATGCCCTAAAAGAAAAACAAGTAAAGACACACCTCCTAATTTGCATGAAGAATTAGTCGGCAAATTAAATGATCTCACCATAGGAAATAAGTATGATAGCAAAATCGATGATAGAATGCATACACCGTGCAGTGAAAGTGGTAAACATAAATGTAATTGTGACGATGAATCTGATGGGAAAGATGTTAAGAAAGATGATAGACGTATCAAAGAAGTAGCAAAACATAAAAGGAGATTGAGAAAAGAATGTAAAATGAAAAAGTTACATGACAGCACATCTTCCGAGGGAGATGGTACGCAAAAGTTAAAAGAGACGCATTCTTCTATACCTATATTGCAAGCTTCTAGATTTGATAGGTTCCGTGCGATTGGGTGTTATAGGAATCAGACCTATTTGACTTTACCTGCGAGCCGTATTGAGACTAAATCACCTTTTATTGATGCAGATTGCATTCCACCGACTGAATTTAAAAAGACTAATACTGTTTCAACGCAAACAGAAGATATATATTGCCAATGTGGTACACAAATACATCTTAAATGTGAGACTTGTGATCGTGGTATGGTTAGGTCCGACGGCAATTATAATTTGGCATCGATTGAGAATGGTGCGAGAAGGAAGTGCGAGGAAGTCGATAAGAATTCTAAAAAGCATAAATGTGATATATTATGTGATAATAATAGTAATATTAGTAATAGCGATGTTGTTAAAAGACCTAAATTGCGTAGGTTTTTTCCGATAGTTGATAAAATTGAGAAGATTGTAAATGATAGGTACGCGCAACGTGATAAAGATATTGAGGAGTTACAACTGGAAAAAGGTGATACTGTATTTTCTCGACCTAAAGAGAAGAGACAGAAGACGTATTCAGTTGGTGATGATGACTATGTGTTTTATGAGAAATGTGATTATGGAACATTTGATTCGGAGTCTAATGAACAAGTTGATTCGCCTAAAGATGAGAATAATGACAAAGGATTCAAATTTCCTGATCCTAAGAAACTTGTGGATAACCAGGTCAGTGTTTTTATGGACATTACGTACAATTTTCTGTAAATAATTTGTTATTTAATTTCATATAATTTTGGTTTCTAAATCATCGGAATTTTAGTTTTTGTTAACGCCTGGACCGATTTGAACAATCATTTTTCTTTTTGCTTGAAAACTACTTTTGAACATAATATTTTCTAACACTTGCGCGACTCATCTGTTTAAATAAAACTACTTTTTACGGATTTAGACGCGTATATTTGTAAAAGTAGTTTTATTTAAACTACTTTTGAAACTTGAATTTAGGATTTTTATAATATTAGTTAATATTTCTTTATAATTATTTATTCATTTATATTCTTTAGGTGCCTTCACCAACCGAGATGGATAAGTTCAGGTATCGATTTGACTCGGCCGCCTCAATGGTGTTCCACACTAAGACTGGTCTACCTCTCACTTCCAGCCCTGCCCCACTCAGAAGGGGGAATAATTGTTTTGATTTTGACGACTCCATTAATGGAATCTCTGGAATTAAAAGGTAATAAAATATTTATAACCTATCGTATAGTGTAAATAAAGACAAGGCAGTGTTTAATTCGTAGCATATGGCGCTCTATAGTCTCTGCCTACAACCATAGGAAGAAGGCGTGACGGTATGATGATGACCATGATGTATTATTAAAATATTTATCTTGCCGTCTTTGTAAAAGAAGGAAAACTCTATGCCAACCTGCCTCGTCTGGCTAATTAAACCTGGTTAATAAGAATAAAACCAGCCAAGTGCGGATTGGACTTGTGCGGGTACGGTTCCGTGTCGATAAAAAAATACACTTTTGAATCATTATCATAATAAAATCACGCCCTTTTCCCATGAGAGTAGACTATAAAGCTCCATCTGCCGTTCTGCCGCCATCTTCAGATGTTTTAAAAATTGACTGTTTTTCCAGCGCTCTGTTCCACCCCATATCTCCAGTGTCTCCAGCCCCGCCTTCCCCTGCGTCGCCGCCGCCCGTCATCAGCACGCCGCCTCCCAAGCCCAGCGCTGGACATAAAGTGAGGATGGGACCCAGTACTGGACTACTAGGTAACATTATTAATTCACAAAATATCCTCTAAGTTGTGATTCATTTGTTCAAAGGAAACTAGTTTTTACAAACCTTACTATAACCCAGATAGAAAACACCTAGATGCAGTACAAACATTTGTATGACAATTAAAAACATTACAAAAATGATTGTTCTATGTAGAAATAAAACCTGCGACCTCGTTAACAGCATGAACCACTAGACTACAACGTCATAAGCTCGTATTCACGGATGGCTTCTAAGCTATCCGTATTTGTATGGGATAAAAAGCGTCCTATGTCTTATTTTTTCCGGTAGTTTTGAAAAGTCAGTGCTAATAGGTCGCCTATAACCATTCCCGATATTAACATTCGTTTTAGTACCAGATAAAAAGCGTCCTATGTCTTATTTATTCAGGTAGTTTTGAAGAGTCAGCGCTTAAAGGTCGTCTAGAGCCAGTAGCGACTGTGGCAGGGTTCAGCGCTGAGTTAGGAGCGTATGGTGGATTCTGTCCACCACACCAGCGTCTACCTGTCACTGTGTTCTTCTATGCACCGGGAGGGACTAATGCACCTTATATGGTCAGTATATACATACATTAAAAATTTTCAACTCTATCTATCGCCGTTCCTGAGATACAGCCTGGTGATAGACAAACGGACGGACTGCGAAGTCTCAGTAATAGGGCCTCGTTCTACCTTTTTATACGGAACCCTAAAAAGAGGTACAGTTTGTTATGTGTATGTAGAATAAACCTACGAAAGTAATGGTCTGATCAATAAATATTTTCACTAATAGGAAGCTACAGTCTCCGAGAGTGCCATAGGCTATGTAACATGTCTATATATTCTAAATTGTTCTAATTGGTTCTAAATTACAAGCGGACGAAGTCGCGGGCAGTAGCTGTCTTTAATATTTAAATGTCATGTTGTTGACCGCGACTTCGTACGCCTGTAATTTAGAACCACCATAATATATAGACGTGTTATATAGCCTATGGCACTCTCTGAGACTGTAGTTTCCTATTAGTTATCTAACTCTTTTGAAATAACAGATTTGTATGAAATTATTGTGTATATTAGTGTGTATTTAGTACTTAGTGGATACGATTCAGTCTTTGTGTAGTGACGTGTTTTTATTACATATCACTTTATACTATATCTTACCATGGGTGTAGTAAAATTCATTAGACTGTCCCTTTCCTTGCGGGAGGCCTACGTGGATGGTAATTGACGAAACAATATAATTGATTAAATTAAAAATGATATTTTTGCGTCACAAAAATATCACTATAAAATTGTTAGTGATTTAACTTGCATCTTTAGATGACTGCGACAATGTCGTGTTTGTTGATATCAGGTATCCTAGGACAACTTTCATCTTAAACTTAGTATTTTGTAAATTTAAACTTGTATTTAGTATTTTTTTTTTGTATTAAAAATAAAGCATGAAGAATATGTTGTCACTAATTAATTATAATATATGTTTGTATATCCAGGGTCACATAAACCTGGGTTCATCCGGGTACCGTGTTGCTCGCTCGGGTACTATCCAGGTGTCGTTGTTCAACCCGCACGGTACATTAGTCAAGATGTTTGTTGTACTATACGACTTGACAAGAATGCCGCCCAGGTAAATACACTGACATTAAATTATATATTCTCTAACACTTGCGCGACTCATTTGTTAAAATAAAACTACTTTTTAAGCATTTAGACGCTTATACATACATTTTTATTTGTTTTAAATTTTGGCCCGACGTTTCACCGTGTCTCACTCGTGACAATGGTGACTGCAAAGTCTCCGAAACGTCGGGCCAACATTTAAAACAAATACACGCGTTTAAATCCGTAAAAAGTAGTTTTATCATTAAATTATTTATTTTATAATTATGTCCTCCCCTCAATAATAATGTCCTCCTTCGGTAATATGTCTTAAGGGCGTCACAAATTATTAATATATATATGTATAAACGGCATATTAATATATATTAATGTAGCGAGAAAGGGACAGATGTATCTGTTGGTGACGTCATTGCTATAGATACATCTCGGTACTTTAATAAATATCTATCTCTTTCTAGCCTCGCATTTTTTTCTATATACATCTGTCTGTTTGGATCGTAGCAGATGGCGCTCTATAGTCTCTGCCTACCCCCATGGGAAAAAGACGTGATGTTATGATGATGATGATGACATCTGTCTCTTTCTCGCTATATTAATATATCGTAATATGACGTTTGTGGTGCCTTTTATATTAATGTCCTTCGCGTAATAATCTCTCATATAATAATGTCCTCTTTTTGCTAGTCTGTCTTTTCTTCCCCTAATCGCGGAGATCAAACCCGCCACCTCGTGAACAGCAATTCGTTACATGGACCACTAGTACCACGATGCCCATCAGTAACACTGTTTTTATAATAAAGTGTTACACTGAAAACCACAAGATTGCTAAAAAATCTGTTTAAATTATGCCTTCATATAATTTCTTGATTTCAATTTATTTTTAGCATAGTGTAGCTTCCAGACGATCAGAGATAAACTTAAATAGATCCAGTACTTTTAGAGGTCTTTTAATGCAAAGAAATTAAAAGTCTGTTATTTCTATGACATTAGTATTTGTTTGTTAATATGTATGTTTGTTTGTAGCGCTCGCACATTCCTCCGTCAGCGCACGTTGTACATGCCGGCGGGGGCTGAACCTCCTAAACTGCAACACAAGTGGCTCCGATATCTCATACATCTTAGGTAACTTATATCATACTATTTCTTATTAGAAATTATATAGACGGATTAAGAATACAAGTGTCACCACCCCATTTCTTCCTCAGGATGCTGTATTAGTAGCTAGTTAAAGGATAATATAAGCAGTTAATGTGAACTGTGAGAGACGGAAAATTCGAAATTAAACCCTATGCCAACACGCCTGGTTAGCGCGGCATAGTAGACTAAAATCCATCCCAAAAGGTAGGAGGCCTGTGCCCAACATTGGGGCGTTATTGGGCTGGAGAGAGAGAGAGAGAGAGATTCAGAAGTGTTCTGGGAATGATGGTGGATAGAACTAAGGCTAAAGGAAGACCGAATAATGGATAGATTGTGTGATAGAGGATTTGCAAGAAATAGAAGTTACCACAAATATGGCGTCTAATAGACGAACATAGAAGAAAAAAATAATCTACTTAGTTTAAAAACTAAAAAACAAGCTTGAAAATCCTGAATATTTTTTTTAATAATTGTATTGTCATCGATCTATTCTAGTTATGTCACTATTCTAGTTATACCTATATTAATTCTATGCTACCCACATACAAAAAAGTTGACAGTTTGTGTTGTCAGAGACATATGTTTCTGTTGTCACAACAATGTCACAATCGTAGTCACGAAGTATAGATACAAGGAGTCCGAACGTAATGTTGAACGAATGGTCTCAATTTAAGGGACAGATTTTTTGCCGGTAGAGCGCGCCATTTTTCAAGAAGTACTCGTTTGAACTATTGACACCTGTGGAAAAAAATATTCTGAGAAACGTGCAATGAAATATAAGTTTCAGGAAATTTTTAGAAATTTTTCGAGTGCTTTAAACCCAACAATACAGAGAAGGTCAAGAGATATTCTGTATAATAGCATCCGTACGTCCTGAATACTAGCGCAGCCAGTGGCAGAAAATAGAACTATGATCTGGGTTTATTATTGTGTACACGAAATATTATGGAAAAGCCTATACCGTTCGGACTCCTTGTATCTATACTTCGTGATCGTAGCAAACAATTAAGATATTTTTATCTGATTTTATAAATAAAGCATTTTTATGAAAAATTATCTGATTGTCTAAAAAAGGCATACATATAAACACAATAATCTTGGTGAGTCTACTCATATACAATTAAACTATTACGTGTACAGTTAAATATACAAGTGTGGTCATAGTGATACTTCAACATGCTATTCTAGTAATTCTGATCAAGGAATTGGGATTATTCTTTTATATTATTGCATTGTCATCGGTCCTTGTTAGGTGTGCGAAATTTCAGATCAACCCGACTACTTCAAGTGGGTGAAAATCACTTTCAAAGATTCCGTTACATAGATTAATACATTGATAGATACATACCGAAATTATAAAAGCGTGTTAAAAAATACATGTTGTGCTGACCACAAATAATGGGATAAATGCAGGACCATGATGATGATCTTCTTAGCCCACAAACATCCCAGTATTGGGCACGCACCTTCCACTCTTTTGGAGTGTATTTGTTTTTTGTTTATTGAGTTTTCCGTCTCTCACAGAAGATGTTATCAGCTTAATAATATTCCTTAGCTCCTTGACATGAAATTAGTATATTTTTAATACGCTTATATAATCGCACGATGTTTAACTCACATTGAGAAGGTTGTAGTGGAAGATTTGGTAAACATATGCGGGAACCATGATAGCTCAGATGGGAGAGCAACGGAACGGTATTCCGAGGTCGTGGGTTCAAGTCCCGCTCATGGTTATCATTTTTTCCACTATAATTTAGTTTATTTAGTAAAAAGCATAGCAAGTCAATTGCAAAAATTCATAAATAAATTAACGCTTATAATATAGTTATAGTTCGGTACGTATCTATCAATGTATTAATCTTATGTAACAGAATCTTTGAAAGTGATTTGCACCCACTTACAGTAGTGGGATTGATCTGAAATTTTGCACACATGTTAAGTACCAAATAGACAATGCACTAATGTATGAAAATATTCAGGATTTTTAAGCGTGTTTTTTAGTTTTTCGACTAAGTAGATTATCTAATTGACTATATTTAAATAATGTTTATTTTATTTCCAGATTTATGACGTCAAAGTCAGGTAAATTATACCTGCATACCGATATACGAATTATTGTATCGAGAAAAGCCGATTTAGACACGGCTACAGCTCACTCCGCCTTATTCCGACCACTTCCGGCCAGCGACCCGAAATCTTCCGAGCGTGACCCGAAAAATGTCGAAAACCCGACCAAGCCCGATAAAGTTGTCAATCGTCAGCCAAATAGGGTTTTCGGAGGATGTTCCGAGTTTGATGATTTGAGAAAAGATATTGAGAATGGTGTTTCTTACGAGTTGAGGAGTTTTACTTATGCGCCTGATAATCCTAAGTATTCTCCGAGATAAATGACTATAATAACCATGGATGTAAACTAAAACTGTTAAAAAAACATGTCCGTCTCGGAGTCGGCCGACAGATGTAACATTCTAGACTAATAAACTTCTAACTAATAACTTATATAAACGGCAATAGATTTAGGTTATATAATCATTGTTAACAGTTTATATCTATACACAACAGACTCGCACCGTAAGGCGTTACATAACGTAACGGTTAACCTTCATATATTTTTCTTTTAAAATCTCTTCTTTGAATGCGTTTAAATGTATTTTAAAATTACTTAACTACCTACTAATTGCAAGTAGTGTTACTAAAGCTCTTGTTTTATCCAATAGCCTTGCCGTTATTTCACGGACGATTTTTTCAAAATGTTAACGGGTTTACGTCTAAGATTGTATAATGATGTAAAAATAAACTTCTATAAATAAATGGCGCTATTTTGATTACATACATAATGTTTTAAGGGTATCGTTCACCGTTTAAAGACGGTACTGCTTTTAGAGGGAACCAGAGCTTTTTGGATGAAATTCAAGTCATTCAAAGAGAATTATAAGTATCGTATATTAAAAATACAGTCAGTATTTTTAATATAAGATACTTTTAATTCTCTTTCTCTTACGGCCCCATAAAGCTATACAATGTGAATCGTTCTTAGTTTCTATCCAAAACTATAAAAATATTAAAATAAAATTGCTTTTTACGGAGATTTTCTTACTTTCTTTGAAGACTTTTTCTTACTTTTGACTGAGATTAGTCTTATTGCTTTTTACGAAGACTCAATTATAACTGACAAAGGAGGTCTTAAAATTTAATTTATCTTACCACAAAAATTGGAATTAAAAATACTTAAATGCGGTAGAATCCATAAAGTTATTTTATTTAATATATTGTAAATTATAAATGTTTAATTAATTTCAGGTTTTTTAATAGAATTTGTTTACGTCCATGGTTTTTATAAGATTGTGGCAACAACCGGTTGTAGGTTGTTGGGTTGTAGGCCGTTGGTTGCGTCGGTTTTCGTTTTAGTGCCTGTGTATGTTTGTGTTAATAGTATCTATATGTATTAATGAGAAAATATATTTTTTGGTTTTATATATTATTTGTTTTATTTTAAACTCGTTTTACCCTCCTGTTTCACTTGTATATATTTGATCTGGATGCTGTACAGTTAATATTTTTACAGTAATTTATTAATATTGCAATTGAAGTGCTATGATTGTACCTAATAAATCTAATTATAGTGAAAATAATACTTACCTTTAGCGGGACATGAACCTACTGCAAGGCATGATTTCTTAGTTGGCCGAGCAACGGAACGGCATTCCGAGGTGAGGGTTCGAATCCCACTCATGCTAAACATTTTTTTTCTAATATAACTTAATTTATCAATAAATGTCTGTGAAAAGATCCAAAATAATCGGGATAAGGGTAGGATAAATAGTTGTGACAATAAAATGCGTAGAAATAATAAAAAAACACATAGTACCAAAACTTATTTTAATAAATAAAAATTACACTCTCATACATACAATAAATACATACACACTATGGCCACTTACATAAAAAACCACTTATTAATTCTTAGGTACTTATTTTTGTTACTAGCAATACTAATAAATTAATCTTGTCACAATATAAATAAAATTAAATAAAAACTCAAGTATTTTATGTACAAATTGTTATGGTTTTTGGTGGCGATTTTTCTATTAGATTTTTATGAATAATGATATAGCCATGTTGCATAGCTGTAAGATGAGACACATTAAATTACGATATTGATTTCCTATGTATTTAGGTGAAGAATAATATTAAGCTCTTGTACATGTAAAGTAGGAAAAAACTAGAAACGTACTCCATTATTTTTGCTACTTTTAATAATTTGTATGAAGATTAACTAAAATAATGAGCAAATAGTTCAAAATTGGCCTGTTACCGTATTTTTTAAAATTAATCTATGACTGGTGTGAAAAGGATGAAAGATATAATTATATTCGTGATAGATAAGGCCGGTTATATATTAATGGATTACGTTCTTGAGCTTTATAAGGTGATGGATCACTGGCTTCTGCTTCGCTATCCTGAAACAAAAAAAGAAATTAAATTGTTGGATGAACAGAAATGTGTATGTGGAAAACCCGAATGCTTGTGCTTGAAGTTTCAGAACATTTGGGTAAGAGCTTTTATCTTCAAAACTACGCAATAGATTTGTATGCGGTTTTTTAATAGATTGAATGGTTCAATAGGATGGTTTTTTTGTATAATTTGTTAAGAATTGGTATCTCAATTCCACACGTACGAAGTTGCGGCAACAGCTAGCTTAAAATCTAATGCAGTGTAGTATTCTTAGTAAAATTAAATTTACATCAGTAGGGAAGATAGGTACTGGTATTGGCCGATGTAGTATTAGTGTCATGTAGTACAATATAGTGTAGTATAACATTGCTGTGTATAAAATTCATGTATGAACTCGCATCTATAGGTAATATGATGGTATTTATGGTTATTAGTATTAGTGTAGTGTATTTGTAGTATTATGTAGTTTAGTGTAGTATAATAATGTCGCTTATTGTAGTATAGTTATGTACAAACTTGCATCAGTAGATAATATGCTCCTATATGATGGTATTTGTGGTTAGTAGTATTAGTGTAGTGTATTTGTAGTATAGTGTAGTATAATGTAGTATTATGTAGTAAGTGTAGTATAATAGTGTTGCTTATTGTGGTATAGTTGTGTATAAACTCACATCAGTAGGGAAGATGCTCCTGGACCAGGGTCCCCAGCCGTGCTCCTCTTCCTCATGGTCGTAGTGGTGCTGGTGCTGAGCGTGTTCATAGTAAATTATCTGTTATCATTCATAATTATAACTTTATCTTATCTAGACATTATTATAAACATTCATGAACGTTTTATATAACGTCTTATAGTGTCAAATTAAGCTTAATGCCAATATCAGTAGTACTAGATTACGGATATATATAATACCTTTGAATATACTCGTATGTGTTCCCAACACAAATTGTTGTCCTGTTTGGGGATCGAACCCTAGATCATAAAAATTCTCATCAAAAAGAATACTAATTTTTAGGATGACTTGTAAGTTATTTCGAAACAATCTCTCATCGTCAATTTTTCTAGTTTTTCACAAGATAATTTTTCCAATTGTTTAAATATGTGTTTAAATTTGATATAGGTACCCCTTCACAAACGTGGTTTTACCTATTCACATATTTTTGTACAAAAGACGCCTGCGCTGACCTAATAAATATGATTTTATATTCGTAAATAAATACGGAAATAAGTATCCCTTTTTACCAATCGAACCAAAAAATACTTATATAAATCCGTAAATAAATCGAGAAAAAAACATTTTCTTAAGACATACGTGAATAAAAACAACCACTTCTTAATAATAACTCATATAACAATTATTAACATTATTATATTAAAAGAGATTAGAGTGATTATAATAACACTCTAATTACAGATTAACACACACACACACACACATTCGCGACATTAATCTGTACAGGCGGCCTTACTTTCTCTTGAATTCATTAATATTTAGCCGCGATGTTTACACATTATAAACTCTCTATTAAGACGTATTCGAGATTACTCGGTTTTGTTTGGTTTGAATTATGAAGCGAACATAGAAGGCATTTTAAAACTAAATCCTGTCATTCTACTTCTTTACTTATTATAAAACAAAGTTGTTATTTTTGTATGTATGTCCCTATGAGAGCTTATATCACATAAGTGTAGGTATGTATGTTACAAATACAAAAGCTTACAAATAACTGTCGAACCCGCAACATCACAATAATCGCTGTGCTATGGTTTGGCGTCCTCAGCTTCAGAAAAAGGCCATAAATAGAGTTGTTACAATTTTAAATAAGATCATAATAACCGACTTGAACCAAAGACATACTTATTAACGTGAGAAATTATAAGTAAGTCACAAGAACAAAGCGTACTATGAAGTACTTATAATATGTTCAAATTAATTATCTCTGAATGTGCTTAGTGACAATAAACTAACTAACCATATTTGTTTATCACCCATTTCACAATTATACTATTGTAAACGTGAAAATATGATTGTTATACGCAAACTACTAAATTATTGTTAGAATATTGATGAAATCTCAAAAAGCCTTCGAATAACAGTCTGGAAGGGGTACAATACGATCAAATTTGAATAAAACTTGGTACTGAGGGAGCTCATATGCCAGATTAACATAAATGCATCTTTTATTCCCGGAAAATTGAAAAAAAATGTGTTTTTACTGCCTGGGTTCTTATTAATTCTTATCACCGCGGGTAAAACTGAGGGGTACAGCTGGTAAAATGATATATCCAAATAAATCATAATATTGCATTATAGAGAACTTAAACACGTTTCACACAACGCAAACCGGAAACAACTCAGCAACCCATATGTCCTTCATGCTGCTCAAATGAATATCATACAACACATACAAGACGTACAACCCAAACATCGACGGGCTTCGTGGTCTAGTGGTTCATGTAACGGACTGCCGTTCAGGAGGTCGCGAGTTCGATTCCCGCACGGGACAATCCTTTGTGTGATCTTTTAAATTGTTATACAAATGTTTGTACTGCGTCTGGGTGTTTCTATGTATTTACAAAAGAAAAGTAGATTATGTATTATATCCGTATTCTGGTACCCATAACACAAGCATAATAAGCTTAGCTTGGGACCAGAGGACGTTGTGTGAAATGTCTATGAGTATTTATTATTATTATTATATATATCTTTCATACGACCCAAACTTCTTATCTACGAAATCTCTAGTATCTACAAAAACACCAGTATCTGTAAAAACTCTAGTACTTACCAACAAAATATAGTATCTATGAAATCTTTAGCATCTACTCAAGTATATACACATAATATATTAAGATATATTTATCTTACCTTTTGAGGTTGTGCGCCATTTTTGTTTTTGATATCGATCCAAAGTCTAGCTAAGTTGATACCCAGACCAAGTAGTGCTATTATGAAGAATTTAACCTGAAAATTAAAACAGTGTGATTTGATTAAATGCTTAGATTAACATGTCTTGTCCGTTAGGTAACGGATTGGAGAATATAAGTGTGAGAATAAAAGTACCCTATGACCTCAGGGTGTTGTAAAAGCCAGCTAATGGACAACGTACACAGATAACATCCTCTGTAAGAGATGGAGTATTTGTGAAAGATTCAGGGCACTAAAAATTATTCTCAAAGTGGGCAGTAGACAAAATAGCCGGTATAGACTAGGGGTTCCCAAGTTTAGGAACCCCTGGTTATGCCTACACCTAGTCAATGTAGCATAAGTAGAATGAGGTGGAGGAGACCCGTGTTAAATAGTGGGACATTAAAGGGCATAGAAGAATAGGGATAAGGGCAGGCCAATAATAATGATACATATATATTACAAAGCTGATGAGTTTATTTGTTTGAACGCGCTAATCTCAGGAATAACTAGTCAGATTTGAAAATATCTTTCAGTGTTGGATAGTACAATTATCGAGGAAGGCTATAGGCTATATAACATCATGCTGTGATCAATAGGAGCGAAGTAGCAGTGAAAAATGTTGCAATAACGGGGAAAATTTTCTAAATTCCAGGGATGCGAAGTCTCGGGCAACAGCTAGTATAAAATACTTTACCTGTAGTTTATAAGTAAGTATCTGCAGTAGTGTACCAATCTTTGCTTTGATGACAGCTCCCAATATCAATAACTTTAAAATCGCCTTCTTTTTCTTCTTTTTCTTGCCTCTTTGTTCTAGAAGTATAAAGAAATATATTAGAAAAATAATTTAAAATAATTATTATAAGTACATGCATTATTCTGCTATAGGTACATAAAAAACATTGCATGCCGGTTTCTTTTACAATGGAAACATGTATCAAGCGTTGACTTTTGATTGGTTTAAAAGGGATCTTATTACTAACGACCATTGTTAATAACTAATCTACGATTACCTATAGTCCAGTCGTGGGAGATAATGACATGGATGTGGCTTGATGTACAGAATTTTTTTTTTCTAATTAGTCCGAAAAAATGTACAGAATCCGAAAATCAACCTGCTGCGTGGGGAAATAATGGGAAGTTTGTTTAAATAAACGGAAACTGCAAAATGACTGATTTTGACTTGAAAAATCCGTTGTAACTTGAGAAGCAAGCCTGTTTTTTTTTTTTTATTTTTTTTCAAGCTTTTTTTTTTTTTGTTTTTTTTTTTTTCGTTTTTCTGTCATTTAACAATCAAAATCAGTCATTTTGCAGTTTCCGTTTATTTAAACAAACTTCCCATTATTTTCCCCACGCAGCAGGTTGATTTTCGGATTCTGTACATTTTTTCGGACCAATTAGAAAAAAAAAGTTCTGTACATCAAGCCACATCCATGCACCTATCTTTTTTTGGCTCCCACGACTGGACTACTACGGATACATTGAATGTCCTGAACCGGTGGTTGGGAAAAAAATTGGTCGTATGATAAAAACACTCTTTTTTTGTATAAAAATTGGTTCCTTCGTCATTAAATGATTTTCATATCATTTCATTGTAATCCCCGTTTATCAGTAAGATATTTTCTTTTTGTGTAACGTAATTAATGTATGTACCACGATGTATATTGATAATTTTATTATGGTAAGGAACCCTACTCGGTCCAATCCCACTCGTATTCTGTTCGTTTCAAAGTCAAAGTATTTTTATCGTAGACAAATAAGGTACATATGATGTTTTATTCGTATTTTGAAAATCCGTATTCAGGCGGAAGATGTACTTGTAAAATATTCTAAATAATCATGCTCTAATTATTTCATCTTAAAAATTCTTTCTACTAATTATTAACTTTAATAAAATTAAATTGCCTGGAAGTAAGATTTTATTTGTGATATTTTAATCATTTGTATTCTAATTAATTAATCAATTGTTTTCAGGAAGTCTGCATTTTAAAAGTATCTAATACACATAAGTATTGCCGCGTTCTTGTATTATGTAACAGATATAATTAAAATCTTTATACAATATATAAATCTTCTATACGTGTGTTTGTAATTGAACTCCTCCTAAACGGCTGGAACGATGTTGATGACATTTGTTGTGTGTATTCAAGGGGGTTTGAGGATGGTTTAGATTCACAATTGGCTGGACCGATTTTGATGAAATTTTTTGTTGTTGATTTTTACACAGAATTGTATGGCAAAACAACGTTTGCCGGGGCAGCTAGGCTAATTATAAATACCTGTTTCCTATCTTAATCATTCCGCTTTTTCTCATTTAAATTGATCTAGAAACTTAGTAATACCAAATTACGCAGTCTACAAGATAAAATATCAAATTCAAGTGATTTGAATTAAAATGTTACTGTAATAAGTCACTACGTGAAATTTGAATGTAAGAATTTTAAACCGACTACAATAATAAAGAATATTCTTAATAACTCTTAACTTATGTAGGTTCGATAGTCTAACTTGATTGTCTACTTTGTTCTACACATACATACATAGATAATAATATCACAATATAATTTCTAAAATTATTAATACCATGCAAACAAAATTAACTATACGTGCAATAATCATAACTGGCATAACACAAAATGCAATAAACATAATTTAAAAAAGTAGAGTTATTTTTTTCTATGATACTACAGACATGAATTCAAATAAAGAATAAGAAAAAATAAAACAGTCATGCGTTTTAAAAATGCATGCTATAAAACTTTTTTTTACCAGAATGATGTCATGATTTGCAAAATCTCTAACTGCGAATATAAAATATATCATTTTGGTAATTTGTTTACTGGCACTTGACTCAAAGAAGAATAAAGCTAAATTAAATAAGGTCCTCTTATCCTAGAGTAAGCTTAACGCTTGTGTCCCAAATGACGGTTATAATTATTTAAACAGATTTTTTGCAAATATGAAATAAAATGAATTAAGAATACATAAGTCACCACCATATCACATTTTCTCAATTCCCGTAAGTAATTTTGGGCTGGGGAGTATAATACTAGTTTTACAAGAAACGGAAAAGTCGAAAACACGTTGGCTCAATGTCAATAGTAGACAATATACAATTTCGAAGTGGAGGAGGCACGAGGCCAACATTGGGACGTTCATTAGTTAAGAATTAAATAATTTATAGTAAAATTAATTTTAAAATTCTTATTGCCCTGCAAAAGGAATTATGAAAGTGAAAGTGTATTTTGAGAAAGTAATGACTCATTTTTCGAAAACCGGATTTACTCCATATGTATAACGAATCAAATTATCGGTTTTTAAAAAATAACAGGCTGTGAAATTATTATGATTTTGCCATATTTTATGCTTAAAATTGAAAGTGCTTAGAGCTTACGTGAGTCGCGTGGTGAATTCTTTAATTCTAATAGTCTAGTTAAAGAATCAATCAATTTGTATTGACAATGAATCGAATTATACGCCTCACGCATACCTATTGTTACTATATAGTCCATATAGTGACGTAAGAATAAAAGTGTCACCATTTCCTTCCCAGGGAACAATATGAGCAGAAAACACTTACGACAGAGCAGCAGTGGTTTTCGAGAATAAACCCGATTCCTATAAGGCTGATCAGTATGACATAAGTAGGTAAATATCCTCCTGCCCTCGTGTCTGAGTCCAAGTCGTATTTGACGGACTTTTCATTTATAGGCCCACAGCAGCCTGACTACTGCCATATATTTTGTTTTGGCTTATTTGAGTTATGGCTTCGACAGATACATTGTATGTAATATGTTAATTTTTCCCTTCAATTATGGAAAGTGAAACATCAATATGTGTGTAGGCATTGTTTGAATGTTTTGTATGCAAATATTTGGTTAAAGATCATGTAAAAACCAATCACTTTTGTATTCCTCACAAACAGACAACTTTCTTATTATGTTTGTGTTCATTTTAGATATTGTAAAATCAATCTCTAGAACCAATCAGAGTCTACTTTTTTTTGACATTTCGCACAACGTCTTCTGGTCCCCAAACTATGTTATGGGGTACCAGAATACGGATAGAATACATATACCACTTTTCTTTTGTAAAAACAAACTTAAAATACATAGAAACACCCAAATGCAATTACACAAATGATTGTCCCGAGCGGGAATTGAACCCGCGACCTCGTGATCGGCAGTCCGTTACAGGTACCACTAAACCACAAAGCTCGTCAACAATATGTTATAATTTTGATACAAATACCGGCAACCAATGATTTATTTATTATAAAACTCAATGCCTGCAACTATGTTAAAAGTTACGACTGCTACAAAAATTAGCGTTTAGGTTGACGAATTCACGTGGAACAACTAATAAATACATAATAAAAAGATAAATAAATAATAAAAAGATCAAGAAACTATCACCACCACCATACCTTCAACCGAACTTCTATCCTGAATTTCATCTTCCAATTTCTCATTCTCAATCACATGCTCTGCTAATGAATCCAACGCCTCCTTCCCCACAGACCATAGATCTGTCATTACTCCTCGACTTTCTACTTTATCATCTTGTATAGAACCTTCGCCGGGAGTAGCATTTATTGCAGACCTCTCCCCTATAACCCAAGATTGTATACCGTTGCCAAAATTACGACCTTTTTCTTCCTTATGCACTTTTCTTAATGGAACCATAACTGGATGGATGAGATGAATTTTTGGTGGTTTTGTCTTCTTCTTCATTTTCTTATTATCACTTGTTGATATGGTTATGCTGTCTATACCGCCGTGGTCATGCTTTTTTCTTTCTAGCGCTCTGTCAACAAGAAATATTGGAAATAAGACATGAATAATAATAGCTATCGCAGGGTAAGCAAGAACAGGGCGCAGCCAGAATTTATTTTTCAAAATTTTATTAAAACGAAGCAATCAAAATATTTGAATTACTCGCTCAGTCCAGCAGTTTTCGGGCCATTTAAAAAAAATTATTTGCCTTAAGACCTTTCTTAAACTTCAGATTAAAAAAAAATGCGAATCGGTTCACCCGATTGAATGTCCTGAACTGGTGCACCGGTACAGGACATGTCATAAATAAGTACATAATTTTGTAAAAAATTTGAATAAATGGCTTTCATTTTCATTCCAAAACTATTCGTAGAAGCAATTGTCCTGCCCCATGCGCTGATATAGGTAACTCTATGTCTGCAGAATATTAATTTTCAATCTCACACAAACTTTCACAAGAACATTTTCACTACACACTAACTATTGTATCAATATTTAATATAATACTTTGAACAACATAAGTCAATATTTATAGCCACATACACGCAGACAAACAGATTACTAAGCATTTACATAATGTTTTAGAATTACGGTCAACAGGTCTGGTATAGGGAGATAATATTCATAAAAATGTATTCAGGGCAATGGAAAATCTTCTTAGTCTTTACTTAATATAAAATAAAGTGGTTATTTTTGTATGTATATAAACAAAAATTATATTATTTTTTGTTTTTATATCTTGCATGTTACAGTAGACCAACTACCCTTCCGAGATGGAGGAGGCGCCTGTGCTATAGTGGACTCTTAGCTTACGAGTTAAAACTAGAATGTCTACAAAACTGATCTATCGATTTAGTTGTTTAAACGTGACAAACGTACACACTTTCGCCTATAATTTTAATATGATTGGCATACTTATAATCTAAGTATATATGATTGATTTTATCACGTAATACACCAAGAAAATCATACAATAATTTTATGAATTTACTGCAATTTTGAAGATGTAATTTGTAATTTATCAGTAAATTTGATAGAAACTTTATGGACACATGTAATCTATTTGTTAAAATGTAGTTAACTACATGTTAATAAATAGGTTACCTGTTCGAAACAAGACCAAATATTACTAAAGTTCCGCAATCCGTCTGTCACCAGGCTGCATCTCATGAACGGTGATATGTAAACAGTTTTGTAACTCGGCCTAACCAAGACCCGACAAGAGACCCCCTTATATGGGGCTCAACCCAGAGGTTGGGAAATTAGGACACCATAGCGTGTGCGCGGCCTCCCTCGGGGACACTTGGGAAAGGTAATAGACCACATTCTGCGCGGCAGTTTTTTGATATTCTGGTATGTATTTATTGGTTGTTATTGAACTCACATTTTACATTTTTACGGCTCCATATTTATGATATCAACAAACTAAAATCTAACATAATATTTTTATATAATTTGTTAAGGTTTGGATTTAAACTCCACGCGTACGAAGTTGCGGGAAACAGTTAGTTTTAAATAATGCTTAAACAACAAGCATCTGTCGTTCATTAAAATACCACCATCTTTAACTGTTAGTTAATTTAATGGAAGTATAACAATTCTTTGTTTTAAACTATCTGTTACATAGCTGCATGTATGTAGGTTAAAGTGAAAGTGCAGAGTTCGATGCTCATACGATGCTTTTTGCGTTTTAAACAATTTCACTGTGACACATTAATTGATTTCTTTTAAGTTGACGTGTAGTGTGTGGTGACCGATTAGGAAAACAAGTGTCACCACTACTTTTTTCCTAACCTGAAAAAGTTTAAGGGTTATTCTAAGCTGATAATATCTTTTGTGAGAAAACTTGAACCAAAACCCTATGACAACACGCCTGGTTAGCGCGGCACAGTAAACTACAGTCTCCCCAAAGTGTGGAGGCCCGTGCCCAACCGTAGGACGATAATGGGTTAGAGGGAGAGAGATGTACTTATTTCTTTTTATATTGATAAAATAGCTAATAATTTTAGAGAACTTAGCTCGTATAACCATAGACAATGTATTTAGTATAACCTACATATAAGAAAAAATCACTAACTATATTATATTCAAATACTAGCGAGTAGCCCGCGAGTTCGTAAACGTGGAATTCAGAAAATATTCCCAGATTTTGCAGCATTTTTCACTGATGTTCTGCTCCTATTAGGCGCAGTGTGATGTTATATAGCCTTCCTTGACAAATGTGCAACCAGCACTAAAATAATTTTTTGCCGTTCCTGAGATTAGTTCAAACAAACAAACTCTTTAGCTTTGTTATATTAGTATAGTATAGATTATGTTCCCACACACATACTTTTTTGTACACTTTCTCATATCAATCATGAAATAAAAAAAATATGTTACTTTCAAATGGAAATTTAAAGATATGGTTATAAAAAATATATAATACATGGTGGTAAAAAAATTCTACTCGAAAACTTATCAGTGATTAGCAATTCATGCAAAAAAGTGTAAGCATCTTCTTTTTAACACACTTTTGACTTCGCTTGGGACAAGATTTTCGCGTCGATCTTCATATTATATGTCGGGTAAAAACTACTGATTATGTAAAAACTTTCTTAACGTAACATGTCTTATTACTAATTACACATTTTTTTGCTTGGTCCGTATCTATTTATTAATGTATGTGTATTAATCTGTCTAATGCAATCTTTAAACGTGATTTTTACCACTTGTAATAGGCGGGTTGATTTATGCACATTAAGGACACTTTAAGATCGATAGCCAGTGTGCAAACGAGTTAAGTATGAAATTGTCACCATCCCATTCCCTCCCCAGGGAGCTGTAAGAACCAGCTAAGGGATATCACAATCAGATAATATCCACTTTCAGAGAGAAAAAACTCGAAACTAAACACTATCCCAACACACTTGTTAAACACAGCATAGTAGATCTAATACCTTTCCAAAGTGGTGGATGGATCTCCACCACTTTGGGGAGGTACGAGGTCTACTAACGCCCATCAGTGGGGCTATAACGGGCCAAGTGACAACGCAATGCTTTGAAAAAAAAACCAGTGCTGTTAAGCGTTTTTTTTTTAGATTTACAGAAATTTTGTTTACTCTTCTGTCAGTCGCCTAGTTAGGAACCTACTTAATAGCTAATAGTATATATAGTACAGTTAGTTAAAGTACGAGTATAACCTTACCTGGCAACTCCTCTTTCTAATGCATTAGAAATTGATCCTATTGTAGTTGTGATATCTCTTCCTAATTTCGACGGCATCTCTTCTAATGACCTGCCCGAGGTCCGTACTTCAGCGTCTGCTTCCTCTGTAAAGAAAAAACATATAAAATAAGCCCTTATGAAGTACATGTGGTGTGACTTTGAAAGAGGATGTTGTAACTAAGGTAGAAAAAAGTATGCTTAGATGGTTTGGTCACGTAGAGCGGCAGGCTTATAGACGATTAACGAAAGGCAAAAATATCTGCGTTCATCACATAAAATATAAACTTTATCTAAAATCGAATAAAGATTCATCTAAAAATAATCAGTTATTTAATTGAATGAAAATTATTAATCGAAAGTAAATAACAAACTAATAATACTCGTGAGAAACGATTCATGTTAGAGATATAAGTATAAAGTAGGATTGTTTGATGAAGATTCACTTTCACTACGAAAAACGTGCGAATTTTTGTACAAACAAAACAATAGTAGAATATTTTATAGTAATAATTGATTGTTATTGTATTTATTTGTAAAAATAGTAGTTAGTAATAGTAGATAATACTGTAAACAAACACGTCTATTAAATCAAATTATAATAAGAGTTTATGCTTGTATAAAATAGCTTAAGTTTTATTTGATTTAGAAAATCCCTAATGTTTTTAAGTTACACAAAAAAAATGATAAATAAATAATAAATAAATAAATATTCATAGACATTTCACATAACGTCCTCTGGTCCCAAGCTAAGCTTATTATGCTTGTGTTATGGGTACCAGAATACGGATATAATACATAAACTACTTTTCTTTTGTAAATACATACTTATAATACATAGTAAACACCCAGACGTAGTACAAACATTTGTATGACATTTATGAATATCACACAAATGATTGTCCCAAGCGGGAATCGAACCCGCGACCTTGTGCACGGCAGTCCAGTACATGAACCACTACGCCACGGAGCCCGTCATTGACGATTTTTGAGTGACAGTGACAGTGATAGTGATAGACAGTGACATTTTTTGATGACAGTAAAGTAGTATTTACGACATTTTAATTAAATGAAATAAAATAAAAATCATTTAATCATGTAGACACAATTTTTTGCGAAAATTATGTGCTTATGACATGTTTGAAACTTCCATCGTTTTTCACCAAGCTGTAACTCATGAACGATGATAGCTACAGACTTGAAATTTTCACAGATGATGTTTTTTGTTGATGCTATAACAACAAATACTAAAAACAAGAATACAATAAATATTATAAGCGGGCTCCTATAGAACACACAGTTTCAATTTAACTTGATGATACATTTAGACCTCATGATTATGACGGCATGAAGGTAATGATACTATAACGATGATATAAAAATAGACGGGCTTCGTGGTCTAGTGGTTCGTATAACGGACTGCCGATCATGAGGTCGCAGGTTCGATTCCCGCCTCGGACAAACATTTGTGTAATGTTTATAAATGTCATCCTAATGTTTGTTCTGCGTCTGGGTCTTTCGATGTATTATAAGTATGTATTTACAAAAGAAAAGTAGTATATGTATTCTATCCGTATCCTGGTACCCATAACACAAGCATATAAGCTTAGCTTGGGACCAGAGGACGTTGTGTGAAATGTCCATGAATATTTATTTATTATTATGACGATTTTAAGAAATATGATAACAATGATATGGATTTCTTCGTGTTAGAGTCCAACTCGTACTTGACCGATTTATTTATATGACGTCATCATTTGTTGTATGTGGGCATCGATCCAATATAAATCAAATGTCCAAAATGACCTAATGCACTTCAATATTATATGTTAAACTTTCACGGCCAACATCGTAAACCGGTTATGAATATTATAGAGTTATACACACTCTTACTTGAAACTGGACATTCTGTGAGTTTCACATTCTTAATTGAGATAATGTTTGTTAATAATTATTGTTTTTTGTAGAATGAAATCGAAAGTTTGCGATTATTTTTAACTAGCTGGTACTTACAACTTTGCACGCGTGGAAGTATAGAAAAAAGCCTTCCTTTTGAACTACTCTATGTATTAAAAAAGACCGCATCAAAATCCGTTGCGTAATTTTAATGATAAGTTCATATCACATACATACAAAAATAACAACTCTTTTTTATATAAGTGAAGATAATTTTAGCAGTGGTTGTTATTATATTTTATAGGTGTTGTGTGACATCTAACTTTATAGGAATTAGTATTTATAGAGAAATAGAGTAAGCATAGATTTGTAATGCAATGGAAATATTGATAGATGGTTGTATTCGTATGTTTTTAAAAATTATTAATGATTTGTCAGAATTATTACTTAGTTAGATACTTGTTGTTAAAATAAATCTTTAGGATCTGTATTCTTAAATATCTAATCCCGTTCCTGGAAAGAGCCTTCTTTACAGTCATGGGGTGGGATAACTACAAAACATCTGTAACTTAACCACTAAACCACCAAATACGAACAGATCAAAATTGTATAAAAAATAGTTTCGGAGAAGTTTTGTAACAAATACCTCTATTAATTATCCAAACTGTTAATTTAAACTATTTAGATCAATCATAAGTTGTGCAATATAGCTTCAAATCGTGTTAAAATCTCAGATAATTATACAATTCATAATTACTCTTTAAACGTATAAATATTTTACATGAACGAACCAGACCATAGAAATTATAATCGTTGAACGCAGAAGAGTGTAAAGATTATATTTTGAAATCTGTTTAGAAAATGTAACACTTCCGTTTAGTACAATGTGCAATGTTGCAAAAAGTTCCTTTGACAGTTTTTTTTAAAATCCTTTATTTTTAACATTAACACGTTTTCATTAGTTCTGTACGTATCTATGTATTTATCTATAAAACGAAATATTTGAAAGTAATTTTCACCCACTTGCAGTAGTCGGATTGCACACATACCCCTAAATGATTGATGACAAATGGCAATGCATTGATATTAAAGAATATTCAGGATTTTAAAGCGTGTTTTTTAGTTTTTGAACTATGCAACTTATTTAGCACATAACTGATTGAACTGTAATTTTGTATACGCCTTTAGTTTGAATGATAATGCTTGTTTAACCTTGTGACGTCATTCTAAATCATCATCATTGTGTCAAACATAATTCCAATTTATATAAGTACGTATTGAAATTACAACATTATTCAGTTGATGTCTAAATTCTAAATAAGTTTTGTTATAATCGTTGTATACATATTATTATTAATAGTTACAAAACGATTTTTCTTTTATTTTCTTCAACACAAACCAATACCCTGACTTTGCCTGATAATCTTAATCCTAGTATAGTAAACAACCACAGACATTACCGTATAGTTTAAAATAACCTATTTACTGCTTATATCGCTTTTCAGTTTTTTGTTAGGGTTGTCGAATCAAAATAGCATTATAAGTATTTTTACGGTTTTATCTCATGGGGATAGGCCCTGCCTATAAGGAAAAGAAAAAAAAGACGTGTGGCACTCGGAGACTGCCGCGGTAAAGTTATTGCATAGTATTTTTTATCAACTTATGCAATTATAATTATTTATTTATTTTATCTAAATACCATAAACTAAAATAATAAACAATCCTTATTTACTGATGCTTACATCTGTCCATTGTTTATGGTAATTATGATAAAATAGCGATTGTCAATCAAATGTCAATAAAATAAAAACTAACGCCAAAACTGACATGAGTGACCAGCGCAGTAGCGCTGTGTGTAGTATTTTTTAGTTACGCTATTTTTGTTACGGAATTTAAATTTCGAATTTTGTGCATTTAGTCTCCATGCTCAAGGCCCGCGATAGAAGCTATGCAATAGCTTAAAAATAAAAATAAGTAAAAAAAACGATAAAATAACGATAATCATTATAGAATGCTTTACGTATTTAGTCATAAAGGTATTTAGTATTTGTTATAAAGTTAACCCAACGTGCCGGAGCCTTTTCTCAGCCACTGTGTCCATAAAAAGTATTTTTAATTTACCAAACTGTTACTATGTCACGTGTTACAAAATTTTACGAAAATATCTTTTTTATCGATTTAAGTAATTTTGGAACGACTGATGTGCCAGAGTTACTTTTACTTATAGAATTTAAATACTAATTAATATTATAAGTGGTACACACCGTGTGGTGACGGTTTAAGAATACAAGTGTCACCACCTCATTTCCTTCCCAGGGTGCTGTAAGAGCTAAGTAATATTGTACACAGGTAACACCCTCTGTGAGAGACGGAAAATTCGAAAACAAAACCTGTGCCAACACGCCTGGTCCGCGCAGCACAGTAGACCATAATCCCTGCCAAAGTGGAGGAGGCCTGTGCCCAACAGTGAGACGTTTATGGGCTGGAGAGAGAGTTTTATAAGAGTGGCAACCCTATTGTCATAAATAGTATGAACACCGAAGTGTGACAATGTTGGCGTTAAATGATGATATTTAACAACGAGGTGAGAGAAACGATCAAATTAACCATATACTAGCTGTAACTAGCGGTTTTACTTGAGTTAAATGTGACAATTCTTTATTGCAAGATGTGCTAAAAGCTGAACATTGGGGGGGGGGGGCTGCTTATTTTTAACCGACTTCAAAAAAAGGAGGAAATCTACTCAGTTATTGTTATGTAAAAAAATAAATACTCACGAACATTTCACACAACGTCCTCTGGTCCCAAGCTAAGCTTATATGCTTGTGTTATGGGTACCAGAATACGAATAGAATACATATACTACTTTTTTGTGTATATACATACTTATAATACATAGAAACACCCAGACGCAGTACAAACATTTGTATGACAATTATAAACATCACACAAATGATTGTCCGAGGCGGGAATCGAACTCACGACCTCCTGAACGGCAGTCCGTTATACGAACCACTAGACAACGAAGCCCGTCGATGTCACATAAGATATCGAAATGGGAAGTTAAGGAACAGGAAATTATTATAACAAAGCACAAATCTATTGTCATGATAGTTTCATAGTAAAGTGTACCACAGAACTGCTCAAATTGTGAGATAGCACTAAGTAAATAACCTGTTATCTTACTTAGTTTCAGAAAGCTGTTGTCTACAAATTCGTAAGCGGGAAATTTTGAAATTTTTCCCTGTTTGTGCAAATTTTTCACGGATACTTCGGTTCTGTTGGTTGCAGAGAGAGAGAGATGTTATATAGCCTAAAGCCTTCCTCGATAAATGTACTATCCAACATTGATAGAATGTTTCAAATAGGACAGTGGTTCCTGAGATTAGCGCGTCTAAACAAAAAATTTTTCCTGCTTTATAATATTAAATAAAGATAAAATAAACTTTAATATTAGTTGATCTTAAAAATAGGTGATACTTCTTAAATGATTGCATTGTCATATTTTGTCTTTGATGAGTGAGCAAAATTTCAAATCAAAACCTACTATTGCAAGAGGATGAAAAATATACTGAAAGATTCCATTATATGGTTTAAAGATACGAACGAAGCTAAACTATGCGTGTTACAAATTACACTTTCAGTTTCACACATAATCTCACAAGAATTTCGCATTTATTATTTATATCTTAAAATATAACATATACAAAATGGCGGACACGTATTGAACGAGTGAAAGTGTAAAACTACATATAAATTTCATAATAATTATTTATACATATATAATGTATATAAATATTAAGTGTTATGTACTTTAGTTTCTTTTGTAACAGTTTTTTACGTGTTTTATGTAACCAGATGTATGTGTTTAGAAAATATTTTATTATGTTAGAAATTAGCGATAGTGTTCGAAGTAGTATGACAAACTTTGTAAAAGAAATAAACAAGCGAGTGTATTTATAAAGTTATGTATGTGTGGTGACGTATTAAGAATACAAGTGTCACCACCCCATTACCTCTCACAGGGTGCTTAAGCTAAAAGATAAACTGATAACATCGTCTAAGGCAGCAGCATGCGAGCGGCGGCGCAAGTCTTCGCAATAAACTAATCCCTCCCTCGAATCGGAAGATTTCCGAGTCCCAACAGTAGGCTTTTAATAGGCTGAATAAAGAAAAAAAGTAGGTAGTATATTTACCGAAGACTGATAGAAAGCTTGTCGTTGGACTTGTCCGTGTGGACGGTGACGGACTAAGAATACAAGTGTCACAACCTCTTTTCCTTCCCAGGGTGCTGTAAGAGTGAAGGGATATTGTACGGATTTCCTTTGTGAGAAACGGAAATCTCGAAAATAAACCCTGTCTCAATACGCCCGGTCAGCGCGGCACAGTAGACCATAATCGCTCCCAAAATGGTGGAGGCCCGTATCCAACAGTTGGCCGTAAATGGGCTGAAGAGAGTGAGAGAAAAATAATAAAAAAAAAATATTCACGGACATTTTACACAAAGTCCTCTGGTCCCAAGTTAAGCTTATTATGGTGTTATGGATACCAGAATTCGGATAGAACACATAGACAATGAAAGGTAAAATCGATCTTGATCTTTTGTGAACCAAGCATTGGGATAAGGACAGGACAATGATGAATATATTTACCAGGTTATTTCGAAATAAGCGTGACAGTAATAGAAAACAGTATAGTTCAATTACCCGACGTTTACCACAAAATGTCTAGATTGTATAGTTCTGCTATAAGATACAACCACAAGAATGTTGTTTGTGCTTCATGAAACTTGATTTCCTACATATATTGATGCCAGATACGTTACGGGGTAGGCAGAAAGACGTGCATAGCATAGTTTATGCATAGCAGTGCATAGTTTTGAATATATAAGCTCACATAGGGATATGCATACAAAAATAATGACTTTGTATTATAATAAGTAAAGATTGCAATAATTGCTTAGTTCAAAAACTAAATCAAAATCACGCCTAATAATTCTGATTATTTTTATATATTATTGCATTGTCATCGATCCTTGATATGTGTGCAAAATTTCAGATCAATCCAACTACTGCAAGTGGGTGAAAATCACTTTCGAAGATTCCGTTACATAGATTAATACATTGATAGATAGGTACGTACCGAGAAAATAAAAGCGTGTTAAAAATAAAAATGTTACTTCCGTTATCCATAGTCGGTAAAAAGCTTAATTTAGGACTATATAACGTTATGTGAATAGTCCAACTTTATCTATTACTTCTTTAAGACGAAAGGCCGTGTGACATTTACGGACGAAAATTTTATTGTGAGTAGTTAAAATTTTATGTTTAATAACCTCCTTAACTAATTCACACAGATTTATAATATTTTAGTAAATTAAGTTATATACAACGAATATTTATACACACATGCTTTTGTCCCAAAATAAGCATAATAGACATTTCAGTTGATACCGTTATATGAATAATATGAATATACAAACTCTTAGACGTAGTACAAAATACCTTAGATATAGCACAAACATTCAAATTTGTTTCACTTGGGAACCAAACCCCAGACCTTGTTTTCTTAAGTAAATATCGGTGCGACAAGGCTGGTCTCACCAAAATGCATTGTAAAATGGTATGTGGGTATAGTGCAAAGAAAAATTATAGGATACTTAAAAAGCTGGACAGGTTTTCGTGAATTATTGCTAAGAAAACTTATAACCAAGTTCTCTTTATAAGTTTAGTAAAATCGAGGTTTTCCACAAGCATGGTTATTACTTAATTAGCGCAAATATTACATTTGAAAAACGGTTTGTTAATTTCTACAATGATTGGCGTTTCAGAAACCGGGTTTAAAGTAAGTATGTCAAATTTCATTTTCTTAAAACGGTGTTTAAATAGACTTTTCGTTTTATGTTATAATTTATTATCATGAAAATTAGAACTGACTAAATTCTTAAGTAGAAAATGTGCTCTTAAAATCCGGTATACCTATATGATAGAAGAATCTTAAATTTCTTGTATTTTCAGATAATTTCTGATGTAAAATATTTAAAAAAACTTACGTTCCCAACTTCTCCGCTCTTTGTCAACTTGATCTTCCCAAATGTCCAGCATTTTTCTCGCTTTCTCTCTCGCACAACCCCATGGTTCCTCGCCCCCAACACATTCGAACATAGACAATAAATTAGGAGCAATATTTTTTCCCAATTTTAATAAATACTCATAAGAATCCTCTAAAATACTGGCACTTTGCACACCCGTGCATAAAAAAATAAGAAAAACGAAACAAAATTTCGATTCCATTTTTGAATAGTTTCTAATTTCTATTTGTTTACATGAATATTTATTTGATTTACTTTTTTTTAATTTTTTTTTTTTAATTTGAACATGGATATACTTTCACATTCAAGATTGGACTGAGAGCGGTAGATGAATGGGAGGTGTTTTATAGACACCTACTTTCTTTTCAACCGGTATGGTAGGGACAGGTTAAGCTCAGGTGTTATGGAGCTGTATAACGATGGGTGAGTTTGCAAACATGCTATAATTGCCATCTCACGGTTTTGGAAAGGGTCAATAAGGTCATAAGCTAGTTAAGATCCATAAAAAAACACAAAATTAATGAAAGTCAGCAAGCTTAACTTTTTTTCTTTTGAGTTAGTTTTCAGTGTCGGTTTTTGAGTTCTATTTTCTCTTTCAAAATGTAATTGTACTTATAAGATTTATGGATGATCGATATAAAAAAATATGGACTCAATTTCTTAGGCTTTTTAATTATTATTTTTTTACAAAACCAAGCCTAGAGGCATTTTACCGACTTTAATGACAAGATTTTGGGGAAATATATCACAGACCATATTATAGATATATATATTGTAGCTACTAAGAAACTTAATAGTTTATGTTCATATTTCAGCTGCATTTGTAGATTGGTAACATCTACATTTTTCTATGAGTGAATGACATTTATAAATGAATATCCAAGGACATCTTTCAGGTCCCAAGCCAGAGGTGTATTTACCCTAGGGCCATAGGGGACATGGCCCAGAGCTGCTAGCCTGAGAAGGATGGCGAAAGCCTTTAAGTTTAATATTTTGCTCTATTTCTATTAATTAGTAGGGCGGCTAATTAATTTAATAATTTAATTGGCCCGGGGCGTCGAATCAAATGGTCTGGGGCGCTTATTTTCAAAATACGCCTATGTCCCAAGCTAAGCTTAATCCTTGTTCTATAGATGAAATTTAGGGATATAGGTTCAATATGGGTTATTTAATAAATAAATCCGTTGTCCGTGTGGTGACGGATTCAGAATACAAGTGTCACCACCCCATCTCCTCCCAAGGGTGCTGTAAAAGTCAGCTAAGGGATATTGCACACAGATAACATCTTCTGTGAGAGACGGAAAATTCAGCGCGGCACAGTAGACCATAATCCCTCCCAAAGTGGAGGCCCGTGCCCAACAGTGGGACGTAAATGGGCTGGAGAAGAATAAATAAATTATATGAATAATTATAGACCCATACTTTAGCTAATTACCTAAATGCTAAGAAAGAAAAGCTTAACATAATAATAAATATGTGAGTACCTATGTATGTACATTCCATCTCTCGGAAATGCTTGATCTCTCGTAGTAATACAAGTAGTAAGGTCACAAAAGTCGTGGTATTGTTTACTGTTTAGTTATTGTTTAGAAAGTCTACTGCCTTTATTAAGTAGCCTTTGCCTGCGACTTTACCTGACTTAAAATTAATTACAAATTATCCTATACCAGTCCAGTTTCGCACGTGGATTGCCAGCTTCCTGCATAGGAGGAAAATCCGCGTACTATCAGATGGCTGCACTTCACAATCTCACATAGTGAACGCTGGCGTGCCTCAGGGTTCTGTGTTGTCGCCAACACTTTTTCTTCTGCATATCAATGATATGCTTCCACTAGGAGGCATTCATTGTTATGCGGATGACAGTACGGTGCACGCTGGGTACCTGGGGCACGCTACTGACGGACTCGTGGACACCGTGGAGAAACGCAGGAGTCTTGTTGCTGAACTCAACCAGGTCTTGGATCTCGTTGCTAAATGGGGTACTGCCAATCTGGTTGAGTTCAACGCCAAGAAAACCCAGGTGTGCGCGTTCTCAACAAAAAAATCGCCCTTCCTCCCTCTTCCCTCCCTTCATAATACTTCCCTAGCTCTTCAGAACAGCATCACCATGCTCGGTATAGAGGTTCGTTGTGACCTTAATCCCAGGGCTCACATCGAGACTGTGATCAAGACTGCATCGCGGAAACTCGGTATCCTGAACAGAGTGCGGCGGTTTTTCACGCCTCAACAATTATGCCTTTTGTATAAAACACAGATCCGGCCATGCGTTGAATACTGCTCGCACCTCTGGGATGGATCCGCCCAGTACCTTTTAGATGCCCTGGATAGGCTGCAGCGACGTGCAGTCCGCATTATCGCTGATGCTGATGTTTCCAACAAATTAGAAACTCTACAAATGCGCAGAGATATTGCGGCACTTAGCGCTTTCTATAGAATATACCACGGAGAATGTTCTGAAGAGTTATTCTCCCTTATTCCTCCCTCTCCTTTTTTAAATCGCACCACACGCGCAGGTCTGAGATGCCACCGCTATACTGTGGACACCATACCATCTCGCACAAAAAAGTTTGGTAACTCCTTTCTTTGCAACACCTCGAAGAAATGGAACTCGCACTCCCTGCACACGTTTTTCCCTACTCCTACAATATGGGGTCTTTCAAGCGAGGCGTGAAAAGGCATCTTGTGGGCCGGCAAGGTGGGGGCGGCTAGTGCTCTGACAACGTACTAGCCGTCCTCATGTCTGGATTACACTTTCGCTTAACATCAGGTGGAGTGTGGTCATTTGCCTACCCAAGCTATAAAAAAAAATAAAAAAAAAATCCTGATTTTATGAACCTACCAAAAATAAAGCTGAAGAATTTGTTTGTTTGTTTGAACACTCTAATCTCAGGAACCACTGCTCCAAAGTGGAAAATTCTTTCAGTGTTGGATAATAGATTTATCGAGAAAGGCTTAGGCTTACAACATCAGTTCAAAATATAGTTATTGCACGCGAACGATGTCGCGGGCAATAACTATATTTCATAAATTAACTTATGAAACTTTCCCACCATAATTAAATACAATTAAAATTAACTTAGTACATTTGTTTGTACAATCTTAGACATATTAATATAACGAAGTTCTAAATAATATACACACCGGCACAATTAGCGGAACACAAAAAGCAGGATTTTAAAATCTTTTACTTGAGGAACTGGCCAGTTATGATTTTTTTTTAATTTATTGTCAAATTTGAAAATAGAAAATTAGATGACATACACTTTTTTCATTCATTTGTTTTATTTTCCCGAACAATACGTTTTGTCAACTTGTTCGAGTAATAACTACGTAATTGTATTTTTTTTGAAAAATTGCACTTAATGGTTTTTTATAAATTTGTTATTCTATAGGCAAGTTTGTTTATTAAAAGCTCTTTATTATGCCTGACTTAACATCACTGGAAATAATTAGGGCTGATGAAATGAGAAGAAATGGCCATACCTACAGATCGATTGCCTCAAGGCTTCGTCGACCAGTATCAACGATTCATCGCAGCATCCAGCGGTACAGATCGTCTAATTCTCTTGTGAGGAGGAGGGGTCAAGGTAGAAAAAGATGTACATCGAGGCGAGATGATAGTTTTTTACAACTTGGAGTTCGTAGGAATACGCGATTAACGGCTGTACAAGCTCGAAATGAACTGGAAGACGTTCGAGGACTACGAGTAAGTGAGCGTACAGTTCGCAGGAGATTTGAAGAAGTTGGTTTAGGGTCGTATATACCTGCCAAAGGCCCAAAACTTGAGAGACGTTACCGCGTAAACCGATTAAGCTATGCGCGAGGACATAGTCATTGGGATTTGAACGAATGGCAGCAGGTTCTCTTTACTGATGAGTGCAGAGTTCTTTTAAAACAGATCGATGGGAGACAGCGAATATGGAGACGCAAAGGAGAACGCCACATACAGTCTAATTTTGAACACACAGTGGCTTATGGTGGCGGCTCGATTATGGTTTGGGGAGGGATATGTTTGGGAGCTCGCACGGAGTTAGTGATAGTCACAGGAGGGACCATGATAGCAGATCGATACATCAGAGACATTTTAGAAGAACATGTTGTACCATTTGTCCCATTTATTGGTGACGACTTTATTCTAATGCAAGATAATGCTCGTCATCATAGTGCACAATCGGTACAGGCATATCTGAGCCACGTAGGTATACCGGTGATGCAGTGGCCAGCAAATTCCCCCGATATGAATCCGATATAGCATGTCTGGGACTTGCTAAAAAGAAGGGTTAAATCCAGAATGCCACCCCCCAACAATCTGAATGAACTTGGAAACGCATTACTTGAGGAGTGGGAGGGGGAAACACTCGTTATTAATTTTTCTTTAATTTTATTGTTAATTCATTTAATGCTTACTTTTTTTATGTTTTGTGATGGTTCATAATCATCTAAAAATTTCACTTATTTCAAATTTCTTTATTTTTCAATAAAAAATAACGAAGACTTTTCAAAGTCGTTGTTAAAAAAGATGTTAATCAATTTGTTATTTTGTGTCTAATTACATTTTCGTTAAATATATGCGTTATTATCTCAGTCTCACTTTTTTTTCTGTTCCGCTAATTGTGCCGGTGTGTATATAATCAGTTAATTAACTTTGTTTATTTGTATTGTAATTAGTTGACCTGTAAATAAGTATAACATTATTTACAATTTTAATGCTTTGTTTTAATTTTTATACGGTTTTTTAAAGTAAATCTTCGTTAGATGTTTTGAAAACAAAACACTTCAAAACATCATTGTGAAGTCTGTACAATTAGCGCCATCTATTAGGGATGGAAGCAAACTTTGAAAATAAGTATAACAATCTTTCTGCTCTTGGCATGTATAATAGTGATAATGTAATTATAATTAATTAGTTAATATATTGTGATTTCGTTGTAATTTTAGAAGTAATATTTATACCAACAAAAGTGAAATCATTGTATGAACTATAGAGCTAACAATCAGAGTAGTTTTACTGCCTGCTAATAGATGGCGGTTTACTCAAATTGGTATATTTAAAGAATCTACTAACTCCAAAAGCGATGTTTTACCTTTGAAAAATTATTTTTTAATCCTTTTTTTTATTTATAGGGCTTGGTCGCTTTGCGACGATATCGCCCAACAAAAAAAGCTTTAAGGAAATAATGTTTTTTTTCCAAAAAAATTATTTTAGCAAAGAGAAATCGTCACATCGTTATAATCTTTGCATGATCCTTCATACTAAAGCCCTTCTGGGGAATATAGAATGGTTTGAAACCCTACTGTCCCTACTCCTTAGGCACATTGTCATGTACCTAAATAACTTTTAAAATGCTTAAAACTAGTTATAGATGTCAAAATGTCTGATTTAGTTACAACTAGATCAGATAATTATGTCAACACCATATTCACTCCCAAAGTGGAGGTGGCTCGTGCCCAGCTGTGGGACGTTATTGGGCTGTAGAGAGAGTTATAAATCAATAAAAGTAAAATTCCTATAAAACGAAAGTATACGAATATAATAGTTGTAATTAGTCGTAATAGTCGATTTCCAATCAAATAGTTGTGTCATAATTAACAAATGGTGCGCTATGGGTTGGGTCGTTATAACTTTATGATGACGTGAATAGTAAAATGTATTGTGTTTTAATCTATGCTAATAATATAAAGCTGGAGAGTTAGTTTGTTTGTTTGAACGCGCTAATCTCAAGAACTACTGGTTCGAATTGAAGAATTCTTTTTGCGTTGAGTTATGTATATTTTGTTATATAGTCTATAGCCTTATTGAGGAAGGCTATAGACTACATAACATAACGCTGCTAAGGAGCGAAGGATTACTGAATAATGCTGCAAAAAGGGGTAAATTTTCTAAACTTCATGCGTACCGTGTCGCGGGAAATAGCTAGGTAACATAGAAAGAAAGAAAACTGTATTATGTAGTACACACAGATATCTATATTCAGGATGCTGTGAAAGCGGAGTTAATGGATATTATTAACAGATAACATCACTTGCTAGGGCCTTAGGGGCCTTAGGGCCCACCCTGGGAGGAAGCTTGCGATAGTGGTAACGCAATCTTTCATGCCTTTAATATTTCAATATGCAAGATTTCAACATTTTGTTTTCTCGATATTTAAAAAAAAAATGTCGATGGACACTTCACACAAGGTAGCCTGGTCGCAAGCTAAGCTAATACGGATATACTAAATAAACTACTCTTGTACTTATAATACATAATACATACTTATAATACATACTTATAATACATAAAAAACATAGAATCAAACGCAATACAAACATGTTTATGAAAATTATTATACCTAAATATCATAGAAATCTTGTACTGTCCGGGGATAGTACCTCGTGATCGGCATCCGTTACATAAACCACTAGACCACGAGGTCTGCCTAAACAGTTAATGGATACAGTTAACAGTTCCTTCGCTAGAGATGTATGGTGATAATTTTATGTAATTTTTTTATGATTTATTGTGATAATTCATTAAAAACAACCTTTTTATAATAATTACAAAAGTCAAATATTTTTAGTTTTAGATTCAATTGTTTGTAAATTACCGTGAGATTTTTTTACCAACCACACCATAACAGGAGGTTTTGTACATCATGTTACATTCAGTTTTGGTCGTATTTTTTCTTTGGATAACACATAAGAAACATTAACTAAGTTTCAAGTTTCATCAACCTTCTGCAAGTGAGGTTAAGACTATTTTCGTTACTTTTCTTTATTATTATTGTTCTTTATTTTATTCTGGATTTTAATCCGTCTAACTATGGCTTTTTTTCTTATAGTCGCAAAGCGAAAAACCCTCTAAAAAAATAATGGCAAACAGCCAGATGACAGACAGAAAAGTTTCAATAACAGGCACCTGTGTCACGCTTTGGTAAGGAACTCTAAAAATGCGGGAATAAAAAAAAATGGTTAAATTAACCAAGGGGTTACCAGTTATAATTTACGTAAATTTGAGAAATAAAATTCCATTGTTTATTCGCAGAGCGCGGAGCAATTATAATTAAATTATATGAATGCTTTTAAACAAAATATAGTTACCAAAATTATGTAGATGTATATTTTTAACCTGAAATCTGAATTTAAAGTTAGTAAAACCTTTCCAGATACACAACTTCTATAATAAATTAAATAATATTACTATTTAATTAAAAATTACGAAATTATAGAAATGTCATTAAAATTACAGCATAACTTACAAATTAAGATACTAGTGTATATAATAAAAAGATATATAATATTGTATTTAAGATTACTATATCATATTGTTGCTAATATAATTTTTTACAGTGTTATTTGTCATGCTTTATATATTTATAAATTATTTTACAAAAGTGATATTGATAATATACATATCGACAGTATTAAAAGGTACGCTCCATGGTTTTTCACGAATTGGAATTTTGTAAGTATAACCCACTAATATTACAAATGTGAAAGTATAAAACGATGTTTAGATGTTTGTTACTCTTTCACGCAAAAACTACTGAATGGATTTTAATGAAACTTTGCAATAATATAGCTTATACATCAGAATAACATTGTCCAAGTAGCATCAGTGAAAAATGTTACAAAAACGAGGATTGTTTTTTAAATTCTACGCGTACGAAGTTGCGGGCAACAGTTAGTTCAAAATATCTGTTACACTTTAACGGCCGTTTTCATTATTGTATCTATTCTCGTTTCTTGTTGTCAAAGTCAGACTAATCTAAACTTTTGTTCTAACTTACATATCAATAAGATACAAATAATGAAAAGAGCATTCTCTATTGATTATTTGACAGGAGACAGAAATCTCGACGAAAGACGAGCCTCGTGGTTGAGTGGTTCATGTAACGGACTGCCGATCAAGAGGTCGCGGGTTCGATTCCCGCTCGGGACAATCGTTTTTGTGATTTTTCTAATTGTCATACAAATGTTTGTACTGCGTCTGTGTGTGTCTGTGTTTCTATGTATTATAAGTATGTATTTACAAAAGAAAAGTAGTATATGTATTATAGAATACTTGCTTGTGTTATGGGTACCATAATACGGATAGCCGTATTCTGGTACCCATAACACAAGCATATAAGCTTAGCTTGGGACCAGAGGACGTTGTATGAAATGTCCATAAATATTTATTTAATATTTATTTTAATAATCAGTTAAGTGATATTATATGTAGTTAACATCAACTATGAGCGATGGAAAACTCAACACTAAACAAACTCTATGCCAACAAGCCTGGTCAGCGCGGCATAGTAGACCAAAAGCTCTCCTAAGGGGGAGAAGGCCTGTTCCCAGCAGTGGAACGTTAATGGGCTGGAGAGAGAGCAAGATAGAAATATCTTACTGATAAACTCGGATAACAATCTATCCGTAATTGTAGATAAATTTTTGAAAATGGCCGTTAATCATTTGGTTCTTTTTTCAACAGTCGAAGGATTTCGAAACTCTGGGATCGAACAATGTAGTTTTCTTATGTCAGAAGTAAATAATCAAACTATGTAATAATCATGTGATGTTGGCGTGTGCAAAGGTCTAGCTTCGACCTTGTTACTGAAGTAATTATCTATCTTTTATAGACATTGAATGATGGGTAATTACAATGACTTGTCTAATTGTATGGAACCTATCTGTTATGTTAAATTAAACGTATATCAACATAAAATTTACATTACAGTACCTAAAAACGCTTAGCTTGAGACTAAAAGATTTATTTTTAAAATTATACATTAAAATAAATACATTTACATTACACATACATTACATTAAAATTATATATTACCAAATATCTTTTAATTGTTATTATACCCTAGTGCCTCCCAAAGTAGAAAGAGGCCCGGCCTAGTACTGGGACGTCAATGGAGAGAGGTGTTTAGGTGAATAAAACGATTGGCAAGAGGTACTAGCCATGACTGTAGCCAGTAATAATATGATTCTTGAGTCTTGGAACAATCGACAGTTACGCACCAATTGGCGTCAAAATTAAGTAACCACGTAGTTACTGCATCTACTTGTGGCTACACTATAACATGACGTTATTTAGTAATTATAGAAAACAAGCTAATACCCGCAACTTCGTACATTGTAGAGATCAACTTTAATAATTATAAAAAAAACATCCTCTTGAAATCTCTTATATTATTTGATTCGAACTTAGAATATCGTAAATGTAATAAGTACTTTAGTTTGGGACTGCAAATTAAATCTATACCTATAATGAAAATATTAAAAGTCCATGTCTGTACTTCGTTGATATTGAAAAAAAAATGGATAGGTGGTCTATAATGGGGTAATAGAAGCCAAAACAATGGTTTATAGAATTTTTGTCTATCTGTCTGTCTATATGTTTGTATGCGCATCACGCCAAAACTACTGCATGGAATGGAATACCGTTTTCAGTGATATATTGGTAGAGATTTAGCGTAAAGTATACGCTACAATTTATCCCGGAATAATTTGCAATTCTTTCAGGAAAACTTGCTTTAAGAGGATACCAAAATAGCTTCGTGCATTTTTCTATGTACGAAGTTTTCATTGTTTCTTTAGATTGAATGGCTAGAGCTCTAATTTTTAAGTATATGTTTTTTCAATATATGATCTAGGATCGCATAAACTCAGAAAGGCGATTGAAAAAAGTTTTCTCGATAGAAAATCTAGGCGAAACAACCTCTCTAATTTTTTATTTTTTTCTTTTGTCGGTCTATTATCGCGTATTAACTAATGAAATAACTTTAAAAACATAGGTAACTATTATGTATAGAAACACGTAAATCAGAATTAAAATTTAGAGTAAATAGGAAAATATATAGTAGATTTTGAGTAAATAGGAAAAGTATCCCTAATTCTTCATTTCAATTCTTCATTGTTAATATGTACGAGTACGTGTCGGCGATGATATACGATAATATTGATGTAGGCCCTTAAGTTTCTTATTGTCCTGTCATCCAAAATTTCACCTGAACGAATTCGCGGCCAACAGCTAATGATGTATAAAATTGCAGAAAACACTTATATTTATTATACATAATACTTTACTAATGTTTAACGGAAGTAGTTTAATAATAATTACTTAAAAATACTCTATTTCATTAGCAGTATTTTAAACAATGATCAAGGATCCCTAAAATAACAGGTAAATTGTTACAGACTTCATTTAATCTTGTATCCTTAACAGTATCGCACGTATTACAAAAATGATAATACGAGTCAATTATTAATTTGTAACATAAATTACATATTAATTACAAAAACAATTACGGAAAAATTACAAAAATAATTACGGAAAAATTACAAAAATAATTACGGAAAAATTACAAAATGACAGAAGTGATAATATCTATGCCAGGACATAGGCATAAGTGTTTAATAAGATTATATTTTAGACTCGTAATTCATTTAGTGTGTCTTGTCGTGTATTTTCTAGTGATTGGCTATGCTTTATATCTATGGTATCTATTTTTTATAAGTGATATTGAAGATCCACATTTCTGGAATGTAATATATTATACTCCGTTTTACGTTACAAATTGGAATTTCGTAAGTAATTTTGGTATTTTTTAATTTTGTATGCTTTAAGTCGTTTTAAAGCAGAAATGCGAAAAGTCGAACGTACTCTTGTCTCAATTTAAGCTGAACATTTTTGTGTTTGAACATTTGAATGATTTCTTCGATTTTGCAGATTTACTCCTGCTAAATTGTCTTTTAACTGGTAAAATGGTGTATGTTTTAACACTTTTATAAGTTCAGTATGTATCTATCAATGTATTACGATTAATCTATGTAACGGAATCTTTGAACACGATTTTTTTCCACTTGTAATAGTCGGATTGGTTTGAAATTTGGCATACATATCAAGGACCGGTGACAATGCAATTATTTCCAAATATATTCTGGATTTCTATGCGTGTTTCAATATAGCTATGTGTATATTTGTGTATATTTTATACCTTTTTATAGGTTTTCTTTGTGTATATTTTATACTTTCGTACAAATTTTAAAATACCTCGGTACTTGGAAACTTTTCTAGGAATAGCATAAAATATATGTATAAATTTATAAAAATAGGTAAATAAACCAGCCCATTCATATTGTCCGTGTAGTGACTTATTATGAATATAAGTATCACCACCCCATTGTCTCCAGAGGATGGTGTAGGAGATATTCATCTCAGGGATATTGTACACAGATAACATCCTCTGTGAGAGACGAAAAACTCGAAGATAAATCCTATGCCAACACGCCTAGTCAGCGCGGCACAGTAGACCATAATCCCTTCCAAAATAGAGAAGGCCCGTACCCTACAATTGGATGTTATGGGCTAGAGAGAGGTATATATATGAATCAACCAATTGTTCTTGGGTTTAAGGGCGTCACAAACAGCAGATTAAAACATATTAATGTAGCGAGAAAAATCAAACCATTGATAGAAAAAAAAAATACAAACTTAAAATGTCGTGCTTAGTCACGTGCCGTTACGTGGAAATAAACTAATATAAACAAGCGAGAAAGACACAGACTTATATAGAAAAAATTGGTCAAGTGCGAGTCGGACTCGCGCACGAAGGGTTCCGTACCATTATCTATGCAACATAAGGCAACGTTATTAGTATCGAGCAAGAAACGGTAAAAAAATCATGTTTGTTGTATGGGAGCCCCCCTTAAATATTTATTTTATTTTATTTTTAGTATTTGTTGTTATAGCGGCAATAGAAATACATCATCTGTGAAAATTTCAACTCTCTAGCTATCACCGTTCTTGAGATACAGCCTGGTGACAGACGGACGGACGGACGGACAGCGAAGTCTCAGTAATAGGGTCCCGTTTTTACCCTTTGGGTACGGAACCCTGAAAAGACTGTATATATATATCTGTAGGTGACGTCATAAGTATATACATCTCGGTATATTTATATATATTTGTCTCTTTCTCGCTATCCTTACTAATTTATAAATGCGAAAAGCGGAATAGTAACCAAAAATTTTGACGAGCTTAATTATTGTTAATGTGTGAAACCAAATCATAGTGCGATTTAAAAACGTATGTAACAACGCCATCTATCGAGTGGTATAGTAAACTTCTGTTTGTTAAGTTTTGTTTTCTAAATTTCACGCAGATGTAGTCGCGGGGAACAGCTAGTATTAATATATCGTAATATGCCGTTTGTGGTGTCCTTTACGCTAACAAATAATGTAGCGATTCATTTTGATACACAAAGATATTGTATGAACTTTTACATAATTAAAAACCACGGCCATTTCCTTAATTTTTGTTTTTTTTTTTAGTTAAAACAACCTTGTGTTGTTAAAGAGAATTAATAATAACTTCCGAATAATATATTTGTAAAATATTTCTTGTCTGTGGCGTAAATAATCAAAAACACGTTAGTGTACATACCAATAACCAAACGTGTGTTCGTCTGTGTCCGAAAACCTGATATTTATTCTTTATATCACCTGAAATATAATGTACCTATATATTGGAATACTTAGTTAAAATTTGCATTATCAATACGTAGTATGTATATACTAATTCTACTTCTGCCCACTCTACTACTAAAAGAGTACCTACGTATCTTAGCCTTTAGATAAGCGTGATAATAAAAGATGTATAAAGGGATTAAAGTTAACAAAAAGTAACAAAACTCATTTGCGTTTTTTGTTATAAATGGCAACTGCGTATCTAAAAATACATTTATATATAAGTAAAGGTCATGTCCTTACATATTACACAGCTCATTATAAAACAATGTGGTAATTTTTGTATGTATATCCCTATGTGCGCTTATATCTTCAAAACTACGCAACGAATTTTGATACGGTTTTTTTTAATAGATAGAGTGTTTAAATAAAACCACTTTTTACGGATTAAAATTTCTAAATTTAAATTTTTGCCCGACTTTTCGGAGACTTTGCAGTCACCATGGTCACGGGTGAGACTGAGCTGTAGTGTGTCTTCTACGATCAGTTATTACAGGGTTTACCCACATCCAATTTAATATAGGTATTTCAAATACACGCGTCTAAATCCGTAAAAAGTAGTTTTATTTAAACAAATGAGTCGCGCAAGTGTTAGAAAATCATAGATAGAGTGGTTCACGGGGATGGTTTTGATGTATAATTTGGTAAGGTTTCTAAATTCCACACGTACGAAGTTATGGGCTACAACTAGTTATGATATATAATTAAGTGTGACTGTATGACGTTAAATGTCTTAAGGGCCTACATGAATATTATCGTATATCATCGCCGACACGTACATATTAACACAGCCAGTAGGCACAGAAAATGAAGAATTAGGGATACTTATCTATTTACTCAAAATCTACTAAATATATTTTAATTCTGATTTACGTGTTTCTATATATAATAGTTACTTATGTTTTTAAAGTTATTTCATTAGTTGATACGCGATAATAGACCGACAAATGAAAAAAATAAGAAATGAGAGAGGTATTTTCGCTAAGATTTTTTATAGAGAAAACTTTTTTTATCGCGTTTCTGAGTTTATGCGATCCTAGATTATATATTGAAAAAACATATACTTAAAAATTAGAGCTCTAGCCATTAAATCTAAAGAAACAATGAAAACTTCGTACGTAGAAAAATGCACGAAGCTATTTTGGTATCCTCTTAACGTATATTAATAAAAGTGTTATTCGTTGTATAATAAATACTAAGCTGTATAATTAATACCTATGGTAATGACGTTTGGAAATAAAATCTTGACCATGAATTTTGACCGCATAGTAGCTATAAAGCGCGTGGCAAACTGTTGTTGTTTTTTTATTTTCTTCCATGAGTTTAACATAGAACAAAATAGATAATGCAGCAATGGCTTATTCCGATGAACTGATAAATGTGTATTTCATAGTTTTGATGTGTATTAAAAAAAGATAGCACTCCGGGCCCAATTCTGATCGGATCTGGTGCCGTTTGACTTATCGCCTAGGCTTACGCCAACCCTCGCAGTCTGCGGATGCCACTCCAGGCCATGGTTTTATGACCCTATGTTAAATTCGTCACTGAGTTTAGAAATTTTCATATTCTATTTTCAACAAAAAAATGATAGTAAATTCTAGAATATTTAACGTGAAAAATACTTTTAAAATTTTAATTACACGTCATCGCGTCATCAAAAAACATAAAACATAATGGTACCGATTCTACGTGCACAACTTATCTTAACTTGACTAAAAAATGAAAATTGATAGTGGCAATTTTTGTGTTGGCAAAAATTGATGTAGCAAAGTTAACTAAAGTTTTTTATTATTAAAACTGTTCATTACTTATACTTTGACGAGCCTCGTGATTGAGTGGTTTATGTAACGGACTGCCGATCAAGAGGTCGCGGGTTCGATTCCCACTCAGGACAATCGTTTGTGTGATTTTTCTAATTGTCATAAAAATGTTTGTACTGCGTCTAGGTGTTTCTAAGTATGTATTTACAAAAGAAAAGTAGTACCTATATGTATTCTATCCGTATTCTGGTACCCATAACACAAGCATATACGCTTAGCTTGGGACCAGAAGACGTTGCGTGAAATAAAAAAATAAAAAAATTACATACTAACGATTTTAATTAATATGAATGTGTACAATGAACTAGCAAGTAATAAATATATCGACAGTATCAATTTTCATTTTTAACACAATTTTATAAGTTCGGTATGTATCTATCAATATATTAATCTATGTAACGGAATCTTTCAACGCGATTTTCACCCACTTGAGATAGTCGGATTGATTTGAAATTTGGCATACAAATCAAGGACCGATGACAATGCAATTATTTAAAAATATATTCAGGATTTTCAAGCGTGTTTTTTAATTTTTGAACTGGGCAAATTTTTTTTTTTTAGTTAAGTTTAGTTTAGTTGTGCACGTAGAGTTGGTACCAATGTCTTTATGTCTTACGCACGTGTTTTATAACATATAAAACAACATAAGTATTGCTTAACTATTAACAAACTTTACTTGCGAAATAACAAAAAATTTTCAAGAAAGTTATTATAAATTATTAATTTTATATAAATTACTGTAAAATTATATTTAATTAAAAATAATTGGAAAATAACAAAGATGTCTATATTAGATCAAATAAATCGCAAATCATTACGATTTTATTCGAGGATTTTATTTCATTTTGTGTCATTTTCTTTTTACTACGTTTTTATAATCTATGGATTGTTCATGTTGAATTCTGGTGCTATTTCTTTTCCGGGGGATAAATGGCATTCACTATTTACTTTGACCCAATGGAATTTTGTGAGTACTTAATAACATAACATGAAATAATATTTTTTTAAGTTTCAAATAAGTTTATTTATAAAAATAATCTCCGAAAAGTTTTGGATGACTAAAAAAATTATGATTTTTTAATCACTGGAACTGCAGTTTAGCTACTCCGGGAGTGCTTGAGTTATGTAGTTATGTCTATATGTAGTGATTCTAAGCTTATGGAGTCGCGACCAACAGCTGGTGGCCAAGTCTGCTAATTCTGCTATTACAATCATATTACAATGTCGTGATCATTGAATATAACCTATTCAATGATACAGGCCACATATGGTTTATTTTTAAAAAAGTAATAAAAATAAACCATATGTATCATTGAATAGGTAATAAATGAATTGTTCTGCAAGAAGAAGGTTTATGTGAAGCAGAGGCTTTACATTATAATGATCAGTCACTCACTGACGCCATTTTGGCGTCATTATGACAAAAAAGTAACAGTAGACTACAAAATTTTATAAAATTCCGCCATTATGGCACTATTATGGTGTCATAATGACACCAAACTTGATTTTTTGTCACAGATAATGCCACTATGGCGCCTTAATGGTGCCATTGAGCTGTCATTGTGACAACATTGTTTTAGCAGACTTGGGGCCCTGGTCTCAAATTCAACTCTCTAGCTATCTCCGGTAACCGAAAACGTCTAGTATTTGTTGATATTACTTGTTATAGCGTCAACATCATTATGCACCTTTAATTAATAACTCTGATATTAGCTTCGTTCATATCTATATAACGGAATCATTATATATAATTTTCACCCCCTTCAAGACGTCGGATTAGTCTGAAATTTTGCACAGTTTTTAAGGAAACAATTGATACGTATACACCACTATTGCAGCGCCCAACGTCCCACTATTGGGCACGGCCTCCTCCACCTTGGAAGAGATTATGGTCTACTGTGCCACACTGACCAGGCCTATTGGCATAAGGCTTATTTTCGAGTAGTTCTTCTCTCACAGAGGATGTTATCTGTATAGAATGTCCCTTAGCTGCCTTTGACAGTACTTTTGGTGAGAAGGAGTGGTGAGACTTGTATTCTTAATCCGTCAAGACACGGACAAACACAAATAAATAAATAAATAAATATTCATGGACATTTCACACAACGTCCTCTGGTCCCAAGCTAAGCTTATATGCTTGTGTTATGGGTACCAGAATACGGATAGAATACATATACTACTTTTTTTTTTGTAAATACATACTTATAATACATAGAAACACCCAGACGCAGGACAAACATTTGTATAACAATTAGAAAAATCACACAAATGATTGTCCCGAGCGGGAATCGAACCCGCGACCTCTTGATCGGCAGATTCGGCAGCTCTTGATCTGTTACCAGAACCACTACACCACGAGGCCCGTCAAAGTCAAAATCCTTTAGATGAGGATACAATTATTTTGATTTGTTAGTAGTTAAAAGGATGGCTTAAGGAAACAATTGATACGTATAAACCACTATTGCAGCGCCCAACATCCCACTATTGGGCACGGCCTCCTCCACCTTGGAAGAGATTATGGTCTACTGTGCCACACTGACCAGGCCTATTGGCATAAGGCTTATTTTCGAGTAGTTCTTCTCTCACAGAGGATGTTATCTGTATAGAATGTCCCTTAGCTGCCTTTGACAGTACTTTTGGTGAGAAGGAGTGGTGAGACTTGTATTCTTAATCCGTCAAGACACGGACAAACACAAATAAATAAATAAATAAATAAATAAATATTCATGGACATTTCACACAACGTCCTCTGGTCCCAAGCTAAGCTTATATGCTTGTGTTATGGGTACCAGAATACGGATAGAATACATATACTACTTTTTTTTTTGTAAATACATACTTATAATACATAGAAACACCCAGACGCAGGACAAACATTTGTATAACAATTAGAAAAATCACACAAATGATTGTCCCGAGCGGGAATCGAACCCGCGACCTCTTGATTCGGCAGATTCGGCAGCTCTTGATCCGTTACCAGAACCACTACACCACGAGGCCCGTCAAAGTCAAAATCCTTTAGATGAGGATACAATTATTTTGATTTGTTAGTAGTTAAAAGGATGGCTTCTTTGAGAATTTATTTTAATATTAATGGTTCTAAATTCAACAAAAACGCCAGTAAATTCTAGAACACTTTGAATATTTAACATAAAAAATACTCTATAAGAATTTTAAGAAACACGTCATCCAACAAACACTAAACACAATGTCTTTATGTCATACGCACGTGTTTTGTAACATTATAATACAAAATAAATGAAATAATTGTTAAACTTTAAACAAAATTTACTAATAAATAACATAACATAACAATTCAAAAATTTACAAAAAGAAATAATTAAGTAAAGTTAAAGAAAACATAATAAAATTACCAAATTTACATAACAATTATATAAAATTAAAATAAGCAACTATAGAAAATTACAAAAAATATTAAAAACAATGACAAAGGTGTTTTCATCTATACCAGTTCGAACTAATCGGAGAACAATAAGATTTCATTTGAGGCTTGCGTTTCATTTTGTAGTATTTTTCTTTTACTACGCCCTCATAATCTATGGAATGTATATGTGGAATAATGGCGGTGTTGCTCTTCCGGGGCTGGAATGGATGACCCCGTTCACCTTGACGCTATGGAATTTTGTGAGTATTTTGAGGCTTGATATTTATAACTGCAAAACTAACTCTGTCTGCTGTCGGATTTTTATGCTGTCGCGCAGTGTATATTGTGTATATAATTGTGGCTCACCGCTTGCGCAGATGGTGTGTATGACAGGCAGAGGGGCTAAAAAGATAGTTATTTTGATGGAAGAACTCAAATAAATGTTAAAAAGCAACTGTACCAGAAATTTTTCAAGTCTCTACATAATTATGTAAAAAGGAGTGAATGTTTGTATAAATGGTTTTTGTAGTGCGTGCGTAGTAACCGATGGAACCACGTTATTTATAATATCTGCGTGCTTTACGTGCGTTACAGTTAAGGGCGTCACAAACGGCCTATTAACATATTATTAATATAGCGAGAAAGAGACATATATATCTGTCGGTTATGTTATGTATGGTTATGTTATAAGTATAGTAAATAAATATGCCATTTTTAGTTATGTATATGTGTACTTGTTTATATATGTATATGATATTAACAGTATATAAGTAGTTTATGTATATATGTATAAATTACTTTTTTTCTTTTTTTTCTTCCTAATTAATCTACTTGTAGACTGCAGCTCCACTTTATTTTAGTCCCTAACTTTTCTTTCCATCCCATGGTTGCCTGGAAGAGATCACTTTATGTGATAAGGCCGCCATTTGTACCTAGTTTTAAGCTTAATTTCTGTTTTCTGTTTCTTGTAAATATGTACAATAAAGAGTTAATCTATCTATCTATCTATCTATAGATACATCTTGGTATATTAAAATATATCTGTTTCTTTCTAGCCTCGTATTTCTATCTCCTTCTCGCTATATTAATATATCGTAATATGCCGTTTGTGGTTTCCTTTAAGCTCCTCACTGACATGGCAGGGCAGTTAATTTGACAAAGAATAACTCGTGTTAGTTAGACGCTCTGTGGGCTGTATCCATCATTTGTTTAATAGAAATAAAATGTAGTAGGTAATAGTTTTCTATTCAAAGTTAACGCAAGAATTAACTAAATATCTGGCAATTTGTATGTATCTGAAAGTGTCGCATTGAAATTACTTTATTTATTCCAAAATTACATGAGTATTTTGTTTATTTATTTAGCAAGGACTAATGAAAATGTAATCATTTTAAATAAATACGTATTTTTTGAATTTAACCTAAATAGGTTATTTTTTTCAGGAATAATTGTTAACTTTAAGTAATCTTTATGATTATATATCACATTATCGTTTAACACAAAAACATAAAACAGAGAATCGTCATAAATCGACGTCGTAACGTGACGAGCCTCGTGGTTGAGTGTTTCATGTAACGGACTGCCGATCAAGAGGTCGCGGGTTCGATTCCCGGTCGGGACACTCATTTGTGTGATTTTTCCAATTGTCATACAAATGTTTGTACTCGTCTGGGTGTTTCTATGTATTATAAGTATGTATTACAAAAGAAAAGTAGTATAGAAAGAAAGAAAGAAAGAAAGAAAGATAACACAAGCATATAAGCTTAGCTTGGGACCTGTGGACGTTGTATGTAATGTCCATGAATATGTATCCTCTCCATCAATCGATCAGTTAGCGTTCTTTACAGAATTTAGTAAAAAGCATAGCGAGTCAATCGCAAAATATTAATAAATTAATGTAGAAATACATGTACAGCCATTACTTCGGTCCAATTGTGTTCTGTAAAGAACGCTAACTGATCGATTGACGGAGTTGGTGCAAACCGCTCAATAGATGGCGTTGTACGAAAAAACATCGCACGATGTTAAAACTCGCATTGAGATGATTGTAGTGGAGAATTTGGTAAACATTTGCGTGGACCATAATAGCTCAGTTGGGAGAGCGACGGAACGGCATTCCGTGGTCGCGGGTTCAAGTCTCGCTTATGGTTATCATTTTTTCCATTATAATTTAGTTTATATAACTAAACATAACTTAAAAGTTGGTGTATTTAAATTAATTGGCTATTTACATTAAGGGCCTACATCAATATTGTCGTCGACATGTACATATTAACACAGCTAGTAGAAAATAAAGAATTAGGGAGTTTTTTTTTGTTTACTCAAAATCTACTAAATATATTTTAATTCTGATTTACGTGTTTCTATATATAATAGTTACTTATGTTTTTAAAGTTATTTCATTAATTAATACGCGATAATAGACCGACAAATGAAAAAAATAAAAAATGAGAGAGGTTGTTTCGCTAAGATTTTCTATCGAGAAAACTTTTTTCAATCGCGTTTCTGAATTTATGCGATCCTAGATCATATATTGAAAAAACATATACTAAAAATTAGAGCTCTAGCCATTCAATCTAAAGAAACAATGAAAACTTCGTACGTAGAAAAATGCACGAAGCTATTTTGGTATCCTCTTAATTAAAATCGTTAGTCTATAATGAATAAAAAACTAAGTGTTTTTGTAGTAAGATAGTTCAATTGACATTGCCGAATTGTGTTACACGTTCTGTAGTCTAATTTAGTTGTTAAAATAATAAAAATTGGTACATCTGACTGATTCTCAGACCAATTGGACACGTAAACACTTTTCATTAAAATCGATAGAGTCGTCGGAATAGATTACAAACATCACATAAGCATAAGCTCTTATTCTGCATCGTTTACAGAATGTAGTATTATAGATTAAGAGGATACCAAAATAGCTTCGTGCATCTTTCTATGTACGAAGTTTTCATTGTTTCTTTGGATTGAATGGCTAGAGCTCTAATTTTTAAGTATATGTTTTTTCAATATATGATCTAGGATCGCATCAACTCAGAAACGCGATTGAAAAAAGTTTTCTCGATAGAAAATCTTAGCGAAACAACCTCTCTAATTTTTTATTTTTTTCATTTGTTGGTCTATTATCGCGTATTAACTAATGAAATAACTTTAAAAACATAAGTAACTATTATATATAGAAACACGTAAATCAGAATTAAAATACATTTAGTCGATTTTGAGTAAATAGGAAAAGTATACCTAATTCTTTATTTTCTGTGCCTACTGGTTGTGTTAATATGTACGTGTCGGCGATGATATACGATAATATTGATGTAGGCCCTTAATATATTATTATTTATTATAATTATATTTTTACAAACCTTGAGATTGCCACGCTTGGCTGCTTTAACCAATTATTAAATAGACAATTTTTTTATCCGACAATAATAAAATGTTATTGCTAATAAATTTTAAGAAATCCGATGTTGTGTTTCCGCATAATTTTATAACATTTTTAAATAGCTTATTTAATAAAGATAACTGTGGACGTTATACACTGTTAAAACTAAAAAAACGGCAGAAGAAAGGTAGTTCTCTGGTCAAAAACTAAGCAGTAATTGCTTCTTACTTGTTTGTATTTCTCGCCAGCCGTTACTTTTATTATATACGCTTCAAGGGTTTCAAACTATTTCTATCAAATAGAAAAATCCAGCTTTTAGAAATTATGATCCAGAGGACGTTGTGTGAAATGTCTTGAATATTTATTTATTTATTTATGATCGAATTTAAATTTTGTTAGGCCTAATGATTTAGTGATTCATTTAATGGACTGCCATTCACGAGGTCACAGGTTTAATTCCAAATAACGATTTTTTAAGGATGTTATAAAAATTATCCGTGAATAATTATTTATTGAAATCACAGACCAAAATCACCTAATTAATAAAATAATACATTAGACACAATATAATTATTGTGTTTCTTATCATCGTATGACTATCGAGACATACATACATATAGGTTAACACGTTCCCAGCGACACTAATTTATCTGTACTTTCCATTACTGCGTTACGAGGCGTTTGGGACCTACTCGTAGTCCTAAACCAGAGGTTGGAGCGGTACGAGGCTTTTCCTTGGCTATCCTTTTTTTTTGGCGCCAAATAAGGCAAATTGTACGGTTTTTGTCGCGATTATTATTATCAATGAGTTGATCAACCTAAATCTACCGCCGCCTGTGGGCAGACTTTTTAGTTTAGATTCTATACGTGAAATAAAATGTGGGATCGTATGTAGCCCATACCGCACTGAAAAAGGGCAGTTTTTTTATTCTGGATAGTGATGGGAAAAATAATCGATTTTATTTAATTATACTTATGGATGCTTTTTATTAAAAGTGTATAATTTATAAAATAATATATTGTGTATTGATACACCATATTTTAAATATACATAGCTGGAACTTATTTATTATATTCCTACACGATTATTTCACTTAGACTGAGTATAATTTGTAAATATTGATTGGAAATTTACCTGTTTTTCAAATATCGTTAACTTTGAATTAGATTCCTCTTTATCATCATTAATAATATCAATTAATATTCTTCGGCAACGTTTCGAAATCTTATTATAGCGTTGCAGGCGCAGCTTCCAACGTTTTGAACAACACTAACCGCGTGAAGCTAGCGTAGGCTGCGGCACGAGGTCCGTGGGGGTACGAGGTGTTCGGAATCTCGTTCCGCACTGTATTAAACTTTTATTTATTCAGTGCGGCACGAGGCCTAAAACATCCGGTATTAAGCTAGGTATACCAAAATACTCAGAATCAATAGCACATCACAGATATATAGTTATCTCTTTCCTAAGCTGAACCAGATGGAAGTTACACCTTTCGCACGACAGAGAAGTTTAAGTTTTTCCTTACCGCTGTAAAGACAAAACACGGACGAGGTCTTTCAAGCCGCGTTTCGGACTCATCGTGTTAAGAGACAGACATTAAATTAAACTTATCAAACAAATATTTATAGAACAAGAGGCAGATACTAATTGAATTGCGTCAGATTTCAAAATATATGTAAGCAATATTTTAAACGCTTTTATTGGCTTCGTTCGTAAGGATTAATTTATCTTTAAATGTAAAGACATTTTTAAAAGAGATTTACAATCACTTGCTGCAGTCGTAATTTTGAAATTTTTCATACCTACATGTAAAGGACCACAAATTTAAAAAAACTATCCAGATGTTTCAAGAATTTAAGACCGGTAAAAAGTTTAAGTACAGGGTCAACAACAAATTATTATGCGTAATTGAACTTTTGAAATGACTGGTCTGGTCTCATCCTTCTGATGAGTATATTATTATGTCTCAATACGTATTTATTTTTGTAATTAGAATGTAGATCCCTAGATCTAAAATGTAACTAACAATTTAATCTACATACCAATGTTCTATATTCTACAAATTCTATAGTACATTACAGGACACTATGAATATTCAACATTAAAGAATAGATATACTCCACAAAGAATTGTAACAAATAAGGAAAATAAAACTACATATCTTTATGTCTTTCGCTCGTGTCTTTTTATTTTATTTTAATACAATGTTTCTAAGTTTATTTATTGAAACGATACCTAGTTTCCTAGTAGACTTACAAAACGGTATATAACATTATAATAAAGTTAAAATATTACAATAAAATAAAAAAGAATACAATAATCTTAAAACATTAAAATAAAATTATTGAATTACAATTAAATATATTAAAAACGGCAGACAAGCCTGTACCGGGTTGTAAACATAGGATATCAGTTATGTTTTATTTAAGGCTTTCGTTTCAGTTTGTAGTATTATGTTTTTACTACGGCTTTATTATCTACGCAACGTTTATTTTGAATACTGGTGCTATTTTTCCTAAGAGTAAATGGTTTTCACTATTTACCTTGACTCGATGGAATTTTGTGAGTACCTACTTATAATTTTTTTGACATTTTATACATAACGTCCTCACGTCTCAAAGTAAGCTGTTTTTCTATGTTTGTGATAACACACCCATAAGGGTACAAGATACGGGTATACTACATAAATATACTTTTGTTTTTGTACATAGAACCATTTGTATGACATTTATAAATATCACACAAATGATTGTCCCGAGCGGGATTCGAACCCGCGACTTCGTGAACGGCATTCCATTACGTGAACCACTGCACCACGAGGTTCTTTTCTTCAACACATCTTGATATCATTTTTTGTCCAAAAAAGTTTTATGCATTAGAGAACCAGGCTGTGTCTTACGAAAGGCAATATTGCTAGAGAGTTGAAAACATTTAACTCTCTATATGTATACGGATGTATTTGCTATAAGAACAAATTAACTAAATACCAGAATACAACTATACGCTATAATTTAAGGGCGCTTCCATGTTTTCTAAATTTAACTTGATGAAATAAAGATTATGAAAGATGATAATGGTCTAATTCGTACTTTGCTGGTTCTATGAGTTTCGTTAGACGTAATTCTTGAACAAAACAAATAACTAATGGTTTTATTACCTTATTCATATCTCCATGAAATTTTCACACATAAAAATCGTTTTTAAAATTTCAGATATCGTCTCACTAGTTTATTTAGCGTTCCTATTTAATATCATAATTTAGTTAAAATGGATTCATTACCCAAATATTATAACGAAATGGCTTTAGAGAATTTGAACAAAAAAATAAAATATTATTACTTTTTCATTATCTTGACAAACTTCTTTGACTATGAAGTTTAATATGTAAAGACGAACGACATGTAAAATTCTTCACAAAATTTCGATTTCAGAAATGACGAAGTTTTATCAATCACGTACTCTTGGACTATTATTGAGATAATATTTATAATGAAATATTTCGTATTTACCGCTTCGCTATAGAATCGAGTGTCTTCATTTGAAATTAAATTCATAATGAATTTGTATTAAAAAGCAATTATTAGTTAATGTATAAGTGTCTGTTAACAGTTTGAAATTCTATTAATTAATTTAAACACATTAATTATTTAAAATGGATGAGATTTTATTCAAAAATAGTAATATTTTTTATAATATTTTGTGTTTTTTAATTAGTGAAAATGAGAAATTATTTGATCGAAGTGATTCTAAATTGTATTGGACTACGGTTTGCCATCTTTTCGGTATTCTTCACCATGCATATGTCGGTATGTTTGCGACTGAAATAACTCTAAAACTCCAACCCAGTCCAGAAGTGCATTTAGACAATTTATATAAATTTCGTATTGGATATTTGACTGGATGGAATTTTGTAAGTACGAATGTATATTTTATGATTATATGTCCCAAGCTAAGTTTATAGACTTGTGTTATGGGTACCAAAATACGGATATACTACATATATACTACTTTTCTTTTGTAAATACATACTTATAATACATATAAACACCCAGACGCTGTACAAACATTTGTGTGACAAGTATAAACATCACATAAATGATTGTCACGAGCGGGAATCGAACCCGCGACCCTGTGAACGGCAGTCTGTTACATGAACCACTAGACCAAGAAGTCCGTCGGTATTCTATGAAGTACGATTTAGCTAGGCTAAAGTTACTTGTCCTCAATTTTAAACGTCAACCCACCACATGGTCACAGACCACCACGGTCACCACGTACAGATACATGAGTATCTGTACGTCTAGCTGTCACCGTTTACGACAACCTAGTCAAACGGACTAACGAACAGCAAAAGCAAAGTCCGGACCAAAGAACATGACCCTGTTACTGCTACCCAGTCCGTTCGTCCATACGTCCGTCTGTATCTCATGAACGATTATACCAAGAGATTTGCAGTTTTCATAGATCATGTCATATAAATAATAAGTACTTGACAAATACTAGACATAAAAATAAAATAAACCAGCTGTTGACCTTGACTTCGTATGGGTAGAATTTAGAAAATCTTCCCCGTTTTTGTAACATTATTCAGTGATACTTCGCTCCTATTAGTCGCACCGTGATGTTATATAGCCTTCCTCGATAAATGTACTATCCAACGCTGAAAGATTTTTTCAAACCAGACTAGCAGTTCCTGAGATTAGCGCGCTCAAAAAAACAAACTATTTAGCTTTTTAATCTAATATATAAAATTCACGTGTCACAGTGTTAGTTACCGTACTCCTCCGAAACGGCTTGACCGATTTTTCTTAAATTTTACATACATATTCAGTAGGTCTGAGAATCGGCCAACATCTATTTTTCAAACCTTTTTGGTTTTTTTTTGTATGGCAAAACAACGTTTGCCGGGTCAGCTAGTATTATTATAAAATGTAAGGTTCCCATAGAATAACTATTTTTTGTGTAACTTGATGATATGCATATGATGATGTGATAAGTAGGGCATTATATAATAATGACGAATCTATTATGATGGTAATACTGCTGAACCCTTCGTACGCGAGTCCATCACGTGCTTTGCAGGTCTTTTTTGTAGAAAAATATTTTAGCAATATTATTAGAATTGCGTTTAGTTAAATTAATAATTGGCCCATGTCTGTGTGTTTATCACGCCACAGATATGTGTTAATATTGTTTATTTGTTTTTAATTAATCACCCGTGACATGTCAAGTGTCAAAAGCGTGACAGATAGTGGACTATGAGCTGTAATGTTATTAGAGTAAGTGTTTAGCCTTGTAACGTAATTTAGCTTATGCCATTTTTAACACGCTTTTATTACCTCGGTATATTATATATATATGTATACTAGCTGACCCGGCAAACGTTGTTTTGCCATACTAAAAAAAAAGTTTGAAAAATAGATGTTGGCCGATTCTCAGACCTACTGAATATGTATGTAAAATTTGAGAAGAATCGGTCAAGCCGTTTCGGAGGAGTACGGTAACTAACACTGTGACACGTGAATTTTATATATAAGACTAGCTGTCCCGGCAAACGTTGTTTTGCAATACTAAAAAAAAAATTTTGAAAAATAGATGTTGGCCGATTCTCAGACCTACTGAATATGTATGTAAAATTTCATAAAGATCGGTCTAGCCGTTTCGGAGGAGTACGGTAACTAACACTGTGACACGTGAATTTTATATATTAGATATATCTATCCACGTAACGAAATCTTTGAAAGCGATTTTCATCCACTTGCAGTAGCCGGATTGATTTTGCACACTTAACAAAAATCGACAACAATGCAATAAATAGTTTAATAAAATAAAAATTTTTTATTTATTATTTAACATACATAAATAAATTTAAAAGAATATTCCGGATTTTCAAGCGTATTTATAGATATACAACAAACGATTTTAGTTCAACTTGGATACGATGATGAATATATTGTGATGATAATATTACAGAATCATTTGTGTGTGAGTCACTTAACTTAATTGGTATTTGTCCTATAAAAAAAATGTGTCCGAATTGAATCCACCCAGAAACAAACCCTGGCTGTACCTATGGCGTTCTATAAATTTTCCGTTCTAGAGTTAGCTCTCAAAGTTGATACTTTAAATCGGAATGTTAATTAGTCGCTCTATATAGTAGAGGTCAATAATCTTGATACTTTATCAAAACGGTAGTACTTGTACATCGCGTGATTTTTGTTATCATTTTATGGTTAATTGGATAAGCTATTTGTAGTAGTGATCTTTTTATTAATAACTGACTCGTCTTTTACCGCCATTCTAACACACTTTTATGAGTTCGATATGTACCAGTACCTATCAATGTTGTTCACGTATGAACATACATACGGACAAGTCCACCCTAGGTTATATATATTGAATAACAAACTTCCCGTTTATGAATAAACTCACGTATTAATATAATCAGCAAATTCCTTCTATGCTCTATTTTAGTAACTCTCCGCGGTCGCGTATTTTGCATATGTGTGTATAAATGAAACTACTATATAAACTATGTATGTCTACAATAAACCAGTCCAGTGAAATCATCCGAAGTTTCATTGACTCCCTCCTCACCACGTGGCTACCGTCGCGCCGCCCTAGCGCTGCCTGAGTCCAGCGCCGCGTCGCTCTAACTATCGCGCTGCCCGAATTCAGCGCCACGCCGCCGCCCTAACCGTCGCGCCGCCCTAGCGCTGCCCGAGTCTAACGCCGCGTGGCTCTATTCTTCGCGCTGCCCTACACCATCGCTGCACAAACCTAACAGTGCCTAACATCATGTAGTCTAGGTACTGAGCGTCTACTACGTCCGACAAATCAATAAGGTAGCGAGAGTCTACGTGTTTACGAGTATCTATGGACTCTCGTTCTGTACACGCCTGTCAGCGAGCAACACAGCACGTTCCCGGCGTGTCCAAATGTATTAATCTATGTAACATAATCTTTGAAAGAGATTTTCACCCACTTGCGGTAGTCGGATAGATTTGAAATTTTGGACACATATTAAAGATAGATGACAATGTAATAATATAATAATATTTTGGATTATCAAGCGTTTTTTTAGTTATTGAACTAAGCGAATTATTTAATTAAAATCTTTTTGGAGTTAAGTACTAAAATATTATAGAATCACTGCAGAGTCTGTCTGTCTGTCAATCTTTTATTTCATCGTAACAGTTAAAACGGAAGCCTAGTTTGGGGTTCAGATATTGTACCTACATCTTTTACTTTACGGAATGACAATCCACTTTCTATTTCTTGATCTATGTATCGAGACCTTGGATCTATGATCTAGACATGTTCAATCTACAAATACAAACAATTACACATTTTAATAATATAAGGTTTCGAGTTTACCTTCCCCCAAAGACGATGTTTTCTACTTATATTACCCATTATTGCTTTTTACTATACTCTTAGAAAGGATTAGGGTGATGACACCTATTTTCATAATTTTTCACCACACAGCAATATCTATTCCATATTTAAACCATTCGCAAATTCGCATAACATTCGCCTCAACTAAATCAAAAACCTACTCGTTTTTTGGAATTTGATGGAAAGTAAAAAGTGTCTTATCATTTTTTATGTTACTTATTACTAGCTGTTGCCCTCGACTCCGTCCGCGTAGAATTTAGGAAATTTTCCCCGTTTTTGAAACATTTTTAACTACTGCTTGAGTGAGAGTATTATAAGCGTAAGAGTAAACAAATATAATCAGAATGATCGAACTGCTAAGCTATCAGGAGTTACACGTGTTATTGTGAGTCAACCATAAAATATAGATATGTGCTGTTTCGGGATATTTTTTAGACAATTTTATGTACAATATTTCCGTCATACATGATTTCTATGTAACTTTAACCATTAAGGCTGCACACGCGACGGAAGCTTAAAAAATGGAGCACCTTTTCCCGTTTTCCCAACATTTCCCTTCACTACTCTGCTCCTATTGATTGTAGCGTGATGAAAAGTATACTTACTATAACCTGCCCAGGAGTATGAAGAATAATTGTATCAAGTTTCGTTACAATCCGTCGAGTAGTTTTTGTTTCTATAAGGAACAAACAGACAGACAGACAGACAGACAGACAAAATTTTTACTGATTGCATTTTTGGCATCAGTATCGATCACTAATCACCCCCTGATAGTTATTTTGAAAATATATTTATATAGATTTCATGTACAGAATTGACCTCTCTACAGATTTATTATAAGTATAGATATTGTTTTGTTTCACAGACATTTCAAACTATCTTCCTAACAATGTCGTTGGCTTATGACATCATGGAGTGGTTGGATCATCATCAGACTAATATTGGCAAGGAACTCAAATATTATAGAGATATTGTATTTTCTGGACTTGTACTACCTGTCACTGTGGTAATATATATTATTTATTTAATATCACGCCTGCGGCAGGTTGCTGGCATAGAATATTGGACTTCCTTATCTCTCCCCGTGGGTGTCGTAAAAGGCGACTAAGGGAGCACCAGGAAAACGGGCAAGTGTTCTCCTGTGCAGTAACAAAATACCCACTGCGATTGCCAACTCGCCTGCTAAGCGTGGCGATTATTGCAATAATCCAATATATGAAGCGAGGCTAAAAGACAACAGCCCCGAGTTGAGTTATATAATTTTGAAATACTCTAAATAAAATAAACATACTTAAACGTTACAAAATACCGAATACGTGGTGTTTAGAGCGAAATTGCAAAACGATCTTGGTCTGTAGGAAATTGGAATTCCAATCAGTAACTTATCGAATTTTATTTTCCAGTTCATATCTACATTCTTCTGGACCATTTATTGGATAGATCGAGAGCTGGTCTTCCCAAAAGTCTACGACCAGCTAGTACCATGGTGGTTTAATCATTGTGTCCATACAAACATTTTAATTGTGATTGGAATAGAAACTCTCCTTCAATCACGAAGATATCCAGCTAATCTGAATGTGGAGCTGTCGTTGACTGGTGCTGTGGGCGTTATTTATGCTATTGTGTAAGTTTTTTAATAAATATGTCAAATTATGGTGGATTTTTTTTTATCATTAGTGGGACTTGAACCTACAATCTCAGAATACCGTTCCGTCGCTCTACTGACTCAGCTACCAGGGTGATAATTTTTTCCAATATGATTTGATTGATTAAGTAAAAACATAGCAAGTCAATTGCAAAAATTAATAAATTAATGTAAATAAGACTTGCTTAACTTAAAGTTAGTGTAACGGACTGCCTTTCATGTGGTCATGGATTCGATTTTCGCACACAATCATTTGTGTGACATTTGTCACAAAGATATTTGTGCTGCGTTTCAGTGTTTACTACCTAATGTAAATATGTACTTAGAAAAGAAAACAATAGTATAATGAGTATTCCGTCATACAAGCAATAAGTTTAGCTTGAGGTCTTGAAGTAGGGTCTAGAGGACATTATATGAAATTTTTGCGAAAAAATTCCAGAATTGTTGTCTAATGAAATTGGGCAAGAAAGAAAATTTGAAACTTGAAACTGAACATACCGATCCTTGTGGTCATTATGGTAGAGTAAACTAAACGCACTCCTGAAGTGGAGAATGTCTGTGGAGTGGTTTATTTTCGACATTTCCGTCTACTTTTCGATTATAAATAAGGCCTAAAAGTATACTCTACTGTACAAAAGTATACTCTACTCTACTCTACCTATCCCATAGGAATACGCGTGACGATAGACGTAGAAGTTAGCTAATTGTTAATACATACCTTAAATTTTATTCCAGATACTACGCCATATATTTCTTAGTACATCGATGGTTGTACGGAGTCTTCGGCATCATGACCTGGTGGCAAGTCTGTCTGTTCCAAGTCCTCATCTGGGCCTACATGTTCCTCGCTTACTGGCTACAGTTTCCAATAAACAGGATATTCCATAAAGAAGAATCAGACCTGAATGAAGAACATAATACACAAAAACCACGAACGCTAAACGGATCACTTGTTAATTATTGGGATTCGAAGCTAAGAACATCTTCTGAAGCTAACACAAGACTATAATAGCTATATTAAGTAGGTACTAGCTGTTACTCGCGTATTCATACGCGTAGAAATTAGAAAAATTTACCAGCATTTGCAACATTTATCAATGATACCTTGCTTCTATTGGTCGCTGCGTAATGTTATATAGCTGAAGAGTTTGTTTGTTTGAACGCGCTAATATTAGGAATTATTGATCCGATTTGAAAAATTCTTCCAATGTTGGTTATTACATTTATCTAGGAAAGCTTTATGCTTTCCTAGATAAATGTAATAACCAACATTAATTCCTAATATTAGCGCGTTCAAACAAAATAACTCTTCAGCTTTATATTTATTAGTATAGATTTATTATGATATTATAATAACTAAATGGGTTAGAATCTGTTTTATTTGCTCAACAAATTTCACATAACTGACTAAATTAAAAAGAAAAACGACTAGGTGCGATTTGGACTCGTGCACGGAGCGTTCCTTACCATTGTTATCAATATATATTGGTTATACCGACTCCAAACAACAACAAATAACGGGCTAAAAGGCATGATAGTGATGATGTTAAGTATTTAAATAAATAAATAATAAAATAAATATTCATGGACATTTCACACAACGTCCTCTGGTCCCAAGCTAAGCTTATCATGCTTGTGTTATGGGTACCAGAATACGGATAGAATACTTAAACTACTTTTCTTTTGTAAATACATACTTATAATACATAGAAACACCCAGACGCAGTACAAACATTTGTATGAGAATTAGAAAAAGCACACAAATGATTGTCCCGAGCGGGAATCGAACCCGCGACCTCTTGATTGGCAGTCCGTTACATAAACCACTCAACCACGAGGCTCGTCAATTGTTGTTGTAACATCAAGTCGTAAGTACCTATCATCAGTCATAAGTAGCTATCAACGTTCCAGAGATACTGCCTGGTGACCGACGGACTGACGGCAAAGTCTCATTAATATTGTTGAATTTTTCAGTAGCATTAATATCATAATACATATATTCATAATTTCGTCATAATCATGTAGTGTAAAGGTGATATCACCATGTTAAACTAATACCGCCTTATTACAAAACGTGGACTAAGTTTAAGCCACAGTTTAAGCCTGGTTTTTAAACACTTCAATTGCGCATTTCAAGCAGATTTTTCTCAAATCCTAGATCTAACAACGACCTTAGTCTTAAACCGACGCCAAACTAGTGTCAGAGCGGGTCTAACTATCCAATTCCTCGTAAATAAATTTTGTTAAACCTGGGTTTAACGTTGAGCCGCGTTTTGTAATAAGGGGGAAAATGTTTGTTGTATGAGAGCCACCTTAAATTCTTATTGTATTCTGGTTTTGGAACGAAGTACCTTATCGCGCGTTGCGGACAGGGGGCTAGACACTTTTTGCTATAGTTGTAAGCCGTGCGGCGTACGTGCGTTTCTCTGGCTGTCTCTCTCTCTCTCTCTTAACATGAATAAAATAATAATATTTTATTATTTTTTTTGAACTGTTGATTATCTATTATATTATGTATATAAGAACTAGCTGACCCGGCAAACGTTGTTTTGTCATACAAATGTTAGGGGTAGACAAATAATAAATGTAAGCTATCCTATCTTTCAAGTTGGGTCGAATTGCACACGGTGTGCAAATCAAATTTAAAATCGGTTCAGTTTTAGGAGTCCATCGCGGACAAACATCGTGACAGGAGATTTATATATATATAAAGATTTATTATTTAAAATTTTATTACAAGCCCTTCACTAATTAATTGAAAGGAACTTCGTTCCATCCAGGTGTCCCTTGACACCTCTCATGATTTTTTTTTGTATTTTTGTTATATCCGCAACATAGGTACTTGATCTGTAAAATTTTTAAGTAACACGGTTTGGTGATACACGGTGAGACCGATAGACAATAGAATCTCTGCAATAATTATATTTTTTGCTATAAAAGTCCTATTAGGTTTACTAAGCACTGGTTTATAGGATATTCTTCCGTGCTAAATACATGTACAAGATATTTGTTTAATATTAATTAATCGTTTTTTCGTAATATAAAATCAAATGACTTACAGAGTCGATAAAAATTTCGAATATTGAAAAGCAATTGTTTTTTTTAAATATGTTAAGCATTCATTTAAATTACAATTAATTAAAAAAAATATTTTTGTTAAAACAAAGGCTATTTTCTCGTATTAAAATTGTATAAATTGACTACGTATTTATATTAAACTACTTTTAGAAAAACTTTCGTTTGTTTTATTTCAATATTATTTAGTTTTTTATGCCTGAAATGAAAATAAAATAAAAAAGATATATTTTACAAAATCTTTACTATAGGAAATCCTTAAAACTAATGTGTACAAATATTTTTCTAATGTACAATTTCTTTTCAGTTATTTTATGTAATCGAGAAAAAAATATCATTTTTTAGCGTATTTATCAATGAAATAGTATCGTTATTTTTTGTATTGAAGTATCTACGTTGTATTTAACTTTGTAATACAAAAACATTGCCTTATGCCTGTAGTTTCTTGCGTACTTACTGAAACAATAACAAAATAATGTAGAAAATAAAAAAATGTGATCTAAAAAAATACTCGATGGTATTTGATATTGTTTATGGTTTTTGCCGGAACAACAAGTGAATGGTTGGCTAGTCTACAGAATTTAAACTCAATCATGCGCTCTATCTATTTAAAAATGAAAAAAAAATAACAAAAGTGCATCATTTCGAAATTAGAACTAAAAAAATTGTTTTTTTTAACAGAATATGATAAAATTTTCTCGATAAATCTATCATACAATTTATGTCTTATCGATACAGGTAACTAAGAGTATTACAATTTTTTTTAAATTAAATTACAATTGGCAGTGGTCACACAAATCATTGTTGTTCGAAAAATTTAAATATACATTCTTATAATTTAAAAATGACTTAAACAATATTTAGGTACGAAAACTTGTAGAATATTATTAATTTTTTTTATATTTTAAATATAGAACAGCCGATGGCTAAACGTTACGTTAGTTTTTTTTTATATTCATAAATATATCGGAGTTAGAATGTAATTTTGAGGTTGGAAATTAATATTTTAAGCCAGCTGTGAAAATCTTATCAATATATATACTTACAATTTACGTCATAATTTTCACTGATTCCGAAGATCGAAAGTCTAAATTTAACTTACTAGCAAAATCTTTCGTTTTAGGTACAAGTCAATTTTAGAGCAAATATATTAAAAATAAAGGTAAAATAATTTTCGTGTAAAGCTATTTCCTGTGGCTATTTCATAAAATCAATCACAATTTTCTTAAGTAATTTTCGATTTCCTTTTTATTACAATAACATATTTAAAGACCACTATTTTCACGGGTCAAATGTCTGAACAGATTGTCTATGCATTTGTTTCTAAAACTAGTTATTATAATACATTATTTAGACAGTTTTTGTGACCAAGCTGACTCGAATAATAGAAAATACTACAAACTGCCAATGGCACTAACTACATATCAAATAATAATATCTGATATGTCAACATCATATGCCAGCTTTCTGGTATTCAAATACCTGTTACAGATATTTATATATTGCACATATAATATGGTATCGGCGATAAAAATATCTATATTCGGTAAAATATATCTACAAGTTTTCATATAACATATCAATTTTAATACATTTCTACCATAGGTCTATATTGTCTTGGAAACCTCTGGATAGCATCATCCTGATAGACCAATCTCTGAGGATGTAAGTAATATGAGGAAGGAGTTCTTATACTAACACCGGATAGCTGAGGACGTTTTTTCACTTGAAAATTAGAAACTTCTGAAGCCGATAATTGTGGATCTAATTGTAAATTACTTCTGAATCTTGAAAACGTATAATCTCTATCAGAAGGTATCACAAAACCAGATGGAACTCTGCTTAAAGGTACACTTGGACTTAACGCTTCATTTAAACGAACATCATAATCATTTTCTATACTATCAGCTAAATTTTGTTTTATTGATATATTTTCTGGTATAAAAGGTTTTCCAGTTGCTGTATAGGGTTTTGATATTTCAGGTTTTGGATGTAACTTCTTATAACTGGGTTTGTAAGGTTTTTCAGTTGCTATAGGTACTGCTGTTGCTAAATATGGTTTTATATAATCACCGGGTGATAGTGTTGATTCTAGTTTATCTCTGATTGCTTCGTATTGGTCGTTGTAGATTCTTAATACTTTATTTGCTAAATGTTTTGCTTTTGCATCCGCTATTGCTGACTCTTCAAGGGGAATTCTAGGTTCATCAATAGGTACTCTGGAAGGTTCCTCAATAGGGATTCTTGAAAGGTTATCGACAGGGAATCTAGTAGGTTCATCTATAGGAATTCTCGCAAATTGTTCTATCGGTCTTGTCTGTTCTTTAAAAGAGATTCTTGCCGATTCTGTTGTTGTTATTCTAAAAGTGGCTGTTCTAGCGGTTGTTGGTGGAGTTGTAACAATAGCTGTGCTTGTTTCTTTATTTCTATCATAATCAATATCGTCTTCGTCATAATATTCATATTCATCTAGTAGTTCTGTTGTTGTTCTTTCTGTTTTTGTAGTTGTTGGTTGTTGTGTAGTGGTTATTATTGTTGTAGGTGATGTTCTAGGTTTAGGAGTAGTTGTAGTGGTTGTGGTTGTAGTGGTCGAAGTTGTGGTTGTGGGTGTAGTGGTAGTGGAAGTAGTGGTCGTTGTAGGATAAGTTCTAGTTGTCGTGGAGGGTTTAGAAGTGGTGGTAGGTTTCGGGGTGGTATTTATTGGCGCTGTGACATCCCTCCCAGCTACAGGCTGTAAGCCACGCGGGAGGTATGGGCTGCCACCCCTAGAGGGTAAAAAAGGACGCTTAAAGACCTTTACATTTGTTTTAACATCTTTTATTTTAGATGTAACCTCTTCCCCTTTTAATCTTTCTGCTTCTTTTGTTGGTTCATCATAATCATAGTAATCATCTTCGGCTGGTTTTTTATACCGATTATCTTTTGGTTTTTGATTGTAAGTATTTTTTTGGCTTTTAGGTGCTGGCTCGTCATAGAACTCATCATCGTAGTCTATTGGTCTTTTGGTTTTTCTTTTATCGGGATAATGCGGCCTAGTAGGTCGAAACATCTCCTTTTCTACTGGACCCGGTACTGGTCTTTGCTGTACCGCACTTAGCTTACCAGAAGATGCTGGTCTACTCGTATCTTCATCTTCGTAATCGTAATATTCGTCATCTTCAACTTTTGGAGGTGCTTTAGTTGTAGCGACTGTTACATATTCATATTTTTCTTTTTCTTTTAAGGGGACAGGCCTTTTGATTTTTGGTGGCATTCGAGGTTGACTGAAAAGACCATGGCCTGCAGGTTTCACAAGACCAGTAGGCGCTTCTGGTGCACTGGGTAGGTCTATTTTGTCTTCTTTCTCATCATAAGCCCGATCGCTCAAAGGTTTTTCATCACGATTTCTGTACGGTCGTTCATCACGATATCTTCGACTATCAGAAAATCTATCTTCCCTTGGTCTAAATGGACGTCTTTCACTTTTTGCTTCATCTCGTGGTCTGATATCATCACGAGACCTGGCCTCATCTCTTGGACGAATTTCATCCCTAGGTTTTATTTCATCACGCGGTCTAATTTCATCTCTAGGACGAATCTCATCTCTGGGACGTATCTCATCCCTGGGACGTATTTCATCTCTTGGTCTAATCTCGTCTCTAGGGCGAATTTCATCCCTTGGTTTAATCTCATCCCTAGGACGAATTTCATCTCTAGGCCTTATTTCATCGCGTGGCCTATACTCATCTCTTGGTCTATATTCATCTCTAGGCCGTTTAGGTCTTTCAGTCTCTCTTTGGCCCCCTCTAGGCCTGTCTTCTTCAAATCTGTCTTCAGTTTCAGTCCTCGGCCGAGGTCTTCTTGGTCTTTGTACTGGTCTACGATCATCTTCATCATCGTACGGTCTTCTTTCAGGGTACTGTGGTCTTTTAGCAGGTCTTCTATCATATGGTCTTCGATCGACGTAATCTTCCTCTGGTTCGTCGTCTCTGGGTCGTGGACGACGCTCGTATCTGAAAACAACACACATCTAATAAGCAGATTTAAAAAAATTTTGCTTAAGCTTGATTAAACTTTTATTCACTACAATTACCACGCAGTATGATGGAGCCATATGGATCTATGGATATTCAAGATCGCAGGAAAAAGGAGCAAAAAGAGGTCAAAGAGGTCAACTTTCGTAAGATGGGAAAACGATTAATGATTAAAATACAAAATTAATTTAGATGGATATTACTCGAACAAGAATTGCAAACTTTGGAAAAATTCGTGAATGGCTGTCTCTAACCGAACAACGAAATAGCAGGGACTCGCTCGATGCAGATGAAAGAGACCACAATGTTTGTGGTGTTCTGTGGGGAAAACCTATTTCCAGCATTGTGAACAGAAAAGGGAAGTGATAGGTAGACCATGTTCATAATAATATATTTCTTTCCCAATAGATTCGACGAGCCTCGTGGTTGAGTGGTTCATATAATGGACTGCCGATCAAGAGGTCGCGGGTTCGATTCCCGCTCGGGACAATCATTTGTGTGATTTTTCTGATTGTCATACAAAATAATGTTTGTACTGCCTCTGGGTGTTTCTATGTATTTTAAGTATGTATTTACAAAAAAAAAAGTAGTATATGTATTCTATCCGTATTCTGGTACCCATAACACAAGCATATAAGCTTAGCTTGGGACCAGAGGGCGTTGTGTGAAATGTCCATGAATATTTATTTATTTCTTCTACCACCTTGGATGGATTTCACCAGAGCTCATCCTACTAACCTTCGAGGGGAACTAATATCACATCCAAAATAATAAAGTTACCTGTCATCTTCATAGTCGTCTGCTGGTCGCTTCTTTTTCCCTGGTCTACCACCACGAGGCCGTGGTCTTCTTCTGAAATTAAGGAAAAATATTCTTTCAAAACTATTGATAAATATTGGTATTTTAAAACACATCGTGACTGTATGTACGATATGCCAAAATTTCCTCAATATAAAGTACCCTACTGCAGTGGCCAGTCTGCCGACGTAAGTAGATAAAACGATTTACCTACTGAAGTGAAGGTCTGTGTCTTATAATAGAGCAAGAAGGTTAGACTATTTACTTACCTATCTTCATAGTCATACTCGTCTCTGCCGTAATAATAATCATCGTCATCATAGTCGTATCGGTAAGCTGGTCGTCTTCGTGGAGGTCTGGTGGGACGAGGGGTAGTGGTAGTAGTAGTAGGTGGTGGTGGAGGCGGAGCGGTGGTGGTAGCTTTGTATAAAGCCTCATTTCTGAAATAAGAAACAAAGATGTTATTTGACATCAGCGCCATCTATTGTAACACTTCGAAAACAAAACTATCAAATGTCAAATCCTGTAAAGATATATTTAGGGTCCAAGTTTTTGCCAGACTATTTCGTACTTTTAAGCAGATAATGGTGCCTATTCTATGTGCAGAACTAAACTTAACTTAACTAAAAAATGAAAATTGATAGCGTCAATAACACAATTCGGCAATGTTAACATAACTTTTTTAATATAAAAACTGTTTATTATAGACTAACGATTTTAATTAATATAAATGTGTGCAAAAAAATAGCCAAACATTTAAGATACAGCAATAGCTGTTTTCATTTTTTAGTTAAGTTAAGTTTAGTTCTGCACATAGAATAGGCACCACTATCTACAACATCGACTTTATAGGAATAAAGTTTGAACTATTTCAACTAAATCCGAAATTGTGGTCAAAGTGTGAATAAACAGAATAAAGACACGGCTGTGAGACGTTTTTAACAACCAATTTGTACCTGATATCACAGCGGTACTTAAAATCATAGTGCTTAATAAGTATCCGTATAGTAAGCAGTAACTACTTAATGAATAATAAAACAAGTTTGACTTGTTCTTAATAAGTACTCATTTAGAAAACTAAATAAATCACGAAAGATTGCCAATAATAAATAATATTCGTTTCAATTTAGATTACGAAATAGTTTAAGACTTTTTTTGATGTATTAAGTTCTATTATTAGATAAATCATATGAAAGATATAGAATTATGAAATGAAGACGCTCTATGTAAGTGTTTTATCCTTGTGCCAATGGAAGGGGAGATTGTAAATATCGTGATATGTCGACGGTTAGACATTTAATCATAATATTGAAATAAAATCCGCTGCTAAATCTTATCAAGTTCAGTTTTTTAAGATCTAACTAAGCTACAATTTATTTTCTAACACTTGCGCGACTCATTTGGTTAAATAAAACTACTTTTTACGGATTTAGACGCGTATATTTGTTTTAAATTTTGGCCCGACGTTTCGGAGACTTTGTAGTCACCATGGTCACGGGTGAGACTGAGCTGTAATGTGTCTTCTACGATCAGTTATTACAGGGTTTACCCACATTCGATTTTAATTTTACATTGACCATAAAGATAGACTTTTACTATAAACTATATCATATTACATTGTGCTCAGACTACATAAAATCAATAACATTATTTTAGTTTCTAAAATACATTAACAAATTGTAACAATATAAAGAAAATTTTTAAATTATATAAGGTGAAACATACATAATTTTATCATAGACTAAAGTAATTATATATATATATATTAATTATTATAGAGGTAGTATACAATATAGCAAGCAAAACAAAGTTTATATACTTAAATACAATATTATTTACATAATAACAAGAATTTTTAAAAAGAATTATTGGTTTAAGATTTAAATTAGTTTATATTAAAAAGAAATTGTTAATTTTATTTCAATTTATAGAAAATTAGTATTTATTTTAATTATTTAGTTTTTATTATTTTATCTAATATACTACCACCAGATCGGAACGCGTCCCACTTGAGAAAGATCTGGCAAGAAAACTCAAGGGGAGTCAAAGAAAATTATTTGTTATTAACTTTATGTTGTCGGTCTAAAGTGAAGTTAAGGGGATTTTAAGTCTTGTTGTCTGCAAAATGTGCTAACGGTGTCTTGCTGTTTTGAAACCGAGTGTGTTTTGGATTTTATTAAACTAATTACAGGGTCCCAACTAGGTGCCAGATCCCAACCGTCTTCTCTATTAAAGTTTTTATGTTTCTTTATTTCAATAGCAATTCATTCAATAACTTACAATTTATTGTTGTTATTTTGTTCTACAATGTTTACGGATATTTCATAAAACATTCTGTGGTTCCATAATAAGCGTAATACTTTATTAGGTGTGATGGTTTCAAGTGTTTGTGAATCAAGCCCGCGACTTCGTGAAATAAGGCCTGTCCTAAATAAGATATGAATTTCATTCTCGCATGACGCCACTACAGTTTGGTCCCAAAGTCTGCAAATCGGTGATAGTACAGATGCAAGCAGTCTTGTTGGACAATGGCCGTATAGTCTGTTGTTTCTCTCCCATTAGGCTCCACCATACCGACGAATTTGCCAGCATGGAAAGGACCCTGCTACCTCAGGCAGCGAGACAGGATTCTAATAATGTAAATAATTTATATCAGACCTGTTAAAATAGTTAGGAGAGTTCTTGCAGTCAACTTCGGAGACAAATTGGCAGATGAACGTCTTCTGATCGAATGCTGTATAGTTAGCGCAGAGGAAGTCGTAACGAGTGCCGAACAGACAATGATGGTAGACCTGTAATATACATTGAATCATGGAAAAGTTGGTACAGTTTTAATGCTATGGATTAAAAATTTAAAGACGTTATGACATGGTTAATATATATGTAAAAGTTACGATAGATAAGTACGATGGATAATGCACAACTAAACTGAGTATAATAAGTTTCAGTTAAGTTTAGTTTTGCATGTAGAATTGATACCAGTGCCTCTATAAAGAAAAATTGATGCTCTATAGAAAAAAGACGAGTAATTACTAGAAAATTACGTTGGTGCAATTCTTGTTTTTCTTTAAAGCACTTCATTCCGTTTATTACTTTATTATGTACGAAACCCTTATTACGTGAGTATATCTCGCTCTTGACTAGCTTTTGTTATCTGATCCTAAGATCAGCAGAGCAGTCAGCCGGATATTGTGTCTGTGACTACATCACTCAATCGGCTTGAAATAAAATATACTATTTATTTATCTCAAAATATTTACAAAATGATAATAGTTGAGGCGACCCCATTAAGTTATTAGAAAATACTTGTGTTAGGGTCGTCTCGCACTTCCCTTAAAGTTATAAAGGCTTGAAGCCAAGTAAATGTCTATGTGTGCGTAATACACGTACTATGTATGTCTATGCTACACGCCACTAGTTAAGTTAAATTATAAGACTAATGACGTCATTAGTTTGCGAAAACTACTCTGTGACTATAAATTAACCATACCATAGAATTTTATTAAATCATAAAGTACGATTTAGCCAGGCTAAAGTTACATGTCTTCTAGATTGAACGCAAATGCAATATTTGGCACATCTGTAGCAGTATTGTTGATCTAACCTGACATTTATGTGGTACCGAGGCATAGAACCCGTCATGTAGACCATCACATTTAAAATCCATCAATTCCGGAGGTGGTACAGTTTCATAGAACGGATATTCTGATAAATTATATCCGTTCAACTCTCTCGGTAAATTTGGATCGTAGATATAATCATTTTGAGGTATTCCTGTAAATTTTCGTGTATTGTTTTGTGTTTCAACTCCTTCGCCTGTAGTTTCAGTCTGAAATTAATGATATTTAAACTTAGTCTCCACTTAATTATAATAGGTACATTGTCTTCTTTAATACGAGTTTCACTTTTAATCATAAAGGGTTTTTAGAAATTCACTTTATAAGAGTGAGAAAGGAGAGTGGTAGTTTACATGAAAGTTCATTATTTTTAGATTCAAAAGGTAAAACGTAATCCTATTACTAAGATTTCGCTGTCCGTCCGTCCGTATGTCACCAGGTTGTATTTCTGTAACGGTGATAGCTAGAGAACTGAAAATTTCACAGTTTGTGTTTAACAACACCATTCTCCAACCACCATAATTCAATTTATTAAGTAGCATAGCATGTCAATTGCAAAATTAATAAATTACTTTAGTAATGAACGTCGCGTCATTATTTTCACCCCAATTGTATTCTGTAAAGAATACTAGGTGGTTGGTCGAGATTGTTGCAAAGCAATCTTGATAGATGGCGTTGTACGTAAAAATGTATAAACTCAATCGAGTGACGAATGTGATGGCATAATTGATTACTGAAAAGCACGACCGCAATAAGCTCAGTTGAAAGAGCTACGGAACGGTATTCCGAGGTTGTGGGTTCAAGTCCCGCTTGCGGTAATCACTTTTTCCACCATAATTCAATTTATTAAACACCATTGTCCTTCACTTATCCCATTATTTGAGGATACAATACCGGTATGGAAAACTTCGTATGCGAGCCCAACTCGTGCTTGACTGGTTTCAACATACAGCTTCCTTAGTGTCTACTTTGATATTGAAATTTAAATTTATATTAAAGCCGTGGTGCTTATAATATACCAAATATAAATAAAAAAGAAATAAATACTCCGTGTGGTGACGGATTAAGTAAGTATATTAAGTAAGTAATACAAGTGTCACCACCCCATCTCCTCCCAAGGGTGCTGTAAAAGTCAGCTAAGGGATATTGCACACAGATAACATCCTCTGTGAGAGACGGAAAACTCGAAAATAAACCCTATGCCGATACGCCTGGTTAGCGCGGCACAGTAGACCACAATCCCTACCAAAGTGGAGGATGCCCTTGCCCAACAGTGGGATGTAAATGGGCTGGAGAGAGAAATAAATAAATATTCATGGACATTTAACACAACGTCCTCTGGTTCCAAGCTAATCCTTGTGTTATTGGTACCAGAATACAAATAGAATACAACTAAACTACTTTTTTTTGTAAATACATACTTATAACATGAAAACACCCAGACGCAGAACAAACATTTGTATGACATTTATAAATGTCACACAAATGATTGTCCCGAACGGAAATCGAACCCGCGACCTCTTGAATGCAGAATTGAGTAAAAACCTTCTTTCATATGGATATGGATATGAAAGGTTTGTTCTGGTATGTTTCTGATCTAAATGAGAGCTTAATTATTCTCCTTGGAAGTTAACAACAGACTGTTAACTTAATATGATGTAATTAACGTTACTGTTTTCAGTAATTATTTGTTAATAGTTTTACAATTACGTATTTTGACATCATCTGTATTTGGTTTGGTTAAAGATAATTAAGTTAAAAAATATAATATGCTTTTATTTTATGTAACTTGGTTAGATATGTTTTGTATCTTAATACATAAAACTGGCTGATAGCCGTAACTTCATACGCGTCTGGAATATGGAAACACCTTTTTGAATCTTCCGTACTAAAAGGTAAAACATCCGTTCGTCCTCTGTCCGTCTATCTGTCACCAGGAATAATGACAGGAGGATATCTAACCTGAGGTCCATCTTCAGATTCACTGGCCTCTTCAGGACTTGGTGTGGTAGTGGACGAGGTCTTGGAGAAGATCAGCGAAGTGGCCTTCACTGCTGATGTGGTGGGTAGTTCCGTTGACAAGATTACGATGGTTATACCTGTGATAAATATACAAAATATTAACAATTGATGAATAAATTAATGAATAAATGAATGTTCGTTATTGTACACCAAGACGAAGGAGAAATATAATTATCTAGTACAATAGGCGGTCTTATCACAATTTGCGATCATAGACATCATTTCATTATCCTGCCCTTATCCCCTTATTCGGGGTTGGAACAGCATGACTTTGTTGTTTATGTTGCAGTGGCATTTGGCTGAGTTTTCTCGCAGCCGCCTGCCTCACGTCAACCCTCCTTGGGTATATGCCTAGGTGTTATGCGTCGTGGTGCCCTCAGTCGGTTCATACAACCCTCCCGAACAAGAAATGGGGAGGTGACACTTGTATTATTTTTGTCCGTCATCCCACGGACCTCTTTTTTTTTTTTTTTTTTTTTTATTTATTACAAAATATACAGTAAATATTACATAAAATAGCAACAAAAAACCACTAAGGTTTAGACCTATGCTATTGAGAGTCTAAATTATAAAATAACATAATAAATATGGTAACAACAATTCAATAACTCTAATACCTCATTCACAACTTAACTGTTACATAATTCTGAGGGTAGGCTATTTATCAATCTAGGAACGATAAAGGCGGCGGTTCGCTCACCGTACACATTGACAGCGCGCTGGGTACGAAGCCGATTCTCAGAAACTGCACGTGTACATACAGGATGATCGATATTTGTTTTTAAAGTTTCGTTAAAAAATTGTTCTTTTAATATTAAATAGTTCACTTGGGTGTGTACTGGTAGGATTTTACAATGCTGAATCAGGCCTATTTCGTCGTTATGAAATTGATTTTTTATGTTTTGTGAAACTAATGTTTTTAATATTTTGAGTTGTAGTTTATATATATTATCGAGATATGTTTTATAAGTACGGCCATAACTGCTGAGACCATACTGTATGTAGGATTCCGCCAATGCGTAGTACAGTATAAGCTTCACCTTGAACGGGATGCGCTTTTCGAGTAGTTTCATATTTGCTAGGAATTGTCTGAGTTTTTCGCAAACCCGCTCGATGTGATTACCCCAGTTAAATTTGTTATTTATGATTAAGCCTAGATACGTGTGATTTTGAACAACATCTACAGATGGACAGGCGCAGTTAACCGCATTTCTAGTATGCAAACAGTCATGGTTATGGGCTGTTAATTTCTGTACGGGATAGTCTTTGATGTAAGGTGATTTTATGATGAGTAATTTTGTTTTGCTTGCGTTAAGTACCAGTCCAGCATCATGACACCATCCTGCAAGAGCATCCAAATCTAGTTGTAATCGTTCGAGTGCAGTTTGTGGGTTTTTATCAGCACTCACAAGACAAGTGTCATCCGCGAACTGGTAGCAGATACTATTGGTGATTAAATTGCTCATGTCATTAACATATGTCAGAAAGTGAAGAGGCCCTATTACTGAGCCCTGAGCAGTTCCTCTGGTTATAGGTATTGTTTCACTGAAATTATCATCAATTTTAACAGTATATTTACGATTTTTTAGGTAATTTTCAGACCAACTCAGTAATGGGCCACGATATACAATACAACCTTGATGTTTATTAAAAAGATGATTGGTTGTGATGATAGTTTATGGAAGTAATAAATATATTTTATCTGTGTATGGAGTAAAAATACAAATGTCACTCATTTCTACCCCAGAAGTCTGTAAAAACAAGCTAATGGTTTAAGCAGGTAACATCTTTTGTGAGGGACGAAAATCTAGACACTAAACCCTATGCCAACACGCCTGGTCAGCGCGGCACAGTAGACCAATGAATTACACTCACATTATGAAAGAGACCTTTACCAAGTAGACAAATATTCATAAATTAGGATAAAAATATGAAACCGATCAACAATATCGATAAAATTAATCGATTACTTGTTTCTATTACCTCGTACTGGAATTTTCCGCTACATAAGTAGCCAATTCTACTAGCCCAACTAAACTAAAACATAAATAATATTCTCTAACATTAACCCGCGCGACTCAATTATTTAAAGGCTGTTGATAATCGCACGACAATCGTATGAATAAAAAATAATTATTTATACGACTACTTTATTATTTGTACTAATTACGTTTCATATAACTTTAGAAATTAAATAAAATAAGGTTTTCGAAAAAAAAAACCCTTACCTAACCTTCACTCGGTTAGCTTCGAGATCTAATAACTCCGCAATATTTTCCTTTTGCTCCTTAGTTAATCTTCTGCTCCGTGGACAGTGTCGAAAAAGATTTTCAGTTTTTTCACGAAAAAAATTCTTAGTAATAAATTTAATAATAAAAAAATAATAATATTCGTATGAATATACTCAATCAAAAAAAAAAGCCGTACAAATAGTCACATCCACAATTATCGGATTAATAAAAAAAAATAATTATACGATAATCGTATTAATAGACACTTCCTTATATTATAAAATAATTGGTCAAGTGCGAGTCGGACTCGCGCACGAAGGGTTCCGTACCATTATCTATGCAACATAAGGCAACGTTATTAGTATCGAGCAAGAAACGGTAAAAAAATCATGTTTGTTGTATGGGAGCCCCCCTTAAATATTTATTTTATTTTATTTTTAGTATTTGTTGTTATAGCGGCAATAGAAATACATCATCTGTGAAAATTTCAACTCTCTAGCTATCACCGTTCTTGACGGACGGACGGACGGACAGCGAAGTCTCAGTAATAGGGTCCCGTTTTTACCCTTTGGGTACGGAACCCTAATAAAACCACTATTTACTGATTTAGACGCGTATATTAAAAATTTTAAATGTTAGTTCGACGTTTTGGAAAGTCTGGGACTGTGAAATTTTCCTTAAAATTTAAAACAAGTATTCGAATCAAGATCTATAAATAAAGTGGTTTTGTTTATCACATAAATATTGATATTATTTTTATCACAATACGATATTGATAACAAAGTTTTATTAAAAATATAGTGGAGGTGGAGGTGGTTTTCTCTCACCTTTTTTTTATTAAATAATCATTAAATAAAGAATTAATTATTTTTTACGAATTTGCTCCCTCTGCAAATTAATAGCAAAAACCTCATATTTACAACGAGCAATAGGTATGTATTATACCATTTTAAAATGTGTATAAAATGCGCATATTTTTTAAACAGTTGGCCACTTACACTTTTATACATTTTTTTTTCACCAAGGGCACACAATCTTAAACAAAAATTAAAATATTACAAATTTTCTAATTAAAACTGAAATTAAAATTAAAGGTGAACATAATTTATAGATACAGAGACAGAGACTTTAGAGTACGATCAAAACAGACTTCCTTGACTTCATTTAGATACACTATATTGAGTTTATTGATAGTGTATACTATATTTTTATTTTGTATATTTGTGTATTATATTTTATGATATGTATTAATAGGATATATAATAGATTAAATGTGATATTAAAATAATAATATTCGTGCACCGACAACTCTACTCGCTCCTCATTTAGGTCCATACCCAGGTTGCCTGGAAGAAATCGCTTTTAGCTTATCGCCGCCCATTGTACAATCTTGTATTTTATTATTAAGTTATATGCTTCTGAATGGTGTACAATTAAGAATAAAATGAATAAATAAAATACACTCATACATCTTGTCATACATGCCAAGAATACAAAATAATAACAAAATAGACGGTTTAGTTCTTGGTGCAACAGAATTAGTGCCACAATTCAAGGGCGTTCACTATTACAACACCTAAATCACAAGTTACCACAAAAATAGCCTTAAAACATCTATTTTATTATTTCCAATGCAAATTATGACATTTTAATTAAATTTTAGTTGAAAATCCTTGACTTTTATATTATGAAATGATTCGATCATAAATATTTAACAATATAACAAGAACATAGTTAAAAACTGCATAATTTGTACATAAAACTGGTTAAATTCATTTAGTGTTTGTTCTTAGGGGTCCGTATAAAAATGAGAAAGAACCTTTATGAGATCTCGCACCAACTTATTTACGTCTCACTGTTAGGCACGGGTCTCCTCCACTTTGGGAGGGATTATGGTCTACTAGCTGTTGCCCACGACTCCGTCCGCGTAGAATTTAGGAAATTTTACCCGTTTTTGCAACATTTTTAACTACTGCTTGAGTGAGAGTATTATAAACGTAAGAGTAAACAAATATAATCAGAATGAACGAACTGCTAAGCTATCAGGAGTTACACGTGTTATTGTGAGTCCACCATAAAATATAGATATGTGCTGTTTCGGGATATTTTTTAGACAATTTTATGTAGAATATTTCCGTCATACATGATTTCTATGTAACTTTAACCATTAAGGCTACACACGCGACGGAAGCTTAAAAAATGGAGCACCTTTTCCCGTTTCCCCAACATTTCCCTTCACTACTCTGCTCCTATTGATTGTAGCGTGATGAAAAGTATACTATAACCTGCCCAGGAGTATGAAGAATAATTGTACCAAGTTTCGTTAAAATCCGTCGAGTAGTTTTTGTTTCTATAAGGAACATACAGACGGACAGACAGACAGACAGACAGACAGACAGACAAAAATTTTACTGATTGCATTTTTGGCATCAGTATCGATCACTAATCACCCCCTGATAGTTATTTTGAAAATATATTTCATGTACAGAATTGACCTCTCTACAGATTTATTATAAGTATAGATAATACCGCGCTGACCAGACGTGTTGGTATAATGTTTATTTTCTTGTTTTCCGTCTCTCATAGAGGATTTTATCTGTGTATAATACTACCTGAGTGTAGTATCCCTTGGTGAGCTATTACAGCATCCTGGGAACGAAAAGCGGTGATGACACTTTGTATTCTTAATCCGTCACCACACGGACACTTTGTGAGATCATTTTTTAGTATTTTTGCCGTTAAGGGCTAAATATTTATGGACAATTAACAAAACGTTTACTAGTCCCAAGTTAAGCTTATTTGTCTGTATTTAAGTTGTCAGATTACTTAAAGGCACAGATAATATGGTTTTTATTACTAAAACAATATTACAGAACCCAATATGTGCGAGTCCAACTCGTACTTGGCAGGTTTTTGTAGTTAAAGAGAAACCAAATTCTTTGAAAAGCAAAGGTCACGTTTATTCTGACGAATATCATCTAATATATTAATTAAATAAATAAATAAATATTCATGGACATTTCACACAACGTCCTCTGGTCCCAAGCTAAGCTTAATAAGCTTGTGTTATGGGTACCAGAATACGGATATAATACATAAACTACTTTTATTTTGTAAATACATACATATAATACATAGAAAACACCCAGACGTAGTACAAACATTTGTATGACATTTATGAATATCACACAAATGATTGTCCCAAGCGGGAATCGAACCCGCGGCCTCGTGAACGGCAGTCCAGTACATGAACCACTACGCCACGAAGCCCGTCGAAATATCAATTATATGCACAAATTATGGTCAATAATGAAATAAAAAAATACTAGCTTTTAGGCATTTATCTTAGCTTATTTACTCATAATTTAAACTTTTTTACATACATAAAGACATAAAACTCATCCAGACGCACAAATATTTGTATGACATTATTTTCACACAAATAATTGTAATGTGCGGAAATCGAACCTGTGTCTTCGTGAAATGCAGTCAGTTACATGAACAACTAGACAACAAGAATCTAATCACAATTTATTATATGTATATCTAGAACATTCTTTCTACAAGACTAGACCAATTTGCGACATTAAGAAACTTGTATTAATTTAAATATAAAGCACTAAATATAGTTATTTTAATGGTCATAAATGCTCGCAATGAATTTTAATATTATGTCAAGGCTACATAATATAATATATATAAGGATTTCCTTATCTGCCTATATTATGTACTACTGACAATCAATTTTTTTATATATCCTCTATAACTCGATCTTTTTTTGTAACACTCATGATTTATTGAAATTTTTCAAATGACCATAAAATATAACTAAATTGGACATGATCCTATTTCATAAAAGGGTATGTTCTACTATATCACGCTGTGTAGATGTGTTGGCATAGAAAATACATTTATTTGCTATAATAATTATACAAATTGATAAAAGAATAAATAAATAAATAAATAATAAATAAATATTCATGGCCATTTCACACAACGTCCTCTGGTCCCAAGCTAAGCATATATGCTTGTGTTATGGGTACTACTTTTTTTTTGAAAATACATACTTATAATACATAGAAACACCCAGACGCAGTACAAACATTTGTATGACAATTAGAAAAATCACACAAATGGGTGTCCTGAGCGGGAGTCGAACGCGCGACCTCTTGATCGTCAGTCCGATAAGAATGCATTGAAATAGATTATAAAGAATTTAAAGGGGTTTTTTGTTCTTTATTTGATGTGATCATGTTGCCAGCTTCGTAATCGGCGGGCTTCTTGGTCTAGTGGTTCATGTAACGGACTGCCGTTCAAGAGGTCGGGTGTTCGATTCCTGCACAGGACAATCATTTGTGTGTTATATATAAATGTCATACAAATGTTTGTACTGCGTCTGGGTGTTTGTATGTATTAGTATGTATTTACAAACGGAAAGTAGTTTATCTTTACTCTTTATTACTATTATTATTACTTCTTATGAAACAAAGTCATTATTTTTGTATGTATGTCCCTATGTGAGCTTATATCTTCAAAAATACGCAACGGATCTTGATGCGGTTTTTTTAATAGATATAATGGTTCAAGAGGATGGCTTTTTTTGCATAATTTGTTGGGGTTTGCTGTATATTGGATGAGATATGATTAAATTTGCCGAGAAATTCGGACGCGCGCGAGCTATATATGAAAACGCTCCCTTATCTATGTATGGTATAACAAACTAATGTATGAAGGAATTGTTTGTTACCTATAGTTCTTCAAAAAAGCGAGGACATATGTCTATCTTTTAAGGGAAACCCGCTATACCCATAATAATGTCAAAAATATTCTCATATCAGTAGGGTGTTTTCAAAAGCTATTTATGTGTATATAGTAATATTTTTTATCAAATTAAATACCTTAGTTAGCTTACACGTTTATTATAGATTATAACTGCTTTTTACAGCATGGAATTTAAATAAATATCTTAGGAGATATGGCGAGAAAAGAATTACGCGCGACAAAATAAAATACTTAAACTGTTAGCTGAGCAACGCGAACGTATCCTCGGTCTTCTATCCATATGTTTATTGTGATTTCACGTAAAGACTACTATCGTTCCTGACGTACAGCCTGATGAAACATTGACGACAGCGAAGGCTCAGTTATAGGGTCCTGTCTCACCGATAGGTACGAAAACCTAAAAAATATTGATTTGCTACTTGTGATAACTCCATTTTCTGGTTTCTGGTTTCTGTCAAAAAATCAGAAACTAGGCGTCTGTTCCTAAAGTGAATCCTATGGAGAAGAACAGACAAGAAACTCCATGGATTTTTATTGTTCTCTTTAAATTTTTTGAAGTCATTATTATTTTACATTGTTGTGGGATGTGATAATGATGGCTGCTGAAGCTTGTTATATTATTGTAATCAATATGATTGCTATTTCATAATAAATATAACGTATTGCATATTAATAAGAATGTCTTAAGAGAATTAAACAATTGCAAATAGTTATATAACAGTAAGTTATAAGTGGCCTTCAGAACTACTTTATATGTAAAATTAGACCAATGGCCTTTGGTCTAGTTATTAAATGTTATACTAGGTACCGTGGCCTTACTCGAAAAAGAAAAAAGAGAGAGAAAATATATATCCATGTATTTTCTGGTCTGTTCTTCTTCTTATGATTTACTTTTGTGACAGGCAGATTCTAACTTTTTATAAGAGCGTTGATCATACCTAATTCAAACATTAAGTTGTTGAGATCGTAGCAGATGATGCTCTATAATCTCTGTAAAATGTCTGTAAATCTCTCTATGATTTAAAATAAAATCTTGAGTCTAAATCCGTAAACGTGGTTTCAGTTAAAATCTTGAGTTTAAAAAAAAAACGCAGCTTATTTTGATACCAAAGGTCGGTGCTCGAAATGTCCATAAATATAAAATAAACTTCCCAAAATAACTACTATTAGTAGTTAGTAGTAATATCACCATTATGGTACATTAGTAGTCTACTAATGTACCATAATGGTGATATTAACACGGTTTTATTAGCTTCGAACGTATCTACGTATTATATCTATAAATCTATACAACGGAATCTTTGAAAGTGATTTTCACCCACTTACGGTAGTGGGATTGATCTGAAAATTTTCACACATATTAAGGAGCGATGACAATACAATAATTTCAACAAATATTAATAAGGATTTTCAATCGCGTTTCTTAGTTATTGAGCTAATCTGATTATTCAACTTACAAAATATGCTGAATCCAACCCATCTGTGTCGGGAACGCTTCATTTTGTCTGCACCAACTGTTGACAAACAAAATTATTACATTAATATGTGCACATTTTGCATGTACATATGAATATAAGAAATAACTGCCTTATTATATTGTTCCAATCATTTTATTATAAATCAATACATTTATGTGAAAAAGAAAATATTATTGTCATTATAGGCGAAACACGTAACACGTGATGATATTTTGATAAGAGTTATTGTTTTCGGAACATTCATCTTGTCTGAGCGTAATCTTTTCATGTTTTTATAATACTCGTACAAATATGTATCAGTAAATTTTTAATGATGGGTAAGTACTCGTAAATACTTAATATAGGTACTTTAAATATATATTTATCACTATACCGGGATACTTCAAAAAGGGCAAGTGCGTAGCACTTACAACCGTCGGGCATGTATGACCAGATATATGAGTGTGGATGAAGCCAAGAAAGTATGTTTGGATCGTAGCAGATGGCGGTCTATAGTCGCTGCCTACCCCCACGGGAAAAAGGCGTGATGTTATGATGATGATGTACTCGTAAAATCAATTGATTGTTGTAGCATTTTCTCCTTTTTAGCTTATTTAGTTTTTTATAATTGTCAACAGGTCTTCTCTATTACATTAGGTTATTTAGGTTATCTAGAACAAGCCGGTTATCATAGAGTTAGCACCTTGAGGAGAAATGGGGTGTTGAAAATTAGCATAGCTGAACCTTGCTCAGTTTGTGACCTGATAACATAACTTCATTATTCTCCTGCCCTTGTCCCGTTGTTAAGGATCGACGCAACATGACTGCATATTGCAGTTCTGGCTACTTAGAGCTTTTATTCTTAGCCGCCTGCCTGACGTCAATCCTCCTCAGGTATATGTACATATATGGGACAATCATCTGTGTGATGTTTATATATGTCATATAAATATTTGTACTGCGTCTGGGTGTTTCTATGTATTATAAGTATGTATTTACAAAAGAAAAGTAGTATTCTATCCGTATTCTGGTACCCATAACACAAGCATTTAAGTTTAGCTTGGGACCAGAGGACGTTGTGTGAAATGTCTGTGAATATTTATTTATTTATCTTATATGTTTTTATCCGTCATCCCACAGAATAGATAACATAACTTATGTTCTAATACGTACATAATAGGTATTTCCAGTATACAATACTTTAACACAACGTAATAGAGCATAGATACAACCAATAAGAATCGATTAAAAAGTGAAATGTACGGAAAGACCTTGCTTTGTTTACCGCTAGTGATGTAATGTGAGATATCGATAAAATTACTTAAGGTGATATCGATTATTACTAATCGATCATTTTTCCTGTAAAATAAAAATCAAGTCTATTCTTACAAAACTAGATAAGTTCCTATTTATTTTTTAGCAGATTATTAATGACTAAAATTATAAATTCTTATAATAAACAAAACGTTTAATTAAAAACAAAAAAACAAGATAAATAAAAACAAAATCAAATATACTTATCATAAAGCATTCGAAACCGCGTGGTAGTACTGACATGTTACAAGACTGAAAGCTGTGTTTTCTTTCTGGTAGGTAACTAATCTAAAAATAAAACGCTAATGTAAGCTTAAGAAAGTGGTCCTGGTCAGCAAGATTTGTTGGCTGGTAGAGAATGCCCTAAGTTCCCCATTGCATGTACAATTTTTGTAGCAAAAGGATAAATGAACAAGGATAAAACAAAAAATAAATAAATAGGAATAAATTTTATCTGGTTTTTATACAACAAACAAATATAATTTTTTGTATTAGATGCAACTACTGACTACACTTTTTTTTCATACCATTCATATATACATCCCCTTCCCACAGCTGGGCATGGCCCTGAATATTCATACGTAAAATTATTACTTATTGTTTTTAACATAGATTAATATTACACACGATTTAAAGATTAATATGAATCTATTTCTGTGAAGTATAGCTATGAACATACAATTCTGAGAATATTTATTCTAGCTGTATATTTATACTTAATATAATAAAGCTGAAGTTTGTTTGTTTATTTGATTGAACAAAAAGGAGCGAGGCGTAAGTGAGAAATATCGCAAAAGGTGGGAAAATTTTCTAAATATCACGCGGGGCGCGCACGAAGTTTTCAAGCACTTTCCACTCAATCCACAAACAAAATGAAAAAAATTGGAAAAGGTATAACAAAAAATAGAAATATAATAAAAAAGGATACAAAAAAATACCAAGTACACAATAGACCATTAGTTTATAAGTCTCAATGACTTATAAGCAAAGTTCGTAAAAACCAACTATAATTTTAATCTACAACAATATACAACAATTAAAACTATGATACATATATCTCACGATTATATTATCTTATATATAACAAGGAAGGTTATATTTTATACTTGAAGTTTAAATATATGGAACCGTCTCAGGACCTTGGTGTATAAGAATATATTATTTATTATTATTATTTTATAATTAAAATATGTGCAGTTGGTATTTTAATAGTGCGTTTTTATTTTACGACGAATAATAGACTAGATTTGTGTCCGCGACTTCGGATGAAACAACAATTTATATAATATATGCCAGTCACCAAGATTATAAAGCGTCTATTCTGATATGAGCACATAATGAGGAGTGATTAAGGGCATTTAAGCAAAAAAAGCAATGAATATGAATGTTGATGGCCGGAAAAGGAGAGGAGGGCCAAAGAAAAGATGGATGGACTGTATGAGAGACGATATAAAAGAAAAAGAAGCTGATGAGAATATGACTGCTGATAGCTTGGAAGAAATAAACATGTTGTGCCGACCCCAAGTAGCTTGGGATAAGGGCAGGAAAAAAAAACGATGCCAGTCAGCAATCTTCATGTTATATATTGTGTAATTTATTAAGTGGTCGTAAGGTTCAATAGCCCAGTCCCGTTGTTGGGCGTGGGCTATCTCTTTTTCGGAAGGGTATTTAGTCTAACATAACCACACTGTCAACTGTCACGTATATGTGGTGACAATTTCACCAACCCCTTATCCTTCTCAGGGTTAAAGTCAGCTAATGGATACTGTACGCAGATAATATCCTCTGTTAATGGAGTAAAATTTGAAAATAAACCCTGTACCAACACGCCTGGTCAGCGCGGCACAAAAGACCACAATCTCTCCCAAAGTGAAGGAGGTCCGTGGCCAACAGTGGGACGTTAATATGCTTGAGAAAGAACCACGCTGCACATACGTGTTGGCATAAAACTTAGTATGAAATGCTCCGTCACTTACAAAAAATGTTTCGGCCATTCCCATATCAGACAACCGCCTAGACAAGAATCATCATCATAATCATCATAACATCACGCTTTTTTCCCAGAGACTAGACTATAGACTCAGAGACTATAGAGCCTCATCTGCTACGATCCAAACATACTTCCTTGGCTTCATCCACACTCATACAAGAAATAGGGTAGTAACACACATTTTCTTAATCAACACACAAATTAATAAACATTGCTAATTTGCAATAATTCTTTCCTCACACTGTTCAAGGTAAACCTGTGGTTAAGTCTACATATTTAAAACACATACAAATACATACATACATTCATACAAGTTTAAATAACCTTTAGGACGTTGTATTCCAAGTAATATTGACTTTGTGTATTTTAAAAGCTTATATTTAACTTGCGATGATATGCAAGTCAGTTTTTAGCAGACATATTTTATTTATTTTCGACTGATACATACATAATTTCATAAGAATCAGCCAAGACGTTTTAGAAAAGAGTGGTGAGGAACACGAACATAACATTTGCTTATTTATTTATTTAACAGATTTTACACTGTTGTAATATTAGTAGATGTTAATTACCTACTTGCTTATTATAGAAATAAGTCATCATTTTTGTATGTATGTCTATGTGAGTTCATATCTTCAAAACTACGCAATGGTTTTTGATGCGGTTTTAGTAAAGAGAGTGGTTCAAGAGGATGTTTTTCTTTGTTATGGTTACGTTTTAAAATTCTACTCATGCGAAGAAGCAGGCAACAATTAGTTATGTATACTCTATAATAGATAGATGTATGCCGTCTGGTACATTACGCTTAATTTTGGACAACAGAATGCACTATAAAATATTTAAAATATTTTTTAATGTTCGCAATGTTGAAGTTTATACACAAAATATGCTCAACAATGGACACATGGAGTTTGTGTGAAAATGAAAGTATAATTATAATAAAAACTGATTTGAATGTTACGTAAAACAATTAGTGTGTGTCTTAAAATGTTACAGATACGGTTATTGTTATGATGCAGTGGCTCTCAAAGTTTAATGTTCCTGGGGGAGTAGCCCCCATGGGGTAATTTATTTATTTAGGCACAAGTTTTTTCTATATAGCATGTACCATCTATGACGGAATAGACTTGCGTACCAGGCTTTATTTGCATTCATAGTTACATAAGCGTAGCAGGGTTTGAATTTTAGCTTCAAGCCCGTTAAAATGTCGAAACTAATACCTACATCCAAACAGACAGCACAGTACATTGACGATTACAATAAGATTGACGGGCCTCGTGGTGGAGTGGTTCATATAAAGGACTGCCGAGCATGGGGTCTCGGGTTCGATTTCCGGTCAGGACAATCATTTGTGTGATGTTTTTAATTGTCATACAAATGTTTGTACCGCATCTGGGTGTTTACTATGTATTATAAGTATGTATTTACAAAATAAAAGTAGTTTATGTATTATATCCGTATTCTGGTACCCATAACACAAGCATAAAAGCTTAGCTTGGGACCAGAGGACGTTGTGTGAAATGTCCATGAATATTTATTATTATTATTATTAACTCATGATTTGATTTCTTAAAAATTTCATCATCAAATCTTTTTTTTTATATTATTACGCTATGAGAGTCCTTCTCTGTTATTAAAATTTATTGCGGACAAAGCCTATTTGAATTAAATATGAGTCTGAGACTTATAACTTTGAGAAACATCGTAATACATATTTATTACTATATTCATGAATATTATTACATTATATACTTTAAATTATTTATAAATTCACAAGAATGAATATAATTTGTTTTATATTTATACAGTCTAGTTATTTCAAATGTAAATATTTTAGACTTTGCGTTTTTATAAACTGGATTGAAGGATTTGAACACACATGTACTGTGGAGTGATGGCTTTACAATTGTCATCATCCCATTTCTTTCTTTTTCTCCAGCCCATTTACGTCCCACTGTTGGGCACGAGCCTCCTCCACTTTGGGGGGATTATGGTCTACTGTGCCGCGCTGACCAGGCGTGTTGGCACAGGGTTTATTTTCGAGTTTGCCGTCTCTCACAGAAGATGTTATCTGTGTACAATATCCCTTATCTGATTTTTACAGCACCCTTGGGAGGAGATGAGGTGGTGACACTTGTATTCTTAATCCGTCACCAGACGGAGAATGGTTTTTTGAATTTCTTCCCATGGTCGCTGAAAAACGATTTTACAGTAACCAAAGCATGACAGATATCTGTAAATGTATGGTTTTTGACTTTGACACTAAAATCGACTATTAAACACTAGTTATTCATAATTTATAACAATTGGGTAATTCAGACGTATCAAACTATACACTAATTACCTATCTAGAACTCTCCATGCGTTTGGGAGATAAGACGTAATAAAGATATTAACATACATCTTTACTCATTAGAAAACGGCGGCGTCATTTCTGTTTATCCTTACATGAGCTTAAAACTTTAAAACTATACAACGGGTTTTGCTGAGGTTTTTTGAAGTAGAGTAGATAAATAGAGAAGTAATTTGAAATGAAGAAGTATTTTTTTTTAGATAAGTTGATAAGTTTTGGTTTCCAAATAAACAAACAATAACGCACAATTTTGCGGGTAACAGCCAGTACCTACCCGATAAGTAGGAAAAACTTGTACCTTCACTGACAGTCAGGCAAAAACATATAGACAAAGAGATCTTGTATACGGAACTAAATACAAAAATTCTTTAAACTACATATACATATAAATATGTATGTCTGTACGTAGGACGTTCACCTCGATAAGTCCTTGCTAACACTTCACTTTTACTCGATGTTGATACTCGTGTATGTTAACTAGATATACATAAATACTATGTGCTTTTGTTATGAGTATATTGGATATCATATTATATTCTAATACTTACTTGCGTCCGTTACTACTTAAACATAAACCTGGTGTTTTTTTTGTTTGGGACCAGAGGACGTTGTTTCAAATGTGAATTAGTATTTACTTATTTAAATGCCGGGATTTGTATATTCTAGTGATGTTTTTTGCTATCGATAAATTTTTTTTTCGATAATGTTACTTATTTAGCCTCAAATAAAATAAATCAAAATATAGGCATCTATAAAAACCGGAGAATACTCGCTCACCAAGTTTCCTGTACCATTATCATTATAATCTATTCGACATCATATCGCATAGTTATCATCAAAATACGGAAAAAATGTTTGTTGTATGGGAGCCTTTAAAATTCTGATTTTTAGGGTTCCGTACCCAAAGGGTAAAAACGGTACCCTATTACTGAGACTTCGCTGTCCGTCCGTCCGTCCATCCGTCTGTCACCAGGCTGTATCTCAAGAACGGTGATAGCTAGAGAGTTGAAATTTTCACAGATGATGTATTTCTATTGCCGCTATAACAACAAATACTAAAAATAAAATAAAATAAATATTTAAGGGGGGCTCCCATACAACAAACATGATTTTTTTACCGTTTCTTGCTCTCATACAACAAACGTGATTAATTAAGTATTGTGTGTGTTGTTTGCTCATTTATTAATAACGTTGCCTTATGTTGCATAGATAATGGTACGGAACCCTTCGTGCGCGAGTTCGACTCGCACTTGACCAATTTTTTGTATTTCTTGTTGTAGCATCAACAGATATACATCTTGTGTCTTGTTAACACCGGTCCCGAGATAAAACCTAGTGACATACGGACTAACGGACGGAGGAACATTCAAACAAACAGAGGAATCTCAGTAATAGAGTCCATTTTACTTTTGCGGAAACCTAAAAAGTTATTCTACTTAACCTTTTATATAATGCTATTTGTTTTATGTTTGCGGTTCGATTCCAAATATCGATGACCTAATAAAATAGCATAAACTTATCACGTATACACAAGTATTTGTAATTATTACATAAGGTACATAAAACAATAGTAGAATATCATCAAGCTTGAGTGAAAGCGGTTAGGCAGCGGAGCGTAACACGCACATGTCCGTTGTAGCGACCTTCAGAATTACGTTGCAATAAAAATGAAATACGTTTACTTTGAGATTTAGCGAAATAACTATAATTGTCTTGTAATTATTTAGTAAATAATAATTTTTAAGTGTTTACGTTGATATATGTTTGACGGGCTTCATGGTGGAGTGGTTTATGTAATGGACTGCCGATCACGAGGTCTCGGGTTCGATTCCCGGTCAGGACAATCATTTGTGTGATATCCATAAATGTCATACAAATGTCTGTACTGCGTCTGGGTGTTTACTATGTATTATAAGTATGTATTTACAAAAGAAAAGTAGTATATGTATTATATCCGTATTCTGGTACCCATAACACAAGCATATAAGCTTAGCTTGGGACCAGAGGGCGTTGTGTGAAATGTCCATGAATATTTATTATTATTTATTATAACAAATATTAATTTCCTTTTAAGTAATAGTATGCTTAGTTTAAAAATTAAAAAACGTGCTTGATAATCGATATTCGTTGCTCGGTTCTTAATATGTGCGCAAAATTTCAAATCAATTCAACTATTGCATTAGGCAATAATCGTATTGATTTGAAATTTTGATGAATATCTTTCAAAGATTCCGTGATGGGTAGAAAGATAGATAGGGATGAAGCTATTAAAAGTGAATTTATTTATGAGACAACCTAAAAACTATTTATGTTCTTATTTTTGCAAAAAAAATAGACGTCCGAGAAATTAGGGAAATAACAAAAGAATGAAACTAAAGCCTTGCAAATCAACTTTTTTTTGTAAAAGTTGGGATTAATACTTAATTACCGACAGACAGACATATGGATTATTGACATACATAAATATAAATGAACTATTATTTACTATATCTTTTCTTTCACATACTATGAATGCAGTATTTAATACCTTTTCGTATGTCATGTTGCGAAAATGGTCATGTTAGGATTTTATTTTCTTATAATGATATGAATAGATATGTCATGTAAAAACTCAAAGACTGATTTTATAAGATTTATAGCCTAAAAACTTTATTTTTTAAAGGACAGATAGACAACCAGTTACATAAAGAAGACTATAGTGCCTTTTTGTATATGAAACTATAATAATAACCTATTTAGAATTCGTTTCAAAAGCCTGTGCTATTAAAAAATTGTTACCGTAATAATTTGCATAAATATTTGAATACAATAAACCATATGGTGTCACGTAACGTAACGTAACGGTAACACTACGAGACAAATAAGTCCTAGTTAAAATAAGGTGAAAATTTCACGTAAATTTAAAATTATCGATAAATATGTCTATAATAATTTTGTTTCGGTAATCCCTATTCTTTCCAACTTTTATTTTGTCCATGTGCTGACGGATTGAGAATATTATACAAGTGTCACGTCTTTTCCTTCCGAGGGTGCTGTAAAGCCGGCTACAGATAGCATCCTCTGTGAAAGACGAAAAGCTCGAAAACCAACCACTGGGCTCATTTGCTCAGCTTTTCTACAGGCCAGCGTGGTATCATAGACCAAAGCGGAGGATGTCCGTGCCCAACAGTGGGACGTCAATGTATGACCAAATATATGAGTATAAATGAAACCAAGGAAGTGTGTTAAAATCGTAACAGAAGACTACAAATAAATATTGATTCGATTATGATCAGTATGACCTGATGTATGAACAGATTGTATGACCTGATGTATGACCTGATGTATGACCTGACGTATGAACTTAAGTATAACCTAATGTATGACTATGACTGAAGTCCAGGAAGTATGTTTCAATCATAGTATATGACTATGAATAAGGATGACTATTGCATTTATTTTGTTTTGTTACAATGTTAGGTTGTTTGTTCCCACGCATCTACTAAATGTCTATAACTAATTGTTTATTAATTATACTCGGACACGGTATTAGTGACTTGTATTGTTTTAAGTTTGTTAGTACAAGGCTTGTCTAGTTTAATATTAACTTAAAGGTCGTTACAACACCTATTATTAGATTTGACGGCCCTCGTAATCGAGTGGTTCATGTATAGGACTACCGTTTACGAGGTCGCGGGTTCGATTCCCACTCGGGACAATAATTTGTGTGATCTTTATAGGTAATTGTCATACAAATGTTTGTACTGCGTCTGGGTGTTTAATATGTTTTATGTATTTACAAAAGAAAAGTAGTTTATGTATTATATCCGTATTCTGAATTTAAAATAGAAAGAAGAATACCATAAATACGAATGCTTAAGGGGGCGGCCATGTTTAGAGCTTTTAGTATTTGGATTTAAAAACTTTCAGCTTCAATATAACAAACGTTTTTATGTAAGATAATATATTGTGACTAGCTGTTGCCCGCGTCTTCGTACGCGTGGAATTTCAGAAAATTAACCCCGTTTTTGCCACATTTTTGACTTATGCCTCGCTCCTATTAGTCACAGCGTAATGTTATATAGCCTATAGCCTTTCTCGATAAATGTACTATACAACACTGAAAGAATTTTCAAACAGGACTAGCAGTTTCTGAGATTTGGTCGTTCAAACAAACAAACTCTCTACCTTTATAATATTAGTATTGATTACCATAGAGTCATAGACAATAAATACATTGTGATATAATATTATGATTATGATAATTATGCCGAACCATTCTTGCAACAGTCTAATTCTTACTTGGATGTTTTGTTACTTTCATAAGGTTGATTAAAGGGCAAAGTTTGAATATTAAAACTAGTTTCAGGGATTCGAAATTTATAATTTATTTTATTGTCAAAACTGGATTATGTTGACGTAGTATATATAAATATATACATATTAATTTATTAAAATTAAATCAATCAGTTTTCTTTTTATGTATACGTCTTTCAACAGATTTTGGTTGTCGATCAGATGTTAAAAGTATTTAATGTGGCCTTAGTCCGTGTGGTGACGAGACTGCTTTAGAATACAAGTGTCACCACCCCATTTCTTTACAAGGATGCTGTAAAGGACAGCTAATAGATATTATATATGCAAATAACATAAACTGTAATAGACGGAAAACTCGAAAATTAACTCTATAGGTAACAACACGCTCGGTCAGCGTGGTATAGTGGACAAAGTATCTTTCCGAAGTAGAGAAGGGTCCCCGTTTTTGGACTGATGCTTTGCTCCTATTGGGCGCAGCGTGATGTTATATAGCCTATAGCATTCCGCGATAAATGTACCATCTAACACTGAAAGAATTTTTTACATCAGACTAGTAGTTCCTGAGATTAGCGCGTTCAAACAAACAAACTTTTTAGCTTTACAATATTAGTATGGCTAGCTATTCACGGCAGCCCAATCATGAATGGTAGCTTTAAAACATACAGTAAGTGTTGCCAATAAGCTATTACAAGTTATTGTTGTATGACCTAGTTCGGTTGTTGTGTAATAGTTGAACTCGTCTGGTTTTTGTTGTCGAGTATTGACGCGTACCAGTGTTGTTGCCATTTGTCTAAGTAACCTAGTAATTGTACATTGATTGGTTTAAATTAAATTCTCTCTCTCTCTCTCTCTCTCTCTCCAGCCCATAAACATTCCACTGCAGGGCACGGACGCCCTCCACTCTTGTAGGGACTTATGGTCTTCTATGCCGCGCTGATCAGGCGTGTTAACGAAAAAATTATTTTCAAGTTTTCCATCTCTTAATCGTTCAGGTCCGCTCGGCTTTGACTCGAAAATTCAATGTGCCTCGTACCATTCGGTGATCGCTTCCGGTTTTCACCATATTGATCACTGAAACATCATTGAATATTTGCCGTTTGTCCGACAAGATGAAGTCTATCTCTTACAGTGTATTTAAATTATATAGCGTACCCGTTTTTTAACATTTTTACAGTAATTCTCCGCTCGTATTCGTCGTAGCGTGATGTTATATAGCCTATAGCCTTACTCGATAAATGCATTATCCAACATTATTCTTAAGAAACAAACAAACAAACAAACTCTTCAGCTTTATAATATTATAAATAGTGTAGATGTTTAGTTGTGACGGTAGAATCGGTACCATTTCAATATGTAGACTAGGTAATGAGTTGTCGAACCATATATTTATTTAAATAAGTCCCGTTATTTAGACTTTACTTCAAGGTATTCCTTATACGTCACAATAATGATGGGTGGCCTACAATTGCAAATGGTATACAGGTTTTAAAATAACATTTAACACATGTCTACTTCATTTTTTTTGAGTTTGTAATTACTGCCGCGCTCCCTGGTAGCGAGATATTAGAATAACAGGCTCGTTCCTTAGCGTTTAGTCTACTAATGACCGATTCGCGAAATGACAACGTAGTCTATAAATGACCAATTCTCATAATGAACAATTCTATAAATGACTGATTCTACAAATGACCGATTCTCAAAATGAACAATTCTTAAAATGACCGAGTGTCTATGTATCTATAGTTATGCATAGTATGAGGAAATCTTTAAACGAAATATTTACTACAAATAGATTAATCTGATCTGACGAAAGACGAGCCTTGTGGTTGAGTGGTCTATGTAACGGACTGCCGATCACGCGGTCGCGTGTTCGATTCCCGCTCAAGAAAATCAGTTGTGTGATATTTATGATTGTCATACAATTTTATTTTTATAGCTCAGCTCAGCTCTCTAGCTATCATCTTCCAGATTTCGGTATTAAGGTTCCATTATACGTGATTAAGATTCCATTTTACGTTTTACTTTTTTTTGTACGGAACCAACTAGATTTGAAGCGTATTTTTTTTTCTAAACTAAAAAGATATTTTACATAATAGAAACTGCCACGCCCTCATTCAGTTTTATTATAATTCCAGTACATTTGTAATGTTAAGATTATAATCATCAACATAATTGTATAATTTCATAACAAAAAACTGTGTAATAATTTTCAAATATTTTGTACCCTGTCACTTGGTACAGAGTAATAAAATGCTTTCATTTTCACAGCAGCCTTGTTGTGATTATTAACCTACATTTATAAATGTTTTAATTGTTTTATTCAAACGGAAGTATTTACTGTCATGTAACATAGTTACTTTATGAGTTATAATTATTTAGTTGTTGCTTCCTAAAGAATAAGCTTTTTAATAATCATTTTGGTTTTTAGTGTAATTTTATTTACACAATTCTTACTATTTAAACAAATAAATAAAATAAAATATTCTTTATTGTACACCACAATAATTTAAAAACAAAACTTACTAACTAGACTTATCATAGGTACAAAGGGCGGTCTTATCGCGGACTGCGATCTCTTCCAGCCAACCTTAGGATGGACTTGACCGAGGCTGAATAGGCGACTTGTAGTGTACTGATAGTATGTTAATGTTATTTAATTACTAATTAATTGTTTGCGGCGGTGTTTTTAAGCAACTACCCACTTTGCAATTCTGTAACGCTCATAAAAATATAATTTTGTAAAACTTAGTTTCTCAGTAAGTGAATTGTAAATTTTTTTTTTTTTTTTATGAGAAAAATAAAGATCTTAAACCATAATTACTAAGAAAAATACAAAGTACCGAAATTTCTTGAATAGGAATCAAACCTTGCACGAAAGTCAATATCATGACAAAATACATGAGGTCAATTTTATTGACACACTGACAACTTCCGAGTGTGACCCTATCGCCCTCTAAATTAAATTTAGTATGTATGTGTCAATTGTTACAGCATAGACACATACTGTATGAGTGTATGACGACCTTATGACTTACATTTACATTGTTGATAATATTTATTATTAGATTTATTTGTTCATATTCTATATGGTAATCTTTACTTATAATAAAACTAGCTTTTGCCAGCAACTTCGTGCGCGTGGAATTAGGAACCATATTTTAACAAAATTATACACAAAAACCATCCTCTTGAACCACTTTATCTATAAAACAAACGGCATCAAAATCCATTGCGTAGTTTTGAAGATATAAGCTGACATAGAGACATAAAAAAACCCTGTTTTTAGCCCCATCTTCTTGGGATTCTGTACCACAAGATAAAACTGGATCCTATGACTGAGACTTCGCTGTCAGCCTGTCACCAGGCTGTATTTCTAGATCAGTTGATGCTACAACAAATACCCCATTATTATTCCCCTGCCTTTACCCTGTTATTTGATCTTAGGTATTGGGTTTCGGTATAACGAATATATTATGATAATAACGCTACAGAACCCTTCGCGTGCGAGGCCAACTCTTACTTGACTGGTTTTTAATAAATTAAATTGTAGTGGAAAAAGTGATCACCGCAAGCGGGACTTGAACCCACGACCTCGGAATACCATTCCGTGCTAACAGTAACCAATCTCACCACTACAATGTCACTCTACTGAGTCTACATCGCGTTTTTGATGTACAACGTCATCTATCGAGAATGTCTTGCAACAATCTCGACTAGCCACCTCGCCACCACTTTTTCCACCATAATTTAATTTATTAAGTAAAAGCATAACAAGTCAATTGCAAAATTAATAAATTACTGGACTGGTTTTGTTCAATAATAGTAAAACATTTTACATTACGTGTTTTGTTTGCGGAACCCTAAGATTTTCTTACATTAATGATATTAAAAAGTTCACACATAAAATTCTACTTCCGGGAAGTGAACTGGCGTTAAAACGGTACCACGGTTTTATTCTCTTAGTTATCTAAACAACTAAGTAATTGAATTAGGATGTTTGTGATAATTATTACAACATATTATATATAAGATGACCTTCTTACACCTAGTTCTGAATTATTGATAATAAATAACAAATAAAGATACATGTCCTCTGGTCCCAAGTAAAAGGGGTAACTGATCATCAAATAAATAATACTAGTATACTTCCAGTATCATTATAATACATTTATTATCAAATATTTATGAATCTTCAATAATAGTTGTTACTTTTATAAATTCAACACAAGCAATGACAACTGCCAAAATATTCGTATTTCGAAAAACACTAAACTTCAACCCATAGACGACCTCCTTCTTAAGATTGAAGAAGATTAATTAAATGATATTCTCCTTGGTGCACCTTACACAAGCTAAGCTTATTTGCTTGTGTTATTAGTCCCAGAATACGGTTAGAATACGTAAAAGCTATTTTAGACTCACGTACACGCCAAAAGGTTAAATTGGATCCTATTACTGAAACTTCGTTATCAGTCTATCACCAGGCTGTATCTCTGGAACGGTGATAGAGAGGCGAAAATATCAGTTGATGGTGTAACAATAAATATTCGTCATATCATCACGTAAATGGAATTTCGAACGAATATACTATCCGTGTGGTAACGGATTAAGAATGCGATTTTCTTCCCCAGGATGCTGTAGGGTCAACTAGAGGTCCTAGTGGGTGACTAACACTTACTGTGAGAAACGGAAAACTCAATACTAAAACCTATGTCAACACGTCTGGTCAGCGCGACACAGTAGACCAAAAGCCCTCCCAAAGTGGAGGAGCCCGTGCCCAACTGTGGGACATTAATGGGCTGGAGGAGAAAGATATCTTAATAGAATAATAGTACAGAACACTTCGTAGAACGTTCACCCTGGAGAATAAATGGAGTGGTGACACTTGTATTCTTAAACCGTCATCACATGGATAACGCCACAGTCGTGTATTTTATATGAAAAATAGATTTTTCATATAAAATACACGACTATGGCGTTTTGAAGTTGCCCAACGTTTTGAAGTCTTTCTGTAGACAGTACTCATAAGTAAATACAAAATCCACCTAATTGACCTCAGTAAAGTTGCTTAACTCAACATTTAGGTCAAGCATATGACAAAAAAAATATACTGACATGAGCTACCATTACAAAATATTTACATAACATATTGTTAAGACAAAATACCTGTGACTAATACTTATGTAATATATTAGTTTAATATGTTCACGCTATTTGAAATGAAATGAAATGAAAAATCATATAATCACGTAGACACAATTTTTCAGAAAAATTATATGCTTATGACATGTCCAATTTTTTTTTTCCTACCACCGATTCAGGACGCTATCTGCTGAGAAGAACGCGTAAGAAACTCAGCAGAGCTTTTAATCAAATCAATATTTTTTAAATTAAATGTCAATTATACTTACAATGCTAATAAAACTTTACAATATAGAATACTAGCTGTTGCCCGCGACTTCGTACACGTGAAATTTAGAAATTAAACCTTAACAAACAGAAGTTTACCATATCACTTGATAGATGGCGTTGTACAGTTCTTTTAAATCGCACTATGGTTTGGTTACACACATTAACACTTAAGCTCGTCAAGATTTTTAGAATTTAATTGGGGTTTTTTCATTTATTAATTAGTAAGGATGTATTGCTCCAGAGCAACCTACTCCTAAGCTTTATCATCTTAAATATATTCTTTAATATTAGGCAAAGGGATAGGTAGAAAACTAGAAATAAATTATTTTTTACGCATGATTACTATTTCCATTTCCACGGAAATCTCTCATTTATAATTCAAGTGTTATCTTCGTTATACTTAATATCGTAGATATCTATACTAATATTATAAAGCTCAAGAGCTTGTTTGGTTGTTTGAACGCGCTAATCTCGGGAACCACTGGCCACTGAACCCCCACTGGTCACTGGAAAATTCTTTCAGTGTTGGATAGTACATTTATCGAGAAAAGCTATATATTATATAGCGTCGCTGCGATCAATAGAAGCGAAGCTTCAGTGAAAAATGTTGCATGAACAAGGAAAAAATTCCAAATTGAACGCGTAAGATCGCGGGCAACAGCTAGTAATATAGGTCTAAGTGGAAACTAATTTGAAAAGATTTATCAATCGAGTTTATGACAAATTCATGCAGATTATTCAAGGCGTATGGAGACATTAGCTACCTTCAAAAACGCGGGTAAAACGCAGGCATAGGCTAGTATTTTAATAATCTTTAAACTGTATAAATATAAAACCAATTTATTGCCGAAAACCGCGAATGGAAGTTCCAAACTAAATTGTCATAACTGAGAATCGAATTCACAAACTCAATGCCACTACAATTTTTGCCGCTATGCCCTTCGAATCTACTTATACAAAGCCTTTCTCTACCCTTACAACAAACCTTGTAAATATATATATACAAAATACCATACGTTACGATATTCTATTAAGATAATATCTTACGTAATATTATGCAAAATATTAAAAAAACACTGATAACAGTTAATCAAAAATTAATGCAAATTAATAGAACATTATAGGGTTGTCAAAAATATATATAACGGTATTTCCATCCATCCATCAGCCCGTCTCTGTCTACTGTTGGACATAAGCCTACCCCACAAAAGGCCACAACCTTCAGTCTTATGCCGACTACATCCAGCGGCTCTCCGCGATCTTGACGGTATTCAATTTACGAAATTGACGGACCCCATTGTGAAACCTGGTAAGGCTCAAGGCACCACTTTGAGTCGGTGGCGACGGTAGAAGGCGAGTGGAAAAAAAAACCACACTGACCAAAGGGTTGGCTTTAGTTATCTGTTTTAACACATAGGAGGACAGCAGGGTTACGACACTTGTTTTCTGGCTCTATCACCATGCGGACAATAAAATTTTTATGTGAACAAAATAAAATAAAATTTGTGACAACCCTATTACATTTTGATCACTTAATTAGCTACAAATCACTAATTAAATATGCTAATGTAATTATATTAAGATAACAATGTAATGTGATCACTATGAAAGCGTTTTATATTAACTAGTTTCTGTTCGCGACTATCAACGTTTAAACAAGGTTTTTATTTTACGAGGCATCGTGGTGCCGTGGTAATCTAATGGACTTGTGTTCAAAAAGTCGCAGGTTCAATCTTAACTTAACTATTAATAGCTGTGCTGGACTTTGTACTCGTGTAATTTAAAATTTACTTTTTTGGGATTCGAAATAGATGGTACCAATTCTACGTGGACAACTAAACTATACTAAAAACCTGTCAAGAGCGAGGTAAACTCGCACACTTAGGGTTTCGTACCTACTAGACATATAAACATAAGTAACAGCATTCAAATAATCATTTAATTAAACTCAAAACAACTTACCAACTTAATTTTGTAGTTGAAATATAGAGAATCGCCTACATTTCAGCTACTTCATAAGTTGGTAACACTTTTTTACTTGTGATGTGATGACAAGTTAAGTTTTTGGACTTTTCCCTATATCAGCACTATATAGACTTGATCTATGCCAAATTTCAAGGCTCTAGGGCAACGGGAAGTAACCTGCGAATATTGATTCCCTAGCATAAGTCGCAAAATTCTTAAAAATGGTCGTAATTCGGTTATATCTTTTAAATGCGTAGAGGTGAAAAGTTGACTGTATTTTTTGCAGCAAGAGACCGCATAGATCTACATATCGTATGAGTTTCAAGTTGATACCTTCAGCCGTTGCTGAGTAAAAAAAGTTTGACAGACGGACAGACAGACAGACAGACACCGGAGTGATCCTTTATGGGTTTGTACGAAACCCTAAAAATGAAAATTAAGTGTCATTAACACAAGTGTCAAAAATCCTTTCAAGTTAACTGAACTTTGTTATTATAAAAACTGTGTATTATAGACTAAAGATTATAATTAATATAAATGTGCAAAAAGAAAAAGTTAATTAATTAAAATACGTCATTTTTAGTTAGTTACTTTCAGTTTTTAGTTAAGTTTAGTTGTGCACGTAGAATCGGTACCTATATCCTTTTTTGGGTCTAGACTCCCTGTCAACAAAATTTTATTTAAATATATGCAGTAGTTTTGGTGTGAGGGCGTGACAGATAGACAGACAGACAGCGTTTATTATTATAATAATATAAGGATGGATAACAATGTATCATGTTAACATTATCATATAAACTATAGTTTTTTATTATATCCTGTTTTCTTATAAGTATATTATTGGTACAATTATTTAATTAGTGTTTTATGAGGAAGTATATTCACAAGTCAAAGGTCATATTCAAGGGAATACGGAAGTCCGGGGACCGAACAATTTCATTTTTGAAATTTTTCTGTAACACTCGCTTTTGATCGCACCATCGTTAACCTAAATACTGATTTCAATATCTATATACAACGTGAAACAAATCTCCTATGTTATGCTTGAAACCCGGCTTTTCTTTAGGTAGAAATTAACTGGCATTATAATTTAATACTATTTTTGATGTTGTAAGTTTTTGCAAAATTTGTGTTTTTTATTAGGGTTCCGTATCCTTTTTACCGCCGCATACCTAGTAATAAAATAAATATATCCATTTTATTTACATAAAACAAAATGGATACGAGATGAAATATGTATTTGCAGTTACAACAAAAAATTCCTTTGTCTGTTCGAACTGTTTTGTATTCGTATTGCGACGTCGACCACTAACGAAATAAACAAAGAAATGTTGAAAAACAAGCATAAGGTGCATGAACCTGTTATCGGTATAGTAAATAAAATATAATTATTATAAAACAAAGTCCTTATTTTCTGTATGTGACCTTATATCTTCCTAACTAAGATTTTAATGCGGTTTTTTATAATAGATAGAGTGGTTAAATAGGATGGCTTAATTTTGTATAATTAGTTAGGGTTTTTAAATCCCAAAATTACGGGGTAAGAGCACGACAATGATGAACAGTTATAAGGATGTCAAAATTATGGCATGGCATAGTAACAAATATTAATACTTGATCGGTTGTTAGTGTAGGTATTTGTTCTGCCTACGTCTATGAATAATTAAGCATGATGATATGTACATGCAAACCAACCACGCATCGCTGGACATTGAACTATACGTAGATATAAACGTGTGAATGAAACAATGAACGTTACTAAAGAAAGTGTTGTCATGCATCAGCAGAGGCGGCACATCGCATTATTAAGGGGAAAATTAGTAGAAAACAGTAAACAATAATTTGTGTGATTATTCCTTGTATGGATTTAGCCAGGAGTTTATCTCTGGGGTGTTAAGATCACTGTTCACTTTTGGACATAAGAGTCCCCCATTGAACGTGAACAACAAGCAGCTTTTCCTGTATTCAATGGCCTCCTCAGATCCAGCTTATACAGTAAATATGTGTTTGCATGGTTGGATGGGAGTAAATTAAGCAATGCAGTGTGTTCATATCGTAGCAGATGGCTCTCTATAGAATTATAGCAGTTAGATATTAGCATTGAATTATTAAATCCATAGCGCACTGCTATGGATTTAATAATTCAATGAATACATCAATAAGGATACGTTCTGATTTATTTAAATTTATTATGGCTAACAAAAAAGTTTTATCCAGTTATGCATTCCTTATACATATAAATGACAGGTGTCAGCTTATAAATTTGCACTACATATCGAACTTACGAACGAACTTACTTAGCACAGAAATATCATTACAAATTATCATTGACACATCGGGCTAGTATTGATGCATTCACCCTAGTATCAGTTTGTCTGTGAATAAATAAAATAAATCTAGAAACTGCTGAATCAAAATACATTGCGAAGGTTAAAAAACTTTGAGACAAAAGAATGAAATTTTAATATAATGTGTTATACCACGCTGACTCGGTATACTATTACCATTTCTTTATTATTTCTATAACAGATCAAATCTATTTATTAATTTATTATTTGCCCCCATCTTTATTGGTTTCTCTAACTCTGGTATAACCTCGTACGGGTGTAAGCGTCATCTAATATATAAAATTCACGTGTCACAGTGTTAGTTACCGTACTCCTCCAAAACGGCTTGACCGATTCTTCTCAAATTTTACATACATATTCAGTAGGTCTGAGAATCGGCCAACATCTATTTTTCAAACTTTTTTTTTTGTGTGGCAAAACAACGTTTGCCGGGTCAGCTAGTCTTATATATAAAATTCACGTGTCACAGTGTTAGTTACCGTACTCCTCTGAAACGGCTTGACCGATTTTTATGAAATTTTGCATGCACATTCAGTAGGTCTGAGAATCGGCCAACATCTATTTTTCAAACCTTTTTTTTTTACTATGGCAAAACAACGTTTGCCGGGACAGCTAGTATTTTTATAAAATGATGCATACATAATGCAAAAAGATATTAGTAGTATATCCGTATCTGGTACCCATAATACAAGCATAGAAATATAGCTTACTTTGGGACCAGAGGACGTTGTGTGAAATGTCCTGAATATCTATTTATTTATTTACTTAAAAAACGCACATTTAAGAAAAACAAGACAGTATCGAGAAAATAAAGAAATGTTAAATAAGATTACTAGACAAAACGTAGCAGATTATCCTTAAACAGGCCGATCTAGATGCACGATAAATCAATCGAAAAATCACTACGGTTAATGATCGTTATGTTATGTGTGGTGTAGTTATATTTATCATAAACTAGCAGTTACACGCAACTTCATACACGTGGAACTGTTGCGTGGAATATAGAAAAAATTTCCCATTTTTACAACATTTTTCACTAATGCTTCGCTCGTATTAGTCGCAGCGTGATTTTATATAGCCTAGAGCCGTCCTCGATAAACTTACTAATCGATATTGAAAGATTTTTTTCTATCAGACTAGTGGTTTCTGAGATTAGCACGTTCAAACAAACAAACAAATAACCAAACTCTTCAGCTTTATATTGGTACTAGCTATTGCCCGCGACGTACGCGGGCAATAGCAATTTTTCAAATCGGGCTTGTGGTTCCTGAGATTAGCGCGTTTAAACAGACAAATAAACTCTTCAGCTTTATATATATATTAGTATAGATATACATAGACCTGGTCATACATGCACGATGGTTGTAAGACAAGATTAAAGGATGATATCAGAATAAATCTTTTGCGTTAAAACTATAGAACGATATTACAAAATTGGATGTCAAATCGTTACACAACAACGATTGTTACGATAATCGGTTAGAATCGAGAATCGATTGGACACACTACCGTCGCTTTCAAACGTTTTAATAACGACTGGACTGCGTAATCGATTCTAAATGTTTGACTTTTAAGTAATGTTTATGTGAAAGCGGAAGATTGCATTCGATTCTAGAATTATGATATATATTGGTGAGAATAATATTCGTGTGGTGATGGATTAAGGATACGCAAGTGTCACCATCACATTCTCCTTCCTAGGGTTTTGCAAGAGCCAGTTCTATAATAATTATTGTAAGTAAATATTAGTAACAGTAAATATTTACAATGGAATGAAAACTCTCAGATGAATTCTATAGATCTATAGCTGACCCGGCAAACGTTGTTTTACATACAAACAAATAATTTACAATAAAAGAAAATTGCGACTATAACTAACGATCTAAGCTATCCTATCTCTCAAGTTGGACCAGACTGCTCACGGTGTGCCAATTTAATTTAAAATCGGTTTACTTAACCGATTTTTATGTTTAGGAATCCATCGCGGACAAACATCGTGACATCGTGACAGGAGATTTATATATATAAAGATATTACAAGACACATGATTGGTAGAAGAAACCAGTCGCCATACAGTTAGGACAGATCTTAAAGGGCTGTTAAGAAGGTAAAATACAATACAATAAGTAAACTAATATCAGTCCAATTGGGCAAATCCAACTTCGAGAAAGAGGTCAACCGATGAATCCAATTCAGCTGGGCAGCGTTCAGGAACCTTAGGCACATCTTCACGTCCAAAATATCCCATTGCCTGCAAAGAAAGGTCTTTGACCAGTGTGTGTTACCAGTGATGATTTATGGAACTGAGACGTGGTCTCTGAATGTCGTCCTCATAACAAAACTCAGAGTTGCGCAGCGTGCTATGGAGAGGGCTATGTGAGGTGTTTCCCTACGTGATAAGATCCGGACGTAGCAGGACCGGTGTGTACGACATAGCCCGAAGAGTTAGCACGCTGAAGTGGCGATGGACAGGCCACAACGCTCGACGATCTGATGACCGTTGGGGACGGAAGGTCCACGAGTGGCGACCACGAACCGGACGACGCAGCGTGGGGCGGCCCACAACAAGGTGGACTGACGATAATATCGTAATACGCCGGGGGCCGCTGGATGCAGTTAGCGCAGGACCGCGTGTTGTGGCCTTCTATGGGGGAGGCCTATGTCCAGCAGTGGACTGAGAAAGGTTGATGAATGGAAATAAACTATTATACTTTTGTAAAAATATTTAAAGTAAGGCAAACAGATAGACAGACTGATAAGCGGACAGATATATAAATTAATAAGTAACTTTAAAAGTGAATAAAACAATTTCTTAAACAATAAATCAAATCGGTAACTAATCAAAAATAGTTATATAGTCCAAGGTTAATAGTCCTTTAACCTAATTAACCTATAAACACACATTTGTGTAACCTACTTCAAAAATGGTATAAGCAACGTGGTTCATACCTATTAAAGTGAAGTAAGAAGTGTGACATTATTTGATTAACCGTTATTCTACTCGTACGCTGAATTATATAGCGTGATGGTGCAAGACAAAAATATAGCTGTTTTAAAGATTGTAGTTTTGTAGTGTTTGCGGTTGGATTCTGATTAGGGGAAGTCTTTTTACTTAATTTATATATTATTACAATCAAAGAATAAGAAGATAGCGCAGGACCGTGCGTTGTGGTGATCTATGAGAAGGTTTATATCCCGCAGTAGACGAAAAAAGACTGATGGATGGATAGATGGATGCAATCAAATAATGACACAAGATTCGTTCAGAAATTACTAGACTGAAGTCTTCGAGAAAACTCGAAAAGGAATTTTAATTTCATCTTTTGGATATAGTATTTTAGTTAAGCGTAGCAAGTTTTAATTCTTCAGGTAAACATCTAGATTATGATAATGTAATGGCAAACAGCAGTTAAATTATATTCTTACTAATTATTATGTAAATTGTAAACAAAGTAAAGATGTTGTAAAGTACACGGACCGAGTAAATAAAGAAAGACATAATAATATTTTATAGAACACTTTTAATTTAGATGTTTTTCTGAAAATTATTCAATTTTCGTGTCACTTGCATTTATAATTTTTTAAATTGCTCGGATGACGAGAAGAAGAGATTTTGTGACCTAGAGTCGACTAGACGTGTATAGAGTCTGCTGTAGAAAATGTTAGCTATCTGTTTATTTTATTCCCACTAACTAGCATAATGACGAAATAAAATTGTAAAACCTACTTCTTTACCTTTAATTATTATAAAACAAAGTCGAAATTTATGTATGTATGTCTCTATGTAAGCATATATCTTCAAACTTACGATAATTGATGCTGTTTTTCAATAGGTAGAGTGATTCAATAGGATTGCTTTTTTGTATAATTTGTTAGGGTTTGATTTCTAAATTCCACGAGTACGAAAATGCAGGCAATAGATAGTTTTGTATGAAACCCAAAAATAGTTTTTTACTTCGCTCCGTCCTTATTAATTTATTTAGTCAAAGTAAATACAACTTGATATTTAATATTGGCCCACATTTCTCGTGTTACATCAGATTAGCTTGCGGCTGCTTCTAATTTAATTAAATAAAAAAAACAATCTTGAATAATCTTATTTGTAATATGATACTTGCATTTGTCGAGTATCTGTTTGGATATTTATATTTATACTATCGGTTGATTATGTATTGTTTGTGAAAATTCCACAAAATGGCTTTTATTTTGCCTTTCTGGCATTAAGTCATAGAAAGTCTGTACTTACCTAATTAGAAACCAGATAGTCTTACAAGTAATAAATTAAAGCTGTAAAATAACAAAACAAAATAAATAAAATATAAGTACATAAAATAAAATAAAAATTAAAAACATCTCAACATACGTACCACTTACTCTCCTTTTTTGTCAAAAAATGTCAATAAAATTCACAATTTTAAAACATTTACACTTCACTGCACTTTTCTCATCTTACAGTTCTGCTGTTCACCCAAAATAATAGTCGTAATAGTAGAAAATTATATAAATAATAATGGCGTAAAAAGCAAATTTAAAATATAAATAAAAAATGTCCGTTATATATTGTTTTAATATCTGAACCACACCTTTAGGAGCCTCGGGTATATTATTCATTTAAAAACTAAAAATAAATTTATTTTATATCTCTGTATTTTAAAATAAACCTTAGCTAAAGACACAAATAAAAAAAATATTAAAAAAAATTCTTCTCAATGCACAATTGTGGGACAATTAGAGTCCCACTATTGGGCATGGACCTTCTTTACTTCGGGAGTCTACTAAACTACGCTGACAAAATAGTTTGTATAAGGTTTAATTTTGAGTTTTAAGTTTCCCACAGCTAATGTTAAGTGCTAATAACATCTCTTAACTGGCATTTACAGCATCCATAACTGGGAATGGGAGGGTGACACTAGTATTACCATACGGATACCATCACCATACAAGTATATAAGTACTATGTAGCTGACTTTTATAACATGGAAATGAATTATTCTATTATAAATTAGCCTAAGTAAAGTTTGATTACCGAGTCGAACAATAGAATTAAACGCGCTAAAAAAAATATGTAAAAATTCATTCCAAAAAGTAGATAGTTTCATAATCTTTCAAAATGTCTATCTAACTAATTATTCTACTATATTATGTCCATTACAGCTTGCAAACTCTAAACACTCTCCCCCTTTCAATGCCTAAAATCCTAAGATAGAAAAAACCCCGGCTTTAGCAATACTTAATCTCCCAAACATTATTTAAATTTAAAGACTTAAACAAATTAAAAAAATAAAAGTACCTACTCTTAGTAAGGTCATTTCAAAATACTTTAAGATTTTCATAACTAAAAGTCTACGTCCTTACAACTACACAATACATAAAAACACACATGAATACATAAGAATACATACACAATACTAAAAAAAAAAGAATTAAAAAGTCAACACATTTCCCTTACAACTCTGGCACATAAAAAAATATTACAAAAAGAAATATTACGTCATTAATGTCACAAATCTATTTAGACTATGGCATTGAATTTAAAAACAGAATAATGCAAAGGCGTACTTCGGCATACAGCCACAGAGGTATACTGGTAACTGTCGCCATTGGAGTGGGGAGAATAGAGTGCGCACAAGTTGGGCAATATGCGGACAATATTCAAGGTTTCTGTGAAGTAATCAACTCGTAACTATGTTGAATTTATATGTTGAAGGTGTAAGTGTACTTGTGACGTGTTATAAAAGTGCTTTTGAATGATATAGTTTTATAACAGATAACGATTGTGGTTGCAACTGCATTCAATTTTGATTGGGTTTAAACTTGGTTAACAAAATTGGTTTTAAACTCTTTTCTTTTTTTATGTAGTCACAGACTAAGTGCATACACTCATTGCCATCTTAATATTCTATAGAAGCTTCAAAAAGCAGCTATTATGGTGACAACTCTGATCAAAAAAAAAATTAAAAAAAAATAAAAAATAAAAAAATAGAAAAAACTTACTCCGTCCTCTGTTGGACATAGGCCTCCCCCATGGAATGCCATATCGCGAGGTCTTGCGCTAACTGCTTTATGAGCCAATAAGCATAAATAACGCTATGACATAGTAAATGCTGTTGCTTTCGATATATTCTTCACAATTTTTAATATTTTCTAACTATTCAGACATTTTTGGACTACAATAACATTTTAACACCAATATCAACTAAACTGGCCTCGTTCATTCTTGCGTTTTAGATAGACAGACAAACAATTATTCTTTTATTCACTATAAAATTTATTTTCAACAAAATCCTGTAGATTTATGTTTCAAAGGTAATATCGCAATTTAACCATTTTTTTCTGACATACATTTAGCAATTTGTGTGAATAGTTGAAATATTAACATTTTAAAAGACCTTACCTTAAGTTATAAATCATTCAGGAAGTTAGATAAATATAAAATCTTTGCTAAAATCAATGGCCTCACTATTAATATTTCTATTGGCACTAATTGTTAAATAAATGCTAATTTCGAAACGAATTAATAATTCAATTACAAGCTATCAAACATAACAACATAATTAAATTAATGAGTCAGTGTTCTTGTGCTAAATTGATTACAACTTCACTGCAAAACGCATATTGAACTATGTATAATTTAACTGCAATAATACATAGTATGCTTTTGTAATAATATATTTTTATACTATACTAGATGACCCGGCAAACGTTCTTTTGCCATACAAATGTCAGGGGCGGGGGGAAGGTTTGAAGAATAGATGTTGTCCGATTTTCAGACCAAACGGATATGTATATGAAATTTCATAATAATTGGTCAAGCCGTTTCGGAGGAGTATGGTAACTAACACTGTGACACGTGAATTTTATATACATACTAGCTGTTGCCCGCGACTCCGTCCGCGTGAAATTTAGAAAACTTTTCATCCCCTTTTTCGGAATAAAAAGTAGCCTAAGTCCTTTCTCAGGGTCTAAAGATTGTCTGTGCCAAATTTCATCAAAATCGGTTGAGAGGTTTAAGCGGGAAAGCGTAACAGACAGACAGACAGAGTTACTTTCACATTTATAATATTACTAGCTGACCCTGCAAACGTTGTTTTGCGTTACTAAAAAAATAAAATTTGAAAAATAGATGTTGTCCGATTCTCAGACCTACTGAATATGTATGCAAAATTTGAGAAGAATCGGTCAAGCCGTTTCGGAGTAGTACGGTAACTAACACTGTGACACGTGAATTTTATATATTAGACTAGCTGACCCGGCAAACGTTGTTTTGCCATACTAAAAAAAAAAGTTTGAAAAATAGATGTTGGCCGATTCTCAGACCTACTGAATATGTATGCAAAATTTGAGAAGAATCGGTCAAGCCGTTTCGGAGGAGTACGGTAACTAACACTGTGACACGTGAATTTTATATATTAGACTAGCTGACCCGGCAAACGTTGTTTTGCCATTCAAAAAAAAATGATTTTAAAAATTGATGTTGGCCGATTCTCAGACTTACTGAATATGCATGTAAAGTTTTATAAAAATCGGTCAAGCCGTTTCGGAGGAGTACGGTAACTAACACTGACACGTGAATTTTATATACTCGTAAGATAAGATTTACTTTAAAGACACAGGGATTTGTATTATCAAATATGTAGGTGTGTAAGTGGCATTATCATTCTTCTTAGTATAGATCATGGAGTACCTACTCGATGGCATGTAGATTCGATCTCTTATAAATACGCCGTGAAATCGAAGCGTTACTACGGTTTAACTATATTAATATTCCCATTAAGGCTAAAATTGAAACTGCATTTCTTTATATTTTAAGTAGTTGCTTAGGAATAATTTAAGGAAATAAGTGAGAAACCGAAAAGCCGAAACCACTTCCGTCTATGAAGTTATTCGAAAGAAAATCCGTGGGAGTTCACGCGTACATTAGTCGAATTGAACCTACGACCTCCTGGATGCTAGACTATACCGCAGCTGAAAGTTTGTTTGTTGTTGCTAACTACCGCTGTCTGGAACATTTTGGCGGATGCAGTATTTGTTTGCATGCGGTAGTTGTAATCGCTTCGATAGTTTTGCTATAGAAGTAGTAATGGACAAAGTCAGTCGCAATGCTTATAGGCGCGAATATGAGGTACAAATTAGTTTAAACACACACACACACTCAAACACTCAAACACACAAAACAGACACTCTTACGGCGTACTCCATGTTTACTGTTGATGCAGGCCTTATGCTTTGTTTTAGTGAGTGCGTTGTGACGTAGTGGAGTTATGCTTTTAATTCTAGTTAATTTAATTGTACAAGACTTATTTTATTTTTTTATTATTATATATTTAGCTCTGTATGTTTGTTGCCATAAACTTATTCTTGTAACCTAGTAGGGGAGGACACTGGTTCCTGTAACACAGTAATAACTAGCACAGGAACCAGGTGAATCCATATCTTTTGTATACAATCTGTTTATGACAATAAATGATTTGATTTGATTTGGACAACAGCCAGGGTAACTAGCATTTCACTCACATTCTTTAAATCTATATTTCAACCTCGTCTCCTTATATCTCGTCTCCTCTCTCTCTCCCAGAAACGTGCAACTGGGCTCGGGCCTCCTCTACTCTTTGTCAGTGATTACTGTCGACTGTGCCGCGCTGACCAGGCGTTTATTTTCGAGTATTCTGTCTCTCACGGAGGATGTTATCTGGGTACGATATTCCCTAGCTGGCTTTTACAGTACCTTGGGCAGGAAAAGGGGTGGTGACACTTGTATTCTTAATCCGTCACCATACTGACAACTGCTTTTTATTATAACAAATGTATATGAATAAATCAACAAATGATATAATGTTAAGGAAAATCACAAGGAATCCCTTCTAACTGTTGTTTTGAAAGGTTCACGAACTTTGTTTTCCTTAAGTAAAACCCTGGATTTTAGGGATCAGTATGTGTTTACTAAATAACGGAAAAAGTTGACAAAAATGGGTCAGTTTTAATATAGCTACGAATAGCCCTAATATTATCTATTTTTTTGTATCAATTGTATGAGCTAATATCTTCAAAACTACGCAACGTATTTTGATGCGGTTTTTTCAATGGATAGAGTGGTTTAAGAGGATGATTTTTTTGTATTATTTATTAAGGTTTGTTTTACATTTCATATACCACACGTATAAAGTTGCGTGCGACAACTAGTGTGTTATAAATTTGCTTGTCATGTGAAATCAAAATAACGCGTGTTACGATTTGTCGTGTCATTTTGTAAAGCAGTTAGTTGTGGTTATTTTAATGCTATTCTTACTAGCCGACTGAGAGAAAAATATTTTGTGTACATGTTAGCTGCGGTCAAGCCAAACGCGTGGTCAATGATGATGAAATTGACCACGCGTTTGGTTTTCCAGAATAAAAGATACTTATATTTTGACGGGCTTCGTGGTCTAGTGGTTCATGTAACGGACTACCGTTCACGAGGTCGCGGGTTCGATTCCCGCTCGGGACAATCATTTGTGTGATATTTATAATTGTCATACAAATGTTTATACTGCGTCTGGGTGTTTCTATGTATATGTATTTACAAAATTACAGCAGCTTAAGTGTTCTATCCGTGTTCTGGTATCTATAACACAAGCATATAAGCTTAGCTTGGGACCAGAGGACGTTGTGTGAAATGTCCGTGATATTTATTATTATTATTTTTTACAAAGATTATAAATACGATATATATATTTTAACACGTAAATATTGTTGTATATCGTTTCTTAGTACCAAAAAGTACAAAAGATGTTACTGTCCGTCCGTCCGTCTGTCGCCAGGCTATATCTACAAATCGGTGATAACTAGGGAGCTGAAATTTTTACAATTTACGTATTTCACTTTTTGCTACAGCAAAAAGTGAAATATCTTTATCAATAAACATCACCAACATCATTCTCCCGCTCTTATCCCATCATAAAGGTACGGAACTCTACATGTGCAAATCCAACTCGTACTCTGGTCCTAAACTAAGCTTATGTGCTTGAGTTATGGCTTCCATAATATGGATATACTATATAGACTACTTGTCTTTTGTAAATACATTCTTATAATAGAAACACCCAGACGCAGTACAAACATATGACAGTTATAAATAGCACACAAATTATTATATTATAATCGTACCCGCACCCTTGTGAAGGGCATTCCAATACATGAACCATTCGACCACGAAGCCTGTCAATATTACCAATTTTTTTTTGTCTACATTGATTAAATATTACTGATTTTATGCAGGTTATGTCATTTCTTTTACAATTAATCTCTATAAAATGTTATATCGATGATATTTACTTCTAAACAAATATTCCACTAGAAATAACTAGAAAGAAAGAAAGAAAAATATTTATTTCTAAGCCACAGTAGACACCAATTACATAATTTATGTTAAGTTATTAAAAAAAAAATTATAATAGCAGTGTCCACAGTGACAGAAATAGGACATCACTCAGCATTTGTTGGACGACATAATAATCGCCCAACGGTGATTTTCAGTGATGCCCCATTTGGACCCCCGACTTGGACGCCTACAGCCGAGATGCCAGAGGACGTTTAATAATTATTTATAAATTAGTTTCCATAGCCTCGGCTATACATGATATATGTAATTATATGATAGTTCGCGTGAATCTACCATCATAACCACATATATAATAGTGTGGAAAACTATATATCACTATTTCCTAAGTTAAGCAATTATTTGTAACTATCCTAGGAAATGTTGCTAAAGGAAGTAATACATTACGTGTTATGCATTTGTATAAAACATGCAATGTAGTGTAGGGTTGTCAGGAATACTATATAAATACGATATGACTTTTAAGCGAGGCGTAAAGATCAATGTAGTAATGGCTTGAGAATACAAATGTCACTACGCCTTTTTCTGCCCATGATGCTTTAAAAGACAGTTAAGGGATTTTTTACACAGATAACAGTCCATCTTGTGTGAGAGTCAGAAAACTTGAAAATAAATCTTGTGCCAACAGCGACATAGTAGACTATGATCTCTCCCAAAGTGCAGGAGGCCTGTGCCCAACAGTGGGACGTTAATAGGCTGGAGAGGAAAAGAGAGAGTGTGCTATAAAGATATTTAACTTTATATTATACTAGCTGACCCGGCAAACGTTGTTTTGCCATACAAATGTTAGGGGTAGACAAATAATCTACTATATAAAAATAAGTCGGGTTTTCCTTCCTGACGCTATAACTCCAGAACGCACGAACCGATTTCCACGGTTTTGCATTCGTTGGAAAGGTCTCGGGCTCCGTGAGGTTTATAATTCATTATTTTTTCATTTTTTTTTAACTTTTTTTTTGGTATGGCAAACCAACGTTTGCCAGGCCAGCTAGTTTGCAATAAAATAATATTGTGACTATAAATTGAAATGTAAGCTATCCTATCTTTCAAGTTGGGTCGAAATGCACACGGTGTGCAAATCAAATTTATAATCGGTTCAGTAGTTTAGGAGTCCATCGCGGACAAACATCGTGACACGTAATTTTTATATATAAAGATAAAGCTAACCTTTATTGTTCTAATGGTTAATTTTTAGGATATCCCTAATTGAGGATTTTCAATTATAACCCTCTTAAAAGATTAGGTATTTGCAGAAAAATATGGGTAGATATCCATATTCTGCTTACTAAAACACAAGAAATCCTTCGTGGGGAAAAATAAAACATATTATATTGCAGGCATAGAAAGATTTTGATTGGCAGATTTTGGTATCCTCTTAATACACTTTACCTGGTTTTTAATTACACGCTAAGTCAGGCTAGAAAGTTAGTTACCTATGTAATCAGTTACAATTTATAGCATTATTGTAATATGATATAACTCGTAATGGTTCATTTATATAGAGTGTTCTGTTATCGTGTATTTGGCAGGTTTGATAAACAAATATTTATAATATACAATAATATAATCCACGGCAGAACATAATAAAATATGATCCTATTTACGTAATTTAATCAATTGTATAACCCTACTTCTGCTTCCTGTCCTTATCCCAAGCTACTTGGGGTCAGCGCAGCACGTTCTTTTATTCCAATCTCTCCCATCAGCCGTCCTATTCTCATCAAATGATTTTTCTTTCATATCGTCTCTCATGCTCAATCGTATATACATAAGATTGAACCTATACAGAAAATTAAATCGTTGTCGCCACTAAGACTTTGAAATCTACACTGATAAACTCAAAAATCACAATTTATATATTTTCTTACAAAAGTACTCTATTATGGTCATAGGGGGCCCCGTTATCCGAATATGCCAAAAGTATTATATTAAAGAGGGTCTTCGACATAAGCTTGGGCAAACAATAACTACAACGGCTAGTGCTCTAATAACGTACTGCCCGTCCTCACGTCTGGATTACACTTTCGCATAACATAATAGCCTTCTTCTATCGCATACTGTGTGACTGTAAGTTTTGATTTAAGACACTGGTGGTCTCTGTTACAAACGTGACGCGAACCGCAACACAAACATTTCGAAGTGTAAGCCCACATTTATATAAAACAGTTATTATAATATCTATGCAGTTATTATTGTATCAGATATTTATGCAATTATTGGCAATAATTATTGATTATTTGATATCCGGTTCCGATTTCAATGTTATTGTTACGTTAGAAAAATTATAGTGAATTTGAAATAGAAACTGTCTGTTAAAATTTGTAGCTCTCCGTAATACTGTGAAAGAGTACGGATTCAATTATCGTTTAGGACAAAATATTTATTGACAAAATGATTTTTATTTTATCAAAATATTTTACTTTTTGGAGCGTACAAGTTTCTTCTTATAATCTGAAAATTAAAAAATGCTGTCTAAATAGACAGCATAAGTTTTATAAATATAAAACTTGGGATACATGTTCATTCGGATATTGAGTTTTTTTAACCGACTTCCGTAAAGGCGGAGGTTCAATGTTTAACTGTATTTTTTTATGTGAACCGATTTCCAAAGTTATTATTTAAACGACTTTATTTAATTAAACTTACGTTACGTTTCATTAGTTTTTTTAATCTTAGAAAATGTATATTATCATTTTTTTTTTCTATAAAATGTTCTTTTAAATAAGGTCTCGTAAAAGACTTAACTCAACTAATAATACAATTAATACTTATTAATTAATAAAACGGTCATTACCTTGGTGTATTTTTAACCACATATCTAAGATCGTTTATTTTTTAGCTCATTTCTAGTAATAACATGTCACAAAAAGTATAATTTGTTACAAGAATATTCTTCGTATGATTTCACTTATCAACTAGATGGTTCTTTACACAAACTAATCACGCAATTACTATATTAGTAGTTGTTAAAAATCAGTGGTGTAGCGTGGCTTGGTGAGGCCCCGTATAAAAATTAATATGGGGGCACTTATGAAGGGTAAACATTTCTCACAAAAAACAAAAGATTTGTGCATAAAATTGATAGAAATATTTGTTCAGCATAATATTCATAATAGGGATGTTGACTATTTTTTGACATCACATCGATTATTTTTTCTAATTTGACACCCCTAATCTTATTTTATGTACATACGGGGAAATCCCGCAGCCCGCAATAGCTGATGTAGGGTGTTGCTGACTTTCTAACACATGCTCCACACGAGAAAAAAGAAGTAACTTTTTTATGTTTTTTTTACTTCTGTAATTTCTGAAATAATTAAAAATTTGAAAAGTATTTATAAATTTTTGCTTATATATTTGCCTCGTATAATTGATATGGCTGATACGGCGGTAGCTACGCCCCTGTTAAAAATGTCTATACTAATATTACAAAGCTGAAGAGTTTGTTTGTTTGAACGCGCTAAACTCAGTAACCACTGGTCTGATTTGAAAAATTCTTTCAATATTGGATAGTACATTTATTGAGTAAGGTTATAGACCATAATTATCACGCTGCGACCAATAGAATCGACCAGTTTTATAATATTAGCATATATACAAGATAAGTACTAAAAAAATAACTCTAACTTAACAGTTAAGTAAAAATTTCCCAGATTTTATTCTCAAAATTACTCATAACAATATTTTATTAACTTAATGATCCGCCTATGTCTAGGATTGTATGTACTCGTATTGTTAAGAACCTATTGTAGTCTAATTACTACAATTTACAACCCAGGCACTGAACCCAGACTCACTGACTAGAACCACTTTCTAACGCGTGAGGTTTATCAATAGAAAGCATGTAATACTTATATGATGATAGATTCTGATGATATAACTATTACTGTGATGTCTCAAGTTCAAAACCCGTATAAATGTGGTAGGAAAAAAGTCTAGAGGAAGACCTAAGAAAAGATGGATGGACTGCGTGAAAGAGGACATGAAAGAAAGAGGGGCTGACACAGATATGACGACTGATAGAAGACTATGGAAGAAAAACACTTGTTGCGCCGACCACAAATAGCGAGTTAAGGGCAGAAGGATAATGATGTCTGAAGTTAAAAACCCATCTATGTATATCAGAGGTCGTTCTTTGGTCAAAATTGAACCATAAGCTTGTTTAAGCATATGTTTAAGTATGCATTTACATAAAAATAATACTATTACCTATACTATAGTTATATAAAGCTAAAGAGTTTGTTTGTTTGAACGCGCTAATCTCAGAAATCACTGGTTCGATTTGAAAAATTCTTTCAGTGTTGGATTGCACATTTATCGAGGAAGGTTATTGACTATTTAAAATCACGCTGCGACCAATAGGAGCGAAGCATTAGTGAAAAATGTTGCAAAAACAGGGATAATTTTCTAAATTACACGCGTATAAAGCGCAAACAGCAAGTTTAGCGTATTATTATCCTAGTTCGGATAACTTTTACACGATCAAATAAGATTATTACTTAACAGCATTTATTATTTAACCCGTACTGAAGCCATCCATTAAACCAATGAGTCAAATCTCTCTGAGCCAATTTTCAGCGCTTTTATCACCTAGACATTAAATATTTATCTCAGTATTATTCTTGAGAGCCAGACAGCTTATTACTTAGGCTTGTGATTGTTTAAAGGAAGTATGTACACAATGTAACACATAAAACAAGTAATTGTGTACTTTATGTACTATTGTGTATTGTGTTACTGATGAAAGTGAGATTAACATTAAGTATTGTAATTATTACCTAACTGGGCTTTGTAAATAGAGACATTACTGAAATGTGAAGGTTTTCTTTCGCCAATCAAAATAACTAAAAAAAACATCTTGCAAACAATACCAGCCGACGAGCCTCGTGGTTGAGTGGTTTATGTAACGGACTACCGATCAAGAGGTCGCGGGTTCGATTCCCACTCGGGACAATCATTTGTGTGATTTTTCTAATTGTCACACAAATGTTTGTACTGCGTCTGGGTGTTTCTATGTATTATATGTATGTATTTACAAAAGAAAAGTAGTATATGTATTCTATCCGTATTCTGGTACCCATAACACATGCATATAAGCTTAGCTTGGGACCAGAGGACGTTGTGTGAAATGTCCATTAATATAAAAATTTTAAAAATATATGTAAGCACAGAGAATAGAGAGGATTATAATAAGAGTTATAGAGGATGTAGTGACTTTAGTGAATAATATGCTCAGGTGATTTGGTTATATGGAGAGGATGATAGATGATTGATGAAAGGTGGTGGAGTTAAGGAGAATCGCTGGGAGAGGAAGTCCGAGAAAAACATACTCCAATGTCATCACTGATATACTTGTAAATGGTTAAGTGCGTAGCTCTTACAACCGTCGGGCATGTATGACCAGATGTATGAGTGTTAATGAAGACAAGGAAGTATGTTTCGATCGTAGCAGACGACGCGACGTCTTATAGTGTCTACTTATTCCCACGGGAAAAGGGCGTAGCGGTATGATGATGATGATATTCTTACATACATATTACAAACTTTTCCTCTTTATTAATAATATAGATAAATATGGATAGGTCATATTATGGTGTGACGGTGACGGATTAAGAATACAAGTGTCACCACCCCATCTCCTCCCAAGGGTGCTGTAAAAGTTAGCTAAGGTATATTGCACACAGATAACACCCTCTGTAAGAGACGGAAAACTCGAAAATAAACCCTTTGCCAACACGCCTGGTCATCGCGGCACAGTAGACCATAATCCCTCCAATGTGGAGGAGGCCCGTGCCCAACAGTGGGACGTAAATGGGCTGGAAAAGAGAAGATACTATGGTGCGTTTGTTTCATGAGTTAAATAGTAAAAGAAAACACTTGTATCATTCAATCATGGATGTATTCTTGAAGGATGATAAAACAACAAATTAAACAAAATTCCAATTCAAGATATCTACGAAAACTAATCGTTTACAAACTTTCACTGTTGTGTTACGCAAAACTAAAGCAATCGGTTCACTCCTGGCATCACAAATACTTCGTTAGTTGCATACGAAGTGGAATTAGACCATTGTGCTTGTATTTAACATCTAATAGTGTTCATTAAATAAAATTATAGGTATTTATTTACAGTAGTATTTATAATTAGTAGTCCACTCTGGTTTCACAAAGGTAAAATTAATGAATAAAAAATGTAGAGCCTATGTATATTAATTGGAGTTAAGAGACTTCCCGAAGAAAGAATTTCTAAATTTGCCTAAGGAACCTATTCGATTATACAATAATGGTATAGAAAAACGACTTATCGATGAACCCCGTAGTGGAGTGGTTAGCGTAGTGGACCATCATTTGCAAGGTCGTGGATTGTAACCAGCGCGGACTAATATTAGTTTGATGTTTATTTTCACCACACAAATATTTGTACTGCGTTTATGTGTTTTCTATCTAATATGAAGTATTTAAAAATAAAGAATAAATAAAGAATTTAAGTATTAAGTATATTCATGTACCCAAAACACAAGCAGGAAAGCTTAACTTGGGACCAGAGGGTGTTGTGTGACGTATATGTAGATATATTTATTGTCCAAGAAGGCTACTTTCTGCATCTGGACCATCACCGACTTACTATTGACGGCGAGCCTCTCAAGGTGTTGTGAGAGACTTCTTGGGACTATTGAGATTTATAAAAAAACCATTTTATTTTTAATTGCAGTAAAAACTGTATGTTGCAAACTATCTTGTCAAAATTTGTCAACTGCCATTGCAATTTGTGAATAAAAAAATATAAAATTGCAGTTTGCACTCGAAATGCAGTGATGCGAGAATTTAATTGAATATCTGATTAAAATGTAGGCAATGACATTTAAAATAAATCTATATAAAATTTTTATTCCATACGTTAGTACATACACTCATTAATTTCTATAGGTTTAGGTAGAGACTATAGAGCATCCGCTATGATCTAAACATACTTTTATGGCTTAATATTCTATAGTCATACATCTGGTCATACATGCACAACACTAAATAACAAATAGTGGTCAAGTACGAGTGAGACATTATGACGTAATAATCACGTCGCCATCGACATAAGCATTTATCATCACAATACGTAAATATGTTATTTCTTTAGCCTTCCTTACAACAAATCTTTTTCGGGTATATTTAGTATTTACTTGTATTATTATAACGCCAACAAACGCAGTATCTTTTAACATAGAAAAGTGCTAGAGTGGTCGGCACAAGATCGCGCTTTGTGGCGTTCTATGGGGTTGGTCTACGTCGAATAGTGGACGGAGAGAGGATGTTGAATGGAATATTTATTTACACAAACATAATATCAAAACCAAGACTTCTATATTAAATCCTGCTTTTATGTTTGTTTTAAATCTATAACAATGTAGTAATAAAACAAAATGATAAGAGAATCAACTATTATAAAAACATCTAGATCATAATACAATATTAAGTGGAACAGAGGTCAACTTACAATAGATATAAAACTAAGTTTGCATTGAATACACCATTTTACTAAGACCTCATATCCCATATAATATATTCACACATAAGTGTCTATGGATTAGACGTTTAAAAACCGGTATAATTAGACACAAATATGTGAAATAGCATTATACAGTCAGGGATCATGTTAGGATGGTTTTTCTATGTTTACTTTCACTATGCTTGGGTAATATAGATTTTACCTCTATTTCTTATTTTGTAATAGACATATTGCTTTAGTAAATTCATGAAATTTGACATAATAATAAGATTACAACATAATTATATCACAATTCTATTTATTTTGTAAGTTATACTTCTTTTGGCGTGTTGAGGAGAAGTAATGACAGTGCGTCAGCGCTCTCATTATTTTTCTCTCTTATTACTTTGTAAATAAAAGTTCTATTATATCGAGTTAAGAAAAATAATTTACTTAATTTAATTTCTCACATTGTTATCGGTCCTTAATATGAGTGCAAAATTTCAAATCAATCCGACTATTACAAGCGAGTGAAAATCACTTGCAATGATTCCGTTACATTGATTAAATTCTACCTGTAGATATAATATGTACAAGATTTTATATCGATATATCGAACAAAAACCTAATACATTCTTACGAATTTTCATACTTTCAAATTTAAAAAGAATTAATTCGTGACATCAACTTTGGAGATTAACAACATTTATATGGAGACGATATAACCTTCTGACCGGTTACGAAAATGTCAAGAGATTCTTATAAAAACACGGTCAAGTACGTGTTAGACATACACACAAGGGGTTCGGTACCTTTATCATCATAAGACAATCATTGTTATATCATACTGTTTTTATTATGACGTCCGTCTTATTTTTATTTTCTTACATTTGGATTACACGCTTATTGTAGCTACAAAAAACCTTTTTATACTCGGTCCTTGCTGTTAAAGTCAACTTCTGTCCTTACAATAGGCTATACAAAGGCTTTTGATGACAAGATTCTGTATTGAAAATTTTACAGAAGATAGCAATATATTTACTGATAAACGAGGATTACATAAACGTAATCGTAGATTGATGATTGAAGATAGTCGTTAGGGTATCGTCAAGTTATACTGAATATGCTTGTTGTATGGAAGCACACTTAAATATTTATATTGTATTTTAGTTTTTAGTATGTTGTTATAGCATTAACAGATATACAACTTCTGTGAAAAATTCAACTCTTCAACTTTCACCGTCACTGAGACTGACGGACTAACGGACATACGGTCCGTATGTCCGTTAGTCCGTAGGTACGATAGTGTAGTCATAGTAATAAATTCCCGTTTTACACTTCGCTTACGGAACCCTAATAAAAAGTATTAGATTTATGATATTTATAAAATTATAATATTGCACTTACATATGAATAGATTTAGAAGGCTATTATATGAAAAAACATACAAACTTGTTAATTCATTTTATGTAATCAATACTTTATTTAGTTTGTGGTGATGCGTTAATTATAAAAGTGTCATCACCCCATTTTCTTCCGGGGTGCTGTAAGAGCCAGCTAAGAGAAAATGTAAGCAGAAAACATCTTTTTTTTTACTATCTATTTCGATTTTAAAAAATTTCTTTTCCTTTACAAACTTTGCTCTGGATATTAATATAAAAAGAAATATCTAGATTGGTACCGTCAATCGTAAGTTATGTAATGTGTATGTTGGCGTTGAGGGTTTCAATTTTATTAACACGTTTTTTAACATGCTTTTATTATGGAATATGTAATGGAATCTTTAAAAACGTTTTTCACCCACTTACAGTAGTCGGTTAGTTCTGAAATATTGCACACATATTAAGGACCGACGATAATGCAATAATTACAATAAATATTCATACTGCAGCGAATTTTTTAGTTTTCACACCAAGCAAATATTTTATACTTTGTTGTTGTTGAATGAACTCCCTGCCTTGGTTTTCCCACAGGACTAAAGCATGGGGCTCTTCAAAAAGAGCGTCAAAAGGTTCCTACAGGGTCGGCAACGTGCGGGTGGTACTTCTGGTGCTGCAAGCGTCCATAGGCTACGGTAATCGCTTACCATCAGGCGAGCCGTATGCTTGTCTATCACCCTTGTCGTATAAAAAAAATTGTCAATTAAAGAGCGTAAGCTTAAATAACTAAACGAGATATTGAAGTCATGGCCTTGTGCAATATTGCTCAACCCGAACATCGAACCGTGCAACCAAATAAGAATACACGTTGTGCTCCTCATTTAACGGTTGTTTTGTATATTAAATTAAAATGGAACGTTCTAGAAAGAAGTAGGTACTTATTAACTAACTTCGTGTGGTCACTGATAATAATACTAATGTCACTACCCTATTTCACTTCCCAGGTTGTTGTAGGAAAATAATACAAATTCACAATAATATTTGTTCTCCGTCTGTGTGTTTTTTTTTCTATAATAAGTATGTATTTACAATAAAAATTGTATTCTATCCGGATTCTGATAACAGAAGGAAATAATCTTATCTTAAAACCAAAGGACGTTGTGTAAATTATTTATTTATTATGACTGAATAACATTTTCTGTGACAGACTGAAAACTCCAAATTAAACCCTATGCCAACTTGCCTAGATATCGTGGTTTAAGTAGACCATATGCTCAGACATATTCTTCAAAGATGGAGGCCTCTGTCCAACAGTAGGACTTTAATGCGCTTTCTAAAGCAAAAAGTTAAACCTAGATAAATAAACAAAATACCAAGTACTATAAAATAAAGCTACGAATCAAAAATCTTAATTACATTATTATCAAAGTGAGCTTATATTTTTAAAACTACGCAACGGATTTTGATGCATTTTTTTAATAGACAGAGTGGTCCAAGAGAAGGGATTTTTATATAATTTTCTAGCGATATTTTCTAAATTTCACGCGTACGAAGTTGCAGGCAAAAGTTAGTATTAAAAGATAATTTTTTTTTTCCTCTGTTGGATCTGCAATCAGTTCAATAAGATCATGAGCAGGTTGGTTGCGTGAATATGAAGTTCAGGAGGATGGAGTAACTTCCTCACTTTATATCCCCATGAATGGCATATAAAAATATAAAATAATATCTAATAATAATCAAATTTGTACATTTTTACGTCACTGCTTCATGATTTATGAAACAAAATTACGTACTAGCTTTCAACAAGATAAAAAATAAAAAGCAATTATGATAACCTAGATTATTTAAACAATAATAAATATAGCGAGGCTGTCTGACATAGATATAGAAGAATGTAACAAATACTGTACTAGCTGTGGCCCGCCATTTCACTTGCGATTCTGTATTACCTTTACGTTTCTACCATAGTCACTACAACTTCTTTTAAACTGTTTTTAAATGATATTCTCTCTCTCTCTCTAGCTCAATAACCTCCCACTATTATTCATGGGTTTTTCTACTTTGGGAGGGATTAGGGTCTACTGTGCCGCACTAACTAAGCGTGTTGGCCTAGGGTTTATTTTCGAGGTTTCCTTCTCTCACAGAGGGTGTTATCTGTACAATATCACTTAGCTGGTTTTTACAGCACCCTGCGATGGAAAAAGGGTGGTGATACTTATATTCTCAATCACCACACGGATAAACAAGATTAAACAACTAATAACTCTTTGTAAAATAAGTTATATACAAAATGCTTTTGCAACGGCTCAACCGATTTTGATGAAATTTTGTGTGCATATTAAGTAGTTCTGATATTCAGCCAACATATATTATATATATTTATACCTACTACTAGGCATAGCTAATAGCCTTATATAAATACTCTTATTGCACATCTAGTATCTTGTAAGTCTACGACATCTACAATGTAATGTTATGTAAGCCTTGTACAACACTTAACTAAGCTAGTCCTTGCTAGTGTTGGGACACAGCTTATCAATAATTTTGTGATGCATAAATCGATTTACAATTTAAGCAAGCTCTTCGCTTGAACGAGAATGAAGATTGAAAAATTTTACGGAGAAAGTAACGGTTTATGATTATTTTTATTATTAAAATTTGTTGTTTTTTATAAATGATTTTGTATGGTATACTATATAACACACTTAAAGTAATTTATACTAAGTCTATGAAAAATCAATTATTACAAAAAGTGTTTGGGCACAAATTTACGCCCGTAAGGAATAACTTATGAAACTAAAAAGTTGTTTGTTCCAACAAACATACAAACACTAATGCGCTAATCTCAGAAACCGCTGGTCCGATATAAAAAAATGTTTCAGTGTTGGATAGAACATTTATCTGCGACCAATAGGAGGGAAGCGTCATTAAAAGTTATGGTAAAAAAGTGAGGAAAATTATCTAAACACGAGCGCGGGCAACACCTAGTTATAAACAAATGAATATTTATGCACAATTTACACAACGTCCTCAAGTCCCAAGCTTAGCTTAATTTCTTGTGTCATGGATAATTTTTATTGTAAATAAATACTTATAATAGATGGTAAATCTGGTAATACACGCGGAAACAAATATTTATGTTACAAATATTACAGAAATATTTCCCAAGTGAGGGTATCCCACCCATGACCTCATGAACACCAGTCCATTACATAAACCACTAGACCATGAGGACCATCACTTATACTTCTTAAACTAGCTAACTTCAGGGTGTCGGTTTTTGGGACGGTATGCGAATTATTTACTGTGAATAGTTTTCTGTCACGCGCACAAATAAGTATAAGTAATATTAACAACTACACATATATTTTTATAACTAAGTATTACGTAATTTAAACATAGCTATGAGTCTTAACATCTATCAGTTTATAAAAAAGAAATAATTCATTTAGATTTATAACTAATGGCATTCTCTATACAAAAGACATCAACGCGCTAAGTCGATATAGCATTACACTGATATTTGTAAATTAATCTTTTTGTCGCGACTTAATTTGTAACATAATTTGTCTAGAAATTGGTATTATTGAAGTTAGTTACTTAATATATATTAGTTCATGTGACTATTAAACGCTATTTAGTCCCAAACTAAGCTTATACTATGTGTACTAGTTTACGATATAATACCTAATTTCAGATTGCCTTTGTCAATGGATACATAAAAATTCAAGGTGCAATACGCGTGTATATGTACATAATACAGCTTAATGTTCTAATGGAAAATCCCATGACCTCACGTGAGGCAACATTGCCACCACCTGAGCACGAAATTTATCTGATCATTGGAAATCTATACTAATATTATAAAGCTGAAGAGTTTGTTTGTTTGTTTGTTTAAACGCGCTAATCTCAGGAACCACTGGTCCGATTTGAAAAATTCTTTCAGTGTTGGATAGTCCATTTAGCGAGGAAGGCTATATAACATCACGCTGCGACTAATAGGAGAGAAGCAGTAGTGAAAAGTGTTACAAAAACGGGGAACATTTTATAAATTCTACACGTACGAAGTCGCGGGCAACAGCTAGTTATTAATATTGTTAAGTGTTAAAACTTAACAGAACTTCTATACTTATTATATTAATATTCGCAAAGTCCTTGACCTGACCTCATAATATTTAAAATTAAATGAGCTTAATTATCTTTTATAAAAATTCTATATGGCTGGTCACTTACAGATTCGCTTTATGTATAAAGTGATTATTACACTACGCTAAAATAGGAACATAGCTCGGCCATAGTAATAAAACAAAACAGACAGATCATACATTACTGCGACTTCGTAGTACGTTTGTCACCAGGCTGAATCTGTGAAACGGTGATAATAATTAGAGAGAAACGTTAATAACGAGCTGAAAATTTTACAGTTTGTGTATATAAGTTGTCGCCGTAACTTATCGTCACCATTCTCCTGCCGCTTTCCAGTTATTTGGGTTCGGTATGTCTAGTATCCTTAAAATAAATAAATACATGTGAAAACGAGATGATAATACAGTAAAAATATTGACAAGTTTAAGTGTTAATGTGTGGAACAAGACCATAGCGCGATTTAAAAACTATACAACGCCATCTTTCGAGCGGAGTAGTAAACTTCTGTTTGTTAAGGTTTTATTTTTTTAATTTCACGCGTTCGAAGTCGCGGGCAACAGCTAGTGTTATGATAAAGGCAGTACGGAACCATCTCTCTTGTATTTGACCAGTTATATTATTTTTTTCCATTATTAAATATTGGCCTTCCCTAAAGAACTACATTATTTATTTAAAAAAAATATACGGTAAGTAGGTACCTTCAAAGCTATAAACATTTCTGTTGGTCTTGTAGTTCATTGAACATAACAAAATTGTATGGAATTATAGAAAGGTTATGAAAGAAAACTAAAATTAGAAAATAGTTTAAAAAACGTAAAAAATCGTTAAGTGTTTATTTATGTTTACTGTTATTTCTCGTTTATTTATTATATAGTATTATTTCTTAATTTATTAAATAAGTGTTTATAAAATTATATAAAATGAAAACAATACAATACCTACATAATATATAAACACATGAAACTTTTCTATCTTTTTCTGTCTATGTTTTTTAAATGATTTGCTTGTCACTTTGTATAACAATGCCACTATTTTTTATATCTTTTTTCTTTAGTTCGATTTACTTAAAATGCAACTCAATACGTCTGGTCTTATGTGAAGCTTATCTGCCTTTAAGAAAATTGAATTTTATGTTATTTTATTTGAATTTCAAATAAAATAACATAAAATTAAATTTTCTTAAAGGGAGATAAGCTTAACATGGGACCAGACGTATTGAGTAACGTACGTATTAAGATTGATCTTTAAAACACAATAAAGCTTTGCCTAGCCCGAGATTCGAAGATCTAATTATAAGTTAACTGTTACCGCTATGTAATACATTAAAAACTTTTCATATAAATGTCTAGATAGCTGTATATTACTGTTTTAGCTTAGACCAGACAACATTCTGATCTAGATAAAAATTTTCCTGAAATACAATAAAAATAGCTGTCTTCTGTAAGCGATAACGTGACTTTTATGATTATTTGACGCACATACTAGCCGTTTTCTCTGACTTTGTACAATTAAACATAGCTTTTTATATCCCTGTACTAAAAAATTCTTACAAAGTTTCAATCCACTTTCTTCCTTCTCCAAAGTTGAATTAATTTTTGTTAAAGTGTATGTATATATTGTGTATTTTTACGTTATGTTCATTATTTGTACGTATGTATTTGTTGTATATATTATTACTCTCATTAAATTAATAACACCTACCAGTAACACTTTCTGCACCTACAAATGGTTGCTTGGTAGAGAATACTTAGGCATAAAGTCAGTACTTTATGCACTAAAATTAACTTGTATAATGGTGGTACAAGTTAATTTCTGTGCATAAAGTTTTAATAAATAAATAAAACCTGTCAAGAGCGAGGCAAACTCGCACCCTTAGGGTTTCGTACCTACTAAACATAAGTAACTGCATTCAAATAATCAGTTAATTTAACTCAAAACAACTCACCAACTTAATTTTGTAGTTGAAATATAGGGAATCGCCTACATTTCAGCTACTTCGTAAGTTGGTATTAGTATAAACACTTTTTTACTTGTGATGTGATGACAAATTATAAGTTTTTGGATTTTTTCCTATATCAGCACTATATAGACTTGATCTATGCCAAATTTCAAGGCTCTAGGGCAACGGGAAGTAACCTGTGAATTTTGATTCCCTGGCATAAGTCGAAAAATTCTTAAAAATGGTCGTAATTCGGTTATATCTTTTAAATGCGTAGAGGTGAAAGGTTGACTATATTTTTTGCAGCAAGGGACCGCATAGATCTACATATCGTATGAGTTTCAAGTTGATACCTTCAGCCGTTGCTGAGTAAAAAAAGTTTGACGGACGGACAGACAGACAGACACCGGAGTGATCCTATAAGGGTTTGTACGAAACCCTAAAAAGTAAGGATTTTTGTTACTCTTTCATGGAAAATCTACTGAATGAAATAGTGAATATTAGATAATGAAACTTCACACCTATAAAGCTTATGTATATGAATAACTTATAGGCTATATATTATCACACTATAGTCAAGGAGCTGGGTAGTAACTTTAAACGCAGGTTAAACAACAGATATTTTCTAGTTAGAAGTTACAACGTAAGACTAGTGTTGTATAGATATTTGTTTAACCGACCACGTTATAATCGATGTCAACATTCAATATTATCCAATCGACCGTAGACTTGTGTTAAGCAATCATGCAATACCGCCCTGACATATTTTGATCAGGTTTTTAATAGTCCATGATTATCGTAAGTGTGTACAGCGGTTCACTGGTATTGTGGTATAAGTTTAAACTTATATTATAATGCTAAAATTGATAGGTACTGACGCCAATTCTAAGGCGTCAAAAACTTAATTTAATTGCTTAGCTAAAATGAAATAAACTATGGTGTATCCTGATTTAATGGTTATTTTGTTATACACATATTATTATAGATTAAATATGATCGTTATTTTACATTATACTGATTTTAAATTAATAAAGTTCATTTAACATAGTGCGAAGCACTTACAACCGTCGGGCATGTATGACCAGATGTATCAGTGTGGATGAAGCCAAGGAAGTATGTTTGGATCGTAGCAGATGGCGCTCTATAATCTCTGCCTACCCCCATGGGAAAAAGGCGTGATGTTATGATGATGATGATGATGAATTGCGTTATTGACACTTACAATTTTCATTTTTCAATTGAGTTTAATTGTGCATCTATAATTGGTACCAATATTAATAAAGAGATTTTACATTTATATGCCTTTTCAGGGGAGAAAAGTGAAGATGGAAGTTAATATGAAATCATGAAAAGCCTTAATTTACAATTAAATAGTGTAATGAACATCAACGTTTAGCAGCTCCGTAATAAATAAATTATTTATGATGCAAAAACTCATTTTATTGTTACTAAACTTCACTTAATTTCATAATGTTTATGACAGTAACTTACCTATTTAGACATTCATTAGCGATTCATGTGGTTTTTATAAATTTTTATGTGGAAATTCACCCACTTGATTCTTACATAGACCAAGAGCTACACAACTTTATCAACAACACAGATTTTTAAACATATATAATTATTATTTACATCACACAAATAATTTTCTTGAATCGAATACAGGACTTTGTATAGATCTCTGCAATCTACAGCACTATAGATCCAGTCTAACAGACTTAAGTATACGTAGTTTGTTTCAAATTTTCATAGTCTTAGTATAGTACCAGTTCATATCTTCATTCTTATATAGAAGAGGTAGGTAGAGTTATAAAATATTCTCACTTTATCTATATTCATATCATAAAGCTGAAGAGTTTGTTTGGTTTGTTTGTTTGAACGCGCTAATCTCAGGAACTCCTGCACTATTTCGAAAAATTCTTTGTCTGTTGGATAACAAATATATTGAGGGAGGCTCTATAACATCACGCAGTGGCTAATAGGAGCAAAGCATCAGTGAAAAATGGCGCAGAAACGGATCAAATTTCTTGAATTCCACGCGTACGAAGTCACGGGCAAAAACTATAAATAATAATATCTAAAATAATAGCCAAATTATTCGAAAACAACAAGGTATACATAAGATTTCATTAAAAAAATCACAGAATGTCTTATCTTCACTCAGAACCCGAACCTCAGACCTCAAAATCGTAACAATTTATCTCTAAAATAGCTTAACTAATCGTAATATAACTTTCATAAGCAAATTACGAAAGTAAAGACAACATATTTAGACATAGTTTTTAGAGTTCTTTAATAAAATAACACAAGTATTTTACACCGTTTATGGAGCGTAACACATAATTATTGATTAATATATCACACCATTTCATTTGTATTAAGCAAGTTAAAAATATAAATTACTCGACCCGCTTACAAAACGAGTTTCAAGACGTAATAATACCGAAAAAAAGTTACGTAAATGACGCAATCAGTAAAAAAAATTAATTAAAAAGTAATAAAAAACACAGTGTTACCATTAATTCCTGAAAAGTGTTACAATATTCTTGCTTTTTTTTCAACACTGGCACTACACTGCGGGACTTTTTTGACACTTTTGACAGTTTACTTTTTTTTAGTCGCGAGCTACGACTAAGCGTGGCAAAGGTATATCGCGGACTGCCGATTCAGCCCCACCATAGCGGTAAAGAGACAGTCGTAAAGACTTGTTCATAGTGTTAGATTTTTATTATGCTTTTTTCTAAGCAATATGAAAGGCCCACTATCGGGCATAGCTTTCGTTTATTATGATTTGTAGGGCTCCATACCAAAAAGTTAAACAGGATCCTATTATTGAGAATTCGCTGTCCGTCGTCTGTCACCAGTTTATATGTATATCTGGAACGGTGGTAGCTAGAGAGCTGCAGTGGTATTCAGTAACAAAAAGTGAAGTGAATTTTCGGTGAATCTTGATCACGTGACGGCGCTCCTCCAATAAAAATAGAGGAGCGCTGTCACGTGATCAAGATTCACCGAAAATTCACTTCACTTTTTCTTACTGAATACCACTGCTGAAAATGTAATAGTTTATTGATACAGTGCAACCTGAATATGTATAAGGTGATGCTACAATAACAAATATTAATCCAATTGTGAAGAGTAAAGAACCCTAAGTGATCGATTGATTGAGTTGGTGCACCTGGTGTTGGTGACCGCTCGATAGATGGCGTCGTACAAAAACATCGGACGATGTTTAACTAATAGAGAAATATTGTAGTGGAAAATTTGGTTATCATGTGCTGGTGCCATGATAGCTCAGTTCTGAGAGTATTCCGAGGTCGTGGGTTCAAGGCATGATTATAATTCGTCACGGTTTTCTTTTCTAACTCCCGAGTGAAGAGAGCTGTGTTATTATGTTATTACATTTTTTTCATTCTGGACAGATTTCATTATAAACACTTTTATTTTGTTTGTATTCTATCCTGTCGATCCCATAGTCTTATAATCATAATTTTATGACAGTTTTCTAAAAGAATTGAGGGACTCCTTTTAATAACTCTAAATTTAATAAATTCATTGAAACTAAGTTATGTAAAAAGGCGTGTTATAAAATTTCTGATTATATTAAAGATGATATAGCTTGGAAGTAGGTTGCTCTGGAGCAATACATATTCTATATTGTAACGTTTTATTAGCATTGTAAGTGTAATTGTCATTAAGTATTTAAATAAGAAATATTGATTTAATCAAAAGCTCTGCTGAGTTTCTTACTCCGGTTCTTCTGAGCAGATTGCGTCCTTAACCGGTGGTAAGGAAAATATGTTTGGACATGTCATAAGCACATAATTTTCTCAAAAAAATTATGTCTACATGATTAAATGATATTTTATAAGCACACTCGAATCGATTAAAGTGTATTTAGCAAAGATTTAAGTAATTTGTGTTTCTAACTTCAAATAACTGAAACTAGTAAACCAACTTTTGCAATTTTTCTTTGCCTCTGAAAAGTTTGACTTTGGAAGGCACACCATTGTGTTCTAATATCTTTTAGAATTAAGTTTTTTTTTTCATGTAATGATAGGCGTGACTATTATACATATTAGTATCTACAGTATACTTACATCTTTATAAAGTTACATCTATACACACAAACAGACAATGCAACTTATTATATTAGTGTGTGTAGCGGCAGGGGCTTGTTACATTTTGCTAAAAAGTGCACTAATTGTACATAATTAATGAGACTTGTACTTACGTGTTCAGGCGATCTATATGATTTATTCTCTATTTTTATCATGATTTTGTCTCCTTTTCTAACATAATAAGGGAAAGTTTAAAAAATAAGATAATTAAAAATTGCAATGAAGATTGTAAAAACTACTACCTATTTCAAATAAAACTACTTTTTACGGATTTAGACGCGTATATTTGTTTTAAATTTTGGCCCGACGTTTCGGAGACTTACCCGTGACCATGCAGTCTCTGAAACGTTGGGGCAAAATTTAAAACAAATTTACGCGTCTAAATTCGTAAAAAGTAGTTTTAATTAAAGAAATGAGTCGCGCAAGTGTATCCGTATTCTGGTACCCATAACACAAGCATAATGAGCTTAGCTTAGGACCAGAGGACGTTGTGTGAAATGTCCATGAATATTTATTTATATATTATATTATATGTATATTGTTATTTAAAAGATAAAACAAGTTAATGTAATGAACACTGTAGTTATGCATCATAAATATTAAAGAGTTCTCTGCGTGTCCTGTGTACGACATACCTATACCATACATATGATATGTATACTGTTCGTCTGCTTGTTTAATAAAACAGTGAACATTTACTGTTTTATAGAAATAAATACACATACAAATAAAAGGCTACCGACGTTACCTCTATGCTAAAAACAGGTTCGATTTCCAACGAAGACTACTACGGCTGGGTGTTTTCTATAAATAAATAAATATTCATGGACATTTCATACAACGTCCTCTGGTCCCAAGCTAAGCTTATATGCTTGTGTTATGGGTACCATAATACGGATATATACTACACATACTACTTTTCTTTTGTAAATACATACTTATAATATATAGTAAACACCCAGACGCAGTACAAACATTTGTATGACATTTATAAATATCACACAAATGATTGTCCAAAGCGGGAGTCGAACCCGCGACCTCGTGGTGGGCAGTCCGTTACAAGAACCACTTGACCACGAAGCCCGTCAAATGTCTATGTCCTCATCTTAGCAATTAACGTCTCATTTTTGGGCACAGACCTTGTCTATTTAGGGAGGGTATCTGGTCTACCTATGCCACGCATAATGCCACGTTAACCAAAACGTTAACGTTAGAAAAAAATTATTACCAGGTAAACTTAAGCTCAATCAAATAAACAAATTAATTATTATCTTTATTAGTACAAAAAATTACAAAATATAATTAAATTATTTACATAAAAAAACTAATTTAATTTTATGGCAAAATTTACATAAAATAAAAATGTCAATTGTATATTTCATTTTATTTTAGTTATTTTATTTAATACAAAAATATTTTTATTATAATATCGATTGCCGCAAGTGTCAGAGAATATTAATTATTTCTGTCGGTTCTGTCAACAGTTCTGTCATATCTTCTGTTAAATTTGGTCTGTCTGTTAGCGTACTCTTGTCTTTTTCTTCTAGCACTCAGTCTTTGTCTATCATAAGTATTGTCGTAAGAATTTTCTCTGAAAATATACATATTTATAATTCGATACATTACAAAAATAAATAAATTAAATAAAAACTAAATTTGTATGGACATTTCACTCAATCCTAAAATATAAGGTGTTATGTGTTGTTGTTTATTGAGAGAAAGGGATTTTATTGCAAAAGTGCATTTACAATCGGAAGTTACATGCATTGCCACAGATATTGTAACATATTTCTGAGGTTAAATAATGACTATATGTAATTTGCAATTGTAAACATTACATAAAAACGAGTTTTAAATGTTTGCCTATGTTTACTCATAGCTAAATTATTTTGTGAAATAAAACTATGAAAAAAGTACCAATTCAAAAAGAAATACAAACAACTTCTTATTTTGTCATAATATTTTAAGAAACCTGTGGCACATTGTTGGTTAAGCTATCGATGAATTACAATGAAGTGTAAACATGAAAAATAAAAGATTTTTACTAGTTATTGGAATTATGGTATTTACTTATATAATTATAATAATTAAATAAATTATTATTTATAAATTGTATTGTTTTATCACAATGAAATGGTAACTAATGGAGTTAAATTAAGTCATAAATTAAAAAAGCGATTCCATAAATACATGTGTAAACCTGGGGTCAACGTTAAAAAAAAATTATGATAAATAACATCATTTGTTTACTAAAAATTACTGCCAGTACTAAATAAATCAAATTCATCGATAAATAACTGTAAATTATGATCATTGCTACATAACTAATAACATCTATCGTATTTATAATAGAACTAGCTGGCCCGGCAAACGTTGTTTTGCCATACCAAAAAAAGGTTAAAAAAAAAAAAAATTAACTATAAACCTCACGGAGCCCGAGACCTTTCCAACGAATGCAAAACCGTGGAAATCGGTTCTTGCGTTCTGGAGTTATAACGTCAGGAAGGAAAACCCGACTTATTTTTATATCGTAGATTACTAAAATACAATTTAAAATGGTACAAAATAAAACACAAATAGTGCTCGTGAAAAAAGTGTCCATACAAAAAGTGACCATGCAAAAAGTACTAACGTTTTTAAAGTACAGTGCCGATATTTACTGTTAAACTTAATCTTAGGCTAAGTCAGTTAAGTATTTTATTTAATAAAATATTAGTTTTATTCTATTTATACTTTTATAATGTACTAGTTGCTGCCCGCGACTTCATACGCGTGAAATTTAGAAAATTATCCTCATTTTTGCAACCTTTTTTAACGATGCTTCGCTCTTATTGGCCGCAGCGTGATATTATATGGCTTAATAATTAACTATCCAACACTGCAAAATTTTTGAAATCGTACCAATGGTTCCTGAGATAAGCGAATTCAAACAAACAAACAACTATCTACTATATAATGTTAGTATAGATTTTTCAAATTACCTTTATCACTTAACTAAATAGTATTTTAAGGAATTTAGTAAAGCTTTTTATATAAATATTTATTTGTGTTTCGCCTGAAAGTGATACGAGTTACAAAAAGAAAATCTAGCCAAATATGAGTTGGACCGGGACACAAACTAAAAAGTTACGTACATTTATAATCATAGTATCCCGTAATGATTACTTCGAAGATACGCCAAAAAGTGTTTGAAGAACAGCCCTCATAAACATTTAATTTTAATTAGATTTTAATAGATTTTTGTTAAAATATTGTTTTGTTGACAACAAAAATAAATGAAGTAAGAACTTAAACTTTTTAGCTATCACCATTATTGATATTAGCATAATAACTGACAGACAGGCGGCCTAAGAGCAAAAATATATCAATAATAGGGATCCGTTTAGTCCTTAGGTACGGTCCTTTAGAAATAAGAGAGGCTGTTATAAGCCCACTTACGAGATAGAATATATATCTTGAATATATCTCGCCTGTAAAAAATACTCTATGATGTGTGTGATGTGGAAGACCAGTAAAAATAATGCATGGAACGTATGTGATACAAAATTAAAAGGAATTCAAAGTTATTTTAACGTTTGAAAGCAGAATACGGAAAAATAAGGAGAATTAATTGAGAACTAATGAAATAAGAGCTGAAAAAATGAAAAAGTATTCATAATTTCAAATATATAAATAGGCTTCTAATAATTACAAAAGGCCGAAAGACATTCTGTATAATAGTAACTTACTTAGTTATAATATAAATAATTAGAAAAACTATTATTTTTATACAACATAGAAAAATTTACGTCACGTAACTTTCTAATTTACAGAATTTATTATTAAAAATATATATTTATTATAAAAAAAATATTATTATAGAAATTTACGACTAACTTAGATTACAAAAAATACATATTTGAATTAAAAGTATTGTGTAATTTTCATTTTGTCAATTAAATTAATTAAATATTAATTAAGTATTTATTATGGATAATTTAAATAAATTATTTTTATTAACTTTTCTTTTTGTTAAGTTAATCCATTAGGTTTTGATAGTTAATTAAGACCTACTTGATTTCGTGTTGCTTTGTTAAATTTTACTCGCACCTTTATTAATTCAACTAAGAATAAATTTTTGTAATATATTTATGTCTACATTCAAAGTCACTTACGGTGGAACAAAAATATTTTATATTACAAATTAAATATTATTGCATTCTCTTTTTCATTCACTAACATGCTTTACAGTGTAAGATTCAAGAGTTGGCTGGCATAACTTATTTATACATTGAAATGTATAAGACTTTATCGCTGTGTAAATAAGTTATGTCATTCACGTCTTGGATCTGAATCTTTTAGTAAAATTATTTAACAAAAAACATCATGTTAAATAGTGGAATAAAAATAAGAAATATATACAGTAAGAAATCAATAATTAAATATTTGGTATTGTTGTATAAAATCTCTACTTTTTGCCATTTATATAGTTGCCTGCTTCATCTTTATAAAGATCTTCATTGATCCCGTAGTATGACGCGGAGTTTTGACAATCAACCTGGAAATTATAACAGTGTTATTAAAATGGAGCTCAATGGAGAGAATTATTATCAAAATGGAACGGGCCAATTCATCAGCTACAGATAAGTATAAGTTTGCAACAGCTTATTATTCATTTTTACAAAATATACGTGGATGGAGGCTATTTTTTTACAGACATTACAACTTCCTCTAGACACAAGGTCAGCTTAGCTAGCTATTTTTTGCATAGGGGAAGGGGGGCATGATGGGGTAGCTAAGGGAAATCGTAAAAATACAGCATAATCAGTATGTTTATTACTCTCATTAATTTATGGCACGTTACCTCATTTATCTAACTACGATTTGGTACAGTTTTTGGAGTATCAACTTAACACATTTTTTAATAATTCGTAATTAATAAATACATTATGAAAAACCATCTTGCCCCATAAGGGGTATGTTGGGATAATGAAATTGGGGCATGATGGGGAGGTTATTCGTTCTCACCAAACAAACAAATGTGTATTTTCTTGCGATTTTTACCGTCCAGTCCGTCTACGCCAGCTCAAGCGTTGTGAGAGTAACGCTCACGGAGCTGTAGTTCGATAGTTGTTAGTCCAAAAAGACTCTCTTTCATATATTTCAGATATGCTTCTAATCCACCTTCTTCTTTAGGTCTATATACAGTTTTTTTTTGGGGGCAAAACGGTATAGTTATTGAGGTGGAGTCCCCAATGCTGTATAAACACTACTCGCTTGTGTATACGACTGTGAAAGTGTAGAGAAAGGTATTATTACCTTTCTCTTTCTTTATTTTTTTGCAAATTGTGTCGATTCTACATTAGCCGAAGGAACTTCGTTCCTACCTGGTGTCCCACGACACCACATTTAATTTTTTTGTTAAAACGTTTCCGTGGTTTAATGATAACTATTTATTATTAAAACACGGAAACGTGATGTATTGGTAAAAGTGCTAAAATTAAGATATTTTCCTCTCCTACCTTGAAGAACCAATCACAGACTCTGGTCCTCTGGTTGAAGACTGTACCAACTCCACACACGAAAGAGTACATCTGGTTGCCACCTATACCTGGTACACACCAATGCCAGACCTGCAAATATATATTTATCCGTTGTTTTAATATCATTACTGATTTACGGTTATCTCAACATTTACAAAAGCTAGGCCAATACTCCATTAACATAGGTACACTTCATAAAACTACACACAGAAATGTAACGCCTGCTGTATAACGTTGCGCAAATAGTTTAAGGTGCGAATAATAATACTAAGTCGAGTAGGATATTTACTAACACAAAAATAAACAGTTTTATTATAACGGTAATTATTTCTGTACTCGAAACGTCTGTATTCAAATTCCTTTTAAACGGTTTCTTACGATATTGATTCGATAGATGCGTAAAGAGAAGTTATAGAAGTTCTTTCTACGATTAGGTACCTAATTAAAAATATTGTACGGTAGAAAAAAGAGGATATATAATTTAAGCAGAATTCTATACCTGGCACTGTGTCTCCGGGTCAGCATAATACCCCGGTATTTTATCATTACATGTGAACGATAGTCCCTGGGGAACTTCTGTGTAGACTGGGTAGTCCTCGCCTGGTACGTAGCCGTCTAGAGCCTGAAAGTAAAATAACACTGATTGAATAACTGAACACCATTCTTGCTTACGCAGAATACCTAACATTAATTTTGAAGAAAATCTTAAAAATCTTTGAGTTTTCCTCTCTTTTTATAGCCTATTCACGAATAATGTTATATAAATACATTAAATACAGGCCATGTCCTGATCAACAACAACACAAGTCATGATGTTATTTGCTTATAATATTAGCTGTCTCTTACACCAAGCCAAAATGGAGTTACAATGTAGTTAAATGTATATATTTTATAGGCTTGATCATGTAGAGAAGATAGATGATAGAAGATTAGCGAAGGGCCTCCTCTATTTTGGGAAGTCTTCTTACTACGCCACGCTGGCCAGGCGTGTTAGCATGTTTTATTTTCGAGTTTTCCATCTCTCATAGAAAATGTTATTCTCTTCTATGTCTTTTACCTAGGGAGCTAATGGGGTGGTGACACTTGTATTTTTAATCCATCATCACAAGGATCCTCTTGAATGTTAGATTATTATCAAAACATATTATTAATTAAATTATAGGTAATGGTATACTTACAGCAAGAGATCTGTCTAAGAGATGAAGTAGTATCGTGAGTATACCGAGCGAGCTGACTCTCATACCACAAAGCTGTCTATGTTGTGACATCTTGGTGCTGATAGCTCAGGTTGGGTACTAACTGTAACCTGGAAACAAATAACAATTAATTTAAACAAAATAATTTGAAAATAATATATACCTTAGTTGTTCATGTCCACGGCTGTACACGTGAAATGAGAATCAAAATCATGACCAAAACAATACATGTTTTTGTACCATCGCTATGGTAATAACTGAATCTATGTGAATTATTGTCATATTTGTCGAATGGAGATTAATTATAGTAAAACAAAGGTTTCGTCTAAAAAACTAGACAATTATTGATTACAATGTTACGATATTATAGTTGAATACAATGTAATACCTAGCTAGTGTCCTATGGTGACGGATAAAGAATACAAGTGTCACCATCCCATCTTCTTCCAAGGGTGCTGTAAAAGTCAGCTAAGGGATATTGCACGCATATAACATCTTTTGTGAGAGACGGAAAACTCGAAAATAAACCCTGTACCAACACGCCCGGTCAGCGCAGCACAGTAATAACAACCTTAATCCCTCCCAAAGTGAAGGATGACCGTGCCCAACAGTGGGACGTAAATGTGCTGGAGAAGAAGAATAAAGACATTGTAATTTGCACTATATTTGGCGTGTGTGGAATATTTTTATTTATTTTTTAAGGATATTTTACACAACGTCCTCTGGTCCCAAAGTAAGTATATTTCTATGTTTCTATAAATGGGTACCAGATATGGATTCCATATTTATATATCACATAAAAATGCCCAGACGTAGCACAAACATTTGTATGACAATTACACATGGGACCCCCGCTGTAACCAGAACTAAATAAATATTCACGGACATTTCACTTGTGTTATGAGTACCAGAATACGGATATAATACATAAACTACTTTTCTTTTGTAAATACATACTGATAATACATAGTAAACACCCACACGAAGCACAAACATTTTTATAACAATTATAAAAATCACACAAATGATTGTCCCGAGCGGGAATCGAACCAAAATTATAATAAACAAATACTCATCATCATTCTCCTGCCCTTATTTATTTGTTTGCCGTTATTTGGGGGGAGGTCTGACTAATAAATTATGATAATAACGGTATGCAACACAATCGTGCGAATCTAACTCGTACTTGACCGTTTTTCTATTTAAACAAGTTGTTATTTAAAAACTCAGCATGACAACAACTGCTTCAAAAATGAATAAACAGGAGAACTTAACGTTTTAAAAATATGCTAATAAACATTAATTCAAAAAATGTCATTTGTGACGTGAGGTAATACTGTCGTAAAAATATGTATAATTTTGTATAATTACTTCCTAGTGTCGAAGTGAAATAAAAGTATAATGGTGTATTTAAAACTGAGATTTTTTTAGTTATGGCTTCCTACATGACATTAAAAAATTAAATGTTACATGTTTATCTAACTTTGTAAATATATCAGGCCCGTTTTTCAACTGGGCCCACTGTGTACCTGCCTAGGGACTTCTAATTTTAAGAGCCTCTTAATCCCTACTTCATCCGTGATTCAACTCCGCTGAACGCTGTCTTTCACTCGTCCAAATCTTATCACGTAGGGAAACACTGAACATAGCCCTCTCCATAGCAGGCTGCGCGACTTTGAGTTTTATTATGAGGCCGATATTCAGAGACCACGTCTTAGTTCCATAAGTCATCACTGGTAACACACACTGGTCATAAACCTTCCTTTTCAGGCATTCAGAAACTTTCGACGTTTTTACCTTTCGTTCCCACTTCGAATCATATTTACAACTAATGTAGTTCTCAGGCCATATTTTTTTAATTTTTTAATTGTTAATCAGTATAGCTATAGATAACGTTGGTATAGTAATAAAATATAACATTATCATTAGTATTATGTGAGAGAGATGGTATCATATAACAGAACAATGTGATTGCCACAGTGAGCTTGTAGCCTTGGTGTTAACAAATAAACCACTGTGTGACATATTATGTTGAATTTTGTGAAAGAAATATTTTGATTTCGCTTTAAAATAATGTCATTCGGTAAATGAAAGAGTAATCGTTTGTGGAAATTTAAATAAATCATGGTCTAATAAGACAAGTTTTCTGTTCAAATAATATGTCTAGATCAATTATTGTTCTTTTAAATTTTGTTATTTATTCACTATCGAGATTTCGTGTCTTGAAGAAGTTATCTACTTCGATTATTCTTCTTTCTCTTTGTACCAAATTAATGTTTCACTTTTGGACAGGAACCTTCTTCACTTCGAAAGGATTTATGATCCACTATGGTGAGCTGAGCAGATGTGTTGGCATAGCGTTCAGTATAAAGTTTTGCGTCTCTCACAGATGGTGTTATCTGCTTATGATATCGCTTAGTAGGCCTCTACAGCACAGAGGACATGGGATGGTGACACTTGTATTCTTAGTCCATCACTGGCCAATTATCTTTGACTCTTAAGCTAATTATAAAATGAAGCTGTACCATTCTTAACAAACTAGCTGATGTCCGCGACAATGTACGCGTGGAATTATAAAAAAATTCACCGTTTTCGCAAACTATTTCACTAATACTTCGCACCTATTGGTTGCAGCGTGATGTTATATAGCCTATAGTCTTCCTCAATAAATAAACAGTCCAACGCAAAAAGAATTTTTCAAAACGATCTAGTAGTTCCTGAGATTAGCACGTATAAACAAACTATTCGGCTTTTTAAAATTAATGAAGTAATAGATTCGCCATCACACGAAGATTTAAGTGTTTATGTAAAACAATAAACCCATCTCAAAACGTATTGTAATATCTATTAAAATAACATAAACACAGACAGATTATTATTAAGATGAGCTCTTTCATCCAACCGTCGGACTATATCTGCTCACTGCTGGAGCCCAAGTCTCCCCTATAGAACGCCACTATGCGGGAACCTGCGATACCGCTCTCTGCACATTTAACGGTGTCATCATTTGTGATGATATCGTCAGTGGTCTAAAAAGATGAGCTCTTACAAATTACAAATTAAACTAAAACCTAGTTTTATAAAATTTCTAAATTCTGTAATTTTGTCTAATTCTGTTCGTCGCCCGCCGTGTTATTTACCAAGTTTGTAATTAAGCTTTGCAAAATAGTTCTCTCAGTCAAGTAATTTAGATTTAAACAATGGAATCTAAGTCTAATATGTCTCAACATGTTAATTGTAATTTATGGTAATTATGTTAAGATTTCTACATATTTTTAGAGGTTAATTCGCACACATATTTGGACAAGAAATTAATGAACAACTAAGATATAGCTCAATTCTAAAATCACGCTAAATTGTAAACATAATAGTAGGTATAGTAATATAGTAGTATAGTAAAAATAATTGACCTTAGGTCACAAAATCCTTAATTATTTTTAAACTGTTATACTTTCAGAAGTCCTTGCTGACAAAACACCCCATTTTAACGTTTTTAGGGCGCCAAATTGTTTAAACTTTTGTTGCTTTTTTGGATAGAATAATATTTTTCACTAATCCAAAAATCGAATCGAAGATCTTTGCGATACATAGTTTTGTCATATACTTATTCTGAGTAATGATATAATTAATTTCCTGAGATCTACAGCATTATGGCGTTTTATTTTTAAATTTTATTATTTAGATATAAAATTTTGTACAATTAGGTAATTTATTCAAAAATTTAGAGGTCAGACAGACATTTAAAAAAATATTACTATAAATAACATTATTTTGTATGTGTTAGCTAATAAGCTAAGTGATATTACACCGATAACATCTTCTGTGAAACAGGGAAAAATCGAAAATAGTCCCTAAGCTAACACCCCTGGTCAGCACGCACGGTAGACCATAATCCCTCTGAAGGAGGCAACTTTAATGAGATAGAGAGAGAGACAGAGAGAGAGTTTTAATAAATTAAATTGTAGTGGAAAAAGTGATCACCGCAAGCGGGACTTGAACCCACGACCTCGGAATACCGTTCCGTAGCTCTTTTTCACTACAACGGTCCTCGATTGAGTCTACATTGCATTTTTGATGTGCAACGCCATCTATTGAGAATGTTAAACATTCTATTAAGTATCTATTAAGTAAAAGCATTGCTTTTTTAGTTAATTGCAAAATTAATAAATTATTTCAGAGAGAGAGATTATAATATGAAGATAATTATAACCAATCACGCTAAGAAAATTTTTGTTGTTTGTAAATTAATTGAAGTAGTAACTTATAACTAAATGAAAACAAAATCTACTATTATTTTCTGTTAATATCATGTTATGGCAATTACATTTTTATGGCAACCTTGCTCTAATTGTTGACATAACAATAGTTAATTAAGTAAAGGTACCATTTGGTAGTTTTTATTTTAATATGGCGGAACTTGCAAGTTTTCACACAATAAAATCTTATGCATTACCATTATATTATTATTACGCACAATCATAATATGTGTGATTAAATGAGTGTTCATAATAAGTAAAAGTTATGGCATAGATTTTGCAGTTTTTGGAGTTATCCGGTTTCTTTAACGGGTCCTTTCTCTCCTAGTAGGAATGCTTAACATAAATGATGTTGTAGGGACAGTATTCTTTGTACTACATATACTTTCTAATATACTGATTTCATTGTTTGCAAGTAGACGTATGTCAACAGGTCTACGAATGTATAAAGATGGTTGTTCTCGCCGCCTAAGTTATTATATACAAATATATTATGTATGGATTCATTGTATGCAAGATGACGTGTGTCAGCATCTTAGGAATTAATAGAGGTGATTGTTCTCACCACCTATATAAGTTACTGTTATAATAAAATACCAGAGTCGCAAATAAACACCATTCAAGTCCGGACGTATTTCATTTTATCCTCTAACCAACTACACACAACATATAACCCTAAAATGTCTAGGGCCATAAGGGTAAGCCTGGGGTAGCATTCACTTACAATTTGCTCTTTCTCCCTTAATTTATGGGCTGGCATACAAAAATATGGCCCTAATCGTTACGGATTTGGAGTATATACATTTCTTTCCATGGCTGTAAGAGTACGGAAAATAAATGAGAGCCAGTGCCCAGCCGTGGGGCGTTTTTAAAACTCACGGCTCGTGACGAAATTCTACATCTATCTCTTGTGCTTCCACACCAAATTACAGACTAGAAAAGGTACAAAAGTAGTCTAGAGACAAAGACTAGGTACAAAGATAGTCTAGAGACTGAAAAAGGACACACGATTCTTTTTAATGGGTGTCAAAAATAAGGTTAGGTTAGTAATTTTATTTAAAGTTTAGCACCAAAATGAAAAATCTAATATTGGAATTGCTTCCCTTTCGTTTCAAGGGTAAATTGATCTTTGAGAAATATACAAAATATCTATTATAAGGGCTGACTCTCATAAATCTGCAAAACTTCGAATTAACCCAATGTATTGCAGGAATAAAAATCACGTTCAAATACTTCATTACATTTTAACACGCGAAGTTAATAAAATCGTGTTAAAAATTAACAATTATTTCATAATTGACATTTGAATTATAATTATGGCCGGAACAATGTGTCTAATCACACGGACAGACAGACAGACAAAAGCATAATTGTATAAATGCAAAAACTGTATTAGTATTGGCAATAGTTATTTTAATTGTCGTGAGAAACTATGTTTATTTAGCGCCTTAACTTCATGGACAAAATTGTGTATAAAATATTATTTGACAGCACATAAAAATTTAAATTTTCCATATTGTCCGTGCAGTTACGGGCAAGAAAAATACAAGAGCTGACCGTGGAAACTACATCGCTCATACCCAAGGAGGGTTGACATCACGACCCGGACAGACACCCCGTAAGTAAAAATCAGCCAAATTCCACTGTAGCAAAAAAAACTAGTTATGATAAGCTAACTCTCAATAACGGGATATACGTGTAAATATAACGCCTTTGTTTTATAATAAGTAAAGAAGATTATTCAGTACTAGCTGCCCCGGCAAACGTTGTTTTGCCATACAATTCTGTGTAAAAATCAACAACAAAAAATTTCATCAAAATCGGTCCAGCCAATTGTGAATTTAAACCATCCTCTAACCCCCTTGAATACACACAACAAATTTCATCAAAATCGGTCCAGCCGTTTAGGAGGAGTTTAATTACAAACACTCGTACAGAAGATTTATAAAAATTTCATCAAAATCGGTCCAGCAAATTGTAAATCTAAACCATCCTCAAACCCCCTTGAATACACATAACAAATTTAATCAAAATCGGTCCAGCCGTTTAGGAGGAGTTCAATTACAAACACTCGTACAGAAGATTTATATATATAAAGATTTATTTGATAAATGTGTTATTCGGATTGATCAATGTAAAAAATTTAAGGAAATTCTTCACATTGATCAATTGAATTAATAAATGAAAAGTTATAAATAAGACATTATTAGCCAAAAATTATAATGTTAATGTAATATCCAATTATAATGTTTTACTATTTGAAACTTCAGACAAATGTTTCGCAAGCTTGCAACCAAACAACCACAGAATTCCACGTGTATCAAATAACTTGAATACATGTAGGTACTGGTGACACAATGGGCATTAATTTGCACATACTATTACGACCTGACACCTAAGAGGTAAGCAGAAATCTGATAAATTTATTCATTGAGATAAATGCACACAGGATAGTCGAACTTTCGTAGATTCAGGGACTTAAATCTACGAAACTTTGAATGGGAGTAAAAGTATTTTGTAGTTGTGCCCTAAGTTATGTAGTCTAGAGTAAAATTCTTCAAACTTTTGAATTTTTAAAAGAGGATAGTTAGACAATATATTTTTGCTGTGATGAATAGTTCCGAGAAGAACCGACCCGGTGTCACTACAAGTGGAAAACATCCCAAAGATAAATCACCAATTCGCTGAATAGCCAGCTTGTGTAGAACAGCCCCGGTATCTGTTTCGGGAAGACCAGGTAAATGACAATTCACTGGTTTCAATAGCCTTATTCATGGTCAACGAAAGGCGTAGAATTCTGCTCGGTATTTATATATACCGTGAGCGGAAGAATATCTCTTATCTCCATTCCAGTAGAAGACGCATATCGGATGCCGAAGCGTGTTTAAAGAAGTTCAGCCCTCTGCGAAACTGACATAGGGACGATAGACCTGAGATGCGATGACCTCACAAGCAAATGAAAGACCTTAAAATAAACCTCTTAGGCTGTATGTAGTATGCCTTTGCCTATTTTACAAACAATAAACTCTTAAAAATTTTAATGAGTAGGGATAAAGGGCATTTGAGCAAAAAGGTGATGAATATGAATGTTGATGGCCGGAGAGTGAGGAACACCAAAGAAAAGATGCATAGACTAGGTAAGAGACGATATGAAAGTAAAAGGATTTGATGAGAATATGACGGCTAATAGGAGAGGCTCTGGAAGGAAACAAGGTGCTGCGCTGACCCTAAGTAGCTTGGGATAAGGGCAGGAAGAAGTGGAAACTTTTAAAAATCTTAAATAAATTCTAGAATGATAATCTTTCTTAACAGACTTAAACATTCAAGGTCTTGGGCCAAGTGCCTTAAAACGTTTAAATTGCAAAATAAACAATTTCCCGCCATTCACAAAATCTGCCTCTCCATATTGATAACAAGATAAACATGACTTTGTTCAACAATTTCATAATCCTCCCATAGTTATAGCTACACAACATTTAGTTGCAAACAATTCTATTTTGTAATGACCACTTTATTTTTTCACAAGGTACGCTAATCGAAAAATGGCTAAAAGTATGTTAAAATATTGAGCCAAGATGCAGTGTAATTATCGAACCCGCGACCTTGTGAACGCAGTCGGTTACACTTGGACAACCATCAATAAATAAATAAATATTTACGGACTTTCCGCGCAACGTACTCTGGTCCCAAGCTAAGCTTATTACTTGTAATATAGGTATGTAATTAGACCAGATTTTTTTTAATACATAGGTATTTATAATAGATAAAAACACTTACACACTGTACTACAAATTTTAGTGTAATAATTAATTTAAGCAACAAAGAAATTGTCCCATACGAAAATCGAACCCGCGTAAATGATTTTTATAGCCTTAGATCATCATAAGGACCGATCTAAAAAGTAAGTAAGCTGTAAGCTACTGTAAGGCACAGCTAGTTCTTTTAATACGCAAATAAGCTTAGCTTGGGACTGAAGGACGTTGGGTGAAATGTCCATAAATCTGTACTAATAATATTAAGCTGAAGAGTTATTTTGTTTGAGCGCGCTAACCTTCGGAACAACAGCTGGTTAGAATAGAAAAATTCTTTTTGCGTTAAATAGTCCATTTATTGAGGAAGGCTTTAACATCACGCTGAGACTAAAAGGTGAGCAGCATTAGTAAAAAAAATTTTAAAAACGGGAAAGTTTCTAAATTCCACCCGTACGAAGTCGCGGGCAACAGCTAGTATAGGTATTTATAAAATTGGCATAACCACGTTAGCCAGGTCAGCTAAAATTGTTAAATTGATATTATAGGTTTTATATGGCAACCCCACTAATTTGTCAGGAAATAATTATCAAATAATAGTAACACACGCAAGTCACACCTCAATGGACCAAGGCGTTATGTTAGTTTACGTGTAATAAGTTTGATGAGAAAGTAATATCAGGAACAATTCTACCACGCCACGTTATGTGTCAGGATGAAGGTAACAATATAACCGACTTCAAAGAAGAAGGAGGTTCTGAGACTATAATTTTAAGGACCACAAAATAAAACAACCTGCCATACGGTGACCTTGAACATTTTAAGCTTTTATTTTGCAAATAAATCTAATCATTCAATCATTCATTCATTCATTCTTTTACAGAAACTCCGGGTTACATCCCATCACCAGGCTATCATGATAGGTGATAGCTATCCAACAACAACAAAAATACAATAAATATTTAAGGGAATATAAATTAATATCCGTGTGGTGACGGACTAAGAATACAAGTGTCACCACCCCATCTCCTCCCGAGGGTGGTATAAAAGCCAGCTAAGGAATATTTTACACAGATGACATCCTCTGTGAGAGACGGAAAACTCGAAAGTAAACCGTGGCGTAAGTAAAGTAAGGCGAGCCTCGTGGTTCATGTAACGGACTGCCGATCAAGAGGTCGCGTGTTCGATTCCCGCTCGGGACAATCATTTGTGTGATTTTTCTAATTGTCATACAAATGTTTGTACTGCGTCTGGGTGTTTCTATGTATTATAAGTATGTATTTACAAAATAAAAGTAGTATATGTATTCTATCTGTATTCTGGTATCCATAACACAAAGCTTAGCTTGGGGCCAGAGGACGTTGTGTGAAATGTCCATGAATATTTACTAAAAAAAAAAAAAATTAACCCTTTGCCAACACGGATAGTCGGCGCGGCACAGTAGACCATAATCCTTCCCAAAGTGGAGGAGGTCCGTGCCGAACAGTGGGACGTAAATGGGCTGGAGAGAGAGAGAGAGATTAATAGTGGATCTCTACATATTATATATTATATTAAAAATCTAAAAAGTCGATGTCGGTAATTTTAAGATATTGAAAAATAAATCTATAGGCGCTCTTTATTGGCGTAATAGACGCTAAAACAATGGCTTAAAAAATCTGTCTGGGGCCCAAGTCTGCTAATTCTGCTATTACAATCATATTACAATGTTGTTAAAAAGGTCAGTCACTGACGCCATTATGGCGTCATTATGACAAAAAATTAATAGTAAACAACCAAATTTGATAAAATTCCGCAATTATGACACCATTACGGTTTTATTATGACACCAAACTTGATTTGTTGTCACAAATAAATATAAAATAAAATCTTCATGGACATTTCACACAACGTCCTCTGGTCCCACGCTAAGCTTATATGCTTGTGTTGTGTGTACCAGAATACGGATATAATACATATACAATTTTTTTTTTGTAAATACATTCTTATAATACATAGAAACACCAATGAATGAAACCAAATGATGCCACCATGGCGCCATATGAAGCCATTGAACTATCATTGTGACAACATTGTATTAGCAGACTTGGGGCCCAGTCTGTCTGTATGTTTGTACGCGTATCACGACAAACACAATCAAAGTCGCGGACAACAGCTAGTAATGATTATACTTAATTATAATGTTATTGGTACGAACCATTTCATGCGAGAACCCATCTCGTACATGGCCACTTTTTTTTAAAGCTGCTGCAATTTTATTTCGCATAATTTTTTATTTTCAATAAGTCTATGTCTCTAATAGGTATGGAGTACAACACAGATGTAGTGTCTATGGCAACATCACTCAATCGGCTTGAAGCCACTTACATATTATTATTTATGTATGCGTGAATGAATATGTATCTGTGTGTACGATACAGGCAATTTTTTTTTCTTTTCTCCAGCCCTTAACGTCCCAATGTTGGTCACGGGCCTCCTCCAGTTTGGGAGGGTTTATGGTCTACGGTGCCGCGCTGACCAGCAGTGGTCTTCAGTAGGAAAAAGTGAAGTGAATTTTCGGGTGAATCTTGATCACTTGACAGCGCTCCTCCAATAAAAATATTGGAGCGCTGTCACGTGATCAAGATTCACCGAAAATTAACTACACTTTTTCTTACTGAAGACCACTGCTGCTCATCTAATCAGCATGGTATAGTAGATCAAAATATTCTGTCGAAATAAAGTAGACGCATGTCCAACAGTGGGATATTAATAGTCTTAGAAGATGTAGTATCTTTGAATATAATATCTTTTACTACAATTAAATCGTCGGGGTAATCGTAAAGGACTATGTTCCATCCTGGCTTCGACGTGGACAGCCGACTTGTTAGTAATGTAAATTTGTTTGTTTGTTTAAACGCGCTAATCTCAGGAACCTCTGGTCCGATTGGAAAAATTCTTTCAGTTTTGGATAGTGCGACTAATAGGAGAGAAGCAGTAGTGAAAAGTGTTACAAAAACGGGGAAAATTTTCTAAATTCTACGCGTACGAAGTCGCGGGCAACAGTTAGTTATTAATAAACGTCTCTAATTATTTAATAAATATTGATAACTGTCCGGTAGTATCAAGTTGTCTTAAAAATAAACTGTTTTTATGAACAATGTGTTTTATTTTAATAATATATTTTTGAATTTCATTTAATTATGTATTATAAGTGGTGTAGGCTACTGAAAACTATTATATTTATTACGTCATTAAGTTGTGCATGTCTAAGCCAAGAGTCCATGTGCAAAGGTATAGGTCCTTGTGGTGATGGATTAAGAATAAAAGTGTCACCACCCCATTTCTTCCCAGGGTGCTGTAAACCCCAGCTAAGGGACAATATTTATAAGCTGTTTTATTATAAATAAAGATGTACATCAATCAAGGATAATTTAAACCAAACTGCCGAAATATATGTACACGCTTAACTTCCGATCGACTGCACTAAATTGAATAATATTTTATATGTTTGTGTTTGTTATTGGTATGTAAAGCAGAAAATTAAAAGAAATATATCATATTTAGGTTTCATTTTTCTTAGAAGAGTCTCTTTTAATTTTTTATCTAAATAGATCTATATTACCGCAAAAATAACAACATTAAACAATCGAAAAAATTTAGTTGCCAATATTTTTTAAAATAAATGCTCATATGCTAATTATTAATTATTCCATACTTTAAAATTTTTAAGCTAGTGAAATAAAAGTATAATTAGCAGCTAGCTTAATAAAAGTCAATCTAAAAATATACAAACATCATATTTAATAAAAGGAATTTTGAAAATCAATTCACATTTAATTGAAAAATCTGTGTACATACATAGTAAAAAGTAATCTCCGAACATAAAACCTCTTTCTTGTTTTTGATATTGGGATGGATATTCAAAAATTTTAATACATGAAAATACTTTGGAAATTTGCTAAAATAAACAAATTATCTCTCAAAAAATGGCCTTAAATCTTTACGACCTTATATATTTAGCCTATGACCTATTTAAAAACCCATAAATTAATGTAAAAATTATTTAAAAATGGGTCAAGGCATTTCTGAAATTTCAGTGACAGTATAAGATGTTTATTATATTAAAAATATAATTTTATAGTTCAATAAAGACAAATAATTAATTATAACAATACATACCGTTGAAACAAAACGCACAGAACACGCACAGTACACACAAACCACACAACTGAAATGTGACCGTCGCTGTCTTTGTATTTTATATGCACTGAAAGAATTGTGTGGATAAGACTGATACTTGATAACTTACACCATTCTATGTCATGGATTAAAAATACACCTTGCTCAAATAGTATAAGTCATATTGTCATACCTTCACGCTTTTTCCCATGATGGTAGGCAGAGAGAGCGGCATCCGGTACGATCTAAACTTCTTGCCTTTATTTAAATTCAAACTGATGGTCATCCCTGTCTGTTTTTCATTTATTTTTGTGACAGGCACCTGACTTTTTAAAAGAGCTTGTTAATCTTGAATAAAAATATTAAAATATTTCATGTAATATAAATATTTCATATAACGAACTGCCGTCCACGAGGTCGAGGGTTCGATTCCCGCTCGGGACAATCATTTGTGTGATCTTTATAAATGTCATACAAATGTTTGTTCTGTGTCTAGGTGTTTACTATGTATTATAAGTATGTATTTACAAAAGAAAAGTCGTATATATAGTCTATCAGTATTCTGGTACCCATAATACAAGCATAGAAATAAAGCTTACTTTGGGACCAGCGTACGTTGTGTGAAATTTCCGTTAATATTTATAATACGACGTTTGTAAGTGCATCGCTTCTTCTTCTTTTCCCTGCCCTTATCCCAACCTACTTGGGGTCGGTGCAGCACGTTTGTTTCATTCAACCAATCGGCCGTCATACTCTCATCAACTCCTTTTTCTTTCATATCGTCTCTCACACAGTCCATCCATATTTTCTTTTGTCTTCCTTTCCTTTTCTGGCCATCAACATTCATATTCATCACCTATTGGCTTTAATGCCCTCCATCCCTCCTCATTACGTGCCCATACCAGGACAGACGGTTCCCTTTCAACTTTTCTACTAATGTTCATGCTTACTCTTATATAAGACGTATGCAAGTGCAAGCCAATTAAAGTTCTTCCTGTAAATATAACATTACTTCCTTACAAGTCCATAAATATCTCATAATTGGGCACATGTCCACTTCTCTTCTTGTTAGTCGGTTGGTTATGTGTTAGTCTAGATTAAATGCTATCATTGTACCTAATTTCATACAAATGCGATGCGTCGTTTGAGCCTTAGGGAGTAACAAACATAGACAAAAACATACAAACATTCGCATTATTAATATTACTAGCTATTGCCTGCCACTTCGTACGCGTGGAAATTGAAAAAATTCCCCGCTTTTACAATATTTTTAAAGGTGCTTCGCTCTTATTGGTCGCAACATGATTTTATATAGCCTATAGCGTTCCTCGATAAATTTACTATCCAACACTGAAAGAATTTTTAAATCAGGCCAGTAGTCCCTGAGATTAGCGCGTTCAAACAAACAAACAAACTCTTCGGCTTTATAAATAATCTATTATATAACATTCACGTGTCACAGTGTTAGTTACCGTACTCCTCCGATTTTTATGAAATTTTAAATACACATTCAGTAGGTCTGAGAATCAGTCAACATCTATTTTTCAACCTGTTTTTTTTAGTATGGCAAAACAACGTTTGCCGGGACAGCCTGTATTATTATAGATTTAATTCCTCAAACATGTACAAACTATCGCAAAATTAGCTTGCTATAAATATAATATTATGCACTTATGTATATTTGTTTATATATGACATTATTACATAATACTGCACATATATAAACAGTCAATAGTTCATTCACTTCGCATAAATTTCACTTTCTAATATATTTTGTTATGGAATTATTATTCTATGGCCATTATATTTTATTGTAACTTCTAATAATCGATACATTTGAATATTAAAAGCAATAATAATATCATTTACTTCGAAACTAATAGATTAAGCTCGTGCTGGGGAAATGTAAAAATCAAGGGCGATTTCAAAGGGAAATTGCTGGGTAACAAATCAAGACTACAGTAATTGCAATTGATTTTCAAATAAAGTTAGTACATAAGCCTTTTATTATTTGCAAGTGATATTATCTTAGTATATGTTATGGGATACCTTTTACTATTGGGTACCAGCAATAAGCTTCTGGTTAATGTAAGTAATTAGTTTTTTCAGGCAAATAGGCATGACGACGATTCAGGTATATCCGGAGTATTTCAGTTTTTAGGTTTCCGTACCAAAAGGTGAAACGAGACACTATTACTGAGACTTTGCAGTTCGTCACAAGGGACTATCTCTGAAATGGTGATAACTCGAGTACTGACAATTTCTCAGTTTGTGTAAATCAGTTGCTGCTACAAAAGTAAATACTCATCATCATAATAATTATATTCGTTATTAAATCTAATCTATATTTTTAATTTACAAATATAAACAAAACCTTTTCTTTCTTCTGTTCTTTTATTTATATGTGTTTTCACAAATCTGTCGTACCTCATAAATTAAAAATGAAAAACGCACGTCTTAAAATAAGACATAAAATAAAATCTAATATATAAAATTCACGTGTCACAGTGTTAGTTACCGTACTCCTCCGAAACGGCTTGACCGATTCTTCTCAAATTTTGCATACATATTCAGTAGGTCTGAGAATCGGCCAACATCTATTTTTCAAACTTTTTTTTTTAGTATTGCAAAACAACGTTTGCCGGGGCAGCTAGTAAATATATATAATAAACTTCCTAGGCATATCCATACTATAAGAACACATTTCCCACGGTCGACCACAGGCTCATGCAATCGTAACTATAACCAAACCGCCTCTTATAATTTACTGTATCTCGCTATCTCGATCTACAATATTGTAACACTGCCCACCCCTTATTGGGTCAGCGTGATGTATACCTTTCTCTTATAGATTAAACTTGTGGGAATAGGATTAAACAAACGTAAGAGTATGTGGTGTAATTTTATAGTGATAATAATTTCGTTAAGGATTCGCAAGTTTAATTCTCGTTTAAACCATTAATTTATATGGAATATGTATGTTTATATGTATACATCATTTAGATATTCTATTTATATGGACATAAACAGGCCCCATGGCTTAGTGGTTCGATTAATGGATTGTCGTTTACGATATTACTATTTCGATCCCTGCATTGTACAAGTATTTGTGTGATATTTATATTTGTTTTACAAATACAAATATTTGTACTGCGTCTAAGTACGGAACCTAGGACAGTTCCTTATACAGAATAGATCTGATAAGCGCTAAGGAAGATTTTTGGAAGTTTATTTTTAAGGAATAAAAATCGGTCAAGTACTAATTGACCTCTCACATCAAGAGCGTTATTATCATAATATGCTTTTATTAGCTTTATAAGTATCTATGTTTCTATTAAACTGTGTAACAGAATCTTTGAAGTGATTTTCACCCACTTGCAGTTGTAGGATTAATTGTATTAAAATAAAATTGGTCAAGTGCAAGTGGGACTCGCGCACGAAGGGTTCCGTACCATTATCTATGCAACATAAGGCAACGTTATTAGTATCGAGCAAGAAACGGTAAAAAAAATCAGTTTTTTGTATGGGAGCCCCCTTAAATATTTATTTTATTTTATTTTTAGTATTTGTTGTTATAGCGGCAATAGAAATACATCATCTGTGAAAATTTCAACTCTCTAGCTATCACCGTTCTTGAGATACAGCCTGGTGACAGACGGACGGACGGACGGACGGACGGACGGAGGGACGGACGGACGGACGGACGGACGGACGGACGGACGGACGGACGGACAGCGAAGTCTCAGTAATAGGGTTTCCGTTTTTACCCTTTGGGTACGGAACCCTAAAAAGGATTAAGAATTTTCGTGCGTGTTTTTTTTTAACTTGTAAACTAAATTAATTATTTAATATTCAGCTAAGAAAGTGGGTGTTCAGCATATGAAGGATAAAATCATTGAGCATAAAGTAATTTTATTAGTTCAAAACTAAAAAACACGCTTGAAAATCCTGAAGATTTTTTTAATTATGACATTGCCCTGTCTTAAAAACTATCTGTCTCAGTTTTTAGTGTTCCTTATCGAGAGGCAAAAATGGACCTTTGAAGGCTAATGACTCCGCTGTCCGTCCGTTATCAAATAGTGTTCTAAGAAAAAGATTTTATAGAAATTCAAAACATCTATACTAACATTAAAAGCCAAAGAGTGTGTTTGTTTGAACGCCCTAATATCAGGAACTACTGGTCCGATTTGTGAATGTCTTGCATTTTTGGATAGTATATTTATCGAGGAAAGCTATAAGCTATATAACGACCCGCTGCTACTAATAGGAGCGAAACATTAGTGGAAAATGTTTCAAAAACGGGGGAATTATTCTAAATTTCGCGCGCACAGAGGCGCGTGCAACAGCTAGTAGCAAATATAGAGCGAATTATATAAACAAATAGAAATAAAATAATCTGATAAATAAAACATACAATTCACACGTACAACAGACAGTAATTATAGCAATTTTATAGTTAAAACAATAACAATGGACTGACATTATTATTATTAACTGTGTGGTTAAAAGGGTCGGTAGAAATTACCGTGTGATTTTATTATTATCCTTGATATTATATTTATTATCTACTATATACATTTTGTAGGCCTAGAGAATTACTTTTTAATATGAGGCCATTAACCACGTACCTATTTATTAATCTTTATAATCATAAGTTATTTAAAAAAAATACTTAGTGATAATGTAAGTTTTAACTTAAATTTTTTGTCGATCCAGTTTTGCTTGATATTATTGTTGTCAAGTAATAGTTACGAGTATCTTCTGTCAATTTCAATTTTTAGGGTTCCGTACCCAAAGTGTAAAAACGGGACCCTATTACTGAGACTTCGCTGTCCGTCCGTCCGTCCGTCCGTCTGTCACCAAGCTGTATCTCAAGAACGGTGATAGCTAGACAGTTGAAATTTTCACAGATGATGTATTTCTATTGCCGCTATAACAACAAATACTAAAAATAAAATAAAATAAAGATTTAAGGGGGGCTCCCATACAACAAACATTATTTTTTTACCGTTTCTTGCTCGATACTAATAACGTTGCCTTATGTTACATAGATAATGGTACGGAACCCTTCGTGCGCGAGTCAGACTCGCACTTGACCAATTTTTTAATCTTAAGATTACTGCTACTCGAACGTCGTGAACGTCGCACGTGTAGTTACTGGTGACTTTAACTAGCGATTAGTCTACTTGGCGCCCTACTTGAGAATGGTGAAAGAGGCCCTTAGACGCGTTATTTAATCAAACATACTCGTCAGCTATATGATATTAGTATAGATTGCAAAGGTACGCTATAAATGTTATAATGATATTAAATTAATCGACTGCAACACAAAGAAGTTCAAAAACTATAAAGGTTAAACATATTAAAATATCTAAAACCTTTGTTAATATTAGTTACGGTCAAAATACTGTTGTAAACTTCGTCTTTGTAATTTAAAAGATGTTCTCACAATCATTATTTAATGTCACGGACCAATAAAACTAAAGAAGACGGAGTGACCTTAAGCCAAGCGCTATACTACGCTGCAAACAACGTATTAGCTATATCGTTTAGTAATTTATTTATTTATTCAATACTTAATAAAACATTTACATATTTAATTCATTCATTCAATAACTTATCCCTTTATTCTAAAAGACTAAAAGTCTAAAAGACGTTATGAGTACTACTTGGTAAAATATTTGTAAGTAACATTCCTTTTCTTCCACTCTTTCATTGCACCACGAGTTCTATTATTTATACTAACCAACAAACTTATTTTTTTATACAATGTAGCAAACAATTACGTAAAAACTAGCTCTCGCTCTCTCTCTCTCTCTCTCTCTCTCATCTCTCTTTCTCCCTCACTCTGTCTCTCTCATTAACTTATCTGTTGGGCATGGGCCTCGTCCACAATGGAAGAGATTTTCGTCTACTGTGCCACGCTGACCAGGCGTGTTGACTACTATTTAGTTACCACGTTGCCTTACTTATTATAAAACAGTCGTATCTTCTTATGTGAGCCGAAATATTTAAAGCTACGCAACGGATTTTAATGCAATTTGTTTTTGATAGATAAAATGGTATAATACAATACCTCCGTGTAGTAACGAATTAAAAATACAAGTGTCAACACACCACCCCATCCCAAGGCTGCTGTAAAAGTCAGCTAAGAGATATTACACATAGATAACATCCTCTGTGAGAGACGGAAAACTTGAAAAGAAACCCTGAGCCAACACGGCCGGTCAGCGCGGCATAGTAGACAAAAGTGGAGGAGACCCGTGCTCAACAGTGGGATGTAAATGTGCTGGAGAGGAGGAGAGGAGATGAAATGGTTCATGAAGAAGGTTTATTTGTACGATTTGTTAAGTTGTGTTTTCTAAATTTCACGCTTACGTAGTCGAGGGCAACTACTTAAGTTAGTTAACGCTTACAATGGTCAGTCTTTATTTATTTATTGATCGTAGTAAGATGTTCGCTACAATTTCAAGTAGATACATATAATAATTTAACCTTTCAACAATATAATGATGGCTAATTTTAAAGAATCACGATCATACCATGACATATTACTTCATAGCGACTAGCTCCGTGGGACTTGAAGTCGCGGGTTTGAATCCCGTAGAGGACAATCATTTGTGTGATATTTACAGGTATACTTATGTCTCACACAAATGTTTGAAAAGCGTTTTTTGTTTTTTATATTATAAATAAATAATTAATAAATATTTATGGACATTTCACACAACGTCCTCCGGTCCCAAGCTAAGCTTATAATGCTGATGTAAACTACATGTCGTATATCCATATTCTAGTATCAATAATACAGGAAAGCGAGCTTACATTGGGACAAAAAGACATAGATAAATGTGTGTCGTGGACTTCCGGGACTGCTCGCTGGGTCGCGTATTCAGCGTGGTACAGATATCAGAATACTTCGGGAAGGATATCCAGTCCACATAAGGACTGGATATCCTTCCCGAAGTATTGGGACATAGAAATTCGTAGCGAGATGCTGTTCACGCAGTATTAGTAGCCTAGGAACCCTAGTAGAGGCCTGAGCCCAGCAGTGGAATGTTAAATTCTGAATAGAAGAAAACACTAAACCTTAAAATAATACTAAATTTAGTAATTACAATCACTAAAGTGGACAGAGACCTTTAAAGTGAATGGGGGACATTATAAAGTTCAACATTAACATATTAGTAAGTAGGTCATCTTGTAGAATATTTGTGGAAAGGTATTCGTGTTATAAATAGTACTTATTATCGTCATTCTCCTGCCCTTATCCCGTTATTCGGGGTCTGTGTAAAATGACTACTTGTTCATGTTCCAATGGGATTTGGTTGACGACCGTCTGCCTGACGTCAAACCTCCTTGGGTATATGCCCAGGTGTTATGCATCGTGGTTCCTTCCGTCGGTTCATACGACCCCCGCGGTCAAAACATGAAGAGACGACATTTGTATTCTTTTTGGCAGTCTTCACCCTACGGATAGGCTGGAGAGAGAGTGAGAAAGAATTATTAATTTTACCTGTATATGTATAATATAAATCTGTGCAAATTTCTCAATTAACAATGGTACCTATTCTGCGTATACAACTAAACTTAACTAAAAAATGAAAATTTATAGTATCAATAACACAATTCGGCAATGTTAACTGAACTTTTTTATTAGAAAATCTGTATATTATAGACTAATGATTTTAAATACTTAGTAAAAATGGTTACACACCTACCTTGGTTATTTCTACATCACCCTATGGTTGACTGGAAGAAAATGCCTAAGGCATTAAGTCCGCCTGTACAATTCTTTGTATAAAGTGTGTAAATAAATAAATAAATAAATAAAAATGTGCACAACGAAATAGCCAATTAATCAGAATACGCCATAGTTGTTTTCATTTTTTAGTTAAGCATAATAAGAAAGATAAAAAGAATATATTTTTCCAACAGCGTTTTACAATACAATACACAAAACAATACACAAAACAAAAAAATAAAACAAACTTAATAAATAAGAAGTAAAATTACGAATGCAAATCATATTTGATTGACCCGCTCTTGCTGGAAAAAATGGAACACTAGTCAGCTATTGTTGTGAGATGAAATCGCGACCATATCATAACGCTGATTTTCAGTAACGTCCGTCTCTTAATCTGTCATCTATCGGACCATAGTATCTATACTAATATTATAAAGCGAAAGAGTTTGTTTGTTTGTTTAAACGCGGTAATCTCAGGATACGCTCTGGTCCGATTTGAAAAATTCTGGCTAATATCTGGTACATAATCTGGATTTGAAAAATGGCTATATAACATCACGCTGCAACGAATAGAATAGAAGCATCAGTGTAAAATGTTGCAAGAAACAGGGAAAATAGTCACGCGCACGAGCTTTAAATGAAAACGCTGCCTTAATCATGTGAGTTACAACAAAGTAAATTGTTTGTTACCTATAGATCTTTAAAAAAAGTCCGCGAGGTCATATGTCTATCTTTTAAGGTGTTTACAAAAGCTATTTTTGTGTATTTGGTAACATTTTTTATCAAATTAAATACCTTAGTTAGCTTACGCATTTAATATAGATTATAACTGCTTTTTACAGCATACAATTTAAATGAATATCTTAGGAGTTAAGACGAAAAAAGAAATACGCGCTATAAAATAAAATACTTAAACTGTTGGCTGAGCAACGCGAACGTTTCCTCGGTCTTCTCTATCCATACTCCAATGTTTTGATGTTTGGTTAATGTTGGATGTATGAATGTAAGGATGTTTGTGGTTCTTTCACGTAAAGACTGCTGGATGGATTTTCATGAAACTTTCCAATAATTTAGCTTACAGGTCGTTACGCTGCTCAAATCCCGACGTATCGGTGTTGAGTTGGTTTTTATAGGCGCCGGCGTCGGCTTCGGCGTTGGCGTCGGCGTATGGTCGTTACGCTGCTCAAATCCCGACGTATCGGTGCTTAGTTGATTTTTATAGGCGTCGGCATCTGCATCGGCGTCGGCGTACGGTCGTTACGCCGTTCAAATCCCAACGTATCGGTGCTGACTTGGTTTTTCTAGGCGTCTGCGTATGGTCGTTACGCTGCTCAAATCCCGACGCATCGGTGCTGAGTTGATTTTTATAGGCGTCGGCGTTGGTATCGGCTTCGGCGTCTGCGTCGCCATTGGCATCGGCGTTGGCGTCGGCATATGGTCGTTACGCTGCTCAAATCCCGACGTATCGGTGCTGAGTTGGTTTTTATAGGCGTCGGCGTCGGCGTCGTCGTTAGTTCAAACAAATCTAACATCGTAACAAATCTTTCATGTGATGTGGTAATAAATTACAATTTTTTTGGATTTTTATCAGCATTCCTAGCGAAAGTTGAAAATACTCAAAAATGGCTGTAATTCGGTTATATCTTCTAAATGCGTAAATTTAAATTATTGATTGTATCTTTTGCAGCAAGGGACCGCATAGATCTACATTTGGTATAAGTTTTAAATTGATACCGTCAGCCGTTGCCGAGTAAAAAAAAGTTAAACGGGCGGATAGACAGACAGACGGACACCGTAGTGCGACTATAAGGGTTTGTACGAAGCCCTAAAAAGGTAAAACTCTGAGATATCATTTACTAAAATGACATTGGGGCCATGTGTGTTACTTCTTTAGAATTGTGCAAAAAAAAAAACCAAACGGACAATGTATTAATTAGCGGTAAAATGGCGTTACTGTTAGTTCATTTAATTTTTCGTTTCTAAATTCCACGCGTACGAAGTCGCGGGCACTGTTAGTAGTATAATAATATATATGTTTAGCAATATCTATCTTCTAGCCCTTTTTAGTATCTATGTCCCTGTCACATGGTAGAATGTAAGTAGTCATAGATGATATTTGAAGGTCACAATTGAGCACACTACAGAACTACGCGGTCACTAATCTTGTAGTTCTCATAACTATTTAGTTTGTAATACCGAAGAGAGTACACTACACTCTATAGATTTTGATACTTTATTCAATTGCGGAAGCAATTTTTGGTTAAATAAAAATCGTGCAACACCATACCTATTAATATACCTATTAGTATACCTACCAATATGTACTGGGTTTAATTTTATTGACTTTCTATTAGATTTTCAGATGTAGATAGTGCATTTCAATGTAAAACACAGCTTTAGATTTATAAACACTTACAAACTTAACTATATACTAGTGATTTAGATCAGTGCAGCATTTCTAAAGATTACCCGCTATTTTGATTAACACCCGTATTCACAATAATAGATTGTACACCAAGGGGATAAAGCACTGTATTATGTCACGGGCGCGATATTGAATCCTGAGCGTAACGAAGGACTCCAGATTTAACTCCCGAGCGTAGCGAGGGGGTTTTGAGTTGATTCCCGAGCGAAGCAAGGGAATTAAAATGGAGTCCTGAGAGCAGTGAAGGATTTAAGCGCGCCCAAGTCAAAATCAGTTTCATCCCTGAGGAGTATACTCTACTTTTCTCACCTTTTGCGAGACAATAAAAACCAAGGCTACTAGAAAAAGTATTTTATTTATTAAAATACTATTTTCATTACTAATTATATATTGATTGCACCGTTTTGAAATACTCGCGGCTTTTGTTTTAAGTATTGATTTTTTTTCGTTCGGCTTGCCGTGGCGTGGCCAGCTCGATTTTCGAATAAGTTTGATTTTCAACTAAATGAGGCGCGGCGCGCGCTGCCGTCCACCTCCTCGCCGTCGGCCACCAGCAGCTGCAGCAGCCGCGCGCCGCGCGATTTTGACGAAATTAGACTTTAAATGCATAACAATAAGAACTAAGAGAAGTGAGAATCACATTACTGCCCGGCGGGTTATAATGAAATTCAGTAGGTACAACATTACACCCCGGCAAAAGACAAGGGCTATAATGATTAACTTTGAGTAAGGTTTGCATGATATATAATGAGGCATTGTCGAGCAGGTGGTGTGAAAACAATATTTAATTAAGTAAAGCATCAACACTGTGCAAAGGGTAACACCTCTCAGTGCGTTCTGTTCATCGAGCCTTTGTATTCATAGATAAAACTTAGCTATGCGTTCAGTTTAACAAACGCATAGTGCGCTTCACCACTTAAGTATTGTTTGTGAAATGATTTTGCTACTCCTGTGCGTCCATGCCTACTACCTATGAGACCTCACAGTAACGTTTGTGAATACGGCTGTTAAATTTCAGGCACACAATTTCTTTCTTAGAACCTAGGAGTGACACGAGGATTAAGGGCCTACATCAATATTATCGTATATCATCGCCGACACGTATATATTAACACAGCCAGTAGGCACAGAAAATGAAGAATATGGGATACTTTTCCTATTTACTCAAAATCTACTAAATATATTTTAATTCTGATACACGTGTTTCTATACATAACAGTTACCTATGTTTTTAAGGTTATTTCATTAGTTAATACGCGATAATAGACCGACAAATGAAAAAAATAAAAAATTTGAGAGGTTGTTTCACCAAGATTCTATCGAGAAAACTTTTTCAAACGCGTTTCTGAGTTCATGCGATCCTAGATCATATATTGAAAAAACATATACTTAAAAATTAGAGCTCTAGCCATTCAATCTAAAGAAACAATGGAAACTTCGTACATAGAAAAATGCACGAAGCTATTTTGGTATCCTCTTAAGATAAACAATTTTTCATTGAATGTATCATTGAGATAAGTATAGCTAACTATTCAATCAAATGAGATATTTAGGAAGAGAACGATTTACCTACGTCTAGAAAAAAAAACAGGATGTTAGAGTGTGCTAAATTACCTCAAACCTACAGGACCATTAGCCTCGGAGTCAATTAGAAATGCGGCCTTAGGCAGACCTGGATCTGGATGAAGTTGCAATGCTACCTACAATTCCACAGAAAGATTGGCCTTGGAAAAGAATCCTAAAACCATTCCTTGGCAGTAGAAAATGTAGACCTAATAACCTATTGTATTGAGTATTACATATCTCAAGTATCAAAACTTTTAATCCTCCTATAACAAAATTATAATGATCTGATGTGGGTCCATCTTTTCCCGCGATGTTACGCCAGCCTCTGAACAGATCTGATGATATATAATCACAATATTGTGACATAGTGTACGCAACATATCATGATTTACAACTATATAATTATTTATGTATATATATCCGTAGGTAACAAACATATTAATTGTTAATTATTTTAACTGATGTATATCATCAACGGAACGCTTCACAACTACAACATAACGACACAATTAAAACAGACAAAAATTATATACAAATCCTTATCGACCATATCTCCTTTTACAAGAAAAATTACTATTCGTGCAACATCAGAATTTAAAATTAACAAATTTTCTATAAAGTACTCCTTCTGGCCAAAGTTCATCATCAAGGAATATACACAACTTCTGTTCTGGGGCTAGAAATGTATAGGCTTTGTAATCCTTTTCTTTACTTACTAAAACCTTTTCTAAATTAAAAAAAAAATAAACATACTACTTTTCTTTTTTAAATACATACTTATAATACATAGAAACACCCAGACGCAGTACAAAGATTTGTATGACATTTATTAATAACAAATGATTATCCTGTCCGGGAATAGAACCCACGACCTCGTAAATGGCAGTCCGTTGTATGAACCAGTAGACCACGTCGTGCTTTGTAGTAGTTTTGATAAATCATGGTGCAAGAGACTCGACTTAAGTGTTATAAATACATGTTTAAAAAAATGTTTTAGGAGCAAAGTTTAATTAATTAAAATATTTATGTAGGTATAATATGTTAACACAGAATATAAAGGATGTATATTATGTATTATATAATAAATATAAAGGGCAGCACAAAGGGCGTATTAATATATTATATTAATATACTGAGTACTGTATAATGAGTACTATAAATATAATGAGTAGGTACTATATAGAGTACTATATAATTAGATATATTCAACGAAAATGTTCTCTGTGTTTGGAGTTTTTTTTAATATGAAATCAAATAATCTAATGTAGGTTAATTTGTTTGTTCAAGGCACACGGCAAAATACTATATCTTTTGTCTTTTGCTCTCGCTCCTAACAGGCTCTAATATAGTCCCTAAAGCTTGACTATGATCAAAACAAGGGAGAGAAAACATTATCTGCCAATCCTTTTTATAGCCATACAAATTTAAAACCTTTCAATGTATGAAAAAATGTATGTACTTAAAAAACTGCGTTAAGATCTTAGCAGACTACGCTCTTTATCCTAAAAAACCATGTGAAAAGGATGTATGCATATATAAATTATTATTGTTATTGATTTTTATTAGATTCTCACAATTATTTAATTATAATATGTTATAATTGTCCAATTAATTACTTCTAAGGATATGATTAACATCACAATTCAATTGATTTAACTATAAATATGACATCAAGGGTTGTTAACTATAATAAAACTACTCATAAATTAATAGATGCCGCTGTTAATACAATAATTTACGAGTTTACAATTTATTGTAATGAACAATTGAATTTGGGGGTTTCATTTTTAATCAATTGGGTCGGACTCGGCATTAACATCAACGGCGAATGCATCACTCACCTTTGATTTGCAGACAATCGTGGTCATGGAAGAATCCCTGGAAGACCCCGGCACCAGTATCTGTTGGGAATGCGATTCTCGAAGTTGTCGATCACTGCGTCTACCTAGGACAAACAGTCCAGTTGGGCAAATCCAACTTAGAGAAAGAGGTCAATCGACGAATCCAACTCGGCTGGGGAGGGTTCGGGAAGCTTAGGCATATCCTCACGTTCAATATTCCGCAGTGCCTAAAGACAAAGGTCTACGACCAGTGTGTGTTACCAGCGATGACATACGGAACAGAAACGTGGTCTTTGAATGTCGGCCTCGTTACTAAAGCTCAAGGTTGCACAGCGTGCTATGGAGAGGGCTATGCTTGGCATTTCCCTACGGGATAAAATCCGAAATACGGAAATCCGTAGGAGAACTGGCGTATCCGACATAGCCCGAAGGGTTAGCACGCTGAAGTGGCAATGGGCAATCGCTCGTAGGACTGATGATCGTTGGGGAAGAAAAGTCCTAGAGTGGCGAACACGTACTGGACGACGCAGCGTTGGGCGACCCCGACAAGGTGGAGCGAAAATATTGTCAAGGTCGCGGGGAGTCATTGGATGCAAGTTCTATGGGGGAGGCCTATGGCCAACAATAGACGGAGAGAGGCTCATGAATGGATGGATTTTTAATCATACCTATGATTCCTTTCCCAAAGTGGATGATTACGCCCCCTTGTGGGCGCTACAAGGTTAAGGGGGACGGTAAAAGACCTGGGTTTTTTAGAAAAGAATGGGGTTATACCACTATAACCCCATTTTTGTATAATCAGCGCCCATTTCTCGGCTTCTTTAAAACCACTTTTTAATTAGTTGAAAAAATGGGGGTGCTAAGAAATAATTTTTTCTCAAAGTGGGCAGTTGACTAAGTAGGTTGGGGACCCCTGATATCAATAGACAGATATACGAGTAGATTTTATGATTCGAGGATATTTAATTTTCTTTACATTAGGAATGCATTTACGCACTTCGCCCGTCCGGTTGCAAGAGCAACCTTCGTGTGAAACTTCCGGTTTAAAGGGAACCGGACTACCCACTAAACACAATGATCTTGCTTACCGAGCCATGGTATAGTTTGTTGAGTCTGACCAAGACCCAGCGAGTCCTCCTTCACTCCTCGAATATCCCTAAAGCCCTAAATGTCTGAGGGCCCAATGGCAAGAGCCTTACCCAGTGGGGTGACATTAGGCTCTCCATCGTAAGTACCGGAACGCTTGGTGAGAGGCTACCCACAATATTTCTAAAATATTTTTATATTGTATCGCTCTGATTATAATTGTCATATTGTATAGATGTCATTGTGCCTATTTCTCACATTATAAATTTTTCTATATCATCCGGCCAATTTCCATCTATTTGGCGTAAAGCACTAGTACGTCCTTTACCAAAGATTCCTAACCCATCGCAGTTTAATCATTTTCGACCTATTTCAATTCTTCCATTTTTAGCTAAGGTGCTTGAAAAATGCGTTCACAAACAGCTCTCTAGCTTTGTTCAACTAAATAACATTTTATGTCCGTTTCAATCTGGCTTTCGTCCGGGTTATAGCACAACTTCAGCTTTGCTTAAAGTCACTGGTGACTTGAGGGCCGCCATTGAGGATACCAAGATTACAGTTCTGGTTTTGGTGGACTTCTCGAACGCCTTTAACACCGTTTCACACGACATTCTATTAACTATCCTTTCTTCTCTTCAATTTTCCCCTGAGGTACTGGAATGGTTCTCTTCATATCTTCGAGGCCGCCAGCAATTAGTTTTTAGTAACGAATCCTCGTCCCAATGGTGTGCACTAAACACTGGCGTGCCTCAAGGCGGTATACTTTCTCCTCTTCTGTTCTCTCTATTTGTCAATCTTATTACTCGTGACCTTCAGTGTTCCTATCATCTATACGCAGACGATTTGCAGCTATACTCTCAAGCGAGGGTTGAAGAGTTATCGGTTGCGATCGACTTAGTAAATAAAGATCTGTTAGTAATTAAGGAATGGTCTGATCGCTTTGGTCTTACCGTGAACCCCAGTAAATGTCAAGCTATCCTTGTTGGCAGTCCTCGCTTATTGAACAGGATAGATTTACAGTCTGCTCCCAACATTAGTTTTAATGGTGCAATTATTCCTGTTAGCCCGTCTGTGAAAGATCTAGGCCTACATATTGATTCAAGACTGGACTGGCAAACTCAAGTCGCAAATGTGTGTCGAAAAGCTACTGGCACCCTACGATATCTTTACCGACATAAAAATGTGTTACCAACAAAAACAAAACTAACACTCGTTCAGACGTTGATTTTTCCCATAATCGACTATGGTGATGTGTGCTATCTCGACCTGAATGCAGATCTGCTCAACAAACTTGACCGCCTTCTCAATAATTGCATTCGGTTCATTCATAACCTCCGTAAATATGATCACGTATCCGCTTTTCGTTCGCGGTTAAATTGGCTCCGCATCAGACAACGCCGCAGTTTACATGCAGTTTGCATGCTTTACACTTTACTAAATTCCCCTCACACCCCTAATTATTTGACTACTTATTTCCAAAATCGTTCAGAATTACATCTCAGAAACCTTCGCTCTTCAAACGACATTCTTCTTTCTTGCCCTAGGCATAGTACCAGTCTCGTCCATTCTTCTTTCATAATTCAGTCTATTCTCTTCTGGAACGCACTCCCTCGTGAGGTCAGGATGACTACCACTCGTAGTCTTTTTAAACGCAGAGTTCGACGTATCTATCTTAAACTTTCGGCAGAAACCTAGTAGCTTTTCTCACACTACTTTAATTTTATTTATATATGTATAATGTATATGTATTATGTGTATGTTTATGTATTTGTATAATTATGTGTGTTATTATATTGTGTATTTTTATGTAATGTTTATTGTTTGTAGGCTGTAGGTATATTTTTGTTGTAGATTTAATTACTATCAATTAATTAATAGCACCTACCAGTAGCACTTTCTGCACCTACCAATGGTTGCCTGGTAGAGAATGCCCTAGGCATTAAGTCCGCCATTGTACAACTTAATTATTGTGCATAAAGTTTAATAAATAAATAAATAAATAAATAATTACTGGAAAATCTTCAGTAGTCTCCCAGCGCCTTAATATCGATTCCAAGCATTCTGAATCGGTCGCCGCGAGAAACCCAGCTGTAACGCAACAGAACGCCGCTAATGGCCTTCTTGACGCAATGTTACGGCCCTAGTTACAGTTGGTAAGTCCATATGTCGTAGGATTCTCGGCATAATATTCTTAAAATGCTAATTCAACCAATATTCAAACAAAACTTAAACTGTTCTCGACAGAATCGTCAGTTTGACTGTGTTAAAATCTTTCTGAAAATATGGTAGAGTCGAGTGGCTGCAATAAATTATTAAAATGTGCCCACTTTACAAAAATATGCAGGTGGAATACCTAAAAAATGATTGTTAACTAATACGGTAACACTGTACAATAAACATTCAGCTACTTGAGAACGTATTAAACATAATTTATCACTTCTACTGTTAAAATTAACGAGTGGCCCTTATTTTGTTTTGACTAGTATATAAATAGCATGACAAAATAATTGTTACAATTATATATCTAATGCCAACAAAGTCACGTGCCGCGCCACACTCGAGTTAACAATTAAACAATAGTTCAAGTTTGTCGCGTGATTATAACACTGTTTTTATATCAAGTTATTTATAATTTTGTATTTATTTATAGTTGATTAATGTATAAGTAATTAATAGTTTATGTCATGAGTAATGCCCTTCAAAAGTGTCAGATGTAAGACTTAGAAGCATCACAAGATACAGGAGCGAAGTGTGCTGGGTGGCAAACCACAAGTGTGGGGTCCGATATTAAATGATGGTGTATACTCAGGAGCTCAATGAGGGCCTGAGCCCACCTGCACTAGGAAACCAGGCTGACAAATGCCATTACAAATGTATGAGCAGTCCGATACTGACAAGATGTATGAGTATAAATTAAGCTAAGAAATTGTGTTTTCCCCAAATCAACCTAGGTGGTAGTGATATTGCTCATAGCTATAATGTCAAATACCTGGGCTTATATCTAAATCGCTGCTTGACGTGGAACAAGCACATTGAAGCCAAGAGGAATGCGGTTAACTTTAAATACAGAGGCCTATATTGGTTATTAGGCAGAAATTCAAAATTATCCATAGATAACAAGGTACTTGTCTATAAAGCCAGCATTAAGCCAATCTGGGCCTATGGCATACAGTTATGGGGTGCTGTGCCTCAAACATAAACAAAATCCAAAAAACTCAGAACTACATACTTAAACAAATTGCTAACTCCCTGGTTCATAAGGAATTCTGAGGTTCACATAAATCTACAAATGCCTACAGTACGTGAGGAAATAGCGGCATATGCAAAAAAGTATAAAGCTAGACTGGAAAAAAATTGGTCAAGTGCGAGTCGGACTCGCGCACGAAAGGTTCCGTACCATTATCTATGCAACATAAGGCAACGTTATTAGTATCGAGCAAGAAACGGTAAAAAAATCATATTTGTTGTATGGGAGCCCCCCTTAAATATTTATTTTATTTTATTTTTAGTATTTGTTGTTATAGCGGCAATAGAAATACATCATCTGTGAAAATTTCAACTGTCTAGCTATCACCGTTCTTGAGATACAGCCTGGTGACAGACGGACGGACGGACGGACGGACGGACAGCGAAGTCTCAGTAATAGGGTCCCGTTTTTACCCTTTGGGTACGCAACCCTAAAAAAGGGAAATGTGTTTAGATCATAGAACTTGCATCATTTCTTTTCCTAAATAATTTGCTAAGTACCTACGTGATTTCCGTCTCTCACAGTGGATGTTAACTTATAATTGCCCTTAGCTGACTTTTACAGCATCCTGTGGAAGAAATGGGGTGGTGACACTTGTGTTCTTAATTCGTCACCTTTCTAATATTAAATTTTATATGTCTGATTATGTTTCATCAAACAATTTGCTATACATATTGTGGCAGGCATTTTCTCACAACTAAATAACTTCTAAACTGCTAAACCAGAAACTACTATTTAAATATGAATATTTTCAAGAAAATAACCATCACGGGGAAAGCAAAGAGCAGCGGGGTTGGCAGCTGGGATTATGGTCTACTGTGTGCGCTGACCAGACGTATTGTACTCACACTCAGCAGACGCATATTATTATATTGTCCCTCAGCTGACTCTTATAGCACCCTGGGAAAGAAATTAGGTGGTGACACTTGTATTCTTAATCCGTCACCACACGGACGTAGATTAACCTTTACTACAATATTAAGCCCTAAATCATTAGACCAAAACATAACCTTTTTTAACCACCCTTATTCCTCACCGTAAGAAAACAACCCCTCAAGTAAATGTCTGTAGTCGGGCATCGAACTCAGGATACAAGTGAACCATGTTGCTTCTTGAACCGTACCATACAACGAACATGCCATGCGTGAAATACCGGTACGATACAATGGACAAGTTGCTCCACTTTATAAATGAATCCTAATAATACTGTATAAATACATACTATATATAAATATGATATTCTGTGAAACTAGTTGACCCAACGAATTCCCTACCGACAGTAATAAAATAAAAAATTTAAGGTATTTCTAATTTTGAAAGAATGTAAGATTTACCCGTATGGGAAAATAAAAGTGTTGTATTTATTATCTTCAGTTTAAACCTTCCATGGACTACATAAAACGTTTCAAAATCAGCAAACTTCATGTTTTGCGTACCTAATACTAACAAGCGTGATAGATAACAACTTCGACTGTGATTTTGGGTTAGATATTTCAGGTCTTCATTTCATTCCATTATGTGGGGTTTTCTGACAAAAAAGGATTAAAGACGGTAGTAATATGGACTTTTGTTTTACTGACATCCCAATGTTACAGGAATTTCAAATCATCTAAAACCCTTTGCAAGTTTCCGACTACTATATATTTATGTAGAGTAACTTTCCCATCATGTTCATGCATCACCTACCTCACACAATATATCTGTATGTAACACACGAACATGCACACATACGTAACTATTCAACAGGTGCACACATACATACTAATATACAGGTTGTTTGAAAATATTGCTTATTTTTAACCGATTAGTTTGAGTTGGAATTTTTTTAGTGTGAACTATAAATTAAATTAAAATTAAATTCTTCCTTAAATTCTTCCTACCACCTTTATGCAGATGATTTGCAAATATACACTCAAGACACACTGGCTGAATTACCTCGAGCCAACAGCACCATTAATAAAGATCTGACCTGTATACATCAATGGGCTAAACGTTATGGATTAACTATCAATCCCAGTAAGACACAAGCCATCATTGTTGGCAGTTCACGCCTACTGAGTAGATTAGATTTAAACACACTACCGCAAATTACTTTTAATGACGTTGCTATCCCCCTAAATGACTGCGTTAAGAATCTAGGTATCTTTATTGATAATACTCTGTCTTGGAATGATCAGCTACAATATATCAGCCGTAAGATGTACGCGTCTATAGGATCTCTTAGTCAGCTTGGCAACTTTCTTCCAACTACCACTACAGTTGCACTAGCGCAATCTACTCTCTTGCCAATTCTTGACTATGCTGATGCCAGCTATCTTGATCTCAACGAGGACCAGTTAAACAAACTTGAGCGGCTCCAAAACCTTGGTATTCGATTCATATTTGGACTACGCAACGTGTGGAACGCACTGCCAAACAGGATTCAAAATGCCCAATCTATCGTCTCATTTAATAAACTTCTCAAGGAACATTATTTGCAAACTATTCAATAATCCCATCTCTACAGTTAATTTATGCGTATTTATTTATTACTTTTATGTATAGTGTGTATGTATGTATAGGTTTATGTATGTATATTATATGTATATTTTATATGTGTATGTATATTTAATTTTAGGTAGGTTTAACTAAAGTTTAATTTTTTTCACTATTGTTTCTAAGTAGTAGGTACACCACTTTACCCCAGTTCCAAAAAGAAAAATCGAATCTTAAAAACCAAAAATTTACTGTTCACTTTGTAACACTCTGTATACCTTATCACTACTTTACCTTACTATATGAGTAATCATACAAACATAATAACTACACTTAGAATAAAAAAACACAACCTTACTGAGTTGTAATAAAGTGCTATCCTATAAATATTAGCGGTAAGTTTAATGAGGTAGGGACTTAAATATAACCAATACAAATAGAGCTCCCTCGCCCCGCGTCATTGTTTTATAAATGGAACAGTGAAGGTAAATTTTAAACAAATAGAGGGGTCAAGTTAAATGGTTCATTTTGTTACGATTTTGAAAATGGAATTAGTTATTCATTCGCGAGTTGGACGTCGCCCGTAGCGGCCATTTTGTTTTTTTTTTCTTTTGTGGTTTAGTTTTAGCGTTTTGTTAACAAAATCAAAATTGTTACTTTTTGTGTTTTCCGTGGATTTATCAGCAAATCTTTCACATTTTATGTTAAAAGTAAGTTATATTTTATATTTATAACAACAATACAATTAGAAAATTCCCAGTGTTTTGATAAAAATCTTATTGTTATACCGTGAACGCGTTTTATTATTAATTAACATTGTAGTTTTAAATTTAAATTTTTGTTCCAATTATGGAACGCAGTTACCATGTTTTGTTTCTAATTTTTGTAACATAGACTAAAAAGTTAACTTTTTAATTCTGTGCTGTTTTATGGAGTTAAAACCTAGTTTATTATCCAAATAAATAAATACTTTGTTAATTACTAACCTAATCATTGAAGGAATACTAACAAAGTGTGGAATAATATCCTAACAAGCCGAGATAGTTTAACCATTTCAACGAATGTAGTGGTGAATAACAAACGACTGTTTTTTTTTAAATTAACTGCTGTCAATACTTTCATGTAATTACTAATACATAGAAAACACCCAGATGCAGTATAAATATTTATGTGACAAATATATGTATCACACAAATAATTGCCCTGCGCGGGAATTGTACCCGTGAACTCATAAAAGGTGCCTACTAATAGACAGAAAACATGCAGATATGTACATATGTGTATCTGTGTTCATTACACAAGATATCATCTGAAATTTGTGTTGACACAAAACTGTTTGTAGGTTTATATAGTACTTTGGAAGCCCGTGCCCAACACTGGGATAATAATGAGCTGGGAAGAGATAGAAGTATCTGTCCATAATCTAGTAAATTACAAAGCTTGTAAATATAGCTTAATTAGGGATCAGAGGATGCGATGCGATATCCATATGTTTTTGTCACTTTGATGTTACTAATAATTCTAATTTATCACTATTTTCGATATCTAGTATGTATGTGATAATATTAAAAGTGATAAGAGATAATGTTATCATAAAATGATAACAGATAACTCATTACTGTAACGAACTTAAATTGTTTTTAGTGACGTGCTTTGACGAGCTTATGTGTTAATGCGTGTAACCAAACCATAGTGCGATTTGAAAAAACTAAACAATGCCATCTATTGAGCGGTAGTAGTAAACTTCTGTTTGTTATGGTCTGATTTCTAAATTTCACGCGTACGAAGTCGCGGGCAACAGCTATCATATAAGTATAAATATATCTAGGTACACATATATGTATAAACCATAACATGAGATTCTCTAACACTTGTACTACTCATTTATTGAAATAAAACTACTTTTTACAGAATTCCTAACGACGAAACGTCGGGCTAAAATTTAAAACAAATACACGCGTCTAAATCTCTAAAAAGTAGTTTTACATAAATAACATGAGATTGTCCGAAAATCGGGATCCTATTATTATACACCGGGTCGGGCCCCAAGTACTACGACCACGCATCGCCGGGTCATGGGCTGGCCTTGTGTCTTTCCCAAAGTGTGTGACAACGCCCTCTTGTGGTTGCTACAAGGGTACTTAGAAAAAAAAAGTGGTTATAATAGTTTTTATGTAGGTGAAATTGTGTGTGAAGTTTATGGGAACGCTAAAAATATATTTTCTCAAAGTGATACCAAAAGGTAAAACAGGACCGATTATTATTGAGACTTTGGTGTCCATCACCAGTCTGTATCTCTGGAACGGTGATAGCTAGAGTTGGTGCTACAACGACAAATACATTCTCCTGCCCTTATTCATGCCTTAAATATATTTACTTATTATAAAACAAAGTCGTTATTTTTGTATGTATGTCCCTATGTGACCTTATAGCTTTAAAACTACAAGTTTTCAAGTTCCACGCGTACGATGTTGCGAACTACAGCTAGTTACGAATATATTATTACTAGCTGACCCGGCAAACGTTGTTTTGCCATAATAAAAAAAAAGTTTGGCCGATTCTCAGACCTAGCGGATATGTACACAAAATTTCAGGAAAATCGGTCGAGCCGTTTCGGAGGAGTACGGTAACTAACACTGTGACACGTGAATTTTATATATTAGATAATAACGGTACGGGACCCCTCGTGTTCGAGTCCAACTCGCACTTAACCCGCTTTTTAGTTACAATAAAAAAAGTTAGTCTTTAAAAAAAGTTAAAGTGAGTAAGTTAGTTAAAGTTATGACTGTTACTAAAGATTTGAAAATCAATGTTTAGTAATACAAGGTTAAGTAAAACCTAGAAATACCTAATAATTGTTAGTACTATAAATTACATATAGTTAACGCAATATATTAAATTGTAATTATTACATCATCATTATGATTTCATTAACTACATGTTTCATACTTAAACACTTGTGTAAAGTAATGATAAAAACCTTGAAGATAATATTTTATAGTTTACTAGTAAATTGAAATTTGAGCATCTTTACTTATTATAAAACAAAGTTGTTATTTTTGCAGTTTGTATTTATGTGAGCATATAACTTCAAAACTACGCAATGGATTTTGATGCGGTTTTTTTTAATAGTTAGAATGGTTCAAGAGAATCGATAATTTGTTACGTTTGGTAGCTAGTAGTTTTTTAATTTTAATATTTCTCTCCGCGCTTCATTAATGTCCTTTTTACAAACAGTTACTGAAATCTAGATGTCCTTCAAACTATGACATGGTCATGACCATGACAGTCCTAAACAGTCCGACGGCACAGAGCTGCAGTTATTTTTACAATGATGCTGCGTACAAAGACTACCTTATTCAATATATTTCATCGCTGAGAAAATAAGTCGAATGATTCACCCCTAGGATCTTGGTCTACAATTTTATTTTACATTATTAAAACCTATAATACGCTATTAACTGAACATTTAGGATATATGTTGTCGATTCAAAATCCTTATTTTAATACGCTGTTTAATTTGAGGAAGGCGTTTACCCTTGGTATAAACAGGATAAAATAAATTGCGGGGCGAAGAGGGGGATTACGCATGCGCAGTAACGGGTGGTGTTAGGTTATTGTTTCGTTACAGAATTTCTGGATTCGGTCTCCACGCTCAAGGCCCGCGATAGAAGCTATGCAATAGCTTAAAAACGCTTTTAAATAATAGAATTGCCATCCATAATATGAAAGCAAAATTTCAAATTACTTTCAAAGATATTTGAATTTAGAAATATTTTTTTCCGTTTTTGCAACATTCATTGAAGTTTTCTTCTGTTGGTCGCAGCGTGATGTGTTATAGTCTATAGCCTTCTTCGATAAATATACTATCCAATACTTATAGAATTTTTCAAAGTAGTTCCTGTTCCTTAATATTAAGTATAGGCAGATAGATTTCTCAAAGTTTTCGTCTGCCATCGCGGCACCGTGCACCGGTTCGGACGTGCAATTGGACGGTGAAAAGGTGGGAGATAAGAAATACAGTAGACGTTTGTGAATTATTTTGAAAATGACATAACTAATAGTTATTTTTGCATTCGATAAAAACATCTAAGAAATAGTTATGTAAGTATAATTATTATAACAGAATACATAATAATGTTATCTTACAGAAATGCCGACAAGCACATAATTAAGATAAAGTCGTCAGTAGCAAGGACGTTTATAATTTTTAACATGATAATAGATTATTAGGAAAACTGTTAATTATTTTTGTTGATGACTTTATTAATTAGTTTACTTTTTTACAGTTTTAAAACTTATCATTTGTGTGATATTTCTAATTGTCATACAAATTATGTATTATAAGTAAGTATGTATTTTTTTAAAAGTAAAAATGTATTTTTAGTTTATGTCGTATATCCATATTCTGGTACCCATAACACAAACAAATAAGCTAAACTTGGGACCAGAGGACGTTGTGTGTAAAGGTTTTCATTATAAAATTACATTTTTAAATATAAAATAAAAAAAATTGTACATTTAAAAATATAAAATTACGCGAAGGCCCATCGGTGTCGGGTACAAGGACAAAGGTAAACTTATTATTAAGATAAATACGATGACGAGATAACTGGCCTCGTGGTTGAGTGGTTCATGTAACGGACTGCCGATCACAAGGTCCCGGATTCGATTCCCGTTCAGAACAATCATTTTGTGTGATATTTATAATTGTCATACGGATGTTTGTACTGCGTCTGGGTGATTCTATGTATTATAAGTATGTATTTACAAAAGAAAAGTAGTTTATGTATTCTATCCGTATTCTGGTACCCATAACACAAGCATATAAGCTTACCTTGGGACCAGACGACATGTAAATTACACACCAATGTTTATTTTTATGTTTTATCGATGCGTTTACGCACCTGACTTCTTTATTCGAACAGCGAGGGGTCGGAATTGGGGAACAAATGTTTCAACCGTTAAAATATGAAAGGCAGGTGTTATACATATTGGTAGGGGAGCCCACGATGCTAAATGGGGATTTACTCGAGCGTCATAGAGACCTATTGAGTTGCAAAGCTTAGATGATAAGAAGAAAAAAATGTTATGTGATTTTTCACTTTTATCGGTGGGGAAAGCGGCTATAGATTTTTAAATATGTAAAAAAAAACTGTTGCATGGACATCCTCGAGCGCGTCAGATATTGATAGCATCAATGCCCTACGTATTTTTAATAATGTACGTATGTTAATCTGATCGTTTGCATGATGCGGGTGGTTGTATTTAAGGGTTGAAAATGAAAAAAAAAAAAATTTTGTCGAGCGCGTCAGATTTTCTAAGGGAGTGTTAAGTGCACCAAAAAAAAGCTCTCATTCACTAATCTGACGATTTCGATGGGACGCAAACTCACGGGCAGTTTCATAATGTGCAAAAAAAATTCGCCATTTTGAAATACTCAAGCGCGTCAGATTAAGATATATATGGTTCATCTTTATGTTCTAAACGTACTGTCTCATAATCTGACGATTACCTAGAGGGATTCGCCTAATCTGACAAAAAAAAATTCGAAAAACGGTTCACCTTAAAGGCCATCCCTGCAACTTCCCGCTAATTACATTCCTGGGCGCTTAAAATTGTACTTTGAACTATATTTTGAACTCAGCGGGTCATTCCCAGTCCTCCACACCCCGTCGTCCACAGTGTGGAGGTATGGGAATAGTGTGGACGAATGGGAATAAAAAGGGTGAGGAGGGAAAGGTGCCGTTTATTCCCAGTCCTCCACACTATAGTGCAGGAGCCGACACTAGAAAAAGTTAAATTTCAAAAAGATGAATTGGACTTCTAAATGTTTAATTAGGACTGTTTATGAGATATTAAGCCATCAAAATATATCGTAAAAAAAGTTGCAAAGTTATACTGTCGGCTTTTATATTGTTAGATTTACCAGCTGCTCTGGTGTCTAGCCAACGGGAGTCGCCGATAAGAGATAACAATAGATTTTAAGGACAATAGAGTCGTAAAATCTTGTCTCCATTGAATCATAGCTAGACAAGAAGCACAATTAAAAAGCTCTTAGGAATATTTATGAGTATGTTGTAAAGATAAATCATACAAATTTTTAGACAAGTATAAAATATTATTTCTATTACAGCGTGATTTGAGAAAAATAAAATTGAAGCGACTATATTCAATACTAAAAGAAAGTTAGTAACTTCAACGTTTCCTTGTGTACCAAATACTTACACCTCAAAAGTAAATAGTTTGAAGAACGAAAACATTAACGAAAGTATTTACACTTTCAAATTATTGTCCATTATGTGATAAAACTATTCTGTGATACAAATTATCTTAGATCATAATATTTACTTTCTTTTTAATTGTTGTAAATTATAAATGATCACGCTGTAATAGAAATAATATTTTATACTTGTCTAAAAATTTGTATGATTTATCTTTACAACATACTCATAAATATTCCTAAGAGCTTTTTAATTGTGCTTCTTGTCTAGCTATGATTCAATGGAGATGAGATTTTACGACTCTATTGTCCTTAAAATCTATTGTTATATCTTATCGGCGACTCCGGTTGGCTAGACACAGAGCAGCTGGTAAATCTAACAATTTAAAAGCCGACAGTGTAACTTTGCAACTTTTTTTACGATATATTTTGATGGCTTAATATCTCATAAACAGTCCTAATCAAACATTTAGAAGTCCAACTCAAACAAACCCAAATGTAGGCATCACGCAGCTGCACGCATTTAACTTTATCGACGAATTTTTGTTATTTCGGCTTGCGGAAATTGTCAGATTATATATTTTTCATTATTCTTGAATTATTACCTTCAAAATAAAAAAAATTTAGCTACGCTCGAGAATGTCGAGATGACGTTTTTTTTTTACAACTTTGTTGCCCTCCCCTTTTTTTACGTCACTCTCAAATTGTCAGATTAGTGGAATATACACTTTTTAGGATGTAATTAACTCACCCTACCTTAATCTGACGCGCTCGAGAATTTCTGATGGTCAATTTTTTTTTACTAATCTGATCCTGTATCCTTCACGGGCGGCTTTATATATGGGTCTCATATTTTGTGGAGGTACTTAACCGGGTACAAGGTATCCTGCTGTATATTAATCTGACGCGCTTTAGTAAATCCCGAAATCCCCTCTTCGGCTCCCCTACTATATATTCATATTTTTGGTTATTTTATTGTGATGCTAGTTGTAGCCGCAATTACACTTTCATGTAATTCTGTAGACGCCATTATGATCTTCGGGTATTAAATAACATACAGCCTGTTTTTAGACCTACCAATTGTATTTGAGGATGACCAAATATATTTTATGATACAAGATTTTTACAATTTTATAAGTATGTATATCTCTCTCTCCCTCTCTCACCAGCCCATTAACGTCCCACTGTTGGGCACAGGCTTCCTCCACTTTGGGAATGATTATAGTTTACTGTACCACGCTAACTAGGCGTGTTGGCACAGGGTTAATTTTAATGGTTTCCGTCTATCAAAAACGCTGTTATCTATGTACAATATTGCTTAGTTGGTTTTTACAGTACCCTGCGAACGAAAGGGGTAGTGATACTTATTTTCTTAATCCGTCACCACACAGACTCTGTTATTAATGTTATGACTATATATTTGTAAGTATATTGCAAAACATATAGATACAATGCAAACAAACAAACACCATGATTAAGTAAAGCATAGCATGTCAATTGCAAAATCAATAAATTACTTTATACACCATGATTTTATAATATTAATAAAAGTATTACATAATATTAAAGTATTACATACATTTTACAGCAAATAAGTTTTATTAACATGTGAAAACCCAATAAGTCCATCACCACATATAATTCTATAACAATAGTGAATACTAGTGTATGTATATAGGTATGTTATATTCTAAATAGATCGTAATTCAAGGTGACTCTTATCTTTACGTATCATTCACAATGTTGCCAGGTTCGTTTTAAATGTATTACAATTTATTTTCTACTAGCTATTTAACCTCGACACCAAACTATTCTCCATACAAAAATATGGACATCGTAGTTAGTGGTTTTCTTCGTGGATATTGCCTCCAGAGCAACAATTTTTTCACACAGTATATAGGTCGTATATATCTATGCTTCTAATTCTTTCTCTTTTTTAAAACATAATAATTAAAAGAATTATGACCATCTAAATATCACCGCTTTCGATTTTCTTTAGATGAATTTTCAGCGTCTATCACACAAATTTGGTAAGGTTTTATAAAAAAAAAGTGATAGAAGCATAGATATATGGTCTTATTCATAATGACTTATCGGAGGTTTAAAAGTTCGCTAAAATCGGTTCGCGATAATTGTCAAAAATTGTTATTCATAATGGTCTTAGTACGTTAAAACGTTTATTATCACTCCTATAAAATCTCCGTTTAAACGTCCGATAACTCATTATAAATAAGACCAATACTTTATCTATAATATGGCATAAAAACAATTAAAATTGGTTTAATTTTCACGAAGAAGACAGCGGCCTACCAAACGTCTTTCTTTTTTCAAAGAATTTAAAAAATGGGTATAATCTGCCTCAACTATATGTGTCCCTTTCAACATGGCGCTCGGGAATAGAGATAACAATACCTAAGGCAAATGCCTAAATCAGGGTTGTAGTCCCCTCTTAATAACTACTAAACATTATTTATTTTTTCAGCTACAAACTATGAAAAATAGAAGTCGCTTAATATTTTAAAACAAAACAAGTGATGTGATACAAAATGGCGGAGAACGAGGGACCTGTTACTGTTGATGATCTACCTATAGCTTTTCAAGTAAGTTACATTTAATATATCAAAATATAGTGGAAAAAATCATTTAAACTCACGATCCCCTCAATACCCTCTGCCATGCTAAATAAGATATTATGAGACCTTCACATTTTTATTTTTATTTTGTCTTCTTAGCCCATAAACGTACCGCTATTGGGCACAGGTCTATTACTTTGGAGGGTATTTGGTCTACTTAAGCCATACTAACCAGGCGTGTAGGAAATTTTCGAGGTTTCCACCTCTCACAGAAGTTGTTCATTATAATGCCTTACAGAAGAGGAAATGCAGTGATATCACTGATAGTCTTAATCCGTCACCACACGGACAAATTGGACTCGGATATTAAAAAAAAAACTACAAAATATTCATGTACATAAAACTACTTTTTACGGATTTAGACGAAATTTTGGCCTGACTTTCAGTTTGTCTCACCCGTGACCATGGTGACTGCAGCCAAAATTTAAAACAAACATACGCGTCTAAATCCGTAAAAAGTAGTTTTATTTAAACAAATGAGCGCAAGTGTTAAAGAACATTATATTTCTGTACTTTGCAGTTTTGTAAAATTGTAAAAGTTTAGAAAAATGTTAACAGGTATACCTACCTACTTATTTCATTTCCATATTTTCTCGATGGCAGCTCAAACCTTCTACGTCCACAACTAAACTAAACTTAAGTAAAAAATTAAAACGACTATGACGTATTTTGATTCATTGGCTACTTTGCGGTGTATATATTAATTAAAATCGTTAGTCTATGGTACGAAGATTTTATTATGAGATAGTTTAGTTAACATTGCCGAATTGTGTTATCAATTAACACTATTAACTTTCATTTTTAGTTAAGTTATGTTTAATTTATTAATATTTTGCGATTGACTCGCTATGCTTTTTTACTAAATAAACTAAATTATAATGGAAAAAAATGATAACCATAAGCGGGACTTGAACCCGCGACCTCGGAATGCCGTTCCGTCGCTCTCCCAACTGAGCTATTATTATCCACGCAAATGTTTACCAAATTTTCCACTACAATCATCTCAATGCGAGTTTTAACATCGTGCGATGTTTTTGTGCCGCTTATGGTTATCATTTTTTCCATTATAATTTAGTTTATTAAGTTATGTTTAGTTGTGTAGGTACCTAGAATTAATACCATTATCAGTTGCAATGTGACAAAAATGCATTAATTGCACTTAATACCTAAGGTCAAACGTACTTAACACTAATAAAACCTAGTGACGACGACGGGCTTAATTGGTAGTGAATCCACTAATATTATAACCTTGAAAGTTTGTAAGAATTTCTCTATGACGCTGGCAAATCCAAAGAGAAGCCAACCCTCTTGTATGGACGGAGTGAGACAAAAAAAAGAAAAGAATTTCTCAGACAGAAATTCTTACAAACTTTCTTTAGTCAAAAACTACTGAATGTATTTTAATGAAACTTTACAATTGTATTGAAACTATTGAAACTAAAACTAAAACTATTGTAAAACTATTGTTTTATCCAATTCTTAGGCCATCACCGCATTAAATAGTGAACATAAACAGTATTTCAACATTGTTCTTGTTTAATTTATTCACAAACAAATTTCAAACATAGATTTAAATCAAACACAATAAAATACATCGTAATTAGAGCGGCCATGTTGTATTCCGGATGTGACGTCACAGCCGCCATATGCATTTAAATTAACGGTAAATTAACTTGTACGATTGAGTTGGTTTCACATATAGGCCATTTGATGTTATTGTGTTTATGATCAATGGGATTTTAAATTATAATGATTGATCTATCAAGGTCGAATTAATATTGTTTTCTTTTAATCAATATACAAAGCTCCCTATTGCTGGATGCAATGTATTGATATTAGTCTTATAATCTTCTTTTATTCTTCTCTAGCCACAATGCCAGAAAACTAAACTGTCACTTAGCTCGTTTGCGGCAAAATGTTGTTAAGAGATTTATATTTAGAAAATGTTATTTTACCAGATTTTAGACTTCTACGACATGAGATCTTTCAAGCGAGTCATAAAAAGACATTTTATAGGCTAACAATTTGAGAGCAAATAGTGCTTTTACATTAGTTGCCCTAACATTTGGAATGCATTACCATTTAACATCAGGTGTATATCATTTGCCTACTCTGGCTATAAACATAAAAGTAAAAAAAAAAATTCAAAATTATTGTAGTATTTTCAAAAACTATGTAATCAAAACACGTAAACTTTAACAAGTATTTACGGTACATAATATTAAATTGGCGTAGAAATCTCCCCATGACTGTGTTAGTGATTGCTCAGAATTTGTGAATACTAAGTAGGCATCAATAAACTAAATTATAATAGAAAACATTATCACTATTAGCGGGACTTGAGCCCACGACTTCGGAATACCGTTCAGTCGCTCTACCATCTGAGCTATCATGATTCCTGTACATGTTTACGAAATTTTCCACTACAAGTTTTCTCAATGTGTGTTAAACATGGTATGGATGTGTTTTGTGGTAATTTAGTTAATAAACTAAAATCATAGCAAGTCAATTGCAAAAATTAATAAATCAATGTATAAATACGAAGCCTATTTATTTATAATAGTCTCAATCATAAATTTCCAGGTCAAATACTTAGGGCAGAGTGATGCACGAGGTCTTTGGGGCATCAAACACACGAGGAAACCTGTTGATTTGATGGTAGCAGCAGCTAAGGCATTACCACCTGGTAAGTTTACCATCACAATCTTAATGGTAGAGTCGATAATGGGACGTCCATTAATCACGTGAGGTGTTGGGCGTCCATTAATTATTGGAAGTATTCTGCAATGAACTTAATCAAATTCAATTTTTCAAATTCTTTTCTAATAGGAAGCGAGGTCTTGGCAAATATCACGTAATTAGATTTTAAACTAAAATTTTGTGTAAACAATTATTTCTATTTGATATCCTCTTTGAACCACTTATTACGGATTTAGACGCATGTATTTGTTTTAAATTTTGGCCCGACGTTTCGGAGACTTTGCACTCACCATGGTCACGGGTGAGACCCGTTTTATTTATGTCTATTTGCCTTCATTTCATAGAAAAAGTTGTGTTTGTTTGTTTTTCTTTTTTTTTCTTTTTTTTTTAATATCCATCAAATTTACAGCCAAAACATACATTTCGAAGAACCTCGCATAAAAATAAGAGTGGGAAGAAGAGGGGAAAAGAAAATCTTACAAAATTCACCAAGGGGAAAGCAGATATATGTCATTTTCCAAGTTTTCCGTCTCTCTAAACACGCTATAGGCCTGATTATCTAATATACAAAATTCTCGTGTCACAATGTTCGTTCCCATACTTCCGAAACGGCTTGGCCGTTTCTTATGAATTTTTTATGCATATTCAGTAGGTCTGAGAATTCTACTATCTATAGTTACTATCTATATTTGATACCCCTAAGTGATAAGTGTTGTCCACCTCTAAGAATTTATATGGCAAAACAACGTTTGCCGGGTCAGCTAGTACAGTATAGAAATGAGTTGATAACATAAAACATTCTTAATCTATCACAACACAGATAAAATTAATAATGTAAAGATTATATTTGCCCACTGAATATTAATCTGCTATCCGTAAATCCGATTATCATATTTTATCATTCAGTTTATAATATGAAGTCATTCATAATAAATAAATATTAGTCAAGTGTAAGAGAGTGTTTATATGGTTCCGCATAAAAAAGCACATGAGTTACCTCACATCGCATACCGCTGCATCACGAAGATGCAGCGGTAGCAGACAACACTTCACAAAGTCGCGGGTTCGATTCCCGCACAGGACAGCTTGTTTACGTATAGACTAATATGGCATAACTTTATTGAACACTTTACAAGAAATGCACTGAATAAAGAAGAAATAGAAAAGAATATCAAAAAGCCAAACATACTATAATTATACAGAAAATAATAAGTAACCTGTGACCATGGTGACTGTAAAGTCACCGAAACGTCGGGCTAAAATTTAAAACAAAGTAAAAAGTAGTTTTATTTAAAATCAATAAAATAAGCTAAGTTTATTATGCTTGTGTTATGGGTACCAGAATACGGATAGAATACATAAACTACTTTTCTTTTGTAAATACATACTTATAATACATAGAAAACACCCAGACGCAGTACAAACATTTGTATGACATTTATTAATATCAAACTAATCATTGCCCTGAGCGGGAATCAAACCCGCGACCTCGCACCGCATCAAACTCGCGACCGTGAACTCGAGGCTCGTTTAAGCAAATTAGTTGCACTGGTGTTAGAGAATATTAAGAAAATAATACAGTATGTTACTTTGCATTGAATAGGCTCTAAAACTATTAAAGCTGTTTAAGAGGATACCAAAATAGCTTCGTGCATTTGTCTGTGTACGAAGTTTTCATTGTTTGTTTAGATTGAATGGCTAGAGCTCTAATTTTTAAGTATATGTTTTTTCAATATATTATCTAGGATCGCAAAAACTCAGAAACACGATTGAAAAAAGTTTTCTCGATAGAAAATCTTGGCGAAACAACCTCTCAAATTTTTTATTTTTTTCATTTGTCGGTCTATTATCGCGTATTAACTAATGAAATAACTTTAAAAACATAAGTTACTATCATATATAGAAACACGTAAATCAGAATTAAAACATATTTAGTAGATTTTGAGTAAATAGGAAAAGTATCCCTAATTCTTCATTTTCTGTGCCTACTGGCTGTGTTAATATGTACGTGTCGGCGATGATATACGATAATATTGATGTAGGCCCTTAATATAGGCTTTTAATATAAGAAATTCTTAATTTTTTTTAAATTCAATTTTTTTTACCATTGCTAAGCGGGGGTGGAATATCTACTATAGTTACTGGTTTAAAGAATGAGAGAGTGTTCTTATAAAGGTATTTAATATTACAGAGCTCTCTCGCTTTCTCCAGTCCATTATCATATCCGTCCCACTGTTGGACACGGGCCTCTTCCACTTTGGGAAGGATTTTAATCTACTGTACCGCGCTGACAAGGCGTGTTGGCACAGGGTTTAGTTTCGAGTTTTCCGTCCCTCACAGTAGAAGTTAACTGCTTATATTGTTCCTTAGCTGGCTCTTAGAGCATCCTGGGAAAGAAATGGGGTGGTGACACTTATATTCTAATTCGTCACCACACGGACTCTATGGTCTACTATCCCACGCTAACCAGGATGATCAGGACCAGGAACCACAGAGGATGTTATCTGTGTATAATATACCTTAGCAGGCTTTTACAGAACCCTGGAAAGGAAATGGGATGGTGACACTTGTATTCTTAATCCGTCACCTTTCGCCAGAACCGAACCCTAATAATTATAAAAAAATAGTATTTTTAATATATTTATCATCCTTGATAAATGTCCGATTATTTCAAAATGTTATATTTGTAATACAAATTATTGTAACATAAAAAACAATATTGTAGTTTCATTTCACAATATGTTATAAATTACGTTAATTGTATGTAATTATTGTAAAAATATTGTAATTAAATTTGTAATAATCTCATTATAAACGAAAAATGTAATTAATTAGAAAATAATTGAGAAATAATGCATTTCTTATTACTTATAAATAACAAAATAGTAATGTATTGCAAAATGCTATTTTAAAACATACAATTATTATTGTGGACGTTTCACATAAAATCCTCTGATCCTAAAATAATGTAAAATAAGCTGATTGTTGATGTTATGGGTATTATTTCATTTGGAATTACATGCCATAAAACACCTAGATGCAGTATAAATATCTGCGGCGAATCAAACGTGCGATCTCGTAAACTATAGTTTGTTACACTACAATAGATGAATAGGCAGATATAAACGAAGTTAATAAAAGTAATGACTCAGTGGATTTGCCCAAGACATTATGTTGTCTAGTAATATACTTTTGTGTATTGGTTTTATAGAAGGACTTTCCAATCATTACTCAATAGCTACTACCTGTGTGGTGATGGATTAAGAATACAAGTGTCACCACCCCATTTCAGGGTGGTGTAAATGCCAGCTAAGGGATATTTTAATCGTTAGTCTAAAATATACAGATTTTCTAATAAAAAAGTTCTATTAACATTGCCGAATTGTCTTATTGATACTATACAATTTTCATTTTTTATGTTTAGTTGTGCACTTAGAATCGGTACCAAAATTTCATAAACATCGATCCAGTACTTTCGGAGGAGTTTGATAACTATAACAATGCAACATGAGAATTATTAGGGTTCCGTACCAAATGGAAAAAGAAGACACAATTAACGAGTCTTTGTTGTCAGTTCATCTATCACCAGATTGTATCTCTGGAACGGTGATAGCTGAAGAGCTAAAATTTTTACAATAAGATGTTCAGAGTAGTTTTTAAATTACGTTTTTTGTTACTTACAACCGTCTGGACATGTGTGACTGTAAATAAAGCCAAGGAAGTGATATCTTGTTGGTAGCAGATAGCGTCCTATAGTCTCTGCCTATACATATATGGGAAAAAGACGTAATGTTAATAATGTTTTTATTTCTTTTCCAGGTCAAATACTTCCAATAGTTAAATTAACAGTGACAGTTGATGGAGTGCACCTGGAAACAGTGAACAGCACAACCAAACGCGATGAATTTGAGCATATGTCAGTATTCTTCAATATAGAGTCAATATCTTATGGAGTACAAGACCTGGTTTATACCAGGGTTTTCTCCATGATTATAGTCAAGGATAACCCGGATGTAAAAGGGTTAAACCCGTTTGAGTGTCACGCATTTGTTTGTGAATCAAGGTAAGAAAAAGTTTTATTTCTTATAAATATGTATTTGATATAGGTTCTCTGATCTTAATCTAAGCTTATTTATATATATATATATATATTTCCAGTACCACTACATCATGAATTCCATTGATATTGCTCATTTCGTGAAATAAATATTTCATAGATATTTCTTAATCTAACCTAGTTATGAAACTATCTGAAGTACTAAACAAACTAACAGAATTATCTAGATCTAGATAATATTGACATAATCTTGAAGTTTTCACACAATCAGTGTGGTGATACGCTAAGAATTAAGTGGTCATCTACCCATTCATGTGATAATTACAGAATGTTGCCTCCAAAACATCTGTGAAAAAATAAACAAACGGGGTTTTCTCAACTCTACGCGTGTGAAGTCGGAGGCAACAATTAGTAACTAATAACTCTTTAAATAATAAAAATTAATATTCAGGAAATTTCACACAACGTCCTCTGGTCCCAAAGTAAGCTATATTACTATGCTTGTGTTATGGGTACCAGATACGGATAGACTACATATACTACTTTTCTTTTGTAAATACATACTTATAATACATAGAAACACCCAGACACAGTACAAACATTTGTATGACAATTATGGATATCACACAAATGATTGTCCCAAGCGGGAATCGAACCCGCAACCTCGTGATCGGCAGTCCATTACATAAACCACTCCACCACGAAGCCCGTCTAAATGTCTAAATTCTGTTGTTCTTATTGTAAACTTATGTTGCCAAGTTTTTTAGAGTTCCGTATCAAAAGGTAAACCGGGATCTTATTATAAACCCTATAGACTGCGCTTTTTACTTGTCCATCTGTCACAGAAGTATATCTCTTGAATGGTGACTAGAGACTTGATTATACTGCAATAATAAATAAATATTCATGAACATTTCACACAACGTCCTCTGGTCCCAAGCTAAGCTTATATGCTTGTGTTATGGGTACCAGAATACGGATAGAATACATAAACTACTTTTCTTTTGAAAATACATACTTATAATACATAGAATGACTTGAATAATATAAATATTAAATAGAATTTTAGTAGAATTATTTTGGCTACCGATTTACGCTTGGCAGATTTTTGCGCACACCGCCATACCGCCTAAAATGATGGAGACCCGTGCCCAACAGTGGGACGTTTACGGGCTAGAAAGTGAGAGAATAAGTAGATACAAATGAAACTAAATTTCATAATTATTATTTCAGAAATGCCGCTAGACGTTTAACTTATTCACTGGCAGCTGCTTTCCAAGATTATTCTAGAAGAGTTAAAGAAATGCAAGCAAATAATGGTGAGATACTTATAGTCGAAAGGTCTTATTTATAACGACTTATCGGACGTTTAAATGGAGATTATATCGGAGTGATAATAAACGTTTTAGCGTAAAAAGACTATCATGAATAACAAGTTTAGACAATTTTCGCGAACCGATTTTAGCGAACTTTTAAACCTCCGATAAGTCATTATGAATAAGAGCATAAGTATATAAATGCCACACTGTTAGTCGCGAAGTACCTCTGAAATAAACACTAATGGTCTTATTCATAATGACTTATCGGAGGTTTAAACGGAGATTTTATCGGAGAGATAATAAACGTTTTAGCGTAAAAAGACTATCATGAATAACAAGTTTTGACAATTTTCGCGAACCGATTTTTAACGAACTTTTAAACCTCCGATAAGTCATTATGAATAAAACCATTAAAGATTATTTTATGTAATTGTGTATAACGCCATTTACTAACCCCTACGACCCTATTACTAAGTCTGTTCATCCGTCTGTCTCCAGGCTGTATCTGTGAAACGGTGATAGCTAGAGATCTCGAAATTTCACAACTTGTGTATATCAATTGATGTTACAACAACTAAATCTCATTGGGGTCGGTCTGATAAATATATTATGATATTAACGGTACGGAACCCTTCCTGCGCGAGTACAACTTTTACTTGACCGATTTTTTTTTAAATTGCGGTGGTTCAAACTTGTCTGTTTTTGTATGTTTGTTACCTCATAACTTTTAACTGGGCGAAGCGATTTTAATGATTCTTATTTTATTTGAAGTTCCCGCGTGGTCCCATTGGCACCAGGTTTTGATCTGATGGTTATTTCCTGAGAATTCGAGGATAACCCTAAAATTTCAAAGGCACGACGGTTAATTTTTTTTTTTAAAGTACCCAATTACATAATTTCAGAACTAGATGAAAGACCACCAAGTATGAAGAAACGCTTCGCAATAGATCTCCGAAGTCCGGAAGAAATCGAAGCTGATTTAGAGACCGAAGCATAACATTTATTGTACAATATACATTATTTTATTTTAAAGTCATTTTAAGCTATATTAATTAGTTATATAGGCTTTTTAATGTTTAAAAAGTAGTTTTTTTCTGTGTCCATAAATGTCCTACTGTTGGGCACGTTCTTTACTTTGGAGGTTTTAAGTCTACTTATACCCCGATGACTATAAATGATTTTTTAGACTTTTCCGTCTTTCCTAGAGGATATTGGTGCCAATTCTACGTGCACAACTTACAACTTAACTAAAAAATACATTTTGAAAGTGGCGATAACACAATCCGGCAATCTTAGCTGAAATTTATTGATAAAAAAACTGTTTATTATAGACTAAAGATTTTAATTAATATAAATGTGCACAACGAAATAGCCAAATAATCAAAATACACCAACAGTTATTTTCATTTTAGTTAAGTTTAGTTGTATACTTAGAATTAGTACCATTATCTGCTTCTAATATTCCTTAGCTCTTATAGCACTCTAGAAAAAATAGGGTGGTGACAATTATATTCTCAATGCGTCACCACACGGACAGACATAAATATAAGTATATTTTATATCAAATCCGAGCCAAATATAATAATACATTCCAAGTTCTTAATTTAAAATTTTAAACAATACAACATTAAAATTTAATGTTAAGGTATTCTTAATTTAAAATAAAGAATAAAGGCCAATTAAAAAAATACCTTTTTAAATTTAGAACACCTTTTGACGTATTAAAAACTTAAAAATTGTTCTAAATTTAAAAAGCAAATAAGAATTTTATATCGAAACATAAAAAAGGATTATTATTATTATTATAGAAATTACTAATATATTTAAAAAATTATTCGCATATTTAGTTTTAAATATGAAAAAAGAATTTTATCAGCTATTCTTCCTTGATTGGCAGGCTATTAAATGCTGCTTTAGTTTCCGACGCAAGTTCGATTCTTGTTCAGGAATAATTTTTATGTATTATTTTAATAAATTTTTCAGGATATAGATGTTTTCAATGTCTTTTCTTCACTTGCAAGTGTTATGCTTACTATGGGACTAGATGTCGTCGAAACATCTTTTAATCGCAATGTACAAATAACTAATATAATTTGATATACATATTGTAATTTGTTATCTCTGTGTGTTAATAGATTATATGTATAGAAGTAAATAATATACCAAAATATAATTATTATGTGATTTTAGCATATTATATAAGAGAATGTTTTTAAATAAAGTTTGTTGTGAATAACAGTCATTTTAATTAACAATATCATCGTAGGAACATAATTCGGCATACATTCTTCTCAATAAACTATTTGTTATAAAATCAGTAACTAAACGGACAAAATAGCGAGTAACAGCTAGTCTTTATTACTAAATAGATGGTGATATCAATATTTCTTTTTTTATCAAAGTCGGTTAGAAAAACCAATAAAGTTAAAGTTAAATAAATAAGAACTACGTATTCACTCACAGTTCACACAACGTCCTCTGTTGCTATGCTGAGATTATATGCTTATGTTATGGGTACTAGAATACGAATATAATAGGTATTAGGTTATTTTTAACACGCTTATATACAGAAGCGTATTTACCCTAGGGCCATAGGGGCCATGGCCTAGGTCGGCCAGCCTGAAACGGGCGGCAAAAGCCTTCAAGTTTAAGATTTAGCTCTGTCTACATTAATATAAAGGGCGGCTAACTAAATTGGCCCAGGGCGTCAAATCAAATGGCCCGGGGCGCTAATTTTCAAAATACGCCTGTGCTTATATAAGTTCGGTATGTATCTATCAATGTATTAATCTATGTAACGGAATCTTTCAAAGTGATTTTCACCCATTTACAGTATTGATCTGAAATTTTTCACATATATCAAGGAAAGATGACAATAAAATAATTTTAAAAAATATTCGGGATTTTCAAGCGTATTTTTGAACTAAATAGATTATTATAAATACTTCTAAAACATATAAAACACCTAGGAGTATTACAAATATTTACGTCACAAATATAAATATCACACAAATAGAATAGTCTTACGGGCGACCTCGTGAATAGCCGTCGGTTAACTACACCACTAGATACGAGGTCCGTTTAAATAAAAAAAAAGTTTATTTATTTCAAATCTTTAATATTAATTTCATCGAGAATTGTTACAACAAATATCATCTCATCCAAAGTTATTTTTCCTTCTTTACGATGGTTTTTCATATATTTAACAAAATCATGTTCCAGTCCGTTCTCACAACTTGTCTCTACCAACTCAAATAGTCTGGACACAGACAAGTGAAGGAGGATTTCATTAAAATATTTATTCTTCGTTGTCAAATATAAATCTTTGAGATTATTGTACCAATTTTGATTATTATATTTTGTTATAAGAGCTATGTTTTTTAACGCGTCGTGTAGCTGCAAAAAAAAAATTTGTAATTAGCTGTTGCCCGCGACTTCGTCCGCGTAGAATTTAGAAAATTTTCCCCGTTGTTGCAACATTTTTTACCGCTGCTTCGCTTCTACTAGTCGTAGCGTGATGTTATATAGCCAAAAGCTTTCCTCGATAAATGCCCTATCTAACACTGAAAGAATTTTTCAAATCGGGCCAGTTGTTCCTGAGATTAGCGCGTTCAAACAAACAAACAAACTTTTCCGCTTTATAATATTAGTTTAGATAGTTTAAAAATTAAGAAATTATTTCAAAACGAAAATTTAACTTAAGTTTCTTAAATTTAGACCGCAACTGGATAGACGTAGTGCGTCAATGCATTCCCCATGTAAAAAGAGTCCCAGATGATGGTTTGGGGAGGAAATAAATAAATTACTTATTCCTATTTTAAATGGTATCTCAATCTTATAAAAGACCTTTGGTTCTTATAGGGTTTTATAACAAAAAGTAAAATAACCGTAATTTTGAGACTGTCCGTCTGTATGTCTCCTGATTATATTTCGTGAACTGTAATTAATAGCTATAAAATCAACACAGTTTCTCAAATAATGTATTCCCGTCCACTTGTCACCCGGATATATCTCATGAACGGTAAAACTAGAGTTGAAATTTTCAGAGATGATGTATATCTGTTGATGTTAGAACAACAAATACTTAACACTAGAACACTATAAATATTCAAGGGAGTTCTTAAACAACAAACGTTTTCAGTTTAACTTAATGATAATATTATGCTAACAACAATATGTCATGATAATGATATTACAAGTAGAAATTATGAATATTGTAGCGGAACCCTTCCCAAGACAGTCCATCGAGTGCTATGTCAATTTTGTAATCAATTAAATACTTACGTCATAAAGTCCATTTTCAATATTCAATACAAATTCTTCTAATTTCGTGATCCTATCTTTTATACTAAGAATGGGTAATTTAGATCTTAAATATAACCAAACTCTGTCGATCAAACCTTTTTCTTTCAATATTTTGTTACGATTTTTCGACGAATATTTTTTTCGGAGCTGGTTGGCATAATACGTAGCATCTCTGATTTCTAATGATAAACTATATAAAAACACCATGTATTTTAGAATTTGTAAGTCAGATGGATGTATAGGCTTTGATTCTCTGTAGAGTTGTCTGAAAAATAAGATTAATAATTTGCTTAGTTCAAAAACTAAAAAAAACGCTTGAAATACTAATTAATAATAAAAAATAAATAAATAATATTAATAATAATATTAAAAAAAATATATATATATATATATCTAATATATAAAATTCACGTGTCACAGTGTTAGTTACCGTACTCCTCCGAAACGGCTTGACCGATTCTTCTCAAATTTTGCATACATATTCAGTAGGTCTGAGAATCGGCCAACATCTATTTTTCAAAAATTTTTTTTTTCATGTATGGCAAAACAACGTTTGCCGGGTCAGCTAGTCTAATATATAAAATTCACGTGTCACAGTGTTAGTTACCGTACTCCTCCGAAACGGCTTGACCGAATCTTCTCAAATTTTGCATACATATTCAGTAGGTCTGAGAATCGGCCAACATCTATTTTTCAAAAATTTTTTTTTCCAGTATGGCAAAACAACGTTTGCCGGGTCAGCTAGTATATATATATTATTTATTATATATATATATTTTTCATTATAAATAATAATATTATTTATAATATTAATTATTAATATTTTTTAAATTATTGCGGTGTCATTGGTACTTAATAAGTATGCAAAATTGCAGATCAATCCAACTATTGCAAGTGGGTGATAATTACTTGCAAAGATTCCGTTACATAGATTAATACATTGATACATAGGTACTTACCGAGCTAATAAGAGCGTGTTAGTTAAAAAGTGGTAGTGATCACAGTTTCACAGTTTGCTAAATGTTGTTTTTGAAAAAAATATCACATCTCGCTCACACACACACACACAAAAGTTTCACCCGTGACCATGGTGACTGCAAAGTCCCCGAAACGTCGGGCCAAAATTTAAAACAAATACACGCCAAATCCGTAAAAAGTAGTTTTATTTAAAAGCTATAGGTTTATTTTGTATTTATTTTCATATGTTTACCCCAAACGTCAAAAAAAGAATCAAAAATCTATTAATTTGTAAATACTCACAGTATGTCTTTAAGTTTTGCCAAAGCTGATTGTAATTGAACTGTACTAGATAACCAATCATACTGTCTTAAAGCCTCGCTGTCTTCATTTATCAAATCTTTTACAGCTTTCAAATAGACTTTGAGCTTCACATCATTATTCCTTCTCATAAAATGTATATTCATATCTTTTAACTTATTTAAATTCAATAATAGATCCTTTTCATCCGTTACTCCGATTATTTTACTATTTGTATTCATTTTTGTTTCATTTCCTATTCTCGTATTATAAGGTCTAAATGATTTAGTTATTGATTTCTTTTTCATCTTTTTGCCACCAGAGCCATCATCATTTTCACGTACGATAACCTTATATCCTCCAATATCAAATTGAAATTGATTAGATCTTAATAATTCTTTTTTAGTTTCATTATCATCTAAATTATCTTTATATTTATCTTTATTCTTATGATAAACTTCACTGAATATTCCATTGTTATAAAGTATTTCTCTTATTGCTTTAATATGAGATTTTAAACCGCCTTCCATGTTATTGTAAGGATGTAATTGCTCGTAGGAATCAGGAAAATGTATTTCATAAGATGCATCTTTATCTATGTTATTTTGATGATCTGTTTGACTTTTCTTACGTTTTTTACGTTTAACAGTTGTACTAACAATGTTAGTTGGAGCTCGTGTTGTATGTGCGTGGTGTAAAGCAAATTTTTTAACATGACTTTCATTAATCTTTGATTCTGAATCCTTTTCGTCAGAATCATCATTTTCATCACCTTTGCTACCTTCATCATCATTACTACTACTTTCTTCACCCTTTCGTAGTAATATCTCATCAATAGATTGATCTTCGTCAGCATATGGTCCATAACGATTGTCTGGGTTAAAATAGGCTTTGTTTGGAGAATACTCGTAAACTGGTACATAGTGTGGCTGATCAACCGTTGGATTATCATTTCTCAGTAGGCTTTTACTTGAAAGTGGTACATCTGTATTGATAAAAATTAGGTTCATATAAAACAGGGGAGACATTGGATGCAGGTGGCACAGGACCGCGCGTTGTGGCGTTCTATGGGGGAGGCTTATGTCCAACAGTGGACGGAGAGAAGCTGATGGATGGATGGATGATAAAACAGTTAAATATGTGGTGACTAAAATATCTATCTATACCTAAGCTTTAGTTCTAGACTTACTTAATTGAATATTAAAGGACTACTGCATCAAATATATACTTCATATATAACTAAGTACGAACTACTTACCAACTTCATAAACTCGGTAATGTTTGATAGCAAATTTATTACGTTCTACTCTTGGTTTTATTTGTGAACTAAGAAAACTCTTGTATTCTTCAGCCTTTGAATATTTCTTCTTATATCTATCTCTTGCCACTTGCAAAGCTTCACTCACAAGGTCACTTAATTTAGGATGGCTTTGTAATTCAATTTTAGGTTTTTTAATATTATTCTTATGAATTACATTTGGTTTAGGTTTTGGAAATATAGTTTTAGTCAATATTTTATTTTTTGCTTTAGCATTAGATCCAGTAATACTACTCTTCTGCTTTTTCTTTATATTTTTTAATTCATTTGGCAGCTCAGTATGTGAATTTTGCATGTTTTCATAAGCAGTTGTATTTTTAATAGTTTCTGTTGTACCTTCAGCAGTTAAATTGCTTGACAAAGTACTATTTTCAGTTATTCGAGAATCTTTTTCTAGCTCATTTTTACCATCAGAAATTGTGGTATGTAGCTGAAGAACATCCTGTGACTTTTTATTTTTCTTTAGATTTTTATTGGAATTTTCTGTAACTGTTTTAATATGTATAATTTTCTGTTCTCTTACCTTCTTTTTAAGTGATTTAACTTCGATATCATCTACAATCGGTTCAGATATTGTAACTTTATTTGTAGTTAAATCAATATATGTTTCTGTAGCTGGCCTGATTTCTTCTCCGACTTCAACGTCTGATTCCGAATTGGTTTCTACGTTTGTAACATTTTCATGTTTTATTTCTTCTGAAACATTGTCATTTACTTTTATAGGAGCTATTGTAATAATTTTCATATCATTTATTTCAGTAGTCAATGTATCTATTACAATTTCTCTAACTTCGTCTTTATCAGATTCATTTAAATCTGGTTCTTTTGCAATTTGTTTATGTTCAGAGTTATTATCAGTAACGTTATTGTGCACAGATCTTTTTTGGATGGATGATATATTTTTGCTGACATCTGCAGACATCTCTTCTGCAAATTTTTCTTTATATTGGTCATCATTTACAGTCAAATCAACTGGTATTAAATCTAAATTATCAGAATTAGTATCGTCTTCTCTGTGAATAGTTCTTAGAGGTTTAACATCTATATTTCTTGCAATATTATCTTTAATATCAACCTTTTCATCTTTAACCATTTCAATATGTTTAGATTCTTCTTTTATTATTGCCCTTACAAACTCATCATGTTTTTTTAACTGTTCATCGCTTATATGTTCACTAGAAGTTGTTGCATTCACTTTTACTTTAACATTATCCATTATTCTTCTCATGACTCTATCTAAGAACTCCTGTTTCTCTTCTTCGGGCAGTAAATCGATATATTTTTCATGGCTACTAGCAAAAACTGTTGCTAAATATAACACGAATATAAAATACATGTTTTTTTTCATAGCATTTTTCTGTAATTCAAGTAGATAGATGATGTATAATAATATTTTGTTCGTATAAGTTAGATATTGAATAGAAATTAGCCATGAAAATGTAGTTACGATAAGAAATAATTACATTTTCAATTTACATATAATAACGAACCGTATCATGAGTTTAATTTGTGTGTCTCATTCGGAAAACGTTGTTTTTTTATCTTGATGTTTTTCAATGTTAATGATTTGGTTTTTCTTAGTGTGGAATAGGATCACGGTGCCTTTAAAATATGCTTATTATAATATTTTTAAAGCGCTTAATATTACATAAATGTTAACTCAACGACATCGGATCCCAAATCAAGCTTATGGGTCGGGCAAGCTCGGGTTGGGTGAATAGCATAAAAGTTTACCATGTACTTTTTTCAGTATTTTATAGTATTCATCAGACAAATTATAAAATTGTACTGTGTGGGGATTTAACCCGCGACTTTCCGAGCGCAAGTCAGTTGCACTACCGATTGACATGAGTTTATTCTTAAACTGCCTTCACCTTTTGGAAAAGTAAGACGTTTTATAACATCGAAATTAAACTACAATATTTAGGTTACATAATTTTAATAATATAAAAATTTTATTTACATCAATCTATAAGATAAACTTATTGTATTATTAATTAAAATTGCTTGGCCACGAGGAAATCACAACTTAATTACTACTTAAATGCAAATTCTAAATGCAGTTACGATGAATTATGCTGTATCGAATTCAGCAATCATCGTCAATATGACATCAGTTTTATTAGTATTCGATAGCAAATTTGCTTTACATGAAAATATACATTATATATTATGTAAGGGAATTTTTAAACGTATTTTCTTTTCTCATTAAGACGTGGGGGGATTCATTTAATATTTTGTGAAATTCTCAAGGACGGATACAAGCGCAATAAACATAGAAAATCCTGTTATCAGGATTATGCTACTCAGTATTAACGGTCTTTTTACATGATTTCATAATTATTGTTCGTTTAAAAGAAAATTAAGAGATTTTCAGGATCAACACGTATTTTTTTTTAAACTAAGTTATTTTCTTTTATTAAATATAACAATAGCAACTTTTGATATCAATATTGTAATATTTCGATACATATATAATATTTCGTATTAAAATATTATTAAATGCAATCATTATATCTTACATTTACGTTAATAGCACACTAATACTTAACATTATCGACATCACTCTTAAATCTAAAACCACCTCTCCTCATCTGCCTTTCATTTCTCATATTCCTCTCCATTACTATTCTATCTAACTCTTCCGCGTTCTCCTTCTCTTCTTGACTACTTTCTGCTTCAATATTCTCAACAACTGCTTCAATAAACATAGGGTTTTCTTCTATTTCAGCATTCCTAACACCGAAGTCTAAACTTTCCAATTTCTCTTTCAATTCATCCTTGATTATATCTTTAATAATATTTTCCATAACTATATTTTCATTTCTTTTGATTTCTTTTCGTTTGTGTATCTTTCTGTTATCTTTCTTCTCTTCTTTTTCTTCTGTTTTGTTAGTTTCTTTACCTATTTCCATGTTTAAGTGATAGAAGTTTGGCGATTCTTCGCAGGGGATGGAATCTCTCGGTCTTGTGCAAGTCAGTACTTCCTGGAATTTAATTAGATCAACTATGGTTTATGTATTAAATACATTAATAAGTGTATTACCGCTTTACAGAATTCTTAGTTTCGGTGGTATGCAAAATTTTAAATCAATCCGACTAATGCAAATGGGTGAAAATCACTTTCAAAGATTCCGTTACATAGATTAATATTTTGATAGATACATACCGAACTTATAAAAGCGTGTTAAATAGAGGAGGCATGTGCCCAACAATGGGACAAAAATGAGCTGAAAATATAAAAAAGACTTTACCTGATTAAATATAGTCTCGTTTGGACATATGAAACTGTATCTGTATGTGACGTTTCTTCCACCAGGAGTCTGTGATGGAAGGCAAACGTGGAACACCTGACACTCGTTGTCCACATCAGCATAGTAGCCATAGGTCTTGTTCTCACAACTGACAAAGTTAAAATATTTTTGAATTAAATAGACTTTAGTTGTAAAGAAATTTTCAGAGGATAGCGATAGTATACAGTGATTTTAATTTGCCTATTTGCTTCTTCGATAAATGGACTATCCAACACAGGATTTTTTTTAAATCCGACACTAGTTCTTGAGATAAGCGCGAACAAATATTAATTAGTTACAGCTTTATTCAATGTATAGATAGATATTAGCTACTACATACCTAAATGTATCTGTAATATTTTCTCTAATAGAAGATGCATTTGCTGGAAGATCCAAAGGATCTGTTTTTGTTTGATTTGTCATCTCCTGAAAAATGAAAATAAAGTTACTATAACTACCATCCTTGCAAGGTTTACTGGAAAAAAATCATATTCGAATTAAGCTCGCCTATATACATGCCTTTTATTTTAAGGTACCTAGTCTGTATAACATTTTCTATGTGTATAATACAGAATAATATATCTTTTGCAAAAAACGCGGAATAGTTGTATGACCAGATGAGCATGAGTGTGGATGAAGTTCTATAGTCTCTGTCTACCCATGGGAAAAAGGCGTGATGTTAGGATGATGGTGATGAAAGTGCGCTTTTATAGTGTGTGTTACTTTGAATAAGAATCAAAGTCAAAGATTTTTATTTTAAGTAGGCAAGATATATTATATGCTTTTTAAAAAGTCAGAAGCTAGGCGTCTGTTCCAAAGGGGATTCCTATGGAGAAGAACGAACAAGAAACTCTATGGATCTTTATTTTTTATTGTTTCCTTTTTTTCAATTAAATTCATGTTTACAACGAAAAAGGGGTGTGAGGATGATGCAGGGCAGTGCAGTTTGTACAAGTATATGACGAATATGAGGGCTACCCCAGAGTTTAAGTAATAGTAAAACACTTAAAAATATGGAACGGAAGATACAGAGGCAAGGTAGAAAAAAGTATGCTCAGGTAATTTGTTGGAGGATGGACGAAAAGTATATACACTACGAAGACCAGTGGACAAAGAACTCATAAATAGGACATATTCTATATATCTCATCAGCTATGCCAACACAGGAAAGTGATAACATACCCTCAAAGCTTTAATCATAATACTATTGCTGACAGCAAAGTCGATATCATCAGCTCCAGAACATGTCACCAACAGTAAAATTAAGAAACATCTTGATCTTCCCAACATCTTTGTATCTACAATATACAATAATTAAATCATTTTAAAGTTAAACTTCTAGAATATATTTCAGCAACGCAACCGCATTCAAATTATGCGCAGTATACTTTGCATAGTTCGTTTACAAACTGATGTAATCTTAAAAAACTTTGCTTTACCTTTTAATACTTGTAACTAATAAGATAGTCACGCCAACTTTATCTTATTTTTTCCTTAATAAAGTTTATTCTTACCCAAAATTAACTGAAATAAAACTAGATTTATGACTATTACTAGCTTTTTCCCGATACTCCGTATACGTGGAATTATGAAATTTGTTCCCGTTTATGCAACATTTTTCACTACTGCTACGCTCCTATTGGTCGCAGCGTAATGAAATGAAATGAAAAATCATTTAATCAAGTAAACACAATTTTTCAGAAAAATTATGTGCTGATGGCATGTCCAATTTTTTTCCCCCTACCACCGTATCAGGACCCAATCTACTGAGAAGAACCGGCGTAAGAAACCCAGCAGAGCTTTTAATCAAATCAATATTTTTTTAATTAAATGTCAATTATACTTACAATGCTAATAAAACTTTACAATATAGAATATGTGTATTGCTCCAGAGCAACCTACTCCCGAGCTTTATCATCTTTAATATAATCAGAAATTTTATAATACGCCTTTTTACATAATTTAGTTATAATGATTTTTTTTAATTTAGAATTATTAAATTCTCTTACATCAATAGGGAGTTTATTATAAAATCGTACACAATGACCCATGAAAGAGTTACATATTTTGTGGAGACGGGTTACATGCATTACAAGATTGTGTTTATGCCTTGTATTAACATTATGATGGTCGATTTTTTTTGTAAAACTATAAATATTTTTATGAACGTAAAATAAATTTTCATATATATATTGCAAAGCGATTGTAATGTTATATAGCCTTCCTCGATAAATGTACTATTCAAACTGAAAGCATTTTTCAAATCGGACCAGTGGTTCCTGAGATTATCGCGTTTAAACAAACAAACTTTTCAGCTTTATAATATTATTAGTAACTAGCTGTTGCCCTCGACTCCGTCCGCGTAGAATTTAGGAAATTTTCCCTTTTTTTGCAACATTTTTAACTACTGCTTGAGGGAGAGTATTATAAACGTAAGAGTAAACAAATATAATCAGAATGAACGAACTGCTAAGCTATCAGGAGTTACACGTGTTATTGTGAGTCAACCATAAAATATAGATATTATATGCTGTTTCTGGATATTTTTTTGTCAATTTTATGTAGAATATTTCCGTCATACATGATTTCTATGTAACTTTAACCATTAAGGCTGCACACGCGACGGAAGCTTAAAAAATGGAGCACCTTTTCCCGTTTTCCCAACATTTCCTCTTCACTACTCTGCTCCTATTGATTGTAGCGTGATGAAAAGTATACTATAACCTGCCCAGGAGTATGAAGAATAATTGTACCAAGTTTCGTTAAAATCCGTCGAGCAGTTTTTGTTTCTATAAGGAACATACAGACGTGCAGACAGACTAAAATTTTACTGATTGCATTTTTGACATCAGTATCGATCACTAATCCCTAATATAATAATAATAATCCCTGATAGTTATTTTGAAAATATATTTCATGTACAGACTTGACCTCTCTAAAGATTTATTATAAGTATAGATTAGTATAGATTCACGTTGTACACATTAATATCGTGTAGTATCAATTAATATCCTTTTTATCATTTCAAATGCTAGACAAAATTCGAAAAGGCTGATTTAGCATTCGGCGTCATTAAGATTATGTACTGTAATACTAGTATCATTAGCAATTTGACATTGGCAATATTTATAATTTTAGTTTAGTTTGGTTTAGTTGTAGAATTGACCCTATTATCAAAATAGATACATTTATCATTATGACTTGTTTCATGTTTGTCATAAGTATGTATATAAAAACAAAAATATGTAAATGCCTAACTGGACATTGAACCCACGACCGAAATGATAGTTATACTACCAGCTACACCAGGAAAATAGTCAAAATGCATAAAATATACAAAAAAAATTATAATTTTCGAAGTTATACCTCTTTTGTAAATAAATCTTCATGGACATTCCATGAAGATTTATTTACTATTATTATTTATTTCCGGCGCGTAAAAAAATTACGAGAATAAATTTTCATAACGCCCCCCGCCAAACAAAATGAACACCTTAGCTAATCAACATTTTAGTTTTTATAACGCGCGAACATACAGACTCTCTTATGTTAGCTACTTAGTTTTAGTTGAAGTTGGCCATTTCTTTTTATAATTTAAAAGACACGCTAAAGAAATATAATTTCTTACATCCTTACATAAACACAAACGTATTTTTACATGCTTTATATTAGCTTCACTTGTATGTTTGTTTGTATGTTTGTTTGTATGTTTGTTTGTATGTTTGTAACCGACTCCTTTGGACGCTATTTTGACCCACTTTAAACGGTCAGATTCTATTCAAATTTTGCACACCTGTCAAAGACCGATGACAATGCAATAATTCGATTAAATAAAGCGTGGTTTTTAGATTTTTTAAACTATTATTTAAATTATTTTCAAATTTTAGTCCCAGTGTGGCGATGTAACGCAAAAACATCACATAAAAATATAAAATTCACTTACAAAATTTCAGTTCACAATCACAATTCACTACACTATGTAAGACACCCGGTGTTGCCCACAATATCACGGATATGTACCCACTAGTGGGATGGCAAGCTCTTTTATAAACCTCAACTAAACTCAGAGTTGAATTCGCAATGATTTGTGTACCGACAACAAAACAAAATAAGTCTCGCTATTTTATTTTTCTAGTAGACTCAGATCTGACCGCAGGATGGTTTTTCTCATCGGATATTCGCTAAAAACTTATATTTACGCATATTTACCATTAATTAAATATTTAGGTACCAGGCTGTTTATCCTGCCTACCCCCATGGGAGAAAGGCGTGATGTTATGATGCTGTTTATCGAATTTGTCCTCAGTATTTTTGAAAAGTATTGTTTCTTTATTTCAGGCTTTTAGAACTATTTTACGAAATACAATTAAAGCGTATAATTAAGGTCTAACATGGGGCTTACTTTTGAGATTTCCGTCATTCACAGCTAGGTGTTATCTGTGTCAAATATCCTTAAGCTGGAATTTGCTTACAGCACCCTTGGAAGGAGAAGGGGTGGTGACAATTGTATTGTTAACCCGTTACCACACGAACGAGATTAACAACATTTTATAAGCTTTTTTTGCAGACCATACAAATCTGTGCTTTGGCAGTATCTCGAGTACATGACATGAAATCTAAATAACAACGAAAACCAGCGCCAAATCATTAAGCCGATATCTATCGACTACATTCTGTAGATAACTGCACGTATTATTGTGAATATGTTACAATATATCTCACGGTATATATATGACAGTTTTTACTATTTGTAGTATTGATGGTAGTAAAGTATTTTGTAGTATTTAACTGTAGTTTTGTAATAGCAGCATAATAAACGGTTATAGGCGTTGATGACGGCTGACATCTTCGCACCTCCCTTTCATAAGCAAAATATCTCTACAATTACAGACTATACCACATGGTGGGTTGCCGTTTAAAATTGAGGACAAGTAACTTTAGCCTGACTAAATCATAATTCATAGACTAATTACGTTTCATATGTCGTATAGCCTGTAACATAGACATACATACATAGATATATCTTCACACACCTATAGATATGTAAGTGTTGAAGCCGACGCGACTGAGTGATATAGCCATAGACACTACATCTGTTAAATCTGTGTTACTTTTATTATTTCCTGGCTTTCATCGTTTTATCGCAAAGACTAAAGACTATCTGCTACGATCCAAACATACTTCCTTGGTTTCACTTACACTCATAGGTACATCAATGCCCGACGGTTGTAAGTGCTAAATGTGCCCCCCCCGCAGGGGCCCACTGCGCGCCGATGACCCCCCCCGGCGAGGTGGTAGCACTTAGTGGTCCCCCCGTCAGCGTCGGGTTGGGCCCTGGGCCCGGCAGGGCAGAAGACGGAGAGGATAAACAAAACCATTCATCTTATTTCCCGCAATTTTCTTTATAATTTTTATAAAAAATGCTCTGATAAAAATGACAAAACTTTCTTTTTCTGTTGTTCACCTTCATTGTTGGAAGTAATTTCAAATCCCTTCAAAATAACCTTATTCCGATCACGTTTAAGTATTTTTATAATGCTGGGAAACCCAAAATCTTATCATCCGTTACTCACCTAATCCAGATAGCTTCCACTCATAAATTTTATATAACTGTGTCCATAGTACTGTTAAAAACGAATGGCAAAAAAAAATTCGCATTGCGTTTGCGTGAGTTGTATCCTTAATGATAATTCCTATTTAGATGTCTTACGGGATTTTATTTTGGTCATTCTTTGAGGCCCGACACCGCCTTAAAATGTATACGTGATATTTATATTGATAAAGTATATAAAAAGTAAAATAAACCAGGTTTTATTCGTGAATGAGTTTGTGTGATACAGTTTAGACTTTGGTCTGGGGCTGCATCGATTTTAATAAAAATTTGACTCGTCATAATCAGCATTATTTTGCTAAATAATATCTCTACATGATTAAATGAAAAACACCCAAACGCAGTATAAATATTTGTATGACAAATATTTATACTGCGTTTGGGTGTTTTCTATGGTATCTGAAATATAGCTTACTTTAGGATCAGAGAACGTTGTGTGGAATTTTTGTAAATATTGGTTTATATATTTTATTTCGCTCAAGGATATAATTTGACCAAACCAGAATGCCATACATTGATTCAAGTTGAAAACTTTAGTAATTTAAACATGTAAATCTATTACGAATCTAAGGAAAACCGGTTTTTTTTTCTTTTTGCATTCAAACTACGTTTTTCTATGATAATTTTTATCTCAGTCCACGTAATCTAAAGTTGTTGATCTGAATTATACAAAAGTTTACGGTTTCTGAACGAGTAGGTAGTTTTGTAAAAAAATCACAAATGTAAGCAGCACGTAGGTTGTAACTTCATTCTAGACACTATCTAGATAGTCTTCATCAGAAAACAAGCCTAGATTTATAACATACGAAGTATATGTCATTTGATAAAAAATAAATGGAGTCGATGTAAATATTTTTTAAGAAAACTGGCGTTTCTACTACTTTCATTATTCATGTAAAACTTTAAATAATATCCAAACTAAATAAATAGGTTTTTATTATACTATTAAGTTATAACATTTGAGCCGTATAAGTTTCAAATAGTAGAAACTTTTTCTTGTGTACAAAGTTATTATTTAAAATACAATCAACCTTTCACATCTACGCATTTATAAGATATAACCGAATTACGACTATCATCATCATCATCATCATCATAACATCACGCCTTTTTCCCATGGGGGTAGGCAGAGACTACAGAGCGCCATCTGCTACGATCGAAGCATACTTCCTTGGCTTCATCCACACTCATACATCTGGTCATACATGCCCGACGGTTGTAAGTGCTACGCACTTGCCCCTTTTGGAGTATCCCGGCGATGACATCGGAGTATATTTTTCTCGGGCGTCCTCTCCCAGCATTTCCACTTACTTTCGCCGTGTATATGCCTTTCGTTAAGGGCCTACATCAATATTATCGTCGACATGTACAAATTAACACAGCTAGTAGGTATAGAAAATGAAGAATTAGGGATATTTTTTTTGTTTACTCAAAATCTATTAAATTTATTTTAGTTCCGATTTACGTGTTTTTCTAAATAATAGTTACTTATGTTTTTAAAGTTATTTCATTAGTTTATACGCGATAATAGACCGACAAATGAAAAAAATAAAAAATGAGAGAGGTTGTTTCGCTAAGATTTTCTATCGAGAAAACTTTTTCAATCGCGTTTCTGAGTTTATGCGATCCTAGATCATATATTGAAAAAACATATACTTTAAAATTAGAGCTCTAGCCATTCAATCTAAAGAAACAATGAAAACTTAGTACGTAGAAAAATGCACGAAGCTATTTTGGTATCCTCTTAAGCGTCTCTCATCCATCCTCTCCACATGACCAAACCACCTAAGCATACTTTTCTCCACCTTAGTCACTACATCCTCTTTCAGACCGCAACGTTCTCTTTTATCTTCATTTCAATTACGACTATTTTTAAGAATTTATGACTTTCTCTAAGGGTATCAAAACCTACAGATTACTTTCCGTTGCCCTAAAGATTTGAAATTGGGCATAAACCAAGTCTATATAGTCTTGATATAGGAAAAAGTCCATAATCTTGACTACTCCATAATCTTGACTACTCCACACATTTTTGTTGTAAGTTCACTAAACTTGTTGAATTTATCACAAATGTTTTGTTACAGAAACGAATCGTTTTGTCGTGTTTAGAATATTATAAATATTAAATAATCAAGTACCTAACGATATATAGTTTTTGAAAAATATATGTAAACATATTGTATTTAGTAGCTATGCTTCGCAGTTTTAATTGATAAATCACTGCAGACTGCTTTCGAGTCATCACCAACTTACTATTACTATTATCTTTCCACCATTCACCGATACAATTACCAGGATAATCTACTAATATTATAAACCTGAAGAGTTATTTTAGTTTGAACGCGCTAATCGTATCGCACCGGTCGTATTTCAAAAATTCTTTCCGTGTTGGACAGTACATTTATCGAAGAAGGCTTTAAAATATATATCATCACGCTACAACCAATAGGAGTGAAGCATCAGTGAAAAATGTTGCAAAACAGGGAAAATTTTCTTTATCCGACGCGTAGGTATAAAGCCACACGTAGGCAAATTCGTGTGCCAGCTCGAGCTAATTCTGGTCTTCCTTCACTATTAAATTATTGTTTATAATCGAGTGTAAAAAAGGAGGAGGAGGTTCTTTATTATTAACACGCTTTTATTAACTTCGAACGTATCTATCAATGTATTAATCGATGTCGTTACATCGATACAATGATTCCGTTGAATCATTGTAACTGATTTTTACCCACTTACAATAGTCGGATTGATCTGAAATTTTGCTCACAATAATAAGGACCGATGTCATAGTGAGAATTTAAAAAATATTAAGGGTTAATATATTAATATTTTGCGATTGACTCGCTATGCTTTTACTAAATAAACTAAATTATAATGGAAAAAATGATAACCATAAGCGGGACTTGAACCTGCGACCTCGGAATGCCGTTCCGTCGCTCTCCCATCTGAGCTATTATGGTCCACGCAAATGTTTACCAAATTTTCCACTACAATCATCTCAATGCGAGTTTTAACATCGTGCGATGTTTTTTCGTACAACGCCATCTATTGAGCGGTTTGCACCAACTCCATCAATGGTTATGGTTATCATTTTTTCCATTAAAATTTAGTTTATTTAATATTAAGGGTTGTCAAGCGTGTTTTTTTTTAGTTTTTGAAGTAAACATATTTTTAAATATTATGCAAAGGATATCAAAGTTCATTGGCTCGAAGGCTCTATTCAGTATGCCAGTGACATATAGGTATATATTGTCACATGGCTCGCACTATGAATTTAAATAATAATAAATAATAAATAACTATTCATGGACATTTCACACAACGTCCTCTGGTCCCAAGCTAAGCTTATTATACTTGTGTTATGGGTACCAGAACACGGATATAATACATAAACTACTTTTCTTTGGTAAATACATACTTATAATACATAGAAAACACCCAGACGTAGTACAAACATTTGTATGACATTTATGAATATCACACAAATGATTGTCCCAAGCGGGAATCGAACCCGCGACCTTGTGAACGGCAGTCCAGTACATGAACCACTACGCCACGAAGCCCGTCAGACATCTGGAAGACACTATGTAGCCTGTAAAATATATAAAGCAATTAAATATCCTTATCTCAGCCCATAACCTGTAGATAAAAAAATTGGACTATTTTTTCGGACTTAGATGCGTATATTTTGTTTTAAATTTCAGTCTGACGTTTCGAAGACTTTTCAGTCATCATGGTCACGAGTAAACTGCGTAACAACTGATCACAGAGGACACTAGCTACAGCTCAGTCCCACCCGTGACCAAGGTGACCTCTTCAAAATTCAAAATTTAAAACAAAATATACGCATTTAAATCTGAAAAAAGTGGTGTTATGCATCCAACCCCGACTTGGCCGTTTTAAACTCAAAATCACAGATTATAAATAAAGTCACGGCCCGTAAAAAAACATCAGATTTGTTTTTAAAAACGCCTTGGTAATGGCTAATACTGCCAAGTTTTAAATATGTGTGACCAGCTTTTTTGTTTGGCATTTTTGGGTTAACAGACTTTTGATATTTATGCCACAGATTAACCTATGGAGTGTTTATGGCTACATCACTCAGCCGATTTGAAGCCACTTAAATAGCTATGTGTGCACATTATGCTATGTGCAAATATTTTTAATTTTTCAAAGGTATATACCTATACATACCTCTATAGGTAGACAGGTTGAGTTCGATCCTAAAAATCGTCTAGACGTCTTACCCAGATCTGGGAATCGAATTTCATTAACTTTGAGAACTCTGCGTTACAATACCTAACCTCTGTCATCGCTTAATTAACCGATGGCTAGCGATGACATTAATTTATATAAAACATATTAATTAACATATTTAGTATCAGAAACAGTTAAAATTTAATTTAATACCTTAAATAATTTAGTGCTTACCGACTTCATCGGTCCTATTGGTCGAAGCGTGATCTTATGTAGCCTACAGCCTTCCTCAATAAATAGACTGTCCTACACCAAAATATTTTTTTATAATTCGAACCAGTAGTCAGTAGTAGAAACTCTTCAACTAATATTACCTAGTATAGATATTCCCAACTCCAAATTACGGGATAAGGGAAGTAGAATGATGATAAGTATTTATTATAGCATTTGTATGAAAATGTATGAAAATTGAAATTTTCACCGTCAATTGGGATTGTTCATAATATTTGACCTTCTGTTTTTATATTTTTTTTACAAAATATAGACTATTTAAAGCAACTAATTTCAATATTTTTAAAATATTCACTTTAAAGAATTTAAAAAAAATACTTAAATATCTTCTTTTAAATGTTGTGACGTCCTCGTTGTACGCAATCTGTGTATTGCCTTTTCCTAATAGACTTAAGACAGATTGCAATACATCTTTTCAAAGTTGCCGAGTTGATTTAGTAGACCAATTTTGACTCACCACTGAGTAGTATATCCATAAGAACGCCTTAATATTTTAAGTCCTTCATTTCAAGGACAAATAGAGAGCATTTGCTTTTTTGGAAAAATAATCGTTAATATAGCTAATTTTCCGAAAAAAACTAATGGATCATTCAGATCAAGAACTCTATTGCCCGAAATGGTTTTCGAATTAAGATATTTAAAAAAAATTGAACAATGCCAATTGTCACTGTTCCAGAGGCACAGCCGGTGACATACAGACAGTCACAGCGGATAGTCTTACGGAACGCTAAAAATCTTTTTTGCTTAAAAGTAAATTAGTGCCATCGACTGTAGATCTTTGGAACTATTTCTAAAATGGATGAATATCATCATAGTAATTGTTTATTACTGTATTAGATGGCGCTAAACTTTTTAAAAACAGTACCTTGGTATAAGCCACACAAATTGGTAATGCACCTGGCGGCCATGTTGGTGACGTCAGTACCGTTAGCAACGTTGCCCGACGCGTACAACTGTGACCTCAACCCCATAGAATATATTTGGAACCTCGTAAAACAAAGAGTTTCAGACAAGAATGTTGAACAATTAGAGAGTAAGATCGAATCTTTAACTTTAGAGGCTTTGCAATCAATCACTCCTGAAGATTGGAAAAAGGAGGTAGATCATGTGAAGAGGCTGGAAGAAGAATACTGGCGAAAAGATAGATTGGTCAACGAGTTATTTGTTATTAACACGGGAAATGATACTGATTCTGACGAGACATCAGACTCGGATACCAATTCTGAGTCTAATGTAGATTATATGAGTGGTGTTGAAGAGTTAAGTTAAGATTTTAAAAATGTGATGAATGATGATGATGATGATGATTAAAAGTTAAATATTATTCAATCATTTAGTTTTAATTAAAAAAACATCAAATTACCTTTATAAACTTTTATTAATAGATGAGAATATTACATTTTGTTAGCTGTACTTTTTCTTTGCCGATGACGTCACAAGGGCGTTAATTTGACAAGGTTCCAGCGCATTACCAATTTGCGTGGCTTATATAACATAGAATTAATTTATTGGTTTTTAAACATTCAAATAAAATAATTATAAAACTTTATTCTTAATTATTTATAATATTGAATTCGGACAAACACAGAAAAAGGGAAAAGGTTGAAACATAGACTTATTGTGTTATTCATAATGACATATCGGAGGTTTAAAAGTTCGCTAAAATCGGATCGCGAAAATTGTCAAAAACTGTTATTCATAATAGTCTGTGATAATAGTCTTTTTACGCTAAAACGTTTATTATCTCTCCGATAAAATCTCCTTTTAAACCTCCGAAAAGTCATTATGAATAAGGCCATTAGTATATTATAATCTTCCTAGGGTTGAAACCATAGATTAGTTGAAACGTTTTACAATTTGGCAACACACACGCGTCTTAAAAAATAAAATGTCAAAATAATTGTCTATGGCTTATTTGTTATTGGAAAAGTTGGTTTATTTTTAATTTAAATGAATTAAAAAATGTGTGAATAAATAATTAATTTTGATCAAAATGTCGGAGGAAGGAGAAGAAGACTTTTACTGTCGTTTATGTGCTGAGCTCACGGGAAAAATGCAACTTATATCACCTGACGATGATGTTGGACTACATTCCAAGATAGCCACAAAAATGTTGTGGATTAATATTGATATTACTTCAACAAATACTCTACCAAATTCAATTTGCTTTTCATGTTTCGATGCATTAGAACGTACTTGGTCATTTTTACATAATGTAAGAACTGCACAAGAGAAATTAAACGAAATATTTCTTAAAAAAAACGAACCTGAGAATGTGTCCGAGATCAAAACAGAACCAGATAAATCCGACAATAGTAATGAAGAAACAGTTACAGATATAAAAACAGATAGTCAAATTACTGGAAAACCTGTTAATGAAGACTGGGAAGCATTTAATGAGTTAAAACAAGAAGTCAAACCAGAAATATTGAATGAAGAATTACAAATTGAAACGGTTGATCCGAGTACTTTAATAGATATAGAATCGCTTAAGGCGGAAAGAGATAGTGCTGACTACAACCCAGAATCTGACGGTTTAATAACAACAGATAGTGATGTACCATTATATTTTACATCAAAAAAGATAAAAATTAAGAAAAAAAAGAAATTAAAACACAAGTCGGATGAAATAGATGATGCAGAAACTTCTATATCTTTAACTTGGGATGATTATATGTGTTTATGTGCAGATTGTGATGCTCAATGTAAAAATATTATGTCGTTACGTCTCCATTCATTACAAATTCATGGACACTGTTGTATATTTAAATGTTCTGATTGTGGTAAAATTATAAGCAATAATAAAACCTTTGTGAATCATGTTAGAACTCATAAAAAGATGTTACGTTACTGCTGTGAGTTTTGTAATAAATGTTTTGTTAACCCTACATACCTGAAAAGTCATAGAAACCACTCACATAGAGATTCTTACGCCTTAACTTGTCATAATTGCGGATCTACGTTTGAAAACATGGAATTATTACAAGACCATATACTTTTGTTTACAAGGAAATACAGAAAACGTAATGTTAAACAGGAACTAGACATGACTGAAGACTTAAAATGTGAACATTGTAATAAAGAATTCAAATCCAGGAGTAATCTACACCAACATAAGTTAATACATAAGGAACGAAGTAGGGACTTTTCTTGTCATGTTTGTGGTAAGATGTTCTTTACAAAAGGCACTTTAAGTACTCACATGGTCACACATGAGGAAGCTAAACCTTTTAAATGTGAATTTTGTCCCTTAACTTTCCGAGCGAGAGGGAATTTACATTCTCATGTTAGTTTACACTCCGGTGCTAAACCGTTTGTGTGCGAGCAGTGTGGAAAAAGTTTTAGAGTGAAAAGGCATTTAAAATCTCATTCAATAGTACATACAGACTTAATGCCTTATGAATGTAATTATTGTAACAAGACTTTTCGTTTTAAAACTCGCCTCAATCTTCATTTAAGACAGCATACTGGAGCGAAGCCCTATAAATGCGATTATTGTCAAAGGGACTTCACAAATGGATCTAATTATAAGAAACATATGAAAAGAAAACATAATATAGACACATCAAGGAAGAAATATAATAATATTGCTAATGAAAGTATTGTAAAAACAGATATTGATCAGAAATAATTTCTGTATTTTATTAAAATTTAAATTAAATCAATTTTGCAGTAATATAAGCTTTTTTGTTATTTAGTGAGGTTGTAAAGGCAACAATGAATCTATACTAATACTAACTGACCCGGCAAACGTTGTTTTGCCATACAAAAAAAAAGTATGAAAAATAGATGTCCGATTCTCAGACCTACTGAATATGCATGTAAAATTTCATAAAATTCGGTCAAGCCGTTTCGGAGGAGTACGGTAACTAACACTGTGACACGTGAATTTTATATATAAGACTAGCTGTTGCCCGCGACTTCGTACGCCTGAAATTTTGAAATCAAACCTTAACAAACAGAAGTTTACTATAACACTCGATAGATGGTGTTGTACCGTTTTTTAAATCGCGCTATAGTTTCGTGCGATTTCTTGAGTGACACTACAAGACTTCTTTTTATGAAATACTGTTTATATTGTTAAGAACCTACATAATTCTACTTATTAACAAAGATAACGTCAATTGTAGAATATAGGTTCAATATAATTTCCTATGTATTTTATTTTTCATTAAATTCATCTTTAATAATCTATCATGCATAAAAAAATGTAATTACACTAATCACCTAAACAAAATAAAGCTACCTAGAACTATTCACTTTAATGCCAATTGCCGTAATACGTTGTTCAGGCGCTTACTATGTTTTCTGCCAAAAAGACGAGGAGTACAAACCTTCTAAAAATGTGGAAATGAGTACCTACCTAAATCCACAAATCTGCCAATACTTGCTATAAATATTTTAGAAAAATATAGTTTCTGAGTAGTGACCACGCAGCTAAGTGTTATGACGATCTTTATAACTAATGGTTTCACCTCATTGAGCCCTTGGACACTATGGGATAACAGAGCCCCTATGAGTAAGCTGTCAATTATCATTTAGTAATGGAGTAGGTAGGGACTGGCGGCACTAATCATAGCAAGGTCCTGGGTATTTTTCATGTGGAGAAAATAAGTCTGCAAAAAGGATTAGGCTACGAGACGCCTGTGAGAGACGCTAAGAGATTGATAAAATTAGCTGTTATGTCCTGGTTACTTCAGATATTTTACGAGTATCGACACTCGTACAACTGTGACATAAAACATTAAAGAAAATTAATAAATATTATATTCTATGAAGAACAAATTGTGTTTATCACGTAAATAAAATTGTCTTATGTGGGAATCAAATCTACAATTTTGTTCATAGGAAATATCTTCACAGCCGTTACACTACGAGTCTTCAAACCACTTGTTTAAAAACAAATGAGCGTCATAAAGAGACGCCATATCGTCCGCCATGTTGTAAGGAAACGTGACACTAAAGATACGGTCTGTAAATCACATTGTTTGAGGAATATACGCGAAAAGAGGTTATGTTAGCACTTGGGCAGCCTTGCGGAGACTTAGCATTATTATCCTGCCTCTATCCCATTACTTGGGATCAGTGCAACATGTCAGTATTGCTTTTCCATAGTCATCTATATCTGTCTTGGAAGTGGAAATAAGCAGGCTGCATCGCTCTGGGCCCTGAGTCGGGTATTTCAACGGTGTCACAACTGTACCATAATTGTACCATTATGGTGCAATAGTAAAGTTCTTCTTCTTCTTATTTTATTTTATGGCAATCTGTCGATTGAGCTTAACCGACAATTACTGCCAGCGTCATGTAGTGACGACTCATGGGTTTCTTGAAGAATACTTAAATAAAAATTATATTAAATCTTTGAAATAAAAACGGGATAATTGTGAGAAAAATAGTTATTGGGGCCTGTAACAAAACAAAGAATAAAGGTTAGTTGATACAATTACATATACATAAATAAGGTTTATATAGACACACACAAATATATATACATATTACTTTTATAATTTAATATTGTTAGAGTCGATAAATTTAATAAAAGCTCTTATGATGCGAGGATCTGGGAAGAAGGAGAGGAGGTATCTAATGTTAATGGGGCGGGGAATTTTTAACTTGTTAATAACACCATCCAAGGAGAAAGCAGTATTTAGTTGGCAGTTTAAAAATATATGGTCAACTGACCCATCATCTAGCCCGCATTCACAGAGGGAATTATCTCTAATCCTAATTTTATGTAGAAACACTGGGGAACAACAGTGCCCAGTGCGTATCCTGCAGATTACTGAGACGGTAGATTTATCTGTTTTTTTAAATTTAAAAAACCAGGGTTTGCTTGGTATGCTTTGTTGAGTGGAAGCGTAAAGTCTGCCTTTTATTTTACTGGTTTCACCCCATTTATTTTCCCATGACTTTAACAAATCTGTTTGGGGTTTATGTAGTAAATCGTAGATTTGTATGTTATAATATTTACGATCTGCTATGTTACTGTCAATTGCATCTTTAGCCATTTTGTCAGCAGCTTCATTACCTCTGATGCCTGTATGGGCAGGGATCCATATTAATTTAATGTCTATATGTTTATTCAAGCAAGAGTATAGAGTCTTTCTGATTTCCTGAATGATTGGACTTCGGAGGTTATCTTTAAATGGACTTTTCACAATCGCTTCTAGAGCACTTCTGGAATCTGAGAAGATGAGGGCTTTCGAAATAGCATTATGAGAAAGAACAAATGAGCATGCCTCTAGGATGCCTATACACTCACCAGTAAATACGGAGGACTCTGGGGGGCATTGAAACTGGAGAAATATTTGAGAGTTTTGATAATAGACTGCTACCCCAGTCTTACTGTCGGTGGATAGTTTGGAGGCGTCTGAGAAAAATTTGTGGAATTCCGGCCATTTACGATTAACTATGTCATGGAATTCGGAATTGGCTTCAACAGACTCTTTATCTATACCAAGGGTTGGGATATAGTCAGGGGAAAATGTGGAAATTTCATAAGGGGAATTGAAAATAGGTAATTTGTTACATTGGTGAATAGGGGTATTTACAACTATGTTGCGGATTTTTCTAAAGGCTATTAAAATTAGAGGGGGGCTTTTGTGTTTCCAGTAATCGTCCTGGTTACATAAGACATCTAATTGGGATAATTTCTGTAGAATTTTATGTTTTTTATTAAAGGATGCTTTATAGACATATCTGTCAGCGAGATACTGTCTACGGAAGGCAAGAGGGGGATCAACACTCTCTACTTGTAGAACGTTGGATGGGGTGGATCTCATACAACCTAAGATTATCCTTAGAGCTTTTGCCTGGATGGAGTCTAATTTAGCAAGAGCGGATTTATTACACGGTTCTATTAAAAATGAGCCGTAGTCTAGTACACTCCTTATGACGGCATTGTAAATCAATTTTAGAGAATATGGGTGAGCGCCCCACCAGACACCTGAGAGGGCACGTAACATGTTTATGTTTTGTTCGCATTTGTTAGAGATGAAATTAAGATGGGGGATACCTGATAATTTGGGATCTAATATTACACCAAGGAATTTTACATTTTCAACAATTTTAATGGGGGATCCTTCTATTTCTAAGTGCACATTGGGGATTTTTCGTTTACGTGAGAATATTACTATAGAGCTTTTAGTTGTAGATAGATGGAGACCGTGGGAAGAAAGCCAGTGATTTAGAGAAGAAAGAGAAACTTGGAGGGATTCTGAAGCATCTACAATAGAAGAATTGATAGTGTACAAGCAAAGATCATCCGCATATTGTATTAAGTGACAGTCTATATTTAAGGATTTTGAAAGGTCAGCTGTGTATATATTATATAATAAGGGACTAAGGACTGACCCTTGTGGGAGCCCTTTCCAGACCTTACGAGTAATTGGGTCTTTTTCACCCGGGACTTGGATATAAACAGTGCGGCCAGCAAGGAGGTTGCGTATGCAGTTGCGTATCTTAGCCGGTACACTCAGCTGGCGTAACTTACTCCTGAGCGCGGAAAGGAGAACATTGTCATACGCTGCGGATATGTCAACAAAGGAAGCGACTATTGACTGGTTTTTGCTGAGGGCAATGCGCGCATCTGTTATAAACAAGCCTAAGCAATCAGAGGTGCTAAAACTTTTGCGGAAACCAAATTGAGATTCATCTATGAGTGAATTATTTTCCATGTACCATTCTAATCTATTCTTTATAAGGTGTTCCAAGATTTTAGTTATGACGGGGGACAAGGCAATAGGGCGGTAGTGATCGGGTTGGTCAGGCGATTTGCCTGGTTTTAAAATGGGAATGATGAGCTGAGATTTCCAATCATCAGGTATATATCCAAGATCGAAACAAGTATTTATTAAATTTAGTAATAGATGACGACATTTCTGGCCAGACATTTTGAAAAATGAGTAAGGGAATCCGTCTAACCCAGGGGCTGAATCCTTAACATGTTTAAGAACCGAATCTAATTCATTTTGGGAAAATGGTTGATCAAGAGGGTGCTCTGTGTTTATAATAGGAATGGGATATAATGGGCATTCATCCTCAAGGGGAACAAAGGGAGGAGCTAATTTGTTCGCGAATTGCGTGGCAGTATCTTTAGTTATATTGGGGCAGTTTTGTGAGGAATATCCGCGTCTATAACTCTTTAAGTTTTGCCACACAAGAGAAGAAGGTGACGAAGGGGAAAGGGAAGAGCAGAATTTTTTCCATCCATCCCTTTTTTTCTTTTTAAACAGGCGTCTGGATTTAGCCACAATTCTGCGATAGTTCAAAAGATTTTCAAAAGATATGTCAGTAACGTAAGTCCTTTCTGCTTCTTTACGCATTCTGATCATTTCAGAACATTCTCTGTCCCACCAAGGGGGGGAAGATCTTTTATGAATGGCTGAATTTTTTAGAGGAAAGCTCGCGTCAGCAGCTTCCGACATTGCCTTTGACAAGAGGGAAACGCAGGAATCTAGGTTGATAGGGGAAATCTGGGGATTAGGGGGAATCTTATTTTCTAATTCTTGTTCGTAGGCATCCCATGCGGCGTTAGAAAGACGGTATTTTAATAGGGGAGTTTTGTTAAAACAGGGAGGAGAACTATTAATTAGGGTGGAACAAATGGGATAATGGTCGCTACCGTAGGTCCAGTCAAGTCTTTGCCATTCTAGTAGAGAGGTTAGCGATGAAGAGCAAATTGTAAGATCTAAGCAACTTTTACTTTGTCCAGGTCTAGGCAGTCTGGTATGTGTTCCATTATTTAAGATACATAAATTTTTTTCATCCATGACCTCAGCTAATTCAGATCCCATGTAGTCTGAGTGGTCAGATCCCCACAGAACATTGTGACAGTTAAAGTCACCTAATAGGATAATGGGACTAAATAGATTGCATAGATTTTTGAGAAATTGTATACATGTAGAAGAAGGGGAGGGGATATATATAGATATAAAATTTATACCTAGCATATTTATTCCTACGGCATTGATTTCATCACCATGGGGGGGAATAGTTAGTAAGTTAGAAGGGTATTTATTATCAACTAATATAGCAGCACCACCATAACCATCACTGCGGTCATCGCGGTATGTGCTATAATTTGGAATTTGAAATCTGAGATGTGGCAGAAGCCACGTCTCAGAAACAGCAAAGAGTGCTGGGTTGTGCATGTTAATTAAATGAATAAATTCATGCTTTTTGGGGAGAGCACTCCTGGCATTCCACTGTAGGAATTTGATGGCCATTATGGTTATTAACGATGAGGTCAATGATATTACTGGCAACGTGGTCTGGTATTTTAATTTTATTAAAAAGAGTAGAGAGGAATGAGAGTATAGACTGAATGTCATCAGAGGGGGTAACGTTATGGTGAGATTCATTATTTAGGGCGCAGCCGTTGGTAGAGGGAGCATATGAGTAGTTATTGGTTAATTTTCTATGGGCAATTTGGTCAAAACCTGAAGGGAGTGGTGAATGAGATTTTGGTTTAGAAAAAACCGTTTTCCTGTAGGATTGAGAAGAGGAGGGAAGATTTGGTCTAGAGGGTAGGGAGTTCGAAGAATGAGAGTGGGGAGTGGGACGAATAGATGCAGATATATCTGCATAGCTCCTAGAAACAGCAGGGAAAAGTTTCAACGCTTCAACGTAAGAAATATTTTGTTCAGCCATAGTAACCTTAATATTTTTCTGTCTAATGTATTCCGGACATTGTTTATCTGTTGCCCTATGGGAGCCATGGCAATAAAAACAAGTGGTGTCTACTACTGAGCAGCTATCTCCAGGATGTTCGCCTCCACACTGGAAGCACCGGGGCTTGGACCGGCACTGTGTCTTTGTGTGTCCATATTTACAACACTGGAAGCACTGAACCGTGGGATAGTAATATACATTCACAGGGAGTGAATTGTAACAGCAAAAAACACGTTTTGGGAGGGTCTGGCCGTCAAACGTGAGAACAACAGAAGAGGTAGGCTTCCACTCCGAGATGCCATCAGTTATAACCTTACGGTTAATACGACGGACTCTCAGAATGGGACCACAATCTGCCGGTGTCTTCACGTTTTCAACAATTTCTAAATCGGTCCACTCTGTAGGTACTCCTCTCACAACACCCATCCTGGTTATGTTATAAGTTGGAATCACGGTTGAATAACCATTAGATTCAAGTTCTTTATTACCCAAAAAAGCATTTGCGTCCTCTGGAGTTTTAAATTCTACAGAAATCCTATTTCTGCCTACCTTTTTAATTCCATCTTGCATAACCGTTTTAATATTCATTTTCATTAAGAATAAGCCAAATTTCATTGGGTGGAGGGAAGAGCCGGATGATGGTTCTGTTTCCGTTCTAGATACATGAGCTATGTATGGAGCTATATCACGGGCTGAATATCTAGGGCGGCTATATCGGGGAGGAGGGAGTTGTCGAAGTTGTTTGGAAGTCGGAGATGAATCGTCATTTTCACCGATTTCAGTAGGCAATATGCGTTTACGGCGTTGACTAGCCTCAACGGATTCGAAACTCGACAGTGAAGCTGTTAAAATTGGAGTATACGATTGATCATTCAACGAAGGAAGCTTCTCAACATTACGGGTCTTATTAGGGTCCGGGGGGCGGCCAGGAGGTCCATCGTCAACCTCCATGGTCATCTCGCATCACCAGCTAAGGTTATTGAATGTAATAAAACTTACCACCAGACTGTAAACACTTATAAAACAAACACAACACAAAAGACAAACACAAATATATATAGGCGACCAATATTTTGATCAAAATTAACCAAAAAACACGAAATTTTTTCAGAAAGAAAACAACCACATGTGTTCAACACCAACACTTACCGAGCAGTCCTAGTAAAGTTTTTGGTAGTCTACTATTAATGTGTCGTCATAACGACTTCATCATTGTCTTACAATTGTCAAAGTGACATAAATTGCTAGTCTCGTACACAACTGCTTCACAATTGCAATTAAATGATTGAAATGTTTCGGTAGTCTGCTATTTTGAATTTGACAGTAATATTTTTAAATTGTCCTGTGTCGACAGATTGCCATAAATAAAAAATAGATAGATAGAAATATTAGAAATTGTTCTTTGTAATTTATTGCAATTTACTAATCTCCTAAACTTCACATTGCTTTTTATACTAATAAATAGTATGTACAAATATATTTAAACGAAGTCTAGCATGATTAAATGTTTAAATTTATTAGTTGTTTTTCGAAAATCACTTCAACTAACGCATTTTTTAAAAACGGCAACACATACATACCATTCTAACACAATCCATAGATAAAAGAGACCGAAAATTCAATGCATAGATAAAAGAGATCGACAATTCTATTACCATTGAAAGACCGTTATGACGGCATATAGCAGACTACGGATATTTGACTTCAATTGCAACGGTATCGTGCCGGTATTGTGCCGGTATGACAATTGTTCCAAAATAGTGGACTTGAGCACCTGATCGCTCGCCAAACTTACAACTGGTGCTCAAGTCCACTATTTTGGAACAATTGTCATACCGGCACGATACCGTTGCAATTGAAGTCAAATATCCGTAGTCTGCAGCAGACTACGGATATTTGACTTCAATTGATATTTGACGGCATATAGCAGACTGTCTGCTATATGCCGTCTTATCGGTCTTTCAATGGTAATAGAATTGTCGATCTCTTTTATCTATGCATTGAATTTTCGGTCTCTTTTATCTATGGATTGTGTTAGAATGGTATGTATGTGTTGCCGTTTTTTAAAAATGCGTTAGTTGAAGTGATTTTCGAAAAACTACTAATAAATTTAAACATTTAATCATGCTAGACTTCGTTTAGATATATTTGTACATACTATTTATTAGTATAAAAAGCAATGTGAAGTTTAGGAGATTAGTAAATTGCAATAAATTACAAAGAACAATTTCTAATATTTCTATCTATCTATTTTTTATTTATGGCAATCTGTCGACACAGGACAATTTAAAAATATTACTGTCAAATTCAAAATAGCAGACTACCGAAACATTTCAGTCATTGAATTGCAATTGTGAAGCAGTTGTGTACGAGACTAGCAATTTATGTCACTTTGACAATTGTAAGACAATGATGAAGTCGTTATGACGACACATTAATAGTAGACTACCAAAAACTTTACTATTGCACCATAATGGTACAATAATGGTACAGTTGTGACACCGTTGAAATACCCGACTCAGGGCCCTGTTTGGAAAAGGAATATTCTAAAATAGCGACGACGTACCGGATTACGTAGCGTAGGGCAACCCCCAAAAAGGTGGAGCAATCATACGTTACTAAGACTTGCCTTGCTGCGTTAATAAGTTGTAACTTTTTTACACGCTATCTGAACATTTATCTATCATCCGTCATTTTTTCCTCATATCCTAACCATCAGAGCATTCCCTTTCTTTATAATGGTGATCTTTTAGACATTTACGCTTTCTTCTTAGAAAGCGTAAATGTAAATTACGTCTTCGTAATTTACAGAAACGATGTTAGATTAAGCAACGGCAGAGGTGTAAAATTAACTTGGGAGACTTATAAGTATAATTGTCAATACAAAACAATTCGGCAATGTGTAAAACATTGGTCTATGTCTATACTAACGATTTTAATTGATGAAAATGTGAACAACGAAATAGCCAATTAATCAAAATACGCCAAAGATGTTTTTATTTTTTGGTTTAGTTTAGTTGCGCACGTAGAATTGGTACCAATGGCCATTATAGCTGTTGAGTTGTTTTATTTTAGTAATATTTAGTTTAGATTTTGTCTCAACAGAATCGGCACCATAACACTAAGGTTACATCCGTGCAACCCTACTTGATTGCAATGTCTTATAATAAATGTAAACATGCAAGCTTTCTACTAATATGTAATCCTCAGTACGTTGCTTTTCCTGCTAAATCTATTAATGTCCCATTGTTGGGCTTTTCCCCTTTAGCTGCGTTTTTGGTCCACTTATACCACGCAGAATTGACATGTTGGTATATGAATTTTTTTTCTTTATTTTATTATTAATTTTTGCTTTTGACATGCTATGCCTTTTACTTAATAAATCAAATTATGGTGGAAAAAGTGAATGTGCCGCAAGTGGGACTTGAACACGTAAAATTAGACCGTATGGCTCGGGACATTTACTATTTCAGGTTCTTAAAATACACTGGACGATGTTGACATCCGACTAATTGGTTCAGAGAAGTGAAAATGCGAGTTTATTATCTCTAAAAAAAATTTATTGAATACGACTTATCTGATTATAATATCATTTGACTCGCATTCACTTACAAATAATTTTGTAATTGTCAAACATAATGCCTTAATTTGCCCCAAATCAGACTCTTTGGCTCCAAGACAATATGATTAGTATACGTTCTGCAGGTAAATAGGTCCTTTCAGCCTCTTAAATCTCAAGGTTTCAGTGAAATAGGTAGTGGTATAAGTGGTATGTAAAACAACACTATTTCACTTTATCAGTTTTATTTCGTTTCATCGAAATAATTAGTCTGGTTACTGACTCTAAAAACTTATTAATATTAATATACACTTTTATGTTATTATCGTAATAATATTTATTGACATTATTGTATTAAAAAAAAACTATTTGTTCTATTTATTTAAATAGGTTTGCTTTACTCGTTAAAATGTATGAAGCAGTTAATATATTTTTGAATTATTTAACATATTAAAACTTATAAGATCAGATAAAAACAATGTTTATAAAGATATATTACTAACTAGACCATGAAGCCACTCATTGATAAATCAGTCAGTGACTGTAATAGTAATAATACAGAAATAAATAATATGTACATATATGTTTATGTTTATCCTGTTTTCTAGTTTCTATAACACAAATAACTGTAGTTAGCTTACTGAGAGACTGGATGGTGTGATGTAAATGTGGTGGAATATTATAAAAAACATTGTCAAAATAGTTTAACACGTATAGCTACTATACTAAATTAATGTCGGGTATGGGGGTTGCTTACAAAATTAGATTAAAAGTAGGTATTCATATGATATATGTGACATTTATATCAGCAATGTTTTTAAGAGATTTTCAAAATTAGTTCCATTTTTGGCCATGACAGCGCACATATTGAACAGACAGATATTGAAAGTTTCTTAACACGAGTTATAACTATTAGAATCGAATAATATAGGTAAATTAATCGCCTTTATTCATAGATTCAATCTACCTATTAATTTGACGGGCTTCGTGGCGTAGTGGTTCATGTACTGGACTGCCATTCACAAGGTCGCGGGTTCGATTCCCGCTTGGGACAATCATTTGTGTGATATCTATAAATGTCATGCAAATGTTTGTACTGCGTCTGGGTGTTTCTATGTATTATAAGTATGTATTTACAAAAGAAAAGTAGTTTATGTATTATATCCGTATTCTGGTACCCATAACACAAGCATAATAAGCTTAGCTTTGGGACCAGAGGACGTTGTGTGAAATGTCTATGAATATTTATTATTTATTTATTTATTACATGGCCACGGTCGCAACAACGTCGTTGCTTGTATATATATTTGCTTTTCTGCTTTACTATGTACCTATATGTTTCAAATAATTCATGAATGTTTGAATTTCGCACTAGTTGGGCAACTCTGCTAAACCAGTCGGTCATCATATTTATAATTGTGATACAACTGTTTGTTCTAAGTCTGCATGTTTCTATATTTCTATATATCATTTAAGTATTAATTTACAAAAGAAAAGAAGTTTATGTATCATATCCGTATACAGGGTGTCCCAGAACTCAACGTCAAGCCGAAACGGGGTGACAGGATAGATCATAACCATCACGAGAAAAATCAGAAAAAAAATCTATCCCATGCAGTTTGAAAATTATGGGCATTTTAAGAAAAACCTAGAAATTTGGTCTAACTGTACCATTTTTCGGTTATTGTGGTTAATTTTTATTATTTTTGGTCATTTAAACTTTGGAACCGTAACCCTAAATAACATCTCGAGAATCACAGTCTAAAATAATGACACAATTACCCCAAGTTTCCTAGAATTTAGACTATTTGTTAAACTATGAATTTAAAATTTTCAAACTTTGTCGACTTTGAAACACCCTCCTTTAAAAAAAATGTACTAGAGTGCCTTGGCAAGTGCCATTAAGAGTTGGCGCATTTAATCAGGATTGTAAAATGGTACAATACTTGTAAGTTTCGTACTAAAAAAAACGAGTAAAAAATAAAAACCTCAAGTAACCCGATTTTTGCTAACCCATTTTACTCAGGAAAAATGTTTTTTATTCGCACAAGCCCTTGGTAGGTTCTTTATTTTACGGCAAAATGATGAGAGAGATGGATAGTGGACATGTTTGCCATGAGCGAGCGAGACAGATAGTGACGCCACGCAGTGAGACGGAGATGCATCGTTTAAACGAGTGCGAATGAAACAGATACAGACGCCATACCAAGCAAATAGCTACGCTGCCAGTCTGACACCAGTTAGTACATTTCGCTCATTCGTCTACTGCGCACCTTTCCGTATTCGCTTGTGTTAATTTAGTACTGACAACTTTGGCTTTTCTTTTTGGACTTGGATTTTTGTGAATTGGACTTGTTGATTACATACCGGCAACTTTGGCTTCTCTCTTTTGGAATTGGACTTTTGTGTTGACATCCTTCTCATCACTATGCCTACGCGCTACACTTCACAAGAATATGCGAACATGCATCTCATTTATGGGGAATGCAGATGCAACGCAAGTGCCGCCGCTAGACTTTATCGTGAAAGATATCCAAATTTAGAGCGCTATCCGGATCACCGCGTGTTTGTTAATGTGCACCATTCACTCACAGAGGACGGCCATTTCCCGAATCAAATACGGGCTGGAGGTAGACCTCGCTTTCCTTACGAAGAAGAAGTGTTGGAAGAGGTCGCAGATGACCCAAGTATTTCCGTTCGTGGAATTGAAGAAAGAACGGGAATACCCAAAAGCACAGCACATCGTATTTTACAAAGAGCTGAAATGCATCCATTTCACGTACAACGAGTTCAAAGTCTTCTCCCTCGAGATTATCCTGAAAGGATTTCATTTTGTAGAACAATGCTACAGAGGCATAATGAAAATCCCCAATTCATCCAAAAAATTCTCTGGTCAGATGAATCTACATTTAAAAAAGATGGCTACATAAACTTACACAATTTTCATGAGTGGCATGTGGAGAATCCACATTTAATGCGAGAAGACCGATCCCAATATCGCTTTAAAGTTAACCTGTGGACAGGAATTTTAAACGGCAAAATAGTTGGGCCTTTTGAGCTGCCTGAGAATTTGAATGGCACGAATTACCTAAATTTTTTACGAGAAAATTTACCAAGTTTGTTAGAGGACGTACCACTAACAGATCGTTGCCACATGTGGTATCAACAAGATGGCTGCCCAGCGCATTACGCAGTGCAAATAAGAGATTTCCTTGACCAAGAATATCCGGGAAGGTGGATTGGACGTTCAGGCACTATCTCGTGGCCAGCCCGTTCCCCAGATTTAAATCCCCTGGATTTTTTTTATTGGGGCGTTCTCAAAGAAAAAGTTTATTCTAAGCCCATTGAGAGCGTAGCCGAGCTGCGTGAACGAATTTCTCAAGCTGCTGAGGACATCAACTCTCGAGGATATGCCCGGCTAATAAGTAGATCTTTTTTAAGAAGATGTAGGGCGTGTGTTGAAGCTGATGGTAAACAATTTGAACATTTGTTTTAATAAAAAATGTTATTTTCAAATCTGACTTTTATTCCAATAAACCTAAACAAAACAAGGTCAACATTTTTCATTATTTTATTAGTATTTTGTTGCTTTGGTAAAAGTGGCGTCACTATCTGTCTCGCTCGCTCATGGCAAACATGTCCACTATCCATATCTCTCATCATTTTACCGTAAAATAAAGAACCTACCAAGGGCTTGTGCGAATAAAAAACATTTTAACTGAGTAAAATGGGTTAGCAAAAATCGGGTTACTTGAGGTTTTTATTTTTTACTCGTTTTTTTTAGTACGAAACTTACAAGTATTGTACCATTTTACAATCCTGATTAAATGCGCCAACTCTTAATGGCACTTGCCAAGGCACTCTAGTACATTTTTTTTAAAGGAGGGTGTTTCAAAGTCGACAAAGTTTGAAAATTTTAAATTCATAGTTTAACAAATAGTCTAAATTCTAGGAAACTTGGGGTAATTGTGTCATTATTTTAGACTGTGATTCTCGAGATGTTATTTAGGGTTACGGTTCCAAAGTTTAAATGACCAAAAATAATAAAAATTAACCACAATAACCGAAAAATGGTACAGTTAGACCAAATTTCTAGGTTTTTCTTAAAATGCCCATAATTTCCAAACTGCATGGGATAGATTTTTTTTCTGATTTTTCTCGTGATGGTTATGATCTATCCTGTCACCCCGTTTCGGCTTGACGTTGAGTTCTGGGACACCCTGTATATATTCTTGTTCCAAAGTAAGCTATATTTCTATGTTTTTGTTATGTGTACATAACAAAAACATAGAAATATAGCTTACTTTGGAACAACAACACGTTTTATTATTATTTATGATTTATTTCGAATAAAACAAACTAAAAAGTAAAAATTTTGGTTTTACAATTTTTTACATTTTGTGATTATGTAGCTATATAGTTAATATAAAATAATAAGTTATTACCTTGTTTCAGCTTCATCTGTGTTTTTTTAATTTATCTAGTATCATTCGCGTACGATTTTTCATTGTTAAATAATATACAAATAAATCTAATTGAACCAAAAGAGATCGCTCAACACTTACCAGCGCCGTATCAGTTTACCAACAAATAACACGAAAACATGTCCGGCAACGGCTCACGCAGACGAGCAGCGCGCGGAAGGGGAGGTCGCATGTTTGTGTCTCTTTTCAGTGCATATATCATTTATATTCCGAGCCAAAAGGACTGTTGTTATTAAATGAATTTATAGAAGCTAATAGTGTTCGAGCCAGTAGGAATGTTTTTAATTACCCTTTAAAGTACATTTATTTTAGGATTGATCTTAAAATGAATGCCATGAAACTTCACAAAAATAGTAATTTTGTAAATCAACTCACAGCCATAGTATTATTAATGAAGATCCGACTGATTGGTTCTAAGGTATCATGGATATTTGACCATTTTTACGTTTTCGAAAATTTGATTAGATAGAGATACGAAAATGTTTCTTAGACAGAACGAAAGAGAAAAAGAATGTAAAAATATTACAATAAAAAAAAAATTTTGTCAAAATGGCACATGACATGGTGATATATCCTTAATAGCCACACAGACAACAGTTACAATCTTGTATGTATGTCACAGTAAGACACGCGATGGCGCGTGCCACATTGATACACAAGATGTAATTGTTCATACGATTTATATTCTATACGATGTATCTCGTGATTTTATATGTAGGTACAGACACACAATGGTATCAATTCTTCACGCACAACTAAACTTAACTAAAACATAAATATTATGGTCAATAACACAATTCGTGAATGTTAACAGAACTTTTCACCACCCTATCTCCTCCCAAGGGTGCTGTAAAAGTCAGCTAAGGGATATTGCACACAGATAACACGATCTGTGAGAGACGGAAAACTCGAAAATAAACACTGTGCCAACACGCCCGGTCAGCGTGGCACAGTAGACTATAATCTATCCCGAAGTGGAGGAGGCCCGTGCCCAATAGTGGGACGTAAATGGGCTGGAGAGAGAGAGAGAGAGAGTATATAACAGAACTTTTTTATTAGAAAGTCTGTATATTATAGACTAACCATTTTAATTAATAAAAATGTGCACAACAAAATAGATGATTAATCAAATTTTGATAAAAATTTAATAGAATAGTTGTTTTCATTTTTTAGTTAAGTTAAGCTGTGCACGTAGAATTGGTACCTATACCTACTAATATCTTTAGATCTCAAACTAAGCATAATGCTTGGTTTACGAATGCCAGATTACGGAAATAAGTATTTAGTAAATAGATATCCATTACATTTTTTGATACGTCAAAGCTATTTACGCTCTCAAATCTACAATTGTATTTTAGTTTTCTGCAATTAATAGATTGATAAAAGAAAAACTTTGACTTATAATTCGTGAATAATACACAACAGAAAAGTCAAGAAATAAATCCAAACGCAACTCAATACTGTAGGCATCTATTAAATTTTTTCCTCATAACGATTTAAAAGTATTAAGACTCGGTACATTTACTTACCACTTCAGAATTAATTAATATGTTCTGACCGGGAATCAAACTCTAGATCAATCTCAAGATTTATTGCGACTCTTGTAACAGCCGTCAACTCAACACATGTTCATCAAACCATGAAGAAAACAAAAGCAACGGAAATATTACTACTGTACAGTCGACGACAAGAAAGCCTACAGGACAGTTTTCTATCACAAAACTATTAAATAATGCTAGGTACTAAAAACCTTTGGCTGTGTGCTTAATTACCGTTGCTCAGATTAGTAATTATTAAAAAAAAACGACTATCAAAAATTATCGTGCATTTTCTTACTAAAATAATTTGCAATCAAGAATACAACAAAATAAAGATGAAAATATTAAAATAATAATGTTATTTATAATAAATAAAGATTAACTAATTATATAAATTTTATGTAAAATTTAAAAAGTGTTTAAATTGATGTTGCAATGACAGTTTGTTTTTTAAAAATGGACGCCTGCTTAGGCGTGACAGCGTTGCGCCTTATTTTATTTGCTTTCTACACACGGTATGCATTATCTCAGGAGTACTTTAGAATGGTAAGTACAGCAATTAAATAGCAATTAACTACATAATTAATAGTTTTATGACAATATTGGCCTCTCTGCGTCTCATACGCAAATATATACGCTACAATTTGCATGCCTGAACGGAAACGGATATATTTTTCGTTTAGAAATCAGTATATTTCTTTTTTAGCTCGGCATATATCAGTGTGAACTTTCTTTTTTATCTCCGCGATGTTCTTTTTATTTTTCCTACGGTTTAAGAAAACACTGCACCGCCCATTGCCATTTTTAATGTGGACGTAGTTTGACGGGTCTCGTGGTCTAATGGTTCACGCACGGTTCATGTAACGGACTACCGTTCACGAGGTCGCGGGTTCGATTCCCGCATGGGACAATCATTTGTATGATACCTATTCAATTACCTATTCATAAATGTCACAAATTTATTTGTACGCTGTCTGGGTGCTTTTAAGTAAGTATGTATTTAAAAAAATATAAATGAAGTATATCCGTATCTGGTACTACACGTAAAGAAATATAGCTTACTTTGGGACCAGACGACGTAGTGTGAAATGACTAAAAAATTAATTTATAAAAAAAATTATTTAAAAAATATTATTGTACGTGTTGGATTTAGTTTTCAGTACTTATTTCGTCTCTTCCAGATGTTATAAGCTTACTTTATCCCTAAGCTAGCATTTCCAGCACCTTGAGAAAATATTAAACCAAAATATACCACAACCGGTATTAGTTTAGTTCAGTTTAGCTCTTGTCACAACAGAATTAGATTGAAACATTACGAATAATATAAGATTAATCTTTTTGTGCATCTTAAATTACCAAGTTCAGTATACCATGCCATTGTCACGCCTAAAGTTACCATAATTACAAACAAACAATAAAAATCATCATAAAAGACATAGTTTTTATATAGTTCAACCTTCATGGTATGCACATAAACATGGCTGACATATTAAATTGTTTGTGAAATATGAAAAAAACTCATTTTGGAAAATGACTTTTGGTAACCACACAGTAAGTTGGTAATTAAAGACGAATTAGGGCCTACATCAATATTATCGTATATCATCGCCGACACGTACATATTAACACAGCCAGTAGGCACAGAAAATGAAGAATTAGGGATACTTTTCCTATTTACTCAAAATCTACTAAATATATTTTAATTCTGATCCACGTGTTTCTATACATAATAGTTACCTATGTTTTTAAAGTTATTTCATTAGTTAATACGCGATAATAGACCGACAAATGAAAAAAATAAAAAAATTGAGAGGTTGTTTCGCCAAGATTTTCTATCGAGAAAACTTTTTTCAATCGCGTTTCTGAGTTCATGCGATCCTAGATCATATATTGAAAAAACATATACTTAAAATTAGAGCTCTAGCCATTCAATCTAAAGAAACCATGAAAACTTCGTACATAGAAAAATGCACGAAGCTATTTTGGTATCCTCTTAAGAATGCAAACGTCAACACCATATCCTGGGCGCTGAAAGCATAGATTTTGTATAGGAAAACCTAGGAAAACTTGAAACAAAACTAATTACAATTCACGCTTTGTCAGTTGTCATCGTGTGTAGAACAAATACCCACCCAGAGAAGGAGGTCGTTAATGAGCTAAGGAAAATGTCAGACATGCATTTTGGTAGAAGTAATGAGATTTTAGGTAGAAGCAAAAGTGTTACCTACGTATTTTAAAGCCAGGATTAAATAAATATGATTACACGGCTATGATTTAAATATCCTATTTTGGTTTCATTTATTCTCATACATTTAATCATACATGTATAAGCGGTTGTCTACCTGAAAAAGAATCATTAAAATCGCTTCGCCTAGTTAAAGCATAAAAATCGGTTAATAAATAATACGTATATCAATAAAAAGCCATTTATTACAAGATTTAAATAAATAAATTTATTTTTTAACGGGAAACAACCACTTAACTAACAGAAGTTAAAATAAAATGCCTTATAATTTATTTACTCAACATGGCACACAAACAACAACAAAATGGCGGTTGGCAATTCAACTTAACATCATAGTATCCAACAATGAAATTATTGAAAGAATTTCTTTTTAATGATATTATAACTATTATTACTAAATAATTTGACGTTTTCAGCTTCAAATTACTGAGTTTAGGTAAAAGAAAAAAAAAACATTGATACGTAAATAAAGTTTCGTTGCTGACAGTACTATTCTAATCACTTTTGACAACTAAAGGTAATAATCTCAGTTGAAACGTATAGTATACCACTTTTTTTTGTAAATACATACTTATAATAGGTACATAGAAACACCCAGACGCAGTACAAACATTTGTATGACAATTATAAATATTACACAAATGATTGTCCCGAGCGGGAATCCAACCCGCGACCACATGATCAGCAGTCCGTTACATGAACCACTCAACCACGAAGCTCGTCAAGATTTGTCGATATTATAGAAAAATATATCGATATAAATTAAAAAAAAACCTGTCAAGAGCGAGGTAAACTCGCACCCTTAGGGTTTCGTACCTACTAGACACTACACACTACTAACATAAGTAACTGCATTCCAATAATCATTTACTTAAACTCAAAACAACTCACCAACTTAATTTTGTAGTTGAAATATAGGGAATCGCCTACATTTCAGGTACTTCATAAGTTGGTATTAGTATAAACACTGTTTTACTTGTGATGTGATGACAAATTATAAGTTTTTGGATTTTTCCCTATATCAGCACTATATAGTCTTGATCTATGCCAAATTTCAAGGCTCTAGGGCAACGGAAAGTAACCTGTGAATTTTGATTCCTTAGCATAAGTCGAAAAATTCTTAAAAATGGTCGTAATTCGGTTATATCTTTTAAATGCGTAGAGGTAAAAGGTTGACTGTATTTTTCCAGCAAGGGACCGCATAGATCTACATATAGTATGAGTTACAAGTTGCCATACCTTCAGCCGTTGCTGAGTAAAAACAATTTGACAGACGGACAGACAGACAGACAGACACCGGAATGATCCTATAAGGGTTTGTAAGAAACCCTAAAAATTAAACTAAATAATAGGTGACGTTACTAACGGTTGCCCACTTTTATTAGTTACGTAATATACTTCAGCTCTTCAGCCCTCACTTTAATTGTATGCCATTGTTCCATTTAGTACTGGATATTATAACAATCGGATGTAAGACAATAGGTACTTTCACTGTCTAAGACGATCTAGTTTTATTATCTTTGCAGCACTATTAGTGCCGGAATCCGTACGGGGTGCTCAATCCGCGGCAACATTTAAAAAGCATGTGAAGGAGCGTTACCTATAACTATACTAATAATTGTATTCCTACACCCATTCGCCTATCATCTACGCTTATGCTTATATGTAATTGTATATGTATGTATGTGTATTGATGTATTTATCTATGTATGTATATCTATCATTAGGTAGATAAAAACAAATTAGTAGGTACACCACAAACATCTAATTCCAGAAATTAAGTATTCCATCCCAAGGTTGTCTGGAAGAGATCGCAGATAGTGATAAGACTGCCTTTTGTACCTGTTTTAATTTTATATAAACAAGTCTGTTATCTATTTTTGGTGTACAATAAAGAGAATTATTATAATCTATTCGTCACATTCGACCCCAAATACTGGGATAAGAACAGGATAACGATAATGGTACCAATACTAGGTGCAATAACTGTGGAGTATTTTGATTAATTAGCTATTCGTTGTGTACATTTTCATTTATTAAAATCGTTACTCTATACAACGTGTTGCAGAAAGGTGTAGTCATAATTTAAAGTTGCATTAGATAGGCCTTAAATATTATAAATAAGTATTACAGTTACACATAGAAAAATACAGTTAGTAAGTTATTTTTGTTTATTGCCTATTATTAAATAACTACCAGAAACGCATCAATTATGACATGTTTACGGTTTATTGAATGCGATTGAACCTTACGATAAAAGATGAGCTCATAGTTGTGTTGTATTTAAACAAGATCGATTAATTTAATAAATTTATTAAACTTTTATGAACACATAAAAGTCATAATATAACTAGTATTTGTAATTTCATCCATGCCTAGTGCCTAGTCACACCTTTCTGAAACACGTTGTATATCTTATATATTATATTTTCTAATAAAAAAAGTTCAGTTAACATTGCCGAATAGTGTTATTGAAACTATCAATTTTCATTTTTTAGTTAAGGTTAGTTGTGCACGTAGAATCAGTACCAATAATGGGTGTTTTGTTGTAGCATCAACTGATATACACAAACTGTGAAATTTTTAGCTCTCTAGCTATCATCGTTTCAGATATACAGCCTGGTGACAAACGGACAGGAAGGTTTCTGTAATAGGGTCCCATTTTTGTTTTTGATATGGAATCCTGATAACTAAAAAGTCTAAAAACCGTCTCACGTCTGTCTTGAAGTACTGTGCTTAGTAGTTTTATCAACAGAATTGTTTTGCTATTCAAGATTACCTAAACATAACTAATGTAATTTAAAAAATAAGCACAGAATATCGTAATAAGTGAAAATCACACTTGACAGTTGATATTTAAACCAGAGTTTCTGGCTATTTTCATATTAATCTGACAGTTCTACAAGAAAATTATGTTTAGATTCCTACACATCGATACATACATAAATATATAGATTTATAGATAGATACCAAAGATTCAAATAAAACCACTCTATACGGATTAAACCGCGTGTATTTGTTTTAAATTTTAGCACGACGTTTTGGAGACTTTGCAGTCGGGTGAGACTAAACTGTAAGGTCAACGATCAGTTATGACAGGGTTTACGGGCTACAAAACAAATACATGCGTTTTATGAATTGTGCATTGTGTTAGATAATATTATTATTAAGATGCCAATAAAAGCTTGTGGGTTAACTTTGGTCTCGATCTGTCTGTCAAAAGCATTTAAATGTATATAAAAGCAGACACTTGTCGAGCGATTAAAAAAAAAATTTTGACTGTATTTGACGTGTTCATAGCGATTAAAAACCTCCAGGATACTTCGATTATCTTAATGACTAATTTAAATACCTTTTTGTATGTGTAACATCTTTAATGCAAGGCTAAAAATGTGGTGACCATGACGATGTATCATCATATTGTTGACATGAAGGTTATTTATAATAATGTTATTACATCCACGCTTTACAATTCATGTAATATCTTTAAGGATATCCGCCATTTTGTGTAATTATACCGCCATCTTGGTAATATGAAGTTTTCAGATTACTTCTTACGTTGTTCTTACATTATGCCTCTTACGTCTTTATCAATCTATCCCTCCATTGGTCTTTTTGATAGTGACAAAGAACGTGACAGCACGCGGTCCAGCTTTGCTTGCATCCAGCGGCCCACAGTGGGTCATTACGAGATTCTAGAAAGGGGAAAGTCCCCTTTCTAGTCTCGAATAACGTCCTACAGTTCGGCACTGACTTCCTCTTCTTTGGAACGGTTTTTGATCAAAATCTATTTATTCCAATTAGTTTTATAGCTCAAACCTGTTTTTTATTTCCAGGGTGTAAACACAAACTCGGCGGAAGCGCAACAGTTTCTTCGCGAATATGACAGGGAAGCTTCTGGAATGTGCTACAGGTACAATTTTATTGATTTCTTGTGTAAATATTAATACAGACATCAAAACAATCCCTGCTTAGATTGTTGTCAGTGGAGCCGAAATACAAATCTAAGCAAATATCGAAGACTTACTTGACGTCACTCATCATTCTTCTGCTCTTATTCCGTCCTTCGTGGTCGGCGCAACATGACTCAATGTTCATTTTGCAAAGAGATTTGCCTGATAATTACGATCGGCCGCCTGCCTGCCTTCCTTGGTGTGCACAGGTGTCAGACGATAGGGTTCTCTTGGTCGGTTCTTACGACGCCCGCGGGTAAACAATGGGAAGTGGACACTTGCATTCTTTTTGTCCGTCACCCTGTGGATTACCTACTGGACTCTATACCCTAAATCCACTTATCTTATCAGCGCAGTTTATCTATAATAGACCAAGGTCGAAGCGAGATCCATCTAGACCCATCGTCTCTACATGGTAAAACCACCTAAGCATAGTCTTTTCTATCCATATAACTGCATTTTCTTTCAAACCATAGCTTATTTTGTGATAAAATGTTCCAGGGTCACTATGTCTCAATGGAAATTCGTAACCAACATAACAGATTACAACCGCAGAAGAATGCAGGAGGAACTGGCATTAAGCTCCAAGTTCGAGCGTCTCTCATGGAGGAAAGCGGCCGCTTACGACAGCTCAAGGTTATCAGACCCTCAGGGTAGAAGACAGATGATGAAGATAGTACAAGCCAGCCGGAGTGCTTTACCTGATGATAAATTTCAAGAGGTGAGTATAGTCCTAGGGGTTCTTCATTTATTAAAATTTTGCCTGTTTTTGCAACATTTTTCGCTGATGCTTGGCTGCTATTGGTCACAACGTGATGTTATATAGCCTATAGCCTTCCTTAATAAAAGTACTCTCCAACACTTTTCAAATCGGACCGATGTTTCCTGAGATTAGCGCATTCAAACAGATAACTCCTCAGCGTTATAAATGAAATTTAAATAACTTTGATAAACCTCGCTATTTTTTCAGTTACAACAACTTATTATAGAAATGAAAGAAATTTACAACATGGCGAAAATATGTCCATACGGTCAGAAACCTTATGATACTCATATACCACGTATCACCAGTGAATTCCAAGATAAGCCCAATATGGGTTATCAACTGCCCAATCTGGGTTTTCAAAATTACCAACCTGCTAACGAACCCTCGGAAGTATCCAATTATTGTGATATGCAATTGGATCCGGAAATATCCAGAATTCTGGCACATTCGAGGATTGAAAGTGAATTGTTGTATGTATGGAGGAGTTTCAGAGACCAGACTGGTCCCAAAATGAGGAATCGTTTCATGAGATATGTGGCGTTAGCTAATCAAGCAGCTGTAGCTACAGGTAAGCTTAAATGTTAGGGGATTGCTTATTAGATAAATGTAGCATGTTTGTTTCTACATCATGATTGCCCGTGTGGTGACGGGTCAAGAATACTAGTGTCACCACCCCATTTCTTCCCCAGAGAGCCATATAAGCCAGCTAAGGGATATTGTACACAGATTACATCCTCTGTGAGAGGTGGAAAGCATGAAACTAAATCCTGTGCCAACACGAATGGTCAGCGCGTCATAGTACACCATAATTCCTCCCACAGTGAAGAAGGCATGTGCCCAACAGTAGGACCTTGATTGGCTGGAGAGAGAGACAAAAATCCTTTTATCTCTTAACAATTACACGAAAAAGTATTTTTTATAACCAATTTATGCTCTTAAAAAGGCATTTGTAAGAATTAGGCCTTTTTGGAGAGCTTATTTTGCACTATCGAGTACGGAACCTTAATTAGAGACAATTTTTCCAGGATACCGTGATGCTGGTGACCAAATGCGCGCATCATACGAAGACTCATCATTCAGAGCTAGTGTAGAAGAAATATATAACCAGGTGGCTCCTTTATACAAGCAGCTGTTCACTTACGTGAGGAGGAAGCTGTTCCAGAGATATGGAGAGACTTCGCTAAGAGCTGATGGACCAATACCAGCTCATTTGTTAGGTAAGTTATCTATACACTAATATTATAAAGCTGAAGAGTTTGTTTGTTTGTTTGAACGCGCTAATCTCAGTAACCACTGGTCCAATTTGAAAAATCCTTTCAGTGTTGGATAGCACATTTCTTGAGGAAGGCTATAGGCTTATACAACATCATGCTGCGATCAACAGGATCGAAGCATTAATTAAAAACGTTACAAAAACGGAGTTTTCTAAATACCACACGTACGGAGTCACGGGCAACAGCTAGCTATAATATAATAATACTAGCGGTTTAAGAATCCTCGTTTTTGCAACATACATCACTGATACTTCGCTCCTATTGGTCTCAGCGTGATGTTAGATAGCCTAAAGCCTTCCTCGATTAATAGACTATCCAAACCGGAAAGAATTTTAGACATCTGACCAGCCGTTCCTGAGATTAGCGCATTATGATTATATGATATGATAATGATTCGTTGATATGTTTAGTTTCCAATGCCTAAAGACATCTTATCTCTTTACAATAACCATCTCGTGTTAAAATTAAGTTACTGTTTAACAGGTAATATGTGGGCACAAAACTGGAAGTCAATCATGGACCTCGTGATGCCATTTCCACAGACACCCAACGTGGATGTCACCGCTGAGATGTTAAGACAAGGATTCACTCCACTAAGGTATTACAATACTAGTGACCTGTATTTATAAATAAATAAATATTCAGGACATTTCACACAACGTCCTCTGGTCTCAAAGTAAACTATATTTCTATGCTTGTATTATGGGTACCAGAATACGGATAGACTACTTATACTACTTTTCTTTTGTAAATACATACTTATAATACATAGAACCACCCAGACGCAGTACAAACATTTGCATGACAGTTATGGATATCACACAAATGATTGTCCCGAGCGGGGATCGAACCCTGAAGCGACCTCATGATCGGCAGTCCATTACATAAACCACTCCACCACGAAGCCCGTCAAAGTTAAAAGTTCAAAAAAGTTTATTTTAAACGACGACCTCAGAATACCGTTCCGTAGCTGCCGGCAGAGCTACATCAAAAATGCGATGTACACTCAATCGAGGAACTTTGTGGTGGTCTAATTGATTACTGTTAGCACGACCGCAATAAGCTCAGTTGGCAGAGCTATAGAACGGTATTCCGAGGTCGTGAGTTCAAGTCCATCACGTTTTCCACTACAATTTAATTTATTAAATTGGAGTTCACTTAAACGGAATTTTAAACCTTTTGGAATTATGAAAATTGGTATTTTGAAATTCGTATTTGTAACTTTCAGAATGAAGTTTTCCGTGTTTATTATTACCTAAAGCCATCTGGATTTCTTCTATCATTATTCCACACTTAAATCTTTTTCATGCATTACTTGTTCAGTTTTTTTCTTAAATTTTTCCGTCTTTAAACCGACTTTTAGTACTTTTCCTATTAAAAAAGATATAAATTAAATGACTAAGGTGTGTGGGGATCGAACCCGTGACTTCGTGAACGGCAGTTTGTTACATGAACCACTAGAGCACGAAGCACAAGGCCTGTCAAGAAGAATATGTTTGCCTTATTTCCAGAATGTTTCAAATGGCTGAAGAGTTCTACACGTCAATGGGTCTGAAGCCAGTACCACCAGAGTTCTGGCGCGGCTCCATGTTGGTGCGGCCCCCACAGCGCAGTGTACAGTGTACCGCTAGTGCTTGGGACTTTTGTAACAGGATTGATTATAGGTAAGATGGTACAGACGCTCTGTTGGTGGCGGATTAAGAATATAAATGTCACAACCCCATTTATTTCCCAGAGTGCTGTAAGAGACAGCTAAGGGATAACATAAGGAGTTAAATTCTACTGCGAGAGACGGACATCTTGTAACGAAGCCCTGTGCCAACACGCCTGGTCAGCGCGGCATCCATCCATCCATCCATCCATCAGCCTCTCTCAGTCCACTGTTGGACATAGGCCTCCCCCATAGAACGCCACAAGGCGCGGTCCTGTGCCGCCTGCATCCAATGTCTCCCCGCGACCTTGACGATATCGTCGCTCCACCTTGTCGGGGGCCGCCCAACGCTGGTCGTCCGGTACGTGGTCGCCACTCTAGAAGCTTTCTTCCCCAACGATCATCAGTCCTACGAGCCATGTGGCCTGCCCATTGCCACTTCAGCGTGCTAACCTTTCGGGCTATGTCGGACACGCCAGTTCTCCTACGGATCTCCGTATTTCGGATAGCGCGGCATAGTAGATCATAAGCCCTTTCATCATCCTGCCCTTATCTCATAGTTTGGTGTACCGTTTTTTGATGTTATTTGGGGTCAGTATTTTATTCTGAAAATAACGGTGTGAAATTCTTCGTGTCCAACCCAAGTGACTATCGCCCACTTGCAGTAGTTGGATCGATCTAATATTTTACACACATATTAAGGACTGATTGCGGTGTAATCATTTAAAAAAATATTCAGACCTAGCTGTTTCCCGCGACTTCGTACGCGTGGAATTTAAAAACCTTTCCCCTTTTTGCAACGTTTCTCACTGATGCTACGCTCTTATTAGTCGCAGCGTGATGTTATATAGCCTATAACCTTCCTTATTAAATGTACTATCCAACACTGAAAGAAAATTTTCAAGTCGGTCCAGTGGTTTCTGAGATTAGCGTGTTCAAACAAACAAACTCTTCAGCTTTATAATTTTAGTAAAGATTTTCAAGGGTGTTTTTTAGTTATAAATAAAGTATATTACGGGCCTCGTGGTGTAGTGGTTCTGGTAACGGACTGCCGATCAAAAGGTCGCGGGTTCGATTCCCGCTCGGGACAATCATTTGTGTTCTTTTTCTAATTGTCATACAAATGTTTGTCCTGCGTCTGGGTGTTTCTATGTATTATAAGTATTTATTTACAAAAGAAAAGTAGTATATGTATTCTATCCGTATTCTGGTACCCATAACACAAGCATATAAGCTTAGCTTGGGACCAGAGGACGTTGTGTGAAATGTCCATGAATATTTATTATTTATTATTATATTAATTATTAACAGAATAAAACAATGTACAGAGGTGACAATGCAAGATCTAATATCGACTCATCATGAAATGTCACATATACAATATTATCTACAATACGCTGATCAACAACAACTGTTCAGAGATGGCGCTAATCCTGGTAAGTCTTAGTCAATGTCAAAGTCAAAATGTTTTTATCTCAGACTAGCTGACCCGGCAAACGTTGTTTTGCCATACTACAAAAAAAGGTTTGAAAAATAGATTAGATATTGATATATATATAGATGTTGGCCGATTCTCAGACCTACTGAATATGCATGTAAAATTTCATAAAAATCGGTCAAGCCGTTTCGGAGGAGTACGGTAACTAACACTGTGACACGTGAATTTTATATATTAGACTAGCTGACCCGGCAAACGTTGTTTTGCCATACTAAAAATAAAAGTTTGAAAAATAGATGTTGGCCGATTCTCAGACCTACTGAATATGTATGCAAAATTTGAGAAGAATCGGTCAAGCCGTTTCGGAGGAGTACGGTAACTAACACTGTGACACGGGAATTTTATATATTAGAAGATTAGTTCACTCTGAGGAGAGGACTGCATGGTATCTTGAACACAGACTACTCTGTAGTTGAGTTAGGATGCCGATAAGTATTCAATAACAATAACTATATAATTTGTAATACATGCATGATAATATAAATATAATCATTGTACTATAGTCTATAAGCTGCCTTTGTGGAAGATAATAAATAAATTCTATTCTATTCTATTTGTTCAGCGTTCCATGAGGCAGTAGCCAATGCAGCGACACTATCTGTCTACAACCTACCTCACCTACAGAGAGTCGGACTTTATCAAAATAAGTAAGTAATAATTACTATCACGACTAATTCCTTACAGGATAGGCAAAAAGACATTTTCATTGTTAACAATTCAAAATAAAGCAGGAAAGCTGACCATTTCTCTCTCCAGCCTAGTTACGTCCTACTATTGGGCACGGGCTTCCTCCACTTTGAGAGGGATTATGGTCTAATGTGTCGCGCTAACCAGGTGTGTTGGAACAGGGTTTACTTTCGAGTTTTCCGTCTCTCACAGTAGATGTTAACTGCTTATGTTGTCCCATAGCTGGCTCTTACAGCAACCTGGGGAAGAAATGGGGTAATGACACTTTTGTTCTTAATCCGTCACCACACGGACAGGAATATTAATTACTATCACGCTAAATTCCTTACGCGGGCAAGATAAACAAAATACAGACTGTTAGGAAATTGAAATGTTATTTTCAATAAAAATAAAGTAAGAAGAGAGCTATAAGTGGGATTCAAAGCCACTATCGTTTAACACTAAAATATTGTGGAAATTACTTGTCCAAGTTATAACCAATTTCTCTGTCATATCTTGCTATCGACATTTATAAAATATACTTATACTACATATTTCCGCCATCTATCGAGTGCTCGACGAACTATGCATTTATTTATAAATTAATAATTAATTAGGCCTCGTGGTTGAGTGGTTTATGTAACGGACTGCCAATCACGAGGTTGCGGGTTCGATTCCCGCTCGCGACAATAATTTCTGTGATATTTATAAATGTCATACAAATGTTTGTACTGCGTCTGAGTGTTTCTATCTATTACAAGTATTTACAAAAGAAAAGTAGTGTAATTATGTATTCTATCCGTATTGTGGTAGGTACCCATAACACAAGCATAAAAGCTTAGCTTGGGACCAGAGGACGTTGTGTGAAATGTCCTCGAATATTAATATTTAAAAAAATCTATAAATTCATTGTACACAACGTCCTCTGGTCCCAAGCTAAGCTTATATGCTTGTATTATGGGCACCAGAATACGGATATACTACGTAATCTACTTTTCAAATAAAAACTATCTTTGAAAGATATACGCATTATTTTCGATATTTGCGGACGGATTTAATCTTCTTACTATGCCTAAGCCGGTATATTCAAGCCAGGATGTATTTTCTCTACATTAAGCGTAATCATAATTAAGAACCAATTAGAATCGAACCTACACTGTCAAAACTAATATTTCCAGGTCACATGACCCTTACGAGGTGAGTATGAATTTCCTGATGACCATGGCTTTGGAGAAGGTGGCTTATTTACCATTCGCTTTTATGGTAGACCAGGTAAGTGTTACAATGAGAAAATACTGTAAGAAAATAGTTATAATGTTCCTTTTTAGGGTTCCGTACCCAAAGGGTAAAAACGGGACCCTATTACTGAGACTTCGCTGTCCGTCCATCCGTCCGTCCATCCGTCTGTCACCAGGCTGTATCTCAAGAACGGTGATAGCTAGACAGTTGAAATTTTCACAGATGATGTATTTCTATTGCCTAAATAAATATCTAAATAAATATTTAAGGGGGGCTCCCATACAACAAACATGATTTTTTTGCCGTTTCTTGCTCGATACTAATAACGTTGCCTTATGTTGCATAGATAATGGTACGGAACCCTTCGTGCGCGAGTCCGACTCGCACTTGACCAATTTTTCTATTTTTATTTTAGGAATAATCCCTCATGGTCTTATTCATAATGACTTATCGGAGGTTTAAAAGTTCGCTAAAATCGGTTCGCGAAAATTGTCAAAACTTGTTATTCATGATTGTCTTTTTACGCTAAAACGTTTATTATCTCTCCGATAAAATCTCCGTTTAAGCCTCTGATAACTCATTATGAATAAGACCATAATATGCATAAAAACACTATGATCTTATTCTAATGACTTATCGGGGGTTAAAATATACCTTTATCGGAGAGATAATAAACATTTTATCGTAAAAAGACTATTATGAATAACAATTTCTGACAATTTTAGCGAACTTTTAAACCTCGGATAAGTCATTATGAATAAGACCATTAGATTTAGCTATAAAAGCGTTTTGCCTCCGACTTCGTTCGCCTAAACTATAACTATAACTTCCTATTAGTGTAAAAATTTGTAGGATCCTGAATCCTACTAATATTATAAATGTGAAAGTTTGTGAGTATGGATGTTTGTATGTTTGTTATTCTTTCACGCAAAAACTACTAAATGGATTTGTTCGCGCATTCAATGCAGCATACCGGCTTCGGGGGTGACAAGAGTTCCGGGGGGAGGAGGACCGACCGTAGCATCGTCGTCGTCGGTTGTCGGCACACTCGCCAGTGTGAAATAATTAATACCGGGCTATATACGCACATTGTACTCGCACGTAATAAACGCCTTGAATTTAAATTAATGAAACTTTACAATAATGTAGCTTATGCATCAGAATAACACATAGGCTACAATTTAGTATATGTATTTATTATAAGTATGTATTTACAAAAGAAAAGTAGTATATGTATTATATCCGTATTCTGGTACCCATAACACAAGCATATAAAGCTTAGCTTGGGACCAGAGGACGTTGTGTGAAATGTCCATGAATATTTATTTATTTATTTATATTTATTTAAAAAGACATTGTGTGTAATGTTACAAAAACGGGGAAAATAATTACACGCGTACGAAGTAGCGGGCAACAGCTAGTATAAATATTCAATAAGTATTCACGGACATTTCACACAACGTCCTCTGGTCCCAAGCTAAGCTTATATGCTTGTGTTATGGGTACCAGAATACGGATATACTACATAAACTACTTTTCTTCTGTAAATACATACTTATAATACATAGAGTATGGTAACTAACACTGTGACACGATAATTTTATATTAAACTAGCTGACCCGGCAAACGGTGTTTTGCCACATAAAAAAAAAATGTTTTTAAAATAGATGTTGGCCGATTCTCAGACCTACTGAATAGGCATGTAAAATTTCATAAAAATCGGTCAAGACGTTTCGAAGGAGTACGGTAACTAACATTGTGACTTGGAAATCCTACTAATATTATAAAGGCGAAAGTTTGTAAGTATGGATGTATGTATGGATGTTTGTTACTCTTTCACGTAAAAACTACTGAATGGATTTGAATGAAACTTTACCACAATATAGCTTATACATCAGAATAACACATAGGCTACAAATTGGCTGGACCGATTTTGATGAAATTTTATTTTATACAGAATTGTATGGCAAAACAACGTTTGCCGGGGCAGCTAGTTTTATATATTAGAAAGATTAGCTGAAGTAGAAATTAGATAAACGCTTTTACTTTTAATTTTCAGTGGCGCTGGTCAGTATTTGAAGATGGTGTACAAAATATGAATTCAAGATGGTGGCAAATGAAACTTCGCTATCAGGTATATTAAAATTAAATTCTGTTACTAATACGTAAATCTATAAGTAAAATAACTTAAATAATGCGAGTTCCTTAATTATTATAAACAATCAATATATCTATTATAGAAAAATAAATAGATAAGTACGCATAACTATTCGGTAGTTTGTAAAGAAACAAATATCGGTTGGAATACATCGTGTCGTCGATAGATGGCATGAATACACATTTCATAAATGTCGCAAGTAACTTATGACAGTAAAATTGTTTAGTTAAAAAGCTTTTCGCGATAGTTCGACTAATAAACAAAGAAACGGTATTATTATTATAGATCGCAGGTTCAATTCAAATCCTACTCGTGATTATTCTCTGTTTTTTTTATTATTTCGTTTATAAAAAATGTAAAAAGCTATATTTTATTAAAATTTTCCAGGGTGTAATACCACCAATTCCAAGATCGGAAGGAGATTTCGATCCTGGCTCCAAATATCATGTCATAGCTGACCAGGTAAAGAAAAATATTTCAGATTACCTTGTATATCGATCGATAGATGGCGTGATTATACATTACATAAACATTTTAAGAGTATTTTAGCCCTTTTCTCTCTCTCTCTCACTCTCTTCAGTCCATTTACGTCCCACTGTTGGGCACGGGCCACCTCCACTTTGGGAAGGATTATGGTCCTATGCTGCGCTGACCAGGCATGATGGCAAAGGGTTTATTTTCGAGTTTTCCATCTCTCATAGCGGCTGTTATCTGTGTATAATATTCGTTAGCTGGCTTTTACAGCACCCTGGGAAGGAAACGGGGTGATGGCATTTGTATTCTTTATCTGTCACTACAGACACATTAGCCCTTTTACCTCAGTCTTACAAATATTTTTTTTATGTTTTAGGAATATATAAAATATTTCTTAGCTACCATCTTGGAGTTTCAAATATTTGAACAATTATGTTCAGTGTCAGGTCACACTGGACATTTGTATGAATGTGATATTTATAGAAGTAGAGATGCTGGCAGACTACTTAGGTAAGAACAGTATATAACCCAATATAACCAGATATTTTAAAATTTTGCGTCGCGGTTTTTTACTTCCTAGGTAAGAAACCCTCAGTATATTTGTCCATCTCGGTTTTGACTGGCTTTTTAGGGTTCCGTACCACGCACAGAGTTCAACTTCAAGTACATCCATCCATCAGCCTCTCTCCGTCCACTTTTGTACATAGGACTCCCCCATAGCACGCCACAACGCGCAGTCTTATGCCGCTTGCATCCAATGACTCCCCACGACCTTGAAGATATCGTCGCTCCGCCTAGTTGGGGGCAGCATAACACTGCGTCGTCGAGTACTGGAATGTCGGCCTCGTATCTAAGCTCAAGGTTGCACAGCGTGCTATGGGAGGGCTATGCTCGGTAAATACCGAGCATAGACCTCGATAGGGAAATCCCTACGGGATAAAATCCGAAATACGGAGATCCGTAGGAGAACAGGCGTGTCCGACATAGCCCGAAAGGTTAGCACGCTGAAGTGGCAATGGGCAGGCCACATCGCTCGTAGGACTGATGATCGTTGGGGAAGATAGGTTCTAGAGTGGCGACCACGTAACGGACGATCAGCGTTGGGCGGCCACCGACAAGGTGGAGCGACGATAAATAGTAAAGGTCGCGGGGAGACATTGGATGCAAGCGGCACAAGACCCTGCTTTGTGGCGTCCTATGGGGGAGTCCTATGTCCAACAGTGGATGGAGAGAGGATGATGGATGGATAATATGCTGGAAGTCGAACTCTGTGTAGGAATGAAACCCGCGACCTCGTAAATGGCAGTTTTTTACATAAATCGCTAAATCAAGAAGCCAGTAAAACAGATGTTTGGTACGGCATCCTAAAAAGCAGTCAAAAGGGAGATAAACAAACACACTGACGGTTTCTTAGTAGAGTAGATAGATTAAATCAATAACCCTTTCAATGTCTTTCAATTACCAATTTAATTTTGCTGTTATAATGTATGGAGCGGCATGTATTTTAGCTGTATAAATAAGTTTGTACTTCAATGTAACCTCCACCATTATATGTTTTATTAATTATAATTATAATTTTCAGTGAAATAATGCAATCAGGTTCATCTAAACCCGCGTCTGAAGTTATAAAATCTATGACCAGAGGTAAAACTAATAGAATATCACCGGAGTCACTCGTCAAGTAAGTTAGAAACACTTTATAGATTTACTAGGCGTTATTTGCAATCTTTTAAATGCGTAGAGGTGGAAGGTTGACTGTATTTTTTGCAGCAAGGGACCGCATAGATCTACATATCGTATGAGTTTCAAGTTGATACCTTCAGCCGTTACTGAGTAAAAAAAGTTTGACGGACGGACAGACAGACAGACACCGGAGTGATCCTATAAGGGTTTGTACGAAACCCTATAAAGAAGTAATTTATATATTATATCCGTATTCTGGTACCCATAACACAAGCATATAAGCTTAGCTTGGGACCAGAGGACGTTGTGTGAAATCTCCATGAATATTTATTAATGATTTATTTTTCAGATATTTTCGTCCATTAGAACTTTGGTTACGTGTACAAAATAGAGATGAGCCATTAATAGGTTGGGCTTCCAATTATCATGATGTGGCATTGTTCGCGCCACAGAGAGGGTCCAGCACTATAAACAATAACCCGTTTACAACTACCCTACTGTCAGTGTTGTTAACATTGAAAATTACTACCATTTGGTAAAAAAAAATTACAATATGGTAGATTTTTTAAATTCGGGTTTCTATATGTGCGAAGAGGAGAAACCTTTTTATCTACCTTAGAGGTGTATTTTGAAAATTAGCACCCCGGGCTATTGGATTTAACGCCCTGTGCTAATTTAATCAGCCGCCCTATGAATCAATAAAGATAGAGCTAAATTTTAAACTTAAAGGCTTTCACCGCCCTTCTTAGGCTGGCCACCCTAGGCCATGACCCCTATGGCCCTAGGGTGAATACGCCTCTGATCTACCTTTGCTATCAATATTGTTTACATTCAAAATTACTACCATTTGGTAAAAATAAAAGATTACTAAATGGTATTAACGGTAACTTAAATAAAACAACTTTCTACGGATTTTGACGCGTATATTTGTTTTAAATCAACAACTGATTACAGAGGACGACTTACAGCTCTGTTCCACCTGTGACCATAGTTACCGAAAAGTATACGAAATATCGGGCTATAACCCAAAACAAACATGTGCGTCTGTTCAGACGTAAAAAGTGGTTTTATTTGAATAAATGAATAGCGCAAGTGCTAGAAAATATTAAGTAATTTTTAATTCAGATATAAGGATAAGTACAATGAAGAAAACCGTTTCATATCTACCCTACTATCAGTATTGCTAACATTAAGAATTTCTACCATTTGGTAATAAATTTATTTGTTGATATTAATGTGTTTCATTTAAGTGTTAATATTAATATTTATCTCACTTTATGGCGATAATTTAAAACTAAATACTTAACATATATGTATATTGATGCAATTGATGTATTTTTTATAATCTTAAAAAATATATCTATAGTAATATTATAAAGCGGAAGAGTTTGTTTGTTTGTTTAAACGCGCTAATCTCAGGAACTACTGATTCGAACTGAAAAATTCTTATTGTGTTGTATAGTACATTTATCAAGGTAGGCTATTGGCAATATAACATCACGCTGCGACTAATAGGAGCGAAGCAAAATAACCATTTACAAATTATACAAAAACCCATCTTCTTGAACCACTATATCTATTAAAAGAAATCGCATCAGAATCCGTTGCGTAATTTTGAAGATATTGGTACCAATTCCACGTGCACAACTAAACTTAACTAAAAAATGAAAATTGATAGTGTCAATAACACAATTCCGTAATGTTAACTGAACTTTCTTGTTATAAAAACTGTTTATTATAGACTAACAATTATAAATAATATAAAAGTGCACAACAAAATTTTAGTTAAGTTAAGTTTAGTTGTGCACGTAGAATCGGCACCATAAGCTTACATAGAAACATACATACAAAAATAACGACTTTGTTTTATATTAAAGATGACCTTTTAAAATAAGTTTCTTTGATTTTAAACATATTCGGGTCCCAATTCTTTAACAGCAAAAGCTAAGTTTCAAATATGCAATCATAATTGGAACCCCACAAACTTTCTTCATTATTAGCGATTGCAAGATAGATTAAGTCTTTATAATTTAGGACAGGTATAAAGACGTCGCCATTATTATATTACCTAGGTATTATTATGATTGACGTTTTATTTCTAATATTATATTTCTTTTAGTGAAAGTATTCTTGTGGCTTTTGTCAACTTAGAAAGTCTTATAAATATATGCACAATCGATATACCTGTGGTGAAATGGTTGGCATAGAAGACTGCTGTTCATGAGGTGGCGGATTCGATTCCCGCAAAGACTAGTTATTCATGATGGACTAACTATATCATCAAATGTACAGAGAGGCGCTGGATGCATGTCTAAGTCCAGCAGATGACGGAGGAAGGTTGATGGATGGATGATAAGTATGCATTACGGCATTCTGGATGGTAATGGAATCCTTTAAACGCGAGTCAAACTCATACTTAGCTGGTATACCTACTTCCGTGAGGTGACGGATTAAGAATAAAAGTGTCCCCACCCCATCTCCTCCCAAGGGTGCTGTAAAAGTCAGCTAAGGGATATTGTACACAGATAACATCCCTGTGAGCGACGGAAAAGTCAAACCCTGTGCCAACACGCCTGGTCAGCGCGGCACAGTAGACCATAATCCCTCCAAAGTGGAGGAGGCCGGTGGGACGTTAATAGGCTGGAGAGGAGAGGATGATACCTACATACAGCCTGGCCACAGAAGAACGAGCAACGTAATCTTAAAAATAAGGTTTTACGCTCTGGTGTAGAACTCTACATATTATTGGTACGTACCTGAAATATTTTAACGGTTAGTTTTTACTAACATCTAATATGTACCTACTAAGTAATCGAACAAAAACTATTTTCCTTTTTCTCCGCTCATATTACAAGAAATTAAATAATATAATATGTATCATATTTTTATAAAGAAAGATATGTATTAATTTCATACAGAAATAGGTACCTACCTATTACTATCACTTTCCATGTGGTGACGTCATCATTCCGTTTCTTGCCTAGGTTGCTGTAAGGGCCTGCTAAGGGATAATATAGGCAGTTAACGTCTACTGTGAGAGATAGTTAATAATAAACTAAGCCTAGACTAACAACTCTGGCCAGCGTGTTATAAGTAGAACTAATATTCCTCCCGATGATTTGAAGGAGGCCTGACACATTAACGGGAAGTTGAAAGCCTGACGAATGGTCACGAATTAAGAATATAAGTGTCACCAACCCATTTCCTACCGAGGAGGCTATACAATCCACATATATTGTACAGAGACAACATCCTCTGTGAAAGACGGAAAAGTCAAAAATAAACCCTATGCCAACAAGCCTGTTCAGCGTGGCACACTTACCCGTAATCCTTACCTACTAAAGTGGAGGAGGCCTCTACCCAACAGTGGGACATCGTTTCAGTATTTGTCTGTCTGTCTGGAACACATTCTCAGCAACACATCAAGGCTATAATTTCTTTTTGATGTAATTAAAAAGCAGTTAAATTATATAGTGAAAATTTTGTGGTTTAGGACTTTATTAATACTGCCATTCAGTGTTTCCCTTTGTTAAATTGAATAAACTTTAGTAGACAAGTCGTGTAACATTTCTTTTTTGCGGTTTGTATTGTATGTATGTCAATGTATTACTACAAAATAAAATGAGAACACAGAAAACTGAAAGTTTTTAAAACGTAAAGTTAGACTCAACCTCTATGATAGTACTAATTAGAAAAACTTAAGATTAAAAAAAACACTATGACTCATGTTTCAGCCAGCCAGTATTTCACAGACAATAAAATAAAAATTGGTCAAGTGCGAGTCAGACTCGCGCACGAAGGGTTCCGTACGATTATCTATGCAACAAAAGGCACGTTATTAATAAATGACCAAACAACACACACAATACTTAATTAATCACGTTTGTTGTATGAGAGCAAGATACGGTAAAAATATTTTTAGTATTTTTGTTATAGCGGCAATACATCATCTGTGAAAATTTCAACTCTCTAGCTATCACCGTTCTTGAGATACAGCCTGGTGACAGACGGACGGACGGACGGACGGACGGACGGACGGACAGCGAAGTCTCAGTAATAGGGTCCTTTTTTACCCTTTGGGTCCGGAACCCTAAAAATTAAGTCATTGACTTTTCTACTTACATATTATTCTGTGTTGACGAAAATAAAACTTATAAATAACAACTACGTATTACTTAATTAAATCTAAAATAAAAACATTTAAAGTAAAAGTTTGCGTAAGTTTTTTTAATAATGTAGATATGAGTTAAGCAAATTAAAGTTTCATTTTGCGATGTAAGGATGGCCACAAAATATAAAAAAAAATGCAATGTCATAAACTCCATACGGCCAAGTATAAAGAAATAAATTAATATTAAATACAAAAAATACACATTGCCCTTTCCAAAATTACAGTACCTAACACTTAAAAGTATTTTATCTGTTTAAATAAAACTACTTTTTACGGATTTAGACTGCAGTCTCACCCGTGACCATGGTGACTGCAAAGTCTCCGAAACGTCAGGCCAAAATTTAAAACAAATATACGCGTCTAAATCCGTAAAAAGTAGTTTTATTTAAACTGATGAGTCGCGCAAGTGTTAGAAAATAGTGTTTTATCTGTTACGCGTAGGCTTATAAACATGCCCAAATTTCACTACTAATTATAAAAAAAAACAGTACGTTTTAAAAAAAAGTATTTGACCATAAACAAATTAAAAAATTTTACTTTCGAATAAAAAAGAGTGAGAGTTCGTAGACTTAATTACCTATTTTTTTTTTATTTATAAGTCAAGGTAAGCATTTAGTTGTTTATTCCTTAGTTACTCGTAATAAAATGTAATTAACAATCTAAGACGTTTATAATTGTTTTAGAATTAACTAATGTACATTTCTTTTTTGTAATTCGAAGTATAGTAGGTATGTCTAGCTAAACAAATTAAATATCATTGTTTCTGTTATTTATTAAGTAGGTACTTGGGGTCATTCATTCAATATTTTAACATGATTTTTGACCCCCCTGCCTGTAAGTTGTTAAAAATATTTCTTTTAAAGACATTTTAAAATTAATGAATATAAACACATTTTATGTATGAGTTAAAAATTTACAATAAAAAAATTATTATCAAAGTTAGAAATACATTTATTCTATTATTCGTTTCATTATGATTTCGTAAATTTCCAAATGCTGCTAGTAACACCCCTATAACCAGTATGCAAAATACTGTACAAAAAGAAATTAAAATAATTGTTAAATAACAGCAAAAATTTGCAGAAATTCGTCTAAGAACAGATTTTATTAAAAATAAATAAAAAAGCTCGTAATAATATAATTTATTCAATTAATTTTGTAAAACTATTTAATTATACTATAATTACATAAAAATAAGTAAATTGTGTTTGTTTGTTGTTATGTTATTAGTAGGTACAAGTATTGACGAGCTTCGTAGTCGAGTGGTTTATGTAACGGACTGCCGTTCACGAGGTCGCTGGTTCAATTCCCGTTCCGGACAATTATTTGTGTGATATTTATAATTGTCATACAAATGTCTGTACTGCGTCTGGGTGTTTCTATGTATTATAAGTATGTATTTACTAAAGAAAAGTAGTTTATGTAGTATATCCGTATTCTGGTACCCATAACACAAACATATAAGCTTGGGACCAGAGGACGGTCGGAAATGTCCATGAATAAAAAAAAAAGTATATCAGTCTGAGATGTAGCGAAACCTTTATGAATCTGAGGTCAATCTCTAGACCTACTGATTTTTAAAGGTTCGGTGTCATAAGATAGAAGTTGTGAGTTTAATTCTCATTTACGACAAATTATTAAATGAAGGAAGTATGTCTGAATTGCTGCAGATGACTCGCTATAGTCTCTGCCTACCCCTATGAGAGAAAGGCGTGAACCTATGTAGGATTATTATTCCCTAAGGCTGATAAGCATGTTGGGCTTAATTTAAGATCAAAGGGCAATTGGAAAAATGCATGAAAGTAATATCATTTTCTTCCCGTTTTGCGTAGACTAATTGCGTTTTCTGTTGGGAATTTAATTCTTAATTTCGTTTTAATAGGAGTGGTTTGGGTAAAAACATTTATATTTTCAATAGATAAAACATAACAGGTAAAACCGCGAAGCTGGATATATTTTAAAATACAAACTTTAATTTAATAAAATACCGTAATAATTTTTTTTTGTTTTCGCAATTCGCAACGTCTCACTCACTTTTAAATTTCAGTTATGTTTTTATTATACTTACTTAATATTATGACATTATTATATTTTCTTTGTGCATATTTAAATATTAAAATGTAAACGCAAAATAGAGATGCGCTAAAAGTGTCGAATATTAGTTTTTTAATTCTAAAATAATGAAAAAAGAAAAGGAAAATGTAGCGAGCTTTTATGAAATTTCACAGAAAACTATACATAAACAAATAATTATGTTAAACAATCTCTTATTTATTATTAGTGATTAATAAATAATTAACATAAATATAAATATTCATGGACATTTCAACACAACATCCTCTGGTCCCAAGCTAAGCTTATATGCTTGTCCTATGGGTACCAGAATACGGATAATATACATATACTACTTTTCTTTTGTAAATATTTAATAGTAAACAAACTTTTGCTAACAAAAGTTATTATTATTTCGTTATTTCACTTTTGTTTTTGAAACCTTGACTTTATAAATATACCGTTTAAGTTTATGCTTTCTTTACCAAATACTTTTAGTTTTTATTTACTATTTAAAAATGCAAAGAATTTTTAAGTAGGTATTGTTTAATGTAATTTGATAGGGAAGAGTTTTTGTATTTATTTTTTTTATAAAAATTCCTAGAGGTCTAATGGTCAACTTAGAACTTATCTCAGACACCATCTACAGAAATAGAAAAGGATTTAAAAAATTACTATAAAATTGACTGTTACTTTCAAACATCGAACTAGACATTTTAACAGTAGCACTTCCGGACCGACAGAGAGCGCGCGCATTCTAAATTCAAAAACTTCAAAATGGAGTCCGTATCAAAAATAATATTGTTTTTAATTATAAGTTTAAATATTAATCAAAATACGGCTCAAGATAATTTCATAACAGTTTTGGAAGATAAACTTGAAAGTAAATTAGGTGAATTTACTAATTGATGTGCCTCTGGAAAACATACAGCATTGTTATTGAAGATGCATTGTATACAGTTGCCTTTTTGACTAATCTGTAGTGTAGTTTAACACAATTTCCGCTAGGTGGCGCTGTTATCGCACCAGCAAGGTGGGGGTTGTACATCTGTGTAGAAGCCATTTTCAATTTTTGAAAGTCATAGCGTTGTATACTCTCGCCGAGGACGGTCGCGATTATAAATCCACGGTCGGAATATTTAACTACCGACGGTTTTTCTTAGCGTCACAAAGTTTTCAACAATAAGCGTTTCGAAATGAACACCACGCGTAATAACGACGACGCCAATGAGGCCACCGTGGCCCATGAGCCGGTCGTTCGTGACGCCGCGACATCCGAGAGGGACTCTAGAGAAGAAAAGGAAGATTCCTCGAGTATTTGCAGCTCATCGAGCAGCGAAGAGGAACAGGAAGAACCGCCACGCAAGAGACAAAAGCGTGAGCCACAGGTAACCGCCGATCCCAGGATCGACGCGTTATACAGTCAGGTCAGTGCTCTTACAAATTATATTATGCATCAATACCATGCACCAGGTGCGAGTAATGAGGATATTATTGATCAACCTGGTAACAGTGAGTTTCTAACCAACCCGGTATCACAATTACCTAAGGCTTTAGACTTGGGCTTTTGTAAAACTGATTTTGATGACAAGAACCTTATTAAACCGGCTAATGAAAAACTGTTACGTCAATTAATAAATTTACAACAATTCAATACACCCATGTGGTCACATATCCGATATAAAAAAGCATTGGCTGATATGTTGGCCTCTCCCGGCTTTTGTAAATTAAAGATTAATGATGAACTGTGTTCTCTAAATAAAGGAAAAGATTATTTAGCTACAACGGAAGATATTATGGCTGCGACTACCCACTTTTTATTAATACAAAGAGAGCTTTTACAATCGGGTTTACAAGGAATTATAGATTGGGCACATAATAAGCCTAACGAACTAAACACGGATACCCTCTTTAATAAAATCTCAGAAACATTCGGTAATTCGTCCCAATCTTGTAAAGTACATGAACATTCATTGCAAATGATATGCGGTAAAAGAGCGGAATGCATAGAAACAAGACGAAAAAAGCTAATAGCCGAGGTCACAGATAAAAATATTCAAGCCGCTCTGAATAGTATACCCCCAAGTGAGGAATTTCTATTCGATAAAATTAAACTTCTGTCACTTATCCAGTCCCTTGGTGGGCCCCATTTCTGGTTGTCACCGCCACAGTCTTCTAAATCAAAAGATTATAGTAATAACAGAAATAAATATAGAGAGACAATCAAGCAGAAAACTTCTCCAACACAAACCAATCAAAGTAAAACCAATTATCAAGATACCCACAAAAAACAAACAAAGTCTTATAAAGGCAAAAGTGACGGCTACAAGCACAAAAGCTCTTCCTTTCGAAACAAAAGTGATAAAAAATGACTATCCGATACGATTCAGAGGCGGTTGTTTAAAGGACTTCGAAAGCCGTTGGCTTACATTGGATGCCAACAAATTCATAACAACGGCAATCACGGGCTTCCGTATACCATTCCACAAAAAGCCCCCTCTGGTAGTACCGACAAGACACATCATCTCGCAATACGCAACCAAGGCATCTCCGGAAATGTCTCAAATAATAGACGATCTGGTAAACCAGAATATACTACTACCAGTAAGCAAGCGAACACCCAGCTTCATTTCCAAAATTTTTCTAAGGCAGAAGAGCGACGGATCGATGCGTCCAATTTTCGATATGCGGGAATTGAACAAATATGTGAAAATCAAACATTTTCGCTTGATTTCTCATGCTACAGTGCCAGACTTCCTCCAACCCGGAGACTGGATGATAAAAATAGATATTTCACAGGCTTATTTTCATGTACCGACAGCAAAATCTCACCAACAGTTTTTAAGGATCAGTTACGAAGGGCAGTTATACGAAATGACCTGCCTACCTTTCGGCCTGGCCTCAGCGCCGCATCTTTTCTCTGCAATAACATGCTGGGTCGCGGAGACTCTGCGTGCAAAGGGATGTCGGGTTCTAGTCTATCTAGACGACTTCCTCCTGGCAAATCAAAGTCAGTCCAAGTTATGCCTTCAAGCTGCGGAAGCTGTGAGGCACTTGGAATACCTAGGCTGGCAAATCAATTTCCAGAAATCGATCTTGACACCAACTCAAGACTTAGAATACCTGGGTATTCGGTGGCAGACGGCAACCAATACAATGACATTACCTCTCAAAAAGATACACGGCCTCAACAACACTTTAGATCGGGTGTTACAAAAGAGCCAAATCAGCCTTCGCGAAGTACAATGTCTCCTGGGACAGTTAAACTTTGCAAGCTTCGTCATACCTCGAGGCAGACTACACTGTCGAAAAATACAAATTTTCTTGAGAGATTTCAACACAAGACGACCTCGTCAAAAATTGCCGATGCCACAGGAGGTGTATCAAGAGATGGCGTGGTGGCGCGGAGCCACACACCACTCTATGCCTATACACCAGCCGCCTGCGGCCCACTTCCTAGCGACGGACGCGTCGGACTTGGGCTGGGGCGCACATTTGGATGGGGAGCTAATGGCAGGGACATGGACAGCTGGCCAGAAAAGGTGGCATTGCAACAAAAAAGAGCTTTACGCTGTAGTAACAGCAATCGAAATGAAGGCAGAAGCATTGCGTCAGACACATGTCCTAATTCAATCGGACAATCGTACTTTAATCGCCTATATCCGAAAGGAGGGGGGAACCAAATCCCTGGCGCTGCTAGCGTTAACCTTCAAGCTATTGGGCCTAATAGACAGGTACCAGATAACTCTATCGGCACATTATATACCAGGGCGATACAACACAATAGCGGACAGTTTATCACGAGGGAAAGTGCCCGCAGAATGGCATCTTTTACCTCGAGCAACACGGGAGATATTCCGGAAGTGGGGACGACCCGAAATAGATCTGTTTGCGTCGCAAAAGACTGCTGTGGTACAAAAATACGTCTCGATAAACTGCAAAGATCGATCAGCAAACTACATAAACGCCTTCAGCAAACCATGGAATTATCAACTGGCATGGGTATTTCCGCCTCCAACTCTACTACCCAGAGTCCTAGCACATCTCAACAAGGCCTCAGGAGTATACCTGGTGGTAGCCCCAGACTGGCCTCAAGCTTACTGGCTCCAGGACCTGAAATCCAGAGCACTAGATCGACCATACGAACTCCAGAACCTAGCAGAGAATATGATAGATGTCTCAACGTCACGGCCTCCACCACTGATACAAACGTTGACCCTGAAAGTTTGGAAAATTGGGGGTGGGGTGCCCAAATAACAGAGTGGTCTACACAAGAGAAAGAACTATTAAAGAAAAGCTGGCGCCACTCTACTCTTTCAACTTATCTACCAGCCCTTAGAAGATGGCTTGCCTGGTGTGCCAGCTCCCAAGTTAACCCAAAAGCACCTCGACCGACAGACTTGGCAAAATTTTTAATGCACCTCTTCTTTAATGATAAGCTATCCTATAGCACTATCCTAGTACACAAATCAGCCGTCTTAACCTTCTGTGGCCCCCATGCCGAACAACATTCATTTTCTAATTTCATAATAAAACATACCCTTAAAGCGATAGGAGTAGCAAAACCAAAAGCAGTGAAAACATTATTCACATGGGATCCACAAATAGTTTTAGACTGGCTCTTACGTAATCCACTTAAAGATACCTTATTTGACTTAGCTCGTAGGACAGCTACAATTTTGTTACTAGCGTCAGGACGTAGGGTACATGACCTTACCTTGCTCAAAATCTCTAACGACAGCTACATTGATCAGGATGATAGCATATATTTGATTCCATCCTTTGGATCTAAAACTGATACGCACAGTTACCGACAATCGGCATGGAAATTCTCTAAACACGTTGAAAAAGATCTATGTCCTGTAACTATGATTAGACTTCTAATAGAAAAAACTAGTACAAGAAGGTCCGAGGTCAAAGATTTAAATAATTTGTTTATTACGGTAGGTAAAAAGGTAAAACCTGCATCACGAACTGTGATCGGAAACTGGGTACGCACAGTTCTTAGAGATAGTGGCATTCAGTCGTCTCCAGGAAGCTGCAGATCAGCAGTAGCATCCTTGGGGTGGTTAAATAACGAGAATATAGATAACATTTTGGCACGGGGTAATTGGAAATCGTCTAATACATTTTTTAATCATTATTGTCGAGAAATAGAAATCTCTAGAAATAGTCGCAATTTATTTTTCAATACATTTACACCATCATAGATGTTAAATCTTACAAACTTTAGAAGCTAAGATATTATTTGTATTTCTTTTTTATTTTTTAGTTGTTTATACAAAAACAAAAACTATGTTGTGTTCTAATTATACATAGTCTGTTAATTTCGGTTATTTCATTTAGAGAAACTAATATTAAAATTAATTCATCATAGCGTTGTATTCCTAAAATATAATGGTGTCAACTTCACCAGCAGATAACAAACACGTCTTCAATAACAATGCTGTATGTTTTCCAGAGGCACATCAATATAGCGGTTTTACATAAAAATAAAACCGGTATTATGTGCCGAGAGGGAAAACATACAGCATTACAGGAAATTCTTCCTGGTGAAGACTATGACTTTCAAAAATTGAAAATGGCTTCTACACAGATGTACAACCCCCACCTTGCTGGTGCGATAACAGCGCCACCTAGCGGAAATTGTGTTAAACTACACTACAGATTAGTCAAAAAGGCAACTGTATACAATGCATCTTCAATAACAATGCTGTATGTTTTCCCTCTCGGCACATAATACCGGTTTTATTTTTATGTAAAACCGCTATATTATGCAGCAAAATCGCTGGAAAAATTTAATGATGAGAAATTAGGGAACAGTGAAATCGGAAAAATGATCAGTTACAATGTTTTGAAAACTAAATTTGGAATTGTTCGAAACGGTGAAGGTGAGTTTTCTTTTAACGTTTTGTTATACGCGCCATAGAATATTCTCATTTTGCATTTCTGGAATGAATATGGTATATTACACCTATTTTATTTAAAATCAACTTCAATTAAAAATATTTAAGAATGCAAGAAAACACTAACATAAACACTCTACCTACTTCGGCAACAATTTGTTCCTGGGGATATCGTGATTTTCAAGAAGTCGCTGGTTCGATTCCCTGTTTATTCTAGGTACATATTATATGAATACAAAAAATGTTTACATTTTATATCCGTAAACTGGTACGCATAACAACATTTTGGGACCAGAGAACATTACAAATGTAAAAAAATTGCGTTGTTCGTTACAAAAATAATAACCTTGAATGGGTATTGAACCCAAGACTTGTTCACGAAACGGGCTGCCAATTGCAGAAAAAGTTACTAAAACCACCTAAAACTATTTTTTTACATTATCACGAATACATAAAAACCAGGCGATCAAAAGCGTGGTACATCCGCACACCTAAAGTTTGCATCTGCCAGAGTCAAAGCATTCAGCATCAACTTTATCATAATCTCTATTCCATATTAATATTATGAAGGTCTGTATGTTTGAACGCGCTAATCTCAGGAACTGCGGGTACGAAGTGAATAATTATTTTTGTATTGCATAGTCCTAAATAGTATAGATTTATCGAGGAACATCACGATGTGGCTAATAGGTGCGAAACATCAGTGAAAAATGTTGCATAAACAGGGAAAATTATCTAAATTCTACGCGTACGAACTTGCGGGCAACAGCTAGTACTTATATACGGATACTTATCGGACGGGCCTCGTGGTGGAGTGTGAACCACTCCATGTAACGGACTTCCGATCACGAGGTCGCGGGTTCGATTCCCGCTAAGGACAGTCATTTGTCATCACTTCATCAGTCATCTATGTAATTGTCATACAAATGTTCGTACTGCGTCTGGGTGTTTACTATGTATTATAAGTATGTATTTACAAAAGAAAAGTATGTAGTCTATCCGTATTCTGGTACCCATAACACAAGCATAGAAATATAGCTTACTTTGGGACCAGAGCACGTTGTGTAAAATGTCCATGAATATATTTATATCTATATAAGCCTTAAGAGGATACCAAGATAGCTTCGTGCATTTTTCTATGTACGAAGTTTTCATTGTTTCTTTAGATTGAATGGCTAGAGCTCTAATTTTTAAGTATATGTTTTTTCAATATATGATCTAGGATCGCATGAACTCAGAAACGCGATTGAAAAATGTTTTCTCGATAGAAAATCTTGGCGAAACAACCTCTCAATTTTTTTATTTTTTTCATTTGTCGGTCTATTATCGCATATTAAGGGCCTACATCAATATTATCGTATATCATCGCCGACACGTACATATTAACACAGCCAGTAGGCACAGAAAATGAAGAATTAGGGATACTTTTCCTATTTACTCAAAATCTACTAAATATATTTTAATTCTGATTTACGTGTTTCTATATATAATAGTTACTTATGTTTTTAAAGTTATTTCATTAGTTAATACGCGATAATAGAACGACAAATAAAAAAAAAAAAAAATTTGAGAGGTTGTTTCGCCAAGATTTTCTATCGAGAAAACTTTTTTCAATCGCGTTTCTGAGTTTATGCGATCATAGATCATATATTGAAAAAACATATACTTAAAAATTAGAGCTCTAGCCATTCAATCTAAAGAAACAATGAAAACTTCGTACATAGAAAAATGCACGAAGCTATTTTGGTATCCTCTTAACTAATGAAATAACTTTAAAAACATAGGTAACTATTATGTATAGAAACACGTGGATCAGAATTAAAATATATTTAGTAGATTTTGAGTAAATAGGAAAATTATCCCTAATTCTTCATTTTCTGTGCCTACTGGCTATGTTAATATGTACGTGTCGGCGATGATATACGATAATATTGATGTAGGCCCTTAATTTAAAGCTTCAATCATTTTACCCACTTAATTTTGCACAGCTAGCCTGCTGCTCCATATGTTATTTTCTGTAACCTTTTGAATTTTTCTCTTCAACACCAATAACACCAATCCGTCACCACACGGAGTATACCACATTGCTGGATAGCATTTTGTAAGTGCCAAGTTTAAGACCTGGCAATAGACAACATGATTTTTTTTCCACAGAAGGCAAAGGCAAAAGTCTTAAGAAGATGTCGATGGCACTGATCCCATTAATCTTCCACATAGGAGCTACTTCCACATGGCTCATGTTGACCAGCATAATGGCTGTTAAATCTGTTGGTCTTGGTATTATACTGCTTGTTTTTAAGATCGCTGTCAGCTCGGCTAAGGTGAGTCTCTAAAATATAACTTAGTAGCTAATACCCACGGTTTTACCCGGGTTTAAAACTACTGCTTATGTTATTATAATCTATGTGACATGAGTTAGGCATATATCAATTTTCAACATTAATTCTATCGGAACTAAACATAACTAAAGAAATATATCTAATATTTGCTATTTCGTTGCACATATTTATGTTAATTAAAATCGTTGTTACAATGTTGTAATACACAGATTTTATATTATGAAAGTCCAGCGGCTGTAATATGAGCTCTTATTCTCTTATACTCTATCAAAAAGTTTAAGACGTCCATAGACGCTTAATCCATTAAAAAGTCGGCTATTTTTATGTATGTCATAATACGAAATTAAAGTCAGGCAGTTTGCAGCCGCCAACAGAATCGCCTGGAACTTGCATGATATTTTGAAAGCTCATATTACGCCTGCAGTTAACATTGCCAAAATGAGTTATTGACGCTATCAATTTAAATTTTTTAGCTAAATTAGTTTTAGTTGTACGGTAGAATCGACACCATTGTCTTAAAAAAACGCCCGAGCCAAGCCTAGATTTTATTTATTTTGCGGCATAGTGGATGTTGTAAAAAATGTCCGGACAAATCTTAGTAGGTATTCAAATCATAAAATGCAACCATCATTAAATAGTAATTTTCATAACAGTAACAATAGTTAAGATATCGTTATATATATAACAAGTTTGTGAACTATATTTAATATGAACTATCGCGTGTTAACCACACAATATACTATCAGCTGCCAAGATGTGCTAACTGCTGATTACTTACATTTGAGGTCAATGGTACCAATTCTACGTGCAGAACTAAACTTAACTAAAAATGAAAACTACTATTGCTCTATTTTGATTAAATGGCACATTTTTTAGTTAAGTTGTGCACGTAGAATTGGTACCACTGTAGACGAAATAAACGAAAGGCTTTTGTGAAAATTAAATCTTAATTTAGATTCAGCGTCTCAACATATTTTGAACCAGGGTCCATTGATGCGATCCACGCCATAATATTTATTGTTTCATTGATTCCAGATATCCTCCTTCTTCACATCAATGAAGAACGCGAAACATAACGATAGACACCATGATTGGTCTTGGATCCCACCGCATTATGATCATCACGGTAATTACCTTAATATTTATAACTACGCAAGATTTTCAATAGGAAGCAGGTAACAGTTCAATAGCTAAACAATTTCCTTAAAAAAATAAAAACAATAAACTCGAAAAATTTGCGTCAATAGACAAATTTTTCGGGTTAACGAATTTTTATGTCTCGAAAACCCGAAACATTTGCCTACTGACGCAAATTTTTGCTCTAATTTTCTCACTGTCTTGTGCAGTTAGTATGTAAAAGAACTAAAAGAAAGTTATCCAACAAAATCTTGTTTACTACGATCTGGTCTTCTCTTACAGGTCATGAATGAAGTATAACACATATTTAGGTAAGATTTTAATATACATACTTTGTGCTTCTATATGAGATTTTGTTTGATAGCTTTTGTAAAAACGCAATAATTATATGTAATAGCTAATACATTTTGCATAATATTAGGTAATCTAACTTCAAACTACGTAGCTTTTAACGCGTAGTAGCGTTGTAAAAAAATACCTTGTATTTGTCGACAACCTATGTATTTGACGGGCCTCGTGGTCTAGTGGTTTATATAACGGACTGCCGTTCACGAGGTCTCGGGTTCGGTTCCCGGTCAGGACAATCATTTGTGTGATGTTTATACCAGTCATACAAAGGTTTGTTCTGCGTCTGGGTGTTTTCTATGTATTAGAAGTATGTATTTACAAAAGAAAAGTAGTTTATGTAGTATATCCGTATCTGGTACCCATAACACAAGCATAGAAATATAGCTTACTTTGGGACCAGAGGACGTTGTGTGAAATGTCCAAAATATTTATTTTATTATTTATTTTATTTAACCCACTCGACAAATAAAAAACGGCATTATGGGTCCCGGATGTGTCATGGCATTCAAATGCCATGCCAGTGTCAACACTCAGAATGGTATTGTTAGAACACTAAGCGAGTCATACATTACTGACCACGAGCGAGTCGTACATTTTCCACCCTAAGTGATTCCATTCCGTGTTTCCATTCCGAGTGAGTCATACATTTAGCATCTAAGGCGTAACAAACATTTCAAGGCATCCATCCATCTATCAACCTTTCTCCGTCCGCTGTTGGCCTCTAAGGCCTCCTCCATAGAACGCCACAACGCGCAGTCCTGCGCTAACTGCATCCAGCAGCCCCCGTCATATTTGACTATATCGTCAGTCCACCTTGTTAGAGGCCGCCCCACGCTGCGCTGCACACGGCACGACCAAGTCAAATATTTTCTACGCCGAGCGATACGACGATACTTTAGACGATAAGCGATAAACGATAGCTTTTGACCACCCAGGCTTCCTTAAAACATTTACATAATAAAAGCTCTTATTTTTTAGCCTTTACATAATAGTAACGTTAAAAATATTACTTTGTCCTCAGTTTCATATAACCCTTCAGGATACAGCGCGTATAACCCGGAAGCTCACTACATAGAACCTTCATACAAGACAATACCGACCGGATATAAGACACATGAGGAACATTATGAAGATACAGGACTACATCCTATGAATAAAATATCTAGAGGTTGAATTTTATATGTTTAAATCATTTTAATGTACTTTAACAACGACATCCAACATTCTTCTGCTCTGATCCCGTTCTCACTCTCTTCAGCCTATTTAGGTCCTACTGTTGGGCACAGGCCTCCTCCACTTTGGTAGGATTACGGACTGTGCTGCGCTGAACAGGCGTGTTGGTACAGGGTTTATTGTCAAGGTTTCCGTCTCTCACAGAGTATATTATCTGTGTACAATATCCCTTAGCTGACTTTTACAGCACCCTTGGGAGGAGATGGGGTGGTGACACTTTTATTGTTAATCCGTCACTACACGGAGAGTGATGATAATTATTCGATGTTCGTTTGACAGTTCGGGAACCTTCGTGTGCGAGTCCAACTCGCACTTGACTTATTTTTTGATTAAATTGCAGCTGTGGTATTTTATTTTAGACTTTTTTAAGTAAAAATTAGCGGTCTTATTCATAATGACTTATTGGAGATTTTATCAGAGCGATAATAATCGTTTTAGCGTGAATAGACTAATAAGAATAACAAGTTTTGACAATTTTCGCGAACCGATTTTAGCGAACTTTTAAACCTCCAATAAGTCATTATGAATAAGACCATAGATATTTAATTATGTGCATAGATATTTAATATTGTGTAAGTATTTTGTAAACATCTAAATAGGGGACCACATTAGCTTTTGCAAATCAGGTGATAGATATTTAGTACGATATTGCTACTATTTCATACTTTCCATAAAAATATACTACACATATAATATTTTAAGATATCCTTTAGCTAAAGGATGTGATCCCGCCATTGTGACGTCAATATGGCGGGATCACTATTCGATCAATGAAAAACAAGTTGATATAGACCAAATACTAAACCCTATATGTATATCTCATATTTCAGAAAACTAACGCGGTCTCGCCTTTATGACGTTCACAATAATTTTTAAATAATATTATCCGGGATTGTATCAAATTTGAACATAATTTAGATTTGGTGTTCATGTTTTTATGTTTTATCTTGTTTTGGAAACAAAACAATAGACAAAAATATAAAAACATACTTTTATTAACGAAATATCAAATGTTATTTCAATAAAATAGTGTTTTTATTCAAAATAACATAGCTGTTACGAATTAGGGACAAAACCAACACAGTGTAGGTTTTGCCTAAACTGGGAATGAACACCACATAACTCTCAAAAACTAAGGGTATTAGGGGACTCTTTTTTTACTTTTAAACCTTAGTATTACTACTTTATTTATTTTGATGGACTAAATAAAAAATGTACAACATGGTTGTAGCTAGGGAAGGTTTTGGCGGAAGCAACCCCTCACCTTTTTCTAAAATATTAAAGAACTGAAATGCAAAATCGAACAATATTCATATTTATTACTATTTTTAACTCCAAACATACCCACACACACTCTAACGAAACGAAAAGTTTAAAGCAAGTCCCAGCCCATTAACGTCCCACTGTTCGGATTTTACTTCAAAACTTCTGAGCAGACCACGCTTCATCTTCAAGAAGCCTTAGGATAATGGAGCACCAATGAGAAGAATATTAGTTACCATACGTATTGGAGAACCCAGTTTCTCCAATATAATGGTAACCTAATAATTATATTATACAGAAATAATATAAAAAGTGCTTTATTTAAAATATTGTACAGTTGAATCTAGTAATTTAAATGCCATCATTGTATGTTATACAATATAATGTGTAAAATACAATCCGCAACACATTAAAATGTACAAGAAATAGCATTTATATTTATTAATAATAGTACTCTATACCCTACAGGGTGTAGTTAGAGGTTACACCGGCGTACCTACATATACTGTTGGACAAGTGCATACTGTCGAACAAGTGTATAGTGTTGAACAAGTGTATAGTGTTGAACAAGTGTATAGTGTTGAACAAGTGTATACTGTTGAACAAGTGTATACTTTTGAACAAGTGTATAGTGTTGAACAAGTGTATACTGTTAAACAAGTGTATACTGTTGAACAAGTGTATACTGTTGGACAAGTGCATACTGTTGAACAAGTGCATACTGTTGAACAAGTGCATACTGTCCGGCAAGTGTATACTGTTGAACAAGTGTATACTGTTGGACAAGTGTATACTTAACTTAGCTTAACACCTATACTAAAAATTTAAACGCGTTTAATACCTGTGTTTTTCAATGTAACAAGTGTATACTGTTGGACAAGTGTATACTATTGGGCAGGCGTATATTGTTGGACTGTATACTATGCATTATAATTTATAAAAAACTTTGTATTAATTAATTGTATAAATAAAACTACAATATAAAATTATAAAAAATAATTTTATTGATAATAAAAATTGTAATAAAAATATATAATAAATTGGACGGAATTTTATTTTTCCTTATAATTATAGACAAATAACACATTTGTATAAGATATAAAAAATTGGAATGTTTAGAAAATTAATAGTATAAATATAATTTTAAAAAATATTATTTTGAGCATTAGTTATCACATTAAATTCTTTTTTAAAGCTATATTGTGATGATTTTTAAAAAACATTTTTTTATAATAAACATTTGTGAAAACAAGACTCAAAGGTTTTTTTTTATTAAACCATAGTTACTCGTAAGTACAATATAAAATTAGATATTTTGCTTTTAATTTTAGATTAAATTTTAAAATAATTTTATACAATAACATAAATACATAATACTTTTTTTTTATAATTCATATAATCAGATCTTATTAGTATTGAGATATATCGAGTTACTAGAAAATTTTAAATCAATTACACATTCTTTGAGAAAATTATCAATTTAAAATAGATAATGAAAGTCTTAATGAATTCGGTTCTATTTTTAGGAGATTCTTCAAAATTACGGTAATTAGGCAATTACCGTAAAAATATTTAAAAAAAAAAAAAATATTTCTATACCAAGATCTCAATAAGTGTGGTATATAGTAAGGCTACTATATACCACACTTATTGAGATCTTGGTATAGAAATATTTTGTTTATAATATTCTATCATACTACAGTAAGAAATGGAGTGATGACTTTATGATAAAGACGGAAAAAAAATGCCTAGTATCTTACAGCGGTTCTTCCGAAAAATTACACTTATTCTGATCCGCGGAAGGAATAAAAGATATTACACAAAAATGCTTTTCATTGTATTTCCACATCAAATTTCATCAAAATCGGCTCAGCCATTTAAGTGTATTTACACACTTTTTTTATAAAATTACTATTCTTTCTCTCTTTCCAGCTCAATAATGTCCCACTGTTGGGCACGGGCCTCCTCCACTTTAGGAGGGATAAAAGTCTGTGCCGCGCTGACCGGGCGTGTTGGCAAAGGGTTTATTTTCGGGTTTCCCATCTCTCACGGAGGATATTATGTCTACAATTTTGAAAATTGATATTACACATCAGTTAATCTTAATGCATCAGATATTTTGAAACAAACTCCTAAAAATATACACAAAGTTATCAAAATAGAATCACTTACTAATCCTAAAACACTATTACGGCTAAATCTATGTTTGTTCTTAGTAAGCCTTCGTTTATCTACAACTAATTTCTTCGGCCAATAATCGAACCTAGACGGTACAGACTGACATTGTGAAGGATGCCATTTTTTCGGTGATCCATTCGAACTTTTCCCTTGAATACAAATTTCATGTGAATTCTCACTTTGGAGGGTAGTTTTTAATTCTTTATTTATTTGTATTTGTAATGATCTTAAATTGTAAGCGACGTCAGATGTAAAATATATCTTATTTGTATTATCGCGGATGTAAATTACAAAATCTGCAACATCCTCGTTTGTTGCAACAAACCAGTGGACGTAAATAGTTGGTTGGGAACTGAAAAATAAATATAATGGTATCAATACGTGCACTCTCTCTCTCTCTCTCTCCAGTCCATTTACGTCCCACTGTTGGGCACGGGCCTCCTCCACTTTGGGAGGAATTATGGACTACTATTCTGCGGTGACCAGGCGTGTTGGCACAGGGATTATTTTCGAGTTTTTCGTCTCTCACAGAGGATGTTATCTGTCTCCAATATCCCTTAGCTGACTTTTACGGCACAATTGGGAGGAGATGGGGTGGTGACACTTGTATTCTTAATCCGTCACCACACGGACAGGACACAAAAACAAGTAAATAACCCTTGGGACGAAATGTCATTGTATAAAATGGCTATTTTTAATTATTTCTATTAGGTAATAAAGATTATACTTACAACTGCACATCTCTAAAAGCGACATCAGGTTCTAAAGTTAAATCAAACATACTATCTCCAGTGTTGCCACTCTCAATAATAGCATTATCGACCACAGTGTTGCCATTACACAATAATCTATCTTCATCTATAGTCAATATATTCTCATCTTGTAAAGTCACAGGTTCCGCACAAATTAAATTTTGATATTTTTCATCAACTTTTAATAGAGATGGCAACATTTTGTTAAAATAATGTTTTAGTGGCCGAGTGAAACAGTCACATTTTAAATGATTACCTGAAATTATACCATAATAAATAAATAAAAATAAATATATACAACTCCATCGAGACATCATTTAATGTATGACTCGGCGGCTTGTACGAGTAAATGTATGACTTGTCTGGTGCCCTGAAATGACTCGCCCATAAAACTACAAACGATGTATTAGAGCAGTAAATGTACCTCTTATTTGGGATATAATACGTATGACTTGCCCGAGACGCTAATTGTATGACTTGTCCGAGACGTTAAATGTCTGACTTGCCCGAGACGTTAAATGTATGACTTGGCAGTGACGCTAAATGTCCGACTTGCCCGAGACGTTAAATGTATGACTTGCCTTAGACGCCACTTGCCCGAGACGCTAAATGTATGACTTACGCACCATTTATTTAGGTTTATACACTTTAACGATGCCAACAATTATTATAACTAAAGAATTTAATAGATATTATCTCTCTCTCTCTCGTCAGCCTTTTAACGTCTCAATGTTAGGCACGGGCCTCCTCCACTTTGGGAGGAATTATGGTCTACTGTGCCGCGCTGACCAGGCGTGTTGGCACAGGGTTTATAGTCGAGTTTTCCGTGTACAGTATAATATCTTACCTTGAAAATAAACATCCAATCCACTATTTATTACTTTCTTAACAATGGCCGGTTCAAAACTGGTTAATTGATTATATCTAACATCAAGCACTTTAAGTCGTGATGCATTTACTAAATGTGAAGTAGGCAGAGATAATAGTGCGTTGTTCTGTAAATATAATTCTGTAATGTTCTCTGGCAGAGCGAATTTTAAATCGGCTGAAAATTAAAATATTAATTTTAGTAAAGAGGATACCAAAATAGCTTCGTGCATTTTTCTACGTACGAAGTTTTCATTGTTTCTTTAGATTGAATGGCTAGAGCTCTAATTTTTAAGTATATGTTTTTTCAATATATGATCTAGGATCGCATAAACTCAGAAACGCGATTGAAAAAAGTTTTCTCGATAGAAAATCTTGGCGAAACAACCTCTCTAATTTTTTATTTTTTTCATTTGTCGGTCTATTATCGCGTATTAACTAATGAAATAACTTTAAAAACATAGGTAACTATTATATATAGAAACACGTGGATCACAATTAAAATATATTTAGTAGATTTTGAGTAAATAGGAAAAGTATCCCTAATTCTTCATTTTCTGTGCCTACTGGCTGTGTTAATATGTACGTGTCGGCGATGATATACGATAATATTGATGTAGGCCCTTAAGAAAAGTAGTATATTCGTATTCTGTTACCTAAAACACAAGCATGATAAGATTAGCTAGGGATCAGAGGACGTTGTGTAAGATATATAATGATGAATGAATGAAATAAAATATGAATATTTTATTTATATTTTTTTTATTGACGTATATAAACTAAGGCATAATAAATAAAAATAAATAATAAATTAATTGTTCGAAAATATCGACACATTATTCGTCTAATACTTACATGTTCTTGATATTAAATCTTTTAAGTTATTATTTGATAAATCCAATATTTGTAATGATGTCAAATTACCAAGTACATCTGAAATACAAAATATTAATTACTAGCTGACCCAGCAAACGTTGTTTTGCCATACTAAAATAAAAAGATTTGAAAAATAGATGTTGGCCGATTCTCAGACCTACTGAAAATGCATGTAAAATTTGAGAGAATCGGTCAAGCCGTTTCGGAGGAGTACGGTAACTAACACTGTGACACGTGAATTTTATATATTAGATAATCAATCAATATTTTGATGCGTAAAAAACTTAACCTAACTAAAATAAAATAAATAAAAATATAAATTAAATAAAACCAATTACGGCGTATTTTGTTTAATTCTCCTCTCCTCTCCAGTCCATTTACGTCCCACAGTTGGGCACGGGCCTCCTCCACTTTGGAGGGATTTTGGTCTACTGTGCTGCGCTGACCAGACGTGTTGACACAAATGTTGTTTAATTCTATTAGTCTATAATATTCTAGTAACACTTGCAAGACTCATTCGTTCAATTAAAACTACTTTTTACGGATTTAGACGCGTGTATTTGTTATAAATTTTAGCCCGACGTTTCGGAAACTTTGCAGTCACCGTGGTCACGGATAATACTCTTCTCAGTCTTAAAGTCTTCGAAACGTCGAATTTATATAACACAGTTCAGCTAATATTGTCGAATTGTGTTACCTGCCTGTTACCTAACCTAACCTAACATTATTTATATTTTAGTTCAGTTTGGTTCACTTCTGACAGTTGCGATTAATTTACATAATATGAAAACACCTATCATAGATTAAAGTAATTTCTGACAAAATATTAAAATCAAAATTTTACCAAATTAATTTTGCAGTCGAAATGTATCGAGCTGCCTACATTTTAGCTGCAAATATAAGTTTGTATTAACAAAAAAAACCCGTCACATTCCTCTCTATGTCCATAAGTGAGTTTAAAACTACACAAGGGATTTTGATAGGGTTTTTTAATAGATTGAGTGGTTCAAGATGATTTTTTTTTCGTGGGGTATGCATTTACGCACTTCGTGTGGAACTCACGGGTCAGAAACGAACCCGGACTATCCACTAAACCCCATGGTGTTCCTCCTCGCACCTTAGCCGGGCTATGGTAGTCACTCAGGTATTACCATGACCCGACCAGGGTGGCCCCCTATCGGTGGGGGCTCACTGTGACGGGGCTGGCTCTAGGCCCCCCGTCAGACCGACGCCTCTCCCCGTAGTTCAAGAGGATGGCTTTTTTTGTAAAGAAAATGTTTAAAGTAATTTATTAATTTTAATAAATCAAATTATGGTGGAAAAAGTGATTACAGCAAGCGAGCAATTCCGAGGTCGTGGAATCAAATCCCGCTTGCGGTAATCACTTTTTCCACCATAATTTGATTTATTAAGTAAAAGCATAGCATGTCAATTGCAAAATTAATAAATTACTTTAGTAATGAACGTCGCGTCAATATTTTCAACCCATTTGTATTCTGTAAAGAATACTAGGCGGTTGATCGAGATTGTTGCAAAGCAATCTTGATAGATGGCGTTGTACGTAAAAATATATAAATTCAATCGAGTGACGAAAGTGGTGGCCTGATTTGATTACTGAAAAGCACGACCGCAATAAGCTCAGTTGGAAGAGCTTCGGAACGGTATTCCGAGGTCGTGGGTTCAAGTCCCGCTTGCGGTAATCACTTTTTCCACCATAATTTGATTTATTATGAATTGATTGATGATGAGGTTTGTTTCCTAACTTTCACACGTACGATGTCGCGGGCTACAGCTAGTTTACATATATTTCAACTTACTATTTCGTATATCATTTAATATATTTCCCGCTAAATTTAATTTCTTAACTTTCTGAGCACCAATCGTCAAGTCATAAGTAAGTACTGGTATTTCATTGTAACTCAGATCTATTTCTTGCAGTCTGTACGGAATCCAAGGGCTCGCTGGAAACATCTTCTTTGTAAGGAATCCAAATTTATTATGACTTAAATTTACCTAAAAATATATATAAAAGAAAAATTCATAATAAAAATGCAAAAATATAAAAAAATTGTTCAAAAAATAAAATTAAAATAAAAATATAAAGAAATGTAAAAACTACAAAAAAAAATGTAAAAAATATAAATGAAAACATTTAGATATTTCTCTTTCTCATCTGCCATAGTGGCATCACTATGGCACCATAATGGCGCCATTGTGACAAAACATTAAGTTTGGTGTCATAATGACACCATAATTTTATCAAATTTGGTAGTCCACTATTAATTTTTTGTCGTAATGACCCCAATATGGCACCATAATGGCGTCAGAGCAGAATTAGCAGACTTGGGCCCCAGGCGTGTTGGTACAGGGTATATTTCCAAGCTTTCCATCTCTCAAAAAGTATGTTATCTATGTACAATATCGCATAGCTAGCCTATACAGCACCCTGGATAGGAAAAGGGGTGGTGACCTTTTGTATTCTTAATCCATCACAACACGGAAGCTTATTTTTCTCCTAACGCCCTAAAACGAAATAAATCTTTATTAGAGTAATAATTTTACTCACAATTTCTAAAGAGAGACAGTCATCTAGTAATCCATTTGTTTTATTGTCGATCTTCTCTAATAAGTTGTATGATAAATCTAATTTTCTGAAATAAAATAACAGAAGTTTACTATAGTGTTCGATAGATGGCGTTGTTGTTTCAGAATCGCACGGTTATGTTACATGTATTAATATATAAGCTCGTCAAAATTTTTGTTATGAGATTAGCTTAGTTTCACAATAAAAAATTAATGAGGATAAGGAAAGGATAAGGATAATAAGGCTAAAGAAAGAGTTTGTTGGTTCGGAGTTTGAAAGCGCTGATCTCGCGAACCACTGACCCAAATAGAAAAATTCTTTCAGTGTTGGATAGAACATTTATCGCGAAAGGCTATAGATTATATAACATTACACTGCAACCAATAAGCATATTATATGTATAATATAATTTGTTTATAGAATCAAACTAATATGAACTAAACGTACCTCAGAGCGAATAATCCTTTGAAAGCTTCATTAGGTATTCTCTCAAGACCATTGCCTCTAAGAGACAGATCCTGGAGTTGCTGAAGACCATTGAATGATTGTTTTTCTATACTCGTTATTTGATTATTTGATAAATCCAATTTAAATGTAGTCAAAAGATTACCAAAAGCAGATTTGCTTAAAGAAGTTAAATTGTTGTCCTGAAAAAGGTATAAATAAATAATAAAAATAATAAAACCATTTTTTAAGATTTAGACCTATATATTTTGTTTTATATCTAGCCCGACGTTTTGGATACTTTTTAGTCACTTTCCTTTCATCATCAGCGTCATAACATCACGCTTATTCCCTATGGGGGTATGCAGAGACTATAGAGCGCCATCTGCTACGATCCAAACATACTTCCATCCACACTCATACATCCGGCCATACATGCCCGACGGTGATATTGTGAGATAAGGGTCAAGTGCGTAACTTATCTTTTTTATTATCTGTGGTAAGATTTTAGTGGAAAATACTTACATCACTCATCTGAGAATCAAACTCAAACCGAATTAAGTAAAAGCTAATATTTTGTGCTCTTTTTATTTCACCACGATGGCGCAATGGTTAGAACAAACAAAAGGTCGCAAGTTCGAAGTTTTTTAGTTGTTACAAATAATTACATTTTATTTTATTATTTATTTATATAATGTATATTTTTTATGTAACCTTGTTCACACGGTATAAACTTTTTCTTTCTTTTTATCAAATACATACCTGTACATATAAATATTGTAAACTGGATAAAGAGCTTAATGCTTCCCACGGTGGTCTAGTGAGTCCATTGTTGGACAGATCTAACGACTGTAAAGTCAATAGACCAGAGAAACTGCCAGAGTCGAGCGTGTCAGCCAACATGTTGGACGACATGTTGATACGTAACAAAGCGTTCATTGTAGGCCAAGTGTTAGGTTTAATCTCTTCCAGTTTGTTATGGGCTACGTTTATTTCACTAAAAATATATTAACATTAGTAAAAATAAGAAACTTTTTATCACACGGCCCTAATATAATAAAAAATATGAATCAAAGGAAATACAATTCGACAGAATTGTGTTATTTTATTACTAAAAATGTAATTAGCAAATACATAAATAGGCGGCTTTAAAATTAAATGAGAAAAAGAAAGAAATGGAGTAATATGTGAAGTTTTAATGTAGCATAGCGGCATGTAGTATCGTAATATTAAACCATAGGTTTGGATAATACGACTAGATGGCGCTGTCGCAACATTCATAAACTGTAAATCAACTAGATAGATTATGAAACTGTTTTACCACATTCTTACTAGATGGCGTTTTAAAAAAATACATTTTTAACATTAATTTCCTTTACGGTTATTTCATTATACACCACATAATGACGAATAAGTAATACATAGGACACCGCCCTATTTCATTAAATCGGTACTGTTGTCAGTTTAAGAAAAACCACGGAAACAAACACGATAAAAAAGAATTTTGCAAAAAATCAGCCTTAAGGGCCTACATCAATATTATCGTATATCATCGCCGACACGTACATATTAACACAGCCAGTAGGCACAGAAAATGAAGAATTAGGGATACTTTTCCTATTTACTCAAAATCTACTAAATATATTTTAATTCTGATTTACGTGTTTCTATATATAATAGTTACTTATGTTTTTAAAGTTATTTCATTAGTTATTACGCGATAATAGACCGACAAATGAAAAAAATAAAAAATTTGAGAGGTTGTTTCGCCAAGATTTTCTACCGAGAAAACTTTTTTCAATCGCGTTTCTGAGTTGATGCGATCCTAGATCATATATTGAAAAAACAGATACTTAAAAATTAGAGCTCTAGCCATTCAATCTAAAGAAAAAATGAAAACTTCGTACGTAGAAAAATGCACGAAGCTATTTTGGTATCCTCTTAAATATTTTCATCAAAATTTTTTTTTATTACTAAAGCCTTTTTTTGTAGTTGTTTTAATAACATAAATAACTTACCCCAAACTAATAGGTATCTGAAATAATTTCTCCAACACATTATGACTGAGATCAATACTTCGGCAACTAGCCAACTTAGCTAGACTACCTCTGCTGACCTCCCTGATGTTATTGCGTGATAGATCTAGTTCTAATAGTGTTGGTATTGTACCGAATGTCGCTGCACGTATCTGTGGTAATGAATTGTAACTTATATTAAGGAATCTGGAAAATAAAATATATATTAAATAATATATTTAGATTATAAACTAAGAAAATAGGCTCAATTACGACAAGAACTCGTACTCGAATATCACACCGTTATTTAATCTAAACAATTTAATAGACCGATTTTTATGAAATTTTACATGCGTATTCAGTAGGTCTGAGAATCGGACAACATCAATTTTTCAAATCTTTTTTTTTGTATGGCAACACAACGTTTGCCCGGTCAGCTATTTATCTATTCTAATATTATAAAGCTGAAGAGTTTGTTTGTTTGAACGCGCTAATCTCAGGAACTACTGGTCATAGTACATTTATCGAGGAAGGCTATAGGCTATACAACATCACGCTGTCGCTAATAGGAGCGTAGTATTAGTGAAAAATGTTGCAACAAAGGGAAAAAAATCTAAATTACATTCCAATTCGACGCGTACGAAGTCGCGGGCAACAGCTAGTCATATTATATTCGTTGTATTTCCGACCTCAAATAACGGGATAAGGGTAAGAAAATGATGAAGATGAGTACATATTTCTTATTACAGCATCAACTGAATCAATTGATATACATAAAGAAGTGAGGAAGATGCCAATAATAGAGATAAGGACTATAGCTTCTGCTTATCCCTGTACAAAAAGTTTTAAAAGTATAAATCTCAATTTTTTGCCCAGAAAAGAATTAGGTATTTGAACGTTTTTGATGTAGCATCGGTGGTTCAGTGGTAGAATGCTCGCCTGCCACGCGGGCGGCCCGGGTTCGATTCCCGGCCGATGCAATCTCGTTTTTGATATTTTTTTATTTTATGTATTTTTATTTTTATTTTACTTTAATATGTATTATCATTTATAAAAATATAATAATCATTAAAAGATATGATTATTAGCAACAGTCGCATAAAAGCTTAATATAAATATTTATGGACATTTCAAACAACATTCTCTGGTTCCAAAGTAAGCTTATATTTCTTGTATTATGTGTGCCGGATATACTAAATTTTTTTTTTAAATACATACATACTTATAATACATAGTAACACCCAGACGTAGTACAAACATTTATGTGACACAAATATCTGACTGTGCGGGAATCAAACCCGCGAACTTGTGTAGGGCAGTTCCTTACATGAACCAAGAGGCCATTTTTTTTTTACGTTACGAAAGCATACAAGAGAAACTGCGGGCATTACTCTTTTGTAATTTATAAAATGTTACTTACCTTAAACTGAACAAATTCTGGAAAACAGCACTAGCTATTTCACTAAGATTGTTATGAGACAAATCGACTGTGTGTAACTCGTATAACTTCGGAAAAGCCATCTTAGGTATCGATATTATTCGATTATGCGATACATTCAATACTTGAATACCGGTCATATTGTAGATGGGAATCTGAAAAAAAAAAAATCTGTTTGAAAATGGAATTTTATTTTTTTATTTTGAAAATAGAATCTGGCGTTAGTTTTAATAAAGTTGAATTTGGCGACTTATACTCAAGAAGGTTATAAATAGGGAGTTCAACTCGGGAACGTAGATTTGTTCCAAGGCAGGGCCGCCCTGTTTATGGTTTAAAAGTAAAATAGTAAATAGTAGCCTTGCTTTCTCTTTTACTCCCGCTTAAAAAGAAAGAGTTAGAAAGGCTACTAAATCATTTATTTTTCTTAAATTGTTCAACTAAAAAAAGCAGCAGGCCGCATTCGTTGTACCGAGTGTTACGTCTAGATCTATATCCTAAGTCTATGCTTGTAATTGAATGTGGAATTCCGAATTCGGCGACTTTGAAAATGGAATATGCCAAATTAAAATATTACCTTTGAAGTTTTGGCACCTTTAATTTGAAAAGGGAGTTGGCGAAACACATTTTAATTTAAGAATTTATCGAAGTCAATGTCACAAATGGAATGCAAAACTGTTAAAAATGTAATTGAACTTTCAAATTGATGAAAGGAAATCATCGTGAATAAAGCTAATTTTAAACTGAAATATTGCGTCTTCATTTTATTATTTACTTAGGCATTTAGGTGTGATAAAACAATTCGGGATACTAATATAGACAGATAATTACCAAATTCTTCACTTACGGTACTCATTTCTTTAAATAACACCACTTTTTACGGATTTAACATAAATTTAAAACAAAATGTACGCGTCTCAATCCGTAAAAATTGGTTTTATTTAGATAGTTACCTGGCTAAAATCCGTAAAATCATTGTGAGACACTTGGAACTCAAAAGCATAACTATTTTCATCAAACGCCATTTTACCAATTGTAGATAAATTATTATGGCTCAGGTCTAAAAGAGTCATGTTGTTGCAATTCTGGAAGGATCCGGTTTCGATTGTGGATAATAAATTGTATGATATATTGACTCTGGCCTGGTATAGATCAGTGAATGCTTGCTTCTCGATTATTGTGATTTGATTCTCGGCTAGGTTGATAACCTGGAAGAAATAAAGGGTCATCCATTAATAAAGCGAGGTAAAAAGAAAAATATTTACTCACTGGCTAAATCGTACTCCATGCTGTAATAAGATATAGTATTCTTAATCCAATGACATGTAGTTTTTTCGCAAACTAAAAACGTAAGTTTTACTAGCAAAAAGACAAGTATTCCATTGGGAAGAGAATCCTGTTTTGTTAGTCTATAATTCACATTTAATTTGTGGCGTGTATCATATACACACATAGAATGTAAGTATATCACGCACACATAGATATCTAGATAGCTTCAAACCGGGTGCGTGATGTAGCCATAGCATAGACAATCCAGCAGGTAAATCTGTGAGTATAAATATACAAATACTATCAACTTACCTCAGCATATCTAACTTGTTGGAACATTTGGAAGTCAACTTTTTTTATTTTATTCCTCGCTAAGTCTATAGTACCTATTCTAGTCAGAGAGGCGAAAGTACCACGACCTACGTCACCTATTTGATTGTCTTGAAGATATAAACGTCTGTAAACAGAAAAATACACAGTAGATGGTCCTATATTAAGTATAATTGTATTATGAAAGCTATAAAATGGTAAATAGTCTTTCAAATCAATTCAAATAAAATCAGTTTATTCACTATAAATAGAGTAGGTACATAAGTTAGTAATAACAAATTTGTGAACATGTCTACTTGTCTTTTCAACGTACTATCCGTACTTTCTCCAATAAATGGTTATTTTCAAAACTTCTGCCATTATTTCAGAAAGAAAAAAATATTTCTTAAAATTTTCATAAAAATCAAACAGTCATCTAAGGCTATCACCAAATTGCACTGAATTTTTTAGCATTAATATATAAATCATATGTGAATATTTCAACACTGTAGCTATTACCATTCATACTGGCGACAGACGTACGGACAGCAAAATCTCAGTAGTAATAGGGTTCCATTTTAGATTTTGGGACGAAATCCTAAAAATCTTTACAACTTTTATTTTACGCAGCCAAAGCGGTAAATAATATAATAATAATAATTCATTTATTCAAGACTATAAGCAGCCCAATTGTTAGTGTACATAATTTTATCTTAAGGGCCTACATCAATATTATTGTCGACATGTACCTATTAACACAGCTAGTAGTCATAGAAAATGAAGAATTAGGGATATTTTTTTTGTTTACTCAAAATCTACTAAATATATTTTAATTCCGGCTTACGTGTTTCTATATAATAGTTAGCTATATTTTTAAAGTTATTTAATTAGTTAATACGCGATAATAGACCGACAAATAAAAAAAATAAAAAATTAGAGAGGTTGTTTAGCTAAGATTTTCTATCGAGAAAACTTTTTTCAATCGCGTTTCTGAGTTCATGCGATCCTAGATCATATATTGAAAAAACATATACTTAAAAATTAGAGCTCTAGCCATTCAATCTAAAGAAAAAATGAAAACTTCGTACGTAGAAAAATGCACGAAGCTATTTTGGTATCCTCTTAAGAATAATGTTAGTACATATTATAACCACTTATATTTAAATTACAGATTATATTATTATTATTAAACATTCAATTTGACTGCACAAATGTCACAGGTATACAATTCATTCATGGTCACAGAGTGGTGTGCAGTCGAATCCAATGTATTAACATAGGATTGTCCCACCGCTGTGCTATTACGTAAAGGTGCGGTAGAAGCTAGTTAGACATATAAAATATCTTACCTAAGTAATCTCATTCCTCTAAAACTATTAGTGTCTAGTTTTTTAATTTTATTGTTGTCAAGATGAAGTACTTTTAATAGTGTGTTTCTGGCAAACATACCCCTGAAAAAATATAAAATAACATTAATTTAATCAGTAATTTAGGTATTCATATAAAAGTTAAATGTTTATGCTACGTCTTTGCACATTGATTCAAAATAGAATTAAACCATTTTAATTTGTATGATTGGAATTTAGCGACTTGTAACTTAAAAACGGAATTTTGCAACTTTAATTTGAAAATGGAATTTAGCAGCTTTAATTTGAAAATGGAATTTAGCAACTTTAATTTGAAAATGGAATTTAGCAGCTTTAATTTGAAAATGGAATTTAGCAGCTTTAATTTGAAAATGGAATTTAGCAACTTTAATTTGAAAATGGAAAATAAGCTACTTGTAATTGAAAAACAGCATTTAACGACTTTAATTTAAAAATTGGTCAAGTGCGAGTCGGACTCGCGCACGAAGGGTTCCGTACCATTATCTATGCAACATAAGGCAACGTTATTAGTATCGAGCAAGAAACGGTAAAAAAATCATGTTTGTTGTATGGGAGCCCCCCTTAAATATTAATTTTATTTTATTTTTAGTATTTGTTGTTATAGCGGCAATAAAAATACATCATCTGTGAAAATTTCAACTCTCTAGCTATCACCGTTCTTGAGATACAGCCTGGTGACAGACGGACGGACGGACGGATGGACGGACAGCGAAGTCTCAGTAATAGGGTCCCGTTTTTACCCTTTGGGTACGGAACCCTAAAAATGGAATTTAGCGTCCCTACTATGCTTATTATTAATAGAACATTACCTGGGTATGTCTGCTATTGAATTGTGACTCACATTACACCATCCTAATTTAGTTAAATCACCAATATGGCTGCCGTCTAACTTTGTGATACTGTTGTGACTGAAATATTAATAAAATAACCGATAAAATGATAACTAGAGTTTACAAATTTAGCCGCCATATACAGCAGATAATAATAGTCATACAAAACACGCAACGAGTAACTCATACATTTTACACAACGAATAAGTAATACATTTAGAGATCTTGACAAAAATGTATGACTTGGGATAATCTTTAAATGTATGACTATAAATTTTTACCCGAGTAACTCATGCATTTCACGTGATAAATGAGACATTTCTTTCTTCCTTTCAAACATCGATAGATGTTTTTGTTTGTGGTAAATCGTTTTATGGTCTTATTTATAATGACTTATCGGAGGTTTAAACGGAGATTTTATCGGAGAGATAATCATTATGAATTAAATTAATTAATTGAAATGAAATTGAATAAATAAAAATTTACATGCGCATGTGTAAAAGTGTGATTTTTAATTTAATTTATCTCATTGAGTATGTCTTTATGTGTGTATGAGTGTGGATGAAGCCAAGAAAGTGTTTTTGGATTGTAGTAGATGTAGATGACGCTCTATAATCTCTGGCTACCCCCATGGAAAAAAGGCGTGATGTTATGATGATGATATTACCTTAAGTCCAAAAGTTCAGTGTCTCTCAATCCTTTGAACTGGTTACGTTTTAAGGTTGAAAGTTTGTTCCCGTGTAGATCTAAAGTTTTAAGTTTTCTAAGTGGCTGTAACAATACATAGTAATTAATTATATAACATTTTCTAACACTTGCGCGACTTAAATAAGGATTTAGGACCCGTATATTTGTTTTAAATAGCCCGATGTCTCGAACACTTTTCAGTCACCATGGTCAAAGGTGGGAGTGCAGGTGGGAGAGCTGTAAGGTATCCTCTGTAATCAGTTGTTGTTGTTACGGGGTTTATTAATATTTGAAACAACAATTTAAATAAAAAATAACAATCAAAAAAAAAAATTAAGGTTGAACCACTTCTTTTTGGTTATTTTTTTATGTGGGGAATGCATTTACGCGCACTTCGTGTGGGACTCCTGGGTCAGAAACGGACCCGGACTACCCACTAAACCCCACGGTGTTTCTCCTCGCCCCTTGGTCGGGCCATGGTAGTCACTCAGGTATTACCATGACCCGACCATGGGTGGCCCCCTATCGGTGGGGTCTCACCCATCTTTTTGGGTTGGGCAAATAACTATTAATGGAATCGGTTAAAAAATCATATTTAAACTTACTTGGAAAGCTTCTATAGGTATGTCACTTATTAAACCATTTGCAAGATGCAATTTTTCAAGTTTTCCTGCCGCCTCGCTGCCAGCAAATATATCTTTAGACAATTTAGTCATCTCATGACCATCTATATGTAATGTTGATAGATTTCCTAGAATCTGAAACATAAATTAACAAAACTTAAACAAGTAGGGATTGGACTTGCCCCCGAAGGGTTCCAAACTATTATTATTATGGGATAAGGACAGGAAAATGATAATGATGATTTGTTGTTATAGCATCAACTGATATAAATAAACTGTGATATTTTGAGCTCTCTAGCTATCACCGTTCCTGAGATACAGTTGGTGACAGGCGGACAGCCGGACGAACAGCTAAGTTTCTGTAATAGGATCTTGTTATATCTTTTGGTATGGAACCCTAAAAAGGCATTAAGGCACCCTAAAAAGGCAAATACGCGCGTCCATCCATCCATCACCCTTTCTCCATCCACTGTTGGACATCGGCCTCCTCCATTAAACGCCACAAAGCACGGTCCTTGCATGCATGCAAGCTACAGGCATGCTTGATTCTCTATAATATATACCTATGTGTAGCTAGCATACATAACATAATATGTATTACAAACTTTATCTCATTTTTAGGGTTCCGTACCCAAAGGGTAAAAACGGGACCCTATTACTGAGACTTCGCTGTCCGTCCGTCCGTCCGTCCGTCTGTCACCAGGCTGTATCTCAAGAACGGTGATAGCTAGAGAGTTGAAATTTTCACAGATGATGTATTTCTATTGCCGCTATAACAACAAATACTAAAAATAAAATAAAATAAATATTTAAGGGGGGCTCCCATACAACAAACATGATTTTTAGGGTTCCGCACCCAGTATCTCAAGAACGGTGATAGCTAGACAGTTGAAATTTTCACAGATGATGTATTTCTATTGCCGCTATAACAACAAATACTAAAAATAAAATAAAATAAATATTTAAGGGGGGCTCCCATACAACAAACATGATTTTTTTACCGTTTCTTGCTCGATACTAATAACGTTGCCTTATGTTGCATAGATAATGGTACGGAACCCTTCGTGCGCGAGTCCGACTCGCACTTGACCAATTTTTAATAGTTAGTACAGTTATGAGGACATTTAGTTATACGAAATTACAAATAGTAACTAGTCAAAATCAATAAGTACGGAAATAAATGTATAGGCGCGTTTTTATTGAAACATCAGTGGTCGCTTGGCGTGAATATGCGCGCACCGGGCGCGTTCCATTTGCAGCCTAATTAAATTAGAAGCAATCGGCTCTGATGCTGATGCTACTGCGCCAAACCTAGCGTAGACGCCCCCTAAGGTCATTGTTGCCGCTTGCATTGAATGTCTCCCCGCGACCTTGACGATATCGTCGCTCCACCTTGTCGGGGGCCGCCCTATACTACGTCGTCCAGTCCGTGGTCGCCATTCTAGCACTTTTCTTCTTTTCTTTAATACGCGCGTAGTTTATCATATATACCTATACCTAGTTTACTTATTGCCCCGATATTACGAGTATAAGGCAATCAAATATGTAGGTTACTTTAGTTCAAATTGTAAATTGATTATAAACAATATTATTTTGTTTTATTAATAAATAAGTTTATTTCAGTAAACCAAACCAAAACATTTACTGAAACAAACTTATTTATTACTATTTACTTATTTATAGCCATTTTGGTACTATTATAGACATTTTCGGTACTATTCTTAACATTTTGGTACTATTCTCAACATTTTGATAGGTACTATTCTCAGCTTTTGTAAATAGTACTTTAATAAATCAAATTGTGGTGGAAAAAGTGACCACCGCAAGAGGGACCCCGCTGTCCCGCTTGCGGTGATCACTTTTTCCACCACAATGAGATTTATTAAGTAAAAGCATAGAAAGTCAATTGCAAAATTAATAAATTATTTTGGTACTATTCTCAACATCTTTGTACTAATCTCGACATTTCGATACTATTTTCAACATTTAAGTAACAACAACATTTTGTTAATTATATAGACATTTTGGTACTATTCTTTACATTTTGATAGTAGTCTAAACATTTTCAAGGAGAAAGGCGCAATCATCTGAATGTAATAAAATTTCGAGGCTTCAAAACCTCTAATAGAACTTGTTTAAATTACTATACCTTAAAAGCTTCTTTAGGAAACTCGTCGATCTTGGTATTCTTCATATACAGCTCCTGTAGAGTCCTGTTTACCCCGGCGAAGGCATACTGGTCTATGGAGCGGATTGGAGTGTCCACTATGTCAATTATTCTGATTGTGGAGCGGTGGAATAAGGAGCCGAAGAGATGAGCTGGAAGAAGAAATATGTATAAATATCTAAGGATATAACACACAATATCCTCGGGTCCAAAACTAAGCTGAACATGTTTAAAAATACAAATATTTTCTTTCCCCTACAGAATATTATGAATTTTAAAATTTCAGTATATAAAAAATAATTAACGTACAGACAAACATCCAAGTATAGTATTTTTATAAATAATATTTAAAAAAGAAAGAAAAAAACAGGGTAATACTATGTTGGGTCCCAAGACATGCTGGGATCGCAAGCAATGAAATAGCCAACGAATTGTCGCAGGCGGGAGCTAAAAGTGTTCAGTTTGGTCCTCAACCCTTTTGTTGAATACCCAAAAGCCTGGCCGGCCTGATTCTGAAGGCAGACTGCATGCACTCAACAATTCAACACTGGAGAACTAATCCCGGATTGAGACATTCCAAGGCTTTCATAAAACCCTTTAACCTAAAGGCTGCTTCTGAAGCCCTGGAATTAAGTAGGAAAAATTCTGCGAATGAAGATAAATCTGGTCGTAGTGATACTAGGCGTAACGTAGTATACCTAGCCGCGAATCAAAAAAAAAATTTTTTAGGGTTCCTAGTGTATGTAACCCTCATAGGATAACTTATTGATGTCGCTGTCTGTCTGTCTGTCTGTCAGTGACTCTGTCTGTCCATCTGGTAATATCTTTGCCTGGATGCCTATCAAAAAATTCAAAGTAGGTATACTCACAAATTTTACACTCCTTCAATATAAGTTTTTCAATTGGCAACCCCAATCCCGCAATATTACCCAAGCCAACACTGAGCACAGACAATCCTGTGTTCTGACATTTAATATACAACCCTGCATCACTACCCTTTTCACACACACAAGGGTATAACAAAGTAGTGGTGGAATCTTTTGGGCAGGGGTAGGTCGGACCAGGTGGTATATATTCTGTGGTTGTGATAGAAATCAGTGTTGCCAGAGTAATTATTTGGGTGATCATTTTGAGGTGATTGGTCTGAAAAAAAATATTATTGGCTCCAAGATTTTACTACTAAGACCAATTAAAACAATAAATGGATATTACAACAGCAGACTGGGTAAAACAAACTGGGTGCCAGAACATAACTGATTACTATTTGATATTATTTAATATTGATATTTGTTACAAGTAACAAATTTCATCAGTTCTGTTTATAGTTGCAAAACAAAAACTCGACAAAATTTAGCAAATCCGCTGTTTAGAATCAGTCACACAACATCATAAGCACAGGTCATACGATATTTCCAATATGAAACTAAATAGCATTAAAAAAGAAAGATAAATTTCACCTAAATATTTAAAGTTAATTAATAAAATGATATATAACTTTACACTTAAGTTAATTTAAGCAAAATAGAGTAGCATAATTTATTAAATAGTTTAAAACAGGTATATTAATGAGGTAAAAAAACTTCCCCAAGGTTGTAATCCACAAGTACATTATTTATTTAGCATATTATTTTAAGGTCATAAAACCTGTTGTTACGGAGACAAAATATTACGCTGTAAGTTTGAATATAGAACGGTTAATATTACAGCTCAATTTTGTGCCAACATCACAAGAAAATATAACATTTATTATCTTAAATTCCTTGTCCTCAAGTAACAAAGATCCTAACTTTACTTTCACTTATGAAAAAGTCATATTAACAAAACTTACCTGTGTTTGTTTATTATCATCAAATCAAAAACACAAACCCTGCAGTTTGATGGTCTATTCTTTATGTGTATAACATAATTGCACAATTCAAATACGTAATATTATTTTTAAGAAAAACTGCGTAACATCACCCCACCATGATCAACACGGAACTAATTTGGGGTTGCCAGTTGCCACTTTTCATTGCACAATAGCATAGCTGACACTTTCCAGTGTTACTATAACAGCTATATTTTATTTAACACTTTATTTTACACTTTAAAACTATTCTTTTTATTTTTTGCAGTGAGTGATAAAAAAATAAGTCTGATTTAAATAGCTAATATCTGTGGCTAATATATGACATGTTGTTAAATTTAAATAGATTGACTTGAGATATAAATGAAGAATTTAAGAAGAATAACAGAAGAAAATTCTAAGAAAAATCCATGAAGTATCTAGGAGAAGAATATGAGCATAGGATATGCCAGGAGCTTATTTAAATAATAGTAAGTCTATGGGGATATGATAACTTTGATAATGATAATTAATGATGACATATTGTCAAAGGATCTCAAACTTTCAAAGTCCATGTCAAAGTCTCTATTTTCTTCTATGATGCGCAAATAAATTCAAATCAGTGTGTGGTTTTATCGCAATAATTATACTATTTCAGAATTAGTTTATTAAAATAAAACACAAATATGCCGCCTCCCAGAAGATCTAAGAAAAAGCTAGCAGAAAAATTTCGCTGTGATGATGTCGAAGGTGAAAAATTTCACGCTACTGGTGGGGACGACGTGTTTCGATATAACTGGTGGGAAGTGTTTTGCTTCCCCTACATATTATGCGCAAGGTTTTGGGATTGTTTCGTGTCACTATGCGCCGGTACAAACCAATGCCTCGTTTATTGGATGATGATACAGTGGATAATATGCAAAATAACAAGACTTTCTACTCCAGACAACATTGTTTTCCCCTACTACTTTTATATGTTCGGCCAAGTCTTAATTTTAACATTATTTTTCATACTGCTATGGGTTTGGTTTGGTGAAAGCTTCATTATACCGTATTTTGTAGCATTTTACGAAGCGTTTACAGGAGTTGAAGAAGTTCATCACAATAGCACCGCTCGTCAAATGCGTTTCAGAAAATATTGTTTTAGAAAAGGTGAAATATTCGATACGCCAAATGAAAAAAGTTCTAGTTTTTTGCTTATGCCTAATAGTCTGTTAACATTTGCAACCATAATTATTAATGAATGCATCAACAAAGTGTTTTATTAATAGTAACAAGTTACTAAGTGTGGTTTTATTAACAGGTAATTTACCTAATTATTAATATATTTTTTAAGTTTACATGCATAGTCAATGTGTCTCAACGACATAATCTAATATATAAAATTCACGTGTCACAGTGTTAGTTACCGTACTCCTCCGAAACGGCTAGACCGATCTTTATGAAATTTTACATGCGTATTCAGTAGGTCTGAGAATCGGCCAACATCTATTTTTAAAACTTTTTTTAGTATGGCAGAACATCGTTTGCCGGGTCAGCTAGTATTATTCTATAAATTAACGACATACATACACATACACTCACTTTATATCATTCTCACATTTCTGGGATTATAAAATAAATTCACTTGCTTACCCAGTACCTAAATGTTTATTAAATAATGAAATCACAAGAAAACAACGAGCTCATATCGAACGGAAGCTCATTAACTCCGTTTTCCAATGGCAGAGCATAATGCGACTCAGTGCCGCACAATGCCGCACAATGCTGACGCTTAACGTGAATTGAACGTGAATAAGTTTTAAAATGCGCCAGCAGAGTGCGCTAGGTTCAGTGTTGAAAAAAAAATTCTAAAATAAACATTGTATTCACATTATGTGTGGAATATAAAAAAAGTCATTGCTTATACCTTCATCCATACTTATATTTATTTATTTCTTAACACAGCTTGAATTAACTTTGAATATTTCCAGAAAACTCCGACAAAAAGAAAGTCTTAAATTTTTTTTAACAATAAATAAAATTACTAACGATAATATATAAATAAAATTTCAATCAATGCCAATTTAAAGAAAAAATACTTGTTAATTTTTTGTCGCTGAAGTTGGTATGGATCGCACGCATCACTTTTGAGAGTGCTCGATTGTGCGATGCGATGCTGTAATTGGAACACTCAACCTTGAGCATTGTGCCGCATAATGCGCTACTGTGCGCTGATTGGAAAACGGGGTAAAATTGCAGAGAGCAACTATGGCAAGATTATTCAGTTTTAAAACTATAGCAACACTTTGCTTTACTATGTCATTTGTCCAAATGTCAATTCCGTCAAATTACTCTTGTATTAGGGTACCACCCCTTAACAGTAGACTGTTGTCTTGGTTTAATCGATACGAATTTTAAATCGAACCAATATGCCATCCTATAAACACTGTTACAAAATATTTTTAGCTGCATCAATTACGTAAAAATATGCATTGCTAAAACTTGAGGAAATTACGATTATCCTAAAAATTGTTGTTAAAATTTTAACTACGGTTACGGTTAAGGGCCTACATCAATATTATCGTATATCATCGCCGACACGTACATATTAACACAGCCAGTAGGCACAGAAAATGAAGAATAAGGGATACTTTTCCTATTTACTCAAAATCTACTAAATATATTTTAATTCTGATTTACGTGTTTCTATATATAATAGTTACTTATGTTTTTAAAGTTATTTCATTAGTTAATACGCGATAATAGACCGACAAATGAAAAAAATAAAAAATTTGAGAGGTTGTTTCGCTAAGATTTTCTATCGAGAAAACTTTTTTCAATCGCGTTTCTGAGTTTATGCGATTCTAGATCATATATTGAAAAAACATATACTTAAAAATTAGTGCTCTAGCCATTCAATCTAAAGAAACAATGAAAACTTCGTACATAGAAAAATGCACGAAGCTATTTTGGTATCCTCTTAAACAGTAATTTGGTTTTATTTAAAAGGTTGCACAGAGCTGTAAAAATAACTATTTAACTTAATTATTATATTAAGTTAAATAATTATTTTTACAGCTCTGTCATTACCTTCGCTTAATGAGAAACAAAGTAGTTATTTTTGTATGTGAGCTTTATCTTCCAAACTACGCAACGGATTTCGATGTGGTTTTTTTTTAAATACATAGAATCGTTCAAGAGGATGTTTTTTTTTATATAAAATTTGTTATTGTTAGGTTAGGTAGGTTTTTAGATTCCACGCATACGATGTTTATGACATATATTATGATATTGTTGATTGAATATCTATCTATCGTTATTGTAGCTTTTAATGTAATTTTTATGTCAAATCCAAGTTAAGCTAGTCGTAACTTCTATAATAAGTTATATAAATTTGAAATTGACTATATATTAATTACATATTTTGAGCTAGCAAAAGGTACAATACAATACAAGTAAAAAAAATCACTGACTCAATCGATTTGTCGTACAGGTTGTATAATCGATTGCAATCATTACATCGATGTTTAAGAAAAATCTCTGTTCTGTCAGTCACTTCGAAAATGGCGAGTGGTGTATTATGTGTTTGTATTTACATTTTCTATAAAATCTGAGCATTATTTCACATGGAAAATTAATAGCTCAGAAGTTAAAAAAGTGACAATATATTTCGTGTACACCAAACTTGTACAATAGTCAACTGGTAAGTGCTAAAGCCTTGTTAATTCTAAGTGAAATTTATTGAAATTTAAGATTTGTATTTATTTAAATAATTTGAATAATAAAAAGAAATCTTGTCCACGATCTTTGTAATACTATTTTGGTCGTGTTATCAGCACTTAGACGCATGAATTTTGTGTTTTTTCACTTCGTATTCCATGATAAAATAGAAACTAGGTTTACGTAAAGATTGCATGAATTTACAAATATTCTACCGTACCGTACTAAGGGAGGCATAAAAGCAATTTATAATTTAATACAGGATAATATTGGCTTTGAATGTTAAAATATGGTTAATAGGATTCCTTTTGTGTTAAATTTTAATTCTGTTTATAAATATATCTGATTATATTTTTGTTATAATCTAGTGACCCACTAAGTAGTAACGGTATTATTTGACACACTTTCTCATTATCATAGACAATATTATCGTGGTCTTTATCTGTTTAAGCCACAGATACTAAAATAGAAAGTACAAAATGTTCAAATTTTATTAATATCTGACTAATTGTCCCCCACATTTTTATTTGCATGCTAATTATAATATCTAATCTAGTGAACAGGATCTATTTATTTTATATCCTTAAAGACGGAAAACTTGAAAATAAATCTTGTGCCAACATGCAGACCAATGCAGACAAGGTTAGAGTGGTCCAGTAGACGTAGGTCTACGACTGGTCCAGCAGATGTAGGTCTACGTCTACTCTAACCTTGTCTGCATGTTGGCACAAGATTTTTTTTCAAGCTTTCCGTCTCTCATAGAGGATGCTATCTGCATACAATATCCCTTAGCTGGTATGAAATGGGGTGATGACACACATAGACATAAAACTGTTTTAGGAGTGTTGTTAAAGGAGTTTTTAGTAAATAAGATAACATATTCTGAGAGGTGATAAAATATTTTACTACTACTAAAAATGCTACTAAAACACCTAGAAGGAAACGACTTACTCAGTGACCGTCAGTACGGCTTTCGCAACGGCCGCTCCACAGGTGACCTTCTAGTGTGCTTACACACCGATGGGTGACAGCCATCGAAAGCCAAGGTGAGGCCTTGGCGGTCAGCCTGGATGTAGCGAAGGCGTTTGATCGGGTCTGGCACCGGAGTCTTCTCAGGAAGTTGCCATCTTACGGACTCCCCGAGGGATTATGCGAATGGGTCGCCAGCTTTTTATCTAACAGAAGCATAAAAGCCGTCGTAGACGGGAGCTGCTCTAAACAGTTTAAGATAAACGCTGGCGTCCCGCAAGGCTCCGTGTTGTCCCCAACGTTGTTCTTGCTGCATGTCAACGATATGTTGACAATTGACGGCATTCGTTGTTATGCGGACGACAGTACCGGGGACACTTCCTACACGGGCCACGCCAATATCCCTCGTTCCGCTGTTGAGGAGGGTCCTAGTAAACTTGTGTTGGAAACTGAGAATATTCTGGACAGGGTGTCCGAGTGGGGTCGACTAAACTTAGTCCAGTTTAACCCCAATAAAACACAGGTTTGCGCGTTTACCGCTAAGAAAGCTCCATTCACAGTAGCGCCTAAATTCCAGAACACATCCCTCACCATCTCGAAAGACATCGGGATCCTCGGAGTCGACATCTCCAGTGACATGCAATTCCGTTGTCATTTGGAAAGCAAGGCCAAGCCAGCGTCAAAAAAGCTCGGTGTACTCAACAAGGCAAGGCGGTACTTCACCTCTGGACAAAGACTCACCTTATACAAGGCGCAGGTACGGCCCCATATGGAGTACTGCTGTCATCTTTGGGCGGGTGCACCACAATACCAGCTTGGGCCATTTGACTCGATCCAAAGACGCGCTGTGAGAATCGTTGACGATCCCTATGTAACAGGTAATATCGAACCGTTAAGTCTGAGGAGAGACTTTGCCTCCCTTTGCGTCTTTTATCGCCTGTATAATGGGATGTGTTCTGAGGAATTATTTGAAATGGTGCCCACGGCTTCTTTTTATAATCGCACCTCTCGCCATAGGCAGCGAATTCATTCTCACATCTTAGAACCGATTCCATCGCGTACTGTGCGGTTTCAGCGAAACTTCATCCCGCGCACGATTAGATTGTGGAATGAACTTCCTGTCGTGGTTATCCCACAGGACTACAGCATGGGGCTCTTCAAAAAGGGCGTGAAAAGGTTCTTACAGGGTCGGCGACGCGAGAGCGACACTCCCGGTGTTGCAAACGTCCCTAGGCTACGGTAACTGCTTACCATAAGGCGGGCCGTATGCTTGTTCGTCACCCGTTAGTAGAATAAAAAATATTTATTTTATTCAGACAGCAAACAGTCATGTTACATTTATTAAAACAATAAAAGTCAAATACAATAAGACCTATAGTGTCATGCATTATAACTTAATCAACTCCGTGATGTTACAAGAGATGAAAACTTAGGATCAGGAAGTTAGTAATTGGCCCTTATGGCTGTTGAACATGTATAGATTGCAGTTATTTGCATCTCTTGCAACGGGTCTTCCTCGCGTGATAGATTTTTATCAGCTAACTTATAATCATAGACGAGTACTTATGTTGCGTTTTCTAGAAACGTATGTATTATGTAACGTATGTATTATTTTTGTTATTCAAGATGACTGGTAGTCAGATGATTGTTCAAAATGCTTATTTTGGGCGTAGCACTATAAATGACGTGTCTATTACTACCCAATATAATTATAGTTGCTTTAATAAATTCGTCATTCTATTTTTTTTAAATGGCTGCTCATTTCGCAATTGTAATTATGAATTCAATTGCAGTAACTATGGCCGCACAATGCTATTGTTTTAAATATTTAACATACGTCATTAAATATAATGTATTGTTGTCTGTATATCAGAGATGCGTTGAAAACAAAATGTAACCACAAACAGATTTTTTTTTTTTAATTTTCTATATTTTTATCTCATACTATGGATAGCTCCCGATTTCCTCTCTCCAGTCCATTTACGTCTTCCACTTTGGGAGGGATTATGGTCTACTGTGCCGCGTTGACCAGGCGTATTGGCACAGGGTTTATTTTCAAGTTTTCCGTCTCTCATAGAGGATGTTAGCTGTGTGCAATAACCCTTAGCTGACTTTTACAGCACCCTTGGGAGGAGATGGGGTAGTGACACTTGTATTCTTAATCCGTCACCACACGGAGAATTCCTACTCTTCTGGAAACGCTATATACTTACGGTTTAGGTTTCTATGCGATGCACATTCGAAGTCCCTGAGATCATCAGAAAATCTGCAACTAGAGATCCCTTTACATGCATCTACATTTTTCGACAAGTCCTTCACTGTGCAGGCAGCGCGCCTGTGGAACCAACTGCCATTATCAAAAAGACAGGCTAAATCACTGTCTATTTTCAAAAGAATGGTGATCGAATACTTCAGCACTAGTTTATAACTTATTTACTTTCTTCATACTTTAATTAAGTAGTTTTTACACAGATATAGTCATACAAATGTTTGTTCTGCGTCTGGGTGTTTTCTATGTATTATAAGTATGTATTTACAAAAGAAAAGTAGTTTATGTAGTATATCCGTATCTGGTACCCATAACACAAGCATAGAAATATAGCTTACTTTGGGACCATAGGACGTTGTGTTAAATGTCCAAAATATTTATTTATTTATTTATTTTATATTATGTATATTATTATATATATATTTATATTATGCTTCATACACATTTATTAGTTTGTATTTGTTTTTATATTTACACACCGTAACACCGTCTATCCAATCGACATGTCCATGCAGGTTGTCTGGAAGAGATCGCTGACAGGGATAAGACCGCAGATTGTACATTAATTGATTGCAGATAATTTAAAAACTCTGTATTACTGGTGTGCAATAAAGTATATTGCATTCTCTTTTTCGTATAAAAAAAAACGTATGTCCTTTTACTTTGCATTATCTCTGTAAATTTTCATGTTTAGGGTTTTGTACAAACCCTTATAAGATCACTCCGGTGTCTGTCTGTCCGTCTGTCAAACTTTTTTTACTCAGCAAGGGCTGAAGGTATCAACTCGAAACTCATACGATAAGTAGATCTATGCGGTCCCTTGCTGCAAAAAATACAGTCAACCTTTCACCTCTACGCATTTAAAAGATACTCGTATAACTGTGTTACGACCATTTTTAAGAATTTATCGACTTATGCTAGGGAATCAAAATTCACAGGTTACTTCCCGTTGCCCTAGAGCCTTGAAATTTGGCATAGACCAAGTCTATATAGTGCTGATATAGGGAAAAATCCAAAACTTATAATTTGTCATCACATCACAAGTAAAAAAGTGTTTATACTAATACCAACTTATGAAGTAGCTGAAATGTAGGCGATTCCCTATATTTCAACTATAAAATTAAGTTGGTGAGTTGTTTTGAGTTTAATTAAATGATTATTTGAATGCAGTTACTTATGTTTATATGTCTAGTAGGTACGAAACCCTAAGTGTGCGAGTTTACCTCGCTCTTGACAGGTTTTTGTTACTTCAATAGTTAGGACTTGAAAGAGTTACAGACAGAGTTAGTTATATGCTAGCAAGGTTAAGAAGTGTTATATCATTTGGCAAACAGGCAATTTGAAAGATATTATGGACTATGTAATTGAGGAAGATTACAAAGGAATTGTAAATTAGTGAAACTCGATCAATTTAATTACAACTGCTAATTATGTAGTAGATATGTTAACGAATGCTATGAAATGAAATCAAACAATAAATATTGCGTTTATTTAGTAGTTCCTACCACCCGACATTTCGAAGATAGTGCGCAATATATGCCCTTAGTTTTGAAATCAAAAGTAACTTAATACTGCTTTACACTACTATTCTGATATCCCCTTATATTTTTTACTAGCTTTTTGCTTGCATCTGCATACGCTCGGTATTTAAAAGCACTTCAAATAACAAATTACACAAAAATACCGTCCTTTTGAATCACTCTGTCTATTAAATAAAAATTGGTCGAGTGCGAGTCGGACTCGCGCACGAAGGGTTCCGTACCATTATCTATGCAACATAAGGCAACGTTATTAATATCGAGCAAGAAACGGTAAAAAAATTGGTCAAGTGCGAGTCGGACTCGCGCACGAAGGGTTCCGTACCATTATCTATGCAACATAAGGCAACGTTATTAGTATCGAGCAAGAAACGGTAAAAAAATCATGTTTGTTGTATGGGAGCCCCCCTTAAACCTTTATTTTATTTTATTTTTAGTATTTGTTGTTATAGCGGCAATAGAAATACATCATCTGTGAAAATTTCAACTGTCTAGCTATCACCGTTCTTGAGATACAGCCTGGTGACAGACGGACGGACGGACGGACAGCGAAGTCTCAGTAATAGGGTCCCGTTTTTACCCTTTGGGTACGGAACCCTAAAAATCATGTTTGTTGTATGGGAGCCCCTCTTAAATATTTATTTTATTTTATTTTTAGTATTTGTTGTTATAGCGCCAATAGAAATACCAACATCATCTGTGAAAATTTCAACTCTCTAGCTATCACCGTTCTTGAGATACAGCCTGGTGACAGACAGACGGACAGCGAAGTCTCAGTAATAGGGTCCCGTTTTTACCCTTTGGGTACGGAACCCTAAAAAAACTGCACCGAAATCCGTTGCGTGGTTTTGAAGATAATTATGTATATACGCTCACATAGGGACATACATACAAAAATAACGACTTTGTTATATGAAGTATTGTATGTATGTATACTGTATCCCCATCTGTTGCAGATGTTATCTCCGTAGATTTATCCGTAGCTAACTGTGACAAGAATTTTAACAGAAATGGAGTTATGACATGAATTTTCATGCTTACTAATTTATAAGTGCGAAGTTCGGATGACGATACAATAATAATTTTGACGAGCTTAAGTGTTAATGTGTGGAACGAAACAATAGCGCGATTATAAAACGTACAACGCCATTTATTGAGCAGAAGAGTAAACTTCTGTTAGTTAAGGATGGATTTCTAAATTTCACGCGTACGAAGTCGCGGGCTACAACTAGTAATCTATAAAACGAATAATTGCAATGTCTGGACGTATTGTTGCAGAAATATAATTCTTAGAAGTTTTTTGACTGTTTTAGCTTGTATAACTAAAATAGATTAGCCGTCTTCAAGGTTAACTGCGAAAGATAAACATAAAATGTCTATGATAAATGAAACTAGTTTTCGCGTTCGCGATCATGTTTTAATTAATGTGGGCACTAGTTGTTTGAATTACGTCCATAAATCATTAAATTTTTATTACGTTTTGACAAAAAGAAAGTAATAGAAGCATAGATATACCTATATATATATATATACTGGCTGACCCGGCAAACGTTGTTTTGCCATACTAAAAAAAAAAATTGAAAAATAGATGTTGGCCGATTCTCAGACCTACTGAATGTGCATGTAAAGTTTCATAAAAATCGGTCAAGCCGTTTCGGAGGAGTACGGTAACTAACACTGTGACACGTGAATTTTATATATTAGAAGATAAAACCTAGATACTGCGAGAAAAATTAATTGCTCTGGACGCAATATCCACGAAGAAAACAGCGGATTACGATGTCCATATTTTTGTATGAGGCATAGTTTGGCTCGTGCCCTCTTAACATCAACTGTGAGAGACGGAAAACACGAAAAATCTATATTCTTACTCATGTGATCAGCGCGGTATACAAGTAGACGTAGAGGAGGCTCGTGCCCAATCGTGGGAAGTTCATGGGTTGGAGAGAAAAATGAGGCATAAATAAAGCTCGGTGGTGGATGTTTTCATTAGTTTTTATTATTTTACTCGAGTGGTTCATGTAACGGATTGCCGTCTATGAGGTCGCGGGTTCGATTCCCACTTGGGACAGACATTTGTGTGATATTCATACTCGTAACTGTCATACAAATATTTGTACTGCGTCTGGGTGTTTACTATGTAATACATATATACATAGTATGTATTATAAGTATTTACAAAAGGAAAGTAGTCTATGTAGTATATCCGTATTCTATAGTACAAGCATATTTTATAAGCTTAGCTTGGGACCGGAGGACGTTGTGTGAAATGTCCATCAATATTTATTTATTTATTATTAGTTTTCCTATGATGGATCATAGGAAAACTAATCCTCTTCGTTATCCATTATAACTCCTTATTTATCTATTGGCTTGCGACCTTGCTAAGGGTCATAGCAGCTAAATTACATCAAAATCGTGATAGATATAACGACTAATAAATGTCTAAATAATCGTTATCGATTATTTAATGCGATGATGATGATTGTTGCTTCGTGACTAGAGACTACTGTGTGATGACGGATTAAGAATATAAGTGTCACCACCCTATTGTCTTATGTTTGTAAGAGCTAGCTTAGAGATAATGTAATAAATTCGTCTATGAGAGAAGGAAAACTGGAAAATAAACGCAACCAGGACCTTCCCGAAGTAGGAAGCTGCACTGTCCGTCCGTTCGTCTTTTACCAGGCTTTTAGGATTTTTTTACGTTTTTGTAACATTTGTTACTAATATTTCGCTCCTATTGGTTGCAGCGTGATGTTATAGCCTTCCTCAATAAATGTACTATACAAAACAAAAATATTTTTTTCAATTCGAACCAGTAGTTCCTGAAATTAGCTCGTTCAAACTGATAAACTCTTCAGTTTTGTAATATTATAGTATAACTAGCTGACCCGGCAAACGTTGTTTTGCCATACAAATGTCAGGCTTTTGAAAAATAGATGTTGGCCGATTCTCAGACCTACTGATTACGCATATAAAATTTCATAAAAATCGGTCAAGCCGTTTCGGAGGAGTACGGTAATAACACTGTGACACGTGAATTATATATATTAGACTAGCTGTGCCCCGCGGTGTTCCCGCAGCAAAAAGGATAAAAAATCTGTTCATTTTTATAATCTAAATAATATTATGTATTAGGATTAGGATAGTATAGATGCTACAGAGAGATGCTAAAACAACAATACTAAAAACTAAAATACAATAAAATATTTAAGTACGCTCCCATACAATAAACATAATATTCAGTTTAACTTGACTCGTTTAGACGACATGTTTAAGATGGTATGATATTTATTTTTAGCTCTTAGAGGATGTTACGTAAAGAATATTATAATATTTTTGCACTCCGGGAATACACATGACGCTTGTTGAAATATGGCCCTTTTGTTATTATAATTAGGTTGATATATTTAACTTAACATAAAAGATTGTGTATTGACTTCAAGAAAGGAGGATTTTTTTTTATAGCATCTATAAAGTGCTATATTTTTTCATCTTAGAGCGTTGAGAAAAATTACGAGAGAAATTTATATGACACTGATCCAAAGCTGACCATGAATCATTAAATTAATAAATATTTACGGACATTTCACACAACGTCCTCTGGTCCCAAGCTAAGCTTATTTATATGCTTGTGTTGTGTACCAAAATATCGAATATTTTACATAATACACACATGTATACATACAATATACACATATATATGTGTATATTGTATGTGTATATTGTGTCGACTTGGCTGTGATTCTGGACTATTTCTTTTGATTTGTGACTACTGTGCTTGTTAAACGGACACTGATTTGTACTTGTGATATGGAAGTGTTGAAGATGACGTCCTACACACCTGAGGAATATGCTGATATGCTTATCTGTTATGGATACTGCGATTGTGTGTCTGCACAAGCTCGCAACGAATACATAACTCGCTACCCCGGTCGTCGAGTACAGTAACAAGCACAGTAGTCACAAATCAGAAGAAATAGTCCAGAATCATAGCCAAGTCGAGAAAAAGAGCAAAACGATATCACATCTACTATGTACTAAGCACAAAAGCAGATTGACAACAAAAACAATATCCCACGTTGTATTCCCAGCCCTAACCGGTCTCTTCACATTTTTTCTTTCATTCACACCCACATAAATCGTCATTTGTCTCGCTCGCACGGTGCGTCTTAACCGCACCGTCTTACGCCCAGTCGCCTATGAACTAAGTATTTTTCAATGGATTTAAATAAAACCCTGCATTGTTATACCTCGTTAGATAGCTGATGCAACGTAGATATTTTAAAACACATCTGCCGAAGAACTGCCATACCATTTTTTTTTAGATATCCCTTAAAGAAAAATAAACTATTAATATTTTTTAAATTTCTTAACTTTCACTTGTCTACTGCGGCCTATTCAATTAACTTATGCACTATTTTAATTATTGACTTTCTAAAGCATCTTATTACACGTGTAAAAATGCAATAATAATAATAATAATAAGACACACAAAATATACAAAATTTGTATTTTTAGCCTAAAAATCGGCAATTTTCAATAAAAAAATATATAAAGTTTAGGGTAGGGTGTTTCATAGTGAAATAAGTCAGAAATGATGGGTACTCCACGCCCTTAACGGATCTAGCAGGACTTTTCCTATAACCCTGTATAATAATTATATACCTACATGAGGTAAACTAAAATTATAGAGCGTCATCTGCTACGATCCAAACATACTTCCTTGCATTCATCCACACTCATACATCTGGTCATACATGCCAATGAATTTAATTGAAAACGCAGAATAACACGAAAAATAAACAAAGAATTTCAAAAAAATGATGTCTTATTTTTCTAAAACACCTATTATGTTTATTTTACAAAATATGACGTCACCCTTTCCCAAACTAAGCGTTTATTTGCACTATGGCTACGAGAAAGTCCTCCATCACAACATACATAGAAAGAAAGTGTTCTAGAATGTATTTCATTAACATTTTAATCAATAATTTATAGGGTTCCGTGCAAGAAAAACTAAATAGTTTACTAACTTTGAATGGCATGTTTATCTATATAACTAGCTGACCCGGCAAACGTTGTTTTGCCATACAAATGTCAGGGGTGGACAACCCTTATCACTTAGGGGTATGAAAAATAGATAGTAGCCGATTCTCATTTCTCCGTGTGGTGACGGATCTCCGTGTGCCCGACGGATTAAGAATACATGTGTCACCACCCCATCTCCTCCCAAGGGTGCTGTAAAAGTCAGCTAAGGGATATTGCGCACAGATAACACCCTCTGTGAGAGACGGAAAACTGAAAAATAAACCCTGTGCGAATACGCCTGGTCAGTGCGACACAGTAGAGCATAATCCCTCCCAAAGTGGAGGAGGCCCGTACCCAACAGTGGGACGTAAATGGGCTAGAGAGAGAGAGAGCCGATTATCAGACCTACTGAATATGCATGTTAAATTTCATAAAAATCGGTCAAGCTGTTTGGGAGGACTACGGTACTAACACTGTGACACGTGAATTTTATATTATACTAGCAGACCCGGCAAACGTTGTTTTGCCATACTAAAAAAAAAGGTATGAAAAATAGATGTTGGCCGATTCTCAGACCTACTGAATATGTATGTAAAATTTCATAAAAATGGGTCAAGCCGTTTCGGAGGAGTACGGTAACTAACACTGTGACACGTGAATTTTATATATAAGAAGATAAGAAGATAATCAATAGCCTGAAAAATACTTTTAAGCTTCTATCTTTGAAAATGACGATAATTACATACCTAATACCTACAATGATTCATCCCCCTTTCAACAGCTTATACTATCTATTTATTTTATTAAAGTGTTGCCTATGTTCTATCTTGGGCTCTAGACTATATTCTGTGTATCAAATTTTATGAAAAATTGGTTGAGTAGTTTTGCCTTAAAAATGACATACAGACTGATTTATGTCTATGTATCAGAATCTATCGAATATATTGTTAGTACTGCGTTGATGGATGGCAGTAATATTGTTAGGAATGTTCTGAGAATGAATGTAGAGGGAATCAGAGCTAGAGGAAGGCGGAAGATACGATGAATCGATTGCGTTAAATATGATATGAAAGAAAGAGGAGTAAATACAGAAATGATGACCGCGACCGCAAAAAAGCATGTTGCACCGATCCCAAATAAAGGAATAATAACAGGGCAATGATGATAATCTCTCTCTCTCTCCCCAATCCATTTACGTCCCACTGTTGGGCACGGGCCTCCTCCACTTAGGGAGGGATTATGGTCTACTGTGCCGCGCTGACCAGGCGTGTTGGCACAGGGTTTATTTTCGAGATTTCCGTCTCTCACATAGGGTGTTGTCTGTGCGCAATATCCATTAGCTGACTTTTACAGCACCCTTGGGAGGATATGGGGGGTGACACTTGTATTCTTAATCCGTCACCACACGGAGAATGATTATACTACTACTGGACAAATTGTCTAAAATTAATTAGTGATAATGAATATACATATATATGAAATATTTATACATATATGTGTCGGTAACATACAATATTACGTTAACATAGCTACTCAACAACCAGAACGCAAGGTCATAGTTATGAAATTGCTAAACTTTTCTGCATAAACCAAGTTAATTGACGTGGACGGAGCGTCACGAAATAAAATCTATAGTTACATGCGTCTACGCTAATGCCAGAAATTACAGTCTTTACTTATTATAAAACAAAGTCGTTATTTTTGTATGTATGTCCCTATCCGAGCTTATGTCTACAAAACTACGCAACGGATTATGATGCGGTTTTTTTATAGATAGAGCGGTTCAAGAGGATGTCTTTTTAGTATAAATTGTGAAGTTTGGTATATATTGGGCGCCCCCATATAGTTTTTATATATTATATAGTTTTCATATAGTTGTTTTTAGTTTTTTGAGCTCTCCCGCCGGAGAGCTCAAAAGACTATAAACGCGGCTGAAACCGCGGGCATTAGCTGCTATGGATTAAAAAAATGTTCTGAATACTTTGAATTTTGTGTTGGAATTTAATTAAGCCCATTTATCAAAGAAGCGTTTTTAAAATCACGCTATTTATTTATTTATTTTATTTATTCTTTATTGCAGATTTTACATCCATATTGTTAGTTACATTGTACTTATATGCTATGTTAGTATAATTTGCATGAACTTAAACCAAAAATTAAGCTGTTATAATGCCCGTTCGAAGCACTTAATTGGCTTATGTAGTCCGGCCCAGTGCTCCATGAACGGGCTATCCAGCCTGTTATATAATGTCCTCAGGATGCTGTTGGGAACTCCACATAGTCTTTTCATCATAGACGCTGCCCTCTTTCTGATAACGGCGTAAAAGTCATCAATGTGAGCGTCCGCAAACATTTGTGATGCGCTACAGAAGCGTGGAAATCCCATCAGCACCCTGAAGGCATTATTGTATTGTACACGCAGGGCGTTGTAAGTCCTCCGCGTATATGACACCCACAAGGCGCACGTATAAAAATTTTGACAATACGCCTTAAAAATCGTCACTTTGACATCCCTATATATAGGTGGTAGGCTATAGTGGAGCACAAATGAAAATGCCCAGTCACTATTGCACGCCGACGATGCTCTATGGCTAGTATTATAATTTAAATAACATAGGCGGATTACTTCAGCAGCAGGACTAGCAGATTATTATGCGCTGTATTATGCCAACACTGCCTTTCGTTAATGTGTGAAACTCCGTCCTTATTGATTTTCTTGATCTGAGATTTTCTATTCACACAAAATTTACACAATCATCACCTTGAACATGTTCAAATTATTACAATTCCATAAAGGTATGCTGCTAGTTACCCGACTGCGAGATAGTTGAGTTGTTTCACGTGTTTCTTTACTTATCTTCTTCTTATATATAAAATTCACGTGTCACAGTGTTAGTTACCGCTCCTCCGAAACGGCTTGACCGATTTTTATGAAATTTTACATGCATATTCAGTAGGTCTGAGAATCGGCCAACATCTATTTTTCAAACCTTTTTTTTATTTTAATATTTGCCATATTATTATACAACGTTTGCCAGGTCAGCCAGTTTTATTATAAAACAACATTGTTAATTTTAGGGTTTTTGTTTTTTTACAAACCCTTATTGTATGTGAGCTTATATCTTTAAAACTACGCAACATATTTTGATGTGGTTTCGTTTTAACGATAGAGTGGTTCAAGAGGATTGCTTTTTCGTATAACTTGTTAATATTTGGATTATTAATTCTACGCGTACGAAGTTGCGGGCAACAGCTAGTTTGATAATATAAGTAAATTATTTTCCATATAACATAATTACAGAAACAAACACAAATGTTTTAACGCGTTGTAGTTTTTTTAGTTCTTTTTAATTACATGTTTGTATGAATAATGTTTAATATTCTGGAGTATTGCAAATGAGAAAATATTTCAAGGGCGGTGGTGTGAAGGTTTCGTGGTATCGTTATTATAACAAGATGATTATATCGTTACATCCACAAAATCAGATAGTGGATGTGGATATGCGTTCAATCTTGAAGACACATAACTTTAACCTGGCTAAATCATACTTTAAGGTGTAATAAAATATGGTATTCATGTGACATGACAGTTTTCACAAACTACAAACGTCACTTTATCAAGCAATAAAGCAAGTATTATATTTGGAAGGGAAGACCTGTCTATGCTTCAAATTAACATGTGGCGTGAAACATAGACACGCATATCACGTATTTCACGCACACATAGATAAGTGGCTTCAAGATGCTTGAGTGATGTAGACTTACTGCCGCACTCAGAGACATTTAATGGTTACTTAAGGAGCTCTTTAGTATTGATTTAAAAAAGTAAAAGTTAAGTTAAAACTTTTTTAAATCAATACTAAAGAGCTCCTTAAGTAACCATTAAATGTCTCTGAGTGCGGCAGATTAAGGGACCCTAATAAACTGTTATCTGACTCTGAGAGTGAACTTTTTTAAATCAATACTAAAGAGCTCCTTAAGTAACCATTAAATGTCTCTGAGTGCGGCAGTTTGACACTTTATCTGATATATCTGTGGTTGCATCTATATTCTTCAAGCACTCTTTTAAAGATTTTTTTATTCACGATGAGATCAGATTATGTTTTTCTCGTACCTACGTCCTCTCCGATCGTTTCCACGTACCTCCACCATTTTATTTCAAGTTTTATAAATACTTCCGTAATATTTCATAAACGAAAGGGAGTGAATGACCATACCGTGTGTGAAGGTCTTGTCGCCAATAACGGCTAAACCGGTCTCATTTTCAAATGTGTGTTAGTGTGTGATAATTTAACGGTACTTTAGTATGAGTTTTATTGAGATGTAGGTTTACTTAGGGTTGCTATCATGCTTCTTCACTACTTAAATACTTTTAAGAGAATTCTGTAAATGTACAGAATACACACTTTACACTTTACACTTTTGTACAGAATACAAACTTTTTAAATCTTTTTACAAACACTCGATATATTTGACATTTCTGTATAACTTTGCATCATTAAAAATGTTTAATGATGCAAAGTTATACAGAAATGTCAAATATATCGAGTGTTCTTATCATAAACGTAATCAGATACAATATAATATTCAGATTTAATGATTGATAAAGTCAATATGTTTCAATACATATCATACATATGAGTCGCTCGATGAATCACTGTTTTGTAATTGTACTAACATAAACCTTTTCTATTTTTCCAGATATCAGCCAAAATGAAGGTTTGGGGAGCTCATGGCGAGTTCTGTGCGAGACATCAATGGGAAGTGATTGTCGCCACATTAGCACTATTAGCCTGCGCCGCTAGTGTTGAGAGGAATGGACCAGGACATAGATCAGAACACTGCGCAGGATGGGCCAGAGCCTGTCCTGGATTAGAAGCGGAATATCAAGCCGCTGACGCAGTCATCATGACATTTGTCCGCTGTGCAGCACTCCTATACGCCTATTACCAGATCTCCAATCTTCATAAAATCGCATCGAAATATCTACTCATCATAGCTGGAGTGTTTTCCACTTTCGCCAGCTTTATTTTCACGTCTGCTGTTGCTAGTTTGTTCTTCAACGAATTAGCCAGCATAAAAGATGCACCATTTTTATTTTTATTAGTCGCCGATGTCGCAAGAGGTGCCAGAATGGCTAAAGCAGGCTGGTCAGCGGGCGAAGACCAAGGAAAGAGAGTTGGCAGAGCTCTAGCTTTGCTAGGCCCTACAGCTACTCTAGATACTTTCTTAGCAATACTTTTAGTCGGAGTCGGTGCGCTTTCAGGGGTACCTAGACTAGAACATATGTGTACATTTGCTTGTCTAGCCTTACTTGTAGATTATTTAGTTTTTGTAACATTCTACCCGGCGTGTTTGTCTTTAGTAGCAGACTTTGCTACAGGGAGGAAAGAAATGTCACCAGACAGTCCATTCTCGGAAGCCGACTTAAAACCAAATCCCGTCGTCCAACGAGTCAAAATGATTATGGCTGCGGGATTATTGTGTGTACATTTGACAAGCAGGTGGCCCTGGAGTACAGATAATGGAATTATCGAAGGTCCAATGGACAATTTAACACCTGCTACTCACGAAAACGTTTTTCTCCATTCTTATGTAAAATGGTTTTCAGTCTCTGCTGACTACATCGTCATAGCGACGTTGTTATGTGCTCTTATTATAAAATTTATTTTCTTTGAAGAGCAAAGAAACTGGGTTATTGATATGAATGACATGACGGTCAAACAGGTGGTTGAGGAACGTGGTGATCGCAAAGCTAAATTTACAGTTGGAGATGAATCATGTTTGGAAGCTTCTACCCAGACTGAAGCTGATTATGATGAAACCGAATGGCCTACACTTTCTCCAAGTTCTTCTGCAGCTAAATTAAATGCTAAAAAGCGGCCAATGGTGGATTGTTTAGAGATTTATAGATCTGAAGGTGCCTGTTCTTCACTAAGTGACGAAGAAGTAATAATGCTAGTTGAGCAGTCACATATACCTTTGCATAGACTAGAAGCAGTATTAGGAGATCCTTTACGCGGCGTCAGGCTTCGCAGAAAGGTGATAGGAAATAGATTCCAGACTGAATTAGCTATAAAACAACTGCCTTACTTAAATTATGATTACTCTAAAGTATTAAATTCGTGCTGTGAGAACGTGATTGGATATGTTGGGTTACCTGTTGGGTATGCTGGTCCGTTGGTCGTAGATGGTAAAGCGTACATGGTGCCTATGGCCACAACTGAAGGTGCTTTGGTGGCTTCGACGAATAGGGGAGCTAAAGCTATTGGCTCTAAAGGTGTAACGAGTGTAGTCGAAGATGTTGGGATGACAAGAGCTCCGGCGGTAAAACTTCCTAACGTAATTAGGGCTCACGAATGCCGTCAATGGATTGACAATAAAGAAAACTATGCTTTGATCAAAGAAGCTTTCGATTCTACCTCAAGATTTGCTCGTCTGCAGGAAATCCACATAGGAGTAGATGGTGCTACTCTCTACTTAAGATTTAGAGCAACAACCGGTGATGCTATGGGCATGAACATGGTATCCAAAGGAGCAGAAAACGCTTTAAAAATCCTACGTAACTACTTCCCTGATATGGAAGTCATTAGTCTTTCTGGCAATTACTGTTCTGACAAGAAAGCGGCTGCAATCAACTGGGTTAAAGGAAGAGGAAAAAGAGTTGTTTGTGAGACCATTATATCCAGTGAAAACCTTAGAAGTATCTTCAAAACTGATTCTAGAACGTTGGCCAGATGTAACAGAATCAAGAATCTATCTGGGTCCGCTTTGGCTGGGTCGATTGGAGGTAATAATGCTCATGCTGCTAATATGGTGACTGCGATATTTATAGCAACTGGACAGGATCCAGCTCAGAATATTACCAGCTCTAATTGTTCCACGAGTATGGAAAGCTGTGGTGAAAATGGGGAAGACTTATACGTAACTTGCACCATGCCCTCTTTGGAAGTGGGTACTGTTGGTGGAGGGACTATTCTAACTGGCCAAGGAGCTTGTTTAGATATTTTGGGAGTTAAAGGAGCTGGTGCTAAACCAGCTGAGAATTCAGCGCGTCTTGCTTCATTAATTTGCGCAACAGTTTTAGCTGGAGAGTTGAGTTTAATGGCTGCGCTTGTAAACTCTGATTTGGTTAAATCCCATATGAAACACAATAGGTCTGCTGTCAATGTTAGTCAGTCTGATAAAATAACTTTAAAAGTACCCACTTTATAACGAATAATGTGAATCTCAATATTATTATGTGTTGGAGGGTTTTTAGAGAGAATGCTTATAATAAGCTCGGATATGATTGGATACAGATTATATATTTTGACAGCTTTATTATACAAAAGTTGTCTATGACCAGAGTTTTTTTTATTCAGTTGTCACAGAACCGGCAATGGTTTATAACCTACACAGCCAGTTACGAAATAATAACTGAATAAATTATCTGTACTTAGTGGCTTAATCCTGCTAGTTTTAGGCCTTAGTATTAAAGGCCGAATAGGCTATATATAGTTAAAAGATTCACCAATTCTTTAGAAGCCGTGGAATAGATATTTAAGGAATAGTAGCCTTTTTTTCATAAAATACTGTGTACCTGTTTCTTCTGTGTCATACACGATATTTAAATATTACATTCATAAGAGCCTTTATTGCACTAATTAAATTATTGTTATGGCATAAATCTTTTTACATAGCCAACGTCGTAACTACAGATCAATATGGTGTCCAAAATTGTCAAAATGCCCGCGAAAATTAAAAGAATTCGTTTTGTTAATCTAATTGGGACACTATAGAAACGTTTATAATTATCTATTATGACTTAGCGCTAACAAGTAAGTAATACAACAATTGAAATGTATTGACAAAAAAATCTTAATTACGTTTCGCTTTTTTTTAACTAGGTTAAATAATTCGAATATAGATAACAAATATTTGGAGCTAGTTAATGTGAAAGTAGATAAATTAATTACAAATTACAATAGAAAAGTCGAGTATAGTATTATCTCTAAATTAAAGAGTTTTAGGAAGTTTCTTTAAATTCATGAAGGGCAACGAGATTACTAGCGCCACCTGTTATTCATTAAACAAACGTATACATGCGCGTAATGCAAAAAACGTGTGTAGAACGCCATCTGTTACAAGTACACTAGATACACAACGCCCTCCAATTGACAGTACAGCCCCTTTGGAGTCCTGTTTTTCGACGTGGAAAGTGCTTATTTACTTTTCAAACATAATTACCTATTTAATTAATAATAACAGCAGGTAACCACAACTTCATAACGCAGTATTATTACTCATGGGCGCCGCCAAAATGACATTCTGTGTTTAAGGGGTTGGTTGGGGTTAATTTGTCCGAATTCTGAAGCTCTATTGGGGACTGCCCGTGCCCCCGTGTCCATATCCGACCCCAGAAAATTACTGTTTTAATCTTTATCGCAAACTGGTATACAACACTCGCGTTGAAATGGCCTTGTAAATTAGAATTAAGTAATTACGTCTCAAATATTTGCAATTTGCAAGCATTATTGTTAAGTATTTTATGTTGTTAATTGTGTGAAATATATAGCTTTGTATTTATAATTTGATTTTTATTCACAAATACCTGTTATTAATTAAAGGTAATTATTTTAGAATTTTTGAAACCATTGTGCATGTATTAATTGGAGAAATATGTAATGATCTTATCAGCTATATCTGAACGGCTGTAATATCATAAGTATAGGTTTAACGACTGCTACATTCCAAAATATTTTTTTTAGTGAAAAAAGATTCCAAAAAGAACTTCCGATACCGGGAATCGAACCCGAGCCTCCTGGGTGAGAGCCAGGTATCCTAGCCACTAGACCATATCGGATATTAGCAATGTATCTCAAATAACAGTTTGGTTTACTCAAATTCTGTAAATATCTTTATTAAACTCATTGCTAGGTTTACTGAAATAGAAAATTTGTATTTATAAATAAAATACTATAAATATAAACAACAATATTTATTAAACATTACAAATCATTGAAAACACAACAAATTTTTTTACTACATTTTCCCGCTAAAATATCAAAAACTAAAATCGAATAGATATTTATTGTCTTCTAACATGCAGGTAATAACTGATTGCTGCATTAATACACCCCACACATACGATAATCTACTATATAAAAATAAGTCGGGTTTTCCTTCCTGACGCTATAACTCCAGAACGCACGGACCGATTTCCACGGTTTTGCATTCGTTGGAAAGGTCTCGGGCTCCGTGAGGTTTATAGTTAATTTTTTTTTGGTATGGCAAAGCAACGTTTGCCGGGCCAGCTAGTATAACCATAAAATCAAACTATGTAATAGATAATATTATGTTAATTTCTGTAATTTATTGGTATAAAATAAATAAAAATCTGAAAAATTCAATGTAAAAGTCTATTTTATTAACCACAAAACAGTCTTTTCTTAATTTCAAAACCAGTATGGCAGATAGCTATTCATCTAAATAAGTACATAATTGAACATAAAAATTATAGTTCACCAGAGGTTGTTAAACAGGTCGATCACGACTGTTAGTATGGTTAGCGACATAAAATATACGATAATAAACGAAAGGATATGGCAGAAGTACATATATATTAGATATATGTACTTCTGCCATATCCTTTCGTTTGTAACTAACGTCATAGTGTCGGTTTTTTTTAATTACTCTAATATGTATTAATTAATATTAATAATTCCATGACAGACTGAAAGAAGTAAAACTTTATTACTACTTTATAATAAAAGGTTAATACAAGTAAATGCCTAAATGGAATGTATTAATCTCACTCAAACATTACATATACACATAATTAATTAATAAAAAAAAAAGTTTGTCATAAATTTCTCAAATAAATTAATTATATTACAAAAAGTAAATATAAATAAATCAAATTTTCAAATAAATGTCATGATGCACGCCATGTTAAGTGTACAGTTTAAATTTCATTAAAGTTTTTAATAATATACCTACGTAATGGTATATATAGGTCGCGGCATGTAAAAAGAATACTGCCGGTCAAGCTGCGCATAGGTGATTTATCGGTCTATTTGGTGACACGAGGTAGGGCGCGGGGGGGTGTGCGGATGCTATGGATGTCGGACACGAAAAAAATATCGGTGGAACGATATATCGATATTTATAAAAACATATTACCTATATAATTTGAAAAGATATCATAATTTTCTTTAAAGATATTTTTACTAGCCAAGTGCGAGTAGGAATCAAACACAAAGTCCCAACACAAAAATCCTCCCATTCCACCTGAAACGCGTAGGGAACCATTTCGCCACACAGACTGTGGTCCTACCATTAGATTAACTGATTCTTACGACATACATATTTACAGCAATTTGGGACCGGGAGTTCATGGAGTTTGTAGCAACCGAAACAAATCGGTATGCTGAGGAAGTTGCCGAAATAATGCTGCACATGGGTGACCTGTGTCCCAACAGTAGTATTGTTGATTGGAAAGATACAACTGCCGACGAATTCCTAAATTATCCTGGCAATGGGTGTGGTCTTAAAATCTAGAACTGAGGAGTACTGGAACACAGAGATGGATATTTTTTGCACGCCAGGCTTTCGCGTAAATATGTCATAGCGCTCACGCTCCCAAACCACGAACACCTCAGGCTGCACAGGACACAGATCCATTCACAGCGACTACACCAAGGATCAACTCTGGGTCGATTTTTATTCCTAGTTTATTATATAAATGACCGACCTTATTATCTAAATAACAATCACGAGATCGTATTGTTTGTAGGTGATACTTCTTTGACATTTAAAATTAATACACAATTAACCAACTACGACGAAGTAAACAGTGCGCTCTCTAAGATGGTTCATTGGTTCAATGTAAATAATCTGTTACTTAATGATGGGAAGACTAAGGTGATATAGTTCTCCTTGCCGAATGTAAGACAGGTGGATACAGATGTAAAAATGAATGGCAACGATTTGGAACCTGTTAAATCAACAGTATTTTCAGGTGTAACCATTGATTCTAAATTGCAATGGCTACCCCATATTGATAAGTTGCCCGGTAAATTGAGTTCGGCTGCATTTGCAGTCAAAACAATTAGACGGCTCACTGATGTAGATAGCAGTATCTACATCAGTGAGCCGTCTAATTGTTAGGCTAGTCTATTTTAGCTAATTTCATAGCATTATGTCATATGGAATTCATCTCCGGGGAAATGCGGCCGATATTGACACCTCTTCAAGAAAGAGCTGTAAGAGCAATATATCAACTTGGAAGCCGTCATTCCCTCAGAGACAAATTCAAAGAAATAAAAATTTTAACTGTCGCTTCTCAATATACAAAGAAAATTTATTTTTCATTTCATATTTCAAGTTCATAAAAATTTAGAGACATTTAAAAAATATAGCGACATACATAATGTTAATATGTACTAGATATAAGAATGATCTTATTGGACATCATACACATCTCCGTAAAATCAGTAACAGTTTTATGGAGTTTGAAACGAAGCTATTAGTTACCACCTTCGGTTTGAGCTTTTCGGACATTAACATCTTTCCATTTTGCATAAAGGTCAAAAAACTACATAAAAAAAATACATTTTTATTTATCTTTATTTTTATTTTCCTCAGAAAAACGAGGTTTTCCTCACAAGAACCTTGGTAGACCAACTAAAAACCCTAATATTGTTAATTACATTAAAACCGTTCCAGCGGTTTCGAGAACGCGATTAAATACAATTTATATACCTACAAATATTGCCACTTTTACTGAAAATTAACATAATTGCCTAAAATGTACAAAAAATACCTATAAAAATAACAGGTATAAAAAAATAATCAATAAAAATAAAGCTGGCTGGTTTATACTTTGCACAAGGTATTAGCATTGCCATTCAATGTGGCAATGCTGCCAGTCTTCTGGGCACATTGTCAGCAGACCGGGATGCGGAGAGGTGCCTTTACTTGATTTATATTGTAATATACATTGTTTCTTTTTGTAAATAAATAAATAGTTGCTAAAAAATTTCTTATTCCTCTGTTCTTATTCTATATTACTTGAAATTATAAATAAGAAGATGTAGGAGTCGGGGAAGGCCACGACACCCTTCCATGACCAAATTGATCGTGTTTTGGCCGAGGGTGATGTCAGGAGCTTTAAGAACCGACGAGTGTGCATGACAAAAGCTATGAAAGTCAAAGAAGGAAGTGAAGTGTGCAAGAACCATGCCCTATGGGCGCTCTGTTCTTTCTGCCTGCCCCGCAAGGGAATTGACGTGAAGTTATGTATGTTTATTGTGTGAATGTGTATTTATTTATTATATTTGTTATTATTTTGTTTTGTTAAGTATTTGTTTTTAATTGTTTTTTTTTATGAGTTAATGTGTTTTTTTATTTTTAGTAATACATATTTTAAAAATGTAAAGGTTAGAATAAAGAATAAATAAAGAGGTAATTAACTTTAAATAAAATATATTTTTTCTGTCTTCTAATGTATTCAATAGACTTTATTGAAACTTAAACATATACATGTATTTTATAATTTTTTTTTATTTTTTTATTAATAACTTGATATAATTTCAATGCAGCAAAATTTTATTTTACCAATAGTATTTATACCCTGTTTAATTATTGTATCAAAATCTAATCTATATTAAATGTATTTAGCTTACTGCACGCGTTAGGTAACTGTAGTAAACAGTTGTATATTCAATAAATAAATAATTTGTAAAACATAAATAATTAATATAAAATAAGGCACCATTAAATAAAAGTCACTACCTACTTACATTATAAAATAAACTACCACATTTTGTAAATACATACATACAATACATAAAAAAAATACCATACATTATTATTTTCTAACATAATATTTTATAACACTTGCGCGACTCATTTGTTTGAATAAAACTACTTTTTACGGATTTAGACGCGTATATTTGTTTGACGTTTCGGAGACTTTGCAGTCACCGTGGTCTCACCCGTGACCATAGTGACTGCAAAATCTCCGAAACGTCGGGCCAAAATTTAAAACAAATATACTCGTCTAAATCCGTAAAAAGTTGTTTTATCTAACCATACATTATTGTCATACATGTATAACTAATCATAACATTTAATTTTATAACTCATCCTTCGGTTCAGCGGGTAAATCTATTTCATCTTCAGCGGGTGTCTCCTCATAGTCATCAAGTTCGGGCATTTCTGGCATTGTGTTCATCTGTGGGGCCATACCTCCAAAACCGTATGGGTCTGGGCCATGAATCTGAAGAGAGCATGGATTTTTAAGATCAATACTAATATTATATAGCCAAAGAGTTTTGTTTGTTTGAACGCGTTAAACTCAGTAACCGGTGGTCCGATTTAAAAAATTCTTTCAATGTAGGATAGTATATTTATTAAGGAAGGCTATAGGCTATACGGAGTTGATACGACATAGGTACATTAAATTAGACTACGTATACTATAGGTCTATAGTTTTAATTCGATACAGTATAAAAATAAATAGCACCAAAAATGAGATATTTATTTTTCAAACAAATTAAATAGCTTTTCACTCCAACCACCCTGTGAAAATAATCTAAGGTACAATAGCAACATTCTATCTCTTTCAAGCTCATCTTTTTTGTTATTTTGGTCACTTTCGTAATAAAAGTGCAAGTGATTTGAATAGTGAAGACTAGATGGCAACTTGCAGCGTAAAATGTACCGTAATTTATCGTTGTAAGAATGTAAGGTGACCATTGCCTATAAACTTATCAGCTGTTACGAAAGATACATCGTGTTCATATAGTACTAAAACTTTTAACCTAATTTGCGTCTAAACTATTGCTTGTATTTATTTGATTTTTGGTACAGAGCTTAAAAATGTTACCTATTATATCCAGTTTAAAAAAAAGCCCTTATGTCGTATGAACCTAGTATAACAGGAGTAGCTAACAAGTCGAACATCTCTCGCAAGTTCCATGAGGGGGGACGCATTCAATGCCAAACGTTTCTAGTACTTGATACAGGAATGAACATGTACGCAGCTCATGCTTCGACCAGACGTTCAGCGTGACCACTTTTAGTAGTTTTCTACTATTTTCAAGAGTGCACGGCGATATAAAAGCACATTGCATAAACGTCCCCCTTCTTACCTAAGAAATAGGTCGATCGCGACTCAATTTTAAAATAAAAAGTAGATCTTATGTGCACAAAAGTTGGCCACACCTGATGTATAGCATCTCTCTACAGCTAATAGGAGAGAAGCATCAGTAAAGAAAATTTTAAAAAACGGGAAAAAATTACTTGACCTTGACCTGATGGTAAGCGACAATGGAATCTTTGATGGTAAAGTGTATTTACTATTTATCCTTTTTTTGAACGTGTCTACATTGTAACTCTCGGGGAACACAGACATCGGTAAGTTATTCCAGTCCTTGGCAGTTCGTGGTAAGAAGGACAACCCAAATAGTGTAGTACGGACAAGTGGTATGTCCACTACGTATGGATGGAGACGTTCCGATTGTCTGGTAGTGCCATGTATACATATATAGATACAGACAGTGCAAGAATCGAACCCGCGACCTCGTAAGCTTCAGTCCGTTACATGAACTACTAAGCGAGGAAGTCCGTTATCCATAAGTGTCCAGTGATGGGACCTGTGTCCCAAGGTATCGGTTATTACCTTAACATATTCCCTCTCCATCTCCTCGGTCCATGTGGTATCTTCCTCAGTGGGTAACATCCATTCCTCGCAGTATTTGGCGTGGTTGAAACATATCTACAATTATTAAAACAAAAATTAATTAAATCATGGTTTGACGGGCCTCGTGGTGGAGTGGTTTATATGTTGCCATTCGACTATCGCGGCGGTAGGTCGTACAAGGACGTTTGTCATTTCTATTCAGAATTTTCTTAAGTATTCAGTGTTCAATGTTGTTAGTTCGTGAATATAAATAAATAACAATAACATGTGAACTGATATTAACCTCTTTGTGGTGATTTTAACATAACTATTATCACAGTTAATGAAATTATTACAACTAGTGTAAAATATACAATTTAATAAATACCCACTAGTGAGGAATATTAAAAATAAATAAATAATAATACATTGTTTTCGTGCAATATCATTGTGGTGAGTGATGATGGAGACTTCCAATGATGATGAAGATGATAATAATGTCCATATAGATTTAAATAACATAAGTCAGAGTGAAGTTAGAAGAATAATTTTAGGTTCAGATTCCGATGGAGAAAAAAGTGATCATCTTATGCACTCTAACAAAAGGGGCAGAGATACATCGTCCGGTTCAGAAAGAGATTTTCTAACAGTAAGAAGGAAAGAGAAGACAGCAAAAGTAGTTGACCAAACCTCTTCGAGATATGAATTTACTGCACGCAATATGTATTGTGATTTGTCAATCATCTCTAAAGATGTGTTACCGAAACAAATGAGCATGGCCAAACAGCTCAAAGAAGCAGGTGTTAAAGATATACTTAAAGTAGCCTACAAAAACCCTATGAAGTGCATTTTGAGATTTAAAACGAATGAATCAGCAGATGTTTTAGTAAGAAGTGAGTTGGCAAAAAAAAATGGATGGATATGCAAAAAAGTGAATGATATGTCAAGCTGCTATGGGTTGGTAAGAGATATAGATTCTGAGCTTACGGAGGACGAAATTAAACAGGAAATTAGATGCGAGTCGGAAATAACAGGAATTAAAAGATTGCAGAGAAAAGATAGCCAAGGTAATTGGGTAACAAGTGAGACTATACGCATCTCTTTTAAAGGCTCTGTCTTGCCTCCATATGTGTATGCATATGATTGCAGGATAAAGGTAGAGCCTTACACATTTGCTGTGACCCAATGTGGTAATTGCTGGAAATATGGCCATTTTAAAGTGTTTTGTCCAAAAAAATATCAGGTGTGCCCGAAGTGTACAGGGAAACACGAGAATTGTGACACTACTAATTATAAGTGTGTCAATTGTAAGGGCAACCACATGGCTATTGCCAAAAGCCAGTGTGAAACTTTTCATAGAGAAAAAAAGATAAGAACAATAATGTCACAAAAAAATTGCTCATACAGGATCGCTCTGATGCAAGTTAGTTATGAAGATCATGGTTTATCGGAGCCCTGTAGAAATTTGCCACACACAACTTTTTCAGCGGATCAATCAAGATCCACTACTAATAATACCTTCGCTTTACTAGACAACCTACCTACAACCTCGGAAGATAATAATACTATGAATTGGAGTGCAGCAGCTAAATCTCAAAATAAGTCTAAAAGCAAGGGTAAACAGCAAAATAGAAGTTACCAGTACCTATTACAGAAGAGAATAGAACATACTTCCGAAGAAACTAGAAATGAAGAAAATTATACAAACAATGAAGGGAATCATACCAGCAATGATAAGGAGAAAGACAAGCAAGACAGAAGTTTCCAATTTAAGAAAATATATGAAAAACTTAAAGAAATATTTTATTCAGAGGTTGAACTGGGAGAAAAAATTATAAGCATAGTAAAATATCTGTTTAGGGTTATTATTAAATATGTGAGGGAGAATGTAAGTTTAGATAGAGTATGGGACTGGTTCGGTACAAAATGATTAGTTACAACAAAATTAATATTATGCAATGGAATGCAAACAGCCTTAAGCCCAAAGTGAAGGAGTTAGAGGTATTTCTAAATACAGAAAACATACATCTAGCTTTGTTAAGTGAAACTTGGCTTTGTAAAGAGGACATTGTTAGAATTAGTCAATATAATATTTTTAGAATGGATAGGGAGGATGGTTATGGGGGTGTTTGTATTCTGGCACATAAGTCAATTAAAGTAATACAAAGAAACTATACTAGTAGAGTTATCAATATGGAAATGTTAGTTATTGAAATAATGAATGTTAAAGGTCTTAAAAATGTTGTTAGTGTATATTGTCCCCCATTGGTTAGAAGCACTCAAACAGACTGGGATAATTTTTTTGCTTTATTTAACGAAAACACTTTTATAGGTGGCGATTTTAATGGTCACCATGTATCATGGTCTTACAAAAATGAATCTAGAGGTGCAAAAATTCACAAAGCTATACTTGATAATAACTTTATATGCCTAAATAATGGCAACCCAACTAGAATTAAGATGGTTAATGGCTTCCTACAGCAATCTGCTCCTGACATCACATGTGTATCATTGGATATGGCTGTTAATGTTAATTGGCAAGCAACTAGTGAAACACTGGGCAGCGACCATATAATTATTGTTACTAGCTTTGGTTATGAACCACCTGTAGGGTATATTAAAACTAGGGACTTTAAGAAAGCTGACTGGCAGGCATACAAACAAAATGCAGATGATCTTTTTCAGAACTTAGTTTATTCAGAAAACTTGCAAAATGATTATAATAGTTTCATAGTTTCGATACAATTAGCGGCAGAAAACAGTATTCCGTGGAAAAAAAATAACCAAAAGCCTAAAAATGGTTTTGTGCGAAAACCTTACTGGGATAGTGAGCTATCTAAGGCAGTGGCAGAGCGAAGACTAGCCTTATCCCAACTAAGAAGGAACCCTATTCCAGAGAATTATGACCGCTACAAAGAAAAAGTAATTACTACAAAAAAACTGATTAAAGAAAAAAGAAAAATCAGCTGGAACAGTTTTTGCTCTAGCTTAGACCACCAAACTTCTGCTTCAGTTGTTTGGCAAAAAATGAAATGGATGAAAGGTTTAAAATCCCCCACTGCTTCAGTAGACACTAACAGGGCTAAAGAACTTCTATACTCTCTCACCCCAGATGCTGTAGGAGACCAACCACCTGAATGCTTGAACTACTCAAGTTCTAGTAATTTACAAACTGCTGTTTCTTTACATGAACTCAATAATGCAATAAAGCACAAAGATACATCCCCAGGAGCTGACAATATTTCATACTCAATGATCCATAATTTGCCGCTGTCAGCTAAAAAATTTTTAATACATATTTATAATTTAATTTTGAACTCCGGAACTGTGCCTGACCAATGGCGTGATGTTAAAGTGATCCCCATTCCAAAGCCTAACAGTAATAACAATTCAATCCCCGCATTGAGACCTATATCCTTGATATCATGCCTGTGTAAAATTTACCATCATATTATTCTTAAACGACTGGAATGGTTTGTGGAAAGCAGAGGCCTTTTGTCACCAATTACTGTGGGCTTTAGAAAGGGGTTATCTAGTATTGATAGTCTCACCAGATTGGTAACTACAGTTCAGTTGGGATTCTCCAAAAGTTTGCCAACTGTTGCTTGCTTTCTAGATATAGACAGTGCATATAATAATGTTAAGGTTACATCTTTGGTTACCAAATTGAACAGCATCGGTGTAGGTTGCAAAATCCTTTTATACTTTTGGAATTTCTTATCAGACAGAAGATGTCATCTTTCACTGCCTTTAGAGGACATTCATCTAGTGAGACATACTAACAGAGGCCTAGCTCAAGGAGACCCTTTATCGCCGCTGCTTTTTAATTTGGTAACTAAGGATATATTTGCTGATGTGTCTGATGTTGTCGCCTCTCAGTATGCGGATGACTTTGTAATCTATAAAACAGTTAATAATAATATAGAAGATGCTATTCTGTCTATAGAGATTGCTCTAAAAGCAGTCATAACTGCATTAGAAAACATAGGACTTAGTTTATCTCTAAATAAAACTAATGTGTGTTTGTTTAGTCGGTTACGCCGGCAAATAGATGTAGCTATTAATATTGACAATGTTTCCATTGCGGCAGTAAACAAGGTCAAATACTTAGGAATGTGGTTGGACTCTAAGTTGAATTGGGCTGCGCATATAAGCGAGATTTGTGAAAAGTGTTACAAGTACTTAAATATTCTTAAGGTTCTAGCTGGTAAATCTTGGGGCGTACATCCTACACATTTGCGTAGACTGTACATCTCGCTGATAAGAAGTCGCGTTGACTATGGTAGCTTTTTGTATGCCAATAGTCCTAAAAATTCACTCTGCAAAATAAACACCTTACAGAACGGAGCCTTAAGGATATGTGGCAGTTTTTTACGAAGTACCCCTATACATGTAATGGAGTGTGAGATTGCTGTACCACCTCTTTCAGTGAGACGACAATGGTTGGCCAGTAGGTACTGGCTGAGGGTGAACTCACACTCTAATAGTGATATTATAGACCTTGTTGACTATCTGTCTAAATCAGTTGGCAGGCATGTCCAAAATCATTTGTTAGTTAATGTTCATTGTAGTTTAGTTGACATGCAAACGGACCACAGCTGTATTCTGGATATGTTCTCATTGGATACTTGGGTCACTGGTGTCAATATTAAAAATGTCATAAATACCTCCTTTGAGGACTTAAATATGCCGAAAAGACTACTTAATGTTCAGCAAATCAAGACATCATTCCAAAACATACTTACATGTCACCATGGTTACCGCTGCATTTTTACTGATGGGTCCAAAAGAAAGGAGGGAACAGGTGCTGCTTTCTTTGATGTTCAGTCAGGCACAAAGAAAAAATTTAAATTGCATAATGACATATCAATAATGAGAGCTGAGTTGTTTGCTATCTTAGAAGCCTTAAAATTCATAATATCTCAGGGAAGCTCCAAATCAATAATATTTTGTGATTCCAAAAGTGCTCTACAACACCTATGTAAATGTGCAAAAGGGAGAGAACGAGGTATGCCAGTAGCTTACAACATAATTAATATTTTAAACAACAACATTAATAACAAAATTTTATTGCAGTGGATCCCGTCTCATATTGGCATTCAGGGGAATGATGTTGTGGATGAGTTAGCAAATGCAGCGGTAATTGATGGAGATTATGTACATTGTAGGCCTTATGCTGCTGAACTTCTTCCTATAGTTAGAAAGATGTGTATGGAAACATGGACACAATCTTTTGAAGCGAGTTCAGCGACAAAGGGCCTGTGGTACAGATCTTTAAACTGGGAGCCTGCTGCTGGACCCTGGTTTCAGGGATATCCCTTATCCAGGGCCTTGCTGGTGGTTGCCCTGAGATTGAGATCTGGACACATTCTGTGCAACAAATTCTTACACATGATAGGAAAGAGGACGTCTCCACTTTGTGACATTTGTCACAAGGTGGATGACGTTGTACATTTGTTGACAGAGTGTGTCCAGGTCGACAAGCAATGCTCTCTGTTTGGCAGTGACGTGAATGTGCTGCTGGCCAATCCTCTGTCTGAAGGAGCAACTAAACTGTTTAAGAGTATTAAACTAGCCCTTCAGACGAGGGACAGTCAGCAGCACTGATTTACTTTGAAAGTCCCATGAGGCCGGCATGGGCACCTAGGGTGACTCTTAAAAAAAAAAAAAAAGAAAAAAAAAAAAAAAAAAAAGGGGTGGTTTATATAACGGACTGCTGATCATGAGGTCTCGGGTTCGATTCCCGGTCAGGACAATCATTTGTGTGATGTTTTTAATTGTCATACAAATGTTTGTACTGCGTCTGGGTGTTTACTATGTATTATAAGTATGTATTTACAAAAGAAAAGTAGTATATGTATTATATCCGTATTCTGGTACCCATAACACAAGCATATAAGCTTAGCTTGGACCAGAGGACGTTGTGTAAAATGTCTATGAATATAGCGTTATTTGTCATTAAAAGTCGTAATTAATCTCTCTCTCTCTCCAGCCCATTTACGTCCCACTGTTGGGCACGGGTCTTCTCCACTTTGGGAGGAATTATGGTCTACTGTGCCGCACTAACCAGGCGTGTTGGCCCAGAGTTTATTTTCGAGTTTTCCGTCTCTCACAGAGGATGTTATCTGTGTACAATATCCCTTAGCTGACTTTTACAGCAACTTTGGGAGGACGGTGGAGTTGGTGATACTTGTATTCTTAATTCGTCACCACACGAAGAACAATTAAACATTTAGAATTCAATAATTAAGAATTCATTAAGCCCCTGCACTATATTGTGGATCTACGGGAATAAACAACACCTCTCGTCTACACCCTTTTTAGGGTTCCGTACCCAAAGGGTAAAAACGGGACCCTATTACTGAGACTTTGCTGTCCGTCCGTCTGTCACCAGGCTGTATCTCAAGAACGGTGATAGCTAGAGAGTTGAAATTTTCACAGATGATGTATTTCTATTGCCGCTATAACAACAAATACTAAAAATAAAATAAAATAAATATTTAAGGGGGGCTCCCATACAACAAACATGATTTTTTTTACCGTTTCTTGCTCGATACTAATAACGTTGCCTTATGTTGCATAGATAATGGTACGGAACCCTTCGTGCGCGAGTCCGACTCGCACTTTTTTTTTTTTCTTTTTTTTTTTTTAATCTTGCGATCGGCTAGACAAGCCCTTAGCAGATTCGTGGAAGGATACAAATGGCGTTTGAGAACAGTTCCTCCAGCGAGGAAGTAGTCTCTTATTAGGTTAGAATGTCTACTGTAGGACATCCCATATATATTGTCTCTTGAGCCTTCCATAATTTATAGGTGTACATAGGTCCATTGCGAGGCTGTTGGTGTGGGCTTTTATGCGTGTGTTGTATTCTTTTGTTCTGTGTTCGATTTCCTCGGTTACAGTTCTCATTTTTGTATGTTCGTGTAGTTCGCTAGTTCTTATGAACATAGGGGCATTTGTTATCCGACTCGCACTTGACCAATTTTTTATTCCCATTCGTCCACACTATTCCCGTTTGCCCACATTATGGAGGATAGGATATAGACGAATGGTAATAATCCAATCTTAGTAGCCAAAGCCGGTGGTTTCATCCGCATTTAAAGTTATTGAAATCCCAAACCCCTAATATACGCAAAGCTTAACAAATTATAGAAAAGAAACCTATCCTCTTGAACCAATCTATTAAAAAGTACCGCATCAAAATCCATTGTTATCCACATTTTACAGAAGTTATTTGCTAACTGCTTATTAAGGTATGGGTATAACATATTTTTTTATTATTTTGTTTATCAAGATATTAAAAATACATTTTTTTTTCTCAAAATTTTTAAAGCTTGGGACTAATTGCTTATACGGGACATTAAAAAACAAACTCATCCCTCTCTGAAGAATAGTATAAATATAATATAGTTACCTCTTTCTCAGCGTCAGGCATGATGTCATCATCAGGTCTGTTCTTGTATAATGATGTGATTTCATCTTCGTTCTCCTCAAACATACGCTCGCACTGCAAGTTATAAAAAATACATTTTAGTAGAAAATTTAATTAAAATGTTAATTCAAAATTTTTTATTTATTAAAACATTTTTGGTTTAATTCCTTTTATTTTTTCGACTCTTTTAGCTGCAATAAATGCAAGTATTCCAACTTAGCAAAATTTTAAAAAATGTTATAAAACTAAAGATTGCATAAATTCTGTCATAATAAAAAAATGCATAAACAGACTGCATCGGCCGGGAATCGAACCCGGGCCGCCCGCGTGGCAGGCGAGCATTCTACCACTGAACCACCGATGCTACAAATACGTTATTTGAAATTACTATTCATATTTTTATTATCTTGCTAATAATACCGCCAGGCTCTTGCTGCGCATTATCTATAAAAAAATTATACAACATAAATACTAAAACATTTTATGTATGTTTATTTTGTTGGCTCATTTCAGAGCCCATTTACTTGCCTTTTTTACACACATACCGTCACGCTCTTACCTCATGTGTATAGGCAGAGACGAGATAGTGATTTGAACTACATCAATAAAGCCTATTGCATACAAACAATGAAATCTTTTCTCTTGCCCACGAATTCGTAGAATCTCTACAAATAGTCATGATATATAGCCTAGATAATACGCGCGGTTACGCCCGCATTTGTAGTTATTGCCCTACACAAGTTCAAAGTTTCATTACCTCCTAACGGTCTTATTCATGATGACTTATCGGAGGTTTAAATGGAGATTTTATCGGAGAGATAATAAACACTTTAGCGTAAAAATGAAAATAATCAATAAGTAATGAATAACAAGTTATGACAATTTTCGCGAACTTTTAAACCCCCCGATAAGTCATTATGAATAAGAGCAATAGACACTACATAATATGGTATATCTACACTCTACTATCTACTATGGTACATACATAATATTCCAAGCTCTTGTTAAGATCATCGTCAGTGACAAACTTGGTCTTGGAGAACTCCGGGTTCATCCCACCGCTGGGTGTCATCAATTGCATTATAGCTAACTTGCCTGTTGACTTGTAGTATACACGGACATAGTCGTCCATCTTTTTGCCTGCAATTTAACAAGGTATACGTTTACAAAGTATAATGGCGATGGATTAAGAATATAAGTGTCACCTCACCCAGGGTGCTTTAAAATGGATACTGTATACTAATAACATCCTCCTGCGAGTGAAGAAAAACTCGAAACTACGTGGCAAAACACCTGATTAGCACACCATAATCCCTTCCAAATTGAAAGAGCTGTGGGACACTAAGGGGCTGGGAAGAAAGTAATAATCCATCTATTCATCAACCTTTCTCAGTCCACTGCTGGGCATAGGTCTCCACCATAGATCGCCACAATGCGCGGTCCTGCGCTAACTGCATCCAGCGGCCCCCGGCATATTGGACTATATCGTCAGTCCACCGTGTAGGAGGCCAACCCACACTGCGTCATCATCATCAAGCGATGTCACCTGCCTATTGCCACTTCAGCGTGCTAACTCTTCGGGCTATGTCTTACACGCCGGTCCTTCTACGTAATGTAATAAAACATTATAATAAATAGTTTAAACAAACTTACAAATGTCATCAATCACTTCAGATATGTAGACAGCAGAGCGATGTGCGGGCACCTTCTCTTGTAAGGTGTTGCCACTTGCATCCATTCTAAAGTTGCCAACCTACAAAACACATATATAGTATTAGATATATTTGCATTACTTAAAGTAAGATGGACATTTAATATATAGGTATATATAATGTGAAAATATTACTTATAGTTATTACTTATTATAAAACAGTCGTTATTTTTGTATGTATGTCCCTATATGAGCTTATATCTCCAAAACTACGAGATTTTGTTGAGGTTTTTTAATAGGGGTAATGGTTCAACAGGATGGCTTTTTTTATTTAACTCCTTAAGGTATGGCAGTGTGTGTAATATCCTCTAGCTGGCTCTTACAGCACCCTGCATAAGAAATAGGGTGGTGACACTTGAATTCTTAACCTGTCACCACATGGCCACTATGGGTATTTACAAGTATATTATCAATATTTCTTATCAATAATTATTATTATCACATAGTATTTAATGCTACTTATCAGTTATTTAATCTGTTAGTATCAATGAAATAGATTATACTCTACAAATGATAACCAAGAGTTTAAATGTTTAATTAACACTGTTGTACATGTATGATAAAATGTATGAGTGTAAATGAAGACAAGAAAGCATGTTTTCTTTGTCAAAGATCTTGATCTATAGTGTCCATCTTAACTGTTGTTAAGTATGACTGGAATTTAGAAAGTTTTTCCCTTTTTGCAACATTTTCACTCTTATTAGTCGCAGTGTGATATTACATAGCCTTCCTCGCAGTGGCGTAGCTAGCATAGGTGGCACCCGGGGCGGATGTTTTGGGTGTCACCCCAAAATTCGATCGAAATTGTTAAAATAAAAAACTTATAATGATTTACGTTTTATTCAAATAAAGTACCTATTACAAATGTTTGAATAATGTATCTAAATAATAAAATAAATAATTTATGTGAAACAAAAGGAAACGCCTACTCTCCTTAGGGTCTTGGGCCACTCATGGACAGCAAATATTGATATATTTGTTATGCTTTTCAAAATCTTAAATGTATCAGAAATCTGAAAAACATATTTAAAATCCCGCCATTATTTTAAAACAAATAGAAAATATAAAAACAGTTTCAGGTTTAACAATGTACAGCAAGGAAAGTCAAGTATTAATTTATTTTTATGCTTGTTATGTAAAACATGGTAAAAAAAGGTTTTTAACCACATTATTAATTACGAAATGCATATTTTGTGCGTGCATAAATATATTTTATAAAGATAGTAAACTCAGGATAAAGTTTTAAGCACTAACAACATTTTGCTACGCGACTTTTGCAAGGATTTTCAAACAAAAATACTTTTTTTATACGAAACATAAATTGTTTCAGTGGCGGGTGTTTAAATATTACGAGTATGTACGTAAAATTCGGATGATAATTTTTTTTATATTCGATTAATTTGTTTTATTATTTTATCTACAATATTACAATCTAGCCTGCTAAGGCTAATAAATAATTTTAATCTAACTTAAATTGCTAAATAGAGATTTTTATTAGAATATGTCCATTGACAGCTATCTTATTGATTTATGATTAAATAAAAAAATTAATGTACTATATCTTTTCTTGCTAAAGAGGTGTTTACTGATGGCCCACAATTGGCTATGCCCTTTAGTTTGTTAAAAATTAAAATTTCTTTTTTCTAGCTTTGACACTAGCGAACTCCGAAATCACGTCTTCAAAATTAATATTTTGTGTTGCTTCATGTTCTATAGTTAAAATACTAAGATTGTTTAATCTGGTTTCAGTCATTGTAGACCGCAAGTAATTTTTAATTAATTTTAATTTGCTGAAACTTCTCTCACATGAAGCAACTGATGCACATATTGTTACAATTAATTTAATGCGACCGTTAGATTCGGAAGAGATTCTGTAAAGTCCCATTCTACAATAAATTTCAAAAAGTCTAGTGTCTCCCAATTAGAGACAGTAATATTAGCCGCTTTTAAATGTCTTCTCAACCTTGGTATTTCTAAAAAAAGTTCTGTTTCTGATACTTCATCGTAAAGGTTAGTAAATTTTGATATAGCAAATTTTAACTGTTCAGTGTTTGCCGAAAGCAAGGTCTTTGACTGCACAACCTCAAACAATAAAGCTACGTCTTTAATGGACTTTACTCTTGTTTCGAGTTCAATATTGAATCTGTCAAGACATTCTAACATGTTCTTTCGAAGTTCAGCTTTAAGTGTAAGTCCAGCATCGGTGGACGATGCTAACTCACCGGGCATGCGTTTCTTGCGATGAATTCGTCGTTCCATCAAAATGTTGTATTGATTCGATTTTTGTACAGCAAAATCTATAGCCTCTTCTGCTAGATGCAACCGTTTCTCTCCAATGAATAGACGAAGTGCTTCTAGTTTTATGATTATTTCATCAACACATAAATCTTTGCTTTGTAATGCAATCTGAGCATTGTTCACTTCCCTTAGCACATCATTCCAAAAGAAAAGAAAACAAAGAAATGAGAAATTGCACACAGCAGGCATAAGATTTTGTGCAGCACCTCTTGTTTCTAAATTTACGTCTTGGTCACATAGTACCTGGTATTGGTACATTGGTACCTGTTTATCATATAGGATGGCTCAATAATATACTTTTAAAATACACAGTAATTAAAAGGTTATTCTCTTTTAATTTCTGTGTATAATTGAAGGGTTTTTCAAAATAATTTAAAATACTGCTCTCTCTCCAGCCCATTTACGTCCCACTGTTGGGCACGGGCCTCCTCAACTTTGGGAGGGATTATGGTCTACTGTGCCGCGCTGACCGGGCGTGTTGGCACAGGGTTTATTGTTGAGCTTTCGGTCTCTCACAGAGGATGTTATTCGTGTGCAATATGCCTTAGCTGACTTTTACAGCACCCTGGGGAGGAGATGGGGTGGTGACACTTGTATTCTTATTCCGTCACCACACGGATGTTAAAGATATAGCTATTAGATACTAAATGAATTAAGTGTAATTATTACCTGTAATAACAATATTTTATACTTCACTTACTTTGGTTATTTTCTTCAGGAATCGACTATATTAAATCGGTTTAAAAACAAAAAAAATGTTTATAAAAGTAATAACTAATAATTAACAAACACTTTGCACTAGACGTTCACACGTTCACGTAATAGTGTATTGAAATGAATGCGGTTGGGCCGGTTGGAAACAAAAGAAATGGCCCAATCCACAATACAAGTGACGAGACCTATATCGAGGGAATCCCCTGGTTAGAACTGCGCGTACCGGGGTATTAAATTTTGGGGAAATCCCAGATCGATTGACAGTGTGCACATTGTTTTTTTTTCTAAATATCAATTTATTATACTCGTGGTATGATATTTTAGTTACTTAAATTTATTAGTGGCAGTTATGCTCTCTGTCACAGATTTACGATTTTTTATAGGTAGAAAGAACTACAACCGATGGTCATAGTCAGGCTCGGGTGTCACCCCTAAACGGGTGACACCCGGGGCGGACCGCCCCCGTCGCCCCCCCTTAGCTACGCCACTGCTTCCTCGATAAATGACTATCCAACACAAAAAGAGTCTTTCAATTGCAACAAGTAGTTCCTGAAATTAGCATGTTCAAACAAACAAACAAACTCTTCAGCTTTATAATATGTATGACTAGATGTATGAGTGTGTAAAACTTAAACTTAAAGGATGTTTAGATAGTAGCTGATAGCACTCTATAGCCGCTAGTCTACTGGCATGGGATAAGGGCATGACTTTAATCACGTAAATGTTAAATTAGCAGTAATATAAGGGCAAGGCAATGTTGAGTAAAGATAACTCTGCTGGTAACAGGTTTTATTCCTGTTTTAGACAGATTTATGTGAAGATTATTAATATCCATAAAGGATGTAATTACAAACCAAAACCCAGTTCTGTTAATTATATTTCTTATAAAATGTACCCTTTTTTTTAATTTTAACATAAAATAAATATTGAAAAATGAATTGCCCAGTCCAAACTTTACAGCGACTTAATATAGACAAGAACTTATGTTTATGAGAAAATTAAAAAAAAAATGTTTTGTAAAATGAAAATCTCACATCAACTTTTTTCCATTTGTCTACACTTTTTATCACCACGTCGAGTTCTTCGAAGGTAGTGCGGCATACTGAAAAGAGTATTATTTATACAATTTAATATTAGTAAATAAATAAATATAATTTATGCTTTTTGAAAATACGCACCTAAACATTTCAAATTTTTGGGGTCTATTCTCGCGGATACTGCCGCAAAGAAAATTATTAATACACAGAAAATTGCCTTAGACCACATTTCTTATTTTACTAAACGTAAGTATCAGATTACACTTGAATTTACGGCAAAATCTGATTAATGTCGGCAAATCCCGCAATACGTGTTGAAGAAGTTTATCTTTTTTCTGCCATACACGATCCCGTTTCTGATTGGTCAGATTTTTATAAACAAGTTTCATAGACTAATGAATGATTGCTATTGGTGGAATAAGACATATTGGAAATGTATTGGAAAATCACCACAGACTAGTTAGTCTATCCATCTCGTCATTGTCTCTACTTTTTGAAAATTTATGTTTAAGCCACACAAATTGGTAATGCGCCTGGCGGCCATGTTGGTTGCGCTGGAACCTTGTCAAATTAACGCCCTTGTGACGTCATCAGCAAAGAAAAAGTACAGCTAACAAAATGTAATATTCTCATCTATACGTCACTATGACGTCACCAACATGGCCGCCAATTTGTGTAAATCACCAATTTGTGTGGCTTATAACATACTTTCACAACTCTATTTATTAATTAACTTATACTCCACAAAGCCTTCCAGCCTGGGAAGCTCGTATAAATCTAGACTTTCTAAATACCACGCGTCCGAAGTCGCGGGCAACAACTAGTGTTTTCATAAAGGATCATATAAAATTGAAATCGTATAGCAGTGTGTGTGTTCGTCAGTGCATAATGTATGGAAAGGTATGGTAAACATAAAAGTAGATGAACCTACCTACTTAGTTACTTATTAGTCTGTGAATTTCTGGCTACGATCCCCGTTTTCCAAACAGCGCACAATAGCGCATTATGCGGCACAATGCTCAACGTTGAGTGTTCCAATTACAGCATCGCATCGCACAATCGAGCACTCTCAAAAGTGATGCGTGGAATGGAATCCATACCAACTTCAGCGACAGAAAATTATCAAGTATTTTTTCTTTAAATGGGCATTGATTGTAATTTTATTTATATCTTATCGTTAGTAATATTATTTATTGTTAAAAAAAAATTAAGGCTTTCTTTTCGTCGGAGTTTTCTGGAAATGTTATTCATAATATAAATATATTACTGAGTGAAAACCATCAGCAAGATATTTTCTTACGGTCTTATCAAGACCTTTTTGTTTGAGTAGGTACTAAGGTACCTACGATATCTATAGTATCATTTTGATTTAGGTGTTTTTGATCTCTAACAGGAAAAACATCATTGTAAAGTTAATCACTTTTAATTCTTTTACTTTGAATGGCTCTTTTGTTATTAAACTATACATCAGGAAATATTACGTTATAATTTTATAAATGTAATTTACATTAATTTAGGCAAGAGTATAAACTTAAAAAGTAATACCTTGCGATTTCGTTCTCCCTCTCAACAACCCGTTCTCCGGTGTTCGCCCTCCCGCCCCCCACCTCAAACGACCCAACCAAACCAAACTAACCAACAGTTCGCATTCGGTTTCTATGTGCGATAGACGTCAACTTAACGGCATGTATATTTTTTTTATGCACATCAAATTGTTCAAAAACCTCAAAATACCTTAAATCTTAACATTTGATCGTCGTTGAGTGACGTTCCAGTGAAATTTGTGAAGAAATAAGCAAGTTCTGTGTAAAAATTTAGGTGAGTGACTGCTTGTCAGATTGCGTCTTTTCCTATTTAGAGCTTACCAAGTAGTCTTTTTAAGATTACAATTGCTTTCATTTGAGTAATACTTGTAGCAATAGTGTTTAGATGTAAAAATTAGTTCCATATTGACAGTGATGAGTTGTAAAGTAGACCTTTACTAGCTCCATACGCTACGTTACCTATAAGAAATTGATAGCATTACACGCATATTGCATTCAATTTCTAAAAAAAATTGTTATCAATAGTCTCCTTCATGTGCAGTTACCAAATATAAATTTCAGCGCGAGTAAGCGCTCGACCCTCCCTGCTTGATAATAAGATAAATTTAGTTAAAATGTTGATTTATAATGTAAATGTTGTAATCCGTTGACCGGCGTTTCCCTTTGTTTTCCGTATGTAATCGTCCCTTTGTCCTTCGGTAGGGAGCGCTGGGCGCGTCGGGGCATAGGATTTTCGACTCTAGAAAAGTGCTATGATACAATGATGGTATACATCGCTAGGCCGAGTGCGCTCACTGCCCGCTCGCGTCGTTTCCACAGTGCCTGTGTTGGTGCGTATCTACGTGTATGACGTCTGTGTGCTCGTGCGGTAGTTTGTTTATAGTCATTACCACACAAATAACCCATGTATTATTATAGCAGTAAGAGTGAGTATCGTATGTAGGTCGGTGTCCTCGTCGGTGTTTGTCTATCGATCTGTGCGGTGGCCAATGGCACATGTCGGCGCGGTCCTGCGCGCTGGTGAAAGCCGGCGGCGCGCTCGGACGATATATTACAATTCCGTACATCTATCTGTACTATGTCTATAACTATCTTATCATTGGAAATGCTGTTATAACACACGACGCTCCCCCCCCCCGTCCGCCGCCCCGCCTCACCCCACTTGTCGTAGTGAAGGCCTACCAGATTATGAGATTTTCAAATGAGAACCCGCGAAGTCGATGTATAAAATTGTAATCGTGAATGTTTTGTCAAGCGCTGTTCGCGACCTCCGGTGTCATGACGAGCGCGGGCTGTGAGGTGGGGGGCCGAGGGGTTCCAGAAATAGAAGAACAGATTGGAAACGTGCGACGTGGCAACGTCGCGCGCTCCGCTGAGCTCAGTGTCGGTTCAAAATGGCGTCTGTGCGTGATCGATACCGCGGAATTAAAGTTGAAAATGCTAATATTTGTGATATATCTGGTTGTGAGTCGGCCGGAGGGCTACCCTGGCAGCACGGGGGTGCTTGCTGCACCCGGTGCTGGCTCACGACTTGCTCAATGTACGTATCTCAACCATATTGCGCCGACACTTTGCCCTACATAAATACCTAGGTATGGCTAGGATACTGTCGTGATCTAGGCACCTACATCGTATCCGATATTGGATAATGAATGCCTTTTAATTTTCAGTCATCTATGCTTTCATAACATGCATTTTTACTATGTAGTAAATTCTGATTACGTAATACCTATTTCTAGAACTATATTGAGTGAAAAGATCAATCAAATGCTTAACAGCAGCGGTTTATCTCAATAAGTTGAATTAACCTTTATGCCTAAATAATATGAAATCTCAATTCTCGTCGTTGAGTTGCATCTGATAAATGAAACAAAATGGCGGATGTTGTAATATTGAGACGTAGTAGCGCGCTGAATGTTGGCAACGTCGCGCTTGGCGAGTAATTGTATATAGCGACTGACTTGTTCGATAAGAACTAAGAAGTTTCAAGGCTAAACGTTGTGTATCCTCAGTTTAACAGTGGGATAAGTTTTAATACGATAAACGAGTTTCAAACTTAAAGTAAATATATTAGAGTTGTAATTATGTTTTAGTTGTAAATAATGCTTGTGTGCTACACACACATGGCTGCGTTAATTGAGGTTAATATATGCTATAGGTATACCTGTTATGCCGCCACATACAAAGTGTATCTAAAAAACAAACAAGCTTGTTATTGGTTGAAGACGCGTCTTTGATAAAATAACTGCTGGTTTATGTAATCTACCTCGGACTACAGCACCTTAATAGGTAGGTCTTTAGTATTGGTGAAAGGTGTAGACCTTTATTTAAATAATAAGACATAACAATTAATGGTATTTTTATTTATATTGCCTATAGACAAAGTTCAGCGTACTTTTTTCTCTTTACATATTTATGAATTACTTTGATTAGTAGCAATATTTCACATGACTAATGTTAATGACTGCGTTTTTCAACGACTTTTTGGGATGCATTTCTTGTTTTTATATATTATTAAATATGGATTACTAAGTTCAATTACATTGTTTACCTGAGTAAGAGTAACAAAACATAAGTCTTTTCAATTCCGCTAGATTTTGATGGCCACTTTTGACATTTCATCATGGCTTCAGGTGAACATTTTTCAAAATTAGAAACTAATAAACTTAATTTTAATTGACCAGTTAGTAAAGATGTGCGTAACTCGTGTCTGATGTCTGCGACTTTAATGTTCATAATTTGTTCGCAATCAAACCATGGAAATTACAAAACATTTGAAATATTTATATGTAGATAAAATTTGCCCCATAAAATGAAATACTAAGTTCTAAGTATAAAGAGGACAACAGATATTTTTTAGTTTTAGAGTTACAATTACTAAATAAAATAACGTGTTTTGTAAACATTTTATGGGAGGTTATAACGATTTATCTCAGATAAAAGGTATTAACCTTTCTTAAATAAAATGTAATAAGAACATAAAATCAAAAGATAGAATCCCACATATTAGAGGTTTTATCGTCCGACTATCAGAGGTAACTCAGTGCCGGGTGTGGGGACTTCAACATGACTTGCGAGTTCTACTTAGAGGTTTCCCACTTATCCAGGTCCCGCTCAATCAAGTTTTACTATAAGTGTCACAACTTAATCGAGAACTAAATAATCTGTGTCTGTTTAGTCATGTTTACGTTTATTAGTACACTTCACCGAGAAAATATATGTATAGCCTTACCACTAATGCCTTACTATGTATGCTTGCCTAGGAATTTTCTTAATCAACTCTGAGAGAGTCTCAAATCTAAAAGCTTAAACAATGAGTACTGGTTGCTCTTACCATAAGATTAATTTTATTATCCTATCATAGAGCATTTTGGATGTGTGGTTACGTATCGGATACTTTGTGTTACCGTATTATTGAAACTGTTTATTGTAAGAACGATTATTTCTTAAAACAACATGCTTTAGAACTAGTTTTATTATTACTTCCCCTATCAACGGTCGATGCGAAGGGCTTCGTTAAAAGGGCTTTTGGGAAATAGGGTCTTTTTATTGGTGATGGCATTTTGTATAGGAATTTCAAACAAGAAACCCATTTTTTTTTAAATTAATGTAGCCAACACGAGTATCGACCAATCTTGTCCAAAAATTTGGGGACTTTGCCCTGGCTTTTCATCTTTTTTGAAAGATTATGGCCAGATTTAGCAGTCAGAAAATCGAATTGTTTTTTTATTGTGGATTGGGCAATTGCCATGTCTATTACATTTTTTCGTTTTGATTATTATTTTCCCGTTTATGTCGGGCTAGCTTCCTTTAGCTGACCAAGCATGCTAATACTGTTTAGTTCCTTTTATTCCGTTTCTCACAATATACATATACTGATTATATCCGCCTTCAAGTGATTGCAAAGAGGGTCATCGACGCGTGAGTGACATTTCTAGTCTTCCAGACATGTAGGCTATGGTGGCTTCTAAGCATGAGGCAGTTCCATATACTTGTTATAGGTCATACAGGTCCTTTATTTTTTCTATTAATTTATTGATTACCTAAGCTTTAGTAATTTAGAAGACTTCAGAAATTGCTTTTTTATGTTGTAGTAGTACAGTAGTAGTTTTGAAATAAACTGTAGCTAGAAAATTCACTTTGCTTTTTAATACGTATTCTAACATTTTTAGGTATTGCAGAATTGATACGAAATTAACGAGGAGTAAAATAATACATTAATAAATATGTGATATAAATAATTTACTTTTGTTTCCAATGCCATGACATGTTGTAGAAATTTTTTTTTTTAAATATATAATAAATTGACCTATCATTGACCTATCATTGTAGACTTATTTCGACGTAAAAATGTCTTACCAGCCTATACATATTTATCTCAAAATTATGTGAGAAACGTTATTGTTATGGTGTAACCCCACTAAAACTGTAGTTTGTTACGAAATAAAAAAAATCACCCTAAATAATTATTTTAGAAAAACTATTTGCAAAGAGAACGGACTAGTTTGTATAGGTTGTATGTACCTCTTTTCTACTTCATATTTTAGCAAGATATTAAAAAGAGTGGAGAATGTTTGTAATGAAAAATAATATGAATTCAGAGAACATTTTGTGTCCTGCTTTGCCCATTTTCTGTTACCACTTCTCTATTCTATCTGACGCTGTCAAAATTGAGTCAACTAGTTTATTTTTTAATCTCTTCAGATTATTTTTCAGAGCATAAATACTCTTAAATTTGTCTATCAGTTACGCTTACTGATTTAATGCGATGAAACTTCTTGACGACCAACTGTTGTAACCGAGTGTACTCTCTATAACATACGTATACCTATACATATAGTTTTCCAATCATATTTGTGCCTATTTGAAGTAACTGTCAATTATAGCTACATAATATGCTATCTATATACCAGCTGGCAGGTACCTATCTAATTTTACCAATGTTTGCATTTTGGTGGGAAATAGACATGAAATGCCCTGGGTGTGCTCTCAATACAAGAGTGTCGACTTGACTGTTGTATAATTTTAGAGAAAGGAAATTTTGTTTTTGTCCACCAGTGGCGGGCCGGGTGCTTCGTTTGTGGCCTTTCATATCGCTGCAGGTCCATTTTGCTCACTGTTATTTCTACGGCGACGTTGCCGTTCCGTCCAGTGCTTGAGCTCGATTCTCGGTCAAACCGCGGTGATTGGGAGGCGCTGCGAGCAGTCAGTCGGCCGCGCAGCTCGGTGCGCGACGTTTGTGTGAGAAAGGGCTCCGCTAGCGTCTCTCCTGTACAGCCTCAACAGTGTCGTGGGTGTGAAAGAGACGGCGTAAAGTGCGAGTGAAACAGCACTATGGCAGTGTCGCAACCTCGCCCACCTGACCGTGTTGACGCCGCGCTCGAAAAAGTTGCGCCGTTGCGCTATTTGGAGGCGCACGAATGTGCTCGCGCGGAGCAAGCCGTGACGCGCTATTATCTTTATTCATTGTCTATCAACTGTTTTTTGACTTGAAAGAAACGTTATTTACGTGCAGTTGAAGATATCGACGTGTCACCATTAAATATTCATCGGTATGTACTTAAAATTATGTTCTTGATAGAGACGCATCAGAGACCATTTCTTATCTTGCAATTTAGATAACGATTTAAATCACTGTATTCTATTCAAGTGCATGAATTTGTTGATTACGTATATTGATTTACTTTAAATAAAATTTCATGAATCTCTATGTAATTATTGTTGGTATTTAGTCGCCATTTTCTACGTCGGTGACGAATACCACCGCGCCGTCCTCGTTTTCCCTGACTCGATGCAAACCGGACTTTACCGCTCTACGCCGAGAGATTAGTATCCATAACTACATCTATCTTTTTCTTTATACGAGAATCGCTTGCTATGATTCATTGTAAAAATAATACATAACGATTTTTGTTGGTGAGTGTACTGTAAAGAGACTACGGTGATATTTTAAACGTAGAGCTGATCAAGACATGCACTTTACAATAAAAATCATTAGTAATTTTGATAAATCACTACGTTTGTGATGTTTGTTGCGCCTTTCGTTGGATGTTGTACCAGCTACTGTTATCGATTTGTGTACGGTTTTCGCTATAAATAAGTACAACTTTGTGTCATCGTTGTGGTTGCTGGACCGGTATATAAACCAAACCTGTGTGGGTGCTGTGACCGGAGATTCGAAATTCCTTAATCGAATGCGTCTTGCCTTTTGGCTTTCAAGTACCGACCTAGTATCTTCACTACCGTGGTTAGATTGCGTAATATGTTTGAATACTTTGAATGCACACATTCACTGTATTGTGATGTTGATCAAAACCCAAAAATATATAAAAACGTTAAAAATTATGCTAAGAATTGTATCCATAAGAATCGTATCGTAAAAGAATTATATCCTAAAATCATATACATATCTTCAGAAATTTAAACCAAATAAAGAATAATCTTAAAAATTTATGACGCAATTTCGGTAGTCAGTAACTAAATTTAAAAAGGATAAAATTACATATGACTACGTCTACATCCGAGTAGAGAGAGACTGGCTGTCTAAGTGCACCATTAGTCGAAAATATAAGAAATATTTCCGGAAAAATCGTTTAAAAATATTTATTCTACAATGCTTAAAATGTTGACTTTATTTTAATTTTTGCCGTTATAATTATTATATTTGATACTTACAAAAAAACCAAGAGAATATCGTAGCCCATTTTTTATGATAATTAATTTGAAAATAGCGGGCACCGGAAATTCTTCTCTTGTCAACTCTTATGTAAATTTGTCAATCTGTAACATCCATGTCAATTTGTGGAAGTGAGTGATCACGTGTTTAATTGTGTACTTAAAATTTTATTTCATTTCTTATTGCTTGCAATTTGTTAATTTGTTAATGAAGTGCGAATAGATAAGTAATTAATTAGATTGAGATAACTTGGTAAGTTTAATTTGATTAAGGTTACACATTACACGTGTGTCCCGCCAATTCTAACCTCCAAATCACATGTAGTTCTGAATGTAAACATAGTTATAAATATGTTTTATTAATGTGGTACCCTAAAAATGCGGTGATTAGTTATAATCTATTTTTACTACTAGTAATCACTTAGTATAAATATGCTTTTAATAAAATACCCTACTTCCTGAAGATTGTTACAATTGGAGGTGTACACTCACATCATTTTTTTTTTAGTTAGTTAAATAAATAAAATCAAAATAAATATTCAGACGTTCTCACAACATCCTCTGGTCCCAAGCTAATCTTATACGCTTGTGTTATGGGTATCAGAATACGGATATACTGCATAAACTACTTTCCTTTTGTAAATACAAACTTATGATACATAGAAAACACCCAGACGCAGTACAAACATACAAACTTAAAATAACATAATATTTCTTTGTGTGTGGATATTTTAGGCAATCTTAAAACATCCCTAGCTTGTATATCCCATAATATGGCATTGTTGAAGCCATGATTATTGTAGTTATTCTTATTATAAGTTCTAAAAGTGAATATTACACACACATAAATACTATAAAGAACTGTTTTATTGTAACTCATTCAAATAAATGGCATTCAGACTTACATAATTTTATGATAATTACTTTTATAATGTTGGTTTTCCTTGCCACATCGGAACGAGGGCAATGTATTTTAATATTTTAGATATTTGTATATGAAATTCTATAGTTTCATCTATGTAACTATTGCTCTGCTATAGGGATTTTAGCTTGATGATGTGACTATCTGTAATTTTGATATTGTCTTTTTAAAATACGTAATTTGAATGTATTAACAAACATAAACCTAGTAGCTTTTTAGCAGGGTTAATAAAAACAGTGACGCCTTTTCTCTATCCCCCCAATCCCGTTGTATATCTGTCATAGATATAAGCAACTGCGTACAAGGGGGTATATTGAGTTTAACATTGGAAGCGTTACTGTGTCCTCTGATTAGTGGCGTGCCGAAAATGTTAATACAAATATAACTATTTGTCACAACAAACCTATTACAACCCCAGACTTGATGACCAAACATTAATAAATAAATAAATATTCATGGACATTTCACACAACGTCCTCTGGTCCCAAGCTAAGCTTATATGCTTGTGTTATGGGTACCAGAATACGGATATAATACATAAACTACTTTTCTTTTGTAAATACATACTTATAATACATAGTAAACACCCAGACGTAGTACAAACATTTGTATGACATTTATGGATATTACACAAATGATTGTCCGGACCGGGAATCGAACCCGAGACCTCGCGATCGGCAGTCCATTACATAAACCACTCCACCACGAAGCCCGTCTAAACATTGGAATGAGTTTTCATTTTGGTGAAAGACAATATTCACATTTACAATATTACATAAATTCATTAATTTTTGCAATTGACTTGCTATGCTTCTTACATTATTAGCAAAAAATAACATCGTCTTTGGTTTAAAAAAAAAATAACATTGCTTTTTTTTTTAAATTCCAGGTGATCTATGGGTGAAAGCTAATCTGTGGCTATGATGAAACGTCAAGGTGTACCAAGGCTCGGGCCAGATGAGCCAGCTCCACTACCACCACAAAATCAAGCACAAGTAAGACTATATTATCTAAACTATATGTACAATAGCTATTTGCCTTCTTCCTGCCCTTATCCTCAATTCTTTTGTTGCTATCGGTAAATTTGGACTAGCTAACTGTAAGTAAGACACAAAATCTATAAACACAACAAATAATATCACATTTTTCGTATGGAAGATTTAAATATTTATTTTGGACCAGAGGACGTTGTGTGAAATGTCCATTAATATTAATTATTTATTTTATTCTCTTGTTAGAGTTCTGTAAGGTATAACGGGATGCGGGACCCTATTATTGAGACTGCTGGCCTTTTGTCATCTGGCTGAATCTTATGATGATAGTAAAATTTTTGCAGGTGATGTATTTCTGTTGCTGCTATAATAACAAATACTAAAAACGGAATACAATAAATAAATTTCCCACAGTAAAATTGTTCTCCATTTCTTAATGTCAAAAAAAGTGACAAAAAAACACTAAATCGCGATTATCTGGAAACTTGAAATTTTGAGTTATTTGGTTCTTCCATTATACCGACGATATAGATTTTGTATGAACTTTGACAATGTATTGAGCAAGTTGGGGGTATCAAAACCTCCCTGAAATGAAGAAATTAGTACTGAAATGTTGATGTTGATGATAGTTTGGACATATGAGGAAGAAACTTACTGGAGATACGATAGAAACATAATGAATGCTGCTATGAAGAAGGAACTGGAATATATATAGCAAAATGGAGAAACCTGTTCAAGCATTAACAGTACCTATTGCATGAAGTATGAGCACTATACTGTTCTTCCTTTTTAGTAATGTATTATATCCATATTCTAGTACTTTTTTCTGCAGGGCAGTCTGAAAATGCCATCTAAACGTGCGTCTACAATTACTTACGGAGTTCAATCATAAAATTAAACTAATATTGGTTGAAATAACAAAATATGAATAAACATAAGAAACAATCAAGTTACGTTATAAAACGGTATTATTTTAATTAATGACCGACATTTTGTGAACGTATTTTTATTATATACTTGGAAATAATGAAGGCTGTGTGTGTGTTGATGCACTTTCTAAAAATTGTAATACAAATTAAAATATTGTTTGGACATTATTTGTGTAACACAAATATTTGTATTGTGTCTGGGTCTACTATGAGAAAGTATTGAGAAAAAATATCATATTATAATATCCGTATTCTGTTACTCGTAACACAAGCAATGAGCTTAGCTTGGCATTAGAGGACTTTGTAGAAAACTTTAATGAGTATTTGTTATATCCATTTAAGTGTAAAAGATTTGGATTAATCTGTTTTCCCTGTTTAAGAGTGAAAATTACGTTTAAAGATAAATTTTTATGTATATGAACGAAGCTAAATCGTGTGTGTTTTGTCATAGTTCCTAGAATTTACTAGTCAAGGATAGGAACATATTCTTTGTACTTAGCCAAAACCAGCGCATTTGATGATAAATTTATCAATGCAACGTTGCATCAAGTGTTTATTATTACACAACATTTCTCTCAACAACTCAAACCCCCAACCCCTCTGACATGCGCACTAGAGTTCTAAGCCACCCCTTCGGGAGGGGTGTCGATCTATTGCGCGTTTACTACGAAATTTTATCTCAAAATATTGTTGATTTCGAATTCGTTTGTACCATAATTTTAGTTTTACGTAATAGATGTTGAGAACTAGAATATTAATAATTTTTTGAGTCTATTTCTGTGATCAGTGGGTGAGAGTTTCATTTAAATCGTTATAGTAGTTTTGCATAAAGCAAGTTAGTAATTTAAATGCAACCAGTCAATGTACTTCTAATGATATTACTAATACTGAGTCGAACCTTGGTCGTTTGCCAATTTAGATAGTATACTTTTTTGGTTTAGTAAAATCTGCTTGTTTAACGTAAAGCTCTCTTTAAATTGGTAAATAAACATAAGCTGGTGACCGCGACTGTAACATACACCGGAATGATTTCAGTACAAAGGGTAACCTAATTAAATTTTCCGGTACTGTAATCGATCGACGCGATGACCGATCGTTGAATGCAGCTTATATGGGCGCATTTAGAGCGGTCTGGTGTTGTACTCCCTGGATGTAGAGCCGGAGTGAGGTAGGTGTTGCGATTTACTTAGGTCCTAGATTCAATTACATTTATATTGTACTGCTAAAGTGACAAACTAAGCATACGGCGACGCCTGATGCAGTTACTCTAAGCAAGCTCGTAGTAGCCAATGTAGGTTTACAACACAACACCCCCCTTAAATATTTATTTTATTTTATTTTTAGTATTTTTTGTTATAGCGGCAATAGAAATACATCATCTGTGAAAATTTCAACTCTCTAGCTATCACCGTTCTTGAGATACAGCCTGGTGACAGACGGATGGACGGACAGCGAAGTCTCAGTAATAGGGTCCCGTTTTTACCCTTTGGGTACGGAACCCTAAAAATTATAAGTTAGCTTAGAATCCATGTTAAATTGCAGTGGATACACTCATTTAGGGATCTAAAGTAGTGTGAAGTGTCTATATTTTTATTTATCGACTATCAGTTGTCCGTATTTTCTTATTCTTGGCGTTATACAAAAGAACTAACTTTTGAGCCACTCTGTCTATTAAAAAAAACCGCTTCAAGATCGGTTGGGTAGTGTGTTTAGTATCAAAGATTTAAGCTTACTTAGGGACATACAGAATACACGACTTTGTTTTATACTAAGATTGGGTGTCGCCTGCGTCCTAGTACGCGTGAATTAAAACGGAAATTTCACCCGTTTTTGCAACATTTCTATTGGTCCTGAAACCTTCCTCGATAACTAGACTATCCAACACAATTTTTTTTCAATTTGAACTAGTAGTTCCTGAATTAACGCGTTCAAACAAACAAACTAACAAGCAAACTCTTCAGCTTTATAATTATAATATATAATAATAATTATAATTAGATGAACCAAGCAGCTGCTAAAATAGTCATTCATTTAGCACGCTAATTGGACAGAATGTGTAAAAGAGCTTTTATCGTAGTATTTTGAAGTGACCAGTTAAATTAATTGCCTTCAATTGTCATCCCCCCAATCCCGTTGGATATCTGTCATAGATATAATCAACTGCGTACAAGGGGGTATATTGAGTTTAACATTGGAAGCGTTACTGTGTCCTCTGATTAGTGGCGTGCCGAAAATGTTAATACAATGAAATGTAATATTTTTACGAAAATTTTACACAAGTCCTTGGGTCCTATACTAAATATTGGGCTCCAGATTGATTTTACTATTTTTAAAGCACAATTTTATATACTTTGTTCTTATAGATATGAACAAAATAAATAAAATTGTATTGTCGTTTGGACTAGAATTGTTTTCTTTTTACACGCTTTATATTAGCTTCACTTGTATGTTTGTTTGTATGTTTGTAACCGACTCCTTTGGACGCTATTTTGACCCACTTTAAACGGTCAGATTCTATTCAAATTTTGCACACCTGTCAAAGACCGATGACAATACAATATTTCGATTAAATAAAGCGTGTTTTTTAGTTTTTTTAAACTATTTTTAATTTTAATAATTTTAAAGTGAGTACCTATGTAATTGTTGTAAATTTTAATATTACCTAAATGAAGTACCAATATATTTGTTATACAAATAATTTATTGTCCTGTGTGGGAATCGAACTAACAATGTTTTGTACATACTGCACAAATACAATATTATACAATAATTTAAGTCAAGGCTGTATAGACAGATATGCCTTGGTCTAATAAAATAATAATAATAACATTGCAAAAAGGATAATCAATAATTATAACACAAACAAAAAGGGTTATCGACACGTTATCAACTTGTTGTCAACATGTTTGTGTTATCAGACTACTTGTGACGTCAGTCATGCTAATTGCATCTCCAGTACATGTGTAATAGGGTCATTACATAAATAAATATTTATAGGCAGATTTAAATATCTTTGCCCCAGGTTGATGTTTGAAGAAACAAGTGCTTACAAAAGTACATACAATAAATTGTATGTATACTCAACGGTTCATTAAATATAAAAATATTTATGGACATTTCACACAACGTCGTCTGGTCCCAAGCTAAGCTTATATGCTTGTGTTATGGGTACCAGATACGTATATACCACATATATACTTTTTTGAAGTCCCACTCTTGGCCACAGGCCTTGTTCACTTCGGGAGGGTAACTGGTCTACCTACTTACGTCACGCTGACCAGGCGTGTTCTGGATTAGTTTCCAATTTAACAGATGTTAGCTGCTGAGAGCAAACTTTTCGAAGCATAATAAAATTTTTTGGGGCATCAAAATGGCGGGAAATAACATGGCTGTTATAAAAATCGTTAGAAAGATAACTTTTGTATTAGATAATATTGGTAAGAAAGGTTTGTTTACTGTATGCGAGTGAGGAGCTATAAATATCTGCCATTACAACTAAATGACTCATATAAATATATTTATAGAAATACGCGAAGTTTTTATCGTACGTCCTTGGCAGTATACCTGTGCCTGCTGAAGCAGTGTTTTTTTTTTATTTTTTCTTTTAAACGTAGGCGAGTCTGCAGTTTATGAAGGTTGTGGGCGTAGATCATTTTGTGACTTCAGTGTCCGTTCTAAATTTGAATTTTATTTGAATGAAGTAATTTGTGTTAGAACTTAAAGCGTTTTTAAGAGGATACCAAAATAGCTTCGTGCATTTTTCTATGTACGAAGTTTTCATTGTTTCTTTAGATTGAATGGCTAGAGCTCTAATTTTTAAGTATATGTTTTTTCAATATATGATCTAGGATCGCATCAACTCAGAAACGCGATTGAAAAAAGTTTTTTCGATAGAAAATCTTGGCGAAACAACCTCTCTAATTTTTTATTTTTTTCATTTGTCGGTCTATTATCGCGTATTAACTAATGAAATAACTTTAAAAACATAGGTAACTATTATGTATAGAAACACGTGGATCAGAATTAAAATATATTTAGTAGATTTTGAGTAAATAGGAAAAGTATCCCTAATTCTTCATTTTCTGTGCCTACTGGCTGTGTTAATATGTACGTGTCGGCGATGATATTGATGTAGACCCTTAACGTTCTTTTATTAGCTTCGTTTGTATCTGCGTATCTACTGTCGTATGTGAATTTCACTCCCTTTTGAAAAGTAGCGTACCGATGTTTTTTCTTTGGTTTTGGCATGAAAATGTAACAAAAAGTTACTTTCGTAGTTATAATAATAATTAGTAAAGATCTAATTAGGTAGGTATTTCTTTACGTTGAAACACAATTATACCAATTGTTTTTCCTTGTATGTGAAACAATGCGGGTTTATGATAATTATGTGTATTTTTTCCTGAATTTTATCTTTTATTTGTAGATAAAAATACTGAAGCGGGTCTTATTAAATTATTATACATTTATAGTCAAGCTTTTTTCCCTATATGTAGGCAGAAACTATAGACTAGGGGTTCCCAAACTTTTAAGTCTACTGCTCGTTTTAAGAATAAATTATTTTTTAACGCCCCTGTTTTTTACCTACTTAAAAAAGACTATAGCCTCATATTGTTCCGAGTCTCTTACCGCCCCCTTTGAGGCTTGTAGCGCCCATAACTTTGGGAAAGGCATATAAACATACTTCTATGGCTACATTTGCACTCATACATTTAGTGTATGACTATGAGTAGCTTATATTAATTGATGTTTTCATTGTTACAGATCCAACAGCCGGGTGCTAGTAACATTCACCCGATGGCTCAGTCGGCACCACCGCAAATGATGTGTAAGTAATTATATAAATACACTAGACGTTGCCCGCGAATTCGTTCGTATTTAGAACATTTACCCGGTTTTTGCTACATTTTACACTGATGCTTCGCTCCTATTCGTGCAGTGTGATATTATATGCCTTCCTCGATAAATGTATTATCCAAATCTGAAAGAAGTTTTCAAAGCGGACTAGCAGTTCCCTTGATTAGGGCGTTCAAAAGGCCCCGAAAGATTCAATAGCAATAACAAGTTGGTGATGGCCCAGATGCAGAAAGCGCTCTTGCTGGATAATGCCTGTAATGCAAGGAAACCATAGAATTATCTATAGTGTGCTTTTTGCAGTCATTCGAAACGATGCACTGTCGTATCCATAATTCCTACTAACTGTATGATTTTGTGACATAATCTTTATGTTTATATAGCGGGTGCTCCAGCAATGTTGAACGTTGGCGGCGGAAACTTCGCCCGTGCAGGCGGCAGGCCCGCCAGCGCAGGCCCCGCTGTCATCAACTATATGAAGAGTGGTACTGTCCAATATGCAGCGAAACAGGCGCCCTCTCAACAAGTTCCGCAGAGGCTTAAGGTGTGGTAATTTATAAATTTTAACACATACTAGTTGTTGCCCGCGACATCGTACGTGGACATCGCGGACTTTGGAATTTTTCCCCGTTTTTGCAACATTTTTCACTCATGATTCGCTCCTATTGGCTTGAGCGTGATGTTATATAGCCTTCCTCGATCTATATACTATCCAAAAATGAAAGAGTTTTTCAATACGAACCAGCAGTTCCTGAGATTAGAGAGTTTTAAATATAATTAATTTACACATTGGGTAAATCATGCTCGATCCCTCTCATCTCTAAGTCACCTGGATCCCGATCACAGATCTTGGAGAGCAGTGTTAAATCTAGTAAGGGATTTGGCAGAATAATATCTGCAGTGTCAGCTGGTATTATATTGCAATGACAGCTCTCCCTACTTAAATACACAGGCGTTATTAGTTATTATAAGTCAACTAATTGATTGCCTTTCCGATAGCAGACATTGCCACCTCAGCAAGCAAATTTGACATCTCTACCAGCAGCTTTGGAGCGACAGTCTCCAGCCCCGGGCCCGCTGCCATCACCAGTGGTTACCAATGTTGGGCCTGTTGGACCCCCAGTCGGGCCTCCAGTAGGAATACCCGGGGTTCAGCCCCCAGCCGGGGTCCAGTTCCAAAGATTGAAGGTGGAAGATGCATTATCTTACTTGGATCAAGTCAAATACAAGTTTAATACACAACCTCAAGTTTACAATGACTTTCTCGATATTATGAAGGAGTTTAAAAGTCAAACGTGAGTATTTTTGAAAATTATGTATTTATTTAATAATGTTATTAAGTGATAATAATGTAGAGGGAAATAAAGGTAAAGCGAGGCCGAAGAAACGATGGATGGATTGTGTAAAAGAGGATATGAAAGACAGAGAAGTAAATACAGAAGTGACGTCAGATAGAAAAGTATGGAAGAAAAAGGCATGTTTTCAATAGAAAGGATAAGGGCAGGTCAATGATGACTAGGCATTACTGATACGAGTTTGTTATTCTCAAGATGTATTTGACTATGTTGGGTGTTACATAGCTGTAATCCATAAAACTTATGAAATTGTAGGTATATAAAGAGGAGGGATATACACGAACTATCAAAGTATCAACCCGTGAAAGATCGACAGGTATCGCACATCAACATAGAAATAAATAAAGGATAGAACAGGACTTATTGAAATATTTCGCGAGTGGAAATCGTGGTGGGGACCTCAAGAAAGTACAAATAAAATTGACAAATAAAATTGTTATACTTAAATAGATGTCATTAGATATTTTCTAGCATAGGGGGCAGTAAGTCCATAACAGTTTGAGAATATCCGTTTTAAACATAAAATGCTTAGGTTTCTGTTTCTATGCAAATTAATTAGCACATAGGTACATACATTAAAATAGCTGAGTTAATAAAATAATGTATAAAATTACAGTCAGTGCTTACGTTGCAAATGTACAGTCATAGTCTTGAATGCTTAACCACTTTCAGTATTTTTGTTTAGTTGGCACATTTTGTAACATATGGGTATTTAGTTTGCTGATTTGTAGTTGTGACTAATTGTATATTGCAAGAGTTAAACAGACCTTTTAGCAGTAGATTAACGGATTTACGTGCTCGAGCTCGTCAGTTCAATCCTCATATTTCCTTCATTCCTGCCCATATCCCAAATTATTTTAGGGTCGGCACAGCATGTTTTTTTTGTCAGTTCAGTTCTCATGTAGAAGAATATTGTGTCATGAACGCTTGACGTTTATACTGAGAAAATTTTATATTTAATTATTTAGCTTGATTTGGGACTAGATGTGCAAAATCTTTTTGAATATTTTATTTTGGTACCCGTAAAACAAGCATATACGCTTAAGGGCCTACATCAATATTATCGTATATCATCGCCGACACGTACATATTAACACAGCCAGTAGGCACAGAAAATGAGGAATTAGGGATACTTTTCCTATTTACTCAAAATCTACTAAATATATTTTAATTCTGATTTACGTGTTTCTATATAATATAATAGTTACTTATGTTTTTAAAGTAAGTTATTTCATTAGTTAATACGCGATAATAGACCGACAAATGAAAAAAAATAGAGAGGTTGTTTCGCTAAGATTTTCTATCGAGAAAACTTTTTTCAATCGCGTTTCTGAGTTTATGCGATCCTAGATCATATATTGAAAAAACATATACTTAAAAATTAGAGCTCTAGCCATTCAATCTAAAGAAAGAATGAAAACTTCATATGTAGAAAAATGCACAAAGCTATTTTGGTATCCTCTTAACTTTGGACTGAACGGATTTTACTGCAGTGTAAGCTATTTTTCTATCAACTGGTTTAGGACAAATGTCTTCGACTGTACATTATAAAGTTTTATATTTCCATTACTAAGCAGTAATATGAATATAGGTAGAAATGATGCAATATATTACATTTTCTATAACAAAGACATTTTGTTAAGGTATTACAGACCTTTATGTAGTTTGTTATAAGTCATTTTATTTCATTACTTCTTGAAAGCCACTACAAGCCACATGTTTTTTTGGTAACTATGGTTTATTTTCTTGGAATTTTCATATTGTTTTTTTGGTAAAATGTTGATAATAATACGCTTATATTAGCTTCATATGTATCTATGAATATATTTATGTATATGTGTAATAATGCTATTAATAAACGCGGTTTTTCTCTTTAAATAATTCGAATTCCACACTTTTGTACCGCCATTGTTTACTCTTTGATATGTTAATTAAATTATTTATCTAATTTGGTATGGTTAGAAGTTTTGTACGTACATACAAATAGGGAGGGTTAATGTTACGCCATTTTCAAAATGATGATAAAAATTACCGTTTGAATTAAAATGAAAATATTAATGGCTGCAATTTAATTGTAACTGATTATTTATTTATATGTTTCGACAGAGATTAAATGATACATTCTCACTGTTATAATCAGTGATCATTGTTACAGTATTGATACGCCTGGTGTCATCACCCGGGTATCGAACTTGTTTAAAGGGCATCCGGAGTTGATTGTTGGTTTCAACACATTCCTACCGCCCGGCTACAAGATTGAAGTGCAAAGTAACGGACAGGTGAGTTTCAAACACATGTTTATATACAGATTTATATTGTTAATGTGGTGATAGATTAAGATTACAAATCACAACCATTCTTCCCCAGGGTGTAAAGGCCAGCTATGATAATTTATGCAGATAGCATCCTCTGTGAGAGACATAAAAATGCTAACCTAAACACTATATGACGAGCCTCGTGGTCTAGTGGTTCATGTAACGGACTGCCGATCAAGAGGTCGCGGGTTCGATTCCCGCTCGGGACAATCATTTGTGTCATTTTTCTAATTGTCATACAAATGTTTGTACTGCGTCTGGGTGTTTCTATGTATTATAAGTATGTATTTACAAAAGAAAAGTAGTATATGTATTCTATCCGTATTCTGGTACCCATAACACAAGCATATAAGCTTAGCTTGGGACCAGAGGACGTTGTGTGTAATGTCCGTGAATATGTATTATTTATTTTATTATTATTTATGCCAACACGCCTATTCAGCTCCGTATACTAGACTAAATATCTCCCTCGATATTTCTCCTTATGTCCCTATTCAACCTCGCATTCCTATTCAACCTCATATTCCAAACCTCGTATCTCTATCTAATTTCGCATCCATTCAACCTGAAATTCTTATTAACCTTTTCATCCCTATTCAACCTTCCATCACTATTTAATTGTAAATTCCTCGTCAATTCAAAATTTCTATTCAGTTTCGTATCCCTATCATATTTTACATCCTATTTTATTCTCCCATACCTATTCAACCTCATCATTAATTTACCTCGCTTCCCTATTCAACCTCGCATCTCTATTAAATCTCGCATCTCTATTCAACCTTGCATCCCTATTCAACCTCGCATCCCTATTCAACCTCGCATCCCTATTCAACCTCGCATCCCTATTCAACCTCTCATCCCTATTCAACCTCTCATCCCTATTCAACCTCGTTATAATATAACATAGTGTTAAGTACAATCATGTATGGAGAGGCGCATACAATTGTACGTCCGTAACGGCTTACTGGTGCAGGTATCTGTCTCGATGCCGTCCCCCACAAGCTTCGCGGGCGGCAACGTGCTGCTCGGTGTACAACATGCTGCCACACAACCACAACTTGTACATCTGTTGCCTGTGGCTGCACCGTAAGTTATTTTATACATCTTGTTTTTAATATTTTTAAGGATTTTTTCTCTTTTTGACAATATTATCCCACCCACTAATGTGTGATGTCAAATCCTATTGCCACTAAGAGTAACTTAAACGTTATTAAAAGTAAAGTCATCGTCACCAGCCGTGAATTAAAACAGTAATAGTCACCGATGATTTCAGTTTCAAATCAGTATTTATTTATAATAAAACATTTACATTATCGTTACAGGAGATCCATATTAGGATATTGTATTCAATACAGTATAGCTTGTTTAAACTAGAATGTTTACGTTCATACGTCACGTTTTTACATAGCCACTTTTTGAAAAATGCCATGCTCTTTAGACAACTTCTTGCAAATAAAGGATTGGAGATTAAAATACACTAAAAATAGTTTTTTAAGTTTTATACATTGTGATTAGTCGTGATGTCTAGAGGTTAGCTAATTGCGAAAACTTTCTAAGCAATAATTGCACATCAAGTGGTTTTGTGGTGACAAAAGTAAGATTTTGTATCCATAAAGGAAGCAGATGTTACTACCTACCCTTCCCTTTGGTGATGCCATGTATATAGTTTTTTTTACTAGCAAGTATTTCCTGCAATTTTGAAATAGTTCATCCATTTTTTCTAAATTTATAGTTGAAAATTCACACAATGCATTCAATTTAATTTTGGGAACGCACGTTTGTTTTATAAGTACGTACCGTCACTACTTTTTCTATATGATTAGGCAGCAAATATAGATTGTGTTACAATGTAAAAAGAAAAGACCACACGAAGGTGACAGCCCTACTATACAACAATCATAGGGTTGTCGATCATACTTGAAATAAAAATCTTGATACTTTGGTAGAAAATTTATGTTTTTTAAATGTCATATAGACAATTTGGTATTTGGACAGTTTGGAAAAATAAATTTAATACTTTCATTAAAATTTCTTACAAAACTTGACAAATGTTCAAAATTTTTGACAGCCCTATATAGGTATTAGGGTTGTTAAGAAATATCATTCTTTTTACAGCAATTACGTCTACTTGCAACCACTGGAAGGAATTTGGTGTTGGCAAATTGGCTCTCCGCCGATTACATTCATATAAAATCTAAAATATTTTTATATTTAAACAATTATGTACAATACATGTATAACCCATATTTTATTACGTTTCGTCATAGAACTGAAGTCTCAAAATAAAACAGACTTAAGTAAAATTATAGATTGAAAAATTTATTTTTTTAAACAACTGAAATAAATCAATACAAAATTACTATTAACTACTAAAATGCAGTTTGTGTTGGAGAATAAAAAAAGTCTTCTACTTTACAAGATAACTTGAAATTAAAATGCTGAAATAGTTTTTTAATGTACAAGGAAAACACAAATTGTGTTTATTTTAATTTAGGAGGGAACCAAGCCCGAATAATATAGATTATTACAATATTTGCTTATAAATTAAGGCCTTTTATTAAATCTTAATGCAAATATTTCAGATAATTTGACAATGTTTTTATTCAATGAACATTGTGATTTTATCTACACATAATCGAGTACATATTTTTTTTTTTTTACAAAGGAAAAGAGAGATTGCTAGGTTTTTAATATATCACAGTCTAATAGAAACATGCTTGTTGAGTGACCTAATACATTAAGTTTGAATTCTGAAATATTAAGTAACGTAAATATTTCGCATAAAAGATAGAGGGTTGCAGTATACGCTACGTAAACAACTTTGATACTTTCGCTTCGGACATGTTTATTTTAATTCATACTATTTTAAATATGTGTTTATGTATTTCTTTAAACAATTTAATTATTTTTATTATTAATTACAATTGCCAAACGTGCTCTGGTTTTAAAACTGCATGTATTTGGTCACTCTTAATATTAAATTATGCTTTTCACTGCCTCCAAAGACGTAGAGCGTCACATGCTTCTGGACAAAAGTGAGTGATTTTCGCACTAACATACATTTATATTATAATCATATAGATATAAGAGCACTATGTATGAAATTCAATATTTTGGATGCTAGTCTTGAAGAAAATATCACATTAGTTACGTTACGTAAGGTAACGTTACAAGATATTTTTGTCTTGTAATAAAATAATTGTTAATGTTATTACATAACATCAACAATTAGCATTTTAGTATAATCGTGAAAAATATTTTCATTTTTGATTTAGGTGCATTCATTTTAACACGGTAGAATTTTCATACCCATATTTTCTAAGTATGTAGGTATTTTAGACTTGTAGTTTATATGTTTAAAAAGTCGATGAATTTGTTAAATCAAAAAATTGCAAGAACTCGCTTTCTTGGAAGGCGACATTTTACTTTTGGAAAGACATACTAATGTATAATATAAAGGAAATTTAAATTAAAGTGATGAACTAAAAATTCGTGAATTCAATAAATCTTAAAAGATTGAAATGGGCCTAATCAAATGAACCATTTATACATGAAACATTAAATTCATCCTTACTGAAGCAATCTTTGAATTGTAAATTTTTGTTTCACAAATTTCGTTATCTTTAAGTTAAAACGAATAACTTTTACGACAATTAAAATTATCATATTACGATTACCTAGTGTTACTATTGTAGTTCATTCTACTCATTTTGATACTTTTTTAAATGACATTTCAATGTTTAATGTCCTTTGGCCTACCTTGTGATATTTATGAAAATTTCCTTCGATATTGTTCCTATTATTTATAGGAAAAAACTATGAGCTTCTGTCTAAATTAATCTACCTATAATTGGTAATAAATTGTATGTTAAATTATATAAAATAGTTGTAAGACTTTAAAGCATACGATGTTTACACAAGAAAACTAATGACTTAGTATTTATGAATCTATCTGTGTAATGTAGGTAGTTATTAGATGTAACAGTTTTGCTACGATAAAACAAAATACAGTGAGAGTAATATCAACTTATGCATTTTGCGCATGCTACAGTAGCGGACAACAGGCACATCAGCCGTACGTATTGTTTGCTAGTTGATATATTTAAATGTTTAGTGTTGCCGGACGATTATTTTACCCCAAAGTTTGCGATATATATCGTGCAATATGGACACGATTATATACCTAATGTGTTCGTTGTTTCTTTGCTTTACAAATGCTAAGTTTTAAATAAAACCACGTATTTTAGAAATAAAAACATTAATGCTTGGTTTCTGAAAAGCTGATCAACGTAGATATGTAAATAATTTACAAGAGAAGTATCATATTTTCTTTGAAATGGAATAAACAAAACCATAGGTTTTTGTTGCAAGTATATAGAAATCAAGAGAGTGCTACAATAAATAAAACGAAAAAAATAGTTATTTTATAGACTTTGTTCTTGCCACAGATATCTGTTAAATTGGAAAGTAACTGACCGAGACTGTACTTTTCCACGATATAACGATCTTTGTCACGTGAAATTAGTATTGATCAGACTTTCAAAAATTAGGTTTGGTGTTTTAATTTTTTTATGTAGTCGTGTGCTATAAGTAAATCAATACTTTGGCGCATGAAGTAGGCGTAGACATACTAGTTGTCTTGTTTATTTCTAATATGTTGGTTATTTTTAAAAACACAGTCTAATAAACAAATGGATTTAAACGTAACTTTAACGTTATGGCAAATTATATTTGATTAAGTTTTCTATTTAGCATAAAAGAGCGTACATACCTTTAATTTGGCTTAGAATTAACACGAAACATTTTATTTGTTGGCTAAAGTAAGCATAAATGCTTTAATAATATTATAGTATTCCCATGAGGAAGTGAGTGGCACCGCGGCACGGAAAGCTCATAATTTTCATAAAATACTTAAAAGTCCATTGTTTATGTAAAAAAGAACACATACATGTTTGATAAATACACACCACTTGCACACCTCTATTTTCACAACAGACAAAATAATTACTTCAAAAGTATCAATATTATTTGAGCGAGTTATAATTGAATATTAATAAATGCGTGACCAATCAAGTACAGTGTAAACTCTTTATAACGAAACTCGAGGGACTGAGCATTTTTTGTCGTTATAGAGAGTTATCGTTATATGGAGTGAACAAAAAAAAACCAAATTAATAAGAATTTTTAATACAAGAATTTTTTAGTTCAAAACGCCTTCCAACGTCACTTTTCTTTTCTCCCTTTTCAATCGCACGTATCACACAAATTTTTTCGTCAACACTAATCGCTTTCCGTTTACTGGCCATGTTAACAGTTTCAAAGTAGGTTTACGACTGATAATACGATAGGTACCCAGTATGCTTGGTCGAAGACCATCACTTCCGAGAAAACAATGCGTCATACTGCACGTGTACAAGGCAATTAAGGATAACAAAAGCTAGACCGACCTCGGATGTTTCGGAGCTTCAAAGTCTTTTGTTACCTGATAACATAACATAAACAATAATACCGATAATAAATATTTACTGTCTACAAATATGAACACATTTCTTCGTAATAGAGAATGGCGTATCGCTATAAAGAGTGTTTCAATATGTGAGTTTTAACGCAAACCAACCAACTTGGGCTCACTCCAACGTTATAGGGAGTTTATCGTTATAAAGGATAACGTTATAAAGAGTTTACACTGTAATTCCGTATTCTATACTTTAGTATTTTTGTTTATATTACTTTTTTAAAAAGCGCTATACAGACTATTTTAAGTAACTAATTTCAATATTATTGCAATATTCACTATACAGAATTTATAAAAAATTCTTGAAAATATTACTTTAAATGTTGTGACGTCATCGTTTTACGCAATCTGTGTATAGACTTTTCTTGATAGACTTAATACAGATTGCACTTTATCTTTTCAAAGTTGACAAGTTGATATAATAGACCAATTTCAACTCCACTTCAGAGTAGTATATCCCTAAAAACGTCTTAATATTTTAAGTCCTTCATTTCAAGGGCAAATAGAGATCATTTGCTTTTTTGGAAAAATAATCGTTAATATAGCAAATTTTCCGAAAAAAACTAATGGATCATGATCAGAAACTCTATTCCCCGAAATGGTTTTCAAATTAAGAGTTTTAAAAAAATATGAACAGTGCCCATTCAATCAATAGTAATTAATACCTCTTATTTTTCAGCTACCCACATTTTATTCCACTGTTACAAAAATATCATTTGTCATAAAAATACCGCGGAAAGTGACGTAAATATGCAGTGTACCGTCCCTGTTGCTTATAATTAGTATTGTAATTAATTTAATTTTGACATATAAATGATTTTATCTCGGAAGTATTTAGACGAAAACTAATTTTGCCGTTTAATTAAAACTTGACATGATGATATATTATGACTGTTTTGTTGGAAGTTTTAATATATTACATGAATTTTCTTAAAAAGTGGTTAATAATAAGAGCGTGAACATATTTGCAGTGAAGATTAATATATTAATGTGACGTCGATATGGGAGAGTGTGTAATTTTTTAACATTACATTTGAGACTATCTGTTGTCCGCGATTTCGTACGTCTGTAATTTGAATAACTATATAAAGACAATATTAGACTCGGAGACATATCTTACTAGCTTACTGTTAGCAAAAAGAATTATGATCAGACTGCAGATTTTGCAGATTACTCTCTACTTACTTATTACATCTTTGTTTAGATGTCCTGCCTTCTGACTATAAATAAACATAATGATTCGCGGTTGCTTGAAAACGCTTGACCCTATTTGAAAGGTTTTGATTATGATAATATCTTAATAAATATTAATAATTGGTAAGGTTAGTTCGAATCTCTATTCAGATTACAGACTTTTTTTTTAAGTGACTTTCTCTCACTTGCAATACTTGGAATGATCTAAAATTTTGCACACATAACAAATCAACAATTTCCAATATTTGATTTAAATACAAATATAAAATTCTCGTGTCACAATGTTCGTACCCATATTCCTCCGAAACGGCTTGACCGAAATTTTATATCCATATTCAGTAGGTCTGAGAATCGGCTACCATCTATTTTTCATACCCCTAAGTGATAAGGGTTGTCCACCCCTGACATTTGTACGGCAAAACAACGTTTGCCGGGTCAGCTAGTACAATTATAAAAATTTAATTATTTTTTAAGTTTTACTTTCATTACAATATTATAATTTGTTTTAATTTTTTAAACTCAGAAAATATATGTTACATTTCTTATAGTATTATATTAAGCCAAAAACAAATGCTATTAGGAAACTCTTTTTTTTTAATAGTAGATATTTATCTGAACCTGCATGTTCGTTGAAACACTTATTTACAAAAAGGTGTGTAAGATTTGATTTCTATATGGGGCAAAATGGTTCATAAACCTTATATCTCTATCTGTATTTCAGATTCAAGAATATAACTTATATTTTAAATCGCCGTAAAGTTTGTGAACTTACTTTTTGTAAATTAGGGTTTTAGCTATATTCTATTGTAGTAATATTGCATACACATTCTCTAGAGTAAATGTTAATTTGCCATCATCAAATTATCATAGTATGTATAATATAGAACTCGAATTTCGAAGAGTATAACACCAAAATCATAAACCTTTCCTTTTTGATAAGTGGACAAACATTTTGACAATTAGTCTAATATATAAGATCCTGTCACGGTGTTTGTAATTATACTCCTCCGAAATGACTCGACCGATTTGAAATTTTGTGTACATATCCGTTAGGTCTGAGAATCGGCTACTATCTATTTTTCATACCCCTAAGTGATAAGGGTTGTCCACCCCTAACATTTGTATGGCAAAACAACGTTTGCCGGGTCACCTAGTATTGTTATAAATAAGTTATATTTGTTAAAGATTAACGTTCGTTATCATTATTTCTGTTATTTCAAAAAGACGAATTATTTACTAACATAGGCGTTCCCCATAGAGCGGTTGAATTGGCGGCGGCGTAGAGTATTAAAACGTCAGGAGTAGCGTGCTGTTTTCTTTGTCAAATACACGGACAGGTCTGTGGGTTTTTTTTTCACTCGCCTTCTACCTTACCGGGCCATCTGGTGCCTTGAGCCTTACCATGACCGGGCAAGGGACTTCCCTTGCCCGGTCATGGTAAGGCTCAATATAACAATAAATCGAAAAATTAATATAATAATAACTCGTGCCGAGTTAGCATACGCAAAAACTAGTGATTCTTAAAAGTTGAAACTATATTATACAAATAGTTACACTGGTCACCATAAAATTGTACTATTATACCATATTATAATTTCATTAGTCGCTACGCTCGACCCGTACAAATTCGACACACAAGAGACTAGTATTTACTCTCATAACTTTTTCGGTGTTTTCGTCGGACAATGGCGACTGCTGTTGAATTAAAGCTCTAAGGTTAATTCTGTCATAAAAATATACCAACCCACATTCAATGTTAGTGAATTATTGTGCTTATTATTATAATTGTTCCCCCTCAGGTCTGTGAGTAACGCCATCGTACACAACTTGTCTGTGAGCGCGGCTCCTACCAACACTCTACATCAGATCTCTCAAGCTCATCAACAACTGGAGGCGCAGGCTATACATCATGCTAATCCTGGTATGTATTTGTGTTGCAGGTATATTTCCTGCTCCGAAAGTAATTGATCTTAGGTATCATATATAATATCTTGGGTGTTATATATATCTTGAGATCAAAAGGTCCAGTTAACGCAAAATTTTCTCTCTCTTACAGCACTATTGTATCTAGACAGAGACTATTGTAATAAAATTTATTATATATCTCACTGTGTGTGTGTTACGTCTGTATACTCGATTGTCTGAACCAATTATGATGAAATCTGGTGTAGTTATTCATTATTTTGGATTAATAAAGACCATTTTTATTCCCCAAAAAAACTTTGTAGTACTGGTACCTGAATTTAGGGATAATTCTATGCAGAGTAGTTTTCAATAATTTATTATTTTGACTATACTTTTTAGGAAAACTTAAAACAATTAATATTTTCTAACTAAAACATTTAGTATTATCTTATAGTCTGCAAGTAGATGACGCCACAGATATTAGCGGAACCCAAATAATTTATTATTTTAGTTACAGTTAGTTTTAGGCAAACTTAAAATTAATATGCTCTAACCACCCATTAAAATGATGAAATTAATTACCGATTGATCACAATGATAAAAACTTGCGGCTGCTCTATAAGAGTTCTGATATTATCCTTCTATTTTCTCTCACACTCATTGTTGAATGTCGGCGCTTATAAATTATGCTTATTTTAGGCTCAACCCCACCGGCAGCCACGCCGCATTCAAATACTCCAGCGCCTGCTAACCAACCGGTGGAGTTTAATCATGCGATTGAATATGTAAATAAGATAAAGGTGAGTTTGTTATATTGTTTGTTTTTAGGGTTCCGTACCCAAAGGGTAAAAACGGGACCCTATTACTGAGACTTCGCTGTCCGTCCGTCCGTCCGTCTGTCTGTCACCAGGCTGTATCTCAAGAACGGTGATAGCTAGACAGTTGAAATTTTCACAGATGATGTATTTCTATTGCCGCTATAACAACAAATACTAAAAATAAAATAAAATAAATATTTAAGGGGGGCTCCCATACAACAAACATGATTTTTTTACCGTTTCTTGCTCGATACTAATAACGTTGCCTTATGTTGCATAGATAATGGTACGGAACCCTTCGTGCGCGAGTCCGACTCGCACTTGACCAATTTTTAATCTACCTTTTGACTTAGACAAATAAATTGAAACAATAAAATTGTGTAACTTAAATATATCTGAATTATAATAATGTGAATATTGTATATAATTAACTATGTAAGAAATCACTTTAAAATTGGTGATTGCTGTGTGGTCACATTGGCACCAGGTCAGGATCTGATGGTTATCTCCCGAGAAATCGAGGAACACCCACAAATTTCAAAGGCACATGAAGTCTATTGCACATTTTTTTTAAGAAATACTCAATTTTAACATGATGAAACTAATTACCGTCCGATGTATAATGATAAAAACTTGCGGCTGCTCTTTTTGAGTTCTGATCAACATTATTACTATGATTTTACATTTTATTATGTGTACATTATAACTAATAGTATTATTTTGTTACAGTCCCGGTTTTCAAGGCAGCCGGATAAATACAAGAGGTTCCTGGAGATACTGCACGCTTATCAGAGAGGACACAGGGAGATGAAAGAACCACAAGCTAAACAACAAACTGAACAAGAGGTTTACTCGCAGGTAATTTGTTAATTAAAAGCTTCTTACAAAATATTTAAAACTAGTAATATCAAAAACGATTTATTAATGGAGAGTTGGGGAGTTGTGAGCTCGTAACCTTTGATATATCGTATCCATCGTGTTAAAAAGTAGTTTCTCACTGTCTTAATTTTTATCAAATGCTAGCTGTTGCCCGCGACCCCGTCGAGTGGAATTTAGAAATTTTTCCGCGTTTTCGCAACATTTTTAACTACTGCTTCGCTTCTACTCGTCGTAGCGTGATGTTATATAGCCTAAAGCCTTCCTCGATAAATGCCCTATCTAACACTGAAAGAATTTTTCAAATCGGCCCAGTGGTTACTGAAATTAGCGTTCAAACAAACAAACAAACTCTTCGCTTTATATTTTTACCTAATATTTATAACAGTTTGAATACTGAAATACTGATACGAGCTGATGCAACTAACTGTACGCGTGTATTTTAGATTTTTTTTCCGTTTTTGCAACATCGTTCACTAATGCTTCGCTCCTATTGGTTGTAGCGTAATGTTATATAGCCTATAGTCTTCCTCGATAAATATACTATTCAACACTGAAAGATTTTTTCAAATAAACAAACAGATAAGAAGAAACCAAATTAAATCCACTAAGATGAATCGACGTAAAAACTGAAGATCTTTGTCATTGATATGTATGTTGTATTTAAAATACATATAAATATTTATTTTATAATAATTGCAACAGGTGGCAAAACTATTTGAGAACCAAGACGACCTGCTGGCAGAGTTCGGTCAGTTTCTACCTGACGCTAAGGCTGTCACCAAGCCACCCGACAGAGACAGACATTACCCTCACACCAGGTCGCCACCGACCTCAGCAACACACCATCCGGTAAATATCATTACTGACTGTACTACCATTTATTTATTTTCTATATGATAGAATTAATTTATACTTGTATTTATTATTTGTCTCATCTTTACCTGTTTCTCCAACTCTGGTATCACCTTGTACATGTGTTATTGCATAATTTTTATACATACATAATGGAAAACAAAAGACATACAGACAAATTGAGAACCACCTCCTTTTTTTAAGTCTGTTATAACGACGCTTATTCAAGGAAAACAGGACCTGTCATTGAGAAAATAAAGAAATAGTATAGTATTTTACACATTACTTTGTTTATCTAAACTCATTGTATACAGCCTATCAGACTCTCGGAAACTGTAGCTTACAATTAGTGAAAAAAGTTGACTGACTGACATATCAATGCACATTTGAAACTATTAAGAACTTTAAAGTTTAATATTCTCTAACACTTGTGCGACTCATTTGTTTACATAAAACTACTTTTTACGGATTTGAATCCGTTTGAAATCCATTGCCTCCGTAAAAAAATTTTTTAATCCGTATAAAGTAGTTTTATTTAAACATGAAACTTTGTTTGTTGTGTACTCTAAGGGAACACTGAGATAGGATATTAGAAATCACACTTAGTGAGGGAGATAAGTTTTGGTATAAGTGCTATAAAATGTCATAATAAGTTCAGCAGTTTCGTTGTACGAGAAGAACATATCCACTTAGCCCATAAATCCAATATAGGTCCAAAGCTAAGCTTATTGCTTATTGTTGTGGATACCAGAATATAGATAAAATTTGTGATTACTGCAATTATTGTACAATTAATTGTCTTAACTTATGAACGCTAGACAATTTCATGAATGATTCCACCACAAGTCCAAAATATTTTAGTTTGTAACACCCTATTGGGCATAGATCTCTTTCACTTTAGGAATGTATTAATTCTACCTATACCACGCCAATTATTATCAAATAAACAACTAGTGTGGAAACGCCTTTATCACGTTTATATGACTCGTAATTGTTATATGACAGTCATAAAACTTGAAAGTTTCCGAACGCACATAAGCGTCGACAGCACTGTAACAAGGTAAAAGACAACGCATTTATGCGTCCAGCCGCACTACGTGAGTTTTCTATGAACGCAAATGCCCGTCCATAGCACCACGCAAAAAAAATTCTGGACGCACATATAACATAAGCGTTTACCGCACTGGGCTAATGCGTCTTTTGTTAGCATTGGGTATAAATTCGCAAATTTCTCAGCAGTGAATGCGTTAATTGACCCTTATAATACCTTGTGAAGGAAACAACTGAAACATAGTAGGTGTTTTAGTTAAGTATATAGTTAGTATAGGGTTAGTTTGCGAAATCTCCTCCTCTAACAAAGTATGTTATCTTGTATTAAATGTTATCTGTTACCGCACATAAGAAGGATACGTATTGATGACATGATTGTTATTTATTACTAGTAGTAATAATGGTGTGTGTAGAGGCAGTAGTTTAGTTAATAATGTATAAATAGAGTGTGTTGGATGACTAGCAACAGAGAGACGACGGGGAGAGGCTCGGGGCCGCCACTGTCGCCGACCCGCCCACCATCATGCAACAACATCATCATCACCATCATCAGGTACATAATACATTGTATACATTTATTAACATAGAATAAAAGTAATTGATATTTACTAAAATAAGAAATTGTTACATGGTATTTATTGTTTGGACGGACTTCGTGGTCTAGTGGTTTATGTAGCGGACTGCAGTTCACGAGGTCGCGGGTTCGATTCCCGAATCATTTGTGTGATATTTAAAAATATCATACAAATGCTTGTACTGCGTCTGGGTGTTTACTATGTATTTACAAAAGAAAAGTAGTATATCCGTATTCTGGTACCTATAACACAAGCATATAAGCTTAGCTTGGGACCAGAGGACGTTGTGTGAGATATCCATGAATATTTATTTATTTATTTATTGTAATAGAAAATGTCATACGTGACGTTTATTTAAACAGAAATGGGATATGTGATAAAATAACTTACTTTAATGGAGAATTTTATATGTAACTAGCTGACCCGGCAAACATTATTTTGCCAAACAAATGTCAGGGGTGGACAACCCTCGTCAATTAGGGGTATGAAAAATAGATAGTAGCTGATTCTCAGACCTACTGAATATGCACAAAAAATTTCATAAGAATAGGTCAAACCGTTTCAGAGGAGTATGGGAACGAACATTGTGACACGAGAATCTACTATACATATAAAAATAAGTCGGGTTTTCCTTTCTGAACTCCAGAACGCACGAACCGATTTCCACGGTTTTGCATTCGTTGGAAAGGTCTCGGGTTCCGTGAGGTTTATAGTTCTTCTTTTTTTTTTTACTTTTTTTTTGGTCTGGCAAAACAACGTTTGCCGGGCTAGCTAGTTTTATATATTAGAAGATATACAGTATAATAAAAAGTTTGACTGCCCTCGTAATATAGTGCTTAGCTCAGTAGGCATTTACGAGATTGCGGGTTCGATTCCCGCACAAAACTATTGTTTGTGTGATGTAATAAATATGTAGTTATATTGAAAAATAATAAATATTATATTAAAACATTTGTATTATAACAGATCCCGAAACATTCAAGTTCAAGTTCCGGTACAGTGGCGCCACCACAACAACATCATCATCTCAAAAGATCACCCAGTTTCACATCCTCCAATCAAATGCGTAAGTTTCATGTTTTATTTATATTTTACGCTAACAGGAATTACTATTTATAAGGTTCCATACTAAACTCTCTGTTAATATTCTCCGTGTGGTGACGGATTAAGAATACAAGTGTCACCACCCCATCTCCTCCCAAGGGTGCTGTAAAAGTCAACTAAGGGATATTGCACACAGATAACATCCTCTGTGTGAGACGGAAAACTCGAAAATAAACCCTGTGCCAAAACGCCTGGTCAGCGCGGCACAGTAGCGGTGATAGCTAGACAATTAACATTAGGTGTGTATTTGTATCCATTATAGCAACAAATACACACTAAAAATACAATAAAATGATCTAAAGGTACACAGCAGTAGTTACATAAAATCATTTTAGTAGTTTTTGTGTAAGAAAGCCACAAACATCTCTACATACATCTATCCATACATTTAACATACATCCTTACAATCTTTATTGTTTAAAATATTAGTGGGTTTATATTATGTACTAGCTGTACTGTTGCCCGCGACTTAGTTCGCGTGGAATTTAGACAATTTTCCCCGTTACGATATTTTTCACTAATGCTTCGCTCCTATTAGTCGCAGCGTGATGTTAATAGCCTATAGCCTTCCTCGATAAATGTGCTATCCAATACTGAAAAAAATTTAAACTGGGCCAGTGGTTCCTAAGATTTGTGCATTAAAAAAAAAAAACTTTTCAGCTTTATAATATAAGTATAGATGACAATGGTATGGAATCCTTCGAGTGCAGTTCCAACTCTTACTTTATCTAGTTTTTTATTAATTAAATGTTATAATATTAACGATTATTAATCCCTTACAGCAGTAGGAGTCCCACCAGCGAAGAAGTCTCGCATCTCCGGTCTGACGGGGCCGACTGTACGCGACGTATCGTTCGCCGAGGCTGCCAAGCTGGCCACAGTACATGAGTTTAACTTCTTTGATAGAGCCAGGAAAGCATTGAGATCACAACATGTTTATGATAATTTTTTGAGGTAAAAGTCTTACGCAAACGGATAAAATTATGAATATATAGACGAAATCTGAAAGTGATGCCCAGTGACTGAAAAATTGAAGAATGAGCAACTGTCCTGGTATGGACATGTTAAGAGGCTAGAAATAGTTATATTGTTAGGAGAGTTCTGAGAATGAATGTGAAAGGAATGGAGTCTAATTATAGGAAGACTAATTTAAAGTGTATGGATGGACGGTGTTAAAGGAGGCTCTGAAAGCAAAAGACTTGGGCGACAAATGCGGTTGTTGTTGGCACCCATGTCTTTTTGTGTAGTCATGTTTATTTAAATATTTATGAAAAAAATTAAGAATAATAATAGTTATCTATGAATTTATGTAAAGAGACAATGATGATATAACATGCGATGTGCCTTTAACAGAATTGTTATTGTTGATATATGCATGCTGCCTTCCTTCTGATATGTCTCGATAACTATCACTTTATTAATGTCCCAGTATTGGACATAAACCTACTCTAATTCAGTAGTTTATTTGTTCTACTTATAACCACATGTGTTGGTATAGTTTAGTTTATAGGTTCTGTCTCTCACGGAATATGTTATCTACTTATATTTCCATTAGTTGACTAGGAAGTGAAATGGTGTGATGACACTTGAATTATTAATTAATCACCACACAGTTATGTTGTAGATTATTAGCCAAATGTAAATAAATAATGTTTTTCCTCTATATGATGTAATATTATTGTATTTATTTATCTAGATACCTACATAGATGCCATTGTTATGTAAATCAAATATATAATAGTAATTATTTGCTTATGGATTATAAATAATAATTTATCGGCATTGGTAAAGTTTTTGATGTAAAAATTCATTGACTTTATAGGACTGTAAGAATTTTTCTCGTGTCAGTGCTAGTCAACGTTTTCCCTCGAAACGGCTTAACCGATTCTTATAAAATATTGTTTTTTAATGTATTTATAAGGAGATATTTTATGTTAATGCCTTTTTACCGAATTTGTGTATGTGAAGCTTAAAATAAATAAAAAGGATAACATATAAATAAATAAATAAATAATAGGATAAGGACGGCGTGATATAATTTAAGATTACTTTTCTCGCCACTATTCTCCATCAATCAAAAATACTTATACATTTAATACGATAAACTTCCAACGTTAGTTTTATATCTCAAATCATATAAAGACACACAACTAATAACAATGTATGTTTCAGATGTCTCCTAATGTTCACGAACGAGATCATCTCATCATCGGAGCTGCTCAGTGTGACAGGTCCGTTCCTGTGTGGACATCCTGAACTACAGAAGTGGCTGCAGGACTTCCTGGGACCACCATCACCTCCTCATACACCCACACCACACTCTGGTAATTGGAACTTATTTATATAAATACACACCGAGAGAACACGAAGGGTTTCCGACGGTATTATCGTAATATATTCGTCACACCGAACCCTAATAATTGAATAAGGAGAATAATACTGATGAGTAATTGTAGTTAGCGTCAACAAATCTACACATACTGTGAAATTTTCAGCTCCCTAGCTATCACCGTTTCAAAAATATAGCCCTGTAACAGACAGACGAATGGTTGGACAGCAATATTTTAGTAATATTTGATACAGAATCCTAAAAACTTACCTAACTGATGCTTTTAAAACTATACATATTATGTTAAATGTCAGGTAACGGATGCGCCTGTACATAATATTAAAACAATACCTAACAAATGAATGTAAATTCGCGCTGATAGCGTAAAGTCCTAGACAAGTCCTAACCTGTTTATCTAAGAACATGTTATGCTGCGCATAGCACGCCTGTATAATCGTTGCTTCAAATCGATTTGAACCGAAGCCGATATCGAGCGTGTGAAATATTAGAATATTAATCACAATTATATTTGTTGTTGTACAGGTGTGAACAATTGTTTCGGAGTAGTAGCAGGTTCTAGTTCAGTGTACAGTCGCAATGAACAGCGACCAGAGCCTAAAGTGAGACACGAGCCTGTCGCCGCGCTCGCAGCACAACTGAGACATGAGAGACCGCAGGGGGATGCTGCCATGGATATTGGTAAGAATATAAAAGTTACATCATCATACCATCACACTTCTGAACCGGGGGGTTAGTAGACACAGTCTAAGGACTTGTGTTTGTCAGTGGATGTTGTATAAAGGGACTATGATGATATAACATGCGATGTGCCTTTAACAGAATTGTTATTGTTGATATATGCATGCTGCCTTCCTTCTGATATGTCTGAAACAAGTCATTTTATTCCGCTGACCGCAAGCGTTCATGCAGAGTTCAATTTCAAGGTCGTTCTGTCTGTTTTAGAATATGTGATCTGCTTACAAAATCCCTCGGCTGACTATAACATAAGCCTATACATACATACACATACATATAACCTAACTATAACAGCAGCCTTGAAAAAACATGGTGCAGTGACTCTATTTCTAATCTGTTATTAGATGAACAAACAGCTTAGCTTCATTTATATTCTTATATCTGGTCAGACATGCTCAAAAAATATGTACCCTTTCAGGTTTTTATATCATACGAAATTTGAAATATTTTATGTTTATGCCTTAAATAAATTCATAAATATTTATTTTGTTACACAGATCTAACGACGTGCAAACGTTTGGGAACGTCGTATTGCGCGTTGCCGAGGGACGCGGCTGCAAGACGATGTTCGGGGAGGACGCCACTTTGTAAAGAGGTATTTAATTATTATTTACCTTAGAAACGATCGTATAGATTTTACAAAATTTAGTACCTACTAAACGTTGGCATTGTTCTGTCAACATATCTTGGTAATATGGATTAAACATAACTTTTATATTTATATTATAGAAATTTTCTTAAATTCAAAGTTCAGTCATAAGGTTAAAATGAGCGAGAATGTAATGATGTATTGTTTTCCAGGTACTGAATGACACGTGGGTATCATTCCCAACTTGGAGTGAGGATTCTACATTTGTGACGTCACGGAAAACGCAGTACGAAGAGTATATATACCGATGTGAGGATGAAAGGTTTGAGGTAAGAAAATCTATATATTTATGTAATAACATAAACAAAATACATTTAATTGAGCAAAATTATCATAACAAATGACACTCTGTAATTACTCGGATACCTGGGACAGTACCTATTGATAATAATAAAAAGAATTAGCTAGATTAATAAATTTTTTGAATATTTACATGAAAAAAGAAAATGTAACATATTTTTTAAATTTCCAGTTGGACGTTGTAATAGAAACCAACGCCTCAACTATACGTGTATTGGAAGGTGTACAGAAGAAGTTATCGCGTATGACGCCAGAGGACGCCGCTAAGTATCGTCTGGACGAGTGTCTGGGCGGTCACTCGCCGACCATCCACCAGAGGGCGCTGCGCAGGATATACGGTGATAAGGTGGTACGAGCGGTGACCACTTGTAGGCATGCTGTGCACAAACAGATATAGGCCACTACATAGGATACAAACAATCACTGGCAGTAGGGGTTTTACATCGCCATTATTTAAATACTTTAAGTGGGTTTTTTGTCACGTCAGGGAGGGTTTTTGCAATAAAGGTAGGGCGGGTTTTTACGTCAAGGTAGGGCGGGTTTTTACGTTAAGGTAGGGAGGGTTTTTATCTCACGTTAGAGTGGGTTGTTATTTGGATATGTCAGTGTTGTCAGTAGATTTCTTTTTTTTTTTGCATTTTTTTTATTTATACACACAGCATTGCATGCCTTATGTCTATGCTCTTTTCTATTTAATTTTAGTTTATTATATTACGGTGAAGGTTTTTAGTATATTTATGCTATAAATATTAATGGTCTTATTCATAATGACTTATCGGAGGTTTAAAAGTTCGCTAAAATAGGTTCGCGAAAATTGTCAAAACTTGTTCATCATAATAGTCTTTTTACGCTAAAACGTTTATTATCGCTCCGATAAAATCTCCGTTTAAACCTCCGATAAGTCATTATGAATAAGACCATTAATCTTAGCCTTTGTAACCTGATAAAAATTTATATTACTTACTGTTAGCATCGCGCCTTTTTCCCACGAGGCAGACAGAGACTAGATTTTGATAAAACAATAAATTAATTAAAATTCACAATCATTCTATAGTTATTGCGCATGGTTAGTAGAGTTATCAAACTTAATAAAGTGCAAAAAATATTACTATGAGCTCCAATGGAACCTACTACTTTGAAATACCATTCCATTGATGTGAGCAATCATGGTGTCTGCAAATGTCAAATAAATTTTCCAAGGCAAATGTTAGTTTTTATGGCTAAGGATTATATAAAAAAACTCTCGTTTACTCTTGATTTTTTATGGATTTTATCAGGTTATAAAATTATACTATAGATTATTATTATTATAGATGTAGCCAGGGATCTACTTGGAGGATGTTTTTATGGGGAGTTCCCCATAAAAACATCTGTGCTTATGAATATTATGCAGTAGATTTTTTGTATATGAAATAACTAGTATTTCAGATATAGGCATGGTAGTCATTAGAGATGCGACGATTAGTATGAGCATTGCTCACGTTGATACCGATTCTGATATGTTAAAAACTTGACCTAACTAAACTAAAATGAATTTCTACTACGGTTGCACATATTTATATTATGAATTAAAATTCAATTCAATCATGACATCACGCCTTTTTTCCGCGAGGTAGGCAGAGAGAGCTCCTTCTGCTACACTACAAAAATGGGTATTCTAAATTAAAATCGATATTATAAATTTAAAAAATAAAATCGATACTCTATTATTACACAGTTTTTGTAATAACAAAGTTTGTTTAAAGTGTATTAAATTTTTTTTAAATAATAATAATCTTTATTGGGACTAATAACATAACAACAATTTACATGTGATCTCTGTCTCTTAAATTAGGTTAGTACCTGTGTCTCAGAAGACAGATGTTTATAGTGTGCTAACAGTTCAAATTGTTTATGAGTTACAGTTAGTTTAATTAAATCTCTTATACAAAATGCCAGAAATAATAAAGAGACCTGGACGGCTATTAAATCCATCACAGGCACTAGTAAAAATAAAAGCCACTGTAACCACTTGCTTGATATTAATAAAAGCCCTCAAGAATCAGTAGAAAGCGTAAACAACTTTTTTGCCGACGCTGGTAAACTTCTTGCTGACAATATTAATAATGAGAACACTAAGAATAGTTCAGACAAATTGCAACCCCCTTATTACCCTACTTCAATGGTGCTACTTCCACCCAATGAACATGAAATTGAAACCTTGATTTTAAACCTTAAAAATGACTCGGCGACTGGATGGGACTGCATTTCAAATAATTTTCTTAAAATGGCAAAACACATTGTCGTCCCACATTTTACCACTATTGTTGGCAAGTGCTTTGAGCAGGGTGTTTTTCCTGCTGTTTTTAAAAGAGCGCTTATCACTCCGGTTCACAAGGGTGGGACTCGGGACAACATATCAAACTACAGACCGATATCTGTTTTACCAGCCCTATCAAAGGTGCTGGAGAATGTCTTGAATTGTCGACTTAAATTATTCCTAGAACAAAATAGAATATTATCCGACGCACAGTTTGGATTTAGGACAGGGAGAAGTACTGATGGGGCTGTCAGTGCCTTGGTCGATTATTTGAGTACTAGTTTGGATAACAGACAGAAATGTGTTGGACTATTTATCGACCTCGCCAAGGCATTTGACACCGTCTCGATTCCTATTCTTGTGGACAAATTAGAGAGGTGCGGTGTTAGGGGAATTGTGCTGAAAATCTATGAAGACTTTCTGAACAACCGTGTACAAAAGGTTAAAATAGGTAACAATATAAGTTCTGACGTTCCAGTGACCTACGGTGTCCCACAAGGTAGTATACTCGGCCCTACTTTGTTCCTGATTTATATAAACGACCTGTGTCAAATGTCAATAGAAAACGGCAAAATCTTCAGCTACGCCGATGACACAGCGTTGATTTTTCGGGCTGAAACATGGGACAAGGTAGAACGTATCGCCGAGTTAGGACTACATAAAGTAAACCTTTGGCTTAAGCAGAATTTGCTGACCCTGAATATCAGCAAAACTTCATTTATGCAATTTGTAAATAGGCACATTAGGAACCAACCAAACGTTTGCATTCGTATCCATAAGTGTGACTTTCCTCGAACTCACCAATGCTCATGTACAAACGTGAATAAAGTAGACAAAGTCAAGATATCTTGGAGTCATTTTAGACAACAAATTGACATGGCAGGCACATATTGATACTGTTTCATCTCGAGTCAGGAAACTTATATTTGTGTTTAAAAAACTAAGATACGTAGTTGATCTTTCCCTCCTTCGGACTATTTATAACGCACTGGCTCAATCCATCATTAGCTATTGCATAGGAGTATGGGGAGGTGCATGCAAGACATACATTGTTCGGCTGGAACGAGCTCAGCGCTCGCTTCTTAAAACTATGATATTTAAACCGTTTAGATTCCCTACAAAAATGTTATATGAGAAGTGTAGTGTTATGACAGTTAGGCAACTATTTATATATCAGGCTATTACTAAGAGACATTTATCCACTACTTACAATCCAAAATTGCTCTGCAACAAACGTACTATCACAAATGTCATTGAATACCTTAAATGCCGAACAGCATCTGCTAGGCGTCAATACAATTTTATCTCTCGGCATCTTTACAACAACATTAACAAAATCCTAAATATTTATCCTCTAACTTTGCACAAATGTCAAAATAAGTTAAAGAATTGGCTATTAACATTAGATTACGACGAAACAGAAAAGATAATGAACTGAATTTAATTGAATCTGTTAATTTGAAATTATAGTTACCCAGATTTATTTCCATGTACTTGAATTGTAATTGTGAATTGAAATTTGATTAATTATTAAATGACTGCAGAAGATGGTACCCACACACACATACACACACACACATACACACTCACACACACACACATTTCAATTAGATACACATTTTCTTTGTAATAAATGGCATGTACTATATTTTTAAGATAACTAAGAAACATGTATTAGTGGGAAAAGGCGCTGACTTTCATCACACAGGTTTACCTAGTTTGAAGGTCAGAGGTTTTTCTAAAGTTCTGATGTAACTCGATTTGTGAATAAATATTTCATTTCATTTTCATTTCATTTCAAATAATGAGATTAAAAATATTACACTTAAAAAAAACAAAACAAAAGAGGAATAAAAGAAAATCAAATAAAACCAAATAAAAAAACCAGTACAAATAAAGAAAATGGTAAATAAACGAACTTCTATATTAATAATGTGTTTTGACATTATTAATATTTATATGTATTAGATAAGTTAGGTTTGTTTTTGGCGAATTGGTACTCTTGAACTCCTATCGGATTAAAACTCTAACGGTCTTGTTCATAATGACTTATCGGAGGTTTAAAAGTTCGCTTTCGTTTCGCATTCTTAATAGTCTTTTTACCCTAAAACGTTTATTATCTCTCCGATAAAATCTCCGTTTACACCTCCGATAAATCATCATGAATAAGGCAGTAAGACACCTAAAATGTTTAAACAAATAAACATAGTTATTTTAGTATATTTTCGTTGCATCTCTAATCTAAAGAAATAAAAAAATAAGTATTAGTTATATATTTAAATGACTTGCGTTATCACAGCTCTTAGTTGAAGTTACGTGACATTAGTTTAGTTTGGTTAAATGTAGTGAATTATGTAGGTATTTAGAGTGATTTTGTGTATATAGTAAGTTCTGTGTAAACGCGTCATTATTTTTGACATAGATGTGATTATATAAATTGTATTTATTATCACTTTTTCAAATGTAACTTTATAAGTACTTACTTTGCTGTTAGTCATTTAAACTTCCCAAAGTATATAATTATGTTACATCGACTTTGCACGCATGGGATTCAGAAAATTTTGCCTGTTTAATAGTAACGAATTATATTCATATCACTAATATATTATTTGTACAGTTTTCTAGAATCACATCTGTGTCGACTATCTCAATACTTGTGTAACATATTTTAGTAACAAACTTGATCTCTAATATTTGTTCAAGCAATATGTCTGTTCTACATTGTTAGCTTTTTAAATCTATGTCTTAATGCGATATTTTCAATAATCGGTGACGCGCGAGTGATACCCAAACAGTCGGACGTCTATAAGCTACTGTGACCGCTTTCCATCAGGCGGGGGCCGTACGCTTGTTAGCCAGCAGTTTAAAAAAAAAATTGTGATCTCTAAAATTTTACAAGAATTAATTTGCCTGTTGGTGAAAATCGCATTAAAATCAGTAGTTTATCCCAAATTTATGGTGTTATAAAGATCATTGTATACTATAATATGTTATATCAAGTGTTTTTTTTTTGTTTGTTTGTATGAGCAATTGATTTCATAATATTATTTTTTCTCGCAGGCGGTTGACATCATTGCTGGGCTAAGAAAGAATCCTATTGTGGCGGTACCAGTTGTACTGAGGAGATTGAAAGCAAAGGAAGAAGAATGGAGAGAGGCTCAAAAGGTAGTTATTCATTTCCTTACTTAGTATAAAATGAATCATTTTATAATGTGTCCCTCTGCAAGCTTATATCTTGAGAACTATGCAGCAGATGTTGATACAGCTTTTTTAAATGATAGAGTTGTTCAAGACAATGGCTTTTTTGTAAAATGTGTTAAGTTTTGGTTCTCAGTTCCGCGCGTACGAAGTTGTAGGCTAGTATGATAATAAAACATCATAAAAAATTTAAGATTATTACATTTTATCAAAATCATAGACTAACCATAACCATTGTGTATAACCATTATGTGATATTTATTTATGTTAGAAAAAGTAAGACATAAATAGAAGTGTCAGATACGCCAAAATTATAATAATCACATAGAGAAAATTCCAAAAAAGATAAAACCTTCAATCTGGTCGAGTGTGGCAAGAGATTAAGAATACAAGTGTGACAACTCCATTTCTAACTAAACTATTTATACCATAAATAGTTTTATTATTTCTAGTTAAAAACCATTCGAAACTAAACTCTATTGCCTACACACCTGGTCAGCGTCACACGGTAGACTTAAAACCTTTACCTTAGAGACAATGATGATATAACATGCGATGTGCCTTTAACAGAATTATTATTGTTGATATATGCATGCTGCCTTCCTTCTGATAACTTTAATCTAATTAAAAATCTAATAACTTTATTAACAAATACATTAATATAATATTTTTATTATTCTCCAGGGTTTTAATAAACAATGGAGGGAACAGAATGAGAAGTATTATCTGAAGTCGTTGGATCATCAAGGTATTAACTTCAAGCAGAATGACTTGAAAGCGATGAGGTCAAAGACTTTGTTTAATGAAGTTGAGAGCGCTTACGCGGCGAGGAGACCCGGGCCTCATGTACTAGTTGATTATAACATGCAGAATAGACAGGAAGGTGAGTTGTTTTATGGGACTTAAATGCCTGCAAATTGGATTCGCTAGATATAGTCTTAACATAAATGGTCTATAACACTCGGAAACTGTAGCTTACTATTAGTAAAAATATTTTACCATGGGACTATTACCGTCGTAAATTATTACCTTCTACATTAAACTTTGTTAAAAGTCCTGTAATTTAATGTGTTTTACATGATACATATAAGCAAGAAGCATAACATTACAATAATGACGCATACGTACAACTTTACTTATTATAAAACAAAGTCGTAATTGTTGTATGTATATAATCCCTATGTGAGCGTATCTTCAAAACTACGCAACGGGTTGAGAGTGGTTCAAGAGGATTGATTATTTGTAAGGTTGTTATGTTAACGTTTCTAATATTACACGTCTACAAAGTTACGAGCAACAAATACCTTTTAATATTATAAAATAATCAATTTTGATGAGTATTGTCATTATGAACAATCCTTTACATTTTTAACGTATTATCTTGGTATTTTAAATATAATACGTCAAATATGCATTCTAAGGAGGCTTATGTCCAGAAGTGGACAGAAAAGCCTTTAGCATGGATGGACGTCAAAAATATAAATTTGTTATTGTTTTATTAAACCTTGATAGTAAATGTCTGTTTGTAATGCGTAGTATATAGTTGACCTTGGCGATGTAAGGTCAAGGTGTTTTATTGTTTCAAACAATGTTTGTAAACATTATTACGTATTTTGGTCTTTGTTTGAATTTGATGTCTTGAGGTTTTTTTATACATTTTATGATATAAATTGTAGGGCGGGATGGGAAAAGTATTAGCTAATAAATTCCTTCCTCCCCCCCTGAGCATGAACCAGATCTCTCGAATAAGGTTTCGAAATAAATATTTAAATATAATATAAAAATATAAATATAAATATAAAATATAAATATAAAATATAAATATAAAAATTTCTTTCGCTTGTTTGGGAACATTATGAAAGCAAATTTTTACGATGTGAGCGCGGGTCGTCACAGAAAACCGACAATATTTTCTATTTCTTACATTTTCTATTACACATATTTTGTTGAAATATTCGTTTTTTTTGTGAAACAAAGAACGAAACAAAAGGGAATAACAAATTGTTTTGCAATGTCCAACAGAGCGTTGAACGTAATAATTTTGTTATCGTCACGGCAATTAGCCAACATAATGAAACATAAACCACTACATATTATGTTTGTTATTTTGTAAATAATTAGGATTAAATAAAACTAACTTTTACGGATTTAGACGCGTCTAAATTCCTAAAAAGTAGTTTTATTTAAACAAAAGTCGCGTCGGTGTTAGATACTAATTGGGATTGGTTAATAATTGTGACTTGCAGCTTTATTTTTATAAGAAAATATAGACATTAGCTCATGCAAGCCGTGTCGTGTCACCCACGTTTATGCCACGCTCCTTGGCTTTTTAGCGTGATGATATATGTATAGATTATCCTATTATTTTATTGTTCTGATTAATAAGCTATAGGTACACCTGTAAAGTTACATTTAATACTCGTGTAGTTTTTGTGTGAAAGAACATCAAACTTCCTTACATCCACCGTTAATTCTTACAAACTTGCACACAATACGATTTACAATTGTATTGTGTATATATTAGTAGGATTAAAAAAAATTTGCAGTCTTTATTATGAAAGATTCAAAAAAATATGTAGTTTTTTTCTTTGTCGATTTTGTCTTTATTACTTATTTTAAATCTGTCGTTATTTTTTGTGTGTATGTCGCTATGTGAGCTTATATCTTCCAAATTACGCGACGGTTTTTGATGTGGGCTTTTTTAAGGCTTTTTTGCGTAATATCACGAGTGTGAAGTGCGGGCCATAGCTAGTATAGAATATGTATAGGAAACCTTTAATAAATGTTAGTTATTTACAATATATTTGTTGTTACACAGCTATAAAGATTCTCCGGGACACCGCCGAGCTGCTAATCCACCACGCTCGCCGGCAGACCGCCATACAGAAGGCTGAGAAGAGACGCATCAAACAATTGCTGAGACAGTTCCTACCAGATCTGTTCTCACATCCCAGGCAACCGCTCTCTGATGATGAGAGGGATGAAGGTATGTATGTTATAGAAGACATGCTTTGTATACCACGTTTACCGTCTATAACATAAGAGACATATTATTCACTATAGACTACATAGGAGACATGCTATTTACCATGTATACTATAGTAGACATGGTGATTTGGAATATTAATATACCACTTCCATATTCATACTCATATATGTAGACGTAACCAGGGTTTGATATTTTTGTCACTAAATGTGTAAGAAATATTTTAAATAGTTTTTTTTTTCAGAAGAGAAAGACGAAGCAGCTAGTCCGGGCAGCGTCGCTGGAGATCTATCGACGCAAGACGACAAAAACTCGAATATTATTAAACAAGAAAAACAAGAGGTAAACAACATTTATGTGATAGATATACATACATGATAGGTTGCAAAAGTAAAAAAAAGCTCGGGGACAATATTAGCAGATAACATCCTCTAAAAGAGACGAAAAACAAATAAATAAATCAATAAATATTCATGGACATTTCACACAACGTCCTCTGGTCCCAAGCTAAGCTTATTAATATAATAAACTACTTTTCTTTTGTAAATACATACTTATAATACATAGAAACGCCCAGACGCAGTACAGACATTTGTATGACAATTAGAAAAATCACACAAACTGAACTAAACTCTTACCTCTTTTGACGGGACTGCCGTTTACGAAGTCGCGAATCCGATTCCCGCACGAGACAATCAATTTTGTGATATTCATAAACGTCATACAAATGTTTGTACTATGTATTATACATATAAAGTAATTTATTAATTTTGCAATTGACTTGCTATGCTTTTACTTAATAATAAATGTACGTCAATATGCGATGTAAACTAGTGACGATTGTGGTGGTCTAATTGGTTACTGTTAGCACGACCGCAATAAGCTCAGTTGGCCTCTGCCAACTGAGCTTATTGCGGTCGTGCTAGCTCTCTACGGAACGGTATTCTGAGGTCGTGGGTTCAAGTGCCGCTTGCGGTGATCACTTTCTCCACCAAAATTTGATTTACCATGTATTATATTGAAATTGAATTGAATGATTAAAAATAAAACACAACAATATCTTTCATCTCTTCCAGCACCTGATTATTCACAATTCCTCTTCAAACAATTAGCCGATTGTGATGTTAAGAAAAGCGTACTATCAATTTCCTCCAATGCTATAGGTAACGACGGTATCAGCCGAAACATGATTATCCCCATTCTTGATGAAATCCTACCCGTTCTATCCCATGTCCTGAATTACTCTGTTTCTTATGGTGTTTTTCCTTCATTATGGAAAGAAGCCCATATAATTCCGCTCCCCAAAAAAGCCCGTCCTGTTTCCTTTTCCGATTATCGGCCTATTTCCATTCTCTCATTTCTATCCAAAGTTCTCGAACGTCTTGTCCACACTCAATTAAATGTTTTCCTCAACGATAATTACCTCCTGAATCCCTATCAATCCGGCTTTCGTGCTGGTCATAGCACAGTTTCTGCACTGGTCCATATCACAGATGATATTCGATTAAACATGGATTGTGGTAAACTCACGGTATTGTGCTTACTTGACTTTAGCAACGCATTTAATACTATAGATTTTGATATATTGTTAGGCATTCTACGTTCTATTAACATATCTCCAACGGCTATTGATTGGTTTCGTAGTTACCTGTCTGGACGCCGACAGCGTATTCGTGTTGAAGATAAATATTCCACTTGGAATAATATTACCGTCGGTGTACCGCAGGGTGGCGTGCTATCTCCTCTTCTTTTCGCAATTTTTATAAATTCAATTTCCCATAAACTTCTTTCTTCCTACCACCTTTATGCAGATGATCTACAAATATATACTCACGCACCTTTTGAATCGCTATGGCAAGCTTGTACTACGCTGAACGTAGACTTAGAGCGTATAAGTGACTGGAGTAATAATTATGGTCTAAATGTTAATCCTTCTAAAACTCAAGTGACCATTGTCGGCAGCTCCAGGATGATAGCTAAAATTAACTTACCCGCCCTGCCACAATTAAATTTTAATGGTATCAATTTGAAAATTAATGACGAGGTCAAGAATCTAGGTATTCTTATTGATAGCACTTTATCTTGGAGTCCACAACTACAAGCAGTAAGTCGCAAACTTTTTGCTTCAGTAGGGTCCTTGCGAAGATTACAATCTCTTTTACCAATTCCCACAAAAGTAGCGCTCGCCCAGTCTTTGCTCCTGCCAATTTTGGATTACGCTGATGTCAGTTTTGTCAATCTCACCGAAGCACAACTCGATAAACTTGAGCGACTTCAAAATGTCTCTATAAGATTTATATTTGGTCTGCGCAAATATGATCATGTCTCTGAGTTTCGCAAAAAGCTCAAGTGGCTTCCCATTCGCCTTCGCCGGAATACTCATATTCTTTCGCTACTATATAACATATTATTTAATCCCAATACTCCCCAATATCTGAAAACTCGTTTTGTGTTCCGACATGTCACACACCCAAATAATCTGAGAACATCTGAAAATCTGAGATTGAATGTTCCGAAGCATAGTACAAATTTTTATGGTAAATCCTTCACTGTGCAAGCTATATCACTATGGAACAAACTACTATTACAAATTAGACGAGCACAATCTCTTTCTAATTTTAAGTTAAAACTATCGAAATATTATCTATCATTATAGTAGTGTTTAAATAAATTTTAGTATTTTTATAGTGTGTATGTATATTATATAGTAGTTTTTACTTATTAGTGTACTTATGTATAAGTATGTATATTGATTAGATTTAGGTATGTATTTATTCATTTATTCAATTTAAGTTTTAATATATATGACACCAACAACCACCGCAATGTCTATTCTAGATTCTATCCATTATACGGTTGCCTGGAAGAAATCACATTAGTGATAAGGCCGCCCTTTGTACAATAGCTTTTAAGACTGTATTTTCTTTTCAAATTCTGTGTAAAATTGGTGTTTGTGCAAATAAAGAGTTATCTATCTATCTATCTATCTATATGTTTACTATGTATTATATGTTTACTATGTATTATAAGTTTGTATTTACAAAAGAAAAGTAATTTGTGTATTATATCCGTATTCTGGTACCCATAACACAAGCATAATAAGCTTAGCTTGAGACAAGAGTACGTCGTGTGAAATGTTCATAAATATTGACTTATTATTTTATTATGTTAACAGTCATCAGAATCCGACAACGCGTCCGACAAGAGCAGTAGAAATAACAAGAACAAAGAGAACAAACCTAAGAATATCAACAATACCGAGTGTAAAGGTAATTATAATATATTATGTATATCTTAGTAAGTGACTATAGCGCGCGCATATTCAAGTAACAACTATTTGAAAAAGTGAAAAGATCATCCTCCTATTGTAGCGAAATATTTGTATATTTCGCTACAATAGGACGACAATGTTCAAAAACATGTCTCTAGGTTCGTTATTATATTGTAGTATATATGAACGAACCTAGAGACATGTTTTGAGGTCTTTTATTGGGTTCATCCGCAAAATATCCAAAATGTTTACCCTATTTTGTGTTACATATTTTATCTTTAATCACAAAAAAGTATTAACAAATCAACTCAATTCCATATTTTATCTATTCCCATTATGTATTATGTTTATGTAATTGATAATGTAGTTGCACTCTATAGTTTACGTACACTTATAAATACTTAAACTAAGTGGGATATTTGTAATATAAGAATCTGTAACTGATGTAATGTCTACATATTATTTCTAAATAAACTAAACGCTTTGCTTGAGACTAGAGAACATAACATAAGAGACTAATGATGATATAACATGCGATGTGCCTTTAACAGAATTGTTATTGTTGATATATGCATGCTGCCTTCCTTCTGATACTCCAAACATTTTTGTCAACATGTTTTCGTACTAAATATAATATTAATTTAATAAATAATGACATTGTTATAGATAATTCAAGTTCACCAGCTAACTCAGTGAAACGTAGCAGCAGTAATGAGGAGATGTCTGTGAAGACTGACTTCAAGAGTGACTACAACGAGACGGACGATGATTATAGAGATCATCCTCCTAATGTGAGTTTGTTACACAATATTTATAGTAGGACGACACCCGCGATTATCCGGTCCCAGGCTGTAGTTGTCATAGGGTCGAATTAGTGGAACCCGGTACCCCCAATATGGCAGATAGCCTCGCGATGCGGGGTCCTAATGTTCCTCCCATCGAGTCGGGGCTCCAGATAAAGGGAGACCTTTGACGGGTCACGGTAGGGCTCAAGGCACCACTATAGCCCGGTAGAGTTCAGGAGGACAAACATTAAAAAAAAACCGTTAATCTGTTAAGTATATCAATCACTATAGACTGAAAAACCAGGGGGCCAAGTCTGCTATTACACAATTGTCACAATGATCAGTCACACAAACCCTGATGTACATCAGGATTTGTGTATCAGACATTGGTGTGTACCCAGTTTTGGGGTTTTAAGCCAAAAAGTTGTCTATTATAAGAATTGTATTTGCGAAAAAATAATAGTTTAAGTAAGTTTCTGTATTCTGGTACCTATAACACAAGTAAACAAGCTACTGAAGGAAACCAAAATAGGTAGGAGTTTTTCAAATAGGGCGTTTATAAAAATTGCTTGGTAAATAAGAGACTAATGATGATAATAACATGTGATGTGCCTTAACAGAATTGTTATTGTTGATATATGCATGCTGCCTTCCTTCTGATATGTCTCTATAAATTAAAAAATGAATAATTGTTATATTGTTTAGGAAGGTTTTATTCCTTAATAGTAGGAGTAATTGAAAGAATACTTTAGATTTTATAAACTAAAGATTTTACTGTATCATATAATTTATTAAATGTTTTTTTTTAGTAGAAGTTAAACCTTTACCTAATTATTGATTGTTGCTATTGTTACAGGAGGGTAGATTCGTATGTACATCATCGTGGTATCTGTTTTTCCGTGTTCACGGCGCGTTATGTCAAAGATTAGCTGGAGCACGTCGAGCAGCGATGGCTCTAAGTCTGGCTGAAAGAGACCGTCCTGCCAGGCCTCCCGTCGCTCATGCGTTGAGATTGAAGCCCAGCAACTTGCCGGGACATGTTACTGACCCGGCACATTATTATGATGCATTGTTGGAGCTAGTCAGAGCTTTATTAGATGGTAATATTGACCCGCCAGCTTATGAAGATGCTGCTAGAGAAATGTTTGGTATTAAGGTCAGTATTTTATGGTATTTCGTAATATATATGGACAGGAGTATTGACTTGGTAGTTGAAATCCCTTTTAAAATGCTGAAAATTGCACATAAATATTACCATTTTGTCCAATGTTCACTTGTACATTTAGAGCCTCAACTTCTCAAAACTCTATTCAAGAGGAATAAGAAATAACTTCCTCTCTGAATCCTTTTTATGATTCCATATTGTGATCATTGACTCATGGGTCACAGAGATAAAAACCTCTAGAAACTCAATATTTATTATGTTCGTAGTACTAGGAGTCTTTAGTTGTATGTATATAAGAAGAGACTATGATGATATAACATGCGATGTGCCTTTAACAGAATTGTTATTGTTGATATATGCATGCTGCCTTCCTTCTGATATGTCTCTTAAAATCTTTATAAAATCTTCTGTACGTGTGTTTGTAATTGAACTCCTAAACGGCTAGACCGATTTTGATGAAATTTGTTGTATGTATTCAAGGGTGTTTGAGGATGGTTTAGATTCACAATTGGCTGGACCGATTTTGATGAAATTTTTTGTTGTTGATTTTTACACAGAATTGTATGGCAAAACAACGTTTGCCGGGGCAGTTAGTAATGTATAAACGTAAAGCTTTTTATAGTAGTAAATTCAGATCCATTATAAAGTCTTTGTATTACTCATTTGCCATATACGGGAAATTTCAAACCAAATTTCCAATTATTAATATTTAATATTTTGTTATCAGGCTTACCCGGCGTATACACTGGACAAACTAGTATCTATAGCAGTAAGACAACTACAACACTGTGTTGCGGAGCCATGGTCGGCGAGATGTGTGGAGTTGGCTAACAGAGGGATGAGAGGACCACTCTCCTACGTGAGACGAGCCTCCAGATTATTGAGAAGAGAACACGCCGCCTTCCTGGTGAGAGTGTACGGAGCTCATGAATGTAGACTCGCCATAGAGTTACTGGACGCACCGGGAGACAGGGAACCAGAGAGTCAGCCCACTAACGGAGACGCAGTCAGTCGTCTAGCGGCCTGGTCGCTCTACAGAGAGAGGTACGCGCGCCCCAACATTGAGGAGAGTCCCGCTAAACCTGTGTTCCTGATCCGCAACGCGCGCGCCAGGGCTCCAGGGTACACGCACAACGCGCACTCCCTGTCGGCTGTAGGTACGCCCAAGTCTCAGCACAGACGTAAGGCGCCGCCCCGTGTACTTGATAATAACGAGTGTACGCTCAGTTCATCGCTCAGAGTACGTCTGTTAGCGTTCAGACCTCTTCAACTATATAGGGCGGGAGCTCTTCGCGCGGCCAGGAGGACTTTAGCGTCTACAGCGGCCAGACGCAAGGAGAGGTTCAGAGCGTGGCTGGCCAGACATCATCATCCCGCACCCCCCACATCAGTCCCCCATTAATTGGGGTATATTTGGAGTCCTCCATTTTATTTGGAGGGCTACACTCGGGAGCAAATGCCTCCACTATTGTAAATATGTTCGCAATTTCTCACTGTAAATAATGACCGAATTTTAATAAAATATAAGACTATATTTATATTTTTATTTCATTTAAAAAGTTCCCGTACAAACGAAACTATTAGTGACTACAATAACTACAATATTGCTTAATACGTTCAGTGCGGCTAACGCTTATGCGCGTTTTTCTGATCTTCACCAAGTGCGGGCCGACGCGTATACGCGTCCATACAAAAAAAAAATCTGTAGGCATGCGGGGTGCGCCGCACCTGGGCGTTTATAGCGTGTATTCTGGGTGTCTATTGTTTCGAAGCGGTCGTAAAATGTGGAATTGTAAAGGAGACTACACACTAGTCAGGTTTCTGCTACGAATCTTGCAGGGGGGGGGGGGGACGGCGGCGGCGACGACAACAATAACCTAATTTAGTACAATAGATTATTGAAATAATCTTATTATGACTCGCTCTTTTAACTAAAGTAATAGGAAGTTTTAGTCTATTTATAAATGGTGTCTATTATGAGGCGGGCGAAGTCGTAAATTAAAAAAAAAATTATAATAAAAGGGCTTTCGGGAGAAGGTACCTTTACTATTACTGTTTTATTAAGTTATAACTTACTATTTGAACAAAACCGAACGAAGATATATAATGGCGTAAACTTCACAAAATCTTACAAATAAACACTAGTGTGGAAGCACCTTTATCCATCCAACACCTTTATATGACCCGTAATTGTTATATGACAGTCATAAAACTCGAAAGTTACCGAACGCACATAAGCGTCGGCCGCACTGCGGGAAGGTAAAAGATAACGCGCTATAGCGTCCAGCCGCACTACGCGAGTTTTCTATGAACGCATATAAGCGTTCTTAGCACTACGCGAAAAATTTTTTGAACGCACATACGCGTTTTCAGCACTGGGCGAATGACTCTTTTATTAGCATTGGCTATAAATTCGCAAAATATTCAGCATTGAACGCGTTAAAACCAATTTGTTTCTAAAGTACTAAGTTTATTTTTGCTAAAATAAAGTATTTGGTATGCTTTACATAAAATGTAAAAAACCATGTGCAAACATAATTTTTAGTCGCTAAGAGTTTGTTTACAATCCTTTTCTGTAATATCCAAACCAAAATGGTTTTTAACAGACTGGAAAACTATACCAATTCACTTATAGTCAGCTGTAGTAGACCAAATTCACTACGCTTGTGGAGGCCCGTGCCCAACATTGAGACGTGAACTGAGAAGCCACGGCTGTTTTCAAGATCGTGTTTTAGATAACATGGCGTTCTAGTCGGAAAAATAAGGGCTGCTGCCGCTAGAGCTCCAAGGGCTGAGAATTTAAATGACTATTGGCATATTACATAATGGTACCGATTCAAAATACACAACTAAACTTAACTAAAAAATTGGTCAAGTGCGAGTGGGACTCGCGCACGAAGGGTTCCGTACCATTATCTATGCAACATAAGGCAACGTTATTAGTATCGAGCAAGAAACGGTAAAAAAAATCAGTTTTTTGTATGGGAGCCCCCCTTAAATATTTATTTTATTTTATTTTTAGTATTTGTTGTTATAGCGGCAATAGAAATACATCATCTGTGAAAATTTCAACTCTCTAGCTATCACCGTTCTTGAGATACAGCCTGGTGACAGACGGACGGACGGACGGACAGCGAAGTCTCAGTAATAGGGTTTCCGTTTTTACCCTTTGGGTACGGAACCCTAAAAATGAAAACAGCTATTGTTGTGTTTAGATTAATTGGATATTCTATTTTGCGCATTTATATTAATTAAGATCTTTAAACAGTTTTAAGCTATTTTGATCAATAAAGTTCAGTTAACATTCCCAGGTTGTGTATCGGCACTACCAAAATTCATTTTTTAGTTTCGTTGTGCGTGTAGAATTGGTACCAATATATATTTTTAAATACATAAGCACTTGCAAACGTAATGAACACAGGTAAGTAATAAATAATCTGTAAATAATAAACACCCAGACGCCGTATAATCTAATATATAAAATTCACGTGTCACAGTGTTAGTTACCGTACTCCTCCAAAACGGCTTGACCGATTCTTCTCAAATTTTACATGCATATTCAGTAGGTCTGAGAATCAGCCAACATCTATTTTTCAAACTTTTTTTAGTATGGCAGAACAACGTTTGCCCCCTAGCTAGTAGCATATAAAATTATAAACACCATTTTTTTTTTAATTACACATAGGTTACTGTTATGTATTAGTACTGTTTCCCAGAATCGAACCCGCGGCCACGTAACACTAGTCCGCTATTATTTACCATTAAACTTTGGGGGCTTGTCAAAATATCTTCTGTTTATTTTTTTTCCAGGATCTATGTACTAAATATTATTATTGTAACCAAGATCGTAGAGACACAAATATTTAATGACAATTTGTTTTAGTTTAGTTAGGTAAGGTAAAAAGAATTGACCTCTAATAATTATTTAAAACGCATTTCTATTTACAACCCATTATTTTGAGCCCCTGATATTATCCGATATGGTCTAGTGGCTAGGATACCTGGCTCTCACCCAGGAGGCTCGGTTTCGATTCCCTGTATCGGAAGTTCTTTTTGGTCAATAAAATCTTTTTTTAAATAATTATAAACGTTTATTAATTTTATGTATTAAACATATTAATTAACATAATAATAAATTCATATCATCGAACATTATTGACATATTTACAAATATGTAGGTTAATATCTATACTCTGTGGTATTTACAAAAATATGAATGAGTATTTATAAATTTAATCGGCCATGTTAATAAAATACACTTTAAAATATAACTATTAAATAAAACTACTTTTTACGGATTTAGACGCGTATATTTGTTTTAAATTTTGGCCCGACGTTTCGGAGACTATGCAGTCATCATGGTCACGGGTGAGACAGTCTCACCCGTGACCATGGTGACTGCAAAGATGAGTCGCGCAAGTGTTAGAAAATATTAATATAACTATTACATATTTATAATTTTAATTAATTAATATATTGTCGCCAGTCTTTAAAATTATGCAAAATTTTCAATAAATCCCAACTATTGGAAGCCAGTGAAAACCACGTTTAAAAAGATTCCGTTGCATAAAATAATACTTAGCTATAGATATAAACGAAGCTAATAAAAGCGAGTTAAAATATAAATCAAAATATTTTTAAATTTAATTAATTAAAAACGAACTAAGTGAGAAAAGTGCATAAATAAAGGTTATAATTATCTCCGATAGATGGTGTTAATATTAAAATACGACGATTTAATTCCGCGGGAACACTCCATAATTAGTTTTAATCTAAGGCACGAAGTATAGATACAAGGAGTCCGAACGTAATGTTGAACGAATGGTCTCAATTTAAGGGACAGATTTTTTGCGGTAGAGCGCGCCATTTTTCAAGAAGTACTCGTTTGAACTATTGACACCTGTGGAAAAAAATATTCTGAGAAACGTGGAGTTAAATATAAGTTTTAGGAAATTTTTCGAGTGCTTTAATCCCAACAATACAGAGAAGGTCAAGAGATATTCTGATATTCTATAATAGCATCGGTACGTCCTGAATACTTGCGCAGCCAGTCGTAGAAAATAGAACTATGATCTGGGTTTATTATTGTGTACACGAAATATTATGGAAAAGCCTATACCGTTCGGACTCCTTGTATCTATACTTCGTGATCTAAGGCGTCATCTAATACATATTATAATTCATCGAAAAAGGTCCATTTATTAAAATTTGAATCATTTTAATGTACATACATCATCACATATTAGTGTGATAGTTATTCTATTTAGTTCTTAATATACATAAGATAGTTTATATGACATTTTTATTATACGACTATTTCCATTTCTGTATTTTTTCTATAGCAGCTGCTGTTTTTCTTGAATAAGCGTCTTTTTAACATTATGTATGCATTATTTTATAAAAATATGACGCACATTTACAAGGTCATCCCAGAGTCAGAGAAACACGAATGCGGTAAATAGTAATGAAATAAATATATATAATATGCCAATTCAACCCGCAGATTTCAACTTAAAATAATTTACTTAGTTCAAAAACTAAAACACATGCTTGAAAATCCCGAATATTATTTTTAAATTATTCCATTGTCATCGGCCCTTATTAAGAGCGAAAAATTTCAGATCAATCCGAATACTGCAAGTGGAATGAATCATTTTCAAAGATTCCGTTACAATGATTAATACATTGATAGATAAGTACATACTGAACTTATATGCGTGTTAATAAAAATAAAAAGATTGATTGCTTTAAATTGATTATTTAGCTATTTCGTTGTCCACTTTCATTTTAAATAAAATCTTTAGTCTATATAATAAATTTAGTTGTGCGCCCAGGATTGTAGATATGTAATGTAATAGATATATATTAATTTTAAAAAAAAGTGCGTGCGTACAAAGTACACATGTCAGAAGTGAAACTTCTTTGGTTAAATTAATTTATGAAAGTTAATAATGAAAGTTTAATTTATAAGTCTTGTTTATATTTATACAAATCTAAAACTTTAGATTTCCGAGACTTAGTGGAAGGGAAAAGGAAGATAATTATGTTAGGAATTTAATTATCATTATAATATTAAAATGACGTTATGCGACAGAATTGCCATCTAAATTTCTAATAATTAACTATAATATTATTAACTATAATATTACTATTATTATACAATTAACTATAATATTATTAATAAAAATAATAAACTATAATATTTAACTATAATTATAGTAAACGAATACACAAACCAATATAGCGTGTATTATATCTCGATATCCCTTATTCTCTCTCTCGTTCAATCTTTCTCACTATAGCTGTCTCCCACCTCTCGCTCCATGGCACTGTGCGTGATACGACGTTCGCTCTGTCTCGCTTTTTCTCTCTATCTTTCTCACTTGCTTGATCCCTACTCTCACTCCATGGCTAGTTGCTTCATGCTACATTCCCCCTGTTTTACTCTCTCTCAATCGGTCTCGATCGCTCTCTCTCTCTCTTTTTCGACACCTCCGTTGCATACCTGCGTGACGTTACATCTGTAAAAATTTTACCCTCATGCGCCTAAAGAAGTTTCACTTCAAAAATAAAGAAATGGAAATAGCTTTTTTTATTTATTGTATGTAAATATACCTAGGTACCTACAAAGTTATTAATTAAAATAATTAATTCAAAGATTAAACTTATCTTATGATTCTTAAGTTGATTTAACATATTCACTTATAAAAATAATCTCTTAATATCTTATTACAATAGGTATGTTTAAAAATTCTCACGTCACAATGTTTGTCACAATTCTTCTCTTAAACGGCTTGACCGATTCTTGTCTCTCTTCGATAATCCTTTGTATTAAGTGTATGTTGAGTAAGATTAAGACTAACAATAGAATATAAAATAATATCTCTATATTTATGCCTAGGTTAGGTTTTAATTCCATTTTTCTTGGAAGAAAAATTAGGTTATGCATAAAATGCATATCACAATAGTTAGGTACTTCAAAAAAGTCTAGTGCGTAGCACTTACAACCGTCTTGCGTGTATGACCAGATGTATGAGTGTGGTTGACGCCAAAGAAGTCTGTTTGGATGAAATGACGCTCTATAGTCTCTACCTGCCTCCATGGAAAAAAGCGTGATGTTATGATGAAGATGAGAAATTAGGGCATTTAGGTAAATCGTACCTAAAATCTTTGTCCGAGCATCAAATCTAAGACTTGAAGCCCATTTAAGGTTGGTATACATATTTTATTTTTCAACTAAGCTAACAAACAATTTATTGGTTTGGTACTTCTTTATAATCATAATCATATTTTCTAATTTATAAAAGTGAAATACTGACTTAAATAACATACAAAAAGCTGTACAACGTCATTCTATCGAGCGGTATAGTAAGCTTCTGTTTGTGAAGGTTTGATTTCAAAATTTATCGATATAAAACCTCTTATATAATAATATCACTTGTTGTTACCGTTAAATATATATAATTTAACAACAATTCTTCTGTACATCACCGTGCGCTATACTATCGATACTCCAAGCTGGTAGTTCTACTTTACCTGTATGTGTCGCCTCTTCTTCAGTCGGAGTACCTGTAATATATAAATAATAATAATAAATAAATATTCACAGACATTTCACACAACGTCCTCTGGTCCCAAGCTAAGCTTTTTATGCTTGTGTTATGGGTACAAGAATACGGATATACTACATAAACTACTTTGCTTTTGTAAATACATACTTAATATACATAGAAAACACCCAGACGCAGTACAAACGTTTCTATGACAATTATAAATATCACACTAATGATAGTCCCGAGCGGGAATCGAACCTAAGAATAACATTAACGAATCGAATATAAGCTTAGCTCGGGACCAGAGGACGTTGTGTGAGATGTCAATGAATATTTATTTATTTTATCATTTAACATTTAAATAATTGAACACATCGCCATCTATATTATCACATAACACATTAAATAATTGAACATAGTGACATCTATTGTATGACTTGCATTAAAATATTGAACATAGCGCCATCTATTTTATAATTTGATGTATCAATTACCTGTAGGTATTCTATCCTCCCCGTCCGTACTGTCGTAAGACCTGAGGGAGGTCACTTGGTTGGTGTTGGACAACCTGAGTAGCAAATTGGCTGTGTTCAGGAACACTTGGTCTATGCCTTGCTGGAAACATACACAAATATATTATTTATACGAGCCAGTTGTTCTAAGGATGTCTTCAGGAAAAAACTTAAAAAATATTTCCTCTCCTTGTGATTATGTAGTTGTGTATGTATGTTTATTTATTTATGTTTATGTATTATTATTTATTATTGTGTATATGTGTAAGTGTATTTTATTGTATTTGTGTATATTTATTACGTATTCAATTTAAAATAGATTTCTAATATATTTTAGACGCTGTTGTACACTAAATCTATCCATCATCTCATATTTCTATCACTCAAGGGTTTGCTGTAAGAAAACTCAAGTTTGAGTTAAGCTCGCTTTTGTACATTTTTAGTTCTGATGTCTTTATTTCTGTTATTATTTTCTTTTGTGTCTGTTATTATTTTCTGTTGTACAATAAAGCATAAATAAATAAATATATTATTTAACATAGATATACAATATACGCTAGCTGTAGGCCGGCTGCCGGCTCAGCCAGGATATAGTTTTGGAGAAGGTGTTTAATTCTACCTTTTCTTCGGAAGTTGATTTATAAACAAAAATCCACAAAATTTTACGGCTATAGTCAAGGTGCTCTCAGCATCCAAACAAATCAGAATTTTTTACAGAATATAATCAAACTTCGATTAAGTAAACATTCAGGTATTATTTTAAAACTTAGAGCATTGTTCTAGGTTTTAGAAATATTCTTTTTTCATCCAACGTGTATGTTAGATCAAATTAACATCAAATAATATATTACTGTAGAACTTTAGAAGTGCGATGCAGAATTCTAAGAAAATGTTTTTCCACGCCATCTATCGTAGAGATTTTGAAACTATACAAATAATTATTATGCACTAGGTGTCACTACTAACCTGATCATGTAATGCTGATGTTTCACAATACTGTGCTCCGATGGAAGAAGCGAACTGTGCCGCTTCGCTGGAGGAGACGGCTCTCATCTCTTCCAAGTCACTCTTGTTACCGACCACTGATAGTACCATCACTTCTGGTACGTTACTGGAATGATAAATCGTACTATAATCTTACTATTATTATACCTAAATGTGAAAGTTTGTAAGTATGGATGTTTGAATGTTTGTTACTCTTTCACGCAAAGACTACTGAATGGATTTTAATGAAACCTTACAACTACTTCCAAAAAATTTTAAACTACCTCTAAAATATGATTCTTATCAATAGTGTTTAGCATTGTTTCGGAATATTTTTTGTCGTTGTTTGAAAAAGCTTAACTTTAGGCTTCTCGATAGTTTAGATACAGGGCTTATAAAAGGTAAGTTAAAGTTTTCTTAAAATTTTAAAAGGTCTATTGAAGATGAATATCTTAAATAGACAATAATAATAAATAATAATATAATAGACAATAAACAATAAACATAGACAATAATAATATGATAGACATTTCGTGTGTTCGTTCATTGTTTAATGTATCAAGTTGCCCGCAACTTCATAAGCGTGGATTTTAAAAATCAAACCAATTTATCCAAGCCATCCTCTTGAACCACCCTGGTCGGGTCATGGTAATACCTGACTGACTACCATGGCCCGGCCAAGGGGCGAGGAGAAACACCGTGAGGTTTAGTGGGTAGTCCGGGTCCGTTTCTGACCCGTGAGTCTCACACGAAGTGCGTAAATGCATTCCCAACGCAAAAAAATCTTCCTAAACCACCCTATCTATTAAAAAAAGCGCATCAAAAGCAGTTGCGTAGTTTTGAAGATATAAGCTCGCATATGGACACACATAAATAACGACTTTATTTTATAAAAAGTAGGGATTTATTATAACTTTTTACTTTAAAACTAATTTTTCAACAGCATGTTATGTATCGTCACTATATCATCACGCGTTTTTCCCTGCGTGTGTAGGTAGACCGTAGAGACTAAAGAGCGTTATCGGCTGTGATCCTTGGCTTTATTTACACTTGTACATATTTTTATAAGCTACTAGTTAAATAATATAATAGTGACTAACCTCTGCAACTCTTTAACCCATCCTTTAATAGCCGTGAAACTATTGAGACTGGTTATATCGAAGACTAATAGTGCTGCGTTAGCGTTCCTGTAGTACATTGGTGCCATCGAACGAAATCGTTCCTGACCGGCTGTGTCCCATACCTGAAACGTACAAAATACATAGTTATTTTTACCAATTCTAGAGTGCACAATTAAATTAAAAACAAAAAAATTAAAAAAACAACTTTGTCGTATTTTGATTATTGTGGCTATTTCATTGTACACATTTTTATTAATTTAAATCGTCAGTTTACTTATTATACAAACTTTCTAATAAAAAAGTACTCTTAACAGTCTTAACATCGCCGAATTGTGTTATTGAAACTATCAATTTTCATTATTTAGTTAAGATGTGCACGTAGATAAATAAATATTGAAGTGTAAGACTAATAACGGCAAAATTTTATTATGATGATGGCACGAACCCCCTCCTTCGTTAGTCCAACTTGTATTTGGATCACAGATTTGGATGTTGTTGTTTATGAAATGTTTGTAATTTTAATAACAATTATTTTGATTATTTTTGATAGACTATAAAATTATTGATGGTTAATTCTTATCGTTTTCAGTAACTTAAGCTAGTGTAAATAAAAAATCTGGCTAGTATGTTATTAATAGCATCAACTACTATACTTACATACCGTCACGCTTTTCCCCAATATGTGTAGGCAGAGATAAATAGATCAGTCACCATCAGTCTAACTAAACATACTTTCTTGTCTAAATTTACACTCATATATCTGGTTATACATGTACGACGGTTATATTTCTACTAAGTTACCTATTTGTCACCACCCCATTTTCCCAGGGTGCTGTAAAAGCCAGCTAAGGGATATTGTATGCAGAAAACATCCTCTGTGAGAGACAGGGATCTTGAGATTAAACCCTGTACCAATACGCCTGGTAAGGGTGGGTTATTAGACCAAAAACCCTCCCAAAATGGAGGAGGTGACAAATAGGTAAGCTGAAAGAAAATGTAATATTTTAATGTTTACCTGTAATTTGACTCTTGAGTTATCGAGGTTAATATTACAAGTGAAGAATGAAGCGCCAATCGTCGGCGATATATGTTTAGAGAACATTTTACCAATGTAGCGCACTACAAGAGATGTTTTACCGACACCTGTAACAAAGACAGTTATGTGTTTTTTAATATAACATAATAAAAAATAATAACAAATATTCTTGGACATTTCACACAATGTCCTTTGATCCCAAGTACAAGTGTCACCGGCCCATTTCATCCCAAGGGTGCTGTAAAAACTAGCTAAGGACTATTTCTAAGTTTCTTCCCCAGAGTATGCGACCAAATAAGGAATATTATGAGCAGTGAAAGTTAAATCAAATGGCAAAATCCGTTTAAACGTTTTCGAGAATTCAAATACCTAATAAAGGTAATAACTGTTTGAACTTAAGCGAACGAAGTCGCGGATACAAAACTACTGTCTATTTTAGAAAAGAGAAAACCCACATAGATACTTTAATCATCATGAAATACTAAGCTGTTTATGATGAAACAAATATTTTAACACAATTATATGTAGTTAATGGTAAGATGAGTTTATGGTGAAATCTACTATTATTGTATGTATTTAGTACAAATTAGCACGTAAAACCATAGAGCATAACAAATATGATAATTTGATTGTATCTGAAACCTTGCGAAATGCAATAGACAATAAAATTATGACGAGTGTGAGTTACAATTAAATATAGCGAGGGTTCTGTTCTATATATTAAACAGATCAAAAATATTAAATGTATGGTGCAGAGTTGAATCAATATTGAAATTAATTTTAACCATAATTTATCAAAATAGTTAAGTGTCATAAAATAAATTGCCCTAATTAATATTGCAGCCCTTGGATAGTTAAAAGATTACATCCCATGACTTCTCGCATAAAAGTCGGCATCAGGTACCACCACCTAACCTACCACACTATACTTCTCCGACAGCCAAGTTATTGTAACTAATAAGAGAGGGTTCTTTATTTTACGGAACTCCAATATAGATTTGAATCTCAGTAATTGGAGTTATTTATGGTCTGGTTAACTCCTTGCCATGGTAGGTTTCCTTCGTTCAAATACAATTCTTCAATAACCATTAGTCACTACAGATAAAAACATAATGTCAGTAATAAGTAATAACTACTTATTACTGACATTATGTTTTTATCTGTAGTGACTAATGAATAGTTATTTCTAAACTAATTATATAGTTATTTAATTAGAATAATAACAAAAAAATATCCTCTTCAACTATTTTGCCATTTAAAAAAGCGGCATCGAAATCCATTGCGTAGCTTTGAAGATATAAGCTCACATAAGGACATAAGTACATATAAACATAACCATTTTGTCATTTAATAAGTAAAAATAATAAACTTCGCGTGGCGAGTGTCAATACCCATTAGACTTTGTGAGAGAAAAAGTCGAAACTAAACACTATACCAAGATAAATTGTCAGCGTTCTATAAGTAGACCAAAGAGAAGGAGGTGCCCAACAGTGGGACGGTAATAGACTCAGAAGAAAGAAGGTAATAAAAGCAAGAAAAAAACCCACCATAAAGCATATCATAACTATAAACTATAACCAATACAAACTGCTTCTTTCACCCTCTTATAATATATCTTATCTTATTGATATGTGAAACAGCAGCTGACAATAAGATAAACACAACAAATATACTGTTTGTATGACTAATGAGACATATTGGTGAAACTGATAGACTGTATGGGATTTTAAATGAAATATTTACGGCCATTTCACACCAGAAGTAAAAAGTATGCTACGATGGTTTGGCCATGTGGAGAGGATAGATGGTAGTCGATTAACGAAAGGCATATACACGGCGGAGGTGAGTAGGAATGCTAAGAGAGGACCTAAGAGAAACGTATGTTTGGATCGTAGCAGATGGCGCTCTATAGTCTCTGCCTATCCCCATGGGAAAAAGGCGTAATGTTATGATGATGATGATTCACACCAGACTTCTAGTCTTAAATTAAACTGTAGGGCTCGGGCCTCTTGTCCAGATTGGGATTATCCGCGTCGATCTGGCGTGTTGGCATAGGGTTTATTTTCGTATTTTCCATCTCTCACACAGGATGTTATCTGTGTACAGCATTCCTACATGGCTTTTTCATCCATGGTCCTTAATATGTATATTACAAATCAATCCGACTAATGCAAGTGGGTGAAAATCACATTTAAAGATTCTGTTACATGAATATATTGATAGATACGTACCGAGTTAATAAAAGAGTGTTAATAATAAATTGTGTTAAAAAAAGAAAAACTGTCCGTGTGGTGACGGATTAAGAATACAAGTGTCACCACCCCATCTCCTCCCAAGGGTGCTGCAAAAGTCAGCTAAGGGATATTGCACACAGATAACATTTTCTATGAGAGACTGAAAACTCGAAAATAAACCCTGTGCCAACACGCCTGGTCAGCGCGGCACAGTAGACCATAATCCCTCCCAAAGTGGAGGAGGCCCGTGCCCAACACGGGACGTAAATGGGCTGGAGAAGAAGAAAAATAATAAATTTATGATTCCGTATAGCCTGCAGGCTAGTATTCTATATGCTATGCAAAATACCTCGATGTATCATATTATCAGTTACGTGCCGTTACACATTACGCTCTGGTGATGTCTGACCGGTTTCACTTGCTTGTGGGTAACTTGGCCCTAACTGGCATTCTGGCATCTATGCATTATAATATTTAAATAGGTCGACTAGCTGATGCCCGCCACTTCATACGCGTGTAATTTATTAAATTAAAAATAATAATAGTTTAAAAAAACTAAAAAAGACGCTTTATTTAATCGAATTATTGCATTGTCATCGGTCTTTGACAGGTGTGCAAAATTTGAATAGAATCTGACCGTTTAAAGTGGGTCAAAATAGCGTCCATAGGAGTCTGTTACAAACATACAAACATACAAACAAACATACAAGTGAAGCTAATATAAAGCGTGTAAAAACAGTTCCGTTTCAATCGCAACATTTATTACAAAAGATGTTCAAACTGTTTTCCTTCAGTTGCAATACAAGCACGACATCTCCTTAAATAATAATAGTTTAAAAAAACTAAAAAACACGCTTTATTTAATCGAATTATTGCATTGTCATCGGTCTTTGACAGGTGTGCAAAATTTGAATAGAATCTGACCGTTTAAAGTGGGTCAAAATAGCGTCCAAAGGAGTCGGTTACAAACATACAAACAAACATACAAGTGAAGCTAATATGTGTAAAAAAACATTTAAATCATACAAAAAAGCCATCGTCATGAACCACTCTATGTATAAAAGAAAACCACATCAAAATCCGTTGCGTAGTTTTGAAGATATAAGCTCACATACGAAAATAACGCCTTTGTTTTATTATAAGTAAATATTCATATAAATATTCATGGACATTTCACACAACGTCCTCTGGTCCCAAGCTAAGCTTTATATGCTTGTGTTATGGGTACCAGAATACGGATATAATACATATACTACTTTTCTTTTGTAAATACATACTTATAATACATAGTAAACACCCAGACGCAGTACAAACATTTGTATGACAATTAAAAACATCACACAAATATTTGTCCTGACCGGGAATCGAACCCGAGACCTCGTGAACGGCAGTCCGTTATATGAACCACTAGACCACGAGGCCCGTCAAAGTAAAGAAGTAAAGAAGAATAACTAGTAAAAGCTGAAAATTAAGAAAATTCCCAGTTATTGAGAGGAAAGCTATTAATTTCGAATCCCACATGCAGATGATCATGAAGTTTTCTGTTATGACGTCAAATGTCTTTGTATATGCTGTTATCAGTAATCACTATCAATTATTTAATTATTATCATTATCACTTCTAGAAAGTACTAATATGTATTTCCGTGTCATTTCGTGATAATGTTTAAGATTTGAGTCGCGAAATATTTTATAGTCTATACCAATATTATAAAGCTGAACAGTTTGTTTGTTTAAACGCGCTAATCTCAGGAACTACTGGGCCGATTTGAAAAATTCTTTCAGTGTTGAGTAGTACATTTATTGAGGAAGGCTATATTTCACATTGTGATCAATAGTAGCAAAGCACAAATGAAAAATGTTGAAAAAACAGGGCTTCCCTGTTTTTGTGATATTTTTTTATTTTTTTCTTCTAAATTTCACGCGTACGCAGTCATAAACAACAGCTAGTAGATATTTATGTGGCTTCAAGCTTGGTGACTGATGCAGCCGTAGACACACCATCCGGTTAATCTGTGGCTGTAGTCAAGATTCATAAGTCATTGCTACGTGATGTCGTTACAATTATGATTTTAAACTCTGAATCGAAGTAGTGACCTTTAACTTGATGATATCATTTATATGCGTCCTAAATACACAAAACAAAAATAATTAAAATTCATAAGTTTATCTTAAACATTTCATCATTTTTACTGGCGAATGCACGCGGTTTGACTTGCTTTTATAAAAAAACCGGTCAAGCACGAGTTGGGACTCCCACACGAAGGGTTCCGTAATAATAGGAGAAAGAGAGGAGAATTAGTATTTGTTGTTGTAACACTTTCATAGATGCCCGGAAAAATACCATATTTCGCTAAAATTCCGGGACTTTTGCCGTATTATTTTAGCGTCGGCAATTTTACTTATGTGATTGAAGCTCTCTTATCTAAGTTAAGGAGTAAATCCTATAAATACAAGGGTTTATTTAAGTTGTCAATATTATCAGTTATTCAGTTATCTGTTTAGCGTGTTTGTTATCAGTCGATCGCTTAGCAATGTTGTGATGACATACGCGTCCTTAATCCATCATTGGCCAGACATTTCTTTGTGAAGTCGGACTTTTAGGTCGGACAAAAGTTAACGTAATTATGTTAGTTATACATCTTTTGACAGTGTAAGCTGTCTAAGAAAAAACGGCGAGAGTAAATTGAACGATGCTCAAGCATACCATAATAAATGACACCATGAAGTTCGGAACATTACAAAATGTAGGAGATGTACGCGCACACCACTCAGGCGCACACCAACTCTACGAAGTTAGTTACAAATAATAATGTGAAAGTATTAGCTTTTGACATATCAGTTATGCTGTTAAAAATATGTATGTACATATGTTGAACCTGGTTGAGAATTAAAAGGCTTTGTAATCTCATAATGTAATGGGTGATGACCTGATGACATAAATATTAAAAACAGATCAATTTATATGTACTTTACGTATTTTAATATAAAATAAATAAATATTCATGAACATATAAATTTATTTATTTTATTTTAGAATACGTAAAGTACTTATTTAGTTTTAGTTAGACGGGCTTCGTGGTCTAGTGGTACATGTAACGGACTGCCGGTCACGAGGTCGCGGGTTCGATTCCCGCTCGGGACAATCATTTGTGTGATGTTTATAAATGTCATACAAATATTTGTTCTGCGTCTGGGTGTTTCTATGTATTATAAGTATGTATTTACAAAAGAAAAGTAGTATATGTAGTATATCCGTATTCTGGTACTTATAACACAAGCATGTAAGCTTAGCTTGGGACCAGAGGACGTTGTGTGAAATGTCCGTGATATTTATTATTATTATTAGTTTAAATATAAAATATTGTATAGGTATATCGTTTCTAAAAGGAAAATTAATAGATATTTTATGCTGTCTTATTATCATTAACTACCATATTTTGAAAATATTTTTTTTTTTTTTTTTTTTTTAAACATCGAATTTAGAAAATTATTCTAAAAGTCATTATGCTTAGGCATAATATGTGTTAGGTGCATTACCGTGCATACTAAAATCTAGATTTTTAATTGCCAATTTAACAGTGTAAGTTAAAGTTAAATAGACAAATAAGTAGAGTAAATAATTATAATAATTAACTTCTTAAACACCGCTTACAGTAATAGGATTGATTTTTGCCAATGTCATTATAACAAGAAAGAAATAAAAACCGGAATTATGACGCGAAACACCTAATACAATACATATAATACTTACATACTTACAACTACTAAAATTACAACATAATCAGAAAGTTAAAAACTTACCTTGCGATCCTAAAACTACTATTTTAGCTTCTATAACCTTCATTTTGTAAATATGCACTTAAAACACCAACTATATAACGTTTCTATAATAACTTTTCATCGTTTTTTAACAACAAATTCTTTATAAAACACCATTGTCTAACGACATAATATATGTACTTGCCATTCAACAACTATTTCGCGACTAAAATTGTCTAAAATGAAATCAGTTGAAATAGTAAAATTATCGTACTAAATTAAGACAGCGACGTTTAATAGATAAAAATGATTGAAGATCAAATGTTTGATAACTATTATTAGGCCTTTTGCATTTAGTAGGTTAATACCGTGTGTAGCGACATCTATGTCTATTTATGTAAATTATTTGCTAACCCTTATACCAAAACTTATCACTTTAATTTCGAGTTTATGATGTTCTATTAGCTAGAAATGACACGGCATAGATGGCGTTTACATTAATACAAAAAAATTAGGCAATCCTTGCGATACTAACATTTTTAAATGATTTTTTTTTAAGTTTCTTCCTGGTATGAAAAAGTTATTAAATAATTAGCTAACCTGGCCACTCTAAGCAATTAGCTTAGACATTTAAGAGTGAAACTCCAAAATTGATGAACCGATTTTGATAAACTTTTGTATGTAAAAATTTCCGATATGATTAGTTTACTAATTTGAGAATTATGACTGAAAATAGACAGAAACATCTTTATGTTGATAATTTCACTCTTAGCTATAAAGTAACATTGGTTTTATGGCATACAAACCGTAATTAAGTAACAAAAGTACTCTATGACATAATTTTACGACCTAACCATGATACCCCATCGTAAAATCTTTAATATTTAGCCCGTAATATCTTATTTATAGCAAAATAGCAATTTCATAGTTTATGGCATATTTAATAATGATTGATTTCAGATCGGTTATGATTATAATAAAATTTATGACGTATTTTAACGTCCATTTTCTCTATTTTATATTAAAGAATTATTTTTACTTATTAGAAAATTGATTTTATCATTACGCATTCAGTACTTGGTGCTTTATTTATTACTCTAAAATATTTTTTTTATTTTCCTCTCCCGTAATAAAACCATTATCCGAACCTGCAACTATCATAGACTTAGTATATATAACTCCTAGGCTACTATTGACCATGTCCGCTGTGTTGACAGATAGACAATACAAGTTTAGTGTTACCACCCTATTTCCTTCCCAGAGTGCTGGAACTGCTGTAAATATCAGCCAAGCAAAGGGCCACTCTTCCGAAGTAGATGAAATAAGGTTGGTGCCAGTGGCGTATTTACCCTAGGTCCAAGAGGGCCATGGCCCAGGGCGGCCGGTCTACGATGGGCGGCCTAAGCCGCACTTATTGCATGAAAATTCATTCAGTAGTTTTTAAGTTTTTCATGAACAGACACACAGAGATACACGTCTAGTGGAGTACTTTGGTCAATTTCTATTAATTTATGCGGGCGGCAAACCTTTATGGCCCGGGGCGCAAATTTTCTAAATACCCCCTGGTTGGTGCTCAATAATGAATTAAGAGAAGTAGTATGAATTAAAAAAGATAAGAAACTTTGGTTAATGTAGATATGTAAACTATTTACCAAATATGTATACCTACTCCAGGACGAAATCCAAAGCCCCCTCTCAAAAAAAATTATACACAACAGAGTAAGAATAAAATATTCGTCACGCACCGGTAACTGCCCACTCAGCCTATTGAACAGATGAAGCAAAATGTTTATACATTACATTAGCCAAATTACGACGGCAAATGTTATTTGTGCGATTTGTTTCTGTTTATCTCATGCAGTCTGACATTACAGCGGCTGTAGCATGAATGAATTATGTACTTTATTTATGGCTGTAGCATATTTTGTTAAAATTTGTGTCTAAATTATATTTTATACTGATTTTATATTAACTATTAAGTAAATTCATTTCAGTTATTTGGTAAAGTACCTACATACGTTCTTACGCTCGATATAAAATGTCATCGATATGGAATCTAGATTACCATGTACATAAAACCTAAGTTTAAATGATAATATAAATCGCTTTTAAATTAGGTGAGATGTTTTTTACATTATTTACTTCCCTACCCCATTAGATAGCTACGTGTTGTGTAGAGTCTAAAATTAAACTAGCTACTATATATATACGATATTACTATAACGACTCTACCTAGAGAACCTAGGTTAGGTTCTATAAGTAGAGTCGTTATAGAAATATCTCTAGCAAGTTGAAAATTTTCCATGCTTTTGCTTCATAAGTATTGCTATTGAGAAGAAAGCGCTCCAGCGACTTTATTGTAGAAATCCAGCAATATGTTAACGTAGTTTGTAAGTAATGAGTATAATTTAGCTAAAAGCCCGCGAAAAGCGGCCATAACAATAAAAGTAGCGATAAATTTGTTAGAGCGACATCTACACGTCAGTAGTTCATGTTGTATTCATGAGATTCATAAGGTTATCCGTTAGATGGCGTTAGTCGTGATTTAATTCTGTTTACTGCTTTAATACGCTGGCTGCCCTGTGGTGGATATATTGAATTGAATTAAATTTCTTTTAATGTTATGTATTTTCATTGCTTTATTTGCCCTGGTCTACATTAAGAGTATTTATATAGAAAATAAATCTAATAGAAAACAAATAATACTATTTTTCTTTCAATACAACCATGTTTTACGGATTTAGACGCTTACGCTTGTTTTAAATAACCCGACGTTTTGGAGATTTTTTAGACACGTGATGTGACGTTTTCAGTGTGCAAGTCCATCTAGTTTTTGACATTAGGTACTTTATACCTCCATATTTACTTGGTAATTTTTTTCTCAAAACCCTTGAAAGAAACACAAAATTAAAAATCTATGTACTTAGATTGTAAATCAAATATTTTAGTAACTATTCAGCAGCTAACTCGGTATTTTAGATTATTACCTAGTTGTTATTCTTAAAGAACAGAATGTCTTTATTTACTTTTATATTTTAACAGAAATATCAAGCGATGCTAAATAAAGAGCATTGACACAATGTAAATAATAAAACAGAGTACAATCGCCAACAGAAGTGGCAGTAGCGTTCAGCTTCAGCGAAGTGGATTTTGTCCACACTATACATATTCTACATAGTGATGATGTTAATATGGATGTGACCATGCTAGCATGCTACTCATCTTCATAAACTTTAGAGACGTAGTTAAGTATTAAGTTTTAGAAGATTAGTTAACGAAGTTTCCCTCCGTGTGGTGACGGATTAAGAATACAAGTGTCACCACCCGATCTCCTCCCAAGCTGTAAAAGTCAGCTAAGGGATATTGCACAAAGATAACATCTTCTGTGAGAGACGGAAAACTCGAAAATAAACCCTGTGCCAACACGCCTGATCAGTGCGGCACAGTAGACCATAATCTCTCCTAAAGTGGAGGAGGCCCGTGCCCAACAGTGGGACGTTAATGGGCTGGAGTAGAGAAGAATTAACGAAGTTATAATGGAAAAAATAATTACCACTAACGGGACTTGAACCCATGATCTCGGATTGCCGTTCCGTTGTTCTACCAACTGAGCTATCATGATTCGTGCATATTAACCAAATCTTCCACAACACTGTTACTTAATTGAGTTATACATCGTATGGATGTTTTGTACAACACAATGTATCGAGTAATTTGAACTATTGGATCAGTTAGTAAACAGCTTTAATTTTAAAATAGTATTATTGGTATTATGTATTTGGCTGTTGACAAATACACGTTACGTAATTATATAACTTTATCTCTTTTAGGCATCTAAAAAAAAGGTTCACAAAATAAAACGAAAAATAAAAGAACACCTCGCGTTAACGAACTAGTGGTAACTGTGAGACCCCTCAAAATTTAAATAACCATTGCCATATTGATTGCCATTAAATATGTTGTCTTAGAAGAATTAATGACAATATTTGCATTATCTATGCTGCTGCACCTCCACTTCCGTTATCAGTAGCCCTATGAAATAAGAAACTTGGCTAGTTAATTTCGATTATGTGTGCAGCTGTACGTGTGATCATGGATTAAGAATACAAGTGTCACCATTCCATTTTCTTTCCAGGGTGCCCCTACCAGCTAAGGGACATTACACAGATGGTATCCCCTGTGAGAGACAGAAATCTTTGAAAAACTATGCCAACACGCCTGTTCAGTATGGCATAGTAGACCATAATACCCGCAAAGTGGAGAAGGCCCATACCCAACACCGGAAGGTTGATGGTCTGAGGGATAATATTTCATTTAGAATTGTTATTTTTAAAACAATAGATCTTGTCCATGTTAGGCTAGTCGGACCACAAACGAGCAATCAGCGAGCGATCGCCAACACGACAATACCCCCCTCAGCACCCTTCCACCTCACCGCGTCGCCCCGGGGGCGCTTCTTGATTCCAAATTCAATTTGCACCAATCAACGGCCTCTGTCTTCCCGCCTTCCCCGAACGTGACGAATGCTGCATTTTTTTTAAAAAATATTGCTGCTATTGTCTTTGATTGTTTGTGGTGTAATGTCTTTTGTTTTTTTTGTAGGGCGTTATGGTCTGAGTTTCAAAATTTTAGAGAGATGAAATTATGAATGTATTGCCAGTCATACCTTTTGAATACTTACTTAACTACTTAGTTTAATTATATAGAGATATTCAAAATGCTCTACCATCTCTACATTCATAAAATCGTTAACAAAATGCCGTCTCAGAATAACGGATCTCTATAAAAATATGTATTGTATTTTATTAACATCCTGCTATCTAAACTCTGAAGTTGTATGCAAATGTGAATAAGAAATTGGGCATAATACGTATTACATAAGGCTCTGTTAAGTTAGAGCTATTAAAAAAAAATCATTTCTACAATAGGTGCGAATCATAAAATGTTAATATTCGACAATGTTATAGATGTATGTATATAGCCGCGGCCGGGTGTCGTTACAAAACCAAATATCAAATATTGATATTCGCTCCACGATTTTGTATTCTGTTTGAAGTGTCAGATACTATTTGCACTTCTACTTGCTACAGTTGCGTCTGTCATCAGTTTGGGCGGGAATTTATCTGCACAGATTATATACACAGCTATTATAGGTATTTTATCAGAAATCCCTAAATTTTTTAAACAATTTATAGACTATGAAGGGTATAATTCTATAATCTCGCTGTGCCTCTACCTACTCCTTGAAATTGAGAATCACATGGTTAATTAACAAGTGGCAGTCTTCACTTATTATAAAACAAAATCGTTATTTTTGTATGTGACCGATCTTTTTTGAGCTTTTTTTGAGCTTTTTAGTAGATAGAATGGTTTAGTTTCTTAATTCCACACGTACGGAGGTATAAAGAAAAGTAAAAATAAGAATTTACATCCAGTCTTCCAAGCTGAGACCATTTCTTTTAAATATTGTATAATACATGTTTGCAATTAGGAAAATTCTTAAAAATAATTATAGCGAATGTCGGTATTTAAGCCTAATGTCAATAGTAGTTATCCATAAAAAACCAGGTGGTGCTGCTAGTATAAATACTTATATAAGTAGACAGAGTATCGTCAGTCGGTAAGTTGTTTAAACAAAAGACATCAATCAGAGTGGTTCACGCCCACACACTCAAATGTATAGTCTGGCTAACTCTCGAAAAACGGATTTTTATAACCCCTATTAGTGTTAGAGGTTTTATTATTGTAGTAAATTATTATTAAAATCCAACCAACTATGAATTGGACTTGCACATATAAGGTTCCGTACCGTTATTATTTTAATAAATATTATTATATTCATCATACCGTCATTATAATGTAGGCCAATTAAGTTACACTGAAAATCAAGGCTCTTTAAATATTTACTGTAGTGTATTTTTAGTATTTGTTGTTGTTTGTTTAGTTTAGTATAGCATTAACAGATATACATCATCTGTGAAAATTTCAACTCGCTGGCTATCACCGTTGACGAGATCCAGCCTGGTGACAGAAGGATATACGGACAGACGGACAGGAAGACTCAGTAATTGAGTCCTAATATTTTCTAACACTTGCGCGACTCTTTACTCTTTACTTTTTACGGATTTAGACGCGTATATTTGTTTTAAATTTTGGCCCGACGTTTCGGAGACTTTGCAGTCACCATGGTCACGGGTGAGACTCTCACCCGTGACCATGGTGACTGCAAAGTCTAATTGAGTCCTGTTTAACCTTTTGGTACGTTTTAAATTTTTTTTGCACTCTATTTGTGTTTCAAAACTGAATGTCAAGTATCTTAATTTATAATTTTAAAACAGAGACAAATCTGTTAAGTTTTTCAGTATATTTTATTTTTGGGACTTCCATGGAGTTTCTTATCTGTTCTTCTCCATAAGATTCACTTTCGGAACAGATGCTTAGCTTGAAGTTTTAAAAGAACTTGTTAATCATGACTTTTTAAAATAAAAAAAATGAGTTTGAATTTTCCGCACTATACATAAGTCATTTCTCACATCTATCGCAAGGCGTTAGAAAGAGAACGCACTATATATCTGTCTCACGAACGGGTACGGAATACAGAAAGGCTGAGTTTTTCACAGCAATTTATACAGACACCGCTTTGGAAATTGATGTGAGTATGTTAGAAGAAAATAGAGGAGAGTCCTGATATTAAATATTGCTGCATTTCCAATTATCAGCTGAAAAACAGAAGAAAGGGTCAACGAATGTATTTTCACCCTCTACAATCTTGGCGTAGGTACTTTAGGCTGGTTTTTTTTTATGAACTTTAGAAGCAGTCTATTTGGAATTCAGAGCATTACAGTAAAAAGAAAACTTAATGTTCACCAAACTTTTTAAAGTTATTTTTCCTTAAAATATATTTTTTTAATATTTAAAGCGCAGACTACCTAACCGCAGGTTACCTCCTACATATTAGAAACTGTACGTCTTTATAATGATTTTTTTTTACATGGGGTATACATTTAGGCTCTTCGCCTTTCCGGATGCGGGGGCAACCTTCAGGCTTCGTGTGGGACTCCCGGCCTATTGCTGCTGAACTACCCACTAAACCCCACGGTGTTCCACCTCGCCCTTAGCCGGACTATGGTAGTCACTCAGGTATTACCATGACCCTAAAATGGGCTGGAGAGAGAGAGTGTAGAAGAAGAAGAAATAAGTATAAGATAAAATAATATGAGAATTTTTAATTTATGCGGTTTATGGTCACCCTACTCCCCCCCCCCCTTCTCGGGTTAATTTAGTGTTGTAAGCGAACCGTTACCATTCGGTGTTATTAACTGTTCCTGTTATATAAATGTATAATAATGTTTATAGTATAGCTAGCACTGCCTCGCGGATAACCAAGTTATTTGATTTTTATGGATACATATTATACAAAAGATCCTCTGTTCTCAAACTAAGCTTTTTGCGTATATTATGGGTATGAGATATCAGATGTATTTATAGTTGTTTTTGTAATAAGTATGTACCTATAAGAAACATCGATCAGTTTTAAATTCTAAAAATTCATTTGTAAATGCTGAATTTTTTTTAATTATTGTATTGATATCAGCTCTCATTATATGTGCAAATTTTCAGGGCCCTGAGTCGGGTATTTCAACGGTGTCACAACTGTACCATTATTGTACCATTATGGTGCAATAGTAAAGCTTTTGGTAGTCTACTATTATTGTGTCGTCATAACGACTTCATCATTGACTTACAATTGTCAAAGTGACATAAATTGCTAGTCTCGTACACAACTGCTTCACAATTGCAATTCAATGACTGAAATGTTTCGGTAGTCTGCTATTTTGAATTTGACAGTAATATTTTTAAATTGTCCTGTGTCGACAGATTGCCATAAATAAAAAATAGATAGATAGAAATATTAGAAATTGTTCTTTGTAATTTATTGCAATTTACTAATCTCCTAAACTTCACATTGCTTTTTATACTAATAAATAGTATGTACAAATATATTTAAACGAAATCTAGCATGATTAAATGTTTAAATTTATTAGTAGTTTTTCGAAAATCACTTCAACTAACGCATTTTTTAAAAACGGCAACACATACATACCATTCTAACACAATCCATAGATAAAAGAGACCGAAAATTCAATGCATAGATAAAAGAGATCGACAATTCTATTACCATTGAAAGACCGTTATGACGGCATATAGCAGACTACGGATATTTGACTTCAATTGCAACGGTATCGTGCCGGTATTGTGCCGGTATGACAATTGTTCCAAAATAGTGGACTTGAGCACCAGGTTACTCCGACTATTACAAGTGGGTGAAAATAAATTTTAAAGATTTCGCTACATAGATTAATTAATTAATTATTAGCGTGTTAATAAACTAAAAATAAAGTAGGAACCAAACCCATGGCATGGCATCGTGCCTAATTTGGTTAATGACTGCACCATGTGGCCAGTTGTGTATTGTGATTAAATATTGTTATACTATGCACATTGAATTTTGGTCTGCTATGCCTAGTCAACCACAAATGTTGGCATAAGAGCAGAGCCATATTTACCCCAAGGCCATAGGAGCCTTGGTCTGTCACTGCGTAGGACTAAGTTACGAGATTACCTTACGTAGAATGAAACTTCTACCTTCTGTAATCTTTTTACCACGAGTTTCTAATGGTTTCGTAGCATGCGATGTCTATTTTTTTAATAAAATTTTTTTGCCGTACAATGGCGGCCTTATGCTCTTAACGGCGTTTTTTGCCAGTGAACCAACAGTGGTGCAGAAATAATGTTGATCAGGTACCCCATCATAATGAATTAGGTGCGATATAATGTAGAACAGGCAATTTGATATTCTATGGGATGCAGTATTAATTTTCCCAAAACTGTATTTTGCAGAACCAATGAGATAAAATGCTTTCAACAAGAAATGAGTAGTTAAAGTGTTTTTCACAATAAAACAACATAAATCCAACATATCAACTATATATTTATTAATAATTTCCATATAATTTATTACACAATATACACATGACTCGACGTAAAAACATATTGTACATTTTGTGTTTTATCCTAATTCCGACTAATTTATAGTCACTTGGCTAGTACTAACACTTACAGTTATTATTTGACTGAAATATTAATGAAGATAAAACATGTATGTTTTTATGTTCGTGAATTAATTTAGCAAAAAGAAAATACCTAAGTACAATACATTAAACTTTATTGCACACCAATAAAAACAGAGTGACAGAATGGATTACAATACAAATATTATGTAGGTGTACAAACGGCGGTCTTATCGTTACTCGCGATCTCTTCCAGACAACCTATATGGAGATAGTTATTCAATATTTTAATTGATTTGCGGATATATTTACATAACATAAAACAAAAGTGTCAGATATAAATACGTACTTCAAAGAATAGATTTAAGTAAAGGTTATCACCAAATACCTATAAATAATATTGTAGTATGTACTACAAAACATAAAATATATTGCAAAAAAAATAGTTAAAATATGTTTTATTTTAACTAGTTTACAGCAATAATTTATTTTAAAATATAATTGATAAAGAAATATTAATAGAAATGATTATCACCATAAAATTATGGTAAAAATATGTTTTACATGGATGATGTTACAATCTTATCAAAATATTGTGTGATTCATAAGTTTGCGTGTTACTTAAATCATATGTGACTATATTCATTTAAAACTATTTATTTATTAAATATTTATACACAATAACTTAATTATATGATACATTATATTATTAAATTAATAATACTGTTTAGAAAGATGTCCCCTTTTTACTATTCTTTAATAAGCAAGTCGTTAAAATAAATAAATTTGAACTATTTGACAATTATTGCCGATTCCGTAAAGTCAGGATATAATAAAAAAAACCTGAAGATAGAGACACTACAAAAAACTAAACTAAAGTTTGTGACGATTATAATATTTTTTTGTTTGTAAATCTCTGAAGGAACAAAAATAAGGTAAATATTTGTATTATTAACAAAACTGTGAATAAAATACGTGATATTATTTTGTGCATTGTTATGAAGACGATTGAAAATTAATGTTGCTATAATTATTCTCCCTATTATTGCGTCTATTTCAAGTAACACACACATAGATAAACGTGTCTTCAAGCCATAGATTATCTTAGCTTCAAGCCGATTGAGTGATGTAGCCATAGACACTGCATCTGGTATATTATATGTTTCAGAATTATTAAGAATCAGCTTAGGTCACATAAAATTGTTCCCTCAGTTCCTTGCTAAGTTTTCTATCTTTAAGAAATGGCATCCGATTATATTGTCGCTTAGCTTTTACTTTAAAATAAGCAGAGACTGAAGACGATTTATTTCATAATCCGTCACACAAGCATTGCCTAAAATAAACGCAATAGATATATATATAATACTTATGCATATCTTATACACTATTTCTTACAAATAAAATATTTACACTATATTTTTATGATGTAGGAATCAATATACAGTTTTGACTAGCATAGTTATCTAAATACTAACTTAAAAAACTAACGGTTATAGTATACTTGTTGCCTATCCATTTAAAAAAAATTAATAGAATAAAAAAGGTATGTTGGTTGTACAAAGCTTCACAAAGTAACAAAATATACCTTCATTCTAGAAAGATTGTGGTATTAAATCCCAGTGGGATATTTAGAATCCTTCTACAATATTTTCACACATATTGTTTTAGGAATGTATGGGTGTTCAATTAATTATTTAGACGTTCAACTACAATTTTTTTTTTTTGATCGGCAATTTTCTTAAGATTTATCTTATTAGAAAATATGTTGTCATTATATTGCAAAAATATTTCATAAATAATTACAAATAACTAACAATAAAAAACGTAAAAATCTATTTTATTTTCATACCACGTAAGGTCTAAACATATCTAATGGCCGACCACCATCTTGATTCATGACGACAAGACCTCGACGATTTTCCATATTTGAATTAAAATTCGCCGCAGCCATCGCTCTTTCACGTTCTAAAGCAATAATTCTGTCCCTGTCTAACATGGGTTTGACAGCTGTCAAATCAGCCGCCATTTGCGTCTGCTTTTCTTGCTCGTGAGGTATTTCTTTTGACTTTTTCTCTTCTGATTGCGGTGTTTCTTTGTTTTTGGAGTCATGTTGAGCCTTTTTCGAACGTTTCCATTTCATTCTTCTATTTTGAAACCAAATTTTTACCTGTCGAATAAAAAAATCGTATTATATCATGAAGTACATTTTTTAAACAAGGGCGATACTGTCTTGAAGTTGACTAACAATCCAACATTGCAATACATTCTGTAAGTTATTATAAATCTCCAAAACTGTGAAGCCTTTCAATTGTGTAGCTTGTGCCTATAGCTATAAAAATCTAACACCGTCTTCCTTTTTTACAACTACCTACACGCATTTGAAAATCTAAACAGGTGTAAATATATTTCTTAGATTCACCCTCACGCCCCAAGGGTGTAAGATTAATCTTAAAACCAGAGTAATACTCGGTGAGATCGGGTAAACCTGCGTTTGTAACGTTTACGACCCGACCTTTGTAATCTTGACATTTGTGACGCCATAGGTATTTTGTTAGATGTTCCCGCCAAAATAAATGTCACAACCACAATTCGCACATGTATTCACGTTTTTAGGGTTCCGTACCCAAAGGGTAAAAACGGAACCCTATTACTGAGACTTCGCTGTCCGTCCGTCCGTCTGTCACCAGGCTGTATCTCAAGAACGGTGATAGCTAGAGAGTTGAAATTTTCACAGATGATGTATTTCTATTACCGCTATAACAACAAATACTAAAAATAAAATAAAATAAATATTTAAGGGGGGCTCCCATACAACAAACATGATTTTTTTACCGTTTCTTGCTCTCATACAACAAACGTGATTAATTAAGTATTGTGTGTGTTGTTTGCTCATTTATTAATAACGTGCCTTATGTTGCATAGATAATGGTACGGAACCCTTCGTGCGCGAGTCCGACCCGCACTTGACCAGTTTTATTTTTTTCAATATCTAGAGAACACGCACACAACGCACAACACACAACACACGCAACACAAATACGAACTAATGTTCGTATTTGTGTTTTTTAATTAATGAAGTTAAAACTAGCTAGGTAATGCCAGTACAATGTTTTTGCCTGATTACCTTCTCCTATTACAAATTAAAATGATCCCTGTCATGTCCGAATAATTTATCATCTAAGTATAACACATTAATAGCAACGTTAATATCATGAAATGATTATTTCTACGTTCTACGCTGTGGGCACAGGCTACGGGCTACCACAGGAGGGCCCTGATGCGGCAGTCAGGAATAGAGCCCCTCGCGGAAGAGATCGTTCGCTGGAGGAGCGAATTGCGCGACGATCTCTTCCGGCGATGGGCCGAGAGGTTGGCGGACCCCTCCGCGAGCAGACGGCTCGCTGAGGCGGTCCACCCAGTCCTGAGAGACTGGGTCGAGGCGAGGCACCGGGATCCGACGTATCACCTCACCCAGCTCCTCACAGGTCACGGCTGTTTTGCCAAGTACCTTTGGGAGGTGGTAGGTATCGAGTCGGATCCCGTTTGCCGAAATTGCAGAAGTGGGGCCGTGGATACGGCGGAACACACCCTCGCCGTGTGCACGGCCTGGGACGCCCAGCGCGCTGAACTCGTCAGCGTGCTGGGCCATAACTTGTCGCTCTCGGTCGTTGTTTCATCCATGGCCGAGAGCGAACAGTGTTGGGCCGCCGTCGCTTCCTTTGCTCGGGAGGTGATGGCGGCAAAGAGGGAGGCCCTGCGAGAGCGCGAACGCTCTGGTGGTACTTTGCCACCCCGCAGGGCCCCGGATAGGGGTCGTCGGCGCGCGGTGGACGGCCGCCCCCCCGACGAGGTGGTCATGCACGGCGGGTCGCAGTTCAGAGACCCGTGGCAGGAGGGCCACATTTGAATGACGGGGGACCTAGCGATCCCCCCGTCGCGTTGAGCCCCCCGTGAAGAAAGGGGGCCACCCTTGCCGGATCGTGGTAAGGCTCAAGGCACCACCATGGCCCGGTAGGGCAGAAGGAGATATAAAAAAAAAAACACAGGCTACGGGCTATAAAAACATTTGACGGGCCTCGTGGTCGAGTGGTTTATGTAACGGACTGGACAGTTCACGAGGTCGCGGGTTCGATTCCCGCTCGGGACAATCATTTGTGTGATCTATATAAATGTGATACAAATGTTTGTACTGCGTCTGGGTGTTTCTATGTAGGTATTATAAGTATATAGTTACAAAAGAATAGTAGTATATGTAGTATATCTATATTCTGGTACCCATAACACAAGCATGTACGGTTAGCTTGGGACCAGAGGACGTTGTGTGAAATGTTCAATAAAAAAAAAATCTATAAAAGCCATCCTGTCAGTTTTCTGGATTACTTCTAAATTCGCACTCGAATCTAAGATTAATTTATTTCCATAAACCTCACCTGTGTTTCAGTAAGCATCAGACTGGTAGCCACCTCGAACCTTTTAGGTCTTGACAGGTATTTGTTCATTCTGAATTGCTTCTCCAACTCCAGAAGCTGTTGCGATGTGAAGGCAGTCCTTGGCCTCCGGGTCTTTCCAAGAAGAGCGTGTGGAGCACCTATTGACAAACAAAAAGATAGAGTTAGTTAAGTGCTTGAGCAATTTTTTGAAAGTGAAATAATTTGGATTCTAAGTCATTGGAAAATATTTTGTATACTTCTCCGATATTTCATAAATATGAGCTGAACGACACGAGGCACCCCAATTTCATCCCCAAAAAGAGCATACTAATAAACACAAACAAATTAAAGCAAATATCAAATAAAAAGATGGCGGTTCGCGCCAAAACTTGACAGATGCGTCTATGACATTATCGTATTGTGTCAACAACACCAAATGTTACCAGCGCATTTGTAATTGTTAATTATCATTTTTATAAGCTTAGTTAAGCTCGGCGGGTGGCTTTGATGTGATAATTTAACAATATTTGTTTATAGAAATAATAGTGGGTGTTTGTTTCATTATAGATTAGAAATTGTTATGGTGAATTGTAGGGAATTGTTTTCTATTCAGTTATTTTACATTACCGCGGAAAGTTTCCTGCTTACGCCACAAATCTTTTTTTGGAGAAAGAAGGAAGTAATGTTGTACATTACTTGCTCAATACTTAATGCGGGAACATAAAATTGATTATCAGTTTTGTCAGACTCGACTTAAAAGTTGTTAAGTTAAGAGGGTACTGTACTCCTCGCTTAGGTATTTGCCTTAGGTATTGCTATCCCTATTTCCGAGCGCCGCGCTGAAAGGGACAATTAATATCAAATTCTTTGAAAAAAATTTCGTACTTCCGTTTTTTTTTCGCGTAAGTTAAACCGATTTTAATAGTTTTTGCGTTATATTATAGAATAAAGAGATTCTATCAACTTCTTTTTTTCAAAACATAATAACTAAAAGAAATATGCGTAATAGTACGATACCCATACTTTTGTATGGAGCATAATTTGGTATCGTGCCGTCTTTAACTACATCTTTAAAGAATGGGTACCAAATTTAATTGAATATCAACAATAAGTGCCACTGGCTATGAAAATCTCATTTTTGTGCTTAATTTATTTAGTTAAACATCATTACCCATCTAAAGCTCAGTAAAAAAGTAAACTATTTTTTTTTCAACAGGCAAAGATAACACTCGTACAGCCTATTATTTTTTTATTACTTATAAATGCATTAAAGTTCTACATGTAAGCACACAAGTCAACGTAAATTCGTGCTTAAGTATCGAAATACTAAATAAATAGTTAAGTCGTGTCGTGTAGGCTGAACGTGACTTTCTTATGCTAGTTTTATTTGAAAATAATGTTTGGTTACTTCCTGTCAAATATGATTGTACTTTTTAATGTCTTTTTAATTTATTTTATTAAATAAGACGATATTAACGATTTCATAGCTAGATTTTGCTATTTAATATTATAAAAATACTTAAATGGTTTCTTAGATATCCGCATTTATACCTACTGCAGAAACTACGATTCAAATTTGTTTTTTAATGCGCTTTTATTCCTTGACGAATGGACAGGGAACAGAAACAAGAAATACCTACGGACCTATGAGCTTGCCTATAGAGTAGAAAGTTTACTAATAACATAGAGGTTAACAACAAAAAAAAATTGGTCAAGTGCGAGTGGGACTCGCGCACGAAGGGTTCCGTACCATTATCTATGCAACATAAGGCAACGTTATTAGTATCGAGCAAGAAACGGTAAAAAAAAACAGCTTTTTTGTATGGGAGCCCCCCTTAAATATTTATTTTATTTTATTTTTAGTATTTGTTGTTATAGCGGCAATAGAAATACATCATCTGTGAAAATTTCAACTGTCTAGCTATCACCGTTCTTGAGATACAGCCTGGTGACAGACGGACGGACGGACGGACGGACAGCGAAGTCTCAGTAATAGGGTTTCCGTTTTTACCCTTTGGGTACGGAACCCTAAAAACGAAAATAAAAAGACATTTCAAGACATGACACGATTCTCTTTATTTATAGGTTCATATTTTACATGAGTACCTATCTTCTCATTCTTATTCTGAAGATTTTTTTTAAAATTTTCTTTGGTGACTGATGCGATAAGCGTTGCTATATTAATCCCCTAAAGCGTTGCTTATCTTTAGCTATAGGCCTTAGTTAAAAAGCTTGAAATATCTACTTATATTAAGTACAGTGGATAGAAATGATAATATTATTACCCTTTAAATAAATAAAAATCTTTGTCTTATGTTGAAACGAAAATGCGACTCTACCAAAAGACAAAGGCAGAAAACGAATTGTATAAGTAAAAACAAGCAAAGTCGCAGCGAATAGCTATAATAAATCAATTGCCATAGATCACATCCCCCTCGCTACTAAACGTCGGGGTTTATTTATAAGAAAAGTTCACCATAGTGCAACTGTGTGTAAGTTGCTTTACTTTAGTTTATTGGCACTTAAAATTGTATGGCATAAAACAATTTAAAGATTGATTAATTACAGTGGTAGTGCTAAAATACGTAATAAAGAAAATATCTTTAAGACTCTTACAAACTATTCTTCTGCCTTATTTTTGAGAAACCTCCTTATGCTTAGCACAGCTTAAACGCCCTGTTAAAAAATCTTTTATTCTGGTTTATAGTATTTGTTATTTTACAGGCAAGGAAATACGTCATGTGTGAAAATTTCAACTGCCTAGCTATATCATAGGATACGGCCAGACAGACGTACGGACAGCGAAGTTTTTGTATTAAGTTCTTTTTTGACCATTTTGTACGGAACTTTAAATGTTTATTTAGACTTATTTACAGACTTGAAAAGTTTTAGTTCTTTGTTTATACTTCACGTGATATACTTTCACTTGGCGTTACCCGCGACTCCGTACGCGTGGAATTTGGGAAATTTTTCCTGTTTTTGCAGCATTTTCACTAATTCTTCGCTCCTATTGGTCGCAGCGTTATGTTATATAGCCTTCCTCGGTAAATGTATTATCCAACACTGAAAGAATTTTTCAAATCGTACCAGTGGTGCTTAGAATTAACGCGATCAAACAAACAAACGAACTCTTCAACTTTATAATTAATATAGATAACTAACTTCAAAGTAACGAAACTAAAAAAATTGCTTTTAACATTTTACCAAGTTCTTAATTTGTAACATTTCTAAAAATAAATATAAAGTAGAGCATCTTTGTAAGCGTAATCTCCTAATAAATATATGTGTGAGCGCCGTCGCTACATACAAAACGGTTGGTTTGTGACTTTTAATCTAACTGAGCTCCTCCGAGCTATTGTTTGGGGACAATTCTACATTTAACTAATGTGAATCAATATATATTACTATCAAATTAGGGCAATTACTATCAAATTATGGCAATAATAATTATGGCATTACTTGCTTACTTAGATTATTATTACTATAAGGATATCAAGTAGGTATCGACTTATCGAGTAGGACTTAGGATTGATAAGTCGGTACTCGATAACCTACGCAATAGGTTATGAAAAAATGAAGAAAATTCTAAGTTTGGCTAATTTTATACCATAATATTTTCTAACACTTGCGCGATTCAATTATTTAAATAAAATCTTTTTTTTCCTATTTAGACGCGTATGTTTGACGCGTTTGTCATAGATTAATACATTGATAGTCACATACTGAACATATAAAACATGTTAAAAGGAAAAGAATCTACCTAGCGTTTTAGGAGATCCGTGGTGATAAAGAAAATTCCTTACAAGATACGCATATAAAACATATCGGGCAAAGACAATCGGGCAAAAATATCGTAGTAAATATGAGAAGTGGTCCCCTAAATATGGTGCTATTGGTTTAAAGTCTTGGACGAGGGCTCTGATCAAATTACCTTGATTGCGAATTTACGCTCGACGGCGCGACTTAACGCCATTGTGTCGATCTGTACCAAACTCACTGTTACAAAACGAGCAGTTTACAATATTACATCACAATGAAATAACCAAATCGATGTTATTCATTTATTTACAAAACTTGTAAGTAAAGTCTTGTTTAAGTAAAGTTATTTATTAATTTTGCAATTGACATGCTATGCTTTTACTAAATGAATTAAATTATGGTGGAAAAAGTGATTACCGCAACCGGGACTTGAACCCACGACCTCGGAATACCGTTCCGTAGCTCTGCCAAGTGAGCTTATTGCGGTCGTGCTTTCAGTAATCAAATTAGGCCACCATAATCGTCACTCGATTGAGTTTATATCGTATTTTTACGTACAACGAGAATGTTTTGCAACAATCTCGACCAGCCACCTAGTATTCTTTACAGAATACAATTGGGTTGAAAATAATGACGCGACTTTCATTACTAAAGTAATTTAAAAATTAATAAATTACTTTAAGCTCAGTTAGCAGAGCTACGGAACAGTATTCCGAGGACGTGGGTTCAAGTCCCGCTTGCGGTAATCACTTTTTCCACCATAATTTAATTTATTATTGTATTTAAGTAGTTATTTAAAATTCATCTAAAAAGGTTTGATTGATTGTTTGTAACGAATGAGCTCGTAAACTACTAATTTAAATTTTATTTTTTCTAAGCTTCACTATTACTGGTGACTATAGGTTGTACTGTGCGGAGCCTAGGCGGTTTTCTTGTTGTAAATATTATGTAAAAACAGATTTCTAAAAACGAGGAAATCCCCAATTCGATTGGAATCTTTTTTGGAGTTACATATCCTATAAACCATGTTTTTCGTATACGGAAAACTGAATATATAATTAATTATACTAAGATCAGCAATGGGAAGTGATCATGAATGGTTTTGGTTTTGATTGTAACTTGTAAAAAAAAAAATGTAAAAAATTAGACCTAAATTCTTTATTTTTTGAAATATTTAAAAAAGTAATAATTCACACGTCCATGACTAAAAAAGACTTCCAAAATCTTTATTTATTAACAATCTATTAAAATTTGTACCAAGCAGATATTGAACCTGTACACACATCATCCCCTATCAAAGTGAGCCCTATTTATAATCAAAGTGACACCACCCGTGAAAGTGCCATAACACGATAATAGGATCACTTTAGTACCATATTAGGGTCGACATGTTATCCACATGTATAAAACTTAGGGTGTCGTAAAAATAAAGTGGTACATTCAAATCGTATGTTATACGGGTTTTTTATGGTGGTTATAGGGTTAACTATGGTTTATAACAACTTGCTGTTAATATTTTTCTTCAAGTCATGTTTCAAAATAATTTTTTTTTAGCTTTCCGTACTAAAAGTCAGTCATTGACGAGCCTCGTGATTGAGTGGTTCATGTAACGGACTGCTGATCAAAAGGTCGCGGGATCGATTCCCGACTTGGGACAATCATTTGTGTGATTTTTCTAATTGTCATGCAAATGTTTGTCTGGGTGTTTTCTATGTATTATAAGTATGTATTTACAAAAGAAAAGTAGTATATGTAGTATAGCCGTATTCTGGTACCCATAAAATAAGCATATAAGCTTAGCTTGAGACCAGAGGATGTTGTGTGAAATGTCCATTTAAAAAAAGATAAAACGGGACCCTATAGTACCGATTCTACATGTACAACTTTAGCGTGATGTTATATAACCAATAGCCTTCCTCGGTAGATGTTCTATGTAACACTGAAAGAATTTTTCAAATCCGACCAAGATTAGCGCGCTCAAACAAAAAAACTCCTTTATAATATTGATATTTAAATTAGGTTTAATTTGGTCGCACAAGTAAAATTGGCACTAACATTGGCATTAATATAACTAACGTAATGTTTTGAAATAACAACCCTGGATCATTGTAATTTAGACCTAGTTAAAACCTCCATGATAACAATAGATTTTTAAATCCAAAGCAATAAATTTGAAAATTATTACGAAGAATAATTACGTGCTTGAAGAGTCCATCTGGCAGAATGATCAATACCTTTGCCAACATTATGCGTTAAACTAAATAAAAATTAATTGTAATTGTAACACTCTAATCATATGTTACTTGCATTAAGTTTCCCCTATAAACATCGCATCAATTTATTATCACTTCTATTTCTTTTAAAATAAGGTTAATTTCACTATAACATGGTGGTTAAAACTATATTTCAAAATATATTAGAAATCGTACTTTATTGTAAGACTTTAAAGTTTATATTATTTTGTGTTGATATTTTATTACTAACGATGGGTAATATAAATCTTTTGTTGTTAATAATGTTTGTTTTTGTTTGTCAAATTTGTTTTCGTTTGTCGAAAATTGCGCCCCTAATTGTTGGCCCGTTAATTGGTGAAGATTAATAGGGGATTTTAAATTTATTTTTGTAGCTATTTTACATACATTAGTTTACAGATGAATATTAAGTATATACCTACGCAAATAATAAACTAATTTTGTTTCTAACATAACTAATTTCTTTAAATCCTGTGTAATTTTGATTTTGAACTAAAATAATAATTTTTTAATGAAAATAATGTAAAATTTTAGGATTTTGGTTCTGTTTTCACAAATTCTCAGAGAGTTTAAACTTAAAACCCACAACTAAAACCTTCTCCCCTCTGGCTAAGCCTATGATACCCTACTTCAATTAAGTATATGCAAAAATATATATCAAAGAATCTCGCATATGAGAATAAGGGGTGGAACTATAAGGCGTGGTCTTAACACGCATGCGTACTAACCATACAATTTACGTGTACTACTAAGTTATAAAAGATTTTAAATGAATGGATTTTATCTTTATATCATACGCGAAGAAGAGATTATTTTTAAAGCTGAGTGACTGACAGATTAAGGAGCGAAGAAGTGGATATATTTTAGCTATAAATAAGTAACAAAAAATATATACAGCTGTAATCTTAAAGTTTGTATGCTGATTCCATTTTCATTGCTATAAAAATGTTTTTGGAAAATAAATTTCAACCGAGGCTTTTTAATTATTTCTTAGGTCGACAGATGGCACCTAATGTTAAGTGGCATCAGTTGCTAATGGATTCCGTAATACCAGGGGCAAAGACAAGCCGCTGCCTACTGAGGCGAGTGGGAGGCCATCAGCGGTTTTTGACACCTTCCGCCGCCTATGAAAAATTTATTTAGTGTTTACCGTCCTAAAGAAGAAATGAGGTGTAGACATATAAATTTTAAAGTCATCACCACACTGTAATTAATCATTTACACATAAAGGTATATAGAAGTAAAAGTTAGCTCGCTCACACTGAGCCCATACCCGAATTAACTGAATTACATTTGTGCGCCATGTTGATTTTTAAATTAACTTTAAAGTTGCCATTTTAAAATTTAATTACCTACTAAATTTAAGGTAAATTTGCTAAATAAGTGAATTTACCTTATGATTTTTATTTACATAGGACTTGTTAATGTTCTAAATATACCTATTGGTTAAACGATTATTTCATTTAGTACGTGACTGACTACTTTAGGCGTTTATTTTCTACTTAGGTAGATACTTTTGAAATAATAAAACTAACTGCATAAAACTATTTTTTATGGATACTGACGAATTTATTTTTGTTTATATTATTATCTCGCTTTACGTTTCGAAGACTTTTCAATCATCATGGTTAGTAAGTACCTAGAAGGCAGTATATCAATTACCTACTCACAGATTATAAATTAAAATAAGTTGTTATAATTCAAAAATATACAAATTGTATGTAATAAAATATGAAATATGTGTATTCGCGTACTTAGACAAGTTTTAGTTTCAGGACAGTTTTACTGTGAAATCTTATTTTTTTTGGTTCTAAACTCCATCAAGGCTACATCCGTGTTATCATAGAGGGTAATACGGGACCCTATTACTGAGACTTCGTCCGTCCGTCTGTATCTATCTCTGGAACAGTGCTAACTGGAGTGCTAAAAATTTTACATGTATATCACTTAATGCTAAAGCAACAAATAAACTCGTTATCATCATTCTCTTGCCAGTATCCCATTGTTGGTATGACGAATGTATTGAAATTAAATTAATTGAAATGAAAAATCATTTAATCACGTATAGACAAAATTTTTTTGATAAAATTATGTGCTTTTGACAGGTCCAAACCTTTTTTTACCCTACCACTGGTTCAGGACGCAATCTGCTGAGAAGAACCGGGCGGCGGCGTCAGAAACTCTGCAGAGCTTTTAATTAAAGCAATCTTTTTTTAAAATAATTATGATAATTATACTTACAATGCTAATAAAACGTTACAATTATAATAACTGTGTGAGAAATTGTAACACATAACATAATAATAACGGTAGTACGTTACCCTGTGTGTGAATTCAACTTGTAATTGACCGATTTTTAGCCAACTACAAAAGATAAATGATGACTATGATGAGTTAATACATAATACGTTTACCGCTGCCACTGAGGACCTACTAATCCCTTAGGGGGTCTAAGCCAATTATACGGCAGCAATTTGTTCGCGTAAACAAAGGGACGGCCCTTAACTAATTAGATCCACGTACTAGGGATGTACATTTGTCGATAGGATTTACCGATAGTTTTTTTTTATTATACTTCTTTTGGCATATTAAGAAAAATGTTGATAGTAAACTCTTACCACCTAATAATGACACCTGAGAAAAAATAGTTATTGAAATTTTACTTCTTTTGAAGCGTTAGGGTAAAATAGCTTAGCAAAAGGCACTTAGCCTCAAAATATTGTCTCCATGAAGTAAGTTTTAAACGCAGGATAACAATCAACAATGAAGTAAAGCTGTACGTGCTTGTATAAATCCATACGCGTTTTTTAATTTTAGCACGCTTGTATTAGCCTTGTTTCTATATACCTATAAATCGATGTATCTATCTATGTAACGAAATCTTTAATAGTTATTGAATTTTTGCACACCCATTTACCACCGACGGCAGTGAATAATTATTTGAAAAAATGCAATAGCTTAAAATCATTTCAAGCGTGTTTTTTTGTTTCTTAACTAAGCAATTATCGTATTAATGTATCGATAATTGTTAAACATCTCTATCGTAAACCCCGTCGGCTACAATCTCACCCCCACGCATTTTACCTAACTTTATACTAAGGTAGCTTGCGTATACCATCCCTTGCTCTTGAAGGATTTTATTATTTTAGGGAAAAGTAGCCGTTTTAGAACAGTTACAAGATTTCATAAATTGTACTTCTGTAGTTGCGTTGAGGAAAAATGTTGGGAGTACATTTTTATAATGCGTACATCATCACTACAAAAACAAGCGCCATAAAGTTAGATAATCAAAGTTTCTGTTTTTTCTTTATAATATCATAGAAGTATACCTTCTTACGTGCATACACACACACACATTTTTAGGAGTTTAACGCAAAACGTGTTTCAATTTATAATAAACAAAGTATAAATTCCAAAAACTGTACGTCTGTCGGATGGTTTTAAGTTTAAAAACTATTTTATTTAACATTCATCAATTGGATTAATTCCGTAAATTAAGCACTGCCAATGCATAAAAATGTTGCCAAATTAAATAAATGGCAGGGGTGTGAAATTACCCCTAATATAGGGTAATTTTATGGCCACCCCATATGTTAACCACTTGTCCTAATGATTCTAATAATTTTATTGTAAGATTAATTTTGCGTTAAATTTACATTTGATTTATGATTTAAACTGTTATAAAGTATAATCAGTACCTATATTAAACAGGCTAGTTACTGCTCTGCTATTTGGCTTTTAGCGTGATGATATACAGTCTATGACGCCAATTCCACTTGCACAACTAAATTTAACTTTACTAAAAAATGAAAACAACTATGGCGTATTTTGATTAATTGGCTTTTTCGTTGTGCACATTTTTATTAATTAAAATTGTTAGTCTACAAAACACAGATTTTCTAATAAAAAAGTTCTGATAACATTGCTGAATTGTTACATATGTTATTGGTCATAGGTCATGTGTAATGACAATATCAATTATCATTTTTTAAGTTAGGTTAAGTTTAGTTGTGCATGTAGAATCGGTACCATTGTGTTATTATTTTTACTTATTATAAAACAATGTCCCTATGTGCGGTTATATCTTCAAAACTACTTTGCAATAGATAGAGTGGTTCAAGAGGATGACTTTTTGTATAATTTGTGTGGTTTCTAAAATTCACGCACATGAAACTGTATTTAGAAGGAGAGGAAAATGATAATGACAAGTATTTCTTTATATAACATCATCTGATATATATATATACAATGCAAAATATTTAGCTCTCTAGTTATGACTGTTTTTGAGATACTGCTTGGTGACATATGGACGGACAGCGACGGTCGCGTTTTGTAAGGAACCCTGAAAATTTACTATACACAAAACTGACTATACCCACACTGATTTTAAGCAAGTGTACCTAGAGTTTTTCGTCACCCTATACTAAATTTAATCATCCCTTATTAGTAAAGACCGCGATAAAAAACACAAAAAATCACCTCAAAGATTAGTAGTTATTTTTGTAGGGGATGAAATGGGGTGGGTGTCATGTGACAGGTGGCGACAGCAAACAGGGGGTGTATACTGGTTGATTAAATAGTGTAAATGGTGATTGTTTGTAATTAAGCTCTATGGATTTGTTTTTTTAACACGCTTGTATCAGCTCGGTACGTATCTATCAATGTTATTTGATATATATATATTTGACGGGCCTCGTGGTTGTAGTGGTTCATGTAACGAACTGCCGATCAAGAGGTCGCGGGTTCGATTCCCGCTCGGGACAATCATTTGTGTGATTTTTCTAATTGTCATATGAATGTTTGTACTGCGTCTGGGTGTTTCTATGTATTATAAGTATGTTTTTACAAAAAAAAAGTAGTATATGTATTCTATCCGTATTCTGGTATCCATAACATAAGCATATAAGCTTAGCTTGGGACCAGAGGACGTTGTGTGAAATGTCAAAAAAAAAAAAATGTATTAATTTATGTTACGGAATCGTTAAAAGTGTTTTTCTCACCTACTTACAGTAGTCGGATTGATCTGAAATTTTACACACATATTAAGGACCAATGACAATGCAATAATTGAATAAAATATTTAGGACTAGCTGTTGCCCGCGACTCCGTCCGCGTGGAATTTAGAAATTTTTCCCCGCTTTTTTTCAAAGTTTCTTACCACTGCTTCGCTTCTGCTGGCCGTAGCGTGATGTTATATAGCCTAAAGCCTTCCTCGATAAATGCCCTATCTAACACTGAAAGAATTATTTAAATCTGCGAAGTAGTTCCTGAGATTAGCGCGTTCAAACAAACAAACAAACAAACTCTTCCGCTTTTTAATATTAGTATAGATTTTTAAGGGTATTTTTAGATTTTGAATAAAGCAAATAATTTTAATAAATGTAATATTTATGATTAAATTAGCCTAAATTTCACACTGTCAAGACTAATCAGCGAGTCGATTGAGGTATAGTGAAATGAAATGAAAAATCATTTAATCACGTAGAAACAATTTTTCAGAAAAATTATGTGCTTATGACATATCCAATTTTTTAATATTTTTTTTTTCCCTACCACCGGTTCAGGACGCAATCTGCTGAGAAGAACCGGCGTAAGAAACTCAGCAGAGCTTTTAATCAAATCAATATTTTTAAATTAAATGTCAATTATACTTACAATGCTAATAACTTTACAATATAGAATATGTATTGCTCCAGAGCAACTTACTCCCAAGCTTTATAATCTTTAATATAATCAGAAATTTTATAATACGCCTTTTTACATAATTTAGTTTTAATGATATTTTTTAAATTTAGAATTATTTAGTTCTCTTACATCAATAGGGAGTTTATTATAAAATGGTATACAATGACCCATGAAAGAGTTACATATTTTGTGGTAGTTTCGTTAGTATCTCTATATATCTACGAGTAAACATACGAAGTAAACATGATTTAACCCATCAATAGTCGTAATATTCTGAAATTTTGCAAACTTATCTAGGTTCGATAGTAATGCATTAATTTAAAAACATCAATGATAATAATTTGAGGCATAACTGGTACGTATGTGTGTTTATAGTTTTTAATTTTTTTTTAATGAAAATCGTGTTTAAGCAAGTGAAGCCACGGATAAAATGCTAGTACATATTTACAAATACAAATGAGGCAATAAAACTAAGCGTTGACTAATTTATTTAATTTGATTGCACCCCTCGTCTAATACATGTCACCCCCTCACTATAAATATTTATAATTCGGATAGGGATGTCGCTAATCATATTAGACGCATATGGCATGTTTAAATGTATCGATAACGCGATAACGCTTCAATAAATCGCCATTTCTGTTAAAACTGTTTTAATTTCGATTTGAATTTTGTTTCGGAACACAAATTTTTTTTTCTTTTTTGTTTATCGTTTTAGACTATTTTCCCGCAACTTTTTAATGTCTAATTACGAGTAAGCATTTTTCTACGCTTTAATATAATTTAAATACTGGTCAAGTACCACTGCACTCGCTCAGGAAGAGTTTCGTAGTTTCGTATCATTTTAAAGGGATAAGTGCAATTGATTGATAATAATGAATATTTGTTGTTACAACTCTCTATCTAACTTAACTTTGTTGTACAGCTCTCTAGCTATCACTTTTCTTGAGACAGACGGACGGAAGGACAACGAAGTGTCAGTTCAGGGTCCCGTTTTATCTTATGGTACTGTACCCTAAAAATAGTTTTAGTTACAATAATAAAATCTGTATTATAAGGCAAGGCCCTTGTACAAGTATACTATAAAAGTAGTTAATACTTAGCTCTATCTTAAACATTTAGGTTAGATATTTATCTTTTTGTTCAAATAAAATAAATACTTATTATCTTATTTATAAACTCGATTTTTATTATCTAAGTATGACAGATACTTAGATAATAAAAATAGCAAGCAATCAATCATTTTAAATATATGTCGTAGGAGACTTGATTAAAATAGTTTACTTAAGGATTTTTAGTTTTAACTTAGGATCCAAGATAGTGATGTGTGTCCTTAAATGGTGTGAATGGTGAGTAATTCGTTTATTTACTGTAGTTGGTGAGACTGAATGGTGACCCGTTGAAATTTCATAAAAGGATCCTTCCAAACCAGCTACACGTGTCGTAAGCCACGGATCAATCTCATCGTAGTTAATAGGATGTTGTAGTTAACGTAGTTAGCTTATTCAGTATTACAGGGTGTTTGGATTGGAGACTACCCTGGCAATAGTTACAGGTGATGTCTACGGTGATTTTCTCCGATATCAGAAGTGGGATCGAATAGTCATTATTCGATTTTGTTTTGAAAACAACTAGAACAGTAAAATTAACCGTAACCGGCGTTTTAGTAAAAAATTTAAGTTTTCGCAGTTTCTTTTTGTGAAAAATTGCTTTGATTATATTAACAAGCAAAGACTGATAATAACAAGTCATAGGTAATTAGTTAATTACCCTAGAACATTGTAACTACGTAACATAAATTAAATGACAATGATTTGTTAGTAATTTAATAAATCTACAGTGTTCACTTGCTTAATTTATCTCGTGTATCAATCAATAGTAAAATCGTTTTAATTGCGCACAGAAAAATAGTGTGGCTATATGAACATTCAACACTTCGTTTAAAGTTTTCGGTTTTCTTTTTATAAAGTTGGTACATGATTTTCTGCGCTTATTTATAGGCGTACTCGATAACTAAAAGTAAAACTTTTAAAGCAAAACAAAGATTTAGTCTCCGCCGTGTAATAATGTGTTTTACATATTCTAACGCGTTATTAAACTTTGTTATTTGTGATTAGCAAATAAAATCGTAAGAAACTTTCACCTAGATGAGAGGTAGTGAGAAGAAAATCTAAATCATGGTTAACTAAATATTCGAGATTAGAACTACATGTAGTTACATGTAGTAGACTTGTGATAGAAAGAGATAGACAATATATGCGTTAGAAAACCTAACGGTCTAGGTAACAAGTTAGTGTTTTTAAATTTTTAAAACCTTTAAAAAAGTTTGAGATACCTTTCTATACCTACACATGCCAGTCGTTTTGTTGACATGTTTTAAAAATCCTGTTTTGGAAAATCTATTTACAATTATGTTTTTGACTGTGTTATTGGCGTATGCAGACGTCCAGTAAGCCGTCGTAATATTGCCAACGCAACTTATTGTAGTGTACCTATAATATGCGGTTAAAATCGTCCTTTCTGAAATAATCAGAAAAGCTACAAATACGAACCTGACGGTGCTATTGACGTATGGAGACGTCTAGTAACCATTAATAATTATTAACATCACTTTTTGTGGTGTATAATAAGTTTTTGAAATCTTTAACTTACTGACTTGTGAGACGTCTACTGAGCCATTAATTATTAATTTATTATTAATAATATTAACCATACGCTTTATTGTGGCTTACTTACTTATAATCAGTTCGTGAAATCTCCTTTTTAAAACATCTACAACTATGATCTTGATAATGCAGAGACGTCTTGTAAACTATTAATAACATTAACCACTTGCTTTATTGTGGTTTACCTATAACATGTTTATAAAATTTTCATAGAGATGTCCAGTATAGCAGGTTCATCTTATTACAAATATTTAATTCCAAAATGTCTTTAATGCCCATAAAATACTTCAGTTGTATTTTGATTTAAATCTATGCGACTAATAAGATTCTACTTGTTAATTAATTGTCTAATAAATTATTAAAGTAAGAATTATTTTTTTATTAATTGGTCTATGCAGGCTGAAAAAAATAATCACTAGCAATCTGCAACTGTTTCGCGTGGTTCTCATTGTAAATGAAGTCTACCGTTTGTTTTTAACTTTATTACTTTCCGTTTATTCGCGCATACGACCCTTATTACAAATTATCGAGGTGACAGGAGATCACCTCTGAGTATTCACGAGCATAACTTTTGAGCTTATTTACTTGGAACAAGAATCTGTTGTAGTAGATTGACTATAGCAGATCTACATACCATAACAAATTATCTGCGTCTTAATTTTAATTTACGAGCGTTTTTGGTGTACAGAGACGTTCAGTGAACTATTTATAATATTAACAACGCAGTTTACCGTGGTGTATCTACGAGTAAACTAATTATTATTATTAAAAGAGCTGTTGGCGCGTGGAGCGTTACAATAAGCCAAAAATAAAAGATGCTACAATAAGCCACTATATCCTATCCTGAAAGAATAATGGTCCCCTGTGTACGACGGCGAACAGGACCGCCTATGGCACAGCATCAACCTATCCGTTTATTCCTAGGGCCCTTGCCTACGTGGCAACATCGACCTTTCCTTTACCTATCCTTCCTGAACCCTTTATCCTTCCTAAATCCTTCATCCTTTCTATCCTTACTCATAAATATACCACGTTATTACTGTACACCAACCAACGGTTACTATTCACGATGTAGGTGTTTGGTAGCAACAGCTAACATAGTTATGTAGGCTTAACTTCTACTTGGGCTACAAGTAGGAGGCAGAGTAACAGTGTTTATTCGTATGCCAATACGAAAATTCTAAATTCAACTTTTTATTCACTGATAGTTTAATCATTAGCATTTAAACTAAATTAGAAAATCATTCCTTTACTGTTGAATCCGTCTAGATCAGCAGGATAGGCCAAACGGAAACCCTTCTATTTTGTTTCAAGTAGATAGGGAACACACGAGGACGTGTGCCTTTGCAGAATGGCCGTGTGACAGTTAAGAAAAAGAAAACAAAGTAAAGAAAGGAAAAAAAAAGAAAGAAAAAGAAAAGAAAGAAAAAAAAGAAAGAAAAAGAAAAAAAAAATATTTTTTTTTAATGTATTTGCCAACGTAGCTAAAAATCTTTTTCTGAGTAGTTTACGATTAATTAGCTAAATTCTAAATAATTCGTTATCAAATTACAGCCGAGTGGTTGTCTTTATGAAAACACAATTTTAATGTGTAGTGGATTTGATGATTAGAAACCATCTATTGAATGCTACAATTATATTGGTTCGATAAGTCGATACGAACCCACTACAACTTAAAGTTCGTTAGCAAAAATGCGAAAAACCTGACAACTAGAGCAGTCAGTATTATACAGGTCGTTACGCTGCCCAGTTCTATAACTTAAACAATTAGAATATCCTCCAAAGTGTTATTGCTTAGTGTGTATTTGTGAGAACGTGCAAAGTAACGATAATGCGGAATTAATGTAACTGACCGAGTGTGAATGTTGAATTATTGTGGAAATTGTTGTAACTGACCGAGTGTATGGAAAAATCTTAGTTGTGGATATCTTTATTTTGCGACTTTATATTGGGTCAGAATTAGCCGAGCGGAAAAACTTAGTTCTATTGCAGATTTACACACGAGGACGTGTGTATTCGCAGAATGGCCGTGTCGTAGGAGACTTGATTAAAATAGTTTACTTAAGGATTTTTAGTTTTAACTTAGGATCCAAGATAGTGATGTGTGTCCTTAAATGGTGTGAATGGTGAGTAATTCGTTTATTTACTGTAGTTGGTGAGACTGAATGGTGACCCGTTGAAATTTCATAAAAGGATCCTTCCAAACCAGCTACACGTGTCGTAAGCCACGGATCAATCTCATCGTAGTTAATAGGATGTTGTAGTTAACGTAGTTAGCTTATTCAGTATTACAGGGTGTTTGGATTGGAGACTACCCTGGCAATAGTTACAGGTGATGTCTACGGTGATTTTCTCCGATATATATAATATGTTTACACGCACATATTAAGTAGTTTCGCTTGTATCTATGTGACGAAATCTTTAAAATGTACATTTTTACTGTCTTGTGTGCGATTATTCTGAAATTTCGCTCACTTTAGTAAACAAATAACCAGTGACAACGCAATAATTCAATAATATTTATTCAGTTTCAAAACTAACTCAAAACTCTAAATTAACCACAAAAGTTCCTAACATTTTTTAAATTACGAAATGATTGGAAGAAGTGTAAAATACGATAAATCATGGGAAATAAGTTATTATTAGTTAGTAATAATTCGAGAAAGAATTACCGTTTGTCCTGTCTTTCTGGTCTGGGATATTTGACAGGAGATTGGTAGGAAACCCGTTTCCACGGGACGTTTATAGACTAAATTTAATAAAATAAATTCGAGATTGTTCTATGATTCAAGCAGGAAATGCCACAGGAAATAACTTAATATTTTAGAAGATATAGATTTATTATCTCAAGTAGATACATTGTACAAATAATATGCCAATCATAAAGATATTAAAATCATGTATATTTGACAAAATAAGAATGAATCAGATTTTAGATAACATCTTTATAGTTTGTGATTAAGCTAACTTTCTGCCCTAGTTTATGACTTTTAGCGTGATGGTATAATAGTACCGATTCTAAGTGCACAACTATACTTAATTAAAATATAAAAACTGATAGTGTCAATAACACAATTCGCCAATGTTTACTGATATTTTTTATTACAAAAACTGCGCTGTTACTACCCCATTTCCTCCCGAGGGTGCTGTAAAAGCCAGCTAAGGAATATTGTACACAGATATCATCCTCTGTGAGAGACGGAAAACTCGAAAATAAACCCAGTGCCAACACGCCTAGTCAGCGCGGGGCAGAAGACCATAATCTCTCCCAAAGTGGAGGAGGCCTGTGCCCAACGGACGTTAATGGGCTGGAAGAGAAGAGAAGAGTTATGATAAGTTTAATTATGCACCTAGAATTGGTACAATTGCCATTGTTCATTTTTTTTTTAAACTCTCAATTCGAAAACCATTTCGGGGAATAGAGTTTCTGATCATGATCCATTATTTTTTTTCGGAAAATTTGCTATAATAACGATTATTTTTCCAAAAAAGCAAATACTCTCTATTTGCCCTTGAAATAAAGGACTTAAATATAATATTAATGCGTTCTTGGGGATAAACTACTGTGTGGCGGAGTTGAAATTGATCTATTATATCAAATTGGCAACTTTGAAAAGATGTATTGCAATCTGTCTTAAGTCTACCAGGAAAAGGCAACACACAGATTGCGTACAACGATGACGTCACAACATTTAAAATAATATTTTTAAGTATTTTTAACAAATTCTATATAGTGAATATTTCAATAATATTGAAATAAGTTGCTTAAAATAGTCTATATTATCTAAAAAAATTATAAAAACAGCAGGTCAAAAATTATGTTATGTTTATTCACATAAATCTCTTGTAGGTGTGTTTGTAAACTTTTTACAAAGGACTCGTCCGTTAATTATTAAATAAGATTGTTCCGGCTAACTCTATAATAGATATGGTTATTGTCACTTTAATGTAAACCGTCTAAATTGATTTTTGTGCAATTTTTCTATTTATAACTTTCATCGGAATAACAAACATTCCATATACTTATTTAACATCAGTCTGAAATGAGGAGCGGCCTTATAAGCGGTGATAAAAGTAGAACCTTACATAGGAATCTATACTTTTATATTATCTATATTCTATGCTAATATTGTAAAGCTAAAGAGTTTATTTGTTTGAACGCGTTAATCCCAGAAATCCCAGTTCGAATTGAAACATTTTTTTCTGTGAGATAGTCCATTTATTGAGGAAGGCTATAACATCACGCTGCGACCGATAGAAGCGAAGCAGCAGTGAAAAATGTTGCAAAAACGCGGAAATTTATCTTATATTCACGCGTACGTAGTCGCTAGGTCGTAGTCGCGAGCAATCGCTAGTAAATAATCAATTTCTTTTGTAAATAACTTACAATTCATAGAAAATACCCAGACGCAGTATAAATATTTATGTGACAAATACAAAATACTTGTAGGTACCATGTGGGGATTGAACCCACGACCTCGTGGATGGCAATCCGTAACGTAAACCAGTATACCACGTGGCCCATTAGCTAGCTCAAAAAGATAGTTTGAGTATTTTAACTTACCTCCTAACTCCGGTATTCTATGATAAAACATTCCAGTTCTGGCCAGCCATTCTAGTTGCATATGATGTAGTACCCTGTCTCCTGGGTGGTGGAAAGCTGAAGGCATTGGTCCTCCTGGTGTTATTCCCCCAGGTTGGGACATTGGGTAGTTGAATAACGCTGCAGATTGAGCGGCTACTAGCGCCGGGTTTTGTGGAAGTAGACCAGGTTTTGGGATAATACCTGTAAGAATAAAAAGGCGTTTAGATACAGATTTAGAAAATGATTTTACGGTATTCTAAGGTCGTGGATTCAAGTCTTATGAATCTTGTCTTACCATGGTCATGGTGATCCATTTTTTCCACTATTTCTTATTTATTAAATAGATAATCATTTAATTTTATCAAAATATTTATTGTTTAAATATTTTCACCTAGGTTCAAGATATGCAATCCACTGGGAGGAATCGGCGTCAGCAATAGTTTAAGATACGGTGCAATGAAATAGATAGCTGTGTTTTTCCGACTTGGGCACCACCGATCGATTGGCCGATCTCCTTCAATTTGGGACAGTATTTGGTCTAGTGTTCCACGGTGACCAAGCAGGTTGACATAGCGTGACATAGCGTTGACATAGCGTTAGACTTAAGTTTTCCATCTTTCGCAAAATGTGTTAACTTCATATATCCCATACGGTTAACATCTTCTGTGGTAAATGGAAGGATTTGAGCTGGCTTTGACGCTCTTTTAAATTTTGTTTTCCTATAATGTTTTTTGTAAGCGCGTGCCATTCCGGAAGAAATAAAATAATATATTTTCCTTTCTTTCCTTAAAATATGTCTTAATCAGAGTGTATTATTATTACTGCGTATTTTGTAAAACGTTAATAATTAATAGTTTACAAACGGACATTTGAATTTCATATAAGTATTTGTATAGATAACAAAAACAAAACTTACCAGGTCTATAACTTTCATACTCCTCATTTCCACCTTCAACTCCTGGAGAAATGGGTGGACTATAACTCCCAGACCGATTCCCATCATCAGATCCTGGGCTAACTGATCGACTACTAGGTCCAGACCTCGGACTCCTTTGCTCAGACCTTCCAGACCTTGGGCTTTCTCTACCTTCGCACTTATTTATCATGTTTTGCTCAATTTGGGCGTCATAGTTTTCCTGATACCTTCCGATATAGTTTTTATTATGTATTAGGTTAAAATATTTCTGTTGTGTCATTTTATCTTGTAAACTAGACTCAGGCAATTGCCTTGAGAGTAAAGCGTCTATACAAAACGATTTCTTTCCTTGGTTTATTATAGTTTTGTCTTCAGAGTTGTAGTATTTGATGTTTTTTGGACTGCTCGATCTGCTTCGGTCTGGGTTCGATTCTGTGTCAATTTCTAAAGGTTTGTCTGCCAATTCATTGGAGTCACGTCGGTAGATTCCGTGTGGGAGTATTTGGGAAGACATTTTGTTGTTTTTCGTTTTCTTTCTTTTACATAATGTACCTGTGGGAGAAAGGTAATTAATATCTTAGTAAACACATCACTTATTTATGATCGAAATGTCTTAGTAGGTTTGTTAGTATGTATATTGCCTGTTCGCTATCAAACTACTAGGTAAATAGATTTAGATTTAACACAGATATCACAGATCTAGGATATTAAGTACCATATTCACAGCTGACTATCTATCCGTGTTAAACTCAAAAACTACTGAAAGGAATTATGGCATTTTCAAACACAGATGGCGTGCTTATTAAGAAATGTTTTTATTTTTAGGGTTCCGTACCCAAAGGGTAAAAACGGGACCCTATTACTGAGACTTCGCTGTCCGTCCGTCCGTCCGTCCGTCCGTCTGTCACCAGGCTGTATCTCAGGAACGGTGATAGCTAGACAGTTGAAATTTTCACAGATGATGAATTTCTATTGCCGCTATAACAACAAATACTAAAAATAAAATAAAATAAATATTTAAGGGGGGCTCCCATACAACAAACATTATTTTTTTACTGTTTCTTGCTCGATACTAATAACGTTGCCTTATGTTGCATAGATAATGGTACGGAACCCTTCGTGCGCGAGTCCGACTCGCACTTGACCAATTTTTTTATATAGTTTGCGTCTCAACAGAAACAGTTTTGATAACGAAAAGGAAGCAAACAATTTACATGCACTAGCTGTTAACCGCGACTTCGTACTCGTGGAATTTAGAAACCTTTCCCCGTTTTCGCAACAATATTCATTGATACTTCGCTCCTATTGGCTGCAGCGTGATGTTATATAACCTATAGCGTTCCTTGATAAATGTACTAATGTGAATTTTTCAAATCGGACCAACATTTGCTGAGATTGGTGCGTTCAAACAAACAAACAAACTCTTCAGCTTTATAATATTAGTATTGATGATTTTTCACTATTTGATGTTGTAGCGGCAACAGAAATACCTCTACTTCGAAAATTTCAATTCTATAGCTATCACCGTTCATGAGATACAGTCTGCATGGTTAATAGACACACGAACGGCGAAATCTCAGTAATTATTATTTATTTATTTAAAACTTTTTGCACAAACGAAATAGTGTATAATGGCGGACTTATAGCCAATGGCATTCTCTACCAGCCAACCATCAGTGGCACAGAGATAATAAGAGGCAGGTGCTACTTTATCACAGAAAAGGTGAAAATAGTTTTTAATTTACACTAATAACATTAAAACTTAAACTATAATAAATAAATATAATATCTACATACATAATATACGGATAATATAAACATACTTAGTAATATTACATAAACTACATACATAATATAATACATATATCTATATAACCAATAGAATAGAACAGAGAGAAATTAAAGTATGGAATTTTATTTTAGCACGCTTATTATATTTCGGTAGGTATCTATCAATGTATCAATCTATGTAACGGAATCTTTGAAAGAGATTGAGCCACTTGCAGTAGTCGGATTAATCAAACAATTTGCACACATATTAAGTACCGATGACAAAACAATAATTAAAAAAAAATATTCAGAATTTTACAGCGTGTTTTTTTATTTTTGAACTAAGTAGATTATTATAGGATAGAACCTTAAATACCTAAGTCATTTCATAATAATTGAATCTAGCCAATATTAAATTCAGTTAGGCACGCGACTACTTCGATATGATATTGATAACAGTATTAATATTTAATAATATATTATTAACAATGATACGATATTGATATAATCTGTTTAGTAATATCATTGAGTAGCTTTTAATATCTATATTATGGCTATTATCAGTTGATTAAACTTTATTATTAACTACTTCTGCCTCGCTGTTTTAATTGTTTCCGTGGAGGATACCATGTCAATATTAAGGTTTTTATACAAAAACAAATAAATGAATATGTATGTACATTTCAAAAACGTCATTTCGCCCCAAATTAAGCTATGTTTCTATGTTTGTGTTAGTGGAGTACTAAAGTGGAGAAAAGTATCCTTAGGTGGTTTGGTAATGTGGAGAGCATGAATGATAGACGATTAATGAAAGGCTTAAACACGGCGGAGGTAAGTGAAAACGCTGGGAGAGGACACCCTAGAAAAATATACTCCTAATATACGCCGATGTCCTACGTAATGGTCAAGTGCACTTACAACCGTTGGGCATGCATGACTAGATGTAGGAGTGTGTATGAATCCAAGGAAGTAGCAGATAGCCCTCTATAGTCTCTGCCTAGCCCATGGTAAAAAGGTGTGATGGTATGATGATAAGATATACATTTTTTTTGTAAATATATACTTATAATAATTATGCATTTATTTCTACTTAAAGGCTTATTATTATAGCCTTATAGCACTCTCGGAGACTAGTTTCCTACTAGTGAAAACATATTAGAATTAGACCATCATTTTTGTAGATTTCTTCTTACATACATATAACAAACATTACAACTTTCTTAATAGTATACACTAGGAAAGATTTCTTTAGCATTAAGAATCTTGAATTTGTCGCTAAGAAAAGACATCAACGGCGTCTGTTTTCCACGCTTGAAATGTAAGATTGAGATAATTATCGAATTCCTCGTCTTTAATAACCCACTGCTGGACCAGAGGATGTTGTGTGCCCATGTCAATAAATATTTATTTATTTATTTTATTTTATTGGGCATTGATCTCCTCCACCTTGAGAATGTATTCTATGCTACCCTGGCTACACTTGTAGGTATATGAATTAGTTTAGATTTTTCTGCTTTAAAAAAAATAATACTCCAACTCACTCTAATTAGTCTCTTAACATACCAGCGGGAGGTATTGGAAATGTATTACTATTCTTAAGTCTTCAAATCAAAGAAATTTAATTTACTATTCTCTCTCTCTCTCTCCAGCCCATTTACGTCCCACTGTTGGGCACGGGCCTTCTCCACTTTGAGAGGGATCATAGTCTACTGTGCCTCACTGACCAGGCGTGTTGGCACAGGGTTTATTTTCCAGTTTTCCATCTCACACAGAGGGTGTTATTTGTGTGCAATATCCCTTAGCTGACTTTTACAGCACCCTTGGGAGGAGATGGGGTGGTGACACTTGTATTCTTAATCCGTCACCACACGAACAGGACACACCGCATTACTATTCTGATATGGATTTATTCAAGTTATTTACTTTAGATTTGTCACCTAAATGTTTGTGCTGGTATGTATTACGTATTTACTCATAAAACATGTAAATAAGCTTAATGTTGGACCAGAAGACATAAAAGAAACGGCTTTTCATATAAATTTGTTAACAAGTACGATAGGGTCGGCGCGCGGTGGCCGGCCGCCCCCCCCGACGAGGTGGTCATGCACAGCGGGTCGCAGTTCAGAGACCCGCCGCACCGGTCGTGGCAGGAGGGCCACATTTGAGTGACGGGGGACCTAGCGATCCCCCCGTCGCGTTGAGCCCCCCGTGAAGAAAGGGGGCCACCCTTGCCGGGTCGTGGTAAGGCTCAAGGCACCACCATGGCCCGGTAGGGCAGAGGAGATAAAAAAAAAAAAAAAAAAAAAAAATAACAAGTACGATAGGCTTAATTTGAAAGACACAACAGGGACTTGTGTGACTATTTTAGTTTACTACATTTGGTTAGTATCATCATCACTTGCATGTAATTGTTTATTTATATATACTAATACTAGGTGACCCGGCAAACGTTGTTTTGGCAAATACCTAAATGTTAGTGGCGGACGACCCTTATCACTTAGGGGGATGAAAAATAGATGTTGTCCGATTCTCAGATCTAACGGATATGTACACAAAATTTCACGAAAATCGGTCGAGCCATTTCGGAGGAGAATAATTACAAACACCGTGACAGGAGAATTTTATATATTAGAAGATAATAAAGCTGAAGAGTTTGCTTGTTTGTTTATTTGAACGCACTAATCTCAGCAAGTACTCGAATAAAAAAAATCTTTTTGTGTTGGATAGACCATTTATCAAGAAAGGCTATGGGCTATATAATATTTCGCTAAGACCAATAGGAGCAAAGCAGTAGTGAAAAATGTTGTAAAAACAGGGGAAATTTTCTAAATGCCACGCGTACGGAGTCGCTGTCTAGCTGTTGCCCACGACTCCATCCGCGTGGAATTTAGAAAATTTCCCCGTTTTTATAACATTTTTCACTACTGCTTCGCTTCTACAGGGCGTAGCGTTATGTTATATGGCGTAAAGCCTTCCTCGATAAATGCCCTATCTAACACTGAAAGTATTTTTCAAATCGAACCAGTGGTTCCTTAGATTAGCGCGTTTAAACAAACAAATTCTTCCGCTTTATAATATTAGCATAGATTGTACATGCTTAGTTGTAATATAAATAAAAAAACCTGTCAAGAGCGAGGCAAACTCGCACACTTAGGGTTTCGTACCTACTAGACATATAAACATAAGTAACTGCATTCAAATAATCATTTAATTATATTCAAAACAACTCACCAACTTAATTTTGTAGTTAATTTTGTAGGGAATCGCCTACATTTCAGCTACTTCATAAGTTGCTATTAGTATAAACACTTTTTTACTTGTGATGTGATGACAAATTATAAGTTTTTGGATTTTCCCTATATCAGCACTATATAGACTTGATCTATGCCAAATTTCAAGGCTCTAGGGCAACGGGAATTAACTTGTGAATTTTGATTCCCTAGCATAAGTCGAAAAATTCTTAAAAACGGTCGTTATTCGGTTATATCTTTTAAATGCGTAGAGGTGAAAGCTTGACTGTATTTTTTGCAGCAAGGGACTGCATAGATCTACATATCGTATGAGTTTCAAGTTGATACTTTCAGGCGTTGCTGGGTAAAAAAAGTTTGATAGACGGACAGACAGACAGATAGACACCGGAGTGATCCTATTAGGGTTTGTACGAAACCCTAAAAGGGCTAAAATAATGTGCGCATAGATTTTCAACCTGTTTAAAGTGGCCAATTATTATAATAGCTTATATTAAATTACTTTTTACGGATTTAGACGCGTGTATTAATGACAAATGAGTCCCGCAAGTGTTAATAGCTGCACTTATCTGTACAAAATTTATTTTAAAGTCGACGTTTTGAAATAGGTAAGAATTACGATTATGATTTCAGTACCTTAAGGATAATAAGAGCTGAAATTGAAAGAAAAAAATCGTAGCACATTAGTTCGTAAATAACCGGTTTTAGTTTTGATTCTTTGAATATTAAATCAATCAACTGTGATAGTAAAATGCCTATTAGACCGGCCTTAATCCGTACTTATTATAAAACAAAGTCGTTATTTTTGTATGTATGTCCCTATGTGAGCTTATATCATCAAAACTAAGCAACGTATTTTGATCCGGTTTTTGTAAATAGATAGATTGGTTCAAAAAGGATGGTTTTTTTGTTGAAGTTATTAAGGATTTGATTGCCAAAATTACAAGTATTTCAATTGTTTTTTCTGAAATCTTGATCTAATTTCATTTACCTACGTGAAAATAAGTTTGTATATCATTTTGACACTAAACAGGTAAAGAAAATTATATTTGTTTAAAGAGATTTATTTTTTTAAATTTTGGTGAATTAACTAGGTACTGAAAAAGTTCTGTGCTCTAGATTTAAGACTTTATTTCTCTCTTCTTGTTATCAATTCAAACAACACTGCATCAATAATTTTAAAAATAGTAAATATAAACTCACCTATCAAAATTAAAAAGAAAATTCAATCACAGACAATAAAAGAACACTACACTCTTTTTTAAACACACACTTGAAGTAATTCCCGCCGTAAATTGCGTTCGGATATCCACTCGAAAGCGGTACCTACTATCAACTGAATTATTTTATTAAAAGCTAGCACCGATTATTGTCATATTGTGTCGTATGTGGACAGACAGTTGGGCGGTACAACCATTGTAACAAGGTACTTATATTTCTACAGTTTTTAACCATAATTTGGGAGTAGAAAAGCTCAACATAAACTGGTAAATTTCATGCCCCACCCCTATTGTTATCTATCTCATTTCAGTATGTTTTGTCTCCTTTATTCACATAGCACTTACGGATGAGTTGTCTTATTCTATTCGTTTAACGAAACCACACCAGATTTTGTTTGTACAATTGAATGATGCTTTTTAGTGAAATTGTTTTTGTCACTTTGTTTTTTTTTATTGTAAGAGCCGCCAATTACTAGGTTTTATTAAGTGATTGTTGAATTTTTAGATTAAAGAATTTTATAGATGGTAATTTCAATTTAGACAAAAAAAGACGATTTTTGCTTTTCAGTCGATTAATATTCTGGCCATCTCCATAACGCAATGGGGGTAAATTTTGGTCTATCTATGTTATAATATACCGAAGCCCCATCATTTTCCTGCCCTTAACCATTTTTCATTTCCATTGTACTCTTCTGTCAGACGTCAAACTGAAATACGTTATGACTAATAAAAGAGTCAGATGTAGTGCATGTAGTAGCAATAACAACCGTAGCGCGTACTGTATGACTATGACTGTCAATGAAGTCAAGGAAGAATGTTTAAATCGTTGCAGATGGCGCTCTATGGTCTCTTAAGTCTCTACCTACACTCATTAGGAAAAGGCGTGACGGTACGCATCTATGTACACTTCTACACACTACTTTTTATGTCTTGCCGTGATGATAAAAACATTGTTGAGTCACAATGAATATATTATTACTCATATAATATATAATCTTATCAATTTAGGAGTCATCTTTGAATATAATAATATTTTTACTGATATATTTATATTAATACGGAAATAGGTTACATCTGTAGGTATTATTTATTCGTTTGGTGACTGAAAACTGAAGTGACAATGGGTAAGTCAAATCATGCCACAGAAGTTTGATGGGAAAGAAAAATGGCATAAACGTAGCTGCCAAACGCGCCCTGGTAAGGGATGTAAAGCCATCTAAATAGATATTTGCGAAATTGCGGAAGTATACCTACATGAAATGAAGACTATCTTGTTGAAATAAGAAGAGAAACATGCTGCAAATTATGAAAAATAAACATGAGCGAAAATAATATAAGCGTATAAAATATAGAACTGAAATCGATTTTGCCAAAGACAATTGTTTGCGGTGATCACTTTTCCCACTATAATTTAATTTCTTAAGTAAAATCATAGCAAGTCAATGGCAAAATTATTAAATTAATTTAAAAAAAATCATAAAAAGTAATTATAAAACAAACATGGCGTCCTCAAAAGTTTCGAGCGCAAATCGCAATCTACATAAAATTATATAATGTCGCCGAAATTAGTCCGTCAGGGCTTTAATTAATTTTAGCGAGACTGTAGAGGGGTGAGAAAATGGCGTATAATCTATGAAAATGGATGAAAATTTTCATTTTAAGTTAAATTGCCGACATTAAGGGGATTGCTGTTGTTATGACGAGTTGTCTATATATTTATGTACGTATATAGCAGGTTTGAGAGCGTTCTTGTCTGGAGATGCTTATATATAAAATGTTTTACTTAAAAATTGAATAACTGAATAAGATCTTTTTACTAGTAAAAGAAGTAGCTGACTGGCTGACGAACGTATCGAGGCATAGTCGTAACTAATGACGCTAGGAGTCTAAAAGTACATGCTGTTTTTCTACACTATAGGCAAACAGTCAGAAATTGTTTTTAGAAATTAAACCTTTGCAGTTTTTGCATTTTTATGAAAGTCCATCGTTTCTAGGGTTCTGTACCTAAAAAAACCTGTTAAGAGCGAGGTAAACTCGCACACTTATGGTTTCGTACCTATTCGATCAAAAAACATAAATAGCTAAATACAAATAAACAGTTAATTAAGATTAAAGCAACTCACCAACTTAACTTTGTAGTTGCAATATAGGGAATTGCCTACATTTCAGCAAATTCACAAGTTGGTATTAGTTTAAACTATTGTTTTGTGTGATGTTATAACAAATTACAAGTTTTTGGATTTTCCCCTATATCAGCACTATGGAAGCTTGGTCCATGCCAAATTTCAAGTTTTTAGGGCAATGCGAAGTAACCTGTAGGTGTTAATATTTGTAGGTAAAGTTGTGAAGAGGTTTTTATTAAAAAACCCTGTGACTAATTGTGAAGGATTTCTTAGGGTTTTTACGTGTTAATACAATATGTTATAAATACGTGAGAATGTGTCGCAATCCGTCCTATTCTGTTATCAAGCGACGATAACAACATGATCTGTCAAAATTGGAACCGTGTAATCATTTACAAATCATTTAGTTTATGTCTCATCTGATTATTGTGTTGCCGCATTCTGAAATTTTGAAAAATATAGGTTAAATGTAATTATGCCAACACGCCTGGTCAGCGCAGTATAGTAGTCCATAATCCCTCCCAAAGCGGAGGCCTGTGCCCAACTGTGGGAAGGTAAGGGGCTGTATAAAGAGAAACTGGTAAAGTATCGTCGCTGCGTTAGTCTCTTAGCCTAATCTACTTCTCTGCCCAACAGTGGGACGTAAATGGGGAGGCCATTTATGTCCCACTCTTGGGCACGGGCCTCTTCCACTTTGGGAGGGATTAATGTCTACTATGTCGCGCTGACCAGGCGTGTTGGCACAGGGTTTATTTTCGAGTATTCATTTTCTTACAGGGATATCTGTGTACAATATTCCTTAGCTGACTTTTACAGCACCCTGGGGTGGTGACACTTGCATTCTTAATCTACTTATTGGTATTAAAAGAATTAAGAAATATACTTAGTTTAAATACAGGATGTTGACATGGGCTAATGTAAGCATCTCATCACTTATGTCCTTCAAAAGTATAAGATGTGTAGCACTTACAACTATCACCGTGCATATGTATGACTAGTTGTATGACTATAAAAGTAAATGCATTAATGTATAATTGGATCGTAGCAGATGCGATGTAGTCTCTGACGATACTTGTCAGTAAAAGGCACATGTTTCAAACTAACTAAATCAGTTTGGATTTCCTCAAAAGGAAATCCAAACTGATTTAGTTAGTTTCACGATCATAGAGGACACCTTACAGCTAAGTCTTAGCCACGACCATTGTGGCTGAAACTACAAAACGTTAGAATAGATTTAAAGCAAAATATACGCGCCTAAATCCTTAAAAAGTGGTTTTATCTCAATAAATAAAACACGCAAATGTTATAGAAGTTCTACGGTATTTTTAAGTCTACTAACAATTTAAAAAACGTCTAATCATATAAAAAGGCTAGTCCCTCATATAACTCGAATCTTACCAGTCCACATAAGTGGCAGAAAAAGATGTAAGTACACTTTACAGCTCAATCTCAACAGTGGCCATGGTGACTGCAAAGTCTAAAATTTAAAAACAAATACACGCGTCTAAATCCGTAAAAAGTAGTTTTATTTACGTAAGTATTTAAAATAAATAAATTTCAGCAAAATATGCTATTTTTTATTTGTATGTGGTATCCCAGAGTAATATGTCAAAATGGCGGATAAATTGACAGGTGTCAGAGATAACGTCAATATATTATGAATTATTTGCTCTTTAGTATCACACTATCGTCTCGATTTATAGACGAAACGTGATAAACATTAAGGTTTCATTGTAAATTATCTCCGTGTGAATGTATATATAGGTTTTATGTTATTAATCGCATTTAGATTATTAATATTGATATTAATTATACATTTAACTTTAAACAGTTTTTTATTTACTTAACACACTTTCATTAGTTTCACTGACACGCGATAGTTGATGCTGAAAATCCCTGAATTTTTAGGGTTCTGTACCAAAAAGCAAAATCCCTATTATAAATCCCTATGGTAAATTATTACGATACAATCACATCTCACATCATCGGTTCTTCTTGTTGAAAAGTAGCTGAAAAAATGATCACCGCAAGCGGGATTTGAACCCAACTTGAACCCATGACCTCGGAATACCATTCATTTGCTCTACCAAATATCTCTACTTTTTCACATATTTTGTCAAAAACGGTGACCAAGAACATAGATATGAACGAAGCTGATAAAGCGTTTTACTAAAAAAATATATAATAAATTAAGCTTCTCTATACAACGTGTTGCAGAAAGGTGTAGTCATATTTTAAGGTTTCATTGGATAGGCCTTAAAAATGAAATGAAGGAAAAATACAGTTTGTAAATTTTTTCTTGTTTATAGCCGACTGTTAAATAACCACCAGGAGCCCATCAATTATGAGATGTTTACGGTTTATTGAATGCGATTGAACCTTACGATAAAAGATGACCTCATAGTAGTGTTGTATTTAAAGAAGATCGATTAATTTAATAAATTTATTAAACTTTTATGAACACATTAAAGTCATAATATAACTAGTATTTGTAATTTCATCCATGCCTAGTGCCTAGTCACCGGCCATGTGTAACGATGCTCAATTATGATTACACCTTTCTAAAACACGTTGTATAACAACATCTAGGTACATATACCTACGCAATTTTTACCCCCTTAAATGCGTCCGAATAATATTCTTATATTGGGATTTTTAGGATTGATAAATAAATATTTAATCGTATTTTTTATTTTTAAACTAAGTACATAATTTCCAAAATCATAATTTTTCTAAGCCACAAATATTTAATATTATGAACAAATTCCACGCGGTCATTGTGCCAATAAACGTAGTATAAATACATGGTGTGAATCCAGGCTTATCACCACAAACAAATACTGAATGCAAACATATTAACATCTGAACACACTGATAAACGGACTGTGGGAATATAATTAGTCGATTTGTGGTTTCAATGCGTAGTCACTAAATTGTATTTAGTGTTGCCATGTATTAAATACTTACTAAGTAATTGTCAGTGTGGTGACGGATTAAGAATACAAGTGTCACCACCCCACCTCCTCCAAAGGGTGCTGTAAAAGTCAGCTAAGTGTTATTGTACACAGATAACATACTCTGTGAGAGACGGAAAACTCGAAAAAAACCCTTTGCCAACACACCTGGTCAACGCGGCACAGTATACCATAATCCCTCCCAAAGTGGAAGAGGCCCATTCCCAACAGTGGGACGTTGATGGGCTGGAGAGAGAGAGAGAGAGATAATAGTTATCTTATATTCTGTATTAAACATACTTAATATTGTTTAATGTTATTATCTCTAAAACATAAAAAGCTTTAGTTTTCCAGTATAATCTGAACAGTAGTCCAATCACTACATTTGCTTAATGATATTGTTATGGACAATATGAACCACATAATTAAACAGCAGGTTCTGTATGTATTTAAATAAAATTATCAAAAAGAATACAAAAAATTTGAAATAGGTTTTCTAGAAATTTTTTGTTTCCTGTAAATTAAACGAAAAACCATCCTCTTGAACCACTCTATCTATTATATTAGACAATTTTCGAGTAACAGCAGAATGGTAGTTAACGATTTGTAAAATTTTGTTTGTTTTTTGATTGTGCAGTTGTGAAGCGTTCTGTTTATGATATACAACAGTTAAAATAATTACCAATAATTGTATTTGTTGCCTATGGATATATATTTCCGAAATAAATTATTTATTATTATATTTTAAATTTATTAAAAACACTGGCGCATATCTCATATACTTGAAATATAATTGTCGAATTATGTTCTATTTATACGGTAATATTTTTAATTGTAATGCTAGTGTTTTGGTTTTGTACAGTAAGGTTGCATGTAATTAAAAAAAAAATAAAAAATATGCAGCATCGAAATTCGTCGCGTAGTTTTGAATATCTAAAATTTAATACATACAAAAATAACGACTTTGTTAAATAATAATGGTCTTATTCATAATGACTTATCGGAGGTTTAAAAGTTCGTTAAAATAATAGTTTTTTTACGCTAAAACGTTTATTATCTCTCCGATAAAATCTTTGTTTAAACCTCCGATAAGTCATTATGAATAAGACTGTAAGTATAAAGATTTTATTATGTGCTGAGCATTTTTGACGGGCCTCGTGGTCTAGTGGTTCAGGTAACGAACTGCCATTCACGAGGTGGCGGGTTGGATTCCCGCTCGGGACAATCATTTGTGTGCTATCTATCTAACTATGTATTATAAGTATGTATTTACAAAAGAAAAGTAGTTTATGTATTATATCCGTATTCTGGTCAGAACTCCAACTTATGATTCAATCACTGAATATGGTTAGCAAGGAAGTAGATTTAGAGATGAATCTGGCAAAAACCATGATAATGACAAATAGCACCAAAAATGTCATAACCGTTGAAAGCAGAACTAAACTACACCGAAAATTACACATATTTAGGAAAACAAATAACCTTAAACCATAATGGCAATGATTTAGAAGTAGAAAGACGAATACAACTCACCTGGAACAAATACTGGAGCCTCAAGGAAATATTTAAAAGCAATATGCCAATAAAATTAAAAAGTAGACTTATGAATTCCTGTCTGCTACCATGCCTAACTTCTGCATGTCAAACCTGGAAATTCACTTCTACTATGAACAGAAAACTTATCACATGCCAGCGTGGGCTAGAGCACAGCATGCTAAAAATAAGAAAAATTCAAAAAATACGACGGCACTCGAAAATTAGAAATATATCAAAAGTTACTGATGCTCTAACTTATGCTAAAAAGCTCAAATGGAAGTGGGTGGGTCATATAGGGAGACTAAAAGACGACAGATGGACTATAAGAGTAACATCATGGAGAGGCCCAGTAGGAAAACGACAAATAGGCAGACCTCGTACGAGATGGGATGACGAAATAAGGAAAACGGCTGGTCCACATTGTTTGGAGGAGGCCTTCACCCGTAGAGGGGTTCCTGCAGCAAGCGCTATCTTAAACTAATTATTTTAATTGAGTATTTACTGTAATGGCAGGAAATATAAGGCTTTTTTATTTTATTTTATTTATCCGTATTCTGGTACCAATAACACAAGCATAATAAGCTTAACTTTTCCAAGTTAAGCTGAATTTAAGCTGATCCAGAGGATGTTGTGTGAAATGTCCATGTATGTTTATTATTTAGCGTACATACAACGTTCCTCGGATTAAATATTCTTTTCTGAACGGCGATCAAATCCATGACCTATTCACAATAGGTAATAAAAAGCAGTATCTGACTGAACCACGGAACCCCATTCCGTTCATATATAATATCGTTATCAATTGTTATCATATAACACTAATTGACACTAAGTGACGGTAAGTACCAGTAAGTGACTGTGAGTGAACTAAGTGAATGTAAACATAAGCCACTGTAAACATGTGTTTAATATGGGATAAGGTCCATTCATATAGTAGTTATTTATATCGTTACGCCTGTTTCCTGAGGTCAGGCAGAGACTATAGAACGTCATCTGCAACGATTTAAACATATTTCTTCGGCTTTATTTACGCGTACATCAGGTCATACAAGTACGACAGTTGCAAATGCTACGTACTTTGGTCTTTTTGGAGAATAGGAAAATGGTAGTAATAATTAACGTAATTAAAAAAATATATAGAAAAAAGTATTTTTTTTAAAATAAACTTTTTCCTATGATTGCATATGAATACAAGGGTCCGTAAGAGCGAGCCCAGGAATAATTTAAGCAAATAACATAATAACATCATCTATGAGAGACGAAAAACTCGAAAATAAACTACTACCAATACGCCTGGTCAGCACGGCATACACCAAAAACCCTCCTGAAATGTACTATTGGCCTATGCCCAACAGTGAGATGTTAATGGGATCACGTGACTCAGTGACTTTACAATTTAATTTTAAAATTTTATTTCAAAATATCTAAAGTTACAAAAAATCCATTTAACTTTTAATTTGTGATCATTCTTAATAGTACATAATATACAATAAAATATACAATAATGGTGTTATATACCCTATATGTACAGACAATCATACATATATACAACAGTAGATATAGGTGCACGATTAAAACAATTAGCAGAGAATGAAACGTTGAGCGTTTGTGGGATGGTGGGAGAAATAACATTATAGCGATTTGATGATTTAAAATTTTTCTTCTCATTTGTCATTTCAAAACAATTTGCAGAGCAATCGTTCTTCAATTCATTATGTGGTGACGAAGTGTCACCATCCTAGTTTCTTCCCAGGGTGCTTTAAGAAGACAAGTAATTTTTTTTTAAATAAAAATGTTCATGGACTTTTCACATCGTCTACTGGTCCCAAGCTAAACTTATTTGCTTGTTTTATGTGGATAAGAATGCGGATGGAGAAAGAGAAACGCTAGACAATGAGGTTCGTTATGAGTTAATCACTTTTTGATAATCTTTACTTATTATAAAACATAGTCGTTATTTTTGTATGGACCTATGTGAGCATATCTTTGAAATCACGCAACGGATTTTGATGAAGTTTTCTTTATATGATAGAGTAGTTCAATAGAATTTATTTATGTGCTTTTTGAACAATTTGTTAAGGTCTGATCTCTAAATTTCACGCGCGCGAAGTTTCGGGCAACAGCTAGTCACTTTATAATATGTAATTAACTCAATATTTATTACTCCGGCCCCCGCCCCCTCTTCTCACTTGTACCACACAACAGGGTGGTAAGTGGGGGAATGGCAGTTCTCTGGCGAGCGGTAATTTGTTAGCTAATAGCTCCCCCGGCATATCTTTAATCTGATAGCTAATTGGATGGATGCCAGGGTTGTATTCCATACTTATGTAAAAAATAAACAATTAGGAATATTAATTTGTTTTGTAGTATTTATGAGCCCACTGTTGGGCATAGCCTTCTCTAAATAGTCGCTATTTTAGGTACACTACACATAAAATAAATGATTATTGTTTTTTTAACAAATTTTACTTTGGATATCTTTATCATCTCAACTATTATGACTTTCATTCGAATGGCTTAATCTATGTAATGTAATCGTCATTTAATCATTTATCCAAATATGTCTACTTATACAATAATTTGATATTTTTATTACTCCTGTGGATTATTCTTTATCTTGATGGTACATACATACACATACAAGTAAAACAATATTACAGATACAAAGGTAAGCTTAATGCAATAGTGAATTTTTCTGTAAATATTGTTCAATAGTGAATTATTGTTAGTTTTATAATTAAATGCAATTTTCACCCTACGTTTAATTAATCTGAAATTTTGCGCATTTATCATGGATCAATGACAATGCAATAATTTTGATCTATTTTATACTTAATACTTAGTTGTTGGCCGCAAGTTCGTTCGCGTGGAATTTTAGAAACCAAACTACAAAATTTATACAAAAAGGCCATCCTCTTGAACCGCACTATCATTTAAAAAACTGCATCAAAATCCGTTATGTAGTTTTAAACATATAAGCCCACATAGGGATATACATACAAAAATAACTTTTTTACATTAAGTAAAGAAGATAATTATTTTGATCTGACTATAGCACAAGACATCACGTATTTCGATGTATTTTTTTGCTTATTTGTAGTGTGGTGGTGGATTTATAGTTCTTAATCCGTCACCTAACTACTAGAACAATATATAATGTGACATTACAGCCCAAACACTCCCCAGAGAGGGGAGGTGATATGGGGTGAAGGTGGGGTGGAGTGTTAAAACGAGTTCCACTGCAGTCAGTGAGTATTTTCAGTAATTATCGCAATTATCCGACTGCTTTGTACTTATGAGATTATAGTCTAGGAGCTAGATTACAAAATTTTCTATATATTTTTAACTAGCTGTTGCCCGCGACTCTGTCCGCGCTGAGTTTAGAAAATTTTCCCCGTTTTTGCAACATTTTTCACTACTGCTTCGCTTCTACTGGACGTAGCGTGACGCTATAGCTTAAAACCTTCCTCGATAAATGCCCTATCTAACGCTGATAGAATTTTTCTAATCGGCCCATATGTAATATAATAGATAGAATAGAATATAAGATAATAGCGCATTCAAACAAACAAACAAACTCCGCTCCTCCGCTTTATAATATTAGTATAGATAACTTCAGAAAAAGAGGGTATAGTTTTTTGTTTGTCAATCTATAACAGCGCATCCTCGAATCATCTAAAATTAGTGTTTTAGGCACACATATACCAGATGATGGGTTGACGTTTTAACGAATTGAGGACAAGTAACTTTCGCCTGGCTACATAGTACTTCATATATCGTATTCGATCCCTAGCTACTTCTGCGTGTATTATACTTGCAAATATATAAGTAAATATATATTATATATATAATATCATGATTACAGTGTCTATGCGAAGGAATACACTAAATAGTTTGTCATAGTGTCACAAGCAGTAGGACAAGATATAATTGCAAGCACAACTGAAACCGCATGCTTTATTTCTTTTGGGAGTCTTTTAAAGAATGAATGGCGGACATAATGCCATGCCATAGTTTAGCGTCTGAAATTATTATACTTAGGAAAAGAATCTATTAGAGTTACAAACTTTAACCGAGCTCCTAGACTATAAAAGTCGAGGAGTTGTAATGAAACAAATTAAAGACGAGACGTCGTCAGACAGACATTATTACCACTTATTCATTCGTACTTCTTTATTCTTTTTATGCCCACAGTTGGACAAAGACTTATGCCACTATTAAACTATATCACATAACGACAGGCATTTGTAGCATGTGCTGTAAATGACATTAATACGCGAGATTGCAAGTTCGATTCCCGTGAATAACAACGTGTAAGAATGCGTAGGTAACAAATATAAACATTTGTACTGGGTGTGGGTGTTTTACAAAAAAACACACGTAGTACATATCAATGCTTTCAGCATATAAAAGCAAATAATTGTCTTGAGCGAAATTCAAATCCTTATCTCAGAAATCTATCTTTGTGTGATAGACGGTTATAACCATAGGTTAGAACATAATTTCTCTTTAAATCGCCATCTAGAGTACGTGAACATAATCGTCTTATACTCCAGTTTACGTTGTAGCAGTGTTAAAACCCAAAAGCTTGATTACTGACATCTATGATTATGTAATTCAACGACAAGTGAAATGATACAAGAAAGCCGTACTAGATGGCGTTCCTATGCATTATTAGTTTTAGCACTCGGTAGTAGCCAGGGAGCTAGTTATAGCGTACCCAGGGCTGGGCAAAATACATGCTTTGTTGTAATTGAAATACAAAATACTGCGTTTGCAAATAATTGAAATACAAAATATTAATTACTTTTGAGTGGAGTAATTGAAATACAAATTACAAAATACAGTATTTTGGCTGTTTGTAATTGAAATACAAATTACAAAATACATTAAATTATACTATAATTTTTACCCAACTTTAAAAAACAGGAGGTTTTTTTCACGGGTCATGGCTGTTTCGCCAAATATCCGTTGGAGCTGGTTGGTATTGAGTTGGATCCCGAGTGCCGCAATTGTGGGAGTGGGGCCGTGGACCGCGGAGCACACCCTCGCCGTGTGCACAGCCTGGGACACCCAGCGTGTTGACCTCGTCGACGTTCTGGCCAAGGATTTGTCACCCTCAATGAACAATGTTGGGCTGCCGTCGCCTCCTTAGCCAGGGAGGTGATAGCGGCAAAGAGGGAGTCCCTGCGGGAGCGCGAAAGCGCTGGCAAATCCTTGCTACCCCGCAGGGCCCCGGGCAGAGGTCATCGGCGCTCAATAGCCGGCAGCTTACCCCGAAGAGTTGGTCCCGTGGGTCTCTGAGTACTGCTGTCGGCCACGACAACATGATGGAGGAATTAATGTTACCACCGTCGGGTCGGGACACAATTAGCGGGCCATCTCTCGCCGGGTCATAGTGGAGCTTAAGGCATCATCATGGCACGGCAACAGAAAGCGCTTATAGAAAGTAAACAAAACAAATCCACCCCCACCTTTTCCCCAGGCTGCTCTAAGAGCCAGCTATGGAATATTCTGCACAGATAATTTCCTCTATGAGAGACGGAAAACTCGAAAATAAGAGTTACGCTAACACGTCAGGTCAGCGCTGCACAGTAAACTAAAACCCTCCCATAGTGGAAGGGGCCCGTGCATCGTAGGCCGTTCATGGGCTGGAGGGAGATAGAGCGAGGACTTATTTCTAAAGGTATCTAAGGATCCAGTCCTTTTATTTTATGCACTGAATTTGTGAAAAATTTTGAAAATGAAAGAATGTTGAAAATTTGGATTTGATCACTACTTTTAGAGATAACCCCTCTCTCTAATAGGTCGAGATGCGAGAGATGAAATCTTTTACTAATTTTCTCAGCGATAAAATTTATTGGATAAGGTTGTCTTTGTGATGGTACATACATATATAGGTACATACCCGCCACTTTGTCTCGGCGGCCATTCTTCTTCAGATATTAGATGCTGGTCTAGTAAAAATGGCAATAAAATTTAAATTAAAAAAATTATAACTCTCTCTCCAGCACATTTACGTCCCACTGTTGGGCACGGACCTCCTACACTTTGGGAAGGATTATGGTCTACTGTGCCGCGCTGACCTGGGAACACCTAAATATTCCGAAAAACTTTATACCGAATTTTGAAATTCCGAATTTCATAATACCGAAAAATTTTAATGTCTAGCTATTATTAAAAATCACGAAATATGTTTAACCGAAAGTCATAAATACGATTTGATACTTTTCTGATTTTTATTTGTCCGAGGAGTCAAATGCTCGAAGAGTTCTCGTTCCGAAAAAGGATATTCCGATTTTCGATATTTTATATAATTTTACGACTAAAACCCCCTACCGCCCTACACTAGAGTGGTGAGCCTTCAAGCCACCTGCTCCTCAGCCCGTGCGCCGCCCCAGCCCTCCGTGCCTACGCGGGCTTAAATTGCACTCTAACACTAATTCGGAATAAAGTTTTTCGGAATATTTGGATGTTCCCGGGGTGGTGACATTTGTATTCTTAATCCGTCAACACACGGAGAACCAGCGTAAAAAACCATTATCCGTAAATATTAGCAGCATTACCTTCCAACAGTCAGTACCTACTTTCATCAAAAGTTAACATGTTTAACTACAGTAATATAGGCATCGATTTTACAATTAACTTCATATCTGTATATCAATTTACTGTAGTTACCCCAAACAACGCAAAAATATAAGCGCCTATGAGATTATCGTATTTGTGGCAAACGATCATTTTCGACACCGACTTCAAACTAATGTTGGTAAAGTAAAATTTTATGGGCCGCCGTTACGTCATTTACAATTTGCGTTTTGCTAACCAATTTTGTCTTACAGCTTATTTAACGGGTAGGTACAGTTTTGCAGCTCCAATAGCTACTTTGGCTAGATAAAGTGACGGTTGTAAATGTATTTTAAAAATGTATTTTGAAGCCTCAAGTAATTGAAATACAAATTACAAATTACTTCGACGTCTGGTAATTGAAATACAAATTACATTTTGAGGCAGTAATTGAAATACAATTACATAATACGTAATTGTATTTCAATTACATGTACCTAATTGAAATACGGCGTGTTCATCATTAACTTACGTAATAAATTATGGGCTATAGGTTCAAGCGATTTTGAATAAAAACAACTAAATAATTACGCTAAAATCTTTATTAATAACAATAATATACTCTACATGTTATTTAAATTTTTAATAGCGATCAACGCCATTTTGACAGTGCGACTGTCTGAGTCATATCCGAAATATCCGATTAGCTCGGAGTTTAATACAATTGGTGGTAGCTTTTTATTAGAGACCGACCGAAAGTTTCGGCCAAAAATCATGTTTCGGCGGCAGTTACGGTTTCGAAACCGAAACTTGTGTCGCAGTTCACGCACACCCATGCTCGCCTAACTTCGTTTCCCGCGGCAACGGGCGGCCCGATGGCCCTGTTCGGGAATTATGAGAACATAATTTAAAAAAATAATAAAAATGTTATTTATATTTTTTTAAATTATATTAAATAAATGATGCCAACAAACTTAATATACTGTGTCTCCATTTCATGCCCTAATTAATGCAAAACAATAGGTAAAATGCACCAAATTCCAGTATTTTAAGAAATTTTATACTTGACCACGTGAGTTTCGGTTTCGGCCGGAAAACCAGTTTCGGTCGGACACTACTTTTTATACAATGTTATTGCCACAAATATACCAGAGAAATATACCAGTGTCCATGGCTACATCACTTAGGCAGCTTTGAAATCGCCTCTATGTGTTCGTGAAATAGCTTACATGTGTATGATACACGCCACAGGTTAATCTAATGTAGTAGATAATGTCAATGTCTCTTCCCAATGGAATACTTGTTTTTGAATTCTTATTTATTATATATTCTTCTCATTCTCTATTCTTTATATTATTCTTGTTATATTCTTTCTTAAAAGTGACGTTTGTAGTTTGCGAAATTACATGTCACATGAATAGCTTATTTTATTAGACTCTGAAGTACGATTTAGCCAGTAAAGTTTAAGTTACGTAATGTGTATTCACTATCTGTCAAATGGTGGTTATTTCAGAACATTCTATTAAATAGTAATCTGTGAGAACATTATTTTTAATATCCACTGCTGGTAGCAGTCACATCAAAGAGGGCTCATGAAGGATTTCTATTAGAAATAAATAAATAATAATGGACTTAGGACAAGGGAGATATTGCATATTATCATTCTTAATTAAACAGTGTAGTATATGTTTAAATTTAGACAGGACATGACTATACGAACTTTAAGAATTGCTGTCATAGTCCTTTAAAAATAAGTCACAACGAAAAGTATATGCTTATATCTAAAGTACAATAATATTGCTTTAATAATTAATTAATATAAAGCGAACAGGCTTTTCCCCATCGAGCCATCATAAATATTTTCACTTTAAACAGAAAAACATATTCATTTAGGATTATTAGTTGTGAATTGAATTTTTTTTTTATACAATTCTGTTAAAGCAAACTATAATAAAATACTACACCCAAGTCTGCTATCACAATGTTGTCACAATGATCAGTCACTGATTGCATAATGGCGAATTTTATCAAGTTTGGTAGTCTACTGTTAACTTTTTTGTCACAAATGACGCCAATAAGAGTGTACTGTACTCCTAATTTAGGTATTTGCCTTAGGTATTGCTATCCCTGTTTCCAAGCGCCGCGCTGAAAGGGACAAATATAGCTAAAGCAGATTTTACCTACAAATTCTTTGAAAAAAAAAGACGTTTCGTACTTCCCTTTTTTCTTCGCGAAAGTTAAACTGATTTTGATTGTTTTTACGCTATATTATAGATGAAGAGTATATCTATGCTTGTATCACTTTCTTTTTTGGTAAACCGTTACCAAATATGTGTAATAGTTGCTGCAACTTTACCTAAAGAAAACCGAAAAAAAAAACGGGATTTTCGGATGGTCATATTTCCTTTAGTTATTATGTTTTGAAAAAAAGAAAGTGACAGAAGCATAGATATATTCTTCAACTATAATATAGCGTAAAACAGTTAAAATCGGTTTAACTTTCGCGAAGAAAAAATTGAAGTAAAATACCCATATTTTTGTATGGAGCATAATTTGGTATCGTGCCCTCTTAAGGCGTCAGTAACTGATCATTGTGATAACATTGCAAATATTGTAATAGGAAACATGGGCTCCTGGTCTTAAAACATTACACACAAATAAACCAGATAGTATGTTTATGGCTACATCACTCACTCGGCATGACATTGACTTGAAATATCTATGTACACCTACGTGAAATAAATAAAAAAATATTCATGGACATTTCACACAACGTCCTCTGGTCCCAAGCTAAGCTTATTAAGCTTGTGTTATGGGTACCAGAATACGGATATAATACTACTACTTTTCTTTTGTAAATACATACTTAAAATACATAGAAACACCCAGAGCAAACATTTGTATGACAAATATAAATATCACACAAATGATAGTCCCGAGCGGGCATCGAACTCGCGACCTCGTGAATGGCAGTTCGTTACGTGAACAACTCCACCACGAGGCCCGTCAGAAGTACGTTCTATGTGTGTTTATGATACACGTCACATGTTAACTTGAACCATAGACTAATGAAACAGGATTTCTCCTTCCAAATGGAATACTTGTTTTATTACTTGTTAAAATGACGTTTGTAGTTTGCGAAAACTACTATGTCTCTTGAATTATGAATACCATATCTTATTAGACGCGAATTTTATTGAAATTGAACACGAATACGGCTTCCATCTGGTAAATCTGTGACATAGTGTGTAATAAAGTTGACCATTCACGATACGCTTGCCATTCGGCCCAACATTAAGATGTCATTATATTTTGCTTTTAAGAGTGAATGGTGATTTTCTTTCATCTGACGCTTTAATAGAGAAAAGAGAATACCTGTTATATTACAAAATAGCTAAAAATATGTATTAAGTCATAATCTCTTCAAGTTATAATTTCTGCAGACCATTAACAGAATTTCTTTCAATTTCTCATAAAACTGAACAACTTTTTTATTGCTTACTTTTCATTCTGCCTTTGTTAACAGGCTAAGGCAAAAAATCCTTTACAGCCACAATCTCAAATTTGATATTGACTTTGACATTAATTACTATTTTATGAGGGATGTGATTAAATCGACACAGTAAATTAAGTTTAGAACATTTATTATATACTGTACTTTTACTCTGATAGTGACTTAACTCAAAAATAATTACACAGAAAACTGACACATATTGTTGTAGTAATAGACATCCGGTATTTAAAATCTTAACTGTTATTTACTTAAAATTACTGTATGTTAATTACATAAGTAATTTATGATAAATTAATTTTGACAAACCATAAAATGGGTGGCATTTTTTAATGCCGTTTTTTCACCGAGGTTTAAAAGTTCTGAAAGTGGTAGGCGACAATAATTGGACAAAGAAAAGAAAATTATTGTAAACTTTTTGAGTTAAGCCACTTTATTACTAAAACGGATTTATAGTTTTAATAAATATATTTCACTTCAACATCACTTAAATATTAATAAACATTAAGATGTCTCATATTTTAACTAATTGTAACAAACATCAAAGTACACCGATTCACATTATGTATATCACTTAGATAATTGCATTAGGTACTAAACTTTGTACTGTTATTTACAGCAATTAACAGGCATGTTATATAAAATAATATTTGCTAGATATATTTAACATGGAAAATAATTATTTATTGTAGATATCCATAATCTATCTGAAATGGATTTTAGAGGTTCGGACTTAAACTTGTAGCCTTGAATTGAGAAAGGATGGAAATAGTGTCTCTGAATCTCTTTTTTGGCATATCCTTTCAGTCCAATTCAAACCAGCCCTCTTGGCTACGCCTATGATCAATTCACAATGTATCCACAGATATAGTAATATTGATCGTTAAAGCCGAAGCGTGCACGCCTGGGCGGTATGAAAAACAATTATGTAATATATCTGTGTTATGGTACACCTACCACAAGCCAATAAGCTTAGCTTGGGACTAGATGACGTCGTTTTGAAAAATCCATGAATATTTATGAATATGAATTGGTTGATTTAATTGATTGGTTAGCGTATAAGTATGCTGGGGGCCAAGTCTGCTAATTCTGCTAGTACAATCATATTACAATGTTGTTACAATGGTCAGTCACTGACGCCATTATGGTGCCATAATAGGGTCAGTACGACAAAAAATTTATAGTAGACTACCAAATTTGGTAAAATTTCGCCATTATGACACCAAACTTGATTTTTTGTCACAATGGCGCCATAATAGCATCTCTATGGCACCATAATGGCGCCATTGAACTGTCATTGTCACGACATGGTATAAGCAGACTTGAGGCCCAGTTAGTGCATTTTGTCATTATGTCTTTTATTAGATCATGTTTATAATCTTTAGATCAGTCTTTTTTTAAAATCTTCGAGAGCGTTTCTCATTCACCCAGTTTATGTAATCAGAATTAGGTACTCAATACTTCCAGTAGTTAGTACACACCAGTTACTAGGCATAGTTTCAGTTTAAATATAATTCATTTTATATTATTTTGCAGCTTTATGAAGCAATTATATAAAAAATAAAATTTTAATAGTTAATAATTTAAAATTCTTTTAAATGTTTAATTTCTTTTCATAATAATATAATCAAAATTATAGTACGTTAGAGATAATGCAAAATAATCCTTTACTTTTTTGTTTGAGGGCAGAGTTGAATGAAGACCTCTATTATACAGTATTCCGATGACGTCATATTTGATTGCACAAATACGAACTAACGGTAACGGACATAATAATCTTCCATAGAAACTCTAACATAAAAACAAAACGTCACAAAAAAATACCGAAGCAATTCTATTTAAAATTTAAACTGCGGTAACTAAAAAAATATGTTGCAACTAAAAAAAAAAACGAAATAAATAGCTTAATCAACAAGACTTTATTAACAAAAAATCTATTTAACAACCATAGTATGTAGCTATGAAAAAAAAAAAACTAAATTATAACTTAAAAATATAGCACAGGAGTAGTCTGGATTTAGATAAAGGCTTACAATTTCGTGTTATGCCGGTTTAAGAAAAAAAAAGTACTAAATTTAAAAACATCTTTTACGGATATTGACGCATATATTTGTTTTAAATAGCCCGACGCTTCGGCCATGGTACTTTGAAGTTTTGAAACGTCGGGCAATTTAAGACAAATATATGTGCGTATAGATTGGAAAAGTGTTTGTATTTTTAATAAATGATACGCGAAATAATATGTTATAGAATATTATTAGGATTGAATTTGTCGGCGATACTTTATTGATTACAATACTGAGACTATAATCACGATAATACTTTATGATACAACATGTTGCAAAAAGGTGTAGTCATAATTTAAAGTTGCAATAGATAGGCCTTAAATAAATAAAGTTGGTAAGATTTTTTTTTGTTTATTGCCTACTATTAAATAACTACCAGACACGCATCAATTATGAGATGTTTACGGTTTATTGAATGCGATTGAACCTTACGATAAAAGATGACGTCATAGTAGTGTTGTATTTAAAGAAGATCGATTAATTTAATAAATTAATTAAACTTATATGAACACATAAAAGTCATAATATAACTAGTATTTGTAATTTCATCCATGCCTAGCCACCTAGCCGGCCATGTGTAACGATGGTCAAATATGACTACACCTTTCTGAAACACGTTGTATAGGCCCACTACCAATCACTCAATCCAACAAAACGTCGGAAAAAGTTAGAGTACCTTTATAAGTATTAAGTAATTATTATAGTCTTTATCTCGTTATAATTTAACAAAAGTTTAAAATCGCATAAAGTTTTAAATAAATTATAGTCGAAAATAGTGTCCATTTTGTTCTTTTTTTACTCAATTTTCTTAGAGTGTAATTCCAACAGGACTTGAAATTACAACGCTACTTCCGGTGAAAAATGTATGGGAGTAATGTTCATTCTCATAGTATATAGACAGACACTGGTAACAATTCTACGTACACAACTAAATTAATATGAAATATGGAAATTGATAGCGTCAATAACACAATGCGGCAATATTAACAAAACTTTTTTTTTTGAAAATCTGTAATAATATGCAATATCTGTAATACCTAAATAATCAAAATACGCCAGTTTTTTAATTTTTTTAGTTAAGGTAATTTATTAATTTTGCAATCGATATGGTATGCTTTTACTTAATAAATTAAATTACGATGGAAAAAGTGATTACCGCAAGCGGGACTCGTAAAGAATGCTAGGTGGTTGGTCGAGATGTAGCAAAGCATTCTTGATAGATGGCGTTGCACGTAGAAATACGATATAAACTCAATCGAGTGACGATTACGGTGGCCAAATTTGATTACTGAAAAGCACGACCGCAATAAGCTCAGTTGGCAGAGCTACGGAACGGTATTCCGAGGTCGTGGGTTCTTTGTGGGATTTTTTAGTTAATTTTAGTTGTGCACTCAGAATCGGTAGCAATTTAATCCCTAACAACCCCTGGCTATAACCCCATGAAATATTTACTATTTTAATCTCAAAGGAGGTTCATGTAGTTCCGTTAAAAAAAAGTTACGACTAATCTATGATTGTTTAAAAAAATGACTAGATCCGGTTATCGTTTATCTCTGAGATCTTACTTCAGACTACGTTTAATTTCATTTCCTTTGACGAGTTTTACACTTATTATGACATTAAGACTATTATCATACTTATAATATAAACGGCTGGACTGATTTTGATAAAATCTAGATAATAAATAATGTATGCTTTGTTTTATCTCCTAAAATATTGTGACATATGGAATAAGTTGACATCGCGGGGCGCAACAAGTTAATGATTTAAAATTCACGTAATTTATGTACTGCTCCTTATTTTCTTTAAATACAATTTATTACAAACTTCTTTCTATCACGAAAGAAATAAAATTATACAATATACATACATACTTTTACAAAAGAGTACATAATGTATACAGAATTTTTTTTAGTTTTAAATAAGACTTGATAAAAGCGATCCTGACAACACATAGATTTTAAAAGAGTTCACGAAAAACATACATTTACGAAGAGTTCATGAAACTCATACATTAATAAAAGTTTTCATGAAACTCATACATTAACGAAAGAGTTCTTGAAACTCATACATTAACGAAAGAGTTCATTAAACTCATACATTAATGAAAGACTTATTAGAATGCGATCATGAAATACATCAACTTCGACCTAGGCAAGAAATAAGGTAATATTGTCTTAGAATTATTGTTTTAAAATATAATAATAGTCTTTATGTATTTCTGTTTTATCTATAAGTATAATATGATTGTTGTTTTACAACTACATATAATTATTAATTAACGTCGAAGGTTCCGTCCGTCTGGATGTTGTCGCCTAGGAGGGTTCAGTACTGTGGATAGAAACCATTTTTATTAAATTACCTTTTTTTTATCCCTTCGGATTAATAAATTGTAAATAACGTAATTAATAGATGTCTCTCATTATAAATGTAAGGTAATTACCAGGATGTACAGGTCCAGGTGATCCGCGACACCAGGTACCGGGCGACATCTGTTGATAAAACATGATAAACTAAACTCATTGTGCATATTACTGGTACAAGAATACACACGCATTACATATACTACAAATATTTGTGTTATAGACACTTAATGGATCTAATTATTATGGAAAAAATGATAAACATGAACGGGACTTGAATCCACGACATCGGAATACCGTTCCGTTACTCTCCCAACTGAGCTACCATGGGAGAACTGAGCTATCATTGCATAAATTAATGTAGAAATAATGTACAGTCATTATTTCGGTCCAATTGTGTTCTGTAAAGTTGTTTTTATTTGTATCTTTTTGTTTTCTTTTGTGATTTTTCGTTTTTTTTTATTCGTATATGTTTTTTTTTGGTTGTAATATTATGTATTTTGTTGTGATCCCATGGGGGAGGAATAAAAACTTTCTTTCTTTCTAAAGAACACAAATTGATCGATTGGGTGAGTTGGTGCAAATCGCTCGATAGATGGCGCTGTACAAAAACATCGCGCGTTGTTTAACTCACTTTGAGAAATATTGTAGTGGAATATTTGGCTATGATGAAACGGTATTCAGAGGTCGTGGGTTCGTAATTAAAGATAATGTAAATTTACGCCTTCTAAGGGGTCACGGAAAACTTACTTGTCTAAACAAATACGGTTGTCTATACACGGGAACGTTCAGCCCTCTATTTCTGACGTCAAATCTATCTTGACCACTGTTATGTCCAGCGCTGGGCCTGTTGTCATCTCTCTCTTGTCGACGTGGACGATCTTTGTGTTCGAAACGTTGATATTCGCGACGTTGGTCTTGATCTGTAAATTAGCCTACTATTAGTGAAATTTTTGATTATTGGGCCATTACTTCAGTAGGTTACCACCTAAATCTCTCACTCTCTCCAGCCCATGAGTCCCATTATTGGGCACGGGCCTAATCCACTTTGGGAGTGCTGGCACAGGTTTTTAAGCTAATGCATAGCTTCTATCGCGGGCCTTGAGCGTAGAGACCGAATCCAGAAATTCCGTAACGAAAATAGTGTAATTAAAAATACCTTACATTATCGGCGCTACTGCGCATGCGTAATCCCCTCTTCGCTCCGCAATTTATTTCATACTGTTGATACCAAGGGTAACCTCAAATTTAACAGCGTATTAAAATAAGGATTTTGTATCGACAACTTATATCCTAAATGTTCAGATAACAGCGTATTTAACATTTTAATAATGTAAAATAATGTTTATTTTATTTTATTGACATTTGATTGACAATCGCTATTTTATCATAATTACCATAAACAATGGACGCAAGCATCAGTAAATAAGGATTATTAATCTTATTTTAGTTTATGGTATTTAGATTCTTGCATAAATAAAATAAATAAATAATAAATACATAAGTTGATAAAAAATGCTATGCAATAGCTTTACCGCGGCAGTCCCTGAGTGCCACACGTCTTTTTTTGAGATTTTTGTCTCTCATCTATAGAATTGGTAGATTGTTACTCTTAACAATCTACGTCAAACCAATTCTATAAGTCATCTATAAGTAAAACCTAAACTTAACTAAAAAGATGTACATAACTAAACTTACCCAAAAAATTGAAGTTGATAGTGTCAATATACCTATTATCTGCTATTTCTTTGTACATACAGCTAGCTACTTTTACAGCACTCCTGGATGGGAATAGAGTGGTGACACTCGTTATAATGTGATAGAGGAAAACCTCGTAAACTAAACACTATATCAACACTTTTGGTCAGTGCGGTATTAATACAACAAAAACACTCCCAAAATGGCCCGTGCAGTGCAGTGGGACATAAATAGGCTGGGTCTATAAATATTACTAGCTGTTGGCCGCGACAACGTACGCGTAAAATTTAGAGAGTAAGCTCTAACAAATAATACAGAAAAATATTCTCTTAAACCACTCTATCTTTAAAAAAAAAACGCATCAAAATCCGTTGCGTAGTTTTGAAGATATAAGCTCAAATAGAGACATACATACAAAAATAACGACTATGTTTTATATTAAGTAAAGATGAAGTACTTACATGTATTAGTTTTAGCTTGCATACTTCTTATAGAGTTAACGATAGCCCTCGCTGCTGAACTTAAATGAGCTTCTTCTGGCGAACCGCTGGAGAAATTAATCATATTATATACATTCTGATCACAACAGCTACGTATTTCAAATGTAGCACTAACAATTGTAATGTATGACTAAATGTATGACTTTAAATAAAGCCAAAAAATGTATTTAGAACGTAGCAGAAGGCCCTTTATAGTCTCTATCTACCCAAATATGGTAAAGGTGATATGTATCACTAAATGTATGAGTTTAAAAAAGTCAAGGAACTATGGTTAGAACATAGTAGATGATGCACTACAGTCTGTATCTACAAATGGCACGCATTATAGCAAGATGTATGAGTATATGCATGAAGCTAAGAAAGTGTATTTAAATCATAGCAGATGTATAGTCTCTAGCCATCCCAATATGGTAAAGGTGAAATGTATGACTAGATGTATGAGTCTAAAAATACCATAGCAGATGTTTTTTTTATAATCTCTACGTATCCCAATGGCGTAAAGGCATGACTGTATGTATGTATGTATGTCTATCTACATAAAACTCCAAACTTACCCCATAACTCTTGCATTATAATTGTTGACAGGACAATTCCCCAGTATACCATTGCCACTATTCCTCCTTCTATTTTCTTTCCAATCCGGTCTATCTGGTCTGTCTGGTCTTTTCGTGTCTTTCACATCCATCTGAGCCATCTGTTAAAAAAAAAGAAATCTATGTAAAGTATAAGAATGAGAAGGATAACTCGAAACTAAGCGCTATGTTTACACGTCTATTCAGCGTGGCAGACGTAAACTAGATATCCTCCCGAAGGCCTGTGCCCAATATTGGGACATTAATGGACAAAACAAAATGCAATTATAAAATAATGCTACCTATTAGACATTTTAATTCCCTTTAATTTTGTTATTAGACATTTCGGTTCCTCCCAGTGTTGAGTTTAAAGTTGGTATTAGACTATAATTATCCTCAATTCTAGGTTCATAACACTATTAGACATTTTCGTATTAAAATTTTCGTGAGTTTGAGTCATATTAGAAATACTATAGTACCGGCTAACACTCACAGTTTTGGGATCGAAGATGTCGACCCAGGTTTCGAGCATATCCGATGCTCATCTTCAGGACGAGTGGATATGCTCGAAACCTGGGTCGACATCTTCGATCCCAAAACTGTGAGTGTTAGCCGGTAATATAGTATTTCTACTATTAGACATTTTAATTTATCTCAATGCTGACACTAGATATTCTTATTCTTTACAATACTAAGTTAAAGTTGGCATTAAACAATTCAATTCACTTCAATACTGAGTTAATAAAGCTTTAGACATTTCAATTCACCTTAATGCTGACATTAGACATTCTGATTCCTTACAAAGTCGAAGTTGGCTTTAAACAATTTATTTCACCTTGATTCTGGCTTAACACCTTTTAGCGTTTTATTTCACATGGAGTAGGTAGTTGTGGTCACTACTCACATATTCACTATTCAAGTAATTTCAGAAATTTTGAAAATTGGACATATATGGAATAATTAAATAATATATAATAAAATAATATTATATGGAAAATTGGTCTATACAGTTGGACATGATTGCCAGCAGTGGGCTTACCTGTGTTTTAATTTGTTGTATCTTAGCCGCTATTTCGGCTTGTCTCGCTTGTTCATCATACGAGGCTTTATCTGGTGTGTTCCTTGATGAGTTTGATATAGTGTTGTGTTTGATTCTCGCGTTGGGTATGCTGTTGCGGCGTTCAGGTGGCTTCGGTTCGATTACCGGGTAGATAGGCTGACAGATTGGATACGGTTGAGGTATTACCTGAAATTTATTAATAATCTAAACAAATCCTACTCTTGTGCGACTCTTTCTTGTCAAGCGTTTTACGATAAGACTTTCCATATTATCTCTGGACTCTTATTATTCAAATAAAATCACTTTTTAAGGATTTAGACGCGTATATTTTGTTGTGACTCAATCCCAACGTTTCGCTAACTCTCCAGTCATCAGAGTTCTAGGTAGGACTGAGCTGTAAAGTATGCTATGTGAGAAATTATTGTATTTTATTAAATTAAATCACTTGCAATGGTCATTTCATAAAAGTTAATGATAAAATAGATAAATTTGTTTATACTCGTATGTGTAAATGCTACGATAGCTCAGTCGGTTAAGCTACGGAACGGTAATGAAATAATGTGGGTTTATATCCTAGTAATTTTAATAATATAGTTGTTATACATGTTACCTGTGGGTACATAACGTTGTAGTGTTGGTATGTCGGTGTATGGTATGGTACCACGGCCGGATATATCTCAGGAACCATCAACTTGGGACCAGGAGACATCTGAGGCCATGACACTGCCTCCTGGTACTAACAACAAGTAATACAGTTAACTATACAATACATAAACAGATAAAGTTTGGGATATGTATGTTTTTTTTTCGTGTGGTGACGGATTAAGAATACAAGTGTCACCATCCCTATATCCTTTCCAGGGTGCTGTAAAAGCCAGCGTAAAGGGATATTGTAGACAGATAACATGTTCTATTAGAGACGGAAAACTAGAAAATAAACCCTGTGCAAACACGCAGCGCAGTACAGTAGACCATAATCCCTCCCAAAGTGAAGGAGGCCCGTGCCAGTGGGACGTTAATGTATTAGGAAAAGACATAAGGTCTTATTCATAATGACTTATCGGAGGTTTAAACGGAGATTTTATCGAAGAGATAATAAACGTTTTAGCGGAAAAAAAGACTATTATGAATAACAAGTTTTGACAATTTTCGCGAACCTAGTTTAGCGAACTTTTAAAACACCGATAAGTCATTATGAATAAGACCAATAATATATGTATAGCCTATAGCACTCTCAAAGATTGTAGCTTACTATTAGTGAAAGACAATAAAGATGGGATTATTAACGTAAGAGATTAGCCCTAAATCTTTACTAATAATATAAAGCGGAAGAGTTGTTTGTTTGTTTGTTTAAACGCGCTAATCTCAGGAACCACTGGTCCGATTTGATAAATTCTTTCAGTGTTGAATAGTACATTTATCGAGGAAGGCTATAGGATATATAACATCACTAATAGGAGTGAAGCATTAGTGAAAAGTGTTGTAAAGAGGGGGAAAATACTCTTGAATTTCTATATGCGTACGGTAACAGCTAGTAATAATATAGACTACTATAAATGTTAGTGCTCAAACACGTTGACTCGCGGGCGCGGTCACGAAATATCAAATATATAGCGTAATATCCAAGTGTTCACATACGACACGCACGTGCGGTCTAAGTAGCGGGCTAGCTAGCGGCGGAGCGCGCGATTCACTCGCGACGTCAGGTAAGTTCAACCAGCGGCCGAACATTTGGTTGGCCGTTTTAGCTATCTAAAAGAGAATCCATTCAATAGTAGCTGCTACATCGTTACTTATAATAAATTGTTTTGGTTTAGGTATTTATAATTAAAAGTAAGTATTAGCTACATATTAACGATGGGTGATGAATAATTGAAGGTGTTTGAATTTTTAGAGAGCGACGATGATGAACAAAACACTAGTCGAATGCGAAATAAGATAAATAAAAATAATGATATTATTATTGAATCCAATATGTAATCAAAGCAGTTGACTCAAATTACTATATAAAGTCTGAAATTCACCATACCGTTTTCTTTCTTTATTAATTTCGTGCACACCAATTCTAATTTTTAACATCTCCCACTTTAGATATGAATTTTCGGTTAAAAATAAAAGATCGTCGTCCATGTTTACAATCTCTGACAACATGTCAAATCGCGCAAACGTCTAGCGGTCAACGTGAACACGAAATCGCCACGTCACCGCGCCCGCACCCGCCACCGCCTTTCAACGTGAACAAGTACTTACCGGGTAGTGTTGTAGATGATGTTGTGGTAATATAACATTACCCACCGGGTAGTGCGCGGGTAATACCTGAGGTACTTCCACTTGATTGTACGGTACACTGTAACTGGAATAAAAGTGACATTAATATACAGTAAGTTAACTAAAAATGAATTTTAATAGTGGCAATAACACAATTCGACAATATTAACTTAACTTTCTTGTTATAAAAACTGTAAAGATTTAAATTAATATAAATGTGCACAACTAAATAGCCAAATAATTAAAATACAGCAAACTCTATTTTTTTTTTTTTTTTACATAAACACATGTTGATGCTTGACTACATTCCACCTGATGGTAAGCGGTAATGCGGCCTTGGATGGTAAAGCGCAACAACTATGTTAGAAGCCTATTCACCCGTCTCTTGAATGCTTCCACATTGTAATAGTATAGTAGTAATAATAATACATAGTTTTTTAGTTAAGTTTAGTTGTGTACGTAGGATTGCCACCAACATCTACTTAAATAGTGCTTTTTGTTAAATTTCTTTTTTCTTTTATATAGACATTTCACACAACATCCTCTGGTTCCAAGCTAAGCTAATATGCTTGTGTTATGGATATCAGAATACGGATATACTACATAATATTTATATACTACGGATATACCTTCTCTGCTGATGTTGTAACCCGCTTGTATCCACGCACGCTCCACAAGCGGTAGCGTATTCGATTCCCGCGTAAGGATATGATGGATCTATTAAAAATAAAACACATTTAATTTAGACAAACAATATTTGTAATTTCTAGACTATAAAAGATTTCACTTCTAAGATTGCTGGGTGAAACACCGAACACTGACACTTTTGTTATGACTACCAAGTGTTTAATATCTAAATGTCTTTGGGTTCCGTATCAAAATCTAAAACGGGAATATTACGAAGACTTGCTGTCCGTCCGTTTGTCCGTCTGTCACTAGGCTGCATCTCTGGAATGGTGATAGCTAGAGAGTGAATTTTCACAGTTTATGTATTTTTTTACATAAAACATGTTTACACTTGATCCCATGCCACCTGATGGTAAGCGACAATGGAATCTTTTATGGTAAAGTGTACCAACTATGTAAGAAGCCTATTTACCCTTTTTTTGAACGTGTCGACATCGTAACTCTCGGGGAACACAGACATTGGTAAATTGTTCCAGTCCTTGGCAGTAAGAATGACGACCCAAAAAGTTTAGTACGAACAGGTGGTATGTCATCATCATCCTCCTGCCTCTATACCGTTATTTGGAGTCGGGGATATAACGAATATATTATAAAAACCCTACGGAACCCTTCGTCTTTAACTAATACTTTACTGGGGTTTTTAGGCCCATCTGTCGAAACTATACCATACGTTAAGTAGTTAATACGTTAATCACTCACCAATCCTAAAAGCCTGTTCATTGGTATGTGGCGACGTCACCAGTTTATGTTCGTCTGTCTGCACCATCGGCTGGTATACCACGGGCTGATCCTGATAAATTAACATGTTATATTTGAACAGTATTTTAATTTTTACAATTAACTTACTATCTTCTTTCTAGCCCATTTACGTCCCACTCTTGGGCACGGGCCTCCTCCACTTTGGGAGGGATTATGGTCTACTGTGCCGCGCTGACCAGGCGTGTTGGCACAGAGTTTATTTTCGAGATTTCCGTCTCTTACAGAGGATGTCATCTGTGTACATTATCCTTTAGCTGGCTGTGCTGTAACAGCACCATCGGGAGGAAAAGGGGTGGTGACACTTGTGTTCTTAATCCGTCACGAAACAAAATATTATTATTATTATGTTTGATTTGATTGATACAGATAAAAATAGAGACCAATCAATCAACTCAAACATAAAAATAGTAATATTTTCTTTAAAAAATAGTATCCATAACGTAACATATAACCTTAAGATTAAAATTGAATGGTATTTTAATGCATTTTCTGAAAAGACATTTTTCTATATTAACATATAACATTTAACATATAACATTCGATATTAACATTTTTCTATAGTAACATATTTTTTCTTTTTACTTTCGGAAAGTAGAGATTGCAACGAACAAAAGCGTATCAACTTTTTGAAAAAAGCTGATATTTTGACAGGTGAATTTTCAATTGAAAATTAGAGTGCTTTTTCGATATTAATTCAAAATAAGGTGAACAAATAAATATTTCTAATCAAATAAATTACAGCGTATTAAGGACATAAAAATGTAAGTTTTCCCCAAATGTCGTGAATGAAAAAACATTTTTGTGAAAGAAATAAAAAAAACAAAAACTTGGTTTTTTGAATATTTCACATAAATTTTGAGGTTATGTGAATAAAGCGTGAATACAAAAGTTTTATATCTTTTTATTACCTACAACTTTGCCTTTTGACTTTTTTCTATAGGACTAAAGTTTTGCCGGAAATCGAGAAAAAACATTTTTACCCTTAGCCCTCTCATCCCATTCCCGACCTCAGATCGCCCGTAAATTACTTTTCCTCTTATTTTTATAATATTCGCCTGCACTAGTCTATAACTATTATTTTTTTCTTGTTTTTAGTTTTGTAGTTTTCTTTTTGCTTACCTTTATCTAAAATCTGAGATTAAACTAAGTATTTTAGTAGTGTTTGTGTTTTGTATTGTTTTACACCTACCCCTGACTTTTTCTACACCACCCAATGGTTGACTGGCAGAGAATGCCCTTGGCATTAAGTCCGCCATTGTACAAATTTTGTTTGTGCGAAGTGTAAATAAATAAATAAATAAACTCCTTGATTTCCATATTGCAAGTTGCATTACTTAGTTTGGAGGTCAGGAAACCAAAATTGTAACAGTAATTAAGGTCCAATAAAGGTTTATTATTTTTTTATTATTGTATTAGTCATCATTATCATACCGTCCCCCCTTCTTCCCACTTGGTAAGGTAGAGACTATAGAGCGTCATCTACTACGATCCAAACATAATTTCTTGGCCTTATTTACATACATCTGATCATACATGCACAACGATTATTTGTATTAGTGTATATAAAAACGTACAATATAACTTACAACTCTCATATGATAAGGGTATCCTTGTTGCATCGCTCCTGGATATATCATATTATTCATATTTGTTAACGACATCGGTCCTAAAAAGTGAAAGCAAATATAATTAATAGTATTATCCTGCGACTACGTCTGCATGAAATTGAGATCAGTGAAGCCGTTAGAAACTACATGATGTATAAAACATATTTTTTATTATTTTTAATAGAATTTATGTTAATTAAATAATATTTAATATAATTTATGTTATGATAATTTATGTTCAATAACTATAAACGCCAGTGAAACCGCGGGAATTGGCTAGTTTACTTACAAATAAGATCATACTTACGTATATTAGGGTCAGGTAAAACAGATGGTACTGGTGTCATTTTATGTTGTACCATCTGTACAGAATCTTGTTGCATCATCTGGTTCTGTACATGCTGATTAGGAGACGTTACCTGTAATAACAAACCATTACATAAAATAATAGTACATTACGATATTAGTGCGTTACGATGGTTATAACATGCGAGGCGGAATTTCAGCTCGAGCCGAAGGCGAGGGCGTAATTGAGCCGAGCATGTTATAACTAATACGCACGTATATCGTACGACTTTTTTAACACTTTTGCGAGGAAACAGAAAAAAAAAAATTTTAATAAACTCAATCTGTGAATGCACACTGTTGCTTTCCCGCCATTTTAACAGCGCGCTAGCGCTGCCTACTGACTGGCGCCGCGGGGCGATTAGTTCGAAATTTGAATAGCAACAGCGCGCTGCTCGAGTCGTGCGGCGGCGATCAGTTCCATATTTGAATTGGCAAATAATACTGTTATGAAATTTGTATGGACTATAACTTAACTATTTGCTTTGGTAACACACGCGTTTTATATGACCCGCTTTACATATTTAAAACCGGTGGAATTACATCAGCTTTACAAGCAAGGGTGTTAAAAAACATTTTACACAAACGTCATGTTTTACTTGCGACATTTACGTAACGTGCAATAACGCCATCTATCGAGTGCACGATGCATTTCGATTATTTACTCTGATCCGTAGGAGAAAGGGCGTAACCGACATAGCCCGAAAGGTTAGCTGAAGTGGCAATGGGCAGGCCACATCGGTCCTAGGACTGATGATCGTTGGGGAAGAAATGTCCTAGAGTGGGGACCACGTACCGGACGACGGCGACGCAGCGTTGGGAGGCTCCCGACAAGGTGGAGCGACGATATCGTCAAGGTCGTGGGGGAGCCATTGGATGCCAGCGGCACAAGACCGCGGGTTGTGGCGTTTTATGGAGGAGGCCTATGTCCAACAGTGGACGGAGAGAGGCTGATGGATGGATGGATGGACTCAGATGGAAAAAGTGGAAATAACTAGTTATAATGTTTACCTCCTCAACTCTATAAGTAGGAGTATATTGTTGTAACGGCATTTCTTGGTGTTCTTTTTTTAAATCATTAGATGCCCTCTGATTGGTCAATTCCAATTTCTTTTGAACCTCGAATGGCTTCTGATTGGTTGGATTTTGAATTTCATAACGTTCATTTGTATTTTCTTCTTTCTGATTGGTTGGTTCAACTGTTGGTTCTTGAATGGGGGGTTCTGATTGGTGGCTTTGTGTTTGGTTGTAGGTTTGGGTTGTGGATTGTTGGGTTTCTTCGATAGGTGTAGATGTTGTGTTTGTTTCCTGAAATAAAAGTATTTTATTGAGCAAAATGTCCGTGTGGTGACGAATTAAGAAAAGTAAACCTTATTTGTTTATTGTACACAGATAACATTCTCTCTCAGAGACGGAGATCTCGAAACACATTTCCTAACACTAAAACAAGCTTAACCTGTGGAGTCTGACGTCTTATACGGATGACTCGTATTAAATAATACAGTAATAATTATATACGTCAAGGTCGCGGGGAGACACTGGATGCAAGCGGCCTATGTCCAACAGTGACCCGAGAGAGTCTGATGGATACATAGATGGATGAATAACATACCTTTTCAGTAGTTCCCTGTTGTGGACAGTCTTCATGTCTGCGACACTCACAACAACATTTATTGCGACACTCCTCAACTGGTTGACATTCACTTTCTGAGAATAATCAAGTCAGATAATAAATGAAACTAAATACTTGATTAAAATTATGAAAGAATAATATAAAGCAAAAGAGATTGTGTCTTTGTTTGAACGCGCTAATCTCAGCAACTATCGACCCGATTTGAATAAATCTTTCAGTGTTGGATAGTACATTTGTCGAGGCTATATTATTATAACATCACGCTGCAACCAATAGGAGCTAAGCATCAGTGAAAAATGTTGCAAAAACAAAGGAAAATTTTAAAAATTCTACGCATAAGAAGTCGCGGGCAACAGTTAGTAAAAAAAATTCTTGAAGGATATTTTTTGTAACTATTGCGTAATCATTAGTCCTTAAAACGTGTACAAAATTTCAGATCAATCCAACTATTTTCGACTACATTCGGTTCGATTCAATCAAAGTACAATCATTTTGTGTGCTATTTCTAATTGTCATACAAATGTTTGTACTGCGTCTGGGTGTTTCTATGTATTTATAAGTATGTATTTACAAAAGAAAAGTAGTTTATGTATTATATCCGTATTCTGGTACCCATAACACAAGCATATAAGCTTAGCTTGGGACCAGAGGACGTTGTGTGAAATGTCCATCAATATTTATTATTTATTACTATTGTAAGTGTCTGAAAATCACTTTTAAAGACTTCGTTACATAGATAAATGAAATTGTACATGTTTTATTGTTACATTAGTAAAGTGACATGTAATTTATGGTGTACAATAAAGTGTATTCTATTCTATTCTATTCTATAAATAATTAATATTCATGGAGTTAATTTTGTTGTTGTATTGAAACAAAATCTCACCATGATCTATGAATGAATGTTGTTTCTCCAGCCTGCCACGACGTTTCTCATTGTTTTGGTCAACCTTGTAAAAAAATATAATTAATTACAATATTATTAATAAACACCAGAATACGAATATACTACATACTATATATACTGATGTAATGTAATACATGTAATGTAATATCTGTCTGTTTAAGATTGATTCCCGTCCGTCGGGCATGTATGAGTGTGGATGAAGCCAAGGAAGTATGTTTGGATCGTAGCAGATGGCGCTCTATAGTCTCTGCCTACCCCCATGGGAAAAAGGAGTGATTTAACAAATCAAATTATGGTGGAAAAATTGAGTGCCGCAAGCGGGGTTTGTTAAATGAGGCATAGCATGTCAATTGCAAAATCAATAAATTACTTTAAAAAGGAGTGATGTTATGATGATGATGATGATAATAAACACATTATAAAAGTGCCACTGTCTGTCTGTATATTTGTGATAAGCGTACTAATATAATATTAAATTCAAAGTGAATATATTACGGAACTCTTTGTCCGGGCGTACAGCTCGTACTTGGAAGATTTTTTAATTTTCTATCTTTCATAATTTTTATGCTACATTATTCTCGCTCTTTCGTTTAACGGTCTTATTCATAATGACTTATCGGAGGTTTAAATGGACATTTTATCGGAGCGATAATAAACGATTTAGTTTGATTTAGTTTTGACAATTTTCACGAACCGATTTTAGTGAACTTTTAAACCTCCGATAAGTCATTATGAATAGGACCTTATGTATATTCTTAATGTTGTTTCATATGTGTTATATTTTACCTGATTTTGTTCTTGACTATGTGTTACATTCGGATCGTACATTATAGGCGGGTTGGATGGATCAAAGTGATATATACTGCCATCTGGATTAGTTAGAGGACGTCCGGTCTGAAATTAAGCAGTTTTTTTTAATATTTATAAACTAAAAAATTGCGTATACTATCTTGTATTGCCTAAAAACTGATTATTACATTGTCACCAGTCCTTAATATGTGTGTAACATTTCAGATCAATCCAACTACTGCAAGTGGGTGAAAATCACTTTCAAATATTCTGTTACATTGATCAATATACAGATACAGTTTATAAAATTATTTCAAAGATTTATATTTTCAAGTTGGCAACAAGTCAGAAGCTAAGTGTCTGTTTTAAAAGTGAATTCTATCGAGAACAGAGAAGAAAATCCATGGAAATCTTTTTCTCGTTGCCTTTTTCATTTGTATCTATCTAAAGTAAATATACCTGTGGATGTATAACGACAGCCCCGGGAGGTACAGCAGACATGTCTGTGACGGCCCACACGAGCGCCGCGCCCTCTAGCGGACACCACTCAGATGATACCACGGTCGGCTCCGGACTTGCGCCACCTAACAAATGTTCTTAATTATATATAATATCCGTGTGGCGACGGATTAAGAATACAAGTGTCACCAACCCTTTTCCTTTATGCTATGCTTTTACTTAATAAATTAAATTATTCATTCATCATCATTTTTTCCTCTAATTTGATTTAATAAGACAATTGCAAAAAAAAAATTAATGTAGAATAATGATATACTAAATATATAATATTTCCTTTGTAAATCCATCCATCCATCAACCTCTCTATGTCCACTGCTGGACATAGGCCTTCCCCATAGAACGCCACAAAGCGCGGTTCGGTCTTTTGTAAATACATCCTTACTAGCTGATCCGGCAAACGTTGTTTTGCCATAATAAAAAAAAAAGTTTGAAAAATAGATGTTGGCCGATTCTCAGACCTACTGAATATGCATGTAAAATTTCATAAAAATCGGTCAAGTCGTTTCGGAGGAGTACGGTAACTAACACTGTGACACGTGAATTTTATAAATTAGATAAGAAGATCGAACTCGCGTCTTTGAATTTTAAACGAATACTTGCCTGTAGGTGATGGTGTGATGGAGTCGGTACTACGTAGACTCAATGTCTTGTAACCAGAACTTGATGGTGATAGACGCCAACTGCTTGAAGCTAGATCACCTGTCACAAAATTCGAGAAAAATCTTAAGAATTCCTGCGCATTTTTCATACTATAAAGCTGAAGAATTTCTACATTAATTTTTGAAATTGACTTGCTATGCTTTTACTAAATAAACTAAATTATAGTGGAAAAAATTTGGTGAAAACCGCTCAATAGATGGCGTTGTACACAGAAACATCGCACGATGTTTAACTCACATTGAGAAGAATGTAGTGGAAGATTTGGTAAACATGCGGGAACCATGATAGCTCAGTTGGGAGAGCAACGGAACGGTATTCTGAGCTCTTGGGTTCAAGTCCCGCTCATGGTTATCATTTTTTCCATTATAATGTAGTTTATTTAGCTGAAGAGTTTGTTTGTTTGAACGCGATAATCTCAGGAACCACAGTTCCTATTTGAAAATTTCTTTTAGTGTTGGGTAGCACATTTATCGAGAAAGGCCATAGGCTATGTAACATTACGCTGCAACTAATAGGAAACAAGCATCGGTGCAAAATGTTGCAACAACATACTATTGCATTGTTATTCGATATTTATGCCAAAGTTCAGTTTAGTTTGTAACTGAGCAGTGAAACTTTAGCTCGCATGATTTGATTCCATATCTATTCATGTATCAGCTTTTCTGCGTCCACTGCTGGACATAGGCTTAACCCATTGCTATTACATGCAGAGCATTATTGCACTGCGCAAGGCTAAATTATCATGGCTATAATATCTTCACAAAATTTGATCCACTAGATTCTGAAAATTTTGCTTGAAAACGTAATAAACTTACACACAAATAAATTCAACATATAAAAGTATTATCATGTATCACCTTGTCTACTAAGCAGTCTCGGTTGTTGCGGCGCCTCCCCGGTATATCCCCCGAAGCTGTGTGACTTGGAGACAGCTCCACGACTGCGCCAGTTATTGTGTTGAGCGGGACCGGCGTTACCTTCTAGTGATTGTACCTGGAATGTTCACATTGTTTGTATTATTTATTTAATAAAATCCGACTAAAATCGATCCAGCCGATCCGGAGAATAGATGCGACAAATATACAGATATTTTATTAGTAAAACACTATTATTGGGATATTACAAACAAACAGTTTAATTTTATTTATTTCCATAGATGATTGATCCATAAGCTATAAGCTCCACCCACTACCCAATGTCACTCACATTGACAGGTAGGTGGAGAATATGGATCAATCTAGTGTTTGGTGTCGGATTGGTAATAGTCAGCTAGTGAATGGTCAACTTTACATACTTTTAACAATTTATTCCTTCCTCCGTCTGGTGTGAGAAGTTTGACAGGACCTGATGTAAGCCACGGCCATTGAGCTTCTTCCTGCTGGAGAAAATATTATTAGACAGCATTCACAAAAGAAATGAGAGGAGAGGAATGCCGAAGAGAAGATGGAAGGATTGTATAAAAGATAATATAAAAGAAATAGGAATAAATACAGAAATGCCGTCTTACAGAAGAATATGGAAGAAAACGAGTAAAGGAATGAGGGCAGAGCAATGATGAAGAACGTCGTGACGGATTAAGAATATAAGTGTCACAAATGCCATTTCTTCCTTATGAAAACTAAGGGATTTGTGTGCAAATTTTTTTTCACAAGAGACAGAAAACTGTAATGAACCATATACCAACACCTGAAGTCATCATGGTATAAGTAGACCAGCGGGCGTATTATGAGCTTTTTAAAAATCATGCAAGTTCCAGGCGGGCCGTACACTGCCTGGCTAAATTACGTATTATGGCAGATATAAAACATTTAGTTGAAAATTTTTAGTTAGTACTTAAACTTTTAGTTGTACCTTCTCTATAAGGATATTAATCTATGACTGGTTTAGCGAACTGACTGGCTGGGAGTTACGTACATATTGCGAATTTGGCAGGCAGTTCAATTCACGGCGTAAGCTGCCTGGAAATAAGAGCTCATAATACGACAGCAGTATTTGAGTCTTCTTCTTCTTAATAAATCAAATTGTGGTGGAACAAGTGATCACCGCAAGCGGGAATTGAACCCACGACCTCGGAATACCGTTCCGTAGCTCTGCCAACTGAGCTTATTGCGGTCATGCTAACAGTAACCAATTAGACCAATCTTCTTTTTGTTCCTCACCTTATCCCAACCTACTTGGGCTCGGCGCATCACGTTTTTTCCTTCCAGCTTCTCTTATCAGCCGTCATATTTCCATCAACATATAATTTCATATTGTCTCTCACACAGTCCATCCATCTTTTCTTTCGTCTTCCTCTCCTTTCCTTTTACTATTAGAGTATATTTTCTCGATGTGAAGTAAGTCCGTACCCAACAGTGGGACAGTTATGTACTGAGAACACAAACTTACCGAACTAAATATTCTCCTTCTCACTCTCTCGTACTCCCTCTCCCTCTGCTCTAAAGATTTACTTCTGTTCAAAGCTAGTGCACCGTTACCGGGTTCATCCAGGGAGTTTGTGTCACGTTTTAATATAGATCTGTAGAAAAAATACAATTTAGAATAAATAAATATGAATGAATATAACAAACAACGTTCTCTGGTCTCGAGTTAAGCTTATTTGAATATGTTATGTGCACCCAACCAAAACATACAATACTTATATTTCTACTAGCTGACCCGGCAAACGTTGTTTTGCCATACTAAAAAAAAAGAAAAGAGGTTTGAAAAATAGATGTTAGCCGATTCTCAGACCTACTGAATGTGCATACAAAATTTCATAAGAATCGGTCTAGCCGTTTCGGAGGAGTACGGTAACTAACACTGTGACACGTGAATTTTATATATTAGATTTACTTCGTAAAAAGTGTTTGTATAAAATATTAATATGCACAACGGCGGCCTTAATCTCAAGGGCATTCTCTATATGTCAACTAGGCAGTGGCGAAAACAAAACAAGCCTTTGATGAACAACATAAAGATTAACAATCACAAAAAATTGTATTATAAGACTTACACTATTTTTTAAGGATAATAAATAAATAAATATTAATGGACATTTCACACAACGTCCTCCGGTCCCAAAGTAAGCTATATTTCTATGCTTGTGTTATGGGTACCAGAATACGGATATAATACATATACTACTTTTCTTTTGTAAATACATACTTATAATACATAGCTGACCCGGCAAACGTTGTTTTGCCATACAAATTATGTCAGGAGTAGACAAACAATTTGCAATAAAATAATATTGCGACTATAAATAATGAAATGTAAGCTATCCTATCTTTCAAGTTGGGTCGAAATGCACACGGTGTGCCAATTTAATTTAAAATCGGTTAAGTAGTTTAGGAATCCATCGGGGACAAACATCGTGACAGAAGATTTATATATATATACTAGCTGACTCGGCAAACGTTGTTTTGCCATACAAATGACAGGGGTAGACAAATAATTTGCAATAAATTAAAATTGCGACTATAATTTGAGATTTAAACTATCCTATCTCTCAAGTTGGATCGAACTGCACATGGTGTGCGAATTTTATTATAATCGGTTAAGTGGTTTAGGAGTCCATTGAGGACAAACATTGTGACACGAGATTTATATATATTAAGATATAAAGATAATACATACATAGAAAACTCCCAGACGCAGTACAAAAATTTGTATGACAATTATAAAGATCACACAAATGATTGTCCCGAGCGGGAATCGAATCCGCGACCTCGTGAATGGCAGTCCGTTACATAAACCACTCACACTGTTACCGTTACATGTATGTATGTATAATGTATGTGTTGTTTGTATGTAATGTATCTTACTTAGCATGTTGTATATCGGCCTGGTGTCTCTGTGGACTTGGTGGGAAGTTAGCCGTACACCATTCTTTGAAACTGGTGCATGGGATACGACCACCGGAAGTGCCTGTAACAAACAGTTCATTAAAGATCTTTATATGAAACAAAACTCACAGAACCGTAGCCGGAAATAGAATGTCAGAAAACTAACTTGAAAATAGGTAATCATAGGCTTAGGCTATAGTTTAACCTGATTACCGCAAGCGGGACTTGAACCCACGACCTCGGAATACCATTCCGTAGCTCTGTCAACTGAGGTTATTGCGGTCGTGCTTGTAGTAATCAAATTAGGCCACCGCAATCGTCACTCGGTTCAAGTTCCGCTTGCGGTAATCACTTTTTCCACCGTAATTTAATTTATTAAGTAAAAGCATAGCATGTCAATTGCAAAATTAATAAATAACTTTAAAAACCTTGTATAAACCCCAAAAACCCTTTTATCTAAACCCAAAAACCCGTTTGGTTATACTTACCACTTTTCGACACCAATACAGAAGTTTTGCTGTTCTGATCTAGATGATGAGACAGTTGGAACAATGATGCACAACGGTGTACCAACATACGACCGTAAGACGTCATCACCGGGAATCGAACTATGCACCGACTGGAATAAATATTTTACAAATTAAAAATAGTTTTTGAGGAATTAGTTTCCATTCAGAATATTAAAAAAAAACATTAAAAATAAAGCAAAATGCTGTTAAAAAAGCAAGCAATCATATCTGAGTGCTAAAAGAATATTAGATTTAAAATAGATATTAATAAGAACGAGAAGGATAAACGCACGAAGGGCTTACAGACCGACGCAGTGAAGTCTAGATAATATGGTAGGAATATTTGGTAGGAACCCAAAAATAATGTCTACATGAATAAAGGACTTTTTATTTCTACCCTAGGAATATCTAGTTTTGCCTAACATCCGGTAATTTAAACTTACCCAGTATCACTAACAAGTGCATGCAACTCTTTCTCAATCTTCAACAAAGCGATTCTATCTCTTGGGTTCTTGTTCAACGTCTCTTTTATAAATGCCACCAGCTCGGGGCCAGTGGGTTCGTTCCTGTCGTCTGAAATAGCAAAATTAAGTATCAAATATTTTCTTTATATTACTTAATGTAGTTACTGCTCCGCTCCTTGGATTATAGCGTAATAGTAGTCTCTTTTGTCCGTGTAGTGACGGATTAAGAATTCAAGTATCACCACCCAATCTCCTCCCCAGGGTGCTGTAAAAATCAGCTTATGGACATTATGGTCAGATAACATCCTCTGTGAGAGACGCAAACCTTGAAACTAAACCCAACACCTGGTTGGATAGGCGCGCATAATCCCTCCCAAAGTGGAGGAGGTCCGTGTCCAACAGTGGGACGTTATTGGGCTGGAGAGAGAGAAATGGAGACAGCTTTTATACAAGAATAACATATAGACATCTTGAAGACATTCTGTAAAATTATGAAATTGAGGTAATATCGAGCGGGGTTTTGGGATTACACTTCTCTTGCGCAGCCTATGTGTAAAGAAATATAACCTACAATGCAAAGCAGTAACAATAAATAAAAAAAAAATTAATAAAAGAACAAAATAAATGAACGTACATTTGTAATAATCACCTGAATCATTTCTACTTAATGATATATTCTTTGGTCTCTCTTTGCGCTCAGGACATCTGGAAAATATATATTATAATTAGAGCTCATCATAAAATCTAGCGGAATAAAATCATCTCAATCATATCATCATCATCAATCATAAAATCTAGTCCTTTTCACCTTTTCGTACGAAACCCCAATAGTTTAGGCGAAGTAACTTATGGAGAATAGATATACTGTAAGCGCGCGAGTTGAATGCAGTCGGGGTCTGAGGTAAAGAGCGGGAGCATCTACCCCCGCAGTCCACCCGCCCCGCTTCCTTCGCCTGCGGCGTAGTGTTGTGCCGTGCAGCTATCGTAAATGTTGTATCGTGTTATCTTGTTATTACAAAAGTTGCTACTTCGTGGTATTTTTTTGATTTTAATAATGTGTGATCCGGGTACATCTAGTTCCGTTACAAAAAAACGAGTATTTATTCATCGTCAGGCTCGAGAAATGGCAAAAAATGTCTAAGACATGTGTGTAGAAGAGAAACAGAACAAAAGTTTGACATTTAATCTAAATAATGGTTTCGACCGAGAAAGCCGTTATACCGGACTTTCAAAAAGAACATTGGCTGCAATTCAATTTAAATTTATCGATATTCGTCTACTCATGGTCAACAGTAGGTCACATCACTATCGCATTCCTGAACTCTGCATTCAACTCGCGCGCTATCTGTACATACCTACAATAATGTGTTTGTTCCTCGACATCATGACTATTAGATTTCTTTATAACTTCATTATTTGATCCGACTGAAAGATACAAATAAAGAATTAGGAAATACATGTAATCTATACAATTAATATACCTAGATGTAAAGTTTATAATATGTGGGTACGAGGTAAACTATGAAAGCTATGGTACGCTAAAAAAAAATGTTTTCATTAATAGTAAGTTACATTTTTCCATGTGGTGAAAGATTAAATATACAAGTGTCACCACCCGTGTTCTTTCCCAGGTTGCTGTAATAGCCAGTTAAGGAATATTGTAAACAGATAACGTCTTCAGGGAGAAATGGAAAACTCGAAAATAAACCCTGTGCCAACACGCCTGGTCAGCGCGGTATTGCAGACCATAATCTCTCCCAAATTGGAGGAGGTCCGTCCCTAACAGTGGGACGTTAATGGGCTGAACATAGAGAGAGAGAGAGAGAAAGAAGCTACAGTTCTGAGAGTGCTATAGGCTATAATTAGATTATGTCTTCAAGTAGGTAGTGATTCAAAATGACAGTCATACAAAGTCGCGGGCAACGGCTAGAAAATGATATATTTATGATACCTGTATCAACATCGGTACAGTCTGGACAATCTTCGGAACACACGATACCCGAGTCTTGTTTAGTGGGACACGCGTGGCGACGACGACGACCCCTATAATAGAAATATTAACATTTATAGTGTGATCGACTGCCTTTCACGATGTTGCAGATTCTATTCTTACACAGTAAAATATAGAAAATATCAACGATTGCATTTCTCCAAATATGGGCTTGTTTTGGGGTGTAATAAACCTTACCCATTTGCTACCGAAACCAAAATAGCCAATAATTTGATCAGGTCTATGTTGTAGCAGGTTTTCCGCCCATTCTATTAACCAGTCCCCTGCTAAAACTCCGCATCATATATAATACGTAGGTATTACACGCAACGTGTTCGATCCGTCGATATTTTTGAACAAACTTGGAAAGCAATACTTGAAAAGGTTTCACAACAGTATGTAAATTTTCTAAGTCTAGCTAATGGGTATGACGTAATTTCATTATAGGTTGAGGGTGTAATTGTCATAATCACCAAGCTTAGCAGAGGCTAAGATAGTAACTGTTTAGTCGGCATACTAAATTGTCTCGACAAGCTGACGAATGTTAAAGAAGTAAGGTTTTTGACTGGCTACCACGTACCGGACGTAAGGCGTTCACCAGCTCCAGCGATTATATAGCCAAGATTGTAAAAAGCGGTTGGAAGCAAGTGAGACACGGGGCGTTCTTGGGGGAAGCCTATGTCCAGCTGTAGAAAGAAAGACTAATGTATGAACACTGACCTGCAATGTGGACAAGCGCACGCTCCACAAACACAAGCCACTCGTGGATTGTTAGACAACAGATCTCTCGGCGCGTCTGAGAGCCACCGGCGAGCTCGCTGACGTTGTTCACAATAAGACTCGTCCCAACCGCCTGAAGTTATCTGCAATGCATAGCACATTTATATTAGTGGTCTTGAGGTCACCGATCACTATAGACCAGAGATTCCTAATCTTTAAACAGGATATAAGAGGATTAAAAGACTCTTGGCCCATAGTCCAGGCAGAATTTTGTCGAAACCCTCATAAGTATTTCACGAAACCCCTAGGTTCTAGGGACCCCAGTTTTTGTGGCAACTTATGAGCAAAACGTACCTGAATCTCAACAGGTAATTTCTTCCGAAAGTCCTCATTACACCTATGACTAGACAGTTCGCCGACATCTCCACCGCCTGCGGACGGGCACGGCGACACAGTACGGGGGGGAGAAGCCGTCTCGCGTATTGCTTGACTGCGGACCAGCTGCTTGGATTTGAAACTCTGGAAAAAAAAAACTTTCTTTCTATACTTTCTACCAAAAAGTCAACAGTCTGAACCCTATTACTGAGACTTGACGCTGTTAGTTCGTTTGCCATGGTCTTTCTCATCTAACGTTTGGAAATTTCAGGCGTAGTTCTCTCTACCTATACTTGCAGCAGCGTGCCGTAATGATAAATACAAGACACTTACCCTATTCCTGTTCAGCTGGCTAGAGCCATCGTCAGAGCTGGTGCTCTTCTCAACATCAACGTTCTCCATATCTTAAGATATACTGAAACAAAATTATTAAAACTTTATGACTACTAAGGGAGACCACTAACAATTGGTAGAAAATCGACGTTTCTTCCCGCCGATTTCAGTAATTTTTATTTTAATAGAATGGTGAGCAGGAATTGAACCCATGAGCGAGTACAATAAAAAGAATATTTCTGATTGTTTATTTGATTTAGATAAAAACAATAATGATTCTATGCATCTACCTTTCATTTATATCTGATCTAAAGGTTCTAGTGCGAGCTTTTTTACTGGGTTATCGACTTAGTATCGATAACCTAGTAAAGAAAAGAAAGAAAGAGAAAGTAAGCATGTAGGCATATTCTCTTTTTGCCAAAAAAAATAAGCTCTTATGATATGTCTAAAAAATTTTTATCCTACCACCGGTTTAGGACTTTCAATCCGCTGAGAAGAACCGGCGTAAGAAACTCAACTGATATCGTTATCTTTTGTCATATTAATCTTTTTTTTAAATAATTATTACAATAGTTTTTACAATATACAATATACATCATAGGCTTATAATAGTACTGTAAGTGGGCAAAATGTGTCTCGTAAATCAGTCACCATACACTGAAATTAATTAGTAAACATAATGATACAAACCTTTATTTACTTCACTCAATAAAAACAAACACCGTCTAAAACTCAGGTATTTTATATAATACAAGGGGAAAAAATTATTACTTAGATATTAAATTTTTTGGACCAAAACATTGACTACTCTCTAAATACAAGGCAACTATATTTTTATTACTTTTTTAAAATCTACGTCCATTAAAGCCACAAAGTCAAAAACTTTTTTTAAAAAGATATTACGCTTTTAAGTTGGTTATAGAACACAATTCTAAATTTAAATAAACGATTTCGCGCTTTATGTTGGTAGTTATATGGAACACAATATTCTGATGTTGGTAAGCTCGTTTTTCTTTTTAATTTTTAGTTTTTTTAATTGTTTTGTGGTTTGCGCTCGTGGACGGTGTATGACGGAGTGCATTTTTTAAAATTAGTTATTGCAATATGGCGAGAATTTGGGGAGGACAGTTAGTTTTTGTGAGTGGCTCAATTACTTCTAAGGACGCCATTCATCTGAAACAAAAAGAAAATATATGTTAGTTTATTTGTGCAAGAGCTTAACTCAAACATGTTTAGGAATTGAAGGCCCGAAGCCAAAAGGAAGAAAACACAAAAATTTACAAGAGTCAATAAGGCTAAGATCAATATTGCTTAAAACTTTGTTTATATGACGTCAAAGAAATTAATTGTTGTAAATCAAAGAAATCTGTTAAGATCGAAGCAGATGGCGCTTTATATGTAGTATCCACATTAGGGCCGAATTTCACCTATCAGTGGGTTTTTGCACTTTAGGAGAATGGGGCCCCTATATCTTGAAGTGCCTGAAGCCTGAGTCGACAATCAGTTATCATTACCGAATGGACTGGGGGCCCCTAACAATATCTAGGCCCTGAGCACGTGACTAGCGGAGAATTCAGCTCTGTATAATAGTATACTCTCAAGGAGGTTAGGCATGCTAGTGTGTATGTATTAGTGATGTAACGAAGGCTGGATTTTTCACATTGAATGCGATTGCGAATATTTTAAAATTTCAAAAAAAGCACGCGTAAAATGTTTGTCAGGTTTGACGTTTCGTGTCGACCATGTTTAAATTGAACAATGCCGAGCCTATATTGGTTAATTAAATGAATTTACAACAACAACAACAAAATTTCTTTAATAAGGCACAAGTCCCATAATATACAAATTCCGGCAATAGCAACCCGATAACATTACAAAAAAAAAATACAATAAAATCTCATGACAATGTGTTATATTTAATTTTAAAATAATGTCCAAGTAATTATTTCCGGTTAGCAACTCGGTGCATTGTCATCCAATACTTGGCAATCGGACATGTATAGTCCTCACATATGGCTTGTAAAATGCTGTTGTGGGATGAACGCACTGCATCCCAGAAAGATGCAATACGAACCCTCAGCAAAGCAAAAAAGTCAGGCACCCGCGCTTCGGCGAACATGCTCGACGCACTACAATAACGCGGATGTTTCATTAGGATGCGGAACGCGTCATTGTATTGCACCCTCATGGCACTGAAGGAGGATCTGCGAAAATGAATCCAAAGTTGACACGTATAGAGGCACTGACAATACGCTTTGAACAGAGTCATCTTTACATCTACACTGCACTTAGCAAAACGGCGTGCGAGCATGTTGCACCGAACCGCGAGAGAACGTCTTTCTCTCTCGATATCGAGGTCGTCTTTTTGATCACTGGTTAGGATATGTCCTAAATATTTAAACTTATTTACTAGTTTGATAGGCACATTTCCCAGACACACGTCAAATACTTTCTCCGGACCTCTTCCAGAGCGAAATATCATCATTTCCGTCTTCGTCACATTATACACCTTACCCCTATACCCGTGAGCCTTGGCGTAGAGTTCACAGACCGATACAAGTTTGCGCAATCCCCTGATTGATGGACTAAGAAATAACTAAGAATTTAGTCACAGAAAGTTTCATTATAAAAGTTTTGTTTTGAGGTTAGTTTTATGTTATTTTTCAAATTCATATTAAAAACATTCGCTAAATATTCGCATAATTTTTGCGAATGCGAATATTGAAAAATACGCGAATATTCGCGAATGCGAATATCCGTTACATCACTAGTATGTATGATAACACGGAACAGTGTTCCGTGTATGATAAAGTCGCCGCTTTTCCTAATATTAAAATTTACTATTTTGCTTAACGTTTCAGGTTTATAATAATGATTTATGTTTAATGTTGTCTTACAATTTGTAAGTGAAACACCCCTAAAACCGAGGTGGATTAACCGTGACCCATTGCCCTTGGAAGTTCGGCCTACCTCGAATGACTCATGAAATAATGCTGTAGGTATACATTTCAGACGATACCTATATGCTACAAAATTAGGTTCTGAGACGATGACTATAAACTATAAAGCAAGAATCTGCTGAACGGAAACCTGAAGAAAATGGGGAAATTCTTTGTATTCCAAAAACTTCTACTTCATTTAGTTATTATACCTGCCCCGATTTTTGCTATAATCAAATATAGCAAGCTAAATATGATGCAGTTCCTGGTTTACAATTGAACTGAACTTTTGCATAATATCGCGTGACAATACAATATCTATACTTATAATAAATCTGTAGAGAGGTCAATTCTGTACATGAAATATATTTTCAAAATAACTATCAGGGGGTGATTAGTGATCGATACTGATGCCAAAAATGCAATCAGTAAAATTTTTGTCTGTCTGTCTGTCCGTCTGTATGTTCCTTATAGAAACAAAAACTACTCGACGGATTTTAACGAAACTTGGTACAATTATTCTTCTTACTCCTGGGCAGGTTATAGTATACTTTTCATCAAGCTACAATCAATAGGAGCAGAGTAGTGAAGGGAAATGTTGGGAAAACGGGAATAGGTGCTACATTTTTTAAGCTTCCGTCGCGTGTGCAGCCTTAATGGTTAAAGTTACATAGAAATCATGTATGACGGAAATATTCTACATAAAATTGTCCAAAAAAATATCCCGAAACAGCACATATCTATATTTTATGGTTGACTCACAATAACACGTGTAACTCCTGATAGCTTAGCAGTTCGTTCAGTAGTTAAAAATGTTGCAAAAACGGGGAAAATTTCCTAAATTCTACGCGGACGGAGTCGAGGGCAACAGCTAGAAGCAGCTGGAAGGTGGCCATAGGCGCTACGTAATGAAACAACGCAACTTAATCGCATTTTGTCTCGTACCTATGTTTCCTATCTTTTCTTCTTTTAGCGAAATGAAAATATGCTTTAAAAACATTTTAGTTTTAAATTTTTTTGGGTTAACGCATTCAATGCTGAATAATTTGCGAATTTATAGTCAATGCTAATAAAAGAGTCATTCGCCCAGTGCTGAAAACGCGTATGTGCGTTCAAAAAATTTTTCGCGTAGTGCTAAGAACGCTTATGTGCGTTCATAGAAAACTCGCGTAGTGCTAAGAACGCTTATGTGCGTTCATAGAAAACTCCCGCAGTGCGGCCGACGCTTATGCGCGTTCGGTAACTTTCGAGTTTTATGACTGTCATATTGTTATTATTATAACAATTACGGGTAATATAAAGGGTCTTTCACATTGGTGTTTTTTGTACTTAAGTAAAGATTTAACAATTGACCTCTGCCTATTCCTCTGCAAATGCAGTCATGAAGGTATTCTGCAAACACAAAGCAATACCTAACAGCTGTCTAGGTCACAGCTCGCCCGGGAAGGGTCGCATTATTTAGGTCACACAGCCACCCGGTGCATAGGACGAAATGCAGGGATGGGGGAGAGAGGAAGGTACAAGGGAGAACTAACGTATGACCTGGTTGCAGGACTCGATAGTGAAATTGATTTATTTTAAATAGAGCACGGAAATTGTGTCATGCAGTTTAAAGTTATGATGTAATGATATTGCAACGTTGGGTTATAAAAGTTGCAAGAGTAATTTGTGAAAAAAAATCACAATTTAAAGGCCCGCCTTTTTCGTATGAGGGTGCGTAGAGACTAAAAATGAAAAAAATACTTATTTTCTTCTCAACCCATTAATCTCCCCTTATTGGGCACGGGGGTCCTCCTCTTCGAAGGGGTATTTGTTCAACTTTATAACACTGATCAGGAGTGTTGGCATACGGTTTAGTTTCGAATTTTCCACCACTTCCGGAGGATGTTATTTATCATCATCATATCATCATCATATCATCACGCCTTTTCCCCATTCGTAGGCAGAGACTATAGAGCGCCATCTGTTACGATCTAAACAGGATGTTATTTAACTTACGTTAATTATCCCTTAGCTGCCTTTTACTGCACCCAGAGAAGGCAATCGGGTAGTATCTTAATCCTTTTCCAGACATTTTTAGATCGGAGGTAAAAAATTAAGTTAATATTTCATCAAATTTTGCAAGTAATAGTATGTAGGTATGTAATAGGTATATCTGTTGTAGGTACATTGGTTGCAAAAACCTTCAAATGACTCATACAACCTTCACCTTGTTGTAGGCACGTGTTTCACTGTCAACCAAAACGGATATACACAGTATAGAGCAGAGGTTTACAACCTTTCATGTACAGTGGCGGATTAACCTAACATAGAATAAAAATATTATAATGTAATTTTATTCTATGGCGGTGGCGGGTGAGGTTTTCGAAAAACAACTTGAGTTTTCTGACTTTCCCCCGGATCACTGCTTTTTTTCAGGAATAAAAGTAGTCCATCTCTGTTAACCCGGATTGTAAGCCAACTATCTTAGTACCAAAGTATATTATTTAGGTTGTTTGAGCGTAAAGGATCAACAACTATGCAAAAACACATAAATGTTCGCTTTTATTAGCTTAGTTCGTTTATATGTCTTATCGTCTTATCTATTATCGTCTATTGGTTCTCTGAGACGGCTACAAAATTTTCTACCTACCACGACTAAAATTGCATTAGCGCAATCTACTCTCCTTCCAATTCTAGACTATGCTGATGCCAGCTATCTCGATCTTACCGAGGACCAGTTAAACAAACTTGAGCGTCTCCAAAACTTAGCTATCCGATTCATATTTGGGCTACGCAAATATGATCATGTATCTGAATTCCGTAATAAGCTCAAGTGGTTACCCATCCGACTTCGAAGGAATACTCACATTCTCAGTTTACTCTATAAGATTCTCTTTAACCCCACAAGCCCTACCTATCTCAAAAAACGTTTTACGTTTCTCCATGACACACATTTGAGAACCTTAAGATCATCGGAAAATTTGCGATTAGCCTTGACACTGCACTCTACTAGAATCTTTAACAAATCTTTTACTATAGAGGCAGCTCTGCTATGGAACGCATTACCAAAATCCATTAAAAATGCGCAATCTTTTGTTTCGTTTAATAAACGTATCAATGAACATTATCTACTGCTACAAACCACGTAAAATTCAATCCAAACTTCTCATCATTATGTTTATGTATATATTTAAGTATTATAATCTATTTAGAATTATGTATAGGTTTATGTACGTTTATGGATCTATATCTCTATATGTGTATGTATATCTGTAGTATGTATTGATTATGCGTAATATAAGATTTTTCTTCTTACTTGGAATTTATACATAGCAAGTACACCACTAATACCCCTTTCCAAATAAACTGAGTCCATCTAAAGGTTGTCTGGAAGAGATCGCATATTGCGATAAGACCGCCAATTGTACATGTTTTATTGTTACATTAGTTTTAAGTGACATGTAATTTATGGTGTACAATAAAGTGTATTCTATTCTATTCTATATGTATTACTCAATGTAACGGAATCTTTGAAAGTAACACTAACCCATATCCACCACACATTAAAGACCGACGACACAGTAGTAACAAAAAAAAACACCATAAATTTATTCTAAAAGTGTAAACTACGTAAATATTATAATGTTAATAAGGATTATATAGACAGACAAACAACATAGTCTAAGGAATGTCAGACATAAACAGTATGCATACAAATCACGGGCCGCAAAAACCTTAGTGATTCACACAACCTTCAACTTGCCGGGTAAGGCATAGCTCATACTGTCAGCTATAATATAACATTAGATAAGTATCACGTTATATCTGTTACATCCGCAACCTTGCCCGCGTGGAATGGTGACTTTTGATAGTTGGAAAAATAAGTAGCTCTAAGAATATTTTAAAGGGGTTGAAAAAGGTACGAAAGGTACTTTTCTTTCCTTTGTGATAATTTGTACCAAAAAAGTCCTTAAGACGGGACGATACCAAATTATGCTCCATACAAAAGTATGGGTATCGTACTTCCGCTTTTTCTTCGCGAAAGTTAAACCGATTTTAATAGTTTTTGCGTTATCTTCTCTTATATATAAAATTCACGTGTCAGAGTGTTAGTTACCGTACTCCTCCGAAACGGCTCGACCGTTTTGTGTACATATCCGTTAGGTCTGAGAATCGGACACCATCTATTTTTAAACCCCCTGACTTTTGTATGGAAAAACAACGTTTGCCCGGTCAGCTAGTATTATAGATAAAGAGTATATCTATGCTTCTATCACTTTCTTTTTTTCAAAACATAATAACTAAAGGAAATATGACGATCCGAAAAACCTACTTTTTTCGGTTTTCTTTAGATAAAGTTGCAGCGTCTATCACACAAATTTAGTAAAGTTTTACCACAAAAGACTGAACGTCTTTTTTTCAAAGAATTTGTAGATAAAATCCGCTTCATCTATATTTGTCCCTTTTAGCGCGGCGCTCGGAGATAGGGATAACAATACCTAAGGCAAATACCTAAATGAGGAGTACAGTACCCTCTTAAATTTCAAATTATTCCGACGTTTTATGGTGATAAAAGATTCGTCCAAATATTACATAGATACGAACGTAAAAAATGAAAGCGTGTTAAAATTAACGCCAAGCAATATAGTAATTAATCGCTATTCAATTAGTGGAACACAATCTTTATAGGTACACGATTTGCGATTAAACCCTACCATGCCTATGTAATAACGTCTGTAGGTAGGTTCGTGCGTAGGTTCGACCTTGGGCTGATGTTAAAGTTATGGGGCTAGTTTACGCAATAATAAATCTGATGGTTACTTTGAAGGTCGCGTGTTCGATTCTTGTTATATATTTTAGCTTCTCGGTATAGAGGTGATTTTGTTCATTTTGTGAGTGTGATGTCTAGGGATTATTGATCATCATCCTGCCCTTATCTCGTTATTCGGGGTCGGCGCATCATGACTACTTCATGTCGCAATGTATTTGGCTGATTGTTACAACCGGCCGACTATCATCTGTGATAATTTTCTACTCAAGCTATCACAGTTCATGAGATACAGCCTGGTGACAGACGGATGTTCAGACAGCGAAGGCTTAGTAACAGAATCCCGTTTTACTTTTTAGTACGGAACCCAAAAACATACAGTTAAAATGTATGCAGCAACGACTGCGACTGCATAATAGACTTGGTGATGTAACTATAAAACGAAGAATCTCTTTGTTCGATATGTATCAGTAATAATCACAATGATGTCCTATGGCCTAGATATTGCATACCCGGGGTGCACCGGGCGCGTGTGCGATGCCCCAATGACCTGGTAACCGCTTACAACCGGATCGTTCGGGGACTCCACCCGAACCTACCCGAACTAACCCGAACGATCAAATATTGGTTATCATACTAATATTAAAAACGCGGTAGAATGTCGCACGGAGAAATAGATGGATGTAAAGATGTCTATTACTCTTTCACGAAAAAACTACTAAATGAATTTACATGAAACTTTACAGCTGAACAGCTCATACATCAGAATAACAGAAAGGCGTGTAACGTCGGGTAAAACCGCGAGCCGTAGCTAGTTTTAATGATAAAGGAATATTATGGCAACCTAAGAGGATAATATAATGTATAAATAAATATTCATGGACATTTCACACAACGTCCTCTGGTCCCAAGCTAAGCTTATAGACGAATATCGCTTATATCGATGATAGACGAATAATGAAAGGTATAAATATGTCAGAGGTAAGTGGAAACGCTGAGAGAGGACGCACGAGGTAGACATCTCAATCCTGACCTGACGTGCTTTATGTGTCAGGTGTCAGGTGTAGTCTTATAACCTTTGTATATGTAAATGATATGACGGGATAAGAATACAGGTGTCACCACCTCCATGTCCTTACCAAAGATTTCTAAGAGCCAACAAAGAGATATCATAAATAAATAAGATAATATCCTCTGTGAGAGACCAAAAACTCTTTGACTAAACTGTATGCCAACACGTCTGGTCAGCACCGCATAGAAGACCATTAGCCCCCACGAAGTGCCCAACAGTGGAACGTTAATGAACTAGGAAGAAGATTGTAAATAATTCGTCAGTAATAAAATTAATTTTGCAATGGACTAGCTAAAGTAAATATTTTGTGTTGAATTTAAATATATATGGTAGGGAATCAAACCCCAGCACATACAATTTAATATCGCTAGCAAATAAAAGTAAAATGCCTAAAACATGCAATTATTACACATACGCGTTACAATGTTTACAAAGTATTGCAACCCACACATACATATATTAATATTACACATTCAGTTCGTACGTCATACACAACTGTGAATGAAACATATTACAAAATGTTACTATTTCATGTAGGTATTTGTACTTGTTATTCCCACTTCCTTAGTCTAATAGATCAATTTTGAAAACATGTGTTAAACTTATTTTTATTTTAAAACTACCTGCCTCGGCAAACGTTGTTTTGCCAGACAAATGTCAGGGGTGGACAAGCCTTATCACTTAGGAGTATGAAAAATAGATAGTAGCCGATTTTCAGACCTACTGAATGTGCATATAAAATTTCATAAGAATCGGTCAAGCCGTTTCGGAGGAGTATGGGAACGAACATTGTGTCACGAGAATTTTATATGTTAGAAGATTACAGATACAAAAACAATTACATATCATGTACAAAAACGGGCTTAAACAATAGTGAATTTTCTTCCAGCAAACCTTAATGATGGAGAAAATTGAAGAATATAGGCATATACAGTGCACAAGAAAAATTGTTACTTACTAATTTAAAAATTAAGTTTCCTTTTATCTAACAACATATAAATCATTGATATAAATACATACATAAACTTTAACATTTAGATATAAAATTCCTACTGGTCACACTGGTCACTGACTTACAGTACAAAATTCTGGTCAAGTACGAATAGCACACGAAGGGTTCCTTATCGTTAGTAGCATAACATACCTCGACTATAACTAACGGGATAAATACAGGAAAAAGATGATGGGTATTTGTTGTTATAGCATCAACTATTATATACAAACTGAAATTTTCAGCTCTTTAGCTATCACCGTTCCAGAGTGTAGTGTAGTGACAGACAGATGGACAGCGAAGTCTCAGTTAAAGGGTCCCATTTTACCTTTTGGTATGAAACAGGGAATGGTCAGCGCGCATAGTTAGTAGACATTAATAAGCTGAACAGAATAAACCCTTTTCACCCTTCTTAAGAGGGCACGATACCAAATTATGCTCCATACAAAAATATGGGTTTCGTACTTCCCTTTTTTCTTCGCGAAAGTTAAACCGATTTTAATTGTTTCTACGCTATACTAAAGATGAAAAGTATATCTATGCTTATGTCACTTTCTTTTTTTCAATACGTATTAACTAAAAGAAATATGACCATCCGAAAATCCCGATTTTTTCGGTTTTCTTTAGGTAAAGTTGCAGCGTCTATCACACATGTTTGGTAACATTTTACCAAAAAAAAAAGTGATACAAGCATAGATATACTCTTCATCTATAATATAGCGTAAAAAGAAAATCGGTTTAACTTTCGCGAAGAAAAAAGGGGAGTACGAAACGTCTTTTTTTCAAAGAATTTGTAGGTTAAATCTGTTTCAGCTATATTTGTCCCTTGCATCACGGTGCTCGGGAATAACGATAGCAATATCTAAGGCAAATACCTAAATTAGGGGTACAGTACCCTCTTAATACAGTTTAGATTCGCACACAACATTAGTACGTTAGGTAGATATAGGGATGACGTCACGCAACATTTCGCCGAGCTATAAATAAGCGCAGTTTACCGGCGCCCGCGCATACCCAACTATTATACATGTGTTTTGGTTTATATGTCTATACGTAAATACTAACCAGATTGCCTCTAAACTATGCCTATCTACTTTTCTTAAACGTCTCGCTATTGAAAACAAGTTTCTTTCAAATTATATTATTCACTAACTGATGTTCGCGATTTCGTTCGTAAAAAGCTCTGATTTTCTAAAAAAATTTAAATATTATTATTATTTAAAAATATTTTTTTAACAACGATATACAAAATTTTAAATTAAGTAAATTATTATCACTCAAGAAGAATTTAGTTTCCCATTGGTGAAAAAATCTGAACATTAGGTACTTTTAGACATTACTTACTTTACCTACTTTTTAAATGGACTTCAAAGAAAAGGAGAAGGTTCTCAATTCGTCTGTATATTTTTTTTCATGTTTGTTACCGCATAATTTTTAACTGGGCGAAGCGATTTTATTCTTTTTTTATTTGAAAACTGGTGGTTACCGTGTGGTCCCATTGGCACCAGGTCTGAATCTGATAATAATCTCCTAAGAAATCGAGGAAAACTCTCAAATTTCAAAGGCACATATGATCTCGGTAAAAATTTTTTTAATACCTAATTAAATTAATAGTATAGACTAGATGACCCGGTAATGTTCTGCCAAAAGTTAGTATGGTATACGTAACTATAGTTAGTAGAACTTTCTTATAAGATAGACCTGCCTTGTCACGAACGTTTCTTGTAGATCTATTGATGAGATAGAAATGGAAAAGCTTTTATTCATCTACAATTTTATACAAAATTTTTTAATGAACCGTCCATTTTTTAGGGTTCCGTACCCAAAGGGTAAAAACGGGACCCTATTACTGAGACTTCGCTGTCCGTCCGTCCGTCCGTCTGTCACCAGGCTGTATCTCAAGAACGGTGATAGCTAGAGAGTTGAAATTTTCACAGATGATGTATTTCTATTGCCGCTATAACAACAAATACTAAAAATAAAATAAAATAAATATTTAAGGGGGGCTCCCATACAACAAACATGATTTTTAGGGTTCCGTACCCAGTATCTCAAGAACGGTGATAGCTAGACAGTTGAAATTTTCACAGATGATGTATTTTTATTGCCGCTATAACAACAAATACTAAAAATAAAATATCATAAATATTTAAGGGGGGCTCCCATACAACAAACATGATTTTTTTTCCGTTTCTTGCTTGATACTAATAACGTTGCCTTATGTTGCATAGATAATGGTACGGAACCCTTCGTGCGCGAGTCCGACTCGCACTTGACCAATTATTTTTTGGACATGCGATCAACTGATAAGTATGGGTGTAAAAAAATTCAGCAGATCCCTTTTGCTTTTAGTCATTAAGGGCCTACATCAATATCATCGTATATCATCGCCGACACGTACATATTAACACAGCCAGTAGGCACAGAAAATGAAGAATTAGGGATATTTTTTTTGTTTACTCAAAATCTACTAAATATATTTTAATTCTGATTTACGTGTTTCTATATATAATAGTTACTTATGTTTTTAAAGTTATTTCATTAGTTAATACGCGATAATAGACCGACAAATGAAAAAAATAAAAAATGAGAGAGCTTGTTTCGCTAAGATTTTCTATCGAGAAAACTTTTTTCAATCGCGTTTCTGAGTTTATGCGATCCTAGATCATATATTGAAAAAACATTTACTTAAAAATTAGAGCTCTAGCCATTCAATCTAAAGAAACAATGAAAACTTCGTACGTAGAAAAATGCACGAAGCTATTTTGGTATCGTCTTAAAGGCGATTAAGTTTAGTTATTCAGGTAATTAATATATCGGATGATAAATCAGTTTGTTTTTCTCCACTGGGCAGATGCTCTGGGCCCCGTGATTATTCTAGTCTTTGCTGCGTTACCAAACGATATACCCCATTATCCTGAGGTGCCCAGGGCCTCTCATACTTGAAAGACAGCCCTTTGAAACGTTTCTCTCAGAAGTTAATCTCTACCAGTAAAGGTGGCGTCATCATCATCATTATAACATCACGCCCTTTTCCTATGGGCGTAGGCAGAGACTATAGAGCGCCATCTGCTACGAACCAAACATACTTCCTTGGCTTCATCCACACTTTTACATCTGGTCATACATTCCCGCCGGTGGTAAGCGCTACGCACTTGCCCCTTTTGGAGTATAGCGGGCGATGACATCGGAGTATATTTTTCTTCTCCCAGTATTTCCACATACCTAAGCATACTTTTCCCCACCTTAGTCACTACATCCTCTTTCAGACCGCAACGTTCTCTTATAACTTCATTTCTTAATCTATCTTTCAGTCACACCACACATACTTCTCAAAGAGCGCATCTCTACAGCATTTATTCTACTTTCGTGCTTCTTCTGGCACACCCATCATTCGCTTCCATACATAAGCGTGGGTAACAACATGCCATTGTAGATCGAATAAAAAAATCGATAAAAGTAGCGTTAGTTTTGAAAATGTGGTGACGTCATGTATGTTCCTAATGCATTACCGCATGTTATAGCCACATATAAGTACATTATACTGATGACCAAACAGGTATATTTAGCGTGTATTGATCTGTATATAAATAACTCTTTGTAAATTATGGCTATATGAACGTACTGCCCTGGTTACGCGCAAAATAATGCTAATTATTAGGTTAATGTGGTCATGGATTAAGAATACAAGATTCATCACCCCATTTCTTCTCAAGGATGCTGTAAAAGACAGCTCATGGATAATATAAGCAGAGAACATCTTTTGTAAGAGACAGTAAACTCTATTCTAACGTTTGTGGTCTGCGTGGAACCGAAGTGGGAGAGTGCCAACAGTGGGAGTTGGGACTTTAATGGGCTAAAAAGAGGAAAGAGCTTTTCATGCCTAATTACACAACGAAGCTATATCTGTCTATCTGTTTGCGTAAATCTTAAAAACTGCTGAATGGATTTCTATGCAGCTTTAACCAATAACTAGTGTCCACGAAACGGTTTTATCAAGAACTAGCTATTGCCCGCGACTCCGTACGCGTGGAATTTAAAAAAATGTTTCCCGTTTTAGCAACACTTTTTACTAATGCTTAGCTCGTATTGGTCGCAGCGTGATGTTATATATATAGCCTATACATAGCCTTAGATAAATGAGCTATGCAACTTAAAAAGAATTTTTAATACGAACCAGTAGTTCCTGAGATTAACGCGTTCAAACAAACAAACAAACAAACAAACTCTTCAACTTTATAATATTAGTATAGAGAGACATAAAGCAGACTTTCCTCATGAACTCATCATGAGGAAAGTCTGCTTTTGTATAAATAAATTGTTTAGTTATTATAATAATGGTCTTATTCATAATGACTTAATGACTTATCGGAGGTTTAAACGGAGATTTTATAGACATAATAAACCTTTTAGCGTAAAAAAACTATATAAATAACAAGTATTGACATTTTCGCGAACCGATTTTAGCGAACTTTTAAACCTCCGATAAGTCATTATGAATAAGACCATAAATGTTACAGAATCCTTAAACCACGAGAATAATAAAACTTGCAAAAACTATCTCTCCACGTAGTCTTGCTTGCTGAACCCTAAAAATCTATTAAAAACCAATGAGATCACCATTTCTTTAACAAAAACATAATCCTCATAGAAATTTCTTTGTATTTTTTACAAAAATAACATGGCACGTTACATCTTTGTAATAAAACAACGCCAGTTAAATCGTTAATGTGTGTAAACAAATCTTTAATATTATATCTACGTTATACATATACTAAAAATGACCTTCAGTATTTACGGAACGCTAAATATATGTGTTCCGTGTGGTGGCGGATTAAGAATATACATGTCACCATTACATTTCTTCACACGCATGCTTAGAGTCACGGATGTTGGAAAGATGAAGAAAAGATGGATGGATTGTGTAAAAGAGGATATGAAAGAAAGAGAATTAAATAAGTCCAGACAGGTGACGTCTGACAGAAGAGGTTGGAAGAAAAAGGCACATTGCACCGACTCCAAATAAATAGATAAGGGCAGAGCAATGATGGGTACTGTAAGATCCAGCTATTAGATGACATAGGAACATCCTCTTTGAATATATATATATTTTTTTATACTACTAACGGGTTACAAACAAGCATACGGCCCGCCTGGTGGTAAGCAGTTACCGTAGCCTATGGACGTTTGCAACACCGGGAGTGTCGCTCTCGCGTCGCCGACCCTGTAAGAACCTTTTCACGCCCTTTTTGAAGAGCCCATGCTGTAGTCCTGCGGGAAAACCACGGCAGGAAGTTCATTCCACAATCTGATCGTGCGCGGGATGAAGTTTCGCTGAAACCGCACAGTAAGCGATGCAATCGGTTCTAAGGTGTGAGAATGAACTCACTGCCGATGGCGAGAGGTGCGATTATAAAAAGAAGCCGGGGGCACCATTTCAAATAATTCATTCCTCAGAACACATCCCATTATACAGGCGATAAAAAACGCAAAGGGAGGCAAAGTCTCTCCTCAGACTTAACGGTTCGATATTAACGTCAACAATTCTCGCAGAGCGTCTTTGGATCGAGCCAAATGGCCCAAGCTGGTATTGTGGTGCACCCGTCCAAAGATGGCAGCAGTACTCCATATGGGGCCGGACCTGCGCCTTGTATAAGTAGAAATGGGAATAACGGCTTAAAATTTTAAACGAATTTAAAAGAGATGCTTAAAAAAGTTAGCTGCTTAAAAGGTTGCTTATTTTTAAGCAGCTATTTTATGCTTTTTAACTTGTTCGTTAAGAAAATTAACTCAACTTAATTTTTGTAGTCTGCTTAAAATTCATAATATGCTGTTTGCTTACTGTTTAGCTTTTATGCTTTTTAACTTTTTCGTTAAAACATTTAACTGAACTTAATTTACGTTGTCTGCTAAAAATGTGCTTACCGTTTAAATAAAAATTTTACACTTACATCTCTTTTTACATTTTCCTCTTCTCTTTTTACGAACATTTTGAAAATATTCTCACAACTGTGTTGCAATTTTAAGATAAGCATTAAGCGAGGTTTGCTTATAAACGGCAGCGTGCTTTTTTGCTTATTTTAGGCTTTTAGTTTAAACGCTCACTACTATGTATAAGGTGAGTCTTTGTCCCGAGGTGAAGTACCGCCTTGCCTTGTTGAGTACACCGAGCTTTTTTGACGCCAGCTTGGCATTGCTTTCCAAATGACAACGGAATTGCACGTCACTGGAGATGTCGACTCCGAGGATCCCAATGTCTTTCGAGATGGTGAGGGATGTGTTCTGGAATTTAGGCGCTACTGTGAATGGAGCTTTCTTAGCCGTAAACGCGCAAACCTGTGTTTTATTGGGGTTAAACTGGACTAAGTTTAGTCGACCCCACTCGGACACCTTGTCCAGAATATTCTCACTTTCTAACACAAGTTAGTTTACTTCGACCCTCCTCAACAGCGGAACGAGGGATATTGGCGTGGCCCGTGTAGGAAGTGTCCCCGGTGCGGTCGTCCGCATAACAACGAATGCCGTCAATTGTCAACATATCATTGACATTCAGCAAGAACAACGTTGGGGACAACACGGAGCCTTGCGGGACGCCAGCGTTTATCTTAAACTGTTTAGAGCAGCTCCCGTCTACGACGGCTTTTATGCTTCGGTTAGATAAAAAGCTGGCGACCCATTCGCGTAGTCCTCTTCGACAGTGAACAGTCAGATATAAATATAATGAAAGTCCTTCTTGTAGCGATAATAATGGAAGAACTAAGTTTTGTTGACGGTTTAGAATTTTCAAGTGAAACGAAATAATAGTTAAATTACAAAAGGATTGGCTCTTAAAAGCATCGTAATTGAATGACCAGATGTATGAGTATGGAAGGAGGGGAGCCATAGACTTTGTAGTCTAAGGCTACCCCTAGGAAAAAGCATGGAAAAGGGTTATTAATATATCCGATAATTATTCCATTTATAGCAACCAAGTCAACCAAAGTTGGTCAGCATTCAGCAATAACAAGAATTAACTAACTACCTTAAATTATTACAAACATTGACCCAAAAAACCTTCAAAGAACTATGTATATCAAAGTTACTACTAACACCAAGTCACAAAACGGTTTATAATCCGAAAACCATTATCTTCACCGAAACAAAACAACAATTACTAAAAAAATCATAAACAATACCTAAAATGTCTAGCCTAACCTTGACAGAGTTCAGAGAATTCTTTCTAAATTGCAGTTCACTATAAATCCTCACGAAGGAGCTAATAACGTTTTTGGAGTAGGTTTCGTAGAAGTAACTAGTTAAAATCGTAAGTGACCTGCTTTGGGAAGGGGGTCGTACAGTATTCACACAAGCAATTTTGGGGTGGCTATGATATATTTCAAAGTCGAATACCTATTATTTATATACTTTCTCATAACTTGAATATTTTTGTTGTACACTTTTCTACTAACAACTCCACTAACCAATAAAAACTGGTCAAGTGCGAGTCGGACTCGCGCACGAAGGGTTCCGTACCATTATAGATAATGGTACGGAACCCTTCGTGCGCAACACAAGGCACGTTATTAAAAAATTGGTCAAGTGCGAGTCGGACTCGCGCACGAAGGGTTCCGTACCATTATCTATGCAACATAAGGCAACGTTATTAGTATCGAGCAAGAAACGGTAAAAAAATCATGTTTGTTGTATGGGAGCCCCCCTTAAATATTTATTTTATTTTATTTTTAGTATTTGTTGTTATAGCGGCAATAGAAATACATCCTCTGTGAAAATTTCAACTCTCTAGCTATCAGCGTTCTTGAGATACAGCCTGGTGACAGACGGACAGACGGACGGACGGACGGACAGCGAAGTCTCAGTAATAGGGTCCCGTTTTTACCCTTTGGGTACGGAACCCTAAAAATTAATAACCGTAAGCACCTAAAAGCTAGTAACTCATCTAGTAGCTGAATCATGCCAATTTACCAAAAAAATTGGGACATTTTGCATAAATATTACAATAAAAATCTCATCACATAAAATAAGTGATGGAATCATATCAGCGAACTAATTATACTAACCGCTGCATCACAAGGTTTGTCTATTCGCGCGTAAATAATTCTGGAGATATTTGCTAAACCTACTCTAAAATATTTCATAACTCACCCTTTATGATTAGTTACTCTAATAAATAGTCCGGTATCGCCACCATCTTTACCCCCCTATATTCTGGCGGTAGGGGGCACCACCCATCAGTGAATCAACTGCAATGAGTCAATCGACCCTGACATTATGTAGGTCATATGTTCGAAGGGCCCGATCGATTTGATTAAACAACAATACAGTTCTTAGAACCTACACGCCTGTAAGGACGTACCTAAGTACTTAGGACTAAAAGTATGCGTCGGTTCCTATAAGACACGCGATCGCGACCCGAAGTCAATTTTAAGATTTTTTAATTTGATTATAGCTTGCTTGAGTTGGCAACTTCTTCCGATTTTAATGAAAATCCATACGTGAGGATGACTAGAGTACGTTGTCAGAGCACTAGCCGCCCTCACCTAACTGGCCCACATGATGCTTTTTACGCTTAGCTTGAAAGACCCCCATAATTTAGCAGCAAAGAATAACAAATTAGTTAGCTATGTCGGTGGTGTTGCTTGCTCTTGTCGTCAATTTCAAAATGTCAAATTGTAGCAAAGAGAACAGAAAGAGCGCAGCAACCACTTTTGAATTCAGCCATACATCGCAGTAAGGGCAACGGTCATGTATCACCGGTCCTAATGTCTAAATGGTATTTAAAATACAAAAGTACCCCCCTGTGTCGCTCGTCGCTTGGAATAGAATTCCACCTTTAGATGGTAGTAGTAATCCGTCGTCTGTCCGACGGTGAAAATACAAGTGTCACTACCCCATCTCCTCCCAAGGGTGCTGTAAAAAAGGGTTGGATAACTCGAAAATAAACCCTGAGGCAATACACCTGGTCAGCACGGCACAGTAGATCATAACCCCTCCCAAAGTGGAGGAGGCCCGTTCCCAACAGTGGGACGTAAATGGGCTGGAGATAGAGTACTTGCTGGTTGTGGGTTCAATTTGAGAAATGACTCAAAGCAGAGATAGTGGCTGCGACTGTATAATTTTATTAATAAACTAGTTGACCCGGCAAACGTTGTTTTGCCATACTAAAAAAAAAAATTGAAAAATAGATGTTGACCGATTCTCAGACCTACTGAATATGTATGTAAAATTTCATAAAGATCGGTCTAGCCGTTTCGGAGGAGTACGGTAACTAACACTGTGACACGTGAATTTTATATATTAGATAAAATAATGTGTAAATAATTATGATTGAAATATTGTTATTGTATATATCACCATAACTATAACAATAGGAAAATAATGTATTTTTCATATTGATATGGACACAGCTGATATGAACTTTAAGTAATCAATGTATTCAATAATAGTAAGCAATGCCCCTTAATCCCTTGCCATAGATAGTTTTATGAATACTATCGGACCAGTTTCTGAGATCCAGATTATTCATAATATATTATTTACAAGAATTACTCATCTAAATATATTATCATTCATATATTTCTTTGCAGTTTTTACAAAAAATCTAGAAATACAACCACTAATTACTAATATTTAAATTTGAACTAGTTTATTTGACGGGCTTTGTGGTCTAGTGGTTTATGTAACGGAATGCCGTTCACGAGGTCACGGGTTGGATTTTTGCTTGGGAGAATCATTTGTGTGATGTTTACAAATGTCATACTTCAAATGTTTGCTCTGTGTCTGGCTGTTTATATGTATTATAAGTATGTATTCACAAAAGAAAAGTAGTATATCCATATTATGGTACCCATAACACAAGCATATAAGCTTAGCTTGGGACCAGAGGACATTGTGTGAAATGTCCATGAATATTTATTTATTTATTTACAAGGTTAAGGGCCTACATCAATATTATCGTATATCATCGCCGACACGTACATATTAACACAGCCAGTAGGCACAGAAAATGAAGAATTAGGGATACTTTTCCTATTTACTCAAAATCTACTAAATATATTTTAATTCTGATTTACGCGTTTCTATATATAATAGTTACTTATGTTTTTAAAGTTATTTCATTAGTTAATACGCGATAATAGACCGACAAAAGAAAAAAATAAAAAATTTGAGAGGTTGTTTCGCCAAGATTTTCTATCGAGAAAACTTTTTTCAATCGCGTTTCTGAGTTGATGCGATCCTAGATCATTTATTGAAAAAACATATACTTAAAAATTAGAGCTCTAGCCATTCAATCTAAAGAAACAATGAAAACTTCGTACATAGGAAAATGCACGAAGCTATTTTGGTATCGTCTTAAAAGAATTATTCATAATATTTCCCATATATCCCTGGATTGTCACATGCCAATGTGACTCATTCATATGAGATGTTGCCAAAATGTAAGAAAAATATTTCCATGATTTGTATCAATTTTACAGATACTTTAATATTGTGGTATACATCTTTAAAAGATAAATTAAGAAGTAATGAAAATAAAAATCATTTATTTACTTAGGCAATTGTTTTTACCAAAATTTTGGTCACAACATACTGTCATACATAAAGTAATATTATACATACAAAATATTGTAATTTATTACCTATATAAAAATAAGTCGGATTTTCCTTCCTGACGCTATAACTCCAGAACACATGAACCGATTTCCACGGTTTTCCATTCGTTGGAAAGGTCTCGGGCTCTGTGAGGTTTATACTTAGTTCTTTTTTTTTTTTACTTTTTTTTTTGGTATGGCAAAACAACGTTTGCCGGGCCAGCTAGTTTATTATGTTTGTAACTGAAAAACTCAAAAAAGTGTTTGACCAATTTCAACAATTCTCTCATCATTACAATGCTATAATGTAAGATTATGCATTAATAGTTAAGTAAAGCTCTTAGTGATATTTCACACATACCTAGTCAGGGCAACGTTAATAAGTAAAATCACTTGTATATGAAAGTTGTGAACAACTACATGCCTATGTGTAAAATGCAAACTTGTGTGCAGTGGAGGATTAAGCCATTGCAGGGACTGTTGCAAGATCTATGAAAGGGTCTCTTGACTTACGTTATTGACTCTTGCAGCAAGGTTAAGGATATTGGAAATGTTGAATGCAGGGCTAAAGGGAAGGCCCCAAATATATGAAACTTGTAGCACTTGCTACTCTTTATGTGTTATTTATCTACGACTGAGTAATGTAATATGTATATAAAAACTACAACAAAAAAATATTTTTAGTGATTTTACTTTTGATTATTAATTTCATTGTTAATTCTACTATTATTATTTTAAAAATCTTACATTTAATGAAATCTGTTCAAAAATTATGGGTATATTTAAAAATATCTAACACTTTGATACTTGGTTCCATTTAAAAAAAATTGTTTTATCAGACCCGATATTTTTAGTACATGCAACATCTCTATCTAATGTACTATTTGAATATTGAAATATATATAGAAAATTAATTTAAAACTTACGTAAATTTCTCGTCCTGAGATCCGTGTAATTAATTAAAAACTGAATTTATCTATCTGCCTGTTAAATAAAGATCGAAAACGTATTCAAAAAAAGAAAATTGTTAAAGTCATACACGATATTTAGGACTAAAACACAGTCACATTATATCCGGAATGTTGAATTAATGTGCTAAACACGACAGGCAGGTTGAAAATCAGAGGGAAAATGAGGAAATCCGAAAGAATTCTTTACAGATCGTAACCACTTTTCAGCCACTTCTTTCAGCTCACTGATGCTTTGTCCAACTTGTTTTTTGTAACTCAAGCGTCCGTTTACATAAGGTTCTCATGCCCGGAGAAACAACGTTCGTTTATCATCTAAAATATTCAACTCGTTTTAAATCACAAAATAAAATTATGTGAATGAATGACATATGTATTTTTGACATGCGCATTACAACTTACTGCCATTTCTTTTCAAACATATAGTGACATCTAGTAAATAAATATAAATAATTTTGTAAGCTAGTAACGTAATTTTTTACTTAATACGTTCAATAATACATAGATGTCATTAGTAACAATATGTGTTTTTTCTTGCTAAACACGCCGTCTACTTACTCCTATATTTATTATTTTATCAGTTAGCTTTTATAATATTACATGTTACTAGTAACTAGAGTTTCGTATTCAAATCAACTAATAACGCCATCTAGTTATTTCTTCGTTAACTATTTTGTTTGCTAGCCTAAATCCTTTTATAATAATTTATCAATTATTGAACAGATGTCACTAGTAACTAAAGTTTCAATAGTGACATCTAGTTACTACTAATATAAATATTTTTATTATTAGTTTAGAAACTTTCGCAATAGTACTTCTTAAATCCAATAGATGTCACAATTACTATTTCGTATTAAATTCTAAATCTATTAATAGATGTCGCTAGCATTGCACGCAGAAAAAATATCTCCAAAAACAATTAGGTACGTTTATAATTGAAATTGACTTCAAAAGAAGGATATTCTTAATTAGTATAGTATAGTTCCATATAAATGGGTAAAATCGGACTACATCGTCTGTCACCAGGATGTATCTTAGGAACGGTGATAGCTAAACCTATTGAATACTGAAATTTTTACAGACGATGTATTTCTGTTGCCGTTATAACACCGTTCTTGCCCGAATCTAATTTTTACTCAGGTCCACCTTTTCCAATGTGCAGAAACCTCAAGATGATTTGGGCCTGCCCAGGCCCTACTCCATTATGAAATGATATACGATAGTATACCTACTGATAGAGGCCCCATTATCCAAAAGCGCCCAAGGCTCTCTCTAAGAGCCTTTGCCAAATTCAGTGAGCCCCTCTTAGAGGGAACTCGCTTTAGATTAGACTCAGCACTGGGCGGACTTAGGCGGTTTTTTTAAAAGATAGTGTTTCCAGTTTTATTTCTTTTTAATACAAACCGATACTGAAGCTTAACATTCATACATTATGTGTGTCCGTGTGTGCAAATAATTGCGTCCTACACACAACCCGTAGGTATATTTAGATCATATATCAAATTGAGCTACCAAACCTTTGTAGTTTTATTTTGATCGAATATTGTAGACCCATTAAAATACCTGAGAGTTTTGGGAATATCAAATAAAATGTAAAGTGTGATCGTTATTATTTCTAATGAAGATCCGTATGTTAGACTAGCCAGACATAGTTTTGATAAAATATATTTTAAAATGATTTTTATTTATACGTGCCCTCGTTTTATATTTAAGTCGGTGATACACAGGCGTCACAAAATATATTTGTGTGTAATTTCCACCCAAACCATGGACTCTGTATATCTTACACGGCTTGCATCCCTGCTCTCTTGATGACGTCATCGCTACACTAATATATACTACGTAATACTACTACTACACTAATACTACTACGTAATCCTCCCAGTCTTGTTTTTTTTTATACTACGAGGTGGCGAACAAGCGTACGGCCCGCCTGATAACCGTAACCCGTCGGTAACACAAGGGGTATCACTCGCGCGTCACCGCCCCTGCAGAAATCTCTTCACACCTTTTTTGAAGAACTCCATGCTGTAGTCCAATGGGAAAATCTCGGCAGGTAGTTAATTCCGAAGGAATCGTACGGTACGTGATGGCATTGGTGAAGTGAAGTGTGAGAATGAACTCTCTGCCGATGACCTGAGGTGCGATGATAAAAAGAGGCCGTTGGCACCATCAATAATTCATTCATGATTGGCACCATTTCGAACAGTTCGTCTGAACAGAGCCCTTTATACAGGCGGTAGAACACACATAAGGGTACGAACCTGCGCCTTGTACAGGGCAAGTCTTTGCCCCGAAGTGAAGTACCGCCTTGCCTTGTTGAGCACACCTAGCTTTTTCGATGCCAGCTTGGCCTTGTCCTCTAGATGACAACGAAATTGGACGACACTGGCGATGTCAACTCCTAGGATCCCGATGTGTTCAGAGATGGTCAGGGCTGTGTTCGCGAACTGTGGAGCTACAGCTAATGGAGCTTTTTTAGTGGTGAACACGCAAACTTGAGTCCTAATGCGGTTAAACTGGACTAGATTAAGTCGTCCCCAATCGGATATATAGCAAACTTGTGTCTGAGACTATTCTAGCCAGGGCTAGAATAGTCTCGATTTCAGACACAAGTTTGCTCCGACTTTCCTCGACATCAAAACGAGGGATATTCTCCGGCCCGTGTAGAATGTGTATTTTATCCTTTATTAGACATAAACGCGTATCTGTGCAAAGGTCTTTTGTTATCGGATGAAAATCGCAAACATTAAGTTAGTTACTTATAGTTAAATTATTACATAGATCTGAACCAAACTAATAAAAGTGTGTTTAAGAAAAATGAGATTTATTGAACTGAATAGTTATATTATAATTCTTACAATTTATGGTATATTGGTTTTGAAATGTATTTGCACATTACAGTGACACGTATTCTACTGTAAGCCGACGTTGAAATGGTCGCAGTTTTATTATATCTATTTATTTGATTACGCCTACGTAATTGATATTCTCACGAAGGTTTTTATAAACCTGTCAAGGATCTCTAGTGTGGCCAGTCGCGTTGGCATTTAGACACATCCGGTACCTACACAGTGAATATTTAACGAACCTAACTTTAGGTAACACAATGTAATAATATAGGATCTGTTATAAACACGCATTCATTAAATAAATATACACGGACGTCATATATAACGCCATGATCCAAAAATAAGCTAGCATGTAATGCTGATGTTATTATACTTTTCATTTCAAATTCAAAACTAGATTTAACCTATGTTATAACTTAAAAGGTGGAAAATATTACTCATAGTAGCATTATTCGTGTTAAAACTACTGGAATTGGCCATTAATATACAATGGAATCGCGTTTAAATGATAATAAACTATATAAATACATGTAAAATCAAGTTATATACTTGTATATATATATGTAACAAAGAGTCCGTGACTGGCATAACCTTGCATTCCTTTGCCTAAAGATTAAAACATACGAGTATATTATATCTATTTAAGATGGCTGACCGGTAACAGCTGATTGATTTTATTATTCACATTTTGTATTAACTGAGCCCGCGACATCCTCCGCGTGGGGTAGTGTGATGTTAATATAGCTTATAATCTTCATAGTTAAATGGACTATCTAACAAAAATGTTTTTTTCATTTCTAACCTATAGTTCCTGAGATTAGCGCGATCAAACGTTTGTCAGTTACAGTTTTTAACCAACTTCAAAAAATGACGTGATTTTGTATTCAGTAATTCTCTTTATTACATGTTTACATAGATAGATACATAATGTAGTTTACTAAAATACTACGCCTACGTCTGGTATTTCCATATGAGATTGCTCAAGAATTATTTGCCATCTAGCTTACATTATATTAAGACCTTAAATACAATTTGCTTTATAAACTAAACGCTGGACAAGGAATAACACCTTATTACCTGTGCCACTTACAAAAAGAGGAAACCTGTCATATTTTGGTCATGGATCATGCATGTATATTTCTAAGATGGCGGATCAGTAACAGCTGATTTTAATAATACTTGTGTTTTGTCGTCAAGAGCACAGGTATTGTCAAGAGCTATTTGGTTAAAGGTCAAATATGTAATAGAATAAATCTGTATATTTTAATTAATTTAAATATAGTATTTCTTGTAAAACAACATGGGATTTGAAAGTCTCAAAGGTTGAAAATAAGCACTTAATTATTTGCTCCTGTACTTATTATTCTTTAACACTTGTCCTACTTTTTTATTTAAATGAAAGTAATTTTAGATTAACCATATTACAACTCATGTCTACTCCTGAGCATTGTAGCGGAAAAGTCTCTGAAACCTCGGGCTAGAGAAACATCAGTAAAGCACAGATTTCTTTAACAAATTTTCCTATCCCTGTGTTAAAAAACGTTTAACTAAACATAAACATGAATTTTCATTTCTTTTCTTTTCTTTTCTTTCAAAAACATGTTAACACAATGCTGATTTGGTGCGTATTTGTAGCTATTTATTTATTTTTATGTATTTTGTGTCCTTTTCTTGTAAGTTAGAAATATAACCATTTTATTCTACGCTCTTTCTTTCTGAGAAAAGCCTACTTAGTTAAGTATAAGGAAGCCTTGTACTATGCCGTTCAAATGAGAATAGGATTGACCCCGCGCCATGTTGTGACGTTATAGCTGTCAATTCGAACAATTTTAGTAGGGTCAACAAAACAAGATATTATTGTAATATAATTAATTTATCACTTTATCGTCATCGTTTACTCATTTTCGAGCAGTTAGCAAGACAAATACAAATAAAACAATAACAAATTATGACAAGTACAAAATACCAACACTAACAAACAAGAACAATGAGAAATTACAACAAAATTTATTTATTTATCGGAAAACAACCACATAACTAACAGCATCAAAATATTTATAAAACTTAGGCAGGCCTCATTTTCTCGATAAAACACACGAACAATTTCACAAGAGGTTGCCACTTAACCATAATATTATTGTTTTCAACAACGAAATTATAAATGAAAATAGTGTTTCTTTTTTACTAATAATATGACCTATACAAATAAATAATTCAAGACATTTTTTCCCTTAAAATAAGTGAAATTAGATAAAACCAAAAAATACATTATTGTTACGCAATTAAGGTTTCGTTGTTGACTGTACTTTTTCAATCAATTTTGACAGATAGAGGTCATTGCCAATCCTATTCTCATTTGAAACGCATAGTATAGAATTAATTAGTAGAGATATCGTTTTAATGTCCTTATCTACCATAGAATGTTCTTAGGCGCCGGCGCTGGTTTTTCATGCTAGCAACACCGGTTAACAAAACTAGTTTGTGCTTATGTCATCATTACAATTCGAAACTAAACATGTTCTATTGTAGGTGTAATTAAGAAAGAATTATTGCTATGATGTCTGTGAGAGCGATTGAAATTCACGAATTTATGTTGCCAGAAACCTACTCACTTCTCTTTTACTCATCACAATAATTGGGAACGGATTTCTTCCACTTCAACAGGCCCATCTTCTCCATATGGCACTTTTCCAGGGCTCCGTGATTATTGGGCCGCCTAATTCCAACTTCATCAGGCACATACAGGCCACACTATCTTATGTGCTAACTATGACGTATTTCCTCTATGCACATTTTAAATTCTTATTGTTACTATAGTTTTTGAAAGAAAAGAAAAAGAATGAAAATTCATGTTTATAATTAGTTAAGTTTAGTTAAACTGTCCGTGTGGTGACAGATTAAGAATACAAGTGTCACCACCCCATCTCCTCCCAAGGGTGCTGTGAAAGTCAGCTAAGGGATATTGCACACAGATAACATCTTCTGTGAGAGACGGAAAACTCGAAAAAAAACCTGTGCCGATACGCCTGGTCAGCGCGGCACAGTAGACCATAATCCGCCGCAAAGTGGAGGAGGCCCGTGCCCAACAGTGGGTCGTAAATGGGCTGGAGAAGATGTTATTCAATTGAATGGGTACCAACAACCAGGTACCGATTCTACGTGCATAATTAACTTAACTAAAAAATGAAACTTGATAGTATCAATAACACAATTCGTCAATGTTAACAGAACTTTTTTATTAGAAAATCTGTATGTTATAAACTAACGATTTAATTAATAATAATTGGTCAAGTGCGAGTCGGACTCGCGCACGAAGGGTTCCGTACCATTATCTATTCAACATAAGGCAACGTTATTAGTATCGAGCAAGAAACGGTAAAAAAATCATGTTTGTTGTATGTATGTAATATTTAAGGGGGGCCCTTAAATATTTATTTTATTTTATTTTTAGTATTTGTTGTTATAGCGGCAATAGAAATACATCATCTGTGAAAATTTCAACTGTCTAGCTATCACCGTTCTTGAGATACTGGGTACGGAACCCTAAAAATCATGTTTGTTGTATGGGAGCCCCCCTTAAATATTTATTTTATTTTATTTTTAGTATTTGTTGTTATAGCGGCAATAGAAATACATCATCTGTGAAAATTTCAACTCTCTAGCTATCACCGTTCTTGAGATACAGCCTGGTGACAGACGGACGGACGGACGGACGGACGGACGGACGGACAGCGAAGTCTCAGTAATAGGGTCCCGTTTTTACCCTTTGGGTACGGAACCCTAAAAATGTTCGCAGCAATATAGCCAATCCATCAAAATACGCTATAGTTGTTATAATTTTACAGTTTAGTTAAGTTGTGCTCGTAGAATTGGTACCTAAGCCAAACTAAACTTAAATGCTGCTGGACAGTCTCCGAAACATCGGGCCAAAATTTAAAACAAATATACGCGTAAAAATCCGTAAAAAGTAGTTTTATTTAAACAAATGAGTCGTGCAAGTGTTAGAAAATATTAGGTATATAAATATTTTGGTTTAGTTTGGTTCATTTGTGTCAACTGAATTATCACCATGTTGAAGCTTACTAATAATTTAACTCTGAATATTCCAATCACGTGTATATAGAAGCGACTCTAAACGTACAGATACCTACTAGATGTGTGTGACGTCATTCGCTTTGATTTCTCGTTTTCCCTAAACCAGCGTTCTAAGGTTATCCGATACAAGGTAAATACGTTCTAAAGATGGTCAAATGTGATAGTCTGTAGAGTAACCATACGTTCAAGTTGTTGCGGATATTCTATGTTGGTATAAGTAAGTATAAAATAAACTGCTTAACTGCTGCTTTAGCTTGCCCACAACTCCGTACGCGTGGAATTTAGAAAACTTTTCCGTTTTTGCTACATTTTTGACTACTGCTTCGCTCCTATTGGTCGCAGCGTGATGTTATATAGCTTTCCTCGATAAATGTACTATCAAACACTGAAAGAATTTTTAAATCGGATCAGTGGTTCCCGAGATTAGCGCGTTCAAACAAGCAAACAAACAAATAAACAAACTTTTCAGCTTTATAATATTAGTGTAGATAAACCGATCAAGTACGAGTAGGACACCCACACGAAGCGTTTCGTATCTCTTCATCGGTCTTTAATATGTACGCAAAATTAAGATAAAACCGGCTACCACAAGTAAGTGAAAATGGTACCAATTCTACGTGATAACTTAACTAAAAAATTAAAACAACCATGCTGTACTACTAAACTTAACTTAACTAAACTTAGCTAAAAAACGAAATCAACCATGCTGTACTACTAAACTTAACTAAACTTATCTTAACTAAAAAATGAAAACAACCATGCTGTATTTTGATTAACTGGCTATTTCGTTGTATACTTTTATATTAATTAAAATAGTCTATAAAACATCGTTTTTAAAATAAGAAAGTTCAATTAACACTGACGTATTGTGTTACTGATACAATCACTTTTCATTTTTTAGTTAAGTTTAGTTGAGCACGTAGAATCGGTACCAATAACTTGCAAAGATTCTGGTGCTCAAGTCCACTATTTTGGAACAATTGTCATACCGGCACAATACCGGCACGATACCGTTGCAATTGAAGTCAAATATCCGTAGTCTGCTATATGCCGTCATAACGGTCTTTCAATGGTAATAGAATTGTCGATCTCTTTTATCTATGCATTGAATTTTCGGTCTCTTTTATCTATGGATTGTGTTAGAATGGTATGTATGTGTTGCCGTTTTTAAAAAATGCGTTAGTTGAAGTGATTTTCGAAAAACTACTAATAAATTTAAACATTTAATCATGCTAGACTTCGTTTAAATATATTTGTACATACTATTTATTAGTATAAAAAGCAATGTGAAGTTTAGGAGATTAGTAAATTGCAATAAATTACAAAGAACCAAGCCCTCAAGCGTCTCCAAAAGTTTCTTCCCTTTCAAACTAAGATTATGCTTGCTCAAACTCTTCTTCTTCCCCTACTAGACTATGCCGATATCTGTTTTCTGGATGCAACTGAGGAACTTTTCAACAAGCTAGAACGCCTCCAGAATTTATGCATCCGCTTCATTTTTGGCCTTCGGAAGTACGACCATGTGTCGGAATTCCGGGCGAAATTGGAGTGGTTGCCGATTCGGAGGCGTAGAGACTCCCACATTCTTTCTCTTCTCTATACCATTCTACACAACCCTAGCTCTCCAAATTATCTACGGGAACGATTTAATTACCTTGTCCCTCGAGACAGAGAATGTCGCTCAACTTCTTCACTTCTTCTTAGTACTCCTCGCCATACTTCAAGTCGGTATGGTGGTTCCTTTACAATACACGCTGTCCGTCTATGGAACTCTCTTCCACATACTATTCGCGCTAGCACTTCTCTGGATATCTTTAAGAAAAGAATCAAAAAGCATTTCCTATCTCAGCATTAAGTGTATGTATATAGCTATGTATGTATGTGTGTATATGTATTGTTTATGTGTTATAACATTTTATTTGTGTAAATATCTATATATCTGTATTTGTGTAAGTTTATTTATTTAGTCTATGTATGTATTTTATTGATCTTGTTTTATTGGTACTTTCTTGTTGTACACCTATCTATCCTATAATATACCATTTCTCCATACACTCAAGGGTTTGCTGGTAGAAAACTCAATATGAGTTAAGCTCGCCTTTGTGCACGTTTGTAACAATATTGTTTATGTTGCCTTACTTGTATGAGTGTACAATAAAGAATAAATGAAATGAAGAACAATTTCTAATATTTCTATCTATCTATTTTTTATTTATGGCAATCTGTCGACACAGGACAATTTAAAAATATTACTGTCAAATTCAAAATAGCAGACTACCGAAACATTTCAGTCATTGAATTGCAATTGTGAAGCAGTTGTGTACGAGACTAGCAATTTATGTCACTTTGACAATTGTAAGTCAATGATGAAGTCGTTATGACGACACATTATTAGCAGACTATCAAAAACTTTACTATTGCACCATAATGGTACAATAATGGTACAGTTGTGACACCGTTGAAATACCCGACTCAGGGCCCTGTTAAGTGAGTTAATACACTGATAAATATGTTCGAATCTAATAAAAGTGTGTTAAAAAAAGGTGTGGGTAAGGAATTAAAAAAATTCCTATTATTTTTCATAAGCATGGTTCCCCTACTCATAGACAATAAATAGCTATATAATAATAATTGATCAATTAAAAACAACCTCGCGTAGTTTTATTGACGCCATCTTATTATTTATTAGAATCAATCATTACAATGTCATGATGAGATAATCATGAGAACGGTAGCTAAATAACTTCACCTTACTGATTAATATTTTCCGTCTGGTGACGCCTGACGGATTAAGAATACAAGTGTCACCACCCCATTTCTTCACTAGGATGCTGTAAAAGCTAAGTGATATTGAACACAGATAACATCCTCCGTGAGAGAAAAGAAACTCGAAAATAAACCCTGTGCTAATAGGCCTGGTCAGCGCGGTATACGAGACCGTAATGCCTCCCTGAGTAGAGGACCTAGAGGAGGTCCGTGCCCAACTGTTAAGAGGGTAGTGTACTCCTAATTTAGATATTTGCCTTAGGTATTGCTATCCCTATTCCCGAGCGCTGCGCTGAAAGGGACAAATATAGCTGAAGCAGATTTTACTTATAAAACAAATTCTTTAAAAAAAAAAGACGTTTCGTAGTCCTTTTTTTTCTTAGCGAAAGTAAAACCGATTTTAATTTTCTTTAAGCTATATAGACTAGTGCAGATAGCTTTAACAAAAATATAGTAGGATGAAACCCATTAGAAAAGGAGGAGAATATTATAAAAATAAGAGGAAAAATAATTTACGGGCGATCTGAGGTCGGGAAGGGGATGGGGTAAAAAATGTTTTTTCTCGATTTCCGGCAAAACTAATAGTCCTATGGAAAAAAATCAAAAGGCAAAGTTGTAGGTAATAAAAAGATCTAAAACTTTTGTATTCACACTTTATTCACATAACCAAGGTTTTGGTTTTTTATTTTTTTCTTTTACAAAAAGGTTTTCATTCACGAAATTTGTTGAAAACTTACCTTTTTATGTCCATAATACGCTGTAATTTATTTGATTATAAATATTTTTTTTTACCTTATTTTGAATTAATATCGAAAAAGCACCCTAATTTTCAATCGAAAATTCACCTGTCAAAAATTCAGCTTTTTTCAAAAAGTTGGTATGCTTTCTGTTCGTTGTAATCTCTACTTTCCAATGGTAAAAAAAATGTTACTATAGAAAACCTTTTTAGAAAATGCACTAAAATATCATTCAATTTTAATCTTAAGAGGATACCAAAATAGCTTCGTGCATTTTTCTATGCACGAAGTTTTCATTGTTTCTTTAGATCGAATGGCTAGAGCTCTAATTTTTAAGTATATTCTTTTTCAATATATGATCTAGGATCGCATAAACTCAGAAACGCGATTGAAAAAAGTTTTCTCGATAGAAAATCTTGGCGAAACAACCTCTCTAATTTTTTATGTTTTTCATTTGTCGGTCTATTATCGCGTATTAACTAATGAAATAACTTTAAAAACATAGGTAATATATTGAAAAAACATATACTTAAAAATTAGAGCTCTAGCCATTCAATCTAAAGAAACAATGAAAACTTCGTACGTAGAAAAATGCACGAAGCTATTTTGGTATCCTCTTAAGGTTATATGTTACGTTAAGCATAGTATTGTTTAAAGAAAATATTACTATTTTTATGTTTGAGTTGATTGATTGGTCTCTATTTTTATCTGTATCAATTAAATCAAGAAAGTGATAGAAGCATAGATATATATGATCTACATCCTGTTAAAAAAAAATATTTCCTCTGGAGGTAATATCCACGAAGAAAACAGGGGACTACGATGCCCATATTTTTGTATGGAGCATCATTTGGTATCGCGCCGTATGGGCTGAAGAGACAGAGGGCAAAAAATGGCATAGGCATTAAGTCCTCCTATCTACCATCTTTATGTGCATGATTGTATGAAATAAATAAATAAAATACATACATATAATGTTAATCAATTGAAAACTAATAGCCGGTCATATATTAAATACATTTGACATTTCGGTATCCGACCTTCAACGATGACATTTTGGAGAAGGGGATTAGAGATACGAGTACTAATAGAAAATCCGTAAATTGTTCGTTTGGTGAAGGATTAAGAATACAAGTGTTATCAACCCATAATATTACAAAAAGGAGTAAAATTTAAAGGGGAAACCTGTATGAAGTCGCAGGCAACTATAAGTTTTCTAATAATAACAAAATCGTATCACGAAATCTAGTCAATTACAGAGTATTTAGCTTCCTAATAAGTACCTTATATAAACATCGTTTTATGTTCTATTAAAAAACATAGACGTTGTACAAACCTCCAAGGTCACAAAATATTTAAGAAAAAAGAAATAAAAATAATACCGAACCCAAACCACAGACACACAATCCCGCCAAAAAATAACCGTCTACAAATCCGCGCCATATTTTTCGAAGATCGTTTTCAAATCCGCCAACAGTATAACGTCTCATCATAATTAAACTAACAACCTGTTTTAGATATTCTTAATCGATTCTTATGTGGACATATCGATATCTCGCTCTTTAACTATCGTTCAGTGTCTCAGTGTGCTTTGTGTTACATTGTGAACGGACGTACCCAACTGATAAATGTAATATTTTTAAAATAGTGTTCTTATTTTAAAAATATTTCAGCCAGGTAAGTCTTTGAAATTAAACACCTCAACAATCAAAATAATTAAGTCTGCGGATATTTTGCACGTTTTTTTTTTTAATTTTAGTTGTAATTTTTTTTAATTATAAATTTTTGCGTTTTTGAAGTGTTACAATATAATAATGTTAATGCAAATTAATTTAAAATTACATCGTTACTTCGTCTCTATTTAAAACCCTGACATACTAGGAAATTCTTATACAAGTCATTAAAATTGCAAAGTAGATAATAATATGTATATTGAGAACCAAACTGCCGTTGGCATTCTATCTTAATGCCTTTGCCAACCGGTTACTAGATATAATAAACTATAAACTCTTAGAATAGATTATGGACGAGTGTGAAAACCTACCATTTTACGATTATTATTCTTAATGAGAAACAGGTTTTAAGATAATTATAAGCAAGGAAATAACGTTTCTTGACAACAGTGTCATAAAATTATACGTTTGTTCATTTAATTAGCAGAATTAGCGGCAAAAATGAAAAGTCATACTTTAATTTGTGCGTGAAATTCGTAGACGCTACATTTTATGGAGTGTTAATTGAAAAACTTTGAATTTAAAAATGAGATTTTTAATGGTAGTGAAGGAATGGTTATAAATGATTCAGCAATAAGTAGCAACTTATAATATGAGACGAGAGAAAAGTAGCTAACTACTTTTCTCTCGTCTCATATTATAAGTTGCTATATAAGACTTTATTTCTTCCACACTCATTCTCAGACACTCCTAAGAGTGTCTGAGAATGAGTGTGGAAGAAATAAAGTCTAGGGGAAGAACAAAGAAAAGATTAACGGACTCTGTGGACGATGATATGAAAGAAAGAGGAGTTGACATGGATATGACGTTGAGACAAGAAATGACAGAAGAGTATAAAAGAAAAAGACATGTTGCGCCGACCACAAGTAACAGGATAAGAGCAGGGGAATGATGTTTTCGAGCAGTATCAAATATAATGTTTACACTCTTACTCAATGATCTCCCTCGCTGTATCAGATCTGGTGAACTGTTTATGTACGCAGATGACGTCGCCATTGTTATCAGTGCACCTGACCTGGATAAACTTGAAGAGCGATTAAACTTAGCAGTGCCAGAAGTTGCCAATTGGTTTAAAATCAATGGCCTGGTGCTTAACTTAACAAAGACACATTTTGTGCACTTTTCCATATCAGGACGACAGTCAAGAGGCCTAACCGTGACTTTAGATGGGGTCGCGATAGAACAGGTAGAATCTACAAAATTCGGTTTTTATGTTGACAAAGGTCTTACTTGGAGCTCACATATCGACTATATGTGTGCTAAACTGGCTAGTGCTTGTTTCGCACTAAAACGTCTGTCACGTGTGGTCTCAGCCGATATAGTTCGGAAATGTTATTTTGCAACCGTACACTCCGTCTTACAGTATAGAGCAGAACTTTGGGGACATGGTGCGGATAGATTACGTATTTTTAGAATGCAAAAAAGAGCAGTGCGTGCTATCGTGGGTATATCACAGAGGACTTCGGTCAAACCATTTTTTATTTCGCTTGGCATATTAACTTTACCCTGTATTGTAATTCTTCAGATTGCAATTTACACATGGGAGAATTTTAAAGATTATCCGAGGCGCGGAGATAAGAATAATTACCCTACTCGAGCGGCCAACAAACTGGCGAGCGTACCTCATAGATTAACAAAATCTAGTAAACTGACACACACGATAGGTCCAAACATTTTTAATAGACTGCCGACGTCAGCCGTCTCTGCTACCACAAAATCTAGCTTTAAAAGTAAATTGAAACGCTGGCTGGTTCAAAATGCCTTTTATTCTGTTGATGAGTTTACAAACAACGTTTAAATTATGTAAAATAACAATTATTAATGGTATAATTATAAAATTTTCACAAAGGTGACACCTGTGTATTAAGTTAACCTGTAATTATTTAATTATTAATAAAAATGTTTATCTGTTTATCTGTTTTAAATAAATTATAGCCGGTCTACTTACTACGTCTGAAAAGTCGTCTCCGCTAGTTTTTCCTGCTTAGAATAAAGTGGTCCGTAATTATTTTGGAAACTACTGACTGAAAAATTATAACCATATTACCATTAAAGGACGGGAAAGGGCAACAATTTGCTTCAGATATTATAATAATATGATTAAGTAAATCTATGCTATCCATCTGACCTAGTGCCAATCCAATTCCAAAAATTTACCCCATTTTCCCTAAGAATTGTCAGTTTAGTAAGCCCTGTGGGCTTTGTCATAAGCCATCTCCATATTTCAGATTCCTTATATCACCAAGGAATACTAAGCGTAGTCATCCATACCACCGTGTATCACTTTAATCATTATCATAAGGCTTATTACTGAAGTACAAGTTTATCCTTCACAGAGATTATTTTGCCATAAGAATGGAATCTGGATTTAAAACATTTTCTTGAAGACTGCAACTGGCTGAATTTGAACTGTCGGTGCATCATGAAAAACTACAACTACTAGGAAATTTATAACTGGCTCAAATTATGAAAAAAAAAAAATGGCTGTTATTTTTGTAGTTTTGGCGCCAAATTTAACTTTTGCCATATTTTTTTTTATTGCCACTAATTTTTGTGGCTACATATAAAATGTCTAGACATAAATTAAAAAAACCAAAGAATACAAAGGAATCACCTTTCTGTCGTTAGTTTCCAAGGTTAAGCCCCACCACAAGTTGAGCGCGTTAGGAATGTGCACATCAAATTCGCTAACGGTCTAAAACGACTTGGAGGCCACGATGTTACTACCTATTATTAAAAGCCGCTAAATTGTTAAAAGAAACTATGTTTTGCTATAAAATATCCCTGAGTTACTAGTACTAAATGTGGTAATAGACTAAGTACTTATACAAATAAGGTCCTGTAAGACATAGCTAGGGCTTGGCTAGGGCATAATGTAAGGAGATGACTATCCTCTGCAATAGTTATTCAAAGGAGGAGCACAGGCCTAATAGTGGGACGCTATTTTGCAATAAAATCTACAAAAATTATTGTTATGTTTGTAACATTTGCTCAGACTCTACCCCTCTACAAAACAACGACATTCAAAAGCTATAAAAATTGCGAACTTTCATACAAAACTGCATCCACATTTCTCCCTGAAATGTCTAAGAGAATTTATTTTAAATACATATACACAGCATGTGTGAGGATGTCTCTCCATATTTTCTCTCTCTGCCTCTTCCAGCTACCTCTTCTCAGCTTCTTTCCGTATTTTCGGCTCGGATTTTCCCTCAGCGATGTCATCACTTATTCCAGATACTTGTTCGGTCAAATCAGTAGACTCAAGTAGTATAAAAACTTCAACTCTTCATTATTTAAACTTCAACGAACAGGAGTTACACGAGCTGAAAAACTTAAAGATTAAAATCTTGCGCATTCAAATTCAAATGTCTGACCGTGAATTTGGGCGCCATATATTTTCCATAGATTACATATCAACGAAGTTGACCTTGTCAATAGTAAATTTTGACATTCATATGTGTTTGTGTGACCCAAATAAATAGTTTAATTTTAAATTTAGAATCTTATTATTGTATAATGTTGTAATAATCGACCGCATAAATTTATTTTACAGATATGCGTAGTGTCTTTACTTAAAGTCGTTATTTTTGTATGGATGTCCCTACGGATTTAGATTCGGCTTTTTTAATAGGCTACTTAGTGAGGTATTTTATGTTGCATATTTCATTCAGGGGATCTTCTAGTAAGCCTTTACGGTTTGTCGTTATGTACCTTCTATTCTCGCATATAGAGAAGTTATTAACTAAAAAGCATGAGATTTTTATTTATTTTAAGAAGGACGGTGCAAAATTTTTTTTAAGAAAAATAATTTTAGCTAGTATAATTATAGCAAATTTTTGCTTAGATACGCGCGAAAAGCACAACCTTTCGTTGACTATCTGGCAAAAATATAAAATTCAGCGACTCCCACTCTTTAAAAGATGAATAAAAACATTTACCGTGTTCGTTCCTAAAAAATAACAAATACCTGTCTGTCCTCTATGGTCTAAAAAAAGTAATGTGTAGGTAAGAAGTTTGACCTGACCGTCTGTCTGTGTGACTTTGTAACTCCCACGAGTTTTATATGATGTCATTGGCGGATTTAAAACGTGTTAGCATTTACAAATGTGAATTTTAAATTAATTGTTCAACTTGTATTTTGTATTTTACGTATTTTTATACCCGAGGAGGACTGCGAATTTCATGCGTAAGAAGTGGCTGGCAACAGTTATGATCTTATTCATAATGACTTATCGGAGGTTTAAACGGAGATTTTTTCCGAGAGATAATAAACGTTTTAGCGTAAAAAGGCTATTATGAATAAAAAGTTTTGACAATTTTCGCGGACCGATTTTAGCGAACTTTTAAACCTCCGATAAGTCATTATGAATAAGACCGTTATTAGTGTTTTGTAATGACTAAAGATAAGTATTTCGCGTTGAATGCTGATATAGGTAACTATGTAGGTATCTGTATTATAGTACGAAATGGTTGGATTTGTGATGCATCAAAAGGAAGCATTTGGAATATTTGAGGGTTTTATCCCCAATACCACCCTTGACCCACCCCCTTTTGACTATATCTATGTAGTATATCCTTATGTAGACATACAATATTAATTATGTATGTAATATATTTAACATGAGAATAACGCGTTGTGAATGGAATTATACAAAAACCTTGGAATCCTACTACCTATCTGTTTTATCAACCAGTTTATCTAGCCCCTCTTCTCCCCCCCACCTTAGTTATAGCACAGAGGCACCTTGCAGAGTGACGTACAAACTTAAATGTCAACACAGATTGGTTAATATTAATATATGTTAAATAGCTAATTTAGATACAGGTAGAATATCATTGTGTAATTAAGTTATGTTTGAAATAGCTACATGATTTTACTTATTGTCTATGTTTTAATCGATTTAAATTCAGTTTAACATCGATTACCGATAGTGAAAATCGCTTTCCATTTTATAAGGAAAATAATCTAAATTAAACTACTTCTTACGGATTTGGACGCGTAGGTATATTTGTTTTAAATTTAGGCCGGCGTTTATGGAGACTTTGCAGTCACCATGTTCACGGGTGAGACTCAGTCTAAATCCGTAAAAAGTAGTTTTATTTAAACGAGTCGCGCAAATTTTAGAAAATAATCTACTTTCCGCCTCAAACGAATTAAAAGGAAAATACTCACAAAATGCGTAATTTACTAGTAAGTCTACTGGTATTGGAGATAAATAATTTGCTCAGTTCAAAAACACTTGAAAATCCTGAATATTTTTTGTAATTATAACATTTGTCACCGGTCCTTAATATGTGTGAAAAATATTCTATAACTTTTGCGGAAATCATATGTTTAAACTAGCTGTTGCCCGCGACTCCGTGCGCGTAGAATTTAGAAACTTTCCTCTTTTTTTGCAACATTTTTTACTACTGCTTCGCTCCTATTAGTCACAGCGTAATATTATATAGCCGAATAGCGATAAAATTACTGTCAAACACTGAAAGAATTTTTCAATTCGGACCAGTGGTTCCTGAGATTAGCGCGTTTAAACAAACAAACAAACTCTTCAGCTTTATATAATTAGTATAGGTATAGATAAAAGCACTTTTTACGGATTTAGACGTTTGTAGTAGTTTTAAATTTAAGCCCCACGACGTTTCGGAGATAGTCACGGGGGGACTGAGGGGAGAGCTGTAAAATATCGTCTACGATTAGTTGTTACAGATTTTAAAGTCAGCGAAACTTTGGGCTAGTTTAAAAAAAAACACGAGTCTGTATCCATAGAAAGTGGTTTTATTTAAAATGTGCAAAATTTCAGATGAATAGAATAGAAAAAAGCGTGTTATTATTTAGTTTAAGTACCCGTAACAAAAGCTTTGCTTTGCTTGGGAACAGAGGATGTTATCCATCTCATGTTACTTCTAAAATTTACTTATATTCTGAAACACCTGACAAATTTACTCACAGATTAGAAAATTAGCGTGTACTTTACACGACATATGTTTAAACATTATATATAAAGTACATAAATGTGTATATACTTAGTTTAAGTTGTCATTACACGGGACATTGAACTCAATATAATCAACTTAGTACTGTAGGCCATTTTAACAGGCTTTTGTTTTTTAGTTTGTACCTTTAAAATATCTATTTAAATCCATGTAATCAATGTATTGAAATCTTAATATCAGATTAATCTGAATCCAAAATTTTTGGATAACCATATTTTTCAGTGTTTAAATTGAATTAAGAAACTTGTTGGATATAGGCATTCCCCAAAAAAAACAGACATGAATTTTAATTGATAAACGCGTTGATGTCTTTTATACTACTTGAATATTTCTTTAAATTTTTAACAAGAACCATTATAATGAACAGACCTCCTGTACATTTTACTAGAGAGGTATCATTCATTAAGTTCATGCACATTATACTAACATAGGATATAAGTACAATGTAACTAACAATATGGATGTAAAATCTGCAATAAAGAATTAATTAATTATACAAGCTTGAATTTTCCTAGTGCAAGATGATTTACCTGAATCAGTGCGTTAGTTTAGGTTAGTATAGGTTAGTTGCGACACTAAATTCTATGGATATTATACATAAACCATAATAAATATTTACAGACTTTTAAAAACCTCTTCTGGTCCCAAGCTAAGCTTATATGCTTGTGTTATGGGTACCAGAATACGGATATACCTACTACTTAACTTACTTATTTACTTTTATTCTGTAAATACATGCATAATATATTAAATGAAGCAAACATTTTTTACAATAATAGTAACGTGCGGGAATCGAACTCGCGACCTTGTGAACGTTATTGTTACATGAACCACTGTACCACGAAGCCGATCGTAGTCTAGTATATTATAAAAGTATTTAAGTTCTATTGCCTTTGATGTATACCGCAATACCTCTTAGATACGTGTGCTAAATACCAACATATCTGTATGTATATAAATATGTATCTATGTTATGAAATTGCTGGGCAATTTTATTAATTGGTTAATAGTCCAATTTGTAAGCTATCAAGTGTAAATCTGAATGCATACAGTCTTTTAAACTTTAAAGAATCAAAATAGTTTAATATCTTTTAATATTATTATTATTAAGCTATGTATTTTTAAATTTTGTTAGCATCTTAAATACTATAGAATCACACACATCATTATTCTGACGAAAACTCAATATAACTTACAAAACTGTGTTAATTATAACTATTTAATTGAAAAACAAACACATAATTAGATGAAATTAATTAATTGATTCCAATAATCCTTAATTTTTATTTAATTACTAGCTGACCCGTCAAACGTTGTTTTGCCATACAAATGTCAGTGGGGGAAGACCTACTGAATATGCATGTAAAATTTTATAAAAATCGGTCAAGCCGTTTCGGAGGAGTACGGTAACTAACACTGTGACACGTGAATTTTATAATATATACGTATGCAATGAAGTCAGGAGAGCCAGGTTGTAGTGAACGAATGAATGATTTATTTGCAAAATATGGGTTAACAAAATATATAGGGTGGTGAGGTTATATTTACAGTAGTATCACAATTAATCGTTTCCGGCATGCAAAAATCAAATTTGACTCTATCAACGAGGTTACTAGCTTAGTCACAGGAATTAGTAGTATATAAATGTCACATTAAAGCAGTCTAGAGCGTTTCGCTGAACAATTCAGTTGCCCAGGGTCCACCGCGAAGAGATCCTACCCCTACCTAAACTAATCTATTCCTATTGGAGTGACAATCATAATCATAATCAAAGATTCTAAGATAATATTAGTATTAAGTGCTTGGTAGTTTTTAAACTAAGTAAAAATCCATTTTTTTCGTGAAGTCTGATTGTTTTAATGATGCGAAGACTAGAACCTCTCGAAGACTCAAGTCTGAGAAAAACCAGAAGATTGCAGCAGAAGAAGACTTGGGAGTTTGACCTAGCCTCTCCTTGGCTTTGTCTGTGTCTTAGAGATATTTCAGACATAGCCTGATAGAGGTTACGTTTTATCCCAATAACTCAACTAAAGAAGAAAACATAGAAGAAAGAAGAGTATGTCTATCAATGTATTAATCTATGTAACGGAATCTTTGAAAGTGATTTTCACCCACTTGCACGTCGGATCGATCTGAAATTTGTGTGCAAAATTTCAGATCGATCCGACGTGCAAGTATTAAGTACTGATGTATTAAGTACTGATGACAATACAATAAATAAGAAAAATATTCAGGATTTTCACACGTGCTTTTTAGTTTTCGAACTAAGTAAATTATTTATGTGTATGTTCTATGTGAGCTTATGTCTTTAAAGATAAGTAACGGTATGCGGTATTTTTTAATAGATATAATAGTTCAAGAGGATGACTTTTTTGTATAATTTGTTAAGAGGATACCAAAATAGCTTCGTGCATTTTTCTATGTACGAAGTTTTCATTGTTTCTTTAGATTGAATGGCTAGAGCTCTAATTTTTAAGTATATGTTTTTTCAATATATGATCTAGGATCGCATCAACTCAGAAACGCGATTGAAAAAAGTTTTCTCGATAGAAAATCTTTGCGAAACAACCTCTCTAATTTTTTATTTTTTTCATTTGTTTGTCTATTATCGCATATTAACTAATGAAATAACTTTAAAAACATAGGTAACTATTATGTATAGAAACATGTGGATCAGAATTAAAATATATTTAGTAGATTTTGAGTAAATAGGAAAAGTATCCCTAATTCTTCATTTTTTGTGCCTACTGGCTGTGTTAATATGTACGTGTCGGCGATGATATACGATAATATTGATGTAGGCCTTTAAGGTTTCTTATTTCCACGCGTACAAAGTTTAGGGCAACAGCTATATTTTATAAGTAAAGCCATTTGCATGGCGTCCTCTGGTCTGAAATAAAGCATATTGTTTTTGTTGTGGGCACTTGTGGGTACTAGAATGCTAGCGTAATACCTGTTGTAGTGTTTGCCCGACTGTCAAAGAAATGGTATGTTTTTCATGAATCACTCATGAAAAATATATCATTTCTTTATGTGTGTATGTATGGTTTTTTTTGCTTTATTATCTCGTATTCCTTAAATGGATTGATAGATTTCTATAATTAAAAAATCAATAAAGTTTCCTCTATATCTATTAGATAAGAGTCTAAAGAATTATTTCAAATTATTTTGAATATCGTGTTTTAAGAGATTTGAACCCGTAGCCCCCTTGGCTACAGCTACGTAGCCAACGGCGGCATTACTTATCAAATTTTCTCCTTCTTTTTCACTGAATATTACATTTAAGATATATAATTTAATAAGTAATAAATTACATGTGACCTACAAGAATACCAGTTTGTCCGCCAAACACGTAAAGGTCGAGGTTTGAGTCTAGCGTTAGATTTCCTGGTAGATAGTATATAATATGAAATATAATGGATAATTTTAATTTTGTTAAATAACTAACTTTAAATAAAAGGGGATTTATAAGTTGAACGTTTGTATCGTATGTAGAGAATATTACGTATGTAACTACTTGCAGTGCCCCGCAGTTTCACATGCGTACTAAAAGTTATGAATCCCCAATGAACTTGTAGTTTTACTATCTTCTTCGCAAATTTTCAATTCCTTTCGGTTCGAATCCTTGTGATTACTTTTTCTTACCATTTTTCTTTACTTAGGATATTTGTATTTCTTCACTACATAAGTATGTATTTCCAAAAATGTGATTTCTTAAAATCAGTAGGAGACAATCAGATTAACTACCAATTCGAATGTTAGTGATATTTTTGTCATATGACGCACTTGGTATTACCCTAAACTATCGACAATACTTAGAAACAACAACTTTTTACGAGAAAAATTTAAAGATGTGTCAACTCTGTTGGCCAAAGAAAATAAACAAATTTTTTAATAGAGTCTACAACACAATTCAGTTATATTGCAACAGTTTCATAATAAATGAAACATAAAAAACAGAATTGATTTGACCTTATTTAGATTTGTATAATGTAATAGGTTATTTTCGGAATACATAATGGTACTACTACTCCCCTTTCCAATCCGTTAACATCCCACTGTTGGGCAAAGGCCTCCTTCACTTCGGTAGGGTATTTGATCTACTGTACCATGCTGACGACAAATATTGTTATACGGTTTTGGAATTTTCCAACTCTCACAGAGAACGTTATCTGTGTACAATATCCCAGAGCTGGCTATTACACCTGGGGAGGAAATGGGATGGTAACGGTTGTGTTAGTAACCACATAGATTAAATTATTAAAATAAATATTATATTCAAATAAAATATGTAAACCAATAGTCCAACCAAATGTCTGCGCAGGTTTCTAATTTATGACTTGTGACGTCACTGTGTGCCCTTGACAATTATTTATATGTGTATTTATATACACAATATGTAAGTTTTCTTTTTTGTGAAGGTATTAATCAGTAATAATAATAATATATTCCTGGACATTTCACACAACGTCCTCTGGTCCCAAGCTAAGCTTATATGCTTGTGTTATGGGTACCAGAATACGGATAGAATACATATACTACTTTTCTTTTGTAAATACATACTTATAATACATAGAAACACCCAGACGCAGTACAAACATTTGTATGACAATTAGAAAAATCACACAAATGATTATCCCGAGCGGGAATCGAACCCGCAACCTCTTGATCGGCAGTCCGTTACGTTAACCATTCAACCACGAGGCTCGTCATAGTAATCTACATATAGTACGCTGACCACAAGTGTCAGTGCAGAGATTATGTGAGATAAACAGATCTACATATACAGATGAATATCAAGTGAAACATAAGAGAATCCTGTCCTATAAAACTCCAGATATACCTAACAGTTTCAGAGTTCGTACATGTAGGATTAATTAGATGTCTCAGTCTGTTTGTCCATTTGTCTCTTTGTGTTTTGGAGCTCTACTTATATACTTATTCTATGGAAAGTTCATCAGTCTATCTCATCGTGTCATCAAACATTATTCTATCAGGTAAATTAAAGTTTATTAAAATTTGTAATTAATCTAATATATAAAATTCACGTGTCACAGTGTTAGTTACCGTACTCCTCCGAAACGGCTTGACGGATTTTTATGAAATTTTGCATACATATTCAGTAGGTCTGAGAATCGGCCAACATCTATTTTTCAAACATTTTTTTTTTAGTATGGCAAAACAACGTTTGCCGGGTCAGCTAGTAATAAATAAATGTAGATTAATGCAAGTCCTGCATGTTATTAACCATTCTTCTAAAAACTTAATATTTGGTATACAGCAACTCTCTCCGTCTCTCTTTCTGCGGGGCACGGGCCTCCTCCATTTTGAGAGATTATGGTCTACTGTGCTGCGCTGACCAGGCATGTGGGCGCAGGGTTTGACTCTTTGTTTTCCGTCTCTAACAGAAAATGTTATCTGTGTACAATATTTATTAACTGGCTTTTACAGCATCCTGGAAAGGACAATCTGGTTGTGATACTTGCATTCTCAATCCGTAGCCACACGGATATTACTCTAGAAACCTACAATAGAATATAGGGCAACAGCATCAAAAATATCTGTGTTTAACACGCTTAGAATTGTAATTCACATAAAACCTCATTAATTCTTATAAGTTGGTTAACAAATCTACAAATAATAACGATCAACAAACAGAATCTTAAACAGCAATAAATATATAACTTGTGTAATTACAAAACTGGTTTATTTTGACTCTACAATTATAATAATTACGTCGGAAATAAAATAGAAATAAATATAATATATAGTTGTTTTGATATTTAGTTTTACAAGGGTATCTTGAGTGTATATATTATATGTACTGTACCTAAATAATGTTATTAATAAAGTAATTTATTAATTTTGCAATCGACTTGCTATGCTTTTACTTAATAAATAAAATTGTGGTGGAAAAAGTGATCAAAAAGTGACCAAGTCCCGCTTGCCGTGATTACTTTTTCCACCACAATTTGATTTATTAAGTAATGTTATTAATTTTATGTAGTCTGAGCAACATGCAATATAATGTAGTTTATAGTAAAAGTCTATCTTTATAGTCAATGTAAAATTAAAATTGAATGTGGGTAAACCCTGTAACAAATGATCATAGAAGACAATTAACCGCTCAGTCTCTCCCGTGACCATGGTGACTGCAAAGTCTCCGAAACGTCGGGCTTAAATTTAAAACAAATAGACGCGTCTAAATCCGTTAAGGTGGTTTTATTTGAACAAATTAGTCCAGTCAAATTACCGAAAGAAATAATCACTAAAATACCTAGTTTGGGAATTATGAAGGATCGATCGGGGGGTGTATTCTGAGCTTATATTCCAATTTGAGGGAATCTAGGGAGGTCAGCTCAAGGTCATTTCGATGAAAATGCGTTTAATTCGATATCTCGAGAACGGTTAGTGTTAGGCAAAAATTGTAGAGACCTTTTCTCTTCTAAATTAAATTTACTAACTATTTTATCAGAAACTTTTTTTTTATCATCAATATTTTTCAATTTATTGCTTCCGAAAGGCAAAAATTTTACTTTTTTTCCTCCCTTTTTTTTATTTTTCGCTATTTTCTTCCCAACCGTTCAATTTTATTAAATTTTACCCGAATATGAAAGTGTTGCTCTTTTAATTATGAACAACTTTAAATGTAAACTTTTTTCTGTAATGCCAATACCTTCGGAGTTATATATTACTTTACCGAGCGAAATCCGTGCCACTGTCGCGACGCGTATTCATAGACACACTCTCGCGTGCATTAGTGTGGGCCTTTAATATTGACGATTCACTTCCATCGACCTCGCGTACTTAATTTTACCAATTTTATGACCTATTTTTTTATCAATAAAAGTGTGAAACAGTTTCAATTATTCGTTTACTTCTTTTTCTAATCCTTATTCACATTATTATCCCATTGAATGGAATAAAAAATACCCAAATTGAAAAAGTACAATATTTAAATAAATAAATAATAAATATAATAAATATTCACGGACATTATACACAACGTCCTCTGGTCCCAAGCTAAGCTCATATGCTTGTGTTATGGGTACCAGAATACGGATAGAATGCATATACTATTTTTCTTTTGTAAATACATACTTATAATATATAGAAACACCCAGACGCAGTACAAACATTTGTATGACAATTAGAAAAATCACACAAATGATTAATAGTTTAATCGATTCACCTTTTGATACAGGTAAGTTGGCTAATAAATGATCATGGAATACTTTAATATTTCTTTCAAATGCTAAATACCCACTGATGTCAATGATATTGCGCCAGTGGCACGGATTTCGCTCGGTAAAGTAATATATGACGATATATAATAATATATGACGGGCCTCGTGGTGGAGTGGTTTATATAACGGTCTGCCGATCATGGGGTCTCGGGTTCGATTCCCGGTCAGGACAATTATTTGTGTGATCTTTTTAACTGTCATACATATGTTTGTACTGCGTCTGGGTGTTTACTATGTATTATAAGTATGTATTTACAAAAGAAAAGTAGTTTATGTATTCTATCCGTATTCTGGTACCCATAACACAAGCATATAAGCTTAGCTTGGGACCAGAGGACGTTGTGTGAAATGTCCATGAATATTTATTATTATTTATTATTTATATAACTCCGAAGGTATTGGCATTACAGAAAAAAGTTTACATATAAAGTTGTTCATAATTAAAAGAGCAACACTTTCATATTCGGGTAAAATTTAATAAAATTTAACGGTTGGGGAGAAAATGGCGAAAAATAAAAAAAAGGGAGGAAAAAAAGTAAAATTTTTGCCTATCAGAAGCAATAAATTGAAAAATATTGATGATAAAAAAAAAGTTTCGGATAAAAATGTTAGTAAATTTAATTTAAAAGAGAAAAGGTCTCTACAATTTTTTGCCTAACACTAACCGTTCTCGAGATATCGAATTAAACGCGTTTTCATCGAAATGACCTTGAGCTGACCTCCCTAGATTCCCTCAAATTGGAATATAAGCTCAGAATACACCCCCCGATCGATCCTTCATAATTCCCAAACTAGGTATTTTAGTGATTATTTTTCCCATTCTCAGCCGTAATTTGACTGGACTAAATGAGTCGTGCAAGAGTTAGAGAATATTATGTACTGTACCTATTTACCGCCACGACGTTTGATACCCGACGAGACGGATACGCGCGCGCGCCGGGTCGGAATTCAGGTTCAATTCCCATATGTGTCAGTCAGTCATCATATTATCTACTTACTTGGTATTCCGTGGTCAGTCGTTCTGCTTCCTCCCTTATTTAAATAGACTTTAGTAGGTAATAAATTGAAGTATATTGTTAATTTTTACTGTAAATACTTGTCTTTACTATTGTAAAACTTATATTTCAGTATATTTTTGTAAAGTTAAAACGTAAAATTTTTGTATCAAAATCAATTTGACCCATATGACATAAATATTGTTTTTTTTTACATTTTTTATTAAAAATTATGACAGAAAAATTAATGGACTGATGTAAAAATTTCCTTAAATTACAATTGGGTATCAATTGCAATTTGCTTCAAACTTTACATCACTTTTTTTAATTGCTCTTGATGCAAGAATTTCCAAAAAATATTACAAGGCCTTATACAAACACTTAAATCTAATTTTTTTCTTCCCAACTGTAAGAGATGGCTTACTTTAAATTAAACACTATACAGACGAGGCAAGGAATCTCTCTCACTCTCCAGCCAATGACGTCTCTCTGTTGGTTACGGACTCCACGCGTGGTACGTAGGAGACTAAAATGCCCCAAAGTGGAGGAGACCCGTCTCAAACACTGGGACAATAATGAGCTAAAAAAGAATATAACCTTGGGATTTCTAAAAAAATACGTTAAAAATGTCGACATATAATATTTGTTAACATAGCTAGTACTACACATATAGATATTTTCCGTTTGTATTTCTTAGAAGCGATGACATCAGATTACGAAATGGCCGGTGACTGCGTAATCTTTGAACGCTAACTTAGACACATTTAAAGCTAGACTTGTATGTTGGCCTGTATACATAAATCAGATAATTCATAAAAAAAAGTGTGGTGACGGATTAAGAATACAAGTGTCACCACCCCATCTCCTCCCAAGGGTAAAAGTCAGCTAAGGGATATTGCACACAGATAACACCCTGTGAGAGACGGAAAACTCGAAAATAAACCCTGTGCCGATACGCATAGTCAGCGCGGCACAGTAGACCATAATCCCTTCCAGAGTGGAGGAGGCCCGTGACCAACAGTGGCACGTAGATGGGCTGGAGAGAGAGAGAGACATAATTCTTCTTCTGTTTTTCCAGTCCATTATCTTCCCACTGTTGGACACGAGTTTCCATCACTTTGGAAGCGTTTTTAGGTTTAGAATTAACTGTATACATAGTAAATATTATGTACCTACTATAAGTTACTTAAGTATTTCGTTGTTGTACATGACTTTGTAAAGTAAGCAAATTTGTTGTTAAATAAATAAATAATATTAAATATTTCTAGCTTTCACAGGACCTAGAGGAGGAAATAGGATGGTGACACTTGAATTCTTATTCCGTCATAACTCATAATACAAACATACAAACACTTTTATATGGATTTATGAAAATAGGTATACTTATTGTAGCAACAGCTCTTTTCTTCTCAATTTGCAAATATACATACATTTTTGTTTTGTCTACGCAACGTACTAATAGAACCTTGTGGTGCAGAAGTGAGTGTATCGGACTGTAGTTCAGGAATTCAAGGGTTTGATTCCCGCATAGAACAATTATTTGTATGTATATTTGTCACACAAATATTTGTAGATCGTTACTATTTTAAGTATCTATTTATGAAATAAAATAATATGAAGTAGGTATATCCGTATTATGGTACCTCTAACAAAAGTAATTAAGCTTAATTTGGGACCAGAAAACGTTTTGTGAGATCTTCATGAATATTTACTGATTTTATTAAAACACGATAGTCTGTCACGTTACAGTCACATTATAACTCAAACTTGAATAATAAAAAGCAACAATCGAACCTGCTACCCTTGACACACAACTTGCTGTCTGCTTATTAAATTAGACTTTGTAACTTTGTTGTATTTTAAAGCGTCTGTATAGTGGTAGACTAAGAAAACCAGTGTCACCACCCCATTTCCTGAGGATCTTCAGCGTCGGACGTATTATACATTTAAAATGACATTTGCCAGCTGGCCCCCCTTGGCAGGTGAGTGCGGGTCCCTCTGGGCTCCTGAGTTATACACCATCATTTAATCTCAGATCCCAGACTTGTGGTTAGCCAACTGAGCTCTTCCGGCTCCGAGTATATCTTCTTCTTCTTGTCTTTTTCATATATATAAAAATCAATTGCTGTTCGTTAGTCTCGCTAAAACTCGAGAACGGTTGGGCCGATTTTGGTCTTGAAATATTCGTGAAAGTTTAAAAGGTGGCATAATATATAGGGATCTAAAATTCCACGCGTACGGAGTAGCGGGCAGCAGCTAGTACAATTATATAATTTCTAATCACTACCTACATATTCAACAAAATACAAAGACATATTATGGTGGCCTATAGCACTCTGACGTTGTGGTGATGGATTAAGAATACAAGTGTCACCATCGGATTTCTTCCCCAGGGTGCTTTAAGAGTCAGCTAATGGGTATTATAAGCAGCTAATATACCTACTCTGTGAGAGAAGGAAATTCTAAAATAAACCCTGTGCCAACATGTCTGGTCAGGGCGGCAAATATCCAAAAGCCCTCCCAAAGTGGAGGAGGCTCGTGCCCAGCAGTGGGACGTTATTGGGCTGGAGAGAGAGAGAGAGAGAGAGAGCATTCTCGGACACTGTAGGTACAATTTACAGTTAGTTCAACAATCGTTATGATCGGACCATTACTTTCATAGATTACCACAGACCTACATACATACCACAAACTAAACCTCTTTATAATTTATAATTAATTTTTCAGACCAACTAACGTCGTCATGGAAAAGCTACGTTATATTAAATATCAGCAACGCCATCTATCGCGACTCATTGTTAATCACCCTGATTTTAAACGAACAAAAAATTTAAAATCGGTTCATTTTGAAGGAATTCGCCCTAGTATTTACGCACAGTCTGTGTATTTACGCATGTAAAACTGCGGGCACAGCTAGTGTTTTTTATCAATTATATATTTAAATAAATAAAACAAGGAACAATTATTCTTTTATTTATTATAAATTAATTACAAATTATTTAAATAAATATTACAATTAGATTTTATAATCTAAATGGTTAATACTTGGTAACAATACTTTATTATTATCAACTCTAAAATAAATAGTTCTGATTAAGGCGTACAAGTGTCACCATCTCAATTCTTTCCTAGGATGCAATATACACAAAGTACTATAGGACTCAGCTTAGAGCTAATATAAGGATATAAGAGAGACGGAAAACTATAAACTCTACCAACACTTGTGGTAAGCAACCTGGTAATCACTGAGTCCAGTGTCCAACAGTGGGGCGCTAACAAAAATAACATTATATAAAAACGACCCCTAACTTTGAAACTACGCTGACACACGATAGATGTCATTGTGCTGCAAACAGCAACAAATTATTTACATCTCATCGCTTTAAACTTCAATAGATCCTTTGATAGACGGCGCTATATGAAGTTTTATTTTACTTGACTTTCAATTTATTGGATAGATGGCGTTGTATCCAAGTTATACATTTTAAGCATAAAATACGCCCAAAAAGCAAATTATCTAAGTTTCTAAAATTACCTATTCCTAAAATCAAGCGTAACAGGTTGACAATAGAAATAATTAAATGAATCTAAAGTCTAAATAACATAAGCTGATTATCTATAATAAATAATTATAATAATAGCTATCTAGATATTGTTTTATCATTATTAAAACTATTTATAATGGTTCACCGTAAGCTTAAATATGTCTATGGTAATATCTATAATATTACAGAAATATAATAAGTACAGAAAAGTAGAGCCAGGGGCGTAGCTACCGCCGTATCTGCTTTACCTACGGGGCCTTGGGCCCCCTTTGTTCTCTTATGAGAAATCGTTACCCTTCATTATGGCCCCCAAGTAAATTTTTATACGGGTCACCCCACCAAGGCACGCCCCTGTCCAATGCCTTTCCTTTACGAAAAGAGTAATCATTGCTAAAGAGATTAAGTATTATGGCATTGTTCATAATGTTTGACCTGCTGTTTTTATATTTTTTTTTTAGAAAAAATAGACTATTTTAAGAAAGCAATGTATAATTTTTTTTAAAAATACTTAAATATATTATTTTACATATTGTGACGTCATCGTTGTACGCAATCTTTGTGTTGCCTTTTCCTGATAGACTTAAGACAGATTGCAATACATCTTTTCAAATTTGCTAAGTTGATATAATAGACCATTTTCAACTCCACCCCAGAGTAGTTTAACCCTATGAACGCCTTAATAATTTAAGTCCTTTATTTCACGGGCAAATAGAGATCATTTGCTTTTTTGGAAAAATAATAGTTAATATAGCAAATTTTCCGAAAAAAACTAATGGATCATGATCAGAAACTCTATTCCCCGAAATGGTTTTCGAATTAAGAGTTTAAAAAAAATATGAACAATGCCAATTGAATATCCCACCTCCCCATAATTAATAAAAGTACCTCTTCATTTTTAATACATAAAAATACTTCTCAATGGAGTTCATTAAGTTCAATATTGTAAAACAATCTTAACTTTAAGTGTGGTAATATTGGATTTAAAATATGGTACCTTGACGGTACCTATTCGTTAAAAACTAAACCATAGATTTGGTGTAGGTTATAGTTTTTCTTAACGTCCTTAAAAATTATTCTTTTATGCTCTTTATACACATACCACAAACCTAATAAGCTTAGCTTGGGACCAGAGGACATTGAGTGCTATATCCGTGCCTAAACACGCAATAAGTCAGTTTTTAATTTACTACGACTTGTAGCGAGCTGGTTCTAAGGCCTAAGATTACAGGACTGCACCAATTTCAGTGAAAAATAGCTAAAATATCTCAAAAATATTTAACTATAAGAGCATAGTAGTAAACACATTTTTATCGTTCCTCAACTTTTCAAAGAAGATTTTTCTAATTAAAGTCTAAGGTATTAGCTAAGTGCCAAGCTTAGACATACCTTGACTATAAATAGGCGAAGAATCAATCCTAACATAATTCCCAAAAGGGGTGCTAATAGTTTGAGGACCAGCCGAGTACGGGTTCACAACATATTCAACAGCTTTAGTTTCTGTGTTGTCAGTAGCGCCATCTCTGTTCCATGGAGCTGAAAATAATATCCTCAAATTAGTGACATCTAGTGTGCATCCAGTGAACTATTTTGAGAAGTTAAGATTAATAAATGTAGTTTCGTAAAATATAATTTACAAAATGCAAGGAAAAGTAATATAGAAATATAGTTTTGCGGAGATTAAATTGAGCGAGTTTTGAAGAATATCTATTTAAATGGATAAATTATATTGTGATTTCTTCGAATTGAATTATCGTGTTTATTGAATACAATGTCATCTATGTCACAGCACGTGCACCTCTTATCAATTACAAAACACCAGAATTAGTTTGCAAATATTTTACTAATAGATGGCGCTGACTTATTTAAATACTGATCCATAGTATTACTGTGACAGCAGATTAGCATTTCATTTGTATGTATTTCTGTTGTTTTATTATTTAGATAGGACTAACATTTTAGGATTTTAAACCTCAAACAACTTTATATTTGAGAAACTGCTATGCTATGTGTTTACGAATATTTAATAAAATACCCGAACATAATATACAGTTACTCCCTACCCACAAATTTAAAAAACAATTAAAAACATGGTTGTTAGATAAAAACTTTTATGACATCAAAGAACTATTGGATCAAAACTGACTAAATACTTATTTATGGTGAAATGAATTTATTTGTAAAATTTGACTCGATATGCTGCCGGCTATCTAGTAGGATTATGATATTTTAAATATAATTTAACTTATTCTTACTTTCACATGCCTCCCTATGGCGAAATAGAAGAAAACGGTTCTAAAAATAACATCTAATGCAAGTACTCTATTTTAAGTGAAATAAATATTCATTTCATTTCATTTCAACATGCCATATTTGAGAAGGCACTTACATTATTATTTGCCGTCCCGTAATCCCAGCACGGTTTCATCATCTTAACTGGGTGTCTTTCTGTCGATAAACCTATGATGAATGAATCATTTTCTACGGAACTTGTTGCAAAATATGTGAAAGTAAAAGTTATTTAACAAGATATTTGGGTGCAGAGAAAGTCATTATGTTATTTGTTATCAGGATACTAATTTGAATACTGTAGCTTAGGGCTCGTCAATATATTACGTGCATGTCAGTAAGCACAGTTCCTTCTTGAATAGAATCCGGAAAATCCGGAAAAACCATATTTTGTTCAATGTTCTGATGAAAACTCTAGGAGCTTAACATTTTAAGCAATACTTTAAACAATTTAACATTACGCATATTGTGACGAGCCGCGTCGTCTAGTGTTTCATGTAACGGAGTCGCGGGTTTAATTCCCGCTCGGAACAATATTTGCGTGATATTTATAATTGTCATACTAATGTTTGTGCTGCGTCTGGGTATTTTTATGTATATACAAAAGAAAAGAAATATAGTTATTCTATCCGTATTCTGGTACCCATAACACAAGCATGTAAGCTTAGCTTAGGATCAGAGGACGTTGTGTGAAATGTCCATGTATATTTATATTTATTTATATTTCCTCGAATACACGCAGAGACTTTAAAGCGCAAGAAATAGCAAGCCGTTTTTGGCAAAGCTGACACCGCTCTGAAGAAACTTTGCTGAGACGAAAATAGTAGAAAACAGTCTTTGAATCATCAAGAAAAACTTTTTTATGACGAAAACAGTAGAATATAGTGTTAATTAAATCAAGAGTAGGCATGTGCTTCATAGAAGCTGTAGCAAAAGAATGTAGTTACGTTGTTATATAACAAAATATTGCTATATAAAAACATCAGGGTTCTCTTGACTTACTTAAACCCCTGGATGGTTTAGTACTAGCGGAGGTACATGGTTTCCATGTTGACCATACACTTGACCCTTTGATGGATGCCCTGATACAAATTAGACATTTGAATTTTAATAAAGTTATCGCCTATGAATATGTTTTTAATCTATGTCGATGTTTTACTGATTTGAAGCTGGTACTTATATAAATAAGCACATTTTACATAATACGTACATACAATCCGCCATTACACATCGGTGTGGTGACGGATTAAGAATACAAGTGACACCACCCCTATCTCCTCCCAAGGGTGCTGTAAAAGTCAGATAAGGGATATTGCGAACAGATAACATCCTCTGTGAGAGACAGAAAACTAGAAAATAAACCTTGTGCCAACACTCCTGGTCAGCGCGGCACAGTAGACCATAATCCCTCCTAAAGTGGAGGAGGCCCGTGCCCAAAGGTGGGACGTTAATGGTAGGGGCGTAGCTACCGCCGTATCAGCCGTATCAATTATACGGGGCCCCCGGGCCAAGGGGGCCCCTGACGTGCGTAAGGAAAAATTAATAAACACTTTCCAACTTTTTTATTATTTCAGAAATGTTATGCACAGGCTTTTTTTTCTTATGTGAGAAATCTTTATCCTTCTTATGGGCCCCCAAATAAATTTTTATACTAAATTTTTATACCAAGGCACGCTACGCCCCTGGTTAATGGGCTGTAGAGAGAGTACATACGATAGTGGATAGGCGTTCAATCTTGGTTAAGTTTTTACAAACTAGAAACGTCACTTTTAAAAGTAATAAAACTAGTATGTCATTGGGAAGAGAAGACCTGTTCTATTAGTCTATGGTTTCATTTAACTTGTGTTATATTGACACACATAGAACGTATTTCACACGGGAAATCTGTGTATACATACATGCAATCACGCATATTCAAATTTGAGTAGGCAGACACAAAGTCATCTGACGGAAACATTGCATTTTTCTGCTAAACTACTTTACGAGAATATTTCATTAACATCTGTTGCGTTCTTTAAGCCTAAAGGGGTAACAAATCATCAATAACATCGACACAGACAAACATCATCCTCCTGCCCTTATCCCATTATTTGGGGTCGGCGCATCATGTCTTTTCTTCCATAGTCAACTCCTCTTTCTTTCATGTCCTCGTTCACACATTCCATCCATCTTTTCCTAGGTCTTCCTCTAGACTTTTTTCTTCCACATTTATACGCAGAACTCTCCTAACGACATTACTTTCCTCTCGTCTCATGACATGCCCATACCAGGACATCCGCTCATTCTAAAATTTTTTAGTCACTGCAACACTTTCAGACACAAACAAACATTCTCATTGATTGATTGAAGATTAGTTAAATATTTAAGATATTCTTACATATATGTTCCTCGTGTGGTCCATTCTGTCCATGTATATGAAGATGTATCTCTTTCTGATGTGGAGGCTGCCACTCATGACCATGTGTCTTCTGAGCGAAGAACGCACCAAACTAAAATAAATAATTTCGTATTTAAAAAAAAAAGAATTTGAACCGACTTTATGTGCCTTTGAAATTTGAGGATTATCCGCGATTTCTTAGGCGATAGCCATCAGATCCTGACCTGGTGTCAATGGGACCACACGGTTCACGGAACACACCACAAGTTTTCAAAATCAAAAAAGAACCATTATAATCGCTTAACCCAATTAAAAGTTATGAGGTGACAAAAAAAAATCATACAGACAACTTATATTATACGACATCCTCCTTTTTTTAAGTCGGTTAATAACATATAAACGTATAACAATCATACAAATCAATGTCGGCTGTAGAATACAATGGTTATAAAAACTGTCTAAGTGCGAGTTGCAGTCGGACATAGAGCGTTTCTTATACATATAAACATATTCATGATCATATAACAATAATTATCACACCGTTATCGCGTTGAAATCTTATTTAAAAATGGCAACTCCCTTGCTTTATCGGTATGGTGACGGATTAAGAATACAAGTGTCACCACCCCTTTCCTTTCTCCGGGTGCTGTAAAAGCCAGCTAAAGAATAATGTACACAGATAACACCCTATCTAATATATGGAAATCTCGAAAATAAACTCTGTGCCAACACGCCTGGTCAGCGTAGCACAGTAGACCCTTCCAAAGTGGAGGAGGCTCGTGCCCAACAGTGGGACGTTAATAGCCCGAGGAAAGAGAGAGCTTTCACTGTTCCTGAGGTAGGGCCTGGCAAATGCGACAACAGACGGACGAACAGTGAACTCTACTACCCGTAATAGGTCCATAAAATAAGCCCGTCTTACTCTTTGGTACGGAACCTTAAAAAGGCGCTTAAAATTAGCTTAAATTATACTAATTAGAACCTAAATATTATATATACACATACATTAAGACAATAGTACTGTTATCTTAAACAGAATCAAATTAAAACCCCCTCATTCCAAGGTCATTGTAAACGACCATAAACTCGGCCGGTGAAAGTGTACCACTTTGTTAACGGGACCATTAGTGAGGGAGACAAACATATATGTAATGAAAGAGATAGCTATAAAGTTAACATTAGTAATATGCTTTGTAAACGATCTAAGACAAATATGGTATATATTGGTTTGTTATGCACACTTTCGCGATGTGTTATCTAAGTACCTATATGTTCCTATATACAAAATAACTTGAAAAATTTGTGATGTAGATGAAAATAACGATGAAAGTAACGAGTGTAAGTCAAAAAGTAACTGGAATTCTGCGTACTCTCTATCCTCTGAAATATTTTCTGCCTTGCAAGACGAAAACGACGCTAATACAAACTTTGATCTTCCCTGTCCTGGACTATGGTGATGTGTGCTATTTAGACCTGAATGCAGATTTTCTCAATAAATACGACAGGCTTCTTAACAACTGCATTCGGTTCATATTTAATCTTCGAAAGTATGATCATGTCTCTGCTTATCGCTCTGAACTCAAATGGTTGCCTATTCGTCATCGTCGAAGTTTACGTGCTCTTACTACACTCTATTCTATTCTGAATTCTCCCTCTGCTCCTTCTTATCTGACCTCTTGCTTCACATACTTAAGTGCTTGTCATTCCAAAAATCTACGTTCAACTTTCAATTCTACTCTTCTTTGTCCGTCACATCGATCCGATTGTGTTAGGTCGTCATTTACGTCAGTACAATCGGTCCAGCTTTGGAATTCCCTCCCTCTTGAGATCAGGATGGCGTCTAGCAGATCTAGTTTTAAGCGTAAAACCAAAGAACACCTGCTCCAAAAATTAGTGGGTTCATCTCAAACTTAAGGTTATAATAAAATTATATTATTTTATTTGTATGTAGTATAATACAATAGGTATTTAAAGTTATTTATATATGTAGTAACTAGCTATTATGTATGTATGAGCTATTATAATATATTTAGTATATACCAGTATTTTATGTTAATATAATAATATGTATTATATATATTTGTTATATTTAGTTTATTCTTATAATCATATCTACAATGCATTCATGTATCACGTAAAGCAAGCAATGCACCTACTTGAAATGTCTCTGCATCACCCTAGGTTGACTGGTAGATAATTCTTTTAGCATTAAGTCCGCCTAATGTACAATACTGTGCTAAAAGTTTTTAAATAAATAAAATAAATAAATAAAATAACTCAGCTGAGTATGAGCTCGACTCGCCCACAAAGGCTCCCGTACCTACCTGTAATATCATATTTGTCATACCTAACACTTATTCTTCTCAAGCCCATGTACGTCCCACTGCTGGGTACTGACTTCCTCCACTTTGGGAGGAATTATGGTCTAATGTGCCGCGTTAACCAGGCGTGTTGGCACAGGGTTTATTTTCGAGCTTTCCGTCTCTTACAGAGAACGTTATCTGTGTGCAATATCCCTTAACTGACTTTTACAGCATTCTTGGGAGGAGATGGAGTGGTGACACTTATATTCTTAGTCCGTCACCACACGGAGAACACTTATTCATTATTATTATATTATAACGACAGAACTTGATAACATCGTCGTAGCATTGCATAAGGTTATACAGAAAACATTTGTTGTTCTTAAATAATTTTAACAATAGATTTAGATACATCAACTGCGAAAATATTAACTGTCTAGCTATCACTATACCTGAGATATTGCCTAGTAGACAAATGCATAGACGGCGAAATCTAAGTAATAGGGAGGAAGGGACTAATCGGGAGTACTAAAAATTACATAAATACCTTTGCCGCACCAGCCACCAGCAATATTTTGAGTATAACCAGCGCAACCATCAATGTCTTGACTCCAACGAGAGCTGCCACCACCATCCAAGTGGAAGCTGCTCCTATCTGGAATGCTAGCGGAATTAATGCTTGAGCCATCTTCTTGAATGGACGACCGAAGGTTCTTCCTGGAAATTAATAGATTTGAGAGTAAATATTTGGTGGTGATTATGAATAACAGCAAGGCTGGTCGTGTCTGTCGAAGAACTGATGCTTGATGAAGCAGAAGAGTTCTAGAGTGGAGACGGCGATTCAGCAAGCGTAAGGTGGTGCTGATAGGATTGACAACATTTTAAGGAAAACGAGACGGACGGACGGACTAGGTACTTAGGACCGTGTACTGTGGTGCGAATTGGGAAAGGCTTATATCTAGCAGTAACTAGATGGCAAATTTGCAATATCCTTACAACAAAGGGCAAACAAGATCTTCGATCAAATGATTTTATGTTCTGACCCTACAATAGGGCAAAACCTCCAAATGAGTAGTATAGTTTTTCATAGGTTGGTAAATAAACGAATATAGTTTTATGGACAATTCACACAACGTCTATAAGTTTCTAGCTTAAATTACTACCAGTTAATGGAAATATACTTAACTAAATACCTTATTTTTCAAGTGCTTATTATATTAGATAGAAAACACCCAGACAGAATACAAATATCTGTGTTACAAGTAACTAATGGTCTTGTACGGAAATCGAGCCTACAGGCTTGTGAACTATAACTGATCTCTGGGGATCTTTAAGATACACCGTGCTACCTTCGCTGTGTCATACTTAGCTGACTCAAATATTATCTTATGCAGATGAAATTTATAAGTACGAGAGGTCCATTTAATGTAATTTTATTATGATTATTTAAATGCGTGTGTTGCATATAAATAATCATAATAAAATTACATAACTTCATGTATTATATATACAACGTAACAGAGAAAGTGTTGTATCGTTAAACTGTATTATCTTATTGATATTATGTATTAATTAATAAAAAACAGCTAAAAGCGAGACTGAGTTCTATACAGAGAGGTCCGTATGTAATATGCAAGTAAAGAATAATAATTAGTTAAATTTTACAGAGAATATAAATTAATCTTGTGTTGGCAGTGACACACAAAGTTTCATAAGAATCGGTGAAGCCATTTTATAGGAAAACTAGCTGACCCGGCAAACGTTGTTTTGCCATACAAATATCAGTGGAGGGGAGGCTTTAGAAAAATAGATGTTGGCCGATTCTCAGACCTACTGAATATGCATGTAAAATTTCATAAGACTGTGACACGTGAATTTTATATATTAGAAGATAGTGACAAATACTGCGACAAAAGAATTTTTTGAGCACCTGTTTCCCGTCTGTCGTTTAAAACATTTGTTTTTGCATAAAAAAGTATCAATTATGTTTTCAACCACCTCTAAACATATCGTTTCCTTCGCTGTAGCTACAGAACAATAAATCCATAAATTATATCGACAAACAAACAAACAGAAGGTCGGATGCTCACTAAGTGTAAAGATTCACAAACAATAAATACTTAACAATCCATGGTCATAATAATTGAAATGTAATAATAACTTGTCAAGAACTTATATAATCACAGGACACATAATGGTGCCAATTCTATGTACACAACTAAACCTAACTAAATAATAATCTACTTAGTTCAAAAACTAAAAAACACTTGAAAATCCTAAATATTTCTTTTAATTATTGCATTGTCATCGGTAATTAATGTGTGCAAAATTTAAGATCCACCCGACTACTGCAAGTGCGTGAAAATCGCTCACAAAGATTCCGTTACATAGATTAATACATTGATAGATACAAACCGAACTTATCGTTCGAGTGTTAAAAATGAAAACAACTATTTGGTGTGTTTAGATTAATTGGCTATTTTGTTTTAGATCATAACATACGGGTTTTCTTGGTGGAGTGGTTTATGTAATGGACTGCCGATCGCGAGGTCTCGGGTTCAATTCCCGGTCAGGACAATCAATTGTGTGATATCCATAAATGTCATACAAATGTTTGTACTGCGTCTGGGTGTTTACTATGTATTATAAGTATGTATTTTCAAAAGAAAAGTAGTATATGTAGTATATCCGTATTCTGGTACCCATAACACAAGCAAATAAGCTTAGCTTGGGACCAGAGGACGTTGTGTGAAATGTCCATGAATATTTATTTATTTATTATTTATAAATAAATATTTCATTTATACAGCTGTGTTGAATTTTTTACGCTAAATTTTGTCAATGTATGTGTTGGCACGTCCTAAACCGGTGGTCAAGTAATTTTGGAGATTTTATAAGAAGATATGCAATAATTTCTAAGTTCTATTTCTTTACAAATATTTTAAAATACACCCGCGGAAGATATACTCTGAAGATATATACTATTTCCATGAATTATTATTTATTTATTTCATCATAAATGTCCTTCATGTGTCAAGTGTAATGCATCACTACTGAAAACGTGCGGTAATATTTTTTTGTGTGTCGACGGACATGACAGGTTAATATTAATTGCAATACAAACAATAACATAACCTTCGAAATAGATATGTTATGTAATTTTGTTTATGATACCAATCTTGCCAAGTTCAGTGTAACACTTCTGAAAACGTTAGAAACATCTACAATCCTGGATAATTATTTATATCAAAATTAGATAACGAATTTTTAGAGTTTCGTTGCAAAAGGTCAAATGGGATTCTATTATTGACTTTCCTGTCCGTCCGTTTGTCATCAGGCTGTATCTCTGGAATGGTGATAGCTAGTGAGCTGAAATTTCAAAAGTTTAATATTAATTGATGATATAACAACAAATAGATCCTAATCATCATTCTCCTGTCTTCCTACTGTTATTTGGGGTCGAGAATATGATGAATATATTATGATATAATATTATAAGGCTGAAGAGTTTGTTTGTTTGAACGCGCTAATCTCAGGAACCACTGGGCCGATTTGAAAAATTCTTTCAGTGTTAGATAGGGCATTTATTGAGGAAGGCATATATACCATAACGCTACGACCAGGTGAAGCAGTAGTGAAAAATGTTGCAAAAACGGGGAAAACGGAGCCCTTCGTGTTAGAGTCTGACTCGTACTCGTACTTTACCATTTTTTATTTATCGCGGACTACTTTTTAATTCTAAGTCAAAGTCAATATCTGTCTATTCCAAACGCGAATCTTACGGAGAAGAACAGACAAGAAACTCCATGGATTTTGTTTTTCTCTTCATATTTTTTCTATAAATGAAAAACGAGATTAGTAAGTCAGGCGCTTTATAAAAGTTTGCTTCTTCATTTTAGCCTGTGATTTTAGCTTAATCTTATACAACTAATGGAGAATATCTAGTAGATACTTGTATTTTTCTCAATCTGATAGCTTACGGAACTCTAAAATGGTGTATAAATTACATTACAAGATGGGGGATCTTCCAATTACTTATCCAACGATTATTTCAGCTATAAATCTAAAAAGCGTTAACTAGAAACAATAGCATAACGAAGCAATTATGTTATTTTTTGTTATTAATGCGATTGAAAATTATTAACACTTTCTATGCAACGCTTCTAACAATAATAATTAGACACGCTACATACTAAATAAGATCTTTGATCTCTCTTAAGTCCTTAGGTGTAGCAATTACAACCGTGGTACATGTGTAAATGAAGCCAAGGATTTGTATGTGGATCGTAGTGGGTAGAGCTGCAGTGTGGTAACAGACTAAGACTACAAGTTTCACCACCCCTTTTTTGACCAGGGTGCTGTAAAAACTAGCTATGGGATAATAAAAAGCAATTAACATCATATCAACTATAAGAGAAGGAAAACTTTAAACAAAACCTTATGACAGGACGCCTAAGGTCAGCGTGGTTTTACTAGACCAAATACTCTCCCAAAATGGATGGACGCTTGGTCAGCGCAGCATAATAGGCCAAAAATCCTCCCGAAATGGAGGAGAAATCCGGACATAGCAGGATTTCTCCTCGTTCTAGTTAGTAGATATGTAAGTATATCCAGATGGACATCATGGCATCTTTGTGCAGTGTTTAGTGTATTAGACTGCCCTCTACCACCCTCTACGAGGTCGCGGGTTCGATGTCCGCACACTGTGATGTTTGTATTTGTCAGAAATATACATATTTGTATTGCGTTTGGGTATTTTCTACGTATTAGTTATAAGAATGTATTTATAATCTGTACCTACTCTGGTACCTTAATATAAGCAATAAGCTTCGCATGGGACCAAAGAATGTTGTGTGCAATGTCCATTATTAAATTCCCGCGTTTTGGCACGAACCATAGACAATAGACAATAAAAAATCAACTACAGTTTTATTTAAAAAAATAATGCACATTTTTTTATTAATTAATCTTAACAGCATGCGTCGCCGTTACATGTTCCGAATTTAAAAAACAAACCGGTAAAATCTAATTGTTTACTTAGGCATTAAATTAATTAAACGACAAATATAGGTTATGAAGATAATTATTATGTTTTAACGTTAACATAAAATAATTCATCTTAAACATTATAACTACGTAATTGTCCTAACAGCCTGTTAGACATATTTTGTAATTTTATATTTGTCTAGCCAAAAGTTTGCAGACTTCAGTAAATATACGTGGGCTATTGTTCAACTAATTAAGTTATTTAATTAGCTACAGACTTTACGACTTTGACTGAATGTCATCATCATACCGTCACGCATTTTCTTGGTCCTACATGTATCTCCCATGCCTGGGCAGGCAGAAATCGTTTGATGACCAATAATTTTCTTTCTCCTGCCCTTAAACCAAATTATTCGTGGTCTACCCAAAACGTTATTTTCTTCCAAACTCTCCAGTCAGCCGTCACACTCCAACAATTAGGTAAATCAATCTCCTTTTAAAATCGATAAGAGATTGATAACATTACACGTGCCTTGTTCGTCATCTATCTATTCACTTATGTAACGGAATCTTACAAGGTAACGTTTCTCTCTCTCTCTTCAGCCCATTTACGTCCCACTGTTGGGCACGGGCCTCCTCCACTTAGGGATCATAGTCTACTGTGCCGCGCTGACCAGGCGTGTTGGCACAGGGTTTATATTCGAGTTTTCCGTCTCTCACAGAGAATGTTATCTGTGTGCAATATCCATTAGCTGACTTTTACAGCACCCTTGGGTGGAGATGGGGTACACTTGTATTCTTAATCCGTCACCACACGGAGGAAATGTTTACTCCCTTACAATAGTCAGATTAAAGATTTAACCAACTATACCTATTTAAGCGTGTCTTTTTAGTCTCACTTCTATAACTATAGTAATATCTCATATGTTACGAATTATTTTAGTTTCTAAATATTATGAATGTCAAATTTGGGTCCCACAGGGTTCCATACTTGGCCCAATTCGTTAAAATAGAATAGTTACTGCTTGTGATCCCGATTTCTCTGTTCATTCAAGACAGAATTAAAAAAATCCTTTTCCATGTGAAAGAACACCTCCAGGGATGTTCCCATCCTCATCAAATTAGGACCTGATCAGTGATGACTGGATCCCAAAGAAATCGCACACAATCCTCAAATTGTATAATACAACATTTTTCATACATTTTCTGATTTTTTTTGCAAAAAGAATCTGTCACTGAGCTGATGATGAAAGATTGTATCAACTCTGTAATGGTTATGAGCACTTAGATTAGAGTTTTAATAAAGAACATTCACAGCTATTTATATTTTTCAATGGTTTGTTCTCGTATTTTTTCAATATAAAGTTATTTAAGTGGCGAACACGGAATCACAGATATTTGTTCTGCATCTGAGTGACATTAAATAATATTGCTAAGAAATTTTCTTCTCAATCACACGATTAAAAAGATTTCAAAACAGATTCAGCAGTTCGTCGTTTTTCGTTGACCATAGACATATATTATTACCATTTCATTGTCCATTGTACCATTTCATATTTGTTTCAGAAAAAAATAAATAGTGAGTAAACATCCATTTAAACGAGATTTATAAAATGTTTGTTAATATTACCGGGACTATAATGACGTTAATAACTCAAATCAAATCGCGTAAGTTTAAAATCAATAATAATAAAATGTTGTTAATTTTTTTTATTGTCCCAAGAGATGAAACCAGAAAAAAATTGCTATAAGTATAAAAAAAAATACACTTACCAACAGCTAAGTCCATATCTAAACTTCTTTCTTCATTAATTTCATTAATACTACTAATATTAAAATTATCACTATTGCTACTATTATCTAAATTAGTAAAATTAACAAAATTTTTGGTATTATTGTCTTTATTTACGGTAACGTGCGCTCCATAACAAATAGGCGCGAAAAAAATTAAAAATAAACACATAATTTGACACATATTAATCATTTTCACTTTATTATTTAGCAATATATGAAAACACGGGATAAACCATTTAATTATTTCTTTTATGTCCATCATTTTATTCATTTAACTATTTAAAATGGAGTTTTATAAAATAAAAACACTCAATTGGGTAACTGTTGCAGCGTCCGTCATTTCCCGCCGGACGCCATTTTCGAACTAAGTGAATGAACCGTTCGGAAGACGGAAAGGCTGATCACCCGTTTCTTTTTTTTAAATAGTGATGTTCAGTTATGTATGACGTCAAAAATATTTTACGTCATTTTAAGTTTGTAACAGTGTTTTGACGATTAACTAACTTTGAAAATCGTCAAAACACTGTTACAAACTTAAAAAAAAAGTATGCTTCGATCGTAGCAGATGGCGCTCTATAGTCTCTGCCTACCCCCATGGGAAAAAGGCGTGATGTTATGATGATGATGATGACTTTAATTTACTTCGTTAGCAAATTTAAAATCTGCGCGGTCTGTTGCGGCACGAAACCGCAGAGATAGTACGTGAATGCCACGGCCGAATCGGTGAATGTCATTGCTGCTAATTCAGTTACACAACTAAACTAAAACATAAATATTGATAGAGTCAATAACAGAATTTGGTATCATTGGCCAAACTTTCTTCTAGAAAATGTGTAAAATAGATAAAGTCGAACTTAACGTTAGCATTTGGTACATTATTTATTACCGATTAAACCATAGTTCTTTGGTAACATTTTACGTTTAGCTTAGTTTTTTCGCACTAGAATTAGCATCTTTAAAGTATACCTAAACCTTAAAAAATTTAAAATTCTAATCAGCCGCAAGATATATGCGTCTATTGGTTCTCTGAGACGGCTACAAAATTTTCTACCTACCACGCCTAAAATTGCATTAGCGCAATCGACTCTCCTTCCAATTCTAGACTATGCTGATGCCAGCTATCTCGATCTTACCGAGGACCAGTTAAACAAACTTGAGCGTCTCCAAAACTTAGCTATCCGATTCATATTTGGGCTACGCAAATATGATCATGTATCTGAATTCCGTAATAAGCTCAAGTGGTTACCCATCCGACTTCGAAGGAATACTCACATTCTCAGTTTACTCTATAAGATTCTCTTTAACCCCACAAGCCCTACCTATCTCAAAAAACGTTTTACGTTTCTCCATGACACACATTTGAGAACCTTAAGATCATCGGAAAATTTGCGATTAGCCTTGACATTGCACTCTACTAGATTCTTTAACAAATATTTTACTATAGAGGCAGCTCTGCTATGGAACGCATTACACAAAATCCATTAAAAATGCGCAATCTTTTGTTTCGTTTAATAAACGTATCAATGAACATTATCTACTGCTACAAACCACGTAAAATTCAATCCAAACTTCTCATCATTATGTTTATGTATTCTATTCTATTTATAATTATGTATAGGTTTATGTACATTTATGGATCTATATCTCTATATGTGTATGTATATCTGTAGTATGTATTGATTATGCGTAGGTAATATAAGATTTTTCTTCTTACTTGGAATTTATACATAGCAAGTACACCACTAATACCCCTTTCCAAATAAACTGAGTCCATCTAAAGGTTGTCTGGAAGAGATCGCAATATGCGATAAGACCGCCAATTGTACATGTTTTATTGTTACATTAGTTAAGTGACATGTAATTTATGGTGTACAATAAAGTGTATTCTATTCTATTCTGTTCTATTCTAATGGGTTAATTTTCGCAGAACCCGCTGGACCACAAATCGAATTGTTTAGAAATTTTTAAGGGTCATCATACCATACGAGTAATGAAACGATCCCTATTAATAAGACTGACCGAGTTTGACCATCCATTTGTATATGGTTATTTAGTTTGGTAGGCGTTATTTTCGAGGTTTCCGTCTCTCACAGAGGATATTATTTGTATGCAATATCCTGACTTTTACCATGGGAAGAAATGGGGTGGGACATTTATATTTCTTAATCCATCACCACACAGACTATAATAACATACAAAACATGAATTAGAATAATAGTGGGCTCTATTTATATTGTTTTCTAATAGACTGTACCTATCCGGCTGAAATATACGCGGCAAACGATAGGTATGTATTACAACAAAAATTATCACATATGTGACTATTCTATTGCGCCATGAAACTTCTAACAAACCGTAAACAAACTAGGTGTGCCGGTAGTGTTAGTCACGATTAGATAGAAAAGCAAAACTGTTGTAAATGGCGATATGTACCAAAATTATAAAGACTTTTAACTCGACACTAACTAACGCCATCTAGGTTAGTTTATATTTGAGTTATTTGATTAACTTACGGGAAGACAGTATTTTTAGGGATAAAAATTAGCCCGCGTGTTAAGCTAGACTTTAAACTATGTTAGTACCAAATTTTATTCAAACATAATTTTCAAATCCATTTGAGCGCGAACGAGTAACCGGAGTAACAAAGGTACAAAAACACACATACACATGCGCTATATACTTACTATATACTAAAATAAAATATTGTTAATTCTCGAAAGTATGTAAGGAACCCTCGATGTAAAATTTTTCCCAACACTAGATTGTCTTTTTTTATTTCATTGACTCCTGTTAGAGTCTATTGTAAACACTGTGGTTTTTTTTTCTTAGGTACGACAGGTAAGAACTTTTATCTGCGAGAATATTCCCTAAATGTGTGCTATTTGTAGATAGTGCTATGGAGCAAGAAAAGATTTGTAAATGTACCAAAGAACATTAATGTGTACAGGTTCTTGTTTACCTGTTTAATTTGGTAATATTTTACGTGTTGATGGATTTAAAAATGAAGTAATTCTTAATGGCTTCCATTTGACGGCATGGACCGATATAACTCTACCATTCAATGGTTAGTGTCTTTTTGAAACCGAAAACATAAAGCAATGCAATGCTTAGCTCTACCAGCTATCCCTCGTTGATGGCTCTAATTTTAATAACGTTTACAATACTCATCACTGCCTTTATCTCTGGAACGGTGATAGCTAGAGCAAAAAATTTTTAAGTTTGTCTATAACTCATCATTATCCTGCCCTTATTATTATTTGGGATCCCGTCATTATTGGAACGGTGATAGCTAGAGAGCTCTAAATTTCACAGTTTATGTATATCAGTTGATACAACCTGATAGTTAGGATTAATTTATTAAAAAAAATAAAGAAATAAATAAATATCATTTTAATTGCTTCAAAAGCCAAAACTAATTCATATTAACTACAGTAAAGATTACAGAAGCTACCTAGTGTTTAAAAAATAAACCTAAAAATTACATTTGTAAAATATTTTTTGTATTGTATACTTTCAAAAGAGGCACCTAAAGAAAGACTAAAAATATTCTTAGATTTTACCGGTATATTAACTCGTTTCGCATCACTACTCAGTCTTATGCTCAAACACAAACAAAGTTACAACTTTCGCTTCCCCATTAAAATTCATGTCCTGTACAATTTAAGTACAAATGCGCGATTTTAAGAAAATAAAAGAGAAGCGTAGAAAATTTTAGAAAGTATTTTTGCAGACTTACATAAATTTAGGATTTTAGGAATACTTGTTTTTGGCGCGAACCTTTTGGCAGTTCCTTTATTGTCATTGCCAGCAATTAGTAAAAAAAAGTCAGTCATTGCTTTTATATGCGCTATGCACTAAGTGAGTTATTGTACACGCTCAGCGGTTAAACCTAATAACTTTTGAAAAAAGTTAGAAAGCGAATGTTCACAATGTAGATTAGACTTTTTTTATTTTGGAGAAATTACAAAAATAAGTTAATTATATGATAGTTAAGATAGCCGGTGCCCTGAAGTTAGCCGTTGAACGCTTTATTTTTTCTACTGTTTCGAATATAGAACGATGCGTTTTAACGCCCATACATAACTTTTTTTATAGAAATCGGACAATGACAGTACAGTTCACAACACAAACAACATCATTCTCGAAATGGAACCTACAACCTCGCGAACTTAGCTAACCCACTAAGCGTTGTGTTACACATATAAAAATGAAAGTGTTTTGCAGTCCGTTGTGCCTAAAAACACAATATACGATATCAGATATTGTAATTAAATATCTGCTTTCACTATAATCAAAGTATTATGTTATACTTTCTAAAAAAAGGTTTTCAAATGATAGTTCTATTATTTTAAACATATTCTATTATGAGCCATATGGACCTTGACGGGTGTTCCAATTCTACCCAGTAAGCCAGTAAATGGATAACTGGTCTATCGCTCTTAACATTTTCGTATCTATGCTTAAATATATACTAATATAAACACAGCATGCATACTTTGATAACAATCAAATATCTTATATTATATAAAAATTAATTGCTGTTTGTAAGTCTCGCTAAAACTCTAGAAAGGCTGGACTAATAAATAAAATTTGCGATTTAAAACGTGTCTAGATCGTAATAGATAGCATTCAATAGTCTCTGCCTACCCCAATAAGAACAAAACTGTAAATACGAACCTATGATACGATCTCACTCTCCAGTCTCCAGTTCATTAACCGTTAGGCACAGGCATTCTGCACTTGGCAGGGATTATGATCTACTGTGCCGCGCTGACGAGGCGTGTTTGCACAATGTCTATATTCGATTTTTCACAGAGGATGTTATCTTAGCTAGCTTTTACAGCACCCTGAGAAAGAAAAGGGGTGGTGACACTTGTATTCTTAATCCGTCACCTCACGGACAAATGATACGATACTTACATTGTGAATAACTATAGCGTGAAGCACGCACGTTTGCGTTTACTAGAATTTCAATGTGTAAAATGTGGCTGTTTTCCATTTAGTGTTTTAACTTCTTACTTTCTAGTGATTTAGGTACTTAGTAAGCGACTGATGTATATACTATTGATCAATTTATTGAAAATCACGTAAGGTGATCTGTGTTTCTAGCGATTTACTAAGTAAGCGACTGTTTATACCTAACAGTATAAAGATTTGTTTGTTTGCATTGAATTGGCTCTGAAATTATAAAATCTTTGGAAAATCATCTGTTTAGTAATAATCAGAGGCTAATGTCCAAAGTTTTAGACGGACGGTGGTGCAGTGATTAGCGCAGCGAGAGGAATGCTGTCGATATCACGTCTTCGATTTACGGGAAAATTATTTGTAATAATATATAAAACGTTACAAAAATATTTGTACTGTGTTTGAGTCTTTTCTTTCCCATTAAATGCACAAATAGTTTTAGCTTGGGACCGGAGGACGTTGTGTGAAATGTCTATAAATATTTATTTATGTATTAAACATATATTTTGATGAATGAAACATAATTTTTTCATCTTCCGCATTTTTGACGATTTATTTACCAGGAAGTAAAGTTGACGGCGATGTTTTAGAAAGTCACACTATTATACGTCATATTGTCTCGATCATCATATTACATACATAAGAATATTATTGTAGACTAGGAGCTGGCCTAACATCGATCTATACCTGATAATAACCAGATGAGACCATTATTTTAGGAGACGAAAGCTTGTCGAATTCACGTTTGTGTTAATAACGCCGAATACCACTGCTGGACTTCGTAGGTACGCATGGAGTGTAGAAAATTTTCACTGTTTTCGCAACATATTTTACTAACGCTTAGCTTCTATTAGTCGCAGCGCGATGTCATATATCCTTTCTCGATAAATTTACTATATATAACACTGAAAGAATTTTTAAACTCCGTTCATTGGTTCCTGAAATTAGAGCATTCAAACAAACAAACTCTTCAGCTTTATAATATTAAGTACAGATTAATCTATGGTACCAAACATTTAAATCAGTTCAGTAGTTTTGGAGTGAAAGACAGACTTTCGCAGGCATAGTAGTACATACCTTTTTTACACAGCGACACAGCACTAGCAGACGTTTCGATCAAATCGCACGTACCGTGGCGTCCTCACTGAATGAGTGAAATCAACTGAAGCTAGTTAATTTTAGTTTGATCGTAATAATCTCTGAAACTATCGTATCGATATTTTTTCTGTCTGGAAGCTGAATTCGCAAGTTGCAATAAATAAATCTTATATATAAAATTCACGTGTCACAGTGTTAGTTACCATACTCCTCCTCCTTGGCTTGACCAATTTTCATGAAATTTTACATGCATATTCAGTAGGTCTGAGAATCGGCCAACATCTATTTTTCAAACCTTTTTTTTTGTATGGCAAAACAACGTTTGCCGGGTCAGCTAGTAATAATATAGATTCAGGACCTAAAAGATTTATTTCCATGGCAGTGATAAGAGTACCTAGGTATCGGATAATATACCTAGGTATTATTTTCTTGTAAAAACGTAGCGTAAAATTATAAAGCTGAAGAGTTTGTTTGTTTGAACGCGCTAATCTCAGGAACCACTCATTCACACAACGTCCTCTGGTCCCAAGCTAAGCTTATATGCTTGTGTTATGGGTACCAGAATACGAATATAATACATAAACTACTTTTCTTTTGTAAATACATACATATAATACATAGTAAACACCCAGACGCAGTACAAACATTTGTATGACATTTATGGATATCACACAAACGATTGTCCCAACCGGGAATCGAAACCGAGACCTCGTAATCGGCAGTCCATTACATAAACCACTCCGAAAGCCGTCACGAAGCTCGTCAAAGTTTTAGTTTTGGATAGTACATTTATCGAGAAAGGCTATAGGATATGTAACATCACGCTGCGACGAATAGGAGCGAAGCATTAGTGAAAAATGTAAAATGGGGATTTTTTTCTAAATTCCGTGTATGCGTACCAGCTAGTAATAGATAGAAAACACTCAAATGCAGCACAAATATCAGTGTTCATCACGTAAATAATTGTATGATGTCGGAATAGAACCCATGACCTAATATATATTTTGTCACTGTTCAAGCCTTCCGTGGACTTCACGAATATTTCAGCAAAATTACCAAAATCGGCCCAGCTGTTCTCGAGATTTAGCGAGACTAACGAACAGCAATTGATATTTATTTATAAGATTTCGATATAAAATAAAACAATATAAATTTGAACAAATATTTATTATTACATATACAACGAAATTTAATAATAAGTAGTATTATAACTAAACTAGAAAACTATCAACCTATTCGATGTTTTAAAATAAAATAATAACATGATATGGGGTCAGTCTAAATAAATATGGGGTAAAATTGAACAGTAGTTATCAAATAACTAATTATACCGATAGACGTCTTACACGAAGGGGTAATTTAGAATAGTTGGAAGGGTAGCCTCGTACAGTAAGTTTCAAATTAACTAATGATATTTTTTTATGATTCTGAATCAGGAAAGAAGCCTCAAAATTTTGTTTTCTTCCTGGGGTCATTAGAAAGTTGGAAAGGGGTAACTTGAACAGTAGGCAGTTTGGGAACAAGTAGGTAATTTAGAATTTAGTAAGGGGTATTTTAAACAGTAAGCAGTCATCCAGGTGAAATAAAATATTAAACCAACTATTAACTTATAATGATATAATATATTTATATTAATAAAGTATGCTACATATTATGCAAAATCCATTTACCTTATATTAAAATGAGAACTTAAGAATTTACACAGTCTGAACTCATTCAGTCCTTTAAAAGGAATGAGTATAACTTACAACAGCCGTAATTGTATGACCCGATGTATGAGTGTAAATAAAACCAAGGAAGTATGTTTAGATCGTTGCAGAAAGCACACTATAGTCTCTGCCTAACCTAGTGAGAAAAAGACGTGAAGATAAGAACATACCTACATTAAAAAAAAATATCATCATACCGTCACGCTTTTTTCCCGCGGGGCTAAGCGGGTACTAAGTTTTTTATAGAATAAATAAAAGGCAAAATACTAAAATATATATTCTTTAAACTAAGATATATTAACCAAATCTTAACCAATTATCTTAATTACACAAGTATATTGCTAAAATATGGCCTAAATAATGTTTTACCGACATAATAGTTGAAAGTGAATTTAACAATTTTAAAAATAAATGTTAATAAATTAAGTTGCTGAATTTTTAAATGAATTTGCCGAGTTGTTAAATATGATAATATATTTAATTAACTCTATCATTTTATTATGATTCATTTTGTTACCTAATTCTGTATATTATTATAAAATTTTTACAAGTAAATGTTTCTGAACATTTTTATAATTGATCATAAATACTTGTTATAATGGTCAATGGTGATATCTTTTCATAAGAAATTTTATCTTTTAATCTAAACTAACGAAGACACAAGATTTGATTGTTTATTTGAAATGAATAAAATCTGAAACTACGGGACTAACTTCAAAAATTCATTCACTGGAACCTACATTATCCGTCGAACATAGGCTATATATTCATCAATAAAGATATCCGTGTAAAGCAGGGGTTGATTACTAGTTTTCAAGTACATACTCAATAATTTCGATGGCAGATTTATTGACGGTATAAGGAAATAATCATTAACTTTTATTATTTATCAGTATAAACAAGTCTCCATATTAAAATTATTTAATTGAATTTGCTGAAATTTTCTTTACATTTGCTGAGTTGAATTTCCATTCCAGGTATTATTATCATCATCTGCTGGCCTATCGCTTGGTAAACGGTGAATGTTACCCCGGCGACGGGCATTACCAGGTTGAGGAGGTTGGGGTGCTTGAGGAGTTTGGGGGGAGACGGGGGAGTCACGGGGAGTATTTCTGGGTGGTGGTGAAAATATTCTTGCTCGGAACCATATGTAAAGTTGTTGTGCTGGTGTGAAAATTAATGTTGTGAATAATTGTGTGAAGAATGCTGAAAGAAAACAGAAACGGTAAATAAGGTAAACATTAAACAACTCGTTATAAAATAATTAGCTGTCGCCCACGACTCCTTTATCAGGGTCTCAAGATTGTCTGTGCCAAATTTCATCAAAATCGGTTGAGAGGTTTAAGCGGGAAAGCGTAACAGACAGACAGAGTTACTTTCGCATTTATAATATTAGTAGGGATTTGCTTAGTTCAAAATTTAAAAAACCACGTCTTAAAATTGTGATTTTTTTTTAAATTATTGCATTATTAGATTGTCACCAAATCAAATCAAATTTATTTATTTGTATACACCAATTTCTATAATATAAATATGTATGAAAGTTTAGATCAATCTGACGATTGCAATGGGCATTGTTCATATTTTTTAAAAACTCTTAATTCGAAAACCATTTCGGGGAATAGAGTTTCTGATCATGATCCATTAGTTTTTTTCGGAAAATTTGCTATATTAACGATTATTTTTCCAATAAAGCAAATGATGTCTATTTGCCCTTGAAATGAAGGACTTAAAATATTAAGACGTTTTTAGCGATATACTACTCTGAAGTGGAGTTGAAATTGGTCTATTATATCAACTTGTCAACTTTGAAAAGATAAAGTGCAATCTGTATTAAGTCTATCAAGAAAAGTCTATACACAGATTGCGTAAAACGATGACGTCACAACATTTAAAGTAATATCTTCAAGAATTTTTAAAAAATTCTGTATAGTGAATATTTCAATAATATTGAAATTAGTTGCTTAAAATAGTCTATATTTTCTGAAAAGAATATAAAAACAGTAGGTCAAAAATAATGAACAATCCCCATTGAGTAAAGACCATTTTCTAATATTCTATTACATATTAGTACGGGATCCGTAGTACATTTTTTTCACTTGATTACTATCAAGCTGATTTTCCGTGAGTAGCTTTATTATGACGAGACGCCCAATAATTTTCTATTCCAAAATCTCGATTGTGGTAGCTAACAGAGGTAACAACGATAAAATATCGTACTACCCGTAAAAAAAAGACGTAAGTGAACTTGCGTCAAAAATTTCAATAAAAATTAAAAAAAAATCACTCACTGCTTTCTTCCAGTAATAGTACGATATTTTATCCTTGTTATCTCTGTTAGCTACCACAACCGAGATTTTGGAATAGAAAATAATTGGGCGTCTCGTCATAATAAAGCTACTCACGGAAAATCAGCTTGATAGTAATCAAGTGAAAAAATGTACTACGGATCCCGTACTATAAATAGATGGATACGAATGAAAATTTCAAATATTATGATTTTTAGATACATAGAGAGTTAGATATGAACAAAGCTAACATAAGCTTGCTAAATATTAGAAAACCTGCAAAATGTATAAATAAAATGTAATTGTGATGTGTTTAATTTCCTTGATTTTGGTACCCCACTTGATAGGCTCGGTTATTTTCTGTTAGTAAGGTATGGGGTTAATTTACTCATATTTTCGGCAATGGGGTTAATTACTCATATATTTTGTGATTAGGGTAATTATACTCACATATGAATCCAGCAACAGGTACAGGTGCTGCCACTACTGGGGCTGGTCTACGAGTTAGTACGAGAAGTGCTGCAGATGGCGCCAGTTGTAGTCTACGTAATGTTTCATCTCTCTCTGTCAGTTCACGTCGTGGGAATGCCGTCCATAAAGAAAAGGACGACGTTGGTAACTGGAAAAATGTGTTTATGTTAAATATTTGCAGTTAAGCTTAATTTTTATAAAACCTGCATAATATTTCATTACTTGTTCTAGCAGCAGTGGAACTTATTATTTATTTGAAGATGGAGCTGTAATAAAACATAGACTCTCTGACAAGGGGATCATGAGTTTGAATTCCGGCTTATAAAGATTAAACAATTGATATTACAGCTAAAATTTTGTCGCAAATAACTTTAACAATTATTCCTCCTTAACCTATAATATATATAATTATTAGCATAGCTTAGCATATAATTAGCATATAATTATAATTGCTTAACAAGCATGGTATTTACCTGAAGATTATCAGCGACATATCTCTGTACGTCACCTAAAGTACCCTCAGCATCAAACTGTGCCGTGTGAGATGTACCGTCCGGTAGTTTAAACTGTATACGGGCGTGTCCACCTGTGTCTCCTGATGCTGGAGGAGTAACAATTATTATAAAAACATAATTTTTTGCATAACAAGAAAGGGGTACGTTAGAAAAAGGGGTAACTTTGATAACTTAAAAGGTGTAAAAGGATGCCTGGCAGAAATTGCTTTTAGCAATAAGGCCACCCAATTGTACTATATTTATAATTATAATTTATTGTAAATTTTATTCTTAAGATGTACAATAAAGTGTATAATATATAAACAAATATATAAAAAATAACGGAAACGGGGTATAAAAATTGTAAAAAAGGGGTAACATTCCTAACAGAGGTTTATTTTTTAGCACATCTATGTTGTCCTAAAAAAAAGTAAAACTAGAAAAAGGGGTACAATAACTAACTGAAAAGATGTATTATTAAAAATAAAAAGGAGATAGCTAAAAAAAGGAATCGTTACGTTACTAATAAAAACGGTTTATCATGACTAATATACTAGAGGTAGCATAACAAATAACAAAAATATATAATATCTAATACATATATAAAATCCTCCTGTCACGGTGTTTGTAATTATACTCCTACGAAATGGCTCGACCGATTTTCGTGAAATTTTGTGTACATATCCGTTAGATCTGAGAATCAGGCAACATCTATGTTTCATCCCCCTGAATGTTAAGGGTGGTCCACTCCTGACATTTTTATGGCAAAATAAAGTTTGCCGGGTCACCTAGTTACTAATAAAAAGCATAACTTTAGTACCAAAAAGACAAGTAAACAACTCACTAGCAGCCAGGTGAACAGTTTCCTGTGGAGGCGCCTGTGATGTGGCAGGTGCGGGTGTATCTCTTGCTTTCCTCTCGGCGCGGTCCTGAGCGATCTGCTCTAAGATACGCTGACGAGCCAAATTATTCTCCATTTTCTCACGTTTGCGTTCTTCCTGTAAAAAATGGGGATAATTAGCTGTGATCCACAGTTTCACTTGTAGCTATTAAAAACGTACTGCCTTATGGCCCATAGGTATAAAAATACTTGAACTATTCTCAATGAAATATAGTCAATGAATCCATATTAGTTAAAATAAATAAACACTCAAAAATTTCGTAACAATTGGTCAAACGTGTCGATATATACATATTAAATGATATCTTACCCGCGACTGACGACGAAATTAATTAAATTGCAGTAAAAAGTAAAAATATTCTATACTAACATTCTTGGGTGTTTCTTAAAGGACTGCTTATAACCATTATTAAAAATTACATATTAAATGTCCGTTTTCTTTTCTTTAAGTAACAGGCCCTTACACCAAAGTTAATCGACATTACGGTTGTATTTAAATGGAGGCTAATTCTACCTGTATTTGTTTAAGCTCCTGGTCGGCTTGCCATCTCTTTAATTCTGCTACTCCTTTACCCTGTGCACGACGTTCTACTTCTTTCTGTTTCTCAGCCTGAAGTTACAAGAGGTAGTTAAAAAGGGATAACTTAGAAATGGGGTAAGTTAGAAGAGGCAAATAAAAAAAGGAGTAGGTAACTTAGAAAAGGGGTAACTAAGAAATCGGGTAAGTTAGAAAAAACGGGTAAGTTTAATAAGTAAATTATTCAAATAGCAAAACAAAAGTAAATGTTTTAATTTACTTGTTCATAGGATATTAATAATCATATGCGATTATAGCTAATGGCTGATTGCAGATAGAAAAAAAAACTTATTCATAGGAAAAGTACATAAGCCCCTTTTCCATAGGGGCTAGACAGAGGCTATTTATTTATTACATCAACTGATAACTGCACTTACAGTCTCCCAAAACGTACAATGAACTATTATTTATTACATAATTATTCTCACTCGAGACATCTTTAGAAGACGGTGTGGAGAGCGTACGAGATAGGAACGTTGCGTACGTTAGGTACGTTTTATAATTGTCATACAAATGTTTGTACTGCGTCTGGGTGTTTCTATGTATTATAAGTATGTATTTACAAAAGAAAAGTAGTATATGTATTCTATCCGTATTCTGGTACTCATAACACAAGCATATAAGCTTAGCTTGGGACCAGACGACGTTGTGTGAAATGTCCATGAATATTTATTTATTTATTTATTTATCCGTATTCTGGTACCCACAAGCATATAAGCTTAGCTTGGGACCAAAGGATGTTGTGTGAAATGTCCATGAATATTTGTTTTTTTTTTTAATTTTGCTTCTAGTCAATATATTAAATTGTAATATAATTAAAGTTTTATATTTAGTTCTAGGAAATGTAGAAATAAATTCTAACCTCTTTCTCTTTCTCAACTTTCTCTCTCCTCCTCGCTTCAATGAGCGCCTTGGCACGTTCCATCTTCTCTTCCATACTTGCTGTACTGTCGGTATCCATTGCTATTTCTTTCTATAATTATAATTTTTTTTATTATTGATACATACATCGTAAATCATAAACAACATAATCTGTTATTTAAGAGTTCCATATTTTTTTTTGAGTTGTGGCTAATCAGATCTGTCTGGTCGCAGTGATACTAGGCGCATACGCCACTTTCTATAGTTGTTGGTCCAAGCCTGTTGCCATGAAGAAGTTCCGGATTGATTTGGCTCCAAGAAGTTTGATCTCTTCCGGGTGCATGACATGCTTTCCCAGAAGGGAGGAGCGTGTACGCATCACTGAAGGGCAGTTAGTGAGAATGTGAATAGGTGTTTCTTCCGCCGTTTGGCAGAGTCTGCACATCCCATTGTCATTTAGCCCCACTGTCCGCGCATGCTTGTTTAAACAACAGTATCCAGTAAGGATTCTTGCTAGCATTCGCAGAATATTCCTGGTTAATGCCAGGGCTTCAGAAGCAGCCTTTAGCTCAAAGGGTCTTAGAGTTCTGAGACTTTGCTGTAAATCCTTCAGTAATCCCGATCCTAATCTCTTTAATAATATCATAGTTTCTCTTCTATTATACCTATTATTTTAATTATTATTTTTATGTACTTGCTTATTATACCTATGTATGTACTAGCAAGCTTATTTATATTGTGTATGTAATTATGTATGGTTCTTACAAACGATATACATTATTCTTTTCACATTATTTATTCTAATATATTAATACATTGCTGATGAGCGTCAGAATCGCGAGTTAGGGCTTTGCTGAAAATCGGCGTTGTGTCGTTTCATTGATGTCACAACATTGCCGAGCAAAGTTCAAAGTAGATGCGACACATCAGTAGTTAGTTCTAGCTTCACGTAGATACAGTTTAAATTATATAATTGGGTCTCTTTCTGGGGAATAATAAAGTTTACTTTCTTTCTTCTTTCTTTCAGTATGTAACCAGGGTATGTTTCTAGAACGCTGATAGCTAGATAACTAAAAATTTCACAGTTTATGCTGAAATATCATTCACTTATCCCGTTATATTTCTCTCTGCAACCTTTTAACCTCCTACTAATGGGCACGGGCCATTTTCAATCAGGCGTGTTGGACTTTTTTGGGGTCCTGTTATTTGGGGTCTAATGAATATGTGTCTCCATGTGGTGACGGATTAAGAATACAAGTGTCACCACCCCATCTCCTCTCAAGGGTGCTATAAGTCAGCTAAGGGATATTGCACACAGATAACAACCTCTGTGAGAGACGGAAAATTCGAAAATAAACCCTGTGCCAATATGCCTGGTCAGCGCGGCACAGTAGGCCATAATCCCGCCTATAGTGGAGGAGGCCCGTGCCCAAATGCCAAAGGGACGTAAATGGACTGAAGAGAGAAGAGGTAATGAATATGTTATGATAATAACACTGACCCCTTCGTGTGCAAGTCCAACTCGTACTTGAACGGTTTCGGTCTTAAAGGTTTACTCCCATTACTTGTCCATAACGTGTTAATAGAAGTACAATTTATAAAAACTAAATACCCGAAATCATTTTAACATGCAAACGCGGGTTTTATTTGTCTGCGGTATTGTACATACCTTGAGCTCATCAGACATTTCAGCAACATTCTGTGTATTATCCTGCGAAGGTCCGGCCTCGTCATGTTTAGGTTTAGGTCTTCTAATACAAACACCATCATCACACACTACCTCGTATTCAGAGTCATCTGTCTTCGCTAGTTTAGCAGGGGGCGCTGATGGTTCTACAATATAAAGGACAAACTAAATAAATATTAAATAATATAAGCTTACCTTGGGATCAGAGGTAGTTGTATGAAATGTACAGGAAAATTAAATTTAATACAAACATTAAACAAATAATTGTGCGGAAATCAAACCCGCGATCTCATAAACGGCAGTCTACTACGCTAACCACTGCACCGCAGGGCATTTGAAATTTTAAAGTAATGAATGAAGATAGTGAATTAAAGATTAGTACACAGATAAACTGCGAGAGTAAGAAATCTCGAAAATAAACCCTGTACCAACATGCCTGGTCAGCGCGGTACAGTAGACCATAATCCCTATTAAAGTGGAGGAGACCCGTGCCCAACAATGGGCAGGAGGAAGAATTATTTAAGAAAAATAAAAGATGTGTGGCACTTGGGGACTGCCGCGGTAAAGCTATTGCATAGCATTTTTCATCAACTTATGTATTTATAATTATTTATTTATTTTATTTATGCAAGAATCTACATACCGTAAACTAAAATAAGATTATATATAATACTTTTAAATAATCCTTATTCACTGATGCTTAAATCTGTCCATTGTTTATGGTATTATGATAAAATAGCGATTTTCAATCAAATGTCAATCTGTTGGTATACAATTTTAGTTTTGACATTATTTTACATTATTAATATCTAAAATACGCTGTTATCTGAACATTTATGTTGTCGATTCAAAATCCTTATTTTAATACGCTGTTTAATTTGAGGAAGGCGCTTACTCTTGGTATCAACAGGATGAAATAAATTGCGGGGCGAAGAGGGGATTACGCATGCGCAGTAGCGCCGATGTGTAAGGTTTATTACGTTATTTCCGTACGTACGGAATTTAAATTTAGAATTTTGTGGATTCGGTCTCCACGCTCAAGGCCCGCGATAGAAGCTATGCAATAGCTTAAAAAAATTATAAGAGAGGAATTGGGTTGATGACATTCGTAATCATATTCACCTATTTTTTTGTTATAATTATTTTATTATTATCTAATATTTTCTTGATCTATGTAACACCTGTGAGTCTTGAACTCACTTTGTAATTCTTTTGTGTACAAGCGGTGTTTCTCTCTCCAGCCCATTTACGTCCCACTGTTGGGCACAGGCCTCCTCCACTCTTGGGAGGGAATATGGTCTACTGTGCCGCGCTGACTAGGCGTATTGATTGGCACAGGGTTTATTTTCGAGTTTTCCGTCTCTCGCAGAGGATGTTATCTATGGTATGTTATGTTAGAAGTGGTGTTTGCCTTTAAGTAATTGTTGCATGTTCATTTGTTGTGTTTTTGAATGTATTTTTGTTACTATTATCCAATGTTAAAAATTATTGGTGAACCTAAATAAATAAATCATCACATTGTGAAATAAATCATCGCATTATTTGTTATAGCTGTGCCCACGACTCTTTTTTTAGCCACTAGATGGCGTTGCTAGTAACCAAATTGAGAAATTTCGTATTTTGTAAATATCTCTTGATTGAGTTTACCGATTGCGATCAAACAAAGACTAAGTAATACCTTGAGTTGTGTACAATTTTTACATATCACATTTTTATTTATAAGTGTTGTACATTTTACGTGATGCGTGCACAGACAAACATCTAAACAGACAAAAATTTCAAAAATGCCGGAAATGGGTTCAGGTGGTTATCCTTTAACCATCTGACTATGTTCAATGAAAATATATTCAATGTACAAGAATTTCTTTTCTACAGATTTATTATATGTATAGATTTTACAAGTATTTGCACACAATAATAATTGTTAAATGGCAGACTTGAGGTGAAGATCATTCTCACAGTCAACTAATTACCTGGTACGTTCTCCGCCGGTTTCTTCTCAGCCACGGTTTCCTTAGGTTTCTGCCTCTCTTCTGTCTGTGAAGGCATACCACCTTCAGACTGTAGGAAGTTGACAGTCTGTTCTCTAATGTTTTGACCTATTGATGAATGAGTTGGTTTGTTTTCTTTATCTGGGGAAAGAGGGTAGTAACTTTGAATAGAAATATTTACCTATCTTTACTCATCATAAAACAAAGTAGTTATTTTGTATGTATATGTATGAGAGTGAAAGTGCTACAAACGAATTTTTTTTTTAAAGTTCTACCGGATTCATGTGCCTTTGAAATTTAAGGGTTTTCTTCGATTTCTCAGAATGTAAACATCAGATCCTGACCTGGTGCCAATGGGACACACGGGAACCACGAGATTTCAAATAAAAAGAATCATTAAAATCGCTTCGCCCAGTTAAAAGTAACAAACATAAAAAAACAGAGACGAATTGAGAACCTCTTTTTTTGAAGTCGGTTAAAAAAGATGCAAATTAGTAAGTTAGTTATTTTTAGGATACCATAACAATAGGTATAACGAGACCCAATTCGTGACACTTCGCAGTGTCGCATGTCGTTTTCACTTGATTTCGATTCCTTGCTTCCAACAGTCTTAACTTCTTAACTTGAATTAACAATCTTAACTTGAAGACTTTATTATTAAAGTCTTCAAGTTAAGATCTGATAAAAATTACATACTTGAACTAATCGCTTCACAATTAAAGAATATTTTTGTTCGAAACTCAATGTTATTTTGTAGCTTGCTCTTAAAACACCGGAAGAAAATAAATAAATATTCTTGGACATATCACACAACGTCCTCTGGTCCCAGGCTAAGCTTATATGCTTGCGTTATGGGTACCAGAATACGAATATACATATAGCATATATATATTATATGCTTTTAATGTTGTCGATCATGATATCCTTCTGTCTATCCTTTCTTACTTCATGATGTCTACTGATGCTCTTGACTGGTTTTCATCGTATCTTCAGGGGCGTCAGCAGTCTGTTCGACTCGGTGATGATTCGTCTGATTGGTGTCGATTACATTCTGGTGTTCCTCAAGGGGGAAAACTTTCTCCTCTGCTTTTCTCTCTTTTTATAAACCTTTTAACGAATGAACTTCGCTGTGGGTATCACCTGTATGCTGACGACTTGCAGATTTATTCTCAGGCTAGGCTGGATGACTTAACAACTGCAATCGAAGAAGTAAATCGAGACTTGGGAGCCGTACAGAGTTGGACATCTAGGTTTGGCCTAGCGGTAAACCCTATAAAATGCCAAGCTCTGTTAGTTGGTAGTTCTTATATGATAAGTAAGCTAGACAGCACAAAAATGTTACCTATCATTTATAATGGCTCTGTAATACCATATAGTACTGATGCAAAGAACCTTGGACTACACATAGATTCAACACTAGAATGGCGAACGCAAATTACGAAGGTTTCACAGAAAGTTACTGGATCTCTTCGAGCTTTATATCGTTTGAAAAACTTCTTACCAGTGACTGCTAAGACGACGCTGATGCAGAGCTTAATTTTCCCCATTATCGATTATGCTGATGTGTGTTACTTCGACCTGAATGCAGATCTGCTCAATAAACTTGACCGGCTTCTCAACAATTGCATTCGATTCGTTTTTAATCTACGCAAATACGATCATGTTTCGTTATTTCGGTCTCGTTTAAAATGGCTCCCGATAAGACATCGTCGTAGTGTACATGCTCTGACTAAATTGTTCTCAATTTTAAACAATCCAAACTCCCCATCTTATTTAAGGTCTAATTTTCGGTTTCTTTACTCCACTCATGATCGGAATTTGCGTTCATCTCATAATCTTCTTCTTTCCTGTCCTGCTCATACGTCTAGTCTTGTGCACTCATCTTTTAATGTGCAATCGATTCTTCTTTGGAATGCGCTTCCTGTAGAGATAAGGATGGCTAAAACTAAAGCCTCATTTAAAGCCAGATTACGCCGTCACTACTCTAAATTGTTGTAGAGTAATCATTAATTTGATTTCGTGTCTTACTTCAACTAATGAATGCATGATTGTAGATCTTATACGTATATTTCTGTAGTTATATTTAATATATTTATGTGTATGTATATGTATGTGTATATATGCTTATATAAGTACAAGGGGAGGTCCAAAAGTTCGTGGAATGGAGGGGATGGAGTGGGGATAGGGGCGCTCGCTTAGTGTCATACTAATTGGGGACTCATAATTAGTATATAAATGGAGTTTCAGCCCTATTGCGTCATTCGTTTACGAACACTCGCCTGCTAAACACGTCAATCCGGAAGAAAACTGAAACTATGGAGAAAATTGAACAATGTGCGGTCATTAAATTCCTTACCAAGCAAGGAAAGAACGCTCAGACCATTTTGAATGAAATGGAAACTGTTTACGGGGAACAGTGCCCTAGTAAATCAATGATTTACAAGTGGCATGGTCTTTTTAAACATGGTCGGGAGTCGATTGAAGACGACCCCCGCTCAGGAAGGCCAGTTGAGGCCACCACATCAGACATCGTCGAAAAAGTGGAAAAAATTGTACTGGAGGACACCCGTTTGAAGGAAAAACAGTTATCTGCATTAGTTGGAGTATCAGATACCACCATTTTGCGAATCCTACATGACCACTTGGGTATGACAAAAGTCAGTGCAAGATGGGTACCGAGAATGCTCACGCCGCTTCAAAAACAGTAGCGCGTCGAAGCGTCAAAACATTTTTTGGAGTTGTGTGGCGACGATCCTGGACCGATTTTGGAGCGAATTGTTACCGGCGATGAAACATGGGTTCATCACTTTGAGCCTGAGTCCAAACAAGAGTCCATGCAATGGCATAAAAAGGGGACACCACCGCCAAAGAAATTCAAAGTGTCGGAGTCGGCTGGAAAGTTGATGGCTACTGTTTTTTGGGATTGTGAGGGGATAATACTGATTGATTATAAAGAAAAGGGCAGGACCATAACCGGAGAATACTACGCAACAATACTAGAAAAATTAAAGGATGCCATCAAAGAAAAACGTCGGGGAAAATTGACCAAGGGCGTGTTGCTCTTGCAAGACAACGCGCCGGTTCACAAGAGCAAAGTTGCAATGGCTGCTCTACACACGCATGGCTTCGAATCACTAGTCCACCCACCCTATAGTCCAGATCTGGCCCCAAGTGATTTTTATTTGTTCCCCAATTTAAAAAAAGACTCAAGGGGAAGGAAATTTTCCGACGACAATGAGGTAAAGGAGGCAATTATGGCTCATTTTGAGGGAAAAGATAAAAAATATTTTTACGATGGTTTAGAAAAATTTATTCATAGATCTAATAAATGTATTCAGCTTAAGGGTGATTATATTGAAAAGGAAAAATAAATTTACTGTTTCATTTTTACTAAAACCCTTTCATTCCACGAACTTTTGGACCTCCCCTCGTATATTATGTATTTGTTTGTATTTTGATATTTATGTATTCAATTATATGTATTATATTAGTAATAGGTATGTCGTAATTTTTGATTTTGAGATTTTGCTGCTTTTTTATACATAATTATATTGGTACCAATTCTACGCGCACAACTAAACTTAACTTAACTAAAAAATGAAATTTGATTGTGTCAATAACACAATTCCGTAATGTTAACGATTCTTTCTTCTTAGCAAATCTGTTTATTATAGATTAATGATTGTAATTAATATAAAATTACACAACAAAACAACCAAATAATCAGTATACAGCAATAGTTGTTTTCATTTTTTAGTTAAGTTAAGTTTAGTTGTGGACGTAGAATCGACACCATTATCTTTTTTCCTTTCGATTTTGGTCATGACTTGCACCCGCACTTTTATCTCTGCACATTTACCGGTTGGCTGGTAGATAATGCCTCAGGCATTAAGCCCGCCTTTGTACTCTGTTTGTGCATAAAGTCTAAATAAATATACTATATTATACTACTTTTCTTTTGTAAAATAGGATGGTGACACACAATGCATAACAATAACTTACGATGCTCGTCCAATATCCTGTCAATCCTGGTAGCCAGGTTGGCTGCCTCCACACCAGCACATACCACTTCTAAAGGAGTACCGTTCCTACCTATGAAGAATAATGACGGGACTGGTACAAATTGATCTGTACCATAGAGTTAAGATTTGTTTATTTATTAGTTATATACCATGAACCGGCCCTTAAAGTAACAACATCATTATACGGTCACGCCTTTTTCCGTAAGAGGAAGCAGAGACTATAGAGCGCCATGTGTTTCGATCTAAACACAACACACTTCCTTGGTTTCATACCTAAAAGTACTTAAATATGTCATGAGTGCTAAAATATATCCGATAATAAATATAGCCCATGCTCACTGAGGACAGTGCTGTTACCAGACGGTGAAATATGTTTTTAAAACGTCCATTGATTAGAGCATCAATCCTGTTGGATTTATGCTCCTGTTGAAGCTGATATTATAAGGCACCCCCCGCAATAAAAAGTACATGAGCAATACTCATTGTGTACGAATACTGCAGTCCCTTAGTGTGCGCGAGGTAATTTTGGGAGGGGCGCGCGTAGCGACCTATGAAATTACGTTATCGTGTTTGTCACCCCGATGTCATCCTAATATATCATTATCATATAAATGTGAAAGTTTATGAGGATGTTTGCTAACTACTCTTTTACGTAAAAACTACTGTATGGATTTTGATAAAACTTTACAATAATGTAGCTTATCCAGACTAAATTATAGGCTACTTTTTATCCCCAAAGAATGCAAGGTTCCCTTGGGATAATTAAAAACGAACAGTTTTTATCCTTCTTGCCGCGGGTAACATCGCGGGGCACAGCTGGTAGCAGTATATTTGTCAAAGAAAACAGCGTTTCTAGAAGCTCCCAAAATTTCGTTTACTTTTCAGCCATTATATTCGCGAGATGGAACAAGTTTTAAGATGTCCTATATCAGGAGTGGCCAACTATTGTGCTCATAAGATCTACTTTTTATTTTAAAATTGAGTCGCGATCGACCTATTTCTATTTCTTAATGTGCTTTTATACTCGAAGCATGAGCTGCGTACATGTTCATTCCTGTATCAAGTACTAGAAACATTTGGCATTGAATGCGTCCCCTCATGGAACTTGCGAGTGATCGACCAAAAATGGTCGACTTGTTGGCCCCTTTTGTCCTATATGATCCGTTATTTTATTACGGGGTATAACCACATTTTTATTACTTGTGCTACAGATATATAATATTTTACTGCAAACAGGATAATCAAATAATCATACAATTGAATACAAATACCTAACTAATGTTATAATCGTGAGAGGAAAATTACATTCTTAAAATATACCGGTCTGGTCAAATTTAATTAATTACCTAATTTTCCTACTAATCAGTTCAGATTTTAACGCAAACGATATTGCTTTCTATACTAATCTTAAATACTAAAACATTTCCGTTTATTGACACAGGCTAGTACTAGTTCAAAGAGTCGGAAAAATTATGAAAATATTATTATAAAAAATGCTGCTATAAATTAAATTTAAAAAAAAATCCAAATTTTGTTGGTCCTTTGCTGTGACCCGAATTTCCCAGAATTTGTCCAAATTTTAAGGACGACTGGGCGGCGTTTGCAAGTGTCAAGGGATAAATTTTAGAGATATTTGACGCAAGTTTTTCAAAGATTTCCAGGGAAATATCGAGATTTCGCTCATACGTCTGTGATTTCCGCCATTTTTCCAACGTCGGTAATCCTACTAAAACCTCTATTTTCTATTATTATAGCATTTTCATCTATTCTTGACCAGTGCACAAAATTTTAGGTTATTCCGACTTATTTAAAACAGTGGAAATGACGTTCAAATATTCCGTTACATTGATACGAACGGAGCCAATAAAAGCGTTTTTAATTTACCCAGACCAAAAACTAAAAACATACTTGTAACATCCTAAATATTTTTATAATTATATCTTTGTCATTGGTCCTTAATATGTGTTCGAAATTTATGATCAATCCGACTACTGCATGTTGGTGAACATCACTTTCAAAGATTCCTTTACATAGATTAACACATTGATAGATGCGTACTGAGCTAATTACAAAGGATACATATTTGTGCAAAATGTGTATAGTTAGTGGAGCCACTCTTCAGTTTGACAGCCAGGAAGTTATCCTCGTTGGAGAGACGCGACACTACGTCTGTGCTGTCTATAGTCTGTGACATCTCCACAGATAGATCATTGTCACCTGGGGAAAGAAAAAAATAATTATACCTACCTTTTATTTACAACAGAATTCCAATATATGTTCTCCATTCATTGGAATCTTTTGAATGGCTTCATACCAAAAGATAAAAGAGGACCTATTACTGAGACTTAGCTGTTTATCTGTCTGTCACCTTGCTTAAGAATGGTGATAGCTAGACAAATAATATGTAAAGTATTTGTTTATTAATGATATGCTTATGACAATATGATAATTTCAGGGTAGTATACCATGCCTGGTAAGTGGTAACAGTCGAATAGAAGTGAAGAACTCAGTAATAAGGTTCTATTTTGCCTTACATAAAGTACAGAATCCTTAATAATGATTAAACATTTATAAAACAGGTAGACTTTCTTTCATTTTAATTTACAAAAGCTACGACTAAATAGAAACTCCTTACTCTACTAATACTACAAAATAGTTGCCAGCTCTAAAAATAAATATATAAAAACTATATTTTAAGAAATAATGATAAGGTAAGTGCATTTACCTCATAACATGAATCATTAGACAAATTCACATATAAACCAAATACTATCTTTTGAATGAGTCAAGTGTGAACAGTGCCAACTAATTATATTGGCACGTAGCCCATTTGTTAGATTATTTGACAGTTTGTATCTACCACAAGAAGGTAAAAAAAAGGAAAAATTATATCTATTACTAACATTCCATTGTTAATAAATCCATTTGTATATTGTCAGGTTATATCTCATGAACTGTGATAACTAGACAATTAATAGTTTTACAGATGATGTATATCTATTGGTGTTACAACAACATATGCTACCAGATAACCAAAATACATTAAATATTTAATATGTATAGATAAAAGGGAGTTAGAAACTGAAAACCCATCAGTTACAATTTTACTTTTATTTGAATGTAATTAGATTTTAAGATAAATCTATTTTCATATCAAATTAACAATAAGGTAAAGTTTTAAGGCTTCCAGTCTTATGACCTTCTTATTAATCTAGGATAAAACTATAAATATATGGTAATAAATTATTTATTTACTTGATTGTTATGCAAATTTTTATAAAAATGACTTGAGGTTTGCTTTTGACCAGTTAATTTATGATGTACTATTAGGATCTTTATAATCGACATTACACTGAAGTACCTAAGTTGGTATATCATTATTTCGTAGGAATACTGCAATACAAGGTATCCTAGCCATGTTTCAATAGGATTTTCTTACGTCAAAATATTATAACCTTTATGTCCTGATAATTTGACCTATATTTCATCAACACATTTTTTTAGCATACATATGTTCTTAATGACTAAAATAGGTGTATTTTAACTAATAGTAAAGAAATTATACAAGTTTAAACTCACCTTCAACGAAGACAACGAAAATTGCATTCCTTTGCTTAGATAAATTTACCGCCTCGGCGATGCTACCTCCGAACCAGTGCATGATTGTTCAATTATTGTTGTTTTCTAGTTCAGTTATAATCTGTTTATGTATTTTCTAATAAAGACGACTACACAGTGAATAGGTAAACCAAATATTCCACAGACATGACACAACGAATTTTGACAGCTGACGTGTTTTTATTTTGTTCTTTTTTGTCACCGGTGCAACCACCATGTTTTTAAAACTATCATTTTTATTTCTGTTACTCAATTTGTTAAATTAATTTATGTCTTGATAAATAATTATCCGTTAGTGAGAAAAATAAATAATCTTTCAAAAAGATATAGAGACAAGTTTTAAATAAGACACTTTTAAACCCCTTAAATAATTCCAGTAATAGTAGTCCATTTATAGTTTCTGAACGCACGCCATTGAATGACGTATAACCCAGCCAAATTACAATGATAGTATTGTAGTAATTATCGTAGTAATGAAGCTTGCATATATCAAATTATAGAGGTTATATTTAAATAAAGATGAATGATTTATGATTTTGTCTATGATTAGCTTCATGTGACCTTGGAAACTGCTATTCGACGCTAGATGGTGCTAAACGCCCTTATGTTTTGAAAAAATTGTTTTGTAAATTGAGAATCCTACTCTGCAATAGATGTCGGATAAGTACCCATTTAATTAATTTGTCTTGGGTAATCCAAAAATAAAATAATTGGTCAAGTGCGAGTCGGACTCGCGCACGAAGGGTTCCGTACCATTATCTATGCAACATAAGGCAACGTTATTAGTATCGAGCAAGAAACGGTAAAAAAATCATGTTTGTTGTATGGGAGCGCCCCCCTTAAATATTTATTTTATTTTATTTTTAGTATTTGTTGTTACAGCGGCAATAAAAATACATCATCTGTGAAAATTTCAACTGTCTAGCTATCACCGTTCTTGAGATACTGGGTACGGAACCCTAAAAATCATGTTTGTTGTATGGGAGCCCACCTTAAATATTTATTTTATTTTATTTTTAGTATTTGTTGTTATAGCGGCAATAGAAATACATCATCTGTGAAAATTTCAACTCTCTAGCTATCACCGTTCTTGAGATACAGCCTGGTGACAGACGGACGGACAGCGAAGTCTCAGTAATAGGGTCCCGTTTTTACCCTTTGGGTACGGAACCCTAAAAATGGTCTTTACTTTTTCCCACATATGAATTTATCAAAATTTTAATAAATTATGTAAAGAAATCTAATATTATATCTTTACGTATTATAAAACAAAGTCGTTATTACTTTTGTACGTTGTCCCTATGTGAGCTTATTTCTTCAAAACTACGCAACGGATTTTAATGCGGTTCTTTTATTAGATAGAGGATAGAGTCGTTCAAGAGGATGTTTTGTTGTGTATAATTTATTAGAATTTCGTTTTTAAATTCCACGCGTTTCCACCTACCTACGAAGTTGCGGGCAACAGCTAGTTAGATATAATATCCTAAAAATTATCTGATAAATATTTAACCAACCTTTCGTATATTACTAACGGGACACTGTGAAACCGGTTTTCTCCAAAATTGTCACTTTTTGGTGGTCTGAAAAAATTGCCACCTTTTGATGGTCTGAAAAAATTGTAATTACAGCTTGCTTTATGACAAATTCTGTTGGAATATTACTCTTAGCCCTAAAACTAGCTGCATGTATAGCGGCATGCATGGCAATGGCGATTTTGCGGTTTCCTAATGATTGACCAAAAAATTATTGACAAATGATCATTAGACAAACAACATTTCACCAAATAATCATTTGGCAAACGATACACTTGACAAAAATATCATCTTAGAAAAACTTACTTAGCAAATTATCTATTAGCAAACACTACACTTGACAAATGTGTTAGGTATTCAAATATCAATTGACCTTTTTTTCGCTTCACCAAATGATATGTTTTGTATTGTTGTATTAATGGGAGAAATGCCCTAAAGTAGCTTCTTCGTTTGGGGTTAAAGTTCTAACCTAACCCAATCTAATAAAAGAGATATATATTATATCTCCAAAGACGAACGGGTTAACTATATAGGTATTATTTCGCATATAATGTAAAAATTTTTTTTTTCATTCTATCTATCTATATTTAATAAAATATATCAAGTAAACTTATAGTAACTATTTTCTTTTTAGGCAGTGGCTTTGCAACAAAATATGCAAAAGATGGTCATTTTAACAAGAATACCAAATTTTTAGAGCAATAGTAGATTTGTCTAATACCTAACTCAGTTGCCGAATGTTAGTTTTGTAAAATAATCATTTATAAAATGTTAATTTAAGTGTTGATCATTTGGCAAAATGAAACATTTGTAAAATGATCAATAGGTGAAATTCATATGTTTGCCAAACGTTGTTTGCTAAGTGTAGTTTTGCCAAACGACATTTGGTCAAACAATCGGACACCCGATTCTGCACACTACTTACGTTTGTTAAGAATGGTATATTTTTTGATAGTTAAAATTGGCGCCATCGAAGTTTTTTTCACCTACAATTTAATTTATGTATGACCTCCAAAGCATCAATAGTCGTGATGTTTATGCCAATCGATTAAGTACATACAATTCTTATCCTTCGCTATGTATCTACCGACATAATATGTAATTTTTAACATCCTATTGTTCCAACGATTACTTTAGCTTACTAAGAAATCCTCTGTTGTGATTTTTCAAGGTAATTATTAGGATCCCGCATCAAAAGGTACCCTATTACTGCAGAGGCGTATTTTGAAAATCAGCGCCCGTGGCCATTTGATTTGACGCCCTATAAATTAATAGAGATAGAGCAAAATTTAAACTTGAAGGCTTCGCCGCCCTTCTCAAGCTGGCCGCCTCGGGCCATGACCCCTATGGCCCTAGGGTAAATAAGCCTCTGTATTACTGAGGCTCTGCTGTCCGCCCGTCTGACCGTCCGGCGTCCGTAACCAGTCTATATCTCTAGAACGGTGATAGCTAGAGAGCTAAAAAGTTCATAGTTTATACATATTAATTGATGTTATAACAACAAAATCGGCAATATGATGAATATTTTATAATAATAACGGTACGGAACTCATCGTGTGCGAGTCCGAATCGTACTTGACCTTTTTTGTTTCCTTGATTGGATCTATACCTGCTAAATAATTTAAGTAGTAGTCACTTGTGACGGATGTCCGTGTGGTGACGGATTAAGAATACGAGTGTCACCACCCCATCTCCTCCCAAGGGTGCTGTAAAAGTCAGCTAAGGGATATTGCACACATATATCATCCTCTGTGAGAGACGGAAAACTCGAAAATAAACCCTGTGCCAATACGCCAGGTGCTCAAGTCTACTATTTTGGAACAATTGTCATACCGGCACAATACCGGCACGGTACCGTTGCAATTGAAGTCAAATATCCGTAGTCTGCTATATGCCGTCATAACGGTCGTTCAATGGTAATAGAATTGTCGATCTCTTTTATCTATGCATTGAATTTTCGGTCTCTTTTATCTATGAATTGTGTTAGAATGGTATGTATGTGTTGCCGTTTTTAAAAAATGCGTTAGTTGAAGTGATTTTCGAAAAACTACTAATAAATTTAAACATTTAATCATGCTAGACTTCGTTTAGATATATTTGTACATACTATTTATTAGTATAAAAAGCAATGTGAAGTTTAGGAGATTAGTAAATTGCAATAAATTACAAAGAACAATTTCTAATATTTCTATCTATCTATTTTTTATTTAAGGCAATCTGTCGACACAGGATAATTTAAAAATATTACTGTCAAATTCAAAATAGCAGACTACCGAAACATTTCAGTCATTGAATTGCAATTGTGAAGCAGTTGTGTACGAGACTAGCAATTTATGTCACTTTGACAATTGTAAGTCAATGATGAAGTCGTTATGACGAGACAATAATAGTAGACTACCAAAAACTTTACTATTGCACCATAATGGTACAATAATGGTACAGTTGTGACACCGTTGAAATACCCGACTCAGCTGGGCCCTGGTCAGCGCGGCACAGTAGACCATAATCCCTCCAAAGAGGAGGAGGCCTGTGCCCAACAGTAAAAAGGGGACTACGATGCCCATATTTTTGTATGGAGCATAATTTGGTATCGTGCCCTCTTATGAGACACTTTGAGGAGTTGTTTGATGCATAAAATATATTATTGGGTTCTTTTTTTTCAATAAAATTTTTTTGTTACCCTTTTTTATGTTTTGTATATATATTATTGTAAATACTACTTTTAATTTTAATGAATAAACGTTTCTGTTATTTTAAGTAAAAAAAAAAAAACAGGCAGTCATGGGGACTGCCGATAGAAGTGGAAACTATTAACTTATTAACTTGCGACCGACCGATAGCATAGCAGGGATGCACAGATTAGCATGTCGGTGACGCGAACTAAAAAGAAGTTTTTTCCCTCCAAAAACGCCCAACGCGCCTAAAGAAGTATTCACTTCAAAAACCTTGTTATATTATAGGTACAAAAGCCATCCTCTTGAACCACTCTATCTATTAAAGAAACAGTAGGCCCAGGCATACATTTTCGCCGCGCCGTAGAGAGGGGATAGCTGTCTACTCTCCATCCGTCTTACGCTTTTTCGATCAGGTCACGTGTCCTGACGCGATTTTAAGATTTTATACCCATTACAGAAAAAGTGCTCAACGCCGCTAAAGAAGTTTTCACTTCAAAAAAAACACTTAAATCTAAAATATAAATTTCTCGTGTCAGAGTGTTAGTTACCGTACTCCTCCGACACGGCTTGACCGCTTTTTATTAAATTTTATATGCATATTCAGTAGGTCTGAGAATTGGCTATATTTATCTCTCTATATTTCATACCCCTAAGTGATAAGGGTTATCTACACCTAACATTTATATGGCAAACAAAATGACGTTTGCCGGGTAAGCTAGTAAAATATATATATATACTTACCTAAATGTTTAGGACCATTTTATACAACGCCCTCTGCTCCCAAACTAAGTTTACTTGCTTGTGTAATGGATACCAGTAGACAGTTATACCACGATTTAATTAATGTTTTTCCTGTGCGGGACGCAAACCCCGATCTTGCGCTCCCATCATTTGAAAATTTTCAATATTAATGCACATTTCTCTCAACGTCCTCTGGACCTAAGCTAAGCTTATAGGCTTGCGTTATGTGTACCAGAATACGGATAGAATACATATATTACATATTTTATACTACTTTTCTTTTGTAACAACATACTTATAGTGAACACCCAGACGCAGTACAAACATTTGTATGACAGTTATAAATAATATAACACAAATGATTGTCCCGAGCGGGAATCGAACCCGTGACCTCGTGAACGGCCGTCCGTTACATGAACCACTAGACCACAAGGCCGTTCTACAGGAAAGTTCAGATTAATGATAAACAACAAATTATGTAAAACATTCAATTTAAATAACCAATAACCGGATGTAGCAAGTGTGAACGAATCAATTTCTAACACTCATACGACGCGATGACTTGTGCTAAACAAAACAATAGAGCATAGACAATACGCGCCAAAATTTACAAACAAACGCGTTTTGATATTATCTGTAGTATTATGGGTAAGGGTGAGAGCTATCATAGACAAATTGTTTTTAAAATTTTACCGTTTTGCATGCAAGAAAGTTGAAATTTTATATTCTCGAGTTAGTAAAATCGGTATACCTAATAGTGTGCAAACAATGACCTTCAAATTAGAATTTGCATGGCAATCACCTCAATCTTTCAAAGTTTAACAGAAAAGTAAGAACACATATTAAGTATAGGTACCTTAAAAGAAAATTGGGTGGATAGGTATCATAGCAAAATAGAAATCTAATAAAATTTCAAAGAACATTTTCACATTTCGCACAGTGAAAAATAAATAATTTAAGTGTTATCACCCCTAATTCCACTCATCATCATCGTTCTCCTGACCTTATACCATTAATCTGAAGCAACACCACACGAATTTCTTCTTCATGTTGCAATGGGTTTTGGCTGGACTGACCTCAACCCTCCTTGGGTATGTGCGACGTGGTTCCTTTGGTCGGTTCTTGAGACCCCCGCAGGCAGGTATTCTTTTTTCCATCATCCCTCGGACTCCCCAATTTCAGTCCCAGACACAATAATAAGTCGGCAAAGGGATAAATTATCTAAGCAATACTATGTCATCATTTTCCTACCCTTATCTCATTACCAGAAGCCTATATACCGTTGAACGAAAAAAAGACCTAATTAAAAAAATAAATTTCATTCATTTCTCATTGAACATATCCTGCCTAAAATATCGCTAGAAGAATGTTCTTCAGTCGTTTACTTCTAAAATTTGCTTAATTAAAGAAAGGTGATTTACAGAAATAACAAATAGCTAGGTACATAATTGTATCTGTGGATGGTTTTAAAGAGAAAAATAATCTCATACCTAATACCGCAAGAGGCTCGGCGTCAATAGTAAGTCAGTGACAGCCTGAGGCCTAAGTAATCTATAGTCTTGCAGGACCAAGCCCGTATAGTCCGTCGGTTTCTCTCCCATTAGGCACCGCCATTCTGGCTGACTATTGCTAACTTCACCGAAGTGTGTTCTGTCAGCATTCAAGGTACTGTCGCATCCTAACTCCTCCACTAGCGTAACTTGTAGGACCTTTTATTAGACCAAGGATCTCTAAAAGCCCAGATTAAATAATAAAGTGGAAAGTGACAGAACAATATGTAAATAACATTATTTAGTTGATGCTGCGTCATCAAACCAATTTGTTCGAGACGCCATTTTGTATTGATTGTTCCGCACAAGAATTCTATAGAGTCGATATAATAGTGTTTTTTGTAATAATAATCGAGCATTTATTAATTCTAGCATTCATATTAATGCAATTTATCCAAAGAATGTTTACCTAAAAATCTCTTTCCTTTGGCCTCTCAACACATTTTGATACCGGGTTTCTCAAAGGAGAACTCCGCTAGATCCACCAAAAATTGTATAACTTTTTTAGTCATGCTACTGCTCCGTCAAACTAATTTCTGGGTAGTTATAAGACAATAAATTATTGTAGCTGATCTTACTTACCTAATTAGGAATCATTCAAGATTGTTTAAATCTAACGAAAAAAATTAAGGTTTATTAAGTATCACCATTATCTGAATACACATTTTTGAATATCATCTATTTTATCAGCATTATCAAATGTCACACTACGGTACTCACTTGTTTCCATTATTTTACAGCATAAGAAAAAACGTGTCGGCTCTACATTTTTCGAAACCATATTGAAATTGGAACGCTTAAAGACAATGACGATGGTATCGATGACCGTTTAGCATACTACACAGTTTAGCCATGGACGCTGCTTTGTGTTCTATAGTTAAAAAGTGATTGTTATGGCGCTAAATAAATATTTAGAACCATAGAGAAAATAATTACTTTTTAAAACCATTAAAAACTGGAGCCAGCCAGTTCATTTTCTTTTTTTTACTTTTCGTGTGTAGGCCGCCACACACTTAAATGGAAAGGATTTAACTCAGTTGTACATAATTATTAGTATAATTGTTTGTAGTTGATGACATTATGACTCTCGAAATAATGTAACAGCGAGCACTTTCTTTACTTCTTGCGGTTTTTGTAACATTCGTTGTGACGACATGTAGTGACAAGTTACGTATGTAGTTAGTCAATCAATTGGTTCTTTAAATCAAATAACATCTTTGATTAGAACAAGTAAATTAACATGTAGCTCTCAAAGTACAGGGCCCTGAGTCGGGTATTTCAACGGTGTCACAACTGTACCATTATTGTACCATTATGGTGCAATAGTAAAGTTTTTGGTAGTCTACTATTAATGTGTCGTCATAACGACTTCATCATTGTCTTACAATTGTCAAAGTGACATAAATTGCTAGTCTCGTACACAACTGCTTCACAATTGCAATTCAATGACTGAAATGTTTCGGTAGTCTGCTATTTTGAATTTGACAGTAATATTTTTAAATTGTCCTGTGTCGACAGATTGCCATAAATAAAAAATGGATAGATAGAAATATTAGAAATTGTTCTTTGTAATTTATTGCAATTTACTAATCTCCTAAACTTCACATTGCTTTTTATACTAATAAATAGTATGTACAAATATATTTAAACGAAGTCTAGCATGATTTAATGTTTAAATTTATTAGTAGTTTTTCGAAAATCACTTCAACTAACGCATTTTTTAAAAACGGCAACACATACATACCATTCTAACACAATCCATAGATAAAAGAGACCGAAAATTCAATGCATAGATAAAAGAGATCGACAATTCTATTACCATTGAAAGACCGTTATGACGGCATATAGCAGACTACGGATATTTGACTTCAATTGCAACGGTATCGTGCCGGTATTGTGCCGGTGTGACAATTGTTCCAAAATAGTGGACTTGAGCACCTGAACGTTTAACTGTACTTTTAAAATTAGTGAGATGGTCACTGAGACTACGCTTTTGCCACGCGAAAGACACCCTAAGTTTTAACAATAAAAAAATTACTTCATCCACAGACAAACAGGAACCAAGTCCATATAAAAATAAAAATATTAACTGTCAAATTGTTCTATAAATTAGGTAATACATCGGCCGGTTTGATTTATGACCAATTCATTAGAAACTTGATTTGGTACGTGATAACTTTATTGATGTGTGCACGGTTAGTAGCAAATTAGTATTAGTACCGCTAGCTCCTGATATAGGTAGCCTTGGGCGCCATATTTGCAATAGGTACATATTAACAGTATTTTCAACAATATTTTCCTTTAAGATGTATAGTGTTAATAATACTATTTTCTAACTTTTAAAGGCGGGCAAGGCTTTAAGCGTCGAAGCTATACTACACCTATGTGTGGTGTGGGTAAGTATAACGTTTAAATTAAAGAATTCCGCTTCGCGCATAATATGCTAACTCGCTAGCATATAATATAAACGATATAAACTAATGGACTGCAAAGATTATAACACAAAGACAATACTTAACTGAACAAGTTAGTTCTTCTTCTTGAACCTTACAAAATGCTGATATACAAAAACATTTTTAACTATTATACAAATACAAGTCCCATCATCGTCATCATTATCATCGCACCTTTTTTCCATGGGGGTAGGCAGGAACTATAAATCGTCATCTGCTACGATCCAATAATACTTCCTTGGCTTCAACCACACTCATACATCTAGTCATACATGCCCGACGGTTGTAAGTGCTACGCACTTGACCCCTCTGGATACTCCAAACCGATACCGGCGATGGCATCGGAGTAATTTTTCTCGGATGTCCGCTTTCTATTTTTCCATTTAACTCCTCCGTGTATATGCCTTTTGTTAATCACCTATCATACATCACCAAACCTCTCCTCATTACCAAACCACCTAAGCATACTTTTCTCCACCTAAGTCACCACATCCTTTTTTCGAAATTCACAATTCCCGATAAACTATATATTTTCTTAGCTATTGGTATGGGGTAGTGACTGACGTTATAAATTTATAGCCACACCTCAAAATCTTATTACTTACGTAGCACTAAAACTCCATGAGTTAGTCCGTAGTGTCGGATATTTAAAACAATATTAATACTCAAACAGGTGTCTATGGTCATAAAACATATGATTGCTTCCGAATTACCTGTGCCATGAATTTCAATATTATTGTTTCTCAGTAATTCATAGATATATGTACTATGATAATGTCAATCATTTAGTATTTTATTACTGATTTCCTGACTATTATTTTGTCGTAGGTTGCTGGTAAATTGGAGTTTAAATCGGTTTGATGAAAAGAAGACACCTGGTTATATTACTAGACCGCGTACTGGATGACATAGTCTCCAAAAACAAGAAGCCACGGTATCATCAAGATGTCAGAGCCACTCACATGTCACAGATAAGCACATTGGTATTTTATGGCCAACAGTGGACTGTAGAATGATGATGGATGGCTGGCTGATTGATCTAGTAGATGTAGAACCCTTGTTACTGGAGCCAGTCTCGCTCTTAACCGCCTTTTATTAAATCAATGCCATTTACTCGGGTAATAAACCCATACGTTGTCGCCATAATAAGTACGAAAAAATTATGAAACATTATTTAATTATTCCCTGTTAAAGAATCGATATCCTGACATCGTAAAATCGATTCTTATATTGTTCTTTCATAACGATATAATATGGCAATTTGTATGCCATTTACAGACGACTGTGGTTACCAAAGATATCATATAAAATATCTGCCTGTTTTTTTAATAACTTTTCGAGATACTAATGGTCTGAAAAAACCAAGTTTAGCGCAAAGCAAACTCGCATGCTGAAGATTTCGTTACTAATTTCGTCACTAAATAAAAGAATAATTAAGCTGATGGATAAAGAATTTGCAAAATGTTACTTTTCTGTCCAGGGTGCTGTACCAGCCAGCTCAGGGATACTTTAAGTATATAAGTAGATCTCCACTCTAATAGGCGCAAAATTCAAAACTAAACTCTATGCCAATACGCCTGGTCAATGCCACACGTCAACGCGCCCAATTAATTGGTGTCAATAAATGAAACTTTGAGATTCATAACAACACCATAGATAACGTAACTGATGCACTCTTTGCATACAATACATTATATTTGGCGCGCAATCGTCTTGTAATTGTTTGCCAAATTAGACAAGTTCGCGCCAAAATTGTTGTGACTAATAAAGAAACAATAGCGGCCAATTACTTTAATATTAATTAGTGACGCCATTTAATTGTTTATGAACTATTTAAATATATTAATTAAGTTATTATTTATTATTTATTTATTAAGTATGAATTATTGAGCGTTCATTTAATAATAAAATTATAGTGAACGGACGGATGCCGTTCTTCACCAGACTGTATCTCTGGAACAGTGTTAGCTAGACAGCTTAAATTATTACAGTGGGCGTATATCAGTTGATGCTAGAAATAATCATAGTTATCCTGTCCTGTCCTTATCCCGTTACTTGGGGACTAGTTAATCCTGGAATGATGATCGATAGAGAGCTGAAAATATCCTAACTCCCTGCTATTGTTATAAACCACTGAACTGATATACACAAACTGAGAAATTTTCAACCCCCTAGCTATCACCGTTCCAGACATACACCAGGCTGTATGTCTGGACAGACGGACGTCGGATGGCGAAGTCTCAGTATTAGGGTGTTGTTTTACTTTTTGGCACGGAATCCTAAAAATAAGTCGTACACGTCATTTTACAATATTATTATTCAGTTGGTTACATTATTATGTTAATGTATAGACAATTAAACGAACTAAATATGCTTCGATCGAAATGTAATTATGCGTCAATGGCGGTTCATATCATAGTGTGTTGATGTCATTGTGACAGTATATTACATTTTGAAAGTTATATTTATCAAATTCACGCTTGTCTGGTCGTTGACGTATTAAGAATACAAGTGTCACCACCCCTTTTTTTCCCAAGGTGCTGTAAAAGTCAGCTAAAGAATATTGTGCACAGATAACATCCTCGGTGAGAAACTTGAAAATGAACCCTGTGCCAACACGAATGGTCAGCGCCGCATAGAAGCCTATAATCCCTTCTAAATTGGAGGAGGCCTGTGCCCAACAGTGGGACGTTAATGGGCTGGAGAGAGAAAGATTAATAACGGTAATTAAGGTTGGTAGTTAGTATTCATTCAATTATTCCGTATCCGTATAGTTACAGGAACAACGGCAACTGCAAATGCGTTATGTTATGCATGGCGGTGATGCGAACTCTAAGATTTTCAGCTACCGAAAAGTGCTTGAGGCAGCTTACTTTACAGCATTCTTAATAAGTACTTTTCCAGTTGAATTAAACGGTTCCTTAGAATAAAGCAGAGTAAAATATCTATTGTACTTCTTTTCCATGAGGTCATGATGTCATCCATCCGCCATATTGGAATAACTGTCAATAACTGTGACAGTAGCGCATACCATAGATAAAAAGGACAATAAGTCAGGGTGGCTCACATACTGTAATTGATTATTTAATTTATCTAGCTGGACCACGATGCGTGCCTTCACGAAAATTGTACAGTTATCAAAAAAAATACCAAAAGTTATAAATAAAAACCAAATAACTGGACCCGGTTCACGAAGATGTTGTCTGTTAAGTGGTATACAGCAATAATTCCAATAGCTTTATCGGTGAATCATGAGAGGTTTAGTCCGAAAGAGTTTCTGACGAGTCTTGAGAGGTTCGGCGCCGATAAGGCTCCACCGGTTTCTCTCTCACTTTTATGACGATAGCAAAATATAGAGAATAATTTATATTTTTTTAAAAGATTTGATTATTCTTTTCGTTCTTACCACAATAATGCAAACAAAATAAAATAGATTAATACAATAGTTTGCTTAGTTCTAAAACTAAAAGACACGCATAATTAATAAATAAGAAAATAATTAAAATAAAAATTATTTTATTGCATTGTCATCGGCGATCACCGGTCTTTATGATATGGGCAAAATTTCAGATCAATCCGACTACTGCAAATGGGTGAAAATTACTTTCGAAGATTCCGTTAACACATTCACCGCGGCAGCATTAAATCTAAACTTTCTGCTAGTGCGATACGAGACACATATTTCCTGATATGCGTTACGGCTTCTATTTTGCCGTACCAGAACCTGGCTTTCAAGGTCTATACAGACGTGGGCACCGCCGATATCAATGATTTTTTTCAACAAATCGATAGATTACATCCTTTTATATAACTAGCTGCAGTAGCCCTGGGTTCTTTGTAATATTTTGAAAAATACAAAGATTTTTCAAAATCAATCATTCGCGGCAATATATATGCCGTATAGCGTAGAAGTGACAAAATGCTAGGGATGGGGTTTACTTCTGAAGTCATAATCGATATTTTAAAAATATTTTATTCTAGATACAACATTCAAGTTATATTTTGTAATATAAATCAGCATAATTATGTACTTGATCATTATATGTAATTACTTCTGAATCATTTTGAAAATGAGATCACATATTAACTACTTAAATTTGACAAAATAAATTTAAAAAACTTATAGTAATTTTATGAAACTTGGTAAGTAGTTATTACACGGAATAACTTTAACACACGACATCTTGGGCATCAAGAATTATCTCTGACATAACAAAATTAACTAATAAAAATTAATAGATATTTACAGCAAATATTGTAGCAAAATTAACATATTATCATTATAGCAATTCAAAAACATTTTGACATTCTTGAAAAAATGTACGTACTCTTTTAAAGTTAAAAGAGTACGTACATTTTGTCAAGTAGGAAAGTTCCTATCAGTCTCACGGCTGCTGAAGTCTTTTCTAAGATTGCGGTAACAATAAAAACACTTTTACAATTTTTCTATTTTCTCTAAATTGTGGGTAACTCATTTAAAAAAATATCGAGCACTTAATAGTCTCGCTTACGGCCTGCACTTATGCAAACTGCACAGCTGCGAGGACGCATGCTGTGTCGTGCGGGGTTGGGGGGATACGGCAAGATATTCGCCGTACCGCACTGGATGAAAATAATGATCTTACTGTGCGTTACGGCAACTATTTTGCCGTATATTATTAATATATAATATTGTTATATTAGAAGCGACAATATTGATAAGATCACTTTCTCTTTCCAACGCGTACGGGAACTTAGTTAAATTGCTCCCGCACCGTGCGCAAAACAAGGACAACGAGATGCCGCACTGGCTAAGAGTCAAATACGGCCAAATACTTGCCGTAACGCAGTGAATGTGTTAAATAGATTAACACGATATAGATAATTTAAATAAGTTATAAAAATATCAATACCTCAAAATCCATGGGTGACAACATTTCACAATACGGCGCGAATCGAAACCAAGTGAATGAATCGTTTTTCTCATGCTTTCTCTTGATCGAAACCACTTGGTATATAAATTACAAGTACTTTAGATAATATATGTTATTAGTAAATTAATAATATAGAAAATACAATGAAATAAGAAAATAAATAAACGAAGAATATTGATAATAAACAGAATATGAGTTTTTTTGCTAACCTTACAATAGCGTCCGGTCCTATGATCCGCTCACAAATCTATTAATTATGGTAATTTCTCTATGGTACTGAACGGAAATTATTGACGAATTTATTGTACAAATGTATTATTGGTTTTTGATGGTTAAATACTACCGGTGATCAATTTAAGTACCCTGTTTAAGTGCAGTCTCCTGGTACCTATGATTTTTTTTTTCATTTTAATATTTCCTGTGGAATTAAAAAGAAAACTATTGCAACTGAAGTAATCAACAATATATTTAATTATTAGGTAATACGTAAAGCGAAACCTTGATACCACTTTAAAGAAAACATTGGAAAATTATGCATAAATATGAAATAAATATGAATACACGGAACAATAATTTGTGCGATATTCACATAACACAAGCATATAAGCTTAGCTTGGGACCAGAGGATGTTATTTGAAATGTCCGTGAATATTTATATTTTTTTTAATAATATTCATGGACATTTCAATATTTATTAAGCTATTGCATAGCTTCTATCGCGGGCCCTGAGCGTGGAGACCGAATCCACAAAATTCGAAATTTTATTTCCGTTGGTAACGGAAATAGCGTAAAAAACCTTACACATCGGCACTACTGCGCATGCGTAGCATCCGCAGTAACGCCGTTTCGCTGTTCGCGCTGGTGACTCATGTCAGTTTTGGCGTTAGTTTTTATTTTATTGACATTTGATTGACAATCGCTATTTTATCATAATTACCATAAACAATGGACAGATGTAAGCATCAGTAAATAAGGATTTTTAATCTTATTTTAGTTTATGGTATAAAGTATCTTCTTATCTATCGTATTCTTGCATAAATAAAATAAATAAATAATTATAATTGCATAAGTTGATTAAAAATACTATGCAATAGCTTTACCGCGGCAATCCCCGAGGGACACACGTCTTTTTTATTTATTTTTCTGATTACAGTGCATTTTGAATACAGTGCATTTTAAATCACTAATTAGTATTTTTTGGACGAGAAACCTAACAAATCATAAGTTACTTTTTCGAGTTGTACTATCTAACACAAATCCTGTGAAACGTTAATTTCATTATTCATAATATAGTGAACTTTGAATAAATAATAAATAGTTTATAATTGGAGTCCCTACAAATACAATATTATGCGTGGCGCGTCCAGTCGGCAGTATAAAGGATAAACACAGCGCGTTGCATTCTAATGCAATAGCCTGACGCACCTCTAATTGATTTGTCTATGACGACTAAACTAACATCTAACTTTAGAAAGAAACTAAAAAACACGAACAATCATTCCATGAATATTTTCTTAAAATTTTGTCAATTCGTGCAATTTAATTATCGCACTGTCATCATCGGTCGTTGGATGAGCGTGTTATATTAATTAATTGGAACTGTGGGGAAAATTACGTTTAGAGATTCGGTTACATTGAAATGCACTGTGGAATACACTTAACAAAGCTAATAAAAGCGCTAGAACACCAGAAGATATTTCAGATATTCTTTTACTATATCTAGCAGCAAATTTCCTGTTCCCTAAAAACTTTTACAAGTATGTACCTATAATCGAACAAGGAATGATTTAATGCAAAAACTAACTTTTCTCTGTAGCGCAAACAAAAGCAATCAATCGAACAATTTTGACAATAAAATGGCGGGAAATCGAGCAAAATCGCCTTCCCAAGGTGAGTTCATAGAATTATCTGACGTGAAAATTAAATTAAATGGGGACCTTTATTTGATCGGCACAAAAGTGCACTTTGTCGCGCCGACATTGCTCGATTCCAATTAATCAATTACCATAACATAAATACGTGCGCGGCGGCCATTTTAAGTAGCCATTTTATTTAGACCTGTCAGTTAACATTTTGGCATGCTTTTGTTTTAATTCATTACACGCACAGATCACTCGGCTGTCTGCTTACAGTCTGCCTTATATATTTTTGTACAGTTAGGGATTTTAGAAATTGAAAAAGCTAAACTAAATAAAATCTAGCAAACGGTTAAGACACACAAATTGACTTTAATAACACTAGCCCTTTGCCTACTTCTTTGTCGATCTAAACTTCTACGAGTACATTTATTTAAATTATGCATGTATCACCATCTGTAAGAGACGGAAATTGGAAACTAAACCCCATCCTAAAACGCCTGGTCAGCGTCAGTAGACCAAATACCTACCCTTAAAAGGAGAGGGTGCCCGCACCCAATAAAATTTTTGGATCTTAATGAGCCTTGAAGTACCAAAAAACAATAGAAAAAGTAAGATACGAACATTCTTTTTATTTTTAAAAAAATCCTGATCTTGTTAGGTTCTTTTGCAATGTAAGTAAAAAACTTACGAGTACATTGCAAATGAACCTAACAAGATCAGGATTTTTTTTTCACAACAACTGTCTAGGCTGCAGCAGTGGAACCTAATGAGAGAGAAACCGACACGTTATACGGACATCATGCAGCGAGACTGCTTTCTACATCTGGACCATCTTCGACTAGCAATCGAAGCTGAGCCTCCAGAGATGTTGTAAATTATAAAAATCCAGTAAAAATCTTATTATTATTTACTTTTACGCATATGAGAAAATGCACAACTAAAGTTAACTAAAAAATGAAAACAATATTGGTGTATTTTGATTAAATCGCTATTTTATTGTCCATATTTATATTAATTAAAATCTTTAGTCTATAATAAACAGATTTTATAACAAAGAAGATCAGTTAACATTTCCGGATTGTGTTGTGGACGAAATTATGACGATGGAGTTAAGTTTAGTTTAGTTGTACGTGTAGAATTGGTACATTTATAAGAATCATTAATTATGCAAAAGCAAAGCACCTCAGTTAACTCTGCTTATGTCTTATAACTACCACAAGTGAAGTACGTAATTTTATTCTTGTTTGAGTACCTCAACTCTGAAAAACCCACACTTTGTTTGCCTCTATGCAATTAGAGGGCATTGTACTTGTGCACACTCTTAGTAATATGCCCACTAAAATTCTACACATTATGTCCTTCCATAGTGCATCGATGATAGATTATCGATTTATCGATAAAATCCAACAATTGAAAGAATTAATTAAATCAAAAATGGAATACACGTACTTTTTAACCGATTATTCTTCGAAAGCATGGTCGGCGGTGCAGTAAAGAAATTAAAAAGAAATAGGGCCATAGACAATACACCGCACTGTCTATAATGTCAATGGCGGTGCCTCAAAGAAGGTTCGTTGCAAGTTGAATTTTAAATGATTTGATTGCTCATTGCGTGACAAGATGGTCAGATTTGATTACTTAAAACAGTAATTGTTTGAATCATTTATATGTGATTTTACACTTAATATAAATTTAATTTGTTTTTGGGTGCTAAGTACCTACTGGTTTTTAGGGTTCCGTACCCAAAGGGTAAAAACGGAACCCTATTACTGAGACTTCGCTGTCCGTCCGTCCGTCCGTCCGTCTGTCACCAGGCTGTATCTCAAGAACGGTGATAGCTAGACAGTTGAAATTTTCACAGATGATGTATTTCTATTGCCGCTATAACAACAAATACTAAAAATAAAATAAAATAAATATTTAAGGGGGGCTCCCATACAACAAACATGATTTTTTTACCGTTTCTTGCTCGATACTAATAACGTTGCCTTATGTTGCATAGATAATGGTACGGAACCCTTCGTGCGCGAGTCCAACTCGCACTTGGCCAATTTATTTTAGGTTTCCGTACCCAAAAGGTAAAAATAGGGTTCCGCCCTCTTACTGAGACTTCGCTGTCGGTCCGTCCGTCCGTCCGTCCGTCTGTCACCAGGCTGTATCTCAAGAACGGTGATAGCTAGAGAGTTGATATTTTCACAGATGATGTATTTCTAATGCCGCTATAACAACAAATACTAAAAATAAAATAAAATAAATATTTAAGGGGGCTCCCATACAACAAACATGATTTTTTTACCGTTTCTTGCTCTCATACAACAAACGTGATTAAGTATTGTGTGTCTTGTTTGCTCATTTATTAATAACGTGCCTTATGTTGCATAGATAATGGTACGGAACCCTTCGTGCGCGAGTCCGACTCGCACTTGACCAGTTTTTTAAGTATTTTTTTTATCTATGATATTTGTTGTTACTCGCGAAGTCGTATGCATATTTATTTTATACATCGGAGAAAAGGTATCGTAGACATCACCTGTAACTATTGCCAGGGTAGTCTCCAATCCAAACACCCTGTAATACTGAATAAGCTAACTACGTTAACTACAAAATTCTATTAACTACGATGAGATTGATCCGTGGCTTACGACACGTGTAACTGGTTTGGAAGGATCCTTTTATGAAATTTCAACGGGTCACCATTCAGTCTCACCAACTACAGTAAATAAACGAATTACTCACCATTCACACCATTTAAGGACACACATCACAATCTTGGATCCTAAGTTAAAACTAAAAATCCATAAGTAAACTATTTTAATCAAGTCTCCTACGACACGGCCATTCTGCGAATACACACGTCCTCGTGTGTAAATCTGCAATAGAACTAAGTTTTTCCGCTCGGCTAATTCTGACCCAGTACAAAGTCGCAAAATAAAGAAATACACAACTATGATTTTTCCATACACTCGGTCAGTTACAACAATTCCGACAATAATTCAACATTCACACTCGGTCAGTTACATTAATTCCGCATTATCGTTACTTTGCACTTTCTCACAAATACACACTCAGTAATTACACTTTGGAGGATATTCTAATTGTTTAAGTTATAGAACTGGGCAGCGTAACGACCCGTATAATACTGACTGCTCTAGTTGTCAGGTTTTTCGCATTTTTGCTAACGAACTTTAAGTTGTAGTGGGTTCGTATTGACTTATCGAGCCAATACAATTGTAGCATTCAATAGATGGTTTCTAATCATCAAATCCACTACACATTAAAATTGTGTTTTCATAAAGACAACCGCTCGGCTGTAATTTGATAACTACTTAATTATTTAGGATTTAGCTAATTAATCGTAAATTACTCAGAAAATGATTTTTAGCTACGTTAGTAAATGCATTAGAATTTTTTTTTTTTTCTTTTTGTTTTCTTTTTCTTTCTTTTCTTTCCTTTGTTTCTCTTTTTCCTTATTGTCACACGGCCATTCTGCAAAGGCACGCGTCCTCGTGTGTTCCCTATCTACTTGAAACAAATATAAGGGTTTTCGTTTGGCCTATCCTGCTGATCTAGACGGATTCAACAGTAAAGGAATGATTTTCTAATTTAGTTTAAATGCTAATGATTAAACTATCAGTGAATAAAAAGTTGAATTTAGAATTTTCGTACTGGCATACGAATGAACACTGTTACTTTACCTCCTACTTGTAGCCCAAGTAGAAGTTAAGCCTACATAACTATGTTAGCTGTTGCTACAAAACACCTACATCGTGAATAGTAACCGTTGGTTGGTGTACAGTAACAACGTGGTATATTTATGAGTAAGGATAGAAAGGATGAAGGATTTAGGAAGGATAAAGGGTTCAGGAAGGATAGGTAAAGGAAAGGTCGATGTTGCCGCGTAGGCAAGGGCCCTAGGAATAAAAGGATAGGTTGATGCTGTGCCATAGGCGGTCCTGTTCGCCGTCGTACACAGGGGACCATTATTCTTTCAGGATAGGATATAGTGGCTTATTGTAGCATCTTTTATTTTTGGCTTATTGTAACGCTCCACGCGCCAACAGCTCTTTTAATAATAATAATTAGTTTAATCGTAGATACACCACGGTAAACTGCGTTGTTAATATTATGAATAGTTTACTGAACGTCTCTGTACACCAAAAAACGCTCGTAAATTAAAATTTAAGACGTAGATAATTTGTTATGGTATGTAGATCTACTATAGTCAATCTACTACAGCAGATTCTTGTTCAAGTAAATAAGCTCAAAAGTTATGTCGCCTCAATAGTTTGTAATAAGGGTCGTAGTCGCGGTAGTAGTACAAACGGTAGACTTCATTTACAATGAGAACCACGCGAAACAGTTGCAGATTGCTAGTGATTATTTTTTTTTAGCCTGCATAGACCAATTAATAAAAAATAATTATTACTTTAATAATTTATTAGACAATGAATTAACAAGTAGAATTTTATTAGTCGCATAGATTTAAATCAAAATACAACTGAAGTATTGCATGGACATTAAAGGCATTTTAAAATTAAATATTGACATTTGGCTAATCTTAAACCTGCTATATTGGACATCCCTATGAAGATTTCAGAAACGTGTTATAGGTAAACCTCTACAAGGAGTGTGGTAAATATTATCAGTAGTTTAGATTTCTCCATTCGTCAATTGCATTATCAAGATCATATTTAGCAACAGATGTTCTTTTTTAAAAAGACTATTTCAAAACCTTGTAGCTACACCATAGTAAAGTGTGTTCTTAATGTTATTAATGGCTTACTAGACGTCTCACACGTCAGTTAATTAAAGATTTAAAAACTTGTTATACACCACAAAAAGTGATGTTAATATTATTAATGATTACTAGACGTCTTCATACGTCAATGAACGGACGTCCGAACCGTCAGGTTCGTATTTGTAGCTTTTCTGAATATTTCAGAAAGGACGATTTTAACCGCATATTATAGGTACACTACAATAAGTTGCGTTGGCAATATTACGACGTCTTACTGGACGTCTGCATACGTCAATAACATAGTCGAAAACATAATTGTAAATAGATTTTTCAAAACAGGATATCTAGAACATACAACAAACAAAACGACTGGCATGTGTATAGATATCTCAAACTTTCTTTCGCTGTCAAAGAATTTAAAATTTAAAACGCATATTTCGTCAATCTCTTTTTATCACAATTCTATCTTTTACATGTAACTACATGTAGGTCTAATCTCGAGTATTTAGTTAACCATGATTTAGATTTTCTTCTCACACATCTAGGTGAAAGTTTCTTACGATTTTATTTGCTAATCACAAATAACAAAGTCTAGTAACGCGTTAGAATATGCAAAAACACATTATTACACGGCAGAGATTAAATCTTTGTTTTTCTTTAAAATTTTAGTTATCAAGTACGCCTATAAATAAGCGCAGAAAATCATGAACCAAATTTATAAAAAGGAAACCAACCACTTTAAAACGAAGTGTTGAATGTTCATAAAGCCACACTATATTTCTGTTCGCGAAAAGTAAAACGAAGTAAAACGATTTTACTATTATTTATTTATTGATACACGAGATAAATTAAGCAAGTGAACACTGTAGATTAATAAAATTACTAATAAATCATTGTCATTTAATTTTTGTTACGTAGTTATAGTTATAGGGTAATTAACTAATTACCTATGACTTGTTATTATCGGTCTTTGCTTGTTAATATAATCGAAGTAATTTATCTCCAAAAAGAAACTTTGCGAAAACTTTAAATTTTTACTAGAACGCCGGTTACGGCTAATTATACTGTTCTAGTTTTTTTTTTCAAAACAAAATCGAATAACGACTATTCGATCCCACTTCTGATATCGGAGAAAAGGTATCGTAGACATCACCTGTAACTATTGCCAGGGTAGTCTCCAATCCAAACACCCTGTAATACTGAATAAGCTAACTACGTTAACTACAAAATTCTATTAACTACGATGAGATTGATCCGTGGCTTACGACACGTGTAACTGGTTTGGAAGGATCCTTTTATGAAATTTCAACGGGTCACCATTCAGTCTCACCAACTACAGTAAATAAACGAATTACTCACCATTCACACCATTTAAGGACACACATCACAATCTTGGATCCTAAGTTAAAACTAAAAATCCATAAGTAAACTATTTTAATCAAGTCTCCTACGACATATATATATATTTTAAATATGGATTTATAACCTTTTTTCGCTTTAAAAAGTAACCTTTCTCAGACTAGACTGACTGTCTATGTACCTAAATCTTATTTAAATACCTTCTGTAGTTTCGGGATGCAAGAGCGACATACAAATTGACTTACCTGACGTTTTGATGATTTAATTTTAATTAATTGTAGCTACATACTTTCATCAACGTTTAGAAAAGGTGGTGTAAGTTTCCATGCAATTAACTTCACCAATAGTAGTTTTGTATAAATTGTAAATATGTTGGCGTAGGTGGATTAACGAGTGGAGGATGCTCTCAGAGCAGCCGGTGGGTGTGCAACTGATGGCGGAACCACCGCAGTACCAGTGCCCATTCCCCAGCTGAGGTAGGCACACGGGCGGCGGGGGTTTTAGTGGGTAAGGGCCCCACACTATCCTTCTCTTATCCCCGAACAGTGGGATGTGCGGTTAGGCATTTCAACGAGAAAAAAAACAGGTGGATTAACGGGATACAAATCTTGCCAGCAAAGACTATTTTTAGGCATAGGCGTACCTACCCGTAATTAAATAGTTAGTCTATAGTTGCAATTCATAATCCAGTCTCTAAATTCTAACTATTCTCTATATCTCTTACGTTTTCTTATCGATTCAGCTTATCAATAGTTATATCATTCACGGTCGTAAAAATGCCGATTAACCGATTAATGTCTATAAAATGAACATTAAAACAATACGAACAATGGTATCACCACGTTATGATTCAAGAAATAACTAAATCTCTAAAGAACTACCTATTTTAAGCATATTTGTAATCCAACCACGTTTCACAAGGCGTCATTGTAATTTTCCCGTCAAAAAATCTCTATTCTTACCGGATTTATACAAAAAAACTGTGTTACAATATCTTTTTAATATTAATTAAAAAAAAATTTGTAAAGGCGCCACGGACGTCGCCTAGAAAAAAGAAACAATAGGTGTTCTTAGCGGATTATTTAAAAAAATGATTTAGTTATTTATGACTAACCTGTTTAGTATGCATAATGAATAACAGATGGCGCCGTTGACAAAAAATATTGAGGTAAAAATGAATTCATAAATTATTCGAATATATTTTTATTTACTAAAATCAATCAATTTTAAGTTTCTTGGCTCGTCAAAGCACTGCCATTCAATAGTTTTTAATATGTAGATAGCAGCTGCTCGACCTATCCCTAGTGAGACATAAATGAGCTAAAACAAAGGGATAAGACTTATGTAAAAGTAGGTAGATACCTAGGGCCTATTTTGTTATATTGATTTATTAGTAATAAGATATTTGAAACTAACATTAAACTTTTGTCGACGCTTCGTATGCGGGCGTTTATAGCTAAGACAGTCAATGCCGTCCATTCAATGGTTGAAATGTTGTTGTTTTTTTGTGGAGTTTCAATAAATAAAAATAAATAAATATTTATGTACTAGATGGCATCTTATAAATTGAATAACAGTGTTAATGTATTTATAATAAATTCAGATAATATATTCGTATTAATGTAACGATGAGTGAAGTGCGTTACAAACAGTCGGGGGAACGCGGATATGAATTTTATGGCTCAGATCACAGACACTCTAGTGAGAGGATCTTAGTATCGATATTTAAATTATTAACTCTCATATTTTATATATAGTAAAATATTTGGAACTCCATCAATATTTCTTCGTCCACTGCTAGACATAAACCTTATCCATAGAACACCACAATGCGCGGTCCTGCGCTCACTGCATCCAGCGGCAATTGGCGCAAGGAACTCACCATAATATTACATAAATATAAATATATAATATTATAATTAGACACGTAGGGATATTTTCGGTCACCATCATCACCGTTAAGTCCCACCCGGCACCATGGTGACTGAAAACTCTCCAAAACATCGAGATAACATTTAAAAAAAATACATAAGCGTCTAAATCTGTAAAAAGTGGTTTTATTTAAATCAATGAGTCCCGCAGATATTGGAGGATCTGTTATAATTTTACATTTAATCATCTATTATAATTTTACAACCCAAAATTTTACAATCACACAAATACCATTAGGTACAGACCTAATGGTATTTGTGTGATTGTCCTTCCAATAAATTTATTTTACTTTCTTTTTTTCTTTATAATTTGAAAAATATGGACGTCAATTTTGATGATTAAATGTAAAATTATAATAGATCCTTAATACCTGCGCGACTCAGTAATTTAAATAAAACCACTTTTTACAGATTTAGACGCTTATGTATTTGTTTTAAATGTTATCTCGATGTTATCTCGATGCTTCTCGATGTTTCTCGTTTGACTCTATCTCTGTAGATAGAGTGTAGTATATAATATATGGAATAAATAAATAATGTGTCAACCCTTTACAAAACGGCCTCAGCTCAGCATAATATAAAATAAAAAATAATTATCGATAAATAATTATCGATAAGAAAACAGCACTATAATATTTAGGGTAAGCTATCAAACGACACGCATTAGCATAAATCCGACATGGAAATAGATTTAAACTGCACGAGTTTATTTACAATAGAGCCTTAGGGGTGGATGCAGTTAGGGGGTGGAATACAGTACTTGCGGTTTATTTAAAGGATTGATTTTCTATTAATGTTGTAATGCGATTTGTTTGTTACTTTTTTTCAGTTAGAGAAAATTTGCATATGCGATGGGGGAGATCTAATCTTCCCCCTAATGGGTTAAGCCACAGGTAACGGGGCCACCTCTTGCCACGGGGGGCACAACCACGAGCTGACTCTACTGTGTTAGAATATTTAGTCTAGGTGGTATAGCATGCTGACCAGGCAAATATGTTTTCTCTTAAATTGTTCTTTAGTTGGTTTTTAGAGCTCCCTAGGAATAAATAGGGTGATGAAGTCATATTCTTCATCCATCACCATGCAGACATCAGTTATATCTCTGGTGTTGCAGACGTCTATAGGCTACGGTGACCGCTTACCATAAGGTGGTAAGCTTGCTCGTCAACTTAGTAGTAAAAAAAAACTGCACTCACAGTCCAGTCATTCACGAGATATCATTAAAAATACAAAAAACCAAATCGATATATGCTACTTACCAGTTCATTTTACTGTTGAATCCTCTAATCCCAAAACATAACCTTTTTTATGAACTTATTGATTGAAATATTAAGCGCAAGAATTAGTATTTCTTTATTTATTTAAAATCTTAACATGTTGGACAGGATATCCTAATTCGATAGTGTCGGTCTTAAACTAAAATTTCGATATTGTGTGATTTTCATTTGATATTGTGGTTTCTCTCTTTCTCCAGCCCATTAACTTCCCACTGTTGTGCAAGAGCCTCCTCCACTCTGTGAGGTATTATAATGTACTATGCGATGTTCACCAGACCTGTTGGCAGTTGTTTCTAATGGGTATCAAACCCCACACTGTATAGAGACACGCCCCTCAAGATATTGACACCCTGCCCTATTGTACAAAGATTAATTGTGATGCATTTATACGAGATTTCGGGACCATGGAGGTCGTGGGTTTGATTTTCACACTTCTGGATGTTTTGTGTCTAGGTATTCTATGTATGTATTTACAATAAAACATGTTGTGTATGTGCAATAGCCGTAATCTGGTAGGTACCTACGAGTATAATACAAACTATATAAGCTTAATTTGGAACCAAAGTACGTTATGTGACTATACGTATTAATGTAAATTGTGAAGTTTCGTTAACATCCGTTCAGAAGTTTTTGCGTGAAATAGTAACCAAAATAATTTTAGTAAGGTTATAAACAATACGTCCGTGTGGTGACTGATTAAGATTAGTAGATAGTGTTATCACCCCACTTCTTCCGCCGGAAAGCCGGTTAAAAGATATTAACAGTAAATAAAATTTTTCTTTGAAAGAGTAAACTCGAAACTCAATCCCGTGCCAGCTAGTCCGGTCAGCGCAGCACAGCAGATTAAAACTTCTCCTTTATAGAGGACTGGGGGGACCCGTGCCCAACAGTGGGTTAATAAAGGTCTGGGAAGGGGAAGTGAAAACAAACACAAACAGGCTAATAAAATATCTTTATTTATCAAAGAAATTAAATGATTTGATGGGCTTGTCTAGTGGTTCATGTAACGGACTGCCGTTCACAAGGTCGCGGGTTCGATCACCGCACACACTTTTTTTCTATGTGTTATAAGTTATAACTATGTATTTACAAATGAAAATTATAACGTCTAGTTTATCTGGATTCTAGTACCCATAACACAAGCAAATAAGCTTAGTTTGTGACCAGAGGAAACGCCAAATATCCCAAAAAAATTGTTTCGTAATCGAACCCCGATACCCAGAACTTTTTATGCTACTATTACTCTACATAATCCCAAACAGTATTTCCCCTTTTTAACAAATTTTAACTCTTAGTAGCAAACTATAGAGGGCGTTGTTATCGCTTTAACAATTCTTTTGTTAAATTAATTGTTGTTTTGTATTTTAGGGTCCCCTCTCATAATGGCTAATGTTAAAACGCCTGTCAAATATTCTGATAGCTGTCAAAGTGATGTGTCAAAAATGACAGTATTTTTTGACATTAAATAAGTGAAATGTTAAGTTGTATGTTAATTGAGTAATATATTGTTGCATAAATTCCTTATTCCCTTGCTTCCTAGCCCATTAACGTTACACAGTTGGGCACGGGCCTTCTTCACTCCGTGAGGGTTTCTGGTCTACTACGCCGCGGTGATGTATGTGCCCACAGTGTCCTCTGTTCACAAATTAAGTTATGTACTTAAGGATAGAGAGTAGTGTATTTATGTCACAATAAATAAAAACAACACACAAGCATGTTCTGTGCGGGAATCGATCCCTTAACCTCTTGAGCAACTGCCCGTAACACTAAGTACAGCACCTCGAGGCTTTATATTCAAATAAGAAATAGGCTATGTTCACAGTGGATGATGTAGCTAATTCGACAATGAAAGATTTATCTAAATCGGTCCAGTTGTTTCCGAGCCACACAACCAAATCTTTGCTCTTTTTAATGTTAGAAGACCAGGTGTTGACTACAACTTCATACCACCGCTCTACCTAGTACAGAAAATCACATTAAAATCTATAGTGTAGTTTTAAACATGTAAGCTCACATAGGGACATATATACAAAAAATCTACTTTGTTTTATAATATGTCAAGATAAAGTAATTTATTAATTTTGCAATTGACTATGCTATGCTTTTACTTAATAATAAATTAAATTATGGTGGAAAATGTGATTACCGCAAGCGGGACTTGAACCCACGACCGCCAAGTAAAAATACGATATAAACTCAATCGAGTGACGATTATGGTGGCCTAATTTGATTACTGAAAGCACGACCGCAATAAGCTCAGTTGACAGAACTACGGAACGGTATTCCGAGGTCGTGAGTTCAAGTCCCGCTTGCGGTAATCATTTTTTCCACCATAATTTAATTTATTAAATAAGTCAAGATAGTTCTAGTACCTATACATTTTGGTTCCGCACGGGTAGCTTTATTACCGAACAAGAAGTAGGCTATGTTCACAAGGGATAGTGCAGCTTTCCGACAGTGAGAGTCCTAAATCGGTTCAGTAGTTTACGAGCTTATTCGTTTTAAACAACCAAATCTTGGCTCTTTATATTGGTACCAATTCTAGATGCACAGCAAAACGGTTTTATAAGTTCAGTATGTCTAATACTGAACTTATAAAACCGTGTTAAAATTAAAACAACTATGACGTATTTTGATTACTTGTCTATTTCGTTGTGCACATATTTATTAATAAAAATCGTTAGTCTATAATATACAGATTTTCTAATAAAAATGTTCTGTTAACATTGCAGAATTGTGTTATTCACGTTATCAATTTTCATTTTTCAGTTAAGTTTAGTTTTGCTGTGTGTCAATGTATTAATCTGTGTAACGGAATCTTTCAATGCGATTTTCACCCACTTTCGATAGTCGAATTGATTTGAAATTTTGCATACCTACATATCAAGGACCGATGAAAATGCAATTATTTAAAAAGATATTCAGGATTTTCAAGCGTGTTTTTTTAGTTTAATTTGAACTAAGAAAATTGGTTAGAAAATCTGTATTTTATAGACTAACAATTTTAATTAATAAAAATGTACACAACGAAATAGCCAATTAATTAAAATACACCACAGTTGTTTTCATTCTTTAGTTAAGTTTAGTTGTGCAAGTAAAATTGGTAACAGTATTAGAAGATATAAATAATCGAACCTACGACCTCCTACAAACAGTTACTAATGCACCACAAATAAAATGAGCAGCTGACTGTCTGACTGACTGCTATAAAAGCCAAACAAATGACAAATGTTTGCGACATAATGTCACTCCCATGCGCCTGTCTCTCTGCCACGCCTCTAGATTAGCTAGCGTGATGTATAACTGCACGCATCTGTTCCTAAACTGTGTTATTGTTATTGCTATTATATCAAGTTTACTTTATTTTAGGGTTCCTTAAAAGAACCATTTGAGAAAAGAGAAAAAAAATAGCACGAAAAGCAATTAAAAGAGATAAATAGATTTCACATTTTTGCAAAAGAAATTTTAATATAATTGCAATATTAATTAACACTAATATTTAATGCCATTTTACTTGCATACAAACTTATACTAAACTAAAATATAAATAAATAAAACTACTTTTTACGGATTTGGACACGTATTTGTTTAAATTTTGGCCCGACGTTTCGGAGACTCTGCAGTCACCATGATCAAAACGTCGGGCCAAAATTTAAACATATACGCGTCCAAATCCGTAAAAAGTAGTTTTATTTAAACAAATGTGTCGCGCAAGTGTTCGAAAATATTATAAAATATAAATACATATTTATAGTGTAAATGGTACCGGTTCTACATGCGACAACTAAAGTATGAAAACTGATAGTATCAATAACACAATTCGTCAATGTTAACTGAACTTTTTTATTAGAAAATCTGTATATTATAGACTAACGATTTTAATTAAGAGGATACCAAAATAGCTTCGTGCATTTTTCTACGTACGAAGTTTTCATTGTTTCTTTAAATTGAATGGCTAGAGCTATAATTTTTAAGTACATGTTTTTTCAATATATGATCTAGGATCGCATAAACTCAGAAACGCGATTGAAAAAAGTTTTCTCGATAGAAAATCTTAGCGAAACAACCTCTCTCATTTTTTATTTTTTTCATTTGTCGGTCTATTATCGCGTATTAACTAATGAAATAACTTTAAAAACATAAGTAACTAATATATATAGAAACACGTAAATCAGAATTAAAATATATTTAGTAGATTTTGAGTAAACAAAAAAAATATCCTTAATTCTTCATTTTCTATACCTACTAGCTGTTTTAATATGTACATGTCGACGATAATATTGATGTAGGCCCTTAATAAAAATGTACACAACGAAATAGTTAATTAATCAAAATACGCTATAGCTGTTTTCATTTTCTAGTTAAGATTTAGTCGCGCACGTAGAATTGGCACCATTAACACTATTCGACAATAACAGCTAGTATTTCTCATTAAAATATGTCTAAGTCTAAATATGCCCTTTATCCACTTTTTACGATTTCAGGAGCGAATATTTTGTTTTAAACCTATCCCGACATTTCATTAACTATCACCATGGTCACAAGTGGGACTCTTGGAACTGAGCTGTAAGGTGTCCTCTGTGATCAGTTGTAATGGAGACTTACCAAAACTACTTGACTTTAAAATTTTGCATTTTGCCAAATTGCGATAATAGAAGGTTCATTTCAATAAATGAGTCGGTCTAAGATTAAAAATACAAGTGTCACCAGTCCTTTTTATTCTCAGGATGCTGTAAAACCCAACTAAGGAGTATTGTACACAGATAACATGTGATAACTCTGTGAGAGACAAAAACTTGAAACAAAACCCTGTGTCTACACACCTGGTCAGCGCGGCACAGTAGACCTTAGTCCCTCCCGAAGTGGAGGAGGCCCGTGGCCAGCAGTAAAACGTTAATGGGCTGAAGAGAGAGTGCTACAGAATGATTATATTGATTTGATTCCAGTTAAGAATAATTATCAGCTTTTGGTTCAACCGAATCAGCCTTTAAGAAAATCAACCATGCAATGTTATGTAGCTTCAATAATTATATTACGAAACTAAAATTTCAAAAAACTACAACATTTTACACAAACCGTTGCCCGCGACTTCGTACGCGTGGAATTTAAAAATAAATCCCATTTTTACAACATTTTTTCACTGATGCTTCGCTCTTAACGGTCGCAGCGTAATGTCATATAGCCTTCCTCGATAAGTGTAGGTACTATCTAACACTGAAAGAATTTTTCAAATCTGTCCAGACATAGATTAAGGTTTACATTGAAACAAACGCTATTTTTTATTGTGAAATTATTGTGATAGTAAGTGTGTTAGACAATTTAGACTGTATCGTACGCCATTAAAGATGTATTTCTATTGTTGGTATAATATAAGTATTGAATTATTTGCACGACACGCCCTAAACAGTATAAAAGTAGGGTGATCATATTTTTAAGTTTATATAAGATTCATAATATGATTGTGCGTGTGACGACGTATTAAGAATACAAGTATCACCACCCGATTTCCTTCCCAGGGTGCTGTAAAATCCAGCTATGGAATATTGTATTGTATATCCCACCAAAAATATTAATGTAAAAAAGAAAGCAAAGTTCAATATATAGTACCAGTTAAAATTTATGAGGAAAGTAAGATAAGATAAGATCATTTATTTGTATGAACATGTGTACAATGGATGTTAGAGTAATACAATGGTTCAACATATTCTGTCCCATAACAGAAACGTACAAATTGTTAATAATTAAATGATAAAAAATAAAACGAATAAAATATCATGCTTAATACAAAATAAGAAGATACTAATAATAAAATTCTAAGTCGATATTCAGCCTATAAAATTGAGTCATAACAGTATTTACATTATGCATACTATTATATAATATAATTTGTGTATAGAATAATTTTTAATAAATGAAATAATAAATACCACAATTAATAATCAAAGTGACAATATGAAATGTCAAGTTATATGAATAATAATACAAAATCATGTCAATATAATAATAAAGTTCATAAAAATGGGTCAAAGCGAAGTTAGTATAAGCATAGATTATTTTAAAAGTTCATCAGCAAGGAATTCTTTAATAGTGTAGTAAGCTTTTTGTATCAAAAAATTTTTCAGTTTCATTTTAAATATATTATTGTTAAGAGTAAGAGTAACTTATGAGGATACACACATAAAAAAACATACATGCTAATTAGAACCTCCTCCTTTTTTGAAGTCGGTTAAAAAGAGGAATAAATACAAAAAATACGTCGCCGTTGCCGTTGTCGGGCAGAAGAGCATGGAAGAAAAAGACATGTTGCGCTGACCCCAAATAAAGGAAATAGGATGCCTATATTTTGACTTGAGATAGAAATACGAGTATCTAACTGATAAACGAGGATAATATCATAGATTGGTTATTGAAAACAGCCGCTAATCGGTCGCGACAGGAATTTAAGTAAATACTTTAATAAAATTTGTCGTTGTAGATGATGATGATGATGATACATTGGATATCGTTGTAGATATTTGAATAAGGAACTATAAGGACGAACAAATGAACGTGTAAAGAACTTCCACATAGGTATATTTAAATAATAAAACTTTAATCATCACACATTATTTAATCATAATAATTTGACGTATATTATATAATTATTGCTTATATTAAATATTATACACATTAAGATAGATTTATAAATATCTATGCAATTTCTTTCAGCATAAAATAAAAATTGACACACGTCGTTGCAGGTAGAACATTTGTTTATGATGGAATTATAGGATGTTTGACAAAACCTATGATGCACTGTCCCTTGTCATTTGCATCCAGAAGATGTTTGGTATAAGCTTTAAAATATTTTTCTCCAGGACCTAGGTGAAAAGATTATAAAATCTTCGATGATCTTAGAATGATCATGAGTGAAAATGGTTGGCTGTATAAAAAATAAATGGTTGGCTGTGTAAAATAATCCATCTAACAGGTGGATTATTTTTTAATCTGCAGGAGTTGTGCTATTTATCTCTCTCAGTCTATGTTAATAGAGTGAAACCGTGATTTAAGTATTATCACGGTCTTACAACTTCGAAACGTGTACTAAATACTTATGCCTCAGAAATCCTACTTTACAGTTAACTAGCCTTTTGCCTACGTCTCCGTTCGCTTAAACTCTTATTTTCAAAATAACAGTCTATAGCCCTGAGAAAGAATATCTTTCCTATAAGTAAAAATAGTTTTATGATCGTTTCTTTTTCTGGCTCCTACATGCGTTCTATGGAGTAGGATGTCCAGCAGTGGACGCAGAAGTACTGATGGATGGATGTATGGCTCCACGAACATAATACAATCTTAAAATCTTATTATAAATTTTAAAAAATTAACTAGGTCTAGATTGATAATGTCTCAAATTATTAGAACTGATGGTTGCCATACGTGATACTGACGCGTCATAAATAGGGTTGTTACTATGACGAGTTAACGATTGCGAATCGAGTCGATCGATTTTAGTCGCACTCAAGAATGCTGAGGACTGCGATTGTAGTAAACTGCCTGGTAATGGCTGTTGTCTTTCTAACCTGCAAAAAAATTATATTATTGTTAATATTTACGTAGATAATTTATAATAAAAATTATGGTGTAAGAAGATTTATACAATGTTACATCGTCTAGATCCAAACTACCTAAGCGTTTGCTTTCGTAGTGCGCTGAACAGGCGTGTTGATATGAATTGATTATAAATGTAGTATAAAAAATAAGAATTTAATAGATTTCTCGTTTGCCTGGACCAATCACCTAGCTTTTGATGATTCATAAGAAATTGTTAGGTATTTATGCTTACTTATATCAAACAAAAGTATTTTCCTTAGGTTTGATAGATAAATTTATTAAGCAGATCAAATCAGGGACAAAAATTCGTTAAACTTAGTTACAATATAAGCAGAAAAGTAAATAAATATATAAATAATAAATATTCACGGACATTTCACAAAACGTCCTGTGGTTGCAAGCATAAGCCTATATGCATGTGTTATGGGTACCAGAATACGGATAGAATAGATATACTACTTTTCTTTTGTAAATACATACTTACATAGTAAACACCCAGACGCAGTACGAACATTTGTATGACATTTATAAAGATCACACAAATGATTGTCCCGAGCGGAATTCGAACCCACGACCTCGTGAACGGCAGTCCGTTACATGAACCACTAGACCGCGAAGCCCGTCAAATATAAGTGGAGGCGGCACGTGCCCATAATGACCATAAATGGGCTGAAAAAGATAGATACATTACCTAAATTGTAAATTCTGTTTTTCCATCTGATGATGTTGTGTCCTGATCGCAAACCGGTTCACATGTACTGGTATTGGTACAACTATTTTGGTTCCAGACCCATTCTTACTGGAATGACTTCCTGATGCGAGACCAGCTTTTACGCGTTTCCATTTTGCACGACGATTTTGAAACCATATTTTTACCTGCGAAATATTTCACGTCTTGAATATATTAAACACAGTAAAAAACCACTTAGGTTATCATTTCAGATATATGAGTGTAAATGAAGACAAGGAAGTGTGTTTAGATCGTAGCAAATGGCGTTTTATAGTCTCTGCCTACTAACATAGGAAAACGTCAGGCTTGATAAATTAAAAAAAAAAATCTGAATTTACATTGTATGTAATAATAGTATAATGTACCTATCTAAATTAAAATTGTATTTAATTTTTTCTTTCAGATTAATGTCAGCTATTAAAGGGGGCGACGATTAACGAAAGGATATACACGGCGGAACTAAGTAGAAACGCTGGGAGAGGACACCCCAGAAAAATATACTCCGATTTTCGCCGATACTTCAAAAATAAGTGCGTAGCACTTGTAAGCGTCGGGCATGTATAACCAGATGTATGAGTATGGATGAAACCAAGGAATAGTGTTTGTATCGTAACAGATAACGCTGTATAGTGTTTGTCTACCCCTATGGGAGAAAGGCGTGATGTTACGATGATGATGATGCTTAAAGGTAAAAAATCCACATCTGAACATTCCGTTACACAGATACGAGAAAATGTGATTCAAAAACGACTTACCTGTACTTCACTAAGTTTCAGAGAAGACGCTATCTGGGATCTTTCAGTGAGACTAAGATACTTCTTGGCGTGGAACTCTCTCTCTAGCTCCAAGAGCTGTTCCGATGTGAAGGCTGTTCTTCTTCTTCGAGCTTTACTCTCACGTGGAGTGTCTGATGAATCTTCTTGGTCTGGTTCCGAGTCGTTACCTAAAAAAAGAATATATCAGATAAATCGCAGTTATCATGGAGGAAAGTGGCCACAGATATAGGAATGGAGACGGTGGAAGGGTACGGCAAGTCATTTTATATTTTTACACATAAGAAATCAGCAACTTCTTATCTGTGACTTCGTTCGCCTAATTGCCGAAGTATTAAAACTTATAAAGCAGCGGCGTATTTTAAAGATTATTAAGCTGGCGCTACCCCTTGCAGGCTGCCGCCACTAAGTCCCTAAAGTCAGAGGCGTATTTACCATAGGGTCATAGGGGCCATGGCCCGGAGCGGTCAGCCTGAGAAGGGCGGTGAAAGCCTTCAAGTTGAAAATATTGCTCATCTCTATTAATTTGTAGGGCGGCTAATTATATTGGCCCAAGGCGGCCTAGGGGTGTCAAATCAAATGGCACGGGGCGCTTATTTTCAAAATACTCCCCTGCCTAAAGTGACTTTTTAGAGTTCCCTAAAACGGGACCTTATTACTCAAACATCGCTGTCCATAATGTCCATCCACTGCTCTAAATGGAACCAATATGCAAACTCAATTTCCTAACCTAACTACCTTTCACTGTGTTTCTATTTTGCGTTGATAATTCAATCAGTCAGCCCTCCTCAATATAGGGAACTAAATCTTTACTTAAATGCACTTAACTGGATTACTTTTATTATTATTCGTAATAATAATATTAAAAATCGACTAAACAAAGACTAAAATCGACTAAACGATTCGCAATAAAATACCGCCATTAAATAGCAAAGCGCGGGAAATAGGGATCAATCGAATGACTAATAGTTTTGTTGACAGATAAAAAAATATTGCTTTTTTAATAGTTATTTTTTCAAACCTAGCAAGTAAGTATGACGATCTTAACTTAATGTTAGATAGGTATACATACGTGTTATACCATGGTAGTTAATAAGAAAATTTTCAGATAAATCTGTCACATTTAAATATATATGTAATAAGATGCTATGTACGCATCATATTTAATCTGAAAAAATATGACCATGTCTCTCATCTTCGCAAAAAATTGAAGTGGCTCCCAATCCGTCTTCGGAGAAACATGCATTCTGTTTAACACATTAAATAACCCTGCGGCTCCAGCCTATCTCAAAGAGCGTTTCTCACCAGCTCGCCCCCCTGATTCATTATGCAAGGCTAATCTCCGCACAGTTCTCTCATTTCCTCTACACAATACAGATTTCTACTCTTACTCTTTCACTGTACACGCTGCCAGACTATGGAATTCATTTCCTTCAAATATTAGAGAAAGTAAAACTATCTCCACTTTTAAACGTAAAGTTCGTCAACACTATCTCTCCTCTATTAACTAACACTACCAATAGTCATTGTTAATGTATGCCATAAATTTGACATCTGTGTTAATGTTATATATTAAGTAATGTTGGTATACGTTATTTATATTCTGTAAATTTCATGTTTATGCTCATGTATATGTTATGTATTATATGTATGTATTGTATTGTATATACTGTATATATTGTATGTATTGTATGTATTGTATGTATTGTATGTATTGTATGTATTGTATGTATTGTATGTATTGTATGTATTGTATGTATTGTATGTATTGTATTGTATAAATGTATTCCTTTTTATTTATTTTTTTAATTTTTTATTTTACGTTCATTAGATATTATTCTCAAAGTTTCCTTCCTACACACAAATAAAAATTCCTATAACACGCACTATCCTCTCGCGGGTCTGCTGGAAGAGATTTCTCAAAGAAATAAGCAGATCCTTTGTACAGCTATTACTTGTCCAATGTTGTTTCATAACGCTCTGTACTGTGTGCATAAATTTATAAATAAATAAATAAGAACGATGCTCTGTTTTTTTGTTTCAGAAATATGTAAATTCTATTTAGAAGATTAAACAAGAACCTCCATGAATTTTTTGCAATAGATTTGAATAGACCAATCACAACACAGTATTTATTTTAATTTAAAGTGGTAGCATTTATTTTATGTACGAATATGTAGGAGGAAATAAACGTAATGGTCTTATCTTATAGGTGTTTTCGCTATATGAAACTATATTATTCCCCCTAAGTATCACAATCTCTGTTCTTATGAAAAACAGCGTTAAAATGGCTAAAGTCGCAGGCTACCTCTCTCTCCAGCCCATTAACGTCCCACTGTTGGGCACGAACCTTCTCCACTTTGGGAGGGATTATAGTCTATGATGGCGCGCGGGCATGGTGGCATAGGACGATGTATGAGTCGCCGCCTATTCAAAAATAAACAAATAAATAGATATCCAAATAGCAATCAATATCACCATTTGTTTTTCTCAAACTCGTCATTTTGTCCCGCGTTTTTGTTACTTTTTGCGACGCAATATCTATTTAGGTCCGAATGGTCTATAAAAAGCGGTCGAGAATCACTGAGTCAGCGCCCCGCCTACACTGGACCATATCATTTGGGCTGATTGAGCGATTGGGGAGACAGGGTGCAAGGTTCAAATACGCTTGGTCTGTGTTTATTGAGACTGAAAAAATTATATTTACCTATAACTGTTAAATAGATTTGATTTGTTTTTGCTAACAGGGTCTGAAAGTACTAAACTCGGTTATTTAAAAGTTCAGTCGTGACGTTAAAAACGTTTTACCTGACGCGTTAGAAAGCTATTCGCGACTGGTTAAGCAATTGGGTGCAACAGTTTTCTTTACAAGTTTTCATTACTTAATAATTGAGTTTAAGAGGATACTGTACTCCTAATTTTGGAAATTAGGTATTTGCCTTAGGTATCCCTATTTTCAAGCGCCGCGCTGAAAGGGACAAATATAGCTGAAGCAGATTTCACCTACAAATTCTTTGAAAAAAAGATGTTTCGTACTCCCTATTTTTCTTTGCGGAAGTTAAACCGATTTTAATTGTTTTTCGGCTATATTATAGATGAAGTTATCTATGCTTGTATAACTTTCTTTTTGGTAAAACCTTACCAAATATGTGTGATAGTCGCTGCAACTTTACCTAAAGAAAACCGAAAAAAACGGATTTTCGGATGGTCATATTTCTTTTAGTTAATATGTTTTGAAAAAAGGAAAGTGATACTAGCGTAGATATACTCTTCATCTATAATATAGCGTAAAAACAATTAAAATCGGTTTAACTTTCGCAAAGAAAAATGGGGAGTACGAAACCCATATTTTTGTATGGAGCATAATTTGGTATCGTATGTATATCGCCCTCTTAACGCAATTTGCCCGTCATTATTGTTAGACTTACGACATTTTGAGTTAAGCCATAGCCACAGCATAAAAGTATTATGATAACCTATTTATCTATACTTAAATAAACATATTTCAAATTCACAGACCGTTTTAACTTCGGGAATAACGAGTTGTTCCAAAAACCGTACAAGAGTCTTATTTCAGATCTAAAAAAAATTATGCATTTAGTTATAATAAATAATTAAATACATATCACAGATATTTCACACAACGTCCTCCGGTCCCAAGCTTATATGCTTGTGTTATGGGTACCAGAATACGGATATACTGCATATACTACTTTTCTTTTGTAATTACATACTTATAATACATAGAAACACCCAGACGCAGAACAAATATTTGTATGACATTTATAAACATCACAAAAATGACTATCCCGAGCGGGGATCGAACCCGCGACCTCGTGAACGGCAGTCCGTTACATGAACCACTAGACCACGAATCCCGTCGAATATATTTATGTACCTACCTACATCAAAATTCCTTCAATAGCTGATTTATCAAACGAAAGGATACGAAACAGACAATGTCTATAGTTTCAAGAAGATAAGCTCGTAAAACTGCAGACTGCTAAAGACTTAAGTTTAGTAGTATCGTTTTAAAGAATATTGATGATAGAAAGCACATACATATTACCAACATACATACAAAACTAGTTACTTCTACACATAATTATTATTCAACCATTTTCATGGAAAACATTAAATAAAAGTACACTTTAGCAAATAAATATATTTATTTTATACGATACAAACAACGATTGACAGTTATCGAGAGCGCCAAATGAATTGTAAAATCCGCCATCTTAGAATTACCGTTCAAAAACCACATAACAACGTATTATCAAACCTAAATGTGATCGATGCGACTGCATTTATTAAATTTGTAAACGCATAAAGTCTCCGCCGTAACCGCGGCTTGAATTTCAAATAAATCGTACGGAGCGGTGAGTTAAATCGGTTGTGAAGTCAAATGCATTTTAGTCGAATCAGATGTATCGATTACGATAAACACAGCTTTAAAAATTGTGGTCACGTTCTATTTCAGTTTAAATTTTCACGCTGTCACATTGGCAGTTTTCCTTGAATGACGGACGAATTTTAAATATGGAATAACATTCTGTTTTGTTTGATATTGGTTAATTTTAATAACTTTTTATGTTTAGATTTTAAACTGCTATACAGAAACAAAATGTGCTAGTTAAGTTACATGCTAAGAAATGTTAAGTTATATAGTACTAATTAAGACGCAATAACTACCTAAATATCTATATATTTTACGAAGACAAACTTTCCATTATAGAAAATATAGGCAATCACCATCCCTCTGTCACCTTACTTTTTAAAACCAACCGAATAATATAATTTGTAGGATACACTAAAAATGAGTAAATATACATGAAACACGTAGATAGAGTGGAAGCATCAATATAAAACAATTAAGAAAATAATGTAATAAACGAGTTGCGTAAAATTTTATGAAAAAGAATCTCTATAAAAATCTATTTGTTAAGTTGTTCCATTTTTAAAATGGAAAAAGTTTTAGAAAGATAAATCAAATGACAGCTGTCACCTGGTTTCAAATTCGCGCCAATTCGAACAGACGCGTTCGGATATGCGACAATTTCACGGTACAGATGCGTTCTAGTGGCGTGAAATAATCTTTTTAATGTCAAGCATGCATTTCTAATTGGTTTTATTTGTTCATTCCCTTGTTATGGGTGAGAAATACTAAATGGTTGTCTTTGATGCTAGATGAATAGGGTGATAATGTGACATCCGTGGAGGAAATAAACAAGCACTTGATATAAATAAATAGATCGAGATCTTCATCATAGAGCAGAAGAAATGCGCTCTCTGCGAAGTAATTAATTGCAATGTAACTGTAAGATAGTATAAGTAATGGAATATCTAAAGAGTGTCAATGTGGTCAATGTGGTCTTGAAGAAAATGTAGCGAAACTAGAAAGGAGTTGTTATGTTTACACAGTTCGGTTATGTAGAGAAGACGGGTAGTAACTGATAATTACTGTAAGGTTACGGACGATATTAAAAGTAAGAGCTTTAAGTAAGGCGTAGGTGACATAGGTAGGTCACAGTAGATTTAGATCAAATTGGCATCGTTAATGTACTACACTGTCTTTACTTGTGAGCTTAAATCTAATCTTAAACTACGCAATGGATTTTGATGCGGGTTTTTTAATAGGTAAAGTAATTGAGTTGGAAGGTTTTTTTTGTATAACTTGTAATGGGTGGTTTAATTCCAAATTAAACCCTATATACAAATCCGCCCATAGCTGGGTAGAGTCCAAACACTCTAAACATTACATACTTTTTTAAACATCACGGAAAACCACACCATTTCTTCCAAAGGGTGTTGTAAGGATATAAGTCTAAGCTGTTAAGAGAGGACTGCAGCCCCAATTTAAGTATTTGCCTTATGTATTGCTATCCTTATTTCCGAGCGCCGCGCTAAGAGGGATAAATATAGTAGAGGCAGATTTTACCTACAAATTCTTTGAAAAAAGACGTTTCATAGTCCGCTGTTTTCTTCGTGGATATTTCCTCCAGAGCATCGAATTTTTCTCACAGTATCTATTTAGTTTTTTTTTCAGGAATATGGAGCATAGTTTGGTGTCGAGCCCATTTAACATCCTCAAATGCAAATATGGTAAATTGGCAATTTCACCTGGTCAACGTGACCCAAAGCCACAGTTATCCCTTATTGGGCCGAGTGAAAGAAGCAGTAGGTAATATATTAACTACTCATGTGTGTAGGTAGAGTTTGAGTAAGAGGGAATGGAGTGATGACATCCGAATTCCCTAACCATCAGTAAATAGTGTAGCTTGCTCTAAGGGAGCCTTGATTTAACATGTTGTGAGGATTCCAAAAGAAAAGTTTTTTTTTTGGAGATTTTGCTTATATTCCTGGAGCTGATTTACTAACTTATTGTAACGCCGCCGGCACTCACACTTCTCACGTTACGATAAGATTTTGAGCAATATTTTTTTAAGCAATTGCATAGCTTCTATCGCGGGCCTTGAGCGTGGAGACTAAATGCACAAAATTCGAAATTTAAATTCCGTAACAAAGATACTAACTGCGTAACTAAAAAATACTATACATGGCCCCGTTTCGCTGTTCGCGCTGGTGACTCATGTCAGTTTTGGCGTTAGTTTTTATTTTATTGACAATCGCTATTTTATCATAATTACCATAAACAATGAACAGATCATGCATCAGTAAATAAGGATTAATAGTCGTATTTTAGTTTCTTGCATAAATAAAATAAATGAAAAATTATAATTGCTTAAGTTGATAAAAAATACTATGCAGTAGCTTTACCGCGGCAGTCCCCGAGTGCCACACGTCTTTTTTTAAATGTGATTTCTTTTTCTTTAATAATTATCTATTTCTTATGTTTAGCTTGTAAAGAATAACAAATATTTAATCACATCCAGTATTATGAATTCTGATACGCATTTTTACATAAATATTTATCCCAGGAAGCGTTTCTTACGTCCGTTTCCAATATTTTGTCTATCCTCAATAAACGCTACTAAAGATTTAATTACTTTTTTCCTCACTCGTTTTTAATAAGCTATTTACGGATAGTATTGCGTATTAAAACTATTAAACTATTGAATTTTAATAAACAGGAATCATTTCTATCTGTAATCTTAGATTGGTTATGGAAAACAGCCATTAGCCTTCATAATCACATGTAGAACTGACCTTTCATAAAGGTTCAAGCAATATTGTTCCAGCAAAGCTTTTTAGAAGACACTTTTTTGAATAAATAAAAATAATAACAAATAACTAATTAAGTATATGGTCCGTGTGGTGACGAATTAGGAATACAAGTGTCACCACCTCATTGTTTTCCTAGGGTGCGGTAATAGTTAGCTAAGAGAAAATATAAGCAGTTAACTTCTGCCATGAGAGACGGAAAACTCGAAACTAAACTCTATGAAAACACGCCTGGTCAGCGCGGTACAGTAGACCATAGTCCCTCCAAAAGCTGGGCTGAAAAGAGGAAGAGGAATTAAGGATGTAACTAAATTGCGTAGAAGATAGAAGATATTAAATTTTATTATTAGAAACGTTGTACATACTGTTAATTATGAGTATTGCCTAAATTCCGTCACTTAGACTTTATTGGTGATGATTTACTTGTTATCAATTATGTATAGCAACTTACTTCTGATATGGTTTAATTCCTGCTATTATCCACGGTTTCGCGCGCATTTATAGTTACTGAAGCGCACTTTGGCTTTAGATTAGATATATCTAATCTAAAGCGTATATAAATTCAACGTATTTAAATGAAAAACATACAGACCTATAGGTCTATATGTTTTTCATTTAAATACGTTGAATAGTTTTTGCGAGGCTAACATCGTACATCCTATTAATAAATTAAATTATGATGGAAAAAGTGATTGCCGCAAGCGGGACTTAAACCCACGACCTCGGAATACCGTTCCGAAGCTCTTTCCAACTGAGCTTATTGCGGTCGTACTTGTAGCATTCAAATTTATCATCACAATCGTCACTCGATTGAGTTTATAAATAAAAATAAATAAAATAAATATTCATGGACATTTCACACAACGTCCTCTGGTCCCAAGCTAAGCTTATATGCTTGTGTTATGGGTACCAGAATACGGATATAATACATAAACTACTTTTCTATCGTATCTATCGTATATCTTTTATATCGTATTTCTACGTACAACGCCATACATAACAACGCATACTTTAGAATAATAGTTAAATTAATATTATGTACAAAATAAACGTGCATTGGAATCAATGTTTTATTTCATATACTTAATATCTATTTTTCCTAATGACACATGACAATGTCTAAATTTTAAAATTTAATTATATTTAATTAATTATATTATTTAAGACGGTTGTAAGGTAAGTGCGTATATAGCACTTACAACCGTCGGGCATGTATGACCAGATGTATGAGTGTGGATGAAGCCAAGGAAGTATGTTTGGATCATAGCAGATGGCGCTCTATAGTCTCTGCTTACCCCCATGCGAAAAAGGCGTGATGTTATGATGATGATTAATTATTATTCTAAAGTATGCAATAAGTACCTATATAAGAAAGAAGTATATAACAATATATTATTTACGTAAATTAGGTACCTAATCCTAATAGGCTTCATTCACGGTAGATTAAAATAACGGAGAGCGACTCTCTTAGGCAATCTACGACATGTAGGTGTACATTAGCGTGACTACCTTAGCGAGACTACAATCTACATAGACAAGCTCCGCTATTCTCGCTGTAATGATTTCTACGTATACGTAAAAAGTAGAGTAAGTATGAATTAGATTAGTCTCCAAGCTAATCTAGCTCTATTCTCTCTACGTAGATGAATGGTTTAATGTTATCTATAAATCCCGCTAGCCGTCGGTGATTCCGAACACTCCATAAAAAAGTGTACACTTGAAGATATATATAGATATTAGTGGTTACCAGGAAATTCATACGCGTGAAAGTTAGAAATCAAACCTTAACAAATTAAAAAAACAGTCGCTTGAACCAACCCATCGTTTAAAAAAAAACTCACATATTTTTTTAAATATAATTTTAAAAACCATCAAGGATTTTCAAGCATTGTCATCGGTCCTTAATATGTGTAAAAAAACTATAACTAACTCTAGACAAATTAGCTAGCTAATAACAATGTTATCAAAAGCGTCTTCACGTCCCTCACATGGGCTACATAATCTTGGAAAAATTCAGTGCTCCCGTGGTATAATCCAATAACTTAAATAAATAAAATTCATTAATAATATAAAGTTGCATATACTTATATGTAATTCTCCATTAGAACTCTATAGAATAAGCAAAATTAATCAATTTAGTCATCCACTAGCTTTTCTCCGTTCACTGCTTTTAAGTTAATTGAGCCTAAAAAAGCGACTTTTTTTTCTACACAGCTATTTACTTAAAATTATTAATATCCTTGTCAACGTTGACGGATTTACCACGCAACAGAAATAACAAAGCGATGGACCCATAGCTCAGAAGCTGAATATTTTTTAATAATAGTAATCAATAATAATAATTTCTTACTAATCGCTCTTGATCAATCAAGGTGGTCTTTCCTAAAATTTCCTACAGGCACAGCTACAGGCTAAGGGCTGACTGAATGCGTGACTGTATCACAAACAAATAGGCCTAAAAGCCTCAACCCAGCATTTCTAGTATAGGTATATTGTGTGTATAACTACTTTTAAAATATGCAGAAAATGGAAAACATACGTAAACTAGTTATAGACTGAAATATCTTCTGTCAATACATATAGAGAAAAAGACTAACTGATTGATCTGTCTACTAAGACTAACTGGGCTGTCATATTAACGCACAACTAAATCTACTTGTGGTAGAAGCATGAAAGTTTGTATGATGGTTTAATCGGAATGGAATCAATGTGGACGAGCACCAAGATTGGGTTTTCGGAAATTCTACTTGTAAATCATATAAGAATAACTAGGGACCACTTATTAGTATAATATTAAACATTGATAATTAAACATTACTTACTACACATTACCTACTAATTAAACTTTACTTTTGTTTGCTATTTAACATTGATTACTTGTAAATGGGGGTTATCTGGTTTATTATTTTTTTCAAGTTACATATCTAAGGATGCATAAAAGAGTTTGTATAAGTTTGCGTAATTTTTTGACAAAGGTAAACCCATGAAAATAGGATTTATGGCAGACGAAAACTAGAGCAAAATGAACAAACTCTGTTCATATATTAATATTTTATTCTTAATAATATCGAACCTGGATTAGTATCTTCACCGCCGTCGCTTTCCGCTTCACTCCCTACGCTTACAGGACTGTCCCTTTTATCTTCATCTCTGTTCTCCCTTAACGGAGCAGGAACTGAACCTAACACTCTCGATAACCAAGGTTCAGGATAACCAAGTAAAAAAGGAAAGCCATTTTGTTGTAAAAATGGCGCATAATATCTCATCTGACTTAATCCATCTAATCTTTCATTATCTTCTTCTTCTGAATTTCTAGAACTTTCTGAAATATTATTCTCTATGTCTATCTCTGGTGATTTTCTATCACCAATTAAAGATTCTATTGAAAATGGTTTAGGGATTTTCTTTTGACTTGGATTTTCACTAATTTCCGTTTTCGACTCCATTTTTCCACCCTATTAGTCACTTTTAATACAAATCACAGTTTTAATTCATGTACTCTACTTATTTACTATAAATAACACATATTTGTTTACACATTGCTATTAATTTAAATAACGTTCTTAAAATAAATAAAAAATATAATGGAGTTTTAGGACTTTATGGTTAGCATTCACTTTTTATTTTAAAAAAAGAACACTGTTCAACGAATTAAAAATATAAACTACAAATTCAAATTTTTATTCACACATTCGTTTCCAAACGCAACGTCTATCCACGGCGAGATTCCCGCGTAAACTCATGACAAGCCCGCCACGCCCATACGGGGTGTTGTCAAAAACTTATTTTATTTTATTACTACAAACCATTGCTCGGGCGAATGTAGGCTTTATTGCTACGTAAATAATATCACTATAATTATAGACTTTTGAGACTTAAACAAGGACTTATATCACACGTAAATTATTTTAAAATCAACTTTACACACTTTAAGTAGAGAATAACTTTAAATAACAACAATTAACACAAAATTTATTGTTTAACTGAGCTATTTTGAACTCTACTTTTTATTTGTAGGGTTTCAAATGCAATGCTTTTAGTATGGATTTATGTCTAAATGATACTATGAATGAAATGATTAAGAACACTTTTGTGTGTTGCTAAAATGAGATAGCGATATTTTTCTGCTTATGTTAAAGTGAGATAGCACTAGTAATATTTGCGCTGGCAGTATACATTGGTAATTGGTAGTGATCAGAATGTTTTGCCAGTGTCAGCACTTGGTATAAATTTCATCGTTTTGTGCTTCGTTTAGTTTGAACTTAACTTTTTTTTTCAGTTATTCGACTCCATTTTCGTTTTATAGAAATCATTATCTAGTGTTGCGTGTAACCAAACATACATTTTTATTTTAATAGTAATACTCCTACAATATTCTGTGTAATATAATATAACCCGGTAGCAAAAGTAGTAAATGCTACAGGCTCCGCGCTGTCTTAATTAATCCACCATCGAATTCAGGTAGCCTGATATAGAATGCTTTTGTAAAATACTATGCATAACTATTAAGTAATTAAATAAATTTCGACTAAAACTACAAATTAATTAAAAAAAAACTTCAAAAGAAAAGAAAATTTTTTTTAGACATTTCACTTTACATCCTCTGTTCCCAAAGTAAGGTATATTTCTATGCTTGTGTTATGAGTACCAGATACGGATATACCACATATACTACTTTTCTTTTGTAAATACATACTTATAATACATAGAAATACCCAGACGCGGAACAAACATTTGTATGATATTTATAACTATCACACAAATGATTGTCCCAAGCGGGAGATTAGTTCGTTTAAACAAATAAAACAAATGCTTCAGCTTTATAATATTTATAATTGCTCTTGCTGTTACCCGCTTTGCCTGTTTAATAGTAACGAATTATATTCAAATCAGTAAATAATAATAAATCTCGAATATTACCTACTAAGTAGGTATTCTAATATCTCATAATAATTATATAACTCGTTTTGTGTTCCGACATGTCACACACGCAAATAATCTGAGAACATCTGAAAATCTGAGATTGAATGTTCCGAAGCATAGTTCAAATTTTTTTTTGGTAAATCATTCACTGTGCAAGCTATATCACTATGGAACAAACTACCATTACAAATTAGACAAGCACAATCTCTTTCTAATTTTAAGTTAAAACTATCGAAATATTATCTATCATTATAGTAGTGTTTAAATAAATTTTAGTATTTTTATAGTGTGTATGTATATTATATAGTAGTTTTTACTTATTAGTACTTATGTATAAGTATGTATATTGATTAGATTTAGGTATGTATTTATTCATTTATTCAATTTAATATTTAATATGTATGACACCAACAACCACCGCGATGTCTATTCTAGATTCTATCCATTATACGGTTGCCTGGAAGAAATCACATTAGTGATAAGGCCGCCCTTTGTACAATAGCTTTTAAGACTGTATTTTCTTTTCAAATTCTGTGTAAAATTGGTGTTTATGCAAATAAAGAGTTATCTATCTATCTATCTATTCCTCTGTCTCATTGCGCTTCTTGCTGGACCTGAAGTTTGAATGCGGGTCCTTTCCTTTATATATGGATAGGTACAAATGAAACATACTATTTAAAATATTATGAAAATTTACTGCTTGGTTATAGATCTCTTCTTTTTTACCCTCTTCAATGCGTCTAAGCATTCAAGCGATCATTGGTTTTAATTCAACACTGAAATTGCCGACGGAAAATTTAGGTTTGTTTAATGTAGACACTTAAATACTTATCTAGGGAGTCATCACCACTATAATATCCAATATTGTGATCATCATTTTCCTGCCTTTATCCCATTATTTGGGGTCAATGCAACGTGTCATTTTTCTCCATAGTCTTCTGTCAGGCGTCATATCTGTTTTAACTCCTCTCACATCCATGTTCTCATTCACACAGTCTTTCCAACTTTTCTTAGGTCTTTCTCTAGACTTTTTCCTTCCACATTTATTCATTTATTATTGACGAGCCTCGTGATTGAGTGGTTCATGTAACGGACAGCGGATCGAGAGGTCGTGGGTTCGATTCCCGCTCGGGACAATCATTTGTGTGTTTTTCTAATTTTCATACAAATGTTTGTACTGCGTCTGGGTGTTTCTATGTATTTTAAGTATGTATTTACAAAAGAATTTACCTAATTTTTTACCTATGTATTATAACCGTATTCTGGTACCCATAACACAAGCAAATAAGCTTAGCTTGGGACCAGAGGACGTTGTGTGAAATGTCCTTGAAAATTTATAAAAAAAATTATAATAATATTTCTAGCAAGTAAATGCAAAGCCAGCACCATCGCTTAGCCAAGCTCTCGTCATTAGAGAGCAATTTGTCCCCTCCCCCCATCACTTAACAATACCCCCCCCCCCTACTAAATTGATTGTGGCTATTTCCCGCACCGTTCTACTACAATATAATTTATGAGTTTTGTCGATAGATGTCATAAATATTAGTTGATAGTTGCTATTATATTTGTATGAATAGGAAAAACTTTAATAGCAACAACAGACAGACATCTTCACAATCATTGTAATCATGTTTAGGGTTTTGTTTATAAAGGTAAAATATTTAATATTTATGGACATTTCACTCAACATTCTCTGGTCCCAAAGTAAGATAAACTTCTATGCTTCTTTTAGGTAGGTTTGGGTACCAGATATGGATATACATACTACAGTTATATTATTATATATTTTTTTAGTAAATACATACTGCCTTATTCATAATGACTTATCGGTGGTTTAAACGGAAATTTTATCGGAGAGTAATAAACGTTTTAGTGTAAAATGGCTATTATGAATAACAAGTTTTGATAATTTTCGCGAAACAAACATTTGTATGACATTTTTAAATACTTATCACACAAATAATTGTACCGTGCGGGAATCGAACTTGAAAATGGTACACTATTAATAAGACTTTACTGTTCATCCATCCGTCTGCCACTATTACTATGCTGTAGGTATATCACGAATAGTGATAGCTGGGTGAAATTATCACAAATGATGCTAAACAACAAATACTAAAAACAAGAATACAATAAAAATTTAAGTGTGCTCCATACAACAAACGTTTTCAATGTAACTTGATGATGATGATACACTTAGACGATATGATTGTGACGGTATCACGAATATATGATGATAATGAATGACGGTACGAAACCTTCAAGTGCGAGTTCAACTTGCACTTGGCCGGTATTTGGATAATATTTACTCTTGCGTAAAATGGATATATATGTTATCTTAGAATATTATGATGAACTAGCTAATGACTATGGTTTCACTCATTTGTATTTAGGTTAAATTTCGGATGCTATAATAAATTTTTTTTTTCTCCGTGTGATGACGGATTACGAATACGAGTGTCACCACCCCATCTCCTCCCAAGGGTGCTGTAAAACTCAGCTAAGGGATATTGCACACAGATAACATCCTCTGTGAGAGACGGAAAACTCGAAAATAAACCCTGTGCCAACACGCCTGGTCAGCGCGGCACAGTACACCATAATCCCTCCAAAGCGGAGGAGGCACGTGCCCAACAAGTGGGACGTAAAAGGGCTGGAGAGAGAGAGATTGGTACTATTTAAGGACTTTTGGATATCAATTGTTTATGCTATTTATTGTTAAATAATAAACTAAGCTAAAGTACAGCTAAATAATCCTTGACATACGTCTTGGAGTAGAACTTGTATTGCTTGTCCTTGCCATGTACTCCTGCTAGGGCTCGGGGTTGCCCTTCCTGTCCCACGTGACGTCAGTGTTGCGCAGCGCCAGACGCTCGCACACGTTCAGCGGGATCAGACCAATATTTAATCCTTTCACACAACATCTTCTGGTTCCAAATTAAGCTATACGTATCATTACCAAAATAAGGATATATTTATGTAGGTACTTCATATATACCATTCTTTTTGTAAATATTTACATACTTACTTAGATAAAGCAAAACAAACATTATATTTATGACAATTGGCACTGTTCATATTTTTTTTAAACTCTTAATTCGAAAACCATTTCGGGGAATAGGCTTTCTGATCATGATCCATTACTTTTTTTCGGCAAATTTGCCATATTAACGATTACTTTTCCAAAAACGCAAATGACCTCTATTGGCCCTTGAAATTGAAGGACTTAAATATTAAATTCTTAGGGTTATACTACTCTGTGGTGGAATTGAAATTGGTCTATTATATCAACTTGGCAACTTTGAAAAGATGTATTGCAATCTGTCTTAAGTCTATCAGGAAAAGACGCAAAACGATGACGTCACAACATTTAAAATAATATTATCAAGTATTTTTTTTAAATTCTTAAAGTGAATATTTTAATAATATTGAAATTAGTTGCTTAAAATTGTCTATATTTTCTAAAAAAATAAATAAAAACAGCAGGTCAAACATTATGAACTATCCCAATTATTTAGGTATTGTGAACGACAGTCTGTTATACGAACTACTAGACCACGTCACGAGGCCCGTCATTTTTCGGAGTATATTCTTTTAATTCATTACAATCAAGTATCGAATGATCTATTGTTGTGTGTATATTGTGTTTATAGTCTTCAATAGCCAATAACAAGCTACGTGTTGAACATTTAGCGGAGCATTTCAATTTGTTAGTTGTGGGAATATTGAACGAGTGTTGACTGCTAAAGGATTTCTCTATAACTACTTGTATTAACAACTATAGTTGTTCAGTGGCATACCTACTTAGTTTGATAGGTCTTCTATTTCAGTGGTATTGTATACTTACTGCCTGCTTTCGAGATCTTGGCCGCCATTGGTAGGTACCTATTCAAGATTTATGAACTTTTCAATAAATCATTAGTTTTAGACAATACACACATCATATGGTTCTTTTCACAAGCAATTGGTCTGAGTGGGAATCAAACCATAACCTTCTACGCGTACCTACCTAAATTGGTTCTTTAGATAGCATAGGTAGGTACCTACATCACAAAGCTCGCCAGTACATTCTTTAATACAGTCTATCATTGAACAGGGCTCTAGTGTGTGAAAAAAATTCCAATCCCATTAAATAACTATAAGTAAGTGTAATATCTATATTTCAATATAACACAGATAATTAAATAAAACGTCCATAGTTAACAGATAATGTAAACAAATCACATTTGCTAACATTAACTCGAATACAAAACGCGCCATTACGCATCCCCAACATAAATCCACAATAATATAATAATCTTATTCATAACAAATTTAATGCGGCCATTAAATTAAATATTAAAACATCCTGTGAAGTGCTCAACAAACCGAATGAATTGCTGTCGAAAATCAAATTATTCACCATCCCTTTCGGTTAGTTATACAAAAGAAAGAGATAGCGCTAGTTTTGTTAATGCGTTTACGCTGTTGTTCTGTAAGTAATGAGCGCTGTCACGCCCCGCAATCAAAACCCGCGGCTATGATTGGTCGTTTATTAGGGTTCCAAATTTGAAATGCTTCTTTTTTTTCGGCAGTAATTTTCTTTCATTAGCAGTGTGCATGACGCTTGCCGTTCAGCCGACGAATTATTTTTAATCTTGTTTAGAATACACGTATCATTAAATTTATTTGTAATTTGTTTATTGCGGCTGAATAAATTTTAGTCCGTTTATGTTTGTATTTAAAAATAAATGATTTGATATCAATATTTTAAAATCTTGTCAAAGAAAGATTTAGTGCTGCGGCAAGCAGCCGTCTGACCCGATGAGGTTATAAGAAAAGAATTCTCTAATGACACCTTCCATCCACCCTTCCATAAAATTTTTATTCTCCATCGCTGGACATACCTAATCTTATACTCCAAAGAAAAAGAAACACGAGTAGACTTCTATTCCTAAACTGCTTTAGTTATGGTTATGGTTTTCAGATATTCGCGATGTGGTAGACACAATATAGTCGAAATAACATATTTTCCGATATTTTTAATAGCAAAAATATATGATTAGACAAACTCTAAACAAATGTTTATTTTTAGAAATGTACTGTTACCGTTATGGCTAGATATAATTTTTTAAAAATACCTTTAACATTATGGCCGCTGTTATACAGAATAAGTTTGTTGGAAAAGTTAAATTAAATTACTAAATTGATATAAGTACCTATCTTCTTCGAGGGAGAAACCTTCAAAATATTATTCACTACAAAATCAAAACAGCAAAATATGAATTGCAAATTTAATTTAACACTTTATAGGCGATCCCTACCGTACATTATATTATAACACAATCATTCGATACGCGTTTCAGAATGTCAGGGCACATCACTATTTGAGTGCATTCGAAATGCGTTACTAATGTTAACTGTTCGCGCAAATCCAAAAGAAAAAATTGGTCAAGTGCGAGTCGGACTCGCGCACGAAGGGTTCCGTACCATTATCTATGCAACATACTTTATTAATAAATGAGCAAACAACACACACAATAATTAATTAATCACGTTTGTTGTATGAGAGCAAGAAACGGTAAAAAAATCATGTTTGTTGTATGGGAGCCCCCCTTAAATATTTATTTTATTTTATTTTTAGTATTTGTTGTTATAGCGGCAATAGAAATACATCATCTGTGAAAATTTCAACTCTCTAGCTATCACCGTTCTTGAGATACAGCCTGGTGACAGACGGACGGACAGCGAAGTCTCAGTAATAGGGTCCCGTTTTTACCCTTTGGGTACGGAACCCTAAAAACAATGTTAACAGTAACCAGTTCTATTTTAGAACAAAAAATAAAGAGCTCTATTTTACATTCAAATATAGAACATTAAACTTTGTTTTCAAAAAATTTAGGAAATGACAGACTTATTGAGGTTAAGGCATTGTTCATATTTTTTTAAAACTCGTTATAAAATAATTAGCTGTCGCCCACGACTCCTTTATCAGGGTCTCAAGATTGTCTGTGCCAAATTTCATCAAAATCGGTTGAGAGGTATAAGCGGGAAAGCGTAACAGACAGACAGAGTTACTTTCGCATTTATAATATTAGTAGGGATTTGCTTAGTTCAAAATTTAAAAAACCACGTCTTAAAATTGTGATTTTTTTTTTAAATTATTGCATTATTAGATTGTCACCAAATCAAATCAAATTTATTTATTTGTATACACCAATTTCTATAATATAAATATGTATGAAAGTTTAGATCAATCTGACGATTGCAATGGGCATTGTTCATATTTTTTTAAAACTCTTAATTCAAAAACCATTTCGGGGAATAGAGTTTCTGATCATGATCCATTAGTTTTTTTCGGAAAATTTGCTATATTACCGATTATTTTTCCGAAAAAGCAAATGATCTCTATTTGCCCTTGAAATGAAGGACTTAAAATATTTAGGCGTACTCTGTGGTGGAGTTGAAATTGGTTTATTATATCAACTTGGCAACTTTGAAAAGATGTACATATTGCAATCTGTCGCAATAGGTACACAGGGCCCTGAGTCGGGTATTTCAACGGTGTCACAACTGTACCATTATTGTACCATTATGGTGCAATAGTAAAGTTTTTGGTAGTCTACTATTAATGTGTCGTCATAACGACTTCATCATTGTCTTACAATTGTCAAAGTGACATAAATTGCTAGTCTCGTACACAACTGCTTCACAATTGCAATTCAATGACTGAAATGTTTCGGTAGTCTGCTATTTTGAATTTGACAGTAATATTTTTAAATTGTCCTGTGTCGACAGATTGCCATAAATAAAAAATAGATAGATAGAAATATTAGAAATTGTTCTTTGTAATTTATTGCAATTTACTAATCTCCTAAACTTCACATTGCTTTTTATACTAATAAATAGTATGTACAAATATATTTAAACGAAGTCTAGCATGATTAAATGTTTAAATTTATTAGTAGTTTTTCGAAAATCACTTCAACTAACGCATTTTTTAAAAACGGCAACACATACATACCATTCTAACACAATCCATAGATAAAAGAGACCGAAAATTCAATGCATAGATAAAAGAGATCGACAATTCTATTACCATTGAAAGACCGTTATGACGGCATATAGCAGACTACGGATATTTGACTTCAATTGCAACGGTATCGTGCCGGTATTGTGTATGACAATTGTTCCAAAATAGTGGACTTGAGCACCAGATTGCGTACAACGATTTAAAATAATATCTTTAAGTATTTTTTAAAAATTCTATACAGTGAATATTTCAATAACATTGAAATTAGTTGCTCAAAATAGTTAATTTATTATTTAATTTTGTAATTTTCAAAAACTATACAAATATATAAAAACCGCAGGTCAAAAATTATGAACAATCCCAATTGTTTTTAGGATTCCGTAACTTAAGGCAAAACGCAGTGGCGGATTTGCAGTCTCGGCCGCCCTAGGCCCTAAGCCATTAGCCACCCCTTTCTCAGCATCCACCATATAGACCACATAATGAAATTACTTCATTGCCAACTTTTATCTAAATAGAATTTAGAAAATTAAGAGAAAAATTCAGTTTTATTTCGCAAAAATATTTTGTTTTGTTGTGAATAAAAAGTTTTTTGTAAATCACCGCCCCTAAATCTGGCCGCCCTAGGCCTGGGCCTACCGGGTCTTAAGGTAAATCCGCCACTGGATGGATGGATCCGAAAGAAATCGTTAGTCTATCCTATAATCTAGAAAATTAACGTAAAGATAAAAGTGAGTTATTTTTATTAAACGAAGTAGGTAGGCGTAATTAGGCGTCTAATTAGACATCAACACTTTTAATAAGCTCATACTTTTATTAGCTTAGTTCGTATCTATCTATGTACCTATTAATCTATATAACGGAATGTTTAAAAATAATTTTCATTTACAATAGAAAAAAAGGTTCAAAGTACGAGTTAGACTTCCGTGCCGTTATGATTGTAATATTTTCGTCACATTCCCGACTTCAAACAGCGGGATAAGGGTAAGGGAATGATAATGATGAGTACCTACTTATTGTTATGCACTAACATTTACCTAAATGTTGGTGCATAACAATTACATAATCTGGGAAAATTTTAGCTCTCTAACTTTCACCAGAGATACTGCCTGGTGACAGACAGACAGTGAGGTCTCAGTAATAGCGTCATGTTTAACCTTTTGGTACTGAACCCTATTAACTTTAGTAGTCTTTATCTTTTTTACGTTTTTTCTTTACTTTATTATTTACTTTATTTTTTTTTGTGTATAATATATTGTAAATCGCTTTGTTGGAAAAATTTTTTTTTGTTTTTTCTTTCTTTCTTTCTACTTATGATAATACAAAGTCATTATTTTTGTATGTATATCCCTGTGAGCTAAAATCTTTCAAAACTACGCTAAAGATTTTGATGCAGTTTTTTTAATGATAGAGTGGTTCAAGAGGATGGCTTTTTCGTATAACTTGTTAATATTTGGTTTCTTAATTCTACGCGTACGAAGTTGCGGGCAACAGCTCTCTCTCTCTCTCTCTCTCGGGGCCCGACCCGATAGGGGGAGAATTAGGTCCCCCCGCCATGTGTGGCACGTCGGGTCTCTGGTTACCGGCCCGCCGCGCGCAACCACCTCTCCGAGGGGCGCCGCTGGCGACCCTGCCCGGGGCCCTGCGGGCTGACAGTTTCGCCAGCGCGTTCACACTCCCGCAGGGCCTCCCTCTTTGCGGCCATAGCTTACTTTTACAGCACCCTTGAGAGGAGATGGGGTGATGACACTTGTATTCATCCAATATATAAAATTCTCGTATCACAATGTTCGTTCCCATACTCCTCCGAAACGGCTTGACCGATTCTTGTGAAATTTTTTATGAATATTCAGTAAGTCTAAGAATCTGCTACTATCTATTTTTCATACCTCTGGTTGTTCACCTCTAACGAATATATGGCAAAACAACGTTTGTCGGGTCAGCTAGTAATGTATAAATAACGTCTATAAGAGGTTTATTTTCAGATACCTAATAGTTCACTGCAGAAAATATCAAATTGAGGTGAAGTCTTGTTAGCAATACTCATAAACTGTCCCCTCGCGCACTTGCAGTCCCCACGGATTTGACAAAGTAACATAACAACTGCTTATAAATGAATATATTTTTCTTCGATCCAAACACTCAATAAGAGGGTACGACGTGAAGCCATACTCCATACAAATGTATGGACAAGGACATCGTACTCAGATATTTTCTTTACTGATAATGGTACCTACCGATTCTACGCGCACAACTAAACTTATCTAAAAAATTTAGTTAAATTCTGTATTAATTAATAGAATATTTGCTATTTCTATGTATATGTATAGTTATCCTAATTGTAATTGTTAGTCTTTATCCCATAGTTTTTATGTTATGAAAGTTCTGTTAACATTGCTAAATTGAGTTGACGACACTATTAATTTTCTCATTTTTTAATACCATCTCTAGCTATAGCAATGACTTTCTCTAGGTCTTATACGTTACTTCTCTTATTTTCTTTTTTCCAAAACATAGATTAGGTACTAAAAAATTAGGAAAATCCAAAAAACGGCGCTCGGGTGTAAAGATAGCAATACCCATAACAATTTTATTATACTTCGTTCGATCACTGAAATAAGCCACTAAATAATAATCAATCAAAGGGAATAAGTCTCACTAAAGACCAATATTTTGTTAACCAACCAAAAAAAGGATACCTAAGATGTTCTAAGTCGCTATCTAATGAAATAGGTAAATTTGCTTCATTTTAACCTGGCTTAGGGTTAAATTTAATTTTTTAACACAGTTTCAATTCTTACTAGTTCTTGTAATGAATTTTTTTCAAGCTCTTATGTTCAAAAAAGACGTTCTGATTATGGATAGCTTAATTAAAGATAAGTATGTAATAATAACAGTAACGATTCTGTAAATAAAGCAAAAACCAATAACTTTTAAATTGATACTTCAATTCAAAAACAAATGTTAAATAAATCCATAGGCAACAGCATAATTACATAACCTCCTTCCTCAAGTGGTGGTTTAATCTGTAGTAATTTGGCGCGCTGTCATGATGACAGTTCGGCGGAAGGGGCGTGGCTTCCGGCCGCGTTCCGTTTTACTTAACGTGCGCTCGCAAAATGACACGACCCATTAAAATTGGCCAGTGTTAGTTGAACTCCCCTACTGGATGGATGCTTTGATCTTAAATGTTAGCATGAATTGTTGTGGTTTAGTGGAGTACTTTGATATTTATATGTTTGTTACAGATTAACTCTCCGTTATTTAGGTATGAGTCATTGACGCAGCGACGTGTAAGAAAATATAACCAGCCGTATTTGGTAGGTAAAATGTTCGTGTGATGACAGGATAGAAATGTTCACGTGAACACCCCATTTCGTTCTTTATTAGAAGTAGATACTACTTAGTATTTGTTCAATTAGATATGCTAGTTACTATAACTGTCCCGCTTGGGACAATCATTTGTGTGATATCCATAAATGTCATACAAATGTTTGTACAGCGTCTGGGTGTTTTCTATGTATTATAAGTATGTATTTACAAAAGAAAAGTAGTATATGTAGTGTATCCGTATCTGGTACTCATAATACAAGCATAGACATATAGCTTACTTTGGGACCAGAGGACGTTGTGTGAAATGTCCTCAATATTTATTTATTTATATTTATTTTAAACATAAAAATTGGCAGTGAAACAAGATGTTTGTGCAGAGTAATCGCTAATAAACTGCAGTACACCTTAGTTGGTTGCATTTTAGTTTATATTTTAATTTAGGTTTGTCGGAATATAATTGAAACACATAAAATAAATAAAAAAATATTTAGACATTTTACAAAACGTACTCTAGTGTAATAGTGTTTGTCACTCAAATTTTCCTGTACGGTAATCAAACCCACAACAAAAACTTCACTAAAGCTACACCACGAAGTCATCAGTATAACAAAACGCCAATTAGGGGTGGTCTTTCATAAATACTATACAATATTATAAGGAAGGATCTACATACATTAGTCGCTTCAACTAATGGTATAATTAATAACATCAAGATTTATTGCGTGGAACGAAACGACTTGCCGCCATCTTGTCTGACGGAATTAAAGAAAAAATAGTTGAAATTACTTGAAATATTTTGAAAATGAAATTTATTAGCGTCGCTGTTGAGTTGTTACGGCTAGTTTAATTTACGATATTGGAGAAATTCTTGATAAAATATTTAACTTCATAGTCAAATGAAATAAATAATTGTTTATAAGAAAACATGGTAAAACATAAAAATAGTTAAAAAACAAATTTTTACAGATTTAGACGCATGTTTTTGTTTTAAATTTTAGCCTGACGCGACGTTTCGGAGACCTTGCAGTCACAATTTAAAATCAAATGTAAGTGGTATTTGTGTTTTAGCTAATTTTATATGTGCCAACAGAATTGGCACCATTATTGAGAAGACTTTCTTGTATTCGTCATGTTTGTCAAACATCTATCCAACATTTGCCAAATCGATACAAACTCGATAAGTCCACATTATATCTAACATATTATTATAATTTACGAGTATGTCCACCCCAGAACGTTAACCCCATCATTAAACTACCAATTACTACCATTTGTCTCACTAACTACATGTTTGTTACTAAATTAGTAGGTAATTTAATTATTTCGTAGTTTGTGTTTGAATATCGAAAAACTAGCTGAAGCTTTCGACTTCTTTCGCGTAGCACTTTTCACCCCAAAATTTAGCCCCGTTAAATTAACAAACATTTCACACAAATGTGCTCTTGTCCCAAATAAAGCAAAATTTCAACAAAATCAAGACAGTAGTATACGTCACGCAAATAAGTTTTCTGAATAATCAAAAACCCTTCCTTAGTTCAGAGTTAAACGTCAAGTACATCAATAAGTATGCGAAAATTTATGTTTCTAACCCTTATAGTTAAGCTGTGCGGGGATTGAACCTGCGACCACGTGGAAAGCTACACTGCCAAGGTACTCCGAGGTTTCATCAAATATTTAATTGTATTTGTATTGTTTCCAAATTAAACAGTGAATGAAGTCTTAGCAATACGGAACACTAATGCATATATTTATTACTTTTAATCTTAAAAATTTAAGTTATTTTTAACACGCTTTTATAAGTTTGGTATGTATCTATCAATGTATTAATCTGTGTAACGGAATCTTTGAAAGCGATTTTCAGCCACTTGCAGTAGACGGATTGATCTGAAATTTTGCACACCTAACAAGGACTGATTATAATGCAATAATAAAGAAAATAGAGAATAATCCCAATTCCTTGATCAGAATTACTAGAATAGCATGTTGAAGTATCACTATGACCACACTTGTATTTTTAATTATACACGTAATAGTTTAAAATTGTATATGAGTAGACTCACCAAGATTATTGTGTTTCTTCATATGCCTTTCATATACAATCAGATAATTTCACATATAAACGCTTTGTTTAAAGAATCAGGTAAAAATATCATAATTGTTTACTTGTGCCTGTGACTTGTGTTTACTACGATTGTGACAACAGAAACTTATGTCTCTGACAACAAAACTGTCAACGTTTTGTAAGTAGGTAACATAAAATTGAGTGTTGATGACAATGCAATCATTTAAAAAATATTCAGGATATTTAAGCGTGTTTTTTACTTTTTAAACTAAGTAGATCATTATAATTTATTTTTAAAACTTTCTCATTGGTACCGATTCTAAGTTCACAATTAAACTTAAGTAAAAAATGAAAATTGATAGTGTCAATAACACAATTCGGCAATGTTTACTGAACTTTTTAATTAGAAAATCTGTATATTATAGACCAACGAACTTTTATTAATAAAAATGTGCACAACGAAATAGCCAATTAATCAAAATACTTAAACGCGCATAAGTTTACGCGTGTAAATCCCTAAAAAGTATTTTTATTTATGTTTATCAATACTTCAGTGTAAAAAAAATACAAAAATTGTTTTTTTTTTACACAAAATATTTGTCACAATCATTGGGTGTTGGCAACAAACATTGGCCCAACAGACCATAGACTATACAATAATAATAGTGATGTGGTGAAACAAGCTGGGCCCTGAGTCGGGTATTTCAACGGTCTCACAACTGTACCATTATTGCACCATTATGGTGCAATAGTAAAGTTTTTGGTAGTCTACTATTAATGTGTCGTCATAACGACTTCATCATTGTCTTACAATTGTCAAAGTGACATAAATTGCTAGTCTCGTACACAACTGCTTCACAATTGCAATTCAATGACTGAAATGTTTCGGTAGTCTGCTATTTTGAATTTGACAGTAATATTTTTAAATTGTCCTGTGTCGACAGATTGCCATAAATAAAAAATAGATAGATAGAAATATTAGAAATTGTTCTTTGTAATTTATTGCAATTTACTAATCTCCTAAACTTCACATTGCTTTTTATACTAATAAATAGTATGTACAAATATATTTAAACGAAGTCTGGCATGATTAAATGTTTAAATTTATTAGTAATTTTTCGAAAATCACTTCAACTAACGCATTTTTTAAAAACGGCAACACATACATACCATTCTAACACAATCCATAGATAAAAGAAACCGAAAATTCAATGCATAGATAAAAGAGATCGACAATTCTATTACCATTGAAAGACCGTTATGACGGCATATAGCAGACTACGGATATTTGACTTCAATTGCAACGGTATCGTGCCGGTATTGTGCCGGTATGACAATTGTTCCAAAATAGTGGACTTGAGCACCTGCTCATTTGTACAATTTTTAATATCATATTATTAACTGGACATAGGGCTACTGTTTGTTTTTTGTTACATAGATTTTACAATATTTTAGAAGTGACAATTTGGTATATTGATATTTCTCCTTCTCACGCCTTTATCTCATAGGGTAGGCAGACACTGGCGCCAATTCTACGTGCATAACTAAACTTAACTAAAAAATGAAAACAACTGTGAAATATTTTAATTAATTAGCTATTTAGTTGTGAACATTTTTAAGCTATTGCATAGCTTCTATCGCGGGCCTTGAGCGTGGAGACCGAATCCAGAAATTCCGTAACGGCAATAGCGTAATGAAAAAACCTTACACTATCGGCGCTACTGCGCATGCGTAATCCTCTTTTCGCCCCGCAATTTATTTCATCCTGTTGATACCAAGGGTTAGCGCCTTCCTCTAATTAAACAGCGTATTAAAATAAGGATTTTGAATCGACAACATATATCCTAAATGTTCAGATAACAGCGTATTTTCGATTTTAATAATGTTTATTTTATTTTATAGACATTTGATTGACAATCGCTATTTTATCATAATTACCATAAACAATGGACAGATGTAAGCATCAGTGAATAAGGATAATAAATCTTATTTTGGTTTATGGTATTTAGATTCTTGCATAAATAATAATAATAATAAATATTCAGGACATTTTACACAACGTCCTCTGGTGCTCAAGTCCACTATTTTGGAACAATTGTCATACCGGCACAATACCGGCACGATACCGTTGCAATTGAAGTCAAATATCCGTAGTCTGCTATATGCCGTCATAACGGTCTTTCAATGGTAATAGAATTGTCGATCTCTTTTATCTATGCATTGAATTTTCGGTCTCTTTTATCTATGGATTGTGTTAAAATGGTATGTATGTGTTGCCGTTTTTAAAAAATGCGTTAGTTGAAGTGATTTTCGAAAAACTACTAATAAATTTAAACATTTAATCATGCTAGACTTCGTTTAAATATATTTGTACATACTATTTATTAGTATAAAAAGCAATGTGAAGTTTAGGAGATTAGTAAATTGCAATAAATTACAAAGAACAATTTCTAATATTTCTATCTATCTATTTTTTATTTATGGCAATCTGTCGACACAGGACAATTTAAAAATATTACTGTCAAATTCAAAATAGCAGACTACCGAAACATTTCAGTCATTGAATTGCAATTGTGAAGCAGTTGTGTACGAGACTAGCAATTTATGTCACTTTGACAATTGTAAGACAATGATGAAGTCGTTATGACGACACATTAATAGTAGACTACCAAAAACTTTACTATTGCACCATAATGGTACAATAATGGTACAGTTGTGACACCGTTGAAATACCCGACTCAGGGCCCTGGTCCCAAAATCCAAATAAAATAAATAAATAATTATAATTGCATAAGTTGATAAAAAATACTATGCAATAGCTTTACCGCGGCAGTCCCCGAGTGACACACGTCCTTTTATTAATTAAAATCGTCAGTCTATGATGCTCAGTTTTTATATTAATAAAGTTCAGTTAACATTGCAAAATTGTGCTATTGACACTTTCAATTTTCATTGTTTAGTTAAGTTTAGTTGTGCACGTCAAATATTACATGTAGAGCATTGTAGAGCGCCATCTGCTACGATTTAAACACACTTTTACCTTCATTAACGTTCTCTTTAACGGATATGTTGATCATAAAATTATATTTGACGGGCTTCGTGGTCTAGTGGTTCTTGTAACGGACTGCTGATCAGGAGGTCTCGGGTTCGATTCCCACTCGGGACAATCATTTGTGTGATGTTTATATATGTCATATAAATGTTTGTACTGCGTCTGGGTGTTTCTATGTATTATAAGTATGTATTTACAAAAGAAAAGTAGTATATGTATTATATCCGTATTCTGGTACCCATGACACAAGCATTTAACCTCAGCTTGGGACAGGAGGACGTTGGGTGAAATGTCCATGAATATTTATTTATTTATTATTATATTAACGTTCTTTATAATGGATATTTTGATCATAAAATTATGTTGTCAATGCGAATAGCAGCTATCCTAGTCCATACAATTTAAATCTCGTATCAAACATAAATAATTAATATTGATTTAACATAATATAATATATGTATATCTGTTTAACATAAGTTATTCTGTGCACACATAAAAATGCAATAATTTTTAGTTAGTATTTTCTAGATCAACTTTCCTGAAAATACAAATTTAAAATTATTTCATTTTTAAGTATGCACAGGATATTTTAAAGAATACTATTTAGAATAGCGAAAATTTTTTAAAGTTTTTGTCTCATACATGGTGGAGCCAGTGCCGTCTTTTTCCTATGATAGACCCTGGGCACAGTAGAAATCCTAGATGCATTATGATATTACGCCCCGTTATGATTTATTAGAAGAAAAGTATAATGAAATAGGGACTAAACGGCCCTAATAATTGTGAGGCCCAGGGCATGTGCCCAGTGGAGATGACGGGCCTGGATGAAACCTTGAGAACCCTTGCTGAAAACCGAAACCGGCTGATCCTATTCCTGGCTAGAACGAAATTTTCGCAGAAAATCTACATGATAACAATTGTCTTCTCTATAGTTAATTAACTCTGTATAATCATTAGTTCAACCAATATACATATAATTTGATAATGAAAGCTTACTGTCAGTGCTTAAACATCGATATAACCTGATAATTAAATATTATTATGTGCATGCGATGCGGTGAGAAATTTTAATCTATACTTAATTAATTATAAAACTGAAGAGTTTGTTTGTTTGAACGCGCTAGTCTTGGGAACTACTGGTTAGAAATGAAAAATTCTTTTTGTGTCGGATAGTCCATTTATCGAGGAAGCCATATTATATAGGCTATATTATAACATCACGCTGCAACCTAAAGAAGCGACGCAATAGTGAAAAATGTTACAAAGACAGGGAAAATTTTCTAAATTCCACACGTACGGAGTCGCGGGCAACAGCTAGTATTTTTAAAATTGTTTTTAATTAAATAAATACATCTATAGGTTTATTTATATCAGTACAAATATCTGTGTGATAAATATAAATATCAAAGAAATAAAACGTCTTTTTAGGGAATGGAAACCATTGACCTACCAATAAATTATTTGTACCAATAAATTTATTGGTAGGTCAATGATGGAAACAGAGCGGCCTCGTGAACGGCAGTCGACTACGCTGACTACTGTACTAAGAAGCCCGTTAGTCCTAATTTGATTGGTCGGAAATTCGAGGACGTTGTGTGCATTGCCTATGCGGTGAAGGATTAATAATACAAGTCACCAACCTATTTCCTCCCCATGGTATATAAACCTTATGGGATAATATGAAAAAATAACATCCTCTGTGAGAGACGGAAATCTAAAGAATAAAACCTATGTCAATACCCCTACGACCAAAATATACCCTCCCGAATAGAAGCAGGCCCGTGCAGATAGATAGGGCTGGAGAGAAAGAGAAAGTGAAAATGCGTGTGAAAATAAAAAATTCAATTCTGTGTTTCAAACAGAATAAAATATTGACTAACCTTAAGTACCTATGTATTTACGGATTTACGTTTGACATAGAACGAAGCGTTTAAAGAATTCAAATTAAAATACCTGACAGTTATCTTGACAGTTGACAGACGATCAGTTTGTCTTATTTATGGTTTGTTTCATTCTAATTTTGAATCGTCTTACAATTAACGCAGTCATCAATGCCTAACGAGCATTAGCCATTGGTTACATAGGGTTGTCACGTAAGTATCTCAAATTACTATGCTAATTTCATTTAATTTTTTTCTCGATGATATCTCATGTTTTCCTTGAATGTGCGCCATTTTTACACTATGTATGCATCTTTTACTTATTATAAAATAAAGTCGTTATTTTTTTATGTATGTCCATATGGACATACATATACAATACAAACACATATGTGAGCTTATATTTTTTTACCTACGCGACGGATTTTGATTCGGTTTTGTTAATAACTAGAGTGTTTCAAGAGAATGGCTTTTTGGAATAATTTGTCAAAGTAAAATTTTTAAATTCCACGCATACGATGTTGAGAGCAACAGCTAGTTATTTTATATAAATACTAGCTGACCCGGCAAACGTTGTTTTGCCATACTAAAAAAAAAAGTTTGAAAAATAGATGTTGGCCGATTCTCAGACGTACTGAATATGTATGCAAAATTTGAGAAGAATCGGTCAAGCCGTTTCGGAGGAGTACGGTAACTAACACTGTGACACGTGAATTTTATATATTAGATGACGCTTACACATGTACAAAATCATACCCGAGTCAATGAAACCAATAGAGATAGGGCAATAAAAAAAATTTAATTAAATAAATTAGAACTATCATCGTGAAAATAAAAAATTAAGAATAGAATAGAATACACTTTATTGTACACCATAAATTACATGTCACTTAAACAATGTAACAATAAAACATGTACAATTTGGCGGTCTTATCGCATATTGCGATCTCTTCCAGACAACCTTTAGATGGACTCAGTTTATTTGGAAAGGGGTATTAGTGGTGTACTTGCTATGTATAAATTCCAAGTAAAAAGAAAAATCTTACATTACGCATAATCAACACATACTACAGATATACATACACATATAGAGATATAGATCCATAAATGTACATAAACCTATACATATATAAATAGAATAAAATATATACATAAACATAATGGTAGGGGAGCCCACGATGCTAAATGGGGATTTACTCGAGCGTCATAGAGACCTATTGAGTTGCAAAGCTTAGATGATAAGAAGAAAAAAATGTTTTGTGATTTTTCACTTTTATTGGTGGGGAAAGCGGCTATAGATTTTTAAATATGTAAAAAAAAACTGTTGCATGGACATCCTCGAGCGCGTCAGATATTGATAGCATCAATGCCCTACGTATTTTTAATAATGTACGTATGTTAATCTGATCGTTTGCATGATGCGGGTGGTTGTATTTAAGGGTTGAAAATGAAAAAAAAAAAAATTTTGTCGAGCGCGTCAGATTTTCTAAGGGAGTGTTAAGTGCACCAAAAAAAAGCTCTCATTCACTAATCTGACGATTTCGATGGGACGCAAACTCACGGCCAGTTTTATAATGTGCAAAAAAAATTCGCCATTTTGAAATACTCAAGCGCGTCAGATTAAGATATATATGGTTCATCTTTATGTTCTAAACGTACTGTTCCATAATCTGACGATTATCTAGAGGGATTCGCCTAATCTGACAAAAAAAAATTCGAAAAACGGTTCACCTTAAAGGCCATCCCTGCAACTTCCCGCTAATTCCATTCCTGGGCGCTTAAAATTGTACTTTGAACTATATTTTGAACTCAGCGGGTCATTCCCAGTCCTCCACACCCCGTCGTCCACAGTGTGGAGGTATGGGAATAGTGTGGACGAATGGGAATAAAAAGGGTGAGGAGGGAAAGGTGCCGTTTATTCGCAGTCCTCCACACTATAGTGCAGGAGCCGACACTAGAAAAAGTTAAATTTTAAAAAGATGAGTTGGACTTCTAAATGTTTAATTAGGACTGTTTATGAGATATTAAGCCATCAAAATATATCGTAAAAAAAGTTGCAAAGTTATACTGTCGGCTTTTAAATTGTTAGATTTACCAGCTGCTCTGTGTCTAGCCAACCGGAGTCGCCGATAAGAGATAACAATAGATTTTAAGGACAATAGAGTCGTAAAATCTCATCTCCATTGAATCATAGCTAGACAAGAAGCACAATTAAAAAGCTCTTAGGAATATTTTGTTTATATTATATATATATTATATATATATATTTATTTTTATTTTTATTTTGATTTGAGAAAAATAAAATTGAAGCGACTATATTCAATACTAAAAGAAAGTTAGTAACTTTAACGTTTCCTTGTGTACCAAATACTTACACCTCAAAGTAAATAGTTTGAAGAACGAAAACATTAACGAAAGTATTTACACTTTCAAATTATTGTCCATTGTGTGATAAAACTATTCTATGATACAAATTATCTTAGATCATAATATTTACTTTCTTTTTAATTGTTGTAAATTATAAATGATCACGCTGTAATAGAAATAATATTTTATACTTGTCTAAAAATTTGTATGATTTATCTTTACAACATACTCATAAATATTCCTAAGAGCTTTTTAATTGTGCTTCTTGTCTAGCTATGATTCAATGGAGATGAGATTTTACGACTCTATTGTCCTTAAAATCTATTGTTATATCTTATCGGCGACTCCGGTTGGCTAGACACAGAGCAGCTGGTAAATCTAACAATTTAAAAGCCGACAGTGTAACTTTGCAACCTTTTTTACGATATATTTTGATGGCTTAATATCTCATAAACAGTCCTAATTAAACATTTAGAAGTCCAACTCAAACAAACCCAAATGTAGGCATCACGCAGCTGCACGCATTTAACTTTATCGACGAATTTTTGTTATTTCGGCTTGCGGAAATTGTCAGATTATATATTTTTCATTATTCTTGAATTTACCTTACTTACCTTGAATTTAATTTACTTGAAATTACCTTCAAAATAAAAAAAATTTAGCTACGCTCGAGAATGTCGAGATGACGTTTTTTTTTTACAACTTTGTTGCCCTCCCCTTTTTTTACGTCACTCTCAAATTGTCAGATTAGTGGAATATACACTTTTTAGGATGTAATTAACTCACCCTACCTTAATCTGACGCGCTCGAGAATTTCTGATGGTCAATTTTTTTTTACTAATCTGATCCTGTATCTTTCACGGGCGGCCTTATATATGGGTCTCATGTTTTGTGGAGGTACTTAACCGGGTACAAGGTATCCTCCTGTATATTAATCTGACGCGCTTTAGTAAATCCCGAAATCCCCTCTTCGGCTCCCCTACTATAATGATGAGAAGTTTGGATTGAATTTTACGTGGTTTGTAGCAGTAGATAATGTTCATTGATACGTTTATTAAACGAAACAATAGATTGCGCATTTTTAATGGATTTTGGTAATGCGTTCTATAGTAGAGCTGTAGCATCGAATAGAATTTAAAACTTTTATCAAATCCAAAAATCTTACCTATCGCATACGGGCCTCTTCCATAACAGGTGCGTACTTGCTGTACCGCTACTGTGTTCCCCGTTGACCTGGCGTGATGGTTTCCAGATTCATATTGTTAGTTTATTTACGTTCATACCTTACCTCATCGATTTACCTATGTTATCAGACTAAATATGTATCTACTTCTTGAGCATTCCCTCAGCTGCTAGATGTTACCTAGATTTCCCCTTAGTTATCCATCCATGGGAAACTATTTTTATAGGCCAATTAAAGGATTAAATTATGTTGTTAAAAATTTAAATTAACTTTGACATCCCCAGTATTTTAAACGTTCGCATCACAGTGATTGATGCAAATAGGCGGCAAATTTTGACGTTCGTTTTGGCGCGAAAACAAATACCTTGTTTGATGTCCGTGATTTAGTACTAAGTAGGAACCGTAGAGATAATAACTACACACTATAAGTATGTATGCATATATAAATAATAAATAAAATAAAATATTATTTATTGTACACCATAATAATTTAAAACAAGACTTACTAACTAGACATAACATACGAGTAGGTACAAAGGGCGGTCTCATCGCGGACTGCGATCTCTTCTAGACAACCTTAGGATGGGTTTGACTTGTGGTGTACTTGCCATTTCATAAATCTTTAGTAGGTGTGTTTTATTATTTAGTGAATAACCTTTTATGCCTCGTAAGTTCTCGAGTGGCGACCACGAACCGGACGACGCAGCGTGGGGCGGCCCCCAACAAGGTGGACCGACGATATCGTCAAATACGCTGAGGGCCGCTGGATGCAGTTAGCGCAAGACCGCACGTTGTGGCGTTCTATGGGGGAGGCCTATGTCCAGCAGTGGACGAGAAAGGTTGATGGGTGGATGAATGGAACCTTTTATGCAGTAACTAGCTGTTGCCTACAATTTTAAACGCGTGGGATTTAAAAAAATTACTCCGACAAATTTTTCCAAAAAACCCACCTTTTGAAACACTCTAGCTGTAATAAGAACCGCATCAAAATCCGTCTCGTAGTTTTAAATATATAAGCTCACATATGTGTTATTGTACAAACAAAAATAACGACTTTGTTTTATAATAAGTAAAGATTGCATGAATTTTATATTGCATAAATAGATCATGATCAAAGATTAGGTACTAATTGCATACCTATTGCATAAAAAGTAAATAAACACTATAAAGATAAAAAAGTATTCAGGATTTTCAAGCCAACTTTTTGAATTCTAAAATGTATAGTAATAATTATTTTAAGCCATCTCACTCAAAGGGAAGGCGCGAAAATACACCATTTTACGTGTCACTGACATTTCGCGCCATTATTCACAGTTGTAAGTAAAATGTTGCCACAGTAATAAACTGTAGGCGGTAGACCGTGCTACCAGAGTTGAAAACAAATTGTTTAATTGCCACTCAAGTTAAAAATAGACTTTACTGTTTCTAATTAAGGTTGGTGACAGATTTTAGTCTTATGTAGGCGGTTTTTTCTGGAGTTTGTCATCGGTTCTTAGCTTTACAAATTAACTACACTTATTATTCACTAGCCGATGCCCGCGACTGCATACACAAGGAATTTAGAAAACTTAGCCCAGCTTTGCAACATTTTCACTGCTGATTCGCTCCTTCTGGTCGCAGCGTGAATAGCCTATAGCTTTTCTTGATAACTGTGCTATCTAACACTGATAGAATTTTTCAAATTAGAGTAGCAGTTCCTGAGATTAGCGCGTTCAAACAAACAATCTCTTCAGTTATAAAATGTTAAGTTTAGATAGAATATCGTTATTTATCGTCCCATTATCGTTCTTGTCCTTTGATAGTTAAAATAAAGTTAAGAAGAATGGTTTATTGTTGTAAAGTTCAAGAAACCACAAATAAACAAAAAATATTGGAAAGTCAGTTGATTGAGTATTTTTTTAAATTGAGAACTTTCTCCTGTCTTTGGAGTTAGTTATAAAGACATGATAGCACTTAACCGTTGTACATGTGTGAAAAGACGTATAAGTGAAGCCGAAGAAGTAGGTATGTTTATTTGTAACAGATAACGTCCAAAATATCAGCCTACATAAAGGTTATATTTTTGAAAATACTTCCCATTAGGGTAATATTTTTTTTGACGTTTCACACAACGGCCTGCAGCCTCTAAATAAACTATATTTTTATGCTATTTTTGTAAATAAACACCCAGACGTAGTACGAACATTTGTATAACATTTATAAATACATATATCAAAAATAATTATTATGCGCGTAACAAATCTGCTACCTCGTGAATGGCAGTCCGTAACATGATCGATTAATAGACCGCGATCCTGGCATGACTGCATGTGAGTAAGTAGATACGTTTATGTACGGTACCTTCCTTTTTTTCTCGGACCAATAATGTCCTACTGTTAGGGTACAGACTTCCTCCAATTCAGCAGGGTTTTTGGTCTACCATGCCACCTGACCAGGGGTATTGGCATAGGGCTTAATTTCGAGTAGGTACTTCTTAACAAAAAATTTTATCTAAACAGAGACTGCAATTTTAGCCTGATGGTTGAAAACCGCTTTAAAGCTAACAAAAACGCGATAAAACAACAAATTGTATAACTCCAAACTCCTGCATAACATTTTTTATTAGATAAAATAATATTTCATTTTCGTGATAGAAGCTTTCTCTAACAGACGACTTATTTAATTTAATAAATATAAAACCTGTGTAAAAAACCACTTTTTACGGTTTCCCAAAATTACTAAGAAAGTAAAAGTAAATTCTAATATTTTTAATCCTACATTCTTTTGTTGAAGAATCTAGTGATCTAATCGTTGTCATACGTCAGAAACTCAGTAATTAAGAAACCAAACCATTACATACTAAGTATAGTACAAATAACTAAACCTTACTTTCGAACCACTTTATCTATTGAAAACGCATGCAATTTATAAATTACTAGCTGACCCGGCAAACGTTGTTTTGCCATACTAAAAAAAAAGGTTTGAAAAATAGATGTTGGCCGATTCTCAGACCTACTGAATACGCATGTAAAATTTCATAAAAATCGGTCATGCCGTTTCGGAGGAGTACGGTAACTAACACTGTGACACGTGAATTTTATTTATTAGATTGTAATACACAAATAACGGCTTTGTTTTGTTTTGTATTACGTACATTTTTTTCTTTTACTGCCATCTAGTATCGAGTAGTGACAACTATACTATCACATGCACGGAACAGAGATCAATGGAAGTGTGAAGTAGGCGTGGCACGCGTGTCACAATTAAGCACTGTTGCGCTTATTTGATCTCCAGTCGCACAAGTACTTACTTAGTCGTATTCAGACTGTTCTAACGTTAACTCGTTTTGTTAGTATCGCGACAAGCTCATTTCGCCGTAGATATGCCGTATTGTTCAGTTTTGGAGTGCAAGAATAATAGTAGGAGAAGAAATCTTAAAAATGGAGGTATTTCGTACCATCGGTAAGTACAATATCATTTGATTCTAATAAAATTTTAATTAATTCCAATTTACTAATAATTTATTGCAACGTCTCGCTAAAATCAACCTTATGTCGTTTAATTAAAGTTTATTTTACATTGATTATATTCATTATTTCGTTCTTAAAAGTTCTTCGCTACTCAATTAGTGATGTACTTAGGTCAGATTTCAGTTTATCGATAAATGCCGATATTAGAAAATTTGTAATTTACTATTTATTTTACTAAGTAACTTTACAATATGAATGTAAGGCGGTCTGAACTGCATTGAAAATGATAAAAAATATGATTTTAACGACGAGCCACAAACGCCATCTACAAGCGTATCACTCAACGAAGCAAAGAGCTTTAACAACTGTACGATCATTTATAGAGCAACGTAACAACATAAAAGATAATTTATTCTCGATTCGATATAATCGATTTAGAAACTGTGAAGCGTTTAAAACAAAAGGAAATCACAGACTTTTTTAAGTAGACTAAACCTGCAATGTGCAATGTGAATTATTAAATATTATGATTATTTTAATTTCTGTATTTTATTGAACCAATTCATCTGACGCATTCGATTAAAACTAGGAACAAGGGTATCTCTGACATAGACCCTTGATAACTTAAAACCTCAATCTTTAACTGAAAATATTTTGTGTTTCCCTTGGACTTTAACTTAACGAAGTTCTACTGTACATACATTGACTAGATAGAAAACACCCAGACGTAATACAGCTATCTGTGTTCATTACACCAATATTTGTCCTGTGTGGGAATTGAACCCGCGACCTCGTGATCGTAAGTCGGCTGCATAACCGCGCATTAATGTGTATATTTTTATCACATAAAACAACGACACTCTTTCTCCCTCTTGTACACCAATATTTCAGTAGTTAAAAAGCCTACGCTTTGAGAAAACTAGACATGATGTTATGTTCTTATAGAGAAACTAAAAACAAAAAAAAAAATAAGAAATGGGTAGGTATATATTGATATCGGTAATAATCGGTAAACCTAAGAAAAGATGGATGGACTGTGTGAAAGAGGAGATGAAAGAAAGAGGAGTTGACACAGACATGACGGCTAATAGAAGATTATGGAAGAAAAAGACATGTTGCGCCGACCCCAAATAATGGGATAAGGGCAGGAGGATGATGACATATATCGATATCGGTAATGTGATTCGGGTTGGTACGGCCTTGATGGAATAGCAGCAATGACACGTTAGTGCACACGATTGTCACCTTTAGTCTTAACGAAATTGTGTTTCTATTTGCGACCACTGGTATCATCAGCCATCTATCGTCAAGTAGCGGAATTTACTCGTTAATCAATTTTAGTTTGACTTTAGATTACAAAAGGTGTTAAATACTTTTCCAACTACAGCGAATTAAACCCTATTCCAGATTAAGAAGGTTTATTTTCAGATGTAGGTTATATGGCTTATGCTAGTTTAGTATAAAATGTAAACGACCAATCAAACGATTTGTTTATATGTAGTACATTATAAGATTATCGGTATAATTGTGTGCGTTTGGCGACACTGGTTTCTATAGTAATTTTGTTACATTGCAGTTCCACTGAATTTCTGTTCCGTGATCACATGCGTGGTCACTGTCAACTAATACAAGTACATTCTTCTTAACAATCGTAACATTTAAATTGATGATCTAATAATTTAAACTGACGCTAGTTAAGTCATCAATTGTATTATTTATGAGTGTTAAATCCTTAATGAATATATTTGCGTGTATTCATGTAAGTTATGTTGATATACGTCATCACCCTGATAATTTTTTTTTTTTTTTCACACAACGTCCTCTGGTCCAAGCTAAGCTTATATGCTTGTGTTATGGGTACCAGAATACGGATATACTACATATACTACTTTTCTTTTGTAAATACATACTTATAATACATACATAGAAACACCCAAATGCAGAACAAACATTTGTATGATATTTATAAATATCACAACTGATTGTTCAGTGCGGCAATCGAACCCGCGACCTCGTGAACGGTAGTTTGTTATATTGATTTTTTTATTTTCTTAATTCAATGCGTACGAAATTGCGGGCAACAGCTAGTTTAAAATAGGTAATGATAATTAAATTCACTTTTCATTTGGACCTCTCAACATCTGTATCCTTATTATCCTTCGGTTAGCCCTTACAGCAGGGATGCACAGACCGCGGCCCGCGGGCCGCATTCGGCCCGTCGGTTGAATACTAGTGGCCCGCCAACAGCAAAAATAATACTCTCGTACATTCGAAAAATATTGAATTCTATTCCAGAATAAAACAAAAAAAATATGTTCGAAAAGTAATTTACAAAATAATAAATATTAAAGTTTCTTTTGATATTCTGAGCGACGTCCATAAAACTTATGAAAATCATTCAAATACCGCGGCAGTTAATTAATGAAACGAAAAATCAACTGATATCCCAGCTCTACGCTCATGTATCATCCTTTCAATGTAAGCTGACACATTTCAGATCGCAATTGAATTCTGGAAAATACAATCATTTTCCGAATTATAAGAAAATGGCTGAAAAATTCAACAAAACTGCGATTAATTTCAGTTATGTAGAGAAGCTAGATATTTTGATTCAATCTTTTCAAGACAGATTTTCGGAGTGAAAATTTTTGTGAAACCTCTGTTGGACATATTTAGCAATCCTTTCACGATTGCAGTTCAAAATGCGCCAGAGTCAATGCAGTTAGAAATTATCGACATTCAAAACGACCAAGATTTACACAATAAATTCAACGAGGGAGACTGAACTTTTACCGCTGCATTGATAAAAATACGTACAAAGAGTTGCGCATAAACGCTCTGAAATGTGCCAGCTTATTTGGGTCTACCTATATATGTGAACAAACTTTTTCAGTTCATGATTTGCCCAAGTGGCCCCTAGTCTTAATAAGTCTGTGCATCCCTGCCTTACAGCATCCCGGGTAGCTAATGGGATAGATTTGTACACTGTATTATCTATCACCACACAAATCTATCGCAACTCGTACTAATACTGATTATCATATTTATTAAACTTATCAGACGACTTATATGGTGCAGTGGTAGATTGCGAAGTTGTGGGTTTGATTCCCGCACATCTGTTATCTCATATAATAAAAGAGTTCATTTAAAAAAAGTAGTAAGTACAATGTTTGTGTAATACCGAGTAATACAATACATTTAACGGTTTAACAGTAATCTCGTACCTCGTACACACTAGAAATAGCACCTTTTTATTACTTTTATGTAATTAATAAAAATGTTAATCTCAATATTTCAAATTACTGTTAATAACAAGCTCATTCTTCGTGATTATGGCAGCATCACTAAAAAAATATTACGATATTTGATAATGTTATTACCAGATGGCGCTCTATAGACTCTACCTACCTCCACGGGAAAAAGGCGTGATGGCATGACGATGATGATTGAAGTAAATGTTCAAGCTGAGTAATACAGCTGTATGTATGTAATTAAAAGAATAAGATTATAATTGAAAAAAGATAAATCGGGATTTTAATTATGTAATGTGGGTTTCTTTTTTTAAATTTTAGATTACATTTAATTCATTTGCCCATATTGCCATCTATGATCGAATAGGAGTACTAAAATCTATAAATAAAACATAACCTTGTCTATGGCATTTGGCACAAGTACCCGACGAATGAAGTTCAGTTTTGACAGTTGTAATGTAACAGTGGTCATCCTAGTTTTTTATATACCTCCTTGCATTTTGATACCAAAATATTAGTTATTCGTAAAGTGCTATTACGTGAACAAGATGAAAATGAGAGCCCACGCACATCGGGAAAGGTGGAATGCGACCCGCTAGCTACGGTGAGTACGACAAACACTATGTAGTAAGCTTATGTCTATATTTTTAACTGATTAAAAAAACCGTAGTCAATTGGCTGTTAACCTTTTAACTAAAAGCGGGAGACGCGTAATTCGACGCTATGCCGTGTATAATTTTATTACTATTCGCTCGACGGCGCATACATTAGCAAGAGGACGTGCGCCCACTTTACTTTTCGATGTATATTATTAAAACTCCTAACTATAATCGTTACTTATCACAACGTAATTGTTTCTTTATCTATATTAGTATAAATTTAATATTTAAACCCTTGATTAAGCAGTTTATACCCAGTAAACTTCTTGATAATACATATTAACTATATACAGAGTTATCATATAAATAGCAATCAGTGATTGTGAGTACTGTAAAGGTTGTGATCATTGAATATAACCTATTCAATGATACAGGCCACTTAAGATTTATTTTTAAAAAAAAAGAATAAAAAATTTAAAATTTGAAAATAAGAAAAAAGAATTTTAGGGACATGTGAATAGGACATGAAGAGAGGATGTTGAAAAATGATTGTAAAATAGTTTTTCTTTATTATAAAAAATATAACAAATTAATTAAATGTGTTTTATTATCAAAGAAGAAGCTTTACAATTGGTGAAGCTTTACAAATGGTGGAGGCGCGCCGGGTATAGCGGCCCGATTGGTAAACCAGCTCCTACGCCCAGGGATGTGTTGACGAGCAAAGGGTCGACACAGGATAAATGTTAATTATCAGAGAAGTAGCCGTATCTTTTTATTAAATTTTTATAAATTATTTATAACTAAGATGGAACTAGCCACGATAACTTTCGGTGGTTGCGCACAGGAGTGCCTAGATGAATTCGAAGAAATGTTTTACGCTTTAATAACTTTCAAGAGATGCTCGTCTGAAGAAGAAAAATTATCTCTATTGCCCTCATTTTTAAGGGGTAACGCCTTACTTTTTTTCCGGGGCATTAAAGACACGTGCAAAAGCGTGCAGGAGGTATTTGATAGACTAAGGGAAGAGTTTCAAGAAATAAATTACCAAGAATTGTTCTATAACGCTCGTCAAAATCGTAAAAGTCTATCGGAATTTTATTATTATTTAAATGAAATCGCTAGGAAGGCGAAGATTGCGGATGACAAAACGTTTATTATTAAGTTTATAGGGGCATTGAACCCTTTCCATAAGAGTAGGCTATCGACTTCTTATTTGCCGACGAAAGTAGTGTTAAAGGATGTGATCCGGCAAGTGGAAAAATTGTATTGTAGCAGAGAGAAGGACACGCTACAACTAGAGCTCAACCCTAGGGCACTAGTACCGAATTTCGTAAATGAGCGTCGTGCACCCACACCATTCTCGTCGCCCATATCCAGCCCGTCACAAGATATGAGGGGTCGTCGTCAGATACAAGATGCAGCTTCATCTCCTCAATATAATAGACATAGCTATAATTTACGTTCTGATTTTAGGAACACACGGTCACAGCCGAATTTTCCCACTCGCCAGAACTGAGGAAGGTCCAGTTCAGCGAGGTGGCTGATAGGGGATCAGGCCTTCTACAGACACATGTTATGGATGTTGAGATGCAGTCTACGGAAAAATTGAATATGCAGGTTAGACCCCTAGTTAAATTCAGTACAAATTTAGTAAAAGATGTGGCTTTGGCAGATTCCGGTGCTTCAGTTTCGTGCATCAGCCAGTCGTTGTTGAATGATATGAGAATGGAATGTAATAGTATAGAAAATATGTGTGTGAAAGCAGTAAATGGAAACGCATTGAAGGTTTTAGGGCGATGTGATGTGATGTTCGCTCTAGAAAGTTTTTTATTTCAACACGAGTTTTTAGTGATTAAAGATTTAAGCTGTAATGTTATATTGGGGCAAGATTTTTTATTAAAGAATAAAATGTGTATTGATTTTGGTAGTCATTGTGTGTCATTCGGACAGGGAAGGATTAGTTTTGTGTCTGCGATAGATGAGATACAAAAAGTTATTAAGCAACCGCAGGAAAAAGTTTGTTGTAAGGTAAAGGAGTTTACGAAAGAGGATAGTTGTTATTTTTCTAATTTAGTAAATGAGTATGAGGTGTCTGTCAAAATAGAAAATGAAAGTTTTATAATAAATAATATGTTAGAAAAGAGTAAAAAACAAAGCTTAATGTCATTGTTGAAAAGTAATAGGGATAGGTTTGCGTTTTCTACTGAACAGTTGGGTAGATCGGCGGTGGTGCCTGTGTTGATCGAAACGAAGGATGAAGAGCCGGTACGGAGTTATCCTTATCGGGTTTCGGCGACGCAGCGTGATATTATTGATAAACAGGTGGAAGAAATGTTGAAATTAGGGGTAATAAGTGGGTCCTCTAGCTCCTATGCGTCACCTGTAGTATTAATTAAGAAAGCGGATAATACATGGCGTTTTTGTGTAGATTACCGAAAATTAAATAAAAAGATTCAGCGTGATAATTATCCTATCCCGAGGATAGACGATATAGTAGATAATTTAGCGGGGGCGCGTTATTTTGCAGAGTTAGATTTAAACTCAGGCTATTGGCAGACGGAAATTACCAATGGGAGGCACAAGACAGCCTTTGTAACATCGACGGGATTATATGAATTTAATGTGGTGCCGTTTGGACTAGCCACGAGTCAGGCGGTATTCCAACGCATGATGGATAAAGTTTTGGGGGACTTAAAATTCAAAGGGGTTATGGTGTATGTTGATAATGTAATATGTTACGCTAAAACATATAGAGAATTCACGGAAATTCTAGAGGAAGTGTTTAAGAGATTTAGAAAGGCAAATTTGACTTTTAAACCCTCTAAATGCAAATTTGGCTTTCAGGAAATAGAAATGTTAGGGTATAAAATTTCAAATGAAGGTATTAAACCCAGTGATAGTAAGCTCAAAGCTATGCGAGATATTTCTGCACCAACTTCAGCTAAAGAAGTAAAACAATTGTTAGGGCTATTTTCATACTATAGGAAATTTGTTTCGAATTTTGCGAAAATCACACTACCGTTGACTAAGTTATTAAAGAAGGGTGTTAAATTTTACTGGAATAGCGACCATCAAGAGTCGTTTGATCGCATTAAAGAATTGATGTGTTGTGCGCCGATTTTATCGTATTTTTCAAACGACAAATCTAAGACGGTGAGATTAAATGTAGATGCGTCAAATGAAGCGATTGGTGCAGTACTTATGCAGGGGGAAATGGAGATGAACCCAGTGGCTTATGCTTCTAGAAAATTATCAGAGGCTGAAAAAAGATATAGTACAACAGAGAAGGAATGTTTGAGCTTAGTATGGGCGTTAAGATATTTTCGTCATTATTTATGGGGTTTAAAGTTTCAGGTGGTTACTGATCACCAAGCGTTATGTTGGTTACAATCGAAAAGAGATATGTCTGGTAGGTTAGCACGATGGGCGTTGGCTATACAAGAGTGGGATTTCGATATCGTCCATTGTTCAGGTAGAAATAATGTAATGGCAGATTTCTTGAGTAGGAATCCATTGGTAGAAAGCGTAGAACAACAAGTAGAAAAACAGGTAGAATTTTCAGACGGTTTGGAAGTTTTTAGTATAAATGTAGATTCGTTACAGGAAGAGCAAACAAGAGATAATTTTTGTATGAGATGGATTACGAGGGTGAATGAACGTCCGCAGGCAGGGCATAATGGTTTTGTGTTAAAGAATGGTTTTTTGTATAAAAATGTGCGTAGAGATGGAGAGATACGTGAAGTTTTAGTGTTACCTAGGAGTTTATTTTTTAATGTAATGGCTGAGTTACATGACGGAGCTTGGACGGGTGGTCATTTAGGTTTAGCAAAGACGTTAAAAAGGTTTCGTGCGAGATATTTTATGCCATATGCAGATAGGGATATCGAACGATATATTAAATCTTGTGTGCCGTGTCAAGAAAGGAAGATGGTAAAAAATATTGCCGAATTAACACCGATCCGAGTGTCGAATATTTTTGAAAAGGTTGGTGTGGATGTTTTGGGTCCTTTTCCACGTTCATTTAGAGGGAATCGTTTTGTTATTGTGGCTGTGGAATACGCGTCGCGTTACGCTATATGTAAGGCGGTGCCTAGAGTCACGGCTGAGGTAATAGTAAACTTTTTAGTAGAGGAAATATTTTGTAGATTCGGGGATGTATGTGAAATTATTTCGGATAGAGGAACGGTGTTTACGGCAAGGATTGTAAAAGATATAGTCGAGCAATTTGGGTCTAAATGTATTCATACAAGTGCATTTCATCCACAAAGTAATGGTTTAGTCGAAAGATTTAATAGAACTCTGGTAGACATGTTATCTAAATATTTAAATAATAACCAAGGGGAATGGTGTGCGTTTTTACCTTTGGTAGTGCATGCCTATAATACGAGTGTACAAGCCAGTATTAAGGTATCACCGTATAGCATTTTATTCGGTAGGGAACAAAGTTCGGTGGTAGATCGATCGTTGGGTTTAAATGCGCATATGAATGAGAGTGTTGTTGAACGTATAGATCGTATGAGAGGATTTTTGACGAAAGCGTTAAATAATATTACGAAAGCACAAATTGTACAAAAACGAAATTATAATAAAAAGGCGAATTCTGCGTCATTTAATGTTAACGATTTAGTTTTGTTATATGTTCCTAGGCGTGTTACCGGAAGATGCACGAAGTTGATGCGTTTTTTTAGAGGTCCGTATAAGGTTATTGAGCGGAAAGGGGTGTCTAATGTGTTAATTCAGAAATTAAACTCGCGATCGCGAAAAATAGTTGTTCATACAAACCGATTAAAACATTTCATGCCACGATAATATGTGTCTGTATACAGTAACGTGTATGTATGTATATAAAGTGGGGCGTTCCTATAACGATATCTGTTTAAAGATTTATGGGTTATTTTTTTTTTTGTGTTCGCAATAATTATTTGCATAATGATGTAAATTGGGTTAGTGATTTGATTAGATTAAGGTTATATAAATAGTGATAATTATAATTTACTAATATTGTTTTATTTTGGTGTGTTTCATATTGTTCGGGATCGGCGAGACTTCATAATGACGTCAGCAAATTTGTACATAAGTAAGATGCAATGAAAAGGAACCACATCAAAAATTTAATTATTTTTTCATATTTATATTTTGAATGTTTAGTTAAAAATGTGAGATAAATATATTAACATAGTAATTGGATAGTGAGTATTTCGTACTAGATTATGATTATAGTATTAAGGTGGAACGATTAATAGGTATAATAATGGGTTGTATTGAGTTATAATGTCGAAGGGAGTGGCTTGGTAGAGTTAGTTGGATGAGTCGTATCAACGGGTAATATCTTTGAATGCAACATGGTAAGGCCATAGGCTATTTGTCATGGAATCCTGTTTTGGGATATCACGCATTTTAGAGATAGAACTCATAAGATAGGATTTAGGAAAGTAGGTGCTAGAGTAAAGTATTTGTTCATTAGGAGAGAAATGTGAAAGGTTGAAAATTGAAAGAAGTTGTATTATAGTGAGAGGTTGCTGATAATATTTTTATTTTATTTATTGGGTAATAGTTAGATAATAATGATTAGCGAATAGTTTATAATTACTTAGATAATAGAATGATTGATTATTTAAAACGTTACTTGTGGTAGAAGAATGGTTGGTAAATTTATCTCACGAGAAGGAATTCTAAATGTGGAATAAATTGGTCATTCCCGAGCATTCAGGATTACTTAGTAGAAATTATACCTAAATAATTGAAAAGAAGGTTGAGTATTATCTGAGCATACTTTAAATTTTAATTTGATAATCTCTGGATTCTGTCAATTATAATGGTTTCTTATGTAAATTTTCTCATTAAGCTGGAAAGCTGTTAAATTAGCATATCTTTCGGATCTATGATGCTGACCTCATAATTGAAGCTCGATAGTTTTTATAAGAGCATTAATTGTTTGGTGATGAACATTTTTCTGATTGATTGTTGATGATATATGCTTTGTGTCTTGGTGTGATAGTTTTAAGGATGCCTTATCACTCTTGTTTATTATTGGATAAATCAATTTTAAAGATGAAGTAGTTTAATATTTTATGAAAAGAGTGATATGATATAAGGGCATCGTAGTTAGTGTGGTTCGGATAACTAAGATTAGAAAGGCAATTTTTGGTTGGTTTTTTGCTTTTCAAGTTTTTCGAAATGTATTGCTTCGAAAAGCTAGGTCCTAGCTGGATCTAATCTGGTTCATTCTAGTTTGTTATCATGCTTTCCAACCTTAGGTAGGGTGTCCAGTATTTTGTAACTTAGAAAAAAAAAAATTTTTTTTTTTTGGAAAAAAAATTTTTTTTTTATCCTCTAAGGGGGGGAGAATGTAAAGGTTGTGATCATTGAATATAACCTATTCAATGATACAGGCCACTTAAGATTTATTTTTAAAAAAAAAGAATAAAAAATTTAAAATTTGAAAATAAGAAAAAAGAATTTTAGGGACATGTGAATAGGACATGAAGAGAGGATGTTGAAAAATGATTGTAAAATAGTTTTTCTTTATTATAAAAAATATAACAAATTAATTAAATGTGTTTTATTATCAAAGAAGAAGCTTTACAATTGGTGAAGCTTTACAGTACCTACATATATCTAGTTGTGTAATAAATATTTGGCTGTCGGCGAAATTGTCATTGCCTTTTTCATGGAAAGATGAAAACTTATTAGGTAAGTTTTTTTTTTAATTTCTACTCTTCAGGACATTGTAATTAACTTTTTTTAAATCTCTTTTTTATTTATTTTTGTTATTTTATATTTATAATGTGATGCTGAATTAAAAACTTTGTATACAAGTAAAATTTCATTAACAATATTAGAAAATTCACAAGATAGTGGTATAAATATTTTATCTATTTATCAGATTAATTTGAAACGCCATTAACTTACTGATTTTTTTAATTTCTGTGAATTATTTGCAGAATAACTTACATTGAAATATTTGAAGTCATTCTGTCTGTCTGCCTTAAAATATTTATTATTTGATTAAATATTTCAGATAATGAAGCTAATATAAAGCGAAAGAACTTCTTCCATTTGGCTGTATTTTTATAAATCAAGCTTTTTTTAATTTTTCACATGGCATTGGAATATTTAAATCAGCCTACAGTAGTCTGAATGATGGTTGTGCCTTTGCCAAATAAGTTTATAAAGAAGTTATCTACTATTTAAAATCTTTTATCTGTAAATTTGAACATAATCTTATATTTTAGTTAAATTTTATCTAAACTATTCACTAATAATATGATATATATATTTTTTTGAACTGTAATCTTTGATAATTATCACAATTTATCATAATGTTAAGTTGTTATGATTATTATTGATTACAAATTTTATGTAACAGTTATTTGATTTTGGAAGCGAACATGACTACTTATTTCATTGTATTTTAGTTATCATTTCCTGATGACTTCTTATCATTAATGTACAGTAGAATCCGTTTAGTATGACTCCGCCTATACTGACCATCTGGTTATTATGACGTATTTACACATAAAATTTGGTTTTCAAATAATTCGTCGTTTGGTATGTGGCTCGTTTCTGTTTTGTATCTCAGTGAGTAATTGAATGCTTTTCGTTTTTTTTTTGTCACATACTGTGAAAAAAATGTCATCTCAACAACGGACGTAAAGCATTTACAATTGAGGAGAAAGGTGTAATAATATGCAGATTAGAAAAGGAGAATCTAACTCTCTCGATTTCAATTTCTCTTCGATTTTCAAAAACAAGAACCGCATTAAGCAATCGTTTAATTCAAATGTTTTGAAACCGAAGAGGCTTCGAAAATCACGACAAGAAAATGTTGATCAAACATTATTACAGTGGTTAAAAAAAAATTGATTTAATATGTATGTATATACATGTAATTACCGTTTCGGATTAAAAATACTTAAGTACATACATATTTGCATAAAAAAAAGGTTTTTATTTCACAAAACGCTATGTATGACGTCCGCTTATAATGACGTGTTTGTCAATTCCCTTCGATGTCATTATAAACGGACTCTACTGTAATTATTTCTACATTGTATGGTTAATTTGATTTTGTGTGTTAAATTTTACGCAGCAGGGCAGCCTCTTATAAGGTAATATAGTTAAAATCATCAGATGCTGGATGCAAGCGGCATAATATTGTGTGCTGTAGTCATATTTGAGACAGACCTATGTCCAGCAGTGGATGGAGAAAAGCTGATAAAACGGTTACATTCTAAGCCTAACTTAAGTTTTATCAAAATTTTATGACAAAGATAACAATAGGTAATATTTTTATTATTATAATGGTTAGGCTCCATTGGTGATTCAATGTGCAAATGAGTGGATTCGTGGGCGCTAAACATATTATTTAACCAAAATTAAGTATTTACACATCTATGAATTTTGTAGTACTGGCTCTAATCTGGCGTATTTGGGTGCAGCCAAAGAAAACGCAGATGGAGCCGCGGCATGAGACATGAAGCAGTAGGTATATTATGACAAAAATCATCCGTTCATAGATAAATAATTACGTATCATATTCATTATTAGACTAGACTGGCTGTCTCCTGCGTCCTCGTTCGCCTAAACTCAAACTTTTATACAGAATTTAGTTTTGTATTACCATTACTTTTGGTAATTTATCTTCAAAAAAGGAGTGATAACATTTCCAGAGTCGGCGACGCGCGAGTTATACCTCTGGTATTGCAGACGTCTATAGGCTACGATGAACGACGCAGACGTCTATAGGTAAGCATCAGGTCTGCCGTCGTATGCTTGTTCGCCACTTTAGTTGTATAAAAAAAAATTACCTACCTTACACAGATATATAAATCAGTAAACTTGCTGTTTTCATATTTTCAACTATGGTTAAATAAAACAGAAAATGTCATTACTTTACTGGTATTTGAACACATAGAATAATAAGCTTAATATTTTCTAACACTTGCGCGACTCATTTGTTTAATTAAAACTACTTTTTACGGATTCAGACGTTCATTCGTTTCGGAGAGTCTCACCCGTGACCATGGTGACTGCAGTCTCCGAAACGTCGGGCCAAAATTTAAAACAAATATACGCGTCTGAATCCGTAAATAGTAGTTTTATAATAAGCTTAGCTTGGGACCAGAGGACGTTGTGTGAAATATCCATGAATATTTAAAAAAAAAGCTAAATAAAAATAGCAGGTAAAAGTCTATTACATACAAGTTTCGATAAAAGCTGACAAAAATTTTTAACTAACGAAATCCATTCTAGGTTTTAATATTCATTAATTATTATCACTGAGTTTTAGAACGAAACGAGTTAAAAGAACTAGTCTAAAATGTCACATAGACTCCCCCCTCAGCCCCCCTTGCAAGTATTAATATAATGTGTATACCAAATCGTTAAGGTCAGCCTAACTAGTATTTAAAGCAATTTTATAGACTTTATTGTTTTCTTGGTTTTTAGGGTTCCGTACCCAAAGGGTAAAAACGGGACCCTATTACTGAGACTTCGCTGTCCGTCCGTCCGTCCGTCCGTCCGTCCGTCCGTCCGTCCGTCCGTCCGTCTGTCACCAGGCTGTATCTCAAGAACGGTGATAGCTAGAGAGTTGAAATTTTCACAGATGATGTATTTCTATTGCCGCTATAACAACAAATACTAAAAATAAAATAAAATAAATATTTAAGGGGGGCTCCCATACAACAAACATGATTTTTAGGGTTCCATACCCAGTATCTCAAGAACGGTGATAGCTAGACAGTTGAAATTTTCACAGATGATGTATTTCTATTGCCGCTATAACAACAAATACTAAAAATAAAATAAAATAAATATTTAAGGGGGGCTCCCATACAACAAACATGATTTTTAGGGTTCCGTACCCAGTATCTCAAGAACGGTGACAGCTAGACAGTTGAAATTTTCACAGATGATGTATTTCTATTGCCGCTATAACAACAAATACTAAAAATAAAATAAAATAAATATTTAAGGGGGGCTCCCATACAACAAACATGATTTTTTTACCGTTTCTTGCTCGATACTAATAACGTTGCCTTATGTTGCATAGATAATGGTACGGAACCCATCGTGCGCGAGTCCGACTCGCACTTGACCAATTTTTAGTTTTTATTCAGCCTTACGTTATACGAAAGTTTGGATTTTTTACAAACGCTTGCCTGAGGGCTCGTAGACTCCTTGTCTGTCTGCCTGTTCGCTTTATATTTCTAATATATAAAATTCTCCTGTCACGGTGTTTGTTTTTATTCTCCTCCGAAATGGCTCGACCGATTTCCGTATAGGTCTGAGAATCGGACATCTATTTTTCATCTCCCTAAATGTTAATGGTGGTGCACCCCTGACATTTCTATGGCAAAACAACGTTTGCCGGGTCAGCTAGTAAAACTATAAAAAGTACGTTTAAGAAAACCTAACTTAACCTACGACAAAGGCTAGAGCTATTTATAAAAAGATTTTAATTCATAATTTTAAGATAAAGAGAGCCCAGAGATAATTACATGAAATAGAGCTTTTCTGGCTTTTATTGTGTAAGATTATTTTCGTAAAATTTTCAGGCCTTCGTTTACTCTTTTATGTACTGAACTTGCTATGCCTATGAGCCTATGTTCTTTCTCAGGGTCTAAAGATTGTCTTTGCCAAATTTCATCAAAATCGATTGAGAGGTTTAAGCGGGAAAGCGTAACAGACAGACAGACAGAGTTACTTTCGCATTTATAATATTAGTAGGGATTGTAAAAGTTATATTTATTTTTTACTAGCTGATGCCCGCTACTCCGTACGCGTGGAATTTTAGATTCTTATATTTTGTCACCGTTTAAATCTTCCCTGGACTTTGACGAATATTTCAAGACTGAAAACGGCCCAACCATTTCGTTCTAGCGAGACTAACTAACAGCAATTGATCGGTCTTTGACAGGTGTGCAAAATTTGAATAGAATCTGACCGTTTAAAGTGGGTCAAAATAGCGTTACAAACATACAAACATACAAGCAAACATACAAACAAACATACAAGTGAAGCTAATATAAAGCGTGTAAAAAGAAACTTACAAATATATGTCTTGGTTACTTGTTCGCAAAATTAATTGTAAAGTAGTTATTATTTTTAGTTCTTTTTACACGCTTTATATTAGCTTCACTTGTATGTTTGTTTGTATGTTTGTAACCGACTCCTTTGGACGCTATTTTGACCCACTATAACGGTCAGATTCTATTCAAATTTTGCACACCTGTCAAAGACCGATGACAATGCAATAATTCGATTAAATAAAGCGTGTTTTTTAGTTTTTTTAAACTATTTTTTAACGGGAAACCTAATGAAAATACCAAATAGAAATAAATGAAAACAAAATCTAATGGAAAAAGAGGAAATGTTTGTAATATCTGGAAGGTAATCTTGACTAATCTCTGAGGTCCACGAGTGGCATCCATGCACCGAACGACCAGCGTGGGGTGGCCCTCAAAAAGGTCGACTGACGATATAGTTAAATGCGCCCAAGGCCGCTGCATGCAGTTAGCGCAGTACTGCGTGTTGTGGCGTTCTATGGGGGCAGCCTATGTCCAGCAGTGGACAGAAAAGTGGTGATGAATCTCTGAAAGTAATGGTCCGATCATAAAACTTTTTGACGATGAAGTAACTGCATTCATCTTGTTTGCTCTAGGCACAGGCCATAGACTAAATTAGTCGAGTGAATTCGAAACATTAGTTCTCAAGTAAGCTATATAGTTAGAAAAAATAATTTCTACAATATAAAACTTGTTAATTATCCACAATTATATTTATTTTAATCTTACATTTTAAAGGAAGTACTTATATTTCCTTAATTGTAGGATGTTGACAAATTTAGTTGTAAAACAAGTCGCGCGTGGTATGAGCACCAAAATTATAGTGTGATTTCTCACGATCTAAATACACACACATGTTACAGAGTAATTTATACTGTAAAAAGTTTATATTAAAGCCAATTAGAAAGAAAATTCCACACAGATATCAATTTAAAAAAATCACATGTCGCGCTGTCAGTTACCAAAGAAACTTCTTGTGTTAATTTTTTCTTGTGTTTATATAGCTTAGGTCTAATTATCGGTCTGCTTCTAATTGTATACTCCAGGTCATAAAGGAGAAGGTTTCTAATAAGTACGCAAGTGAAACTGTGGAACACTGCTAATAGTTTCCTCGTTTTAGCAACATTTTTTCCTAATGCTTTGCTCCTATTGGTCGCAGCGTGATGTTATATAGCCTATAGCCTTCCTCGATAAATGTACTATCCAATACTGAAAGAATTCTTGAAATCGGACCAATGGTTCCTGAGATTAGCGCGTTCAAACAAACAAACTCTTCCGCTTTATAATTATTACCCATTACCCACTAGCTGTTGCCCGCAACTTCGTACGCGTGGCCATCCTCTTGAACCACTTTATCTATTAAAAAATACCGCATCAAAATCCGTTACGTAGTTTTGAAGGTTTATGGTCTACTGTGCCGCGGTGACCAAGCGTGTTTTCGCAGGATTTATTTTCGACATTTCCGTCTCTCATAGAGATCTCTCTAATCTGGTTAATTCCTTAACTGCCTTTTACCGCACCCTGGAAAGGAAGGGGTGGTGACACTTTTATTCTTAATCCGTTACCACACAGATGCAAGTGTGTTTAGACCGTTGCAAATGGCGCTCTATAGTCTTTGCGTACCCTTATGGAAAAAAGGTATGACGGCTATGACGATGATGGAAAAGTGTTCCAATCTTCAAAGTACATCGTTATGATCTATCTATAAATCTTTGAATTTAATTTAATTTTCACTTCATTCCAGTAGGTGTATATTATGTGTGAAATTTTGCACACTTATTAAAAATTGATAACCATGCAACAGTTTAAAAAAAAAAGTTACAGATATTTGAAATCGAACCAATATTTTAAGAGCTTTTTTTATTTTCTCACAAAAACAAGTCCTAAATATTAAAATTCATAATACTATACATTTATTATATTTCTATACGGAACATAATATTATTTGTTTAATTTAAAGTTAAAATACAAGTTTTGTTAACGAGATAACTGCTTACACGCTCCCATTTTAAACAGGTTGATGTTAACGGCTGTTTGTTTTTTATTTAACTGGTTTTGGCATTGTTTTAGCAAATGTATAATATTAAAAAGATTTTAAAAACTTGGTAGTTAAAGAGCCGGTCTAACATTGACATACACCTTGTCGGTATATTCAATCAGATGAGAAATTATGAATGCTTATCAAATTTAATGTTATGCACGCCTATGAAAACTTGCCTATCCAATGCCTATCCAAAAGTGTTCATGGCTTAGCCTAAAAGAAATACTAAAAAACAGAGTTCAATATTGTCTGTCCACTCACTTACTTACCTAACGGCCAACCGGATGTTAAGTGGCATAGCCAAGCCGCTGGTTACCGGGAAAAAATAACTCTTCTTAAACCTTGTTTAAAGAGGAAGAGGAAAGAACGAAGAGAACACCGCTGCCGGTAGTTTATTCCAGAGCCTGCACGTGCGTGGGAGAAATGACCGACCGAATGATAACTAAAACTGTACGTCTCCAGGTAATGGGGATGAACTTTGTTGTGACGGCGGATGATACAATGATAGAACGGTGACGTTAGTACCATAGCAGTTTTTCTGAGAACTCCCCCATGGAATCAATAAAGAACGCAGAGAGATCCACAAATTCCTCCGCCGCTCTAACGAATCCAGTTTGTCCTTGATATCGAGAAAGCTTTTCTCATCAGAGCTTTGTTCCATGCGTTGAGAGCACCAACCCAGATTGGGGACCCGTGAACTCAAAGTCAAAAATTTTTATTTCAAGTTGGCATGTTTTACAAGCGTCAGACGCTAGGTGTCTGTTCCAAACGCGAATGCTATGGAGAAGAACAGACAAGAAACTCCATGGATCTCTTTTTCCTATCTTTTCGTCGTACAGGTATCCAGATTCTGGCTTATAATATCCCCTAGATGGCTCATGCAGCATCCTCGGGAAGAATTCCGTCACCACACGATTCTAACTCAAAGTTAACTGGACTTTTTAAAACAAATGAGGTCTTTAATGCGCCAATCTCTTTTGATATATAAATACATTAATATGTTTTTTAACGACACATGTATATTGTAAAGGTATGTTAAATAAGTCTGTTAAGGTTATCGGCCTGTGGGCTTACACGTGCAAATATTTTAACTCGAGTTTGCATTTTGTCTTTGATAGAAAAAAAATACGTGTGACTATTATGACGCTTATAGTTTTATTCATGTAAGCGTATTTAATACTTGCGTTTTCACTCGTATGCTTGTTTTATTGAAATAATTCCTGCCTTTTTAGCCTGTTAAAGTCCCACTGTTGGGCACAGGCCTCCTCTAAGTCAGTCAAGCTGAAACGTTTACATAGTGGAGTCTTTCACCTCTCACTGAACATGTATACGTATATTTGTTTATTTAAAATGTCTTAGCTGGCTTTTACAGCACCCTGGGGAGGAAATGGGGTGGTGGCTATTGACATTTGTGTTAAAACGTCACCCACTTAAAATATATCTTGTTTGATAAGAAAGTATTCACTGTATTCTTCCAGGCTTCCATAATTAAATCATAACTTGATGACGTGGACTTATTCTTTTATAAACAGGCGTCTTGGAGTAATCATGGAATGCATAAAAACCGGGCAAGAACGAGTGGGATTCGCACACAAATTCGTACCGTATTGTCATAATAGATTCGTATTCCCGACCCCAAATAACGCGATAAGGGCAAGAAAGATGGTGATGATGATGAGTATTTGCTTATGATTTATGATACATAACATAAACTGAAATTTTCAGCTCTCTAACTTCACCGTTCCAGAGATACAGCCTGGTGACAAACCTATGGACAGCAAAGTCTCAATAATTTTCAATCTTTTACTGAGACTAAGGAACCCTAGAAAACAGATTCCGATAATATTTAAATCGATTCTAAAGTAGTTTTATTTAAACAGTTTTTAGAAAATTGGCATAAATGCAAATGTCACATCGTTCCACTAGCATTTTTTTTATTTTACTGATGAAAGTTTATTAAAAAAACCGTTAACTGCCATTTTATTGAGTAGTTTAATGTAAATTATCCTGCCATTAAACTAGTGGTACATACCACATACCAGCTACTAATTAACCCGCGGTATCTTAAAACGACCGATAAAGTATATCATTCAATGCCCTGCGTGTAGGCCGATGTGCAGGACTGCTACAGTCTCTATAATCACGAGATCAAACCAGCCTATTGCAGGCTACTGCTGGACTTAGGGTATAGAGATAGATCTTATTGTTATCACGGTTAATTAAACCATCGAGACTTGTATCACGTTATGCCGTGTATAAAGGGTATGCCGTTTCATGGAATCATGCACACAAAAATAATTTTAAACCATTATTCTCAGTTAACTATGGAGATGTCTGATCGAAGAGAAGAAATCTCTAAAATTACAGACTTCAAGTAATATAAACAAAGTATATAGTAAAATATTTTCAAGTGTGGTTACAAACATTTCTTTTTCTCCGTGTGGTGACAGATGAAGGCAATTGCATACATTTCTTCCCAGGAAGCCGTAAAAACTATCTAAGGAACAAATTAGCAGATAAAATCTTTCGTAAGAGAGGAAAATTTTTAATTAAACCTGTGACAACATGCCTGAGCATATATATGCCATATGTAGATAAACTAAACCCCCCCCCCCCCCTTAAAGAGGAGAGGCCTAGACAGAGAGATTATTAGAATAGGAGTGATTCTTTCCAGAAAGACATTTCTAATAAGCATAAAATACATTAATATTTTTTGCCAGAATATTCATTATACCACCAAAATAATTTTTGCAAGTGTAGTTGCGCGCTACACACAGAGTAAAGTATATTACGTCTGTCTTGCAGGCCCGCCGTGTATGGTCAAACAATTCTGTTATATTTTTTTTGCACGTTATGTAAATGAATAAAATGTTAAATAAACTAGTAATCTTTACTGATCCAGTATTATAATTGCTATATAATGTTAGTTTTCATAATTAACATATAAAACCGCTAACAAACTTCCGCTTATTTATTAAGTTTCTAAATATTTGGGATATTAATATTATTTCTTTACATGGTTACTTGTTAGTACTATAAATCTAGTTTTTTTTCTACCTATTTATATATTTACGGCCATAACTTCAGTTACAAATAAGATGTATGAGTGTGGATGAAGCCAAGGAAGTATGCTTCGATCGTAGCAGATGGCGCTCTATAGTCTCTCCATACCCCCATGGGGAAAAGGCGTGATGTTATGATGATGATGATGATGATGTAACTACCTAATTAAATTTCGCTTGAAATCTATACTTCTATACTAATATTTTAAAGCTGAAGTGTTTGTTTGAACGTGCTAATCTCAGGAACCACTGGTTCGGTTTGAAAAACTCTTTCAGTGTTGGAAATGAAATGAAAAATTATTTGATTATGTAGACATAATTTTTTTTAAATAAACTATGTGCTTATGACAGGTCCAAACATTTTTTTCCTTACCACCGGTTCAGGACGTAATCTGCTGAGAAGAACTGTCGTAAGAAACTCAGCAGAGCTTTTAATTAAATCAATTTAATCAATTGGATAGTACATTATCACGATCAAAGTTATATATATAACATCACGCTGCGAACAATAGAAGCGAAGCATCAATGAAAAATATTGCAAATCCGGTAAAAAAATACTAAAGTCCACACGTACGATGTCGCAGAAAACAGTAAGTGTATTCTACGAATACTGTTCACCGATCATTTATTAATATAAATCCTTCCTTTCTAGCCCACTAACGTCCCACTGTTGGGCACGGGCCTCCTCTAAATCAGTCAAGCTGAAATGTTTACATAGTGGAGTCTTTCACCTCTCACTGAACATGTATGTAGATCTGTTTATATATAATGTCTCTTAGCTGGCTTACAGCACCCTGGGGAGGAAACAAAACTACACATTTCATTTCAATAAATTTTGATGCGGGTTTTTTTAACGGATAGAGTGGTTCAAAAATATAGCTATTTTGTGTAACTTGTTAAGATTTGCTAGTGATAGTAGAATGGCACAGAACCCTTCGTGCATGGATCCAACACGTACTTAGCCGGTGTTTTAATCTAAGGAAATATTAGTAGAACGTCTACCCTATTAGTCTTATAATATATGTAATGTTAATGACAATAATTAATTTTAAACCAAACTAATACTTACTTTTATATCAAAAACAGCTGAACCAGTTTTGATAAGATTACAGTAATAATTAATGACAGTATTAATCGTTAAAATGTTTTATACAACGTACCTACATACCATCTTATTATATACCTACTAATACTAGCTGACCCGGCAAACGTTGTTTTGCCATACAAATGTCAAGGGAGGCAACCCTTATCACTTAGAGGTATGAAAAATAGATAGTAGCCGATTCTCAGACCTACTGAATATGGATATAAAATTTCATAAGAATTTGTCAAGCCGTTTCGGAGGAGTATGGGAACGAACATTGTGACACGAGAATTTTATAAATTAGACAACATGTACATTTGACACGTCCTCTGGTCTAAAAATAAGCTTATTGCTAATGCATAAGACCAGATTTACGCGGTTAGGTTAGGTTAATCCTGTACATAAATTTAGCTTGGCTAAATCGTACTTCATAGACTAATAATGTTTCACATGACGTATGTGTGTCTCTGATACAGGCTATATAGTAGCCTGTATCAGAGACACATATAGATGCGTATTTCACGCACATATAGTTCTTATGTGGTTGCACGTTCATTGCCTTGTGAGCGGGATCTAATAGAGTTGATCTGTACTCAAACGTTGTGTTTGTTTACAGAGTGATATGTCAACACGCAGCTCTGCAACATCGTTCCGCGCACGCCGCGGACATAAGGAACGCTCCAAGAACTTCACAGAGCTGGAGAAACGCACCGTGCTGGAGCTGATAGCGCGACACCGCGATGTGCTGCGGCAGGGCAGGTCCAACAACGCTACCAACAGGAGTAAACAGGTCTGTAGCTGACCAGGGCTTTAGCGTCTCGGTAGTTTATTTAAATGTTTTAGACGTCGTAACTTATTTGCAAACTTCGCAAGTGCGATTTGTGTGACGTCATATTTTGCCACGCTATCTGTTGTCGTCGTCCTGTATTATGTAGTGAAAGCTAGTAACCGCTGGATGTCGCTACACACTTATCAGAAAATATGAAAAATAATTGGGAAACAGGGGGATACACAAAAGAATTTTGATGCAGTTTTTTTAATAGATAGAATGGTTCAAGAGAATGGCTTTTTTTGTAAATTGTTAAGATCTGGCTTTAAAAACCATGCAAACGAAATTGCGGGTCACAGCTAACTAGTTATTGATAAATTGCAATGTTATATGTACGTCACTTGACACTAATGCATCCAGCAATAATATTATACTGTGACCTGGTTCTTAACTATAAACATTAGTTTGTATAAATCAGACATTTTTTGAACAAGAGTTGTACTAATGTACTATATTTCAGAGTAGGTATGTCTGAACTTAATATATATATGACCGTGAGGTGACGGATTAAGAATACAAGTGTCATCACCCCATCTCCTCCCAAGAGTGCTGTAAAAGTCAGCTAAGGGATATTGCACACAGATAAATCCTCTGTGAGAGACAGAAAACTCGAAAATAAACTCTGTGCCAACACGCCTGGTCAGCGCGGCACAGTAGACTATAATCCCTCCCAAAGTGGAGGAGGCTCGTGCCCAACAGTGGGACGTAAATGGGCAGGAGAAGGAATGTCTGAACTTTTAATAACTGTATTATTTGTTTCGTATAACAGATATGCGCAAAAAAGTGCGTACGTGCGGTCTACGGTGCTGAATAGTTAGCGCACTGTAGACCGATATTTAAGGATTTAAAAATTCTAACACTACCAGGCTTATATATCTATGAAATTTGCTTATTTGTTCGAAAAAATCCACACTTTTTTCCATTACATGATGAAATTAAAAAAAAAGTAAATAGTAGAAATCCCACTAAGTTGTATACGCCTCGTCATAGACTTCACTTGTACAGCAGAAATGCTTATTGTATGGCTATTACTCTTTATAATAAACTACCAGCTCAATTGAAAACACTGTCATTCAATAAATTTTGGAAAAATTTGTACAGCTGGTTGGTAGACAAATGCTTTTATACAGTGAAGGAATATTTGTCACACAGATAATACTTTATGCTTATGTATTCTTTTATAGTAACTGTTGTTGACATATTGTCAATAACAGCTAACTAAGCTTATGCTGACTATTATAAGTTTAATTATATTTCTACGCCGGCTTACGGTAGAATATGTGTGACTGCAATATGCACCTATATATATGAATCTATTGTACCATATTGTTGGAAATAAATGACTATTCTATTCTATTCTATACCAGATGTAGTGTCTATAGGTACATCACTCAGTCGATCTGAACCCACTTACATATCAATGTGTGCGTGAAAATGTATCTGTGTGTGTCTATGATACAGGCATATGAAACGTCATTGTCATTATTCTATCAAGTACAATTTAGCCAGGCTAAAGTTACTTGTCCTCAATTTTTAACGTCAACCCACCATCTCGTATGTCTGTGTTTCCAATAAAAAAGTCGCAATAGCTCTCTAACAAATCGAGACTAAATATGGTGTATCCTCTAAGAAAGGTAAGACCATTGTAGAGAGGGCCCAACAATTACTAAGTATTAGAGTAACTAATGTCGCAGCCCGTGGGACGATATGCTAATGCAGAGATAGAAAACACCTTCACACAAAATAAATAATCTACTTAGTTCTAAAATTAAAAAACACGCTTGAAAATCCTGAATATTTTTTTTATTTAAGGCATTATCATTGGTATTTAATATGTGTGGAAAATTTCTGAGCGATCCGACTACTGCAAGTGGGTGAAAAGCACTTACTTGATAAATACGTTCCGAACTAATATAAGCGTGTTAAAAATTTAAACAATTTTCCTTAAATAAATCTGTTAATTACAATCTACAAAGGGTTTATTGCTACAATTTTAAAAAAAATATGACTGACATTATTGATGATGCTAACTCTGTATTTTTTCTTAGCTCTTCACCTAATTTTTAGGGTTCCGTACCCAAAGGGTAAAAACGGGACCCTATTACTGAGACTTCGCTGTCCGTCCGTCTGTCACCAGGCTGTATCTCAAGAACGGTGATAGCTAGACAGTTGAAATTTTCACAGATGATGTATTTCTATTGCCGCTATAACAACAAATACTAAAAATAAAATAAAATAAATATTTAAGGGGGGCTCCCATACAACAAACATGATTTTTTTACCGTTTCTTGCTCGATACTAATAACGTTGCCTTATGTTGCATAGATAATGGTACGGAACCCTTCGTGCGCGAGTCCGACTCGCACTTGACCAATTATTTATACCTAATTTAAATAATTGATGTAGTAATTTTAAATGTAGTCAGTCAATAGACTAAGTAATATGTTCATGCATATTTTACTTTATTATATTGTTACTGTTTAATATGGAATCGAATAGTCAGTTGTATAATTATGTAAGTGATTATGTTCTTTATGCCTCTTATTAGTTTTGTTCGTATCTATGTAGCTGCACAATCTATGTAAGTGTAACGGAATCTTTAGAAGTAATTTTACCTTACGTTTTATGTCGGATTAATCAGAAATTTTGCATTTTAGAAAAACAGATATAAATTTTTTTAGCATGAATAAAATTTAGTAAATAAAACCAAGTTTTACGGATTAAGACGCGTGTATTTGTTTTTAAATTTTAGCTTTATTTAATTTAAAACAAATACACGCGTCTAAATCCGTAAAAAGTGGTTTAACTTAAACAAATGAGTCGCCCATGTGTTAGAAAATATAGTTTTTATATGTAACTAGCTGACCCGGCAAACGTTGTTTTGTCATAATAAAAAAAAAGGTTTGACAAATAGATGTTGGCCGATTCTCAGACCTACTGAATGCGTATGTAAAATTTCATAAAAATCGGTCATGCCGTTTCGGAGGAGTACGGTAACTAAGACTGTGACACGTGAATTTTATATATAAGATTATATGAGTTTGTAATATGTAAAAAATGTCATTACTTTGAGTACAGCGTCAAGTCGCCTCTACAGGCAAGCTTCTAGCTAGATAACGGTACTGATTCTACATGCAAGACTAAACTAAAAAATGTAAATTGATAGCGTCAATAACACAATTCGGCAATGTTAGCTGAACGTTTTTATTAGGAAATCTGTTTATTATAGACTTGCCGCCTTATTCATAATGACTTATCGGAGATTTAAAAATTCGCGATAATTGTCAAAACTTGTTATTCTTAATGGTCTTTTTACGCTAAAACGTTTATCTCTCCGATAAAATCTCCGTATAAACCTCCGATAAGTCAATATGAATAAGACCGTAAATGTGCACAACGAAATAGCCAATTAAACAAAATGCGTAATATAACAAATATTACGCATTTTGTCATCTTGTACATTCTTAGTTACGTTTATTTTTGCACGTAGAATTTACGCACTGTCAGAAAAAAAGGTTACGAAGATGAAATGACAATTCAAATATGTATTTCATTTTCTTAGTTAAGTTGCTTTAGTGCCCAGAAGTTCGTGTCCTACGCGTTGCCTAATGCTGTCATTTCATCTACTATATAAAAATAAGTCGGGTTTTCCTTCCTGACGCTATAACTCCAGAACGCACGAACCGATTTCCACGGTTTTGCATTCGTTGGAAAGGTCTCGGGCTCCGTGAGGTTTATAGTTCTTTTTTTTTATTTTATTATTTTTACTTTTTTTTTGTATGGCAAAACAACGTTTGCCGGGCCAGCTAGTAGTGTATAAAGGTGTCAATTTTTAGTCCCTAAAGATTTTATCACAAGGATTTCATTGTTAGTGCTCTGTGAACAAAGGCGTATTTTGAAAATTACCGCCCTGGGCCATCGGTTTGATGTCCAGGATCAATTTAATTGACCGCCCTATAAATTAATAGAGATAGAGCTAAATTTTAAACTTGAAGGCTTTCGCCGCCCTTATCAGGCTGGCGGCCCCGGGCCATGGCCCCTATGGCCTTAGGGCAAATACGCCTCTGTCTGTGAAGCATTTAAAATAATTAATTTTTTCGTTATTACGCAGCTGGTATGGTCAACAATATGCGAGGAGGTGAACAAACGCTGTGGTGGCGACCGTCCCCGTACTCCGGCGCAAGTCAAAATGTGGTACGAGAATTATAAGAAGAAGTGTAAAATGCGCGCACACGATACACAGGTAAGATGGTGTAGCGTAGCTAGGTAACCTAGGGCCGTGGGGCAAATTAAAAAAGGGGTCCCACTGCTATGTAAACTGACTAGGTTTTATAAAACAAAAATAAGAATTACCTATACAAATATTTTTAAAATACTAATAATTTGCTTAGTCCAATAACTAAAAAATACGCTTGAGAATCCATAATATTTTATCTTACCTTAAGGGCCTACATCAATATTATTCAATATCATCGCCGACACGTACATATTAACACAGCCAGTAGGCACAGAAAAATTAAATGAAGAATTAGGGATACTTTTCCTATTTACTCAAAATCTACTAAATATATTTTAATTCTGATTTACGTGTTTCTATATATAATAGTTACTTATGTTTTTAAAGTTATTTTATTAGTTAATACGCGATAATAGACCGACAAATGAAAAAAAATAAAAAATTAGAGAGGTTGTTTCGCTAAGATTTTCTATCGAGAAAACTTTTTTCAATCGCGTTTCTGTGTTTATGCGATCCTAGATCATATATTGAAAAAACATGTACTTAAAAATTAGAGCTCTAGCCATTCAATCTAAAGAAACAATGAAAACTTCGTACGTAGAAAAATGCACGAAGCTATTTTGGTATCCTCTTAATATATATCCTTAATATGAGTGTGCAAAATTTCATAAAAATAGACTACTGCAAGCAGGTGAAAATCGCTTTCAAAGATCCCGTTACATAGATTAATACATTGATAGATAGTAGATACATACCGAACTTATATAAGCTTGTTAAAAAAAGCTAGTTCAGTTCGATCAAGATTTCTAGTAAGGAGTCGGCGGCCCCTTGAGCTTAAGGGCCCCGGGGCATTGCCCCGCTTAGCCCCTTGGTAGCTACGCCACTGAACAAGGGGGCCAAGAGTTTGTTTGTTTGTTTTAACGCGGTAATCTCAGGAACCACTGGTCCAATTTGCAAAATTCTTTCAGTGTGAGAAAGTACATTTATCGAGGAAGGCTATAGGCTAAATAACATCACGCTGAGACCAATGAGATGGTCACAGATGTACCAGATGGTGGGTTGACGTTTAAAATTGAGGACAATTAACTTTAGCCTGGCTAAATTGTGCTTCATAGAATAATGATGTTTCATATGACGTATAGTCTGTATCATAGACACACATACAGTAGGCGCGCGAGTTCCTAGTTCGTTCCTCGACTGCGGACGAATGCGGCGAGGTGGGTGAAGGAGGAGCGCGCTGCCCCCGCGTGTCACCTAAGGCCCCGATAGACATGAACTCGCGCGCCTACTGTAGATACATTTTTTTGTTTGTACGCGCTACGTACAAACAAACAAACTCTTCAGCTTTATAATACATATTTGTATTGAATAATTGTATGGGTGACAGAAAATGTATTCATAATAATTATGAAATACGAGTAAGTGTTTATAACGTGATGTGCTATGGAATTTGCATGTAAGCTATTTATGCACGCGCTTAGATACTTTGACTACTTAGCTTATGAAATATTTAATATTAATATCGACTTTGTAATAACTAACCGACTTAAAAAAAAGAGGAGGTTCTCGATTCATCTATGTTTTTTTTTTATCCTTGTTAGTGAAGCGATTTTACCGATTCTTTTTTTTATTTGAAAGCTGGTGGTTTTCGTGTGGTCCCATTGGCACCAGGTCAGGATCTGATGGTTATATCCTAAGAAATAAAGGAAAACCTACAAATTTCGAAGGCACACTTATTATTTTTACATATTATATATCAAAATAATCAAAAGTAGACTACAGAGGTGGTCTTATGAAGTCGGTTCTACTTTTTTTTTTAAATACCCAATTATATATTACAACGAGCCTCGTGGTTGAGTGGTCATGTAACGGACTGCCGATCAAGAGGTCGCGGGTTCGATTCCCGCTCGGGACATCATTAGTGTGATTTTTTCTAATTGTCATACATGTTTGTACTGCGTCTGGGTGTTTCTATGTATTATAAGTATGTATTTACAAAAGAAAAGTAGTATATGTATTATATCCGTATTCTGGTACCCATAACACAAGCATATGAGCTTAGCTTGGGACCAGAGGATGTTGTGTGAAATGTCCATGAATATTTATTATTTACCTATTTATTATTATTTTATTTCCAGCAAACTCCGCCAGAGCCGCCCGGTCTGTTGGATGGGATGCTCTGGCAGAGTATACATCCACTTGAAGTCAAAGGTATGTCATATAATTATTTGTTTATCTGTAATTTTAAATGTAATTATCCTACAGTACCATTAGCAGCCTGATTTCTTTAATAAAAAGTAACTTGTAGTACCCACAGCAAAAATAAGGGCAGAAATTAGCCCACAGAGTACCCTTGAAAAAAAATTTGTCCCTTGGCAGACAACCTGTATGTGACCTCGTAATGTAATATTTCTAAGTTTTCCTAACATAGCAAATTTTAGACGATGTTTAAAAGTTACTAGCACTGTATAAAACATAAAATTTTTATCATGTTCGTATTATTTAACGGGTTTTCGGCGGGCTTTGTGGTCACATGATTCATATAACGGACTACCGTTCACGAAGTCGTCAGTTCGAATCCCACTCGGGCAATCATTTGTGTGATGTTTATAAATGTCATACAAATGTTTGTACTGCGTCTGTGTGTTTCTATGTATGTATTTACAAAAGAAAAGTAGTATATGTAGTTTATCCTTATTCTGGTACCCATCACACAAGCATAATAAGCTTAGCTTGGGACCAGAGGGCGTTGTGTGAAATGTCCGTGAATATTTATTTATTTATCAGTTTTCCTAACAATATTTCAGATGATGATGGAGAGCCCACGACGAGCGCGGACGGTGGTCACAGTGTTAAGGATGACGATTGTGTACCTGTCAATGTTAGTATATCACATTATTACTGTTATTACCTATGTTACAAATATGTCAAAAATGGAGGGTAGACAAAAGTGATTAGTTTTGCAGGAATTCTCTATTCTACATTTCATTTCTTGTCAAGACAAAAAATGTACTAAATTTGGCGGTAATAGTGTCATTTCCCAGGGGATTTAATCATCAAAATCCTTCCCATGGTTTCGGCGAAAATTTATTATTTTGTTTTTTCTATTATAATGTCAAAGAGGCATAAGGCTATGTTCAGATGACAACATTTTGACGCGCGTTTTCAAATCGCGAGACTAGACATCGTAGTATTTACATACTACCGATCACATGAGCGCGCGTTAGCGAGCGTTGACGCGGCGCTCAGAGAAAAATTCTCTAGACGCAGGCGATCGCGCGTTGACGCGCACTTTGACATCTGTGTAACATCTGTTGACTGTTCAGTTGAGCGCGCGCTTACATGGCAATTGCACGCTTTTTTTGTGACTTGCTTTTGTATTTAGTTCAAAATGAGTGAATTAGATATTGGCATCGACTTACTAATTAACGATGTCAGGAAAATGCCAGCGATTTGGGATATAACTTCAGAATCCTATAAAAATAAAATTTTAAAACGACCAATCCAATGTGTGCGTTTTCTTTTACCATATTTTATTTTTTATAATATAACTACAAAATAATAGCATCTTCCACGTCCATTTTCTAAGCTCTATCGATACAGACTGACGAGCTACTCGCAACGGGCGTTAGCGCTTGTTATCTGAACTCTTTAAAAATTTGATCGCACGTCGACCTTCGTTAACGCGCGTTACATGTGAACTTAGCCTAAATATAGACATAGTTTTTAACAGGTCAAATATTTATAGGTATATGATAATAGGTGTTTTTTTAATTCACAGATGTCGAACGGTCGATTATCGAGTACGAACGAAAGCGAAGACACAATGCCGAATGTATTAGAGCCCCAAGTTCAAATAATACCCCAATCATCCCCCACACCCCCCCTCCATAAACACACCAACCCCTTACCCATCCCTCTACCTATACTAACCAATCCCCTCCAAGCTATAGAACAAGCTAGAATACAACAAAATTTTCTTCAAAAACTTAATGAATTATCAAATACCCCGTTAAATTTGAGTAACCTAGATGATATTAAACGAAAAAATGGTCATGAAAGGAGTCGAGAAGACACGGAACAGATTAAAAATGATTGTGGAACAGCCACAGAAGAGGAAAGACTATATTTTACAGCAAAAAGACAACATGCAATATGGGAACACGAAGCTAAAATGAAAATACTCAATATGGAGTTACGACAAAAAGAGGAGATTTTTTCATTACAAAAGCAATTGTTTTTGATTGAGTTGAGATTGAAAATGGACTTTTTGGAGAAAGCTAGCGCTAAATGATGAGGTATTTATTTATTATACATACATATTGCAAATTGTCAATATACGCGCGCGCATTGTCACGCTAAAATCGTTTAGAAAAATGTTTATTCTCTTATTTTATCAAAAAATTATTATTTTAAGTTCTTTATAACACCCCCTTTTTAGGGTTCCGTACCCAAAGGGTAAAAACGGGACCCTATTACTGAGACTTCGCTGTCCGTCCGTCCGTCCGTCCGTCCGTCCGTCCGTCCGTCCGTCCGTCCGTCTGTCACCAGGCTGTATCTCAAGAACGGTGATAGCTAGAGAGTTGAAATTTTCACAGATGATGTATTTCTATTGCCGCTATAACAACAAATACTAAAAATAAAATAAAATAAATATTTAAGGGGGGCTCCCATACAACAAACATGATTTTTAGGGTTCCATACCCAGTATCTCAAGAACGGTGATAGCTAGACAGTTGAAATTTTCAAAGATGATGTATTTCTATTGCCGCTATAACAACAAATACTAAAAATAAAATAAAATAAATATTTAAGGGGGGCTCCCATACAACAAACATGATTTTTTTACCGTTTCTTGCTCGATACTAATAACGTTGCCTTATGTTGCATAGATAATGGTACGGAACCCATCGTGCGCGAGTCCGACTCGCACTTGACCAATTTTTATTAATATCTTGCTAGATATCTTGACTAGGTAGAAAATATGTTATGACTATCTCAGTCTAACTTATGCGCATATTATGTTTTGGTCTGTTTTTTCTTTTTGAACATGGCAACCCAGTTTCTTGCGAGAGCAATTTTTGCCAGGGTCAAGTTTCTATTTGTTTTGCATTGTCTGTCTAGTATGTAAATTTTGAATCTATGGTAGGTTCGATTTTTAGGGTTCCGTACCCAAAGGGTAAAAACGGGACCCTATTACTGAGACTTCGCTGTCCGTCCGTCCGTCCGTCCGTCTGTCACCAGGCTGTATCTCAAGAACGGTGATAGCTAGAGAGTTGAAATTTTCACAGATGATGTATTTCTATTGCCGCTATAACAACAAATACTAAAAATAAAATAAAATAAATATTTAAGGGGGGCTCCCATACAACAAACATGATTTTTTTACCGTTTCTTGCTCGATACTCATAACGTTGACAGGTAGACGCTTTAACTATGTGCCTTATGTTGCATAGATAATGGTACGGAACCCTTCGTGCGCGAGTCCGACTCGCACTTGACCAATTTTTTAAAATATTAATGCTCTTTTTTCGTCTTACCGCCAAAAGTACATTCATTTTTTTTTTTCAGTTCTCGCTACGAATCCGGGAAAGTAAAGTCGTCATCCGTTTTTGTTTTAAAACAAAACGGCAAAGGAAAGCAACACACAGCCGAGTGTATCTAGTTTTATGAAAGTGCCATCTAATGTAGAGTTACCGAATTAATATCTTTTGGTTTGATAAAAGTAGTGAAACTACGGTCGAGCCTTAAGAACAAACATAATATATTTTTATTTCGCAATTTTACTTAATCTGGTCGACATGTGTTGAACAGTATTAGAAGAAATGCTGACTTTTTTGTGGCAGATGTTTTAAGACCATGGCTACCTCGTCTGAAGCATAGAGAAAACTTTTAAACTAAATTATATTAACAAACGCTAGGCTTAGTCAAACAAAGTTTGAAATATTGTACAGCTATTTTTAAAATAACTCGGCCATGGTCTTCGAGGCCAATAATATTAAAAATGTGATTACGAAGTTAATTATTTTTGTATTCGTTATATTTGCATAGAGCTTATTTTTTACTTTTTTTTCTATAGAGTAACTAAGTTTTTAAAACGCAGATTTTTTTTATAGTATTATCTATGGCAGCTAGTTAGTTGTGTCAAGTTTTGAGGTTAAATTTTTTAATATAAATTATTAGTTTTCTAACATGGCTTTATCCAACTTAAACTAAAAATAGTTTTTGGTGAATCACTAGCCACAGATAATCTTAAATCGTGCCTTCTGAACTTAAGTTATGTCAAAATTTGACACAAACAAGATTAACGTTTATGGTACTGACAAATGGTTATTGCGTATTTTTATTGAAATAGTACTTAGTTATCAAGTCCGTAATAATTTCAAGAGGGGTCTGTTAATATATCTTAACTTATAGAAACTAGTCCGAGCTAGATCATGTCATGATAGCGTCAATAAAAAATTCTATGCCTTGATTTCTTTGCTTATTTTGACAATACTGCCTAGTCTGTATAAGTTAGGATGAGGGCTTTAATGTCGTATGTCGTGTCTAAATGATGGCCGTTTTGCTTATAAACATTAAATACTTATTTTATTTTAAACAAAATGGCCGTTGGCGCCAAAATTATTTTCTAGAAATCGCTCAATCATTTTCAAATTAACGTTTATAAGCAAAATGTAAGAACCTAGTCTTTAAATATTCAAATAATTGTATGAAATAGTATACAATTGAAATAATATTTTAAGTATTTTGAATATTTAACACAGTTTTTCAACATAACTCAATTGTGACGCCATTTTAAAAACTGTTAATTTTAAAAAAGGAATGAATTTGAAAGTTAAATGAAATTGCGTTAGCTTTTTATATCTATGATATAAAATCTCTAAACGCTGATTGGATAAAATGCAATTGTACTATTTCATACAATTTTAATATGGAGTCAGTGACGTGCCAATAATCGAAAAACCTTTGTTAAGAATAGTTATTACATATATAAGAAAATGTTATATTAGATTTCTAGATACGTAAATGCGTTTAGACAAAAAGTAATACGAAACATAATGATATTATTAATAATAATTTAGACAGGAAATAAAGAAATCAGTACAAAGACTTCCGACCGGAAGTAAAGTTACCTCAGTGCAGTGTATTGTAAATAATAAATAGGTATAGTTGTAAAAATAAAATTTTAGAAATTTTTTACAAGAGGGCGACTTACACCTTCGCGTATTTTTCATATATTTTGTTTTTAAATTCCATTTAATTTGGCCGGAATTAATTATTTCTGGCAGTATTAATTATAATGTATATAAATTATTCGATATTTTTTAGCCTCTAGGCGTTAAAATCGGTGTATTATGGCAATACTTTTCAAATGGCAATGATGACATTGTGATGTATTTTACGATCTCAATACAGATTAAAAAAAGATATTTTTTGTACCTCCGATTAAATTCTGAAATTATTAGAAAAAACTTATCATATGTAATTATTTTTTTTATTCAAATTATGTACGTTAATCTGATAAAATTGGATATTATTAAAAATAAAGAATTTATTTTCTGTTTTGGTGTATTTTATTACTACCCACAATCCAAAAATGTGTAATTAAAGTCGCAAATATTAGTATCATCTATCAATGATATATTAAAACACTAACAAACCTATTTATCGCAATGTCATCTATACTTAATATTATAAAGCGGAAGAGTTTGTTTGTTTAAACGCGCTAATCTCAGGAACTACTGGTCGATTTAAAAATTTTTTTTGTTGGTTGGATAGTCCATTTATAGGGGAAGTGTTTAGGCTATAAAACATCACGCTGCGATCAATAGGAGCGAAGCAGTAGTGAATGTTGCAAAAACGGGGAAAAGTTTTGTAAATTTCACGCGTATGGAGTCGCGGGCAGCAGCTAGTAAAAAGAATAGGTATTACTTCAGTGTTAAAGATGTAAACAAAATGCGAACTGTATAACTCATAGCTGGTTTTATTGCCGATATTAGTCCCGAACGTGTGAAAGAAATAAGTTTGCCATGCGTAGCGGCGTCTTGCGTCTTGCTAATCTCTCTTGCTTGAAGGCAGGCCCGGCAAAGCCCCCCCACAACTAAAGTGAAATTATTTGACAGCACCTCATATAACTTTATTATCTCCTTTACAAAACAATCTAACTATAGTTAAAATAAAATTTTATCACCAATGGTTGCCTTTGCCTTAAATCAGCCGTATTTAATTTACAACTCCTGCATTCTTCTGAAGGCCTGATACTTGTAAAATTACATCTGTATCAATTTTAAAAAGTTTTCCTTACACTTCTCTGGTCTCCTGCTGCATATTGTACGAAATTATAGTTCTTAAAATTAATTTAAATTTTAACGTCAGTATTTTTCATACTTAAAAAATGGGAAATATAGTCCTCGGCCCACGTAGTTTCCATAAAAAGACGTAGGTACGTATTTACCTTTATAAATAAAAATGGATCTCCGAAATATATGTATACAAAGTTACCTTTTGTCATGCATCAATTGCATAATTCCATTTTCGCTGTCTCTAATTGTCAAGATAAGACTGATAAAGAAGAAAATTTACAAAATTCGCCAAGTATAATCAATGGCTGGTCCACGCTGGTCTATATCACATTACAAAGAATAAGGTTTCATAAAATCAAACCACAGATACTTTAAAAAATATATATTGGGGCTATTTTATAATACATTCATAGTTGATAATTTCACAGTGAGAAATTATTTTATGATTGAAATGATTTAATATTAAAGTATACATATTTAATTATAATACTCTAATAATCTCGTACAACTTACTTAAACTAGCGCACACAAAATGTAACAGATTAACACTCTGAAAAAATTTAAATTACTAGAAAAAATAATGGCGCAATCATATGGAATATTAAAATACAGTTTCATATGATAATAGTTAACGACATTTTAACCTCATTTTCTGTCATAGGTCGCAATGGTTTTAGGTTCGATTTCCCATCAGACCTTACATATACAACGTGTTGCAGAAAGGTGTAGTCATAATTTAAAGTTGCATTAGATAGGCCAAATATAGCCAGGAAAAATACAGTTGGTAAGTTTTTTTTTGTTTATTGCTTACTGATCGATTAATTTAATAAATTTATTAAACTTTTATGAACACATTAAAGTCATAATATAACTAGTATTTGTAATTTCATCCATGCCTAGTGCCTAGTCACCGGCCATGTGTAACGATGGTCAAATATGACTACACCTTTCTGAAACATTAATTAATGCTTTGTATTGTAACACATAAATAGAGAAGAATGATTTTAGTCCCGCATTCACGGTTTCGATTCCCACAGTGAATAATTAATTATTGCAATTGACTTGCTATGCTTTTACCTAATTATTTAAATGATAAACTTAAATATTTATACTTTGTCTGTGTGTTTTCTACCTTTAATGTAAAAAATCTGGAATTTTAGCAATACTTGCATTTCATAACCTTACACCATTGTTCTTAACCTTCAGTACAATGCAAAGTAGTTAACATAGCATTCACCCCTACAACGGGATCTTTAATATGCATTTTAACATGAGCTTTTAAACCGCTACCTTTCCTAAAAGACTGTCCGCATTGATTACAAATATAAGGCCGTTCCCCAGTATGACATCGGATATGAGATATCAAATCATTACGTTGAACAAAAGCCTTTTCACAATACGAACACTGAAATGGTCGTTCACCGGTGTGTGTTCTTCTATGGTTTTTCAAAGTACCGGAGGCTGCGAAACTCATGGGACATAAGTCACAGTGATATGGTCTCTCACCCGTATGTATTCTGCGATGTTTGACTAAAGCACTTGATGTTGTAAAGCCGTTACCACACTCATCACACATAAATGGATGAGCTCCCGTATGCTTCCTAGCATGGGCATCTAGTTCACCTTTAGAAACGAATCTGGAAATCGCAAATATATTATTGAACTGTTCTTTCTTTATTTGGACAGTCCTCGTGGTCTAGAGGTTCATACAAAGGAGTTCACGAGGTCGCGGGTTCAATTCCCGGTCGGGACAATCATTTGTGTGATGTTTATAAATGTCATACAATAGTCTGTACTGCGTCTGGGTGTTCCTATGTATTTTATGTATGTATTCACAAAAGAAAAGTAGTTTATGTATTCTATCCTTATTCTGGTACCCATAGCACAAGCATATAAGCTTAGCTTGGGACCAGAGGATGTAAAAAGATATTTCATTACTCATTTAAAAAGCATTATTTAATTCTAAACTTGAAAATATATCTTAAAAACATATATATGTTTTCGTATTGAAATTTTCGTGAGTTTGAGTCATATTAATAATAAAATAAATACCATATTACCGGCTAACTAACACTCACAGTTTTGGGATTGAAGATGACGACCCAGGTTTCGAGCATATCCGATGCTCATCTTCAGGACGAGTGCGCAGCGGCGTCTGCGACCTTCCGGCGTGCACTGCGGGCGACAGCTCGTACAGCCCGCTGTGACAGTGCGGGGGGTGGAGGGTCTTGAGGTGGGGGGGAGGTTTCTGCACTGCTGATGTTCACCGACCCAGGTGATGAGTGGTCGATGACACAAGATGATTATTATCTTGCTGTCGGCAATCACTACGTCCTGATTAGCGCGAGTACCATCGCAAACACTGATTACTGTGTCGCTCTCTAGATCAACCACTTTCAATTTTAAGGTCGCATTAAGAGCATCATGTGTGCGCGTCGGAAGGTCACGGACACCGCTGCGCGCTCGTCCTGATGATGAACATCGGATATGCTCGAAACCTGGGTCGACATCATCAATCCTATAAAAGTGAGTGTTACCGGTACCTATATATTTTTAAGATGACTCAAACTCATGAAAATTTCAATTGAAAATACATATTAATAACCAAACTGACTTTAATATTTTCTAACACTTGCGCGACTCATCTGTTTAAATAAAACTACTTTTTACGGATTTAGACGCGTATATTTGTTTTAAATTTTTTTTTTTTTTTGGCCCGACTTTTCGGAAACTACTTCGGAAACTAAAAAAAAAAAAAAAAAAAATAATGTTATTGATTTTATGTAGTCTGAGCACAATGTAATATGATATAGTTTATGGTAAAAGTCTATCTTTATGGTCAATGTAAAATTAAAATCGAATGTGGGTAAACCCTGTAATAACTGATCGTAGAAGACACATTACAGCTCAGTCTCACCCGTGACCATGGTGACTGCAAAGTCTCCGAAACGTCGGGCCAAAAAAAAAAAAAAAATTAAAACAAATATACGCGTCTAAATCCGTAAAAAGTAGTTTTATTCAAACTGACTTTGATGAAACTTGTCTAAAAATATCACTAGAAAAGATGCTTTCAAGATCTCTTTAAAAAATTCTGCTCCATGGATGGACAAAATTATTAATCAATAGATAAAAATGACATTACAATTTCCTACATCTTTATCCTAGTACACTTAGCAAAAGCATTATGCTTAGTTTAGGACTAGACTAGGAATATTACAAACACTACAATTACCTAATAAATCAAATTATGGTGGAAAAAGTAAAATGCCGCAAGCGGGACTTGAACCCACGACCCCGGAATACCGTTCCTCTCTATATTCGATTTATTCTATACTCGATTACTCTTCTATACTAGATTTATTAAGTAATAACTATAATAGTTAAAAAAAAACTAAAAAACATGCTTTATTTAATCGAATTATTGCATCGTCATAGGTCTTTGACAGGTGTGCAAAATTTGAATAGAATCTGACCGTTATAGTGGGTCAAAATAGCGTCCAAAGAAGTCGGTTACAAACATACATACAAACATACATACAAACAAACATACAAAAGAAGCTAATATAAAGCGTGTAAAAAGCATAGCATGTCAAATGCAAAAATTAATAAATTACTTTACTAAAATTACCTCTTCTCACAGCTGTCACATTTAAATGGTTTTAATCCTTGATGTCTTCTCATATGTTGGCCCAAATTAGTTTTTTGACTAAATCCTTTCCCACACTGTGAACACAAGAACGGTTTCTCACCGGTATGTGTTCGAATATGTTCTTTTAACGTGCATAACATATAAAATCCTTTATTACATAATGTACAACGGTGTTTCTTTTCGTTATCGTGACTTTTTTTATGAGCTTCCAATGTTTCTTTACTAGCGAAACTCTGAGTACAAAGATCGCAAGTAAAATTATCATTTCTAATATGAGCTGTTAACAAATGATTATCTAAATAAGCCTTATATTTAAATTCTCGTTTACAAATCTCACAAGTATACGTTATATTTTGTTTTTCTTCATGTTTTTGTAAGTGAGCTTGTAATGATAACTTATGTTTAAATTTACGTAGACAATGTGAACATTCATGTAACTCTATATTGTCTATGTCTTCACAATGCTGTTTCTGTAAATGATTTCTATATGCATGTATCTTAAGAAATTTTCTATTACATTTCTGACAACTTATCGGAGATTTTAATTTATTTGCACCTGTTTTCAAAGTTTTACATATTTTTTCTTTTATGTGAACTTTATACTTTAATTTACTAGTAAAAATTTCATTGCAATAACATTGATATTTAATTGCTAATTTCTTACTTTCTTTTTTTATTTTTTTTACATTGCTTTTATCATCTAAGTTGTCTATGGTAATTTCAATTTGCCCTCCATCATCAAAATGCGAGAAGTCATTTCCATTATCAGAATTGTCTTCTGCTTCTTCTTTCACAGATTCATTCAAAGTTTCTTCAGATTTTGTATTTTTTGTATAAGTTTCAGAACAATCTGTTAAAACTTTGATTTCTATGTTTTTCTTATTAAATTCACATTTAGATTCATTATTATCTGGTACTCGTGACACATATTTACCCAACTCAATTAACTTTTCTTTAATATCACTCTTCTCTGATTTAATTACAGATGAGCTATCGTAATCGGCATTTTTACGAACATTGTTTAGAACGGTGTCGGACTCTAGAAAACGACGTTTAAACGCATCAGCATTGCATATATTAGTTTCACAAGAGGCACAAACTTGTTTCGGCAAATTATCTTCAATTTTAATATCAACATTTGTAATAAATGTAAGCACTTCGATTAAATTTCTGTAATCACCATCCACTTTTGTAAACAATGATTTTAGTCCCGGAGATTGTATTAAACATACTCGACATATTTTATCAAATAATTGCACATTTAAATCCATATTATAAAAGACGGATATAATAAGATTATGGTAAATACATTTAATTTAATTACAAAAACGAAATAAAAACATCAACGCAAATCATGAAACAATGCGCATAGATTAATGTGTTGACATGACATTGACAATCACGTCACAACACAACATAGAGTAAAGTAACTTTCACAGAGACACAGAATATTAAAAACATTTATCCCACTTTTTCATACTTTCATTCCATCCTTACTGTGAGTTTCCACTGACGAAACATGCACAAAAAAACACGTTGACAACTCTGTTTTCTGTCAATGTATTGAGCCGCGTTCGCATTGATACACAACTTGTGGAACCTAAACATATTTGACGTTTCACAATCTAGACAATACTCATAGAAATTGCGCTCTGGATTAGTAACGCGACATTCTATATTGATTTGTTTATAAACGTTGTTTTGACGTTTCGCTGAAACTGTCACAACAGACGTAGGTACTTGGTTGGTTTACTACTATTATCATATTATTAAACTATGGATTCCAGCGACGAAGAAGATTTATTGTTTTTAACTACTATTATTTAGATTGGGGTATATCATCTAATCCAGCACCTGATTTTGTTCGTAATTTATTTATTTCCCGATTATATTGGGTTTTTAAAGAAATAACTTTCTTGTCAATTGCAAAGGTGTCAGTGCCCATCTCCTGTGCTAAATGTGACGAAGCATCACGACGCTTTTGTCTATGTTTGTAATTTACGTCTTTTGTATTCCACAAACATGGAAAGCCTTGCCAAAGCTCAATAAATTTTAACGTATCTGCTTTCGTCCATCCCATATTTCACTTTAATTAACTCATTTATTAATTATGTAATAAAAATCGCACTAATATCACAGTTGTTTACCGACGGTGCTGGGAAACAATATATCGAGATTTTAAACAAGTTGCGAGGCAAAGTTTAACAGCAGTGTGAACGTCAGCCATGTCAAATCTTTAAACAAACCTGTCAAAGATTATAATTTTAGTCAGTGCGAACACAGACAACAACAAATCTTGAATGCTGTCAAAGATTTTAACTAGTTTTCTTGAGTGCGAACGTAAACTCGACAAAACCAGTTGTGTGATTGGTTTGACAGTGTTAAGTTTCGATACATTGCATGTTTAATGTTTTTAGTGGAAACTCACAGTTACAATTTTACATAAAATAACATTCATGGTTTTCCAATTACAGCACTAGAGCGCATTATGCTGCACAATGCTAAACGTGCTAACGAGTGTTCCAACTACAGCAACGCTTCGCACAATCGAGCAATCTCAAAAGTGATGCGTGCAATCGATATGATTTTAAGGCTTTCGTTTCGTCCGATTTTTCTGGAAATAACCAGTTATTTCAAGCTGTGTTAAAAAAAAAAATATAAGTATAGCGTCAGCATAGTTCAGCATTGTGCAGCACTCGAGTCGCATTATGCTCTGCAATTGGAAAACTAGCATTATAAACGATTGTAAATATTATTAGGAAGAATCTCTTTCAGTTCTTGCCATTTACATCTTTGCTAAATAATCTTTCAAAGCCGTTGGGATGCTGAGGTAAAGTACAGAAACATAGGTATGGATGTCGGAACTGTATATGCAAATCGATATCTTCCTGGTTGTTTATTTATTTATAGAAGCAGAGGACTTTACTTAGGTAGTGTCTTGTGCTAATATTAATATTATAGTCATTTATACTTGTTCCTAAACATAAATAAACTTATAAATCGAAAACAAATAACCAAGGAATAAATAAAGAAAACACAAGAGTGGAATAAATACATTTATATTTTTGTAATTTATTGTTTTATCTGTAGAGCGGCTAATCTTTTTTTCAAATCAAGTAAGATGTTAACTTCCGGCTGCCACATTGTCTTATCTTTTGTAGAACTTTTCAGTTTACGAACTTTGTCACCCTGAAAACAACAAGGTATTTATTTATTTCATCACAAGTTATCGTGATAATATGCTATGTAATCTAATAATGTGATGTGATGTAATCTAATAGTGCGATGTGATATTATGTGATATAATCTGATAGTGTGATGTGATGTAATCAGATAGTACGATGTGATAGTATGTGATATAATCTGGTGGTGTGATATGTTATCAAGTACTCACTTGCTCAGCAATAGCTTTCTCTAAAGCCTCGGGGGTATCACCAGGCGTAGGTGTCTGTGGTACGCTCACATTATTCTTAGCACTTGACTTTTTATTAGATGTAGGCTAAAACCAAAAAAGACACATTTTAACATAATACTGTTACGTGTTAGGGTTCGAAGGATTTGGAGAGAAAGACCTGCTGACTCTTTTAGAAGACTTTATTCACTAGCACTAGTTACACACTAAGCACTAGGTCCAAACACTAAGCACTAGGTCCAAACACTAAGCACTAGGTCCAAACACTAAGCACTAACAATGTCCTAGATCGTAGCCAAGTTGTAGGTTTCACTGGTATCACTCTTGATCACTTGTTTTCGCTCTCGAAGTCGCCTTTGTCGTAGCTCGAACTGAACTGCCCGGGCTCGCCTCCCTGCCGCTATTTATATGCGCCGAGACGAGTTCCAGACTATTCCAGAATGTTCCCGACTGTGCGCGAACGTGATCGCCCGGAACGAATGTTTCTAGAAACTTCGTGCATGTATGGTAGTTCCTCTAACGCCATCTAGTATCTAATAGGGGTTTCACTTTGTTCGGTTCTTTAATTGGTTTTACTAGTTGCTGCTAGAAGGCGCTAGCTCCTTTGTGTTTTGTGTGTTCGTAACACTACTCCCCTCTTAGTGATGCTCGTCCCGAGCATCGTTGTTACTGCCATGGTAACGCGCCAGACGGTCTATGTGTACCACTTTGAATGTCCCTCTTGGTTGCTTTTGAATCCTATAGGTCACATCATTCAGTCGGGTAACCACTTTGTATGGACCGTCCCACTGGTTCTGCAACTTTGGAGATTTCCCTTTCCGGCGAGTTGGGTTATGCAGCCACACCAGTGACCCTTCCTCAAAGCCGCTCGTGTTCGATTTCCGGTCGTATCTGGTTTTCATGTTCTCACTTGACTGTAACCCATTTTCCCGAACCAAGGCGTGTATATAGCGCATCTTCTCCCTTAAATCGCAGACATAGTCTTGTACAGTCTTTGGTCCCTCCGGTGACCCTCCTGTCAATAGGTCTACTGGTATTCGTAGTTCTCTACCGAAATTGACATACGCCGGGGTAGCTTTTATGCTCTCATGCTCGGCGGTTCGGTAAGACAGAAGGAAGAGTGGTATATACTTGTCCCAATCCTTTTGTTTGTCATCTACCAATTTCGCCAAATGCCTCTCAAGGGTCTGGTTAAATCTCTCAACCATTCCATCAGACTGTGGATGGTACGCGGTGGTCCTCGTCTTATGCATGCCCAAAATTCTGCACACTTCCTGGAACACCTGCGATTCGAAGTTCCTGCCCTGATCAGAATGGATTTCCAGAGGCACACCAAAGCGACATATAACTTCTTCGACTAACTTAGAAGCGACTGTTGTGGCTTCTTGGTTTGGTATGGCGAACACTTCGGGCCATTTGGTGAAGTAGTCAATGACGACCATAAAATACTTGTTTCCCGAATCCGTTACAGGAAATGGCCCCGCTACGTCAACTGCAATTCGTTCCCACGGTGCACCGACGTTATACAACCGCAGGTTCCCACGGCTCCTTGTCTGTGGTCCTTTCACAGCAGCGCAAGTAGTACATTTGCGGCACCAATCCTGTACATCATCTCGACAATGCAACCAGTAGAATCGTTCTCGCACTTTTGTTAACGTCCTCTTGACACCTAGATGACCTCCTGATACGCCATCATGTATTTCACGGAGAACATCTGGTACTCTCGTTCTTGGGACAATTATCTGAAGATGGAACTCTCTGCCGTTAGTCTTCTCCCATTTCCGGTAGAGTATTCCGTTTTGGAGTATCAGACTGTCCCATTGCGCCCAGTACGCCTTAGTGACAGCGCCAGTGGGTGCAACCTCACTCCATATTGGTTTTACGTCACCCCGTTTCTTCCATGTGATGATGTGCCGAAGGTCGTCATCTTTTTCTTGAGCCTCCCTCATAGCATCATTCTCCCAGAGACTCAAAGGATCTGTTCTCGTTAGTTTTAATGTTTCTTCATTGCATTCCTGCTTGACACAATGTTTGCAGTCCTCCGAACACGGCCTTCGTGAGAGTGCGTCGGCATTCCCATGTGTCTTTCCGCTGCGGTGTTCCGTCTTGAAGTCATACTCCTGGAGCTGTTCAATCCATCGAGCTACTTGACCTTCTGGGTTCTTGAATTGCAGTAGCCACTTCAAGGCTGCGTGGTCAGTTCGTAGTAAAAACTGTCTGTCGATGAGATATTTGTTGAAATGTTGTAGCGTCTTTACAACAGCCAAGAGTTCTCGTCTTGTCACACAGTAGTTTCTCTCTGGCTTGGATAAAGATTTGCTGAAATATGCAATAACAACTTCTCTTTCACCCTGTTTTTGAGATAACACCCCTCCAATGGCCGTGTTGCTTGCATCCGTGTCAACTATAAACTGACCTTCAGTTTGTGGATACCCCAGGATTGGTGTTTCACACAGATGTTTCTTCAGTTTCTGAAAAGAATCTTCACAAGTCTCATCCCAACTAAATTGTCGTTTATCTTCTGTCAGCCGATGTAGTGGCTTGGCTATCTCTGCGAATCCCTTAACAAAACGCCTGTAGTATGAGCATAGGCCGAGGAATGCCCGCACTTCGGTTTTGTCCTTAGGGGTAGGCCATTTTTGAACTGCTTCCAGTTTCTCCGGGTCTGTCTGGATTCCATCACTGGAGATAATATGGCCGAGATAGTTGACCTTGCTCCTGAATAAATGACACTTTTCCGGGTTCAACTTTAATTTAGCTCCCTCTATTTTGGCGAAAACTCGCTCCAAGTTTCGCAAATGGTCCTCGAAGTCGCGGCCGATAATGATGACGTCATCCAAGTAGACCAAGCAAGCCTCTCCAACTAAGCCTGCCAGTACACACTCCATGAGTCGCTCAAAGGTGGCAGGTGCGTTGCACAATCCGAAGGGCATGACGTTAAATTGCCATAAACCTTTACCGGTCGAGAAAGCTGTCTTCTCCTTGTCTTTTGGATGAATTTCCACCTGCCAGTAGCCAGATTTCAGGTCTAGGGTCGAGAACCATTTCATGCCACTCAGGGTATCTAAAGTGTCGTCGATTCGAGGTAACGGGTAACTGTCCTTCTTAGTGACATCATTGAGACGCCTATAGTCCACACAAAATCTCGTGCTACCATCTTTCTTCTTCACTAATACAACAGGTGAGCACCACGGACTTGTAGACGGTTCAATAATCTTATTCCTTTTCATGTCCTCCAAAAGGCCTTCAACTTCTTTTTCCTTTGCAATTGGTATCCGTCTTGCTCGTTGACGAATTGGTCTCTCGCTTCCGGTATCTATCCTGTGCTGAACCATTGACGTTCTTCCAAGGTCCCCTTCTTGACTGGAGAAGATATTCGCGTAGCGCTGCAAAAACTTCTTAGCTTTCATGCTCTGCGAATAAGTCAGATTACTCTTACAGTCATCGAGTAGCTTAGTCACTAAATCGTAGTTATTGCTGTTTGCTGAGTCTGCGCCTGTCATCGAACTACACTTTTTCATCCAGACAACTTCCTCGCACTTTCCGATGACGTCACCTTTGTTCAAGCAGATCTCGCGATCACCAAGATTCAAAACCCTGACCACAGCGTTACTGCTTCCACTAACAAGGGTTCTCGCCGTCATCAGTTTTTGTGACGATGTCTTGGTAGGTGTGTCTTCGATCAACACGCATCTGTTTGACTTTTTCTTTCCAGCTGGCGGCAGTTTCACCAGTACCTGAGCTTCCGCTCGTCCGGGTATGATGACTTTCTTTACACATGCGACTTTCCCGCAGGCGCCTCCAAGAATGAAGATTTCTTCTTCACCACACTTGAAAACTCCGTCAGCGACATTAATTCTGCAGTTGTGTTTCTTCATGAAATCCAAACCCAAGATGCAATCATCCACAATCTCAGCCACGATTACGTTATGAGAGTATGAGGACCCCCCTACATACATCGTAACTGACGTTTCTCCCAGGACGGGTATTGGCTGACCGGAGGCAGTAAGTAGCCGACAGTTAATTCTCCTCTTGTGTCCCGTTGCGGTTTTTACCAGACTTGGGTTCACTATTGTTCTAGAGGCTCCTGTGTCCAGAGTCATTTTGCAATCCGTCCCGTTAATAGTCCCCTGAATCGCAAGACTATTTCCGCTGCATGCCTGGGAGATAACAGTTATCGGGGCTCCCTCCGCGTCAGCCAGCACTCGCCCCTTAGTCCTGGCTTTTATTCGTTTCCCTGATCCCGGGCAAGGGGCAAAGCCCCCTGCTTCTTCAGAACCTCTAGTTGTTCCTCGATCCTTTTCATCCTTTCCATCTGGGTTTCCTTCTGCGGGCAGTTGAGCTGAAGATGGCCCCTCTCACCGCACTTGTAGCACATGGCTCCAGAACTTCTCTTCGTAGGGGCCTTAACCTCCTTGACTTCCTCAGAGACCTCGCGGATCTTATGGGTATGCCGTATGTCATAACGAACAGCCTCGACCTCCAAAGCATGTGCCAATGCTTCCTTTAGCGAGGTATGGTGACGAAGCCTCACTGCAGCTCTGACCTCCAGGTCTTTGATTCCGTCGACAAATGCTTGAACAATATTCGTGTCTACCATCTTGGTGTCGGTTCCTGGGTGTGCCTTCCTGACGAGTTTTTCAATTTCCAACGCCCATTGTTGTAGTGCTTCTCCTGAGCGTTGGACTCTGTCACGCAGTTGGGCACGGAACACGTGCTCCAGGTGTCGCTCCCCGTATCTGGATTCAAGTGCCTCCATCAGGTCTTGGAACCCATTTCCTGTATGTGGCAGTGCTTCCAGGACCGACAAAGCTTGCCCTCTGAGCGCAACAGTGAGAGCGGTCAAGCATTGTTCTTCCGTCCATCCGTTGGCAGTAGCAACCGTCTGGAATTGCTGACGATAAGCGTTCCAGGAAGTAGTGCCGTCGTATGGCGGAACTTTCACTCTTGGTCCTTGTGCCACTCCGATAGTTCCACTAGAGATCGCAACTCCCGTGGTTTCAAGGCGCACTACTTTCTTCTGTAGTTCAATGAGGCCGGTTTTCACATTTTCGACATCCAATCCTAACCCGGTAACTCGTTCTTCCACTACGTCGACATCTTTTCGAAGCTTAATCACCGTGTTACTAACATCATTTATAGCACAAATCACTTTTTCTTGTGACTCTTGCAAAGCGCCGAGCTTGCGTTCTTGTGACTCGAACTTGCGTTCTTGTGACTCTTGCAAAGCGCCGAGCTTGCGTTCTTGTGACTCGAACTTGCGTTCTATCAGTTCAATTAAACTTCCTAATTGAAGTTCTACTTGAGGAACTGACGCTACGGTGCCGCTGGTGGGCGTGGCTTGTCTAGTGGGCGTGGCCTGTGTGGTGGGTGTGGCAAGGTGGGCGGATCCAGTGGGCGGAGCTTGTCTAGTAGGCGTGGCCGGTGTGGTGGGCGTGGCAAGGTGGGCGGGGCCAGTGGGCGGGGCTTGAGTCTGAGTAGGCGGAGCCTGGGCCTGGGTGGGCGGATCCCGGTGGGCGTGGTCGGTGGGCGTGGCATGGTGGGCGTGGCCTGTGGGCGGGTCTAAGGGGGCGTGGTCGGTGGGCGGGGCCTGGTAGGTGGGGCCAGTGGGCGGGGCTTGGTACACAGCGGGCGTGGCCTCCGCAGCTCGTTGTGCCCTTGTCCTGACGCCCTCGAAGTCCTCTCTCGGAGTCAATGGCATCTCCAAATCCCACTTCTGACACCAGTTGTTACGTGTTAGGGTTCGAAGGATTTGGAGAGAAAGACCTGCTGACTCTTTTAGAAGACTTTATTCACTAGCACTAGTTACACACTAAGCACTAGGTCCAAACACTAAGCACTAGGTCCAAACACTAAGCACTAGGTCCAAACACTAAGCACTAACAATGTCCTAGATCGTAGCCAAGTTGTAGGTTTCACTGGTATCACTCTTGATCACTTGTTTTCGCTCTCGAAGTCGCCTTTGTCGTAGCTCGAACTGAACTGCCCGGGCTCGCCTCCCTGCCGCTATTTATATGCGCCGAGACGAGTTCCAGACTATTCCAGAATGTTCCCGACTGTGCGCGAACGTGATCGCCCGGAACGAATGTTTCTAGAAACTTCGTGCATGTATGGTAGTTCCTCTAACGCCATCTAGTATCTAATAGGGGTTTCACTTTGTTCGGTTCTTTAATTGGTTTTACTAGTTGCTGCTAGAAGGCGCTAGCTCCTTTGTGTTTTGTGTGTTCGTAACAATACAAAACAAAGTCACTCCCACTGTCTGTATGTTTAGACTGCTTAAATAAACTACCTACGTAACTAATTTCAATGCAGATTTAACAAGCTTCAAGTTTTATTGTCAGTCGCCATAGCATTATAAAATCATTTTTATAGTCCACAATCTAAATAAATTCCGGTCCACATGGCGCGTTGTGTCGTCGCAACTTAGATATAACGCATATTTTGGCGATATGAGCATTCATTTGCCATCGCAGCGAGATAGCGACAAAGCGACTCTTCCTGCCCGCTTTGTCTTGAAGGCTGTAGTTCAGTCGCTAGTGCGTTGCACAACTGATCGCTTTTTAACACACTTTGTATTAGTTCGGAACGTATCTATCAACTAGCTGTCCCGGCAAACGTTGTTTTGCCATACAAATGTCAGTGGGTGGGAGGGGTTTGAAAAATAGATGTTGTCAGATTCTCAGACCTACTGAATACGCATGTAAAATTTTACAAAACTCGGTCAAGCCGTTTCGGATGAGTACGGTAACTAACACTGTGACACGTGAATTTTATATATTAGATGTATTAATCTTTATACAGAAAACTTTAAATGGATCTGACTGCCAATTACGAGGGCGCAGGTTCCATTTCCGTTCGCGACAGTCATTTGTGTGATATTTATAATCGTCGTAAAAATATTTGTTCTGCGTCTGGGTGTTTACTATGTATGGTATTATATTATATGGTATTATAAGTATGTATTTACAAAAGAAAAGTAGTTTATGTATTATATCCGTATTCTGGTACCCATAATACAAGCATAATAAGCTAAGCCTTAGCTTAGCTTGGGACCAGAGGACGTTGTGTGATTTTCACCCACTTGTAGTAGTCGGATTGATCTGAAATCTTGCACACATATTTAAAATATTCCGGATTCTCAAGCGTGTTCCTTAGTTTTTGAACTAAGTAAATTTTTGTATGCAAAATGACGCAGTGCCAGCGCTATGTCGTCGCAACGCTAACGCAAGGCGCCGTGTGGAGTGGCCTTTAGTCATATTACCTTATTAGCAGTTTGTGTGTTCCCTTGTGCAGCAGTAAGTTGTTTCTTTAACTCTAACAGCTTGTTAACTTCCGGCTGCCATATTGTCTTATCTTTTGTTGATGATTTTAATTCACGAACTTTGTTACCCTAAATATTTCACATATTATTTAGATATTATATGTATATTTCTTTTTTTCTTATTTGTTACCTACATCTTTAAATATAAAATTACTAGCAGTTGCCCGCGACTCCGTACCCGTGAAATTTGGAAAAAATTTCCCCGTTTTTATTAATTTATTTATTCTTATATATTGTATATACAATATATAAGATATATATTGTACACCATACAATGTATGTATATCTTAAAATTAACTTAAACTAAGAAAACAAGCACAATGGGCGGCCTTATCGTTTAAAGCGATTTCTCCCGCTTTTGCAACATTTTTCACTAATTTTTCGCTCCTATTAATCGCAGCGTGATGTTATATAGCCTAAAGCCTTTCTTGATAAATATACTATACAACACAAACAAACAGCTTTATAATATTAATATAGATATAACAAAAAATATATTTTTTTAGTTTTACAGTCGTGCAAAATTATTGTGAAATGTATATAATTACCTGTTGAGCAATAGCGGCCTCAAGTTCCGCTATACTGCTTCCAGCCGATGCAGCAGCGTCGACGCCATTTTGCTGGACAAAACATAATAATATTGGTGCCTATTCTATGAACTAAACTTAACTTAACTAAAAAATGAAAACAACTATTGCCGTATCTTAAATATTTGGCTATTTTGTTGTACACATTTATATTAATTAAAATCGTTAGTCTATAATAAAGTTCTGTTAAAATTGCCGCATTGTCTTATTGTCACTATCAATTTTCATTATTTAGCTCACTTAAGTTTAGTTCTGCACATAGAATAGGCACCATTTTATACATTAAGTAGATAAATAGTAGGTCATCTATTCTCCTTCTTCAAAAGGTCGATATTTACTAAAATAAAGTAATATATATGTACCAGAATATGGTCAATACAAGTAATAAGCTTAGCGTGGGACAAGAGGACTTTGAAAAATGTCCACAAATAAATAAACATTAAACGCAAAACCATTAATTTTGCTTGTAAACTTCTTGTAAAAAAAAAGAAGTTCGAAATAGGTAATAGTTTTTTTTTTATTATATAACTCACCTTATTATCTCTATCTTTCCTCTCTGTCTGTGACCCCGCGTATTTGGCGCGCAGTTTGTCTAACTGTTCTGTTTCTATCTTCGCAAACAACGGCTCCGGTTTGCCTATCACATGACCTGATGGTAGATATTGAATGAACGATGGATTCCTGTAAAGGGAACATAGGATTTAAAAAAAGAAAAGACAAACAATCATCTATTAATGCAGAAAATTTCATCCATATAGGTTCAGTAATTTATTTAAATATCATTTGTATAAATGTGTATAAATAATTCTGTATAATATAAGTGTGATAAATTTAATAAGTGTAATTAGTGTGATAAGTGTAATTAGTTAGGTTAGAATGATTAGTGTGTCAGTGTGTTATGATCAATGAGTGATTAGTGTGATTACTGTGATAGTGCATGTATAATAATGTGATTGGTACGATAAGTATGGTGGTGTTATTATTAGCGTAGTAATGAGATTGATTCGAATGCATAATTAGAGTGATGGGTTTGATTATATGATTATTATCATTAGTGTGGATATTATAGTAAAGTGTTACATGACGTTTATAAAAACATAAAACACTACTTACTCTGGATTGATTCTCAGTGTAGTACTATCAATTTTAAGTTGTTCTCTAAGTTTTCTGCTTGTCTCCGGCATGTATGGACCTAACAATGTACAAAGTAACGCAGCTAGCTGACAACATAGACCTATAGCTGTTGCACCGCGCTGTCTGAAATATAATACAATATTTATTTTATAATAATTTAATATTAATAATGTAATGAATTTATGATGTATTTAATATTGTTAAAATAATTTGTTAGTTAGATAAAGTTTGCTTTTTGTTACATATTTAATCTAATATTAGATAATTATTAATATGTTAGTCGATTCAAGATGCCATTTCTTTATTAGTCTATAGATTAATGACGTTTTGTGCACTCTGTAACAATAATTTAGTGGGGATGCCGATTATAAAACAGGTGGGTATTCTGAATTTGGAATTATTCTGATCGGACATCTCGACCGAGACAGACGTTCTTAATATTAGCTGAGTGTAATATCTGTACCAACGTTAGTTATTTACATTGTAATAATTATTCAAGGATATAAGTAAGAGTGATATTATAATATAACCGTTGTTACAAAGCAAGCAGTTTTATTATACACTTGAGTCTGTATTGTAAGAATTTTAGTACAATTCAGAAGTGCGATCAGGACCCAAACTAAGGTACGTTCAAGTGTTTTATATGATTAATTATTTCTATTACTATTCAGAATTCGGGCATGCGCATTGCTATTAGAAATTATGTGTCTATAACAAACTTTAGCTACTGGAGGCTATGTATGCCTACTGAGCCATGTGTGCTTAGTTGTTGGAGACTATGTGTGTCTAATTTGTCTTTAAACGTCAAGTGTACGTTAGCTTCTAAAAGCTATGTATGCCTACTGAGCCATGTGTGCTTAGTTGTTGGAGACTAGGTGTGTCTAATTTGTCTTTAAACGTCAAGTGTACGTTAGCTTCTAAAGGCTATGTATGCCTACTGAGCCATGTGTGCTTAGTTGTTGGAGATTGTGTTTAATTTGTCTTTAAACGTCAAGTGTACGTTAGCTACTAAAGGCTATGTATGCCTACTGAGCCATGTGTGCTTAGTTCTGTTGATAGAGTTTATACGTGCTTAAAATAAGAAGCCAAGTGTGCTTTAGTTATTAGAAGCTATGTATGCCCATCGAGCCGTGTGTATATTTGTTAGAAGATATAAATAAAGAAAAGATGTATAATAATAAAAATTTATTTTTTTCAAAGATGATACAATGAACAAATAATCAGTTATTTCCATATACCTTCAATTTTATTCATTACATATACCAAAGAAAGTTCAAGTTTTGTTATTAACATGTTTAAAATACTGACAGAAATATAATTAAGTATGTTTTATTCTTTCGAGGTATGAATTTTGACGAATCGATGACTCCTGAAGGTTCGCCTACTCGTAAAGATAAGCGGCAAAGAAAACGTAAGCGATCCTCCTCCGAGGCAACAGCTAAGTCCGAGAGAACCAAAAGGCGATCAAAGAGGAGACGTAAGCAGTCCTCCAGCTCCTCTTCATCTAGCGGTGAGTCACCCCGTAGTTCACGGGGTTCTAATAAGAGACGATCTAAGGAGACAGGCAAATGGTCTACTAAACAGGTACTTGATATATTTAATACACTTCAAAAACATAAAAGCAAGACGAATAATTTAAATAACAATCTCTTTAACAATGTCATACCGGAATTTGATCCGTCTAGTAAAACTCAAAATATTGACTGTTGGGTTAGGAAAGTAAATGAATGTGCCGTAATCTATGAATGGAACGAGAAGCAGACCATACATTTTGCTCTACAAAAACTTTCTGGTTTGGCAAAAAAGTGGTTTGAAGCCCTTCCTAGCGTTGTTTTCAGTTGGTCAGAGTGGCAGGACAAACTCATTAGAGCTTTCCCGAATGAGCAAAATTATGGTCGACTGCTCGAAGAAATGCTAGCTCGCACCACTCGTAGTAGCGAAAGTTTGCGTGAATACTTCTATGACAAGTTAACGTTATTAAACCGATGTGAAATAAGAGGTAAAAAGGCCGTCGATTGTATTATCCACGGAATACTAGATAAATCAATTAGAAGCAGTGCACAGGCACTAACTTGTGGCGAACCGGAAGACTTACTCAATTTTTTAAGCTCTCAACGCGCCATGTTAGAAAATAATACTTATATTAGAAAACGTAGCGATAATATGATATTTAGACAGAGTAGTACTGCAACCGCATCAAGCGAAAGTTCGGTAACTTGTTTTAATTGCCGCTCGAAGGGACATCCTTACTTTCGATGCCCTAAACCCCTTATTAGATGTTTGAAATGCCAAAGGGTGGGCCACAATAATGATAATTGTAAACTAGAGCAATTGATCTCACGAAACGAACCCAAACAGATAAATAACCAGGATCGACGAACTTTAGCTATATCTACCCTTAATAACAACAGCGACAAATTTTACAAAACCGTTATGGTAAACAATAAATCTTTAGTTGCTTTTATTGATTTCGGCAGCGAATGTAGTTTAATCAGAGAATCTGATGCTCGAACTCTGAATTTAACTAGGAATTTAACAGAGCTGCCCGTAATCAAAGGATTTGGGAACTCTAAAGTTTATCCAGTATATAGGAGCAACGTTGATCTAAAATTAGATGAAATTGAGGTTAATGTAGAAGTATTAGTAGTTAACAACCAGTTTCTTCAGTCAGCTTTACTTATAGGTCAAAATGTTACTGAACTTCCTTGCGTAACGGTACTTAAGAATAGCAATCAATTAACGTTTTACCAGAGTCCCGGTACCATTATACAGCCGGCAAAGTGTTTAAAGTTAAATATTGATAATGATACCGATATAAGATTATCAGGATTAGTTGAAGTTACCGCATCTGACGTTGGCTACTGTGGAGATATTTATATTGAAGGTTACTGCAATTGTGAGCCTAGGAGAGAGCATTATTTGCACCAGGGAGTTTATAGGGTAATTAATGGGAAGTGCTGTTTGCCTATAACTAATTTATCAGGTCAAAACCTTACGTTACATAAGAATTATCCTATTGCTAAAGGAGCTTACTTTGTTGAAAGAAATACCACTTATACGAATAGACTAACGAAAGACAGTTCGGGATATGAACCTTTACTAATATCTGACATTAAAGTTGGGCCTGAAATTGACAAAGAGACATTAGGCAGACTTCACTCGCTGTTACTTAATTATCGTGATTGCTTTGCATTTAATCTAGGAGAAATTGGTTGTATCAACTCAAGTGAAATGAAAATAGACTTATTAGATGATAAACCCGTAGTTTATCGACCGTACAGATTATCTTTTTCGGAAAGAGGTCAGGTTAGGGAGATAATAGATGATCTATTGCAAAATGACATTATACAAGAGTCTAATTCAAGTTATGCTAGTCCTATACTATTGGTGAGAAAAAAGACAGGTGAGCACCGTTTATGTGTCGATTATAGGGCCCTCAATAATAAGACTATTAAAGATCGCTTCCCTTTGCCGATTATTGATGATCAGTTGACAAACCTTAGTGGCAATAGGTTCTTCACGTCACTTGATCTGGCTTCTGGGTATTACCAGGTACCAATGGCAAAAGAGAGTCGTCCGCTAACTGCATTCGTAACGCCAGACGGGCATTACGAATTTAAAAGAATGCCTTTTGGCCTTGCGAACGCTCCGGCTGTATTTCAGAGGTTAATTAATGCAATGCTGGGTAGTAAACGTCACGAATCAGCTTTGGCTTATTTAGATGACATTCTTGTGCCATCAGCCACATTAGAGGAAGGGTTTATGAGGTTGGAGGATGTTTTGAAGTTGTTACGACAGAATGGGCTTACTTTAAAATTATCTAAATGCCGTTTCTTCGATAATTCTCTCGACTATTTAGGGTACGATATTTCCGCTGAAGGGATACGTCCTAATGAGAATAAGGTTTTAGCCGTTAAAGAGTTTCCTGTTCCCCGAAACATACATGAAGTCCGTCAGTTTTTGGGATTAGCAGGATATTTCAGAAAATTTATCCGAAGTTTCGGGGAAATAGCTAGACCATTAACAAACTTACTCAAAAAGGGTAATGCCTTTAAATGGACACATGAAGAATCACATTCATTTATTACCCTAAAAAGCAAATTAGTAGACCGGCCTGTTTTGACGCTGTACAACCCCCATTTTGAAACTGAGTTGCATACGGATGCAAGTTCTTTAGGCGTGGGTGGGATATTGCTGCAATGGCAACCAGAACCGCGCGCTCTCAAACCGATAGCTTATTTTAGCCGACAAACCACCCCCGAGGAACGTCACTTGCATTCTTATGAACTCGAGACCCTCGCAATTGTATGTTCATTAAAGAAATTTAGAGTATATTTATTGGGAATAGAATTTAAGATTGTGACAGACTGTAACGCCCTTCGAACTACACTTACTAAACGCGACTTAATACCCCGAATAGCTAGGTGGTGGCTTTTAATTAGCGAATTCAACTTTAGTATAGAGTACCGTCCAGGTATCCGCATGGCTCATGTAGACTCATTGAGCCGCAACACAAAATTGACACCCGAAGATATCGATAGTTCTGCCATCACAGTCTATAGTATCGAAACTGATAACTGGCTCTTGACTTTACAAATGACAGATCCTGATATATCCCGAATATATAAAATCCTTAAACCTGAGTCAGATGAAGAAGCTAAAGAAATTAGGAAAAATTATGTAGTTAGTAATAGTAGAGTGTATAGGAAAGTTGGTGATAAGCTTTGTTTAGTAATTCCTCGAACTGCCCGATGGCAAATATGTAAATCTAACCATGATGATGCGGGTCATTTAGGTATATCAAAGACAACTGAGAGAATTCAATCATCTTTCTGGTTTCCTAAGTTACGTAGATTTGTTAAAAAGTATGTCAAGTCTTGTATTAAGTGCGCCTATAACAAGGATGATATGTCACGACATAAGAGTGGTCAGTTGTACCCGATAGAGAAGCTAAGTGTTCCGTTTCACACCATCCATATTGACCATTTGGGGCCATTTGTCAAAAGCAAGAACGGCAATGCTTACATTATCACCATAGTGGATGGATTTACCAAGTATTTGTTTGTAAGAGCTGTTAAGGATACAAAAACTAAGACAACGGTTAAAGTTTTATTGAATATTTTTTATGATTTTGGTTTACCATCGCGAATAATATCGGATCGAGGTACCTCTTTCACTTCAGCTGCTTTTAAATCTTTTTGTGACACTCATGGTATAAAACACGTTTTGAACGCTGTCGCGTGTCCCAGAGCCAACGGCCAAGTCGAAAGATACAACCAAACTATTTTAAGTTCACTTGCGAAATATTCTGATGGAGAGGACGAACGGAACTGGGACATGTGTCTAGGCAAAATTCAGTGGGGAATTAATAATGCCACAAATTCCACCACTCAAAAAACAGCATCTGAAGCATTGTTTGGAATCAGGTTGAAGGATAGCCTAAGTAATATGTTAGATATCAATAATGAGCCCAATTTCAATTTTACAGAAGTAAGACAACAAGTTCGTACAAATATTGAATCTAGTCAAGTTAAACAAAAACAAAACTATGACCAACATAGAGTTCCTGCCCCGACTTATAAGGAAGGGGATTTAATTAAAATAACTAGGACTAATTTCAATAATAAAGGTAATAGTACTAAGTTGATGTCAAAATTTATAGGCCCCTTCAAAATAGCAAAAGTTTTAGGCAAAGATAGGTATAAAATTGTAGAAATACCTGGTTTTAGTAATCGCAAGAATAAATTCGATAGCGTGGTAGCAGTAGACAGGATTCGACCATGGATCAATATAAATTTGACCGAACAAAATGATAATGTTATTGCTACTAGCAGTACGTCTGATAGCGAAAGTAGTAAAAGTGACAATGAACTGGCCCAAAATCTATCTGAGTCGAAACAGTAGCCGAATGTAATGAATTATTAACTACTTAAATATAAAATAGTACTAAATTAAATTTCTTTACCTATGTTTATATTTACAAAATTATTTTACGAATGTAAGGAATGATTTATAGATATCATATTAATATACGATTAATATTCACATAAAATTTTATAATTTTGTTAGTACATATAATTACTTTAGTTTGTTAAATTATTTTACGTGATTTTAAACCGTGCGTCAGGAGACCGCACGTAGTCGGACGGCCGAATGTAATGAATTTATGATGTATTTAATATTGTTAAAATAATTTGTTAGTTAGATAAAGTTTGCTTTTTGTTACATATTTAATCTAATATTAGATAATTATTAATATGTTAGTCGATTCAAGATGCCATTTCTTTATTAGTCTATAGATTAATGACGTTTTGTGCACTCTGTAACAATAATTTAGTGGGGATGCCGATTATAAAACAGGTGGGTATTCTGAATTTGGAATTATTCTGATCGGACATCTCGACCGAGACAGACGTTCTTAATATTAGCTGAGTGTAATATCTGTACCAACGTTAGTTATTTACATTGTAATAATTATTCAAGGATATAAGTAAGAGTGATATTATAATATAACCGTTGTTACAAAGCAAGCAGTTTTATTATACACTTGAGTCTGTATTGTAAGAATTTTAGTACAATAATATCTAATTTATAAAATTCACGTGTCAGTGTTAGTTACCGTACTCCTCCGAAACGACTTGACCGATTCTTCTCAAATTTTACATACATATTCAGTAGTTCTCAGAATATGCCAACATCTATTTTTCAAACCTTTTTGGTTTTTTTTAGTATGGCAAAACAACGTTTGCCGGATCAGCTAGTCTAATATATAAAATTCACGTGTCACAGTGTTAGTTCCCGTACTCCTCCGAAACGGCTAGACCGATTTTCCTGAAATTTTGTGTACATATCCGCTAGGTCTGAGAATCGGCCAACATCTATTTGTCAAAACTTTTTTTTTTTAGTATGGCTAAACAACGTTTGCCGGGACAGCTAGTCTTATATAAAATTCACGTGGCACAGTGTTAGTTACTGTGCTCCTTCGAAACGGCTTGACCGATTTTTATGAAATTTTACATGCATATTCAGTAGGTCTGAGAATCGGCTACTATCTATTTTTCAAACCCCTAAGTGATAAGGGTTGTTCACCCCTAACATTTATATGGCAAAACAACGTTTGCCGGGTCAGCTAGTAACATTTATATTTAATAATTAAACTTTATTGAACACAAAATAGGTTAGCACGCTAAAGTGGCAATGGGCAGGCCACATCGCTTGTAGGACTGATGATCGATGGAGAAGAAAAGTCCTAGAGTGAGACGATATAGTCAAGGTCGCGGGGAGACATTGGATGCAAGCGGCACAGAACCGCGTGTTGTGGCGTTCTATGGGGAGGCCTATGTCCAACAGTGGACGGAGAGGCTGATGGATGGATGGATGGAAACAAAATAAAAAAATAAAGTTACATAATGAATTACAAATATTATGTTCAAACGGCGGTCTTATCGCTATCCGCGATCTCTACCAGACAACCTATAGTGAAATTGTTGTTTAATGTTTAGAAGTAGGTAGTTTTAGTGCTAGAAAAAATAAATAAATAAAGATAACGTTACTAAATAAATTAACAAATAACAAAACATACACATATATTGTAAGAGGAAACATATTTCGACGTGCCTCGTGGTTGAGTGGTTCATGTAACGCACTGCCGATCACGAGGTCGCGGGTTCGATTCCCGCTCGGGACAATAATTTGTGTGATATTTATAAATGTCATACAAATGTTTGTACTGCGTCTGTGTGTTTACTATGTATTATAAGTATGTATTTACAAAAAAAAAGTAGTAGTAGTAGTAGTCTATCTGTATTCTGGTACCCATAACACGAGCTTACTATATAGCTTACTTTGGGACCAGAGGACGTTGTGTAAAATGCCCATGAATATAAAAAAAAACTAGTGAAGTATAAGGGCAGAAGAATGACGATTTTATAAGTCCAAATATTAAAACAACTCACTTATCATCATCGGACCCTTTTAGTAGTACCCACGGTTGCTCAGACTGCATGTGTTGATTACCAAGTCGAGATATACTCATCACGTGTCGTAGAGATTCACGGAGACGACCCTTTTCCATATGTTGTACATATGCTGTAAAAATTACTCCGTTAAAAATCTAAAAAACACGCTTTAAAATACTGAATATATTTGTAAATTATTGCAATAACATCTAAATATTGGATCGACCTAACTACTGCAGGTGGGTAAACATCACTTTCACTTTGAAAATCACGTTTACTAGGTCGCGAGTTCGATTCCTACTAAGGATATATTGATATTTGTCATACAAATGTTAGTCCTGCGTTTGAGTGTTTCTATGTATTATAAGTATGTACATATTTACAAAAGAAAAGTAGTATATGTATTATATTCGTTTTCTGGTACCCATAATACAAGCATATAAGCTTAGCTTGGGACCAGAGGATGTTGTGTGAAATGTCCATGAATATTTATTATCATTATAAATTTGTTATAGTTGTTAGTATTTAATTTAATTATTTATTATTGTGGGACCAGAGGACGTTGTGTGAAATCACACAATGTGCTCTGGTCCCAAAGTAAGCTATATTTCTATGCTTGTGTTATGGGTACCAGAATACGGATATAATACATATACTACATTTTTTTTGTAAATACATACTTATAATACATAGAAAACACTCAGACGCAGTACAAACATTTGTATGACTACTTTGTATGTTTGTTTTTTTTTTATTTATGGATATCATACAAATGATTGTCCCAAGCGGTCCACGAAGCCCGTCATTTGTCATCATAGAACCAATAGATATACATCATATTCTGTGAAGTATCAACTGTATATCTATCACCGTATACGAAATACAACCTGGTGACAGCTAGACGAATAACACAGTCCATTTGTGTACGGAAACCCAAAAATACATTAGTTAGTCACAAATAAACACTTACCAATAATTTCCCTGTTGATCAATGCTATTAATTCATAATCAGTTTGTGTGAGGATCAAATCCGGGACCTTTCCTTTGAATGTATTCGCACAAAATGACAATGAACGATGACAGAAGTTACCCAGATTATTTAGAAGCTCAGAGTTATTCCTGTAAATAAAATAACAGTTAAGAGGAATTGCACACAAAGGATTTTCAGATGTCTAGCTATCACCGTTTCAGAGATACGGTACGGACAACAAAGTCTTAGTATTCATCAATCAGCCCTTCTCTGTCCACTGGTGGACATACGCCTCCCCCATAGCCCACACCTCCTCTCTCTCTCCCACGCCTCCTCTCCAACTCCTGAACGCGCGGTTCTAAGGTAACTGCATCCAGCGGCCCCCGGCATATTTGACGATATCGTCAGTCCAACTTATTGGGGGCCGCCCCACGCTGTGTCATCCAGTGTGTGGTCGCCACTCGAGGACCTTCCGTCCCCAACGGTCGTCAGGTCGTCAAGTCTTAATAATAGGGTCGCATTTTATGTTTGGGAACATATTCACACGTAAGAAATTTCACTTCTTTGTTTATGCTTGGCATCATCATCATAGCATCACGCTTTTTTCACATGGGAGTAGGCAGAAACTATAGTCTCGGGTCTGATAATGGCCAGATAACATCCGATGGTATACCCGAATCATAATATAAAATAATTTACCCTAATATTTACCTGGTACTTAATTCATTCCAACTAAAACTAGAAACTGATGTCTCAGGTCTGATGCTGGCCAGATGACATCAGATGGTATTACCACATCATACAAAAGATAATTAACCCTAATATTTACCTGGTACCTAATTCCGTCCAACTGAAACTAGAGTCTGATGTCTCAGGTCTGATGCTAGCAAGGTAGAACCTCCACACATCAGATGGTATACCAGTATCTTGGGCATCGTTACCAAATACACCGACACCACGGGATTTTGAGAATTTACCATCTTCATAATTTAAATACTCTGCAGAGAAAAATCACCATTAATGTAACGTCATAGCATATTCTCACAGGGCTGCCTACCCTGTAATTATGCAAAAAATTATGGTCGTGCAAGTATGACCAGATGTGTGAGTGTGGATGAAGCCAAGGAAGTATGTTTGGATCGTAGCAGATGGCGCTCTATAGTATCTGCCTACCCCCATGGGAAAAACGCGTGATGTTATGATGAAGATATTATGTTAATGAACAGTTTTCTATATATAGAAGAGAATCAAAACCCAGGTTACTTGCCATTACTCTAGAATTAAAATTTAGTAAGGAGTAATCAATAATAAATAGTGGAAATATAAAGAAAACTCTAACTTAAAACTAATTTATTTCCAAATACCACTAAAAAAAATTTAACCTACTAAAAACTTATTCTCTCGCCAGCCCATTTACGTCCCACTGTTAGGCACAGGCATCCGCCACTCTGGGAGGGATTACGGTCTACTGGACCAGGCGTATTGGCACAGGGTTTATTTTCAAGTCTTCCGTACAATATCCCTTAGCTGACTTTTACAGCACCCTTGAGAGGAGATGGGATGGTGACACTTGTATTCTTAATCCGTCATCACACGTGAATAAAAAAACTTCTTAATGCATCCGAAATGTAGGCAACACGATACATTTTAACTACAAAATTAAATTAGTTATGGTTTAAAATGTGTCAAATAAATGCATAACAAAAAAATACTTAGTTTTAGCAGAAGACGTTGTATGGCATATCCATTAATCTATTCATTGCAATTGTGCAAGCAATCAATATCAAGCCATGCAAAGCAATCTTAATAGATGGCGTTGTACGTAAAAATATATAAACTCAATCAAGTGACGAATGTGGTGGCATAATTGATTACTGAAAAGCACGACCGCAATAAGCTCAGTTGGAAGAGCTATGGAACGGTATTCCGAGGTCGTGGGTTCAAGTCCCGCTTGCGGTGATCACTTTTACCACCATAATTCAATTTATTAAGTGAAAGCATTTGCAAAATTAATAAATTACTTTAAAAAGGAACCTACATAATAAGTTTCAATTCTATTTTATCAATATTAGAGATTTTTAATATATCTAATTACCTGTAGCATAAATATGGTTAACTAATGTATGTCCTTCGTTAACTCCTAACAATGTAGCAGGGAACATTATCACATGGAATGGTACATTGTCTTTGGCCATGAATTGGTATAGTTTTACCTGAAATATAAACGAGTTTGGCTAAGGATATTTCGGCATAAAAAGGTATATTTAAAAAGTATTTATTTATTTACACAAATATTATTAGCTTAACTTGGAATCGAACTAGTAATAGAATAAAACGACTTACATCATAATCTTTGTCAGCTTTCCACCATTTTTCATATTCTTTCGTAGCATTTTGTGTTATACTCATATAGCCGATAGGTGCATCGAACCATACGTAGAATACCTACAAATATATAAAAAATATGTTATATAGTCCGAAAATAAGCACAAAATATCGACTGTTCATGTAGCGAAATGCCGATCACGAGGTCGCTGGTTCGATCCCCGCATAGGACAAATTTTCTTGTGATATTTATACTTTTTACGGAAATATTTTTACTACGCCTGTCTTTTTTTTTAATTTTAATAACATAAAATAACTTACCTTATTTCTAAATCCCTCTATAGGTACAGGTACTCCCCATTTCAAATCTCTAGTGACAGCCCTGGCTCTGAGTGGTTCTTTGAGCCAGGCGCGGGTGACAGCCCTGGCTGGGGGAGACCAACCCTTCTCGTTGGAACTTATCCAAGTACGCAGGGATGGTTCTAACTGGAAAACCCAAATATAAATTAGTTTGAATAAACCCGGTCAAGTGCGAGTTGAACCCTTGTGGTCGGGACATATGATAATTACGGCATGGAACCCTTCGTGTGCGATTTCTACTCGCTCTTGACAGGTATTTCTTCTACGGAACCAAAGAAAAAAATTTATTACCTGTCCCAGTTCGATAAACAACTGTTCGCTAGGTTTGACAGTAGGTGTATGATGACACACTTTACATTTAGGCTCAATTAATTCAATAGCGTTTATTAATTTGCCACATTTATCACACTGGTCACCCCGAGCGTTCTCATAACCGCAGCCGGGATGAGGGCATATACCTTCCACGAATCTGGAAATAAATATTTGAGATTGGGTTTTCATTCCTATTTGAGATCGGGATAAGATTCCTATTTGAGATCGGGTTTTGATTCCTATTTGAGAACGGGTTTTGATCCCTATTTGAAAACGGGTTTTGATTCCCATTTGAGATCGGGTTTTTATTTTTATATGACAATGAGTTTCAATCCTAAAATTGTTTGTATTTGCAAATGTTAACAATTACTGCCTCGCTCGCTAGACTTTTAGCGTGATAATATATAGCTAATGTATTAAGAGGTTGTTGCCATTTAAAAGGATATTTAACTTACCTATCAGCCAGGAATCTGTCACAATTTTGACACAACAGCTGATCAACTGATTGGGAATTCACGAAACCATTCTCACGAAGTTTCAGGAACATTTTTTGAGAGATTCTGTTGGAAATACAACAATAAGTACTCATGCTCCGTCCAATATACCTTAATATATTACTTTTACTCCTTTACAAAATATACTTACTCAGTTTGTTGCGCAGTACTAGTACGTCCAAAATAATCAAATCCAATATTAAACCAACGGTACACCCCGTTGTGCAGCTCAAAGTATTTGTCACATATCTCTTTGGGTGTTACACCTTCTTCTAAAGCCTAGAAATAAATAAATATAAAACATACTATACGCTAACAGACTTATTAAAAAACAAAATCACTATTTTCTATGTGTCCCTGCCTCCATCCATCCATCAGTCTTTCTGTATCCACTGCTGGACACAGGCTCCATAGAACGCCACGACACGCAGTCCTGCGCTAACTGCAGCCTTTGGAACATTTGACAATATCATCAGTTCACCTGTATAAGCTTCAAAATTTGGTATGTGACTTTTGCAATAAAATGAAAAAATAACTTACTTTAGTTTCAGTAGCAGTCCCATATTCATCAGTACCACATATATATAACGTATTGTAATCACAAAGGCGACAATATCTGAAATATATAATTATTTAGTTCAAAATAAATATAATAAGGAAAACAATTTTGTTATGTCCTCCAAAAGTCCCATACAACCGTCGGGCATGTATGACCAAATGTATAAAATATAAGTAAAGACAAGGAAGTATGTTTCGATCGTAGCAGTTTACACCCTATAGCCTCTGCCCAACCCATGCACAAACAATGCAACAAGTATATCATTGGGAAGAGAAGAGAAGACCAGGAGGCCAAATCTGCTATTCAATGTTGTCACAATGATAGTTCAATGTGGTCACAATGATAGTTCAATGACACCATTATGGCGCCATAATAGCATCATCTGTGACAAAAAATTAACAATAGACTACCAAACTTGATAAAATTCGCTATTATGCAATCAACAAATGCAATAACTGATGGCGAATTTTCTTCTGTCTTTATGGTTGATGCAAACCTGTGCCGTGTATAAGAAACGCCAGGTGAGTTACATAGCGGTTGACACACTATCTGGTTAAATCTGTGTTATTATATTACCTTGCGAATATATCAGCGGAGAGAACACATCCAATAATATTGCCCAAATGTGGTACATTGTTGACATATGGCAACGCTGATGTTATTAATATGTTCTTACGACCTTTTATAGGCAAACTGAAAAATAAAGAAACAAAATAAATAATAATTAAAAGTTAAACAGAGAAGGATACTACCGAACATAAATAAATAAATAAATATTCATGGACATTTCACACAACGTCCTCTGGTCCCAAGCTAAGCTTATATGCTTGTGTTATGGGTACCAGAATACGGATAGAATACATATACTACTTTTCTTTTGTAAATACATACTTATAATACATAATAAACAAACACCCAGACGCAGTACAAACATTTGTATGACAATTAGAAAAATCACACAAATGATTGTCCCGAGCGGGAATCGAACCTGCGACCTCTTGATCGGCAGTCCATTACCAGAAGCACTACACCACGAGGCCCGTCGAACATAGAACATAGAACTAACAGTGTTTCTTTATCAGTTAAATTCTAAAATATTTGGTATTTTTGTAAATGGCACTAAGAGAAAAAAGAATCCTGGCCAAGTACGAAATGAAAACGCACACAAGGGTTTGTAGGTACTGGCTATTAACATCGAATAACGATATCATCAAATAACGGGATAAGGGCAGGAAAATGATTGTGATTAAATAAATAAATAACTTACACTAATTTCTCCTGTTTCAAAGCTGGTTGTAATTTCTTTAATCCATTTAACCAGTTCTCTTTAGCTGATTCAACTTCCTCAGGTGTGGGATCTGTTTCTGCATCACCATCTGGTGTACTAGAGGGGGAAGAATATCTTTATCTGACAATTTTTTTATATTACAGTGTAAAATGTCAAAAGTTTTAAACTTACCCAACCGGGGAAGCTAAGGTGGATACTTGTGGTACACCAAGTACTGATGTAGCACCAAATGGTCCTGATGTAGATCCATCCCATTGTTTCACAGCTTCCTGTAAAATGAACGATATTTTTATCACTTATTAATATAAAACAAATTGTTTATTTTTGTATATGTCCCTATGTCGGAATATTTTTAAGAAACGAGTTCATCAATTCTACTTCGACTTATCGGTATAATCGCTATAGTGTTTCGTCGTGTACCATACCATAAAATTATGTATATGTATGTATGTATGTTTATGATTATGTTTATATGTATTTTTGTAGTATCTATTTATATATAGGTATAGGTGTATGTAGTTATTCGTAAGTAAGTTTATTTTTTTTGTATTTATTAATACGCACTTACCATTACATATTCTCTGTACAACCCTAAGGTTGACTGGTAGAAAATGCCTCAGGCATTAAGTCCGCCTTTGTACACTCTATTTGTGCATGAAGAATTAAATAAATAAATAAATATGTCAGCTTAAGGGAAGGTTCATATATGACCGAATATGCAATGAGTCGCGTATTATCGAATAATATTATATCTTTTATCGTGGTTTGAAGATATAAGCTCACATATGGACCTACATACAAAAAAAAAATTGTGTTTTAAAACCACCATGGTCCCGTAGGGCAGGAGATTAAAAAAATAAAGCTAGTAGAATTACATTACCTGTATAGCTTTAGCATTAGATAATTCTCCTATCCACCTCACAATATGTGCACAGTCAGCCATGTATGATTGTTTCAGATTATCATTATAATATATAGGATATAATGTACTCCAGATTGATATATCTACTGATGAGATCTTGTCCTGAAAATAAATAAATAAATATTCACGGATATTTTTCACGACATCGTCTGTTCCCAAGCTAAGGGTGCTCTGGTACCAGAATACAGATATACTACAAATACCACTTATCTTTTGTAAATACATACTTATAATATATAGAAACACCCAGAAGCAGAACAAACATTTATATGACAATTATTAACATCACAAGAATTACACCCGTATTCACAAACAATATTTACTTAAGTAAGTACTTAAGTGTTGATGCACTGTGCAAAGGGTAACACTTCTCAGTGCGTTCCGTTCATCGAGCCTTTGTATTCATAGACAAAACTTAGCTATGCGTTCAGTTTAACAAACGCATAGTGCGCTTCACCACTTAAGTATTGTTTGTGAAATGATTTTGCTACCCCTGTGCGTCCATGCCTACTATGAGACCTCACAGTATCGTTTGTGAATATGGCTGTTATTGTCCCGAGCGGAAATCGTGACCACGACCTCGTGAACGGCAGTCCCTTACACGAATCACTAGACCACGAGGGTCGTCGAGAACGAACGAAACGAATAGAAAAGTAATTTAGTAATTGTAGCCGCATTATATGCATCGGTGGTAAGGCGAATTGTTCACCTCCCGCAACGACAGTCGCCTGCACCTCAACTCCGCGAACCGCCTAAATTAAGGAATTATTGTGTCAACTTGTTGATTACTATATACCTAATACTTATACAGTCCACCAGGTTGGCCTACTCACTAATATTTTGATGAACACACAGTTGGATATTGTGATCCTTTAAGATTTTTGTCATTGCAAAAATAATAAAAATTTTAATTCCCACGCCCTTTGGTTTCAAAGTGAGCTATATGTCTATGCTTGTATTATGGGTACCAAATACGCAAATAGTACATTTATACGTTTTTTCTTACTTATAAAACATAGAAAACACTTAGACCCAGTACAAACATTTGTATGACATTTATAAATATACAAAATATCACAAACAGTGGCGTAGCTACCCAGGGTCCAGGCGGGGCAGTGCTCCGGGGCCCTCGAATCCTTACCAGAAATCTTGATCGAACTGAACTAGCATTTTTTTTGCATTATAAAAATATTTGTATATTTAATAAAACCTAGTCAGTTTACATAGCAGTGGGGCCCATTTTTTAATTTGCCCTAGGGCCTTGGTTACCTAGCTACGCCACTACTGGGATGAAACGACATTGTGAATAGCGTAAATGTATGGAAGTGAACTTACCCCTAATACATATTGATGTTTTTCAAGCATTTTGTTAAGTGTTTGCAACAGTGCTTGTAATGCTTGTTTCAAATCAGATGCTACTGATTTTGATGTTAGTACTGTATTCACAGCTGGATGTAGACGTGTCGCCTCCCATTCCAACATTTGTTCACTACAAAATAATATACATTTAGTGTGGTTGCTTCTTCTTTTTCCTGTCTTCTTCTTGGCTTTTTCCTTAAGCTCCTAATCCTTACTTACATATAAAAATGAAAAGTGAGTTTGTTTGTGTTTGTGACGTTTTCACGTAAAATCTATCTAATGGAATTGCACAAAAATTGGTATAAAAATAATTTATAGTCCTGGAATTAATAGGCTAAACATTATTTCACTAAAAACTGCACGAGATAATAAATGCAAATGTTTGTAAAATGAAAACGCGCGAAACGAAAATCCTATGGAGACAAACAGACAAAAATCTACATGAATTTTTTTTCTCTTTTATTTCGTTTTTTTATACTGACTTATTCATTACTACCACCAGGCAGTATCTTAAGAATAGTGACAGGTAGGCTATTGAAATTATCACAGATGATGTATGTCTGCTCACAACAAATACTAAAAACTAGAATCTCTCTATCCCTCTAAGCCATTTATGTCCCACTTTTGGAGAAAGGCTTTCTACTCCTGGGAGGGATTATGGTCTACTGTGCCGGGCTGACCACACCTGTTTTCACAGGGTTTATACATACTACAAAAACTAGAATAGTCATGTACAATGAATGAATAGGTAGTCAAAGGGGATCCCATTTAACAATAACACTTAGTGTATATGACATGCTTATGACAGTTTGATTATTATGTATCATGCCATAAGCATGCTGACAAAACAGTGATAATGGTGTAGAACCCATAGTGCATGAAAGCAAACCATACTTAACCGATTTTTTTATTAGTAAGATACACACCACTGTCCGTTCTCAGACATGTCCAATATCGGGAACAGGTACTGAGCTGCTGCATTACTGGCGAAGAAGCTGAGACTATCGTCCACCTCCAGCAGTGGGAGTGCCCGGGGCCCTGCGAATACATCATCTGAAATCACAAGCGACATCTCAGTGTACCAATACCCATGTTAGTTGTAGCTGTGAATTGTTAGTTACAGGTTTCTACATAGCATTATAAATATTTATAGGCATTTAACATGCTCTGGTCCCAAATTAAGCTATATATCTATGCTTGTATTATGAGTACTAGAATATGGTTCAACTAGAAAATACAAAAACTACTTTTCTTTTATTTATATACATATATGTTAATGTGAGCATAATTCACCACATTTCTATAATTAGATAAATTGGAAAAGTTTTAAAACTAAACTATTCTATTTTTGATTTATGGCAATCTGTTGACCATCTAGTTTTTGTGGACAATTATTGCCAGCAAAAACTAAACTAACAAGAGATGACTCAAACCCATGAAAATTTCAATACTAAAATAGTTAAAAAACTGTTTTGAAACTACTTTATTGTTATTCAATACTACCCCCAAATGTTAAAGTAATACTTAGACCAAAAGACTATGGTTTAATTTTCTTGTCGATAATCAGCCTATTACTAGCCTTTTACTTTGATATAAATTATATAAAATTTTATAAAAATATAGTTGCAAATAGAAAATTAATAAGTAGTCATTGTTTCTTTATTAGGAAAGCATATGGATATTTGAGGAGATATATAATATGGGTTAGCATTTTACTGATGCAATCTAGAACAATAATGTTTAAAGATAGAAAAAAATGTATGCATGCACTTTTTAGCCCTATTTAGCAGGCAGTACCTACACCAAAAAGACCTTGTTTTTAAAGATTAACATAAAAAAATCATGCATTTGTGGCAATATTGCATATTAGAGTACCATGAAATTGATTCATGCACGATTTTTTCGCTTACGAGGAAAATTCACCTACCTTCGAAAGAGGCATTTACAATTTCCACCGGTTTTCCAGCTAATTTAGCAGCTATAAGCAACTTTAGTGTTGAAGTATTGTTCTTATTAGTATAGATCTTCATCTTAGTAAACTTTTCTGTCTTAAATGTTTAATTATAAGTCTAATAAGAATTTTCCATAACCTAACACAACTATACAGCTGGCAGAAAATCGTAAAACTGAAATACTAAAAAATGAAAAGAGCCAACATTTCATACATTTGTTTCTTCTAGCCCTTTCTAGCACAAGTAAAATAACAATATGACGACTGAGATAGCTAGTTTAGTATATGCATTACATTATACGGTACTTAACTGGAACGTGCCTCTAATGACAGACCCACGTTTGACACAATGATGACACATGATGAGTGACATTGACTTATATGTGATACCACACTTCAAAAATTTGTGTAATTTATACCAATTTCTCCTGATTTTTATCGGAAATGCGTAAAATGTTTTTGCTATTTGTCGAATATGATGTGTATGATCCGTACAAATATGCGTTTATAGGTTAACTAGTGACTACGCTACGGCTTATATAAATATGTAACGTAGAGATCCCTTAATCAGGTCTTTTACAATCCTTTTTTTTTCTAAAATCTTTTACTATTTGCTTACACAGTGTGCTGACTTTAATCGTGATTTTATGTGACTCTATGTTACACTTATTTTTTATAAGCCACGGGACTTTTTTGCTATTATATGAAGTAACAAACAGCTGATTTTTGAACCCAGAAATTGTCAATATCAGAAACTGATTGAAATTCGATGCGCATTCGGTAGTAATAAAAATATAGTTCTATATTTTATTTTTTGTACTTTCGTGTGAACGTCCATCGTTTTAAATTAATTTTCTTTGGGCTGTTCATATGGTTTTATAAATTTATTGGAACTCCATTCTGCATAGTACCAACTGGTATGAAACTGGTACATGTCAATATTGTAATTTTTAGTACGTTTGGGTATAAAAAAAACGAACGTTAGATTTGATATTTTATTTCTGTAAATATATTTTTCTTTAGTAAACATCCGCATCTAGACGCTATATTACGATATCGATTTTGGAATAAACTTATCAACAAAATATCATTAAAATGCAAACAATTAGTTGTTTTAAATTACAGGTACTTAACATGTACTTGGTAGATGAGCAATATAAAAAAATATAGATATTAGAAAAATGAGAGATCTTCTGTAATTCCGTGATAAATGGTATATTGCTTATTGTTTTTTATTTTAGTTAATTATTCTTGTAAAATAAAATCTAATATTAAATTACAATGTAATGTAACGTGAAAATTATACAATTACTTTTATGCTACAGAATACAGTTGAATGATTCCGAGGCATTACAGCCCCCAATTTAACAAATTATTAATCCCAATTTTAAAGAGTCAATTTACATTATGAGGCTACTAAGACGCGCTAATTAAGTCTACTTATTTGAATATGTAAATATTAAACGAAATCTACACATTTAGTATACAACAGTGTAGCGTAAAAACTGAATTACATTAACTAAAAATAAAGAAACACAAAAACATCTAAATCAGATATTTTCGTATTAACACCGGAAGTGTATGAAGCAATGCACGCCGGAAGGTCGCAGACACCCCTGCACACTCGTCCTGAAGATGAGCATCGGATATGCTCGAAACCTGGGTCGACATCATCGATCCCATAACAGTGTGTTAGCCGGTAACATAATATTTCTAAATCAGGTATTTTTATCAAGTTAGTTTGCATTGATGAAACACTCTTTTATATCACAAAGAAAAGTCATTAAAGTTTTATGGTCTTATTCATAATGACTTATCGGAGGTTTAAAAGTTCGCGAAAATTGTCAAAACTTGTAATTCTTTTTACGCTAAAACGTTTTTTATCTCTGCGTATAAACCTCCGATAAGTCATTATGATGACTGTTACTCTTTAATCCATCATGTAACGTATTCACTTATAGGATAGGATATTTAAAATAAAGTAGGATTATTTAAAATAAATCTCTGCTACAGTAGGAATTAAAAGAGATCGTAAGTAAATAATGTCTAACAGTTTATTATCCCATATCTATATATTTATTATATTCTGAAAAAAAGCGTTTTTGGTACCTTTTAATTTACTAACTTCAAATTTTTTCTACGTAAATTCAATAATTTAATAAGTTGAAGCTTCAAATGAACATAACTAATTCTCTTACAATATACCAAATACAATTCTTCTTATGTCACACAAACATAATTCAAAACTCACCAAATTATACACAGAACAAAGGTATCTAAAATTTTGTGTAACTTCAAAGTGAACCCGTATAACATTATTAATGTTTAATCATTTAATTTGGTTAAAGCAAGTAAAATGTTTTTTTTACTCATTTTTCATTCAAAGTTGACACAATCGTGATTTTAAAATGTTACCATAACAAAAATTCGAAATAAAAATTAGAAATACCGCTAGGGTATTTCTAATTTTTGTTTCACTCATTTAAAATTAAAAACAACTGAAACACACAAGCATACACGCACCCACTAACATAGACATTAAACCACTATGTATATATTTCCTAAGCTTAAGAGTAATTATAATATCTTCATTCTCAACTCGAATAATTTATCACTATGTTTTTAAAATTCGTATTCTGATTGTAATTTACTTAATGGAATATTTAATAATATATTTGATATCATTATATGATTCAGAATGTTACGGTGTAATGTTTTTATTTGTTTTTAAAATACTATCTATTATTTTTTTATCTGCTACTTGTATCTAATATTAAGAATCTCAACGCCCTATTAAATAATACGCGATGAATATTTAAAAATAATTGTCTTCTTAATATATATTCTTTATAAAAACAAAATACGTTTATATTACATACTTCAATACAAAGCTATTATTTTTCTTTAATTTGTGTTTGACGAAAAATTTCAACAAATCTGAAAAAAATATCACCAACGTCACATTTCTATTAAATTTAAAATCATAATGATAAAAAATAAGCACAAATCAGTCGTTAATAAAGAACACCATAATTTTAAACTATATGCCGAATATCACATTAAATTATAATTAACAACACAAAATGTATAACAAGTCTCACTTGTCTAATATGGTATTTATTTATTAAATAGCCGATTTAGATATTTTAGTCTATGATTACAAGTATCTAGATTATAGACGACGAAACGACAAACTATCAATGCTACATAATTTAAAAAACGTAGAATGTAGAATTTATTAAATACATGGCAACACAGACTCCTTAACTGTCTAATGTGTACCTGTCAATAACTCTATACAATTTTTAATGAATTCACTTAATGTACAGTGCGGCACAAAAGAGTAGAAATTAATTATCATGGAACTAAAAAGTTACTGTCACTGGCAACACCAAAAAAAAAAGTAAGAAAGCTGTCAATTTTTGTAAACAACATATTTTCGCCTGAGTTTTACTTAATTTTTATGTTATTTTGGGATTCTGTACTGTTAAACAGTGTCACAATGAAAAAAGTTATCTGTGGCGGTGCCCGTGAAATAATATACAAAGTTTAGATGCGGTGTATAGCCGATTATCAAGCTGGAAACTTTTGTTAAAGCTACACGACGTTTACAAACGTACAGCTGATTTTACTGGTAACTGATCATAGAAAAATTGTATAAATCATTGATATGAACCACTAATGTACTCATTGTAATAGATATCTTAATGATTAACTGCAAAATTTTACACTCGCAACTTATTTGTTTTTAAACAATTTCCACTATTTATTATAGCGCGACCGGTGCATTTTGAGCATTTTTGCTTCCAATTTTCAGAATTCGTATAGAAAATAATAAATGTAGTTATGTAAAAGAAGTAAATTATTCCAGTAGGTAAATTATTACAATTATGAATTACATATCTATAATATTTTAATACGATGTTTTTTTCTTTTTGTTTTAGGCGTTTCTGAGAGTTATTTCAAACAAAAATTTAAAAAAATAGCTTCCTTAAGTGAAATAAGTCAAGGTGTGTGATTTTAATGCTCTCAAGTGTATAATATGTGTTAGTAGGATTTTGAATGAATAAATGTTTTGATTAAGTGGTGTTTTTTATTGCATTAGAGTAATACGAGATACTTAAGATCTCATGCAGGCTACCGACAGAGCAGTCGACGTGGCCAAATACTGTGCCAAGTCATATTTAAAATGATTCAATAAGAAGAAGGTACCAATAAATTAAATAGGTTTGATCTAGGTTAGCCAAAAAATTTAAATTTAACACAAGTATTAAGATGTTTGCATCCTACTTAACTGTGTTGCTACATGGGCGATACTAGCGCCCTCATTTATTTTCTACTCTTTTGTGTCGCACTATATGTACCTATTTATAATATGAAAATATTAATTATTTTAATTGCTACAAATATTGTAAAGAAAATATGTAAAAAATTATATTGTATCTTATGGTGTTGGAACAATACATCATATTATTAAGAAAAATATCACTATACGTCTAAAAAGCATTTATTTAATACGCCAATAAAGCACTAAAAATCTACGTTTTTTTTATTTGTACTTGGCAACATAAATTAAGCTACAAATTCTAAACTTGAAAATCTTTAAAAAGCACTGGGTGTTGTCTATTAATCTATATCGGACTATTTTTATTTTACCACAGATTATATGTAAGGAGTGAATGGGTTACACTAGTGATGGAAATATTATATAGATTATATTTTTACATCGATAGCAGTTAGACTAAAAATATATAGCCGACGTAGCTAAAATTGGCAAGAGATGTTATATGGTACAATTGATTTGTCAAACATTTAATTAATGTTAAATCATCAGTTAAATGACATTTATATCTAAACAAATGTTTACAAAAGCAATGCTTTTATTTTATTAGACGACTCTTTAAAATATATCTATCTACTATCGATATATTTATCAATCACTATTTCAACCATTCCTTACAGTTTTCCTATAGACTATGTGATGATGATAGAGGTGATACTTTCTCTCTGTTTTTCCTCTCTGAGGAGTTTGATCCTGTGTTGAGTGAGCCTGACCAGTCGGCCAACTTGTTGACGGGCGTGTAATACTTGGTCGATGTTCGGTTAAATACCGGTAGAAGTTCGTTTGCTTCGTTTGTAAGTGCCTGGTTAATATAATAAAAAAACACGCTTGAAAATCTTAAATATTGTTTTTCATTATTACATTGTTATCGGTCCTTAATTTGTGTAACATTTCAGATCAATCCGACTACTGCAAGTGGGTGAAAATCACTTTCAAAGATTGCGTTACATAGATTAATACATCGATAAATACGTACCGAGCTAAAAAAAAGCATGTTAAAAATGGTTTAATTAGTAATAATATTCTACTATCCGTTTGTTTACAGATAAAGAACACAAGTGTTATCACCCCATTAGGAATATTGTACACAGTACACAGATAACGTGATGTGGAAGAGGGAAATCTCTGAAATAAACGCTATGCCAATGGGCCTGGATAGCGTGGCACAGTAAAACATAATCCTTCCCAAGTTAGTGGAGGCCCGTGCCCAACAGGGGGACTTAAATGGGCTGGAGAGAGAGCGATATCCGTATTGCACAGTTACGTTACCACAAACAAGCTTAGTTTGAGACCAGAGGATGTTGTTCTCACCTTAAGATATATAACAGCGTCAGTACCATAACCCTCACATGACATGAGGGTGAGGTCGCCGTGGAAATATCTCGCGTACAACCGGGATATTGGTAAACCATAACCGTAACCTGGAATAATTAAAAATATAACATTAAAAAAGACAAAATAACGAAAACCAAAAATCTATATAAATACTAGCTGACCCGGCAAACGTTGTTTTGCCATACAAATTTAATGTCAGTTGGGGGAAGCGTTTGAAAAAATATATGTTGTCCGATTTTCAGACCTACTGAATACGCATGTAAAATTTCATGAAAAACGGTCAAGCCGTTTTGGAGGAGTACGGTAACTAACACTGTGACACGTGAATTTTATATATAAGACTAGCTGACCCGCCAAACGTTGTTTTGCCATACAAATGTTGGGTCGAAATGCACACGGTGTGCAAATCAAATTTAAAATCGGTTCAGTAGTTTAGGAGTCCATCGCGGACAAACATCATGACACGTAATTTTTATATATAAAGATTAATGGTTTTTTTTTAGTAGATAACATGGTTGAATAATATAGTGGTTAGTTACCTGCAAGCGGCACAGTATGTGAATCAGACTTGCTCGGTTGAGGAGCTGTACTATACATATATTTGAATAGAAGATCTGTCACACTGCGAGGTATACCACCACCTCGATCTGACATCTGGAAATAGTACAAATAAAATTAATATTGATATATAACACAAATAAATATCTAATATATAAAATTCACGTGTCACAGTGTTAGTTACCGTACTCCTCCGAAACGGCTTGACCGATTCTTCTCAAATTTTGCATACGTATTCAGTAGGTCTGAGAATCGGCCAACATCTATTTTTCAAACATTTTTTTTTAATACTGCAAAACAACGTTTGCCGGGTCAGCTAGTATAAATATATAATTAAATAATATAAATTTAATAACTAAGAGTGTCCTTAATTAATTTATCTTTACCATTCTGTGTCTTTACCATATATAATTTAATATAGCTACGTTTAAATAAGTAGGTACCTACATAAGCAAATTGCCAATAAGAATGATGTTGTAATTTTATGTCACTAAGGTCCGGTTGCTCGAAACTCGGTTACGTTAACTCAAGGGTAAAGTTATGGTTAAAGTATGATTAACCAGCGGACTAATTTAAAAAGCGTTGTTGAAGCAACGGTTACTTTAACGAGGGGTTAAATCTAAGGTTTGACAGCGGTTAAAATAACCGATGGGGTGGGGGCCGTTTAAATTTAACGTTAGTAGAATTTGTAGTAGTTTACTGATTTTAGGTTATTATTAATATTTCTTTACGAGTACAGTTATTAAAATGGGATCAGAGCGTTTTGTTTTGGATTTAATTAATGAAGATAGTTCCTCTGATGATGATTTCATATTTGATCAAGTATTCCCACAAAGACGGAGGAATTTTCGACCACGAACTGATTATTTTCTATGGGAGGAAATGGATTTTAGAGCACGCTTCAGAGTGTCGAGAAATTTGGCTAAAGTGCTTGTAAATTTATTAGATTCACGTCTCAAACGTTTGACCAAGAGGTAGGTAATTAAATTTTTATCAATAGGTAGGTAATGAATGATATGAATTCTTGAGAAGTAATAGGTTCATCTCATAGTAAATTTACCTGTAAAATAACATTTATCTAATATTAATGTCTCATTTTTTTTTTCAGAAACAATGCAATGACGTCTGCAGATCAGGTCTTGTTAACTCTACAGTTTTATGCATCTGGATCATTTTTCAGATGTGTTGGGGATTCAAAAGGAGTACACAAATCAACAGTGTGTAGAGCTATACACACTGTAAGCAAGGAGTTGGCTAAACTTAGACCACATTTTATTTATATGCCAAGAAATGAAGATGAAAGAAAAGCCACTGTAAACAGCTTTTACAACATTAGCCGCTTTCCAAAAGTCATAGGTACTATAGATTGCACACATGTTTATATACAATCACCTGGTGACAATAATGCTGAATATTACCGCAATAGAAAAGACTCATTTTCATTAAATGTCCAAGTTGTGGCTGATGCTGATTGCTACATCAAAAATATTGTGGCAAGATGGCCCGGAGGAAGTCACGATAGTCACATATTTGATTCAAGTAACATCAAAGGCAGAATGGAAGATGGAGAATTTGGTGATACATGGCTATTAGGAGATAGAGGATATGCCTTGAGGTCTTTTCTTTTGACACCACTAGCAAACCCCGCAACATCAGGAGAACATCTTTATAATGAAAGCCACATTAGAACCAGAAATGTTGTTGAAAGGACATTTGGTTGTTGGAAGCGAAGATTCCCAGCAATCTGATGTAAATTGCGAACAAATTTAAAATATATGCAAGCAATAATAATTGCAACTGCTGTTTTGCATAACATTTGTCGCAAGATGAATGAGGAACAACCTCCAGATTTAGTTAGCGTCTACGAGGAGATGGATATTGTTGATGAAATGGCTACAAATAATCAGGACAGTACAAGAGGTGAATTAATATCATCATATTTTGATAGATTAGCTCTTCAAATATGACTAAAAGTGATTTCAATGTAAAAGTTTAAATAAAACAGATTTATTTTAATCAATCTCTATAATTTCAATTTATTTTTAATTTAAGTTCAGCCTCGTGTATTTTAATTTTTAAATCTAAAAGGAACATTTCTTTTTGGTGTCGTTCTTCATTTTGTTTAATTAATTGGTCATGTAGTTCCTGTGCATGTTGAAGTTTCTTTTTGTGCTCTTCTTCAGCGCGTCTATTAGACTCCGCAAGGATTTTTTCTTTTTCCCTGGTGCACTGAAGTTTTTCTTCAGAGAGCATTTTGATTGATTTTCTAACTGCCACCGGAGTCGCTCCAAAAATCTTTTTACGACCTAGAAAATAAAAAAACCTGATTCCTCATCATCACCCCAACTTACACTAGACAATATTCTATATATCTTTGCTCACATTTTAAAGGTGATGTCACTGGACGTCTTAATAAACATCCAGGTGCACCGCCACCAGTGTCTTTTACTATGGGTTTCTGAAACAGAATAAATAATTTTGTAGAATAATATAAAATATAGGAACACTAGCTGCACCCCAAAGCTCCACTCCCATGGAAATTTTGGGATAAAAAGTATCATATTATGTTAATCCAGATTAAATCCTACCTATATATCAAATTTGATCGAAATCCAGTAGGCGGTTGAGGCGTGATTGAGTACCAAACATACAAATATTTACTTTTACAAACAATCACATTTATTATATTAGTAGGATAGAAGGATTCCATTATGCACACAAAAAATAAATCACCTTGTCACTCTCAACACTTTCCATTTGACCCAATGAGATCAATGTTCCCACATCACTATTAGACTGGTCTAATTGTCTTGGCGGGCTAAGGACGCAAGATGGTTGTGTCAATGCCATAGGCAGCAGCGACTCATCCTTAAACAAATTAAAATGTATAATTTTACTACACATAAAAAATGACAACATAAATTAACTACAACAATCTTGTATGTTCTATTTTTCTGTAGATTAATATCCACTCATATAATAAAAATTAAATAATGTCCCTTGTATATCATACTAACAAATATTATGATGTATAATTCTTCTACTTGTATAACTACATAAGTACATGCATTAACTTCAAAGTAAATACTTTAAAATTAATTATAATATTAGAAACGGAGCCGACACCTGCACCTTGGCTCCCGTGGGCCATAATTCCTGTTCCCATGGGAATTTAGCAAAAACCTTTTTTCTAATCCCTAGACCTCATAAGGAACCTTCATCTCAAATTCGGAATCTCTGGATCCAGTAGTTTCAGCTGTGTGTTGTCTGTCAATCAGTCACTCAGTAACGGAAGAGTTTTTTATAATAAGATAGAGATTACCTTAGCATTTTCTATATACTCCACTTTCTTTCCTGCTGGTGGTGTCATAACAAGATGTGAATTTATTACTTCATCAATATTCTACAAAATAAAACAAAAAATTAGCAAATTGAGTATTTTTTACAAAAATCAGTAAATTAATGGTTTCACTATTACCATTTGAGCTACAGGTGTTAAATTTTCTTCACCACCACTACTTGGTTCAATATTCTGAAAAAAAAAAGATATAATTACTTATTACATAATTACACATTTTTAAAATTTTAGTTTTATAAATATTTGATAAAATAAATGTTATTCTGTTGCTTAATTTCAATATTCAATTTCTGTTTAAAGAAAGGAAAATATATACCACTGGTAGAGTGTCATCGTCATATGTAGCTTCCATACCATCTGCAGATAATAATATTAATGATCTCATCCAGTCTTTATCGGGGTGGTCACTGCTTGATGTGCCTGGTACTTGACCTCCTCCAGTCCTCCGTCTTTCTTGCCGTTCCCTGCTTGCGTCCTATAAATAATTCGACATATAAGTGTATGTTTATTATTAACTATGTTTATATGTATGTAGTATGTTTATAATTATAAGGGGGCCTATGGTTCTGAAATTCTAATACCTTTCGTAAATATTCTGATGATATAAACTTACTTTTCGGGCTGACTTCTTCATATTATCAAATTTATACTTTAATTGCTTGATAGTTCTGTGTCTTGAGCTACTTGCATTAAATGCCATGTGAATTTGAAGCCATGTTTTTTCTTTTTGAGCTTGAGAGACGGTATCCGTTTTTTTGCAGAGCAATATGGCTTTGTTTTCATCAATTAATCGTTTCAAAAGCTCAAGCTCATTGTTCGAAAAATTAGATCCTCTTTCTCTATAACAAAATAGGAATGAGCATAAATCTACCATGTTCATCAAACAATAAGTTTGTAAGTTTACTATAACATTCACTTACTTTGTTTTAGCATCCATTTTGACGAATTCACGGGTAGTAAGTAGTAATAAAAAATATAGAATTTTGGTATATAAGAAAATGAAACACACAAGAAGTAGGTACCTTTATGAATTTAAAATCCCACGTTCACGTTGTATGCTTCACCGAAACGTCACAAGGTGGTCACAAGTCAGACAGAACAAACAATGTCAATATGACAGCTAATACAGAGTTGGCAGCCGAAAGAAAAGTTCCCCATCAAAAATTAAGGGAAACAAAATGGAATTGCACTGACAACTCTTTTAACCGCCGTCTAATTTAACCGCCGCGTAAATTATCTTTGGGCAACTGAATACGAAGATAACCGATGTAACCTTTTTTACCAAGGTCAAAATTAACAATAGTTAAGTTTTAACTATTACTTTACTGTATTGTACGAGCAACCGGACCTAAACCTAGTTAGTTCAAGTTTTTGTAGCAAACTAGCCATTTGAATTGTGCTTGTTGCTATTGGGCATCCGTGCCATCACTCCAAGGTCCCATTTGAAAAACAGCGTCAAGTTTTTGAGACTTAACATTATGCTGAAATGATTGCTGCTGAATGGATCTGGGATGTATAAACCTGTTTTATGTATTTTGTGTCTGATTTCACAGCAATAAATGTTTTTTCTTTCTTTCTTAAATATATATAAATGAAGTTATAAGAGAACGTTGCGGTCTGAAAGAGGATGTAGTGACTAAGGTGGAGAAAAGTATGCTTAGGTGGTTTGGTCATGTGGAGAGGATGGATGAGAGACACTTAACGAAAGGCATATACACGGCGGAGGTAAGTGGAAATGCTGGGAGAGGACCTAAGAGAAAAATATACTCCGATGTCACCGCCGGCAAACTCCAAAAGGAGCAAGTGCGTAGCACTTACAACAGTCGGGCATGTATGACCAGATGTATGAGTGTGGATGAAGCCAAGGAAGTATGTTTGGATCGTAGCAGATGGCGCTCTATAGTATCTGCCTACCCCCATGGGGAAAAGGCGTGGTGTTATGATGATGATGATATATAACACAAAGTTAAAGCTCTCTTTAATGTTTGTACTGCGTCTGGGTGTTTCTATGTATTATAAGTATGTATTTACAAAAGAAAAGTAGTATATGTATTATATCCGTATTCTGGTACCCATAACACAAGCATAGAAATATAGCTTACTTTGGGACCAGAGGACGTTGTGTGAAATGTCCATGAATATATATTTATTTATTTTATTTACATACATACAAACTTTACATCTTTATTAACTGTATAGATATATTGTATGTATATTATGTATGTATGTCTAATACCTTAACAGAAACATCCTCCTTGCCCATAGTAACATTAACAGTGATAGGCGGTGGTGGGTCGTTGTTTGTCTCCATAGTGGCACGCATTGAGTTCTTAAACAGCTCGAACAACATATGATATAAATGTGATGGCACATACACTATTGGTAGTGGCTCTTCGCTGGGCGCTGGGAAATATATAAAAAATATTTAAACTAAACTATTTAGAAAAAATCAAAAAGAATATTTAAAGTAACTAACTTTCAATAAAAGTGAAGACGTTTGTAAGAATAACAATAAAAACAACGGCAACAAAGCTATAACGACTTCTAAATCGACACTAGCGCCATCTAGTTGTGATGGTTGAACTGAAAACCCTATTTGTGCATTGGATTTATGATGATAATTACATTGTACAAAAATAAGTAGTTATTAATAATTTACTTAACACTGGTAAAATATAAAAATATTTCCATCCATCATTTTATAGGGAAGGTTTAACAAAACATAGACGGCTTTGCCATTGAGATAAAAGTTATTTTTCTAATCTTTTTTTTTCTCTAACATTTTAACTGCAAATCACAGCTACTGTGTAATTGACTATTATTTATTTCGTCCGTTCTATGTTCAACTGTATATTTTTTTACTATTTCAGAATATGATTTTCAATGACATTTATTTTAGAGATAAATCCAAGTATTAACTCACCACCATGCTGCAAAAGTTGTAGTTCGGGTGATGATAGGTAATATCTATCACACAGGAACCTGGCGTTCTCGTAGGCATCCTTCACGACTCCCATCACGTCACAGGCAGGGTCTATAGATCCTATATGACGACCACCGTTACCTATACCGCTGACTGTGGCTTTCTTAGGCCCTAACTCTTCACCGAACAGTAATGCTGTAAAATAGACATTGCATACCTTATTATAAATGTGATCAAAACTTAGCAATTTAAATGCGCAAAAGAAAAATAAACCGGTCAAGTACGAGGTGGACTCGTAAACAAAGGGTTCCGCACCGCATCCAAAATATACGATAGGTACGGTCCCAAAAACGGAATGAGGACAGGAGTACAAGATTTGATTACAGACAGACATGGAGACAGGAGACGCTAAATAAGAGGAGAGGTTTGTAAAAAAATACTCAAATAAGTTCAAGTGTGTGTTTAAAATTTAAAGAAATCGCTCAACATCTTAAAGATTCCATCATCGAATCTTTTCTTAACGACAATGTGACTACCTTAGAAGTAAATTCATATGAATTTTGCATATCGGTTCAGGCTTTGTTTGTTGTGAAATCAAGTAAATTACATAAAAAATCCGAGAGATTGTGAATTTCCTCCTCTTTTGGGAGCGATTAGAAGGCGCGTGGGTAGTTAAAAACACTTACTATGCTGATTGATCAGCATCCTGATAGAGATTCTGCTCATATAGAATCTGTCGAGGAAGTATTGTATGGAGTTCTCGGTGCCAGGGTCCACTTCATGCGATTCTTTAAGCTCTAGGACACCCTGAGCCATGGTTTGGACCACATCAGCATGACGGTTGCGTATGTGTACTAGACGCTCACAGAACCTGTGAATTAATAAACAGTTTTTTAAGGAGCTAGCATCATCATTGTCATGACGTCACGTCCATTTCCAGGGTAGGCAGAGACTAGAGAGCGTCATCTGCCAAGATTTAAACACGCCCTTGGATTTATTTTGGAAAAAAACGGGTTTTAGGAGCTACCAGTAACTTTTACAAAAATAACTCTAAATTAAACCTTATACCAACGCGCCTGGTCAGTAAGAAAAGATTACTATGGTTGCCTCCTATACATATGTATGACCAAAATGTACAAGTATTAATGAAACCAAGTTATTGCGTTTAGATCCTGATGATCTAGAATCTAGATGACCTATAGTCTATGCCATAGTCTTTAAAACATGATGGTATGGTATAATCCCGTGGTGAAAAGCAAAGAGAAAAGCAAGTAATAGAGGGACGTCTACAGGCTGCGAAGATGAACATAGTTATTAATACACCGAAGTTTTCCATAAATACATTGTAAGCACTTTTGTCAGTGAAATAATTTTATAAATATTACAAATTTGGCGTAGTTTCAATGTTTAGAGAGCGCGTGTTGGCAGCGTGATACAATACCCACACATGGAATACAAATTTAAAGGTGTTTTAAGCGAATTTATAACAAGGCGCTTTGATTGGTGTGTGAAATACCACTTGGCCTTTTCGAAGGATGTCTCGAAAGGGCGAAGTGCGTGGCACTCACTACCACCAATCCACGTGTAATGTAACCTCCTAGAAAGTATATTTAGATCTTTGCAATATGGCCTATCCTGAAAAAAATATTCTCAGCCTATTAAAGCCATACTGTTGATAGCGATTTTTCTTCACTTCGGAAGAATCTTTGATTTACATTAATCTATTAGTTTTTTGCAATTGACTTGCTATGCTTTTACTTAATAAATCAAATTGTAGTGGAAAAAATGATCACCATGAGCGAGACTTGAACCTACGACCTCGGAATACCGTTCCGTTGCTCTCTCAACTGAGCTATCATGGGACCAAAATTTGGTTATCATGGTGGTACTTATGTTTGCTAAACATGTTGACGATCATAAATCATCATCACTGCACAAAATCGTCACACACACACAAAAACACACACTAAGAGAGGATAAGTCAGTACTTATCCTCTAAAATCCTTATCCTCTAAAAATCCACAAAAGCATTCATAGTGTAGGCACAGGCAGTCCTGTGCCTACACTATGAATGCTTTTGTGGATTTTTCAGCAGGGGGCACTTAACAACGAACGTCGTTTCCTGTTCGATTGAAGCTTTACAGTTACATTTTTACAGTATCCTAGGTTGGAAGTAACACTAGTACATATTATTAATCTAGCCAATAAATACTTACTGTGTTAAAACAGGCGGTTCCGGGTCACTCTCTTCAAACTGAATGATTTCTTCAAACGATCTCTCATACCACTGGTTGACGAGACCAACTGAAGGCATACGTAGTAGATTCTCTGGGAGTAGCGCTATCTCTTTCATTATATTCGCCAATCTGTAACAGAGAGAGACGGATATTATTGACATGCCTTTTGGCCCCAACTTCATGCAATTTTCATCGTTTTATATTTTGTAAATATGTACATAAATCCCACATGTAAGATGTTAACAAACTTAATCTACAAAAAGTTCTCATAATTTTTGCCTAACGACGTGCAAAAATTTTAACCTACATTAAAAATCCAACTAATCCAAACAAAAACTCCACATAAACTCGCACTGCCTCTTTTACCCACTTCTAATAGGTAAACTATTTAAAAACTTGTTCGTTCTGACCGCTCGCACTCGTTTTGAAAATAGGGGAATATAGGTACCAAAAACATTAAACATGCCCGTAAAAGTCGAAGGTTGCTCTCGATTTCTCTGGAATCTAGAAGATCCTATATTACTGAATATGGGACCTCCCCTGCAATGTAGTCATTCGCATTTTATTATTTTTTCATTTATATCTAATATATAAAATTCACGTGTCACAGTGTTAGTTACCGTACTCCTCCGAAACGGCTTGACCTATTTTTATGAAATTTTACATGCATATTCAGTGGTCTGAGAATCGGCCAACATCTATTTTTCAAACTTTTTTTTTTTCGTATGGCAAAACAACGTTTGCCGGGTCAGCTAGTAATATATATTTTTAATAAAGAAACTCTATTCCCCAAAATGGTTTTAAAAATAAGAGTTTTATAAAAATAATAAATAAATAAACAAATAAATAAATATTCATGGACATTTCACACAACGTCCTCTGGTCCCAAGCTAAGCTTATATGCTTGTGTTATGGGTACCAGAATACGGATAGAATACATATACGACTTTTTTTTTTGTAAATACATACATACTTATAATACATAGAAACACCCAGACGCAGTACAAACATTTGTATGACAATTAGAAAAATCACACAAATGATTGTCCCGAGCGGGAATCGAACCCGCGACCTCTTGATCGGCAGTCCGTTACCAGAACCACTACACCACGAGGCCCGTCAAAATACTAGCTGATCTGCACTTACAACTGTCGGGCATGTATGACCAGATGTATGAATGTGGATGAAGCCAAGGAAGTATGCTTCGGTCGTAGCAGATGGCGCTCTATAGTCTCTGCCTACCGCCATGGGAAAAAGGCGTGATAATATGATGATGACTAGCTGATCCGGCAAACGTTGTTTTGCCATACAAATGTCAGTTTAGGCTTTTGAAAAATAGATGTTGGCCGATTCTCAGAACTTCTGAATATGCATGTAAAATTTCAGAGAAATCGGTCAAGCCGTTTCGGAGGAGTACGGTAACTAACACTGTGACACGTGAATTTTATATATAAGAAGATGAACAATCCCAATTTGACGGAGAAATCAGGTAACGAAAACATACAGACGAATAGATAATCCCCTTCTTTTGAAGTCGATTAAATAATTGGTCAAGTGCGAGTCGGACTCGCGCATGAAGGGTTCCGTACCATTATCTATGCAACATAAGGCAACGTTATTAGTATCGAGCAAGAAACGGTAAAAAAATCATGTTTGTTGTATGGGAGCCCCCCTTAAATATTTATTTTATTTTATTTTTAGTATTTGTTGTTATAGCGGCAATAGAAATACATCATCTGTGAAAATTTCAACTGTCTAGCTATCACCGTTCTTGAGATACTGGGTACGGAACCCTAAAAATCATGTTTGTTGTATGGGAGCCCCCCTTAAATATTTATTTTATTTTATTTTTAGTATTTGTTGTTATAGCGGCAATAGAAATACATCATCTGTGAAAATTTCAACTGTCTAGCTATCACCGTTCTTGAGATACTGGGTACGGATCCCTAAAAATCATGTTTGTTGTATGGGAGCCCCCCTTAAATATTTATTTTATTTTATTTTTAGTATTTGTTGTTATAGCGGCAATAGAAATACATCATCTGTGAAAATTTCAACTCTCTAGCTATCACCGTTCTTGAGATACAGCCTGGTGACAGACGGACGGACGGACGGACGGACGGACGGACGGACGGACGGACGGACGGACGGACGGACGGACGGACGGACGGACGGACAGCGAAGTCTCAGTAATAGGGTCCCGTTTTTACCCTTTGGGTACGGAACCCTAAAAAACCTATAAAACTTCTAAACTTTAAGATATCGATCTATTAAAATACTAGCTGTGCCCACGACTCCGTCCGCGTGAATCGATTTTTCTTCGATGGATCCCATCAATTTTTTTTTTCTTTTTTTAGCCGCTATATGGTGTTGCAAGTATCAAAATTGAGAAATTTCGTATTATCTAAATATCTCTTGATTGAGTGAACCGATTGCGATGAAACAAAGACTAAGTAATACCTTGAGTTATGTAAAATTTTACGTATAACATTTATATTTATAAGTGTTGTACATTTTACGTGATGCGTGCACAGACAAACATCTAAACAGACAAAAATTTCAAAAATGCTAGAAATGGGTTCTGTGGGTTATCCTTTAACCATTTTTTTTGAAATATATTCAATGTACAAAATTTTTTTCTACAAATTTATTAATTGTACTTATAGAATATCATACACCACCCTTATTTCATTACTTTTAGGAGTCGGAGGCCAAAAATTATTTCTTTTTTGTATTTTTGCTAGTACATACAATAATATACCAAAAGATAAATACAATTATAGCGGTATGTTCTCATTAATGTCCTTGTTAACAACAGGATGTTACAATAAACACGTTTTATATTAACATTGTGCAAATATATGAATTATTTATTTATGTGCACTTAAATAGGGTTGCCACAATTAATAAATTAAATAATATGCTTAGTTAAAAATAAAAAATAAAACGCTAGAATATCCTGAATATTTTTTAATTGCATTGTCATCGGTCCTTAATATGTGTGCAAAATTTCAGATTAATCCGATTACTGAAAGTAGGTGAAAATCACTTTCAAACATTCCGTTAATACATTGATAAATACATACCGAACTTATAAAAGCGTGTTAAAATGGGCAAATCCTTTACAGTATTTTTCGTTTCCTGTCGAGATTAAACAAATATTTGGCGTAATTAAATAGTAGAGCTGTTGCCTGCGACTCCGTACGCGTGAAATTTAGAAAAATTTCCCCGTTTTGCAACATTTTCCACTGATGTTTCGCTCCTATCAGTCGCAGCGTAATGTTATAAAGCCTATAGCCTTCCTCGATAAATGTACTATCCAACACGGAAAGAATTTATCAAATCGGTTCAGTGAGTGGTTCCTGAGATTAGCGCGTACAAATAAACAAACTCTTCAGCTTTATGATGTTTCTCTACAAATGTATCTATGTATACTAATAGTATATATCGGAGAAAAGGTATCGTAGACATCACCTGTAATTATTGCCAGGGTAGTCTCCAATCCAAACACCCTGTAATACTGAATAAGCTAACTACGTTAACTACAACATTCTATTAACTACGATGAGATTGATCCGTGGCTTACGACACGTGTAGCTGGTTTGGAAGGATCCTTTTATGAAATTTCAACGGGTCACCATTCAGTCTCACCAACTACAGTAAATAAACGAATTACTCACCATTTACACCATTTAAGGACCCACATCACAATCTTGGAACCTAAGTTAAAACTAAAAATCCTTAAGTAAACTATTTTAATCAAGTCTCCTACGACACGGCCATTCTGCGAATACACACGTCCCCGTGTGTAAATCTGCAGTAGAACTAAGTTTTTTCGCTCGGCTAATTCTGACCCAATATAAAGTCGCAAAATAAAGAAATCCACAACTAAGATTTTTCCATACACTCGGTCAGTTACAACAATTTCCACAATAATTCAACATTCACGCGGTCAGGTCACATTAATTCCGCATTATCGTTACGTTGCACTTTCTCACAAATACACACTCAGCAATTACACTTTGGAGGATATTCTAATTGTTTAAGTTATAGAACTGGGCAGCGTAACGACCCGTATAATACTGACTGCTCTAGTTGTCTGGTTTTTCGTATTTAAGCTAACGAACAATGAGTTGTGTGGGCTTAGTATTGACTTATCGAGTCAATACAATCGCATTCAAATCGATGAGTTCAAATTATCAACACATTAAAATTGTATTTCGATAAAGACAACCACTCGGCTGTAATTTGATAACTAATTATTTAGGGTTTAGCTAATAATTCGCAAATTACCCAGAAAATGATTTTTAGCAACGTTAGTAAACGCATTAGAAAAAAAAAAAATTTTTTTTCTTTTTTTTTTTCGTTTCTTTTTGTTTTCTTTTTCTTTCTTTTCTTTGTTTCTCTTTGACTTTATTGTCACACGGCCATTCTGCAAAGGCACGCGTCCTCGTGTGTTCCCTATCTACTTGAAACTAATAGAAGGCTTTCCGTTTGGCCTATCCTGCTGATCTAGACGGATTCAACAGTAAAGGAATTATTTTTTTATTTAGTTTAAATACTAATGATTAAACTATCAGTAAATAAAAAGTTGAATTTAGAATTTTCGTACTAGCATACGAATAAACACTGTTACTTTACCTCCTACTTGTAGCTCAAGTAGAAGTTAAGCCTACATAACTCTTTTAGCTGTTGCTACTAAACACCTAAATCGTGAATAGTAACCGTTGGTGCATAGTATCGTAACGTGGTATATTTATGCGTATAGCGTCTGAAGGATACAAAGGATTAAGGATTTAGGAAGGATAAAGGGTTTGGGAAGGATAGGTAAGGGAAAGGTCGACGTTGCCGCGTAGGCAAGGGCCCTAGGAATAAAAGGATAGGTTGATGCTGTGCCATAGGCGGTCCTGTTCGCCGTCGTACACAGGGGACCATTATTCTTTCAGGATAGGATAGTTATAGTGGCTTATATTGGTCGGCTCCACACGCCAATATAGCATCTTTTATTTATTGATTTATTTTCATTTTTTTTTTTTGGCTTATTGGTCGGCTCCACACGCCAATAGCATCTTTTATTTTTGGCTTACTGTAACGCTCCACGCGCCAACAGCTCTTTTAATAATAATAATTAGTTTACTCGTGGATACACCACGGTAAACTGCGTTGTTAATACTATAAATAGTTCACTGAACGTCTCTGTACACCAAAAACGCTCGCAATTAAAATTTAAGAGGTAGATAATTTGTTACGGTATGTAGATCTGCTATAGTCAATCCACTACAACAGATTCTTGTTCAAGTAAATAAGGTCAAAAGTTATGCTCGTGAATACTCAGAGGTGATCTCCTGTCGCCTCGATAATTTGTAATAAGGGTCGTATGCGCGAATAAACGGAAAGTAATAAAGTTAAAAACAAACGGTAGACTTCATTTATAAAGAGAACCACGCGAAACAGTTGCAGATTGCTAGTGATTATTTTTTTTTTTCAGCCTGCATAGACCAATTAATAAAAATTCTTACTTTAATAATTTATTAGACAATTAATTAACAAGTAGAATCTTATTAGTCGCATAGATTTAAATCAAAATACAACTGAAGTATTGTATGGGCGTTAAAGGCATTTTGGAATTAAATATTTGTAATAAGATGAACCTGCTATACTGGACATCTCTATGAAAATTTTATAAACATGCTATAGGTAAACCACAATAAAGCGTATGGTTAATGTTATTAATAGTTTACAAGACGTCTCTGCATTATCAAGATTATTCAAGATCATAGTTGTAGATGTTTTAAAAAGAAGATTTCACGAACTGATTATAAGTAAGTAAGCCACAATAAAGCATGTGGTTAATATTATTAATGGCTCACTAGACGTCTCACACGTCAGTAAGTTAAAGATTTCAAAAACTTATTATACACCACAAAAAGTGATGTTAATAATTATTAATGGTTGCTAGACGTCTCCATACGTCAATGGCACCGTCAGGTTCGTATTTGTAGCTAGATATTTCAGAAAGGATTTTAACCGCATATTATAGGTACACTACAATAAGTTGCGTTGGATGTTATTTACGACTCACTAGACGTCTGCATACGTCAATAGTACAGACGAGAACATAATTGTAAGAAGATTTTTCCTACCTCTCATCTAGGTGAAAGTTTATTACGATTTTATTTGCTAATCACAAATAACAAAGTCTAGTAATGGGTTAGAAAATGAAAAAAAACACATTATTACACGGCAGAGATTAAATCTTTGTTTTTCTTTAAAGTTTTAGTTATCAAGTACGCCTATAAATAAGCGCAGAAAATCATGAACCAACTTTATAAAAAGGAAACCGATCACTTTAAAACGAAGTGTTGAATGTTCATAAAGCCACACTATATTTCTGTTCGCAATCAAGTAAAACGATTTTACTATTATTTATTTATTGATACACGAGATAAATTAAGCAAGTGAACACTGTAGATTAATAAAATTACTAATAAATCATTGTCATTTAATTTTTGTTACGTAGTTATTGTTATAGGGTAATTAACTAATTACCTATGACTTGTTATTATCAGTCTTTGCTTGTTAATATAATCAAAGTAATTTTTTACCAAAAAGAAACTTTGCGAAATCTTTAAATTTTTACTAAAACGCCGGTTACGTTTAATTTTACTGTTCTAGTTTTTTTTTTCAAAACAAAATCGAATAACGACTATTCGATCCCACTTCTGATATCGGAGAAAAGGTATCGTAGACATCACCTGTAATTATTGCCAGGGTAGTCTCCAATCCAAACACCCTGTAATACTGAATAAGCTAACTACGTTAACTACAACATTCTATTAACTACGATGAGATTGATCCGTGGCTTACGACACGTGTAGCTGGTTTGGAAGGATCCTTTTATGAAATTTCAACGGGTCACCATTCAGTCTCACCAACTACAGTAAATAAACGAATTACTCACCATTTACACCATTTAAGGACCCACATCACAATCTTGGAACCTAAGTTAAAACTAAAAATCCTTAAGTAAACTATTTTAATCAAGTCTCCTACGACATATACATAGATACATTTGTAGAGAAACATCAGTGAAAAATTTTATTCCTAAGGTAAATAAAATAGTTCATATTACGTTATTTATTATGAAGCTCCTCTGAAACGGCTGGAACGATTTTTATTAACTTTTGTGTAGATATTTGGTAAGGTAAAAGGCTATTTTGTACTTTAACAATGGCCTAGGTCATTGTGAAATAATGTAATTACCTCCCTTGATTTTTTTAATGAAAAATGCAATCTTTGATAATTTTGCGTCGAAATATAATTCTTTTAACTATCCATCTACCATCAAAACGGAAGTGAAACTACTATACATAAATAACTACTACAGCTAATAAAATAAAAAAAAATGTATTACTGTGTAAGTTATTTGTGTACGACCAAAGACTGACAAGTGGCAACCTTCTAGACCTTGGTATACATAAACAATGCGTCATCTGATATACAAAACATGGTGATAAGCGGAGCGTATAGCGGAGATAATAGCGATAGTACAAGCCAAGGGCTTAGCCAGAATTTAGTTCCGGAAGAGGTTTTTTACGTTACGTATTGCGTCTTATATCTGCAGCTTAGAAAAATAAAACTACATCGTCTAGATTTCTACTTATCTTTCTTACTCATAAACGTGAAAGACTGTAAGGATTTCTGTATAGATGTATTTATTTGTTGCTCTGTTACGCATGAACTACTGAATGGATTTATTGACTTTACAGTAGACAATTAGTAGTAGTATCATCACAATAAAAACTAAGGCGCGGTCACAACTACAAATGCAAGTGAAATCGCAGATATTATTAATGACGGGTGGGTGTTCACTATGTATTATAAAAGAAAAGTAGTTTATGTAGTCTAACCGTATTCTGGTACCCATAACATAGGCATATAAGCTTAGCTTGGGACCAGAAAACGTTGTGTGAAATGTCCATAAATTTTTATTTAACTATAATAATCGCCAATCGCCATATTGTAAATCGCCAAAACTGTGTGATATTTTTATGTAAGTATTTTAATCTAGTGACAAATTGTATATTTTCTGTAATCTTATCGTTACAAATAAAACATTTTTCTTTCTTTCTATAAAATCGCTACCGCTTGTCAAGTGTTCGTACCCGAAGTTTTAATGGACAACACGTATTAATTTCAAGGATAATTCCAGTAGAATCTTCCATGTGGCTAGTTACTTTACTATTTATCCCTTACTAGCTGTTGCCAGCGACTTCGTACGCGACATTTTGCAACACTGATGCTTCCTTCCTATTGGTCGCAACGTGATGTTATATAGCCTTCATCAATAAATGTGCTATCTAACACTGAAAGAACTCTTCAAATCAGGCCAGTAGTTCTCGAGATAAGCGCGTTCAAACAAACAAACAAACTCTTCAGCTTTATAATATTAGTATACCTAGATAATGTAGCAGTAATAACAAAACACCAATCCTATCTCAAACATAATCTCTCTAACTCCCTATGTAATGAATGTTGTATAAGGATTACTTTCACCTATCCATCGCAAATATTATCGACTTATATTAGCTTAGAGTTTTTCTGTCTCTCTCTCTCTCTCTCCGGCCCATAAACGTCCCACTGTTGGGCACGGGCCTCCTCCACTTTGAGAGGGTTGATAGTCTACAATGCCGCCCTGACCAGGCGTGTTGGCATTGTGTTTAGTTTCGAGGTTTCTATCTCTCAAAAGTTGTTAACTGCTTTTTAATATCCCTTAGCTGACGCTCACAGCACCCTGAGGAAGAAATGCATTTTCTCAAATAACCTTGGTCATCACTTTTGCTGTTGATTAGTTGCAATTAAGCAAATATGTTTGGATGTTTTTTTATAATTATTTTGAAATTTCCTTAAAAAAATAAAGCCCCTACATAAGCTCTCTTACCTTAGGGTGGTGACATATCTTAATCTATCACATAGTCGACACATAATACCGATAGCACTATAACAATAATCTTGACAATTTATCGATTTGATAATAAAATTGGGTTATCAGGTCAAGTTTGATATATGTATGTAATTTAAAATCAAGTTCACTACATGTTTTTGATTTTTAATTTTACAACAGTTAGCAATCCTTGGCATTCTAATTTGTATGTAGAATTGTAAGAAAACGACACACCCACATCGGATTCCGTAAGAACAAAAGCATCCTAATATTGGCCTAAATAAGATCGAAAATACTACTAATATAATAAAAGTGGAAGTGTTTGTAAGAATGTATGGATGGATGGCTATTGGATTTGTGTTGCTCTTTTCAGCAAAAACTATTATATGGAAAATGAATTTTAATAATTAGCCTCGGTGCTATTGCCGCAGTATCGAGAACACGACCGTATCTTTCTGGAAGATTCGATTCGATTGATTTAATCGCCTAAACTTAAGATTTGGTTGCCGTCACCTAAATTGCCTACAGCGGATAAACACGGCAAATTTCCGAAAATATGGCCGAAAAATAGATGTTTTTCGGACATAATAAACCTGATAAAAAAAATTTTACATCGTAATATTTTTTTCTTTTCTCTGACAAAAAAAAGTTGGGGTTTCCCACGAAATTTTTTTCAAACACTGTGATTTGGTCGAGATGTCATAGCAGATTAATAGTCACAAACATGTCAACTATTTGTATCGTATTTGTGTAAAATAGGAAGTAACAATAGTTATCTATATACGTACATATGTGATAGCCTTGTCACCGATGAGTGATGACCTCTATACACAAATGATTCGCGGAGGTTGTGCGGAAGTACGATAATAGCGCGTGAAATTTACGTGGACATTTATGTGTCACTTCTTCGACATAATATCTGGAAAGCAATTTGTTTAAAAGTCTATTAATATTTAGGGATCCTTATCAAAAGGTAAAACGTGAACCTATTTCTAAGGCTTTGCTCTCCGTACGTCCGTTTGTCACTAGACTGTATCTCTGGAACAGTGATAGCTAGATAGCTGAAAATTTTAGTTTGTGTATATTATAGTATTATTAGTTGATGCTACAAAAAAAAATCTCATCATATCCATTTTCCGGCCCTCGTCCTATTATTTATAGAGGTGATCGTTATATTAGATAGCTGATAAAATAATCTAATATTTATTAATAATCATTCAACCTATTATTTATTACAACTGGCAAGCGTTATTTATGTTGTGATTTATTTTTTATTTTTATTAGTTATACACACAATTACCAATAATCAATACCCATTCATTATACACACAATTATACACACAATATTCAAAGTCGATTGCACTTGGCAGTATAATATTTTTGTCACCTACCAAATTATACTCTAAGGTGACCGCATAAGAACTATTTCCGTTAAATAACAAAATAATATAACGATCTTAACTCTTATCTCTATAACGATAATCAAAACGGGTCGTTGTACGAAGCGAACTAATATATTATATAATACTAGCTGTCCCGGCAAACGTTGTTTTGCCATACTAAAAAAAAGGGTTTGAAAAGTAGATGTTATGTACCAAACGATTAACTTATCATATTTTTGTCTGCGCACGGGCATCTCTAACTATTGATAACGTCACTATCGATGACGTCGAGAACTGACCGGTGCATCTGTCCTCGTGGCTCGTTGCGCGCGCGCGAAGCGGTTACCGAGCGCGAGTTAGTCGCAAAACACATCTTGTTTGCAAGTTACGTCGCGATTTGAATGAGATTTGAAGCGTTTTTCTTGCAACTGTTTCGCGAGTTAAAATTGTCACTAGAATTAATTGTTGATAAAACTAATTATCCTTGTTGTGTGAATCGATAATTACAATTGAAACAAAACCTTGAAATGTCACCGCGAAATGTAATGTTCGCCATTTTTGTATGACATAAATGCGTTACAAAAACTAGTGAATTTTGTGTCTCCATACTTAATACTATTTAATGTAAATTGAACTGTTTGATAACTATAATTGTGATAGTATAATTGCATTAAGACGATTGGTGAAAGTTCACGGCTTAAGTCGCGCCAAATGTGGTCATTTTGAGGACTTAAAGAGTTCGTGTCTGCCTGCATAAAGTTAAGTATAGTTTGATTAGCATTCTGCGTTATTTTGGCCAATTTATCGTAGTTAGTTAATGAAGCTATAGCTGGGGCTTGACACAGTGAAGACATTGTTGAAGAACAAAACAGGGTAAGTTTGTACTATTGTAAATTTGTAACGCTGTGATATACAGTATATGTTCGTTCCTCTCGCGCCTGAGAGATATCACGCTTCCACTTAACCTATTATTAATTAGAACACCAGGTTGAACGCAACATAATTTTGGTAGCAGAGCGTGGTTTAAACTCCGTTTCTCGAATGTTCCATGTTGAACAAACTATACCCTCATTATTTGTGAAAATTGATTTAATTAATTTAATTAATTTAATTTGATTAATTTAGTTGTTTGTTTGTTTAATCTAAATTGTTGGTATAGTTTTGAATAATTAATTTGAGCACTTGAATTGGCAATTAGATTTTAAAGGATTTGATAATTATTTGTGCTATTGCTAATCGTATTTGTCGTTGCTCAGGTTATTATTTAATATAAATTATTATTTAATTATTGTCTAATATTGAACAACGTTATAGTTAAATTGTGGCGTTGTGCGTTTGTATAATACAACATTTATTTTATACGTTTGTTTGTTTTGTTGGTTACCTTAAAATAAATAATTTAAGTCTTAAATTAATTGCACATTGGCAAGGAATTGTTTTGTTTGTTTGATTTAAAATATTTAAGATTTGATATTTGATTAGAGTAATAGCGGCTTGTCTCATTAAAAGATATTTGTTTTTTTTTGTTATTATAAGATTGTTTGTTTCGTGCCGTTTGTGCTTTGAAGATGTCTACCGCCGCGTATAATGTTGTCCGCGAGACATATTCCGGGATTGCGACTCATTTGAGATGGTTCACGTCAGCTGCCGCCTTGGTGAAAAGGGAGAACCGAATCGAGGCATTGTTGGACAGGCATGAGAAATGCCCTACACGACTTCAGGAGGTGGAGGCGCTTTACCGGCGCTTCATCTTGCATCTGGATGATGTGCCCCTGGAGTCATTCCCCCAGGAGCGACGGGACCAAGTCCACGAGGACTACGTCCAAATTATGGACCTTGCCGACGACATCGCCCAGAGCGCGCGGGAGATTTTAGCCTCGCGCGCCGGAGTACCGGCTCACCGGGCCCCCTTGAAGACTCCCGTGGGCCTTTTGACCAGGTTACCCAACTTGGATCTTCCACGTTTTGATGGTCGACTAGACATGTGGATGGGATTCATTGGTTTGTTTGAGAGCCTTGTGGACTCGAGGGACGATTTGGGTCCGTCTCAGAAACTGGCCTATTTACTCTCCGTGCTTGATGGAGAGGCGAGGGGCTTAGTACAGCACCTCCCAATATGTGACGGGAGCTATGGGATCGCGCGGGCGTTGCTCACCAAGCGCTATCACAACCAGCGCTGTCTGGCAGATACCCACGTTGACCAGATCTTGAACCTTCCCGTCGTGAGCAATGCTGCCCAGTTGAGGACCGAGCTGCTGAACCCCCTCCTAATAGCCACCAATTCGCTCAACCGCTTAGGACTGCCGGTTGCCAAGTGGTCTTACCTACTGGTGCGTATCGTACTCAAGCGATTGCCGGTGTCTTTGAGGGCACGTTTTGAACAGGGGCACACTAGGGATGAGGCATCTGCTCTCCCTACCTTTGACCAGCTCCTGACGTTCCTGGAGGACGAGTGTCGCATGGGTGACGTCATGGTCGCCGACACGCCGGTGGAAGCATCACGTCCCAGACCCACCAACCAACGGCGCAATGCCCAACCTGCACCAAGAGGAGGTACGGCCGCCCGCTTCGCTGTCGCTCAAGCTGCGCCACCGGACTGCCGGTTTTGCAAGTCGCAGGGACACCAAACGGTGCGGTGCCCAGACTTCGCGGTCCTGCACGTGGCCGCTCGTAGGCGGATTGCCCAGGCCCGCGGCTGGTGTTTCTCTTGCCTAGGGGACCATTACCAGCGCGCCTGCCCCGACACTCACCCGTGTCCTATTTGCGGAGGGCACCATTTGAAAATCCTGTGCGCCAACGCGAATGGCCGTCGCGACCACGCGGGGTCGCCTTCGGGCGGGTATGCCAGTGGACACCGGGACCAGTCCCGCAACTTGGAGTCCGGCTCATCACCCCCACGCCGCGCAAACTGCGCTGCCGTTGATCGCCGAGTTGGTTCGGCGCGCAGCCCCACGGGCGGGTATGAAAGCGGGCCCCGGGTTCAATCCCGCACCTTTGTGTCCCGCTCGCCCTCCCCGCTTCCACGTGATCAAGCGAGATCACCTCCAGTAGTGTACCACGATTACCGTGACGCGCGTCCGGTACCACTACCGTCCCCCCCTCTGGCGGAACGTCCCCGTTTGGAGACGCGCAACCCTCGGTACGGACGCTCCAGGCGCTACGAACCGCCGTCTATGGCTCGTGGCAGTCGTCACCGAGAGGAGGCCGAGTTTAGGCACTACCCGCACTTTGATTTGCCGTCTCGGGACAACGGCGCTCAGTCGCCGCCACGCCAACATTAGGATGTTGGCGTCTGCCCCCGCTATGCACCGCCCCCCTTTGAGACCGTCCTCTTGCCCACGGCCCATGTCAGGGTCTGGGGACGGACGGGCGCCTCGGTTGTAGTCCGAGCGATATTGGACACAGGCTCACAGGGGTGCATAGCCTCGTCTTGGTTGGTAGGGCAGACTGGCCAGACTATTGAAAAATATTCAGATGTAATAAGGGGTGTCGGGAACGCCCCCGTGGCCACGGTAGAGGGCCGCGTTTGGTTTGAGTTCTCCCCCTCAAATTCTCCACGTCCGACGTTGGAATCGTCGGCCATTGTGATGGAGAATATCTTGGGCAATCACCCGCAAGTTCGTTTGTCTGCGGATGCGGTAAAATTGACCGCGGATTTGAATTTGGCCGACCCTAAATTTGACCTGCCTGGCACGGTCGATTTGTTGCTTGGTGCCGATGTTTTGGGTAAAATATTACTCGGCAAGGATCGTGTTTTGCAGCCAGGTGGCTTGGTAGCCCTCCGGACCATATTTGGGTTCGCACTGATGGGGCCTGTATTGAGGACTCCCCCCCCTGCCGAACTTGGAACGGCCTTGATGGTGGGGTCCGCCCTTTCTGACGCCGTGCAGAGATTCTGGGAAGTGGAGGAGCCACCACAAGCTCCCCGCTCTGATCCGGAGCATGAAGAGTGTGAGCAGTTCTACAAGACCAACACCAGTTATCTCCGTTCTGGCCGGATCATGACAAGATTGCCATTTCTCGCCGTACGTCCGCCACTTGGCGTCTCGCGGCCTATTGCAGAGAAGCGTTTGTTGGCGATGGAGCGCCGTATGAGCAGGGACCCACTACTCAAGGAGAAGTATATTGACTTCATGCGGGAGTATGAGGATTTGGGACACATGTCTGTGTCAAAATTGGATTGGCGTTCGACGGAGCACTTCTTTCTTCCGCATCATGCTGTAATAAAACCATCCAGTGGTAAGTTACGCACAGTATTTGATGGTTCTGCGCAGACTACTTCAGGAGTGTCATTGAACCAGTGTCTGCATCCTGGTCCCAAATTGCTGAAGGACCTTTGTGACGTCATCACGCGGTTTCGACGTCATCAATTTGTTTTTGTGGCTGACATCAAGATGATGTTCAGGCAAACGGTAATTCACCCGGATGATCGCCGATACCAGCTGATATTGTGGCGAGAAAACCAGCAAGATCCCATGCTTGTCTACGAGCTCAACACGAACACATACGGGCTGAGGTCTAGCCCCTTTTTGGCTATACGTTCGCTTTGGGAGCTCGCGGATCGAGAGCGTATGTCGTTTCCTCGCGCAGCCGCCATTTTGAAGGAGGACCTATATGTTGACGATGTGTGCACTGGCGCGGCCACGGAGAGAGAGGCCCTGCTCTTGCGTGACGAGTTGATTGGCATTCTAGCCTCCGCAGGATATGAGTTGCGTAAATGGATCTCCAACTTACCTGCGCTCTTGGAAGGGCTACCGGACGACCACCAGCAGGATCCTCACCTATTTGAAAACCGTGACAACCCTACCATGATGTCAGTGCTTGGAATCCAGTACAGACCAGTCCAGGACATCTTTACATTTAATGTCAATTTGGATTCGCATCACACTTGGACGAAACGACTGGTTCTGTCGACTGTCGCGAGAACCTTTGATCCCAATGGCTGGATATGCCCGGTCATATTCTGGGCCAAATGCTTCCTGCAGAGACTTTGGACTGCAGGTCTTGGATGGGACGAGCCACTTCGCGACGCTGTTTTGAAGGACTGGCTCCTATTTGCTTCCTCATTGCCTGCCATCAATAGGATATCGTTACCCCGTGCTCTGCTTCCGCCAGGGAAGCACACCGCGTCCCTTCATGGTTTCTCGGACGCTTCGGAACGTGGGTACGCAGCAGCTGTATACTTGCGGACCGTGACCACAGATGGTCAGGTGAAAGTGTTGTTGGTCATGGCGAAGAGCAAGGTCGCGCCTCTTCGAACTGCCTTGACAATCCCTAAGTTAGAGTTGTCAGGGGCGGCCCTTCTTGTTCGCCTTTTGAATCACGTCATGTCCACCTTGTGCACGTCAATTGACATTTCCACGATATATGCATGGACTGACAGTCAAATTGTGCTATGTTGGCTGAAGACGTCAGTTCACACCTTAGAGGTGTTTGTAGCAAATCGTGTCTCTCAGATACAGAAATCGGAGACCCCGTTGGTTTGGAGGCATGTGCCTGGCGAGGTCAACCCTGCTGATTGTGCGTCACGGGGATGTATGGCCCCCCTTTTAGTTGAGCACTCTCTGTGGTGGGGACCTGAGTGGTTGACCAGATCAGAATCTAATTGGCCGCGAACTCCGGCCTTAGACATTGTCGCACTGCCTGGGTTGCGAACGCTTGCGCTCGAACGGCAGGACCGTCCGTTCGACCCCGATTTCTTACTTAATCGTTACAGTTCATTGGACAAATTGTTGAGTGTCACCGCTTGGATCAAGCGCTTCACGAAAAATTGTAGACATCCACAGAACAAATGTTTGGAGGCCTTCTTATCGCCACAAGAGCTCCAAGATGCTCTTCTTCACTGGGTTCGTTCTGTGCAAGAGGCACATTTTGAAGACGAGATTGACATCTTGAGGAAAGGCAAATCCAAACTGTCTGGAGCCATTTGTAAGCTGAACCCCTTTTTGGATAGTGAGGGTCTTTTGCGTGTCGGAGGGCGTCTTAGGAACGCAAACCTCCCTTATGGATCTCGTCACCCCCTCTTATTGCCCAAGAGTGGCCACTTGGTGAACCTGTTGGTGACTGATCGTCACATCAAGAACTCCCACGCCGGCTGTAATGCCTTATTGGCCATTTTGCAACGGGAATTTTGGATTTTATCGGCCCGCCGGACGATCCGTAGTGTGGTCTTTCGTTGTATGCCTTGCTATAGGCTCAAGGCCCCTACCATGCAGCCTATCATGGGCGACCTTCCTTCGGATCGGGTCACTGAGATAAGGCCCTTTGCTGGAGTTGGTACGGACTTTGCAGGCCCCTTTTTTGTTAAGACCTCGACCCTCAGGAACAGTAAAACTGTCAAGGCTTATTTGTGCGTCTTTGTCTGTCTGTCCACCAAGGCGGTACATTTGGAACTCGTCTCAGCCCTCTCGACAGAGGCATTTGTTGCGACGTTAGATAGATTCGTGTCACGACGAGGACTACCGTCCTTGATTCGGTCGGATTGCGGTACCAACTTCAAAGGCACAAACAACTATTTAAAAGCGATGTATGATTTTTTGTCGGCTAACGAGACTGAAATTGCGTCTAGACTAGCTACACGTAGAATAACTTGGAGGTTCAGTCCCGTGTCATGTCCCCACTGGGGAGGAATATTTGAAAGCGTAGTAAAGGTTGCTAAGACACATTTGCGACGGGTAATTGGCGAGTCTGTATTGACCTTTGAAGAGCTCGCAACTGTGTTTTGCAAAATCGAGGCCGTTTTGAATTCACGCCCGTTGTGCCCGATCTCTTCAGATCCTAACGACTTGGAAGCCCTCACGCCGGGCCATTTTTTGATTGGGCAGCCACTGAACGCCCTGCCGGAATATCCCCTTGTTGATGTGAGACCTAATCGTCTCTCGCGGTTTGAATTGGTCCAACAACTCACTCAGAGCTTTTGGAAACGTTGGAATTTAGAATATTTGCACATTCTCCAGCAGCGCGTTAAGTGGACCGACAAGACTGATCCACCTCATGTTGGCGACCTCGTTCTGGTTAAGGACGCTAACTCACCGCCACTGTGTTGGCGCAGGGGGCGCATTCTCAACCTCGTCTTTGGAGCAGATGGAGTGCCCCGTTTTGCTGAGGTCCGGGTGGACGGTTCAATTTTGAAGAGAGCTGTATCAACCTTGTCGCGACTGCCAGTGAATTAGCGGCCAGGTAGTCCTGGCCGAGGCGGGTAGATGTTATGTACCAAACGATTAACTTATCATATTTTTGTCTGCGCACGGGCATCTCTAACTATTGATAACGTCACTATCGATGACGTCGAGAACTGACCGGTGCATCTGTCCTCGTGGCTCGTTGCGCGCGCGCGAAGCGGTTACCGAGCGCGAGTTAGTCGCAAAACACATCTTGTTTGCAAGTTACGTCGCGATTTGAATGAGATTTGAAGCGTTTTTCTTGCAACTGTTTCGCGAGTTAAAATTGTCACTAGAATTAATTGTTGATAAAACTAATTATCCTTGTTGTGTGAATCGATAATTACAATTGAAACAAAACCTTGAAATGTCACCGCGAAATGTAATGTTCGCCATTTTTGTATGACATAAATGCGTTACAAAAACTAGTGAATTTTGTGTCTCCATACTTAATACTATTTAATGTAAATTGAACTGTTTGATAACTATAATTGTGATAGTATAATTGCATTAAGACGATTGGTGAAAGTTCACGGCTTAAGTCGCGCCAAATGTGGTCATTTTGAGGACTTAAAGAGTTCGTGTCTGCCTGCATAAAGTTAAGTATAGTTTGATTAGCATTCTGCGTTATTTTGGCCAATTTATCGTAGTTAGTTAATGAAGCTATAGCTGGGGCTTGACACAGTGAAGACATTGTTGAAGAACAAAACAGGGTAAGTTTGTACTATTGTAAATTTGTAACGCTGTGATATACAGTATATGTTCGTTCCTCTCGCGCCTGAGAGATATCACGCTTCCACTTAACCTATTATTAATTAGAACACCAGGTTGAACGCAACAGTAGATGTTGGCCGATTCTCAAACCTACTGAATGTGCATGTAAAATTTCATAAGAATCGGTCAAGCCGTTTCGGAGGAGAACGGTAACTAACACTGTGACACGTGAATTTTATATATAAGATATTATAGCGTATAAAATAATAGGCGTTTTAAAAATAGCGTATAAAATAATAGGCGTTTTAAAAATAGCGTATCGTTATAACGCGTTTGCAATATATAGCCGTTGCGAACACTCCTAATTATTTAGGGTCCCGTTATCTCTTTAACTAAAATCCATACTAAGTTATAATTGTGAAATTGAGTTGATGACATAACAATAACTTTGACGAGTTTAAGTGTTAATGTGTGTAACGAAACTATAGCGCCATTTAAAAAAAACTGTACAACGCCATCTATCAAGTGATATTGTAAACTTCTGTTTTATAAGGGTTAATTTCAAAATTTCACGCGTACGAAGTCGCGGGTAACAGCTAGTAAATAAATAAATTGATCAAAATTTTCGCACATATGACAATGCTATTACAAAAAAAAATCAGGACTTAAAAGCTTGTTATTTTAAATTTTTAAACGAAACAAATTTTTATTTACGTAATACTCGTAAAAACAGATAAAAAATATCCAAAAATTACTGCTTATTTGATGCACAAATTTCGTTAACCTAATCAACAGCAAAAAAATAATGAACCAAGGACATTTGAAAACATCTAATTAACTGGTTTGTTTTATTTATTAGCAGCAATAAGCGGATGGACTTAATAAGGATAGGAGTTATTCCATATTGCATACTACTGCGTACTAAACACTGCTATAAATGGCTAACAGTTATTAGGGTTCTGTATGGTAAGGAACCATATTACTAACAGCTAATGCCCGCGGTTCCGTACGCGTTTATTTATATTGAGCCTCTCTCTCTCTCTCCAGCCCATTTACGTCCCACTGTTGGGCACGGGCCTCCTCCACTTTGGGAAGGATTATGATCTACCTACTGAGACGCGCTGACCAGGCGTGTTGGAGTTTACATTTCGAGTTTTCAGTCTCCCACAGAGGATGTCATCTGTGTAAAATATCCCTTACACCTTATTTTACAGCACCCTGCGGAGGATATGGGGTGGTGACATTTGTATTCTTAGTCCGTTACCACACGGACACCCTCTTATTGAGCCTACCCTCCCTTAATATACATCAAATCTTAACAAATTATCCAAAAAGCCATCCTCTTGTACCACTCTATCTATTAAAAAAACGCATCAAAATTCATAACGTAGTTTTCAAGACATAAGCTGACATAGAAACATACATACGAAAATAACGACTTGGTTTTTTAAGTAAAAAAGATCCATCTATTAAAATATAATTAAACTAGATGTGTGCCCGTGATTTCGTTATGCGTCAAATTCAGAAAACGTTCCCCGTTTTTGCAACATTTATCACTGATGGTTCGTTGCTATTAGTCGCGCATTAGATAGCGCGTAATTCTTTTTTCGTCATATCTCCTAAGATATTCGTTTAAATTGCATGCTGTAAGGAGCAGTTATAATCTATATTAATTGCGTAAACTAACTAAGCTATGTATTTAATTTGGTAAAAAATATTACTATAAACACATAAATAGTTTTTGAAAACACCCTATTGAATTTGATATCTTTTTTTGACATTATTATGGGAACAGCGGGTTTCCCTTAAAAGATAGATATATCGCAGACTTTTTTGAAGAACTATAGGTAACAAACAATTCCTCTATATATTAGATTGTTGTACCTCACATAGATAAGGCAGCATTTTCATTTATAACTCGCGCGCGTCCGAATTTCTCGGCAAATTTAATCATATCTCATCCAATATACAGCCAACCCCAACAAATTATGCAAAAAAAGCCATTCTCTTGCACCATTCTATCTTTAAAAAAAACCGCATCAAGATCCGTTGCGTATTTTTGAAGATATAAGCTTACATAGGGACATACATACAAAAATTACGACTTTGTTTTCTATGAAGTTAAGATGAAGAGTATATCTATGCTTCTGTCACTTTCTTTTTTTTCAATACATAATAACTAAAAGAAATATGACCACCCGAAAATCCCGATTTTTCGGTTTTCTTTAGGTAAAGTTGCAGCGTCTATCACACATATTTGGTAACGTTTTACCAAAAAAAAAGTGATACAAGCATAAAGATATAGAGAAATACTCTTCATCTATAATATAGCGTAAAAACAATGAAAATCGGTTTAACTTTCACGAAGATAAAAGGGGAGTACGAAACGTCTTTTTTGCAAAGAATTTGTAGGTAAAATCTGTTTCAGCTATATGTCCCTTTCAGCACGGTGCTCGGAAATAGGGATAGCAATACCTAAGGCAAATACCTAAATTAGGAGTACAGTACCCGCTTAAGTTTCAACTATAAAATTAAGTTTGCCATAAACTTAACGCTAGCGCTCGCGATGGAACCCTCCGTAGGTGCTCAAGCTCGCACTTGTACGGCATAAATTATTTTTGGTTGGAAATGCAATGGTAAAGCAGGCAATTAGCTATAATTATATCTACATAAATAAACTTACCTGACTGGCAACTCTTTGCGGAGAAACAAAAAGGATTTCCTCTCGCACGCATTGAGACCTGTAACAAACATATATAACTTATAAATAACTAATAAAATAATACATAACAATGTTTTCAATTTCATGCAACATCTGGTCCCAAGTTAGGTAATTACCTAGATAGAAAGTTACGAACGAAGCTAATAAGAAAGTCTTAATGTTTTTGAAGCAATTGCAATTCCATATAGAATTAGTAGATATTTATTTATTGGTTGTTACTGGTAATATCTTTTACTAAGGCACAGAGACTTTTCCGTGTGGTGACGGATTAAGAATACAAGTGTCACCACCCCATCTCCTCCCAAGGGTGCTGTAAAAGTCAGCACAGGGAAAACTTCTTCTGTGAGAGACGGAAAACTCGAAAATAAACCCTGTGCCAACAAGCCTGGTCAGCGCGGTACAGTAAACCATAATCCCTCCAAAGTGGAGGAGGCCCGTGCCCAACAGTGGGACGTAAATGGGCTGGAGAAAAGAAGGCACAGATGTTTATAATCTTTTCAATTTTCCGTCTCAATAAGCTATACTTAAATAAATCATAATAGACGTAAAGGGCTTTTACACAACAACGCGTCACAATTTTCTAGCTCATCGATGTTGAAAATCATTATTTAATAATGGTATCACGCGTGGTCTCATAAATTTGTAATTATTCGCGTATTTAATAAATGTTTACACACAAATTTACCAGATATAATGTCTATGGCGACATCGCTCACCCAGCTTGAAGTAACATAAATATTTGTGCGTGAAGTACTCGTATGTATCTATGTGTGTCTCTGATACAGGCTATACGTCATACGAGGGGAGGTCCAAAAGTTCGTGGAATGGAGGGGATGGAGTGGGGATAGGGGCGCTCGCTTAGTGTCATACTAATTGGGGACTCATAATTAGTATATAAATGGAGTTTCAGCCCTATTGCGTCATTCGTTTACGAACACTCGCCTGCTAAACACGTCAATCCGGAAGAAAACTGAAACTATGGAGAAAATTGAACACCGTGCGGTCATTAAATTCCTTACCAAGCAAGGAAAGAACGCTCAGACCATTTTGAATGAAATGGAAACTGTTTACGGGGAACAGTGCCCTAGTAAATCAATGATTTACAAGTGGCATGGTCTTTTTAAACATGGTCGGGAGTCGATTGAAGACGACCCCCGCTCAGGAAGGCCAGTTGAGGCCACCACATCAGACATCGTCGAAAAAGTTTTTCCGACGACAATGAGGTAAAGGAGGCAATTTTGGCTCATTTTGAGGGAAAAGATAAAAAATATTTTTACGATGGTTTAGAAAAATTAATTCATAGATCTAATAAATGTATTCAGCTTAAGGGTGATTATATTGAAAAGGAAAAATAAATTTACTGTTTCATTTTTACTAAAACCCTTTCATTCCACGAACTTTTGGACCTCCCCTCGTATATTATCTTGTAAATCTTTGTGTTTAGATCGGTTATTTTTCTAGTAGGCGCAATTGTTTTTAATAGGCTAAAATGGAAGAAAATAGGGTGATGCAAAACAATAATCTGACAACTGTACTAATATGAACTACTAGCTGCCCGCGACTCCGTACGCGTGGAATATAGAAAATTTTCCCCGTTTTTGCAACAATTTTCACTAATGCTTCGGTCCTATTAGTCACAGCGTGATGTTATTATAGCCTTCCTCGATAAATGTACTATCCCACACGAAAATATCTTTTTTAAATCGGAGCAGTGGTTTCTGAGTGTGTTACCAGCGATGACTTACGGAATAGAGACGTGGTCTTTGACCTCGTATCTAAGCTCAAGGTTGCACAGCGTGCTATGGAGAGGGCTATACTCGGCATTTCCCTACGAGATAGGATCTAGGACGAAATAGTCTGAAAGTTAGCTCGCTGAAATAGCAATGGGTTGGCCACATCACTCGTAGGACTCGTAGGATCGTTGGGGAAGAAAAGTCCTAGAGAGGCCACCACGTACCGGACGACGCAGCGTTGGGCGGCCCCCGACAAGGTGGAGCGACTAAATCGTTAAGGTAGCAGGGAGACATTGGATGCAAGCGGCAAAAGACCGCGCTTTGTGGCGTTCTATGGGGGAGGTCTATGTCCAACAGTGGACGAAGAGAGGCTGATGGATGGATGGATGGCTCACCACTTCAGCTTTATAATATTAGTATAGATAATAATGAACCAACACGCAGTTCATTTTCTCACCTATGTGATACTTAGCTCAAGGTTGAACTAATGACATCCATTCATTTATTATACTCACATCCCTAATGGAAGTCTTATTACACTTATCTATCACGCCTGTCAAGGTAATTCTATTATCGCTACGCACGAACCGCACTAACTAAATGGAGTTACGTACAGTTAGGAGTTTCTTATTGTTTGGAGTTTGTTATTGTTCTTCTCCATAGGATTCCCTTTTCGAAAAGACCCCTAGCTTTTGACTTTTTAAAAGAGCTTGTTTATCCGCTCCTGCTGCTATTTGAAATAAAAAAAAAGCTGTATAAACGTAGCTGTATTGCAAGTCTATGGCTAGAAACAGTGTTAGACCGACACAGTCAGCAACCCTCAGGGCGTATCCCGTAACATAAGCTTAGTCAGCGAAACATTATTTTAACTGTGCACATTATTAGAATTAAGTTTTTAAATATATATATATATTTAATAGCTTTTCTTCGGAGTATATTTATACTTAGAGATACGAACGATTCAGTCGTCCAAGTTTTATACTTTGGCGCCAAAATAACATGGACTTTGGTCACTCTATAAAGTCTAGACGAGTCAAGGACATTGTTGTTTATGAAATAAACGGGTACAAAGTACGATGACACCTATGATTTGTATGTGAAAGACAGAGAGAGCTATATATTCACGAATTCATATTATAAATGTTTAATAATAATAGATTGACTTTTGGTAGCGATTTTGCTAGACACATAAATCTATTAATATTTCCAGTTTAAATATATTTTTCACTAGCTTTTGCCCGCGACTTATTACGTGTGGAATTTAGAAAATTTTTACCGTTTTTGCAACATCTTTCACTAACGCTTCACTCCTTTTGTGCACAGCGCGATGTTATATAGTCTTCTTTAATAAATGTACTTACAAACACTGAAAAAGATTTTCAAATCGTACCAGCGGTTCCTGAGATTAGCTCGTTCCAACTAACAAACAAACTCTTCAGCTTTATATTTAGTATGGATATTTAAATAAAAATAAAATAAAGTTTATTACCTATAGTAAAATAAATTGAATCATGTACGTACGTTAAAATTTATACTTCTTTGACGTACCTACATATTAGTAAAAATAACTAAAATAATGACTAATTAACTTTAGGATGACGGTTTTAGAGTTAATGTCGGTATGAGCATAAGCGCTAAAAGAACTATAATATTCAAAAAGATAAAATTCACATACACATTTCATTTTTAACATTCAATCCGGACAAATTAACTCTAATAAACCTATTTAGCGGAAATACTGTTGAAACGCATATGATTTAGCTGTTCAAAATTGTTTGCACAAAATACGTCATGTTTACAAATACGTATCTACGCCAATACGTAAACATGTTTTATAGAAAATAATAAAAACACGATGAATATAACATTTTACAGCTGACAGCTGATCCGTATTAATGTGACCATACTGTCATGTTTAAACAGGATAGTCCTATTGGTTTTATTATACTACTCAATACAGATTTTCATACGGTTTTTCAAAAGTAGACAGAGTGGTATTATAGGAAAGGTTTAGTTAACCGACTTCATAAAAAGGAGGCGGTTATTATATGAAGTGGTCAGCGGTGCCAGATCTCTCGATTTATGAGGAATCCTGATTATCAGTTGGCAATTCTTATGATCGTAGATTTTTTCGCAAAAATTGGTTAATTTATACAAAATCTAAAGTAATTTATTAATTTACCATTACCGCATTGATAGATGGCGTTGCACGTAGAAATAAGATATAAACTCAATTGAGTGACGATTACGGTGGCCTTGGATTACTGAAAAGCACGACCGCAATAAGCTCAGTTGGCAGAGCTACGGAACGGTATTCCGAGGTCGTGGGTTCGAGTCCCGCTTGCGGTAATCACTTTTTCCACCGTAATTTAATTTATTAATTATACAAAATCTTATAGTTTTGTTTATATTTTAAAAACAAAATTTTAAAAACATAGCCGTAATTAGAATACTATATAATGCACTGGTTAGAAGCAAATTAGAAAGTGGTGCGATGGTAAAATCTGGAGCCCTCACGAAAAAAAAATTGTTCAATGATTGATAAAATTCAAAATAAATTCACAAGATTTTTGTACATGAAAAAATATGGAGTTTATCCATTCTTCCCATTAATGTATCCAACACTTTTTGTATTGGGGATGGTTGATTATAAATCATTAGAATTAAGGGCCTACATCAATATTATCGTATATCATCGCCGACACGTACATATTAACACAGCCAGTAGGCACAGAAAATGAAGAATTAGGGATACTTTTCCTATTTACTCAAAATCTACTAAATATATTTTAATTCTGATTTACGTGTTTCTATATATAATAATTACTTATGTTTTTAAAGTTATTTCATTAGTTAATACGCGATAATAGACCGCCAAATGAAAAAAATAAAAAATTAGAGAGGTTGTTTCGCTAAGATTTTCTATCGAGAAAACTTTTTTCAATCGTGTTTCTGAGTTTATGCGATCCTAGATCATATATTGAAAAAACATATACTTAAAAATTAGAGCTCCAGCCATTCAATCTAAAGAAACAATGAAAACTTCGTACGTAGAAAAATGCACGAAGCTATTTTGGTATCGTCTTAAGAAGAAATATTTTAATACTAACTTATGTGATTAAACTACTTCGGGGCATTATTAACACCCCTCAAGTGTTAATATGTTTGAACTTATATGTTCCCAATATTTATTTAAGTGCGAGAAAGCGTGATTTAATCGCACTTCCGAAACCAAGGACCAATGTGCTCCATCAGGCACCGCACTTACCAGAGCACTCAGATTAATAAACGAAATAGCACAAGATATACTCGTAGATATTTTCACCAGTCCTTTGGCTAAAATTACAGATAGGGGTATTAGAATTGTTACAAATTCATAAACTATGTCCGTCTCTTGGAGTGTAATATATATATGTATGTAACATTTAATTATAATGTCGACTTGGTTTTCTACTGTAATGGCATTGTAAACTTAATTTAATAAATAAATAAATAAAAATATTTGTTGGGATGGTATGATAATATTTCTAGAGAACGTCAGGATAATTCAAGACGTTAAGCAACTTTTAACGAAAACGCTACTTGTAATTTACTTACTAGCGCAAAGCGCACGAGTAGCTTTTTATATGTACGAGTATAAAGGCAAAATATTAACAGAAATGGAAAAGAAAAACAGAATTCTGCTGTTAATTTTGACGGCTTCTCTTGCATAAAAAAAAACATCCTACTCAACAGTATAGGTACCTAACAAATAATCAAATATTATTTGGATAACAAAACGCAATAAAATCATATCTACAAGTATTTAGATAAGATTGTGTATTTATCATTACTATTTTTTTCGGTTATTGACACGTATTTCAAAATAGGGTTGTCGGAAAAAAAATTGATATGTACCTACTATTCTATCAATAACGAAATGTCTAGTAAAAATATTATGTAAGCAAAGTTACAGCTTACATCATGAAAAAACTTACTACATCTATACAAATGTTATAAAGCTGAAAAGTTTCTTTGTTTGAACTACTCAGGAACTACTGGTTTGAATTGAAAAAATATGTTTGTATTGGATACTCCATTTATCGAGGAAGGCTTAGGTTGATAATAGGCTTTACAACATCACGCTGCAACCAATAGGAGCGAAGGATTAGTGTAAAATGTTGCAAAAACGTGGTTTTCTTTTCATTTCACGGGTCCGAAGTCGCGGGCAAAAGCTAATTTTAAATATTTTTATGAGGCTTGTAATTGGACTAGCTGTTGCCCGCGATCCCGTCGCGTGGAATTTAGAAAATTTCCCCCGTTTTTGCAATATTTTTAACTAGTGCTTCGCTTCTACAGGCCGTGGCGTGATGCTATATAGTCTAAAGCCTTCCTCGATAAATATCTCTATCTAACGCTGAAATAATTTTTCAAATCGGCCTAGTGGTTCCTGAGATTAGCGCGTTTAAACAAACTCTTCCACTTTATAATATTAGTATAGATTATTCCTGTTCACGTTCGATTCACTTCAAACATACAAACATTTATGCAAACCAACGACTTTATATTCGACTAGCTGTTGCCCTCGACTCCGTCCGCGTAAAATTTAGGAAGTTTTCCTCGTTTTTACAACATTTTTAACTACTGCTTGAGTGAGAGTATTATAAACGTAAGAGTAAACAAATATAATCAGAATGCTCCGAACTGCTAAGCTATCAGGAGTTACACGGGTTATTGTGAGTCAACCATAAAAATATATAGATATATGCTGTTCCGGGATATTTTTTAGACAATTTTATGTAGAATATTTCCGTCATACATGATTTCTATGTAACTTTAACCATTAAGGCTGCACACGCGACGGAAGCTTAAAAATGGAGTAATTTCTCCCGTGTCCCCAACATTTCCCTTCACTACTCTGCTCCTATTGATTGTAGCGTGATGAAAAGTATACTATAACCTGCCCAGGACTATGAAGAATAATTGTACCAAGTTTCGTTAAAATCCGTCGAGTAGTTTTTGTTTCTATAAGGAACATACAGACAGACAGACAAAAATTTTACTGATTGCATTTTTGGCATCAGTATCGATCACTAATCACCCCCTGATAGTTATTTTGAAAATATATTTCATGTACAGAATTGACCTCTCTACAGATTTATTTTAAGTATAGATAATAACTCCAAATTCACTATTAAATAAATAGTCCTTATTTATAGCTACAGTGGCAACCCTACTTCACTGTTACAATCTTACAAATTATATTAGTATAATCTTTAATATCCGATTTATCGCACTTATATTGCCTTGAAGTTGCAATATCTTTGAACAGATAACGATATTAATGACAGAATCTGTTGTTATTACGACCACCATGTTTTTTATTATCAGTGACAGTTAGTAACAATTTTTTTAAAGTCGGCATTTAGGGTCTCGCTCATGATTAGTAGTTTATTTACTCCAGGACCATAGGAGGTCAAGGCCTGAGGCTGCAGTCTGCGAGGGACGGCGCTAGCCTTAACATTTGGTGTTTTGTTCTTTATCAAACAACTGGTTTTATTGTTTTAGGACTTTGAACTACTATGAATTCTTCTCCATTAACCTGCAGTGCGGCAAATCAAGCTGACGTTATGATGTTGAAATTAAACTGGCTCGACGCGCCAATTTTGAAAACCCCTTCCACTCCCTATAAAAATGCTAAATATACACACATAACAATACAAAAATTTGGACAGTTCCTTCTCTTACCTGCATATTCTTCTTCTTCTCCAGCCCATTTACGTCCCGCTGTTGGGCACGGTCCTCCTCCACTTTGGGAGGGATTATGGTCTACTGTGCCGCGCTGACCAGGCGTGTTGGCACAGGGTTTATTTTCGAGTTTTCCGGCTCTCACGGAAGAAGTTATCTGTGTGCAATATCCCTTAGCTGACTTTTACAGCACCCTTGGAAGGAGATGGGGTGGTGGTAATCTTAATCCGTCACCACACAAACCTGCATATGTTGTTATCTAAATAGAACCACATGATCACGCGTGGGACTGACAGTCCCCCGGCGACCATGGTGACTTAGAAGTTTCCGAAAGGTCGGGCTAATAAATTAAAACAAATATACGCGTCTAAATCCGTAAAAAGTGGTTAAATTGGTGTTATCTGTTAATGTAATCCCTGAACTGGCTTTTACGGAACTACTAACACTGAGGAGGAAAATGGGGTACCTAGTGACTTGTTATCTTAAGCTGTCACCATACGGATTCTAAAGCATATAAACTAGTATAACTATTACAATAACTTTGTTAATTATGTAACCAAACACTAACGTTGTATATAAAGTGTCTTGTAACACAAAAATATTGTGGTAACGGACGCGTGAAACCAAATAAAATAGACATATAGGTTAAATCTTTGGATATAATGTACGTAAGTTATATTATTGCCGACAGATAAATAATCCCGGACTTTTCGGCTAAACATGGTGTTACCCTGGAAGCTACGAAAATATTGGATTTTTGACATCAAAAGTGTTAGGATTATTACCATGAACATTTTACAAATCCTCCCTGGCCACTTTAAAATTAGGACATTTCCGATAAATTCCAGACGGATGGTAGCCCTAAACATGTATGAGTTTAAATGAAGCCAAAATTAGATAAGATCGTAGTAGATCACGCTTTTTAGTCTCTACCTGCCTCTGTATAATAAAGGAATGTTTGTATCTATATTAGATTTTTATATTAATATTATGAAGCTGAATTTTGTTTCTTTGTTTGAACGCGCTAATCTCAGTAACCACTGGGCCGATTTAAAATTCTTTCAGCGTAGCGAGTAAGTAACATTTGTTGTTCCTGCTCCATATTATTTATTTATTTATTAAAACTTTATGCACATAAGACATACAATGGCGGACTTAATGTTTTAGGCATTATCTACCAGCCAACCAAAGTTAGTGCAGATATAAACAGTGTGGGTGATAAATGAAAAGAAGATAAACATTATGAGAATAGAACTAAGTAAACGTTTAAGGTACATAAACACAAACATATACAGGTAACTATAGATACATATCAATACCTATGCAGGGGTATATAAATACACAAATACATATACAAATAAGTACATACGCATAAACAGATAATAAATATTTATATATATATATATATAATCTACAATGTAGTGTGGAATTAAAACTAACGGGCTTACTCTGCCAACAATTTAAAACACACACATAATTCCATGAAAACCCACATGCCTATAATGTAATGCATAACAGTTCTTTGAATTATTTCACATTATCCTGTTCTAAAACCATGTCATTGTGATTTTGTTGCCAAAACAAAATGTAGTTGACTCACCTAGGTTAATTACTACTTCGCATGATTCATAAATCAACAAAGATTGTTGTTACCGACTAAACGCACAAGTATGAAATAATCCACTTTTATTGATCGCAGCAAAATTACGCTCTAAACATACTTTTCTTATGTAGTCGTTAGCGTACGCCTTCATTACCATTCGAAATCTTTATCTGGGTAATCTGTGGTATAATTAAACAAAAGCTATTCAAGTTAACCTTAAAGGACAAAACGATGACCTTTATTTTGCCATTTTTATGCTGCGTACTATTTAATAGGTACGGAACCTTGAAAGTGCAAGTATATTTGGCACTTGACTAGCTTTTAGTTTAGCAATATTGATCTTATCATACAATTATTGTTTGCGCTTCAATAGCAAACATTTATGATAAATAACACTATCAATACATATAAGTGTTATCTGTAATGCGTGAGGTCATTGTTATCAATATGATATGTCGGTTTGTATTTGTTTGTCACCACCCCATTTCCACTCAGCTTAAGGATAATTATTGCATTTACCTTCGCATATATATAACAAAAGCTAGTGGTTTCACCCGTGTTTATAGTTACTGTTTTTTTTTTCACTTCTCTTTGCTCTGCCGGGCCATGATGATGCTTTAAGCTTTACCATGAGCCAGCGACGGGTTTATAGTTACTGCTGCGTTTCTTGGCTTTAAGCGTGATGATAGCTGTTGCCCGGATCTTTGCACGGGCGAAAGGACACGGAACAGTAACAAATTCTTATATTTTCATTAGAAAATAAATCCATGGAGTTGTCAGTTCTTCTCCATAGGATTCCCTTTTGGAACAGACGCCAAGTTTCTGACTTTTTAAAAGACCTATGTTCAGAGTTTTAAAGACAGTCATGAATTTGTGTTATCTTTGTTTGTGTTATATGACCAATAGATGGCGCTTATCGTTTGAAATGCAAACTATTAATAGTTTCACTGTTCGAATGTAAATTAAAATGGTTGATGAATAAAAAATGTCAAAATCTTGATACTCTGGTTTCATTGTTGTGTGATCAGAAATTCAGAACTGGTTCCAGTTCAGCGCCATTGGAACATCCTAAGTTTTTGGGACATGGTCCTTACGAGCCGGGTATCTATCTTGGCTTGAAGTTGACCTTTGTCCAACCAGAGCTGTGAAGCTCAACCCGAGATTAAGGGCGACGGATTGTCGTTGAGGATCTCAAGCACTGGTGTACGGCATCATTGTCTACGGCAACGGCAGTAACCAGGACAACGACGATACCGCGAATACACGGGATTGACAGCAGCAAGAGTGTGGCGACATCACTGGATGGACAAAGCGCGAAGGGGCAAGTGAATAAGTGTTGTTGTTGTGGAAAAAACTGTAAGTACTTTCACATCATTATTAGAATAGGGACTTAGAAAAATATTGAAGAAATAGGACTTGTGAAATTTTAAAGTGTTAGCTAGGACTTAGAATAATTCGCAAAAAAGTGATACTACGGGGAACCTATGCCCGATTTCAAATAGAATTTAGCAGTGCAAAACACTTAGAAAATTTTACATCACGTCATTATAGACTTAGTAAATTTTGTGAGAAACTTAAAACAAAATGGAACTTATAATAATTCAAGACGATATTTGGAAACAATTACAAAAAGCAAAAGTTAATTTTAAAAAGAGCTCTAAAGATAGAATTACTAAGTCTTACGTTGGCAATAGGATTGATAGTATTAAAAGTAAATGGAAAGAGTTTTCTCAAAATCATTATAATATATTAAAGTCTGAAGAAGCTAGCGTGACTGATTATGTTCAACAGGATATTTATAACGAAGTTGAAGAATTTTATTTAGAGTTTTTATCTGACTTGACAGATATATTGGAGAAAATAAAATTAAATGAAGGTATAAAAAATAGTGATAATTCTAGTATCAGTGAACCTCGAGTCTTGAAAGCTCCTGTAAAGTTACCTAAGATAACAATACCTACATTTTCTGGTCGATATACCGAATGGATTACTTTTAGAGATTTATTTGTGTCTATAATTCATAACGATAAAACCATTGATGATGTTCAGAAACTACATTATTTAAAGGGGCATTTAACTGGCGAAGCGGAGCAATTATTGCGACATTTTCCTATAACTACGGAAAATTATCAACAGTGTTGGAGTTTATTGGAGAAAAGGTTCAATAATAAACAGTTTCTGGCGAACAATATATTTAATAGATTCTTCTCACAGCGTAACATAACATCGGAATCTGCAACAAATTTGAAACAATTATTAGATAACACTACGGATATGTTACAAGGGCTAAAGGGTTTAGGCATTGACACATCCTCATGGGATGCGATTGTTATTTATATTGTTTCACAGAAATTTGATACTGAAACGAGGAAGCAATGGGAAGCCCAAGTCAGTGAACTAACATTTAACAGTAACGAATTACCGGACTTTAATCAGTTTCAAAATTTTATACAAAATAGATTCCACTCTTTAGAATTTCTAGACACAAAAAATAAAGATAGGCAAATTGCCCGACCTCCTTTCAGTAATAATTTTCATATGTCGCAAGTAACCTGTTCTTATTGCAAGGGTGATCATAGAATAAGTTCCTGTAAAGATTTCATTGAATTAGATAACCACACAAAACGCACATTTGTAACTAACAACCGTTTATGTTATAACTGTTTAGCAAATAACCATGGTGTTAATTACTGTCGTAACACAACTTCTTGCCAAATATGTAAAAGACGACATCACTCATTATTACATTCCAATAGCGCTCAAGGTAGCTTACCACGGGAGCCTATAGCATCACACCAGGTATCAGAAGAGGTGACCACGGGTAGTGCATACATTTCAAAAGGGTCGACACAAATTTCGTTGTTACCAACAGCAGTCGTTTATGTTAGTTCAAAACGAGGTATTATACCTCTGCGAGCTTTAATAGACCAGGGATCGCACATTTCTTTCATAACACAAGCAGCGGTTCAACTGTTGGGTTTAAAGGGTACCACAGTCATGGGTAATTTTTCAGGATTGGGCAGTGAAATTAAAGTAGTTTCTAAATCAAAGACAAACGTTTGTCTTCATTCATTGCACAATCCAGACTGTGTAATTCATATAACTGCTTACGTGTTAGATAAATTAACCGGGTTTTTACCACCTAAGGAAATATTATTAGAACATTGGCCAGTATTAGATAATATCAAATTAGCCGATCCAGATTTTCATTCACCCAACAAGATAGACATGTTGTTAGGGTCTGATGTTTATGGTAATATATTACGGGAAGGTTTTCATAAGTGCCCATCTGGATCGTTGCTAGCTCAGGAAACTATATTCGGGTGGGTTTTATCTGGAACCAATAAGGAACAGTCGTGTTCATCAAACATAGTCAGTATGCATGTTCAAATGGACGATATGTTAAAGGCATTTTGGGAAATGGAGAATGAACCACAATTAAAGCGAAAAATCATGTCTGAAGAAGAGCAAAGATGTGAAGAGATATATGCTGCAACTACTACACGAGACGAAGGTGGTCGCTATATAGTGAGATTGCCTTTTAGAGAGGATAAGGCAGCTTGTTTAGGACAGTCACGGGAAGTAGCATTGAAAAGATTTCAGTCTCTAGAGCGGAAATTAGCAAATAACATGGAATTGAAAAATGAATTTAAAAGAACTTTTGATGAATATTTGGAACTCAATCATATGCGGCCAGTTAACAGCAAAGATAATAAAGAAGGAGTTTACTTACCATACCATGCCGTCATTAGAGAGGATAAGACAACCACCAAAGTACGTGTAGTTTTTGATGCATCCTGTAAGGGGAAAAATGGAGTGTCATTAAATGATAATTTAATGGTTGGACCTACATTACAACCCGAGCTGCGACACATATTAATGCGTTGGAGGAAATATAGAATCTGCATTACAGCTGACATCATCAAAATGTATCGACAGATATGTGTACACGAGGAAGATGCTGACTGCCAACGTATCTTATGGAGAGATTCATCTGAAAATTTAATTTCGGAATATAAATTATTAAGAGTTACGTTTGGCACATCATCAGCACCGTATCTTGCAGTTAGAACATTAATACAATTAGCTAAAGATGAAGGAAACAAACACCCACTAGTAGCAGAAAGAGTAATAAGAGATTTCTATATGGATGATTTCATGTCGGGATGCGATGAGGAGAGTGAAGCAATTAAAATATGTGAACAATTAACTGACTTACTCAACAAAGGTGGTTTTGAATTACAAAAATGGAAAAGCAATAATGAAATGGTAATGAATAAGATACAGAATAAAAATGAAAGGATTAAAGGATCAGAGGAAGATAAAATACTGGAGGAAAAGATAGAAGGCAATAATAAAATGCTTGGACTTACCTGGAACCGGATTGAAGACCGTTTTGAATATGCAATTAAATTGCCAGCAATGTCAGTACCTGTGACTAAAAGAAAGGTGGTATCCGATATATCTCGTTTATACGATCCGCTGGGATGGTTAGCACCAGGTATTATAACTGCTAAAATATTTATCCAAAGGTTATGGTTATCAGGACTAGGTTGGGATGAAGAACTGTCACCAAAACTACTTGAGGAATGGATTACTTATCGTGAAGATTTGAGTCATTTGACTAGCTTTCGCTTAAATCGTTGGATGAACTGTAGAGATAATGATCAGCTAGTAGAACTCCATGGATATTGTGATGCATCTAATTTAGCCTATGGTGCTGTAGTATATCTACGCGTAGTGAATTTTGAAGGTGACATTGAAGTTAGCTTAATTACAGCCAAAACTAGAGTAGCTCCAATCAAACAAGTGTCTATACCTAGATTGGAGTTATGTGGAGCAGTTCTGTTGGCAAAACTTCTTGTTGAGGTAGGTACAGTTCTTGAAATCCCTAAGGCACATTGGCATGCGTGGACGGACTCGGAGGTAGTATTAGCATGGTTGAGTAGTCCTCCATGCAAATGGAAAACATTCATTGGCAACCGAGTGGCAACCATTGTCTCCCATTTGGATAGAGGTCAATGGTCATATGTAAAATCAGAATGTAATCCGGCTGACGTAGCCTCACGAGGAATTCAGCCATGCGCTATTGGTACTCACCAATTATGGTTAAATGGACCTAAGTGGTTAAAGGATAAGGAAATTCTGTATTTAAATCCTAAGAACTTGTATACTAACCTGGAAGAAAGGCTTAACTCAGTTTATGCCACCATCGAAGACGAAGGAGATATATGGTTAAAATTTTCATCATTAACTAGGCTGCTGCGGGTAGTAGCTTATTGTAGAAGGTTCCTGAAAAAGGAAAAACATAAATTACCAAATCATACTTACTTACTAAAAGACGAAATATATGAGGCGTTAGATATCATGATAAAAAGGAATCAAATTACATATTTTAGGCAAGAAATAGAAGATATTAGCAATGGTAAAGACATAAAAAGAAAATCTAAACTTACCTCTTTGAACCCCTATTTAGAATCAGGGATACTACGTGTTGGTGGGCGAATACAACGGGCTCAGGTTGATGACAATAGGAAGCACCCAATTATAATTGCTCATGAGTCCCATTTGGCTAAACTTTTGGTGGCAGATGCACATATCAAAACGTTGCACGGTGGCCCCCAACTTATGTTAACTTACATACGTTCGAAATACTGGATAGTTGGAGTTAAAAGCTTAGTAAAATTTCATTACAGAAAATGTGTCATTTGTGCTAGGTATCGGGTTCAGCATAAAAATCAATTAATGGGACTGTTGCCCGCTGAAAGACTTTCGGCAACTAGAGCATTTTTATTTAGTGGAGTGGACTATGCTGGGCCAATTAATATTAGAGTATCGAAGGGGCGAGGCAATAAAGCCTATAAAGGTTATATATGTCTTTTTATATGCATGTCGACCAGAGCGATTCATTTGGAAGCTGTTAGCGATTTGTCATCTCAGGGTTTTTTATCAGCGTTCAAAAGATTTGTAGCAAGAAGGGGTCACTGTAGCAACTTGTATAGTGATAATGGTAGTAATTTCATAGGAGCGGCACGTGAATTAAGGACGTTATTTGACCAAGAGAAGTCCAGTTTTCAATCCGAAATATCAGACTGGCTTGCTACTAATGGGACTCAGTGGCACTTTATACCCCCTCTTGCGCCCAATTTCGGTGGGTTGTGGGAGGCGGGAGTCAAATCAACAAAACACCACTTAAGAAGAATAATTGGTAATTCCACACTAACTTTTGAGGAAATGTCCACTGTATTGGCTCAAATTGAAGCGTGTCTTAATTCGAGACCAATATCGTATATTGAAGATCAGGAAGATACCACACCTTTGACGCCCGGGCATTTTTTGGTTGGCGAACCTTTGATTTTGCCTCCTGAGCGTAATTATAAAAAGGTTACACTCAGCTCGTTAAGCCGATGGCAACTTTGTCAACGTATGGTACAACATTTTTGGCAGCGATGGTCCCAGGAATATCTATCAGGTTTGATGCACAGGCACAAGTGGAGAAAATTAATACCCGAACCAGAGATAGGTGATGTTGTCTTGGTTAAAGAACCTGATTTACCACCCGCCAGATGGTTAATGGCTAGAATTGTTAAAAAACACCCTGGCGTGGATAATGTAACTAGAGTAGTGACTTTACGTTATAAAAATTCGATTATACAGCGCCCAATATCAAAAATTTGTGTTTTACCTGTTAGAGATAATGGAGTTTAATTTAGTAGAATATTTGTAGCTTGAATAAGTTATAATTTGTTTAGAATAGGTTTTAGTTTTTTTTTGTAACATTGTTTTTTGTTGTTTAAGCAAACTGTTAAGGACTGTTGTCCTTAGTGGGTGGGAATGTTCAGAGTTTTAAAGACAGTCATGAATTTGTGTTATCTTTGTTTGTGTTATATGACCAATAGATGGCGCTTATCGTTTGAAATGCAAACTATTAATAGTTTCACTGTTCGAATGTAAATTAAAATGGTTGATGAATAAAAAATGTCAAAATCTTGATACTCTGGTTTCATTGTTGTGTGATCAGAAATTCAGAACTGGTTCCAGTTCAGCGCCATTGGAACATCCTAAGTTTTTGGGACAAAAATAAAAATAAAAAAATTGAGTTTAAGTTTTATCTTGGCTGGCAACCCCCTCACAGTCAACAACATAGCAATATCAACACATGATGATGACATCAATCAACACAAATTATTAAATAATTACAAAACAATTGAAAACTGTGATACTTAATAATTATCTACGCACATAGGTACATAAGTATACTGTTATTTATGCGTTTACATAATCTACATAATTTACATACCATAACGCGCGCTAACGTGTCATTTAGTTTATCAATAAAATTGCTGTTTCTCGTTGCTTTATTCGCAAAGGAATGAAAACCTACAGAATTACCTTACATTATTCTGGACTGCAGAGCTATCATTCGTCCGGGATTTGTCCTAGTTTAAAGGGCGTCCGGGGACCGACTCGAATACACAAAACAATATTCTTATTTGGCCCAAATGTGCGGGATTTTTGCATTCATTTTTTTCTGGAGCCAGCAAAGTCTATGAAGCCTGTCTTACCATGGATAAATCATAACCAAAGCCTGTAATGCAGAGTCATAGGGTTTTCCAAAGTCTTCAAAAATACTGATAATAATGGGAGTAGGTACAGACTTCTTATATTAACTTCTATCCTATAGTAAACTTGTGTCCGTTTCTATAAAAATACTAGCTGACCCGGCAAACGTTGTTTTGCCATACAAAAAAAAGGTTGAAAAATAGATGTTGGCCGATTCTCAGACCTACTGAATATGTATGTAAAATTTGAGAAGAATCGGTCAAGCCGTTTCGGAGGAGTACGGTAACTAACACTGTGACACGTGAATTTTATATATTAGAAGATAAACGTTTTCTCACTTGCTTGCTACTGACGGATAACATACACAATCGAAACGTGGATTAAAGATAGGTGATATCTAATTCGCGTGTTAATGGATTAAGGATTAAAGTGTCACCACCCCATTTGTTTCCCAGAATGCTGAAAGAGCCAGCTGAAGGATATTATAAGCCGTTATTATCTACGTTGAGAATCGGAAAATTGTGCTAACAGGCCTCTGGTCAGCGTGGCACTGTAGACCATAATTTCTCCTAAAGTGGAGGAAGCCAGTGCTGAGCAGTAGGACAATAGTGAACTAGAGAGAGACAATATCTTACTTATAACCAGAGATACAATCTATCCGTAAGCGAAGATTGCAACATCATACAGCCTAAATGTAAACAGCAGCATATATTTTGTCAATAATATTAAGTTTACTATCCGTGTGGTGACAGATTTAAGAATACAAGTGTCACCACCCCATTTCCTCCCAAGGGGGCTGTAAAAGTCAGCTAAGGGATATTGCACACAGATACCCTCTGTGAGAGACGGAAATCTCGATAATAAACCCTATGCCAATACGCCTGGTCAGCGCGGCACAGTAGACCATAATCCCTCCAAAGTGGAGGAGGCCCGTGCCCAACAGTGGGACGTAAATGGGATGGAGAGAGGAGGATTAAGTTTACAACAGTAGAAGTAATTGTTTGCTCCGACATGTACGGAACTCACACAGCGACTTTGGTTTCACACTTGTTATTATTTCATTGATGACGTCAATGTTTGTTATTTTAGTAATCTAAACATGGCTTAAATAGCTTACTGCTATGATAATATATTCATTGTTTACAATAATAATACGTCCGATAAATGAGTTCATCTGCCGTCAACATATTATGATATTTATTAAAAGACTGGGCTGAATGAGATGACTTCTTACTTTTTAATATTATCGATATTAGTATAGATACAGTTTTAGTAAATAACTTGATAAATAGTCGATCAGCCTCACATAAAATATTGTCCCTACTTATATTTAATAGTGGTTGCAGAGCAAGTTTTATTTTGTATGTATGTTCCTATGTGTGATGCAGGATGGATGAAATGGCGGCAGGTCACGGGAACCATCTGCGATTCCAAAGTGCCCCTTAAATTAAAGGGCAAAATTTAAAATAAATCGGTGATAAGACCTGCTGTCGTTTATGGCGCCTCATGCTGGGAGACAAAAGCGATGGATGAAAGGCGAATGCACGTTGCGGAGATACGAATGTTGAGATGGATGTGTCGCGTCACGCGAATGGATAAAATAAGGAATGAATATATTAAGTTTGAAAGTGATGCCAGTGACTGAAAAATTGAAGAATGAGCGGATGTCCTGGTATGGGCATGTCATGAGACTACAGGAAAGTGATGCCGTTAGGAGAATTCTGCGTATAGTTAAATGTGGAAGGAAAAACGTCTAGAGGAAGACCTAAGAAAAGATGGATGGACTGTGTGAAAGAGGACATGAAAGAAAGAGGAGTTGACACAGACATGACGGCTAATAGAAGACTATGGAAGAAAAAGTCATGTTACGCCGACCCCAAATAATGAGATAAGGGCAGGGGGATGATGTATGTTCCTATGTGAGCTTCTATCTTCAAAACTACGCAACGAAATTTTAAAAAAAGTTTGACAGACGGACATCGAAGTGATCGATGTCCGTCTGTCAAACTTTTTTTAAAATTTCGAATATATTATACACTATTTGCGCGCGACTTCGTACGCATAGAATTTAGATACCAAATCTAACAAATTACAGCTATCCTCCCAAAACACTAACCGCGACAAAATCCGTTGCGTAGTTTTGAAGATAGAGTTTGACAGACGGACATCGAAGTGAAACTATAATTTGTTATAATGTTTTCTGTTTTTATACAAAACCCTATAAAATGGCGGTACGAGGTTCGCCGAGTCAGTTATACTTATTTATTTATGTTGACCATGCATTGTTCGCCACGTGTATAGAAACATGTGTAACACAGATAAAAAAACAAAAGAAACCTTGACACACATTATTAAATCCAAAACATATTATTTATTGAAAACCAGAACTGGTTAGGATAAGATAAAACAATCCTCCTACTTATTTTTCTCCTCTAAATAGAAATATTCACGGACATTTCACACAACGTCCTCAAGTCCCAAACTAAGCGTATACATATATTATGCTTTAGTTATGGATACCAGAATACGATTATACTACAAATACTACGTTTCTTATGTAAATACATACTTATAATACATATAAACATCGAGACCCATTTATAAACATCACACAAATGATAGTCCCGCGCGGGAATCGAACCCACGACATCGCGTACGACAGTTCGTTATATGAACCACTAAACTAGACGACGAAGCCCGTCAAAATGTCGGATTAATCTAAAACATTGCGCAGTTTATACAAAAACTAAAATATTCATGGACCAATAGTCCATTCACACAACGTCCTCTGGTCCCAAGCAAAGCTTAATATGTTTGTTGTTATAGATTCTAGTTTTCTTAACATATCACATTTTATATCTTTAGTAGATATATCTACACTTATATAATTTCTAGATAATATCATTCTATTAGCACATCTTAAATATTTACTATAAATGATGCAACTCGTGATAGTCGTGCTATAGGAGTACATACGTAAATAATTATTATGATGTACAACATACAAATAACTACGAGTAGGCTTGGCCCGCAACTAGATACGCCTGGAATTTAGATATCTTTCCCCGTTTTTCCGATATTTTTTACTAATGCTTCGTTCCTATTAGTCGCAGCATGATGTTATATATACAAACCTATAGTCTTCCTCGATAAATGTACTATCCAACACTGAAACAATTTTTCAAATAAGACCAATGGTTCTTGAGATTAGCGTGTTTAGTATAGGTATGTAACATACTACATATAACTAATTGATTTTATCGTCAATGCCAAATGAAAATTAAAGTCAACAGTTTTGCTTTTAGTCCGATGATCCTCGTTTTATTGCGAAACACGTGTTGATATTTTTGATATTACATACTTTAATAAAATACGCAACCTATCTCATTGATACCATTAAAAGAGAAACCTACAGAATTAAAGACTTTCCTTTAACGGCAAGTCTAAAAATTTGTTCCTACTTTGGCTGTCAGATGAAAGAGTTAGTCATCTACCTTACTCTGTTTAATAAATTTATATTAAGCTATATTTAAGCGAAACGAAAGAATAATCTCGAATCTATAACAACTAACTCATTCAAACCTACGTCAACAGAGAGGTCATACCCACAACAGCTCGACATCAAGTGACGGGTCAAAGCTCAATGTTGATATATATTTTTAATTCTTTTTTAAACTCGATTAAGAACGACTTCACAAAAAATAAATTATGTCAATATTTTTAACAGAATCGTGATACGACTATTCTATTATTATCTAAATAGAAAATATCAAATTAGCACTATTATTATATTGATTTATATAAATGTATGCATATTATGAGTCTGTGCGTTTGTTTATTGTATTAATTTAGGTATTATTGCGTTCTAACTTCATAGAGCTTCGCTGTTAGGCACGGACCTCCTCCATAAATATTTCTGTCTTTTTAGGGTTCCGTACCCAAAGGGTAAAAACGGGACCCTATTACTGAGACTTCGCTGTCCGTCCGTCTGTCACCAGGCTGTATCTCAAGAACGGTGATAGCTAGACAGTTGAAATTTTCACAGATGATATATTTCTATTTCCGCTATAACAACAAATACTAAAAATAAAATAAAATAAATATTTAAGGGGGGCTCCCATACAACATTTACAACAAACATGATTTTTTAACGTTTCTTGCTCGATACTAATAACGTTGACAGGTAGACGCTTTAACTATTCACAGAATATTTGGTTCTATAACGTGCCTTATGTTGCATAGATAATGGTACGGAAACCTTCGTGCGCGATTCCGACTCGCACTTGACCAATTTTATTTCTTTCTAATTACATACACATACTATGTATTCCAAATAATCAAAGTATGTCATATATGTATATTTAAATTGTTTTAACCTTAAAACTAGTTGAGCAGCTCATTAGTATGTATCTGTTATAAACACCAACGGTCTAACTAAAATGAAACATGACTGACACTAGAATTATGTTTTGGAGTTTGTGTCAACGACATATAAACAAAAAACTTGTCAAGAGCGAACTAAACGCGCACATTTACAGTTCCATATTCCATACCTACATAAAATATAAATAACTGATTTCAATTTAACAGTTAATTATGCTTAAACTAATTCACTATACTACGGCCGTTCAGAGAATGCGTTCCTGACACGTCGCGATTGAACTGACGACGTAACTTTGTAATGGCGTTGCAGTTACGATAAAAATATTTTTGCTGGTTGTTTACCGTTTTAACAATTGATGAGCATTAAAACAACATTATTATATCAATAATCAATGAATGTTATAATTTTGTGCCAAACTGAGTGTCAAATAACTTGGTAAACAATATTTTCCTAAATCTAAACTGCGCTATTACAAGGTTATGTCAGCGCTTTATAATTAGGTATATAAATATTCTGTACGCACATTCAATTCAATGTACTTTATTGAATAGAAATACAGATTGTAACTTTGTAACAAAGAATAAATAAAACAATTTTATTATATTATTATTACTCTTTTTTGGTTTCCACTTAAATAACTAAAATATAAATTTTAAATGATTCCGCCAATTTAAAACGAAAATAATCTTAAAAATAACGTGGCGGTTCCTTTTGGAGGAACGGTAACGAACTCAGTGTTAAGCCCGGTTTCCACCGCGAGCGGAACGGACCCATTAATGACTTCGTTAAACTCGCAAACGCAAACTGCATACTTGTATTTCCACCAACAAATAGTCGGACGGAAAGAGCCGAGCGTGTAGAAAGAGTAGAAATGAGCTCGCTCAGTTCTAGGGAGCGGAGCGGAGTACTTACGGACTCCGCTCAACTCGCAATTACAATTTACATAGTAGCGTTTCCACACAGAAAGTGGTGAGCGGGGCGGATTGAGCGAGTAAAAAGAAATTGAAAAGAGTCCGCTGCGCAAGGCCTGCACCGACTAGTTCAGAACGGACTCGCTCGCATAAACACTCACTCACTCGATAACATCGCAACAACACGACCACACGCAACCAGCTCAAAACTTCAACTGAACTCGTTCTCTGTGGAAATTATCTATTCGTTTTTCATTTCTCATTTTCCGTTCAGCTCAGTCCGCTCATTTCTCTATCTCAGTTTCATTTTGCAGTGGAAATCAAATGACCAACTCTTCGTTGGTGGAAACACAAACCTATTTAATTAAAAAGGAGTCCGTTCCGCCTAACCATTTTCCGCACATTACCCTTTCGCAGTGGAAACCGGGCTTTATGTTGTGCCCATCACTAGTCGTGACTAACTGATAGGTTTCAGGAACGCATTCTCTGAACGGCCGTAGTATAACTTCAGTTTCTATAGGTACTTCATAAGTTGGTATGAGTATTCTATTAGTTGGTAGTAGTATTTTTTCGTGAGATGTATAGCAAATTAGTTTTTGGTTTTTGTACAATATCAGCACTGTATAGGCTTGGTTGATGCCAAGTTTCAAGTCTCTAGGGCAATAGGATGTAATGTAACCTGTAGGTTTTGCTTCCCTAGCGTAAGTCGAAAATGCCCAAAAATCGTCGTTATTTGGTTAGATCTTCTAAATATGTCTAAAAGGTTAATTATATTTTTTGTAGTAAGGGACCGCATAGATCTACATATCATAAGAGTTTCAAGTCGATAACTTTAGCCGTTACTGAGTAAAAAAAAAGTTTAACAGACGGACACCGAAATGAGACTAGCTATTTAGGGTTTCTTTTTTGTACGAAACCCTAAAAACTGGCTAAGTACGAATTTGACTTAAGTGCGAAGGGTTGCGTACCTTCAACATAAAATGTAGAATAAAATGTCCATTATTCAATCAGATATAGTAAAATTTCTAATAACGGGAGATTGCTTTAACAAAATGATCACAGTTCTTCGGGCTAATAAAATATTTTGTCTTAAATTCTTATCATAATATATAAAGTTATATTTATGTTTTATCAGTACACCCGGTCTATTTATAAGCAATATATTTTTATTACGTACACACGTGTACATAAAAAGTAAGATAAAGTCATTGTATTTATATATGAGATAAAATATTGCATATTAAATAGTTTAATTACACGAACAATGTCACTATGGTGACGGGTTAAAAATACACATGTCACCACCCTATGTTTGCTTAATATTATAGATAAGAAAGTGCTATCGCTCTTTCAAGCAAAATTCTAAGTTGACTTAAATAAAATATATACCTACTAGCATACAAAATACTAAGCCGATTTGAATGAAATTTATACTAATGTAATAAAGCTGAAAGGAATCACTGGTCCAATTTAAAAATTCCGGTTTGGATAGTACATTTATCGAGAAAGGCTATAATAAAGGCTATTTAACGTCATCACTAATCAGTTTAAAAAAATATACTCCTCATAGTCCTCAACCAGTTATAGCATACGTACATACACAGACAGACGGACACTGCGACAAATTTACCTTATGCTTAGTGTGGAAGTAGACTATTCACTTATTCGCTATAAGTTGTCATATTCGCTATTGTAAAATTATGTTGCCAATAGTTTCACTGAACATTTCTTACTGCTACTTTATTAGCTTCCAATTGTAACCAATAAAATATTATACATCAATTTCAATTTATCGATCTAGATTTAGCTCTTAAATAGCTCCTTAGTTTGAAAAATAAAAACACGCTTCTAACATTAGTTCATTCTGAAAATCAAACTTATCTTATGGTTATTACAATCATCTTTACTTATTATAAAAGAGTCGTCATTTTTGTATGTTGTATGTAAGTCCCTGTGTGAGCTTATATCTTCAAAACTGCGCAACGGATTTGGGAGCGGTTTTTTTTAATAGATAGAGTGGTTCAAGAGGATGGCTTTTTCTATGTTTGGTTTTTAAATTCCACGCGTACGAAATTGCGGGAAATAACTAGTATAATAATCAAACCTGTATGTTACCACAGCTGCACTGATGTAGGATGTTCTAACGTCAATCGGAAATGTGCAGTAAATCTTGTTAAACCGTCAACTAATGCATGTTCTGTGGGGGTCCCGCGCGCTTAACTCTTTTAAAGCAATAAACAACGCTAAATCTGTCTACTTTATTTATGTATTTACGTAATTTATGAATAAAATAAAAAGTAACGTCAAACTTCATAAAACTCTTTCAGTGTTGACGGGCCTCGTGGTGGAGTGGTTTATATAACGGACTGCCGATCATGAGGTCTCGGGTTTGATTCCCGGTCAGGACAATCATTTGTGTGATGTTTTTAATTGTCATACAAATGTTTGTACTGCGTCTGGGTGTTTATTATGTATTATAAGTATGTATTTACGAAAGAAAAGTAGTTTATGTATTCTATCCGTATTCTGGTACCCATAACACAAGCATAATAAGCTTAGCTTGGGACCAGAGGACGTTGTGTGAAATGTCCATGAATATTTATATTTATTTATTATTATTTATTTAGTGTTGGGAAGCTACACTAGTTATTCCCGATAGACAGGCATAATAATAATATTTAATATTTATGGACATTTAAATAATAATAATGTTAACACGCTTTTATTGGTTTGATTTATCAATGTATTTATATAACGAAATCTTTGAAAGTGATTTCGGATTAATCTGAAATTTTGCACACATATTAAGGACAGATGACAATGCAATAATTAAAACTTAAAATATATAGGATTTTCAGATTGTTTTTAGGGTTCCGTACCCAAAGGGTAAAAACGGGACCCTATTACTGAGACTTCGCTGTCCGTCCGTCCGTCCATCCGTCCGTCCGTCCGTCCGTCTGTCACCAGGCTGTATCTCAAGAACGGTGATAGCTAGAGAGTTGAAATTTTCACAGATGATGTATTTCTATTGCCGCTATAACAACAAATACTAAAAATAAAATAAAATAAATATTTAAGGGGGGCTCCCATACATACAACAAACATGATTTTTTTACCGTTTCTTGCTCGATACTAATAACGTTGCCTTATGTTGCATAGATAATGGTACGGAACCCTTCGTGCGCGAGTCCGACTCGCACTTGACCAATTTTTATTTAGTTTTTGAAATAAGCATTTTTTGTTGCATTATAATAGATCGATTTACTTTAAAATTACAAGAACAAAAGGAAATAAATGCACAGAGATTACTAAAGGAAATACGTGCTTGCAATAATGGTTAGATTTCTTGTCCACAACTGTACACGACCTTGTAGTGTATAAGATAGTATACTCTGGTACACGAGGAATATTAAATATGGTATATAACATGGTCGTGTACTGACAGACTAAGTCATAAACATACAATGTATGTGTTTTATAACCATACTCCATTGTTTAAGGCTAAGCTACTACAGTAAAAATTATAATTAACGTGACTATTATGACGAGAAGACAATATTATTAGAGTTTTATTCTTATAATATAATATATATTGTTTTATTATATTGCCTTAAGCGAATGAGTTCAGAAGAAATTAAGTGGAAAGAAATAATCGAAAAAACCAGATTTTTTAATAGAATCCTAAAATCTGTACTAATACTAGAAATCTTGACGAGCCTCGTGGTTAAGTGGTTCATATAACGGACTGCCGATCAAGAGGTCGCGGGTTCGATTCCCGCTCGGGACAATCATTTGAGTGATTTATACACGCTTTATATTAGCTTCACTTGTATGTTTGTATGTTTGTTTGTATGTTTGTAACCGACTCCTTTGGACGCTATTTTGACCCACTTTAAACGGTCAGATTCTATTCAAATTTTGCACACCTGTCAAAGACCGATGACAATGCAATAATTCGATTAAATAAAGCGTGTTTTTAGGGTTCCGTACCCAAAGGGTAAAAACGGGACCCTATTACTGAGACTTCGCTGTCCGTCCGTCCGTCCGTCCGTCTGTCACCAGGCTGTATCTCAAGAACGGTGATAGCTAGAGAGTTGAAATTTTCACAGATGATGTTTTTCTATTGCCGCTATAACAACAAATACTAAAAATAAAATAAAATAAATATTTAAGGGGGGCTCCCATACAACAAACATGATTTTTAGGGTTCCATACCCAGTATCTCAAGAACGGTGATAGCTAGACAGTTGAAATTTTCACAGATGATGTATTTCTATTGCCGCTATAACAACAAATACTAAAAATAAAATAAAATAAATATTTAAGGGGGGCTCCCATACAACAAACATGATTTTTTTACCGTTTCTTGCTCGATACTAATAACGTTGCCTTATGTTGCATAGATAATGGTACGGAACCCATCGTGCGCGAGTCCGACTCGCACTTGACCAATTTTTGTTTAGTTTTTTTTAAACTATTATTTTTATTCTAATTGTCATACAAATGTTTGTACTGCGTCTGGGTGTTTCTATGTGTTGGGGCAGAACTCGACTAGGGCACGACCAGTACCCGGAGCCGACTTTGCCTGACGTATTGATACGGGTCTTTACAGGTACAAGTGCCTCGCTGGTTGACCCGTATCCCACGCACCCCTAAATGCGTTTAGAGGAAACTTCCACAACTGTTGAAATGAAAGACCATTCCTTGGTAGAGGTGGCAGTCTTGAAAGATCAATCTTTTGTGCGACTTTTATTCCCTTTTGTTCTATCCTTTCTATTCCTTAGAGCTCGTAGAGTTCGTAGTTGAGTTCAATAATAAATCAAAGCAAGAGCCCTGCTTAGGTGGCTCGGCCCTTTACCTTGTCGACGGCCTTCTAATTTTGACCCTTTTGTTTTCCAATTTTTACTTGATTGATCTCTTAAGATTCCTTCCCTTTCTTTTATTATTAATAATTTCTATATAAATCTTATGTTGTTAGATACATCTTACCTTACTATAATATGTTGTATAACAAAAAACCTTATTAGTCTAGAATATAAAAACTTTCTAGAACATTAACATAGAAAAATATTGTAAAAATCACAAAGAATAAACTTAAAACTATCATAGTTTCATTAATACTAAGTCAATCTACATGATTTAAACGTCATTACCTTCTCTAAGCTCTACCCATTACCATGAAACCCAAAAGTGATCATTTATTTAACAATGAGGGATCACATCCTCAAAATTCAAAATTTACATAGTCCAAGTTCTTATTACTAAGTAAAACCTTATAAATTACAACTTATTATAGCTCTGCCACACAATACCTTTTAACATTACATCAATTTATATAATATTAATCACATAACATTAATTATATAACTCCAATTGTTATAATCAATACCAAAATCTAGCAATTTTACAAATCAATCATAAGTTTCCGTGGCGCATAACTGTGTCGCCGACATTCTCCCCCTCGTGCTCTGCACCATCCCACTGGCTCGGCGATGCTTCCGGCACCAACAACACAACTCTTGAACTGGGTCTTCTGAGCACCGCTCCTCGCACCTCAATGTCGAGGATCCGGATCCGTCCATCTGGTCCTGGATATACTTGCTGTATTCTGCCGCGTGGCCAGGTGCATCTTGGTAAGCTGTGATCGACGACTAACACGATGTCTCCCACACGCAGGTCCGTGGCGCTGGTTCTTCCCGCAGACTTTCGTGGCAGTAGGGTAGGCAGGTACTCTCGCAGCCAACGTTGCCAGAAGTGGTCGGCAAGTCGCTGCGTGGCCTTCCAAGTGTGCCTCCCGATGAGTTCGTTGTCCTCGAAGCTGCCGATCCTTGCTGCGCCGCATGACCGCCCGATGAGGAAGTGATTTGGTGTGAGTGCTTCCTCTTCAAGGCACTCGGAGAGATGAGTGAGGGGCCGAGAGTTGACTATATGCTCGGCCTCCAGGAGAAGGGTGTGTAGTACCTCCTCACGTGGATGCTTCTCGTTGAGTGTGGCGTCTAGTGCGATTTTGATTGATCGCACCATTCGCTCCCAGGCACCACCCATGTTTGGTGCTCCAGGTGGTATGAATTTCCACTGCACGCCGATCTTGTCTGCCTCTGAAATGAGATCCTTTTGGTCCATGGCATCTATAGCTTCTTTTAATTCCTTCTTTGCTCCGACGAAGTTCGTGCCGTTATCGGTGTAAATTATCTTTGGCATTCCTCTTCTTGCGGCGAATCTCCGTAGCGCCATGATCATACTATCGGTTGAGAGTGAAGGTGTGATCTCGATATGCACAGCTCTTGTAGTCAAGCATGTGAACAAGGCGCCCCATCTCTTCTCGTGTCTTCTTGCTACGGTGATTGTCATTGGGCCGAAGTAGTCGATACCAGTGCATGTGAATGGTGGGTTGCTATGCATCAACCTTTCTGCAGGTAAGTTGCCCGTCGGTAGTTGTTGTGGGTTTCCTTTTCTTGTTTTACACCACTGACATTGATGCTGGACCGTTTTGATTGCTGATCGTAGTCCTAGCACCCAGAAGCGTTGCCTTACTTCGTTGATTACCGTTGCGTGATTACCATGATTGAAACGGCAGTGAAAATCTTCTATTATAAGTCTCGTTATTATATCCTTGCTGTCGAGCACGACGGGTCGCTTGTATTCTCTTGTGACGCCCTGTATCGCGTCGATCCTTCCTTTCAAGCGTAGTAAACTTTCTTCCATTGTGACGTCGAGTCTCTTCAATTTGCTGCTGCCTTCTACCTGCTTTCCTTGCTGCAGACGTCTGATGTCCTCTTTGAAGCTTCTTTCTTGGCTTCCTTTTAGCAGTAGATTTTCAGCTTGCTCCAGTAGATCTGTGTCCAATGGTATGTAGTTCCTTTCTACTTTGGAAGACTGTCGTCGTTTTTCTACCACTTTAGTCTTCTTTCCTTTCGTTCTTTTCCAGGTGGGATCTTTTTCCTTTCCGACACTAACCCTTTCTTTAGCTCTGCAGAGTTGTATGAACTGCAGAACTCTTGCTGTGGCTCGTAGAAGTCTTTTCCATGACGAAAACTTCTTCGGATCTGGTGATGGATGGGTGATGCTAGCTGCTGTGGCGACGTCTACTGCCCTTTCCTCACCGGTGGGTTCCTTCTTAAAAGTTCTTGCCGCTGGCCAATGAACTTCATCTTTACTGAGAAAACTCGGTCCGGTGAACCATCGGTGATTGCAGTCGAAGTGTTCTGGTACGTCACGCGTTGCATCATCAGCTGGATTCTGCGTTGTCGGCACCCATCTCCAATCTTGTGGTTTCGTGAGATCTTCAATTTCCGCTAAGCGATGTGCCACGAATGTTTTGAATGTTCTGGGGTCGGTCTTGATCCAAGAGAGTACGATGCTAGAGTCTGTCCAAAATGTTTTCTTGAGCACTTTCAGATCCATTTCTTCTTCCACCGAGTGTGCCAGTCTGCTTCCTAGGAGGGCTGCTTGTAGCTCGAGTCTTGGTATCGATATCGGTCTTAACGGAGTGACTCTTACTTTTGCTGCTATCAAGATAGCACAGTAAGTTCCGTTCGGTTCTTCTGACCTCCAATATACCGCTGCTCCATATGCAGTCTCACTGGCGTCCGAGAATGTGTGCAACTCCCCCTCGGTGCGATGTGGCGCCATGCATCTTGGAATCTGTAGGTTTTGCAACAGTTTTATCTTCTCTAGGTAGTTTATCCATGTCTCGTACTCCTTGTCTTCTATTTCTTCATCCCAACCAACGCCGCTTCTCCATACGCTCTGAAGCAGCTTCTTGCCTTGAACGAGAACTGGTGATGCTAGCCCTAATGGGTCGAAAGTTGACATCACGGCGCTGGTGACTTCTCGCTTCGTTGGCACCTTTAGCCCCCGAGTTATTTCTTCTGGTGTGTTCCGAAGGTTCGCTCTGAAGCCGATGGAGTCCCTTACTGTAGACCAGCGCAGTCCTAGTGTCTTTTCTTCTTTCTCGCCAAGGTTCACTTCTGTCTTCTCAATTGCCTCGGTCTTTACATCTTGCAGCAGCTCAGGTTGATTTGATGCCCATCCCCTGAGTTCGAAGCCCGCCTTCTTGTGTATGGAGTCTACCTGTTTTGTTACTTTTCTGAAGTCTTCTTCTGATTGGAAGCTGTGCAGGTAGTCGTCCATGTAATGGTTTCGCTCGACTGCTCTGGCCGCTTCAGGAAACTGCTCCTTGTAGTCCGCTGCGTTCCGGTTCTTAACGTAGATCGCTGTGCTTGGAGATGATGATGCGCCGAAGATGACTGATGACATCCTGTATACCTTTGGCGGCACGTTGCGATGATCTCCTCGCCACAGGAACCTCTGGCTGTTTCTGTCTTCTTCTCGTATGCGAATCTGCAGGAACATTTCCTTTATGTCGGCCGCTACTGCTAATGGTCCTTGACGGAATCGTATTAGTACCCCGAAGAGTGACTGCAGTAGATCAGGTCCCGGCAGCAGAGCATCATTGAGACTTCTTCCGTTTGACTTGGCTGCAGCGTCGAAGACAATCCTTATTTTCTTCTTCAACGGATGTACCACTGAGAAGTGAGGGAGGTACCAGGTTTTCTTATAATCTTCTTCATTCCCAGGTGCTTCTTCTGCGTAGTTACTGTCGATTAAGTGCTGGATCTGCTTGTTGTATTCTGCTTTCAGCTGAGGATCTTTATCTATCTTCTTTTCGATGTTAATTAAACGATTCTTAGCAGACGTGTAGCTCTCTGGCATCTGTTCGTTTTCATTCTTCCACAGCAGTCCAGTTTCAAATCGACCATCTTCCAATCTTTTACTAGTCTTCTCTAGAATGGCAAGTGCTCTTCCTTCTGAATCCGTAGTAGGTCTTCTTGGTTGCACGCCGAGTGCTTCGATCGCAAAGTGATCTTTGATGGCTTGATGCATCTCTTCTTCTGGCGTACTGATTTGAAAACACGTATTTACGAAGTGCACTGGTTTGGCCACTCTAGTATCTGACCCGTGGAGTGTCCACCCAAGCTCTGTTCGCGAAGCTACTGGTTCTCCTGGTTTTCCTTTTCTTATTTCTTGAGTCACGATCAGCTCCCAGTTGTCTTGACCGATGAGCAGCTGTGGCGACTCCCCTTCGTAATACAGAGAGTCGGCGATCTTCCTCAGGTGTTGGCAAGCTTGTATTCTCTTTTTATCTACGAACTGCGGTGTCATCTTCAGTTCGTCGATGGTCCGGACTCTCCTGAGGATTTTCTTGGTTCCTTCATGTGACCCCTTCACAGTAAGGTCCAATGTCTGAGAATCCTTTTTCCTTATTATCCTGCCGCCGACCGTCTCGATGACAAGTTCTTCCTTGCATCCTTGAGCGCCGATCTCTTCTGCCACCTTCTGATCCAAGAGTGACACTGTTGACCCTTCATCTAAAAGTGCCAATATATTCTTAGATCCTTGCGTCCCGTAGACTTCCACTGGAATTATCTTTAGGTACGCCCTTGCGTGATTAACTGGGTTAGTAGATGCCGTAACACTCATAATTTCTTGTGGTTTTTCCTTATCCTTTTCTTCCGATATCCTTTCTTCTGGTACCACATGCAGCATATGATGATGCCATCTTTTGCATTCCTTGCACGGCGGTCTTCTGCAGGACTCCTTCCGGTGAGTCCCCTGGAGACACTTGAAACAGACGCGGCTCTTCTTGACTGCTGCCCACCGCTCCTGGACTGACGCCTTCTTGAACTTCTGACAATCTAGCAAGAAATGCTCGCCTTCACACATAGGGCAAGTCTTCACATATCTTCTTGCATCCTTTTCTTTGAAGTCCCTTTCGTTTATAATATGCGTCGCCTGTCGTGGACTTCGCTTGAACACGCTTCTGTCTTCCAATGTCGCGAAGGCCCCACATTTGTCCGCTTCGCTGTTCAGGAACTTGCTTATCTTTCCCAAGTCGGAAAAATCGCAGTCGCCTGACGCTGCCGTGAAGTCGTACCATCGGAACTTGAGAACCGTCGGCATCTTCTCAATTATCTGCTTCATTATCTCGGGTGAATGCAGATACTGTGGTTTCTTCAACCCCTTTATCGCTGCTACGCTGTTGTTGATCTGGCTCGCGAAGACGCAGATGTCCTTTGGGTTTTCTGAAATCTTCTGTAGAGTCTTGATCTTCTCCAATTCTGCCAGCACCAGCGCATCAAGTCTTCCATACCTTCTCTTGAGGGCTTCCATTACTTCCTTCGGAGAGGCTTCGGAGTACAGCAGACTCTTGATAGCTTCTCTCGCGTTGCCCTTTACTGCTCTTCTTAAACGCGCCATATTCTGCACGTCACTGAACATCGGTGCCGTATCTTCGTAGACCACCTTGAAGGCCAGCCACTCGCCGCTGTTGCCGTCGAAGTAGGGTAGCTCGTGGATGTAGCTTGGCTGCGCTGCTTGTCCTCCCATCGCAGAAAAGGCTTCCTTCAATGCTGTTGTCAATGCTTGAATCTCGACCGTAGCTCCCTTTGATGTAGAGTTGTTTTCAGGCTTGACCTTCTGCTGCTCTTCTGGAGGGGGTAGACCTCGCTGCTCCGGTTGCTCCCTGATGCTGCCTTCCCGTAGTGATGTCTCGATCCAGTTCTGCACCTGTGCTGTTCGATCTTCCAGGTCTTCATCCACGGAGTCGTCGTTTTCATACTGCGTCATCTCCAACCGGACGCGTGCCAGCTTCGACGCTGCCTCCGCTTGCTTCAGCTCCAGGCGTGCCAATTCTTCTCTGGCTTCCAGCTCACGTCGCCTGGCGGATGAACTCGTTGTCTTCGTAGACCTGGCTTGACGACTGACCCCCGTCGGCTTGCTTGTCGCAGCTGAGCTGCGGACGCGCCTTGCCGGTGCCTGTTCTGGGGTCTTCTCCGTCGTCTTCTTTTCTGCGGCATCTTCTTTCTTCTTTGATGCCGCCGTCGTCGCAGTCGTGACTGTTGAGGTTGTTTCCGACGATATTGTACCTAAAGAGCTGTTGTCCCATATTGTTGCTGATGACCCTGACGCTGACGCAGACGTGACCCCTTCTAACCCTGACGGTTCCTCAGCCCTATCCGTTACCACGGGACGGGACGATGGACGTGAGGGGGCATCCTTCTGTGACCTGGTTACTGGCATCTTGCAAACTTCTGGACTTCTTAGGGATCCGGCTTCTCGAAGGACCAACTGTTGGGGCAGAACTCGACTAGGGCACGACCAGTACCCGGAGCCGACTTTGCCTGACGTATTGATACGGGTCTTTACAGGTACAAGTGCCTCGCTGGTTGACCCGTATCCCACGCACCCCTAAATGCGTTTAGAGGAAACTTCCACAACTGTTGAAATGAAAGACCATTCCTTGGTAGAGGTGGCAGTCTTGAAAGATCAATCTTTTGTGCGACTTTTATTCCCTTTTGTTCTATCCTTTCTATTCCTTAGAGCTCGTAGAGTTCGTAGTTGAGTTCAATAATAAATCAAAGCAAGAGCCCTGCTTAGGTGGCTCGGCCCTTTACCTTGTCGACGGCCTTCTAATTTTGACCCTTTTGTTTTCCAATTTTTACTTGATTGATCTCTTAAGATTCCTTCCCTTTCTTTTATTATTAATAATTTCTATATAAATCTTATGTTGTTAGATACATCTTACCTTACTATAATATGTTGTATAACAAAAAACCTTATTAGTCTAGAATATAAAAACTTTCTAGAACATTAACATAGAAAAATATTGTAAAAATCACAAAGAATAAACTTAAAACTATCATAGTTTCATTAATACTAAGTCAATCTACATGATTTAAACGTCATTACCTTCTCTAAGCTCTACCCATTACCATGAAACCCAAAAGTGATCATTTATTTAACAATGAGGGATCACATCCTCAAAATTCAAAATTTACATAGTCCAAGTTCTTATTACTAAGTAAAACCTTATAAATTACAACTTATTATAGCTCTGCCACACAATACCTTTTAACATTACATCAATTTATATAATATTAATCACATAACATTAATTATATAACTCCAATTGTTATAATCAATACCAAAATCTAGCAATTTTACAAATCAATCATAAGTTTCCGTGGCGCATAACTGTGTCGCCGACACTATGCATTTTAAGTATGTATTTACAAAAAAATGGTCAAGTGCGAGTCGGACTCGCGCACGAAAGGTTCCGTACCATTATCTATGCAACATAAGGCAACGTTATTAGTATCGAGCAAGAAACGGTAAAAAAATCATGTTTGTTGTATGGGAGCCCCCCTTAAATATTTATTTTATTTTATTTTTAGTATTTGTTGTTATAGCGGCAATAGAAATACATCATCTGTGAAAATTTCAACTCTCTAGCTATCACCGTTCTTGAGATACAGCCTGGTGACAGACGGACGGACGGACAGCGAAGTCTCAGTAATAGGGTCCCGTTTTTACCCTTTGGGTACGGAACCCTAAAAAAGAAAGTAGTATATGTATTCTATCCGTATTCTGGTACCCATAACACAAGCATATAAGCTTAGCTTGGGGCCAGAGGGCATTGTGTGAAATGTAAAAAAAAATTGTGTTCAAAGTTATTTTTGTGCAATACTTTTGTCCCAAGCTAAGCTGAGCTTGGGACCAGAGGACGTTGTGAAATGTCCATGAATATTTAAAAAAAAAAAATTTAGAAAAGAAAAAAGCTGAAGGTTTGGCTTTTGAACGCGCTAATCTTAGGAACCACTACCTATTTGAAAAATTCTTTCAGACACTTGCGCGACTCATTTGTTTAAATAAAACTACTTTTTACGATTTAGACGCGTAATTCGTTTTAAATTTTGGCCCGGCGTTTCGGAGACTTTGCAGTCACTATGGTCACGGGTGAAACTGAGCTGCTGAGACAGCAGACAGAGTTACCATGGTGACTGCAAAGTCTAAATCGGTAAAAATAGTTTTATTTAATTTTTTTCAGTTTTGGATACTTAGTACTTTTATCGAGGAAAGCTATAGGTAGTATAAAATCACGCTTCGACTAATAGGAGCGAAGCATCAGAAAAAAATATTATAAAATGGAAGAAAATTTTGGAAATTCCATGCGTACATAATCGCGGGCAACAGCTAGTGTTCTATACTTCACAAGATCTGTCAGTTTTTCAAAAAATATCATCAAATTCAGTACAGCCGTTCCCGATTCTCTCTAGAAAAAAAAGCATAATATTAAATGGCATTATTATTTCGGGTCAGTATGACAAATATATTATGACAAAAACGATAAGGAACCCTTTATGTGCGAGTGCAACTCGTACTTGACCGATTTAACTCGTACATCAAGTCATACACGACGTTTGTAAGTGCTAAATGCAAATATAACACAATGGTATGCATTTGTGGTTTGTACACGATTGGACTTTGCTTTTCAACATTGTTGTAAAGTTGTTACGCATTTACTTATTTATACATCTCACAATATTCTAGGAACATATTGTTTATTATCATCGTTTTTATTTAATATTGTTTTACTAATTGAATTTGATTTGATATTTGCGGCAATTTTAATGGATTATTTTAAATTTAAATTTGTTTTTAGGGTTCCGTACCCAAAGGGTAAAAACGGGACCCTATTACTGAGACTTCGCTGTCCGTCCGTCCGTCCGTCCGTCCGTCCGTCCGTCCGTCTGTCACCAGGCTGTATCTCAAGAACGGTGATAGCTAGAGAGTTGAAATTTTCACAGATGATGTATTTCTATTGCCGCTATAACAACAAATACTAAAAATAAAATAAAATAAATATTTAAGGGGGGCTCCCATACAACAAACATGATTTTTAGGGTTCCGTACCCAGTATCTCAAGAACGGTGATAGCTAGACAGTTGAAATTTTGACAGATGATGTATTTCTATTGCCGCTATAACAACAAATACTAAAAATAAAATAAAATAAATATTTAAGGGGGGCTCCCATACAACAAACATGATTTTTAGGGTTCCGTACCCAGTATCTCAAGAACGGTGATAGCTAGACAGTTGAAATTTTCACAGATGATGTATTTCTATTGCCGCTATAACAACAAATACTAAAAATAAAATAAAATAAATATTTAAGGGGGGCTCCCATACAACAAACATGATTTTTTTACCGTTTCTTGCTCGATACTAATAACGTTGCCTTATGTTGCATAGATAATGGTACGGAACCCTTCGTGCGCGAGTCCGACTCGCACTTGACCAATTATTTATATAATTGATTGACGTATATTAGCACAGTTTCGCCTAGAATCGTTTTATTAAATTGACATTTTCAATATACTGTATACTGTATATGGATTTTACTTTTTAGGGTTCCGTACCCAAAGGGTAAAAACGGGACCCTATTACTGAGACTTCGCTGTCCGTCCGTCCGTCCGTCTATCACCAGGCTGTATCTCAAGAACGGTGATAGCTAGACAGTTGAAATTTTTACAGATGATGTATTTCTATTGCCGCTATAACAACAAATACTAAAAATAAAATAAAATAAATATTTAAGGGGGGCTCCCATACAACAAACATGATTTTTTTATAGTTTCTTGCTCGATACTAATAACGTTGCCTTATGTTGCATAGATAATGGTACGGAACCATTCGTGCGCGAGTCCAACTCGCACTTGACCAATTTTTAGGGTTCCGTACCCAAAGGGTAAAAACGGGACCCTATTACTGAGACTTCGCTGTCCGTCCGTCCGTCCGTCTGTCACCAGGCTGTATCTCAAGAACGGTGATAGCTAGAGAGTTGAAATTTTCACAGATGATGTATTTCTATTGCCGCTATAACAACAAATACTAAAAATAAAATAAAATAAATATTTAAGGGGGGCTCCCATACAACAAACATGATTTTTTTACCGTTTCTTGCTCGATACTAATAACGTTGCCTTATGTTGCATAGATAATGGTACGGAACCCTTCGTGCGCGAGTCCGACTCGCACTTGACCAATTTTTTTATATAATACCGACTATTTAATATGTTCAAATGTTGTGGTTGTCTGTAAATGTTACAGCGCTATGTTCTTAAATATTTATTTATAAGAAACCTTTAAAACGTATTGCTGCATGTAATGTTGACGATCCTAAATAAATAAATAAAAAATCATTTTATGCTAACAATAAGTCGAGCTTTGTGAGAACTCGGGTATATAATTTTTTTAATTTTATACCTCTACTAGCCGTTGGCTACAATTTCGTACGCGTGGAATTCAGAAAATTATTCCATTTTTCACTGATGTCCTGATCCTATTGGTCGCAGCGTGATTTTATATAGCTTATAGCCTTCCTTGATAAATGTACTATTCAACACTGAAAGAATTTTTCAAATTTGACCAGTGGTTCCTGAGATTAACGCGTTCAAGCAAACAAACACTTCAGCTTTATATTATCAGTAAGTTATCAGTATGGAAGTATATGTAGATATACGACATATTATTATTCGAACACAGAAATTGTTAATCTTTATTATACTAATATAATATTGTAAGCATGTATTACATGATAAATAATATTTAAAATATTATTTATGCAAACAATGCAGGTATATACAGAGGTCATTGGCATACTTCCAACCAATGAATTCGGTGCTGACTCATAAGGAAATTCACGAAATGCCACCAAAAAAACATTTGTTTAGAACAAAAACTATTTTTTATCGAATACAAAAACGTAAACTATAATATGTAGTTAATACTAGCGAGCAAGACATCATCATCATCATATTGGAAGCCAATACCAGTCCACTGCTGGGACATAGGCGGGCAAGATAGATATTGCACACGTTAAAAAGTTATAAAATTTCAAAACGTAGTTTATATCTGTGATTTGGTAAGTTTGTGAACGCATGATATCCATAGTCTGATATCAATAACACAAACACGACATAAGGAAGCTTAATTTGGGACCAGAAGACGTTGTTTGAATTTTCCATAAACATTAAATAAAACAAGTATTTATTTATACCAGCTGCTAGGTATATCGTCCTTGTCATCTATCGTATATAAATCTATACATAATTTAAGCATATTAAATTATTAGTCACGTGGCCCTAACACATGCCATTCACAAGTTATAAAATACAAAATGTATTACCTATTATTTTATTTTTATAAATGCCAATTATGATTGATTTCATGAGCGGTAGAAGGCAATGGCGACGTTGGCGACCACATCAGGGAGGTGGTCTCGCACCTCCCTAATGTTTGAATAGCGTATTATCCCTACAATATGTTATCCTCTTTACTTTTCCTGGGCATCACTTTGTAGATTTTTACATATGCACTCTCTATTTGTGCCTAGCTATCTAAAGGGAGCCCACGCCTGTTAAGAAAGGCCTTCGCAAAACTGATTTCCTAAACGTCCGAATTTAGCATAGCGACGCTAACGTTTTAATTCCTCTCATGATAAAATGGTTTTTTGTGAGTATGTGTGGACGCATCGCATAATTTAACATTATCATTTCTCCATAAAGCGCCAAAAATAAAGTTGAATAACAAATTTGCGAATAACCAGGAGTTAAATAAAAATAATTCAGCAGCCATTCTATCTAATTTTTGTCTCATTGCTAAAAACTAACACCTAGTCGTCTAAGAACTTTTTATGAAAATCATCGTCGCTTCGGTCACATTGTGCTTTTTATACAAAAAAAAAATAGTTGTTCACCTTGAATTATTTCATGCTAGGAATAAATAAACAATATCAGCATAAAAATATATTTCGTTAAACTTCAGCCATATAATTTAATAAAACTATTACTCATTACGCAGTTTTTTTTCAAGGACCGATTTTTAAATCGTAAAACGTACGGAGACTTCGATTTAGCTGAATTAAATATCTATTATCATAAGAATTATGTTTCCCTTATTCCAATCGTAACAAAAACAGATCAGCCGAAACTAGTTGTGCAACTTAAAATCATAATCTAATTTCAAAACAAACAATAATCTAAATAAAACCAGCGAAATCTCCTTTTTTATTAATTGCATAGAGAATACGAGAACAATCTTGGAATTGTTAACAATAACAATTAGAAGTGACGATTTCATTCAAAACGACTTGCCAACCGCTGCCAGACTGGCTCGTTATAAACCAATTTGTTCTTTATATTATAATCTGTGTAGGAAACAAGTTCTATTTTTAAACAATCAACTGGCAACATTGACCTAGACAAACTCATAATATGGCTTCGCGCCAACATGGTGTCTTCCCGCCAAAACTTTCTTAATCAAATTACGGAGATAGATTTAATCAAGCTCAAAGCATACCTCATCTTAAAACAGTAGGCTACAGACAATTCGCGATAGCATGGGTAGGGCAAGACTATGTTTTTTCAATTTTTTTTCTTCTTTATGGAATTTTATCGACCTTAGTATTTAACTATTCTGTTCCTTAGTGAATAAGTAAACTTAAAGATAACAACTGTATTGTATGCAACACTGAAAAAAAAAGAGAAAAAAACAGTTACACAAAAAGGTACAATACCCTCTTGATAGAAATGACAAATCGAGCGTAGTCTCTCTCTGCTTTTCTTATTTTTTACTGTGTTTTTTTAAACCAAATTACGACAAGGCCAAATAAATTCAAATAAACGCATTAACATAATATTTTGAAATACATAATATGTTGAAATATCTGCCATTTAATTGAGTGTAACATTTGGATGCTAAATAAGGTTTTTATGGTGTGTACGTGATTTCCTACATGTATTCTCGTGAACTTTTTGTTAGCATAATTAATAATGAGATCTGTAAATTTTATGATATCAATGCGTTGCGTTTCATAATAATAAATAGCCTGTGTAAATAATATTTAAGGACACTAAAGACCGTAGCACTTACAACCGTCCGTCGGGCATGTATGACCAGATGCATGAGTGTGGATGAAGGCACGGAAGTATGTTTGGATCGTAGCAGATGGCGCTCTATAGTCTCTGCCAAGCCCCATGGGAAAAGGCGTGATGTTATGATGATGACTAAAGACCTCTGGTCTTATACTAAGCAAATATGCTTGTCCTGCAGGATCAGGTCATAGATACAATACATAGTTCAATCAATTTTACATCACGAGTTATGAAATCGATTTTATTAATGGAAGGACGCTAAATCGGTTAAAAAATATATAAATGACGGACGCGTAAAAATAATAGCACGGGTTAGTTGAATATTCAGGACCATACACCAGGCAAGGCTGTACTTCCGTACAGCCTTGCGTGCAATGCAACGACACAAAACAACAACAAACCAAAAATCGCGAGTTTTAGGATCGACAAATTATGTGCAGTCCACAATTTAACATTGAGGCCCGGACACACCCAGATTCGAAATGAAAGAAAGCCTGATGAAGCCCTGATGTCAAGAAAATCGGGAAATTCTGATGTCATCAACGATGTCCTTCAAATATATCCGAAGCAGTACCCGTATCAAGTGCGTTATGTATGTTACATATATCGATAGATGAATGTATGCTATGATGCTATGATGATAATTTTAATGCGTACGTGACTTGATGCATGGTATGTATTATATTGACTAATTCGATCGATACCATGGCAGTCTCTTTTACGCAATGGCTTAGAAATTGTCCTTGTAATATTAAAATCTGTGATTCAGAAACCGGTTATTAACTACTAGTAAAACACTAAAATAATCACGGACATTTCAAATAAGTTCGTCCCTAATCGTGTGTAATGCTTTTACTGTCATCCGTACGGGTTTCCTAGTATTTGACCTAGTTTAAAGAGGGGTTCTGGGGCCTACACTTACGTTCTCAAAATATTCTGTGTAAAACCAATTTTTTTCAGAGGCGTCAGGAAGAAAATCTATATTTCACCCAGATATTTGCCGTATTTTTTGGTATCGACAATTTTGGAAATGTTAGCCTTTAAATAGTTGTATGTGCAAAATAACGTTTAAAATTTCTTGTAATTTTTTTTTAAATTTATTTATTACAAGGAAGACCAACAGCTTTACAATCACTATGAATTAAAAAAAATATACATCAGCAAGCCAATTATAGGTCCTCACGGATAAAAACACTATACAAGTATGTAAACAAACACAATTGCAAACATCGTAGACAATGTTCGCGATTATATAATAAACATTTGAAATCTAATATATAAAATTCACGTGTCACAGTGTTAGTTACCGTACTCCTCCGAAACGGCTAGACCGATCTTTATGAAATTTTACATACATATTCAGTAGGTCTGAGAATCGGCCAACATCTATTTTTCAAATTTTTTTTTTTGTATGGCAAAACAACGTTTGCCGGGTCAGCTAGTTAATATATAAATTACAAAAATGCAAAATAAATCTGCCCATATACACCATCCTATAGTCTATTTGAAAAATTCTTTGCTCAACAGCCGCCTAGCCGATGCTATACTTGTACAGAATAGGTCAATATTAGAGTGCCCACTAATGTTGTTAAATTTATTCTCGCTCTCCATAAATAAGAATTCTGTCTATAGTTCGTACTCGCTAATTTAATATTAATTAGTGGATTATGTCTCTTGGATTTAATAGGGGTATTTAGTTTATTTTTACTCAGAAGCTCTGCACAGTCACTTGAATGTGAAACAATCTTCAGTAAGTAAGTAGTGTCAGCTATATCTCGTCTCATTGACAACGGTAGAAGATGGAATTTCCTACAGAGTGGTATATAGTTTTTCTTCTTGTACTGGATATTTGCCCGCCGACATAAGTACCTAATGAACTTACGCTGGATACGCTCAATCCGGTCGATATAAGTGTTATACCTAGGGTTCCAAATTTGAGAAGTATATTCAAGTATACTACGAACAAACTGCAGTACAGGATCTTAAATGTTTTGATTTTTTTAAACGAGACACAGCTTCTCATGACAAATCCCAACGCCTTTGATGCTTTTGAAACTATTGTATCTATATGATTATCAAATAATAATTTACTGTCGTGTAAAACTCCAAGGTCCCGTGTAACTGTGTTAACTAAACAATAATAAAAATAGACGACTTATACATAGGATATTGAAGAAACTAACTATGACACGAGATCCGAAATGAACTCGGCTCCAATACTCGGCATTACATTTCATGATTTAACAAACATACGCTGTACACGGGAAGGGTGCCAAAACAACTAAAATTCCGCACCTCTTACTTTTAACGACAGAAATTGATGCTTGACACGGAGTAACAGCATGATGCAATTCGAATAGTTAATGCATACTGTCAAGTGTCAAGAGACGTATTTACCCTAGGGCCACAGGGGGCATGACACGGGGCGGCCGGCCTGAGCCTGAGCCTAAAATTTTGCTCTATCTCTATTAATTTACTAGCTCTTGCCCGCGACTTTGTACCCGTAGAATTTAGAAAATGTTCCCCGTTTTTGTAACATTTTTCACTACTGCTTCTCTCCTATTAGTCGCAGCGTGATGTTATATAGCCTATAGCCTTCCTCGCTAAATGGACTATCCAACACTGAAATAATTTTTCTAATCGGACCAGAGGTTTCTGAGATTAGCGCGCTTAAACTTACAAACAAACTATTCAGCTTTATAATATTAGTATATAGATAGGGCGTCAAATCAAATGGCCCGGGGCTAATTTTCAAAATACGCCTCTGCATACTGTTCATATTAGTTAGTAATCGCCCGAATGCGTGGGTGCTTAATTTATGCTCCTCTAAACCAGCTGTTACCAAAGTCAGCGATAACGGCCCCCTTGTGGACGCAGCAGGCCTAAAGCGGGCGGCATAGTTTTTTGATTTTGATTTAGATTATTTTTAGCTTTGATATCCCACTTCAAAGTTTCAAAAGAAATCTAAAACTAAGGATATCTTACGATCCGACTAACAAATTCAAAATCAAAAAAATATCACCTTTAGATTTTTTAAAGACCAAGAGATGACCATATTTTTTTTTTTTTTTCACTGATATATGTTCCAGAATGCTCTGAGCCAAAATTAAAAAAACTAACTACAACTAAATCACCTTTTCTAAATCCAAAAATAAACTAAATTTCAGTTTCAGAATTTTAAAACAATTAGCGCCACGGTGAGAGCTTCCCAAAATTTTTATTATTTTGTAAAAAAATTTTTATAACTCTCTTTAATACGATATCCATATGGGTCATATGGTTTGGACCTATACAGATACACTCGCGTGCAACCGAAAAAAAAAATTTTGTTGTTTATCACCTGTAGGTATGTCAACGATAAACAATTTTCCAATTTCGTAAACTTGGAAAACCTTATTTGGCTATAGATATCCCTATCTGAAATTTCATTTTGTCTGCTGTCTGCTAAATTCAGGGTCATAAAAAGTACTGTACACTAACAATAAACAAATGAATGAAGCTAATAAAAATAAATGACTTGAGTAATTAGTTATGTACATAGAGTATTAATAACAAGTTATTTATTAATTCATTTTGTTTATTGAGAAAAGAATATCCTTTTTGGTATATGATAATAATCTTATAAAAATAAAGTACCTACCTACTTAACTGTCAAGAACCACATAGGTAAGTATTTTTATTTTGGTCTTATAAGATTGTGGGTATGTTTTTATAAAAAAATATTTAGGCACAGTTTCACTTTATATTGGAATTTGATAAGATTGAACTGAAACATTTGAGATTTGCCGAGTTGTTCTGGATAAGTCTACAACTAGTAAACCCAATTATAGAACAACATTATTAAAATAAAATAAAAAATATGACTTCACACAGATTCAATCTAAAAGATGGAGCAATATCAATTATCTTAAGTTCCATTTCAGAATCATATTTCTTTTACCATTAACAATAATTCACTTGTAAATCATAGTATAGCGTGGGTTTTGATCGGCCCCAAATATCAATTATAAGCCACGTAATTAATGAATGAATGAAATTCTGAACTGTGATTCTAAATTTAAAAAACATAATATTAATATCTTAATTTTTTTTCTGCACCTATAGAATAGCGTAACGCAGAAGTCACCTATTCGAAGTCAGCCTTTAGAAAAGTATTTGACTAATTTTATAAACCCAAAAAATACGAATATTTAAATAAACAACAATGCCTCTTAAAAACATAACGTAAGGTCACACCAAAAAGTTCATTTTAACCTTGACACTAAGAAAATCCTGTCGATAATGAAATAACTGTTGTAAACAAATATAATGACTTACCAAAATCTATAAACTGTTTTATAGACAGCGGCGATGGATTAAATTGTGAGTAAAAATCAAGCATTTTGGTCACATTACTGAAAATAGCACCTGCTAACCTCATTTTGTATAAATTGTATCAAAGTATTATTATACAAAATTTATTTAGTAAACACGTCAAAACAAATTCACAATCACAGATATGCAAAGCACAAGCACATGATTAAAATTAAAAAATATTAATTTTGCACTGGCGTTGATCCACCGCACACATAAATTTCGTCTGACTGAACTAGTGTTGTGCATACTTGCCAATCTTGCCATACTTCTCGTTTTTATACAGTGACGCCAGAGCGGACTTTGCTCGATGGGATTGTGTCATAAATGTTTAGGAAAATAGACCAACTTTAAAAAAGCCGCTTTAATTATGATAACCGCTTTGATTCCCTGTTAAATGTGCGAATGTTTTTGGGTTCAGTCAATAAATGATGTTATGTTACAAATCTATTAGTATATACAAAAATCTTGCATTGTTTCAGTGTAATATTTTGCGTTTTGGAGGAAATTGAATCAATTGAGTATTAAAATAAGCTATTGCATTGCATACCAGGGGCGGTTCGCTTAGAACAAGCCTATATTTTCGTCACCTTCGTGCCATCTAGAGGTTGTCGAAGTACTATTTTTGCCCGCCATTTTGATTTGTGACGTCATCTTTGAAAGTCATGTTTTTTTTAAGTTGGCAACATATTTTTTTTTTTATTGCTGGCAACTTATTCGGGTTTTTTATTGCCGCCATCTTTCTTGATGAAAACTTATAAGCAAAGAGTAAAATAATATAGATATAACAAGAGGGGCTGCTCTATGCCCAAACGTGCATGTATGGAAAGTGCTGCCGCTGGTGATTGTCGAGAACAACTTTTTGTGACGTCATAGGTATATACCTATAGCTATTCATAGGAAGCTATACGTAGCATTGTTTACTTGTAAAACTCACTAAGTATTTTTAGATAATGAGCTGTTTACATATTGATACTTTATGAAGGCAACTGTTGTAAATAATATAATAAATTTAGAATGTAATCCATAAAATAAAATGTCTTCTAACATTTAATACAATATTTAGAATGGTTGACCTTATAAATAAATAATATTAACAGCTCAGCATCTTCTAAAAATACTTAGTGAGTTTTACAAGTAAACAATGATACATACATTATTGCATACATGGTTTAGAAAGATTAATAAAATGTGTTAACGCCTCTACATCATCTGAAAATATACTTAGTTACTTTCATCGAGAAGCTTATAGCACATTATAGAAATATGAATTGATGAAAACCAATGCTCAAAAGGCTAGGATTTTCCTCTTTTCTTATACGATAATATACACATAAAACAGCTGGTTGAAATTCTGTCCAAATGCTTTATTAATTTATATTATACAAATAACTAATATCATGTACACAAAAATACTAAAACATATGCAAGACATACTAAATATAATAATAATAATAATCTTTATTAAAACTTCATTTTTAAAATAAATTTTTACATTACATGCTTAATTATATTTTATAAAATGCACAAAAATTTAGTTTAGTCTCTGGCAACCATACTATAAATATATACTATATATTCGCAATCAGGTACAGGTACAGACACCACATGCAGAAAAAATTGTAAGGTCAGATATCCTATATCTATCTTACCTATTATGGAGCCTCTTTGATTATAAGAACAGCCTTTAATTTAAAGAATGATTATGGTCTACTATGCTGCGCTGACCAAGCGTATTAGCAACGGTTAATAGAATAATCTTCATTGAATACTAAAACCTAATTACAGGACATGCTTAAGTTGAAAAATTTTACAGATACAATATTACAATACATTACCATATTACAATACCTAGTTCTTACATTGAATGCGACAGAATACAATACTACAGCACCTAGTTCTTACATTTAATACGACGGAATACAATACTACAGTACCTATTTCTTACATTTAATGCGACGGAATACAATACTACACAGCACCTAGTTCTTACATTTAATGCGACAGAATGTAATACTACAATACCTAGTTCTTACATTTAATGCGACGGAATACAATAGTACAGCACCTAGTTCTTACATTTAATGCGACGGAATACAATACTACACAGCACCTAGTTCTTACATTTAATGCGACAGAATGTAATACTACAATACCTAGTTCTTACATTTAATGCGACGGAATACAATAGTACAGCACCTAGTTCTTACATTTAATGCGACGGAATACAATACTACACAGCACCTAGTTCTTACATTTAATGCGACGGAATACAATACTACACAGCACCTAGTTCTTACATTTAATGCGACAGAATATAATACTACAGTACCTAGTTCTTAAATTTAATGCGACAGAATATAATACTACAGTACCTAGTTCTTACATTTAACGCGGTACTACAGCACCTATTTCTTACATTTAACGCGACAGAATATAATACTACAGTACCTAGTTCTTACATTTAATGCGACAGAATATAATACTACAGTACCTAGTTCTTACATTTAATGCGGTGGAATATAATACTACAGCACCTAGTTCTTACATTTAACGCGACAGAATATAATACTACAGTACCTAGTTCTTACATTAAATGCGACAGAATATAATACTACAGCACCAAGTTCTTACATTTAACACGACAGAATATAATACTACAGTACCTAGTTCTTACATTTAACGCGACAGAATATAATACTACAGTACCTAGTTCTTACATTTAACGCGACAGAATATAATACTACAGTACCTAGTTCTTACATTTAATGCGGTGGAATATAATACTACAGCACCTAGTTCTTACATTTAATGCGACAGAATATAATACTACAGTACCTAGTTCTTACATTTAACGCGGTGGAATACAATACTACAGCACCTATTTCTTACATTTAACGCGACAGAATATAATACTACAGTACCTAGTTCTTACATTAAATGCGACAGAATATAATACTACAGTACCTAGTTCTTACATTTAACGCGGTGGAATACAATACTACAGCACCTATTTCTTACATTTAACGCGACAGAATATAATACTACAGTACCTAGTTCTTACATTAAATGCGACAGAATATAATACTACAGCACCTAGTTCTTACATTTAATGCGACAGAATATAATACTACAGCACCTAGTTCTTACATTTAACGCGACAGAATATAATACTACAATACCTAGTTCTTACATTTAATGCGACGGAATACAATACTACAGCACCTAGTTCTTACATTTAATGCGACAGAATATAATACTACAGTACCTAGTTCTTACATTTAATACGACGGAATACAATACTACAGTACCTATTTCTTACATTTAATGCGACAGAATATAAAACTACAGTACCTAGTTCTTACATTTAATGCGGTGGAATACAATACTACAGTACCTAGTTCCTATACACAATGAATGCACATAATCATTTAGAAGTTTTATACTTATTGTAATACGATTTTGCCGATATTTTAATAGCATCTTCTCCTTCGTAATTAATTTTACCGTCAAGTATTCTATTCACAGATCGGCACCAACTATAAATAATGATCTTAATACATGTGTCTATAAAATAATGTTTCACATCTTGTTGGTGAATCTCACAATTTAAAAAATTGAAATCTGTAAATATCTCTATGAAGTACTTTACAATTTGTTTAACATTCTTATTATGGCATTCATTGTTTAATGTGGCAATTGTTATGCCTTGTATATCCTGAAAACAAGCTATTAGATCTTTAGACGGATAGCATAGCCACTTTTTGGTACTACAATACTCTTTATTGCGCATATACTTATATATTTCATTTTCCGCATTACCTAATAGATTGCTTTTGCAGGTTTTACAACCTTTGACGACTTTTTTTAGACACTTTGTTAGGGCCCATCCACATACATAAACTCTTTGATCGGCCCCTGCATCTGATACATTTTTCCTATTTATTATATAATCCAGAGGCTTATCAATAATAATGTTAGGGGATTGTGAGGATACATCGCTCTTTTCCTTATTGTTTAATAAGAATGTGAGAGACTGTAAACATTCATTGGAGTCTTCTTCGCAATTTGCGTTCAAGGAATGATTTGTATTAAAATTATTTAATAACAGAGTCTTAAATGCTCCTTCAAATCCCATGCAGTTAGGCATAACATTTCTCGCACCTGAATTTCGTATATTTCCGAAGAAATTCTCGAGTGGATCTTGATTCAGGTTACGAGTCAAAAGTGCGTCAAAAGAATATTTATTTGATAGCAATTGCCAAAGACATTTAAAAGCTTCAAGAGTTCTTATAAAATTATTGACTGTGGGCACATATTTTTCTATGTATTCCCCATCAGCTTTCCTAACCACAAACTTAATTGTCTTAAGCAGTCTCAATGCTTCTTGCCATAAAGCATGGTGGGGAGAGTTACGTTTTACAGCTGCTCTGTAAACTTTGCCATTAGTCGAAAAGAAACTTGAAGCATTTAAAGTGTCAAATACCTTATCCATTGTTAACACAAACGGTATTATATCCCGACATTCCGGGGGTATATCACCCCTTGCAGCTAAATGTTCAGCTATATCTATATTATTTTACTCTTTGTTGCATACCTACTGTGTTTACGTCATTTTCATTCGATTTTCAATTGTTTGCCATAGTAAATAAAAAAATGAGTTCGCTAAATTAAGGCATTATATTTAGATCAGCGACAAATATTATCGCAATTTGGTACGTTCCTTAAGATGTTTTTGCTTATTTTATAACCAGTTTTAAATTTATGCGCAAACGTTTGCAGGCGCATATTTCTATCAGAGATAAATCTATATTCATCAATCTTGTTGCACAATTTTCTAAACCCTTTTACTACGCCCTTAATGCATTAGCAACAATAACCCCGTTGATGACTCATAATTCTTTATCGAGCAATACCATGCATTGACTAATATTTTAAACGTCCGATCTGGCGACTTCCTTCATAGATAAGTTAATAACACTGTGAAACAGATGACTGATGAGTGATGACAGCTGTGATGTCTACCTGTCAGTCCTTATCAGCTGTCATCGTCAGTGTTTGTGTCAGTGTTCTTAACACCTGAGCTAATCACTAACAGCAAAGTAATATTTTTGTGTTTGTTAATAATTATTTTACTAATGATAACGTGTTTTTGTATAGGCCTTCTGACGAAAACCAATAGCGCTTGCTTAATTCGATTTGTGAGTTGTTTTTTCGCAGAGTTTTGATAATGACAAAGGTGCCGATTCTGAGCGCACGACTAAACTTAACTAAAAATTAAAATTGATAGCGTCAATATCACAATATTCTGCAATGTTTACTGAAGTTTCTTATTTTAAAAACTGTGTATTACAGACTAACGATTTTAAATACATAATATAAATGTATACAACGAAATAGCAAGTAATAGCTATATTGACACTACCAATTTTCATTTTTTATTTAAGTTTAGTTGTGTAACTAGAATTGGTACTAATGTTTATTAAGTGGTACATAAAAAAAACACAACAAATGAGCATCCTTCGCTCGTACTTTATGCAATATCAATTTGTTTATGTTATGATAAATTAAAAATAGAGAAATAATATTGTAGCATAAAAGATATAGGCTTGTGTATTAGACCACTATGGTGGTATGGTGGTACTAGACTTAACTAGACTAGGACTTTGGACTTACGACTAGCGTTCGCTCTCAGTCTACTTTTTTTGTGATTTAATGAATGATGAATGAGTCACAGTGTAATTTTATTTCCAGATGTCGCACAAAGTGTTTGTCTATGGCACACTAAAACGCAATGAGCCCAACCACTACTGGATAACTGATAAAAACAATGGGGTGGCGACTTTTTTAGGTGACGGTACTACTACAAGTAAATACCCATTAGTAATAGCCACAGTTTATAATATACCGTTTCTATTGCATCAGGCCGGTACAGGATATTTTGTAAAAGGTAAGAACTGGGTTAGCTTGCTGAAAAGGCAGTGGGCAAGTCACATTGGCCTTTCCTCAAGAGTTCCAGGGGGAGATTACGCACTCGCGATGGGAGCACTAACGTCCTTCCTACCGAGTTACACACCCCTTGGTGGGTTATTGTAAAAAACCATGGTAACTCTATAGTTTCTGCCCTTGCGTTGTAGTAATGATTGATAATGTAACGATTAAAACAAAGGTGCGGGAGTTTTTTGTCTACCATTTTAAGTATCCTTTACCATGCGTTTACCAATATATATTTTTTCAGGAGAGGTGTATGAAGTGGATGATAAAATGCTAAGTAGACTGGATGTATTAGAAGAACATCCTAATTACTATGTTAGAGAAATTGATGACATTAAAGTTTTTAATGTGTAAGTATTTATCTCATCATTAACATCACGCTTTTTTCCTATGGGGGTAGGCAAACTAGGCTACAATTATTCCGTCTATTGCTGGACCGTAGATGTCTGTTGCTTCTACCACCACTTCGGGATTTATTATATCTTCGCTACCTGCTGATCTACGCGCCGATTTGTAATTGCGACTTGTGAACATTTATTGCCCAATGATTCTCAGTTTTCCGAGTGATGTGGCATTCGCATTGCAATTGGCAATGCCACTTCTGAATACTATTTCGGGCCACAGATTTGCCCGATAATGTGTATGTGGCTACATCACTTACTTGACTTGATAGTTGCTTGACAGTAAAGTATATGTACTTTACTTTTACTTGAATACCATATTTTATTAGACCCTGAAGTAATAATAATAATAATAAATATTCATGGACATTTCACACAACGTCCTCTGGTCCCAAGCTAAGCTTTATGCTTGTGTTATGGGTACCAGAATACGGATATAATACATAAACTACTTTTCTTTTGTAAACACATACTTATAATACATAGTAAACACCCAGACGCAGTACAAACATTTGTATGACAATTAAAAACATCACACAAATGATTGTCCTGACCGGGAATCGAACCCGAGACCTCATGATCGAATTATTATGAAGTAGAATTTAGGCAGGCTTAAACTACGTGTCTTCAAGATTAAATGCGTATTAATAATCGGTAGTCGTATTTAATATTTGGTAAGTCTATGATGTTTGTATTTTCAGATCAACAAAACAAGAAGAAACAATACAATGCTGGGTATATTTCTTAAAAAAATTCAAACCGGACTTATTACATTTACCCATGATGGACTGTTATAATTCAGCGGGTGATCACGGCAAGCCTTACACACCAAGGTCTAAAAGAGATCCAAATTATGATATGTATAGAATTAAAGATGTTAAATCGGAGGTGAACATAATTTAAAAGTTTCTTGTAGCTTTGCTTGTCTTCTCTTCTTAGCCTACTTATATCCCACTGTTGTGGACGAGCCTTTTCTACTTCAGGACGGTATGTTTCTTTTCGAGCTTGGGATGCAGGAAGATTTCGAGAAAAAACATACTTATTACATAGTTTTGTTAGTAATTTTAGTACTTACCTATGTTTTTCGACATTTTTTTATCTACGATAGACGTTTTTTTTTTTTTTGTTACAGTTTTGATGAATCAACTTTAGCAGACGTCTACAACGCATAAAACATGAAAGCGGAATTAATTTATAAAATAAAATTACATTCCAATAGAATAAAATAAAATAAATATTATATCGTCGTGCCTCATGCATAACGTGACCATTTTTTCTTTGACTCAAAACGGGACATCGGTTTGTAGGTACTTAAACTAAAATATGACACTTTTTTAGTTATTTATTCACAAAAAGCTAGTAGTGTCATAAAATATTAGGTTTAATTATATTTATATTTATTCGTAGAACAAATTTGCTTTAATATATACTCTGGGCATGTTTCTTTAATATTAACCTTCATTATCAACATCGCCTTTAAAACTGACACATGTAACTGAGTTTTCTCAGACGTCCACAATTTGTTCATTACGGAAAATACTCTTTCTACTGGAGTTCGATTTCTGAAAACAGGATAATTTTGCGTCCCAGAGCCCAGAGGTACCTATACTATAGATATATTATAGATATCTATCTATTATATATTATAGATATATTATATATACTACATATATTATAGATATCTTACTTACCGGGACACCGGGACTCGTTGTTGTAAAAAGAGAAAGTCCCGTTTAAAACGGGACGTCTGGTCACATTACTCATGCATGGCTTTGTCGTGTGAGTCGTGAGTTTGTAATAAAAGTATTAAATGACGTGTATGACAATATTTTTAAGTTATTTATATACAAGCTACTATTATTATGTTAAATAAAATATATCTAATTTTTTGTTTGTGTTTCTAGAGAATAATTTTGAATATTGATTGGAATCTTCTTCTTCTTATGAAAAGATCTTTGAGTATTAAACCCCCCAATTTTAACAACTGGGCCTGCACCTGAGTACTTACGTGCTACATAATATTTTCAAAACTATCAGCATTTTCGAGAATATGTACAAAAAGCACATGATCACAGCCATTGATGTATTCATGGTCAAGACAAAAAACAAATTTTAGTCTATGGTATTCATAATAAAGTACTCTGTGGTATTCACGTTGACTTTGATGGATGATGTCGTGGATGATGTGATGGATGTCAGGATGTGTGGGTTTTTTAGGTTATGTTTTTCTTAAGTCGTAGTAGTTTTGTATTTTATTGTATAAGTGTAACACTATTATTAAAATGGATTTTGCACGTAAACAATTGGAAAAATATGGCTGGACTGATGGTATTCCCTATTTTGCGTATTCATATAAATAAATCCCTTTGCGTAATATATTACGACTCCAATTTTTAACTATTTTCAGGTAAAGGCTTAGGTAGACATGAGAATGGTATATCAGAAGCATTAAAACCGAAATTAAAAAGAAGTGCTGCTGGTATAGGACATGATCCTGCGTCAGAGTTTAATGAACACTGGTGGACTGCACTTTATGATAAAGCAGCAGGGAATGTTGAGGTTAGTATTGTATTTAAATAAAACTCTTGATTGTATCAAAAATATAGATAACTAGGTCGAGTATTGGCTGGCACCATGATAGCTCAGTTGCAATAAAATGACTTCAATTTCTGCTTATGGTGCTTTTTTTTTCTACTATAAATTGATTTAATATATAAAGACTAGTAAGTCGATTGCAAAATGACAAATTATTCTGTGATAATAGCTGTATTGTGATATTAAATAAATAAATAAACATGCTCTAAGATACCTATACCAAACAAAAGCTTATTTAGGGACCTCAGGATGTTATATGAAATGTAAAAGTAAAATGTGTACATGTAGAAATTTGTAATTATAGGATTCTTACAAATTAACAAAAACTGTTTCAGGTCAAAGAGAAAAATGGTAAAACGAAAAAAATTAAAACTAAAGATGACTTTCATATAACAAATAGTACTTGGAAATTGAAACAGAAACCAAAAAATGAGGAAAATGAAGAACAATATTCGGAATTCTTTGTCAGGACTGCAGTTCTGACTAATGGTGGGAGTAAGGTGGAGAAAGTAAGAGAATCAGAGTCAGAAGATGAAGTAGAAAAAAGAGATGTATTTAAAATGACAGATGAGGAGTTGTTCAAGGCTTGTGGGGGTAGAACTGCTCATAAGTAAGTAACTTTTGTAACGTGTATGTTTGTGTTCTTTATTTAAAAAGAATCTATGCTTAATTATGACAATGGCTAGGCTCTGGGTAGCTTTGGTTGCAGTTTTCTGTCTCTTGCTGATTCTTACAGCTATGTTAAGAAATACAGTAGTGAATTTTTGATGTCACCCTATCATATACCTATGAACCTGAATTTTATTGTTACCCTAATTGAAAGTTTTGTGTATAATTGCAGAGGAGCCCGCCATGGTCTTAAAGCTACAGGGAAATTAGCAAGAATAGCACAGCAGGAAGAACTATTGCTATCAGAATCAAGGTTTAATGGTTATTCACATTCTAAAAAACTAAAACTAAATATTAAAGTTGAAGATATGAATTTAAGTAGTTATACTGAAATGAGCCAAATTAAAAAGAAAAAGAAGAAAAGAAAAAGGTGTCATAGCAATGAAAAGATAGATTATTTAAAAGGAGATTGTACAATGGCTGAAATAGAAGTGCCTCTGCCTGTTATTACTGCAGAAACAGCAGAGGATTATAATGTTACCAGTGTTAAAAAATCTAAGAAGTCTAAACGAAAGAATTTTGATTATGATGAGGTTAATCCAGAAGATGATACAGAAACTTGTATGAAAAAGATCAAATACAATCATGGAAGCATGCAACAAGTTAGTAATGAAGAGAATGTTAATGAAATGAAATCAAAACGCAAGAAAAAGAAGACAAAAGATTAATGTAATAAAATAAATAGTTTTTTTTTCACAAATAAATATTATATGCAAATCTTGTCGTTTTTTATTCTACATGAATTAAATAAGTAGGTACTTAGAATATCCTCGGTCGTTAACATTTTCACGGTGCCCCTCTATCTATCTCTCGGTGGTACTCTATGTTATCGTATTTACTTTTAGTCTATGGTCGCAATCAGTGAGCTTTCAAATTTGTCATTTCGATTTCAATATTTTTATTATTTTTACTACGATTCAGAAAAAAGTTCATGAAAAATGTCTTTAGGAAAGTATTTAGCGCTTGATAAAGTGTTTAATTTCCTTAATATTATTCGTCAGAATGGTGGTATAAGGGCATCATTGTTTAAACTTTATAGGTAAGAATTATGTAATTTTTACCAGGTTATGTTTTTCGAATAAACAATTCAATATTTTCTTTCATAATAGAGTTACTAGTGATCTTTATTTATACACTGATCTTACATAAAGATTTAAAAGTTATTGATAATATTATTTCAGACAAGATGATTTGAAAGATGGCACTCTGGTTGGTGAAGATAAGTTTGGTAACAAGTATTTTGAGAACCCTCGTTACTTCTACGGCAGGAACCGTTGGGTGGAATATTCTGAAAAGTATCACATGAACTATGATGGTAGTCAGGTAATTATAAAATATATAATACATTTAGTAAAACCGGTAAATGGTGTAAAAATTTGTACCATAAGTGAGTCCAATACGACAGTTTTTAAATACATTTTACGTTATAGTAGAATAAAATAGGACAAGCAAGTGTAAGCAACAGCAACTAAGCTATACACAAATCAATTTAGTAGTTTTTACATATAAGAGTAACAAACATTCATACCAACGTCAGTAATTAATATGAATTTTTTTTTCATACAATGTATACTATAATGTAACATAACTACAATAGTCTTGTAAATTTGTCTTAAGGCAGCTCACAACTGTAGAAGGTTCCATTTGTCTCCATTATTCTTGTCCATAAATTGATTGTTTATTTATTATTTATTTACCCAGGTGCCCGCTGAGTGGTTTGGTTGGCTCCACTACAAAACTGATCTTCCACCACACCAGGTAATTGTTAAAAATTATGGTTGATACTACTTTTATTATTTCAAATCTAGTCAAGTACGAGTTGGTCTCATTTACGAAGGGTTCTCTACTATTATTAACATAATATATTCATCATATTCACCAAATAATGGGATAAGGGCGGAAGAATGGTGATAATCAATATTTGTAGTTATAGCATCAACTGATATATATAAACTGTGAACTTTTTAACTAGGTACTGGGTTTAAAATTAGTATTTTTATTGCAAACACAGTCACCTTCTTGGCATTTTCGTATGCAGAAACAATAAAATAAATAAATATTCATGGACATTACACACAACGTCCTCTGGTCCCAAGCTAAGCTTATATACTTGTGTTATGGGTACTAGAATACGGATATAATACATATACTACTTTTCTTTTGTAAATACATACTTATAATACATAGTAAACAACCAGACGCAGTACAAACATTTGTATAACAATTATAAATGTCACACATATCATTCTCCCAGTGGGAATCGAACCTGCGAACTCGTGAATGGTAGTCCTTTGCATGAACCACTAGACAATGAAGCCTGTCTAATGAGCCTTACAATAGAGAGCTATCTGCTATGATCCAAATACATTTCCTTGGCTAAAAGTTAAAAAAAGTTAAAACATTAATTCATGATGGATTCCAGGACCCAAGTCGTCCCAAATACCCATGGATGGCGGAGTTTACGGAGAACATGTCTGGAACAACAGGACAATACACTCCATACAGTACGACCAGACCTAAAGTAGAAGCATGGGCACCGCCAAGGAAATCAACATACTAAAAAAAACAACTTAATAAAACTGCTGTTAAAATTTTAATTTATTGAATATATATAAATCCTTCCGAAATCAGAGGTAACAAAACAAGGATAAAATATCGTACTATTACTGGAAGAAAGCAGTAAGTGATTTTTTTGAAATTTTTGTTTGAAATTTTTGACGCAAGTTCACTTACGTCTTTTTTTACGGGTAGTACGATATTTTATCCTTGCTATCTCTGTTAGCTACCACAATCGAGATTTTGGAATAGAAAATTATTGGGCGTCTCGTCATAATAAAGCTACTCACGGAAAATCAGCTTGATAGTAATCAAGTGAAAAAAATGTACGTAAATCACGTATTAATAGAAGTAGGCACAGATATTTCATACTATTACTAGCTGTCCCGGCAAACGTTGTTATGCCATACTAAAAAAAAAAACAATTTGAAAAATAGATGTTAGCCGATTCTCAGACCTACTGAGTATGCATGTAACATAAAAATCGGTCAAGCCGTTTCGGAGGAGTACGGTAACTAACACTGTGACACGTGAATTTTATATATTAGAATATTGACAAATTGAATAATATACCTACTGAATAACATATGAAAAATTGAAAAGTTTAATAACAGCAAAGTTAAGTCATCATTTGTAATATAATTTTTGATTAAGTTTTAAGTAGAAAATGAAATAAATGATATCATTGTTGTTTACTGTATTTTTAGTTACCTAAGACTCTAATTCATCATTGCCATGCCCTTTTCCATTATTTGGAAACGGTGCTACATGTATTTTTAACTCGCTTTTATTAGTTAAGTCGGGGTTGGGCAGTATTTCAATTACATGTAATTGAAATACGTAATTGAAATACAATTACGTATTTTGTAATTGTATTTCAATTAGGTACTGCCTTAAAATGTAATTTGTATTTCAATTACAAGACGTCGAAGTAATTTGTAATTAGTATTTCAATTACTTGAGGCTTCAAAATACATTTTTAAAATATATTTACAACCGTCACTTTATGTAGCCAAAGTAGCTATTGGAGCCGTGTCAACCAACTTTACCAACATTAGTTTGAAGTTGGTGCCGAAAATGATCAGTTGCCACAAATACGATAATCTAATAGGGGCTTATATTTTTGCGCTGTTCGGGGTAACTACAGTTGATATACAGATATGAAGTTAATTGTAAAATCAATACCTATATTACTGTAAGCTAAACAAGTTTAAAAAAATATTTTGAAACCTTTGTAGCTTTTGATGAAAGTACTGCCTGGTGGAAGGTAATGTTACTAAAGGCTGGTAATATTTACGGGTGGTGGTTTTTTACGCTGGTTCTCCGTGTGGTGACGGGAACACCCAAATATTCCGAAAAACTTTATTCCGAATTATGAAATTCCGACTTTCAAAAGTCCGAATATCATAATTCCAAAAAATTGTAATGTTTAGTAATTTATTAATTTTGCAATTAACATGCTATGCTTATACTTAATAAATTGAATTATGGTGGAAAAAGTGATTACCGCAAGCGGGACTTGAACCCACGACCTCGGAATACCGTTCCGTAGCTTTTCCAACTGAGCTTATTGCGATCGTGCTTTTCAGTAATCAATTATCCACCACATTCGTCACTCGATTGAGTTTATATATTTTTACGTACGATACTTCGAATAGACTAAAGGTCAACATGTTGTGCCACACAATTTTGCGCCTGAAACGAATCGCTGCAAAACCAACTTCGCGTAGTCTTGTTTGCCCTACACTAGAGTGCAATTTAAGCCCGCCCGCTATGCAAGCAGGCATGCAACATGCAAGCAGGCATGCAACATGCAAGCAGGCAGCAAGCATTGTTTCTGTCATGGCTCTGGCGCTACGGGCTCATGGCGGGCCCACGCGAGCTTGTCTCGTCGCAGATGATTTGAAGGGTCACCACCGCTGCTTCGGCGTGCTGGCTGGCCTAGCCGGCCAGCCTCAGCTTCAGCTGCGGCCCTTCAATCCACCTGCTCCTCAGCCCGCGCGCCGCCCCAGCCCTTTGTGTCTACGCGGGCTTAAATTGCGACGGCAGCCCAACATTGTTCATTGAGGGTGACGAATCCTTGCCCAGCACGTCGACGAGGTCAAAAAGCTGGGTGTCCCAGGCCGTGCTCACGGCGAGGGTGTGCTCCGCCGTCTCCACGGCCTCATTCCCACAATTGCGGCACTCGGCATCCAACTCAGTACTAACCAGCTCCCACGGGTACTTGGCGAAACAGCCATGACCCGTGAGGAGCTGAGTGAGGTGGTACGTCAGATCCTCCGTCGGTGCCTCGCAACGACCCACTCCCGAGGACTAGGCGGACCGCTGACGCTTGTATTCTTAATATGTCACCACGGCCAATATTTTCAGACATAATCCCTACATAAATATTAATATTACAAAATTTATCCTCTTTCATATCATAGCTTTTAACAATAAAAAGCCGACCTAGAACAGTGACCTACGATTTTTGAAAGTTGCCATCTAATTCCCTAGACTGCCATCACGATAGCCTAATTTCCCTATCATAGAACCACCTCTGAAACATTTTCTTTCCAACAAAAAAAAGTATTAAAATCCATAAACGACAAAGTTATTCATGGACAAACATTAAAAAAACCGCCTGTTTTTTAAAGTTGGATAAAAATATTAGTAAAAATGTATTTTGTAATTTGTATTTTGTATTTCAATTACAAACAGCCAAAATACTGTATTTTGTAATTTGTATTTCAATTACTCCACTCAAAAGTAATTAGTATTTTGTATTTCAATTACTTGCAAACGCAGTATTTTGTAATTTGTATCTCAATTACAACAAAGCATGTATTTTGCCCAGCCCTGAGTTAAGTACGTATCTATCCGTGTATTAACCTATTTACATAGATTAATTTATTGATAGGTACGATATCTCCGTGTGGTGACGGATTAAGAATACAAGTGTCACCCAACCCATCTCCAAGCAGAGGCGTATTTAGAAAATTATCACCCCGGGCCATTTGATTTGACGCCCCGGGCCAATTTAATTAGCCGCCCTATAATTTATAAACTAATAGAGATAGAGCAAAATTTTATAGAGCATAGAGCAATAATTTAATTTTTAACTTTCGCCGCCCTTCTCAGGCTGGCCGCCCCGGGCCATGGCCCGTATGGCCCTAGGGTAAATACGCCTCTGTTCCCAAGGGTGCTGTAAAAGTCAGCTAAAGGATATTGCACACAGTTATCATCCTTTGTGAGTGAGAGGCGGAAATCTCGAAAATAAATCCTGTGCCAACACGCTGGTCAGCGCGGCACAGTAGACCATAATCCCTCGCAAAGTGGAGGAGGCCCGTGCCCAACTGTGGGAGAGAGTGGTACGATATTTTGAAGGATAATACGTAGCCTAGGGCCTAGCTAGCCCTACTTGAGATACTTTCCTAGAAGAAAGCAAACCAATGTGATCTAGATTATTTTAAATCGTACTAAATTTCTTCAAAATTGGTCCAGCCGTTTGTCTTTGTACGGAACCCTAAACACAATCGGAATTAGGTCATGTCAGGATCTACAACGCTTCAGTCTCGACCATACATTAGCTTTACAACATCTATGGAAGATAGACCAATTAACACCGGTCATTATAACGCCGATTGCATCCAATGACAATAATAAAATGGGCCAATATTTTGAGCGGTATGAAAGCACTACGTAGATAACATTTCGGTACGGTTAATTCGTACACAGCGCCTGTTATTATTTCTACAATAAAACCCGTTTGGTACTGCCACGGAGATGTACTATGAATGTCAAAGTTATTATTACATTCATAGGTTATTTTACAGCGGCATTATTATTTAGGTCACAGATATACAGGGTGTGGCGTAAATAGTGGTCCACCGTTCAAGGTTGGATACATCAGGTAGGTACCTACACCATACCAAAATTTGGAACCGGCAGTGATAACAAAAATGTCTCAGTATACACCGCGCGAATATGCTGACATGCATTTTATTTACGGAGAATGTGGAGGAGTCGGCAGAGAGGCGGCTCGGCTTTACAGGGAGAGATATCCCGATCGCAGACATCCAGACCACAGGGTGTTTGGGCGAGTCCACAATGCATACACCGAAGGGAGGATACCCGGCTCAGGCGTAGGCGGTGCAAGAGAAGGACGCCCACGGAGACATGCCGATGATCAGGTACTGAATTTGGCAGAACAAGATCCTACAACCTCAGTCCGAGTCTTATCTCGCACAACGGGGATATCTACCAGAACCGTACATCGCATTTTAAAAAGACACGAGCTACATCCCTACCATTATACAAGGGTACAGACTCTGTTACCAAGGGACTATCCTCCGCGAGTGAGATTTTGCAGAGAAATGCTGCGTAGAATACGAGAGGACGAGCAATTTTTTAATAAAATACTTTGGAGTGACGAATCATCTTGCAGAAAAGATGGATATTTAAATTTACACAACTTGCACAGCTGGCAGTTAGAAAATCCGCACGTCATGAGACAAGATCGATCGCAATACCAATTTAAAATAAACCTTTGGGTCGGCATTATTAACGGACAAATAATTGGTCCATTAGAACTGCCAGAAACCTTAACCGCAGAAAGGTATCATGGGTTCTTACAGACAGATTTACCCGTACTTCTAGAAAGTGTCCCTACAGAGATCCGAGACAGCATGTGGCTACAAAATGATGGCTGTCCCGCTCACTATGCAGTAAGGGTACGAGAGCACCTTAATGTGGCCTATCCAAACAGATGGATAGGGCGGTTAGGCCCAATACTATGGCCACCACGCTCCCCAGACCTTAATCCTTTGGATTTCTTTTATTGGGGATGCTTAAAGGAAGACGTATACAAGGGACCAATAAATTATAATATTGAAGAATTAAGGACCAGGATTCTGACAGCAGCTGGAAAAATCAATGAAAGCGGGTTTGCTCGACGTCTTAAACGCTCCTTTATTCGACGGTGCAGAGCGTGTATAGCTGCGAATGGGGGCCATTTTGAGCACCGATTGTATTAATCAATAAATAAATAATTATGATGTCAAAGTTGTTTTTTTTTAATACCCTGTCTGTAGTAACTTTTTTGTTCTCATTTGCCAATACAATTACAATAATAATATTGTCGTTGTCACTATGACCAAGTTTACAGTAAGAATGGGCACATAAATAAGGTAGACGAAATTTTTGTTTCAATATTATGTTGCGAAAATGGTAACAGGAAGACTTACTTATTTTCAGTTACAAATGCAGTATTTTTTTTTCTATTTTTGAAAAGCGGTACTATTATACCATTTTATAATCAGTACATCATGAGCATATTTTTAAATGCATGGGCACTAACAGTGTAGTACATTTCTTTTTCAAAAAACGCTCCTGAATATGAGTGATGCGATAAAATTTAGGTTAAGAATTGAGAAGAAATCACTTTTTCTCGTAAAGGCTACAATTTCAATACAAATCTTTATTTTTTTATGATAGCTCATACATTCAACATGAATAAACACGAATAGAAAATCAAAAATAATGTTTTTTGTTGAAACTGTGGTCAAATTCGTAATGAAAATGGGAATTTCTTGAAAAAAATTAAAAATATTTTTTTTTCCGTAACCAGTCGGCGGACCGGTTTAAAATTTTGGTATGGTGTAGGTACCTACCTGATGTACCTAACCCTAAACGGTGGACCACTATTTACGCCACACCCTGTATGTGTAGTATGGAATTCATGGATAGTACGTTGTTGCCTAACAAACCAACAGTTTTAATTAGTTACTGGGTTTAAAACTAAAAGTCGCGTAAAAATCCAGATCTCTAGAAAATTTGTTTGTTTTTTTTTTGGTTAGTCAACTTTAACCCTTCTCCTGCTTCTTCACTCCACGAACAGGAGTAAAATAATGATTATGACTTAGACATTTTTTTTCCTTTTTTTATGCACCTACCTATCTAGGGAATTTAGGGTATAAATTAGACTCTTTCCTGTGAATTGCTTATATGCCCCAAGGCCCAAGGAAATTTCTAGCATCATGGTCACAGGTAAGCTTAAATTGTATGGTGTCCCTTTGGTACCGATATACCACAGTATCATAAAAAATTGTGCTAAATATTTGTTATATTGTTAAAACTTTAAGAGCCATAGTAAAGTATCAACTGGCCACCATGCCTACGGCCGTAAGACGCAGCTTTTACAGAATATCATTCAAATATCTACTTTAAGTAAACGTAATACACTTTAATATCGCTCAGGCATATTGAACATTAAGACCATACTAATGCAATTTAACTAACACAAAGGAAAAGAAACTTAATAACAAGTTGGTAAAGTTTACAATTGTCTAAGTACGTCAATTAAGCTCGGAGTGGGACCGAACTTTTTTTGCTATCGCAGGTAAAAATATCTTTACTTGAGTCAAATCCAGTGAAAATGCGACGCGGCGTGGAGCGTACGCGTCTAAATATAAACTTATTTCTAGTTTTATAATTATTAATGATGGTTTTCTACTAAATACTTTGAAATATAGATAAGCTTTGTGTTGTTTTATCTGTGTGTGTCTTTTATTCGGTTAGTTGCCATGTATCCCATTTACAAAACAATTTCAAAATAGTTTTGTGGTGTGCAAAAGTTGTGCTGTATAATTCTAAACAGGATTTTGTGTTTCAAACACTTTTATGGTAAGTTTTTTTAAGTAAATTTTAAATTAAAATGTAAAGTTCGTTTATGGGCGTGTGATTTTTTGAGGCGGTCAAGAACAAAGCCATTGTGAATCGTGATTTATAAAGATAAAACTAGTTTTGAAAGTAAGCGGTAGGTACACAATTTTGTTTAGTGAACCGGTAATGAGGATTTTTAACCGAAATCACAACTATTTTTATATCTAACGTTTTTATTCAAACTGTTGAAGACAATTAAAGATATAGTTCATTGTATAATTACGTTTAGTTAAGTTTAGTTGTGCACGTAGAATTGGTACCATTCTTTCAAGATTCGGAAATTTGATTTAGTTAGGTGTTAATATTTTTAAGATATCATCTCTGGAATCTGACATACAATAAAATTTTATAAAATATGTATTCCAACACGAAATTTTCGAAATTAATAGGAGTTATTAGTTAAGTTAACATTTATTTTACTTTAATACACTAATATTAAGTTATCGTATGTGTTATATATTATGTATATGTCGACTCATTTATCTATATTGAAATATCTCTCAAAATACAATTTAATTACTATATTTTAGTTCATGTGCATTTATAGCCACATAAAAATTAATATTAGTATTTATTTTAATATCAAAAAAATGTATGAGCACGCTAAGGGTTAAATTTTAAAGTTGAGAAAAAAGAAATATTATTAGGTAATTCCTTTTTCAAAATGTTTCGTAAACATAAACATTTTTTTTAATTTTCTTAACTAAAGCATTCCATTTTTAAATATTATCATCAAAAAATATTTGTATCTGATTACTTTAAATGTTTTAAAAATGATGTTGCTTATTTATTATGCTATCCTGTAGCTCAAGCGCCTTTATAATTTAGTCGGGATGCTTAACTTTTTCTCGTTAGAAGCAAAGGAACGCGATATAAAATGCCAGCTGCTCTGTGATCATGTAGTTAACAGGAATAGTTTAATATACAACGGCTGGCTGCTTTTTAGGGGTCCGTATCGAAAATATAAAAAGGGACCCTATTTGCTATGTTTGACACAAGGCAACCGTGATAGACTTATAGCTGATTCTATGATGATATATCTATATCCGCTTAAACTAAAAAACCAGAATATATTAATTATTTATGGGGCTGCCATACAACAAACATTTATAAATAAATATAATTAATATTCTCGGACATTTCACACAATGTCCTCTGGTCCGAAGCTCAGCTTATTATGCTTGTGTTATGGGTACCAGAATACTGATATAATACATAAACTATTTTTCTTTTGTAAATACATACTTATAACAGCAATATCCAGACGTAGGGCCATGGTAGGGCGAACATTTTTGTCATAAAAATCCGTTATACTCGTATTTAACGTAACGTAACGTATTAATATTCTTAGGACGATTATGATTGTGACGAATGTAGGTGATGATAATTGTATACGGAACACTTTCTGCATGAGCCCAATTTTCATTTTGTCGGGTTTTTTATGAGATACACAAGTCCTCAGACAAACACGCTGAGTTTTTTATTAGGTACCCACCCGGAACGCGTGCTATTAATCGTAGAGTTGATGGGATAATTAAAAAGAAAAAAAAAGCAACATTTGGTGAATACAAACTACGTCTAGTGATTTCTGTAACAAAATAATTGACTTACCTATTGGCCGTTTTTTAAAAAATTTAATTAAATAATCGTGGATGTTAACTCTATTATTATGAAATTATTTTTTCTGCTTGAAATTGATTTGTTTGACAAATTATGTTGAATTCTTACTTGGTAAGAATTAATATTTTTTGAGGAAGTTTGTTGATTTACAAATTTTGAGGTTGGAACCTACTTATTGCGGGCATCCAAAAACGTTGGGCGTTTGAGAGTTAAAATCAGAATATCGAAATTATAACTCTCGATCACAGCTCGATATCTGATAGCAAAGTTTTTATTCCTCTAGATCAGCCTAGATACATAATTTTTGGTGCAATTTCTTTCTCAACACCAAGCACGTCGAGGGGCAGTACTGCAGTACAATGGTACCAATTCTAAGTGCACAACTAAACTTAACTAAAAATAAAAATTATAAAACTTCTGATTATATTATGGATGATAAAGCTTGGGAGTAGGTTGCTCTGGAGCAATACATATTCTATATTGTAAAGTTTTATTAGCATTGTAAGTATAATTACATTTAATTTTAATAAAATATTGATTTAATTAAAAGCTCTGCTGAGTTTCTTACGCCGGTTCTTCTCAGCAGATTGCCTCCTGAACCGGTGATAGGAAAAAACAATTGGACCTGTCATAAGCACATAATTATAAAAAAAGGGCTACTTGATTAAATGAGATTTCATTTCAATAACATAAATTGATGGTGTCATTAACAGAACTAGGCTACGTTAACTGAACTTTTTAATAAAAGCTGTGTATAAAATTGTACAACGAATTAGCAAATTAATCAGAATACACCATAGTCGGTTTCGTTTTATTTAAATTTTGGACGCATCAGAGTTGGCCTCGGTGTCAAATGAAGACGCACTTACGTAGGATAATTTTACTATCTGCCTCTTACACTAATATTTGCATCTTACACTATCTGTGCGGGTCTAGAACTCTTAACTTTTCGAACGGCAGTTGGTGGCCTCAATCGCTGTACTATGAAGCCAAATTACAATTTAATATCTTATCCTCTTATTACAATAATCATACTGTTAGATTTATTACTTACAAAACGTAAAAGATTTGAGCACTAAATGCAAGCACTATTGCCAGTAATAATAATGATTGGTACTTTCTCACAGTCATCAAACCGTATGTTGTTTTGTAGCGTGATGGCATTACAGTCGAGGCCATTGCCTCTGCGTCACTTAAATAACTTCTGTTATTGTTTATCAGTTTATGGTATGTTACGCGCGCTTTTTGTGTTGCGATTGTATTTTTCATGTACCTATTTTTTAATATTTTGTTTCAAAAAAAGAATAAATTTGCTCGCAACCATCTACTTAACTCTTCGAAATAAATTTCTTGTGGCACAGTGTTTATTTAGTTTGACAATGTATCTCCTACGAAACGGCTCGAAATTGAAGACAGATCTATCTACTCGAGGTCTTAGAATCATTCAACTGCTATTTTTTTATTCCCATAAAGTTTTACTTATATAAATCTGTGTCTTAAATAATATAGATGTTGGGAGAGGGGAGATTTATAGTAAGTACCTACTCAAAGTTACTTCAAGGCACAGATAGTAGAACTATAAAATTAATTTCTTTATATGAAACTTAATAATTTAGTTATTCACAGGTTCACAGGATAGCTTTATTTAATTTTTATTTTTTTTATTCCTTTTGTCGGTACCTAAGCAAATTGGGATGTCAAAACGATACCCAATAAATTTTAAATAAGATACGACAAGCGGACTCAAACAACAAATTTGTTCTATAAAATAGCTGTATTTAAGACGATACCAAAATAGCTTCGTGCATTTTTCTATGTACGAAGTTTTCATTGTTTCTTTAGATTGAATGGCTAGAGCTCTAATTTTTAAGTATATGTTTTTTCAATATATGATCTAGGATCGCATCAACTCGGAAACACGATTGAAAAAGTTTTCTCGATAGAAAATCTTGGCGAAACAACCTCTCAAAATTTTTATTTTTTTCATTTGTCGGTCTATTATCGCGTATTAACTAATGAAATAACTTTAAAAACATAAGTAACTATTATATATAGAAACACGTAAATCAGAATTAAAATATATTTAGTAGATTTTGAGTAAATAGGAAAAGTGTCCCTAATTCTTCATTTTCTGTGCCTACTGGCTGTGTTAATATGTACGTGTCGGCGATGATATACGATAATATTGATGTAGGCCCTTAACAAAATTAAAACTTAATAACATCGGTAGACAAATAAAGATCACTAAAATATGTAACATAATCATAATAAATAATAACCTACTAACTTTTATAAACAAGAAAATAATGTTCTGAAAGAATTTCGTACAAGTGTCACATCACTCTTTCGAAATTTCTTCCGGTATGGGTGAAAATAATCGGGAGTTTTTAAGGGCCTACATCAATATTATCGTCGACATGTACATATTAACACAGCTAGTAGGTATAGAAAATGAAGAATTAGGGATATTTTTTTTGTTTACTCAAAATCTACTAAATATATTTTAATTCTGATTTACGCGTTTCTATATATAATAGTTACTTATGTTTTTAAAGTTATTTCATTAGTTAATACGCGACAATAGACCGACAAATGAAAAAAATAAAAAATGTGAGAGGTTGTTTCGCTAAGATTTTCTATCGAAAAAACTTTTTCAATCGCGTTTCTGAGTTTATGCGATCCTAGATCATATATTGAAAAAACATATACTTAAAAATTAGAGCTCTAGCCATTCAATCTAAAGAAACAATGAAAACTTCGTACGTAGAAAAATGCACGAAGCTATTTTGGTATCCTCTTAACAGCTTCAGTTAAATATTTTGTGATCATTTAGAATTCGAAATTCATATTGATTGTATTTTAGCAAAAGCAACATTTGCCCGTATTTTGCATGTTAGCTATAAAATATTAAAATTTGTGCTTTTTGGACTTAGTAGCCATCTCATTGCGCTATCTTTACTTGTCTTCTATACCAATGAAAATGATGAGTGTGACCGTGAGAGTGGAGAAACCCCACCTGGAATGCAAAAATTGTTAATATTACCGGGACTATAATCACGTTAACAACTGTTAAAAAGGCACAATACCTCTGCTCGATTATAGCCCCGGCATTGAGCCCCGGTAATATTAACAAATTATGAGTTCAAATCGCGTAAGTTTGAAATAAATATGTAAATGTAAAAATTGTGTCAAAAGACCGAAATACTCGTTTATAGCTATTGTTTCAAAACCAGGATTTTGGAGTTCTTAATTTAGGTCGACAAAGTATTATTTTTTTAAATTAAATAAAACGAAGAAATGGAACAGCTGAAGTCCTGGCCACGTCCTCAATGATGACCACCAAGTAATGATCAAATTAAATCAAGTACGAGGTACACTCACACCTTAAGTGTTTCTTACTGCTAGACCTACTAGACTAGACCTAAAATACTTTAGACGTTGGAAATAATGCTTAAACTGTTTTTCAGGAAAAGCATTTAAATACACTATCTAAGATGCTAAATAAGTTACGTAGTACGTAGGTAAGTTACGTAGGTAAGTTACTTAATTATGTAGGTACCTAATAAGGTTAGTAACCACAAAAACTAAATTCTATACCCGAGTTTCAAAGCCACGATCAATCAAAATTTATCAATATAATAAAAGAAAAACGATTATTTACGGTAAAAACAATTTGTTTTCAACGTAAATTACGTTATTAATTTCGATGGCTTTTCTAACGGCTTACCGTAGCTGATGACGTCAGTATTTAATTGCGCGTAAAAAATAATCTATTTGTCTATGATTGGAATTGAAATTTTAAATACTTTCAATGAACAATGGGCATTATTGTATGGGTTGCGTCCCAACCCTTGTAACATGTTGCGACTAGTTTAAACATAATATTTTCTAACCGTCTCACCCGTGACCATGGTGACTGCAAAGTCTCCGAAACGTCGGGCCAAAATTTAAAACAAATATACGCGTCTAAATCCGTAAAAAGTAGTTTTATTTAGTTTAAACATGTTCACTTAAGTTTTTTTTTAATGAATAATTCAAGTTTTTATTATAATTGTGTGCAGGTCAAAAGTTCTGGGGTGTAAATGAAAAAAACAGTTTTTGTATTAAATAATGCTTTACAGACTTTTTTACATTTTGTGTTACATACTCACATAGGTACTTATTACGTTCATAATAATTGTACAGTAATCACAGTCAGTAATCGTTACTTTAGACAGTTATTAATAAACACACAGTTGAAAATGGTACAATTATGGCTGAATAATTCTCAATAACTTAAACAATGCACTTTATACACTGGTACTTGTGATACAACAATCAGTTTCTTTATCGTATCACAGTATTTATATTTATTTATATTAGTAGTACCTATCCTTTAATAATGGACATTATCTACAACAATGTCGTCTAAAAAAGTCGCCGGTAACAATATGCTTGGCTGGAGTCTTGCCCAGCCAAGGTACCAAATGATACTCATTATGTGAGCGCAAGTACCTACTGTTCTCTTCCCAGTCAATCAAGAGCAATAATAATGAGCAATTGATTCTCTCGGTGTTTCTGCTCTATTGTTATTCAAAATGTACGAATAATAATTTCTACCAGATACGTGTCCCGATTTTATCCGCCCCTTCAAAAGAATACCATCTAAAATGTTTATATTGTATCGCACAAGGTTTGGAATAGCTCCTATGCATATTTCTATTGTGTATATGCCGTTTCTTATGTGTTCACTCAAATAAGACCGTGCAAGTTTTATTTGATAAGTTCCTAATGAAATTAATAAAAGGTCTCCTGCTAATATTGGAAATTGCAATAATTGATTGTCATCTGCGGTGATAGTACAAAAGAAGCTCGCTGTCGATTTATATTATTTTCGATAACATAGTCACTTAGATTGTTAGCCATATGAATTCTTCTATTTAGAACTTCTATTATTTCGTGAGCTCGAAGATGGTCTTTTAAAGGCTCTCTAAAAGTATTTAAAAGGGCAGCAGCAATGCGTATATCAATGAATAAATGCGTCATTGCCCGATTAAAATATTCTTTACAGAATATTTTAAAATCGCTCTTAATCCACCCATTCACTACCTCTACAACCCATCTCACGATTGTAACTATTCTTGATTTATTAGCTTCTACTGTACTCAGTTGACTTTCACTTCTAAGTTTTGTTGGAGGCATGTGGGCTTGATAGCCCCAAGTCTCTAAGGTTGATATGGCGTCTCTGAAACCTCTGTCTAATACAAATGTATCATTATTTTGAAGGACATAATGAATTGGAATTATTTCATTTTTAATATAGGCATTCATTATCGTCGCATCTGAAGTCGTAGCAGCATGAGGGCCAGTCACATCTACTATGTAGCCATTTGTGCATATTGTCAGAAAAGGTTTTAGTCCTATAGTTATTAAAAGACTAATTTATTTAGATATATTTAACATTTTTATGAAATTAATAATACCACTATAACAGTTTCCCTGCACGAGATACGGAGTTATGCCCATACAAAAAAAAACATAACACTTGTTGAGATCTTTCAAATGATGTAGGTAGAAAAATGTTACAACACTTGGGACGAAACCGCCCATTGTCCTTTGGAATATGCTCAGTGCCTTTCCCAATGGCCATTAATGAAGTTGGATATTTTTTATATAAGTACCTACATTAAAAATGATTTAATAAACAAATGCGAGTCGGACTCGCGCACGTAGGGTTCCGTACCATTATCTATGCAACATAAGGCACGTTATAGAACCAAATATTCTGTGAATAGTTAAAGCGTCTACCTGTCAACGTTATTAGTATCGAGCAAGAAACGGTAAAAAAATCATGTTTGTTGTATGGGAGCCCCCTTAAATATTTATTTTATTTTACTTTTAGTATTTGTTGTTAAAGCGGCAATAGAAATACATCATCTGTGAAAATTTCAACTGTCTAGCTATCACCGTTCTTGAGATACAGCCTGGGCCCTGAGTCGGGTATTTCAACGGTGTCACAACTGTACCATTATTGTACCATTATGGTGCAATTGTAAAGTTTTTGGTAGTCTACTATTATTGTCTCGTCATAACGACTTCATCATTGACTTACAATTGTCAAAGTGACATAAATTGCTAGTCTCGTACACAACTGCTTCACAATTGCAATTCAATGACTGAAATGTTTAGTCTGCTATTTTGAATTTGACAGTAATATTTTTAAATTGTCCTGTGTCGACAGATTGCCATAAATAAAAAATAGATAGATAGAAATATTAGAAATTGTTCTTTGTAATTTATTGCAATTTACTAATCTCCTAAACTTCACATTGCTTTTTATACTAATAAATAGTATGTACAAATATATCTAAACGAAGTCTAGCATGATTAAATGTTTAAATTTATTAGTAGTTTTTCGAAAATCACTTCAACTAACGCATTTTTTAAAAACGGCAACACATACATACCATTCTAACACAATTCATAGATAAAAGAGACCGAAAATTCAATGCATAGATAAAAGAGATCGACAATTCTATTACCATTGAACGACCGTTATGAACGCATATAGCAGACTACGGATATTTGACTTCAATTGCAACGGTATCGTGCCGGTATCGTGCCGGTATGACAATTGTTCCAAAATAGTAGACTTGAGCACCTGGTGACAGACGGACGGACGGACGGACAGCGAAGTCTCAGTAATAGGGTCCCGTTTTTACTCGCCCTGGTGTATGCTCTTCGCTGATGATGTCGTCCTTGTGGGAGAAGATGGGCCTAAAGTGGAAAGCATGCTGGAGAAATGGAGTCATAAGCTGGAGAGCGTAGGCGTCAAAATCAGCCGAAAAAAAATGGAGCATATGTTTTGCGACTTCGGTGGTCTCTCCAGTTTTACACCCGTGTCCCTCGATGGAACACTTCTGCCAGCATGCCAAAGCTTTAAGTATCTCGGATCGTTAATACAGAGTGATGGCAACGTTGATCGTGTGGTGAAGCACAGGATTGATGCAGGATGGATGAAATGGCGGCAGGTCATGGGAACCATCTACGATTCCAAAGTGCCCCTTAAATTAAAGTGCAAAATCTATAAATCGGTGATAAGACCTGCTGTCGTGTATGGCGCCTCATGCTGGGCAACAAAAGCGATGGATGAAAGACGAATGCACGTTGCGGAGATGCGAATGTTGTGATGGATGTGTGGCGTCACGCGAATGGATAAAATAAGGAATGAATATATTAGAGGAAGTCTGAAAGCGATGCCAGTGACTGAAAAATTGAAGAATGAGCGGATGTCCTGGTATGGGCATGTCGTGAGACGAGAGGAAAGTAATGTCGTTAGGAGAGTTCTGAGTATAAATGTGGAAGGAAAAAAGTCTAGAAAAAGACCTAAAAAAGATGGATGGACTGTGTGAAAGAGGACACGAAAGAAATAAATAAATAAATATTCATGGACATTTCACACAACGTCCTCTGGTCCCAAGCTAAGCTTCAGTAGCAGTCCGTTACCAGAACCACTCGACCACGAGGCCCGTCAGAAAGAAAGAGGAGTTGACATAGACATGACGGTTGATAGAAGACTAGGTAAGAAAATACATGTTGCGCTGACCCCAAATAATGGCATAAGGGCAGGAGGATGATAATGTCCTTATGTGAGCTTATAACTTGAAAACTCATCGTTAGCACTTTAGCAGTGCGAAACCAAGGCAGGTTGCTAGTTATAATTATGTGTTATGTAATATAATATTCTAAGTATAGTTATCTTGAAAATAGTTCATGTTTATATCTAACTCACGTTTACCGCGTAAAGTCGCCATGATTGTTACAATGTCGTCATATTTGCATTATGTAAGCTTTCGGGGAAAGTTAATCTATAGTTGCAACTTAAATTACACTTGTGTATGCTATTAAATAAATAATTGTGTTTTATTGTCGTTTTGTACCGTGGGAATTTATTTAAAACTATTTATACACATCAACTTTGTCTGCATAAATCAGTGAAGAGTGAAGTGACGGATTTAACGGCCATTTTCAATAATCTACGAACGATTACGGATTGTTATCCTCTTTTATCAGTTAGATATTTCAATCTCCTGTAAAATTTTCAATAAAGAATGCTGTCATCAGTAGTTTATTAATATGCAAGTAAGGACAGAATTTAGATTAGTCCGACTTTGACAGCAAGAATTGAGGATAGTTAATACATTGAAAACGGCCGTAAAAATACAAAAATACACAATTTCCTCCACCAGGTTGATGTAAGAGCAGATAACAACATCACAACTTCTGTACGAGACGGAAAACTCGAAACAAAACCCTATGCCAACACGTTTGGTCAGCGCTGCATTGTAGATTAAATACATTATTGGGCACGCATTTCCGTTGGAGGAATGTGCCAAATTATGCTCCATACAAAAATATGGCTATCGTACTTCCCTTTTCTCTTCGCGAAAGTTAAACCGATTTTAATTTTTTCTGCGCTATATTATAGATGAAGACTATTTCTATGCTTCTGTCACTTTCTTTTTTTCATAACATAATAACTAAAAGAAATATGACCATCCGAAAATCCCGTTATTTTCGGTTTTCTTTACGTAAAGTTGCAGCGACTATCATACATACTTGGTAAGGTTTTACCAAAAAAGAAAGAGATAGAAGCATAGATATACTCTTAATCTATAATATAACGTAAAAACAATCAAAATCGGTTGACCTTTCGTGAAGAAAAAAGGGGACTACGAAACGTCTTTTTTTCAAAGAATTTGTAGGTAAAATCTGTTTCAGCTATATTTGTCTCTTTCGGCACGGTGCTCGGGAATAGGGATAGCAATACCTAAGGCAAATACCTAAATTAGGAGTATAGTACCCTCTTAATGGTCTGAGAAGAAGAGCAATTCTTACAAATGTGTGTACTTTGAAATTATGATTTGGCAGTTTGTTAGAAAGAAATGTCATGTTGGCTGTATGCATGTACGCCACAGTTAGTTGTATAAAAAAAATTGGTCAAGTGCGAGTCGGACTCATGCACGAAGGGTTCCGTACCATTATCTATGCAACATAAGGCAACGTTATTAGTATCGAGCAAGAAACGGTAAAAAAATCATGTTTGTTGGATGGGAGCCCCCCTTAAATATTTATTTTATTTTATTTTTAGTATTTGTTGTTATAGCGGCAATAGAAATACATCATCTGTGAAAATTTCAACTCTCTAGATATCACCGTTCTTGAGATACAGCCTGGTGACAGACGGACGGACGGACGGACGGACAGCGAAGTCTCAGTAATAGGGTCCCGTTTTTACCCTTTGGGTACGGAACCCTAAAAAACGAATGAATACATATTATTGCCCAAAGCATGTTGCATAGACCTACTGAGGTACGATTATACGAGTAATAATTAAGATATATGAAGTTCCTTCGCAGTAAACCAACGTCAGTTAGTGACCTCTAACTATTAAGCGACGCACACAGCCACACAACAAAGACTGATTGTTTCACACAGTTTAGTGGACAGAGACCCTTGTCTTTTAATATTTAACATCCGATTACTATCAATGACATTATTTTTAGCATTAGGTACTTAAAGGGTTAAACGGGAACAGCTATATGTAAATATAATATACAGTTTATTTAGTTACTAATGGTCTTATTCAATGGTTTAAAAGTTGGCTAAAATCGGTTCGTTAAAACTGTCAAAACTTGTTATTCATAATAGCCTTTTTGCGCTAAAACGTTTATTATCCCTCCGATAAAATCTCTATTTAACCGCCGATAAGTCATTAAGACCATATGACTTCGATGCCATCATATTTAATTCTTCACACGGACATTTGCGGTATCACACGATGTAAATTTTTACAAGGCTTCTTTTTGATTTAATTTCTTGCTTAAAATTCAGTTTTCTTGGACAATGATACTTACTGTAATCAATTTTCAAATCTATTATTCATATGCCTTATCGGGGCAGTCATTGTTTTTGTTATTATTTTAGTCTTGCAACACACAACAATGGGTATTTAAATTATTGCAACACTCATGTTGAAATTATTATCTTTAAAAAATAAACTGAAAAAGCGCGGGAAACTTCAATTCGGGCGGTCGTGTTTTGGTGTTTCGTGTTTTTAAAATTTAATATTTCGGTTTCAGGATCTTGTTTCACTTAATATTTTTGTTGTATAGTGTGTATATATATACCTAGTCTTCGTAGTTGTAGTACATCTCTTAGGTAAGTGATAGATTGTAAGTTTATTTTTATGACAATATGGATCCACCAATAGATCCCGGTGGGACAATTGGTGAAGTCGCACATTACGTCACAATTTCGAACAATGATACTACTGCCGATACAGATAGTTCGGTAAGCCTAGGACATATTTCAAAACGTAAACGATTGTCAGCTCGTCTCTCAATGTGCAAACATTGTAATAAAAGGAGGCGAAAAAATGGCGCCAAAAGAGAGACCGATTGTGTATGCGGCCAAGAAATGGACATTTGCAATACCGAAACCCCGGTTCTCAACCCTGTAAATATTTTACCAAATTCTCAAACAAATTCTACTGAGATCCCTTCACAGTCACCAGCATCTGTAGCACGATTACTATATAACGATTCAGATATTGCTCCTTTCGCTGTGCACATTCAGAAAGAATTTGAAGCTAATGATAATACCTACGTTAATATTGTTACTTTCGGGCGCTTCTTAAAAAGAAATTCTTATAAAAACATAGTGAACGGAAGCCTCAAAAAAATAGGTAGAAATAAGATGTCCATTGAATTTTCTAATTATAATGATGCCAATTTGTTCATTAATAGTTCACAATTAAAAAGTGAAAAATATAAAGCTTTCATACCATCATTTTCCGTCACCCGTATGGGCGTCGTAAAAGGCGTCCCCGTAGAATGGACAGACACTGAAGTGCTAGAGAATATATCAGTTCCCACTGGATCTGGTCCAGTTATTAAGTTAAGACGGATTAAAAGAAAAGTAACAACAGATAATAATGTAAATTATGTAAATACACAAACAGTTATTCTTACCTTTGACGGCCAAATCTTACCTAAACGCATATACATGTGTTATACTGCCCTTTCTGTCGAGTTATATATTTATCCCACAATACAATGCTACAATTGTTGTAGGTTTGGCCATGTTAAAAACTTATGTAGATCAAAGCCTAGGTGTTTCAAGTGTGGTCAAGGTCATATTGGGGACTCCTGCACTGAGCCAGAAGATTCGTTAGTATGCTGTTTATGTAAAGGTTCCCATGAGCAGTGGCGTAGCTAGCATAGGTGGCACCCGGGGCGGATTTTTTGGGTGTCACCCCAAAATTCAATCGAAATTGTTAAAATAAAAAACTTATAATGATTTACGTTTTATTCAAATAAAGTACCTATTACAAATGTTTGAATAATGTATCTAAATAATAAAATAAATAATTTATGTGAAACAAACGGAAACACCTACTCTCCTTAGGGTCTTGGGCCACTCATGGACAGCAAATATTGATTATGCTTTGTTATGCTTTTCAAAATCTTAAATGTATCAGAAATCTGAAAAACATATTTAAAATCCCGCCATTATTTTAAAACAAGTAGAAAATATAAAAAAAGTTTCAGGTTTAACAATGTACAGCAAGGAAAGTCAAGTATTAATTTATTTTTATGCTTGTTATGTAAAACATGGTAAAAAAAGGTTTTTAACCACATTATTAATTACGAAATACATATTTTGTGCGTGCATAAATATTTTTATAAAGATAGAAAACTCAGGATAAAGTTTTAAGCACTAACAACATTTTGCTACGCGACTTTTGCAAGGATTTTCAAACAAAAATACTTTTTTTAAACGAAACATAAATTGTTTCAGTGGCGGGTGTTTAAATATTATGTACGTAAAATTCGGATGATAACTTTTTTATATTCGATAAATTTGTTTTATTTATTTATCTACAATATTACAATCTAGCCTGCTAAGGCTAATAAATAATTTTAATCTTACTTAAATTGCTAAATAGAGTTTTTTATAAGAATATGTCCATTGACAGCTATCTTATTGATTTATGATTAAATAAAAAAAATAATGTACTATATCTTTTCTTGCTAAAGTGGTGTTTACTGATGGCCCACAATAGGCTATGCCTTTTAGTTTGTTAAAAATTAAAATTTCTTTTTTCTAGATTTGACACTAGCGAACTCCGAAATCACGTCTTCAAAATTTATATTTTGTATTGCTTCATGTTCCATAGTTAAAATACTAAGATTGTTTAATCTGGTTTCAGTCATTGTAGACCGCAAGTAATTTTTAATTAATTTTAATTTGCTGAAACTTCTCTCACATGAAGCAACTGATGTACATATTGTTACAAATAATTTTAGTGCGACCGTTAGATTCGGAAGAGATTCTGTAAAGTCCCATTCTACAATAAATTTCAAAAAGTCGCTTTTAAATGTCTTCTCAACCTTGGTATTTCTAAAAAAAAGTTCTGTTTCTGATACTTCATAAAAATGGCTGTAATTTGGTTATTTATCTTCTGAATGCGTAGATCTCAATTATTGATTGTATCTTTTTCAGCAAGGGACCGCATAGATCTACATTTGGTATAAGTTTCAAATTGATACCTTCAGCCGTTGCCGAGTAAAAAAAAGTTTAACGGGCGGATAGACAGACAGACGGACACAGTAGTGCGACTATAAGGGTTTGTACAAAGCCCTAAAAAGATAAAACTCTGAGATATCATTTACTAAAATGACATTGGGGCCATGTGTGTTACTTCTTTAGAATTATGCAAGAAAAGAAAACCAAACTGACGATTTATTAATTAGCTGTAAAATGGCGTTATTGTTAGTTCATTTAATTTTTCGTTTCTAAATTCCACGCGTACGAAGTCACGGGTACTGCTAGTAACTAATAATTAACAAACACTTTGCACTAGACGTTCACACGTTCACGTAAGAGAGTATTGAAATGAATGCGGTTGGAAACAAAAGAAATGGCCCAATCCACAATACAAGTGACGAGACCTATATCGAGGGAATCCCCTGGTTAGAACTGCGCGTACCGGGGTATAAAATTTTGGGGGAATCCCAGATCGATTGACAGTGTGCACATTGTTTTTTTTTTCTAAATATCAATTTATTATACTCGTGGTACGATATTTTAGTTACTTAAATTTATTAGTGGCAGTTATGCTCTCTGTCACAGATTTACGATTTTTTATAGGTAGAAAGAACTACAGCCGATATGGTCATAGTCGAGCTCGGGTGTCACCCCTAAACGGGTGACACCCGGGGCGGACCGCCCCCGTCGCCCCCCCTTAGCTACGCCACTGCCCATGAGGCCATAAGCAAAAAGTGTCTTGAGTATGAAAGGCAAAGAGCAATTAAGGACTCCATGGCTAAGTGCTGCATTTCATATGCCGAAGCATGTAAAAAACACCCTACTATTACAAGACATTCTTATGCAGAGGCTTTAATGTTTTCTCAAAATACACCACACCCCTTACCTTCACCACACCCAACACAAAATACAGTAAAGATTAACCAAAATAAAACATCATCATACACTAAAACAGTATTTATTAAACCTCACTCTCCAAAGCCATCTGCCTCCAAGGGCTATGATCAAAAAGCTCATCAAGAGCTTGTCAAAGGTTACAATAATCCTCTACCTAACAATGGATGTGCTCTTATTGAAAAGTTAGATTTAGCGAACACACCAGTAAAAGATTTAATTATGGCTCTATTACATTCTTTGTCACAAGTTGATTTTGTTTCACCGTCCAACGCTGCTTCATCTGTAGAGACAGTTGTAAATAATGTAAATAAAAATGGATTGTGCAGCCAAGGTGGTACAATGGAATTGTCGCAGCATAATTCCTAAGAAATCTGAAATTTTTTCTATTATTAATAAGTATAAACCTTATATTATAAGTCTTCAAGAGACATGGCTTAAACCGGATTCCTTATTTAAGGTTCCGGGTTATGCCTGTCTCAGAGAAGACCGTTCGGATGGGTATGGTGGTGTTGCATTATTAATTCAACACCCTCATTCCTATTCTTATATCCCTTTTACGGCTCATAATAGAGATTTCTCTATTATAGCAGCCACTGTAAATAATATTTGTTTTGTTTCTGTATATATTCCTGGACCTAGTTCTGATATTTTTATTGAAATTGTAAATATTTTATCCCTTCTTCCTAAACCTTTTGTGCTAATGGGTGATTTAAACTCTCAACATCCATGTTGGGGTGGACACTCTAACATCTACGGCTTTTCTATTCTTAATTTAGTGGACATATATGATCTATGTATTCTTAATACTGGCTCTGCAACTCGGCGCACATCGCCTAGTGAAAGAGTTAGTGCCCCAGACTTGACCTTATGTTCTTCGAAGCTTGCCTCTACTTTAACTTGGGAAGTACTTACTTCAACATACGGGAGTGACCATTTTCCTGTAATGATTACCTTTCCTTTCAACAATAAATTATCTTATAATCGTCAGCCGCGTTTTAAATACAGAATAAATAATGTAGACTGGTCTGCATATAGAGAACGTTTAGATTCTACACTGGGTAACCTTCCTGAAATCACTGTAGACAACGAGCAGTCCTGTGCTGATGCCTTTTCGAAAGCCCTAACTGACACCGCCGATACACTTTTTCCAATAAAAAAAGCACCTGAAAACAGATTAAGATCCCCTCCATGGTGGGACAAAGAATGCACAGATGCCATAAAGCATAGAAAAAAAATGGAGGTGCTTTACAGTCAAAATTCTACCGAAGAAAATTTTGACACATTAATTAAAGTTATTTCAGATACACGCAAATTGTTTAAAAGAAAGAAATTTGAAAGCTGGCGATCTTTTTGTTTAAATATTTCTCCTGATGTTCCGTTGACGAAAGTGTGGAGCAATATTAGAAGATTTAGATCAGCCTTTACAGATAGCGTTTCTAAATGTCTTCCTCATTCTATAAATAACCAATTTCTTGATAAACTGTGCCCGCCATATGTCCCAGAAAACTCTGATTCTCAACATTTTCCTCTATTTCCTTCTATATCACACACTGATCATATTTCTGGTTGCTTTACTTTTGAGGAACTTAAAGGAGTTTTATCCAAACTAAAGGATTCGTCACCTGGGATAGATGGAATACCATACTCTTTCCTTAAAAACCTAAGTGAGTCCTATTTAATGTACTTTTTAAACCTTATTAACTCAATTATGATAAGTGGTAATATTCCTCTATCTTGGAAATCTCAGATTGTTTTACCAATTCTGAAACCAAACAAATCTTCTAGCGACGCAAACTCTTATCGTCCTATTGCTCTGTCCTCGGTAGTCTTAAAAATTGCTGAACATTTAGTGAAAAATCGATTGGAGTGGTATATAGAGCACAATAGGCTACTGAGTGACTCTCAGTATGGCTTTAGAAGAGGAAAGAGCACAATTGACAACATCAGCATTTTAGTAACTGACATCAGATTGGCTTTCTCTGAGAACAAATCTGTTGTTGCGGCATTTTTAGACGTCAATTCAGCCTACGACAATGTTATATTATCTATTCTCAAAAATAAACTGGATATTTTGAACATTCCTACAATTCTTTCAAATTTCATATTGAATATTTTATATGAGAGACATATTTACCTGGATTTCAGTGGAGAATGTAGATACGTATGGAAAGGTTTGCCCCAGGGGTCTGTAATTAGTCCTATATTATACAATATCTACACTTGTGATCTAGAATCTAGCTTAAACAATAAGGCAAGGGTACTCCAATATGCAGATGACCTTCTTTTGTATATATCTGACTATTCTGTTAATAACGCATGTTCTTCTTTAACCTCCTCCCTTAATCTACTTCATGGCTGGCTCAATGACAATGGTCTTGAGTTATCTCCATCTAAAAGCACAGTTGTCCTTTTTTCACGAATGAGTTTTCCTCCTCCAGTATTTGTATATTACAATGAAAATCACCTTCCCGTAGAATCATCTGTAAAATTTTTAGGCGTAGTTTTAGATAGTAAATTAACCGGTGTACCTCACTGTGACTATATTGTCGCTAAATGCGAAAAGCGTTTAAATATTTTACGATGTCTGTCAGGAGTTTGGTGGGGTGCCCATCCATTTTGTCTGAAGTTACTTTATAATGCCCTCATAAGAAGTATTTTAGATTATGGTACCCTCTTGTTAGAACCGGGTAATAAAACAGCTTTTAAAAAACTAGATATTATTCAGGCTAAAGCTTTGAGGATTGTACTGGGAGCTATGAAATCTAGCCCCATTATTGCTTTGCAAGTTGAGTCTGTAGATCCACCGCTTTCACTACGACGGCAATATATTTGCGATAGATATTTATTCCGGGCGTTACAATTTTCAAAACATCCGTTACACTCACAACTTCCACTTCTCCTTGACTACACGAACTCCGATGGTTATTGGACTCATAAGTCTCCACCACGCCTTATCGAAAGCTATAAGAGATTTTTAGCTCTGAAAGCTCCGATATATAAAACAGCGTCATATCCACTTTTTAGAAATAGTTACGAATCTTTAGTTTACTCCCCAGATATATTTCTCAATACAGGACTGCAGAAAAATGAATGTGGCATAAAATTTTCATTCAATAGTATTTTGAGTAAAAAATGGAATAACTGGCATTACATCTATACTGATGCTTCAAAACATTCCACCTTACTGTGAGTTTCCACTGACGAAACATGCACAAAAAAACACGTTGACAACTCTGTTTTCTGTCAATGTATTGAGCCGCGTTCGCATTGATACACAACTTGTGGAACCTAAACATATTTGACGTTTCACAATCTAGACAATACTCATAGAAATTGCGCTCTGGATTAGTAACGCGACATTCTTTATTGATTTGTTTATAAACGTTGTTTTGACGTTTCGCTGAAACTGTCACATCAGACGTAGGTACTTGGTTGGTTTACTACTATTATCATATTATTAAACCATGGATTCCAGCGACGAAGAAGATTTATTGTTTTTAACTACTATTATTTAGATTGGGGTATATCATCTAATCCAGCAGCTGATTTTGTTCGTAATTTATTTATTTCCCGATTATATTGGGTTTTTAAAGAAATAACTTTCTTGTCAATTGCAAAGGTGTCAGTGCCCATCTCCTGTGCTAAATGTGACGAAGCATCACGACGCTTTTGTCTATGTTTGTAATTTACGTCTTTTGTATTCCACAAACATGGAAAGCCTTGCCAAAGCTCAATAAATTTTAACGTATCTGCTTTCGTCCATTCCATATTTCACTTTAATTAACTCATATTATTAATTATGTAATAAAAATCGCACTAATATCACAGTTGTTTACCGACGGTGCTGGGAAACAATATATCGAGATTTTAAACAAGTTGCGAGGCAAAGTTTAACAGCAGTGTGAACGTCAGCCATGTCAAATCTTTAAACAAACCTGTCAAAGATTATAATTTTAGTCAGTGCGAACACAGACAACAACAAATCTTGAATGCTGTCAAAGATTTTAACTAGTTTTCTTGAGTGCGAACGTAAACTCGACAAAACCAGTTGTGTGATTGGTTTGACAGTGTTAAGTTTCGATACATTGCATGTTTAATGTTTTTAGTGGAAACTCACAGTTAGGCATAGTGGGCATTGGGGTATACCACCAACAATACAATATAGTCCAGAAAGTCAAGATGCCACCAGAGTGTTCAGTTTTTACGGGTGAATGCTTTGCCATTTATAAAGCTATAGAGTATATTAAATTATTAAAATTAAATAAATGTGTAATTTTCTCAGATTCCAAGAGCGCCTTGCAGGCTATTGGAAGCGCTCCTTTTTGTAAATCGTCTATCCATCCGGTAGTTATGTTAATCAGACAACTTCTTTTTGATTGTGCACAATGTGAAATTGAAGTCTGTTTTACATGGATTCCTGGGCACAGCAATATCTTAGGTAATGCTAGAGCCGACACACTTGCTGCTGAGGCTGTTCACTGTGGTGACATAACGCCATTTTTTAATTTCTCTCAAGACATTGTTAATCTTGCAGCAGATTTCCTACGGAGGTCCTGGGGTTCTTCTTGGAAGGATAACAGCATCTCCCAAGGAAAATACTATAAAGTGATTCAACCCGAAATTCCGTTAAAACCGTGGTTCTATAAATTTTATTTTGAAAAAACTTATACTAGCTGTCTCATTCGCATGCGATTGGGACATGCGGCTTACCCTACTCATCTGGCACGACTACGTATTATTGATTGTGATACATGTGATTGTGGTGAATCAGACGCTGATTTAAATCACATTTTCTTTTCTTGCTCCTTTCATGACCATGAACAATTCCTTCAGTCTTTACTATCAATTGGTGTTCCTTTTCCTACTTCTGTTCCTGTACTATTATCCTCTAAAGACTTTAAAATATATAGTTGTATTGTAGTTTTTATGTCTATAAATAACATTCGTTTATGATATGTAAATATTTATTTTAATACTATTTAAAACCTGATCCTGTCCAATTTAATTTCCTAATACAAAATTCCGATATCGTTTCCTTTTTATTATTTACTATAAGTTTCTCCGTTTTGTCTTTGGCAATGCGCAAATAGCGTCTAGCCATTTAAAAAAAAAAAAAAAAAAAAAAAAAAAAAAAAAAAAAAAAAAAATAAACTGTCCATTGTTTGTTCCAAATTTAAACATTTATAATTTTTGTTTTTTTATGAACGTGCCGTGCAGTTACGCTATATGTATAAGTCATAATAAAGTTTAGACTTTTTGAGTAGTTACTCTTAATTTAGTTATATTATACCATAGACCAATTAATTATCAATGCTTATAATATTTTAAGTTAGATCCTATGGAGAGTCTGACATGCAAATAGGCGACAGAGAAGAGTCTAAACTAAACCCAACATAATAATTTGGGGGTTCACGAATATTTACGTTAACTACAAAAAAAGTTCTATAACACTTATATTCATTCAAATAAGGTTTTATTGGAATTCGATTTGATGTGTCCGAAATGTTCGTACATTTCGGACACTATGCTCACAGATAGTACTTAGCTATTAAAAACAAATATACGCGTCTAAATCCGTAAAAGGTGGTTTTATTTATCCAAAAATAATCGGACCATTACTTTCAGGACTTACTCCCTACATACATATTACATACAAACTTTACCTCTTTATTAACAGTATAGAAGATTACATCATATCATAAATTGGCTACTCTAAGGTCACTTAGAGGTCAATAAAACATGCCGAGGACAATTAAGTAAATGGTGTCATAGTATATAATAAAGCTTTCTGTAGAATTCAGATAGCAGATAGCAACATAGCAAGTTTCTTACGGCTTATTTTCTCAGCGGAATGCATGTCCTAAACCATTTGTAGAGAAACAAAAATATTGGACGTTTCATATATGAGAAAAACTTAATTTTATTAAGAAAGTGCCTACGTAATTTATAAATTAATAATAGGTACAGTGTCACCACTCTTTTCCTACTTAGAGTGCTGTAGAAGCCGGCTAAGGAATATTTTACACGGAGATAACATCCTCTGTAATACATGTACATCTTGAAATCAAACCCTGCGTTAAGTGCTAAGACGCTTGGTCAGCACGGTGCAACGGTTATTTTTATCTTTTAAAACACCCTGGGGAGGAAATGGGGTAGTGCACTGGTATTCTTAATCCGTCACTACACGGACAGAAGTAAGAATCCCATCACTAATATGTGGTCATTACATTGTAGTGATAGATCGACTAATGCGCCGCGCAGTGATTGTTGATGTCACCATCCCTCATGATGAGAACCTCGTGAAGACTGAAAAAGATAAAGAAATTAAATATCTTGATTTAGCTCACGAGGTTGTCGACATGTGGGAGGAGGACACGGCAATCATTGTGCCAATCATTGTGTCTGTCAATAGTCTAATTGCCAAGAGCCTCGATCGTCAGCTAAAGAGGCTTGCGTTAGATCCTTGGGTCAAGGGTCTAATACAGAATGTAGTAATCTTGGATACGGCTCGGATCGTGAGGAGGTTCCTCTCCCTGGATCCTTAGCCACCGGTGGCTTGGCCCCTGTGCCTGCCGCCTGTTGGAGCTCATATATATTTTATATTTTTTATTTTTTATTTAGTTTATACTTAACTTAGTGTGATGAAAAAGAAATAAATGAACATATGTGGTCATTAAATGCTTTCTCTTGAGCGACCGTGTGAACTGGACTGCTATTGTATTTTCAACGTTTAATATCACGCTCTCTCTAACGATATTTACCTTATGTTTATTAATAACTATCTAGTGCCCGCGATTTTATCCGCGTTTACAGTTGTTGAGCCCTCCCTCCCTAAATATGCACCAAACACTTAACAAATTATACAAAAAGCCTTAAGGGCCTACATCAATATTATCGTATATCATCGCCGACACGTACATATTAACACAGCCAGTAGGCACAGAAAATGAAGAATTAGGGATACTTTTCCTATTTACTCAAAATCTACTAAATATATTTTAATTCTGATTTACGTGTTTCTATATATAATAGTTACTTATGTTTTTAAAGTTATTTCATTAGTTAATACGCGATAATAGACCGACAAATGAAAAAAATAAAAAATTAGAGAAGTTGTTTCGCTAAGATTTTCTATCGAGAAAACTTTCTCAATCGCGTTTCTGAGTTTATGCGATCCTAGATCATATATTGAAAAAACATACTTAAAAATTAGAGCTCTAGTCATTCAATCTAAAGAAACAATGAAAACTTCGTACGTAGAAAAATGCACGAAGCTATTTTGGTATCCTCTTAAACCACTCTATCATTAAAAAAAAGCATCAGAATCTGTTGTGTAGTTTTGAAGTTATAAGCTCACATAGGGACATACATACATAAATAACGACTTTGTTTTATAATAAGTAAAGATTAGGATTAGAACGTTGAATTAAGAACTAGTATTTGAAAAAGTCTCAAAGTATGGGTACTTATTCATTAGTTTAAGCACTGCATAAATAGTGTGTATTTATTTAAAAAAATCTACGTTGTCATATGTTACTATTTCATTATCCTAGGGTGTTGATGACTAGATTGAGAGTCATTTTAACAAACAGACAAATTACAAACAAAGAGGAATACCTAAGTAATTTTAGTCAGTTGCGCGTGAATTTTGATTGAGCGTTATCTGAAAGATACAAATAATAATTTCATTATTTTTTATAATTCCGACAATTCAGTATGTTATTATGGGAGAAATTATGTGAATTATTTTCAATTGAGTTTTTAAATGAACGAATGCATAAATGCCGCAACAATTTTTGAAAGAACGAACTTTCGTATTTTTTTTTTATTTTACAAAGGAATGGACACCTGCATTTTACTTATCTACCTGCTCCAGTTTTTGTGCGGCAAAGTTTTGAATTTAGAATGTTACATTTTTTTAATGTAATATCACAGGTAAATATCTCCTAACCGTAGTTAAAATATCCGTGGCTTGGTAAGATACAAAATGCAACAATACAAAGGAATCTGGAGATGCGACGTTGGGAATCGTGAGATTTTGCAAGGCAAAAAGCATAGGACGCAATAAATCTGGTTATAAAAAATATTTTTCTACACCATTATGATGTTTATTCCCATGACATAATATAATAATTATATCCTACTTAAAACTTGCTCCTAATTTCCTGCTATCGGTAAGCAAGTGGTTAGCAACCAGCTAGCTGACATCTTTATGCACATGTAGAAAGTACTGAAATAAAATTAAAAAAGTAACATTAAAAAAATCGAACAGATGATAGTAAGTGAATGATGTTGAATGAATGATTGAACGTGCGGTCACCGACCTCCGCGGAGTGGTTTGTCAACAATTCGTGAGCTCTTTTTTTATTTATTGCGTGGGAAGTCAAGATGATAATGCCTAGTTGATTCTCGGACTGTTAATTCTGCCAAACTGATTAAATTATGCACTTTTTGTTCGTACAAATATTAGTACCTACATACATACTTGTTTTAGTGCCTCATACAAACCAACCGGAATGTATTTTTAAACGATATTTCGTAGAATATTATTTTGTCCTTCTTTATTTCATTAACTGGTTTGAAAAAGGAGGAAGTACTTAATTCGTCCAAAGTATTTTTTGAGTATGTTTAATGATTTCTCGTCCTGATTACTCGAAAACGCCTTCACGGATTTGAAAAACATTGTTTTTAAGGGCTTAGAACCATTAACTTTCCAGGTAGATTTTTGGGTATCAAGTTAGGATCTGATAAGTGGGTTCTAAAGAAATTAAAGGCTTTAAATGCTTTTGTTTTAAAAAGAAGTGATCATAAGCGTCCCTTTCCGTACTGTCCGTGTGGTGATGGATTAAGAATACAAGTATTACCACCCGTTTTGCTTCCCAGGAGTTCCCAGGGTAAAGCCTGTTAGGGAATATTGTTCATAATTAACATCTTTGTAAAACAAAACTTGTAAATAAACCCTATGCCAACACGCCTGGTCAGCGCTGCACAGTAGACCATAATCCCTCCAAAGTGGAGGAGGCCCGTGCCCAATAGTGGAAAGTTAATGTAGTGGATATATGGTTAGGGATCATAAACGTTTGTAACTAAAATAAAAATAAATATTTATGGACTTTTCTTTTATAAATACATACATACTTATAATACATACATTCTATGTATTATAAGTATTTATTTACAAAAGAAAAGTAGTATATGTATTCTATCCGTATTCTGGTACCCATAACACAAGCATATAGCTTAGCTTGGGACCAGAGGACGTTGTGTGAAATGTCCGTGATATTTATTTATTTATTTATTTATAGAAACACCCAGACGCAGTACAAACATTTGTATGTCATTTATAAATAATACCATACAAATGTTTGTCCCGAGCGGGAATCGAACCCGCGACCTCGTGAACGGCAGTTCATTACTTGAACCACTAGACCAAGAAGCCCGTCAACTGCGGACTTTTCATCAATAAATCGATACCGTTACTTCTAAATACGTTTGCTTTATCAATTGTCGTCAATATGCTGGTAGATATCAGATATTTATCTTCACACTTCTCCTATTTAGTGTCATGAGCAGATGTGTAAAGTGTGCATTACTACATAATACATTAGTAACTGTGTTTACATCGGCCGTTTATTGGTAGTGATTTAACTTTTATTACAAGAGAAAGATATAAAGAAATTTTAAAAGTCATGAATATCAAATTACAGATAAAAATTATTAAACTCATTTGAGTAAATCCGTTATCCGTGTGGTGACGGAGTAAGAATACAAGTGTCACCACCCCATCTCCTCCCAAGGGTGCTGTAAAAGTCAGCTAAGGGATATTGCACACAGATAACATACTCTGTGAGAGACGGAAAACTCGAAAATAAACCCTGTTCCAACACGCCTGGTCAGCGCGGCATAGCCATAATCCCTTCCAAAGTGGAGGAGGCCTGTGCCCAATAGTGGGACGTAAATGGGCTGGAGAGGAGAGGAGTAAATCCACTTAAAATACACGGAAACCACCTAGGTGTAATACATTTGTTACATTGTGACATTTGTACATTGTTTATCTCACAAATAATAAGTAAATGGTGTCAATTCTACGTGCAAAACTAAACTTAACTAAAAATGCAAACAACTATTGCTACATTTTGATTAATTGGCTATTTTAATGTGCACAATTATAAAATCTTTAGTCTATGTTTTTGACTTTGTCATATTTCTTTGTGTTATTGACGCTATTAAAATTCATTTTTTAGTTAAGATTAGTTTAGTTGTGCGCGTAGAATTGGTGCCACGTCATGCCTTGGAATCAAACGCGCGACCTCGTGAACAGCTATCCGTACACTGCTGAATAGCACCACACCTCCAGGTTTTTCATATTGGTTTCCATTACGGCACACCTGAGAGATGCAGAAAACACGAAATTAAACATAAAGCGACATGCTTTTTCTATGTGAACATGCATGCAATACATGCTTAATAGTGGAATATTTCTTGGCGGAAAAAAAGCCTGAAAAAAAGAGTAATAGAAGTAGTAGGTATTTATAAATAGTGGTAAAAAACCATAAACAGAACAACTATTTTTTAAAAAGGCTTTACCCAACTTTCATTCATTCATTTTATTCATTCATTTATTCATATGACGACCGCTTTGGTTACGTAAATAAAAAAAATTACGTGACTAGAACGACCTTTAAAGGCCGAATTCTCTGTTTGTACAAGTTCTATTTAAATTGCCATTCATTTACATTCGATTCATACAATCATTAAAATACAGCTGTAAAGGCTTAAAACTTTTACTGGTTACTCGGATAAAACAGCTGTTTGCACCGGATGTGGACATAGAGGCCGGATGTATATGGATTAACAGTTGTTTTTGCCGCCATATTGCCCGCCATTTGTTTTTTGCACGTCCATACTTTGAGAGGTATAGGAATAATAAAAACAGTTGGTGGTGTACGTTCTTTTACTTTTTTAAAGGTTCCGTACCAAGGGGTACCTTCTTACCGGGACCTTAGTCCCGGTAAGAAGGTACCCCTTGGTACGGAACACATGGACAGCGAAGTCTTAGATTTACTAAGGTAAATCTAAGACTTCGCTGTCCATCGCGGCATCGGTCTGTCACCATCTATCATATACCTACCATTTAACTCATATTACTTCAGTGTTGGATAGTACATTTATCGAGGAAGGCTTTAGGCTATATAACATCACGTTGCAACCTACAGGAGCGAAGTATTATTGAAAAATGTTGTAACAACGGGGAAATATTTCTAAACTAGCTGTTGCCCGCGACTCCGCCCGCGTGGAATTTAGAAAAATTTCCCCTTATTTTTGCAACATTTTTCACTACTACTTCACTTCTACTGGTCGTAGCGTGATGTTATATAGCCTAAAGCGTTCCTCGATAAATGCCCTATCTAACATTGAAATAATTTTTCAAATCGACCCTGTGGTTCCTGAGATTAGCGCGTTCAAACAAAAAAACTCTTCAGCTTTTTAATATTTTTATTTCTAAGTTGCAAGCGTACGAAGTCGCGGGCCACAGTTAGTCATAAATATGTATCTATCCTTTAACTCATGAACAAAATTTGACGGTTGAAATTTTCACATATGGTGTGTGTGTGTATGTGTGTGTGTGTCTGTGGCCGCTATAATAAACGCATATTAAAAATCAGAATGTACCTAATATTTGTTGAGGGTTGTAATCTCATACAATAAACGTTTTCAGTTTAACTTGATGATACGCAAAGACGACGGCGCGACCTCATGATTATGTGGTTATGATATTATGATGATAGTAAGGAACCTTACATGTGCGAAGCCCACTGTGTGCTTATGTTTTTTTTTTATCATGGTCTGTACCCGTTTTACATCCGATTTAATAATGAAAACCATACAGCCACATTCTTCTGCGTCAATATGTACCTAACATAACCAGCATTGAAATTGAAAATCTCAAGGCATTTCTGTAATTATACTTTTCTTCTTTTTCCTGTCACCAAAATTAGAGATTAAATCTTTTGCGGTTTTCGCTGATTTAGAGTTTAAGCACCATGTGAGTATTTATATAATAGGGTTCCGTCCAATAATGGAACCTTTTGGGATAATTTTTATTTATTTCCGGCTCTAAAACATTTTCCGTTACAATTTGGTTTGCGTTAAAAAAGGTTATATAAATTATCAACAAAATTTTATGTTATTTTTCTTCTATTCCAGTGCTTCCACATAGCCAGCACATATAGCAGCCATGTCACTAGGGGATGTGACGTCAGCACGCAGCTCGCCAGCACCGGAGGCGTGTCCTGAATGCGACACCAGTGCATCTGTCACTTCCGACTTGCATAAAGTATGTTTGTAATAAAAATAAGCAACTTTCATATTGGTACCAATTCTATATGCAGAACTAACCTTAACTAAAACTATAAACTAAACTAAAAAAATTAAACAACTATGTTGTATAATATTTTCTAACACTGTTGCGACTCATCTGTTTAAATAAAACTACTTTTTACGGAATTAGACGCGTACATTTGTTTATTTAAAAAAAATTAAACAAAATATATGCGTCTAAATCCGTAAAAAGTAGTTTTATTTAAACTATAGAGTATTTTGATTGACCAGCTAGTTAGCTGTGGATATTTTTGTTAATTTAAATCGTTAGTCTATTACATATATAGATTTAAAAAAAGCTGTGTTAACATTACCGAATTATGTTATACACACTATCAATTGTCATTTTTTAGTTAAGTTTAGTGGTGCACGTAGAATCGGTACCAATATCTCTACGTGGTGACGTAAAAATAATAACTGTTAATATATCATTTCTTACCCAGGATGCTGTAGGTCAATAAAAGGTCAAAGCAGATAACATCCTCTATGGGTGACGAAAAACTAAAATCTAAAATAAAACCTTGTAACTATTACGCCTGATCAGCGTAGCTTAAGTAGACCGAAGTGTAGACAGCCCATAACTAACAGTGGGACAAGAACGTTAATACGATTATTACTCTTCTCTCTTCTCCAGCCCATTTACGTCCCACTGTTGGGCACGGGCCTCCTCCACTTTGGGAGGGATTATGGTCTACTGTGCCACGCTGACCAGGCGTATTGGCACAGGGTTTATTTTCGAGTTTTTCGTCTCTCACAGAAGATGTTATCTGTGTGTGCAATATAATTGGGAGGAGATGGGGTGATAACACTTGTATTCTTAATCCACACGGAACAATTATTACTATAGTTTTTTTAATAATAACGTTTGTTCTTTGATCTCATTCCACCTGGTGGTTAGCGACAATGAAATCTTTAAATATTTACAAGAAGATTGAGATGTTTTTTTTTTAATAAATTATAGAATTACAGTACCATACAACTTTTTTTATTTCCAGTACCAAGTAGCATGCACATGCAAGCCCGGTTCAGCCCAGTATGCGTGCGCTGATGAACCCGGTCCTCCAGCACCTGCCAAGATTGATACACCACCTGCCTTACCACCTAGACCACCAGCTACAACCCTCACTGCCACTAATAGGAGAAATAATGGTAAGATTCATTCCGTTAATATTTTAAACGCTTTTAATGAACTAACTGTCATCCATGTGGTTGTGGATTTAAAGTACTAGGTTCACTTCCTCATTTCCTTCCCAGGAAGTCGTAAGAGCCCGTTAAAGCAGCTAACATCATAACATTAAGCAGATAACATCTATGACGAGAGATGGAAAACTCGAAACAAATAAATAAATAAATAAAATAAATATTCATGGACATTTCACACAACGTCCTCTGGTCCCAAGCTAAGCTTATATGCTTGTGTTATGGGTACCAGAATACGGATATAATACATAAACTACTTTTCTTTTGTAAATACATACTTATAATACATAGTAAACACCCAGACGTAGTACAAACATTTGAATGACATTTATGGATATCACACAAATGATTGTCCTGACCGGGAATCGAACCCGAAACAAAGTCTAAAGTCTATGCTATTTTTTGTTTTATGCATTTGTTCATATTTTCAATAATTATATTGAAAATAACAATCTAGAATAGACATTGAGGAGGTTGTTGGTGTATTCTACGTTATATATATAAATTATTATATATATAACGTAGAATTCACCAACAACCTCCTCAATGTCTATTCTAGATTCTATCCATTATACGGTTGCCTGGAAGAAATCACATCAGTGATAAGGCCGCCCTTTGTATAATAGCTTTTATGACTGTATTTTTAAAATTCTGTGTAAAATTGGTGTTTGTACAAATAAAGAGTTGTCTGATCTATAATTATCTGTTGATCTATCTATCCATGCCAAAACGTCTAGGCTGCGCGGCATATTAGACCCCGTAGACTTAGAAAGCGTTGATTTTATTTTTAGCAATAAGCCTGTACTATCCTCAAAAATGGTACGGCAATGGTGTCGATTCCAGTGCAAGTCCAACTAGACTAAACTTAACCATAAATAAACTATTTTTAGTTTGGTTTTAGTGATAAACCTATTCTGTTTCAAACAGAAATTAAACTTAAAATTTTAGTTGACAGCACTTATTTGATTTTGACATAATCATTAAAGCTGCCCACTAACAGACAAAAATGTCTTTTATAGTGAACGAATGAATGAATGAATAAAAAAATAACTAATATAAAATTCCTTTTCAAACGTTATTTGAGCAATATAGGTATTTATAAATATTTACAACTATTTCTGCATCATTGTTATGAACATTTATTAATAATTTAATTAGTTGGCGGCCTTATTTCAGTGTATTTCTCATCTTAGATATGAGCATAGTGAGCATCAAATCTTTTAGGTTATCTGTGGAGTGATTAGCACTACTTTTACTCTGTGGTATGCCTATATTACTTTCCTTGATTACTTTATACAAAAAACAAACAATTAAATTCGTTAATTATTTATTTTAATAGGTGTTTAGTGTAAATAATTACAGCAACTAAGGAAAAATATGCTTATAAGCAAATATTTACTTCTCATCTACCATAAACTGATGACGGAAATTCATAATTATCAAGATAACAATGACAAAAGCCAAAAAGTGTATTTATGGAAACATGAAAATCTGTATTTATAAAAATTTGTGATATCATGTGGTGTATAATTATGCAAGAGATATTAAATGAACCTAATAATTTATTTCTACTTTTATTTATAACTTATAAAAGTGTGTTAAGTTCAGTATGTAGTTGTATATGTTAAGTATTCTGATCTATAAGCTACACAACAGTAATTAATTCATCATAGTCTTTTCTTAAGGGCAACATATATCCATGAATTCTTACAAACATATTTAGATTAATAGAATGTTAAGAATTCCAATAAATTATATACTTTATTTCTAACTTAGCTAAGCCTGCTAGTGGTTACTATAATATAGCCTATGTGTTATGTATTCTGATCTAGCTATAAGCTACAAAACAGTATTTATGTATCTATGAATTCTTACAAACAATCTATATGGATTATTAGAATGTTAAGAATTCCAATAAATTACATATATGCATAACACATTACTTTTTGATATAGTAAGAGGCTTAATACTTACTTATTATACAAATAAAAATGCAATATTTGTTTAAATACATGTTTTACTAAATAAATCTGAATGTTTTCCGAGTACATATAAATAAATGTTGGTCCACAGAACTCTCTGGCTTGGCTCGGCTGATTCTATTCATTTCTTCATTAGTTATTTTTAATAATAAATTTAGAAACCTACTGATAAAAAATATAGCTCACTGTTCTAGAGACAAACTGTTAGAAACCTTATTAAGTATCACAGATCAAGTAGCACCATTTGGTAGGTATAGTTTTAAGACTGGCTACAATTATTATTTCTACTATTAAATGATATTTACATAACTTTAGGCAGACACACACAAATACATATTTTTTATCACTAGTTTCAATGTTCCAAACTATGGTTCCAAAGATTTCTAGATTTTTCCTGTAGTTCACTTAATATAATTGGTAGCAACTGCATTTATAGGTACTGGACCACAATTTTCCATTAGGCCACCAACTGGATATTTATTTTCCCCTGCATGACCTGGAAAAAAGTTATATTTATCATTAGACGCCATTAACCTCAAAATCGTTCACTTTGTATTAAATTATATATGTTTATAATATTTTTACGTTAACTTGTATACTTACATAATATATGATGTCTTAGAATTCTATGGCTAAGTAAAAATACGTAATATATTATGTATGTAAATTACAAAACTATTTCGACAAAAATTAAGTAAACAAAGAAATACCTAAATAATTAGTTCTACGAATCTCCGCACTTGACTGTGATTCGTCTGTTTTTCGCGCTTTGTTTAACCTCAATTTTGGCGCCAATATTTAATTTATCAAGTATAATTTTAATTTATAAATATTTTTTATTTGCTAACAAACATTTATTATTCAATATTTAATCAGAAAATCAATTTTTAATGTTCAAAAAGCCATGATAAAATTTAGTGAATTTAAGTCGGCACCTACTCATATCCCGACTAAATAAGTCGAGAACTCACTAAATTATGTGAATTTTTGACATTTATGATGTACACCAGAATAGCATTAACACTAAATTGTATAGATTGACTAATTTTGGTCCTGTCAAACTTAATTTAAGTGAAGTTGTGACTTTCAGGTGTCGATTCTGTGTCCAAGAACGTAACTAAACTTAACTAAAAATTGATTTATTCCTGTCAAATCTCACTTTCTTATTCTGAAAGTCACAACTTCACTTAAATTAAGTTTGACAGGACCAAAATTAGTCAATCTATACAATTTAGTGATAATGCTATTCTGGTGTACATCATAAATGTCAAAAATTCACTTAATTTAGTGAGTTCTCGACTTATTTAGTCGGGATATGAGTAGGTGCCGACTTAAATTCACTAAATTTTATCATGGCTTTTTGAACATTAAAAATTGATTTTCTGATTAAATATTGAATAATAAATGTTTGTTAGCAAATAAAAAATATTTATAAATTAAAATTATACTTGATAAATTAAATATTGGCGCCAAAATTGAGGTTAAACAAAGCGCGAAAAACAGACGAATCACAGTCAAGTGCGGAGATTCGTAGAACTAATTATTTAGGTATTTCTTTGTTTACTTAATTTTTGTCGAAATAGTTTTGTAATTTACATACATAATATAATACGTATTTTTACTCAGCCATAGAATTCTAAGACATCATATATTATGTAAGTATACAAGTTATCGTAAAAATATTATAAACATATATAATTTAATACAAAGTGAACGATTTTGAGGTTAATGGCGTCTAATGATAAATATAACTTTTATCCAGGTCATGCAGGGGAAAATAAATATCCAGTTGGTGGCCTAATGGAAAATTGTGGTCCAGTACCTATAAATGCAGTTGCTACCAATTATATTAAGTGAACTACAGGAAAAATCTAGAAATCTTTGGAACCATAGTTTGGAACATTGAAACTAGTGATAAAAAATGTGTATTTGTGTGTGTCTGCCTAAAGTTATGTAAATATCATTAAATAGTAGAAATAATAATTGTAGCCAGTCTTAAAACTATACCTACCAAATGGTGCTACTTGATCTGTGATACTTAATAAGGTTTCTAACAGTTTGTCTCTAGAACAGTGAGCTATATTTTTTATCAGTAGGTTTCTAAATTTATTATTAAAAATAACTAATGAAGAAATGAATAGAATCAGCCAAGCCAAGCCAGAGAGTTCAGTGGACCAACATTTATTTATATGTACTCGGAAAACATTCAGATTTATTTAGTAAAACATGTATTTAAACAAATATTGCATTTTTATTTGTATAATAAGTAAGTATTAAGCCTCTTACTATATCAAAAAGTAATGTGTTATGCATATATGTAATTTATTGGAATTCTTAACATTCTAATAATCCATATAGATTGTTTGTAAGAATTCATAGATACATAAATACTGTTTTGTAGCTTATAGCTAGATCAGAATACATAACACATAGGCTATATTATAGTAACCACTAGCAGGCTTAGCTAAGTTAGAAATAAAGTATATAATTTATTGGAATTCTTAACATTCTATTAATCTAAATATGTTTGTAAGAATTCATGGATATATGTTGCCCTTAAGAAAAGACTATGATGAATTAATTACTGTTGTGTAGCTTATAGATCAGAATACTTAACATATACAACTACATACTGAACTTAACACACTTTTATAAGTTATAAATAAAAGTAGAAATAAATTATTAGGTTCATTTAATATCTCTTGCATAATTATACACCACATGATATCACAAATTTTTATAAATACAGATTTTCATGTTTCCATAAATACACTTTTTGGCTTTTGTCATTGTTATCTTGATAATTATGAGTTTCCGTCATCAGTTTATGGTAGATGAGAAGTAAATATTTGCTTATAAGCATATTTTTCCTTAGTTGCTGTAATTATTTACACTAAACACCTATTAAAATAAATAATTAACGAATTTAATTGTTTGTTTTTTGTATAAAGTAATCAAGGAAAGTAATATAGGCATACCACAGAGTAAAAGTAGTGCTAATCACTCCACAGATAACCTAAAAGATTTGATGCTCACTATGCTCATATCTAAGATGAGAAATACACTGAAATAAGGCCGCCAACTAATTAAATTATTAATAAATGTTCATAACAATGATGCAGAAATAGTTGTAAATATTTATAAATACCTATATTGCTCAAATAACGTTTGAAAAGGAATTTTATATTAGTTATTTTTTTATTCATTCATTCATTCGTTCACTATAAAAGGCATTTTTGTCTGTTAGTGGGCAGCTTTAAATGATTATGTCAAAATCAAATAAGTGCTGTCAACTAAAATTTTAAGTTTAATTTCTGTTTGAAACAGAATAGGTTTATCACTAAAACCAAATTAAAAATAGTTTATTTATGGTTAAGTTTAGTCAAGTTGGACTTGCACTGGAATCGACACCTCAGAATAAGAAAGTGAGATTTGACAGGAATAAATCAATTTTTAGTTAAGTTTAGTTACGTTCTTGGACACAGAATCGACACCATTATATATGAAACTCGATTGCGCGTTTTTTTTTGCGTCACAGTCATAGGCCGATTAATGTTCCAAAATGTCACCGAACATTATGGTTCTTACTTTCATTATACTTTCTGATAGGTGACACTTAAGCGTATATTCTATTTATTATAATAAATCTTTCATTTTTACAAAGATTCGACAGTAAAAGCCTTCAAAAATTTATGCGTCCTGCCATCAATTACGCATTTCTATAGCAATTCACAAAATTCTATAGCAACCAAAAGCGCTTTGGAATTATCGTAAATATGCAATGGCGCAAAATCTTCCCATACTCCCATACTACAAAGTACAAACATAATAAAAAAAATAAAAGGCCAGCATGTAATCGCCTATGCCACATACTATTCACTTTTTTTAATGAATAGGTACATGTACCTGTTCCATACTGTTGTACGGGGTTTTATCCATATTGTTTATATGTAGACAAATAAATCTATATGTTACGATGTTACCATCCCTCTCCATCAATTTAAATCTTTCCTACCTGAACATTGTAAAGATTCTACTGCTTCTGCGCGACGCCATTGTCAAATCACATAACCTAAACGTAATCTCTGGAATGTAACGCGATGTTTACTCTGATTATAAAGTGTAATAGGAAACAAAATAATTGTAATTCATAGTAAATAATGTGTAATTAGAAAAAAATAAGTGTTGTTTGTGTCATAAATAACAAAAACAGATAAATTAAGCAACGAAAAATATATTTACAAAAAATTAATTTTAAAAATGGAATAGATTTTTTTTATTTATAGCGTGAGTGATGCGTAGATTATTTTAATCGGTTAAAGTTTTTAAATATTTTTAATGCATTGTTGTTATAATAAAGGGGTCATTGTTCTATACAGAGCTTCGTATGTAATATCGATTTTCGTAAAAGCGCGCGAAGCTTAAAAAGTTCATGTTATGTGAAATAACTGAAATATAAGTACAATTAGCGGGAAATCAACAATTTTCATTTTCATGCCAGTACTAATGAAAATTGTGAAATAAATAGTGAATGTGAAATAAATAGTGTTGTAATGTTGCTTGCGATATAAACTTGAGTGGCTAGGGATGCAAGCTTGTGGTATTATGCAAGTGGTTCAATATCAAGTATCGACTCCTAGATCGACTATAGCTGCTGATGTGGCACAACATTATGTTCCACCACCACCCTATTTTGGTAACTTTTCTTTTGTAGCGAAACCTTAAATTTCACTTGCTTAAAAAATCGGCATTTGTGCAGATAACAAAATGTGGTTTATGAATAGTGTTTTTTTTAGATAAAAGTAGCGAAAGTACTTTTGTGACCTAACCATAGTGCATTTTATAATAGTTTCAGAAAGTGAAGTATGCACTCGTTTTTAGGCTCTTTTAATAAGTTTATCCTAAAAAATGAATAAAGCCAAGTGGTTTCGATCACGACTGTTAGAGCATTTCCTTTGTCACAAAAAATGTTTTGTTAAAATCGTGCGTTACTAAACGTAGAAAGTTTTTGTAGTTGTTTATAAACTTTAAGAAACTACTAACGACATCTCTTAACACATTGAAATTTCTCAACATTGAAAACATTGAAAAGTTTTATTTATACAAAACTTTTCAATGTCAAAAAAGAATAAAATAGAAACGCCTACTCTAATTCCAGTCCTAATAGAGCCAAAGTAGAGCTATGGAATCAAAATGTTAAAATGTAAGAATATCTAATTATATTAAACTTAAAAGATAGTTTAATATTTTCCCTCCTTCCTTGTTAGGGCCATGCGCAGGAAATATATTAATGCTCTAAGACCATGCGCGAACACCTAATTATTTTAAGGACACGTCTTGTGCTGAGAGAAACAATTTTATCAGGCATCATAAACTGGCACCCGAATTGCTTTATTCTATTTTTAGGGTTCCGTACCCAAAGGGTAAAAACGGAAACCCTATTACTGAGACTTCGCTGTCCGTCCGTCCGTCCGTCCGTCCGTCTGTCACCAGGCTGTATCTCAAGAACGGTGATAGCTAGACAGTTGAAATTTTCACAGATGATGTATTTCTATTGCCGCTATAACAACAAATACTAAAAATAAAATAAAATAAATATTTAAGGGGGGGCTCCCATACAAAAAACTGATTTTTTTTACCGTTTCTTGCTGATACTAATAACGTTGCCTTATGTTGCATAGATAATGGTACGGAACCCTTCGTGCACGAGTCCCACTCGCACTTTTTATTTTAAATTAAGTGTCCAATTTTTTTTTCTAAAAATCTATTTATTTCCAGCATCAGTCGGGTGCAATGGTAACGATGGCAGTTGTCGCAGACGTAAATACGCTTGGTGGTGCGTCGGTTGTGGAGCGTTGGCGGCTGCTCTTGGTGGATTGTTGGCAGCTCAGCACATATTGCTTAGAGCTTATACTGCATCACCACAACATTTGGAGACGGTGCCGGCTGCTGTACCTGCTGCTATGGTGAGACAAGTTACATACATACATACGTCACTAATGTCAGAAACGTCACTGACGTCACAAATGTCAGAAACGTCACTGACGTCACAAATATCAGAAATGTCACAGACGTCTCTCTTTTTTTTTCATTTTTATTTCTTTAGGAGCTTTTAGTCCTAACAAAACTATGTCAGCTCCATAGTATAGTAACTGACGTTACGGAAGTCACAAACGTCACAAATGTCACACACGTCACAAACGCCACAATCGCCACAAACGTCATGACTCACGAGCAGGAGAATGATGATGGTCCTGATTGACTATACAAATCAGCAGATTGCCATTAAACAAAACAATAATAATAATAATGATGATGTTGATAATAATATTGAACAAATTGTTATTGTTTCAGTTGGTCCTGACCGGTGTATGTATTATGAGTTTGGCAAGACGCCGCAATAGATACAGCTATATGGTAAGAAAAGTATGTTCATTTGTCATTCATTCATTCATTTTATAATTAAATTATGTATACGCTCCACGTGTCCGTCGCTCTGTCCGTTTGGTGACGTATTAAGAATAGAAGTGTCACCACCCCATCTCCCGAGGGTGCTATAAAAGTCAGCTAAGGGATATTGCACTCAGACAAGATTCTCACGCCTGGTCAGCGCAGCACAGTAGACCATAATCCCTTCCAAAGTGGAGGAAGCCCTTGCCCAACAGTGGGACGTAAATGGGCTAGAGAGAGAGACTCTCCACGATCGTTGACTATCCAAAATCCATTTGACTATACTTCAATCTATACTAAATATTATAAAGCTGAAGAGTTGGTTTGTTTGAACGCGCTAATCTTAGGAACTACTGGCTCTTTAATTTATTAATTTTTGCAATCGACGTTATCATGTGCTGGTCCCATAGTAGCTCAGTTGGGAGAGCAACGGAACGGTATTCCGAGGTTGTGAGTTCAAGTCCCGCTCATGGTGATCATTTTTTCCACTATAATTAAATTTGATTTATTAATTAACTGGTTCGAATTTAAAAAATCTTTTTGTGTTGGATAGTACATTTGACGAGCCTCGTGGTTGAGTGGTTTATGTAACGGACTGCCGATCAAGAGGTCGCGGGTTCGATTCCCGCTCGGGACAATCATTTGTGTGATTTTTCTAATTGTCATACAAATGTTTGTACTGCGTCTGGGTGTTCCTATGTATTATAAGTATGTATTTACAAAAGAAAAGTAATATATGTATTATATCCGTATTCTGGTACCCATAACACAAGCATATAAGCTTAGCTTGGGACCAGAGGACGTTGTGTGAAATGTCCATGAATATTTATTTATATATTATTATTTATTTATTGCTATTTAGTAGGTAACTAATCTCTTTGAAATATTTGTTATATTGTCTTTAGATCAAGGTGGTAGGAGCTTGTTGTCTGGTCTGCGCGTTAACCTGCGTATTGGTGACCATTACAACTACAGTCATACATATGAACAAGTAAGTATTCAATTTAATTCATTTGAGAAGAGTTCTTGATATAAACTTAATATTTTAAAGATGAAGAGTTTCTTTGTTTGAACGCGCAAATCTCAGGAACTACAGGTACGATTTGAAAAATTCTTTCAGTGTTGAATAGTGCATTTATCGAGGAAGGCTATATAACATCACGCTGTGATTATTAGGAACGGAGTATCAGTGAAAAATGTTGCAAAAAATACTGGTTGTAATAAATACTGCGAATGCGATCACAAAAATATTACTTTTTCATTGTTTTGTTTAGTTACTAAGTATGTTAAACTAAGATATGTTTTTGTTTCAGACTACAAACTCTGAAATTCTGCGAGTATACTAAACTAACTCGTACATGTACATGTTTCTCGATGCCCCCTGACTCACAACATAGCAGTGATGATGAAGGTAATAACTTAATATTTGTAAGAAATTTTCTATTAGCGAAATTTTGCAAGAAATTTTCATTGACCTACCAATAAATTACCTACCAATAATTTATTGGTAGGTCAATGGAAATTTTAATAAATAAAACTACTTTTTACGGATTTAGACGCGTATATTTGTTTTAATTTTAGCCCGACGTTTCGGAGACTTTGCAGTCACCATGGTCACGGGTGAGACTGAATACTGAATCCGTAAAAAGTAGTTTTATTTATTCAAATGAGTCGCGCAAGTGTTAGAAAATATGTATTAAGAAATTTTAAATTAGATTCCGCAGTTTTGTATGAGATTTTTGGTTAGATAGGTACTACATTTAATAACTGTATGAAATTTTCTATTAGCGAAATTTTGTAAGAAATTTTAAATTACATTCCGTAGTTTTGTATGAGATTTTCGGTTAGATACTATATTTTTGTATGACATTTTTTTAATAACCGCGACTTTGTATGAAATTTTTAGTTAGATATTATAGTTTTTACACATTTTCGTTTCATAACCACGTTTTTGTATCAGATTTTTAATTTTATACCCCATTTTGTATGAGATTTGTAAATATGTATAATTGATCGCAGTTTTATATGAAAAAATAAATAAGTGGATTTAGTTACGCCAATGATTCGCTAAGTCAGTGGATTACCACAGGAGGAAAAAAAAAAGAATTAGTTAGAATACAATGTAACGGGCATACATGTAGCAAGACGGGCCTCGTGGTCTAGTGGTTCATATAACGGACTGCCGATTATGAGGTCTCGGGTTCGATTCCCGGTCAGGACAAATATTTGTGTGATGTTTTTAATTGTCATACAAATGTTTGTACTGCGTCTGGGTGTTTACTATGTATTATAAGTATGTATTTACAAAAGAAAAGTAGTATATGTATTATATCCGTATTCTGGTACCCATAACACAAGCATATAAAGCTTAGCTTGGGACCAGAGGACGTTGTGTGAAATGTCCATGAATATTTATTTATTTATTTATTTATTTAATGTTTGCCTCCAGGAGTCCGCTGCGTGTTTGAAGGTGTATCAGCTTGCGGTGTAGTACATGGCGCCCTCTACTGGTGTCTACGAGGAGTCTTCGCACTTTCAGTCAGCGCTGTACTTGTCTGCATATTTAGTTGTATGCTTGCCTACCAATTATTAAGGTATGTCATAACAATCTATACTAATACTAGCTGCCCCGGCAAACGTTGTTTTGCCATACAATTCTGTGTAAAAATCAACAACAAACATGTTTTTGTCGTTGATTGCCAATTGTGAATCTAAACCGTCCTCAAACCCCCTTGAATACACACAACAAATTTCATCAAAATCGGTCCAGCCGTTTAGGAGGCGTTCAATTACAAACACACGTACAGAAGATTTATATTACTAATATTATAAAGCTGAAGAGTTTGTTTGTTTTACGCGCTAATCTCCGGAACTACTGGTTCGATTTGAAAAATTCTTTCATTCTTGGTACGTAGTACATTTTTCAAGGAAGGCTATATAACATCGCGCTGCGACCAATAGAAGCAAAACATGAGCGAAAAATGTTGAAAATCGGGATTTCTTTTCTAAATTCCACGCGAACAAATTCGCGGGCAACAGCTAGTCTTAAATATTATAAAAGATTTTCAGGTAAGAAACAAAAAAGGGAAGTAAAGGTTTTACTGTAATAAAAAAATACACCACACAACATAAGTACACCATATAAGTACACCATGTAAAAGTATATTTAAGTATATGATTTTTAATCATATACATACTTAAATATACTTTTACATGGTGTACTATTAAAAATTCCATTGCCATTTCCCATCAATTCTACTAGAACTGGCCCAAACACCAAAAATACCTGATAAAAAATCCATACAAAGTTAACACGTTCGCGCGCGGTAACGGCTATGACCGTTTTTTTGTATTGCAAATATCGTCAGTACGGTTATTGCCGTAAACTTTCAAATTCTTCTCAAATTGCCAGTACGGTAGGAGCAGCTTAACGACTGTGAGTTATACATACAACACATTTCCACTGGCACTCTGTGAGAAGAATATAAGTTTGTACTGTCAAAAGGTAATGCACAAGATCAAATTGTATATTTGTATTGAAGTCAGTTTGGGATGTGTGCGCACACAGCGACACTACGGCTGTTGCCGTTGTGTTTGTATGCGTGTTACTTCGACGCATTACGGTAATAACCGTACTGCCTTCAGGAATACCTTTTTTTATTATTTATGTTAAGACGTACGGTTATAACAGTGTCTCTAAAATGTATGGAAAATTTTTGTGATTTTTACGAAACTATCAGTTAAATTACCGGCCACGAACGTGTTAAATACCTATTCGTTGATTCTAAGGCAAATAATTACATTCCTCCCGAAGCTTATGGAAGGATTAGGTAGGACAAGGGCTATAGAATGCTTGCGTGATACAGTTCAAAATAGATAAAACCGTAAAAAAATTATTGTACCTATCGTGAAAAGTTAGCACACTGAAGAAGGTGGACCACAAAACTAGATGGATTTGCAACTCAAGATCACAAAGACACTGGATCTAGGAGGCGTAAGACCGGGCGTTGTATCAAAGGGAAAATATGTGTAGATGGCATTTTAATAAATGTTTGAAAATTAATTAAACAAAAGTAAATACTTTATTAAAATCTAATCGGCGCGTAAACTCTTATTTATAGACGCAAGTGCTATTTGTTGTATATGTAGTCTGTTACTAAGCATTTTAATAACGTGTAATAATTCAGTCACTTCAGATTTAACTCGAACATAATCCATGATATCGGGAACTTCCCAAGCATTCCTAACTTTTCTGACTTCTTCTAATTTCACAGCTAAATTATTTGCTTGAACCTCAATTATATTTTTCTCTTTTATCAACTGCACTGTCTGATTCTTCTTCCGCTTGATAGTTTTTATAACAGAATTTAAATAAGAATTTTGTGCCATCATTTCTTTTTTATGTATAGTCAAATTTAAGTTAGCATCACCAGTCATAGCTTTTAACTCAACTAATTGCTGAAATTTCAACTCAATCAGTTTAACAGCTTCGGAATTCTCAATTTTTAACTTCTCAAAATCAACTGGTCTCAAACTATCACTCAATTCCGCTTTGAAACTGATTTGACCTTTCAATTTACTATGTTGCGTGTTTAAAGTACTCGTTCTTAATCTCAGTTTGCCTATCTGACTGTCGCAAATTTTAACCCATTCTGTCATAAATCTTATCCATATCTCCGCTGGTATCCTTTGCGCTATTTTATCCCAACCCTCAACTATCACATCTTGATTAAAAGCTTTAGATGCCCTTTCAATATCTGCTTCTCTTAGGCTTATTTCTTCTAGCTGAGCTTTTAAAAGAGCCTGTTTTTTAGCAGCATTGCGTTTTGATTTATCCAAATCAGTAAGCACTTTTTCTATTTCAATTGATAGGAGTTCAAATTTTTCTAAGATGTTTATTCTTATTCCACCCCCGAATGCAAATGTCCCAAGTCTAGCAGAAGACTCTATTTTTCTTGTTGAAGCTCTTGATGGAGATCTTATAACTCTGGATGGGCTTAAAAATGATTCTCCGATAGCTAACCTTGATGTGTAAGATTTGGAGGTACTTCCTAAATTGAATGAGGAATTGCTGTGCAATTTCGCTGCATATTCCAAAGCTTGTGTGACCCCTTGCATTAATGTTGGATCTAGTCTCATTATAGTCTTTTCAATAATTTCATTTTCAATCGTTAGTATTTTGATTTGCTGTTTACATTCGTTTACGAGTTGAATTAGTTCTTGATCTGTTAATTCGAATGTCTCTTGTATCATTTGGATTGCAGATCTGGAATGTTGACTAACACTGCTTCTATAAGTTTGGATTTGCGACATATTTGTTTTAAATAAATAAAAACTAAAGCTATCTAAAATATGTTGATCTTGTAAGTTAGTATGCGAATTTGATTGTCACTCACGTCCATCACGTCTTTCATTTACTGACGCACAGTGTCATTGGCTGACAAATACTAGACAACAGTTCTCTTTTCGTATGACGCATACGAAATAAAGGGACCATCCACTGATCATCTGTGGGCTGAGTGCCCCCCCTGAATTACTGTACCGTGAATATATAATTAGCCTTTTGGCACATTTGAAAGAGTATGATTAGATGAGTATGATAAGTGACACTAAACGAAAGATAATTTAGGGTATAATAAACTACTAACTTAACTTATTAAACTACTTAATAAATAATCTCTGATATTCCCACAATATTCACGGAATGCTGGCCACTCGGCCTGTTATGTTAATTCTTCATTACATTTCGCTTTATGAACTACGACTATGTCAGTGAATGGTGCCTTTATTTCATGTGCGTCACACGAAACGACCTACCTTTTAAGATTATTGTAACAAGATGTCATGTGTGTTTGCTTAGCAACCGTTGTTATGGTAATAACGTGTCGTTTATTGCTTATGTGAGCTATAAAATGGTGCGACCTTCATGTAGTATTTTATGGTGCTAAAACATGCAATAGACCAGACTGTATCAGGATATTTTTAGTTTTTGATGCCACGGCTACATTAGCGTTTTAAAATAAAATTGGTATTGTGCTTAATAAACACGGTTAAACACAGATGTGGCGAATTTAAACTAGTACTCGTATGTTTGGATCATGGATTATTTAAGAACACAAGTTAAAAAGTGCACCATCCCATTCCTAGCAGACTCTTGCAGTAACTCGAGGAGGAGATGGGGTGGTGAAAAGTTCACGGACATAGTCGCTAGGCACTACAAAGCAGGTATACTGGCATAGGTTGTAGTTGTGAGTTTTCCTAGTTTATTCAGATTTTTAAAGGTAAATATTTCTCCCTCTCTCCAGTCCATTAACGTCTCACTGTTGGTCACGGGCCTGCTCGACATTGGGAGGGATTATATTAACTGCTTGTAATATCCCTTAGTAGGACTGATGATCGTTGGGGAAGAAAAGTCCTAGAGTGGCGACCACGTACCGGACGACGCAGCGTTGGGTGGTTCCCGACAAGGTGGAGCGACGATATAGTCAAGGTCGCGGGGATTGGATTGGATTGGATGCAAGCGGCACAGGACCGCGCGTTGTGGCGTTCTATGGGGAGGCCTATGTCCAGCAGTGGACGGAGAGAGGCTGATGGGTGGATGGAATATTCCTTAGCTAGCTCTTACAGCAACCTGTGGTGGAAATGGGGTGGTGACACTTACATAATATTTGGTGATTTCTTGTTCTATTGCTTAGTTATGTTCTTTTGTTTGCAGTCATGAACGTAAGAAAATGTATTGGGAACAACTCGAGTTACGCTGCAGATCGTTGTATAGGCCGTCGGCTGGACAAGCTACTCCAGCACCAGGGAGACAAGTGCAGGTTTGTAACATTAACGGTTATTGTAAACTTCAATATTCTCATTACACCGTTCGGATGTGGAAAAGCGGAGAAAGAAAATATTTACTTAAAAAGTGGCGGCTCTTAATTATTTCGTATTTTATTACATAATTTTATTATTTAACTTAATTTTATTTCAGGGCAATTTTGATACAAAAAATAGACAGCCGAACATACTCCCTCCTATCTCTAGAATGGTGATAGCTATCGGTTGATGCTACAAAAATAAATACTCATAATTATCGTTCTCCTGCCCTTATTCCGTTATTTGATGTAATTGTCGGTCAGTACGGCGTATATCTATACTAATGTTATAAAGATGAAGAGTTGGTTTGTTTGTACGCGCTAATCTCAGGAACCGCTGGTCTGATTTAAAGAATTCTTTCAGTGTTGGATAGTACATTTATCGAGGAAGGTTAAGGTTATACAACCATCACGCTATGACTAATAGGAGCGTAGAATCAGTGAAAAATGTTACTGACACGGGGAGAATTTTCTAAATTGCACGCGTAATGACGCGGGCTGCAGTTAGTATTATGATAATAAAGGTAGGTTCGGAACCCTTTGTTTGCGAGTCCAACTTACTTTATCCGTTTTTTCTATGTATTTTGTTTGCAGAGCAATTGCAGTTGTTGTGCTCAATGTCATCCAACACAACCAGCTTGGGATATCAGTCTACAACATCGTTTCTGGGCACCAGGTAAATATTTTAGGAGATTATCTTTGTTTCTCTCTCTCTCTCCAGTCCATTAACGTCCCACTTTTGGGATATCCATACTCTATAAGTCTATACTAATATCATATAGCTAAAGAGTTTGTTTGTTTGAACGCGCTAATCTCAGGAACCACTGGTCCAATTTGAAAAATTCTTTCAGTATTGTATAGTACATTTATCGAGGAAGGCTATATGCTATATAACATCACGCTGCGACCAATAAGAGCGAAGCGTCAGTAAAAAAAGTTGCAAAGCGGGGAAATTTTTCTATATTCGACTCGTACGAATTCGCGGAAAACTGTTAGTTATTCATGTACGTTTTAAAAATCCAATAATCGGCTTCAAAGCTACAAATTAGTGGTGGTTCGAAAAAAACCGTTGTCCTTTATTTGGCGGATAGCTAAAGACTGGAACATTCTGCCAGCGTCTGTGTTCCCGGACAGTTACAATGTGGAAGCATTTAAGAGAAGGGTGAATATGCTTCTAACATAGTTATTGCACTTTACCATCCAAGGCTGCATTACCGCTTACCATCAGGTGGAATGTAGCCAAGCAACAACCTGTATTATGTAAAAAAAACTCATTTAACATATGAGCAAGTATCATAGTAGTGTAGGTATATCATCATTAGCTTAGCTTATCAATAGCTTAGGTATATCATCATCATAACATCACCCCTTTTTCTTATAGGAGTAGACAGAGACTATTGGACGTCAATTGCTAAACATACTTCCTTGGCTTCATTTACACTCATACCTTTTTTTTCTTAGATATTTATTATAGCTATCTATTTTAATTTGTTTTTTGTTTGTTTGTTTCAGGTCGTATAGGCAACCTATATTCTCCGAACCCTGGTACTGGCAGAAAGACTTCAGCATGGAGCTGGTTTCCTTGGCCAAGAAGTAACAGTCAAAAGTAAGTTATTATCTTATAGATGGGATTCGAACCTGCTACTTTGGATGGGAATTCTGGTGTTATAAATAAATTAATAAATATTCACTGACATTTCACACAACGTCCTCTGGTCCAAAGCTAAGCTAAATACACGCGTAAATTTAAAACAAATACACGCGTCTAAATCCGTAAAAAGTAGTTTTATTTTTCAGTTCTCGTTGTCGTATGGGAGGAATACCCCAATCGGGTGATAGTGCCTACGGGTTCTGTGAGACGGAAACTCAACAAAACCCGTCGGGTTATGATCCACGTTACCCTCATAACTTTGAGCACCAGTTCCCTAGAGGGCAACCACAAGGATTCAATCAACACAGAGAATTTGCACAACATCAGGGGAATTTTTCACAGGTAAGTTCATCTAATATATAAAATTCTCCCGTCACGGTGTTTGTAATTATACTCCTCCGAAATGGCTCGACCGATTTTCATGAAATTTTGTGTACATATCCGTTAGGTCTGAGAATCGGACAACATCTATTTTTCATACCCCTAAATGTTAAGGGTGGTCTACCCTTGACATTTATATGGCAAAACAACGTTTGCCGGGGCAGCTAGTTTTTAATATATTTTTCAGTAAACCCATATACATAATCATTATCATCAGTAAGCATACCGCCACACCTTTTACCGATGGGAGTAAGCGGAGATTAAATTGTAGCAAGTCAAGTCTATATTACTTAAACTAATATTATAAAGTTTAATGGTCTTATTCATAATAACTTAACGGAGGTTTAAACGGAGATTTTATTGGAGAGCTAATAAACGTTTTAGCGTAAAAAGACTATTATGAAAAATAATCACATTTTGAACCTTCGATAAGTCATTATGATTATGACCATAAAAGTTTGTTTGTTTGTTTTTGTGTCTGATAGTCCATTTATCGGGAAATGCTATATATAGGCTAACATCACGCTGCAACTAATAGGAGCGAAGCATTAGTGTAAAATGTTGCAATTACATGGGAAATTTTCTAAATTTCACGGGGGCAACAGTTAGTAACACAGAAAAGGTGGTAACCGGTTTGGAACCTGTGATGTAGTAGTTGTAAGGTATATAATAAGCATGTAGTCTCTAAAATATAGTCAGTGTATCATTGAACTTTGAGCGTTTCATTTGTCTCCTATACACAACCTTACATGGCGACCCTGCCTGTAACCTAAGCGATCCGCGCGCGCGTGTACTCCTAATATGGAAACGGTATTTTAAAACAATTGGTGGAAAATTACTACGGACTTTAAAATGAAACAAAGAGTGATCAGGTCCCCGTTCAATAAAACGTATTTTATAGTTACGTCGTCTAGGAACATTTACGAGAAAAATGGGTGGTTCTAGTTCGAAGGAAGAAGTAGTGATTGCCCAGAGCGCCGGAGTCGGTAGTAACACGGCCCATACCCGTCAGCAAGAAATCACGAACACAATTCTCGTGGTTATATGTACCATTTTGACACTTGGGGTGGTGATTATTGTATACAAGCTGTATAACCGTTGCCATAAAAAGATAATACAGCGTCGCATAGATGAAATCACATTGAGGCGTTATTCCAGTATCCTGCGACGACACCAGGCAAACAAGGATCCTGTGCTGCAGGTTGGCATGGCCGAGGTAATCGACGTGTAGCTTATGATATCTTCGAGGTGCGTATTCTAACGTTGGGCAAGCAGCGGTGTCGGCTCAGTGCAAATATCTTACGGTAGTGATGTGATGTGATAGGTCCAAGGTTCTATATGTGTTGTGAGTAAATAATATATATGGTTAAAAAAAAAAAAAAAAGTATCATGTGCATCTTCGGGTATTAATTAGTTAAATTATGTAGTATAAATAAAGTCCACTGTTAATTAGTTCACTAACGTGGTATGGCTGAGGATTTAAACGTAATATTAAACGAATTAAGAGTAATAAGAAGTTACTTAATAAAAATAGGTCCCAGCCGTCGACACGGCAAGATTTTGGACATTAAAAGAAAAGAGGCTAACAGTAGTCTATTAAAATATAACCAATTTGTTAAAATTTATAAAGAAAACTTAAGACATTTTACGAATTCGGAGATTTTATTAATTACTAGGATTTGTGAGGAATTTGATAAACTATATTCAGAGATAATTTGTTGGTTTGTAACGAAAGCTCGCCCTCTCTTGTATCACTACACCAACAAATTATCTCTGAATATAGTTTATCAAATTCCTCACAAATCCTAGTAATTAATAAAATGTAGTAGAGTTAGTTACTATATCCTTTGATAATTATTTTACAAATCATAACACATGTTATTTAACGGTACCAGCACGTAGCGAGTCAATACATTTTATTGAAACAAACTCAAAACAAGAGTGTGTAGTGTCAAATCAGCAATTATGTGAGGGTGTATTTTTGGCAAGCAGTATAAACAAACCAATAAACGGGAAAATACCTATTCGTATCTTAAACACTAGGGATGAAAACGTTAGACTAAATTATTTTCAGGTAAACACTAGTAATTTAAATAATTATTTTATTTGTCAGTTTAATAAAACTGCGATTGATTCGGAAAGGGTTAAAACCTTATTTAATTTATTAAATTTGAAAGGGTTGAACATTGAAGAACAAAAGTCGATAGAAAACATTTGCGCTAAATTTCCCGACATTTTTCATTTGCCAGGTGATAAATTATCTACTACGCCCATATATGAACAGACCATTGACTTGAAACCACATACCACACCTATTTACACAAAATCTTATCGTTTGCCTTATGCTCAAAAACCAGAATTAGATAACCAAATTGAAAATATGTTAAACGATGGAATAATTGAACCATCTCAAAGTGCATGGTCCAGTCCATTGTTACTCGTTCCGAAAAAACGTGATGAAAATGGAGTTGCAAAGTGGCGTGTCGTTATTGACTATAGAAAGCTAAACAATAGTATACAGGATGATAAATTTCCTCTTCCCAACATTAGTGAAATACTTGACTCATTATCGGGAGCAATGTACTTTACTCATTTAGACTTATTTCAAGGATTTTTTCAGATTAAATTACAGGAAAGTTGTAGACCATGTACGGCATTCACTACAGGTAAAAATCAATATCAAATGACTCGAATGCCGATGGGGTTAAAATCTAGTCCCAATAGTTTTAGCAGAATGATGACAATAGCAATGTCAGGTCTTAACTACGATAAATGTCTCATTTATCAGGATGATCTGATCGTAATAGGAAGAAATTTATCTATACATAATCAAAATTTGATGGATGTCTTTACTAGGTTGCGAAAAGTAAATTTAAAATTAAACCCTGCTAAGTGTTTATTTCTACAAAAAGAGGTTCTTTATTTAGGACATATAGTGTCAGGTACAGGAATCTTACCAGACCCAGAAAAAATTAAAATTGTAGATAATTACCCAAAGCCACAAAATGCGGACCAATTGAAGCGTTTTGTAGCTTTCGCTAACTATTATAGAAAATTCATTAGGAATTTTGCCAAACTTGCATTTCCCTTGAACAAATTAGGCTGTAAAAATGTTAAATTTGTGTGGACAAAGGAATGCGAACATTCGTTTCAGATGTTAAAATCAGCCTTGATAAACCCGCCAGTATTGCAATATCCAAACTTTTCAGAAAACAATGAGTTTATATTACAAACAGACGCATCAGGTACAGCGATAGGTTCTGTATTGTGTAATGGAGATGGACGGCCAGTAGCTTATGCTAGTCGTGGTTTAAATAAAGCCGAAATTAATTACCCTACCATTGAAAAGGAACTCTTAGCAATCGTTTGGAGTGTTAAGTATTTTCGACCTTATTTATACGGAAAACGGTTCAAGATACAGACTGACCATCGACCTCTAGTTTATTTGTTTTCCATGCGAGATCCTTCTAGTAGATTATTGAAATTTAGATTGCAATTAGAAGAATTTAATTATACAATTGAGTATATAAAGGGACAGTCAAATTCAGTGGCAGATGCTTTATCGCGAATAACACTAACATCTGAGGAATTAAAATCAATGAATGAGCATATTATTAGTGTAATGACTAGAGCGCAATTGCGTCAATTAAACATGGATAGTAGTAAGAGCGATAATAATCCGTCGGTGGATAATATAGACACACACTCGAGGCCTGATCAACCAAGAGTGGTGGAAATAATTAAAAAACCGAGGAATATTACCGAACTTTCGTTAATAAACCCTAGGCAGGAAAATAATTTAATAAAAAGTGGAATAAGCGTAGAAAAATTTAAATATTTTATATATGTGCCCAGTAAATCAATAATTTATATACAAACAATATCTCGATCTCCGATCACGCGAGCCGTATTGGTGAGAGACTTGTTATGTTTATGTAAAAAGATATCGATAAATGAGCTATGCATATTAAGAAATGATAATAATAATGATTTTATCAGTGGGCTTATAAATGAAATAAAGAGTTATGAAAAGTGGTCCGGACCACGTATTTGTGTAGTGAGTAATGTTCAGAGAATAGATAATTTAGATAATAGGCGTGTAATATTAAATGATTTCCACCTATTGCCCACTAGTGGCCACGCAGGTATTAGGCGAATGACAAATAATATCAAAAAGTATTATTTCTGGCCATGTCTTGAAAAGGATGTTATCGATTTTGTGTCGAAGTGTGAACAATGTAAGAAACAGAAATATTCCACACACATTAAGCAGCCTATGAAAGTCACAACGACTGCAAATTCAGCATTAGAGAAGGTTTATTTAGACATAGTCGGACCGTTACCACAGGACATATATAATTATAAATACATATTGACTTTGCAATGCGAGCTATCAAAATTCACAGAGGCGTATCCATTACACAACAAAGACACGGTAAGTGTAGCGCGAGCATTCGTTGATAATTTTATCTTAAGATATGGTATACCCCGAGAAATAGCGACAGACCGTGGGTCAGAATTTATTTCAAGTATTATGAACGAAATATGCCAAATCTTAAGAATCACTCAAACTTCCTCTACAGCTTACCATCACGAGAGTATAGGAGCTCTGGAAAATAACCACAAAGCAATGGGTGCGTATCTTAGAATAAGTTGTAACAATCACACGGCTGCGTGGAGTACCTGGTTGCCATATTGGTGTTTTTCATATAACAATACAGTACATACGGAGACCAAGTACACACCGCATGAATTAGTTTTTGGTAAACGTTGTGTGTTGCCCGCAAATTTAGAAGGTCATATCGTAGATCCCTTATATGTTCACGACAACTATGCTCTCGAACTAAAATATAGACTCCAATTAGCACAAAAAGATGCACGTGACAACTTAATTAAAAATAAAGTTAAAAGAAAGAATGATTATGATAACAATATAAACCCAGTGTATTTTAAAAAGGGTGATTTATTATTATTAAGAAATACTTCTGATAATAAAATGGATCCAATATATTTAGGACCTTATATAGTAATTGATGACCTAGATTGTAATGTAAAAATATTGAAAAATAATAAAGAATACGTTACACATAAGAATAGAACTAAGCTTTATAAAAGTGTCTAAGTTTGTAAACATTTTTTTTTTCATTATATCATCTTATGATGTCTTGTAGACTTAAATAAGATCCTTAAATAATAATATGTATTATTACAATTATTTTATCTTGTTTAGTATTATAATAATATGTAATCAAATGTAATCAAACTTTATTTAGTAAGTAACTAGGTATACAAAATAATAACTGTGTACAATTATTATTTTTTTTATTAACAGGGGAGGTGTGATGTAGTAGTTGTAAGGTATATAATAAGCATGTAGTCTCTAAAATATAGTCAGTGTATCATTGAACTTTGAGCGTTTCATTTGTCTCCTATACACAACCTTACAAACCTACGACCATTGGTGTACAATTCCTCTGTAAAAGTAACTAATATCTCTGCCATATCTTGCTTCCGACATTTAAGTAACATGTATTAACGCCATCTATCGATTACACGACGAACTTTGATACATGTTTCTGTTAAATTTCCACCAGGCACAAGCAAATTTCCCAACATCAACAAACTTCACTCAAGAACAGTTCGGTGAAGCAAGTGGCAGCTTTGATGCCACCACTGGCGTGTGGGGACCTCCACCACCTTATAGTCCTCAGGGAAGAAGTGGCAGCAGGTATATATTTTAATAAATACACCCTTTTTTCAGTTGGTAAATAACCCGCTATTGGGCATGGCCTTCCTCAACTTTGGAAGAATATTTGGTCGACCAATTTGGTTAAGACTCTTAATTACATGACGAAGAAAAGCCTATGTTACGTTAAAGATATACCTAAATAAATAAATAATGTAAACTATTAATTTTTATAATAAATTTCTTTTTTCAAAGACATCATCTTCACCAAGACCCTGCTGCCGCAACCCTCCTCCATCATCACCATATCGATCGTCAAGATCATAGCCAAGCTCATATCTGTCGAAATTCTTATCTACACCAAGACCCAAGGCATACAGACAGACAAGAAATAGCAAGAATTAATCCAGAACTAGCGGAATTTGCAAGATTAAATCCAGAATTAGCAAGAATGCATCCGGAATTAGCAAGGATGAATCCAGAACTGGCAAGAATGAATCCTGAGTTGGCAAGGATGAACCCTGAGTTGGCAAGGATGAACCCTGAGTTGGCAAGAATGAATTCGGATTTGACAAGGATGAATCCGGATTTGGCAAGAATAAATCCGGAATTGGCAAGCATTAATCCGGATTTGGCTAGAATTAATCCGGAATTAGCAAGGATGAATCCGGAATTAGCGCATATGAATCAAATACCGCATTATCCGCCAGAGGTTTTGCAGGAGATGTCACATTTGCCTGAAGGGAGGTTTAATACTTTAAGAGGACATTTGGTTCCGTATAGATGTCAACGTTTAGGGATGAGCGCTAATAATTTGCATAGAGATTGTAGAATTCCTGATGAAAGTGTGACTATTGAATGTCTGCATCAGAAAACTGGTAGTAAAGGTAAGAGATTTGAAATTACTTTAAAAATAAAAGTCGCGTCATTATTTCAGTCCGATTTTATTCTGTAAAGAATACTAGGTGGCTGGTCGAGAATGTGCAAAACAGTTTCGATAGATGGCGTTGTACATCAAATGCGATGTAGACTCATTCGAGTAACGATGTAGTGGAAAAATTGGTTACTGTTGGGCACGGCCGTATTAGCTCAGTCGGTAGAGCGACGGAACGGTATTCCGAGGTTGCGGGTTCAAGTCCAGCTCACAGTGAATACTTTTCCACTATAATTTATTTAATTAAGTAAGAGATTTGCTTTTAAATAAATCTATGTATATTTTCCTGCCCTTATCCCATTTCTTTGGATGGATGTAATGTATCTTTTCTTCCATATTCTTCTGTCAGATTTTTGAATTTGTACAATCCATCCGTTTTTCATTGGTCCCTTTAGGCGTTATTCGAGGTCCTCTAGGAGCAAATTGTGTTATTTTTTAAATTCTGTTTAATTATTTCATTATTTTGTTAGTTTCAGATCAAAGTGTGGACTCTTGCCAGAAGCAAGGAAAAGAGAATCTGGGCTTCCAAAATGATAAACATTCTCCTATACGGTATGTTATTCCTTTAAATATTTTATTTGAAATCTTAACTTCATTAACATTTCTCATTCATTCATTCATTCGTTCAGGATTCATTCTGTTATTCGTTATTATTAACGAATAATAAATAATAATAAAAAAAAAATATTCATAGACATTTCACACATCGCCCTCTGGTCCCAAGCTAAGCTTCCACGCTTGTGTTATGTGTACCAGAAAACGCATATACTACATATACTAGTTTTCTTTTGTAAATACATACTTATAATACATAGAAACACCCAGACGCAGAACAAACATTTGTATGACATTTATGAACGTCACACAAATTATTGTCTCGTGTGGGAAACGTACCCGCGATCTCGAGAACGGCATTCCGTTACATGAACCATAAAACCACGAAGCCCGTCAGAATAAATGTTATTGTCATATCCAGGTCATCAATGCAGGACTGCAGACAACTTGTAGTCAATCAGAATGCAGAATCTGAAGTGTACTTCGCTGATGTATCGAGTTGTTGTAATGTTTCTGTTAAGGTAAGTAGTTATGAAGACCTTATTCTGTTTTAGTTGTTGCCTGCGAATTGGAATAATATCATTTTCACATTAAGAAATTTTTAAAACCCTGTCATTTCTCAGTCTCTAGACAACCTAAAGCACTGAGTACTTTTCATTTAAGAACATCAGTTTATGAGTTTTGTGTGAGTAAATAAATAATAATTAAGTATTAAAAAAAAATCCAACCTCATGTGCCTTTGAAATTTGAGGGTTTTTCACGATTCCTCATGAGATAACCATCAGATCCTGACCTGGTGCCAATGGGAACCATCAGCTTTCAAATAAAAATCAATAAAATCGCTTCGCCCAGTTAAAAGTTATGAGGTAACAATCATAAAAAAATAATCAAAAAAACATACAGACGAATTGAGAACCTCCTCCTTTTTTGAAGTCGGTTAAAAATCATAGGGTTTTATTCTAAAAGAGCATGTAAAGTCTAGAAAGTTATTTCGAAGTCTCATAAACTTAATTATTTTTAATATTTCAGGCTGACTGCTGCATGAACGCCAATGTTTCAGCTCTAGTTGGGACTATTGAAAATCATCCAGAATCTACCTCGGAATCCGACACAGGGTCATTTACTTTAACTCGCCAGCAAAGACCACAACCCCAAGTAGGCTCTAAAAGAAGACCACGTCAAGAAAAACATGTCAAAAATCCAGAAAAAGTGCGCCAGGCGTTAACTAATTCTGTAAGATTGACTGAACATCAAATAGAACAGCTAAATAATTCAATGCGAATGAGTGAACGAATGGAACTTGAACGTATGAGTGAAAAAATGATAGATTCTCGTGATAGGTTAAGTGATCGAGAACGAATGAATGATGTTAGAATTTCAGATAGAATGAATGAAATCAGATTAAGTGAAAGAATGAATGATTCAAGAGATAGGTTAAATGAGAGGTGTGATAGATTAGAGAGATTTAATGAATCAAGAATAAGTGACAGGTTGAACGAAACACGCTTGACTGAACGTATGAATGAAAGCAGAATGAACGAAGCTCGTCTAAGTGAACGTGAAAGAATGAACGATTCCCGTCTAAGTGAATGTGACAGGACGAATGAATCGCGTATTAGTGAACATGATAGGATGAATGAAACGCGAATGAGTGAACGTGGGAGAATGAATGAAACACGTCTTAGTGACCGTGATCGAATAAATGAAAATCGTTTGAGTGAACGAATCACAGATTCGCGTGATAGATTAAACGATTCTAGAAGTGAAACTATGAATGACTCACGTATAGAAAGAATGAATGATTCGAGAATCAGTGATCGAATGAATGAAACCCGATCAAGTGAACGTATGAACGATTCTCGTATTGAGCGTTTAAACGAGTCAAGGATTGACCGAATGCATGATTCTAAACTCAGTGACCGTAGTGACCGACACGACTCGCGTATTGAACGAATGAGTGAAGTAAATTCGAGTTTGAGAGTAGAAGGTCAACGCTCTCATATTTCGCCATTGCGTCTTAAACCGAGTCCTAAATCAAAAGAGATACGACCTGATACTAAAAGCTTTAGTCAAATTTCTCCTCTATCACCTAACACTGAAGAGTCGCTGTTATCTGATGATGGTACTCCTGATCAGGTGTATTCTAATGACCCGGAACCTTTGAAGTGCTTAGGACCGGACTCACAATATGAACCAGTGCGAGAATCGAAGGAAGAAATACTTAAAGGGAATATAAATCATATACACTGCTATAGTGATACAAATACTATGGATTCGGGATGGCAAAGTGGTTCGGAAAAACAGGTAACTGACTAATCAATGATAACTAATAATCATTTTCAATAATTTAAAAATGGATTCAATGTTTTTTCTAATGTTGTACACACTTAGGTTAAAGCCATTAAAATTTTTTTTAATAATTTAATAATAGAATCGTGGTTTTATATAACGTGTAAATATGTATTGCAAGTAATAAAAATGTTAAAATGGTAGAAATGTTACAGTGTTCCTATTTTGTAAATGTGTGTTTAGTTTTGGTCAGTATGCTAATATTTTTGTTATAGAAATATGACAAAAGAAATTAAAATATTAATAGAAAACTGACTAAATTATAACTCACCGATAAAACATACAATTTATTTTATAATTTTACAATTAATTATTATATCTTAATTTGTTCAATTATTATAGTTAAGTAAATAAAACATGTACAATATTGTTCTTTATTACTATAATAGATAAATAATTTTGTGTTATTATAGTATTTTATAATAATTATTGTTCTTAAGGGTAATTTAAAATTATAGGTACTTAATTTTAAGAATTCGGTTGACAGACAAGTTTTATTATTTGCCCATAATTTTATTGGCTTCAGATAGTCCAGTCAGAGGCCTTAAACATGAGTGTTGCCAGGATATGCCAGGATTTATGTTTAGGGAATTTAAAGTAATTTCAATACGAATGCCTTCTCCCCTGCCCATTAATGTCCCGCTATTAGGCACAGGCCTATTTCTCTTAAGGAGGATATTTGATGAACTATCTAAATGATGTCATACGAAATTTAAAAAAATATTTTCCGTCTATTCTTGGGTACTCTGAATCTTCAAAACATCCCTTTGTGTTGTCCCCAACACTGTTCTTACTGCATATCAATGACATGCTGTCCATTGACGGAATTCATTGCTGTGCAGACGACAGCACCGGGGACTCGTTCTATACGGGCCACGCCAATATCCCTCATTCCACTGTTGAGGAAAGTAGAAGTAAGCTTGTGTCGGAAATCGATCAAATCCTAGCTAGGGTATCGGATTGGGGTCGACTAAACTTAGTCCACTTTAACCCAAACAAGACACAAGTTTGTGCGTTCACCGCTAAGAATAGCATAGCTGTAGCACCTCAATTCCAGAACACATCCCTCACCATCTCAGATCACATCGGGATCCTTGGTGTCGACATCTCCAGTGACGTCCAGTTCCGATGTCATCTGGAAGACAAGGCCAAGCTGGCATCTAAAAAATATAAAGCAAAGCGGTACTTCTCTTCGAGGCAAAGACTCACCTTGTATAAGGCGCAGGTCCGGCCCCATATGGAGTACTGCTGTCATCTTTGAGCGGGTGCACCACAATACCAGCTTGGGCCCTTTAACTCGCTCCAAAGACGTGCTGTGAGAATTGTCAACGATCCCATGATCACAGGTGATATGGAACCCTTGAGTCTGAGGAGAGACTTTGCCTCCCTGTGTTTTTTATCGCCTGTATAACGGGATGTGTTCTGAAGATTTATTTGACATGGTGCCCACGGCCTCCTTCTATATTCGCACCTCTCGCCATCGGCAGCGAGTTCATTGTCACACCCTAGAAACGTTACCATCCCGTACTGTACGGTTCGAGCGCACCTTTATCCCACGTACGATCGGGTTGTGGAATGAACTCCCTGCCATGGTTTTCCCACAGGACTACAGGATGGGGCTCTTCAAAAAAGGCGTCAAAAGGTTTCTACAGGGTCGGCAATGCGCGGGTGGTACCTCTGGTGTTGCAAGCGTCCATAGGCTACGGTAATCGCTTACCATCAGGCGAGCCGTATGATTGTTTGTTTTGTGTATGATTGATTGTTTGTCGTATATATAAAAAAAAATTAGACCCTTTATGCCCGTTTTCACCAACGACCCCTAAATTTAAGTAGCCCTTAAGCGAATTTAAATGACGCTTTACGCAAGTTTTATTTTCACCAACGTTTAAGGGACGCTTAAACTGTTAAGGGATTCCTTATATTTACTAATAAAACTTATATTTATTTAATAAAACTTGCGTAAAGTGTCATTTAAATTCGCTTAAGGGCTACTTAAAATTTAGGGGTCGTTGGTGAAAACGGGCATTAGTCACCCTATTACATCCCTTAATAAATAATAATAATAATAATAAATATTCATGGACATTTCACACAACGTCCTCTGGTCCCAAGCTAAGCTTTATATGCTTGTGTTATGGGTACCAGAATACGGATATAATACATATACTACTTTTCTTTTGTAAATACATACTTATAATACATAGTAAACACCCAGACGCAGTACAAACATTTGTATGATAATTAAAAACATTACACAAATATTTGTCCTGACCGGGAATCGAACCCGAGACCTCGTGATTGGCAGTCCGTTATATGAACCACTAGACCACGAGGCCCGTCAAAGTCCTTATCCCCTTAATTACATCCCTTAGAATTTAAGGGGATGTTTAGAATTCTTTTACATATATTATGTTAAAGAAAATTGTGCCAAATTTGTTGTTTTATTTGCTTAGATTCAGCTCAAATATTCCCCAATTATTAGGCACATTCTTTTTTAAGGGAGATAACTTTTTTTATAATTTGTGTTGAATTTGCCATCTCAATTAAAAAAGGTACAATTCCGTAAATACAAACGATTCATAAATTTATTTATATATAAATTTAATGTTTTGTTCCAAATTGGATAAGCTAAAAATGATAAAATTGTACTGTCTCAGCAATGTGTTCTAAATAATGTGCTATAAATATGAAATTTATTGTAAATCGTATGATTATTGTAAATTAAAATTATATCGAATGATACTAGGAGGTATATTAAGAGATTTTCAAGATTTTTACACTTTCGGTGTGTGTAATCTATGCTGAATGGCAACGAATACTTTGAGAAGTGAAGTGAACATGAAATACGTAATATTTATGCCAATTGAATTTCAAATTATATACAAAAGTAACTGTATAACGCAGATTTACTTGAGTGTAATTTCGAAAAAGCCACTTTTATGGTTAACTCTTAACTATCGTTAAATTCGTTTATATTCTATTCCTAGACCTATACACAAACAAAATTATTTTATAAAAACCGGTCAAGCCATCTGGAATTTTATAACAAACGCATGATGACACTTAGGCTTTTTTTATATTTTTTTTACTAAATAAAAAAGCTCGTGTCATATTTGCCGTTATACGCCTCCAAAACGGATAGACAAATTCATATAAAATTTTGTGTAGGTATATTAATTAAGTCTGCGACAAAGATGCAGCTATTATTTAACCTATTATTTAATTTTTTTTGCAAAATAGTAGGTTACTATAATCGCATTGGATTTAATTGACTATGCCTAATATGATGTGGTTTATTCTAATCGATAGATTGTAGTGGAACGTAACTAGTACGTTTAGATTTGTAATAACGATTCTTAGAATCTTGATGCCAATTTTCACTTAAGAATTACAGCGTAATGGAATTGACAATATTGACAGATATCATTCATTGAAATACGTATGTAATATTTATGCAATTATTATTATATTTATTTATTCGTTCATTTCATTCATTCACTTTTTTTGTGAAATGCAAACACTTGCACAAATATCTTAAATAAATAATTTTTTTAAGGATTTGAACATGTCTATTTTCAAATTTTGTCCGAAGTTTTGTGACTTCAGACGGACAAATACGCGTCTAAATCCGTAAAAAGTTGTTTTTGAAACTATTTTGCTAAGAACTATTTTCTTACGTATATTCTTATCTTATCGATTTTAAAAACATTCTTTCATTCGTTAATTCGTTCAATCATTTTATTCACATTAACCTCATATTATACTGAGTTTCTAAATACGTGATAAATGAAAAAAAATATTTTTAGTATTTGTTGTTATAGCGGCAATAGAAATACATCATCTGTGAAAATTTCAACTCTCTAGCTATCACCGTTCTTGAGATACAGCCTGGTGACAGACGGACGGACGGACGGACGGACGGACGGACGGACGGACGGACGGACGGACGGACAGCGAAGTCTCAGTAATAGGGTCCCGTTTTTACCCTTTGGGTACGGAACCCTAAAAAACAGATCTTGCCTATGAATTGCCCATATTTTAAATAATGTTGCCATAAATATAATATTCTTCCAAATAAAGCAATAAATTAGCTGAATATTTTCTATTTTGTAAGATTGTTTTAATTATGTACCTACTCGTATGTGCTTTTATTTTAAATTGTGAGAGTAATACTTATTTTTCCTCCTAAACTAATTTGCTTTATTATATTTTAATGTTAAATTTAATGTTACTGTTTATCGACATTAAGTTTGTATTATTATAATTGATTTCTAATGTATGTATGTAGCTATTATGTTGGAATTCCTTTAAGATTTGTGTTAGGTAGCCATTTTGTAAACCAACAAAAATTAGTTATCATCTCTTAGTTTTTTTTTGTTAGACAACTAAAACTGTATTTTAATTGTTTTGAGCGCCTTATGACTAAACTTAACGAGTTTATCATCAATAAAAAAAGTTTCTTTTTTAATGTAAATATTCGATCTTTACTATCTATTAATCGGCCATAGATATTTTTTTTTTAATATTTTAATTTCAATTTAAAAGGTATATAAAACTATTTGCATATAAAATTTCCTTCAATTGAATACGAATTTTTAATATTAAGTAATTTGAATATTATTGTGTAAGTATAATTATTGTGATGTTTTTTTTTATTATACGTTAATGTTAAGGGTAGGTTTTGACCGTGACATAAGACGACAATAGACCACGCCTTTAATGCAATGGAAATGCGCAGTACAGCCCGGATTGTCTTTAATATTGACACTGTACCACAGACTGTACTGCCATTTTGGGTATTTCTTTAATAATTATTAAAACCGATTTGAACAAAGACATGAGATTAGCGAGCCTATCTGTCTTATGTCGCGGTCGCTACTTCAAATTATTATTATATAAAAATTATTTTTCATTGTACCTACATTGTTTTTTGATCAATATTATTAATAATGGTTCTATTAAAAGACTGAAATATTATTATTGTTTTATTTTTTGATCTTTGTTTCCATCCTCTGTTGGACGAAGGCCTTGTTTAGCCTCTTTCCATTTGCATTTTTGTGTTTATCCGGATAATATACACACCGGCACAATTAGCGGAACACAAAAAAAGCAGGATTTTAAAATCTTTTACTTGAGGAACTGGCCAGTTATGATAATTTTTTTAATTTATTGTCAGATTTGAAAATAGAAAATTAGATGACATACACTTTTTCATTCATTTGTTTTATTTTCCCAAACAATACGTTTTGTTAACTTGTTCGTGTATTAACTACGTAATTGGTATTTTTTTTTTAAATTGCACTTAATGGTTTTTTATAAATTTGTTATTCTATAGGCAATTTTGTTTATTAAAAGCTCTTTATTATGCCTGACTTTTTTTGAATTTCACTGGAAATCATTAGGGCTGATGAAATGAGAAGAAATGGCCATACCTACAGATCGATTGCCTCAAGGCCAAGAAGTACCCACCAGGATATCATAATATGTGTGAGCATGGGAGAGGAATTTATGGTTTGCATAATTGCGCAGGGGATCTTCGGTTATATTGACCAAGTTTCGTTAAACAAGTACCAGGAGAGCAGAATCATGCAAGGGGTAATTATTATAGTTATGCATTTAAAACGTTTATCAATTGTTTAAGTTCCGTACAAGAAGTACCAGGAGATCAGAAAAGCCTAAGAGGTTACACAAGTAAGACGTTAGCTTTATTGAACTTTCAAACTATAAGTAGGTACTAGGGTACCAGAAGGATGCAAGAGAGTAAAAGGTTTTATTACGCATGCGAATGTGTGGTTTTAATGGAACCATTTCGCTCACAAGGTACTAGGATATAAAAAAGTTAACTACTTAAAATTCGGATTTAGTTTATTCTTGTCATACAATAAATATCCTGGTTTAAGAGGATACCAAAATAGCTTCGTGCATTTTTCTATGTACGAAGTTTTCATTGTTTCTTTAGATTGAATGGCTAGAGCTCTAATTTTTAAGTATATGTTTTTTCAATATATGATCTAGGATCGCATGAACTCAGAAACGCGATTGAAAAAAGTTTTCTCGATAGAAAATCTTGGCGAAACAACCTCTCAGATTTTTTATTTTTTTACATTTGTCGGTCTATTATCGCGTATTAACTAATGAAATAACTTTAAAAAAATAAACTATTATGTATAGAAACACGTGGATCAGAATTAAAATATATTTAGTAGATTTTGAGTAAATAGGAAAAGTATCCCTAATTCTTCATTTTCTGTGCCTACTGGCTGTGTTAATATGTACGTGTCGGCGATGATATACGATAATATTGATGTAGGACCTTAAGAAAAACTATTATCAATAACAAATTTTGATGACATTAAAACTAAAGTTAAAATGTAGAATGTATAATTTTGTCATAGTTAGAAGTGCCAAATTTTAACTATGACAAAATTATACATTATTATGCAGAATGAAAATAACCTTCGGAATTAGAAAGTGAAATAGTGGTTAAAACAAATGAAATAGCATTATACTGCTGTACCGTTAATCCAAAACATTCCATAGTTCAGTTGCATCCATTATTTTAATTCAGTTTATGGTGCCACAGAGTTAGTTAGTATCAAATGTGATATTTAAACTAAGTAGGTACTGACTACAACTTTTGAGTATTTCCATAGGTATTTGTTTTTTTAAATAAAATGCAAAGGCTTTTTTTTAACTTTTATTAATTCTATATTATTTTACTTGCGCTTATAATTATGTATAGGACCCCTTTTACAAATTATAAAAAATAGTGTGAGTGATTAAGTGATAATGAAAAAAAAAATCCCAATGAAATCAAATACCACAACCTTCCAAATTCAAAATAAGTAACAAAAAAAAAAACCCGACACCAATTAAAAAAAACTGTTATGAAGTTGCGAAGTTGCCAGTGTCAACTGTATGAACTGGCACAAAATATTATAAAATGATGACTAACTGACAAAAAATTCTACACAATTAACTATTCTACTAAGTTAATAGAATATAATATCTATAAAAGGGGTCCTATTAATGTTAAATTAAAAAATAATCACAAGAAGGATAAGTATTGCAAGCACCAAAAAATATTAAAACTAACAAATAAAAAAATAATATGGCCAATTGAATAACTTTATGATTTTTTGTAAAGTTTAAAACAACTGTAATATTTTATATTTCATTTTTCTTGCAATAATACAAAATAAAAACTAGTTATCACGATTATAAAACTAAAAGGTAAAAGGGTAAACAATATTGATTGTATTTACAGTACTTGCTGCACATAATAAATTATTTTCTTTAAATAAAAGTACTTTTATTTTGTGCTTACATTTATACAGCAACTTTTTTTATGTAGGCAACATTTTTTGAGTAAACTGAATAAAGGCGGGAAATAAAAAAAAACTTTTTTTTATATTGTTTTTGCCAATTTGTTGCCACACAAAATATGAAAAAAATAGCAGTTGGTAGTTTTTATTGATATGGGTAGTGTTTTTAATATTAAAGAAAATTATGTATTACTAAATATTCTTTCTATTCACATTTATTGTTCAGAGTTACAATTGAACAGTTATTTATAAAGACTAGCGGATTTAAATGCAGTTAGCATTTTTATACGATAAGCTCACATTTTTATTTAAAAAAAAAGAGTTTTACTTGTTGCCACAAAAATAAAAAAGAAAGTTTTTTCGCCAGTTTTCTAGTCTGTGGCGTGCGCAAAAAAAATTTACTTACATCCTATTTCCATAATACTCTAAAAAAATAAATCTACAAAAAATAGTAATTGTCAAAAATACTTACGATGTTTTTTTATCGAATCCTTTAACTTCCAAACTTTTTTACGGAAAATATGAGCTTAACTTTACACTGGTATTAAATTGTAAACTAAATAAATTTCGCGCTTACAAATTAAATTAATATAGTTAAATTGACTAAAAACTAAGATGTGAAAATATTAGAATGGTTTAGAATTGATAACTTTTAAAATGTTATTAGGTATTTGGCAATAAAAATAATATGTAAATATAAAATAATTTTACTTTTTTTGCAAATCTGTTACTATTTTTAATGGCATTTAAAAATATAGTATAGTTCCATATTTGATTTGAATTTGAAAACAGAACGATTTAAAATGGCCGTGATTTTTTGTTCATATTTTTTTTTACATCATAGACTATACAAAATAGTTTACTATCAGTTGTAATGTTTCCTATGCAAAAATTAGTATAATTTAATAAGTAGCAAGAGATTTGTAACTATTAATAAAGTACTGTATACAGCCATATTTGAATTATTAGAATCTGTTGTGTTTTTAGTTTCTTGTACTTTATTTTCAACTAATTTATTGTCTGCAGTTTGTTCTGCTACAGTCGCTGGGGTACCATCGGTTTCTCCTAGACGTTGGTTTTCGATACTCAAATTACCTAATCCATGAGTATAATCTTCGTTGCTTGAATTCAAAACTGTAATAAATTACGGTAATTAGTGCTTGAATTAATAATAATTACGTTTTTAGAGAGCACTATAACTTAATTTGAATAAATAAGCAGAGTAAAACGTTGAACACGAAGTGTTTTGTAATATTACCATCTTAATAGCAATCATCACTAGCACTAGGTACCTATATAGCTTAGTGACAGATGTCAGACGGACACCGCACCGCACGGAACCATAAGTATTTGGTGTAGTGCTTAATTTTAAATTAACATCAAAATACGACATAGGCTATATCACACACTTAAAGCCAGGAGCGTGGCAGTATTTATAAACGCATACAAAAAAGAGGACGTAAGCTAGATAAATCATGTTGGTAATACTTAAAGTAAACTAAACTAACCTGGTTTCCCATTATTGTCATAGTCAACTTTGATAAACGTAGTTAGAGATACTTCATATAATTTGTTAGACTCTGTAGTGCCAATAGAACGACGTTTACGACCGTATGCTATGTTGCCGTTCGTGCATTGTACCTTAAAAATGAAAGAAAAAACAATGTTTAATAGTTCTTCTTAGCATATTTTCTCTTCATATGAAGTTTCTTGTCTGTTCTTCTCCATAGGGTTCGCGTTTGGAACAGACACCTAGTTTCTGACGTTTCAAAAGAGCTTGTAAAACATGCCAAATTGAAATAAAAAAAAATTACTATGACTTTGACATTAACGTCCCGCTGATGAGCACAGGCCTCATCTACTCTCAAAATGAAACAAACAAAGACATACACCCTGAAATTAAATCCTGACTACACCAAAAGGTGTGGATATACAAAATAGTCCTTCGCTCTCTCTCTTCATTATTCCATCTGGATGAGAGATTACAGTCTACTGTGCCGCGCTGACCTGGCGTGTTGGCAAAGGGTTTATTTTCAGTTTTTTATCTCTTATAGAGGATATTATCCGACAATATTCCTTCTTCTTCTTCTCAGCCCATTAACGTCCCACTGTTGGGCACGGGCCTCCACGGGTCTACTGCGCCGCGCTGGCCAGGCGTGTTGGCACGGGGTTTATTTTCGAGTTTTCCGTCTCTCACAGTAGACGTTATCTGTGTGTAATATCACTTAGCTGACTTTTATAGCACCCTTAGGGTGAGATGGTGTGGTGACACTTGTATTCTTAATCCGTCACCATATGGAGGATATTATACAATATTCCTTAGCTGACCTTTAATTTATGTATTCCTAATCCGTCACCACACGGACTTTAGCCTATTATTGCTCTGCTATAGGACATGAGCTACCATCTCCTTCTCTACTTCAAGAGGGTTTGTGATCTACATTGCCGCGCTGACCAGGCGTGTTAGCACAGGGTTTAGTTGCCATGTCTCATAAAATATGTTAATAGTACTTACTCCTTGACATTTATCTAAGCATACAGTGACTGTCCCTTTAAACTGGACGTAGGTGGTGTCAGGGAACTTAAAAGCCTTGAATTTTGCGCTCAAAGTATCGCCATCTGTCGTCACGAAGTTGTCAAATAGGTAGGGATCCACGGAACAACTGAAATATGAAGAAAAAACAACAATTTAATAATTTTGCAATTGACTTGCTATGGAAATTAAGAAATTTAATTATTACATAAACAATGATCACCACCAGCGGGACTTGAATCCATGACCTCGGAATACATCGATGCGATGTACACTTAATCGAAAAATAACCCTATTCTGGTACCCATAACACAGCCAAGCTTAGTTTGGGATCAGAGGACGTTGTGTAAAATGTTTATGAAAATTAATCTTAACTTATTATAAAACAAAGTCGTTATTTTGTATGTATGTCCCTATGTGACCTTGTATCTTATAAACTACGCAACGGATATTGATGTGGTTTTCTTCAATAGATAGATGGGTTTAATAGGATGGCTGTTTCTAAATACTACGCGAACGAAGTTGCGGTCAACATCTAGTTTATTTATATTACTTACCCATTCAATATAATAGTCTCTTGTTGTTTCCCTGTATCAGTGACATGCATGTAGTTCGCGAGCAATCCGTAAATAGGTGCTGATTGCTCATCCAGATATATCTCCATTGTTAATGGAGTACCAGGAGTTACTGAGATCTCCCCTGATACTCTGGAATATGAGAATGTATAACAATTAGATTCAATTGAAGGTGGCTTCTCGGTGTGTTGACGGATTAAAAATACAAGTGTCACCACCCCATCTCCTCCCAAGGGTGCTGTAAAAGTCAGCTAAGAGATATTGCGCACAGATAACACCTTCTGTGAGAGACGGAAAACTCCAAAATAAACCCTGTGCCAATACGGCCAGTCAGCGTAACACTGTAGACCGCAATCCCTTCCAAAGTGGAGAAGGCCCGTGCCCAACAGTGGGACGTAAATATCTGGAGAGAGAGAGAAATATGGTCTAGCAAAATATTGAATTTTAGCCAGAGAATAACTAAATTAAGTATCAAATATATTAATTATTTATTAGCAGAATATGGAAATACAAAAAATAAAAGTCATTTATCTATACAAATATTCTAAAGCTGAAGAGTTTGTTTGTTTGAACGCCCTAATCTCAGAAACCACACTGGTCCGATTGAAAAATTCTTTCAGTGTTAGATAGTACATTTATCAAAGAAGGCTATAGGCTTTAGAGCATCACGCCGCGACCAATAGAAAGCATCAGTGAAAAATGTTGCGAAAACGGGGAATATTTTCTGAATTTCACGCGCACATAGTCGCGGGGAACTGCTATAGAATATAAACCTCAAATATAAACCATTCGAGGTGTGAAAAAGTTATGACTAAAAAGTATAACTTTAGAAATGTATGAGTATAAGAAATACTCACTGTTTTCCATTTTGTTTGACAATAGCACCTAGTACTGGTTCTGGAGCCTTCCCTTCTTCAGAGCGTGTGATGTTCAGGACACTGTAAATACAATTTTAATTTAAAGAAATGGGTTGTTTACACAGTTTAGTATAATATATACCCAGACTAATCAATATTATAATGATGGTTTTCGATATACAGGTTTTGAAAAAATGAACAAAGTCTTTTATGAGTTAAATACTTACTCAGGTTCATCAAAGTCCAAAGGGAATGGTCTGATATCTCTGCTGACTCTTAGTTTTCCTGGCAAGTAACATCTAACTCTCACCGTCTCACGACTTCCATCTGAGTTTTCTATTACGATTTTGTGGTAGAAAGTGCGCTGACCCTGAAAGAATTTAAAAAATAAATAATAATAAAATATTTGCAAGGAAGTTAAGGTGCCAGTGGGTAAGTTGGTCGAGATACTGACAATAGAAAGAAAATATCTTAAATCGCGGTCACAAACGGAGGAGGCTGTGAAAGGCAATCGTGACTATAATATAAAAATCCATGTTAGTAATAGTTTCTTAACTGCTACTAAAGAATATTAGTTGACGAATAAAAAACGCGAATAATACACTATAATTATCCATGATTAAAAAATGTGTGACTTTAAATAAGTATGTGTTTAAAACACTCATTGTGTTAAATTATGTTGATCAATATAAAATGCAAATTGCATTACACTTATATAAGCTTCCATCTTAATGTATCACTGCATATCTTTAAATATGTATGACTTTAATAAGTATGAGTATAAACCTCTCATTTTCTTCCAATTTGTTGATGTATGTAAAATGAAATAGAAATTGTGTAGCAAATAAAAAGCGATACTTAAATGATAATGATGATAATGCCGTCATAGCCGTTTTCGGCTACAGTGGAAAAAGACACAAAGATACTTGAATATTGAGATACTTCTCTTTCTCTCTTTCCAGCCCACTTACGTCCTACTATTGGCCACGGGCCTCCTCCACTTCGGAAGGGATTATAGTCTACTGTGCCGCGATAGTCAGGCGTGTTGGCACAGGGTTTATTTTCAGGTTTTTATCTCTTACAGAGGATGTTATCTGTATACAACATTCATTAGCTGGCTTTTACAGCACCCTGGGAAGGAAAAGGGGTGTTGACACTCGTATTCTAAATCCGTTACCACACGAACTTATGGTACTTAAGATACTTACGGTCATTTTATTTAAAACTCTGGTCACACCACACTTGTGTGGGTCTTGTAGATCTAGTTTGTAATATGCTACTTTACCATTTAGATCTGGCTGGCATGGTTTGTAATCTAGAAAAAGAAAACCAATTAAATTAATTTAATTTTGAACAGCCAAATATTTACAATAGTTTTTCTAAACACCAAAATACCTTGTATTTTTTTCAGAATTTTTATACCTATTGTAGTTTTAAAGTTTCATGCCAAAAGGTAAAATGAGACGCCATATTGTTGAGAATAAGTTGTCCGTCCATCTGATAGTTAAATAGTTAAATACTCTTAGTAGACCCAAAGGTCCAATATTTCATACAGTTTCCGTATTCATTATTACTTTTAGACACCCCAGAGTCCAAGCAAAGTTGATTTAGCGGAAATTATAATTACATAAATTCGGTCAAGTACGATAGAGAATTTGTAAGGGGTTCCGTACCTATTAGAATGCTTAAATTAATGGTAGCTGAAGATTCCTGATTTTTTTAAATTATGTTGTTGTAATTGGATCAATTCGGTAACCGAAAAATGAGTCAAAGACCCTTTTAAAGATTTCGTTACAAAGATACATAGACACGGAAAATGCTGATAAAAGACTGGTAATAATTTACTTGCTGTTGCCCGCGATTCCGTACGCGTTGAATTCAGAAAATTTTCCACGTCTTTGCAACATGTACCACTAATACTTCGCTCCTATTGGTCACAGCGTGATGTTATATAGCCTATAGCCTTCTTCGATAAATGTGCTATATAACATTGAAAGAATTTTTGAAATCGGACCAGTGATCCATGAACGAATGAATATTATGTTTCTATGGTTATGGCTACCAGCATAGACAAAAATAAATTGTCCTGTCCGAGAATTAAACCTTTATGTATATTCCTCCATAGCTATAACTCTCAACAAAAACTGTAAATAAATAACTACTTAAATTCCAAATAAATTGCACTAAAATTACGTAGAAATGTTTGTTTTATTCATAAGATTGTTTAAAAATAAATATGTCGAACCAATCTCAAACTATTAGACATATGAATAGGTAAAGAAAGACATCGAATATATATCGCAATAAGAATGTTTTAATTTCATAAAGATTGTATAAAACTGGACTATTACTTGGCATGAAACCTGTCTGTTTGATAATGGTACCAATTCTATGCGCACAACTAAACTAAACAATCAAAAAACGAATTTCGATCGTGTCGATAATACAATCCGGCAATGTTAACTGAACTTTCATAATAAAAAAGATTTTGGCCCGACGTTTCGGAGACTTTGCAGTCACCATGGTCACGGGTGAGACTAAATCCGTAAAAAGTAGTTTTATTTAAACATTATCCGCCTTATTACAAAACGTGGACTAAGTTTAAGCCACAGTTTAAGCCTGGCTTTTTAAACAATTCAATTGCGCATTTCAAGCAGATTTTTCTCAAATCCTAGATCTAACAACGACCTTAGTCTTAAACCGACGCCAAACTAGTGTCAGAGCGGGTCTAACTATCCAATTCCTCGTAAATAAATTTTGTTAAATCTGGGTTTAACGTTGAGCCGCGTTTTGTAATAAGGCAGTAAGAGTCATGCAAGTGTTAGAAAATATTATAATAAAAAAGATGTTTATTATAAGACTTAATATTTTAATTAATATAAATGTGCGCAACAAAATAGCCAATCAATCAAAATAGCCTCGTGGTTCACGTCACGGACTGCCGATAAAGAGGTCGCGGGTTCGATTCCCGCTCGGTACAATCATTTGTGTGATTTTTCTAATTGACATAAAAATGTTTGTACTGCGTCTGGGTGTTTCTATGTATTCTAAGCATGTATTTACAAAAGAAAAGTAGTATATGTATTCTATCCGTATTCTGGTATCCATAATACAAGCATATAAGCTTAGCTTGGTACCAGAGGACGTTGTGTGAAATGTCCATGAATATTTATTTATTATTATTTTTTAGTTAAGTTAAGTTTAGTTATGTACGTAGAATCGGCACCAATGAGTATTGGTTGTTGTAGCATCAATTTACACAAACATACACAAACGTTGAAATTTTCAGCTCTCTAGCTATCACCGTTCCAGGTTCTGGTCCAGGGGGCCAAGTCTGCTAATTCTACTATTACAATCATATTACAATGTTGTTACAATGGTCAGTCTAGACTACCAAATTTGATAAAATTCCGCCATTATGAGATGATTATGGTGTCATAATGGCACTAAACTTGATTTTTTGTCACAAATGATGCCACTATGGCACCATAATGTTGCCTTTGAACTGTCATTGTGACAACATTGTATTAGCAGACTTGGGGCCCAGGTCCAGCGAAATCTGAGTAATAGAGTTACGTAAAGTAATTTATTGATTTTGCAATTGACATGCTATGCTTTACTTAATAAATCAAATTATGGTGGAAAATATGACTGCCGCAAGCGGGACTTGAACCCACGACCTCGGAATACCGTTCCGAAGCTCTTTCCAACTGAGCTTATTGCGGTCGTGCTTGCAACATTCAAATTATATTGTATTCTGTAAGGAATACTATAAATTGTATACTGTAAATTGTATTCTGTAAAGAATACTAGGTGGTTGGTCGAGATGTTGCAAAGCAATCTGGATAGATGGCGTTGTACGTAAAAATATATAAACTCAACCGAGTGACAAATGTGGTGGTTAATTTGAATGTTGCAAGCACGACCGCAATAAGCTCAGATGGAAAGAGCTTCGGAACGGTATTCCGAGGTCGTGGGTTCAAGTACCGCTTGAGGCAGTCATTTTTTCCACCATAATTTGATTTGATAAGAGTTACTTTTTACCTTTTGTTACAGAACCCTAAAAGCTACTACAAAAGCAAAGAATAGAGCTTGAAACTCTATCTTATGTACTCTTAAAGAATATAAAGTAATTAATATTTTCCCAGACAACAAATAAATAAAATGAAAGTGTTTTCTCATGCTAATTGGACGCCATTTTGTTTGTCCGCCATCTTGAACAATGTTATTTTAGAAATCGCGGGAAAATCTACGTAACTTTTAATTGACCAAGTTTTTTGGTAAAACGAATGACTTTTATTGTGAAATAATTCAAAACCAAGTTATTATTACGTTTTCTGTTTCTTAAGAAAATGACTTATGCAAAATTTAATTTATATAAAAGTTATATAACTAAGATATCTTTACTTATTATAAAACAAAGTCGTTATTTTTGTATGTATGTATGTCCTTATGTGAGCTTATAGGTATCTTCAAAACTACGCAACGGTTTTTTTTTGAATGGCTAATGTGGTTCAATAGGATGGCTTTTTATTAATTTCCCAGATATCTTGAAGACACGTAAATTTAGCTTGGCTTAATCCTACTTCATAGATTATAATTATGATATATTCATTATAACATCGCGACTTTTTCCAATGGGGGTAAGAGGTTCCGCCCAAACATACTTACACATTGGTAAATCTGTGTTCTTAGATATACAGACAAACTAATTTATCTAATGAATCTTTCCAAATATATATACGATTACAACTTTCGATCGAATAAAGTAATATTGAAAACAGCTAAGTTGGATTCGAAATGCTTTTCACTTTCGTTTACCAATCAGTCTACCCGTGTTTAACTAAGGATTGATCACGAGTGATTAATTATTATATTGACATACCTTTTAGTTGATCCAAGTATGTAATCTTCCTGTCTCCATCCATAGGAACAGCTACCTTCATCAGTTCTGCACCACATTCTATCACAGACTCGGATCCTGAAACAAACAATATTAAATATTAAGTATATTTATAAAATAATTATTAACTTTTTAAGGTTCTGTGCTGAGAAGGTAAATCGAGATCCCTTACGTGACAGCATAAGGTTTAGTTTCGAGTTTTTTTCTCTCTCACAGACGGTGCTATTTGTGTACAAATATCCCTTAGCTAGCTTTTACAGCACTCTAAGAAGGAAAAGGGGTGATGTCACTTTATTCCTATAATTCTCAGTAAAACTCGAGAACAGCTAGGCCGATTCTGGTGATTTTGGTCTTGAAATATTCGTGAAAGTCCAGGGAAGGTTTAAACGGTGACAAAATATATGGGGATCCAAAATTCACACGTACGGAGTAGCGGGCATCAGCTAGTTTAGCACAGATAAGATAATAATATATTTCTCCGTGTGGTGACGGATTAAGAATACAAGTGTCACCACCCCATGTCCTCCCAAGGGTGCTGTAAAAGGCAGCTAAGGGATATTGCACACAGATAACATCTTCTGTGAGAGACGGAAAACTCGAAAAGAAACCAACACGCCTGGTTAGCGCGGCACAGTAGACTATAATCCCTCCCAAACAGGAGGACGAGGCCCGTGCCCAACAGTGGGACGTAAATGGGCTGGAGAGAGAAAAAAAGATAATAAACTTTAAATCGATCTAATGCCCCATATAGTAAAAGCGTTTAATAGATAATTCGATGATATAAAGCTATTAAAATCGATGATGATGTAATCGATTCTATAGAACATTACATTGTAACCAGTTTCACATCATTTTGTTGTCAAGCTTGTATTAGATACCATACAGATCGTTCTGGTATGCGAGTAATATGCCTATATGTAATTTATAATGTAAATCGCGAATGGTTTTATGGTTCCGCATAGTAAAGTGATTGCCCATCCGTTAAGCCCGGTTTCCACTGCGAAAGGGTAATGTGCGGAAAATGATTAGGCGGAACGGACTCCTTTTTAATTAAATAGGTTTGAGTTTCCACCAACGAAGAGTTGGTGCTCCCTAGAACTGAGCGAGCTCATTTCTACTCTTTCTACACGCTCGGCTCTTTCCGTCCGACTATTTGTTGGTGGAAATACAAGTATGCAGTTTGCGTTTGCGAGTTTAACGAAGTCATTAATGGGTCCGTTCCGCTCGCGGTGGAAACCGGGCTTTAAGCCCGGTTTCCACTGCGAAAGGGTAATGTGCGGAAAATGGTTAGGCGGAACGGACTCCTTTTTAATTAAATAGGTTTGAGTTTCCACCAACGAAGAGTTGGTGCTCCCTAGAACTGAGCGAGCTCATTTCTACTCTTTCTACACGCTCGGCTCTTTCCGTCCGACTATTTGTTGGTGGAAATACAAGTATGCAGTTTGCGTTTGCGAGTTTAACGAAGTCATTAATGGGTCCGTTCCGCTCGCGGTGGAAACCGGGCTTTACCGTCGTGAACTGCGCGCTCTTACTACGCTTTTCTCCTTTCTTAAGTCCCCTTCTCCTCCAGCTTAATTATCTCACTTTTTCCAGTATCTCTATTCTAACCAGGACAGACTTCCCCGTTCTTCTAACGACCTTCTACTTCCTTGTACACCCCATAGGACTAACTTTATCAATTCCTCTTTTCCCGTCCAAGCTGTCATATTGTGGAACTCTCTTCCACATGAAATTAGATACGCCAAAAGCCGGCTCACTTTCAAAAAAAGAGTCAAACATATGTTGTTACAAAGGTTAGCAGAATTATCGTAGCTATAGATTATGTAGTATTTACTTTATGTATGTTTGTATGTATGTACTAGCTGTTGCCCTCGACTCCGTCCGCGTAGAATTTAGGAAATTTTCCTCGTTTTTGCAACATTTTTAACTACTGCTCTCTCTCAAGAGAGTATTATAAACGTAAGAGTAAACAAATATAATCAGAATGAACGAACTGCTAAGCTATCAGGAGTTACACGTGTTATTGTCAGTCAACCATAAAATATAGATATGTGCTGTTTCGGGATTTTTTTAGACAATTTTATGTAGAGTATTTCCGTCATACATGATTTCTATGTAACTTTAACCAAGAAGGCTGCACACGCGACGGAAGCTTAAAAAATGGAGCACCTTTTCCCATTTTCCCAACATTTCCCTTCACTACTCTGCTCCTATTGATTGTAGCGTGATGAAAAGTATACTATAACCTGCCCAGGAGTATGAAGAATAATTGTACCAAGTTTCGTTAAAATCCGTCGAGTAGTTTTTGTTTCTATAAGGAACATACAGACGGACAGACAGACAGACAGACAAAAATTATACTGATTGCATTTTTGGCATCAGTATCAATCACTAATCACCCCCTGATAGTTATTTTGAAAATATATTTCATGTACAGAATTGACCTCTCTACAGATTTATTATAAGTAGTATAGATAGATATGTACCTATTGTGTATCTAGTATGTATTTTGTATGTATAGCGTACTCTGTATGTATAATATATTTATTTTAGTAAGATTATTGTGTATTGTATGTAATCTATTGACATATATACACCTACTTCATTTGTTTCTGCACCACCCAAGGTTGACTGGTAGAAAATTCCTACCGCATTATACAATACAACTTGTTTGTCTTTTACAATTTGTTTGTATATAAAGTTTTAAATAAATAAATAAATAAAGTGTACTTACTTGTCTGTTTCTTATGAGATAAATATAACACGGATATTGGTACACAACTTAACTCAAGTAAAAAATGAAAATTTGGAAATGAAAGTTTGGAAATTCCTCGGGACGCTCGGTATCGGCAAACCCCATCCCAGGCAAGCTGAAACATCCTACTCTGTCACTTTAGATGACTTGAATAATTTCTTTGTTTGCGCAGATAACCTTAGCACCGCCGTTAAACTTCAAACGGTTGACTACGTCTCTACTTTACCACATCCAAATACTATCCCCTTTTTCTTTTCTTCAATTAGTTCGGATGAGATCAAAAAAACCATAAAATCTATTAAATCTGAGGCCACAGGCTGTGATAAAATCAGTCGCCAAATGATCACATTTATCATAAATCAACTATTACTTCCTCTTTCTCATATCTTTAACTTCTCTCTCATTTCAGGTACCTTTCCATCACTATGGCGCAAAGCTTATGTTCGCCCTCTGCCTAAAGTCTCAAACCCCTGTCTCCCCAGTCACTACCGCCCAATTTCAATTCTTCCCTTCCTATCAAAAGTGTCAGAGGCTTGTGTCAATAAACAGCTATATGACTTTATAAACCACCACGACCTTTTAAATCCACTACAGTCAGGCTTCAGACCTGGGCATAGCACAGTCTCGGCCCCACTTAAGGTTACTAACGATGTGAGAGTAGGTATCGAAAAATCAACGATTACCGTGTTGGTGTTAATTGACTTCTCTAACGCCTTTAACACTGTCAACTATGACATTCTTTTATCTGTTCTTTCCCATCTCAGGATCTCATCTGAAGCACTGGAATGGTTTTCATCCTACCTTCGAGGGCGTCAGCAATCTGTTCGAGTCAACTATGACTCATCTGACTGGTGTAATTTAATCTCTGGCGTCCCTCAAGGCGGAATTCTTTCTCCTATTCTCTTCTCTCTTTTTATTAATCTACTTACTAAAGAGCTACGTTGTGCTTATCATATGTATGCCGATGACTTGCAGCTTTATTCTCAGGCTGAGGTACAAAACTTAACATGTGCGATTGCAAATGTAAACCGAGATCTTGAAGCTATTTTAGACTGGACTTCGAAATTTGGTCTCACAGTCAATCCCGCCAAGTGTCAAGCTATTTTAATCGGGAGCCCATACATGCAGATCTGCTCAACAAACTTGACCGTCTTCTCAACAATTGCATTCGATTCGTCTTTAATCTGCGTAAATTCGACCATGTATCAGCATTCCGGTCTCGCTTGAAATGGCTGCCAATAAGACAACGACGAAATCTTCGAGCTTTAACAACCTTATTCTCTATCTTATCTTACTCTCATTCGCCCTCTTATTTAAAGCCAAACTTTCAATACCTTTTTTCCACTCATGAACGAGATTAACGTTCCTCTAATAATCGTCTTCTCTCTTGTCCACCGCATACTTCCACCTTAGTACATTCTTCTTTTAACATTCAAGCGATTCTTCTCTGGAATGCACTCCCTCCTGGAATCAGGATGGTAAAAACCCGTGACACTTTTAAGGCAAAAGTACGTGAGCATTATAGGGGACTGTTGGCGGAATCTAATCGCTAAAGATCACCTTTCACTAAAATATTATAATTATTTATGTAGATATAGTGTTTATGCATCTGTATGTCTATGTAACTATTCTATAACTATATGAGTATATTTTTATGTATACTATTAGTATGTAAGTTTATGTTATATTTATATGGTATGGTATTTGTTTATGTGTATACATATATGTAATTTTAATTTAATTTATTTTATAGGTAGTTTATTGTATAGTTTTTAATTGTAAATTGTTAAATGTAAATAAATACAATAAAACCTGTACTTAAATAATGATAAAGCTTTTGTTAGCTTTAATAGTATTTGTGTAAAATCTAATATATAAAATGCTCGTGTCACAATGTTCGTTCCCATAATTCTCCGAAGCGGTTTGACCGATTTTTATAAAATTTTACATGCATATTCAGTAGGTCTGAGAATCGGACAACATCTATTTTTCTAACCCCTCCACTCCCCCACTGTTATTTGTATGGCAAAACAACGTTTGCCGGGTCAGCTACTATTATAAAAATGCGATTACTCAAAAATGTTTTTGTTAGCAGCCCTTTTACTTGCGTGTGCCGACAACGCAGTAATGTGTTTCGGTCTGTAGATTACGTTAATAAAGGTTTACACACCATTAAATTGGTTCCTGTAGTAAATTAATTGTGTATCTTATAACTATGACGGGACTTATGGTGCAGTGATTAATGTGCTGCCGGTGACGAGGTCGCGGTTTCGATTCCAGAAGCGAACTCTAAGATTATCCTCAACCTGAGTATAAGCTGTGGTATAAGATAAACTATCATGCCTAAAGATTTGTTATTTTATATAGTTCACATAGTGATTACGAGCTAGCTATTATCCGCAACATGTTTCGCGTGGAATTTAGAAAATAATAAATTCCTAATCAATTAATCAAACTATACAAAAAAGCCATCTTGAATCACTTTATCTAAAGAAAGCGCATAAAAATCCGTTGCGTACGTATATACAAAAATTTGCAGCGCGTGGATTATATAAAATTTTCCCTGTTTTTGCAACATTTTTCACTACTGCTTCGCTCCTATTGATCACAGCGTGATGTTATATAGCCTTATATAATAGCCTTCCTCGATAAATGTTCTATCCAACGCCGAAATTTTTCAAATCGGACCATTGGTTCCTGAGATTAGCGCGTTCAAACAAACAAACTCTTCAGCTTTATAATATTAGTATGGATTTTTACATAAAAGTTAAATATAATGCCGTTGTCACACAGTGACGCTAGCATAGGGACATACAATTATTCGGTCAACAAGTTCTCTATTAAGACTGTCTTTATTGTTTCCGTGTTGTGTGGTACAAGTAACAGACATAAGCGAGTAATTTTACGCAGTTTCATCTTAGTTATTCAGAAAACAGGTATCAAAACATCCATTCCCTTTCCCAGGCAGAGCCAGAGCCGTAGGGCTTTCCGTGTGAGAACGGATGCGCCTCATCCACGAAAGATTGAAATTTGGCAGAACGCCTCTCATAGGGCAAGCTACGATCCAATAGCGGTGCCAAAACGGTACCCAATGGTACCCATTAGCGAGACTACCCTAGCTAAAGTAGTACTACAGTTTACGTAGACCAGCACGGCTATTCTCGGAAAGCAGGTATGAGAGTGAGACGAACTATACGAATAGACAGCTACCGAATTATCTATATATTTTAGTTAGTCTAGCTAGGGCAAGGTCAACGAAACACGTGTTTTGTAGGGATTTAGTGTAAAGCGCCTCATTCACTTAAACGAAATTAGTTTGGAAGCCCCTGGGCTATAGGATGACAAGTTTAATTTCAAAGATTCCGTTACATAGAATAATAGCTATACTAGAATTTATACTTGTTATAAAATTAAGTCGTTATTTTTGTATGTATGTCTCTATGCCAGCTTATATCTTCTAAATTAGGTAAATGATTTTGATGCGGTTTTTTTAACAGGTTGATTGGTTCAAGAGGACGAAATTTTTGTTAAGTTTACTATGTTAAGTTTTCGTTTTTAAATTTCACGCGTACGATGTTGCGGCCAACAGCTAGTAATAAAAGAGTAATAAAATCGCTACCGCTTATGTTTCAGGCCCGCAACTAACCTACTGCTTAACTCTCGCACTTCGACCGATAAGGCGTTTCTCTGAATAATACTTGAAGCTACCAATAAATCTACCATCTTACCATATACAGTTGAATAAATTAACTGGCCTTCTTCTATTTAAAACGAGATAATAAAACCTTTGTGATGTTGCCATCATACAGATCAGACAGATTGCCCAACGATTTTGTCTGAATCATAGAATTAGGGTACCTACTACGATTTTTTTAAGTTCTATTAAAACATCTAAAGACCAGCCAAGTAGAAGTTGAACGACAGTCAGGGTTTCGTAACTATAAATGGCGCTGCTCGGTTTTGATTCCCGAAAGTAAGTCAAAAATGCTAAAATATGGTCTTGATTTCGTTATATCTTCTAAATGCGTACATGTTATAGGTTGATTGTATTTGTTGCAGGGACCGTATAGATCTACATATCGTATGATTTTCAAGTGGTTACCTTCAGCTGTTGCTGGGTGATAAAAGTTTGACTGACGAACAGACAGATAGATAGACGGACACCGAAAAGTGACTATAAGGGTTAGTTTTTGTACGGAATCCTAAAATGAGTTTTTTTATTCTTAAAAATCACCCCTTTTAGCAATGCCTTTACCCTTTAGTATGAAATGCTAAAAATGACGAACTTTTATTAGATTTTTCACTTTTTTTATAGACGATTTTAAAGGGGACCGACCCCTTTGTAAGGACTTTTGGCCTAGATATGGACAATTTAATCTATAATATAAAAATGAATCGCAAAATGTGTTGGTAAGCGCATAACTCAACAGCACCTGTACCAATTTGGCCAATTCTTTTTTTAAAATGTTTGTTGAAGTTCAAGGATGATTTTTACGGCGAGAAAAATTCGAATAATTGCCAGAAAGACCCTAAAAACAGCCCTTTTCTTTTTCCCATACAAACGTTTTATAACTAAAACGTGGAGTGAATTTGAACTTTATTGCTATTAAGCCATTGCTTTATTGTTTGGACGGTAACAGATGGCGCTCTATAGTCTCTGCCTACCCCTATGGGAAAAAGGCGTGATGTTATGATGATGATGCTGATAAAAAAAAAATTATAATCAGAAAGGATGGACAACTTTAATTGGCGGTACGAAGTTCGCCGGGATAGCTAGTAAAGTAATAAAAACAATAGTTTCTAGTAGCCTACACCATGTAGAATACATAATTAAATGAAGTTTAGTCTGAATCTTATGTAAGTTTAGTATCAAAAATATATTAAAATAAAACACATTGTTTTATAACAATAGTTCATTTTTAGGGTTCCGTACCCAAAGGGTAAAAACGGGACCCTATTACTGAGACTTCGCTGTCCGTCCGTCCGTCCGTCCGTCCGTTTGTCACCAGGCAGGTCCGTTTGTCATCTCAAGAACGGTGATAGCTAGACAGTTGAAATTTTCACAGATGATGTATTTCTATTGCCGCTATAACAACAAATACTAAAAATAAAATAAATATTTAAGGGGAGCTCCCATACAACAAACATGATTTTTTTACCGTTTCTTGCTCAATACTAATAACGTTGCCTTATGTTGCATAGATAATGGTACGGAACCCTTCGTGCACGAGTCCGACTCAATTGTTACAATTTGTTAGTAATATAACTAACAAATTGGGTGTCCACATCGAAGCCAGGATTGAACATTTTTTAACACTCTTTTATAAGTTCGGTATGTATAATTGAATGTAATTTATATATCTATCTATGTAACGGAAGCTTTGAAAGTGATTTACACTCACATACAGTAATCGGATTGATCTGAAAATTTTTACACATATTAAGGACCGATGACAATGTAATAATATTAAAAAAAACAGGATTTTCTATCGTGTTTTTTAGTTTTTGAACTAAGCATATTTTATTTAGTGCTTAAGTACATTTTCTTCTAGTTTTTTGGGTTCCGCATCAAAAGGTAAAAACAGGACCCTACTTAGAGTAAATAAAAGTGGAACTGTGTGGGACCCTATTACTGAGACTTTGACCTTCCGTCCGTCACTAAGCTGTATCTCTGGAACACACAGATTAATGTAGTATAAGTACGTAAAATACATAAATACAGCTTAATTTTAGCTCAGAGAACTTATTTATTTATTTATTTATAAACACTTTATGCACAAAAAGGTACAATGGCGTACTTAATGCCCTAGAACTTACGACCAAGAGCGTGAAATAGAAACGTAGATTATTTAATTTCAATTAACATTTAAACTAAAAACCTTTTGTTGTAATAACCAAACAATCAGATCATTGACCTACCGGGAGTGAGTGTGAGGTTGTATTGTCTGAACTAACACAATAAACTAGAGGAGGGATCATTTCAACCGTGAACATAACTTCCTTATTATTTCATATACACTTAACGTCTTATTCATAATGACGTATCGGAGGTTTAAACGGAGATTTTTTTTTATCACTTAGGGGTATGAAATATAGATAGTAGCCGATTCTCAGACCTACTAAATATAAAAATAAATAAATATAAAATAAAGCAAAAAAAAAACAAAAAAATTTAATAAAATAAAAAAATTAATATGCATATAAAATTTCATAAGAATCGGTCAAGCCGTTTCGGAGGAGTATGGGAACGAACATTGTGACACGAGAATTTTATATATTAGAGATACTGATATTATAAAGCTAAAGAGTGTGTTTGTTTGAACGGGCTAATCTCAGGAACTACCGCTCCGATTTGAAAAATTCTTTCAATGTTAGATAGTACGTTTATTGAGGAAGGCTATAGGCTATATAACATCACGCTGCAGCCAATAGGTGCGAAGCTTCAGTGAAAAATGTAGCAAAAACGGCAAAAAATTCTAAATTCCACACATAAGAAGTCGCGGGCAATGGCTAGTATTGATTAATCTCACGCGACATAAAATTTAATTCATGTTAAATGATTTGCAATAGAATTTATACGTAGAATTACTATCTTAGTCAAAGGTCTATGTAGGGTGACAACGGATAAGTAATTTTAATGAAACTAAATAGAAAATGCGTATAACGGCGAAACGCTCTGATATTTAACAATATTAAAAAAAAACTTTTATATGAATTTTAAATAGACATTTAACGTGGTAACGAACTTTTGGTCCCGAACTAAGTTCAATATAGTACTACAAGTACTCGAATACGGATATAATACTTAAATATTTTTTGTGTAAATACATACCTATCTTCTTTTTCTTCCCAGCCTAGTGATATCCTCCGAGGCTTATGATTTATAGGTAAATATTTTTAATAGATAGAAAATATACAGAGGCAGTAGAATAAATATAATAAAATTACAAATAATTTAATCATTTAATCAAAAGTCAGCCAAGGGATATTGCACACAGATAACATCTTCTGTGAGAGACGGAAAACTAGAAAATAAACCCTATGCCAATACGCCTGGTCAGCACGGCACAGTAGACCATAATCCCTCCCAAAGCGGAGGAGGCTCGTGCCCAACAGTGGCACGTAAATGGGCTGGAGAGAGAATCAATTAATTAATAATTATTATTAATGTTCATCACATAAATAAATGTAAATCTAATTTAGGACCTCGTCTACACAGCAGTCTACAACATTACCACCGTACTACAAGGCTTTACGTATCAATTTCTGATCAAGTGCGAGCAGGTAAATATATATTATTTGATATGTTTGTGTTACAATACAAAATCCTTATCATTGCAACACAGGAGCAAAACATGAAATCATGAAGAAAATTTAATCTCCTTGCTATAAATCTTAAAGTCACTTTTGAGAATGTAACACGCAACCTTTGGCACTGGAGACGGCATTTAGATCACTATCGAGTTATCTACAATGTAAGCAGTTGACAATCTTGTAAAATAACTTAAATAAATGGTTACTGTGTATTTTAAGTAGGGCTGCCATCATCTAAATTGCGGACGACAGAATAAGACGTCAAATACATTAAAAACTCCGAACATTTAGGCGAAGTATATCTTACCAAACAACTCTGAAATAATTTCTGTTTTAAATAAAATTATGGCTTGTTTTACACTTATCGTGGCAAACTCTGTTAAAAAAATAAGTTTCTCAAAAAATCACAAACGATTTTTATGATTTTCTTAGCTTTAGGCGTATTACGTAAAAACAAAAATCGAAATAATCTGTGAAATAAAATTATTTTACACAATTAATAACGAAAAAATAACTAATGTTTACAAAAGAATATACATATATCTGTGTTGGGAATTTGTAAATTCAATGTAATATTTTATTAAATATTTATCCAACATATTACTATATATTATTGTCATCCTACACAAGTCCGTCCAGCAATAGTTCGTCGTCCGTTCCGTCCGGCTGCACGTTTGCGTGTGAACATGCCTTTATATTATCTTGCTTACAATAATGGATGAGTCCTAATGTATTTTTCTTTTTTACTTTTTACAACCCATAGAACTTTCTTGATGATAAGTAGCAAAGGCTTTTAAAAGGTTAAATTTTTGTGTTTTTGCTCGTCATAAACATGTCGCGAGCCTGGCCATGGCTCGACAAGGGTGGATACTTAGGACGGGCTCAAGCCGGTGGTACAGATTATAGGCCTTAATATATTTTTTTTAATAATTAACATTGACACTATAAATTTTCATTATTTAGTAAAGTTTGGTTTAGTTGCGCATGTAGAATCGGCACTATTGTCGGCACGATCAAAGCTAATTGTGACGTCATCAAGACACTATAGTTAGCAAGTAGGGTCACGTAGTCTGTACACCGGATGTAGACGGTTTGGTAAACATTATTGTCTGTATGTATATCTTTTAGGGCTGTCCTCTTAAAAACACAGTTCAGACTTTGTCATTTAAAAAAATAATGTATCAATATGTCGTTTTAACTTCATTAACGATCACGTTTCACCTATCTCTGCCTACCCTATGAAGAAAGGTATGATGCGATAATATAATTAAAGGATGTTACCTATTTACTCCTATAGGGAAAAGAGATAAGGAAATATTAGCAAATATCTGTGAGAGAAAGAATTTTATGAAATAAACATTTGAGTAATAAAAATTTGTACGACAATTAGAAATATCACACAAATGATTGTTCCGAGCGGGAATCGAACCCGCGACCTCTTGATTCACTCCACTCAACCACGAAGCTGGTCAATTAAGAAAATATAATTTAATAATTTAATTCACAGTTAAATATTACATAAGAAACTTCAGTTAACATTGCCGAATTATGTTATTGATACAAGCAATTTCTGGGACTTCGGGCTTCGTGGTGGAATGGTTTATGTAATGGACTGCCGTTCACGAGGTCGCGGGTTCGATTCCCGCTTGAGACAATCATTTGTGTGATATCCATAAATGTCATACAAATCTTTGTACTGCGATTGGGTATTTTCTATGTATTATAAGTATGTATTTACAAAAGAAAAGTAGTTTATGTATTCTATGCGTATTCTGGTACCCATAACACAAGCGTATAAAGCTTAGCTTGGGACCAGAGGACGTTGTGTGAAATGTCCATGAATATTTATTTATTATTATTTATTATTATAAAAAAAAAAATTCAAAAGTTAAGTTTTTTTTTGTACTACCTAGGTGGCGAACAAGCGTACGGCCCGCCTGGTGGAAAGTGGTTACCGTAGCCTATAGACGTCTGTAACGCCAGGGGTATCACACGCGCGTCGTCGACCCTGCAGAAATCTCTTCACACCTTTTTTTGAAGAACTCCATGCAATGAAATGAAAATCTCGGCAGATAGTTCATTCCACAACTTTATTGTACGTGGGAGTACGTGTACTGTAAGTTTAGTTGTGTACTTAGAATTGGTACCATTGTTAGTTAATGGTGCTAAAAGATGCTCTAAATCGTTCGTTTTGCTTCTCTATGTATCTATACCGACTATTAATAAAGAGATAAAGTTTGTAATATGTATGTAGAGGGGTACTAAAGTAAAGGGGTACTAAAGTAATGGTTAGATCATAAAAACTTCTTCACTAATAATAAGCTACAGTTTTCGAGAGTCTTAAATGCTTTAAATATGTATAATTCTATACATATTTCTATATCATTCTATTCATTCTATTATCTATCATAATATTATAAAGCTGAAGAGTTTGTTTGTTTGTTTGTTTAAACGCGCTAATCTCAAGAACCACTGGTCCGATTTGAAAAATTCTGTCAATGTTGGATAGTACATTTATCGAGGAAGGCTATAGGCTGTATAACATCACGCTGCGACTAATAGGAGCGAAGCATCTGTGAAAAATGTTGTAAAAACGGGGAATTTTTTTTCTAAATTACACCCGTACAAAGCTGTGGGTAATATGTAGTCTTTACTTAAAACCAACTCGTTATTTCTGTTTGTTACTATGTGAGTTTAAATCTCTAAAACGATGCAACGGATTTTGTTATAGTTTTTTTTAACAGATAGAGTAATATGGTAGCAGTAGTAATCAGGTGTTTGGTTTTAGGCGCTCCCCTCACCTAATCTAGGAACTTTTCTAGATGACACCACATTCCGTATCGCCACATGCCTGTGCATAGGTGCTCTTTGTGTCACTCTACATCGCTGTCACTGCGGAGAGGCCGTTGACGGTCTCGGGCACCATGGTTTGTCATGCAGCAGAAGTTCCGGACGCATATCTCGCCATGCAAGTATCAACGACATTATCCGTCGTGCTCTTGTCACGTCGTGGTACGTGACGATGGGAAGAGACCAGATGGTATGTCACTGTTGCCTTGAAAAATGGATAAGCCTTTGGTGTGGGACGCCACTTGCGTCGATACCCTTGCGCCATCACACCATCCAAGTACCGTGTGTACGGAGTAGTAGATGGTTTACAATATTTTTTACATTCCACTCATGCAGTCGCGATCAATGTCATGTTACTTAAAAAACAAGAATATACCTTATATACATTTTTAATTAACAGTCCAGATGCATTTGATCCTGTTTTCTTATAGAGAAGTGATCTATTACATCTAGTTTGTGTCAACGACGTGATCTTGTATAAACGGGATGTTTGACAAGTAATTACTGATAAGTTTGATAAGTATATTACTGGGTTAAGAGGTGTAGTTATGCGAGTATTTTTTTACTGCTTACGGTGGCAGACGAGCTAACGGTCCACCTGATGGTAAGTAGCATCCGCTGCTCATGGACTAAGCAACACCAATGTACAGCCAAGCCGCCGCCTAAAGTGAGAATATTACTCTTCTTAAACCTCGTTTGAAAAGTGCCAAGTCGTAGTATTGGGGAAACACCGCTACAGGAAGATCGTTCCAGATCTTGCACGTACGTGGTAGAAATGATCTCTGGAACCGCACTGTAGTGGATGAGATTGAATCCAGGTAATAAGGATGAACTCTTCTACGGTGTCGAGTAGTACGGTGGTAAAGGGTGGTATACGTTTTTTGCATTCTGTGCCAAACAGGACAGTATTATTGAGACTTCACCGTCCGTCTGGTGTGTGGTCTGTCACCAGACTGTATCTCAAGACCGATGACAATGATTTTACAAAAAATATCAAAAATTTTCAAGTTTTTTTTTAGGTTTTAAATTAAGCAAATTAATTTTGCATTAAATTAAAACAAATAAATAAATCCATTGAAATTAATTAATTAATTTTATTTCTAAGTAGTAAAGTTGTGTCTTTCAATTTTATTTTTTCAAAATGGCGTCGTGTACACTTTTATTTTCAAAGCGGTTGTAAGTTATCGGTCGCACCTGCTACATTTGCATAGAAATTCTTGCCTGATGTGCATAATCCCGTAAGTAAATAAAAAAACCAGCCAAGTGCTAGTCCGATTCGCATAAAAGGGTTCCCTATCATTATCATCCGTCCGTATGATTTATTTTTATAAGTAGCAATCGCACGCAAAAAAATATTTGTTTTTTTTTTGGAAACTCCATAAATATAATTATATTGTATTCTGGTATTCAGTTATTGTTATAACGAAAATAGAAATATGTCATTTGTAAAAATTGCAACTCTGCAGTAATTAAATAATTTTGCTAATCTAATACAACGAAATTTAAATTATAGTAATTTTCTGAGGTCGTGATTTCAAGTCTATTCTTTTATTAAATCGCACCTTTAGCTATATCATACGATAACACCTGGTGACAGAAGGACAAGTATCTACAGAGTGTAAGGCGCGGTTTGCATAAAATAATGCATTTTTATTGGTCGTAGCAAAGTCACACTCCAATGTCTCTAACATTATCTACCTATTAGTTGAATTACATACATTATTTGCTGTTCGTTGAAGGCCTTGTGTGCGGAATCTTTTGCTAGTGATCTGTGTATATAACACTAAACTATTTGCCGCCTAACCTATTTATAATACATGTAGGATTACAGTAATTTATATGTTAACCATAAATGGATAATACCACCTGTTTTACAACACCTGCCTTTTAAACTAGAAATATCAGTTAAATTAGGGTTCTCTAACACATGGTTCATAAACGATTCAATATAATAAGTAAATATTCACGGAAATTACACACAACATCCTCTGGTCCCAAAATAAGCTTATTTGCTTGTGTTATGGGTACTAGTACCACTTACGTACATTTTTTTTTTGTAAATACCTACAGTGTGATTGTTTATCCGTGTGGTGACGGATTAAGAATACAATGTCACCACCCCATCTCCTCCCAAGGGTGCTGTAAACGTCAACTAAGGGATATTGCACACAGATAACATCTTCTGTGAGAGACGGAAAACTCGAAAATAAACCCTGTGCCAACACGCCTGATCAGCGCGGCACAGTAGACCATAATCCCTCCCAAAGTGGAGGAGGCCCGTGCCCAACAGTGGGACGTAAATGGGCTACAGAAGTGATAGTTATAAACACCACACACATTAATTTACTGTGCGGGAAGCAAGCCCTTAAGTGCCTTAAACCTCGTGAGCGGCAGTCCGTTATCTGAACTGCTAGATTACAAACCCCGTGCCGCTGGATTCAGATGACACAGGACTGCGCGTTGTGGAATTCAGTGGGAGAGGAATAGCTGATGGAGGAATGATGTGTATTTAATAATAATTCATAACTAATAAATACTAGCTGTTGCCCGCGACTTCGTACGCGTGAAATTTAGAAATCAATCCTTAACAAACACAAGTTTACTATAACACTTGATAGATGGCGTTGTACGGGTTTTAAATCGCGCTATGGTTTTGTTACACACATTAACACTTAAGCTCGTCAAAATTATCATTGCGTCATCATCCGGATTTCGCATTTATAAATTAGTAAGGATAAATATTTATTAATGTACAGAACCTGTTAAACATAAACGGTGACTTTATTCTTTACATAAAACTCATACCACTTATATACTTATGAAGTTATTTAAAATAAAAACATGAACATATAAAACTTGTGTTATAAAGATATAAATATATATGTATGTCAGCAAGTCGCCGGTATATTTCTAGGAATCGAACCTGTTTACTCCTGTACCACAGCTACGAGTAAAGTTACTACATACTATAAAGTTGAGCTCTTCAGTTTGGAAACGGATTTAAGCTTAAAATAAATAAATTTTCATGGACATTTTAAACATCATGTGTCGGGTCTCGTGGTCTTGTGGTTTATGTAATGGACTGCCGTTCAGGAGGTCACGGATTTGATTTCCGCACGGGACTATCTCTCCCTCTCTCCAGCCCATTTACGTCCCACTTTGGGCACGGGCCTCCTCCACTTTGGGAGTGCGGGGTGTTGGTACAGGGTTTATTTTCGAGTTTCCCGTCTTTCACAGAAGATGTTATCTGTGTGCAATATCCCTTAGCTGACTCTTACAGCACCCTTGGGAGCAGATGACACTTGACACTTGTATTCTTAATCCGTCACCACATGGAGAGATAATGATGGTGTATGGTCTTAGACGTCCAAGTTGTTGAGTGATCTCAGAAGTCCAAGAAGATGTATGCGCGTTGAGTGAGTCGCATACACCACACACCTTGTATTGAATGATGTACTGTTACGTGGGCACCGCTGAGTGAATGGTACACACGTAGGTTTTGTAAAATAATAACACTGTAATATAGCCTGGATGAAAGATGCTGTTTATTTGACTATATTAATATGATGGTTATTATTGATGTGTGAGTACTGCTAACAGTGTTAACTGTGTACGACGACTATGAGTGATGTTCGCGTATGATTGCTACGACTGCTAACTGAGTACTGAAGTGTAACTGTATTGTGTGGAAAATGTAATATAAATGTGCTGATGTGCAGTTTAATCCATGTGTGTGCTGTTGGCTCATACATACTCCCGGGCGAGAGATGCGTGATGTGTGTGAATGGATGATGAAGATGATTACAATCTTATATGCTAAACTTATAAATTTCATTATTACAAATAACTAAAACTATGAGTGAAATTTTCTTAATTATTCGCTGTCGCTCGTGGGTCTGGCGAAAATTGGAGATTTATTGCGCTTGTCATTTGGCTGGTTTTTTGCTGCAGTTGGTGTGGGGTCAGATACGAGAAGTGATAGTTTAATCACCGGGCGTTTGATGACGCCGCTTTTTGTTTTTAGACTAACTACCCGGACCAATCCGTCATGACCTGGATGGGTCTCTGTGACCCTTCCTAGGGCCCATTTCCCAGCAGGAAGATTAGGCTCATGTAAGATGACTATATCACCAACTTTAATGTTTTCTCTGGGTGTCATCCATTTGCTTCTGGCTGATAATTGGGCGAGATATTCCGACTGCCATCTCTTCCAAATATCTTTGAAAATATGCTGTGTTCTGGCCCATCTCGTTCTTTCGTCTTGTTCGGTGTTTAAAAGCGTAAGCACAGGGCCACTGCTCAGAAAATGTGAAGGAGTCAGATAATTCAGATCATCTACATCCTCCGTGATGGGGCTTAGTGGTCGACTGTTGAGACAGGCTTCGAGTTGTGCGAGTAATGTGCAATATTCTTCAAACGTGAGCTTCTGTTCCCCAACCACACGTCGAAGATGATGTTTAAGACTCTTTACCGCTGCTTCCCATAGACCTCCCGCGCTTGGCCAAGCGGGTGCGTTAAAGTGCCACTGTATACTCATCTCATTGATCTCGGTATAGAACTCGCTGCCAAATGTTCTGCTTATTTCTGTCTGCTGTTGTTGTAATATTTTATTAGCACCGACAAAATTAGTGCCATTATCACTGTAGATATGTTCTGGTTTACCCCGCCGTGATGACATGCGTTTCAAAGCGGCCAGAAATGCTGATGAAGTTAAATCAGACACTAGTTCCAAGTGTATAGCTTTTGTGGCCATGCAGACAAATACGGCGATGTACCCCTTGGTGGTTTTGACTCCCCGTCCTTTATTCAGCTTTACGTCAACGTATCCTGTAAAGTCTACTCCGGTGTGCTGAAAAGGACGCGTAGGATTGCTCCGTGATTTAGGTAAGTCACCCATGATTTGTTTTAAATTGCTTACTGTGTGTTTTTTGCATGTAACACACCCGCGTAAACGTTTCTTTACAGCTCTGTTGCCGCCTAATATCCAATAACTCTGTCGAATGTATGCGAGTGTTATCCGAACTCCGCCATGAAATGTGCAGCGGTGAGCTTGATCGATAATGAGGTCGGTCAGGTGGCTGCTGTGTGGTAAGATTATAGGATGCTTCATATTTTCATCTATATTTGCATGCTTAAGTCTGCCTCCAACCCTTAAGAGATTGTCCTTGTCTAAAAATGGGTGAAGATTTAAAAGCTTACTTTTGCTGTGTATTTGCTTTTGTAAACGTAAATTATATAACTCATTGGCAAACTCTATTTGTTGTATGTACTTAATGATAAATTGTTTTGATATGTGCAGTTCATTGTTACTTAAATAACTTGTTCTCCCTTTAACGTGCCGCTTGATACGTAAGATCCAAGCGAGCACGCGTGTGGCACGTATCATGTTGCTGTTTCTGTTTAATATGAGTTGTATGACGTCATTGCTGCATGGTTGACAAATCGTAGCGTTGCTTTGTTTTAATTTTCGCTCTTCTTCTTTGGTAGTATAAACGAGACCTTTTGCTGTTGAAGACTCTTCAAAGACCGTAAGTTGTCGAGGGCCGTCCCACCAAATGTGGTTCTGTTTCAATTGTTCAACTGTGACACCTCGACTCGCGCAGTCAGCTGGATTTTCCGATGATTTGATGTAGTACCAGCGCTCTGGTTTTATTACTTGTCTGATTTTCTTGACTCTATTTGCTACAAAGGGGGTCCAGCGGCTTATGTCACCTTGAATCCAACCGAGAACAGCAGTAGAGTCGGTCCAACCAAATACTGTGATTTCACGTCCAATGATAGCTTGCTGAATTTTATACATGAGCGTTGATAATAAATGCGCGCCACTTAGTTCGAGGCGCGGCAAAGTGAGCCTTTTGTTCTCCGGCACAAGTCTCGTTTTTGCAGCTACAAGTGTTATGACGTTACCGATTTTGCAATAAACGACACATGAGTATGCCTTTAATGAACTATCACAGTAGCCATGTAATTGAATCGAATCTTTTTCTCCAGTGTGGTACCACCTTCGAATTTTAAATTCGTGAATGTTATGCAAATCAGACTTTATTGTCTCCCATTCGATGCTAATTGCTGCGGGAAGTTCATCGTCCCATTGAATATTAGATAGCCACACCCGTTTGAACAAAAGTTTTAGTTTAGTTGTAATCGGAGACAACCAACCGAGTGGGTCCGGCTCGAAGGACCAAAAAGATGTATGGTCTTAGACGTCCAAGTTGTTGAGTGATCTCAGAAGTCCAAGAAGATGTATGCGCGTTGAGTGAGTCGCATACACCACACACCTTGTATTGAATGATGTACTGTTACGTGGGCACCGCTGAGTGAATGGTACACACGTAGGTTTTGTAAAATAATAACACTGTAATATAGCCTGGATGAAAGATGCTGTTTATTTGACTATATTAATATGATGGTTATTATTGATGTGTGAGTACTGCTAACAGTGTTAACTGTGTACGACGACTATGAGTGATGTTCGCGTATGATTGCTACGACTGCTAACTGAGTACTGAAGTGTAACTGTATTGTGTGGAAAATGTAATATAAATGTGCTGATGTGCAGTTTAATCCATGTGTGTGCTGTTGGCTCATACAGATGGGACAATCATTTGTGTGATATTTAAAAATGTCATACAAATGTTTGTACTACGTCTGGGTGTTATCTATGTATTATAAGTTATAAGTATGAATTACGAAAAGAAAAGTAATTTATGTAGTTTCTCCGTATTATAATACGTATAACACAAGCATATAGCTTAGCTTGGGACCAGACGACGCTGTGTGAAATGTCCAAGAATATTTATTTATTTCTTAAATACTAGCTGGCCCGGCAAACGTTGTTCTGTGTGTGTGCCAACGGAGCCCGAGACCTTTCCAACGAATGCAAAACCGTGGAAATCAAACTAAAGCAAGCAATGATGATGAATATTTGTTGCTGTCGCATTAAGAGAACTAGAGAGATTTCACAGTTTAGGTATCTATCATAAACTGTTAAATTTTAATTTAAATCCACAGATGTAAAGCACAGTTCAAGAGAGACAGCATATTGAAAGACGGATAGACGTACAGCGAATCTCAGTAATAGGGTTCAATTTTATTTTTTAGTACGATACTCTAAAAACGTTGGCTTAAGAAATTATAAGAAAATCAACCATATATGGATTGTACGATATATGTGTTTATCTTGAAACCCATGGCATGCCTTGTAGGTAGTCGTGACGGACTTAATGTAAACTTACTAAGGGAGTTACACATTAACGGTCGGACGACTGGAAAGTTTTAATAAAACTACTTTTAACTTATATAGACGCGTTAAAGAAAGAAATATTTTATTGCCTCTCCAAAATATTACACAGAAAAAGAAAAGTAGTAGGTAATTGTTACAGTTATATAAAAACTGCGTTATGTGCATGCGATATGGGAGACAAAAGGAGCGTTGGTCAGCATATGTTGTGACAGCATTTAGCAATCACTAAGTTGGTTCCAATCAATGACTACGAAATCGCTAATCTTTATTTATTATTGGATCGATTAAGTTAATGTTTTGTTTTTGTTTGTGATATATTATGTAGGTAATTATAAATAATAAACTATGTGCATAATTAGTTAGGTATTATAAAATGACATATAATTTGTATGCCTTTTTTTTTTTTTTTTTTAAATATTCATGAACATTTCACACAACGTCCTCTGGTCCCAAGCTAAGCTTATTATGCTTGTGTTATGGGTACCAGAATACGGATATAATACATAAACTACTTTTCTTTTGTAAATACATACTTATAATACATAGTAAACACCCAGACGTAGTACAAACATTTGTATGACATTTATGAATATCACACAAATGATTGTCCTAAGCGGGAATCGAACCCGCGACCTTGTGAACGGCAGTCCAGTACATGAACCACTACGCCACGAAGCCCGTCAAGGCAACTTTACAAGGCAAAACATAGAGATACAATTTCTTTGTTCCAACTCTGTTTTAATACCTATGTTAAACAAATAAATGAATTGAATTGAATTGAATATTCTCCAACGTCCTAATTTGCAACAAGTAGTTGTTTTAAATTGCGTGTATTTGTTTTAAATTTACGGTGACTGCAAAGTCTTCGAAACGTCGTAAATTCGCTAAAATTAGTTTTATTTGAACGAATGAGACGTGCAAGTGTTAGAGAACTACTGGCTGTGGCTCGCAACTTCGTACGCGTTGAATTGAGAAATCAAACCTAAACAAAATCAACTTAGTTCAAAAACTAAAAAAAAAATTGGTCAAGTGCGAGTCGGACTCGCGCACGAAGGGTTCCGTACCATTATCTATGCAACATAAGGCAACGTTATTAGTATCGAGCAAGAAACGGTAAAAAAATCATGTTTGTTGTATGGGAGCCCCCTTAAATATTTATTTTATTTTATTTTTAGTATTTGTTGTTATAGCGGCAATAGAAATACATCATCTGTGAAAATTTCAACTCTCTAGCTATCACCGTTCTTGAGATACAGCCTGGTTACAGACGGACGGACGGACGGACGGACGGACGGACGGACGGACGGACAGCGAAGTCTCAGTAATAGGGTCCCGTTTTTATCCTTTGGGTACGGAACCCTAAAAACGCTTGAAAATCCTGATTTTTTTTTTAATTATTGCATTGTCATCCGTCCTTGTTAGGTGAGCAAAATTTGAGATCAATCCGACTACTGCAAGTGGGTGAAAATCACTTTCAAAGATTCCGTTACATAGATTAATACATTGATAGATACCTACCAAATTAATATAGGCGTGTTAAAAACCGGTGGGACTGAATATGCCCTAAAAACGTAAGTATTATAATATTTTTTGGTAAACATAGTATTTACCAGAAAATCTGACACTTTACTCGAGATACTTTCTGATACTTTACGCGAGATTTTGTCCTTTAAAAATTTTACTGGAAAGAAAGTGTGTAATCTCCCTTATATGACCCTACGACCATAGGCTAGTTGTCTAGCACACACACGACCTACAACTCGCCTCAAGCCTCTGATTGATGACCTACTCTGTGTGAAAGTTGTATCCTAGGTTTATTTAATAACTTAGGTTAAATTCGAACTCTCCTAACAATATTACTTTCATCTCGTCTCAAATGTTAATGACAATAAAGCTTGGGAGTAAATTGTTCCAGAGCAACACATATTACTATAATTGTAATTTATATAAATTGTAAGAACCATTGTAATCTTCTAATATATAAAATTCACGTGTCACAGTGTTAGTTACCGTACTCCTCCAAAACGGCTCGGTCGATTCTTCTCAAATTTTACATACATATTCAGTAGGTCTGAGAATCGGCCAACATCTATTTTTCAAACTTTTTTTTGTATGGCAAAACAACGTTTGCCGGGTCAGCTAGTGATTATATAAAAAAAATGATTAATATGACAAAATATAACGATATCTGCTGAGTTTCTTACGCCGGTTCTTCTCAGCGGATTGAAAGTCCTGAACCGGTGGTAGGGAAAAAAATTTTTGGACATATCATAGGAGCTTATTTTTTTTTTGGCAAAAAGAGAATATGCCTACGTGAATAAATGATTTTTGTTTTTGTTTTTGATTTTGAAATAAATAATTGATACATAGAAATTTTTAAACAGCGTCCTCTAGGCCCAAACTAAGCTTATGTTGCTTTTATAACACAATACATAGAAAACTAATAGATGCTGAACACTAATTATTTAACAGATGCTGTACCAAATATTTGTGCGACAAATATAAATATCACACAAACAATTGGCCTTTGCGGGGATCGAACCCGTGACCTCGTGAATTACTTCTTTATATGAACCACTAGACAACGCCCGTCTCATCACCATCTTTACCTTTTTCCGGAATAGACAAAAGATACCTTTTACCTTTCCGAGGTCGTGGGTTCAACTCCCGTTCATGTTGATAATTTTTTCCACTATAATTTAATTTTCAAGTTCTAAAGAATTTAAAATATAAAAGGTTCTTTTCTAGTGGGGAACCCTTAAAAAGAAAACTAACACTAAACTCCAGGATGCTATAAATTTCTTTGTCACTAATTGCGTTCGTGAGACATACTTTTTAAAATGGCCGTATTAAATACAATCTAGTGTTACGATTACGATCATATCGCCACATCTGATTCATTGTGAGAATAATTTTATGGGAAAATCTAGCATAAATATGGTATTTATTTTTTATCGTTAAAATGGCAAATGGAAATTTTTCGATGATAGCAACTTTTCTTCTAGATATCTATTGCACTGTAACCAATTTGTGGGACGCTGTTTAAAAGCTTATTAAATAATTTTTCTTTTCAGTCTTTAGCTACTATCTATTATAATCCTCGGAACATAAAAATTAGGTAAGTTAACTGTTCACAAAAAAGGATATACTATTAAAAAAATTGGTCAAGTGCGAGTCGGACTCGCGCACGAAGGGTTCCGTACCATTATCTATGCAACATAAGGCAACGTTATTAGTATCGAGCAAGAAACGGTAAAAAAATCATGTTTGTTGTATGGGAGCCCCCCTTAAATATTTATTTTATTTTATTTTTAGTATTTGTTGTTATAGCGGCAATAAAAATACATCATCTGTGAAAATTTCAACTGTCTAGCTATCACCGTTCTTGAGATACTGGGTACGGAACCCTAAAAATCATGTTTGTTGTATGGGAGCCCCCCTTAAATATTTATTTTATTTTATTTTTAGTATTTGTTGTTATAGCGGCAATAGAAATACATCATCTGTGAAAATTTCAACTGTCTAGCTATCACCGTTCTTGAGATACTGGGTACGGAACCCTAAAAATCATGTTTGTTGTATGGGAGCCCCCCTTAAATATTTATTTTATTTTATTTTTAGTATTTGTTGTTATAGCGGCAATAGAAATACATCATCTGTGAAAATTTCAACTCTCTAGCTATCACCGTTCTTGAGATACAGCCTGGTGACAGACGGACGGACGGACGGACGGACGGACGGACGGACAGCGAAGTCTCAGTAATAGGGTCCCGTTTTTACCCTTTGGGTACGGAACCCTAAAAACGCATTCAAATTTAGGCACCGGAAAATTACTTATGTTCTTAAAAGCAAGCTCTAAGTGGATCCAAGCTTTTAACAATTTGTAATTTGCTTTTAACCTAAAAACATAGAGTTTTAAAACATTTCTGCTAAATTTAGTGTTAACATTAATTAAAAACTTTAAGAAAAGTAAGTAGGTACTAAGTGCTTGCTAATTACTAAGACATTTTTCTTGTTTTATGTTTACCGTGGTAAAAAGACTCGGTTCTAGAAAATATTAATGCCCCAGGGTGAAAATAAAAACAAAATAAATAATTGGTCAAGTGCAAGTCGGACTCGCGCACGAAGGGTTCCGTACCATTATCTATGCAACATAAGGCAACGTTATTATATAGTATCGAGCAAGAAACGGTAAAAAAATCATGTTTGTTGTATGGGAGCCCCCCTTAAATATTTATTTTATTTTATTTTTAGTATTTGTTGTTATAGCGGCAATAGAAATACATCATCTGTGAAAATTTCAACTGTCTAGCTATCACCGTTCTTGAGATACTGAGTACGGAACCCTAAAAATCATGTTTGTTGTATGGGAGCCCCCCTTAAATATTTATTTTATTTTATTTTTAGTATTTGTTGTTATAGCGGCAATAGAAATACATCATCTGTGAAAATTTCAACTGTCTAGCTATCACCGTTCTTGAGATACTGGGTACGGAACCCTAAAAATCATGTTTGTTGTATGGGAGCCCCCCTTAAATATTTATTTTATTTTATTTTTAGTATTTGTTGTTATAGCGGCAATAGAAATACATCATCTGTGAAAATTTCAACTCTCTAGCTATCACCGTTCTTGAGATACAGCCTGGTGACAGACGGACGGACGGACGGACGGACGGACGGACGGACGGACGGACAGCGAAGTCTCAGTAATAGGGTCCCGTTTTTACCCTTTGGGTACGGAACCCTAAAAAGATGGAACATGTTTTAAAATTGGACCGGTTTGATTTTGTTTTTCTTAACTCACAATGTTGCAACGTTTTTAATAATTATTTTACTTGTAATTTTTGCTCAGGTTAGTGCGATTAATTTAAACAAACTCGTTTTTATGATGATGCAGATATTGTAACAGGACTTTATTTAAAAATAAACGGTGTTATTGAATAAAAAAAATGATATTTAACGTGTAAATAACAGCATTTAAAAATACCTTTCCAAGTATATGGTGCTTTCAATTTAATGGCAAAGGAAATAAACCAGATACAGCCACGTACCACAGATTACACTCAAATTTCATTTCACATACAGAACCATAGATAAAATCTTGTTGATAGGTTTATTTCGTTTATTGGCTGTTATCGCGTACCTTGTGAAAGTTAGTGTGACAGGGGCGCGATATTTCAGAGCGTTTTAGTTCATAAATCATTGCTTGCTGTTATATATTATGTTCTAATGTTTTATTTCATCTGAAAATAAGGCAATTTGATTGGGCAGATTTATAAATATTATAGTAATGAAAGACAATGGTTCCAATTCTACATGCACAATTAAACTTAACAAAAAAATGAAAACAGCTATGGCTTATTTTGATTAATTGGATATCTCGTTGTGCACATTTTTATTAATTAAAATCATTAGTCTATAATATACAGATTTTCTAATAAAAAAGTTCTGTTGCAATGCCGAATTGTGTTATTGATCAATTTTTATTTACTTACTAAACTTAACTAAAAAGTTAAGTTTAGTAAATTTTGCATCAAAATAAAATTGATAGTGCTAATAACACAATTTGGAAATGTTAACTGATTTTTCTCATTATAAAGAATGTATATTATCTATAATATACATTCTTTATAATGAGAAAAATCAGTTATAAAAATACATTCTTTATAATGAGAAAAATCAGTTATAAAATCAGTTACATTTATTAAATAACAATAATTATAATCTGTGGTCTACTACAGATTATAATTATTGATATTTAATAAATGTTCGCAACGGAATAGCCAACTATTTAAATACACCATAAACTACACCACTTAACTAAACTTAACTAAAAAATGAAAACATTCAGTTTTTAGTTGCATGTAGAATTGATAATATCATTATATACCTACGGGTACGGTAATATGGTAAAACCCCTTTTTTGTGACAAATTTTCTTTGTAATTTTCGTTACGTGAGACAGTGCTTCGTTCGTGACGCAAGAAATATTAGTTTTTATGACTTCTCTTTTACGTAAAATTATGATTATAACTAGGTACCTAAATTTAAAAATTTCCCATGGCTTTGTCGCGAAAGGAGTTACAAATACAAAGTTCCAGGTTTCATGACCCAAAATAATAATACAATAACAGTGAAAGAATAATTAAGTATTAAAAAAAAGGTTCAAGCGATTTTAATAATTCTTTTTTATTTGATTTGAACACCCTCAAATTTCAAAGGCGCATGAATGCCTTGGAAATTTGAGGGTGTTCCTCGATTTCTCAGAAGATATCTATCAGATCCTGACCTGGTGCCAATGAGATCACACGGGAACCACCAGCTATCAAATAAAAAAGAATAATTAAAATCAATTGCCCAGTTAAAAGTTATGACCAACACAAAAAAAGTTTTTGAAGTCGGTTAAAAATAGTTCGCGAAATTCTAATTTTTCCAATCCAATTCAGATAATAATATTTATAATCTGGATTGGTCAAACTTTATTTACCTCCTCTACAAAACAAGTATCTAACTAACAATCAGTTACAATTGAGTTATCTGTCATGCCGTAGGGGCTGGTTAGTGTAATTTTGTACATAATAATACATTTGTGTAATTTATTTTAATCCTCAGGTGGATTTTTAAATAAATAAAACGATAACATAGGTTTTTGTTTATAATATGTTTGAAAGACAATTTTGCAATATGGAAAAACTTATAATGCTTATATAATATTCTTTTTGGCTTTGTAATGATAACTTAGAGTATTAATCCAAAAAATGTTGGCGAACTTCGCTGTCAAAGGTACTCACGAGAGCAATGCTCATACTCAAAACAATGTCAATGTCATCTCTCTTAATGCGTGTGTGATGATATTGTGTGTGCGTGCGTATCGACTAATAGAATAACGTTAATGTTTGTATGGGTCACTTCGGCATATCACCGATTTAGTAGTAAATTTGACAAAGAAAATGGAATATGAAACTACTCCTATCTGTTTAATACTCGAAGGATGCTAACAACAAGGAATAAGCTTTGTGGCCTTGTGGCATACTTTCGGGAAGGCTTATGTACGGGAAAAGGCTGATGGATAGATTATTTCTTTGAAACTTTTCTCAATTATGTTTTCTTATGAACTGGGGCAAACTTTTTAAGTAATTTATCTCAATGTCTGCGTAAAGCAGTTTTGTTATCGTAAGAAATCTAAGCTGCCGTATTTCACGGTCTGAATTACCGTATTTTGAGGAAAAATAAATTAAAAATGTCGTGTTTCATTATTCATTTTAATAATGTAAAATAAATATAGTTTTTTATGGAGTTTTTGTAAGTATATAAGCTTAGCTTGGGGTCAGAAGACGTTTTGTGAAATAGCCATATTTAAAAAAATGTCTCATTGATATTCCTGAATTTCATGAGTGACAAATACATACTAAATAAAAAAAAAAGAAAAGCAAAAGATTTAATAACATTGCCAGTAGTCTTTTTCGAAAGGAAATATAAAAAAAAAAATGCCATCTCCTGAGAAATTTAGATTTGTAGTCGTTAACATTGGACAATGTTTTACAACTAAGTTTTCTCATACAATTTGAGTTAACATTTTATTGTATTATTAGTGTTTTATTTGCTATAGGTATTTATTTAAATAATATTATAGACTGAAAAGTAATCACCTATAACAAGCCCAGAACCCACGACAGCGGAATATTTGCTATAAATTAATTTGCTTAGCAAGACCACTGCCAAACATAATAATGCTGTATATTATTTAACAGTTCAAACAACTTTTACCATTATTAAAGCATAGTAGTCATATAAACACTAAGATCGTAAAAAATCGCAGCGTAATTTCGCAACAACAAGAAAGCAAACGAAACAAATTAAAAAGATTACTTTCATTTCATAATTGGACTGCACTAGTTTAAAATAAAAATTAAAAAGACAACAACTTTTTTATTGCATCACAGAAACCGCATTTTAAAAATAGAACGTAAGCACGATTTAAAAATTTAATCTGCCATTTTAAATCACAGACTAAAATAGGCAGTTTGTTTATTTTCCCCGGGCTCATGTAAAATGCGTTCCTTGTTCAGCCATTAGGGAATATTTTTCGCATAGTTTGTGGACTTGCTCTTTAATTATGGATGAAAGAACAATGTGTTTCTCAGAATTGTGGGCGACGACGTGTGTAATAAATGTGTGTTTTATTTTGTAAGACTTGTTCGGTGGCCATTTTTATTTTTAGATGGCAACACATTATTTTCTCTGCTGATTAAGGATGGTACACAATGGCGTCTGTAATTTTATCTAGAGAGTTGTGGTTACTATTCCCGCGCAAAATGAGACATTTCTTTTTTTTTAAACGAGCAGGCAAAGGATACTTGGATGAACACCAGTAACAACTTTTTCTTTTTTTGTCAACGTAACTAATTTATTGCTAAAGTTACATAACTAGCTATCATCCTAACTTTAGATCGTAACAAAATAATGAAAATTTTTCATTTAATACCTATGTGTAATTAAACAGTATCCTCCACTATAGTAATGGCAACATCATAAATTCAAATAATTGTACGCATCCAGTAATTATCACGCCGCAATAGCATTATTAAAATAACAAAGTGATTATTTAAGGGCCTACATCAATATTATCGTAGACATGTACCTATTAACACAGCTGGTAGGTATAGAAAATGAAGAATTAGGGATATTTTTTTTGTTTACTCAAAATCTACTAAATATATTTTAATTCCGGTTTACGTGTTTCTATATATAATAGTTACTTATGTTTTCAAAATTATTTCATTAGTTAATACGCTATAATAGACCGAAAAATGAAAAAAATAAAAAATTAGAGAGGTTGTTTTGCTAAGATTTTCTATCGAGAAAACGTTTTTCAATCGCGTTTCTGAGTTTATGCGATCCTAGATTATATATTGAAAAAACATATAAGTACTTAAAACTTAGAGCTCTAGCCATTCAATCTAAAGAAAAAATGAAAACTTCGTACGTAGAAAAATGCACGAAGCTATTTTGGTATCCTCTTAAGCGACAGAAATGCTTTTGTACCTAATTATTGTTTGTCACTACATATTTGTTTTTTTATTTTTTGTATCACAGATTAAAAAGTAAACGAAATCATTGGCAAAGGCCTTTAAGCCACAACATATTTTATAATAGCCATCTATCCAAGTTGTGGCATTTAGAAAGCATTTTAATTGTTTATTGAAACCTCAAGCCTTTTCTTTCCCGCTAAACTTATGCTGGAAAATATTCAGAAGTGTGAAATTAAAAAGAAATCTGTCGACCCTCCCTTAAGCATAAAGTTACTGCACTAATTAAAAACAAAGACAAAACTCGTAATGTCCAGCACTAATTGGTACTAAAAGGAGATTAATTCAAAAATGGACCGATGTTTTGTTATTCGTGTTATATCCGTAGGAGAGAGTGGACGCATCTAGATAATGTTTTATTGTTATTTTATAGTTACTTTTAATAAAAATATACAATGAGATTGTGTTTTACGATATTGCTTTCTGTGTTATAAAATTTAGTTTATAAATACACACTTCGAATTAACAAGGCAATAAAACCTGTTAATTAAAATGGGCTACTGAGGCGATTGATAAAATATGGATGTGAGATGTGACGTGAATCTATACTTTTGTACTAATATTAAAAAGCTGAAGAATTTGTTTGTTTGTTTGTTCGAACGCGCTAATGTCAGGAACTACTAGTCTAATTTGAAAAAATATTTCAGTGTTGGATAGTACATTTATCGAGAAAGGCTATAGGCTATATAACATCACTCTGCGACTAACAGGACCGGAGCATTAGTGAAAAATGTTGCAAAAACATAGAAAATTTTCTAATATCCACACGTTACGTTATATGTGTACAAAAAAATAGCCAATTAATAAAAAAAACACATTTTTTTTATTCCAGTTAACTTAGGTTCCAAAATAGACTTCATTCGCCTTAAGGCACACGCACGAAATATTTCATCATTTGTGGTCCAGCCGTTTAAGACGTGTTTGGTGACATAGGTACCTACCTATACAAAGAATTTGCTTATATAGATAAGAATATTGTATAAATGCAACAAAAATGAAGTTGGAGGAGGCCTTTGTCCATTGACGGCAAGAGAGAGAGAGCAAAAAAAAAATTAAACAATCAAAATACGCAAACTGGAGTGAATAATAATAATAACTTTACCTATAAAATCTTTTCTTTCGTGCTTATTAACTTGTACACTTATTGTAATTTAACTTCTGATGGTTCTGAATAAAAGGCTATTTTATTTATTTATTAACTTAGGTTAAGTTTTTGATAATTTGCCTAATTATACACGAAGAAAACAAAGAATTAGTTTCTATGAAGAAAGACCCCCAGTCTAGGAGACCCAGAACTTCTTAAATAAGGTGTATTGCACACTGTCTGTTTCCCATATTAGGAGTCGCAACTAACGGACTACATTCAGGTCACGGTTGGTCACTGTTTCATTGCGCATGTGGACGAAACCTTATATGTATTTTGGGGTTTTTGGGTGGTAAAGTCTATGGACTACTTTCTAAAAACACTATGAAAATTTATTATTTATTTATTTATTAACTTTTGCCCGCGATTCCGTACGCGTGGATGTAAGAAAATATTCCCCGCTTTCGCAACATTTGTCACTAATGTTTCGCTCCTAGCTCCTATTGGTCGCATCGTGGTGTTATATAGCCTATCTCGATAAATGTACTATCTAACACTGAAATAATTTTTCAAATTGGACCAGTGGTTCCTGAGATTAGCGCGTTCAAACAAACAAACACTTCAGCTTTGTAATGTTAGTATAGATTTGCTATACCTACCGATCCCAAATATGACCCCATGACACCAAATAATGCGATAAAGACAGAGTGATGATAATAATGATGTAAGTATTTGTATATCAATCATCATCCTATATAGGCAAAAAAACGTTCCTGTTTTATCATTTTTTACGTAACGCTAAAAATATAAAATTGTTTACATGTGTAAGTACCATAATACACATTTTTTCAAAGAATATTTTTCAAGATAAAAGTATTATAAAAATTGTTTAGATTTATTTCAAAAGGATTTCGCCATTTTTGATCAAACACCTACTTAACAACCTTAACCAAATATGGCAACACAGGTATGTATTTATTAAAACAAAAGTTAATCTTATCACAACGTGTTAAAGTTTATTTTACATTTCGTCAGTAGCAAACTTGATTGTATAATACACGCAATTGAATTTAAACTTTATGCTCATGTGGTTTGGGTTGTATTTGTTTAAATATGAGTACAGCCTACAAAGAACCTTGCTGCCTACTCTATTGACGTCATCGATTTTGTCCTTAAAAAGATTTGCTTTGATTTTATTATTGTGTTGTAAGAAATATTGAGGCTAATAAGCTCCAGCCCATTTACGCCCCACTGTTGGGCACAGGCCTCCTCCACTTTGGGAGGGATTATGGTCTACTGTAACGCGCTGATCAGGCGTGTTGGCAGAGGGTTTATTTTAGAGTTTTCCGTCTCTCACAGAGGATGTTATACTGTGTACAATATTCCTTAGCTGGCTTTTATTTACAGCTCTCGGGGTGACACTTGTTTATTATTCAGTGGTCACCACAAAAGATGACATTTTTCTAATATATACATATTAGAAAAATGTCATCTTTTATCGATTGTTCAGCTGTTACTGTTCATGAGATACAACCTGGTGACATATAGACGGACAGCGAAGTCTTAGTAATGGGGTACCACAGATTAACTAGATGTAGTGTCTATCGGTCTTATTCATAGTGACTTTACGGAGGTTTAAACGGAGATTTTATCGGAGAGATGATAAACGTTTTAGCGTAAATTATGAATAACAAGTTTTAACGATTTTTGCGAACCTATTTTAACGGAGTTTTAAACCTCTGATAAGTCATTATGAAAAAGACCATATGACCTTATCACTCAGTCGACTTGAAGCTACTTACATATTTATGTGTACATGAAAATGTATCTATGTGTGTCTATGAATTATGATACAGGCTATACGTCATATGAAACGTCATTATTCTATGAAGAATGATTTAGCTAGGCTAAAGTTACTTGTCCTCAATTTTATACGTCAACGCACCATCTGGCATATCTCTGTGGGGTTACATTCTAGTATTTAAAAATGACGTAATATATGGATGTCCTCTAAGTAACTATGTCATAATGTATCTCAGAATATATTATTCGTCGATATTGTTAACGTAAATTGCCGTAAAATTTTACTCTGCGCAATATTTGTGTAAAATTACGCGAAGGTATTTTACTAACAATAAATGTTACAACCCATTTAGCTCTGGTACTTTGTGGGTAGGTACCAATTCTAATCGTATAACTAAACTAAACTAAACTAAAACAGACAAATTTAAAATTTCAATAACACAATTCTGTAATATCAGCATTAAGAGGGGACTACAGTCCTAATTTAGGTATTTGCCTTAGGTATTGCTATCCATATTTCCGAGCGCACGCTGAAGGGGACAAATATAGTCGAGGCAGATTTTACCAACAAATTCTATGAAAAAAAAACGTTTTGCCTGTTTCCTTCGCAAAAATTAAACCGAAAATATAAATATAATAGAAATAAGGAAAGAAAATAAATTTATTTCAGTAACCTCGACTACAGAACAAAGTTTAAAATATACAATCATAATAAAATATTTATATTAGAGGAATAAATTAGTATTAGAGGGTGAAAATGGTCCTTCCTCAGCAATTGCTATAGTAGCAAGCTACCACAGCGCTGGTTTTCAGTAAGAATCAGAAAACTAGTGAGAACAGGCGGCTACGACAGATAATTAATAAAAATAAAAAGAGTACAAGGTTAAATAAATACAGAAGAAATAATAAAACATGTAATTAAGCATATATCATGCACATATTACGTATAAATATATTAATACATAATAAATATAAGAAGTATAGAAGAAATAAAGTTAATAGAGAACTGGTTTAGGGATCACCTAAAACGAAATTCTTAACCAACCACCATTGCTGGAATCTAATAGCCAAAATTATGTAAGATAAATTTGAATCTGAATATCAAAAAGGTTAAAGGTTTTCTTTTTGTTGAGTTAATAATAATAGTAATAGAAGCATAGATACATAAGACCTAGATATTGCGAGAAAAAATCGTTTTTCTAGAGGCAATATCCACGAAGAAAACAGCGGTCTACGATGCCCATATTTTTGTAAGAAGCTATCGGCATTAATCTAGCGATTTAATTTAATTTTGTGGAGTATTTTGACATCACAGTTAGTTTAGCTTTTACTACTCTTCCTAACCCCTTCATAAATATACAAGCGTGATGATATTCTACACAAATGTACGGAAGTAAATACTGGTATGCAGTTAACCTTGGCAGTTATTCATAATACGACTTATGCATTCACATAATTGTTAAAAATATTTTATTTTGACAATATATTTAGCGATATTTTACATGTCTTCTGGTCCTAAATTAAGCTATATGCTTGTGTTACGTGTGCCAGTTATCGGATGTAATCTATACTTCTACACTCTCTCCCTCTCTCCAGCCCATTTACGTCCCACTGTTGGGCACGGGCCTCGTCCAATTTAGGAGGGATTATGGTCTACTGTGCCACGCTGACCAGGCGTATTGGCACAAGGTTTATTTTCGAGTTTTCCGTCTCTCACAGAGGATGTTATCTGTGTGCAATATCCCTTAGCTGACTTTTATAACACCCTTGGGAGGAGATGGGGTGATGACACCTGTATTCTTATTCCGTCACCACACGGAGACTTCTATACTATATAAAACTGAATAGTTTGTTTGTTCGAACGCGCTAAACTCAGAAACTTTTAAGAATTTTTTCAATGTTGGATAGTACATTTATCTAGGGAGGCTTTATAACATTACGCTGCGACCAATAGGAGCGAAGTATTAGTGATAAATGTTGGAAAACGTGAAAAATTTTCTAATTTCCACGCGATCGAACCGCAATATCTAGCTGCGTATATAACACTAGCTGTGCCCACGACTCCGTCCGCATGGATCAATTTTTTTTCGATCGACCCAATAAATTTTTTGATTCTTTTTTAGCCGCTAGATGGCGTTGCAATTAACCAAATTAAGAAATTTCGTATTATGTAAATATCTGTTGATTGAGTGGTCCGATCGCGACGTAACAAAGACTAAGTAATACCTCGAGTTATGTCAAATTTTTGCGTATAACATTTATATTTATAAGTGTTGTACATTTTACGTGATGCGTGCACAGACAAACATCTAAACAGACAAACAGACAAAAATTTCAAAAATGCTGGAAATGTTTTGTTGTTTGTCCTTTAACCATCTGACTATTTATTTGAAAATATATTAAATGTACAAAAATTTTTTTCTGAATGTATAGATCTGTAGCGCTTCGAAATTCTGGCGTACAAAAGCGCAAGCAAAAGTTAGTTTTAAATATATAGCTTCAAGTATTCCTCTTGCATTTTTTGTCAACTTTTTACCTTAATTTAGTAGAATAATGTTTAATTTCGTCTCAGTTAAGCTAGCTCATGGCACAACTCACGGTTGAGTTACTTAGAACAAATATGTATTGAGACCTCCCACATCTTAATGACTAAGCGGATAATGAAATTGATAATTTGGGGTTCCGCATCAAAAAGGAACGAGACCCTGTTACTGACTCAACTTTCAGCGTCTATCACACAAAATGGCTAAGGTTTTATAAATAAAGAATGAGTATTTTAAAAAATAAAGTTCAACCGACTTCCTTTCAATTTTGAGGGTTTACCTCGATTTATCAGGAGAAAGCCATCAGATCCTGACCTGTTGCCAATGGAACAAAACGGGAACCTCTAGCTTTCAAATAAAAAAAGAATCATTAAAATCGCTTCGCCCAGTTAAAAGTTATGAGATAACAAACATTAAAAAATAAATAAAAAAACCATACTGTCGAATTGAGAACCTCCTCTTTTTTGAAGTCAGTTAAAAATATAAACATAGATATTATACTCTTCATCTATAATAATTATGGCGTTAAAATTATAAAAAATTGTTTATTTTTCAATAAGAAAAAGATTTTTCAAGGAATTTGTAGGTAAAATCTGCCTGAACTATATTTGTCCGTTTCGATGCGGAGACGCTCGGGAATAGAGATAGCAATATCTAAGACCTAAATTGGGACTATATAGTCCCCTCTTAATTCCATCCATCAGAGACATGCGTGAAAGTAAAAACTAAATTAACGTCAGGTCAGTAAACTCTGATGTCAGTCAACTGTTAACAAAAACAAGATGAGAACTAAACTAATGGTAGATGATTAATGATTTAGTTGTCACGTGGGTGTAAAAAAAAACATGTTTTGTTAGCACGCCGTGGGTGAAATGTTGTATCTCTGTCCGCGTCTTTGTCTGACTCAAGTCTCATTTTCGTAATCTATACTAATATGTATTACAAGGTTCCCTAATGATTGACCAAAAAATGTTTGACAAATGATCGTTTGACAAACAACGTTTCACCAAATGATCATTTGGCAAACAATACACTAGACAAAAGTATCATCTTACAAAAACGTACTTAGCAAATGATCCATTAGCAAACACTACACTTGACAAATGTGTTAAGTATTCAAATGTCATTAGACCTTTTTCTCATTTCACCAAATAATATGTTTCGTAAATTATGTATGTATCATATCATATCATCATGCATCATTATTATTCATTATTAAAAGGAGAAATGCCCTAGTCGCTTCTGGGTCGCTTCTGGTCGCGTTTGGGGTTAAAATTTTAACCTAACCTAACCCAATCTAATAAAAGAGATATATATCTCCAAAGACGAACGGGTTATTAAGTAATTATTTTGCAAATAATGTAAAATATAATTTTTTTTTTCATTCTATCTATATTTAATGAAATATATTAATTAATACTTATAGTATTTTCTTTTTAGGAAAATCCAGAGCAGTGGCTTTGCAAATAAATATGCAAAAGATGGTCATTTTAACAAGAATACCAAATTCTTAGACCAATAGTAGATTTATCTAATTACTCAGTTGCCAAATGTTAGTTTTGTAAAGTAATCATTTATTAAATATAAATTTAAGTGTTGATCATTTGGCAAAATGAAACATTTGTAAAATGATCAGTAGCAAAATGATCAATAGGCGAATTCACTGTTTTGTCAAACATTGTTTGTCAAGTGTAGTTTTGCCAAATGACTTTTGGTCAAACAATCGGACACCGTATTACAAAGCTTAAGAGTAGAGATATATCAAATGATGGGTTGACGTTTAAAATTGAGGACAAGTAACTTTAGCCTGGCTAAATTGTACTTGATAGAATAATGACAATGACGTTTCATATGACGTATAGCCTGTATCATAGATATACCTACATAGATACATTTTCACGCACACATAGATATGTAAGTAGCTTCAAGCTGACTGAGTGATGTACCTATAGACACTACATCTTGTATATGTGTGCTGAAGAGTTGGTTTGTTTATTTTAACACGATAATCTCAGGAACCATTACAGCACTGGTCTGATTTGAAAAAACAAACCTTTTTGTGTTGGTTTTGCTCAAGAGTAGGACGTTTATGAGTTGAAGAAAAATAGAGAGGCAAAATGTATTAATTTTTATTTAAATAACATATTGTTGTTTGAAAACTTCAAACTCATCAAAAACTTTAAAGGTCATATAACACAAAAACTTACGGAAAACTATACAACAACATCCTACACAGAATTATTGGCTAAAACCGGTCTGAATATAATCGCGTGATTCATAGAATAACAGAATTTCATATAAATACACCTTCAATTCAAGTCTCACCTACCCATTTCTTACCCGGGTGCTGTAAAAGACAGCTAAGTGATCGACAGTGAATATCAACTGCGAGAGAAGTAAAATTGGAAATTTAACTCTATGCCAAGCCAACACGCTTGGTCAGCATGGCATAGTAAACCATCCACCAGCCCTTCTCCGTCCACTGCTCCCCCATGGAACGCCACAACGTGCGGCCCTGCGCAGTAGATCAAAATCTATTTCAAAGTAAAAGAAGCCCGTGCTCAACAGTGAGAGAATAAAGGGCTGGAGAAAGAATAAATAAATAAGTGGTGTAGTAACTTCTCTCTCTCTCTTTCACTCTTCAGCCCATTAACGCCCCAGTGTTGGGCACGAGCCTCTGGGGGAATAATTATGATCTACTGTGCCCCGCTGATCAGGCGTGTTGGCACAGGGTTTACTTTCGAGTTTCCCGTCTCTCACAAAGGATGTTTTCTGTGTACAATTTCCCTTAGCTGACTTTTACAGTACCCTAGGGAGGAGGTGGGATGATGACACTTGTATTCTTAGTCCGTCACCAAACGAACAACTACGTGTAATTTAATCACATAAAACTATTACCGGTGCGTTTTTACCGCGTTTTCGCCAAATTCACGTCACCGATGTAAAATAGTCGCAAGAGTGCATAGTAATTAAACATTTTAAATTTTAATGATGAAATAGATAACGACAGCGTGCAGCGTTTAGTTTATTTATTTTGTGTTAAAGTATAATGTTTTAGTAGCAAATAAATACTTCTCATAACCCCAAAAAGTCTTGCTAACGTGAACTTGCCAGTGTCAGCGTTATATCTATATTATTATACTCTTTGGTGTCAGCATTAAACATAGCGCTACCACTGAAAATAAGGTATTTCTACTATGTTTTAGGTACTAAAAACGCGGGCAAAAATGATACATATATGGACTTTATTTTATTCATTCATTCATTCCATTCATTCAAATAAATCGGTCAATAACGGCTTACAAAAGCATTATTTTCTAGTGATTTTCTAGCACGCGATTTTTATTACCGCTTCCAGTTATGAGCCGTGCAAAACTAAGGTAAATGCCTGCCAATTTTACACATAGAAATTAATCTTTTCACACTTATTACAACGGTTATATCTAATGGTTAGTGAATTGTACAAGAAAATTTTACGGAACGAATGATGCGAGCGTTAAGTTTGACATACTAACCGAATAATATTCTCTAACACTTGCGGGACTCATTTCTATATCAATATTATAAAGCTGAAGAGTTTGTTTGTTAATTTGAACACGCTTATCTCAAGAACCAATGATCCGATTTGAAAATTCTTTCAGTGTTGGTTAGTGCATTTATCGAGGAAGGCTATAGGCTATATAATATCACGCTACGACCAATAGTAGCGAAGCTTTAGTGAAAAATATCACAAAAACAGATTTTTTTTTTATTTCCTTTTTATTTTCTTTGGTAATGGCTATTATTCAAATAAAACCAGTTATTACAAATTTAGGCGCGTATATTTGTTTTAAATTTTAGCCCGACATTTCGGAGGCTTCTGTCACCATGGTGACGGGTGAGACGGAGCTGTAAAGTGTCCTCTGTTATCAGTTATTACGAGGTTTACCCACATTCGGCTATTTAAAACAAATATACGTGACCACAGATTAAACACATATATAGTCTATGTCTACATCACTCAGTCAGCTTGAGGCCACTTGCATATCTATGTGTGCGTGAAAATGTATCTATGTGTGTCTATGATACAAGCTAAACGTCATATGAAACGTTATTATTCTATGAAGTACGATTTAGCCAGGCTACAGATACTTGTCCTCAATTTTAAACGACAACCCATCATCTGTTATATCTGTGTACGCGACTAAAATCCCTAAAAAGTACTTTTTGTAATATTAAGCGAATGTTTTATTTTATTCTCTCTCTCGCTCCAGCCCATTAAAGTCCCACTGTTGGGCATGGACCTTTAAAGTATGTTTAGATGATAGTAGATGGTGTTCTAGTCTCTGTCTACCACCATGTTAGAATGGCGTAATGGTAGGTATATATTTGTCACTGTAATTACTAAACAATAATCTACTTAGTTTAAAAACTAAAAAACACGCTTAAATGTCCTGAATATGTTTTAAATGATTGCATTGTCATCAATACTCAATTCTATGCTACCTACTTACAAAACGTTGACAGTTTATGTTGTCAGAGACATAAGTTTCTGTTGTCACATGTTGTCACAATCGTAGTAAACACAAGTAAACAATTATGATATTTTTACCTGATTCTATAAACAAAGCGTTTTTATGTGAAATTATCTGATTGTATATGAAAGGCATACGTAGAAACACAATAATCTTGGTGAGTCTACTCATATACAATTTTAAACTATTACGTGTATAATTAAAAATACAAGTGTGGTCATAGTGATACTTCAACATGCTATTCTAGTAATTCTGATCAAGGAATTGGGATTATTATTTTAAATGATTGCATTGTCATCGGTCCTTGTCAGGTGTGCAAAATTTCAGATAATTCCGTCTACTGCAAGTGGCTGAAAATCGCTTTAAAAGATTCCGTTACACAGATTAATACATTGATAGTTACATACCAAACTTATAAAAGCGTGTTAAAAAAATGATGTGTATCTCCTCCCACGGCTAAGAGACCCAAATTTCAAAAACATTTTGTACCTAATGACTCAGTGGTTAACGGTATCATTGGTTCAATGATCACGTATTCGAACCTCTACCCTTATATGGGTACAAGATATTAGTAATATGAAATTTGTTTTAATTTATATACATACTAATCACGCTCCGCAGTTTTACTTGCAGTTGTTAATAGAAATCGTTTCGGACTAAAAGTATTTCTGATGAAAATTAAAAAATACCTGCTAAGTACCTACTACTTAGACTTAGCTACTAGTTTTAAGTATTTTGTGGTTATAGTGGATATAGAAATACCTCATTTGTGAAGATTTTTTTAGATTATTATGGTCTTTTGCTGTTAATAAAACACAGAGTTTACAGAACATCACTTCCACTCCTTTCATTCTTTGGATCGTTTCAGCGTTTTGAGTATGTAGCTTTTTCAGCGTGAAGGAATAACAAACATACACACACACACGTACTTACAAACATTCACACGTTAATTAAGTTAGATAAAACTTGATAAAATTAGATAAACATACCTTTAGCCAAGGCTGCATGTGCGAAAGTGAAAACGAAGAGAAACTTTAAGACCGCCATCTCGAATTTCTTTTCGGAATCACTATACACAGTTTCAAACCTGTAAAAAAAAAATATATATTAACAGACATTCCACACAACGCCTTCTGGTCCCAAGCTAAGCTTATATATTTGTATTATGGTTACCAGATTAATGAACTACAGATACTACATTTATATTTTAAATACATAGAAACACTCAGACGCAGTACAAACATTTGTATGGCAAGTATAAATATCACACAATTGTCCTGTGCGGGAATCGAACCCGCGACCTCGTGATCGGCAGTCCGTTACATGAAAACCTGGACCACGAGGTTCGTCATTAAAAAAAATATTGCTATTAATGTAAGACTGTATCACTGTACTATAATATGAAAGATGTTTTGGTACTAATGCAGATAGCTATCACAACACAGATAACTTCCCATAGAGAGCGCAATACGAGATTTCTGTTAACGACTAAATGCACCAATCGTTGGAGGAAGTCGGATTGTTCTATGCACTATACCAGATGGTGGGTTGACGTATAAAATTGAGGACAAGTCACTTTAGCGTGGCTAAATCGTATTTCATAGAATAATGACGTTTCAAATGACGTTAAGCCTGTATCATAGACACACACATAGATACATTTTCAAGCACACATGGATATGTAAGTGGCTTCAAGCCAGCTGATTGATGTAGCCATAGACACTACATCTGGTATTGTGTACCATAGTTGGTTATAATTTAGTTTAGTTATGTATGATGTCTTCTCTTGATAGATAAATGCTCTGTGGCTCTAAACATAGTAGATATTGCCTAATAGTAATTATATAACTGAATTAAAATAACGTAATGCTCCATAAAATCTGTATGTATGTTTGTTACGATGTGAAATACCGTAACTGCTTTCAAACGCATCGTTGAGCGCCAACAGAGCGTTACACGTTCGATTCCCGGACAATGATTTGTAATTAAAATAATCATTAGTTAAAATTTTAAATAATCTACTATAGTATAAAAATAAGTCGGGTTTTCCTTCCTGACGCTATAACTCTAGAACGCACGAACCGATTTCCACGGTTTTGCATTCGTTGGAAAGGTCTCGGGCTCCGTAAGGTTTGTAGTTCATTTTTTTTTAAATTTTTTTTTTTACTTTATTTTGGTACGGCAAAACAACGTTTGCCGGGCCAGCTAGTCTCTAATATATAAAATTCTCGTGTCACAATGTTCGTACCCATACTCTTCCGAAACGGCTTGACCGATTCTTTATGCATATTCAGTAAGTTTGTGAATCGGCTACTATCTGTTTTTCATACCTCTAACTGATAAGGGGTTGACATTTGTATGTCAAAATAACGTTTGCCAGGTCAGCTAGTATAATATATATTCGATTATCCACAACGATTCTTCATACACACAATCGATATATTTGTGCTACTCAGTGTATGTTTGTTTTGTTACCCCTTCACACAAAAAGGGTTTAACTGATTTGAATGTTTCGTAGGTCGATCTAAAACATAAGTCGACGCCACAAGTATACCAGATAGTAAACAAGTGTTCAATTTTGAAGACATGTAACTTTAGCCTTGCTTAAGATAGTTCAGGGTCTAATAGTAGTATATTTAGCATGATTTTTGATTTGCCATTTGCTTTATTTATAATTATTGTACTATTTATTTAGTCTCTATGTGTATGTAAACAATCTGTATACCCATAACACAAGCATATAAGCTTAGCTTGGGACCAGAGGATGTTGTATGAAATGTCCATGAATATATATATTTTTTTATCTCTCAATTATGCTAACTTTGTTAATCATTTGTTTGCCGTGATTCACTGCAGGGTTTGGACTGAGAATTAGCGTTGTGGACTCATCCGCAGCATAATGCTGAGTCTAGACCTTTCATAATACTATCTTTATGCACGCGACAGCTACATCTTTATCTTTGAGTCTGTCTATTGTCTTCATTTTGTTATTATGATGTACTATCAGACGACAAACTATATGTTACAATGATGTCATATATAATATATATGCACTATGTTTGTTTGTATGTTAAAATGACCTCAAATTACAATATGTCCGGTTTTAGTGCAATCTTTTAATAGTTGTATCAAAACCTGTTTTGTTAGCATATAAAGCAGGTATACAACAGTATACAAAAGTGTTTTTGCGGTGATGCATTAAGAATACGTATGACACCAACCCATTTTGTCTCATAGATACTGAAAAATCGGTTAAGTACGAGTTTGACGATAATAATAACAATACCGCCTCATGGATATAACATTGCCTCGCGTCGAAAGGCGACAGGACGCACTCCGACTGCTTTTTTATTATTATAGGATGGTATTGACAGGGTAACGTAACAGTCAGCTAAGGCATATTTAACCAGTGATAACATCCTCTGTGGAAACGGAAAACTCGAAAATAAACTCCTGTGCCAACACACCTGGTCAGCGTGGCACTATAATCCCTTCCAAAGTAGAAGAGACCCGTGGACAACAGTGGGACGTTAATGGGCTGAAGAGAGAGAGAGAGAGAGAGAGGGAGATTGACAGAAATAATCCCGATAGTGAACGGTTTGGTCCCAAAGAGCCTCTCACAACACCTCGAGAGGCTCGGCGTCAATAGCAAGTCAGTGACGGCCAAACTGCAGAAAGCGGTCTTGCTGGACAATGCCCGTATAGTTCGTCGGTTTCTCTCCCATTAGTTTTTGCAACATTTTTCACTGATGCTTTGCTCCTATTAGTCGCTGCGTAATGTTATATAACGTATATTCTTCCTCAATAAATGTACTATCCAACACTGAAGGAATTTTTCAAATCGGACGAATGGTTCCTGAGATTAGCGTGTTCAAACAAACAAACTGGGACAATCATTTGTGTGATATCCATAAATGTCATACAAATGTTTGTACTCCGTCTAGGTGTTTTCAATGTATTTTAAGTATGTATTTACAAAAGAAAAGTAGTTTATGTAGTATATCCGTATTGTGGTACACATAACACAAGCATATAAGCTTAGCTTGGGACCAGAGGACGTTGTGTGAAAAAAAAAAAAAAAACTCTTCAGCTTTATAATAATTGGGATTGTTCATAATTAGGGTTCCGTACCCAAAGGGTAAAAATTGGTCAAGTGCGAGTCTGACTCGCGCACGAAGGGTTCCGTACCATTATCTATGCAACATAAGGCAACGTTATTAGTATCGAGCAAGAAACGGTAAAATAATCATGTTTGTTGTATGGGAGCCCCCCTTAAATATTTATTTTATTTTATTTTCAGTATTTGTTGTTATAGCGGCAATAGAAATACATCATCTGTGAAAATTTCAACTGTCTAGCTATCACCGTTCTTGAGATACTGGGTAAGGAACCCTAAAAATCATGTTTGTTGTATGGGAGCCCCCCATAAATATTTATTTTATTTTATTTTTAGTATTTGTTGTTATAGCGGCAATAGAAATACATCATCTGTGAAAATTTCAACTCTCTAGCTATCACCGTTCTTGAGATACAGCCTGGTGACAGACGGACGGACGGACGGACGGACGGACGGACAGCGAAGTCTCAGTAATAGGGTCCCGTTTTTACCCTTTGGGTACGGAACCCTAAAAACGGGACCCTATTACTGAGACTTCGCTGTCCGTCCGTCCGTCCGTCCGTCCGTCCGTCCGTCTGTCACCAGGCTGTATCTCAAGAACGGTGATAGCTAGACAGTTGAAATTTTCACAGATGATGTATTTCTATTGCCGCTATAACAACAAATACTAAAAATAAAATAAAATAAATATTTAAGGGGGGCTCCCATACAACAAACATGATTTTTTTACCGTTTCTTGCTCGATACTAATAACGTTGCCTTATGTTGCATAGATAATGGTACGGAACCCTTCGTGCGCGAGTCCGACTCGCACTTGACCAATTTTTTATTTTTTTTAACCTACTGTTTTTATATTCTTTTCAGAAAATATAGACTATTTTAAGCAACTAATTTCAATATTATTGAAATATTCAATATACAGAATTTTTAAAAAATTCTTGAAGTAATTACTTTAAATGTAGTGACGTCATCGTTTTACGCAATCTGTGTATAGACTTTTCTTGATAGACTTAATACAGATTGTACTTTATCTTTTCAAAGTTGACAAATTGATATGATAGACCAATTTCAATTCCACTTTAGAGTACTATATCCCTAAAAACGCCTTAATATTTTAAGTCCTTCATTTCAAGGGAAAATAGAGATCATTTGCTTTTTTGGAAAAATAATCGTTAATATAGCAAATTTTCCAAAAAAAACTAATGGATCATGATCAGAAACTCTATTCCCCGAAATGGTTTTCGAATTAAGAGTAAAAAAAAAATTAACAATGCCCACTAAAGATCATTGTATTAAAATCAGTGTTTAGATGTATAAACTCGTAGGTATAAGGCTAGTACCTATACATAAATATTATAATATTTCCTGTGGATTGTAGTTTTGTACCTTTTGACCCTACTAAACAGTACCCATAACATATCTAATTAATTATCTCTTTGTTCTTTGTAAAGTTAATTAGAAATTCTCTACATCTAATTATTAATTAATATTTAATTATCATGTAATTTCATGTGTTCTTTGTTACCTATGTCTTGTTTGGTACTGTATAATATGATATACAGAATTTAATTATGTATGTTTACGCTATTTATCACTTTAATTATTATTTAGTTTAATGTTAGAGCTAGAGAGAGGTATACTCAGGCGTTTATAGATGAAAAAGATGAGTGGTTCATGCAACGGACTGCCGTTCAGGAGGTCGCGGGTTCGATTCCCGCTCGGGACAATCATTTGTGTGATTTTTCTAATAGTCATACAAAAGTTTGTACTGCGTCTGGGTGTTTTTATGAAATATAAGCATGTAACTACAAAAAAAAGTAGTATATGTATTCTATCCGTATTCTGGTACCCATAACATAAGCATATAAGCTTAGCTTGGGGCTGGAGGACGTTGTGTGAAATGTCCATGTATCTCAATCAAAAATCAAAAATTGGTCAAGTGCGAGTCGGACTCGCGCACGAAGGGTTCCGTACCATTATCTATGCAACATAAGGCAACGTTATTAGTATCGAGCAAGAAACGGTAAAAAAATCATGTTTGTTGTATGGGAGCCCCCTTAAATATTTATTTTGTTTTATTTTTAGTATTTGTTGTTATAGCGGCAATAGAAATACATTATCTGTGAAAATTTCAACTCTCTAGCTATCACCGTCCTTGAGATACAGCCTGGTGACAGACGGACGGACGGACAGCGAAGTCTCAGTAATAGGGTCCCGTTTTTACCCTTTGGGTACGGAACCCTAAAAATCATCTCTTTCTTTGTACTATAGATAAAAATTGCATATGCGTCTACTCCAGTTGTTTACTCAAAGACTAATTAATTTTCTGTATTCTACTTTGTTGCTTAATGTGTACCGTGATGTTAACGCAAATGTATATAAATAGGTCTTTAATTTCAGTAGCTTAACTGACTTGCTTGAGGTCGTGGGTTCGATTTATGCACAAGACAATTAAGTCATAGGAGTTTTCAAATTATTAATAAGTAACGTTTATTCGTCGTCGGTCGTCAAGGTTGCGGGTAGCCATTGGATACAAGCGGCCCAACACCGCGCGTTGTGGCGTTCTATGGGGGAGGCCTTTATCCAACAGTGGATGGCAGGCTGATGGAAAAAAAGGCTATTAGACATACAATGGATAGAGAACACACAGACGTAGTACAAACATATAATTATTATGTATTTTACATACATTTTTGTTGCTTTCTGAAAGTTTCCGAAGAGCTTTGCGAAAGTCCGCAATGTCTTGAGAGAACTCAAGAACTTGCGGACTTTCGCAAAGCCCGTCAATTTCATAAACATGATTATGATAATAATGATAAAATATGGAACCTGCCGGACGCGAATGTAACTCATATTTAGTCGGTTTTGTACTTTCAATTAATTTCTTTTGAGTTTAATTTTTAAACAAAATTAAGACGCCATATTCATTTTAGTTAGTGCAAAACCTTAGAAAATAAGTTCTTCCCAGCTTATTGATGCCCCACTGTTGGGCACGTGCCTCCTCCACTTTGGGAAAGTGATGTCTACATGTTGCGCTGATCAAGCGCGTTGGCAATGTTGGCATAGAGTTTATTCCTAAATAATGTCATCAGATTACATTATTCCCATATTTCGCTTTTACAACACTCTGAGCAAGAAATAGGGTGGTAACATAATGTATTTTTAACCCGTCACTACACGAAAAATCACCACAGTCTCAATAGTGATTCCGATTACATGTTTAAAAATTCCAATCATTCAAAACGTATTATATTCTAACTGCATTTAAATTGAAAAGACAAATAATTTTCCCACACACTTCACTAGAAAATAATCCAGAGCTTAACACTAGACTAACGCTATCTCTTTCACACGTACTAACATAATCATCTATCTCTCTCATACAGGTTCAAAATTCAACTCGTTTCCTACACTGATCAATGACAGCTCATTCTTTTTTTAATCTGTTACTTAACCTTGTCTTAAGAAATAACTTGGATGCATTAAGTTTTGTTCAACAATTAATTTGGTAAGTTTACGTCATAGTTCTTATAGAACCTTGTGATAAATTAAAAAATAAAAGCACGTAGCAAGTAGAAACTTCTTAACTCTTCTAAAGACTATAGTCTTACTTAATTAATATTAGGCTGTATACAGTGCTTTCTTTGCTTGCCTTGAGAAAGAAGAAGAAACATTTTTTTAATTCTTTTTCATTAATGTAGGTAGTTAAACCATAGATTACAAAAACTTTTTCTAGGTTAAGTCTATAAAATGTTCTGCTAATGCTGAAAAACACTTTAAAAAAAGTAATAAAAATAATATAAAAAACCTTAAGTTATTAACTAAAAGCCATTCTATCCTAACATACTTATCGAATGTACAAATAAATAACACCAAATACTTACTTAGATGTTACAAATTATAAATTTAACACTTCACTGCACTAAAAAATACAATTTTAAAATTGTTGTTCTTTAAAAAAAACTTATTGATTAGTTTTGTTAACAGATTATAAATACATGATTCAAAATTCGTTCGTTTTAATGGCGGACACGTCTAAGTCGTGAGGCGGCGACGGGACGACTAGTTTTGCCTTGACTTGAATGCTTGATTGAATAAAGCTGCGTATACGCAGGTGGTATTTTAAGGCTGTATTAAGGTTCAATTTATATACGTATACTTATTTTGTCCCTTGTAGTACTAAATTCTTCAAATTTATAAACTTACAAAATTATAAAACCTCTTTATTTTCATCATCATCATTTCCTGCTCTTTTTACCTATAATTTGAGGTCGGTGCAACCTGTCCTTTTCTTCCATCCTCCTCTATCACATTTCATTTGTGAATTTATACTAGCCTCTGGACATATGCCTCCCCACGTTGCATATTCACACGTGATCTCGCGCCACTTGCATCCAATGGCTTCGTGGCACCACCTTGTTTGGGACCACGGAACGCTGCGTCGTCCGCTCTGTGGTCGCCACTCTGGTACCTTTATTTCTCAAGGGTCATCTGTACTTCGAGCGATGTGGCCTGCCCCTTGCCATTTCAACATGCTAACCCTTCGGGTTATATTAGAAAAACCCGTTCTCCCACAGATCGCCGTAGGGTTTTATCCCGTTTTATCCCGTAGGGAAATACCGAGTATAGCCGACTCCATAGCACGCTGTGCAACCTTGAGCTTAGATACTAGACCGATATTCAAAGACCATGTTTATATTCCGTATGTCATCGCTGGTATAAACACACACTGGTCAAATACCTTTGTCTTTAGTTTTAGTTTAATCAGTACCTAATACACAGATGGGGTTAATTCATTTTGTATGTTCTTTTAAAAACGAACATAACCCGGTTTTTATTGATTAAAATACAGTATAACTAGACCGTAAAAGATGTTTAAAAAGTGTTAAGAATTTTAAATAAGCGTTAGTAAAACTAAATTTAATACACTTACTCTAAAACAAATAACATTAAAATTAAAAAGTATAATATTAATAATTAACTTCTATTTTCATTATTTGTGACTCCATTTTCATTTCCTAATTTTGATTTTCTTATTTAATTTGATAAGTGTGAATAATTAGGATTGCGTACGAGAAGGTAAACTTCTTAGTTTCCTCCGATCGTCTATCAGTCTGTACCTATCTCGAGAATGGTGATAGCTAGACAGTTGAAATTTTGCCAGATGCTGTATTTATGTTGCGGCTATAGCAAAAAATACCAAAAACCAGAAAAAAAATTAAGGGGGCTTCTATACAATCATCTTCATTATAATAACGTCACGCCTTTTCCCCATGTTGGTAGGCAGACACTATATAGCGCCATCTGGTACGATCTAAACACACTTCTTTGGCTTCATTTAAGTTGTATGGGAGCCTTTAAACGATGCTACCATACAACAAAGACTTTTATGTATCTTGAAGATATGATGATGGTATAATTATTACGTCATGATAAAGGTTCGGACCCTTCGTGACCGAGTCTATAACCGGTATTGCATATCCACAGGAGAAAATTAAGTCTTACAACTCCCACTTGGCCGGTTTTGTAAACCCACTGGAAAAAGAACTTCTTCCTGTCTGTCCTATCTTTACTTCTTCTATTCAATCAACAATGGTACTGATTCTACGTGCACAACAAAACTTAATTAAAAAGAGATAATAATTTTGGCGAATTTTGATTAATTGGCTATTTCGTTGTGCACATTTTTATTAATTACAATCGTTTTTCTATAATATACAGATTTTCTAATAAAAATGTTCATTTAACATTGCCGAATTGTGTTAGTGACGCTATCAATTTTTATTTTTTAGTTAAGTTTTGTTGTGCGTGCAGAATCGGCACCAATGTGTAATCACCTTTACACTACATGATTGCGAAGTAAAGGCTTCGAAGGCTGTATATACTTATACATAAAACATCATACCCACCAACAGACATAAAAATATACCCTATCTATTACCAATAAGATTAAGTTTTAAATACTACACCAAGTTAACATTAAGTTTCCTATAAGATATAGAAATGAAGTCCTTAGTTTGATAACTTTAAGTTGGCTTTTGTTTGTAATATTAAAATAATGTATTGAATTCGTATTAACACATAACTTAACCAACTGCGGTTAAAAGGGTGATTATGTAATATTATTTTGTTTAACTCATGGCTATTGATTGACAAGTAATGTGGAGTGGTAAAGAGAAAACCAGTTATGTATGTATTGGATTCGTACACAAATGGTTCCGTATGTATACTATAATCGTCAGGTCAACCTCAAATAACAGGATAATAATCATATTCATGGAAATTTTATATAACATCCTCTGGTCCCAATCTAAGCTTATATGCTTGTGTTATGGGTACCAGAATACGGATATAACACATAGTTTATGTGTTATATCCCTTTTTTTATAAATACTTACATATAATACCTACTGTTACATAGAAACACCCAGACGCAGTACAAACATATGTATGACTATTTATAAATATCACAGAAATGATTGTCCCGAGCGAGAATCAAACCCGCGACCTCGTGAGCGGCAGTCTGTTACATAAACCACTCGACCACAAAGACCGTCATAATGGCAAGTGTATAATGATTATGAGTATTTTGTTCTTGCATCAATCAGCATCAATGACACAAAACTGTGAAAAAGTTCTCTAGTTATTACTGTTTCGTAGATGTAGCCAGAAAACGGACAGACAGCGATGTCTCAGTAATAGCGATTAATTACTTAACTTAGCATTTTCAGGATTAGTTTTTAGATTGGCGCATCCGACCACACATAAACCAGAAGGTGCGTTGACGTTTAAAATGGAGGACAAGTAACTTTAGCCTGGCTAAATCGTACTTCATAGAATAATGACGTTTCATATGACGTATAGCCTGTATCATAGATATTTAAATAGTATGTCAGTGGCTTCAATTCTTCAATCCGACTGAATGATATAGCCATAGACACTATAATCTGCTTTATCTTTGCATCAGACCAAAATAAAATACACAAAGTCTGCATATCAAGTAGGTACCAAAAATCCTGTTAATGCCGTCGGCTATGTTTGTATATTTGTTATACGTATATCCTAAAAACCAGTCTCGTTCAATGACCTACCAAAAGTCGAGTCAGCCGAGAGGTTGATATAATTAATTCATGATAAGTGTATGTATGTAGTCTATGTAGGTGTATGAGATTTGACTTTGGCAAAAGCTTCCTAAATAACATGCATTTTAACCAATACAAAAAAAATCTTCTGAAAGACTTCTCAATGGATGATTCATTTTTTATTTGAAAGCTGGTGGTTCCCGTGTGGTCCCACTGGCACCAGGTATAGACCTGATGGTTATCTCCTAAGTAATCGAGGAAAACCCTCAAATTTTAAAGGTACATACATTGTTATTAACATTGTTAATATTATGTATCTAAATAATCAAAGAGTAAACTACCAAGATGGTCTCATGATGTCGGTGCAATTTTTTTTGAAATAATATTTGTATTTTCTTATGTTTATCAATCTATTTCTTTATGAATTAATCTGTATAACTGCGTAACGGAATCTTTGAAAGCAATTTTCACCCACTTGCAGTAGTCACAAATAGCTGTTTTCTTAGCACATATATAGGCATTTTTGGGTTTAAAATGAGTATAAGGGCTCCACAAACGGCATATTATGATATAGCGAGAAAGAGACAGCTGATGTGTATAGAAAAGATACGAGATAGACCGATATATCTGTCGGTGACGTCATACGTATAAATGCATCTCTCTTTCTTGCTATATTAATACATATTTATATACCGTTTCTGACGTCCTTATAGGATAGTTTATTAAAACTACGTTGAAACAATGCAATCGATTGCAACTTTTAGTTTGCCAAGTTATGAGTAAGAATGCAAACAAAACCATGTGGAAAACATGTGTGTCCTTGAGCCTTTTCTGTGGCATAGTTAAGGTTAAGTCAATGAATTAACTAATTTGCTTTGTTTTTGGGGCAAATGCGTAACACTTACAACTAGAGATGAAACGGATATTAGTTTGGCCAGATACCAGATATTCGGCAAGCTACTAGGCCGGAGCGCCGGATATCCGGCTGCCGGATATTCGGCCCTTTATTGCGTTGACGCGATCAGTCTGATTTGAATATTGCCGCGGTGAACGAGATCGGAAATATTCAGGCGCATTCGGGTCGCACGTAAGCGGAGATCGGGTCGACTCGGAGGCGTTCGAGTGTTATCGCGCATGTCAGTTTGTGTTTGTTTCTCAGTTCGTTTGTTGTTTATTTCATTGTTTATCACTTGTCGTCGTGATTTTATGTTGGAATTGAATGAGGTTTTTTTAAAATTTTACTATCCGTTATCCGGCCGGATAGTGAAATCAAGGCCGGATAGGCTGGATACCGTATAGTTACCGGATATCCATTTCATATCTACTTACAACCGTCGGGCATGTATGACCGATGTATGAGTGTGGAGGAAGCCAAGGAAGTATGTTTGGATAGTCTCTGCCTACCCCATGGGAAAAAAGGCGTGATGTTATGATGATGATGATGATGATGATGCTTTGTTTAACAATAACAGAATTCTCGGTAGGAAATGGGATGGTGAGTATGGTGACTGTGGTGATGAATTTTGATAGCGTCAATAACATAGTTCGTCAATGTTGACTGAACGTTCTTATTACTATAATAGGTGTGTATTTTAGAATAACAATTTTAATTAATATAAATATGCACAACAAAATAGCCATTTAAATAAAATACAGCATTATATATTTTCATTATTTAGGCGAGTTTAGTTGCACATGTAGAATTGGCACCATTATCAATTTTAATCTTTTAGTTAAGTATAGTTGTGCACGTAGAATTGGTACTAATGTCCCATATATTATGGTCTTATTCATAATGACTTATCGGAGGTTTAAAAGTTCACTAAAATCGGTTCGCGAAAATTGTCAAAACTTGTTATTCATTATAGTCTTTTTACGCTAAAACGTTTATTATATCTCCGATAAAATCTCCGTTTAACCGTCCGATAAGTCTTTATAAATAAGACCAAAAGTTCTGCACAATGCAATATTTATATACAGGCAATGTACATATAATAATAATTAACTAGTGACACACACGCTTGACCCTGACTGTACAAATATGATTTCGGCATTGAAATAAGATGATGTTATGTGAATTACTGAATAATGGCCGCTATTGTTTAATTTAGTCTCGACTTTCAACTATAATCTTTATTTATTCTTTAAACTAATTATTTTTATAGTACATTATCCCAGAGCTGGCTAATAATTACTTCTCGACTTGTAAATATTCATGGATATTTCACATAACGTCCTCTGGTCCCAAGCTAAGCTTATATGCTTGTGTTACAGGTACGAGAATACGGATATACTACATAAATTACTTTTCTTCTGTTAAAACATACTTGTAATACATAGAAACACTCAGACGTAATACAAACATTTGTTTAATATATATGAATATCACACAAATGATTGTCTCGTGCGAGAATCGAAGCCGCGACCTCGTGAACGACAGTCCGTTACATGAACCACTAAACCACGAATCAAATATCTAGATTACTAGCCGTGTTCTGCAGTTTCACTTACGTACTTCCTGGAAACTCCATTATGATCTATGGTTAAATAAATAAAGCTGTCCCCTGCGACGTCGTACGTGTGGCATTTAGAAAAGTTTCCCCGTTTCTGCAACATTGTTCACTGATGCTTTGCTCTTACTGGGCGCAACGTGATGTTATATAGCCAAAAGCCTTCCTCAATAAATTTACTATTTATTGAGGAAGGCTTTAGGCTATATGACCTTATATATTTAGGATTTGAAAAATTTTTTCAATGTTGGATACATTGAAAATTTTTTTCAAAAAGGACAGTGGTTCTTTAGATTAGCGCGTTCAAACAAACAAACATACAAACTCTTCAGTTTTATTAACTAATATATAAAATTCACGTGTCACAGTGTTAGTTACCGTACTCCTCCGAAACTGCTTGACCGATTTTTATGAAATTTTGCATACATATTCAGTAGGTCTGAGAATCGGCCAACATCTATTTTTCAAATCCCCCACCCTTCCTGACATTTGTATGGCAAAACAACGTTTCCCGGGTCAGCTAGTATTTTATATTTACCTCCTCATTCACATTTGCGCTACGTGTTATTATCATTTATTATCGAAGTATTTTCAGGTATTGATAGAATAGACACTAGTGGAGCTCTGAAATTAAATCTCACTACCCCATTTCCTTCCCAGGGAGCTGTAAGAACTACCTAAGGGGCAATGTCATCATCAGCAGAATTTAAACCCATTACCAACACGCCTTCTCAGCGTGGTATAAGTAAGGCCAGACCCCTTCCGAAGTGAAGGCTTATGCTCAATACTGGGACATTAATGGACTGAGTGAGACGCAAGTCTGTGATGGAAATAGCAATCGAATTTCACTTTAATCGAAATTGTATAAGCAACTGGAATTAATCAAACTAAAATTTAAATAATAAATAAAATAAATAATAAATAATAAATAAATCATGGACATTTCACACAACGTCCTCTGGTCCCAAGCTAAGCTTATTATGCTTGTGTTATGGGTACCAGAATACGGATATAATACATAAATTACTTTTCTTTTGTAAATACATACTTATAATACATAATTAATAAAATACATAATTAAAAAATTAATTGAAATGTCCGTGTGGTGACATTTTAATTAATTCAAATCTTAGTTGTTTGTCTTCTCTCAGGGTGCTGTAAGAATCAAATCGGGATATCAATTTAAACCTAGATAACATTTTCTTTTATGTATGGAAACCTCGAAATTAAACCCTATGCCAACACGTAACGTCATCAAACGAGAAACGATTTATATTACATAAAGGCTCATGCATATAATTAGTGTAAAAATATGCCTTTTTCATGTTCATTCCATAAGTATAATTAAGTAAAAGATGATGAAAACACATTTTTTACTATGATTTACTTAACAAGCATAAAAATAAATTAATACTTGATAATTCCTTGCTGCCAGGCACATTGTTTAACCTAGAACTGTTTATTATTTTCTACTTATTTTAAATATATTCTTCTAATATATTTAAGACTGAAATGCATAACAAATATATAAATTTTTGCTGTCCATGAGTGGCATAAGGCCGTAAGGAGCGTGGGTATTTCCCTTTGTTTAAGAATAATAAGTTTGTAGTGTTTGCGTGAAGATGTTGTGATGTTGTGTATTTTGGATTATTTATATACGTATCTATTTTACAAATTCTCAGATACATAGTTTTATTTTTTATTATTAATCTGTATGTTAATAAAACAGTTGCAAGTTTTTTACTCTTTTATTCTATAAAACGATAATGTCATAAATACTTTAACATTATATTAATAATTTGTTTGAACATAATTTATAAAGATAAGGAAGTATGTTTACATAATAACAAAGAAGATACCTACGAAAAGAAGACGTGTCTGGATAGCCTAGTCCACACCGTTCGGTGTATTGCGGCGCCCTGTACAATAGGGTTACGGTCTTGCCGCACGAGATCCCTGCGTTATATAACGATCGTCCGGTGTGAACTTGACTATTTAGCTATGGTGATGTCACAATACGACGTCAACGTGTCTATTATAGAATGCAGTCAAGCTAAACGGAGCCTTTGAGGACTTGCTTTGTCCCATCCGCAACAAGCTGCAAACTTCGCCTCGAACGGCTAGTATGACCCGTGTTTGAATGCTCTTCGCCTGAATGGTGCCATAACAGCAGTTAAACAAACTCATTACAGAAAACAGTCAAGCTAGAAACGCACCGGGGCCGTTGGGAAATGATTTGTGCCAATGGCTCCGGTGAACGGGCCCGGCTTCACCGGGGCCGTTGCAACTTTTTTTTTCCCAACGGCCCCGGTGAACCGCCCCGGTACCGAGGCCGTTGGGAAAGTTTAAGTTACCCATTATGGGTGTATTGCCTTTTCCTGAGAGACTAAAGACAGATTGCATTACATCTTTTTAAAGTTGCCATGTTGATATTATAGACCAATTTCAACTCCACCACAGAGTAGTAAATCCCTAAGAACGCCTTCATTTCAAGGGCAAATAGATGTAATTGCTTTTTTAGAAAAATAATCGTTAATATATCAAATTTTTCGAAAAAACTAATGGATCACGATCAGAAACTCTATTCCCCGAAATGGTTTTCGAATTAAAGAGTTTCAAAAAAATATGATCAATGCCAATTACGTAGGTATTTTTTTAAATGTAAACAATATCTTTTAAGTATATTCTGCGAAAAAAAAAAGTATCCGAGAACCTTAATCCTAATTGATATTAAAATTGTAGACATGAAAAGTCACTTTATTCGAAAGACTTGCTACTGTTTTATCAATAATACGCCTACTGATATTACTGTACATTAGGGTTTATGACGTAGTAGCGTGTTTTGCTATAATAAAGTTAGGCGCAGATCATAATGTTGATTATTTAATTTTAGTAGTTTATAAATATGGCACAGTAACTCGTGTGTGTGGTTTAAAAAACATACTTCGATATCAAAATATCTATCGAATTTTATAGACAAGCCTCAGATCGCAAATTAGTAAAAGTAATTGCGAAACTCATTTTAATTACTTTGAACCGATTTACTCATGCAGACGCTTCTAGATTTTTTATTTCTATTACATTGAAAAACACAGGTATTAAACGCGTTTAAATTATTATTTAATATTATAATATTATTATTATTTAATAAAATGCAACGCGAAAGTTTAAAAGTGTATATTTTTATTTCTATCCCGACGTTTCGTATACTTTTTAATCATTAAGGTCACATAACGGTTACAAGTGGCCTTCTTTGAAAATTTGGGCACCTTTTTGAAAATTAGCCTGTAGTATGTCTAGTTTTTAAAAAGGTGACCCATAGACGGAAAGATAAACCGACATTGATATGTGAGATATATGTAGGTACCTGATTTGTTTTTATTACATATTAAGAACAGAGACACTATATCATTTTCCACTCCTTCATCCATGACCTCCTACTCCCAGGTTGTATAACATAACGTGGTTAGGTCACATCCCGGGCAAGCTTAGCTGCATTGATTGCAACGCGCATTGCAGATGCGCTCCACTAGCACTAGTGATGTGAATATTATAGATAACTTTGACATCTACTTATATTTTTGCAATTTTAAAGCATTACAATATTTATTTAATTGAATAAAACAGCTGTTGCAATATGTGAGATATTGTACAAACAGATAACCTCTGTGAGAAACAGAAAATTTGAAAATAAACACTATACCCAGGGCCGTCTTAAACTAAGCTCTAAATTCTATATTTTTATTTCACAAGAATTTGAAGACCTTTTAAAAAGTAAAAAACGTGGGACAGATTTGGCATAGAAGCGTTAATAGAATAGTACTTTTCTGATTTACGTTCTTTGACAATGGTTTTCAAAACTTGCTGTCCTATTAAAAGAATACATACTTTTTTTCTCTTCACCTTTCTAATACCTTCTGATAAGATCACTGATTTGTGAAAACAAAAATATTTGATGTGTGAGAAAAAAAATTCGGACATTCGGGGCCCCCTCAGAATGGGGGCCCTGGGCACTGGCCCCGTGTGCCCTTATGGTAAAGACGGTATTGACGATACCAACACAGTTAGTCGTGATTGTACTGGTCGGCATCATTTTCACACCCCTGATATAACTATGCAAAACATTATTGAAAAAATAAATAAAAAGAAATGACAAAAAAAAATTCCATGGAGTTTCTTGTCTGTTCTTCTCCATAGGATTCGCGTTTGGAACAGATACCTAGTTTCTGACGTTTCAAAAGAGCTTGTAAAACATACCAAATTGAATTAAAACATTTTGACTTTGAAATAATATAAAAACAGGAATCGTACCTAAAATAAATTATATTTCTCGCGGAGTAGAGCCGGTGATTATATATTAATAACTATACCAACACGTCTGGTCTGCGCGGCATTGTAGACCACTGGGACGTTAATGGGCTGGAGAGAGAGTGAGAGAGAGAGAGAGCAGAGGGAATCTGACCCGGGATTTCGTGAACTGTGTCCGTTACCTGAACCACTAGACCATGGGTAATGTCACTAAAAATAGTAATAATAGGTAGTACATACATACATACATCTGACGCGTCTCGTGGTCTAGTAATTCAGGTAACGGACTGCCGTTCACGCGGTCGCGGCTTCGATTCAATCATTTGTGTGATATTAATAATTGTCATACAAATGTTTGTACTACGTCTGGGTGTTTACTATGTATTATAAGTATGTATTTACAAAAGAAAAATAGTATATGTATTATATCCGTATTCTGGTACCCATAACGCAAGCATATAAAGCTTAGCTTGGGACCAGAGGACGTTGTGTGGAATGTCCATGAATATTTATTATTATTATTTATTTATTTAAATAAAATATTTACATTATTATTTATTTTCATTATTTAGGCGAATTTAGTTGCACATGTAGAATTGGCACCATTATCAATTTTAATCTTTTAGTTAAGTATAGTTGTGCACGTAAAATTGGTACTTATGTCCCCTATATTTGGTCTTATTCATAATGACTTATCGGAGGTTTAAAACTTCGTTAAAATCGGTTCGCGTAAATTGTCAAAACTTGTTATTCATTCGTTTTGTTTCATTTTGTTAGTCTTTTTACGCTAAAACGTTTTATTATCTCTCCGATAAAATCTCCGTTTAAACCTCCGTTGTGTGTATTAATATTAATTATATATATAAATCTCTGCCTGTAGACCCGCGAGAAGAGATCGTGAAAGAATATTATCTAGAAGAACATTTAGGCTGGCAGAAATTCGATAAAGTATTAATTGTTATCGATAATATAGATGCACAATATCATTTCTATTCCCATCCCTGTTAGTCCTGATTACGTCATAAATGATCTTGGCCTAGTGGCACCTAAGGTCCAGGAAATGTAATAATCTATTCCAATATAAATTGTACCTTACACCCTACTGTTAAAGTTCAATACTGCATAACTACTGTTTAAAGTGTTATACTTATCAATGGATATTAAGTCGTAGCGGTAGGGAATAGAGTATAAATTGTATTATGAGGATTAATAAAAGATGATTTATTTCAGGTTTGTAGTATATTCTTATATTTTATTTAATACTAGCTGACCCGGCAAACGTTGTTTTGCCATACAAATGTCAGTGCGGGGTTTGAAAAATAGATGTTGTCCGATTCTCAGACCTACTGAATATGCATGTAAAATTTCATAAAAATCGGTCAAGCCGTTTCGGTGGAGTACGGTAACTAACACTGTGACACGTGAATTTTATGTATCTCTAATATATAAAATTCCCGTGTCACAGTGTTAGTTACCGTACTCCTCCGAAACGGCTAGACCGATTCTTATGAAATTTTGTATGCACATTCAGTAGGCCTGAGAATCGGCTAACATCTATTTTTCAAAACTTTTTTTTTTGGTATGGCAAAACAACGTTTGCCGGGTCAGCTAGTAATTTTATAATCATCATCTTCCTCCCCCATTAATAAAGCATTAATAAAGAAGTCATTTTACCTTTTGCTGTGGAACCCTAATAAAACTAACTGCGCAGCAGATCTTATAATAACATTTTTATAGGCATATGAACTCAGTTTATTTCAGCCCTTCAAAATATATTAACCCTTTTTTAAAATAACATGACCCATTTGATCACATAAGCGAATAAAACATACTAAAATAATGTTTCAAAAACACTGAATAAATATGTCATCGCTCTATTGCATATTAAGCGTTAGGAAAAAAACATAATCTTGATACTATAAGGACCCCAGGTTCTAGAGTGGCGACAACGTACCTGGAGATGCAGCATAAGGTAGAGCGACGATATCGTTAAGGTCATGGGGGCCATTGGATGCAAGCGGCATAAGGCCACATTTCGTGATGTTCTATGGCTAAGACTAGCAGTAGACGAAGAAAGGCTGATGGATGATTATGGATCCCAATACAAGCAAACATTCCTGAATAATCTCTGTCCTTTCATCATCATTATTCTGCCTATATCCAGTTATTTGGGGTCAGTATATTATTATGATGATAAAACCATTACGGAACTCTTCGTCTACTGCTCCAATTCGAACCTGGTCAGTTTTTACACATCAACCGCCTTATTCATAATGACTTATCGGAGGGTTAAAAGTTCGCTAAAATAGGTTCGCGAAAACTGTCAAAACTTGTTATTCATAATGGTCTTTTTTCGCTAAAACATTTATTATCTCTCCGATAAAATCTCCGTATAAACCTCCGATAAGTCATTATGAATAAGACCGTAAATCATTACAAAAACCGTTATTTAACTTATTACATATTTATTTTCTTATTCACTGTTTACATGATAATTTAAATTCATTACATTTTTATACAAAAATTAGGATCATTACAATATATTTAAGTCTTTTTTTATAGTAGGTACTTGCAGCTTTAACGTTTATTAGCTTTAAACGCTTTAATTAGCGGTTTAATGCACATATAGTATATAAACATAATTTAAACGTCCAGTAGCCGTATAAATACGGCTACCGTACGAATAAATTATATTTATTCGTACATTTATTCAATTTTTTTTAAAATTAAGAATGAATTGGATGATTAGGTTGTTTTTGAATGAGTATATTCATACGGATATTATTATTTTTTTATTATTAAATTTATCACTAAGAATTTTTTTCGTGAAAATCTTTTTCGACACTATCCACGGAGCAGAAGATTAACTAAGGAGCAAAAGGAAAAAAATGCGGAGTTATTAGATCTCGAAGCTAACCGAGTGAAGGTTAGGGTAGGGTTTTTTTTCGAAAGCTTATTTCATTTAATTTCTAAAGTTATATGAAACGTAATTAGTACCCGTACTAATAATTATAAATTGTTCGTACAGTACCCGTATTAATAGACTCAGCCTAATTTCAAACCCTCGAAATTTTCTGGCCATATTTGTCAAATTTGAAAGTTGTAATTTTTTTAATTGGTTTTCGCCAGTAGTGCCTAATTCTATAAATAGTTATATACTTAGTTAGAATATACTTATTTAGAATTATAAGAATATACTTAGTTAGAAATATAATCTATGGGTGCAGATTGGAGCCTTGAATAAATCTAGGATTATATAGGTAAAAGTAGAAGATGCTTTTTTTACATTTTTCTGACGTAGGGTGACGTGATGCATCTACAAGAACTTCCATGTAAAATAGACCAGGCTTCATGATCTAGTGGTTCATGCACGGATTGCTGTTCATGAGTTGGTGGTTTGAATTTCCGCACAGGACAGCAATCATTTATTTGTGCGATGCTGTATTCTGGTACCCATAACACAAGTAAATGCGCTTAGCTTAAGACCAGCGGACGTACGTCCAAGAATAGTTATTAAAAAATATCACGTTATAATGAACTTTGCTCATAGCGGTTATTCCCCTAAATGTCGTACTATAAATTTATTTTACTAATAAGCCACTATTTAGCTATAATACTCTAATAAGGTGATGTACAACGATAACATCTTTTGAAATTTCCATTATAACTATGACTAATAAATCCTTACTTCTTTACTTAGAAACAGTCGTTATTTTTGTATGTATATCGCTATGTGAGCTTATATCTTCAAAACTAACAAATAGTGGGCTATGCGGTCAGACATGTCTCCTGTAGTTAACAAACAAGAAGAGTCCTTATTTTTAGGTAGGGTTATGCTGTAGTGCTTAACCCTTGGAACATTTTACGTTGAGAAGTAGAAAAGATAACCCATTCCTAATTAATTTGTAGTTGACGCATGGAATAGTAACTTAAAATAGCATTTTAAGTTATGCTCTGCTTCTACTGATCGTGATGTCACACGGTCTGTAATCTTCCTAGACAACTGAACTATTCCACATAAAAATATTTTTTAAATTCTAAGCAGTAGTTTCCGAGATTAGTGCGAACAAACATGTTTTCAGTTACAGTTTTACGCATTATATATGTAGATAGACAGATAGATATAGATAAATGCCATTGCCAAATAGACAAATAAACCCTAAATGACTTCATATACCTATAATTACAAAGTAAATAATACAAAGATAAACCACAAAATTACGGGAACGCGTAAAACTAAAGTTGCATCATTATAAACCGTATTGCTTTGTTATAAGGAGTCGCGTAATTTTACGGCTGACTGTATAACTTTGTAATTTTCTCAATATATTGTCCGTTCTTTTAGTTGCAAGTATTTTATTAGTTCGGTGTTGTAAAGATAAAAGGAATACAAAGATGTTTGTTAAATTAATTGTGTTTGTTGTTGTGGTATTAAGTTTACTACAGGTTAGTTTTCTGAATTTTTACATAGGTATATGCAAAAACATACATTTAAACAGGAAGGTTCTTTTCCCATAGGGATATGCAGAGCGCAAGCGTCCTCTACTATATTTATACACAAAAAATATAAGAAAATTTTCCCTGTTTTTGCAACATTTTTCACTGATGCTTCGCTTCTATTGGGCGCAGCGTGATGTTATATTATATAGCATATAGCCTTTTTCGCTACTATGTGAAGGAAATTTTAAAATCGACCCAGTGGTTCCTGTGATTAGCGCGTTCAAACAAACAAACTCTAGAGCTTTATAATATTAATAGAGATAACTACTTTCTTCGCGCCATTTATGCTCGTTCATCTGGTGATATTGTGCCTGAATATACTGATTTATTGTTTCTATAAATAATAAATATGGGTATGGCATGGTAATGGGTATAAAACACCGAAACATGCAAAAAAAGTAAAACTCCAGAATTATCTTCTTATTTTTATTCTATTAATTTTTGCGATTGACTTGCTGTGCTTTTACATAATAAATTAAATTATAGCCAATTTTGTCTGTCTTTTGTTGCTTCTTCTTTTTCTCAGTCCATTAAAGTCCCACTATAACACGTGGACACGCGGACACGGGCCTCCTCCACTTCAGGAGGCCAAAGGATTTGGTTATAAGTTTTCCTTTTTACTTACGTATTTTCTGTTTATACATACCCCTAACGTCCTTAAAAGAAATCAGGGTGATGGCAATCTTAATATTATAATAAAACCTTGTATAATTGATTAAATCATATTAGTTATTGATGCTCCCAAACAGCAAACATTTTAATTTCATGATATACTTATAACAACATGTGTATAACGATGTAGGTATTGTTATTTCAATGATTTTATAAATTTACTAGCTGTCCCGGCAAACGTTGTTTTGCCATACAAAAAAAAAATTTTGAAAAATAGATGTTAGCCGATATTCAGACCTACTGAATGTGCATACAAAATTTCATAAGAATCGGTCTAGCCGTTTCGGAGGAGTACGGTAACTAACACTGTGACATGGAAATTTTATATATTAGATTATGATTATATGGCACAGAATCCTCGTATGCGTTCAACTTGCTGTTGACTATCTTTTTTAGATCGCACCAATTCTATTGCGTTTAAAAACTTAACCTAACTGAAATAAAATGAAACCAACTATGCTGTATTTTGATTTAATGACCATTTCATAATAATTATTGTAATCGTTATTCTCTATTGCACAGTTTTTATAATAAGAAAGTCCAATAAAGTTTTCCGAATAGGGTTGTTGCACTACCAGCGTCGGACTGGTCAAACATTCAAAATGGCATTTGCAAGTCGGGCCCTCCCTGAGCCCCTGAACATACACTATCATTTTAATCTCCAGCCCCAGATTTCCGGTCAGCCACCCAGATTCCGGCTTTGTTCGACCCTTGCAGTATCAACTTAAAAGTTCCAGTTAGGTTTAGTTGTGCAAGTAGAATTGGTACCTAAGGATGTGTTTAATGAAACATAGGTTTTACCAATGTTTTACAATTATCATATGAAAAAAACAATACGCCATATTGATTTTCGTTCATATTTACACAACAAATATTATGACAGAAATCCACAATGTTTGATTTGTAACGCAAATAATTTAGTCATAGAATGTTCTTTGAGATTGATTATAATTAGAATCTACTCTATGTAGTGTTAGGGTTCCGTACCCAAGAATAAACGGGATCCTATTATCGAGATTTTATTCTCCATCTATCCGTTACCAGGCTGTATCTCATGAACAGTGACATAACGGTGATAGATAGAGTTGAAGTTGTATTTCCGTGGAAATAAACTATATGTTAGTCTCCCTCGAGCGAGCGTCTGACTGTTTCTCAAACATTTTTCCTGCAACGCAATCAAGCCTAGAGAAAGATCAATGAAAATATGGATGGGCTGTGAGAAAAGGATATGAAAGAAAAAGAAGTGTACACAGATGTGACGTAGGACAGAAGAGTATGGAAGAAAAATATTTGTTGCTTAACTAAGTTAATATGGATAGAGGAATTGATCTCTAATTATTTTTTTGATTTCAGAGTATTTCAACACATTGGTTCGGTAGTGTATTCGGCCCTGTCGGGTATGGATACGGATATGGGGGTCCGTTCAGACCTCCTCCACCTTATGGATTTTACGGAGGAGGGTTTTATGGAGGATATCCGCCTCCTCCACCACCACCACCGCCTCCTTTCTTTGGATAAATAAATTATTTTGATGGTTAATGAAGTTTTATTTTTAACTGACTTACAAGAGCATAGATTTACGTATCTTCCCGAGACGGACTCCCTGGAGACCCGTGCGTATTCGATTTCCCTTACCAGAGGCACGAGCTTCTACTCCAATTTGGGAGGATTTTTGTTCTACTATGCAGCAGTGAGTAAACGTGTTGGCACAGGGTTTAGTGTCTAGTATTCCGTCTCTCACACAGTGGCAGATTTACCCTAAGGCCCGGTAGGCCCGGGCCTAGGGCGGCCAGATTTACGGGCGGTGATTTACAAAAAAGCTTCTTATTTACAAAAAAACAAAATTTTCTTGCGTAACAAAACTGAAGCTTTCTCCTAAATTTCTAAATCTGTTTAAATAAAAGTTGGCATTGAAGTAAATAAATAAATAAATATTCAGGACATTTCAAACAACGTCCTCTGGTCCCAAAGTAAGTATATTTCTATGCTTGTGTTATGTGTACCAGATACGGATAGACTACATATTCTACTTTTCTTTTGTAAATACATACTTATAATACATAGAAAACTCTCAGACGCAGTACAAACATTTGTATGACATTTTTAAGTAATTTCATTATGTAGTCTATATAGTGGAATCTGAGAAAGGGGCGGCTATTTGCTTGGGGCCTAGGGCGGCCGAGACTGCAAATCCGCCACTGCTCTCAGAGAGTATGTTATCTGTGTACAATATTCTTTAGCTGGCTTTTACAGCTCTCTAAGAAGAAAATTGGGTGGTGATACTTGTATTCTTAATCTGTCACCACATAGAAGATGGTAGATATACCTAGATATACATAAGGAATAATAAAAACTACATTGCTGACATAATTTATATAATTTAACACATATATTTTATTACACACAACACATTCTTAATTTTATATAACAATATATGATTTTAACATTTAACATTGTATTTAGGCCACAAAGTAAAAAATCCCAGAAGATATTTTATATCTTTAAACATGTTTATATTATAGCAAAGGAAAAAATATATCTTTTTATATATTTTAAGAAAATATCCTTCACAGTTTTTAAACTATAAAAGATTACAAAAATCTGAGAAAAATAGAAAATTTTAAAACTAGATTTTTTTGAAAGGAATTATATATTTTTGATATGTATTTTTTTTTACTTAAGCACCTACAGAATAAGATTACTAAATTATAAGCGAAAAATTAATTATATCTTATATTTTATAACTTATTTTATATCTAAGATATATGATATGTTTTAGTAATAGGTTTTTTTTAATTAATTTAACATCGATTTTTTTTTCTAATTTAAATGCCTCAGCCAGTTGGATATGTATTGGTTTCATTGAAGACTTATAATAATTATAATTTAATTTTATACTATTTTAATTAGAGATTAGACATTAAAATATTATTTTTATAATAAAAAAACGACAAATGCCGTTCTAAATTCTAAATTTAAAATGAAAGTCATAAGTATTTTAATATTGAAACATTTATATTTTCAATAATCTAAAAACTACAAATATATTTATAATTTAAAAATAATATGTCGCGTTCTATTATTTTTTCTTTTTGTATTTTTTTTTCTCGTAGCCCATATTTTTAAATAAATAGTAGCGTATCGTTTTACCATTTTTCGAAGCGAAATTTTCCATTTTTTTAATCCATTTACGATTTTATAATTACACTCATTATTAATTAACAGAAATTAATATTTGTTAAATTATAAAGTTAATAAAATTGAGAGTATAAATATAATTTAATACTAAAATAATAATATAATATTTATAAATCCTATAATGTGTGCAATTATAAAATACTTCTTTAAAAGATTTTTAAATTATTTTTAAACGATATGTTCTTGTTTCGTTAATTTGTTGATTATCTTTTTTACTAATAAAAAATCAATATTATTAAATAAGCTTTTATATTCAGCAAATAAATGTTTCTTGTCAGTTTCATTAGTAAAATAGATAAGTATAATTTTAAATTATACACCGTTAAATGGTACAATAAAATTAGTATAATCATAAATTATATTATAAGTATAAATTATATAATAAAATCCAGCCATATTTTTATTAAATTAAATATTTATTTAAATTAATAATAATTTAAGTACCAAATTACGGGATTTTTATTGTTTTTTTTTAGTGAAATTTGTAAAGATTTGCAAGGCGTTTTTCTCCGGCTGTGTGTTGGACAAATTCACGGATTTGATCTGTTGCTACTGGACCAATGCAGACTAGAGGCTCTTTGAAATATCCGCAGCTCTGAGAAGTAATAATAAAAAATGAAGAACAATTGATCACAGAGAACATCTTACAGCTCAGTCCCTAACCTTGACCATGGCGACTGAAAAGTAGTTGAAACGTTGGGCTAAATTTCAAACAATTTGCGTAAAAGGAACAAATATCCTTACATCGACACATTGATAGAGATCACTCTTAGTGATAAGGCTGCCCATTGTATTTTTCTTAGTCATATGCACAGAATATAGAATTCTGTGGTCATAAGATACTTCTTACTAACTATTTTTTATGGTGTGATAAAGAATATAGAATATAAATACATTCTTAATATAAAAGGTTTAAAAAAACAGTATTCACGATATTATTAGGTTTTACCTTCCTTGCTTTCTGTCGGTGGCGTCGTTGCATGATGCAGCAGAGTCCTCTAGTGATGTCACATTCACTGGATGAGGAGCAGTCCTCGTTGTATTGTTTACGACCAGACGATGGAGGCCGGCATACGTGCATCTCACCTGTATTATATGAGGGAAATTACAGCTAAGTATCTTTCGCTCTCTCTAGGATTCGCGCATGTAAGGTTCTATGCCATTTTTATCAATATTTATAACCATGTCACCTAAACGTATCATCAATTTATACTAAAACGTTTGTAGTAGGAGCACATTTAAATATTTTTCGTATTTAGGTTTTTAGTTATTTGTTGTTGTAGCGGAAAATAAAAATTTTGAGATATTATTCTTTTTTAAAGTATCAGTAATACATCAATTAAATTCTTTGACAAATTAGGATTTTATGTAAATACTAGCTGATGCCCGCTACTCCGTACGCGTGGAATTTTAGATCCCCATATATTTTATCACCGTTTAAACCTTCCCTGGACTTTCACGAATATTTCAAGACCAAAATCACAAAAATCGACGCAGTCGTTCTCGAGTTTTAGCGAGACTAACGAACAGCAATTGATTTTTATATTTAAGAAACATTTTAATGAGTTTCTAAAAATCTGAAATATTTCGAATTAAGTTCACCTGCCCATCAGAGGTTAAAACTATATACTAACATGTAAAGTACTCTATATAGTCCGAATTAAAATATTTGATTTGATTTAAATTAACTCAAATCCTGAAAAATATTGCACTGTGATCAATCCTTAAAAATAATATTCAACGATTATGTTCCATAGATAAATAGTTAGATAGATACAAGCTAAAATCATACCAGGTACAACTTCTTCACAGACCAGGCCAGCATCACATTGGTTCTCTCTGTTGCATATCTCACCAAATTTCCTACCAGCAAACGCTGGAAGACAACGACCTCCGTCCTCTGTTGACAAAAACATGTATTAGCACTCTGGCCACGTGGTGATGGACTAGAAACCTTGTATTTTAGTCCACCACCACATAGATAGGATTAGAAGGATTCCTTTTAGGAAGCTACAAGTCAAGACAATATAAGTACCTGGATAGAATTTGTGAAAGAAAACCTTAGGCCGTTTCCTGACTTGTCGGTGCGGTAGCGGCGCGGCATCGGTATGCTCTGTATACGCGGTACAGAAAACTTACCGAGCGTCTATATTTCAATGTGCGTTTCCTGATTAGCGAGGTATGTGCGGGAGAAGGGACGGTCTCGGCACGCTCGTCCAGTCGCCGCAACTTTTACATGATTTTATACCGAGAATATACCAATAGGTTCCTAGATCGTTTCGGGACAAAGCGTACCGATGCCGCGCCGCTACCACACCGACAAGTCTGGAAACAGCCTTAAGAAAAATTCTATGCTAACACGCCTGCTATACGTGGCGGTAAACCGAATATCCTCCCAAAATAGAGGAAATCCGTGCCCAACAGTGGGCCAGCAAGTTACTGCATAGATATCGGTTCTTGATGAGTATGCAAAATTTCAGACCAATCCGACCTTAAGACGAGAACGAAAATACGTACAAAGATTCTGTTACATTAATTCATGTTTAATCTATCTATACTATATAACTTTATGAAGCTGAAAAGTTTGTTTGTTTGTTTGTTTGAACGCGCTTATCTCAGGAACCACAGGTCCGAATTGAAAAATTCTTCCAGTGTTAGATAACTATACATATAACATCACGCTACGACTACTAGGAGCGAAGTATCAGGGTAATATGCTTTAACTGGACTGCCGTTCACAAAGTCGCGGTTTCGATTCCCGCTTGGGACAATCATTTGTGTGATATTCATAAATGTCATACAAATGTTTGTACTACGTCTGGGTGTTTTCTATGTATTATAAGTATGTATTTACATAATTAAAAATAGTTTAAAAAAACTAAAAAACACGCTTTATTTAATCGAATTATTGTATTGTCATCGGTCTTTGACAGGTGTGCAAAATTTGAATAGAATCTGACCGTTTAAAGTGGGTCAAAATAGCGTCCAAAGGAGTCGGTTACAAACATACAAACATACAAACAAACATACAAGTGAAGCTAATATAAAGCGTGTAAAAAGAAAAGTAGTTTATGTATTATATCCATATTATGGTACCCATAACACAAGCATAATAAGCTTAGCTTGGGACCAGAGGATGTTGTGTGAAATGTCCATGAATATTTATTTATTATTATTAATAAATACGGGGAAAATTTTCTTAATTGTACGCCTATGATATCCAGGACAACATAAATAAATAAATATGGATATATAGATACAAATGATGTTAATAATAAAGAATACCTCAATAGGCTACTAAAATATTTCACAGCATCAGTACCCACACAAAAATTTTATATGAAAAACCCAAGTAAACCCCGACTCATTTCCGAGATAAACGCAATTTCCGGTTCCTACATAATAACGTAACCTCACAACGGGGGTTAAATTTTAAATTATCGCACGTAAATTATGTATCAAAGTTAATTATAAACTTGTAAATCATTTAATTTTTATGGTAGATATCATTTAGTTTAATTTAAAAATAAATACAAATATTAAATGTTACGTAGAAAGGGAAAAGCTATCTGAATCGTATGTCCTGGCCCATATTACGTAATTCTATGGCCCATAGCCATAGAATTACGCTGGAAACTTACGTATCGTATGGCCACGTAATGAGAAAGGATGAAAATTATAATTAGTAGGTACCACAAAAGATGGTAGACCAAAAAAGATGATTAGATTGTGTAAGAGATGATAGGAGATAAAAGGAGTTGATGAGGTTGTGACAGCTGACAGGAGAGCAGGAGAGCTTGGAAGAACAAAACGTCCTGACCACAAAAATTTGGGGTAACCTTTCAATTTACCAAACAGCGTTCAATCTTGACGGCACGTAACTATAGCCTGTTAGTCAAGTCTACTATTTTTGAACAATCGTCATAACGACACGACGCAACTGCAATGCCATTGCCATTGAAGTCAAATGTCCGTAGTCTGCTATATGAGTTCATAATGGTCGTTCAATGGCAATGAAATTGTCGGTCTCTTTTATCTATGCAATGAAGTTATCGGTCTCTTTTATCTATGAATTGTGTTAGAATGGCATGTATGTGTTGCCGTATTTAAAAAATGCGTTAGTCGAAGTGATTTTCAAAAAACTACTAATACATTTAAACATTTAATCAAGCTAGACTTCGTTTAGATATATTTGTACATACTATTTATTATTATAGAAAGCAATGTGAAGAATGTGAACATTTAAATGAAATGCAACGAGTTTAATTGTCAAGCTGTTACATTGTTTTGCTATACATTAACTCAATTATCTGTTCTGCTGTCAAAGGTTTAAATTTGTTAACACTCTGCTGATTACATTCCTTTTCCAAAATTTTCGGTCCATTTTGTAAATATTCCTTCCCTAATTTTCGAATATGGCAAAAGCAAAATGTTGCCAAAATAGTACTGTGCAAAGAAATTCCTGAATGAAGAATGGTGACCCTTGAGCAAATTTTGTCAGAAGGAACGTTTTAACAAATTCGTCGTCGGATGAATCGATATACGAATTCACGTTGTCTCTCATTACCCGACGAGCTCGACGACGTTGTCTGCATTTTATACGTCTTCTTTCACAGCGTTGGCTAATTGTAAAATATTTTGTGATGATGATGTTTTAATAAATAATTACCTATCTAATTTTATTCGCAAAGATCACTACACCAACAAGAGCAATGGTTGCCGTTGTACATGTGTGTACATGTGACAGGACAATTTCTATCTATCTATTTTTTATTTATGGCAATCTGTCAACACAGGACAATTTCAAAATATTACTGTCAAATTCAAAATAGCAGACTACCGAAACATTTCAGTCATTGAATTGCCATTGTGTACGAGACTAGCAATTTATGTCAATTTCACAATGGCAAGTCAATGATGAGGTCGTAATGGCACCACTATGACAAGAAATTAATATTAGACTACCAAAAACTTTACAATGGCGCCATAATGGTGCCATTGAGGTATAATTATGACACCATTGAAATACCCGACTTGGGGCCCTGGTTAAATCTTAAAAGCACAACTTCACTAAGATTCCATAGGAGAGTGAGTAATTAAAAATAATAAAATGATCTTATAAGAATATTGGATTATACATTAAAAGCTTTCTAAAGCATTTATAACAAGGTTATAAAAGGTAATTGAATTGAAATGGCGCGTATTCTGTACAAACAAGATGGCTGCCATACTCGAATTGGAGGGAGTAAATTAGAAGTATTAAGAGTGATTTATTTTTTATTTACTTACTTTATATTATGTACTGTATTATAGGAATTTTAAATCTTTACTTATTACAAAACAAAGTCGTTATATATCGTCGAATATGTCACTACGAGAGCTTAAAATCTCTAATACCCTGCAACAGTGGTCGGACTAGGTGTTTTAATGGATAGGGTAATTATATGTAGGGAAGATTTATGTGTATAATTTGTTAAAGTTTGGTGTTCAAATTCCACGCGTACGAATTTTCGGCAGTAGCTAGCTATTAGATAAAACACGCCGTAAACCTGGGCCCCGAGTCCGGTATCACAATGGTGTCTCAATGCATTCTCAATGGCATCACAATGACACATTATAGCCTCAAAAAAGTAACAATAGACTATCAAAATTTATAAAATTCGCCACTAAACAATTAGTTATTTAGTGTTATTGCAAAAAAATGCAATAACTGATTGCTTTGTGGCGAATTTTATCAATTTTGGCAGTCTATTGTAAATTTTTTGAGGTTATAATGTGTCATTGTGATGCCATTGAGACACCATTGTGATAACGGACTCGAGGCCCTGACCATTCTCGTAAATACTGATAGAGAAAAGAGCCATATTTTTTTTTCAGTCTTACTTCGTTTACTTAAAATTTAATTGTCTTAATTGCTTCCAATTTTCTACGAACACTCCAATTACACGAAACACGTGACCATTTTTATTTCAATTAACTTTCACTAACTTATTTTTATTATTATAAGAGGTTTAATTGTTCTCTGGAATACCACTGTTTAGAAAACAGCACAGATTAGATGGAAGGTACTATGTGAAAATAGAGTTCTCCCACAGAATAGATAGTAGATAAAAATTTTTTTTATTATCAGTTATCACCTGTAGGTACGTTAACGACCAACAAATTTTACAATTTGGTAAACTTGGAAAACTTAATATCGCTAGTAGATATCCTTATTTGAAACTATATTTTGCTATCCACTAAATTCAGGGTCATGTATGTCTATAGATTAAGAAATGAAGTTATAAAAGAACGTTACGGTCTGAAGGAGGATGTAGTGACTAAGGTGGAGAAAAGTATACTTAGGTAGTTTGGTCATGTGGAGAGGATGGATGAGAGACGATTAACGAAAGACTTAAGTATTTGTATAGATTTTACACGGCGAAGGTAAGTGGAAATGCTGGGAGAGGACGCCCGAGAAAAATATACTCCGTTGTCATCGCCGGCATACTCCAAAAGGGGCAAGTGGGTAGCACTTACAACCGTCGGGCATGTATGACCAGATATATAAGTGTGGATGAAGTCAAGGAAGTATGTTTGGATCGTAGCAGATGGCGCTCTATAGTCTCTGCCTACGCCCATGGAAAAAGGCGTGATGTTATGATGATGATGATGATGTATGACTATCTATTAAAAAAAACCGTATCAAAATCTGTTACATAGTTTTGAAGACATAAACTCACATAGGGACATAAAAAATAACGATTTTGTTTTATAATAAATAAATATTCGACTCTATATTTTTCTATTTTTCTTTTGAACGAAATGTTACAGAGAAAATAGGAATATTACCTAGATATCTGTTTGTAACGAGTAGGTATGTACAAAATAATATTATTCTTGACAACCTAATTACGAAGTTGTAAGAAAATGTAAGATTATTTGCGAATGTAATATCCGTCTTAATATCGGATATCTCGAATATGTTTGGAATAAGAATACAAATAGTTAATTAGATTATGTTCGAAAAATACACATTGTTATACAAAGTTTGTTTGTGTTATTTGTGCTATATATTTTATTAGACACTAGCTGTTGTCCGCGACTTCGTACGAATAGTATTTAGAAAATTTTCCCCGTATTTGTAACAGTTTTCACTAATGATTTTCTAGTATTGGTTTTATCTTAATGTTATATTGCTAGCCTTCCTAGGTAAATGTACTATCGAAAATTTTTCCAAATCGTACCAGTGTGCAGTCGTTCCTGAAAAAAGCGCGTTCGAACAAACAAACTCTTCAGTTTTATGATATTTGTATAGATTTTACATTATAGGCGTATGATGTATGGGAACTTTAAAGATTCCTCTCTCTCCAGCCCATAAACCCCCTACTGCCCACGCGTATTGCCATAGGTTTTAGTTTCGAGGTTTCCGTCTCTTACTAGTTAGGAACATATCTGCTTATGATATCCCTTAGCTAAAATAAAATATTTGGGACAGGGGTTCAAATCTCCCGAAATCCCAAATATTTTGGTTAATAAATGAGATTGGACACAAGTTTCGACAAATTTTGTATCATTATTTTTTGCGCTCAAACAAAAATGAAACTCGGGATTGAAAACCTTCGTCGAAACTTAATAACTTTTTAATAAATAGAGTGGTTCGAAAGGAAGAACTATTCGTAGGTAGGTACAATTTGTTAAAGCTTAGTTTCTAAATTACGCATTTCCCTGAAAAGGTTTTATTATACACAATAAAACCCGCGAAAACCTTTTTAGGAAAAGTCAACAAAAGTTCTATATATAGACACATTTGAACTAATACTACACACATAACAAGGTAGTATGTATGTTCGTAATAAAGTTAAAAGGTATTGTGGCTTTTAGTTTTAGAATGTCTGTTTACAGAACGATGTTCTTTATGAAGGGCGTAGCCAGAAATGGCTCCACAGAAATGAAAAAGTAACAAAATCCTGGATTTGTACTTTGTATGTGTATTAAATTTCATTAAATAACTAGTTTTTGCAACATTGTGCGTGTGGAATTAAAAAAAAAACCTTAGCAGTTTTGAACACCTATATCGTTTGACCTATATCGATAAAAAAAAAACCGCATTAAAATCCGTTGCGTTGTTTTAAAGATTTAAGCTCACATAAGGACATACATACAAAAATAACAACTTTGTTTTATAATAAGTAAGGATGAAATAAATAAATAAATGCATACGAATAAATAAATAAAACTGTATGAAATGCAAATAACTAAAGTTACCCCTACTATTGATTTAGGTACATATAAACATAGTATATAGTATCGAGAGATATTTTCACTCGCAAATTGGATTTATTTTCCATTCAAAGCTCATAAGATATAAGTCATAGTTCGTGTGGTAACAGATTAAGAATACAAATACTCTCTTTTCATTTCCCGGAGTGACCTGAGAGCTGAGAGTGGTGTTTTATGCAGGTTACATTAACTAAAACTAATAGATGAGACTGAATATTCGAAACTAAAGTATTCCAGTATTCCATCTCTCCGTGTAAGTATACGGCTAGTGAGCGCGGCATAAAACCTCCGGAAGTGGAGGAGGTCTGTGTCCAACAGTCGAATATTAACGAGCTGGGAAGAAGTCATAAAATCAAAAATCAAAATCAGATAAACTCATATAAATAATTTGAAGAAAAAGAACCGAAAAAAAAGTATCACCATTGATCAAAGTGAGATTGATTCGAGTTTCAATAGTACGGGTTAAGCTAATAACTTCTATAAATCAAGGGCGCCAATGCGCGAAGTTAAGCCACTTCAATATTTCATAACTACTTAGCTGCTAAAAACATTGGAATTGAGGGCTTTATAGCTCTCACGAGATGAAATGAGCGTTGACGTTGCGGTATGTAAGCGCGGTAAGAACGGACGAAGTAATATCTATCTTTAATTAGAACCGAGGATAAAACAGACTTGCTGCCTACTGCGTACTTGTCTGTAGATTCACTCGCATCTGTAGTTACTGAGCTGCTGTTTGCCTTTTTTTTATTTTTTTTATTTTTAATAAATACTCATGGACATTTCACACAACGTCCTCTGGTCCCAAGCTAAGCTTATATGCTTGTGTTATGGGTACCAGAATACGGATAGAATACATATACTACTTTTCTTTTGTAAATACATACTTATTATACATAGTAAACACCCAGACGCAGTACAAACATTTGTATGACAATTAAAAACATCACACAAATGATTGTCCTGACCGGGAATCGAACCCGAGACCTCGTGATCGGCAGTCCGTTATGTGAACCACTACACCACGAGGCCCGTCGTCTTTTAGCATGATGATATTGATTGAGCCTATGTGTTGGCGTTCAGAAAATCTATAATTATGTTATACAAGTGAAACTTTCATTAAAGTTATGTACTACCCATTGAGGTAGATAAATATAAAAATAATAAAATACTCTCATTATTTTTACCTAGTATGTTAAAAAAGTGAAACTACAATAAGTATGTTAACGGAATAGTACAAAAACAAATCCTTAAGCGTAATTAAATAAAAACACTCATACTTCTTATCGCTTATAAATAACGCAGTCTAACCGCAACTACCCCGCACGTATCACGCTCGTTTGAACAGGTTTATCACCTATATGAATATTTTATACACACATTACTGATTTATAAAGCTGAGAACGTTCAAATATATTATTTAAATCTATTTTCTACGTCGTTTTTCACAATTGCTAGTTATTTTTAATTCTATGCCGACATTTTTACGACGAGAATTTTTCTTCGCGTTTAGTTTTTCACGTCAACGCTGCAATTATTTTGCTTTTTGTTGTGCCTATTAAAAAGGTTTATTTATATGTATTTAAATTGGATTAAAAATAAATTTTATAGTCTTGGACATATATGTATAGATATAACCTTTTTAGTAGGGTGATTAGGTTATGCACTAATTTTACTTGACCTGTGAAATGGTTAGTTAATAAGTGAAAATTTAAGAATTGTTTCTTCCTACCAGTCCACTAACGTTCCACTGTCGAGCAGGTGCTTTTCCTCGTCTTTAAGAGGTTTGTAGGTACAAACCTCTTAAAGACGTTTGTAGGTACGGTAGGGTGTTTGTAGGACGGCATACTAGTACCTACTAGTATGCCGTACTAACGAAATGTATCAACACGTCTATGCAGCGAGGCCTTGTAAACCACATCATATTATTATGGTAAGTTATCGTTCTATTCGTTTCCGACAATTGTCCCGCACTTGCCACGTTCGTTTCTCGGCATTAATCACAATAATATATTAAAAGCACACTGTAGTACCCATTTATAAATTCTAATATATTATTGAAAGCTATTTTCTTGCGTAAATATTAATCATTGTTTGTAGATGAAATTATATGGTGGTAATTTCTAACATTTATAAATTACCAATATAATCATTTTGTTTTTCCTATAAATAGAATGATTATTATGGTTTGATTAGGATTTTATAAAGGTCCTCGAGTGGCGTCCACGTACAGCACGACATAGTGCGGGGTGGACTGACGATATGGTCAAATGCACCGCCGCTGGATGCAGTTAGCGCAGGACCGGGAGTTGTTGCGTTCTATGGGGGAGGACATACTCCAGCAGTGGACGGAGAAGGGCTCATGGATGGATGGATATGTTTTTATAATAAACTTAAATATCGCAGAATTTTTTTTATTATCACTACCCGAAGTCCCGCAGGTTGGGGATTATTTTTAGCAAGTAAAGGCGTAATAAACATAACCATTGCTAAATTAATACATTACTAAAGATTTATTTAATTACTAGCTAATGCTAATGGTTTCACGCCCGTTTGTAGTTATTCAGACTAATATTATTCTTTTTGGGGTTTATTATTCTTTTTGGTTCTATAAATGCGTGTGTATAATTTATTTGTTATGTGTTTGTGTACCAAACAATAAAAAAATATACAAAAAAAAGATGTGTGGCACTCGGGGACTGCCGCGGTAAAGCTATTGCATAGCATTTTTTATCAACTTATGTATTTATAATTATTTATTTATTTTATTTATGCAAGAATCTACATACCGTAAACTAAAATAAGATTATATATAATCCTTATATATAATCCTTATATATAATCCTTATATATAATCCTTATATATAATCCTTATATATAATCCTTATATATAATCCTTATATATAATCCTTATATATAATCCTTATATATAATCCTTATATGTATATAATCCTTATTTACTGATGCTTACATTTGTCCATTGTTTATGGTAATTATGATAAAATAGCGATTGTCAATCAAATGTCAATCTTAAAGTAATTTATTAATTTTTGCATTTGACATGCTATGCTTTTTACTTAATAAATCAAATTATGGTGGAAAAAGTGAAATGCCGCAAGTGGGACTTGAACCCACGACCTCGGAATACCGTTCCGAAGCTCTTTCAACTGAGCTTATTGCGGTCTACTTGCAACACTTCAAATCAACCACCATATCTGTCACTCGAATGAGTTTATATATTTTTATTTTTAATCAAGAAAAGAATAGAATACTGTGCGTTGTCGATTCAAAATCCTTATTTTAATACGTTGTTTAATTTGAGGAAGGCGTTTACCCTTGGTATCAACGGTATGAAATAAATTGCGTGGCGAAGAGGGGATTACTCATGCGTAGTAACGCTGAATGTAAGGCTATTTCCGCTATTATTACGCTATTTCCGTTACCTACGGAATTTAAATTTAGAATTTTGTGGATTTAGTCTCCACGCTCAAGGCCCGCGATAGAAGCTATGCAATAGCTTAAAAACATTCTCTTGAACCACTCTATCTATTAAAAACCCGCATCTAAATCCGTTCCGTAGTTTTAAAGATGTAAGCTCACATACATACGTAAAGAACGCCTTAGTTTTTAACTAATTATAAAGATTGTGTAGATATCCGTATCCGATAAGAATCGTGATTATATCATAGTATATGATTATTATATCATGATGATATAAAGTTAACCTTGGGACCATACTGGACTAGAGTTGCAGATGACCGAGCTCAGTGGAGAGAGCTGGAGCAGGCCTATGCCAGGAGGCACACCAAACTGAGAGACATAATTTGAAAGAATCCATAGAAGCTAGATAACAATTCGGAATAAAAGGGGCTTATGTTGTATGATTATTATGAGAGTGACATATTTACCTATATTTAAGATAACGACTTCAGCTTATTTTACCTACAAAAATTTGAACACGAAAAATGGAAAAAGAACATATTGTCAATAATAAAAATTAGTTAAAACTAACCTGTATCTAAACAAAGTAGTCCACGGCAGCAATCACCATTAGTAGCACAAGGTGATGAGTAGCAGTGAGCCGGTTCATCAACCACATCATCTATACGGTTACCTTCCAGAGCTTCGGCGTATATCTCTTCCGGTTCCACCTGGTAGAAGATAATAGAAGATAGACAAATGTCAAATAACTTAAGGGTTCTGTATTAAAAGATAAAATGAGACTTGCTGTCCGTCCGTCCGTCTTTCCTCCATTCCATCTGTCATAAAGTTGTATCTCAGGAACGCTGATAGCAAAAGAGTTAAAATTTTCCCAGATTTATTTGCGCTTGAAATGCGTAGATAATTTTTTTAATTATTGAATTAAATCGGTCCTTAGTATGTTATGTAAAAAAATTCAGATCAATCCAACTATTGGAAATAGGCGAAGATCACTTTTAAGATTTATACGTACAGAGATTCATGGATAGGTAGGAACAAATATTTTATTAAAAATCTGTTTAAATATCATGATAACATTATAAGAAACTAACTGTGGTCCGCAACTCCGTTTGCGTCGAATTCAGCAAATAAAAAAGCTCGTAACAAATTAAATAAAAAAGCCATCCTCTGGAACCACTATCTATTACAAAAACCCCATCAAAATCCGTTGCGTAGTTTAAAAAACATACTACATACAAAAATAACGACTTTGTTTTATATTAACACGCTTTTTTATGCTAGGTATGTATCTATCAATGTATTAATCTATATAACGGAATCTTACAACGCGATTTGCACCCACTTGCAATAGTTTTGCATACATATCAAGGACCGATGACAATGCAATTATTTAAAAAGTTATTTAGGATTTTCAAGCGTGTTTTTTTAGTTTTTGAACTAAGCAAATTATTATGTAGACATAAGGATACGATAATTGATAAAACAACGAAATAAAATTGGTCAAGTGCGAGTCGGACTCGAGCACGAAGGGTTCCGTACCATTATCTATGCAACATAAGGCAACATTATTAGTATCGAGCAAGAAACGGTAAAAAAAATCAGTTTTTTGTATGGGAGCCCCCCTTAAATATTTATTTTATTTTATTTTTAGTATTTGTTGTTATAGCGGCAATAGAAATACATCATCTGTGAAAATTTCAACTCTCTAGCTATCACCGTTCTTGAGATACAGCCTGGTGACAGACGGACGGACGGACGGACGGATGGACGGACGGACGGACGGACAGCGAAGTCTCAGTAATAGGGTTTCCGTTTTTACCCTTTGGGTACGGAACCCTAAAAACGAAAAGTTAACAAACTAATACCTACATACATGTAGGTTAAAGCAAATATCAAAGTGCTGAAACGTTTTATTTTAGCACAAAAGCCTCGTGTATATAAATATAAATTAAACATGATCTACTTTGACCTTTATGCCCACGTTAATGCCCAATGAACTGTAAATGTCAAAGATTTACGCATCATATAACCATGGATTTACGACCTTAATCGTCTGCTATTAGTGGAAAAGCCTGTCAAGTGTGAATATAGCCTTAAAATTTAGGTTCCGTAATCCAAACCTAACAAGATTTGGCAAGCATGCGCAGGAACTATGATAGCTCAGTCGGTAGATCGACTTAACGGTATTCCGAAGTCGCGGCTTCAACTCCCGCTCCTCCGTGTGGTGACGGATACAAGTGTCACCACCCCATCTGCTCCCAAGGGTGCTATAAAAGTCAGCTAAGGAATATTGCACACAGATAACATACTCTGTGAGAGACGGAAACCTCGAAAATAAACTCTGTGCCAACACGCCTGGTCAGCGTGGCACAGTGGACCATAATCCCTCCTAAAGTGGAGGAGGACCGTACCCAACAGTGGGACGTAAATGGGCTGGAGAAGAGCAATGTTGGGAGTTGCGATATTTGCTTTTTATTTGGGCTCTACAAGTTTTTATCATCATGTAGGTAGTTTCACCACTGGCCAAAAACCCCTAAATTCCTATTCAAGGTCATACTAAATTCATAAAAAAGGAACTGGCATTAAATATTCTTCTTACCTGTCCATATGGGTAATGGCGATAACCCGTTCTACCATAACCCAAGTTGGCCAGCATATCAGAGCTGAATCTGTTGAAGAGTCCACCCCAAGCATGAGTGGTACCAGCCACAGCCAACACCAGCACCGCAGTCACTGCCATTGTGCTAAAAAAAAAAAGACGGGTTGCACTCCGGGAGTGCCGGCAGAAGTGAAAACTTGATTATTAACGTTGAGCATGTTTGATATTTTGGAATGGTTAGGGAATAATTTTGCACCAATTGCTTTATCAGTATAAAAGTACTATCATTTATGTGGTAGAATACAATATTCATTTATTGCGCTATCGTACACAAACATGACAATTTATATTACATTAAAAATTTAACACTTTAAAACTATTACAATTATATTACATTAAAAAGTTTATCTCTCCGAAAAATCAACTTTCATCCATAATTTCAACGACTTTTTCACCATCATCATTACCAGAACTATCATCGCCAATCTCTAAAACTGATACGATAGGTTTATGGTAGCTGAAGTAAGAAACGAACAGTTTTGATTCGAACCTATTTAAAAGTCTAATAAAGACCGCATCAATAGTAGCTAGCTAGTAGTCTTACGCTTTTTCGATCAGGTCACGTGTCCTGACGCGAGTTTAAGATTTTATACCCATTACAGAAAAAGTGCTCAGCGCCGCTAAAGAAGTTTTCACTTCAAAAGAAATAGGTTTGAAAAAGTCATAATGAGGTAAATTCGCAACCACACTAATGGAGGAGGACTAAGAGGAGGAGTTGGCGTTGTCAGGTGACCTCCGCTGAAAAATTCACGAGAGAAATGCTCATACTCATTCTGTATAGACAAATACATAGATTAATAGATAGCGTATACATAATGTGACCAGACGTCCCGTTTTAAACGGGACTGTCCCTTTTTACAACTGCGAGTCCCGGTGTCCCCGAAACTACCCCTGGGTCGCAAAATTGTCCCGTTTTCAGAAACCGAACTCCAGTAGAAAGAGTATTTTCCGTGATGAACAAATTGTGGACGTTTGAGAAAACTCAATTACAGGTATCAGTTTTAAAGGCGATGTTGATAATGAAGGTTAATATTAAAAAAAACATGCCCAGAGTATCATTCCTATTTGAAATCATCACCAGCTATATTATAATTAAACCTAATATTTTATGACACTACTTGCTTTTTGTGAATAAATAACTTAAAAAGTGTTATTTTTCTCATTTAATTTTAGTTTAAGTAGGTACCTACAAACCGATGTCCCGTTTTGAATCAAAGAAAAAATGGTCACATTACGTATACATTATCCATGTATCTACGTAACGACAAAACAAACGAATGTAGTCTAAAAAACGTTATATAAATCCTACTATAGTAAAATTATCTTGTAACGAACACAAGTAATACAAAATTATATTATAGTTTTAGTAAAAAGTGCAATTATTATAATTTACTTAGTTCAAAAACTAAAACAACGATTGCAAATCCTAATTATTACTTATTTTACTTTATTGCATTGTTATCGGTTTTCAATGTGTGTGCAAAATTTCAGATCAATCTGACTATTGCAAGGGTGAAAATCAGTTCCAAAGATTCCGTTACATAGATTCATATTGACAGATGCGAACGATGAAGCGTGATAATTAAATAACATTCCGTGATTTTATCGTTGCTTTCATCACCGTTTCAGGACAGGTTCTATTGAAAAAACCACCGTATAAAAAACTTGTCCAATAGCTTTACTTTTTTTAGTAGCACACAATTAAAATAAAACATTTCGATAATCTAAAGAATAACCGAAGACTTAATAAAACACGAGTTTGAAAATTTCGAAATTGGAACATTGTGACAAAATTAAAAATAAAGTATTTTTTTTATTTCCATAGAGAAATTTGGATTCTTTTTAATATTTTTTTTTATTAGTGAAGAAACAAAGAGAGTCCCGGACTTACCGATGCATGGTGTCTCCTTGATGCTCAGAGTAGAACTGACTCGGATCTATACCGGGAGGGTTTGGAGTGCGCATGGTAAGATGTCATAAGGGTGTGTTTGTAAGAGCGGGAATTTTCTTGCGATTATATTTTAAGTAACTGGGATTTATAAATTAATGTAGGCTAGTGACTTAATATAAGAAATATTAGGACCTTATGTGTGCAGTAATAGATAACTGAAACCTAAGAGATAGAGGTACAGATTCTGCTGGCACTACTACTATTTTGTAAATGAAATGTAGAGCAACAGCTCTCTACTTTTCAACTACTTATATAAGTTAGCTTGAAAAATAAATATGTTTTTTTTTGTGATATCGTAACCTAGTGTAACTTTTTGATTTTTATCATATTATTAGCAATATATTAAGACCTCGGTACTGTGAGAAAGATTCGTTGCTCTAGAGGCAATACCTACGAAGAAAACAGAGGACTACGGTGCCAATATTTTTTTATGGAGCATAATATGGTGTCATGCTCGGTTAAGTGACAAAACGGTATTTTTCTGCGACTTTTTCAGCCGCAACTTTCTCTAACCACTGTGAGCAGTTCTTCAGATTGTCACCGCCAATAAATGGATGATCCAAAATATCTAATGACGTCACAACTCGAAGTGAACACGACACGAACACGTTACAATAGTTAACTTATATACTTTGTGAATGAATTTAATTATATAGAGTGCTTTCTATTATTTGTTTTTGGTGTTTTGCATAACAATAACAAAAAACCTTTTTAAGACAGAGAATAAGGACTTACTAAAAGAGGGTCAAGGATGTGCTTTAGGTAGATTGGATCATGTGAAAAGAATAACTATTAGATAACTTACTTTATTAAATTATATTAACGAAAGAGCGGATTAAGAATACAAAAATCACCACTCCTTTCCTTTCCAGGGTGCTGTAAAAGCCAGGGATTTGACACTGATAATAACTTCTGTGAGAGATGTAAAACTCGACACTTAAACTTATGTCAACACGCCTGGTTAGCGCAGCTTTACAGTGGAGGTATGTAAGTTGAAGGCCTGAGAAAGACAAGAGTCTGACTTCGTTGTCTGTCCGTTTGTCATCTGATTCTAGAATTGTTGTAGAGAGACGAAAGTTTCACAGTTTGGGTCATCATTTGATGCTATAACTCATCATCATCCTTCCCCTGCTCTTGTCTTGTTATTTAGGGTCGAGAATAAAACGAATATATTAAGATAATAACGGTACTGACCCTTTGGTAGGCAAATCCAATTCGTTCTTGACTGTTTGTTTTTAATTAACGTGACACGATATAACTACAGCTTTTTAATGAAACTAAAACATTACTATTGTAGGTTATTGAACTGGATTTATGTACCTACCTACAAAACATAATTACGTCGCAAATAATTATAAGTAAGCTAAGTTAATTGCAGGTTTGTAGAGAGGTAGTGAGGTGAAGGTGAAGGTAAGACGTTTATTCTCGACCAAGACCAAACAATGACTAACTTATTACTAATCTTACGTTCTACAAGAAAAGTAGCGATTCCGTTTTGTTTAAAGGACGCGCTACTTGAGATTGGTGCCGATTCTAAGTGCACAACTAAACTTAACTTAACTAAAAAATTAAAATTGATAGCGTCATTATCACAATTCGGCAATGTTAACTAAAGTTTCTTATTATTAAAACTGTGTATTGTAGACTAACGATTTTAATTCATATAAATGTTTACAACGAAATAGCAAGTAATAGCTATATTGACACTACCAATTTTCATTTTTTAGTTAAGTTAAGTTTAGTTGTGTACCTAGAATTGGTACCGTTGTCAAACACATGTCCATAACAGCAATAAATTCGTAACTAATATTGATAAAAGTGTGAGAACGAAATGTTAGACAAAAAAATAAATGTTTAAATTGGTCCTTATGTGGCTATGCATAAACTAGGGTAATAATGTTACTCTTTCTATCCATCCATCCATCCATCAGCCCTTCTCCGTCCACTGCTGGACATTAGCCTCCCTCATGGAATACAACAACGCGTGGTCCCTCGCCCCTATACCTCTTTATTCAATTATAATATTCATGGACATTTCACACAACGTCCTCTGATCTCAAGCTAAGCTTATGCTTGTGTTATGGGTACCAGAATACAGATAAAATACATTAATACTACTTTTCTTTTGTAAATACTTACTTATAATATATAGAAACACCCAGACGCAGTACAAACATTTGTATGACAATTATAAATATCACAATATTTGTATAATTTGGTTTGGTTTTTAAATTCCACGCGCATGAAGTTTCGGGCAACAGCTGGTTATTTATTAAATGGATATAAAGTAAGTCTATGCAATTTTACTATTGACTCAGTGAAAAAAGTGCTGAAATATAAACACTTATGGTCTTGTTCATAATGACTTATCGGAGGTTTAAAAGTTCGCTAAAATCAGTTCGTGAAAATTGTCAAAACTTGTTATTCATAATAGTCTTTTTACGATAAAATGTTTATTATCTCTCCGATAAAATCTCCGTTTAAACCTCCGATAAATCATTATGAATAAGACCATTATAGAATACTTCTTAAATCTCATGATTTTTTTAATAAAATGAATTCAACTTAAAACCTCCGAGAATACCGTTACCCTTTTATGAATAAATTATTCAAGCTGTTAAACATTCCATTTCTGTAAATAATTCATTTTACCCCAATCTCCCCTTAGGTTTAAAAAGTAATCAAATCATACTAATAATAAAGCAAGAATTTTATATGATTGTTACTGTTTTACGGTCAAACGGCTTAATGGCTTCGAATTCGAAAGGTCCCACTGTTGGATTTAGGACTCCTGACTTTAGGAGGGATTATGGTCTAATGCGCCGTGCCGACCAGGCGTGTTGACACAGGGTTTATTTTCAAGTTAGTCTCTCATAGAGGATGTTATCTGTGTACAGTTAACTATTTCTTAGCTGGCTCTGACGCTGGGAAGGAAAAGGGATGGTGACCCTTGTATTCTTAATCCGTCACCATACGGACATGACTTATTGCTACGTACTTTACAATATAAACATACTTCTTGAAATAACTTAACAAGTAGGTAGAGCGTATTTTTCTTAAAATAACATATAGGTTCAATACTGCGCACTTCTTAAAGTATATTCGCGTAGGTAAATGTCTTACTACGCGTTTTTTCGTCTAATAATCGATTACCGACTTAATGCGTATATTTTTCGGTGTCATTGAAAATATCTGTGCGGAAATTGAACTTGCGACCTTGTAGACAGCAGCCGGTTAAATTACCACTACACCACGAGATCTTTAAATAGTGTAATTGAAGTATCAGTACTAATTAAAATATGTTGTGTAGTTTATTTGTGTCGATTATTTTAGATGGGTGACAAAAATAAACAATTACTCGTCATTAAATATTTATTTAAATAATCAACAAGTGGCAACCCTAAAAATACTGTTTCATTTTTTCACACTTTATTATGCCGCAATAGATGGCGTTGTATTAAAATCTACATTATCATAGTTACAATGTTAAGAGGATACCAAAATAGCTTCGTGCATTTTTCTACGTACGAAGTTTTCATTGTTTCTTTAGATTGAATGGCTAGAGCTCTAATTTTTAAGTATATGTTTTTTCAATATATGATCTAGGATCGCATAAACTCAGAAACGCGATTGAAAAAAGTTTTCTCGATAGAAAATCTTAGCGAAACAACCTCTCAAATTTTTTATTTTTTTCATTTGTAGGTCTATTATCGCGTATTAACTAATGGAATAACTTTAAAAACATAAGTAACTATTATATATAGATACACGTAAATCAGAATTAAAATATATTTAGTAGATTTTGAGTAAATAGGAAAAGTATCCCTAATTCTTCATTTTCTGTGCCTACTGGCTGTGTTAATATGTACGTGTCGGCGATGATATACGATAATATTGATGTAGGCCCTTAAGGGCGTACATCAATATTATCTTCGACATGTACCTATTAACACAGCTAGTAGGTATAGAAAATGAAGAATTAGGGATATTTTTTTGTTTACTCAAGATCTATTAAATATATTTTAATTCTGGTTTACATGTTTCTATATATAATAGTTACCTATGTTTTGAAAGTTATTTCATTAGTTAATACGAGATAATAGACCGACAAATAAAAAATATAAAAAATAAGAGAGGTTGTTTCGCTAAGATTTTCTATCGAGAAAACTTTTTTCAATCGCGTTTCTGAGTTTATGCGATCCTAGATTATATATTGAAAAAACATATACTTAAAAATTAGAGCTCTAGCCATTCAATCTAAAGAAAAAATGAAAACTTCGTACGTAGAAAAATGCACGAAGCTGTTTTGGTGTCCTCTTAACAATGATTGTACAACCATCACGAATAGTTCTAAGAGCCCCAGCAGTTATCCACCTCCAACATCTATGAGTAGTTTTATTATGTCGCGATAGATGGCGTTGTATTCAAATTCTACATTACTTAAGTAATAATGTTAACAATGATTGTATAACCATCACGACTAGTTGTAAGAGTTCTGGCACTCCTGGCAGTAATCCACCTCCAATACCTGTGAGTAATTTTTTTATGTCCCGATAGATGGCGTTGTATTCAAATTCTACACTAACATAGTAACAATGTTAACAATGATTGTACAACCATCACGACTAGCTGTAGGAGCCCTGGCAGTAGTCCACCTCCGATACCTATCAGTACTTCATCTGTTATGTCACCGATAGCTGATATTAGTGTTGTTAATAATCCTTGCATGTTAGACACGCTTGTTGACGGGGTATTAGGGTTGGCACCTATTGCATATTCTGGTAGCGATCTGAAATATAAAAAATATATAATTGAACATTACAATTTCATGACAAAACAGCAAAGTTAACTGGTTCGGCGACCCAATGACCGTTGGGAAAGGTCCTCGAGTGCCCCACGCACCGAACGACGCAGCGTGGGGCGGCTTCCCACAAAGTGGACTGACGATATCGTCAAATATGCCAGGGGCCGCTGGATGCAGTTAGCGCAGACTGTGCGTTGTGGCGTTCTATGAGGTAGGCCTATGTCCAGCAGTGAACGGAGAAAGGCTGATGGATTGATGGACGGAACTGGTTCGATAAATTTAATATACAGTTAAAGACTATAATTCTCTTAGTTCAAAAACTAAAAAACACCCTAGAAAACCCTGAATATTTTAAATTATTGCATTGTCATCGATCATTAATATGTCTGCAACATTTCAGTTCAATCCGACTACTGCATGTAGGTGAAAATCAGTTTCAAAGATTATTTTATATAGATTAATACATTAATAGATACGTAACGAACTAATATAAGTATGTTATGCAACTTCTTACCTTAAAAAGTTAACAATAGCCAACGCCTGCGAGTACAATTTCAGAAGAGATGTCTCCAAAGCCCCCAGATCAATGGGTAGCAAACAAGAGATATTAGCAGGAAGAGTGTCAAAAATAGAAAGAAGAGATAACAAGAGATTGTACACATTATTCAGAAGTGGGAGTAAGATATTGACTAGAGGATAAACCGCTGGTAATTGAACGCTTATTGATGTCCCGTCTGCTGACACTGGCGTCTGAAATAAATTTTGTTCCTATTTAATCATTCTGTGATACAAGTATTACTTAAATCTAAGTACAAATATTGCCTAAATAAATAAGTAAAACAATACGCACACTAAGACACACGCACGCACGCACTTACGTCTTCATGTATGCATGCACGGACGAACGTATGCGTGCACGCACTAACGAAAGCACTCCTTTGTGAAAATATTACACATATCTCCGCTGTTATTAGTGCGATAGTAATTGGTACTGAGTTAGTATGTTTTCTACGTGTTATGTATGTAATAGGCAGTATGTATTTATTTATTTCTACCTTGCTTCGTGGATTTAAGACATGTACCTAGCTCATATGTTATTCTGATCTATGAGCTATATTTTTGCAAAGTTTCATTAAAATCTATCTCTAGTAGAAAGATTTTAATGAAACTTTGCGATATTAAGGAACAAACGTCTTTATATCCAAACATCAATTCATACATTCTTATGTTTCTTCACGTTATTACAAATACTAGTGGTTTACTTGCAGTACTTCTTTGCTTATTATAAAAAAGTCGTTATTTTTGTATGTATGTCCGTAAAGTGAGCTTATATCTTCTAATATATAAAATGACTTACCAAATTAATTAATATGCAAATGCAAACCAACGAGGTAACAGCTAAACTAAACTTTATCATTGTCCTATTTTTAAATATTTTTATAAAAATATGTTCTAGCCGTCTTAAAATAATATTTACAATATTATAGTAACGATTTATATCAGTATTATATACATAATACTTACATAATATAATATTTCAACTGCATAATTTAACTTTGATAACAATTATCATTGATCAGTTAAATTTTTTACTGTTGGCTAACGTGTGTTGTCATGGTAATAAATATAATATTTCCTTTAAGTTTCTACTATTTTTCGGAAGTTAAATTATCATTGATATTTTTATCTGGGAAATTAATTTGTATGTTTCAAAATACAAATTAAATACTCAGACTGACGGGCTTCGTGGTCTAGTGGTTTATGTAACGGACTGCCGTTCACAAGGTTGTGGGATCGATTCCCGCACAGACAATCATTTGTGTGATACTTATAATTATCACACAAATGTTTGAACTGCGTCTGGGTGTTTACTATGTATTCTAAGTATGTATTTACAAAAGAAAACTAGTATATGTAGTATAATCCGTATTCTGATACCTATAACACAAGCAGTACAAGCTTAGTATGTGACCAGGGGGCGTTGTGTGAAATGTCCATGATTATTTAGTTATTTATTATTTACTTAGATATATTGTGTTTTAAATAGAACCCGACGTTGCAGTTATATGCTAACATATATCATGCATTGTAATTATGATTTAAAATTTTCCACACTTACAAAAGACTGACGATAGAAAGAAAGAAAGAAACGTAATAATTTCAAATTAGTTTAATGCTAAGTAATGCATATAAGTAATTATAATTAGTTTAGTTTTGTTTAAAAACAAAAAATACACTTAAAAGTCCTGTATATTTTATAATTTATTGTATTTTTCTTTGTCTGTTAATATTTAGGCATGATTGCAAACAGCTTAACTTCAAAGGTTTCCGTTCTTTTTTCTTTTTTTTTGCGTCGGTTTTAACTTTTGCCATATAAGGTTTCCGTTACATAGACTGACGCTCAGACACTTACGGTATTATTCATAATGACTTATCGGAGGTTTGAACGGAGATTTTATCGAAAAGAAAATAAACGGTTTAGCGTAAAAAGACTATTATGAATAACAAGTTTATTCAATTTTCCCGAATCTATTTTAGCGAACTTTTAAACCTCTGATAAGTCATTATGAATAAGGCCATAAGAGATGCGAACGAAACAAAGCGTCTTAATAAATAGAAATACAGTTTTTCGAAATTATCTAATACTAGCCGTTGCCCGCTACTTCGAACGCATAGAATTTTAAAACCAAACCTTAACAAATTATACAAAAAAGCCGTCCTCTTAAAACTATCTATTAAAACAAACCGCATCAAAATCCGTTGCGTAGTTTTAAAGATATAAGCTCACATAGAGAAATACATACATACAAAAAACAACTTTGTTTTATAATAAGTAAAGATTAAACAAATCTATTATTGTAAATATAACATTTTAATTTTTCAAGTACAAATTTCTCTAATAAAATTTTGTAATGCATTGCACAAATTGATAAAATTTTCTTATATAAATAAAATGTTATCGAAAATTTATACGTAATATAATAATAATTCAGTTATTATAAGCAGTAGACATTTTACATTTGTTAGTTGTTATTTAAAATTGGAATATGAAGCATTTTTTTATTGTTCTCGCTTTTTGTACAGTGTTGCAGGTTTGTATTATGAAATTAAACCTTTTTAAAAAGAAACTTCGCCGTCCATCCCTCCTTCCGTCCGTTCACCAACAAGATATAATCTCAAAAACGTGATAACGCTAGAAAGTTCTAATTTTCACAGATATGTATATCTGTATTGACTGATAATAGTTACCTTCAACAAAAACAGATAGGTACTATTACCAAAAAAAAAAAAAATATTGCTTTCATGCAACGTCTAACCTATCTTAATGATACGCTTAGACGACCTGATTAGAAATTTTGGTATTAAGACAATCATACGGTACCCGGTACTATATTTCTGTGCTTGTATTATGGGTACCAGATACGGATATACCTACTGCATATACTACTTTTCTTTTGTAAATACGTACTTAGAATACATTTGACGGGCCTCGTGGTGTAGTGGTTCTGGTAACGGACTGCCGATCAAGAGGTCGCGGGTTCGATTCCCGCTCGGGACAATCATTTGTGTGATTTTTCTAATTGTTATACAAATGTTTGTCCTGCGTCTGGGTGTTTCTATGTATTATAAGCATGTATTTACAAAAAAAAAAGTAGTATATGTATTCTATCCGTATTCTGGTACCCATAACACAAGCATATAAGCTTAGCTTGGGACCAGAGGACGTTGTGTGAAATGTCCATGAATATTTATAAAAAAAAAAAATAAAAAAAAATTATTTATAGAATTAAACAGTTTTCTCATAAAGAAGACCTTTTTTAAAATTGTTTTTTCTTTTTAATTCACAGATTAACCAAACTTCAGCCATGATTCCAGCGTACTCTGTATCAGCACTCCGTCTTGCATTCGATGAAATATCAACAGTATTACCTATAGCAAATCAATTAGCATGTCTACTAATACCTTTTTTAATTAACTTAATTAATAACTTAAATAATTTATCAAATATAGTACAAAACCTAACTCCAGCACTGCTGCCATATTTCGGATGTACTTTGCCACTATTATATGCCACTTTGACAGATCTAGCCTCTGTTTTGTTCTTATACATAAGTGTTTTAATATCTTTGTTTAGATCTAACGTTTTATCAGCACCTGGTCTTCTTTTAAGCTTGGTATCTCAAGTATTAAATCTAGTACTTAATTTATTAAGTGGATTAACTGATAGTTCTGGTTTATTAAGTGGTTTAATTAAATTAATTACATCTGTTGTTGTTGAGTTAGAGAAGTTATTAGTTTAGTTACTGTGTTTAGTTATAAGTGTTATTGTTATTTATAGATCTGTTAAAATATTATTAAAGAAAACATCGATTGAATTTGATTCAAATTGTTCCAAATAAGAATATTGTCACAAGCATAACAAATATTATATTTAATTAACGTTGTGTTTTATTTATATCCCTTCTATTTTTGTCATTTGACGCAATGAAAAGGGTTTCCTACGTACACGTTATAATAAAGCCGTTACAAATAAATATTCATGAACATTTCACAAAGTCCTCTGGTTCCGAAGTAAGTTATATTTCTATTCTTGTATTATGCGTACTAGAACATGAGAATACAATTTAATTTGTTGACTTTGTTTAATAAAAGGTGTAGGTATTTAAATTTAATTCATTATGTGTCACCTATAAGTTTATAATTAACGTCAGAATGTGTAACTTCTCCAATTGTAACAGATATAATTACTATTCTTTTATTTTACAAATATAAATTCACACACAGTTTCTTCTTCTTCTTTCCAGTCCATTAATATTCCACTGTTGGGCACTGGCCTTCTCCATTTTGGGAGCGTTTTTGGTCTACTATGCTTCACTGACGAGGAGACTTGGCATAGGATTTACTTTTGAGTTTTCCGTCCCTCACAGTCGATGTTAACTGCTTCTCCCTTAGCTGGTTCTTATTGCACCCTGAAGGAAGAAATGGGGTGGCGGCATTTGTATCCGTCACCACGCGGATCCAGATCACATACAGTATTAAACTTTAAATCCTGCACAAATTGAAATTAACATTCTATGTCTAGGGTTCCGTACAAACAAGAAACACTTACGTGACCACTTCGCCACAAGAAACACTTACGTGACCACTTCGCCACAAGAAACACTTACGTGACCACTTCGTCACACATCACCTGTCATTCTATCAAAGGTTTAAATTTCAACCACGATCTAATACTACAGTAATTAAAGAGTCACAGAGTTTTGAAAATAGACAATTTTATAGATTTTGATGTGCCTTTTCCGAATATCAATTTTGCCACGTCGTATCTTTTTTATTTTTATTTTTATTGCCACTGGTATGGCAGACGAGCCGACGGCCCACCTGATGGTAAGTGGTATCCGTCGCTCATGGACTCGGCAACACCAAAGGCAGCCAAGCCGCTGCCTAATGGGTTATCGCCGCCATGTTGGTAAAATGGCGCAAGAAATCTATTCAATACTTATACCGTGAAAAGATTTATGCCATCTGTTACTGAAAAAAATAATTTTAGCCTTCTAGGTCTTCCGTCCATTTGGAAAATATTACGAAAATACGACCAATTTTGACCTTCCGGTTATTTCTACTACCTCGAGAATTGCGATTGAGAATGGATGAAGTTTATCATAGTGTTGATAATGAAAGACATTAAAAAATATAACACGAAAAGATATATTTATATCAATATCAACTTATTGGTGTAGCGAAAATGTAGGCAGATATTACGGCGGCAAAATTAAGTCGGTGCCTACTTAATATAAAGCAGTTAATCTACTACATAAAACTAAGTCGGATTTTCCTTCCTGACGCTATAACTCCAGAACGCACGAACCGATTTCCACGATTTTGCATTCGTTGGAAAGGTCTCGGGCTCCGTGAGGTTTATAGTTAATTTTTTTTTTTAACTTTTTTTTTGGTATGGTAAAGCAACGTTTGCCGGTTATACTTTTTACTTTTTCGGTCTAGAAGGTACGGAACCTTAAGTGCATGCCAACATCGTTCTTGACCTGTACTTTTGTATTGATATTATGAAATAAAATCGTGTCTAATCACAACTATCATAATATCATCTTTATTATCATTATTAGAGATTAAATAGGTAATTAACAAAACGCATCTGATATAACATTTTAAAACAGTCACGTAGCGGTAACGAAACGTTTTGGTCGATTACACTGAAATTGAAAAGTTAAGAAAGGAATTAAAAAATAAATTAAAAAGATGGCTGCAGTTCTGTGCTTTTTTTAAAAAATTGAATGTGGAATATCATGTATTTGAATATTTTTCTTTGCTGTCAATTTATTGTTGTGGCAAGTACATTTTTTTAATGTTTATATTTTGAAAGAAAGAAAAAAGAAACTAATATACTTAAGCACGTAAGAAGTTATACTTCTTTGACTTAGTAATAGAAAAGTAGTAGGTATTTATATTGACTAACCTACTTTAGTGTGTCGGTTTTAAATAACATCGTGTGTAAAGCATTAGGTACTCCCAATACTTAACGCGCAATTACTTTACTTAAGAGGGTACTGTACTCCTCATTTAGGTATTTGCCTTAGGTATTGCTATCCCTATGACCGAGCGCCGCGCTGAACGGGACAAATATAGATGAAGCGTATTTTACCTACAAATTCTTTGAAAAAAGACGTTTCGTGCTTTCGGTTTTTTTCGCGAAAGTTCGTGCTAAACTAAACTAAACCTAACTAAAAATTGATTTTGATAGTGTCGATAACACAATTCGGCGATGTTAACTGAATTTCTTTGTTCTAAAATCTGTTTATTATAGACTAAAGATTATATTTAATATAAAAGTGCGCAACAAAATAGCCAATTGATCAAAATACAGCAATAATTGTTTTCATTTTTTAGTTAAGTTTATTATAGTTGTGCTCGTAGAATGAATTGTGTCAAAATGACAGCTTAATGGCACCATTATGGCGCCATAGTGGCATCATCTATGACAAAAATCAAGCTTGGTGTCATTATGACACTATAATGGTGCCATATTGGCGGAATTTTATCAAATTTGGTAATCTACTATTAATTTTTTGTCATAATGACGCCATAATGGCGTCAGTGACTGACCATTATAACAACATTGTAATATGATTGTAATAGCAGAATTACCAGACTTGGCCACCAGATGTAGTGTCTATGGATACATCACTCATCATTCGACTTGAATCCACGTAAGTGGCTTCAATCCGAATGAGTAGATATGTAAATATCTAAATAAAAAGATATGTAAATATCTATGTGTGCGTGAAAATATATCTATGTATGTCAATGATACAGGCTATACGTCATATGAAACGTCATTATTCTATGAAGTACGATTTAGCCAGGCTAAAGTTACTTGTCCTCAATTTCAGACGTCAACCCACTATCTAGTATGTCTGTGTTTCTATGCATTTAAAATTCATGCAATGGCGTCAATGATTTTTGATGTTTAGTATTCAAAGGGTTTCAAGAGTCGTAGATCCAACCAGCTTGGTTACATCCCAAATGCGTTTCCTTTCATTAAACTTTCTTTCTTTCTATTTACGCAACACCATCAGTAATGTCATGCAAATTGAAACGAACCCGAATTTTTTTTGAAAAAAAAAGGTTTGAAAAATAGATGTTGGCCGATTCTCAGACCTACTGAATACTCATCTAAAATTTCATAAAAATCGGTCAAGCTGTTTCGGAGGAGTACGGTAACTAACACTGTGACACGTGAATTTTATATATAAGACCTGCAGACCCGGCAAACGTTGTTTTGCCATACAAATGTCAGGAGAGGGGTATGAAATATAGATAGTAGCCGATTCTCAGACCTACTGAATACGCATATAACATTTGGTGAAAATCGGTAAAGCCGTTTCGGAGGAGTACGGTAACTAACATTGTGACATGGAAATTTTATATATTAGATATAATCGGTAGTCTTTAATACACAGATTTTATAAAAATGGAATTGGGTTATTGACACTATTAAATTTCATTTTGTAGTTAAGTTCAGTTGTGCGCGTAGAATCGGTACCATTCTATCTTCTGGGAAAGACGGAAATCTCTAAATCGATACCAAATTACTTAAATCTGTAATAAAGTGCAGTTAGCACCAGTTTTGCTTAGTTTGGGACTAGGTAACAATGTCTAAAATGTCTATTGAAAATTATACTATTTCAAAGTTGTATATTAACTTCTTGGTTAAACAGAAAATACTAATCTGAATATATTTAGAAATCGAAGTCAAATATATTATTTTTATTTACAGATATCTGCAAACATAGTACCTGGTCAAACATATTCTATTTACCAACAAAATGGATACCAAAATCCTTCGGTGTATGAAGCAAACGGTATACAAACATATTTCCAAAGAAATACAGATCAAAATGGTATACAGCCTTCACCTCCTTCGCTCAAACAGGTTTTCTTGAGTAAGCTTTTCACAAATCCCTCGAGTCAAGCCTCTTTTGATCCTTCCATTATAAATTATTGTACATATTTGAATGGCATTGAGAATTATCAAAAGCCTGTAAATCTAGTATATAGTAATGATCTTTTAAATTTGAAAAATGAGACAAATAAGATTGAAGAAAAGTCTATAGATGATAAACTGACGGGTGGAAACAAAAAACGTAAAAGAAAACACAAACCTAAAAAGAAAAAGAAAGACAGTGACGAATATGTAGCTAGTGTTGATGATGGAGACGCGAAAAAAAATAGAAAAGCTATGCAAAATACAACAAAAAAGTCTAAGCAAATGATTGAAGAAGACCACATTGAAAATATAAATGAAGATAATACAAGAAAACGGAAGAAGAAGAAAAAGCAGCAAAATGAGGAGAATGTGTCTGATAATGAGCATAACAAACAAAACCCAACTGAGCGCAAACGTCGTAAAAAATATAAAAAATATATTGAAAACAATTCTAATGAAGTTCAATCAGAAATACAACCTAAGCAATCTAAAAGTAAAGATAATTTAGATTTACTGGTATTAAACGAGGGTGCAGCTAATGAAAATAGACAGACAAGGAATTCCAATTCAGAAAGCAATGATGTAAAGAAAGCTGTGCCAAATTCCCCAGACGACGCTACTAAACAATTTTTGAATAACTTACAACAGTATAGCCCACCAGACATGGTTAATTGGTTTGACAATTATAAGAACTTCTATGAACTAATGCTGTCAAATCGGCCAGTTATAGTATCAAATAAAAAAAGACACAAGAAAAAGAAAAAAGTTAAGAAAAACAAGAAAACAAAGAAAAGAAAAAGTACTAAAACAAAAAATGTCGTTAAAACTAGTACTGTAGTGAATACTAATACAGATAATGAAACTACGACTACAGAAAAGATTATATACTTAAGTGAACAAACAGAAACTGATTTTAACTCTGATCCAAATGATAAAATGGAAAAGCTATTAGATGATGATGAAATAGATATAACGAATTCTGAAAATGAAATATTCAAAGAGGAATCCAACATTGATGAATTTGAGGAAAAGTATGATATCGGATATTATGAAGGCTACATAGATGACTACTATCCTCAGTTTTATGACAGTGATGCTTATAATGAAAATAACAAAGACATTTTGTTAGAAAACAGTAACGAAAATAAATATTACTATGCTACAGATAGAAATAATGTTCATAAGAAAAAAATAAATGAAATAAAACCAACGAATAATATCAATAAGCTTTCTAATGATAAAACAGATAAATCTGGTTCATCAGGTGATAAAAATATAAATAAAAATATTAAGAAAAGCTCTCATAGTCCACTTCTTCTAGAAGCACCTATTTTTTGGACACGAAAGATTGATAAAAGCGAAATAATGCCTTATGAATATAGTAACAGCAATGATAAATCCAACGAGATTGTAGATGATAAGTATTCTACATATTCTAAGACCAGAACTCCTAATTTCAACACAGATAAGCATAAAGAAAATATAATGCAAGCTAATGATATTGAAACTGTTTTTGCCAAATCAAAAGTAGTTTCTTATGGACCTGTATACAAACCTGAAGATAGTTCTAGTGAAACTCATGATAAAAGTGGAATAGACAACGGTTTTAAAGGTAATAGCTACAAAGAGGACGGAATAACCTATATTATAGCTGAGTCCTTGGATAGCCCGGAATTGTATTGGTGATAAACAAAATATGTTTTATTTCAAATATTTTTTGTTTGTTTTCTGTAATAAATGGATTAATACTTTGTTTTTTTATTTTCGTTACAATACACATCATACCATTCGATTAAATCGACTCTTTGTGTCCTTGAAATGTAAACTGAAAATGGGTTGGTTGACCTTAAAAAAGAGATTCGATTATTCCATTAGAGGTAAAATAAAAGATGCTTGTGCTTAACATAGAGTTATATTTATTTTCATATAATAAAATAAAATAAAAAGCCATTTATTTCTTTGCAGTTTACAATCAATGAAATAATAATATTACATTTATTTAACTTACAATGTATTAAGTTTTGTTAGTTGTCGTTAATAAATCATTTAGTGTTTTAAAAAAAATATTTTAATATTAGTTTTGAGTTAGTTTACAAATATGATTGTGTATTTTATTTATTCAATTATTTTTGCTGGTTTATAACTTAAAGTTTCTTTACTTAGTTTTTATTATTAATAATCTGCAAGAACCCCTTGCGGGTGATGGCCTCCTCCAAAGGCTATAATGTAATATAGTTATATGTATGTTATATAGTTTTTAATAGTGATGATATAGAAGTAATATTTGATAGTTTATAACTAGATATATCATATTTTGTTTTAACAATTTTAAAGTCTCTACTCATCAAAAGGCAAAATTTATAATTATTGATGTGCTTGGTCCTCTGGAGGGTTGTGGTCTCATTCTTCCACGGTGACCAACCGGCTTGGAAGAGTTACTTAAATATATATATTTATTTTATTCATACTTAAACAGCATGCGAGGTGGCGGTAGCTTTCTAGATCTTCTCATAGCAATGAGATATAATCTTTACTTCATTTAATTAATTTTTGATTTCCTTTTTCTTTTATTTTTTATTTATTTGTTTACTTTTTTTTTCTCTCAGTTTTATCCTTTTTTTCCAGATGTATTATCAGGGTTTTTTGTTATTAAATAGTTCAGGATCCCTGGTTTCGAAACATCTTCTGAAAAACTACTGGATTTTTTATGCATCTTAAATATATCTGTATTATGGATTTTATTCTTTTTGCTAATCTGCTTTATGATGTCTTTTTCAGCTGAATTGATTTCAGGAGATATAGAAAGCATTCTTTTATTATTATCTTTTGTATTTTTCTCGTCTCGTATTATCAGTTTGTCATACTTTATTATTGCATGGTTTCCTTTTTCAATCTCAGATCGAACTTTCTCCTGTAATTCTTTCCAATTCTCAAGTACATTTTTTGGATAATCTTCTTTTATGTAGAAAGCGGTGTTTTTCAGTAAGTTGCTTTTTTTAAACACTTTTATTTTTGTACCGAAAGTAGAAAAAGTGACTACAATAGGTCTAGGTCTCTCACCTTTCCTTCCTATTCTCTTTATATCTTGGATATCTCTGTGATCTATGTCCAAAGAGAGCTGTTCTATAACAAAGTTAATCAAAGTCTTTTCTAAAGTTGCGTATGAAGATTCTGTTTCTCGAAGTCCAAAAAAGACAATATTATTTTTTCTAATCTGTTTTTCTATATAATAAAGTCGCTTCTCTTGTTTTTTTATTTTTTCTTCGAGATTGTTATATTTATCTTCTAGTAAATTAAATTTTTCTTCTAAATTGATTTGAATCTAATGAATTGAATTGAATTGAATTTAATTAAAATGCTAGTAATGTTTAGGGTTACTTGTTCGGTAACAATTTCTCCATTTCTTAAGGTTGTATCTTTTTGTTCTTCAATGTCTTTTTGAATAACTTTCAGAGCATTCATGACTTCTTCCATTGTAATAGTTTGTAAAATTAATATTACTTCAATAGTTTGATATTTTGATGCAGGTAACGCCCTCTCTTATCGGCCTTCAGTAGCTTTTACAAGGTAAATGACGATCGATTAAGTCTTACCAATACTAGGAGATGGCGCTAGTATCTGCGTGTAATCATAAAATTTCGGATATTATTGAATAATAACAATTATGTTATTTGTAATTTTCTGATTATAAATGGTATTCCAAAATTTTTACTAACGGGAAGTTGCTTTATAATTTAACGTTGCTTTAGACAAAGTTTTTTATTTTAATTTTTTTTTATTCTGTAGTGGGTAATTGCACAATGACAATAACTTTCGTGGCAAATATTTTCTTGTATTTCACGATTTGCACAGCACTGAAACACTTGTTTAACAGCTTGTCCACATTATATGACAAAATATACCTTAGTATTAATCACTTTTTATTGCATTTACTGCGTAAAATTGCACAATGACTTTTTAATACTTTGCTAAATACGGAGACGGTGTTTACAATCGCGCGTTTCCGCCTACCTCATCTATTTTCATATATTATAATTAATTTCTTTTAAAATATTATTGAATGACACAAAATAAGAGTTGTAATGAATTACATTCTATCTATATCATAATGATCCTAACTTCCATAAGCTTATGTTCTTCCATAAGAGTTCACCCTATCTTGCAGCATATTGGTTCAACTATTGAGCACGGGTATGGCACAAAAACAATAAATGGAAATATTAAATTCAAAAGTATAATACAGTTACATCACGTTTGTATATTCTCTTGCAGCAACTTCCGACAGATACTAGTCTGAGTAAAGGCTGTCGTAATGCAATTCTTATCGCTATACATTAAATTATGTTGTCACTACATAAGTGACGAAATATTACTATAATGTGATGCTTAGTAAATCCAAAACAGTATCAATTGCTTCCCAATCGATATCTTCGTCATCATTTAGTAATTCTGCTAAAAATATAAGTTCTAGAAGTTTCTTAAATGTCTTAGGCTTATGTTTCAAAGATTTTAACTTTGTCACTTGAGTTTTTAACTCTCCCGGTAATGAAATTTCAACATTTGATGAACTTGCAGCTGCTGATGAAGAACATGAGCATTCTTGAGATGTTGAGTGACCATTAGATGTTGAGGGATCAACAGAGACAGCCTCAGACATAGCCGATGATATGTCTATTTTTATAGGCAAATCTGGTGATTTAGATACAGCTGAAGATATTACCTTCAATAAATTAAACTTATCATCGCCAGACGTGGAATCATTGGAAGAAGATTTCGTAGTTGATTTTGGACCCGTAGCGGGAGACTTATAGTTAGGGATATTGCTTTGAAGATTATGACTATGTTCTGTCGTTACTTTTTTAGGGATTGTAGGATTGATTTCTATACACGATGGATTAGGACTAAGATTTACATCTGATTTGAATTGGATAGCAGCCAATGGATCACATTTTTCTTTACCCGATTTTGCTTCTAAATAAGACATGAAATGTGATGATATACTTTTTGCAACATCTAATATTGTATCATCAATAGGGGGTGCGACTACAGAATTATCACATGAGGGGTACGATGGGGTATTTGCATAAGAAGATTCTATTCGAGAAGCAGTTGTATCAAATAAATTTGATACTACTGGCTCTATATATGCATCTGGTACAATATCGATATTAATTTCTGGCACAGTAGGTACATCAGGAACTGTATCATAAAATTCAGGTACATTAGAATAAGTATTAATATTTGCTTGAGAATCTAAAATGCGATTGTCAATATTATAATTAATTCTGTCTACATAATTATCTACTGATGGTAAAATATCTGGTACACGACCTCTGCTCATATTGTCAAAGTCGATGTTCAAATTCTTAATATTATTTAAAGTAGACTCAAAATCATGGTCTCTAGGGTCAGAATCACAGTAAACCTGCTGGATTTCTGGTGGTTCTACGTACTCTCGGTCTGTAGGAAATAAGGAATTTTCACATTGCATAACATTATAACTTGGCATGTTGTATGGATTACAAGCATATCCATTTGTAAGTAAATCTGTAGGAAACGGCTCTATCTTTACTGAAAAAGGTCTATCTGGATATTCATTGCAAGGGTATAATTGAGGTGTGATAGGTAAGTTTCTTAACGTGACAAAAACTGGCAAAATGCGATCGTTGTGCCAATTTTCTGGCAAAAATGGTGGTGAAGAATATGGATCTAAATCTTGGTATATATTTGGATAAGAGTGTTCTAAATCGCAAGGAGTTAAATCTTCAGGTGATGATGATGGAGTATATTGTAAAGGATAAGGTAATGGATACAAAGACTCTGTTGGATTAGGATAAAGTTCTATAGGACACTCATCTACGGGGTAGTGATCAATTGGATAAGGATCTATAGGATAGGGATCTACAGGACAGGGATCCATAGGATAGGGATCTATAGGATAGGGATTTATATTACAAGGACTTGATGTAACAATAGGTGATGAATAAGGTAGATAATCATCATTACATGGTGGCATCATGATAATATTATTGGGATCAGTTACTGGCTGATTTAAATATTCTCTATCCAGTACATTTACAGGAGGTTTATAGTCTTCTATAGATGAAATAACTTCTGGTATAGGACTTGGTACGTATGTATCATATCTTTCAGGGTATGATGGAACCTCATTTTGACATAAATCTGTTACATATTCTTCTGGAGGGTATTGTGGTGTTGTTGGGATTTTAATTGTAAAAGGTATGATTGGTAATCCACGTTTTAACGGACTATTTGTTAGAAAAACATTATTTTCGTCTTTATCATCTGGTGGCACTGGTAAATTTTCAGTATCTTTGTCATCGAATTTGGATTTGATTTCGGACATTGACAGGGGTTTCGAAATCGAAGTAACTAGTAATGGCGGTGAGAATGTACATACTATAGGTGATTTTTTAGCTAATTCTGGAAATTGTGAATTAAAATATTCAAGAACTAATTCACGAAGATTAGTGTCTTTTGGTAAAGATGGTAGTTTGTATTCGCCGTTCAATATTGCTGTTGCACTAGGCTTGACTGGCGTAACAGTGCCGACGAAGTCTGTGAAGCCCAAGTTTATTTCTCCAAGGACTCCTGAGATGAGGATCTGGAAAATTAATGTTTGAAGTATCATTATTTAAATAACTGTATACGTGTCTTTTAATAATAATGCAGAATATGACACAAACACAAACTCAAGTATACACACTCACACACTAATAAATAATACGTAATATAACTCTTATAGGTTAACACTTGGCTTCGGCCCGTGTTTTCGCTAAAAACCGGCAACAGCTGAGATACAAAAATTGTATAAAAAAACATAATAATAATAATAGTTTATTGCCATAAAGTAATGTATGTACATAGTTATCAATGTAAAGCTAGAAACATCACTCGTTACAAAACATTATAATAGCTTCCGATACCGAACTAGGTGAGACCTGTGTTTCAGTTGTCGGTGCCACCCCTATAAATTTATAAACTAAACTAGCTTAAGTATGTTACCAATATGATTGTCTCGTAGTAAAAATAATAAAATAATAAAAACAACACATTTTTCATTAACAGTATGACAACTTGAAATAAATATAAAGAATAATACACTTGAAAATAGTGAGTGTGTGTGCCTCTCTAGGTGTAACTGGTTGTGTGTAATGTATGTTTGTGTATGTGTGCATGTGTGCGAGAGAGGGTGTATTTACTAAAGGGATCTAGTACAAGGGAATCTGGAGTAGAAGATGCTGATTTTAAGCCACAAATATTTTAAATTTAAGATGATAAATTTTAGAAGTTAATTTTTAGTTGAAAACAAATAAAAAGACGACATTGCAGATATTTGTTACGACATTACAGATAGGATCTTCTCTGTTTCATCATAGCTCAACGTTTGGAGCCAAGCAGCAGTTTTTTCTTTACAAGCTGTCTTATTCAGTGCATAAATAGAAATAATATTATTTATCTTGTTGTATATGTAAGGGCCCAGTGAACAATAGAATCTCCTAACAAAAGTAGTATGAAACTGTTTCTCATTTTCGCAGACTCTATTTTTACGTCTACCTATATTATTCTGGGGATCAAAAGGCAATTCTGCGTGTTGTTTCCGAATTATACCCGCAATGAATAGCTGTCTCACTGTAAGTACTTTACATTCTTTATAAAGTTGTTTTGTAGGAAATAAAAACGGACGGAACGTGCTTACTTTGAGAATAGCCCTCTGAGCGACTTCTACTCTCTTGAGCGTCATTGCAGGTGCTCCTCCCCAAGCGGTAATACAATAGGAGATTAGAGATTGGCAAAGAGCAAAATAAATCTGCCTCAGCAACCCACAATCCGCCACATATCTAGCTTTTTTAAAAACTACTATTAATTTGCGAATCCTTCCGCTCAACGACTCAACGTGTTTTCCAAAGTTTAAATTCTTGTCCAAAATAATACCAAGATATTTAATATAGTCAGTGTGTTCTAGTTTAGGGCAAGAACAGAAACCACCACTGTGACACGTGTGAAACGCCAAATGAAGGCCAATTGGGATGTTATTCGGATTCCTAATTGAAAAAGACATGTATTTTGTTTTGTTAATGTTTACAGTCAGAATATTCTTTGTAAGCCATTCAGTGACCACATTGAATGTATTTTGTGCAGTAACAAAAGTTTCCTCCCATGTATTGGTTGAAGTTAAGATCACAGTGTCATCCGCATAAGTCAAGATTTTACTATTCAAAAAATTAAGCTGACAGAGGTCATTGATGTACATTAGGAAAAGTGTAGGCCCCAGGACACTACCTTGTGGTACACCAAAATTAATAGGTAAATCAGAACTTAAATGATTATCTACTACTGTAGCCTGAACGCGGTCCGTGAGATAACTTGAAATCAGATCCAACTGTTTGCCCCTTATTCCGAATTTCTCCAACTTGCACAAAAGCTTAGGTATGGACACTGTATCAAACGCTTTTGCTAGGTCAATGAATATAGCTAGGCATTTTTTTCGTTCGTCTAACCCAGTTGCAATGTATTCAGTAACCGCGTGCACTGCGTCCGAGGTAGACTTCAATCGACGAAATCCGAATTGATTTTCAGACAATAATTTTTGTTTCTCCAAATAATCAACAAGCCTATTATTAATGAGCTTTTCTAAAATTTTGGAAACTGCGGACAGGAGAGAGATAGGCCTATAGTTAGAAATACAGCTCCTTTCACCACCCTTGTGTATTGGCACCACTATTGATTTTTTGAGACCTCTCGGAAAGACACCTTTATCAAAACAATGATTGAAAAAGTACGTCAAAGGAGGTGCAAGATAGTGCTTAAATTGTTTTAGGAACTTATTTGAGATCCCATCGCAACCAACTGCACAGTCATCCTTAAGGGACATAATTAAGTTTTTTACTTCATTTAAGTCTGTGTCAGTCAGCATAAAAGAATTTAATGACTGAGATGTAGCCTCAGTAGAATTCATTTCATGCGTAGTGGACATTTTGCTTAAAATATCCTGTGCAAGTGTCTGACCAACATTGACAAAGTGGTGGTTAACAAGCTCTACTGACGCCTGTGGGGTAACAGATAGATTTAATAATTCTTTGGGGGAATTTTTTATCTTTGTGGTATTCGTTATGTTCCTAATAGCCTCCCAAATTTTTTTGCTATCATTCCCTGCATTTGCTAGCTGCTCCTTTTCAAATGATCTTTTAGTTTTTTAAGTAATAAGTTACAATAGTTCCTATAACGAGTGTATGTAATCTTTAATAATTGATTTTCTGGATTTATTCTATATTTACGATGCAATTTGTCTCTATGCCTTATGCAGCGCAATAAACCAGGCGTGATCCAAGACTTTATAATTTTTTTACGCCCTGCTAGATTTATAGTTTTAGTATTTTGTTTCAAACATCTAGTAATGGTGTTATTAAAAAATTCAAGGGAAATGTGGGGGTCCGAAGACTCATAAATCGGTGTAAAGTCCACGCCAGCTATGTCGCTGTGAAGCTGCGTATAGTTAGTCTTAGTTATATTCTGAACAGAGTAGTTGCGTATTTGTTTTTTATTTATACATAAGAATACAGGCTTATGATCAGTAAGACTGGCATTGAGGACAACTGTAGTTGCCGAATGTTGCGATTTTAAAAGGACGTGATCAATACACGTCCCACTAGATTCACGCGTAATAAATAAGTGACCTGGTAATAATGAGTGACAAGCAGCTAGATTTAGGTATTCATCCATATTTTTATGAGATTTATCCGCATTAATAGCAATGTTAATATCACCAATAAGTGAGACATTTTTAAAACAGTTGATTTTGTTTAAATTATTATCTAGAGAAATTAAGAATCGATCTATATTTGTATACGACGGCGATCGATAAACTCCTAGAATCGCAGTTTCATTGCCGATTTTAATTAGTAACGCATTTGAATCCATCAAATCAGGCTCCTCCACAGTTACCACAATTTCATTTTTAACGTAAGCAACCACCCCGTCATTTTGTAGTACATTATTGCGCGTAAAGAAAACCTGGTAGCCTGGCAAAGATGGTGGGTTAGATGTATATATTAGCCAACATTCTGTGAGTATAAGTATATCCATATCAATATTAAGTCTAGCGAGTAAGGTTTCTAGGTCAGACATATTACGATTAATGCTTCGAATATTTTGTGTGAGTATAGTCAGACAGGATGGAGCCCGTGGCAAGAACTGACAAAGTTCTTCCACATTACATTCAAAATTTTGGGACGCTTTAAAGGTGTCTAGCTGATTCTGTAAATCTATAGGGTTAGGGAATTTTAAAGAATAAATAAGTGTAGGTCGTTAAAGGTACTCGGATAAGCCAAACAATAATGATCCCCTGTGCACCGTAGCCATACAACTCCATTTCAGTGTACTTGTAGCAGTACTTTTCATAATAAATAACAAAATAAGGTGAATTATGTGATTGTGTAAGATATTGTGGAATAACAATTAAATTTATGGTAAGATAAAGTAATAGTATAAAATTAAAATAGTAAAATAACATCATGCAGTCAACATCGCAAACATTAAACAATAATGATGAATAAAACACTAGAAATAGTCATTTAGGTTTCAACAATTTCTCCAAATCAGCCTCAGATTCAATTCGGATTTGTGGACAGTTCACTCGCAAACGTAGATAAATTGATCCCCTGGATGTCCAACAAAAATCATAACCGTGTTCTTTCTGAAAATTTCGAGCTAAATAAAATAATTTCTGAGACTTGTGAGTGAGTGTTTCAGCAACATAAACCGGTTTTTTGAGACCATTGATCTTAAAGTGGCTCGTATTTAACTTTTCGCCCTTCTGTTTATTCTTATTGAAGTTTTTCACAGCCGATAGGATCTTCTCTTTCGTAATTACAGAGGTAAATTCAGTGATAATGGGATTAGAGGCATCCTTAACAGTTATACGGTAAATATCTTTAATGTCTCCATCCATAACTGTAGTATCAACTGACCGCGCCATTTGCTTTACAAGTTCGCATAAGTCTGATTTTGTTTCTGGCCTCTCGCCTTGAACTTTTGGGATATTGCGTATTTCAATTCCATTTGTACGACTTTTTCGTTCCAAAAGGTCTATTCTCTGCTCCAACATTGAAATCTGCCTTTTGTCTTCCTTTTTTGCATCCTCCAGAGACTTAATGCGGGATAAAAACTCATCGTATTTCTGGGACATCATATCAACACATCTGGTCAGGTCGGCATTCTGTTCCTGAACGTTATTTACAGAACGTAACACAACTTCAAAACGCTCATTCATTTCATTGGATAGGGTAGTAAACATATCTTTGATCGTGCACATGTTATCATTGGAAATATCATTTCCATCCAGCTTACGTTTCTTACGTTCGGCTGCATTGATTGCCAGAAGATGCAAGTTAGGTTCAGAATCGTAATGTTGTCTGTCACGTGAGAGCGATGATGTCACATTATCTTTTTTTAGATTAGATTCCATATGAGTAATGGATTCGGTAGTCTGGACAGGCCCAGCCGCTTCAACCACTTTGCAGTGTGATTGAGGTGGAGTACGCTTAAGTGGCATAATAGACAGTGTTAAATAATCTTCAATCAACTTAAACTGGTAGTAAAATATTCAAATCAATTAGTCCGATAGACAACCAGCAGCTCACCGCAGTGTAATAATATTGTATTAATTAAAATGTTTGGGCCAAAGGTCTTAATACCAGGTCATTGACAAGAAGAAAAAAAAAAATATTTAAAAAGTTAATTCATAATTCATTGTGGGTACTTTGAAAACAATTTTTAGAACTGTTCCAATTTTCAATAGTGTTTATCTAATATTCTCCGCACAATATGTAAAAACTGATAACACACTAGTTCACTTGTGTCTTTAATTACACCAAACACTTATAATTTAAACTTTTACACATGTTTTAAACTGTATAGAAATTTTATTGTTCGAGTTCCAAAACAAACGTGTTGTCACCTTGACGTTCGTTTTAATACTCTCCGTGTGGTGACGGATTAAGAATACAAGTGTCACCACCCCATCTCTTCTCAAGGGCGCTGTAAAAGTCAGCTAAGGGATATTGTACACAGATAACATCCTCTGTGAGATACGGAAAACTCGAAAATAAACCCTGTGCCAATACGCCTGGTCAGCGCGGCACAGTAGACCATAATCCCTCCCAGAGTGGAGGAGGCCCGTGCCCAACAGTGGGACATAATAGGGCTGGAGAGAGAGATACTTGTCTAGATCAACTACTAGTTTACTCGTGAAAACTAGTTTCATTTGAATAAATAAATCACCTGAATCTTACGATAATATTATTTAGTTGTTATAATTTCTTAAAAACACCTCATATTGAAGTGCTATACACGCGACAAAATAAAATACTTAAACTGTTGGCTGAGCAACGCGAATGTTTCCTCGGTCTTTTATCCATATGTTTATTGTGCTTTCAGGTTAAGACCACTGGATGTCAGTGTCTTTAATGTAATTAGTAATTAAATTTAAGTAATATTATAAGATGCTTTTTTTGTCAATCATGTTTCAGATCTAGATCGCATCTTCCAAAGTTTTTAATAGTCGATATGCATATTGTACACGAAGTTAATCAAAACGTTGATTCAACTGTGTGGACCGAATTTCAAAATTTCTTTTTCTTTTGAAAAAGATGTTCTATTGATCAAATTTTGATCTAATATCTGGTACTGGAAAACCTCCGTTAATTCTGCATCACCCTATGGTTGGCTGGTAGAAAATACCTCAGGCGTTAAGAGGGCACTGTACCTACTCCTAATTTAGGTATTTGCCTTAGGTATTGCTATCCCTATTCCCGAGCGCCTTGCTGAAAGGGACAAATATAGCTGAAGCAGATTTTACCTACAAATTCTTTGACAAAAAGACGTTTCGTAGTCCCCTTTTTTCTTCGTGAAAGTTAAACTGATTTTGACTGTTATTACGCTATATTATAGATGAAGAGTATATCTATGCTTGTATCACTTTCTTTTTTGGTAAAACGTTACCAAATATGTGTGATAGACGATGCAACTTTACCTAAAGAAAACCGAAAAAAATAGATTTTCTGATGGTCATATTTCTTTATTGAAAAAAAGAAAGTGAGAGAAGCATAGATATACTCTTCATCTATAATATAGCGTAGAAAGAATTAAAATCGGTTTAACTTTCGTGATGAAAAAAGGGAAGTAAGATACCCATATTTTTGTATGGACCACAATTTGGTATCGTGCCCTCTTAAGACCTCCAAATCAAATAATAGCATTAAAGTGTTAAATAAATAATAAATAAAATCGAAGGCGAATTTTAATTGTCAAAAGAGTAAAGAATGTTTGTAATTTTTTTTGTTTGATTTATATTTACTTAAATTATTTATGTATTAACGTCCTGTAATGCTCTGTTTGATGAACGGTTTGACACTGTGAGCGTCGCCATATTTCCTCCTTAGGGTGCTTCTTTTGCTTATATCTCAGATCTATTAGTTGTCTTCTCTATAGAACGCAGCTAAGAGACATAAGCAAATAACATCTTACGTACGACGTAAAACTTAAAATTAAAATCGGTCCACATGGTATAAATAGATCAGAAACGATCACATAGTCTGGGGGAGGATCAACCCCAGCAGTGGGTCATTCATGAGCTGAGAGAGAATCAGAATTTTATGTCACCGTGCTAATGTTAAAATGGTGTGTAAACTTTTTATTATGTAGTATTTAGCTGAATTCTACAATTATCATGGGATAAAACTGGTAACTATTAAGAGTATTCCTGTTTCATTACTAAGTATTATTTACTGCTTATCCGTACGTGTGGAATTTTCAAAATTGTCACCGTTATGCAACATTTTTCACTAATACATCGCTCCTTATTAGTAGCATGTTATATCCTAGCTCGACAAATGGACCATTCGTTCTGAAATTTGCGCGTTCAAAACACAGTTCTAACAAACAAACTCTTAAATTTTATAATATAGGAATAGATTTAGCCTATAGCCTTTCTCGATAAATGAACTATCTAACATGAAAAGATTTTTTTCATTTCGAACCTGTAGTTCTTGAGATTAGCGCGTTCAAACAAACAAACTCTTCAGCTTTATAATATTAGTAAATATTTAGAAAAATAGATTATGTTGTAATCATTTCACCTACCTGATTAAACACAATAAACACAAATGATTTTAACTCCATATTGTACAAACAAATGGACGAAAACATTTTAACCTATATATATAGACAACGTGTTGAATTATAATGCAATGTATTACGAAAAGTGCCTAACTGATTATTATATTCGTTGAACTTCGTAGCGTATCGGTATTGTAAACGTTTGTAAGGTCACAGATTCGATTCCATTTTTTAAGAACTTTGTCTTTGATGTTTATGTTCCTCAATAATTGGCTGCCATGGATTTGTCTAAGCTTGAAGGTTTGTAAAAAAGTGATACATTTACACTTTGAGGGAAGGAAAGGGCGCATTCCTTCCATTGGGACTTCGCTGTCTGTCCGTTCATCTCTCTATCTACAACAGGCAGGCGGGCAAGAGCTAGTACCTAATAAATACATAAAAGTCACAAAAATAAAATTAAAAAAAATATAGCGCCAAACGTTTTAGAAATAGAAATACTAAAAAAAGGCCAGATTATTAAAAAATCAACATATTCCATCTTTAAGCAAGAAAATACTAGACGAGTCAATAAAATCTCTAGAGAATCATAAGCAATCTTTTGATTTGCGTAGAATCTATTTGTTCGTAAAATATTGATGTTATTTCTGATAGACTTTATACAAGATGGCGGCTACTGTTTTATTCTTTGTTCTGATAAAAATTTATATAATGGTAGATGTGCCCCTTTTTTATTGTGGATCACAGGTACAGTTAATGTTGGTACAGAGATAATATTGTTCAGCTATGTCCCGCCATATAGGCATACACATAAATTAAATATATAAATTCATAGTCAAATCTGTTCGTTTTTTATTATACCACGGGAGCATTGCATTCTTTCGGGATAAAAAGTAGCCCATATGTTATTCTGATGTATAAGCTACATTATTGTCAAGTTTCATTAAAATCTATTCAGTAGTTTTTGCGTGAAAGAGTAACAAACATCCAAACATCCATATATCATGCTCACAAACTTTCACATTTACTTTTCTGGAAACTGTTCGTTGTAGAATAAAGAAAATATCTTTATAGGTTTTCGAATCAAAAGTTTAACCTTTCAAAAGCAAAATGAAACAAGAGACGCGGCTTTATTACGTCCGTCTGTTAACAGGCTGTATCTCAGGAACGGTTGTAGGCAGATACTTTGGCTAGGCAGTTCAAGTTTCGACAGATTACGGAGCAAGCATAGATGTTGTATATTGTGTTTGTAATAATTAGTTTATTTTCTTAGTTCTTTTATATGTTAATTGTTATATTTGTATGTATGTAGTGTTATAATCATTTTAAAAATGTAAAAGATAATCAGAAGGTCTTTCTATGGTTGCATCATTCATTCGGCTTAACGCCAAGTAAATGTATATGTGTGTGAAAAATACGTTCTATGTGTGTCTATGATGATATATGAAGTTAAACTATAGACTAATGAAACAGGTCTTCCCTTCCCAATGGAATACTTGTTTTATTGTTTGTAACAGTGACGTTTATAGTTTGCAAAAACTATTATGTGACTATAGACTAACCATACAATAGAATAACCACATATATCTTATTAGACCATGAAGTACGATTTAGCTAGGCTAAAAATACGTGTCTTCAAGATTAAATGCGCATACACTATCTGGTAAATCCATGGGGGTAACTACATTTGAGCTAAAAAGCACTAAGTTAAAGTAATTTATTGATTTTGCAATTGACATGCTATGCTTAACTTAATAAATTAAATTGTGGTGGAAAAAGTGATTGCCGCAAGCGGGACGTCCCGTCCAAGCGTCCCGCTTGCGGCAATCACTTTTTCCACCATAATTTAATTTATTAAGCACAACGTTCTCGAAAATAGTATTAAATGTTAATTTATTAATTTTTGAAATTGACTTGCTATGCTTTTCTATACTAATATTATAAAGCTAAAGAGTTTGTTTGTTTGTTTGTTAGTTTGTTTGAATGCGCTAATCTCAGGAACCACTAGGCCGATTTCAAAAACTCTTTCAGTGTTAGATAGGGCATTTATCGAGGAAGGCTTTAGGCTATATAACATTACGCTACGACCAGTAGAAGCGAAGCAGTAGTGAAAAATGTTGCAAAAACGGGAAAAATTTTCTAAATTCCACGCGGACGGAGTCGCGGGCAACAGCTAGTACATAATAAACTAAATTATAGTGGAAAAAATTATAACCATGAGCGGGACTTGAACCCACGGCCTCGGAATACCGTTCCGTTGCTCTCCCATCTGAGCTTTCATGGTTCCCGCATATGTTTACCAAATCGTCCACTACAATCTTCTCAATGTGAGTTAAATATCGCATCGATGTTTTTGTACAACGCCATCAATCGATCATTTAATGTTCTTTACAGAACACAATTGGGCCGAAGTAATGAGTGTACATGTATTTCTATTTTAATTTATTAATTTTTGCAATTGACGTGCTTTTACTTATTAAAAGCCAGGGTTCGCCCATGAGTCAGCTGTATAGTCATAGGAACGATATTTAATTTATTTTCCTTTAAAGAAACAGTACTTTTCCCGCGTATAAATATTACACAATAAATACCATTACTGAGTATTAGTATAATAGTTTATTGTTTTGTGTCTAGTTCCAAATAAGCACGTTTCAAAGATTCGAGCAAAATATGTACGAGCATAATCACTTTTTAAAACGACCTTAAGTCAATAGCACGTCATTTCATAGTCTCTATCACTAGAAATGATAAAACAATGTTACCTTGCCATGTATGTCTGTCTTTTTGCGATAAATACAAAAAGTACTTATCTAATTTGTATAATATGATTTTTGTTAATATTTAGACTGATTAATACGTAAAGTTTAGTTATATCATCATCATAATCATAATATCACGCCTTTTCCCCATGAGGGTAGGCAGAGACAATAGAGCATCATCTGCTACGATCCAAACACACTCCTTGGCTTTATCCACATTCATACATCTTGCTAGACTTTGAATTAGTAATTGGTAGAATTACAAATACTTAACCTTTTTAGGGTTCCGTACCCAAAGGGTAAAAACGGGACCCTATTACTGAGACTTCGCTGTCTGTCCGTCCGTCCGTCCGTCCGTCCCTCCATCCGTCTGTCACCAGGCTGTATCTCAAAAACGGTGACAGCTAGTTTAGATTACATAAGGCTAAAATATCTATTTATCAGGATGGCCGGAGACAGTTCTGTCGATGAATCCCAACTTAAGGGCTTAGCCAGAAATTTCAACAGTCAAACAAACAAAGGCAGAGCTAATACGGCCAAAGCAACATAATGCAGTCATGCACGCAGTAATTCTGCACCTCACACTAAAGCCCAAATCAAAAAAGTAATTGGCAGTGCTTTGTTTTATGTTAGTCCAAATAATGTAATTTCTGTAAGGGCATTGTTAAGAGTGAATAAAATCATGTGAACAAATCATGTGAATAACTTATCTAGTTTAGTTATCTAAATATAGCATAAATAAAATTAGTTGAAGAAAAAGTAATGGAACGCCATTTTTAAAATGAAAAAGTGTGTATACCTAAGTACGTAAGAAAATTTTCTTACTGTCGCTACAACAAAAAGTAGTGTGCATTCATTGCGTAATGGTTTTATGACGGATCTAAAACGTTAAAAAAGTAAAACTTCAAAAAGTTATATTGCTATCACATTGCACCTTATTTATTTACAAAATTTGTTTAAAAGAATAACATTAATATAATAACTAAATCACAAAAAGAAAAGAATAAAATTTAAATAAAATAACTTAGTAAATATAATTATAAGGGCCGTATCCACATTGGCTAACTATTGGTGAAATAACACCATAATCTAACGAAGGTCCATAATTGGGCACTACAACTTCACCAGCAGTTGGCAATGTATTGCTAAGTAGATTGCTTACAACTAGCAACTGTAATGCGTTTGCCAAGTTGTTGGCAACTGTACTATCTTGAATAATAGTCGTCGTTGGCAATGATACTTGGTTAGGTACTAAAGTTTCTACACCATAAGGTATTCTTTCTACATCGACAGAACCTGGGTAGTTAGGTAGTAGAACTGGGTTAGGTAATATATTTTCAGGTACTGGCAACATATTACCTGGGAAATGGCCAGGCATACGGTTCAGGCATTGTCCTTGGATTACCTGGAAATTAGAAAAAAAAGTATTAGCACTCACATTAGGGCCCCATGCAAAAAAGAAAAATCCCTAGTTTGTCCATCTTTCTGTCTAGTAATTTTTTCTAGAAAAGGCACTCCTTTTCCTTTCCAAGGTGCTGTAAAAGCCAGCTAAGGAGTATAAAACACTGATAACATCCTCTGTGAATGACGGAAATCACGAAAATAAACTTTGCGCCAACACCCCTGTCAGCCCGGCACAGCAGACCATAATCCCTCCTAAAGTGGTGGAGGCCCGTGTTTAACAGTAGGACGTTAATAGACTGGTTAGAAAGACAGAGAGAGAGAGATACGTTCCATTATTCTGGAGCTATAAAATGTTGAAGGACAAAACTCTTGAAAAAATATAGAGTTGCTAAAAGAAATGTTATGCTTGCTTAATTTAAAGTAATATTATATGACAAGCTATTGCCATATAACAATTAAACAAAAGAACTATCCGCTAGAACCACTCTATCATAAAAAAAAGACGTGTGACACTCGGGGACTGCCGCGGTTAAGCTATTGCATAGTATTTTTTATCAACTTATGCAATTATAATTATTTATTTATTTTATTTATGCAGGAATCTAAATACCATAACTAAAATAAGATTAATAATCCTTATTTACTGATGCTTACATCTGTCCATTGTTTATGGTAGTTATGATAAAATAGCGATTGTCAATCAAATGTCAATAAAATAAAAACTAACGCCAAAACTGACATGAGTCACCAGCGCGAACAGCGAAACTGTGTGTAGTATTTTTTAATTACGCTATCTTTGTTACGGAATTTAAATTTCGAATTTAGAAAAAACTTACGTAGTTGTCATTTAAACTAGAGCTTACTACGAGTATTTAAATTTTAAACTATAACTATGTGCCATAAGTGCCAATTCTACATGACAACTAAACTTAACAAAAAAATGAAAACAACTATCGCTGTATTTTGATTATTTAGCTAGTTTGTTGTGCACATTTATATTAATTAATATCTTTAGTCATATAAACGACTTAAGAAAGTTAGTTAACATATTATGCAAATGATGTTATCGACACTATCAACATTATTTTTTTAGTTATGTTTAGTTTAGTTGTGCGCGTAGGATTGGTACCATTATGTAGTTTTTTTATTTATGTTTAATAAACCAAAGATTTTGTTAATTATATTTAAGTAGATGATGATCTCCGTGTGTTGATGGATTAAGAATACAAGTGTCACCACTCCATCTCCTCCCAAGGGTGCTGTAAAATTCAGCTAAGGGATATTGCGCACAGATAACACCCTCTGTGAGAGACGGAAAACTGAAACGGAAAACCCTGTGTCAATACGTCTGGTCAGCGCGGCACAGTAGACCATAATTCCTCCCAAAGTGGAGAAGGCCCGTGCCCAACAGTGGGACGTAAATGGGCTGGAGAGAGAGAGATGATAAATTCAACAATGTATAATATCTCTTTTTTTAAATTGGATTATTGCAGAGCAAATAAATCAATTAGGTACTTAGTTCTACCTGTTCTTGTTCTGAAGGTGCCCTAAGATTCTAAAATTCAAACGATAATTATCTCGGCTCCTAAACTTATAACGTTACACATGACATGCAACCTATAGCTAAATTTTAATAATATATCAAAACATTACTCACATTAATAAAAGCAAATTGCAAGCAGACCAAAATAACAACTTTAGACGCCATTTTGGATTCGTTAACGAAAAATATTCGATTTTTAAATTGTATATAATTTTTTATTACTCCTTTCTTTATATACATTCTTTTTATCAATATCATGTTTTATCTTTTTTATTACATCACTATTAAAATACGTTTGATAAAATAATGACAAAGTTTTATTGATAAACTAGCTGTGCCCACGACTCCGTCCGCGTGGATCGATTTTTTTCGATCGATTTTTTCGTATTTTGTAAATATCTTGTTTGAGTGGACCGATTGCGATGAAAATAATTGGTCAAGTGCGAGTCGGACTCGCGCACGAAGGGTTCCGTACCATTATCTATGCAACATAAGGCAACGTTATTAGTATCGAGCAAGAAACGGTAAAAAAATCATGTTTGTTGTATGGGAGCCCCCTTAAATATTTATTTTATTTTATTTTTAGTATTTGTTGTTATAGCGGCAATAGAAATACATCATCTGTGAAAATTTCAACTGTCTAGCCATCACCGTTCTTGAGATACTGGGTACGGAACCCTAAAAATCATGTTTGTTGTATGGGAGCCCCCCTTAAATATTGATTTTATTTTATTTTTAGTATTTGTTGTTATAGCGGCAATAGAAATACATCATCTGTGATAATTTCAACTGTCTAGCTATCACCGTTCTTGAGATACTGGGTACGGAGCCCTAAAAATCACGTTTGTTGTATGGGAGCCCCCCTTAAATATTTATTTTATTTTATTTTTAGTATTTGTTGTTATAGCGGCAATAGAAATACATCATCTGTGAAAATTTCAACTGTCTAGCTATCACCGTTCTTGAGATACAGCCTGGTGACAGACGGACGGACGGACGGACGGACGGACGGACGGACGGACGGACGGACGGACGGACGGACGGACGGACGGACGGACGGACGGACAGCGAAGTCTCAGTAATAGGGTCCCGTTTTTACCCTTTGGGTACGGAACCCTAAAAAGACTAAATAATACCTTGAGTTATGTACAATGTTTAGTATGTTTACGTATAACATTTATATTTTTGTGTTGTATATTTTACGTGATGCGTGCACAGACAAACATCTAAACAGACAAAAATGCTGGAATTGGGTTCAGTTAGTTGTCTTTAACAATCTAACAATTTTTTTTTGAAAATATATTCATTGTCCAAAATTTTTTTTTCTACGGACTTATTATATATATATTACACGAAGCCCGTCAAGATATTATGACGGGTGGAGTGGTGGAGTGGTTTATGTAATGGACTGCCGATCACGAGGTCTCGGGTTCGATTCCCGGTCAGGACAATCATTTGTGTGATATCCATAAATGTCATACAAATGTCTGTACTGCGTCTGGGTGTTTACTATGTATTATAAGTATGTATTTACAAAAGAAAAGTAGTATATGTATTATAACCGTATTCTGGTACCCATAACACAAGCTTAGCTTGGGACCAGAGGACGTTGTGTGAAATGTCCATGAATATTTATTTATTTATATATATATATACATATATAGATTTTATGTCATTTTATAGGAATTTCCGCGGGTGTGGAAATTAAAAATACAAAGAATACCACCATTATTATTAACAAGTTTGTAATGGTAAACAAATTATTTTAGCGAAATTCAAGTCTCTTGATTCATGGGCAGTAACCTACCCTTATCCTTACTAATTTATAATTTTGAAAACGAGTCGATGATGACACATTAAGAATTTTGACGAGCTTATATGTTAATGTCAAGATATGACGGGCTTCGTAGTGGAGTGGTTTACGTAATGGACTGCCGATCACGAGGTCTCGGGTTCGATTCCCGGTCAGGACAATCATTTGTGTGATATCCATAAATGTCATACAAATGTCTGTACTGCGTCTGGGTGTTTACTATGTATTATAAGTATGTATTTACAAAAGAAAAGTAGTATATGTATTATAACCGTATTCTGGTACCCATAACACAAGCTTAGCTTGGGACCAGAGGACGTTGTGTGCAATGTCCATGAATATTAAAAAAAAAAAAAATGCGTGGAACGAAACTATAGCGCCATTTAAAAAATCCGTACAACGCCATCTATCGAGTGGCATACTAAACTTCTGTTTGTTAAGGTTTGATTTCTGAATTTTACGCGTACGAAGTCGCGGGCAACAGCTAGTAGATAATATTTTCCAAATACGTAAAGCTGGAAGATTGATTTCATTTTTGACGGTAACGGATAACATAGATCTACCTAAGTGTATGTGACTTTCAATTTGATTTCTTTCACTGTTTGTGAGATGAAAAGTTTAGCAGACAAACAAACCGATAGATGGTTCCTTATTTGTACGACACCCCAATAAAAAAAATTGGTCAAGTGCGAGTCGGACTCGCGCACGAAGGGTTCCGTACCATTATCTATGCAACATAAGGCAACGTTATTAGTATCGAGCAAGAAACGGTAAAAAAAATCAGTTTTTTGTATGGGAGCCCCCCTTAATTATTTATTTTATTTTATTTTTAGTATTTGTTGTTATAGCGGCAATAGAAATACATCATCTGTGAAAATTTCAACTCTCTAGCTATCACCGTTCTTGAGATACAGCCTGGTGACAGACGGACGGACGGACGGACGGACGGACGGACGGACGGACGGACGGACAGCGAAGTCTCAGTAGTAGGGTTTCCGTTTTTACCCTTTGGGTACGGAACCCTAAAAACAGACAAATTGAAAACCTTCGCAGTCGGTTAGAAAAAGTTCTGATGACGAGGCCTAGGCCTAGGTCTAGGCCAGATAGCGGAATCTTAGTAATACGTATAATAATGTTATATTTTCTTTAATCTAACTTTGATTCAAGCGTCACTTTATTTATTGTATTTTTAGATATCTAAATACGAAGTTAAAAAGCGTTTATGTAACCAAATTAAAAAGGAAATACGTAGGCGGTATACAAGATTCGTTGGAAATATTTCAATGAAACGTCAAAAATAAACGAATTTCACTTAGAAATATATCAGTGAAAAAAGCTGTTTAATATTCATAAGGCTTCAGTGCTTCAGTGTTTTAGACATAGAGTTAATAAAAACTGTTTGTAACTGGAGGAAGAAGTATACATAAAGTTTTTGGCTCGGTACTCATCCTTTCTTATTATTTTAATATAGTCTTCTATCTATCTATCTGTTCACTATAAAATAAACAATAAACATACATGGATATTTCAAACAACGTTCTCTGGTCCCAAGCTAAGCTTATATGCTTGTTTTAAGGGTACCAGAATACAGATATACTACATAAACTACTTTTCTTTTGTAAATACATACTTATAATACGAGTACATTGAAACACCCAGACGCAGTACAAACATTTGCATGACAATTATAAATATTAATCACACAAATAATAATCACGAGCGGAATCAAACCCCCAAAAAAAAACCAAAACTTTTTAATTTTTTGCATATTGGTTACCATTTGTACCAATTCCATTTGCACCGCTTAAATTTACTTCACCAAGACATAAATATTGATAATACCTACTCATAACTCAATTTTCAAGAACTTTTTTATTAAAAAAATAATGCATAATATAGCATTTTTGAAGTTAATCAATATAAATTAAAGTACATCCATCATACTTTGTTTCTTTTGATAATAAAGTTTTTAACATAATAGAATACGTGCCTTAACGGAAATTGCTAAGTATGCAATGATATAGATATCAAAAGAGCTTTTTCTTGAAAAAGTAAACATACCCGCCCCTTTCAATTTTTTTTCTTACTCGTATTTAGTAGACACCTATATTTTAAAGAGTACTCACTCCAGAAATATTTTCATACAGGTAAATATAAGATTCTTGGTTTCAGAGAAGCAGAGTCATCAATCATCTGTATCCTTGTTATCTTTGTAATTTAATAAAGGTTGGATTTCAAACTATAATCGTTTTTAATTTGATTCGTGATCTCGTAACAATGTTTATTTTTGTATTTAAAATTTATTTCCCAATAAAAAAATTAATTTCTTTTACTTGTTGTTAAGAAACCACAACGAACTTCATAAAACAAACCAATAATTAAATCAACCCATACCTAATAAACATCTGCGAGAAAAATGGAATAACTACCGAATTATTGACACACTACAATTATATACCTACCTAATATACCTAAGTATTCATTTTGTCCTTCATTTCGGAGGTTGGGAGGTGTATTTAGTCTACAATTCTATATGCATGAACCCATTTTACAAAAAGGTTACGAATATAGGTATCTAAAATAAGCAGCTTTGGAGGTCCTCTGCTTTTTAGTTCTTACTCTGTGAAAGTGGAGTTTTATCGTTATTGTGAGATGATACTGTTTAATCGGTACTAAACAAATAATAAAATTTTCATATTTTATAATAACTATATTTTATTTACAGTTGTATTTTTAAATATATATAAATTTATTTTGAAAGATAGAAGAAAGAAAAAGACGTTTATTTTATCATGTACTTTCATTAAGTATCTATATTGAAAGAAACAAATAAGTATTTTTATTAGACTACTTAAATCATGTGTAATACCTACTTAATTTAATATTTACATTATTTTTTAATTATACTAAGCACTCCTCCTCCTCCAGCCCATTAACGTCCCAATGTTGGGCACGGGCCTTCTCCACTTTGGGAGGGATTATAGTCTACTGTGCCAGGCTGACAAGGCGTGATGGAACCGGGTTTATTTTCGAGTTTTCCGTCTCTCACAGAGTATGTTATCTGTGTACAATATCTCTTAGCTGACTTTTACAGCACCTTGGGGAGGAAAAGGGCTGGTGACACTTGTATTCTTATTCCGTCACCACACGGACAAGCTAAGCACTATACTAGACTAAATAAATAGATAGACTAGAATGCCGAAGGCTTTTGACATCAATAAAATTGGCAATATAATACCTATTCATGTCTGAAAATTAAATTCTTGTCTTTTAATCGACTAATATTTGATCTGATAAATTCCAAATTAGTGCCCAGAAAAGAATTGCGATGACGTAAAATATTCCAAAATCTTATCAAAACAAATCATTCATAGAAAATAAATTCATGTCTTTATCAATCATAGCATATGGTGATTTTAAATCTCTTCTTGAATTCAAAGGAGAATACTGAGATATAGTATCATCAAAAGACGACGTAGCCAACGCTTCATAAGGAGACTTTATCAAAGATAAACTTCTTCTAGAAGGCTGGCATTTTTGCCCTGGCTGTTCAAAATAACCCTTAAAACTATCTACAGGGTTTAAATTCTCTTGGGAAATATAATATTTAGCTTGGATTGGTTGATTTTGTGTAAAATCAGGCAATGCAGATTGTATCAGCTCCGGTTTTTCAGTCGTACTTTCAGGTGGCGGTGAATTCATGATATTACTTATAATCAATAATTGCAATGCGATTGCAAGATTATTAAGTAATTTAGCATCGATATTTGGAGAAGTTTCTGTGTAAACTGATAGAGGTTTTTCTGTAGTTGATTTTGACAGTTCAGCTAATAAACTTGGTAAAGTTAAAGCGGAGAATGTCGGGAGTCCAGTAGCTGGTCGTTGATTTTGGATTATTTGATTTGATTTAATATCGTTATTGGAATTAGGTGCTGCCGTGTTGAAAGTAGATGCTGGAACTTGTATGGGAGAGTATGGAACTCCAGACAATTGTAAGTACTGCTGTAACGATCTTTGGGCGTCTGTTGGTGGTATCTGTAAAGAAATGACAAATACTTAACGGAAAATCTAAAAATCAATTTAAATCAATCAATCCTAGATTTTTAGATTATTATATTGTCATCGGTCCTTGCAAAGAGTGCTTTCCAAGTTATTCCAACAATTATTGAAAGGGGATAAAACATGCTGTCATAGATTCGGTTACTTCGAGTTCAACATACAAATGAACACAAAAAAGACGTTGAAATATTGTACCTATTTCATAAGCTTACTGAAGTACTGTGATGACGTTGTAATATATGTGTCTGTTTATATAATTAACAAAATACTTATAAACTAAAATTAAAACATGACAAACCTTCCAAGCAAAAGCGTAGAAACACACAAAATACAAAAATGTCTTTTTCATGTTGACTTACGCAAAACAATTACATCTACTGTAATATCTTAAGTATAAAGTCATTAATATAGACAATTTTATCTCATTTTCTCAGCATCCATTGAGAACTGTTTTATCTTTAAAGATAATATTTTGTTATCTGATTTCATTACATACGTGATTTATCTTTTATTAAAGCGCAATTACTGTAAAATTTGTAATTTTAAAGTAGATAAATATTGTATAAATTTTGTAATAATGATAGTTAAAATTGCATTATAAGTTTTGAGAAAGTATGATGTATTCTTTCATCATATTATTTTATTCTTAGAAGTTATGAAAAATATATGAATTTATATTGTTTAATCACAGTAAGATTTGTATTTTATCTAACTGTATTTATTTTTTCAAAACGTTGTAGGTCTTCTCAAAGTTATTTTTTTCTTCTAAATAATATAATTATTGTAGGTGTAATTGTTCTAAATCTATAGCTACTAATATTATAAAGCTGAAAAATTATTTTGATTGAACACGCTAATCTCAGGATCCGATGGGTCGATTTGAAAAATTCTTTCAGTGTTGTATAGTACAGTTATTGAAGAAGGCTATAGGCCAGGAATGGCCAACAAGTCGATCGCGATCGACCGGTCGATCTCGCAACCAATTTTGGTCGATCACTCGCAAGTTCCATTCCCCTAGACAAAGTTTTTTAACCCGTTAAATAAATATTCATGTATGTTGCTGGAACTTGCAAGAGTGCACGGCGGTATAAAAGCACATTGCATAAACGTCCTCCTTCTTAACTAAGAAATAGGTCGATCGCGACTCAAATTTAAAATAAAAAGTAGGTAGATCTTATGTGCACAAAAGTTGGCCACACCTGCTATAGGCTATATAATATTACGCTGCGACTAATAAGAGAGAAGCATCAGTGAAAAATGTTGCAAAGACAGGCAAATTTTGTAAATTCCACGCGTATGAAGTCGCGGTCAACAGCTAGTTTTTGAAATAAATAAAACCAACTTTTTTTAAATGAGTTTCTTTTCCATGACATTTCCTGGAGGAAAATCCCTTGGTCCATTTAACGTGTGTGTTGATCGGACTAGATGGCGCTTTATAATCACTGCGCATATCTTTGAGAATTTGTAATGCGTCTGCGTTTTTTATAATTATTCTATGTATTTATTACATAATTGCTAAATTAAGAAATGTTTAGATCGTAATCTGGTGCCTATTTTTTTTAAAATCTCTTTATCTCTACCGGGCCATGGTTTAGCGCCTTGAGCCTGACTATGACCCGGGGCCCGACCCGATTAGAGATTAGACCCCCCATCACGTGATGCTGAGAGGCACAGCCATATTAGGAAGTACCTACGCAAGTGTTACTTTAGAGGCCAGCCAGTTATTCTTCTAGAATTTTACTTAAGTTTGAAATACGTGGAATAAATTACAGGCTTTATTTATATTAAATGAGTGTAAAAATGTTACTTTATTCAGAAAGATGCGTCGTCAAAGCAGTAAAATACATTTTATTATTACCATTTATACGGCTATTTATGAAATAAATTCTTTTAACTAATTTTGTAATGATAATATTATACAATGATTAGGGCTATAAAAAGTGTTATATATCAGTTGTGTATACCAGTTTATTGATAAGTCAAAATGGCGGCGCTACTGAAATTGTGTGCGGTCCTTTTGTTTGTAACTGTAAGTATAATTAAAATACCTATTTGTATAATTCGAAAATGAAAAACTTTGAGTTGTCCATCTAATGCCATACTTTCTCTGTGCCCAGTCCATTAACGCCTAACTGTTGGGCACGGGCCTCATCCACTTTGGGAAGGATTGCGGTCTGTGCAGCGCTGACCAGGCGTGTTGGCACAGGGTTTATTATCGAGTTTTCTATCTCTCATAGAGAGTGTTAGTGGTAGATCTTTTTCTTAATCATAATACACTTTATTGTACACCAGAATTTTATTCAAAGAAATAATAAACATCATAGCCAACATAACCGCATATTTTCATTCTTTGACTTACAATTATACAACCAACGATTTCACCATTTATAATACCTATGTTAATTATGAATTTAATATTAATATTTACAGATTGCCAGTAGCATCCCAATAATACCATGCCAGCCATGTCAACCAGAAATTCTAGCACAACCAGCTACAATCGTTGGAACTACGATTGTCGATAACTCCGTATCAAACGCCTTAGCCAATGCTCTGCAGTTATTAATCGTCAGCAACTTAATTGAAAACACCATCAATGTCCCTGGTTCTTGCACTCCATGTATTTTACCGCCAGTCACATCTTTATGCGAAACTATTCCTATAAGAGCTCCAATTTATCCACCAGCTTATGACTGCATACCTGATTGTATCCCATGCAATCCATATAATCCCACCCCTTTTGATTTAATACCAACTCGGGAAACAGTAGAAGTCATCCCTAATTTATATTATCCAGAAATTTTACCAAATCCACCATGCTATGATATAGTTCCTGAATTCGCTTACAACATTGGACCTAATTGTGGAATTCCCAATATTCCTTGCCCCAATATAGCCATCCCAAGTTTACCAAACATTGGCTGTGGTTGCAATAATGTTGCTTATGATTCCTACCCATACATATATGATAAATCTGGTCCGCTAGTGTCAGAAATGATTTTCCCTCCACCGTACAATTATGGGTATGGCTTACCGAATTATGAAGTTAGTTGTAATCCTTGGGGATATTACTAATTTCTGGAGTACCTAACCTTAAAAGTAAAAGGAGTATCACAGAAGAAAAATAATTTTATTCATCTAATTTAAGAAGCACTGCCTGACGTTTCATGTTTTTTGAGCCGAAAAAGCTTTTAAATCAAACAATTTGAATTTCTTCTTTAAAAACCATAGACTTTCCATTCTAAACTACGTAACTAGTTGAAGTATAATTCAGGAATTAATTAGAATAAAAGCTCTGGATTTCTTACCCAAAGCGTAGCGCAAGAATATTTTGTCATTTCAAAAAATTGTTTCAGTAGTGAGTTGAGTCCAAAACCGATACCAATAATTCTTAATCAATTCACTAACATGTAAAATATTTTCAAATGTTTAAATACATTATATATGTTTTATTTAGTGGTTCTGACGTTTCATTATTATTTATATTATTTTACTAGCTGTCCCGGCAAACGTTGTTTTGCCATACAATTCTGTGTAAAAATCAACAATAAAAAATTTCATCAAAATCGGTCCAGCCGTTTAGGAGGAGTTCAATTACAAACACACGTACAGAAGATTTATATATATTATTTTATTTGTTATTATAATCTTCTATGTATTATAAGTATGTATTTACAAAAGAAAAGTAGTTTATGTATTATATCCGTATTCTGGTACCCATAACACATGCATAATAAGCTTAGCTTGGGACCAGAGGACGTTGTGTGAAATTTACATGAATATTTATTTATTTATTTCAGCAGCGTCACATTTAGCCGCCAATTTTTTGTATGTGTATCAATGTCATCAATATTTGATAAATATTTGTCTTCATTTGATTTTATTTTTGTTACTATAAAATAATAACAACTTTTGTTTTGTTTGTTTATTTATTATATTTTTGTTTTAAAAAATAAATAAAATATAAAAAAAATATTTGTTTTATTCCCAAGATACTTCTAACTTCCTGGCAACTTATGTTAAATAAGTATTTGTAAAACTTAATAGCTAATACATACGAGTATGTGATAACAAAACTGAATGGACAAATTACTAAATATCAGGCGTTGAAACTAAACATTAAATTGAAAAATATTCAAACTGATAGACTACACTAACTTTGGAAGAATTCAACCAGAGGCGTATTTATCCTAGGACCATAGGGGTCTTGGCCCTGGGCGGCCATTTGAGATTTTCTTCAATTTTAAAATTTTGTTCTATCTTTATTAATTTATAGGGCCGCTAATTAAATTCACCCGGGGTGTCAAATCCAGTGCCCCGGAGCGTTAATTTTCAAAATACGCCTCTGAATTCAGAGAAAGGGTAACTGAAGAAAATGTAGATGTATTGTGTAGAAAAGAATAGGAAAGATAAAGGAACAAACACTGAAGTGAGAGAGAGAAACTTTGTTAAAATTTCAAACAGAAGAGCATGGAATAACAATACATTTTGCGTCGATTCTAAATATTAGGATAAGGGCGAGGGAAAGATGGTTAATATGACAAAAAGCAGCGAGGGTTATATATTTAGCTAGTTTCTTTTTTTAGTAAAACACATTAATAAATAAAAAATAATTTAATTTTATGTACAAACTTAAACCACAAATTATTTAATGCCTAAATATTTACATTTTAACATTACCTAATAAATTCATAAGCGTATTTATCAAATCATTCGTATTTGGTGTTTGCCCTGTCATGGCGACGCTAGGAGAAACAGCGTTAGGAATTATATTATTAGGATAAATATTAGGATTTTTAACTATAGTAGGAACTAGAGGAACTGCACTATGACTTAATATATTAGATGTATAAGGTACATTTTGTGAAACATAGTTAGGGGAAATAAGATGAGGAGAAATGATAGGATTAGTAGTGAATGTAGGGGATCTTAGTACTTCATTTATTATTGGTGATGCTAATTGTAAGGCAATTTCTGAACTACCTTTATTATTTTGTAATAAATTACTAAAAATCATTAATTGGATAGTGTTTACTAGGTTTTTACAAATTGTAGGGGAGCAATCTGTGATGATAGTAGTAGGGTCTGAAACAGAACTAGGAATAGAAATATAGTTAGCAGTAGGTGTTTCATTGATTACTTGAGGACATTGTGATGGCTGATATTTGTTTGTTTCTACTATTGTTTCTGTCCCTGGTCTGTTTAGAAAATTATATGATGGCCGTAGGACTTGTGCAGTTATTATCTGAAAAAAAAAAGAAATCTTAATATTAATTTGTTGAAACTATTTAAATATTTAATATTTAGTAAACCAATAGATATTAAATATTTAGTAGACAAATATTCACAGAATATGTTCTATGCAACGTCCTCTGATCTCAAACAAAATTCATGCTTGTGTTGCGTGTATTAGAATAAGGATAAAATTTTTACACAAACTTTTTTTAAACCTTATAGCATAACACAAGCATATAAGCTTAGCTTGGGACCAGAGGACGTTGTGTGAAAATGTCTATGAATATTTATTTATTAATCTATTTAGTGACAAATGTTAAATAAAATAATATCAATATTTATTACCTGACTTCTCAAAATCACGAAACAGAACACAAACAAAATCTTCATGTTGTAATTTTTTTTTATTTACTCAGACTTGTTATGCTACATGAGTAAAATAATAATTATCTGTGCCTTCCTTCCCTTCCGTTTTTGTAATAAGAATGATAACATTTTTGTCTATTATTTATTTTTAATTTTATCTGTTCTTCGTGACTTATCAGAAAAAAGGAAAGTTTTAACCAGATGATATATCTCAATTTGATAATTATTTTAATTTATCAGTATTACTTAGAAATATGTTATGAAATTGTGATTTTAGTGACACTACTGTGAATTACGTAAATACTTTTTTCAACTAAAAATCGTATTTACTGGTACCAATTTTGCGTGCACAACTAAACTTAACTAAAGAATGAAAATTTATAGTCTCAATAACACAATTCAGCAACGATAACAAAACTTTTTTTATTAAAGAACCTGTATATTTAAGACTGACGATTTTAATTAACAAAAAATTGCACAACTTAATAGCCATTAAATAAAAATACGACACAGTTGTTTTCATTTTTTAGTCAAGTTTGTTGTGCCCGTAGAATTGGTAGGTGGTCCTAGGCGCATTAACTATGTAGGAATGTGCAAGCACAGCAAATGCAATGGCCCCGTCCTCAGAAATTTAATTACTTCTTATCCCCCTTTCCTGGTTCCAAATGAAGCAATATTTCTATGCTTGCATTATTATTATATTAACTTATGTAAATCGTTTTAAAGTTAGGTACCTACCTTGAAAAGTTTATAGACGTCCAATACAAATAGATGATTAGTTTCCATGACAAAAATAATTTGTCGGACGCGGGAATTAAATACTTGATTAAAGTAAACCCGTATTGTTAAAAATGCTTGTGATAAAATACGTTAACAATTTTGCCCAACCCGTGCTTAAACACAAAACTATCTCATCATCACTTTCTTTCTCCAGTTCACTAACTTAGGCACAGGCATCCTCCACTTCACGAGGGATTATGGCCTACTGTGCCGCGATGACCAGGCATGTTGGCACTAGGTTTAATTTCTAGTTTTCCGTCTCTCACAGAGAATGTTACGCCTGTACAATATTTATTAACTGGCTTTAACAGCATCCTGTGAAGGAAAAGGGGTGATGTGATGGCAATATTTTATTCTTAATTTACCACACGTACGCATGTTACAGATTATTTTTATTAGAATTTATAAACGTTTAATATAAGTTTTGCCATAGATTAAACTAATCGTTTTTTAAAGTTTCTTAGAATGAAAGTTGTACAAAAAAATTACTTACCGATTCATGTGTTATACGTGGACGTATATACGTCTTTCTTAATTTCTGATAATAGTTTATAACTAGAAAACTATTCTTTAATCATTTGTTAATTGTATTAAAACTGTTGCAATTAATACAGATAAAGAGTTATAAAACAGTTTGTGAATACAGATAAATATTAGTGCTGTTTTGCCGCCAAGTTTTATGGTAAAAAATGGAGAGATTTTTTTTAATTTTCTTCTGCAGTTTTATATTGACTAAGGTAAGAAATTAATCTGCCAATTGAAACGCTGACTGCACTTTGCAAAACAAAATTTAAATGTCATGACAGAGGCACTTAAAAAAGTGTTGCAAATACTCTTGTGCCACGCAAATTGGTAATGCGCTGGAACCTTGTCAAATTAACGCCCTTGTGACGTCATCAGCAAAGAAAAAGTACAGCTAACAAAATGTAATATTCTCATCTATACGTCACTATGACGTCACCAACATGGCCGCCAGGCGCATTACCAATTTGTGTGGCTTATAATACGCACGTAAGAAGTTTTACTCTTTGTTTATCCTTTCCGTTGTTTTTGAGGTTCCTTACCAAAACGTAAAACGGGATCCTATTACTGAGACTTCGCCGTTCGTCTGTCACCAGCCTGTATCTTTGAAACGGTAATAACTACAGAGCTGAAAATTTCACAGTTTATGTATATCAGATAGGTACCCCATTTTTTGGGGTACAGTTATTTCGTGTTATTTGGGGTCGAAATGACGAATATATTATAATAATAATGGTACGGAACCCGTCGTGTGGAAGTCCAATTTATACTTGACCGTTTTTTTCCGTTTCGTTTGCAGCGAACTTCAATCAACTGCCTAGGTACTGAATTGATTTTTAATATTTTCAGGTAACTATCGCTCAAGTTATAAGGACCAGACACAGTGGATCACTACCTTCAGGAGATATTCCTGGAGCAAGGTCAACTTTGCAACCTCCACCAACTCTGTATAGGACTCCAAAATGTTACCCAGAGACCGCTACGGCATATTTCTTACCCGCACCACCATCTGCACCAAAAGTCACTATTTTAGATCCAGATTGGGTGGATAAATTCAATTTTAATAACAATTTTCCAGAAATTTCTCCAAGTTTAACATTACCACCCAATCTTGTTAATCGGGAAAACATAAAAAAGTCTTGCGATCCTACACCGGTGTTGCCATCAAGTTACAAATATAATTTCCCAGAAACAACGGCAAGTGTGCCACCAAATATTATTTTTAATCGGGCAATTAAAGAGCCACCTTGTAATCCTTCTTCTGTGTTGCCAGATTTAATTGATAATATGCCTTTATTAGTACAGAACAGATTCGTCCGGTTAGTAGATTCCGATGACAAAGGTTGTGAAACTTGCTCAAGGTTATTCGAAACATTGCCAATATTTAATTTTGATAAAGAATTGTTGGATGGATTTTTAGCAGGTCTTGGTATAAATAATATGTAAAAATTAATTTGAGTTTAAATTAGGTATGTCTAAGTTAATAAATTATTCTATCGTAAATTAAGTTTGTGTTTTTTTTTGTGTTCGTGTTTTAAGTTTACAAAAGATTAGGATGTAATCAATTTGGTGACATACTAAAAGTATAGCCAGCTTTGTTGTCCAATAATCTTAGGTTTTGAATTACTTAATAACCAGTGTGTCACACGTTCATCTCAATTAGCTAAGCCATTTAGTTGTATCAATAGAACGTCCGTGTTTCCACAGGGCCTTCCTCTTTCCCGCCATCTTGTCACCTCCCGAGCAAAGGAGGCGTTACAAGCCCCGTTTTCCAATCAGCGCACAATAGCGCATTATGCGGCACAATGCTCAACGTTGAGTGTTCCAATTACAGCATCGCATCGCACAATCGAGCACTCTCAAAAGTGATGCGTGCAATCCATACTAACTTCAGCGACAGAAAATTAACAAGTATTTTTTCTTTAAATTGGCATTGATTGAAATTTTATTTCTATATTAACGTTAGTAATATTATTTATTGTGAAAAAAAAATTAAGGCTTTCTTTTCGTCGGAGTTTTCTGGAAATATTCAAAGTTAATTCAAGCTGTGTTAAAAAATAAATAAATATAAGTATGGATGAAGGTATAAACAATGAATTTTTTTATATTCCACACATATAATGTGAATACAATGTTTATATTAGAATTTTTTTTTTCAATACTGAACTTAGCGCACTCTGCTGGCGCATACCTAAAACTAATTCACGTTCCAATTAAGCGTCAGCATTGTGCGGCATTGTGCGCCACTGAGTCGCATTATGCTCTGTCATTGGAAAACGGGGAAGGTGACAATGACGATTTTCAATAAGATTTCAAAAGGGACCTATTAAATTTTTTTTACTGTAGCTACAGCTTCATGGCTAGTCTGCGCTGTGATGCGGCTGTGTCATGGCTGTGTGCTGTAATCTATGCTGTACTAGCACTAGTGTACTCTATATTTAAAAGATTAGTCTGTGGTAGTCTTCAACTTTGTGGACTTAATACTTATTTCATATTTATTTTTTAATTAAAAATTAAACTATTATCTAGAAACCATAAAAATGGTGGAAGCCCAAAGATTTAGAATTGAACAGGAAGTCACAAACCTAGTCAATGAACTAGATAAAAGCTATTTACGTAAAATGCAGGTAAGTTAGGTTATGTTGCCGATAAGTACCAGAATCTTATGCAATAACTACAAAAATGTTGTTTTTATTACATCTGACTTTAAAATTTTAGACATAAGAATACCAAAATTGAATTTTAGTACCTATGAAATTATTATTTTTTTATTTCACTGTTTAGGCGTTTATTAATACTGCCAAACACAGATTTTCATGTCGGTGGTGCCAAAGTTTCTTTATAAAAATTAAGATAAATCTATCTTTTATTATCTCCCATCAACCTATTTCCTCTTGCATTAGCTGCAAATACACAATTAGGGTCAATGGAAGCACTTAATAATTATATAAAATTGGTCAAGTGCGAGTCGGACTCGCGCACGAAGGGTTCCGTACCATTATCTATGCAACATAAGGCAACGTTATTAGTATCGAGCAAGAAACGGTAAAAAAATCATGTTTGTTGTATGGGAGCCCCCCTTAAATATTTATTTTATTTTATTTTTAGTATTTGTTGTTATAGCGGCAATAGAAATACATCATCTGTGAAAATTTCAACTGTCTAGCTATCACCGTTCTTGAGATACTGGGTACGGAACCCTAAAAATCATGTTTGTTGTATGGGAGCCCCCCTTAAATATTTATTTTATTTTATTTTTAGTATTTGTTGTTATAGCGGCAATAGAAATACATCATCTGTGAAAATTTCAACTGTCTAGCTATCACCGTTCTTGAGATACTGGGTACGGAACCCTAAAAATCATGTTTGTTGTATGGGAGCCCCCCTTAAATATTTATTTTATTTTATTTTTAGTATTTGTTGTTATAGCGGCAATAGAAATACATCATCTGTGAAAATTTCAACTCTCTAGCTATCACCGTTCTTGAGATACAGCCTGGTGACAGACGGACGGACGGACGGACGGTCGGACGGACGGACGGACGGACGGACGGACAGCGAAGTCTCAGTAATAGGGTCCCGTTTTTACCCTTTGGGTACGGAACCCTAAAAAACAGATGGGAAACTCAAAAGAATTCTGATCAACACATCTGATCTGAATAGTATGTTAGAATTCCAAAGTAGATATTTTTTTTCGTCTTGCCCTTACCAGGCTATGACATATACGTTAAGCCTATGACAAAGTAGGTTAACACATTCAGGTTATCCTTTAAAAACAATGACAGTCTGCTTTAGGGCGTGTTAAGTAATATTGATGTGCTACTATTTTCAGGGTGATATGCACAGATGTGCAGCTAAATGTTGTGATGACCCTTCATCGTCATTGGAGAGAGTTCATGGATGTATAGACAACTGTACAGCACCTCTTAATCAGGCTAATAACTATGTGCAGGTTAGTGATACAAGAGAATGTTTAAAATGTCAACCCGTGAGGCCAGCATGGGCAATGTGGAAAAATAATAAGTTGAGAGAATATTATAATAGGCTGAATGTAATTATTGTTGTTGTGTGTTTTTAAAATAGATAATTTTAGACAAATCTTAACTTACGTACGTAATTGTACGTAAAAATATATAAATGGTGGCTAATTTGAAGGTGTTGCAAGTAGACCGCAATAAGCTCAGTTGGAAGAGCTTCGGAACGGTATTCCGAGGTCGTGGGTTCAAGTCCCACTTGCGGCACATTCACTTTTTCCACCATAATTTGATTTATTAAGGCTGAATGTAATTATTGTTGTTGTGTGTTTTGAAAATAGATAATTTTAGACAAATCTTAACTTATTATAAAACAAAGTTGTTATCAAAACTACGCTATGGATTTTGATGCATTTTTGTACAATTTGTTAAAAAAAAATAATTTTCTAATTTCCAGGGCTATGAAGTAGCAGGCAATAGCTAGTATAATCTAATGTGGTATAAGAAAAAAAAAATTTTAAAAATAAATAAAAACATAATAATTGATTAATATAATATTAATTTATTATTAATTTATTATAATTTTTTATATTAATTTAATTTTAACTAATTATTAAATTAAGATAAGAATTTTTGTAAAGAATTATTCCTTCCTGAATGTATTGTAATAACATTATTTTTTATATTTTTCAGGGTGAAATTAACCACTTTCAGAACAGATTGCAGAGATGTGTGATGGATTGTAATGATAGTGTACGGGATAGATTAGGTTCAGATCCTAGTCAGGAAACTGTAAGTTTGAAAAAAGCATATTATAACTAATTTAATGAAGCTACAATAATAAGTATAAAATTTTAGAAGTGTGGTTTGGGGCTTTCGAATTCGCGTCCTTGTATGCGGCAGTCCGTTACATGAACTGCTAAGCCCAACAATACAATGTGACAGGGATTTTATTCTAATGTTTATCATCACACTGTCACGCCTTTTTTGTGTGCATGCGCCATCTGCTAAGATCTAAACACACTTCTTTGGCTTCATTTAAAAAACTTCTCAATTTTGGGACTGCACTACTCAATTTTGAAGTGCACTACTTAAGAGGATACCAAAAATAGCTTCGTGCATTTTTCTAGGTACGAAGTTTTCATTGTTTCTTTAGATTGAATGGCTAGAGCTCTAATTTTTAAGTATATGTATTTTCAATATATAATCTAGGATCGCATAAACGCATCTTAGCGAAAATACCTCTCTCATTTCTTATTTTTTTCATTTGTCGGTCTATTATCGCGTATTAACTAATGAAATAACTTTAAAAACATAGGTAACTATTATATATAGAAACACGTAAATCAGAATTAAAATATATTTAGTAGATTATGAGTAAATAGGAAAAGTATCCCTAATTCTTCATTTTCTGTGCCTACTGGCTGTGTTAATATGTACGTGTCGGCGATGATATACGATAATATTGATGTAGGCCCTTAATTCTAATGCTTTTTTTATTAATTTTCAGATTGACAAATGTACGATAGATTTTGAGAAATGTGCAGTTAAATGTGTTGATAAACATATTGGTTTAATACCAAGTATGATGAAAACCATGAAATCTGTACTAGCTAGCGGCAAGGCACCTGCTCCAAGGAATGATTGAAGATGGGTATCCCTACAGATATCAGAAAACAGAATGTTAGGTGAATTCTGTGACTTCATCTGCATAAAATTATGATATTTCAAGTACCAGTCAAACTTTCTTTCCAAACCGCTTTTTAATCGACTTCAAAATACGAGTTTTATTCGTATCTATGTGTCTATTAATCTATGTAATAAAATCTTTAAATGAATATTGGAATAGTCCCTTCCAATAGTTTAATTAATCCGAAATGTAGCATAATACTTATTGATGGACTGAGGAAAAATTGGTAAAAATTAATAATTAACTTGTATTTTAAGTGTGTTCTAGTTTTTAAACCTATGAAATATTACTTTATAAATTTTTGCAATTGACTGGCTATTCTTTTACTTAATAAACTAAATTATAATAGAAAAAACTATCACTACGAGCGGGACTTTTTAGTAAAATTGTAGTTGACGATTTGGTAAACATGTGCAGGAAACATGATAGCTCAGATGGGAGAGCGACGGAACGGTGTTCCGAGGTCATGGGTTAAAGTCCCGCTCATGGTGATCATTTTTTTCCACTATAATTTAGTTTATTAATGAAATATTGTCGCAAAACCAGTGAAAGTCCTATCAAAATCGGTCCAGCCGGTCTGGAGATTACTTACAGACAGTGTCCTTGTAAACAATCAGACGTATTTTGTTAAAGAATTTTCAAAACCAGCCCTCAATATTGACAGAGGAATAATATAACCTCATTTTTTTAAAGCCAGTTAAAAATAATTTTATTTAGGCATTAAAAATAGACACTTCCATTTTTTAAGTTATTTTTAAGCTATTGCATAGCTTCTATCGCAGGCCTTGAGCGTGGAGACCGAATCCAGAAATTCCGTAACGAAAATAGCGTAATGAAAAAAACCTTACATTATCGGCGTTACTGCTGCGCATGCGTAATCCCCTCTTCGCCCCGCAATTTATTTCATCCTGTTGATACCAAGGGTCAAGCGCCTTCCTCAAATTAATCAGCGTATTAAAATAAGGATTTTGAATCGACAGCATAATATATCCTAAATGTTCAGATAACAGCGTATTTTAGATTTTAATAATGTAAAATAATGTTTATTTTATTTTATTGACATTTGATTGACAATCGCTATTTTATCATAATTACCATAAACAATGGACATATGTAAGCACCAGTAAATAAGAATTGTTAATCTTATTTTAGTTTATGGTATTTAGATTTTTGCTTAAATAAAATAAATAAATAATTATAAATACATAAGTTGATAAAAATGCTATGCAATAGCTTTACCTCGGCAGTCCCCGAGTGCCACACGTGTTGCGTTGCGTGTTATGAAAAAATGACACCTACAAACAAAGAAGTATAACTTATTACGCGCGTACAAAAGTTCAAACACACTTTTATTTGTATAGATTTCTGTGGGAGATACTAAAAGCCATAATATAAAATATATTATTAGAATTTGTTAACAATATTTTATATATGTAAATATATTGTTTCACGAATATTGTTATAGCATTTTAGTAAAATAAGTAAATAACAAAAATGATATATGAAAAATTATACAAAATGGTTGCCATTTTGAAGCGTACAATTCTATGTTGAGGTGTACAATCCCATTTTGAGGTGTGCAATTCCATTTTGAGGTGTACACCCCTTTTTGAGGTGTACAACCCCATTTTGAGGTGTACAACCCCATTTTGTGAAGGAAATAAAAACTATTATGTTAATTCTTGTTTTTTATTTTTATTTTTCGACTTATTTAATGTCCCACTGTTGGGAATGAGCCTCTAATTACTAAGCTAACTACGGCCCTTGCCCAGTGGTGGGCACTGGGTCATTAATTGGATGCTAAATAGGTCCTATGCAGTGACAATGATAATATTTGGAACATAAATAAAACACAAAATTAAATACCAACACAGAATACAAATTCTCACTGGATATCGAACACGTAACGTCGTCCACAGCAGTCATAATTATCGACCACGGCACGGCTTTCAGAGGTGCAGTGATAATCACCGACAATTTACCAGTTTCCAATGTCTAAAATGAGTACCACCGATAAACTTTATTGGTCTTATTCATAACTAGCTGTGCCCACGACTCCGTCTGCGTAGATTGATTTTTTCGATCGACCCAATCATATTTTTGATTCCTTTTTTGGCCGCTAGATGCAAGTAACCAAATTGAGAAATTTCGTATTGTGTAAATATCTCTTGATGGAGTAGACCGATTGCGATGAAACAAAGACTAAGTAATACCTTGAGTTGTGTACAATTTTTACGTATAACATTTATATTTATAGGTATTGTACATTTTACGTGATGCGTGCACAGACAAACATCTAAACAGACAAACAGACAAAAATTTCAAAAAGGCTAGAAATGGGTTCTGTTGGTTATCCCTTAACCATCTGTCTATTTTTTTTAAATAATATTGAATAATATTATTTAAAAAAAATAGACATTTATATATTTTTCATATTTTTTTTAAATTTATTTATTTATTTATTTATTCAACACATACAACTTAATAGTAAACAATAAGCACAATCAGAGACAAATAACCCAATGTTAGTTCTACATGCTAACTTTAGTTTAACATTATTATATTGTTTAAGACTTTTACTGGTGTCCTAACTAGGCTACATAATAGTCTGTGTTTAAGACACCAGTCCCTTCTTTGGAGTCGTACAGAGCATCATAACTTCATTTATTTGGTTAGTATGATAAGCATTAACATGCAACATCATGGGTACAAAATACAATAAATGACATGTGAGGGTAGGTATATAAAAAATAATAATAATGTAATGCGAGAAGCAGGAGCAGAACACACTTAAGTTACGCTATGTTACAAATTATACCTCACTTTTATAATTAATATAAACTAAATACAGGCTTTGTTATTATTTACTTTTCAAAAGGAAAACAACAAATTCACTTGCAAATCAGATCAGAAAATACGATAATAAGGAATTAAATTGACGGGCCTCGTGGTCTAGTGGTTCATATAATAGACTGCCGTTAACGAGGTCTCGGGTTCGATTCCCGGTCAGGACAATCATTTGTGTTATGTTTTTAATTGTCATACAAATGTTTGTACTGCGTCTGGGTGTTTACTATGTATTTTATGTATGTATTTACAAAAGAAAAGTAGTTTATGTATTATATCCGTATTCTGGTACCCATAACACAAGCATAAAAGCTTAGCTTGGGACCAGAGGACGTTGTGTGAAATGTCCAATAATATTTATTATTATTTATTATTATTTATTAAAATATTATACAACTGGCAAATTTGGTATTTATGCTTAGTGTGCATTAGTGTGTGTGGATGTATGTATGTGAGTGTAAATTAAGTGGAATCAGAAATGAAATGAATTTAAGGGTGCGCGCACTGGGTTTTTTAATCGAGAGGAGAAAAAGAAATACATAATAAATCAGGCGCATACATAGGATAATGCACATAAGTACACACGCGTTTTGTTAGAAATCTGTTACAATTAGAGCCTCGGTTTCTAAGTATGTCAGTTGCATAAGCCACCGTTTCACAGCTTTTTTACAAGCGTTAAATGTAAGGTGATACATAGGAAGAGATCTATTAATTCTGTTATATAAAAAGGACGCCAAAAAATGATTAAATCTTTTTGAATGAGAAAAATTGCATCTGATAATGGGAAGGATTCTATCCTGCCGCCTTTTAGTGATAGCTTGGTAGGGAGTGGCAGCATGCTTGTGGAGGATTGTATTTAGTAGAAAGAGTTGCCTTACGGTAAGGATTTGGCAGCTTCTATAAAGCTCGCTAGTGGGGTATCTGTAAGGACGGAAGCTGCTGACCTTAAGGATGGCTCTTTGAGCTCTTTCCAGCTTTAACATATTTGTTTTGGCTATGCCTCCCCAAGACGTTATGCAGTAGGACAGCAAGGATTGACATAGGGCATAGTAAACTCGCTTTAAAGTCAGTTGATCTGTGACGCAATGATTTAAAAATATAAATTAGTTTACGAATGCGGGTTTGCAATGTATCTAGATGGGAGGAAAACGTTAAGTTGGAATCAATGATTACACCTAAATATTTAACGTTGTTTGTGCGTTCTAGGATCGTGCAACAACAGTTTTGGTTTTCATGATTGGCACAAGAGTGAACTTTGAGCGAAAAATGAGACTGTGGTTGTGAGTTTTGGCGAAGGGAGAATGTAATATATTTGGTTTTATTTACGTTCAATGTCAATGAATTTATGGCCAACCATTCCGCTATGACATTCAATCCATCCTGTGCCCTAGTAAAAACTTCCTCCCAAGTATCCCCGATCACTGTAATCGAGGTGTCATCTGCAAATGAGAATATTTTGGTATTTGGCAGGTCGATCTGACAAAGCTGGTTAACATAAATCAAAAAAATAATAATAATATTGAATGCACAAACATTTTTTTCTACATATTTATTATGTATGTATAGATGACTTATATAAGACCACTAATCTTTAAATAACAGTACCTAAAATCCTACTAATATAAATGTGAAAGTTTCTTATGTTAGTTTAGTATGGGTATTAGGATGTTTGTTACTCTTTCACGCAAAAACTACTCAATGGATTTAATGAAATTTTTCATCCCGAAAGAATGCAAGGTTCCCGTGGGGTAAGAAGTGGTGTCTTAAGAGGATACCAAAATAGCTTCGTGCATTTTTCTACGTACGAAGTTTTCATTTTTTCTTTAGATTGAATGGCTAGAGCTCTAATTTTTAAGTATATGTTTTTTCAATATGTAATCTAGGATCGCATAAACTCAGAAACGCGATTGAAAAAAGTTTTCTCGATAGAAAATCTTAGCGAAACAACCTCTCTAATTTTTTATTTTTTTCATTTGTCGGTCTATTATCGCGTATTAACTAATGAAATAACTTTAAAAACATAGGTATCTATTATATATAGAAACACGTAAGCCGGAATTAAAATATATTTAGTAGATTTTGAGTAAACAAAAAAAAAATCCCTAATTCTTCATTTTCTATGCCTACTAGCTGTGTTAATAGGTACATGTCGACGATAATATTGATGTAGGCCCTTAAAAGCACCTTTTACTGTCTGATTTTTTATCCCTTTACCCGCGAGTAGCATCGCGGGACACAGCAAGTAATTTGTATTTTTTTTTACACAAAACTTGTTGGCACTTGGTCCCATGCCACTTGATGGTAAGTGACAATGGAATCTTTGATGGTAAAGCGTACCAACTATGTAGAAACCCTATTTACCCTATTTTGAACATTGTATATTGAATATTGAATTCTACATTGTAACTCTCGGGGAACACAGACATCGGTAAATTATTCCAGTCCCTATCTTTTGTATATAAAAGTTTTTAGAATTTACTGCATTATGTGCATGATAATTATGGTAACAAAGCCCCAGAAGTCAAACCCTGGGGTATACCCAATTCAAACACCCTCCCAATTGAAATTGGAACTGGTCCGTGCATAACATTGTTTCTGGCAGTGTCGTATTTTGAAAATTAACGTCCTGGATTGTTTTGATTTGGCGTCCCATAAAATAAGTAAATAATAAATAAATAAAATATTCATGGACATTTCACACAACGTCTTCTGGTCCCAAGCTAAGCTTATATGCTTGTGTTATGGGTACCAGAATACGGATATAATATATATACTACTTTTCTTTTGTAAATACATACTTATAATACATAGAAACACCCAGACGCAGAACGTCTGTTCTGAATTTTAATTTTTAAAAATTACAAATGATTGTCCCGAGCGGAAATCGAACCCGCGCCCTATTGAGCGGCAGTCCGTTACATGAACCACTCAACCACGACGCTCGTCAAATAAAATAATAGAGAAAAAGCAAAATATTAAAAGGAGAAGGTTTGGGTCGTTCACAGGTCCCGGATCATGGCCCCTATGTCTGTAGGGTAAATACGCGTATGGTTTCTGGGCAAAAAAGAAGGAACTTTTAATCAGAATGTATCAATATTTTAATCGGAAATAAATATTATGCAAATTGCTTAAGTAATTTTGATATCAACAATAATTTCTAACTTAAAGAACTAAAATGATAGGAAATGATTATGAAAATCTACATTACTGCAATTTTTATTTTATCAATATAATTCTTTGGTATAAATACTTGATTATATATTATTTATACAACAATTATTCAGGTTCTGATACAACAAACAGTAATAAGTTAAATAAAAGTAAAAAATGTATTTCAAAAAGTCAATAATTATTTTTGTTGTTTTAGTATTATTCACTGTAAGTATATTTTCATTTTACAATAGTTTTGCACATTTTAAATATTATCGTAATAAATTCTCCTACTAACTATGTACCTATTATATTTTCAGATTAGTGATGCAGCAGTCAAACGTAGGACGAAGAAGATCAGAAAATGTAACTATTCTAAAGCACCTGCACCACCTTGTATCTGTCAAAACCCCGTTTTAGAGGTTATCAACTGTGCTTGTCGAAATCCTAGTATTGAGTCCGCTATAGCAGCCCTTGGGCCCTTTGATCTTGCTGCTTTTCAAAGCCCTATAACTGAAATACCGAATTACAGACCCGAGCCAGTTGCTTTGAATCCCTTAAGATGCCTTTTCCCATCAATAGAAATTCCCAATTTTGATGCAGTACCCATAGCCCAATCCACAGAATATTATTCGACTGTGGACTTGCCATGTGAGTGTCCTAGCTCAAAATGTGGCTGTCGTTCTCCTAGAAAACTGCCAGCATATGAAGAATATGCCACCACAATTGAAGTCCCTAACTGTGGTTGCCAAAATATACAAGTATCAGGAGCTCCATCCTATTATGCTGCTTCAGTAATCGATATTCCTTCGTACGGTCCAACTCCGGTTATTCAAATTCCTGGAGGTTATCTCAAACCTGTAGGATCTCCTTGTGGTTGCCAAGGTCCTTGTTCTTGTCCTAGATATGCTCAACCATCTTGTGGCTGCCAAGAACCTTGTTCTTGCATAGAATATCAAATCTTGCCTTGTGCCTGTCAAGGATCTTGCTCATGTCCCACTTCTTCATGTGGATGTCAAAGTCCGTGTACCTGTGCTATTATTCCCAAATCTTGTGGATGCCAAGGATCATGCTCTTGCCCTGAATATGCTGTATCTCCTTGCAGTTGCCAAGAGCCTTGCTCTTGTGCAGAATATCAAAATCCCTGGTTGTATTCCGGAACGTCAGTCTCAACATGTGGCTGCCAAAATCCTTGTGTATGTGCGGGTATTCCAAAATCTTGTGTTTGCCAAGGGCCCTGTGTTTGCTCTGGAGTACAACCAACAGTAGCCTTATTACCAAATATGGAACCGTCATGTGGATGTTCAGGACCCTGTCAATGTCCTGGAACAGTAGATATCTGTGGATGTGGATGCGGCACATCTGGATGTAATTGTGGGCAAAGTATCCGCCAAATTTCTTTGCAACCACCTTATTTGTAAACTAAGTAATTTACAGTTGTAATGTATCTAGAAATCGTTTATTTTTTAAATGTGATAATTTAAAATATTTAATATGAAAATAAAATAATTTTTTTATTTCTAACCATATCTGTTTTTTAGGGTTCCGTACCCAAAGGGTAAAAACGGGACCCTATTACTGAGACTTCGCTGTCCGTCCGTCCGTCCGTCCGTCCGTCCGTCCGTCCGTCCGTCCGTCCGTCCGTCCGTCCGTCCGTCCGTCCGTCCGTCCGTCTGTCACCAGGCTGTATCTCAAGAACGGTGATAGCTAGAGAGTTGAAATTTTCACAGATGATGTATTTCTATTGCCGCTATAACAAGAAATACTAAAAATAAAATAAAATAAATATTTAAGGGGGGCTCCCATACAACAAACATGATTTTTTTACTGTTTCTTGCTCGATACCAATAACGTTGCCTTATGTTGCATAGATAATGGTACGGAACCCTTCGTGCGCGAGTCCGACTCGCACTTGACCAATTTTAATCTTTCATCTTCCATCTTTTCATCCCCAAGCGAAGACAAGAGAGTGACCTTTGAGAGTTCAAATAACCCCGACATGCGGAAAATAGTATTACTGAAATGTCAAATATTAAGACTATTTTTTAAAGGTTTAATTATAGGCCCTAAGAGCTGGCATAGGTCATTAGCAGGACATTCATTACTTTAATTTAATTTAATATTTTCTAACACTTGCGCGACTCATTTGTTTAAATAAAACCACTTTTTACGGATTTAGACGCGTGTATTTGTGTTCAATTTTTGACCGACGTTTTGGTGACTGCAAAGTCTCCAAAAAATTTAAAATATACCTAATTATTACGCAGCTACGCTGACCATTGATGCTGACGTAAGAGATTTTTTTTTTATAGCTTGTGTAGGCAAATGACCACACTCCATCTGATGTTAAGCGAAAGTGTAATCCAGACATGAGGACGGCTAGTACGTTGTCAGAGCACTAGCCGCCCCCTCCTTGGCGGCCCACAAGATGCCTTAAATTTTCACGCCTCGCTAGAAAGACCCCATGTTGTAGGAGTAAGGAAAAACGTGTGCAGGGAGCGAGTTCCATTTCTTCGAGGTGTTGCAAAGAAAGGAGTTAGCAAACTTTTTTGACCTGCACGTGTGGTGCGATTTAAAAAACGAGAGGGAGGAATAAGGGTGAATAACTCTTCAGAACATTCGCCGTGGTAAATTCTATAGAAAGCGCTGAGTGCCGCAATATCTCTGCGCATTTGTAGAGTTTTTAATTTGTTGGAAACATCAGCATCATCGATAATGCGGACTGCGCGTCGTTGCAACCTATCCAGGGCATCTAAAAGGTACTGGGCGGATCCATCCCAGAGGTGCGAGCAGTATTCATCGCATGGCCGGATCTGTGTTTTATACAAAAGGCATAATTGTTGAGGCGTGAAAAACCGCCGCACTCTGTTCAGGATACAGTTTCCGCGATGCTGTCTTGATCACAGTCTCGATGTGAGCCCTGGGATTAAGGTCACAACGAACCTCTATACCGAGCATGGTGATGCTGTTCTGAAGAGCTAGGGAAGTATTATGAAGGGAGGGAAGAGGGAGGATTAGGTAGGCGAGACGAGATTTTTTCTTTTGCTTAATGTTATCTGCATTCAAGTCTATAATAATATATTTAGTAAAAACTTTTGAGATTAAAACGTGTTCGAAGGTGCACAGTAAAGGAAGTATTTTTTTAAGTAGCGCTTTTGTTTGCGCACCACTCTTATTTGTCGTAGCCTAATGTAAAATAGCCCTGCTTCCTCGATAAATGAACTATACAACACAGAAAGATTATTTTTATTTTAACCAGTAGTTCCTGAGATTGGCGCCAACACCAGCTATTAAACCGCCTGGTGTATTCTGCATGCTGTAGAACTGTTTTTAACTTTTTCATCGTCTAAGAGAGTCAGAAATAGCGTAGTTTCCCTTAAACACATTCAGGGGCTCCAATGAAAACTGCTTGCTCATTCCCGGGGCCCTTTTAGCCTTGTAATTTATTCCATGGTAACTATCTTCTAGTGAATTAGATTCCTTGTAGTATACATAATTCTGCATAGTTGAATTTAGGAATAATTTCTAAATTCTGAATTATGTTTAAACCAAAACTCTTCTCTGTATTCGTAAAACGAGATCTGACTTTTGCACAACTATGACAAACACTGAGACCATTTTTCGCAATAATTATGTACGTCATTCTCCTGACCTTATCCCACTATGTGGGGTCAGCGCAACATGTCTTTTTCTTCTAAAGTCTTCTATCAGCCGACATAAAACTGTGTTAACTGATACTTTCATGTCCTCATTCACACAGTCCATCTAACTTTTTTGTAGTCTCGGCCGCCCTAGGCCCCAAGCTATCAGCCGCCCCTTTCTTAGCATCCACCATATAGACTACATAATGAAATTACTTCGTTGGGGCCGCCCCTAAATCTGGCCGCCCTAGGCTAGGGCCTACCGTGCCTTAGGGTAAATCCGCCACTGCCAGATGTATAAGTTTCTTTACTTATTATAAAACAAAGTCGTTATTTTTGTACTTCCCTATGTGAGCTTACATCTTCAAAATTACGCAACGGATTTTGATGCGGTCTTTTTTCATAGATAGAGTGGATCAAGAGAATGGCGTTTATGTACAATTTATTAAGGTTTGTTTTCTAAATTTATATCACGCATACGAAGTTGCGGGCAGCAGTTTGTAAATAATGAAGGAATTAGGTTTAGACCATAACATATGACATTCTATAGTCTCTGCCTACATGTATTGGAAACAGGCGTGTTGGTAGGTAGATATGTACGTGTTAATAGTTTTTGAAATATTTATAACAACATAACTATTACCACGAGATGTTTTAATATCTTAACAATAATCAAGAGATCATTAGAAAATGATTGAACACGCGTCAAAGATAAACGGCTGATATTTTATCTCACGATACATTGCTGCAATATTAAAGATATTTTATCTGTTTTATTATATAAAGAAACTATCTTTCAATTATAATTTATACTCATACAATTATCGGTAAGATCAATATTTAGATTTAAAATTAAAATTAAATTAAAAATTTAAAGTTTGTGGTATTCTCTTATTATTTGTAAGTAGAGTCACTAAAATAGACCTAATCAAGAAGGTGCAATTGGTACTCGGTCTTCAATTTGGTCATTTGGACGTATTCAAATATGGTTTAATTAAGTATTTATTCATTTGTTTATTTATATTCAGTTTAGTTTTTTGATAATTCTCACTTGTAACTTCATCCTACACCATCCAATAGGATAACGACGTGTGTGTCCTTTGCCTGCGAGAGTTCCATTATTTCGTCTTGTATTGGTTATACACACAATCAATATAGATAGAAACGTAATACCCGTTCTTCAACCATCGCTAAGCGGACTAATAGTACCAATTCTACGCGCACAACTAAGCTAAAAAATATATTTTAATAGTGTCGATAACGCAATTCGGCAATGTTATAGCTGTGAAAGTTAAGTACTTTCTTGTTATAAAAATTGTTTATAAAAAAACCAAAGATTTTAATTAAAATAAATGTGCACAGCAAAATAGCCAAATAATCAAAACTTAACCAAAAATTTAAAACAACTATTGGTTGTTTTCATTTTTTGGTTAAGTTAAGTTTAGATGTGAACGTAGAATTGGCACCAATAATTAATTGTTTTTTATTTGTTTCAGAAAAATATGGATACCACAATCATATTCATTTTCTTAACAATTCTCACTGCAACATCAAGTCAAGCTTTACCACCAGGCGCTTTGACTTCATTAATAAAAGAAATTCTATCACCAAAGAGCTCAGAACAGATCCAAAAGTATGCTGAAAATACTCCACTTATGATGACTTTAAGAAAAAGAGCTGTCATGGAAACTCCTGGAAGTTTGATACGTAAAGAAATGAAACCAAATGAAATGAGAATAAATTCTGCTGAAGTTCTCTTAACAAGAAACACCGTAGAACAGACAACACCTAAACAAATAATTTTTCAGAATCCAACCAGAATACTAGTGCAAAATGAGGCTACTTCCGATCCGATGCAGAAACAAAACGAGTTTATACCAACAATTATAATCAAGAAGCCAGAGTTGAAACAAAACAAGGTTTACGTAAATAATCCTTCACAAAATTCTAGAAAGATAATCGCCCAAAAAGCAAGTGAAATTCCTATGTTAAGAACTTTAATTATAAAACCAACAACAGAATTACCAGAAACAGTAACTAGAAGAGCGATTTTTGTCAGAAAAGTAAATGCTACACCTAAGTATAGCCGTAGATCAATATCTGAATTGAATGTCATTCCCAAATTGCATTTGAAAGAGCCAAGATCTGGTGAAATATTAACTGAAAAAGTTGTAACCGCTAATGTTTTCATACCAGCTCCGTCAATTTCAACAATTTCTGCCGCTTTTTCTAATTCAATGCCACAATCTAGGGGTCAGTTTTTGAAGAAGATTCCTATACCTCCTCCTACAATATGACTAATCTGATAACACTAGCGGCATAGCTTACTTTAAAGGACTTTAGGATGCCCAAAAGAAAAAGTGTATTATATTTAGTAGTTCGAAGATCTGGGACGCTTTCAGCACGAGGTGCTACATCTTTTTATCTTTTACTTTTAGAATATTTGTCTTTATTTAATTAATTTATTTGAGTCATTATACGTTTTTATAATCTAACTTATTTATAGATTAAGCTATGAAAATTTGTATTAAATGTAAAAATATATTATTGATTTTATTTTACCTTTTAAGGAATTATAATTATCCTATTTATTGAAATTAATTTTAAGTTATGAGTATACGTAACTCATAACTTAAAATTCGTCGTGATAAAAACATAGAAAGCGTTATTCGCACTGTTTGAGTGAGTTTGAGTCATTTTTAAATATATCTATCGGCTATCATATTACAGTATTGGGTTCCTGAAAACTCAGAAAGATAAGTTGATCTCTTCGATAAAATGTTTTAAAGGGCATTAAAAATACTGATCTGGAGACTTAGCCAATACAGCATATCAAGTATCAATATTGTCAGTTATCAATACTGATTAGTTTTAAGGTCGATTTTTTTGTATTTCTTTTCGAAAGAACTACTAAAAGGCAAGAGAAAGTCCACACAAAAAAACATCTGTGAGCAATGGAAATCTTAAAAAAATTTATCAGAATTTTCAGATCCCATTTTTTACCTGAATTTTTGGGGTTTTTGTCTAGAATATCCAGGCTCTGTACCCTAGTAGAACCTATCATGGTGTTCATTTGGTTTTAATACTTTACATTACAATATAGTTCGAGAAAAAATGCCGTAAATATGCAAATGAAATAGTATCAAATTTAAAAAAATTACTAGACCATTGTTTTTTTCAATCAAAAATACAATCATACTCAATCTTTCTTTCATTTTACGATGAGCACTCACGTTTATACTAATCAAAATACAAACAAACGCAGGGAGATAAGCAAAAACGCTGGGAGAAGTCGCTCTAGAAAGACAAATATATCTCATTGCTAATGCGATAATACTGTGTTTCAAAAATTAAGGGATACGCACAATAATCGCACATACAACCGTAGATACCGATTATGTATGATTTCTGGCTCATACTTGTAATACGGACTCTCTGTTCGATGATTTTTTTTTACTACAAGGATGACAAACAAGCATACGTCTCGCCTGATGGTAAGCGATTACTGTAGCCTATGGACGTTTGCAGCACCAGAGGTACCACTCGCGCGTTGCTGACCCTGTAGGAACCTTTTGACGCCCATTTTGAAGAGACCCTTGCTACTGTGACCCCTGACCTAATGTGGGAAAACCACGGCAGGGAGTTCATTCCACAACCTGCACGTGGGATAAAGTTGCCATAAATAAGATGCCATATTTGAAGGCGAGCTATGAAGTTTTTGGCTGCTAGTTAATGTATATCTATTGATAGCAAACATAGAGTTACTGGAGGTGGAATGTCTGAGGGACTCGCCGCGATGGCGATATTAACGTCAAGTTTCTGCCGTTCTGTCCCTCATAATGCACTTCCTAAAGTTGTCGTTCTTAATCAAAATAGTATTATTACAACACAGAATTACAACGAACACATTGGCACTATATTCAGCGAAATAAAGTTACAGCAAAGTAGCATAATCTACAAAAATATTATGTAAAAATTATACAAATATATTTCTAAACATTGATAACCTTTTATTTATAAAGTCGATTTGATTAACTTAAATTATAGTGTATCAGTAGAGCTAGTAAAATACTTTTAAAATTATTATCAAAATGATTAATAAAGTTATTTTGATATTTTCTGCAATAGCCACAGTAAGTACCTACATAATAATATTATGATAATTGGGACATTAATTATTGCTTTAATATTAAAAAAAAATTACATTTATTTAAACTTACAAAAGAAAATACAAAGAATTGACTTGTCAGAAATATAACAAAAAGTAAATCTTCTTTTAAATAGTCAACTAGGTAAGAGATTAATAATTATACTACTACGGATTTTGAGGTCTGTCTGTCTTTTGATTTTTATCTGGGCTGGAAAATCTAAAGAAAAAAAGTAAATATATTTTAGTTTTACATTAGCCAGATTCTTGATATGTACAATAGACCATGCATTTTTGTTGAGGTAATAAAAATTATTACCTAAAGTCGACTTAAAATGCCGCAAGTAACAGTAAGAACAGTGAGTTAATAAACAGTCTCAGGATAGTTTGGAAATTTCAATTGATTCTACTTCCTTTCAGTTTCTACCTAAAACATCAAAAACTTAAAAAAATCTCCTATTTTCAGGTACAATGTCAATATCCAGCAATACCCCAGCAGTATTCCAGACCTTGTGGAGTTCCAACAGTACCAACATTACCACCAATGCTTCAAACAAGACCAACATGTGCCAACATTCCAATATCTTTACCTATACCAAACGTAGCACCAACATGCGCTAAATCTTTACCCATTTCTATCCTAAATTCCCGTTACGAATTACCTAATGCACCCAAATCTCCTCTATTACCCAGTTTTGAGTTACCTATACCACTGGCAACCCCAAACTGTTTAAAATCTCCTTACGAATTAGCATTACCTATAGCGTTACAAAAACCTTACGCCTTAGAAAATGCTGTACCTAAACTTGATATTCCTTTGCCACGTAATCCTTTCCTACCAGCGGCATCTCCTGTTTCTCCTTTATCGCCATTCTCACCATCATTGCCACCAGCTAATTCATGCAGTAGATGCCAGTATTTAAAAAAAATACCTATACCACCTCCTTGTATTTAAATAGATTATGTGAATAAATAAATTATTATATATTTTAATTACGCTTTTTTATTTCAACCTCTACTATATTATTAATTCAATAAATAACCGTTGACACAGATTTACCAAATGTATAGTCTGTGGCTACTTTACTCAGTCGGCTTGAAGCCAGTTACATACATATCGATGTGTGACTGAAAATGTATCTATGTGTGTCTGTGATACAGTCTACACGTCATATGAAACGTCATTATTCTTTGAAGTAGTGGAGTGACGTCACGGATGCCAATCGTTCAACAAGTCTGCTCGTTAATTAACAACTTTTATTACGAATTTGAGTGATAAATTTGTAAAATGTTTGTGTCGGAAGATAAATAGTGGTGCATAAAACAACATCTATTTCGGATTTGGTCTAATAGTGTCGTATAAAACCTAAATAAGTGCTTAAAAATTTTCAACCTGAAGAACTACTTTTAATCTACCCACTTTTTAAAATGATTATTCTAAGTAAAATATAAACACTGTTTTACGAAATAACTTACCATGGTGAAGTGTGAAGTGTGCCGCGAAACCCTGGCTGCTGCATCAACTATCAAGTGCACCAATTGTTTAGCACCATACCATCGAAGTTGTATAAAAAACATACCGGAAAATGGTACTATACTTAACGGATGTTTAGGTTGCGAGAAAAAATCTATGCCCAGAGATATGTCAGTGGACCTAGGATTAGAAATCCGGTGTTTTAGAGAGGAGCTAAGCGCACTGCGGTGTGAAGTACGTGCATATCGCGATGAGATCGCCGAGTTTAAATCCACACTGAATACATGTAAGACTGCAATCGATGCCATGGAGGTGCGACTAGCATCATTAGAAAACAACACAAACGAAGACTCGATTCAGGATGCAATTGTGGAATTCAATTATGGAGTCACAGATGAATGATGACGGGCCTCGTGGTGTAGTGGTTCTGGTAACGGACTGCCGAACAAGAGGTCGCGGGTTCGATTCCCGCTCGGGAAAATCATTTGTGTGATTTATCTAATTGTCATACAAATCTTTGTACTGCGTCTGGGTGTTCCTATGTATTATAAGTATGTATTTACAAAAAAAAAAGTATATGTATTCTATCCGTATTCTGGTACCCATAACACAAGCATATAAGCTTAGCTTGGGACCAGAGGACGTTGTGTGAAATGTCCATGAATATTTAACCATCGTCACCAAGAAGTGCTACTCAATGATGTCGAAATAGCTGGAGTGTCAGAGAGTGTTGGTGAAAATGTGTACCAACTTGTAAAAACAGTTTGTCAGAAGCTGGGCGTTGAAATTGATGAAAGTGAAATAGTTCAAGCTGGGCGCGTTGGTTTGATTCCTCAAACAACTGCGAAACCTCGGTGCATAGCAGTCAGTTTCACAAGACACTTAACGCGCTAGAAACTTTTACAAGCAGCCCGCTTGCACCGCGGTCTTCCTTCTAAGGACATTAATTTGTCGGGTCCACCATTTAATATTTATTTAAACGAACGCTTAACACCGCACAATAAGTACATATTTCACCTAGCAAGGAAAACAGGACGTGAGCAAAAGTGGAAATATATCTGGACGAAAAATGGAAAAATATTAGTTCGAAAAGAAAATCTAAACGTATTCGGAGTTTAAAAGACCTTTCTAATATTTTTTCTCAGGGCTCTGACTGATCTTGTTGCAGTTAATACTATGTACTTGTATTTGACTTTATTTAAGTATATTACACCTTTTTTAGTGTTTTGTTTAATAGTTAACTTAAGATTTATTTGTATCTATTTAATTCGTGTCATATTTGTGTGTTATTTGTGTATTTTTTCATAATTATATTTTGTATATACAGGCTCAGGTAGTTTTAAAAATAAAAAGTAGTTTATTATAGTCTATTCTAATTATTTATAATCTATATTAGCAACTTATAACTAGCAGTGTATAAAGATTAAATTTATTACGCATATTTTATATATATAAACATAAAATAAGTACATGTATTAAGATGTGTAATGTTTATGTGATATTAATTATTTAGTAGGTTTATTATTTTTACCTAAAATAAATAAGTTTTATTTATTTATTCTTTAAATCAATTAATAAGTAACTATAAGTTTTAAAAATTCTTTAGTTATTAGTTTTACTAGTTACTTTATTTTTGTAAACAAGTGTATGCATGATTTGTTGTCAACTATGGTCTTGGTATGGTAATATATGATGGCACGGATGCCATCACTCCAAGGTCCCATTTGAAAATCAGCGTCAAGTCCTTGAGACTTGACATTATGCTGAAATGGGACCTGTTGCTGCTGACCGGATATTACATTGTTTTTTTTTCTTATTTATATTTTAACTTTTGTTTTGTTTTTCCTTGTAACTAATGTATGTTTGGTTAGTGGCAATAAATGTTTCTTTCTTTCAAGTATGATTTAGCTAGGCTAAAGTATTTATCCTCCTGGGGCTAAAGTTACTTATCTTCAATTTTAAACGTCAACCCGGTATCTGGTATGTCTGTGATCGTTAATAAATTTTGTCGCCATTAACAATATTGTGTTTGTGTGGTGACGAATTAGGAAAACCATCATGCCAGACACTCTGGGAAGGAACACAGGTGGTGTCACTTGTAAATGACTATAAAAGCCAGTTAAGGGATACCTGTTGTACACTGATATCTTCCTCTGTGAGAAATGGAAAACTTGAAAATAACCTGTGCCAATACGCCTGCGTCAGCGCGGAACTGTAGAGCATAATCCCTCCCAAAGTGGAGTAGGCTCGTGCTTCAACAGGGCAATATTTATCTCATTTATTCTTGTAAATTTTATCGTTACTCGAATCTGAATCTTGATTATGTAATAATATGAATCTTAACAATTACGTTATACCTAATAAATATTGTAGATAACGCACATCTTCAGATAAATGTAACTTACATAAATAGTTGAACGAAGTTAAATAATTTAATTACTATTAAACTTCGTAACAAAACGAAAGATAATATCTATTACTATAAATTGATATAAAAAAAATTATTAACGAAACGAACCAAATTAAAAATATTTTTTCTTTAGCACCATCTTTAAAAACGAAAATATTCATGAAATAAAAAAAATAATATTAATGCCGAAAGCAAATTAAAAGATTGGGGAAAAAATTTTCTATTTTTAAAATAAAAAGAAATGTTGTCTATGATCAAGAATATTTTTTTAATTTTGCTGCCAGCTTTGTTTTTGACTGTAAGTTTTACTGTTTTTATACTAAACTTTCTTTTCTTTTTGCTTCTGTGAGCTATGATTTATTGATACCTAAAGACTTTTAATATCTTATTTTATATTTAGTTATGCCTAGTTGTACACTAGGCATAACTAAACTAAAACCTGAATATTTAATTGTTAATTTCAGTAGCACATTTTGGTAATGATAAATCTTTTAGTAACAAATATGTTTAAAAGAATGAGCGTTTCAATTATAATTAATTTAAATGTGTGCAACATAATAGCCCTAAACCAAAGTGATGGTGCACTTAAAATTACGTCTGGTTTAAATTTTTATTTAATTAACTTTATATTTTGATGAAAGAGAATCCTAAAAATACTTGTTCTAAGCATAGAAATAAAAACAATTTTCATTTTTCAGAAAGTCAGCGCTCAATTAACAATACAAGGCATACCACTATCACAGATTAAAAACTTACAACCGTCAACATACAGCCATCAACAGTACGCAGCGACCAACAGCATACAACCAACATTATACAGCCAGCAACAACAACCAATGTTATCCAATACAATGTCAACAAATACAATGCCAATAGTTGACAAGTTAAACGTCATTGCCAATGCTATTCAAGAAATGCCCGGTGAACCTAGCAGGATGACTAAAAGAAATCAAATGGCAGAGGCGTTAAGACAAACAGCCATAGAAAGTGTAATTGCTGCTGTAAATGCGTGTAAATGTAACTCTGTGGCTGAAAGAACTCCTTTGTCTGTGACTCAAACATATGCACGTCAATGGCAATAGACAATATTATTATAAAAATGTATAGAATAAATAATATTTATTAAACTATTTTATTGGATTTTTATTTTTTATTCTGTGTCTTGTAATTTATTAAGTACTAGCTGTGCCCCGCGGTGTTACCCGCGGTAAAAAGGATAAAAAATAAGTTCATTTTCTATTCCATTTTCCATTGGAAAGTTTCATGAAAATCCATCCAGTTGTCTTTACGTGAAAGCACAATAAATATCGGAATTCCTTACATATCCAAACATTGGAGTATGGTCAAAAGACCGAGGAAACGTTCGCGTTGCTCAGCCAACAGTAAGTTTTTTATTTTTTAGCGCGTAATTCTTTTTTCGCCATATCTCCTAAGATATTCATTTAAATTGCATGCTGTAAGAGCAGTTATAATCTATATTAATTGCGTAAGCTAACTAAGCTATTTAATTTGATTAAAAATATTACTATATACATATAAATAGCTTTTGAAAACAACCTATTGAATTTGATAATTTTTGAAGTGAAAACTTCTTTAGCGGCGTTGAGCACTTTTTCTGTAATGGGTATAAAATCTTAAACTCGCGTCAGGACACGTGACCTGATCGAAAAAGCGTAAGACGGATGGAGAGTAGACAGCTATCCCCTCTCTACGGCGCGGCGAGAATGTATGCCTGGGCCTACTGTTTCGTTTAGGCAGCGCAGGGCGCTTGCGCGAATGTTTGTGTATGTTACAGCGTGCCACGCGCATCCATGGATGGTGACAGCTGATGGCTCGACCGTCTGTGTAGTGATCACATTGTTGTGTATTCGTAAATGGAATGTAATTGGTGCAAAATTATTCCCTAACCATTCCAAAATATCAAACATGCTCAACGTTAATAATCAAGTTTTCACTTCTGCCGGCACTCCCGGAGTGCATTTTTTTTTTAACATTATTATGGATACAGCGGGTTTCCCTTAAAAGATAGACATATCACAAATAATTCCTCTATACATAAGTTTGTTGTTACTCACATAGATAAGGCAGCGTTTTCATTTATACGAGTAGCTCGCGCGCGTCCGAATTTCTCGGCAAATTTAATCATAATATTATTATCTCATCCAATATAGAGCAAACTCCAACAAATTATGCATAAAAAGCCATCCTCTTGAACCATTCCATCTATTCCAAAAGACTTCATCAAGATCCGTTGCGTATTTTTGAAGATATAAGCTCATATAGGGACATACACACATAAATTACGACTTTGTTTTATAAGAAGTAAAGATTGCAATTGACTTGCTATGCTTCTACTTAATAAATCAAATTATAGTGGAAAATAATTATCACCATGAGCAGGACTTGAAGACAGTTGGGAGAGCAACGGAACGGTATTCCGAGGTCGTGGGTTCAAGTCCCGCTTATGGTGATCATATTTTCTACTATAATATCTAATATATAAAATTCACGTGTCACAGTGTTAGTTACCGTACTCCTCCGAAACGGCTTGACCGATTCTTCTCAAATTTTGCATACATATTCAGTAGGTCTGAGAATCGGCCAACATCTATTTTTCAAACTTTTTTTTTAGTATGGCAAAACAACGTTTGCCGGGTCAGCTAGTCTTCTTCTTCTAATATATAAAATTCACGTGTCACAGTGTTAGTTACCGTACTCCTCCGAAACGGCTTGACCGATTCTTCTCAAATTTTACATACATATTCAGTAGGTCTGAGAATCGGCCAACATCTATTTTTCAAACTTTTTTTTTTAGTATGGCAAAACAACGTTTGCCAGCTAGTATAAATATATAAATCTCCTGTCACGATGTTTGTCCGCGATGGATTCCTAAACTACTTAACTGATTATGAATTAAATGGGCACACCGTGAGCAGTCTGGTCCAACTTGAGAGATAGGATAGCTTAGATCTTTAATTATAGTCGCAATTTTAATTTTATTGCAAATTATTTGTTTACCCCTGATATTTGTATGGCAAAACAACGTTTGCTGGGTCAGCTAGTTTAATATATTTATCCCGTTTTTGCAACATTTTTCATTGATGCTTCGCTCCGCGTTATTATAGCCTATAGCCTTCCTAACACTAAAATAATTTTCCAAATCGGTCCAGTGGTGGTTCCTGACATTAGCGCAAGATTTGACAAACTCATCGGCTTTATAATATTAAATTTTAGTATAGATGTACATAATTTGATCACCGACAACGAGTTAACGAGAAGAAAGGTTCATGGCGCGATATCTCAGCCACCGTTTTACAGAGTTGCTTGCCGTCTCCCTTATTTAGGACAATTTTTATAACCATCTCAAATAAATTCCTACTCCTTGTATCACTTTTATGCAGATGATATGCAAATATAAGAGCAAACATATCTTAGAAACCAATCTCAGGCTATATTGCTATAGTTATGACTTATAGTGGCGGAATTACCCTAAGGCCCGGTAGGCCCAGGCCTAGGGCGGCCATATTTAGGGGCGGCTTCAATAGTGTTAAAACAACTTATTACAACGTATGGCGGGCGGACTGCACTGCAGGGTGCAATCTATACCGCGTCCTCAAATACTCTTCTATGTTTTAACACGCTTTTATTAGTTTCACCTGTATGTTTGCTGCTTGCTTGTTTGTTTGTGATCAAGATTATCATAACCAAGTATGCCAAGTTGGCAGAGTATGTTAGAGCAAGTTAAGTTAAGTATAAAGTTGTAGCGACTTATGTACCATATTCTTGCGAAATATAACTAAATCTTTCTCCTAAATTTCTAAATCCATTTAGATAAAAGTTGGCAATGAGGTAATTTCATTATGTAGTCTATATGGTGGATGCTAAGATAGGGGCGGCTGATGGCTTGGGGCCTAGGGCGGCCGAGACTGCAAATCTGCCACTGGTTATTATTAATTAGATCTGTTCCGCATACAAAGGTGGATAGTAAAATAACCTGAAAATTAATTCTACAAATACGCAAGTAATTGTCATTGACAATACTTGTTCTCTTCTTTTTGTTTCTTAAGGAGTTACAATATATCATTCTTGGATGTTTCAATAACAAAATGTGTAAAGCAAGGTGTCTGGATCTGCAAAAAAATAAAAAAATCTGAACTGGGTCTATGAATTGTAAACAATTCATCAAAACAATTCATAGACCCACAACGGTTCAAATTCGTAGACATACCTACAAAAGTTACAATTCGTAGACCCACAGCAGTTGAAATTCGTAGATCCACAAAAATTACACCCAAAGATGATTATGATAATTTGTACATTAATTTATTAATGTTTGCAATTGACTTGCTATGCTTTTACAAAATGATTTGGTAAACATGTCCGGGAACCATGATAGCTCAGATGGGAGAGCAACGGAACGGTATTCCGAGGTCGTGGGTCCCTCTCATAGTTATCATTTTTCCACTATAATTTAGTTTATTTATGATCGGAATGCGCATATTTTCAAATTAAATTTTGTGAATATGTAGAAAACACACAGAAGAAGTTGTAAAACGAACAAATTGTTATCGGAGCTAACAACGAACAAACCACAAACGATGTTAATTTTTTGAAAAACATTGTTCGCGAGATCTTAGGAGGATAACAGCTAATGTCGGACGTTCAAAGCTAAAGTACGTGAACTCTACAGCAGTTAAGACGGGACGATACCAAATTATCCTCCATACAAAAGTATGGGTATCGTACTTCCGTTTTTTCTTCGCGAAAGTGAAACCGATTTTAATAGTTTTTGCGTTATATTATAGATAAAGAGTATATCTATGCTTCTATCACTTTCTTTTTTTCAAAACATAATAACTAAAAGAAATATGACGATCCGAAAAACCCACTTTTTTCGGTTTTCTTTAGATAAAGTTGCAGCGTCTATCACACAAATTTGGTTAAGTTTTACCACAAAAGAAAGTCATAGAAGCATAGATATACTCTTTATCTATAATATAACGCAAAAACTATTAAAATCGGTTTAACTTTCGCGAAAAGAAAACGGAAGTACGAAACGTCTTTTTTCAAAGAATTCGTAGGTAAAATCCGCTTCATCTATATTTGTCCCTTTCAGCGCGGCGCTCGGAAATAGGGATAGCAATACCTAAGGCAAATACCTAAATGAGGAGTACAGTACCCTCTTAATTGGTAGAATTATACTGTTAGTGGTTTCTCCACTGTTGGAAGTATATTATATGTATTTAAGTACGGTTAATGTAGTGTATGTATAGCGTAGTATGTTATATTATTATGGTATATAAGTATGGTTTATGTAGTGTATGTATAGCAAGTGTTATATTATTATTTATGTGTTTTGTATGTTTGAGCTTTATGTATTTCATTAAAATTATTATATACCTATATGTTAAATTAAATAGCACCCACCCTAACTTATTTCTGCACTCCTCGCTGGTTGACTGAGAGAAAATGCCGTTGGCATTAAGTCCACCATTGTACATGAATCATTTAATGTGTGCAAAAATTGTAAAATAAATAAATAACATAATATATGTAGGTATAGACATTTATTCAATACCAGTAGTATTTAATGATTTATTAACCAAAAATCAGAAATTATTACTAACAATCAAGATCTCACGTATTTTAGATAAATCTTTGAGAAAATGATAAAACGTGTTTTTTTACTATCATAAAAAAAATGATAAGATGTTTTAAGTAAGTATATAATAATATAAATTATATTATAAAACATTAGTTTATTATATTCAAGCATTTTGTTACGTGCTTTTATTTGTGCGACTTTTATTTTTCGAAAATGTTTTTCAATAGTTATATTATAACTCAGTTATTATTAATAAAGGTAATAAAATAAATATTTAATTATGTTTTTAATAGTATTGTTTCAAAACGTTCTTCAAAGTTAAAGTCACTCCCTATATAGAGTTTTCTTTTACTATATTTTTTATTCTGCATGAAAGAGAATATACCTATTAACATTCAAATGATAAGTCAGCTAAAGTCATAGAATTTGACTAAAATTTAGCACTTTTTCATCAAAAAAGGGGATTTTATGGATATGGTGTAACTTGAAAAAAAAAAACACGAAAAGTAGTCAATTAGCTTAAACTGTTTAACTTTAAGGTGCATTTAATAAGTAAAGAATCTCCAGAAGGTTTGAAAAAATACAAATGCATTTCTGTTTACAGGTAATTATAGCACAGTACCAGTTTCCAGATTATTACAGCCAAAATCTCGCCAATCATTTCGCAAACACACAGCAGCCCATAAGAAGATGCTCAAGACAAACCAATAGTTTGCCATCAAACATGGCAATCAATTCCAATATGGCAATGAATGAACCTAGCATGAGTATCCCCAATGTTAATTCAGCATGGCAGAATATGCAGAATGCACGATGTAGTATAGCAGCAAATGACGTTTTACAGAATGCAAATAATTTACCATTAAATTTGCCAAATCCACAGAATAATGGAATAATACCAAATGACAATGGAATGAATAGTAATTTATCGCCAAATCTCAATAATTTTGGTGGCTATGTTTTCCACAATTCTAATAGTTTGCCATTTGGTAATGGTTTGCCAACTAACAATCAATCGCCTATGAATAATCCTAATTATTTTAATGGGGCAATTAACGGCGGAATTCCAAATATGAATAACTTTCCACGCGGTGGTGGATTTTTGAACTCCAACGGTTTGTCAAATGGCAATTTCCTACCAAATTTGAACAATAATTTTCCAGGAAACAACTTTTTGCCAAGTGGTAATAACGTCCTAAATGGTAATACAAACTTCCCTCAAAATAATTTCCCTTTTGATAACGAGTTATTAAACTCTTTTAACACGCCAAATAATAACAGAATTCCCAATTTTAATAATTATCCGTCAGCAAGTAATAATTTATTACAGAATAATATTCCTCCACTACCTGGCAATAATTTTCCAGTTAGTAATATGCAAAATGGCAACTTAAATAACCCTTTTACTATCAATAGCAATATGCCGCTACATACTGTTATTCCAAGTTTAAATAATATGCCAGGTAATGGCATAGATAATAACGGACCTTTTCTAAATCCAGACTGGAATAACAATCGGAATTTAAATAATGGAATGACTTTTGGGAATGGTATGTCGATGCGTGGATTGCCAAATAATTTGCAAATACCGAATAATTTACAATATGATTTGCCAAATTTACCTGGCCGGCAAAATATGATGCAAAATGTTATACCATCATTTTCTAACTTGCAGCAGGAAAGTTTTATGGGTTCGGCAAACAATGTGAATTTGGCAAGCAATGTAAACTTGGCAAATGCTCTTCAATTTGATAGTTTTGGCAACTTGCCAATTGGCAATGGCTTGCCAGTCAACAATCTTGCTGATACCGTCGCCAGTTTAAATAATTTATGCATTTAGAGAAATTTTATTTGAAGAATATCTTATTTTGTATTATTAGCTGTAAATACCTAGATATATATTTTATTTATTAACTTATTTACATGTAAGAATTAAATAAGGTTATATGATATTTTGCTATATTGGTTTTCTTTTTTAAATTTTAATTTGACCTTTTCTGTGTCTTGATTTCAAGAAAAGACTGAAACTGATTTGAAAAAGTTTAAAATACTTATTGAAAATTTATAAGAAGTGTTTGTCAGGTTCTACCCAAGTAGTCCGTCCATTCACGATCTAATCGTGAGATTTTTAAGAGAGTTTATTTTAAGGATTTTTCTATGGCTTGGTGTAGACAAATGACTACACTTTACCTGTTGTTAAGTGAAAATCCAAATGTGAGGACAACTAGTAGTGTGGAAGCACTAGCCGTACTCACCTTGCCGGCTCGTAAGGTATTTTTTCACGCTTCGCATAAGAGACCCCGATTTTATGTACTTTGTTATAACTAAGTATTAAGCTCTAATTAAGTTAGATATTTTTTACTCATTAATCATCATATTCTGTAATATATTTCGTAAATTTTATATAATGTGGAATATAACAATTCATAGGTTACTTTTTTATAAAAAAATACACTACCCAAGTCGTTGTATTTTATGTACGTTGTATTTTTAGTGAGAGAAAAAACAATTTACTTTTAAAAAATCCTTGAAAGAACAAATATATTTTGAAATTAATGAAAACACACAAAGGAAATACAAATGACTAAGAAAATTGCGACACACAAGATAGTGAATGCATTGTGTTTCTTGTCACGTATTATATAGGTAGGTATTTTATTAGTAATACATACATGTTTTATTATATGGATTTGGTTAATTTTTATGCCTTATTACTGGTAATATAAGTATGAGTAACATAATAGACCAAAAACGTTCCGAAAGTGCCACCTTTCATTTCGATTAATGTTATTGCAAAGCTTTAACAATAACATTAAATAAATAATTTACTAAAAAAACACGCTTAAAAATCCTAAATATTTGTCACGTTTTTAAACGTTTGTACATTCGTTATTAAGTGTGCAAAATTTCAGATCAATCTGACTACTGTAAGTGAGTGAAAATCACTTTCGAAGATTCCATTACATAGCTTTTTTAAAAAGCGTATTTATAAAAACAGAAGCCAAGGTATGTTTAGATAGTCTCTGCCTACACAGATGGGATGTCAGTGTGAAGGTAAGTATGAATATGTAAAAGTTTTAATTACGATTTTTACGAATTTTTACTATTCTCGTATCCACTGGATTTTGCTCAAAAATGTCATTAAAATCTGTACAGTTTATGAAGAGTTCAGTCACATACTCTCCCTATCTCTCTCCAGCTCATACACGTCCCACTGTGGGGCACGGCCTCTTCCAATTTGAGAATGATTATAGTCTATTACGCTATTAGTGAGAAGGAAAACTCGAATTTAACACCTCAGTAAACATCAACAGAGCTATTTATGGCTAGTGTGGTGTAACAGAAAATTATGGCCAATCGTGCCGCTCTGTCCAGGCGTGTTGGCATCCAGGTCAGTCACAAACACACAGCCAAACAATTCTATCGGTAGGTATATAGAAAGAAAAATTTAACTTAAATTACAAAATTTCTATTACATTATTATATTATTATTTCAAATTCTATAGCATAACTTGTCGACTATTAAAAACTGTGTACTTATTAATTGTTTTAATACTTTGCCAATCAAAGTCATTGATGTTTTATAATAAATAGCGTATCAAATTGACAAACAAATAATTTTATATATGCTAAATTCTAATTTAAGAGATAACGCAGGTGCATCTTATATATGTAGGTCGAATATTATGATTCATATTTTGTGTATATGTTAAACAATAATGTGTCGTATTGTTTTGTTAATTCAAATATTTATATTAAATAAGGTAAGTATTTGTTTTATTTAACATCATTGGCCAGCCTTTTCCCCGTCATTTTCAATCATTGCAACATCTTTTGCCAGTTTCTTATGTTCAGATGTTTGTCTGCAATCAAATTTTACAAGATTTTTACACACTTCCTGGTTTTCAACTATTTTTTTAGCAACTTTTTAAATAGCGAATCCTGTTTCGATGTTTTTTCTGTAACCAAATTTTACAAGCTTTAAACATATTTTATTCCCTTGTTTCCAACTGAACTGAACTTCTGCATACGTAGTTTAAATTTTCCGTCAGTAACAGACGATATTTACTCATCATCATCATCATCATCATCATCATCACAAGGTAAGCAGAGACTACTTATAGAGCACCATCTGCTACGGTCTAAACATACTTCTTTAGCTTTACTTACATTCATACATCTGATCATGTATGCTAGCTTTTACAGCAGCCTGAAGAATAAATGAGGTGATGAAATTTGTATTTTCAATCCTTCCCCATGAGGATATATTTATTGTTTTTACATTTATCTAAATATATTTTACAGTGTGTTTTCAGTTATCCTGTCAGCAATTACAAAATATCTTATGTGTCACTATGTAACACGGGAAATTACCCCTATTTGGTAAGTTTTCGTCTATTAAAAAAAACAAACAGATATAAATAATGAATGATGCATGAGCAGGATGAATTCGAAAAAATCAAGCCTAGCTTTAAACTGATAATTTACCTGACACACTTTTCTTTGCAGACTACCTACCCTCTATCAATAACACCGGTAGCCTATTACAATAGGTACATAAATACATACACAGATGGAAGACCTATCATGTTATATGATGAAATGGCCTATTACGGCAGAAGACGATACCCTACAGGAAAGTTTTATACTTACAGCAGACGTTTTCCCGGTAAGTACTCTTCCAAACTTTAATGGTCCTAAAATAGAGTGAAATTCTCCCTTTAATTACAGGAAATTTAAAGTGTTTCTTATTTTAATTGATAGATTCGTGGATGAGAGTTGTGGATTAAGAATACTAATACTAACCCAAGAAACTGTGGCATGTTAGTGTGGCAATATATAAAATTATAAATAATTAATATCAATAATATATTTCCTTTTGCAGTTTACTCTTCATCCTTTACTCCATATTTAGTTGTTCAACCCAAATTATCAGGTGTAACAGGTTTATCACCTGTCGTTTTTACTTCAGCACCGATATCGACATCACCATCACTAACACTATCTACAAAACTTGTGGCTTTACCAATAAAACCTGGACAAGATGGAGTATATAAAATAAATTTAGACAAAGAATCTAATGTTGACATTATTTATGAGCCTACTGAAACTAACAAGTCAAACGACAATGCTGATAAGAAAACCAATAATGTAAAACACAGTAAAACTATAGATAAAACAACTGCAAATGCTAGAGACAATTCTGCTGCTGAAACAAGTTCCACAACAGAACATAACATTGCACATGAAAATACCAAAGCTAATAAAGAAAAAGCTAACAACTCTAATAAACATAACGCTAAGGAAACAACTGAATCAGAAAGCGGGTTTCACGAAGAAGATAATGATGCAGAATCTACAAGTAAAGCTAATACTGTAACTGATGTAAATGCTGATGGCAAAACCAATTCCGTCAGTGAATCTTCTGTTACCAATGGTCCGAATACTTCTGACAGTGAATCTATCACAGATACTGATTCTCAACCAATTTCTGGTAAAGTTGTGTTCAAAGGAATGGTTCCTGCTAAGGGACGTGTTAAAATTTTTAAGAAATTCTCATGATTGCACTTATTTTTGCAAAAAAAATACAAAATTTCAAATAAATTGGATACGATTTCTAAACTTTTTATAATAATACTAGCTGACCCGGCAAACGTTGTTTTGCCATACTAAAAAAAAAAGGTTTGAAAAATAGATGTTGGCCGATTCTCAGACCTACTGAATATGTATGCAAAATTTGAGAAGAATCGGTCAAGCCGTTTCGGAGGAGTACGGTAACTAACACTGTGACACGTGAATTTTACGAGTATATATTAGATAATTCAGAACCTTCATTTTGTATTTTGATGATACTTTAAATAATTTTTCTATACATTTTTGAAGTTTTATTTTTCAACTGATTTTCAAAAAGAAGATTCCCGATTCTTACCTACATCCTCTATTTTCTTAACGTTAATATTTTTGAAAAGAACTAAACTGATTTTAAAAGCTAATCCTGGAGAAATTGAGGCAGTGCTTCAGATTATACAGGGTGTCCCAGAACTCAACGTCAAGCCGAAACGGGGTGACAGGATAGATCATAACCATCACGAGAAAAATCAGAAAAAAAATCTATACCATGCAGTTTGAAAATTATGGGCATTTTAAGAAAAACCTAGAAATTTGGTCTAACTGTACCATTTTTCGGTTATTGTGGTTAATTTTTATTATTTTTGGTCATTTAAACTTTGGAACCGTAACCCTAAATAACATCTCGAGAATCACAGTCTAAAATAATGACACAATTACCCCAAGTTTCCTAGAATTTAGACTATTTGTTAAACTATGAATTTAAAATTTTCAAACTTTGTCGACTTTGAAACACCCTCCTTTAAAAAAAATGTACTAGAGTGCCTTGGCAAGTGCCATTAAGAGTTGGCGCATTTAATCAGGATTGTAAAATGGTACAATACTTGTAAGTTTCGTACTAAAAAAAACGAGTAAAAAATAAAAACCTCAAGTAACCCGATTTTTGCTAACCCATTTTACTCAGGAAAAATGTTTTTTATTCGCACAAGCCCTTGGTAGGTTCTTTATTTTACGGCAAAATGATGAGAGAGATGGATAGTGGACATGTTTGCCATGAGCGAGCGAGACAGATAGTGACGCCACGCAGTGAGACGGAGATGCATCGTTTAAACGAGTGCGAATGAAACAGATACAGACGCCATACCAAGCAAATAGCTACGCTGCCAGTCTGACACCAGTTAGTACATTTCGCTCATTCGTCTACTGCGCACCTTTCCGTATTCGCTTGTGTTAATTTAGTACTGACAACTTTGGCTTTTCTTTTTGGACTTGGATTTTTGTGAATTGGACTTGTTGATTACATACCGGCAACTTTGGCTTCTCTCTTTTGGAATTGGACTTTTGTGTTGACATCCTTCTCATCACTATGCCTACGCGCTACACTTCACAAGAATATGCGAACATGCATCTCATTTATGGGGAATGCAGATGCAACGCAAGTGCCGCCGCTAGACTTTATCGTGAAAGATATCCAAATTTAGAGCGCTATCCGGATCACCGCGTGTTTGTTAATGTGCACCATTCACTCACAGAGGACGGCCATTTCCCGAATCAAATACGGGCTGGAGGTAGACCTCGCTTTCCTTACGAAGAAGAAGTGTTGGAAGAGGTCGCAGATGACCCAAGTATTTCCGTTCGTGGAATTGAAGAAAGAACGGGAATACCCAAAAGCACAGCACATCGTATTTTACAAAGAGCTGAAATGCATCCATTTCACGTACAACGAGTTCAAAGTCTTCTCCCTCGAGATTATCCTGAAAGGATTTCATTTTGTAGAACAATGCTACAGAGGCATAATGAAAATCCCCAATTCATCCAAAAAATTCTCTGGTCAGATGAATCTACATTTAAAAAAGATGGCTACATAAACTTACACAATTTTCATGAGTGGCATGTGGAGAATCCACATTTAATGCGAGAAGACCGATCCCAATATCGCTTTAAAGTTAACCTGTGGACAGGAATTTTAAACGGCAAAATAGTTGGGCCTTTTGAGCTGCCTGAGAATTTGAATGGCACGAATTACCTAAATTTTTTACGAGAAAATTTACCAAGTTTGTTAGAGGACGTACCACTAACAGATCGTTGCCACATGTGGTATCAACAAGATGGCTGCCCAGCGCATTACGCAGTGCAAGTAAGAGATTTCCTTGACCAAGAATATCCGGGAAGGTGGATTGGACGTTCAGGCACTATCTCGTGGCCAGCCCGTTCCCCAGATTTAAATCCCCTGGATTTTTTTTATTGGGGCGTTCTCAAAGAAAAAGTTTATTCTAAGCCCATTGAGAGCGTAGCCGAGCTGCGTGAACGAATTTCTCAAGCTGCTGAGGACATCAACTCTCGAGGATATGCCCGGCTAATAAGTAGATCTTTTTTAAGAAGATGTAGGGCGTGTGTTGAAGCTGATGGTAAACAATTTGAACATTTGTTTTAATAAAAAATGTTATTTTCAAATCTGACTTTTATTCCAATAAACCTAAACAAAACAAGGTCAACATTTTTCATTATTTTATTAGTATTTTGTTGCTTTGGTAAAAGTGGCGTCATTATCTGTCTCGCTCGCTCATGGCAAACATGTCCACTATCCATATCTCTCATCATTTTACCGTAAAATAAAGAACCTACCAAGGGCTTGTGCGAATAAAAAACATTTTAACTGAGTAAAATGGGTTAGCAAAAATCGGGTTACTTGAGGTTTTTATTTTTTACTCGTTTTTTTTAGTACGAAACTTACAAGTATTGTACCATTTTACAATCCTGATTAAATGCGCCAACTCTTAATGGCACTTGCCAAGGCACTCTAGTACATTTTTTTTAAAGGAGGGTGTTTCAAAGTCGACAAAGTTTGAAAATTTTAAATTCATAGTTTAACAAATAGTCTAAATTCTAGGAAACTTGGGGTAATTGTGTCATTATTTTAGACTGTGATTCTCGAGATGTTATTTAGGGTTACGGTTCCAAAGTTTAAATGACCAAAAATAATAAAAATTAACCACAATAACCGAAAAATGGTACAGTTAGACCAAATTTCTAGGTTTTTCTTAAAATGCCCATAATTTCCAAACTGCATGGGATAGATTTTTTTTCTGATTTTTCTCGTGATGGTTATGATCTATCCTGTCACCCCGTTTCGGCTTGACGTTGAGTTCTGGGACACCCTGTATATGATAGAGGTAGGATACATTTTGGTAATAGTATTTAGTTTGTTTGAAATCAGCTTTCTTTCTTAAGAAGGAACATGCATCCATGATTTACACGATATACAGTGATAAGTGTCTACATCGCACTTGTGAAATTTGCACTTGACTTAAAACGGCAACAAGATCTCAATAAACAATCGTGGGGCGAAAGCCCTGGCCAGTGCTTAACACCTAGCCTGGTGGGAGAATTCTCCATTTGTGGTTGGAGGAGTCCATAGTTTTAATAAACACAAAGGAATTTATGTAGACATAAACTACAATAAATAGAAATGTCTCAATTTTGGGCAAGGACCGCCTTCATTTCAGGATATTTCGTATAATATACCAGGCTATTGTTTCGAAAATTGAATAGTTAATTTTCAATGATTTCATAATACAATAAAGATGGAACATGATAACATTTTTATATTAAAATATAATATACATGTCTTATCTACAAAATATTAAGAGATAAAAACTTGAATTACAAAAAGAAAAATGTCTCAATTGTGTTTAGCAACTTGAAGAATAAGTGTTGCATGTTTTAATAATAAAATTTATCATTAATTTGATATGAATATCAAGTATTTTATAATTAATTTGATTTTTATATCAGTGTAATAAAAGATTTTAAACTATTAGACAATTGTTGATTAGAAAATCATTATGTGGTGTTGCCAACATTTCTATTTGATTGCTATTCTACAGGTATGTGAATAGATAATAGAATTTTTATCTAGAAGTTCATAGATATACTTTTTTAATTGCGTCTAGGTCTAAATTGCCGATAGTTTTCTTATAATAACTACCTAGAAGTTATATCGCGTTTGAAATAAAAATGTTTCGTATAAAAAATAAATTACAATTTAAATGTTGAGTTGCTAAAACAAGAGATTATTGTAATACATTTCTATTTAGATATATTTAATTGATGTATATAATAATTTAATTTGACTTTAGTTGTATTTGTTTTCATATTGTTGTTAGTTTTTAATTTGCGATCTATTTTTATTTGTTAATTAATTGTCTAGTATTTATGATATGATAAATATTCAAAATGTGCCTAAAATTGTTTATGCGATATAGTATATTGTTTTAACTTGTTACCAAAAATTGATTTATTGATAAAAAAAGAAAGAGAATAAGACACGGGCTTTGTGGCCTAGTGGTTCTTGTAGCAGACTGCCATTCACGAGGTTGCGGGTTCGATTTCCGCACGGTACAATAAATTGTGTGATGTTTATAAATGTCATACAAATGTTTGTACTGCGTTTGGGTGTTTACTATGTATTATAAACATGTATTTACAAACGAAAAGTAGTTTGTGTAGTATATCCGTGTTCTGTTACCCATAACACAAGCATATTAGCTTACATTGGGACCAGAGAAAAAAAAGAAAGAGATCATCTAAACATTTATGCATTTTAATAGAATAAGTAGAAACAGAACAAGTATAGCTTAGAAAAAAACTAAGGTAACTGATCAAACTGCTTGATTTTCTTTAATTTTACACGAATATAGCATTATTGATAGAACAGAAGTATTGTTCCTAAATATATTTAAAATAAATTTGGTCAAGTGCGAGTCGGACTCGCGCACGAAGGGTTCCGTACCATTATCTATGCAACATACGTTATTAATAAATGAGCAAACAACACACACAATACTTAATTAATCACGTTTGTTGTATGAGAGCAAGAAACGGTAAAAAAATCGTGTTTGTTGTATGGGAGCCCCCCTTAAATATTTATTTTATTTTATTTTTAGTATTTGTTGTTATAGCGGCAATAGAAATACATCATCTGTGAAAATTTCAACTCTCTAGCTATCACCGTTCTTGAGATACAGCCTGGTGACAGACGGACGGACGGACGGACAGACGGACGGACGGACGGACGGACGGACAGCGAAGTCTCAGTAATAGGGTCCCGTTTTTACCCTTTGGGTACGGAACCCTAAAAATGAATATGTTATTAATAATGAGATCTTTATTTTTTAGATTACAAGCGTTGATCTTGCAGTACCTAATGACAAACAAAATGAAATTACTGAAGAACTTGGTAACAGATCACCGTTAGTAGATACGTACAAAGCTTCACGAAGTAACAACGAGATAATGAAATCACCTATAACTACCAATAATATAGCACACATTAAAATTCCTACTGGATATATGAATGGCAATATCCCTAATATATACTGGGATAATAACATACGAGATGTAAATGTAAATACTAAACAAAGTATATCACCATACAATACAATAGGATTTACAAGACAAAATGTAGAAAGTATACCAAATTTTCAACAAAAAGCTGATATTTTTGCAGTTTTAGACAGCTCATCAAACGCAGATATAGAATTAGCATCAAAAGATGGTATAAATACTGTATATAAATGGAAACCAAAAACTATAAGCTTAAATATTGGTAATCCTTATGCTAAAAGTGATAATTCTAAGTTTTATTTGCAAATATTAGTTGATAATGTTGATATACAAGGCACTGTATCCGTCAGTGGTAGTTTACCATTATATGGGACTGTTACTTTAAATGGTAACGTTCCTAGCACTGGAAAAGCTTTAGTAGATTATGGTAAAACTCCTTCTAAGAAGTCTTTTTAAAAACGTGCTTTTTGGTATCTATGTAATTAAATAGGTACGCAATGAAAATTATTCGTGAAGTGAAGAGAGAGACTTGGAGAATATTAGGCTTAATTAAATGGGCACAATTCAAATTTTAAATTAAGGATATTGTTAAAAAAATCTACTGTGATGAGACAAGTAATGTAATTGTATCTAACGAATATACTTTATATAATATATGATTTTAGGTTAACTAAATTATGTATTTAATAATTGGCTGTTGATAATCGCACGACAATCGTATGAATAAAAAATAATTATTTATACGACTACTTTATTATTTGTACTAATTACGTTTCATATAACTTTAGAAAATAAATAAAATAAGGTTTTCAAAAAAAATAAAAATTGTCGGATTAATAAAAAATAATTAATTATACGATAATCGTATTAATAGACACTTCCTTATTAATTAATTTATTTTGAAATAAAATGTAATTACAATTTGTAGTATTGTTGTGTTCAGGAACTCAATAATGACAACCTTAATTTTTTTCCTTTTTTAAACTATTATTACCAAATGAGATACACCGGATCCTATGGATGTCGTGAGTAATGTTTGAAACAGACAAACACCTTGTTTTTATTTAGTTTTTACAAACCAATCATTTATTTGCATTTTGCGATTAGAATCTGTCTCTGTCCGTGTGGTGACGGATTAAGAATACATGTTGTTACCACCCCTTTTCTTTCTCAAGCTGCTGTAAAAGTCAGCTAAGGAATATTAGTAGTAGGAACGGAATGGAGTTGGAAGGCGGAGGACCGTATGTTGCTGCGCGAATTGCGAGAGCCTAATGTGTAGAGTGACTGCAAGAGGCTGACTTATTGATGATGGTATCAGATTTTTAGGGTATATTGGAGTAAATAAAATACAGAGTTCACAAAACATCACTTCCACTATAAACTTCTTGATAAGTTTAATTATTGAATTAATTACCACGAGGAGACTACGTTCCTATTACACTGCTGGTAGTACGAGAGCCCACAACCAAAACCATGTCTCATAGCAATACGGCAAAAACCCTATAAAATCGTTAGATTGTATGATTCTGAACCCGACTAGGTGTGTAGTAACGGCCGAAAGTGTAGCAACTGCGTGGGAGGCCATTTCTGCTGTGTCAAAAAAAAAAGACAGTCGGTATTATAGCAATACGTCTGATAGTGAAAATGTACATAGATTTTATAATTGTATTACGAAAAAGTTTGTTTTCAGACATTTTGCGCGTAGCATATAGCCTGAGCGCATTTTTGAAAATGTCAACAAATTTAGCCGACCTGTATCATAGCAATACGGATAAATTTTTTTTTCAACTTTTCGTATTGCTGCCATGATTACCAAAAACCTGTTTTCAGACACTTTAAGTGTAGCATATACTCCCAAAAACGAAAATAACGTTTCGGAGTCGCCTGGCCGACGCCTCTGTTAAATGTTTTTTTTAAATTTACAGCCTTCATAGATATTCAAGAATCTCCCTTGTCTATTATATGTACTTTGACAGATGACAGATGTCATTACTTATTTCTTTTGCAAAAGTTACTCAAGTGTGCTTTAAATAAAACCAAAACTATCAAATCAATCAGTATTTAATTTTAACAGCCTCAGCGCTTGTTACGCTCCTGCCCCTTTCTTACTATTATACAGCTCACTCGCCAGCTGCTCCAAACGTTGAAACGACGCTCACTTAGTTGTCATACGTTGTGGTGTAACTTTGAATAAACCGGTTTTTTTTTCAACTTCATCCCAGTTTCCTTTTGTGCGATTTATTTCAGTCCTTCAACTTCAATGTTACGGTTTCGGGTAAATTCTTTGTTAATTATCATCTAATAAATTCAGGGTCGCAACGTATTCATTGGTTTGTAACAGAAAATTCAAGATGCCTCAATACGATTTTTAAATGATATCTGAGTATCGAAAAGTTGTCTGATAAAGAAGGTGCTACACTTAATTTGTCTGATATAAATTTTTTGCACATGTGGACAACTTATTTTATCATGTCCAACAATTTTCAGACATATTGCTATGATACCGATCGGTAAAATTTGTTAACATTTTCAAAACGGTCTCAAAATTTAATGCGTTCACATTTCCGTCTGAAAATTGTTTTGTTCGCATCAAATAACCAAAATTTACTAATAAAAAAGATTTTCAGACGTATTGCTATGAGACATTTTTTTTGTCTCATTTTTAATTTTTTTAAGTGTTTTTATTGGTTTGCGCTACACCACTAACGTCTGAAAAATATGTTTCCGGTATCTTAGAACTAACATCCAACTACAGTCTGCAAATCAGACATATTGCTATGATGCAGTTCGGTAAAATTCTTTGACAATTTTGAAAATTCGGTCAGATCAAACGCTACGCGGAAAATGTCTGATATTGGTATTTTCGAGTTCAGGATAATCGTATCTATCGATTTGATGTGGTTTTGGCCGTATTGCTATGAGACAAAAATTTTGGTCGTGGGCTCTCGTACTATGGGGCAAACGCGGGAAAGAGGATTATGTAACTAGAGACTAATGTACGGCTTATGAAAGCAAACAGGGCCCCAAGACGGGTATTTCAATTGTGTCACAATTGTACCTCAATGGCAACATTATGGCGCCATTGTGAAGTTTTTGGTAGTTTACTATTAATTTCTTGTCAAAGTGGTGCCATTACGACCTCAACATTGACTTGCCATTGTGAAATTGACATAAATTGCTAGTCTCGTACACAATGGCAATTCAATGACTGAAATGTTTCGGTAGTCTGCTATTTTGAATTTGACAGTAATATTTTGAAATTGTCCTGTGTCGACAGATTGCCATAAATAAAAAAATATATAGATAGAAATTGTCCTGTCACATGTACAACGGCAAGCATTGCTCTTGTTGGTGTAGTGATCTTTGCGAATAAAATTAGATAGGTAATTATTTATTAAAACATCCACGAGATGTATTCCGCGCGCCAAAATATTTTACAATTAGCCGACGCTGTGGAAAGAAGACGTATAAAATGCAGACAACGTCGTCGAGCTCGTCGGGTAATGATGAGACAACGTGAATTCGTATATCGATTCATCCGACGACGAATTTGTTAAAACGTTCCTTCTGACAAAATTTGCTCAAGGGTCACCATTCTTAGGAAATTCTTTGCACAGTACTATTTTGGCAACATTTTGCTTTTGCCATATTCAAAAATTAGGGAAGGAATATTTACAAAAAGGACCGAAAATTTTGGAAAAGGAATGTAATCAGGAGAGTGTTAACAAATTTAAACCTTTGACAGCAGAACAGATAATTGAGTTAATGTATGGCAAAACAATGTAACAGCTTGACAATTAAACTTGTTGCATTTCATTTAAATGTTCTTTGTAATTTATTGCAATTTACTAATCTCTTATACTACACATTGCTTTCTATACTAATAAATAGTATGTACAAATATATCTAAACGAAGTCTAGCATGATTAAATGTTTAAATTTATTAGTAGTTTTTCAAAAATCTCTTCGATTAACGCATTTTTTTAAAACGGCAACACATACATGCCATTCTAACACAATTCATAGATAAAAGAGACCGATAACTTCATTGCATAGATAAAAGAGACCGACAATTTCATTGCCATTGAACGACCATTATGAACTCATATAGCAGACTACGGACCTTTGACTTCAATGGCAATGGCATTGCAGTTGCGTCGTGTCATTATGACGATTGTTCAAAAATAGCCGACTTGAGGCCCAGAGTAAGTGCATTTTCTTAGAATGAATTTTGTGATTCCAACAGATGGTGTACGCAGACACTGTAATATGCCATCTGTATATAAAGTCTCTCTTGATATAAACTCACTAGGTGTTGCCCGCGATTTCGTACGCGCGACGTTTAGTCAATTTTCCCCGTTTATGCAAAAATTTTCCGTGTGGTGACGGATTAAGAATACAAGTGTCACCACCCCATCACCTCCCAAGGGTGCTGTAAAAGTCACCTAAGGGATATTGCACACAGATAACATCCTCTGTGAGAGATGGAAAACTCGAAACTAAACCCTGTGCCAACACGCCTGTTCAGCGCGGCACAGTAGACCATAATCCTTTCCAAAGTGGAGGAGGCCCGTGCTCAAAAGTGGGACGTAAATGGGCTGGAGAGATATGCAAAATTTTTCACTGACGCTTCGCTCTAATTAGTCCTCCTCAATAAATGTGCTCTATCCAACACGAAAGGAATTGTTCTAATCCGACTAGTGGTTTCTGAGAGTAGCGCGTTCCATCAAACAAACTTTTCAGTTTTACAATATCAGTAAGTATAGATTTACATATATATGTCTGATCAAACATGTTTGACGGTTGTTAGTGTTCTGATCAAAGTGTAGTATCTGGTCCTTTGAAGGACATCACTAATGAGTATGTGTATTATTGTGTATGTAAATACATACATACGTAATACATGTGTTAAGCTATAAATGAGAATTCCTTCTATTATTTTATCAGTTGACTAGATCTCAAACGTGTGCTAGTAATTGAGATTAAAGTAATTGGGTCCACTGTCTGCTTGGTATACAGGGAGTGGTGTAAATGGTGGTCCAACGATAAGGTGGTTATAGTTCACGTATTCACCTATCATATAAAAAAAAAATTAACCATTTTTAGCCATTTTTTTTTACACTACTCATATCTAAAATGCATGATTTGTTAAAAACGAGAAATTAATTTTCAGTTTTTTTTATTTATTGGTTTATTTTTGGGGTTTACATGAAAAAACGAAAATGCATGTGCTAGTGCTAGTACTCGCCCGTACAACACACTAAAAAAATAATGTCATTTGTCGAAGTTACATTCTCATTTATAAAATATTTATCGATTTTTTACAAAAAAATAAAAAAATCATATTTCCGAAACCACTGGCTAAAAATGGTAATTTTTTTTTATATGATAGGTGAATACGTGAACTATAACCACCTTAGCGTTGGACCACCATTTACGCCACATCCTGTATAATGCTCCAAGAACATTCAAGAATCATTCATAGAAAGAATCTAGAGGAAACTCGTTATTTAAAGAAATATTACGATGTTAAATTGTTGTTTCACAAATTACAATTTAAGTAATGGCAGCTCTAGCTCTCAGCTCCAAGATCAACTTGCTTTACTTATATTTTAGTTATAAAAAGCAAGTAAAAATTAAACAAAAGCTTAAAAAAACAACTTTATTTTCATTTTAATATTCTACTAGACTTTCCGTGAACTAAAACTTAATTAATAAGATGGTAAGCCACAACCGCAACCATTGGCTACACTGACTAGACCACCAGCTGGCAAGACACCTTCGAAAGTAACATATCCTATTACTGGTACATTGCCTGAAACAGCAGTATTCCCACCTACTGGCAATTCCCCTAAAATAGATATATCACCATATCCTACAGGAGCAGCTGCAGGTAATCCTGGTGGTCCTTGTAATTGAGCACCAGTTAAAGCTGGGTTAGCAACTAAATTATTAGGACCAATTCCATTTAATCCGATATTTCCAAAACCATTTCCTAAACATGGGGCTCCAAAATTACCAGGATTGTTCACGGGTAAATTGTTAAAATTGTTGCCAGGTCCAAGATTTGGATGTCCATTGCCAGGGAAGCCGTTGGGAAGACCCAAGCCTGGACCGAGACCATTTGGAAGTCCAAGCCCGTTAAATCCTAATCCATTACCAAAGCCTTGGCCTAATGAATTCTGTAATAAAAATTCTACGTTATTTTTATGATGAAGGAAGACTTGCTATACAAGAAACGCGATCTTGATGAAGTTAATTAGTTTATGATTTCTGGGTAACTATGAGCACTATATTTCTTTCCTAGAGTGCTGTAAAAGTTAGAAAAGCAGTACCAAAAGCACTTAATGTCTTCTATGAGAGACGGAAATTTGTAAATAAATCTTATACCAACGCGCTTGGTCAGAAAGGCATAGCAGAGCAGAAACCCTCCCGAAGTAAGAAGGTGACGCTCGTGCCAAACATCAACAACAACCAACAACTCGTCCTACCATTAATGGACTGGAAAAAAATAGCAAGGTAATTGCAAAATAATTAAGTAACATAGAAACACTACATACCTGAATAAAACAGGCAAAAGCTGCTAAAAATACAATAGTGGACTTCATTTTCTTGTGACAATTAAAACGGTATTAGATTATAATAAAACAAATTAACATTTTATATAGTAAGTTGTTTCTTCATACACTATTGTTACGATAGCAGATAACAATGATATAACACTTAGAAAATGGTTATTTATTACCACGAGGCTATGATAAAACTATATTTTAATTAAGCCCCTTAACGTCCCTGTTGTTGGTTCTCCACTTTGGTAGGGATTATTGTCTAGGTACTCTACCGCGCTGACCAGGCGCAGCTGGCTTATACCGCACCCTGCGGAGGAGATGGAGTGGTGACACTTGTATTCTTAGTTCGTCACCACACGGACAGATTCTTTTTAGGCGTATCCTAATTAGGTATTGCAATCCCTCTATTCCAGAACCCACAACCGCTAATTACCGTACATCGAGTGAGCGTAAATGAGACCGTAAATAATGCAATGACTATTTGCCCGCTAACTAGGCGTGTTGACATGCAGTATATTTCGTTTTTTAGGGTTCCGTACCCAAAGGGTAAAAACGGAAACCCTATTACTGAGACTTTGCTGTCCGTCCGTCCGTCCGTCCGTCCGTCTGTCACCAGGCTGTATCTCAAGAACGGTGATAGCTAGACAGTTGAAATTTTCACAGATGATGTATTTCTATTGCCGCTATAACAACAAATACTAAAAATAAAATAAAATAAATATTTAAGGGGGGCTCCCATACAATAAACTGATTTTTTTTACAGTTTCTTGCTCGATACTAATAACGTTGCCTTATGTTGCATAGATAATGGTACGGAACCCTTCGTGCGCGAGTCCCACTCGCACTTGACCAATTTTTTTTAAAATCTTATAGAAGATGTTTCTGCTTTAATTTTCTCTTAGTGAATCCAAGGAAGTATGTTTGGTTCGTAGCAGATGGCGCTCTATACTCTCTTCCTATCCCTGGACAGCTCATAAGAAAAGTTATGGGGTGGTGGATCTGGTATTCTTAATCTATCACCATCATACATATCGATATTCTTAATCTATCACGCGTTTAATGCTTACCCAGATTTAAAGGAGCTAGAATGCAAACATTCAGCCAACTAGTTTTACTACTTTCGGCCGGATGTTGTTAATATGTAATTAATACATAAATCTAGTATGTAGTTACAAATAGTTAACTTGAATCCCCTCCGTGTGGTGACAGATTAAGAATACAAGTGTCGCCACCCCATCTCCTCCCAAGGGTGCTGTAAAAGTCAGCTAAGGGATATTTCACACAGATAACATCCTCTGCGAGAGACGGAAAACTCGAAAATAAACCTTGTGCCAACACGTCTGGTCAGCGCGGCACAGTAGACTATAATCCCTCCAAAGTGGAGAAGGCCCGTGCCCAATAGTGGGACGTAAATAGGCTGGAAAGGAGAGGAACTTGAATCCAAAAGTTACAAATGATGTAATGTGGTTCGTTAAATGATTTGTAATCATTGAAACAATTTAATATCTATATTAGCATAACATAATTGTCTATTATAAGGGTAATACATAATATATACGTTGATAGAACTTATGCATTCGTAAGTTGTATAGAGCGGTTACGTTAGTTTATTCAATACTTACCTAGTGTTAGATATTTATATAACATGCTTTTTAACACGCTTATATAAATTCAGTATGTATCTATCAATGTATTAATCTATGGAACGGAATCTTTGAAAGTGATTTTCACCCACTTGCAGTAGTTGGATTGATCTGAAATTTTGCACATACATCAAGGACCGACGCGTGTTTTTTTTTGGTTTTTAACTGAGTAAATTTTATTATTACTTACAATTACATTTTAAATACATATTACACATAAAACAAAATGTTTGATGCTTCCAGCACAAAGAATGGTACCAATTCTACGTACAAAACTAAACTTCTCTCTCTCCAGCCACTGTTGGGCACGGGCCTCTTCCACTTTGGGAGGGATTATGGTCTACTGTGCCACGCTGACCAGGCGTGTTAGCACAAGGTTTATTTTCGAGTTTTCCGTCTCTCACAAAGGATGTTATCTGTGTACAATATCCCTTAGCTGACTTTTACAGCTCCCTCGGGAGGAGATGGTGTGGTGACACTTGTATTCTTAATCCGTCACCACACGGAGAACTAAACTTAATTTGACTCAAAAATGAAAACAACAGTGTATTTTGATTAATTGGCTATTTTGTTGTGCACATTTTTAATAATTAAAATCGTTAGTATATTATACACAGGTTTTCTAATAAAAAAGATCTGATAACATTGTCAAATTGTGTTATCGACACAATAAATTTTATTTTGTGCATGTAGAATGAATGTAGAAATAGAAAAAATAAAAATGATGTAGAAAACGTGGTACCTTTATAATATACATAGTTCCAGTCAACAAAGAAAAACAGATGGAAGGTAAAAGATTTAGGTATTAGTTTTAGTTCACTTATATACTACTCATAAGTGCTATTACGACGAGCCTCGTGGTTGAGTGGTTCATGTAGCGGACTGCCTCTGATAGGCAGTCCGCTACATGAACCACTGCGATGTATCTCTTGATAGGCAGTCCGCTACATGAACCACTCATCGACCCCGCGACCTCTTGGTCGCGGGTTCGATTCCCGCTCGGGACAATCATTTGTGTGATTTTTCTAATTGTCATACAAATGTTTATACTGGGTGTTTCTATGTATTGTATGTATTTATAAAAGAAAAGTAGTATATGTATTCTATTCGTATTCTGGTATCCATAACACAGGCATACAAGCTTAGCTTGGGACCAGAGGACGTTGTGTGAAATGTCAATGAATATTTATTTTGTTTATTTATTTATTAGCTTTACACTTATTTTGAACGTATAATAAGTTTATTTCAAACTCACATGAAATTACAATACACTTAAATTAAGTACAAGGTAATATAGACATAAACAGAGTAATATATATGACCATTGACTCCTAAGCTAGGCAAGAAATCCTGTGTTATAGGAGTCAAGAAGATGTATTCGTCCGTTACATTTGTTGTTACACTTGTTGTCGTTACACTTGTTACATTTACAATTTTACTATATTTTAATAAGTGTTGCTACATATTCTGTTATAGGTTTCAATTTCTATTTAAAGTTAATGTGTGTATGTATGATGTGTGTATGTTTGTGTGTGGTGGTGTACGTATCATAAATATTATACTCGTGTGTACATAAATATATAAATCGGTGTAATGATTTAATAATCGTGCATGGGATCCAAAAGTTTTTCATCATCATAATTTAATGTTAGTAAATAAGCTTTTAGTTTGGACTATATGAATAAGTGTACTATGAATACGTGTTTTCTTACTATAATATTCTTCAACACGTGCGTGTCTAAAACCACTAGTTATTCTTATAAACTAAATTATGGTGGAAAAAGTGATTCAAGTGACTTCACTTTTTCATAATATCCTAATATTACTTTTTCTACCATAATTTAGTTTATTAAGTAAAGCATAGCATGTCAATTGCAAAATCAATAAATTACTTTAATAGTTATTCTTTTAATACGCTTTAATATATGTAACAGATTTTTAACAGGGTCTTTCACCTACTTATAGTTGTAGGAGTAATCTGAAATTTTGCACAAGGACCGATGATAATACGATAATTTGAAAAACTACTATTGTTGCAAAACATTCTCGATAGATGGCGTTGTACGTCAAAATACGATGTAAACTCAATCGAGTGACGATTGTGGTGGTCTAATTTGGTTACTGTTAGCACGACCGCAATAAGCTCAGTTGGCAGAGCTACGGTACGGTATTCCGAGGTCGTGGGTTCAAGTCCCACTTGCGGTGATCAACTTTTTCCACCACAATTTGATTTATTAGGTAAAAGCATTGCATGTCAATTGCAAAATTAATAAATTACCCTAGGTTTTGTTTTTTTACCACATATTATTACCTCTCTCGATCATTTGAGCGTCTTTATTTAGAGAAAAGTGCCCTTACCAGTGTACAAAGACTAATTAATCCCAGAACAAGGCAAGATGTTATTAAGTTAAAGTACTTAAGAAAGTTTTAATCCTTCCTGGATTGGAAACAATTTTAAAATGGAACAAAAATTTAGAATGGAATCAAACTTACCATAAAAGTAATAAAACTTTTATGGTAAGTTTGAAAAACCTGCCATAAACAAATCGCCTTGTAAAAAGCAATTAAGAAAAGAGGTAAAGTAAAAATAAAGAATTATGATTAATAAACAATATATTTTATTTTCTTAAGAATTACATAACATTTTTATAAAAATGATTACTAATCTAATATACAGGTCCATAACCTCTTAATCCTTCAGGGAAACCAGGTGCTGGATATCCAGGACCACCACAGCTTGGTCCGTAACCAAATTGGTTAGGAGCAATGGGACCAATACCCGGACCGTAAGGTCCAAGACCTTCACTGACTATTCCAACAGCTCCATTACCACAGCCGTAATTGATACCTCCAGATCCAATAGTAGGCAGACTTCCCTCTAAAGCAACAGCTCCCAAAAATGGAATTTCTCCAGTTACTGCCAAAGCTCCTTCGATAATGTTTTCAGAGATAATGGAAATTCCAATCGGGGGAAAAGGTGAAGTGCTGGTGATTGGGAAGTTTCCTCCGCTAGCTGGAGCTACACAATTTGGGCTTCCAATACCGCCATAAACAGATGGTTCAAATCCGGAATATATCAATCCAGCTAATGCCAATTCATCAGCAGCTAATTGGTTTCCAATACATTGTGATGATATGCTCTGAAATTAATAAAAGAAAATACATTTTATGCTTCTGGGTTTGAAAAGACCTTTCCTAAATTAGTCTATACTAGCTGTTGCCCGCGACTCCATCCGCGTGAAATTTTGAAAACTTTTCATCCCTTTTTTCGCAATAAAAGGTAGCCTATGTCCTTTCTCAGGGTCTAAAGATTGTCTGTGCCAAATTTCATCAAAATCAGTTGAGAGGTTTAAATGAGAAAGCGTAACAGACAGACAGACAGAGTTACTTTCGCATTTATAATATTAGTAAGGATTGAAGAACCCATGTATAATGATAATTTAAAAGCATGAAAACTCGTTATGGTGTTAGCAAATATAACATCGTTCAGCAACAGAATATAAAGCCTATTCCAATAAACCTGGTCAGCATGTTATATTACATCAAATTAGTGCCTATTGTGCATCATGGCTTCCGGGATGTTTATGACCTGAACCTTCAATAGAATTTGGCTAATGTTTTCCGTCTGAAGAATATGTTACTGATTACATTTTCTTAAGGCTGATTTTTCAAGGGATTTGAAATAAAGGACAAATTTTTTCCTGCACCTTCTCAATGATAAGTTAATTAATATAAGTTACCTGAATAAAAACTGCGGAAACGCACACAACGAATAGAACTTTTGCGGCCATTTTTTTATTTATTTTTAAATTTTTTTGAGTTGTATTATGCCGTTATTGAAGGTAATGTTGTCTGTGATATTTTATGATTAAAATTAGGTTTTTATAGTTATTATTTCAGTTATTATTTCTTATAATTATGTCTTCATAAATCTGATATAATATAATACGACTTAATGTTATCAATAAATTAGTCATAAAAGATAATATTATTAAGTCATACACAATACGTGAGGTGATGGACTAAGGATACAAGTGTCATCTCCTATAAAATTGCTTGTGGTCGCGGGATTGATTCACACACAAAATAATATTATGTAGGACGAACACTCTTTGCACTTGGCCTAACAGCATTTACATTATTTACATATTCCTTCACATTTACATATTCTGAGTCTTACGCTCACAGCTCGGTTTAAAAATATTGTTCTTTTTCTCCCCAGCCCATTAGCGTCCCACTATTGGGCACAGGCCTCCTCCACTCAGCGCGGTCTACTATACCGCGCTGACCAGACGTGTTGGCATAAGGTGAAATTGCGAGGTTTCCGTCTCTCATAGAATGACCTCTTCCACTTTGGGAGGGATTATGGTCTACTGTGCCGCGCTGGTCATGGTCATGGTCAATGGTGTCATAATGACAACATTGTATTAGCAGACTTGGGACACTGATGTTTTAAAAACTCCTGTGCAAAACTTAACTTGTTTCTAACTTTTGAAGAGGCCCTGCATTGATATTAAAGGTAGTCAGTTAGCTTCTTTGTCAAAAAATGAATGGACTGTGTGATAGATGATATTATGAAAGAGTGAGGAGTTAACACGTATATTACGTCTGATAGAAGACTATGAAATAAAAAGACATGTCTTTTCTTTTTCTCAGATAACAAAAAAAGACATGTTGCACCAAACCTAAATAATGGAATAAAAGCAAAAGACTTTGGTATTTTAAAACTTTATTGATTCTTATTTACACAAATTATACAATTTAATAATCTTAATAGTGACTAACATATTGTTGCGTGTTGCTTAAATATAAACTGTAAACTAAAATACTGAACTTTAATGTCCAAAACTTGCTCCTAAACTAGGCAAGCTGTATCCAATTTTGGAATAAGAACCAAATCTGTTTGAAGATAGAACTGGAATTTTAGTTACCAATCCAACAGTCCTACTTCCGCATTCATATTCCACGCTGTCAATTCCAGTAGTTGGAAGACTGCCTTCCAAAGCAATGGTGCTCAAAAATGGTAACTCCCCATAAACTGTTACTGGTCCTTTGATAAAATTTTCAGACAATTTTCAATTTGCAGTTATACCTGTTGGGGATAATTGGGATTTACTGCATACTGTAAAGCCTTTAGCAGCAGCAACAACATTGAGTGAATCACCAGGACTTAAATATCCATTTATATTGATCGATTTTGTGACTTCATTTCGCTCGTTATTGGAAACTCCAAAGTTGCTAAATAGTCCCCGATGAAATCGTCAACTGTTAGTGTTCTTATGCATTGAGTCGAAATACCCTGTAAAAACGGAGGAAAAGGTAAAATTTTTATATTATATTACTAGCTGACCCGGCAAACGTTGTTTTGCCATACTAAAAAAAAAAGTTTGAAAAATAGATGTTGGCCGATTCTCAGACCTACTGAATATGTATGCAAAATTTGAGAAGAATCGGTCAAGCCGTTTTGGAGGAGTACGGTAACTAACACTGTGACACGGGAATTTTATATATTAGATATTTGATATTGTCATTATAGGGTTTTATGTGTTTATTTGTTGTAAATATTCTGATTTCTTTTATAGTGGAGATTGAGTAAAGGAATGGAGTCCACCTGATGTTAAGTAGAAGTGAAATCCAAATGCGAGGGCAGCTAGTACGGTGTATAAGCATCAACCGACCCTGCCTTGCAAGCCAGCAAGGTGCCTCTTCAGGCCTCGCCTAAAAGACCTTGTATCCAGAAGGTAACACGGTAGTGAATTCTACATTGGTGATGTTTGTTGATTTATTGTATTAGCTCCTCAACGCAACTCGTGTGTTCAGACAAGGATTTAAGGAAAATTTAATATTTTATTGATGTCATCCTCCTGCCCTTATCCCATTATTTGGGGTCGGCGCAACATATCTTTTTCTTCCATAGACTTCTATTAGCCGTCATGTCTGTGTCAACTCCTCTTTCTTTCATGTCCTCTTTCACACAGTCCATCCATCTTTTCTTAGATCTTCCTCTAGACTTTTTTCCTATCACATTTATACTCTGAACTCTCCTAACGACATTACTCTCCTCTCGTCTCATAACATGACCATACCAGGACATCCGCTCATTCTTTAATTTTCAGTCACTGGCATCACTTTCAGACTTCCTCTAATATATTCATTCCTTATTTTATCCATTCGCGTGGATAAGTATTCGAATATGACAGCATCATTAGAACAGCTAGTACTTTAATGTGCTCATATGTCCTAAGTACTTATGTCCTGTTAGACTTATGATCTTATTCATAATGAATTATCGGAGATTTAAACGGAGATTTGATCGAAGAGATAATAAACGTTTTATCGTAAAAATACTATTATGAATAACAAGTTTTGACAATTTTTGTGAACCGATTTTAGCGAACTTAATCTCTGATAAGTCATTATGAATAAGACCATTAGTTTAAAGAATTGAATAAATTACGCTACTATTTTACTACTACTACTCCCACTGTTTTTACTTTTGGAATATTGTAAAACTTTATAAACTTCAGAACTTAAAATTTAGGTACCTGGATTAAATGAAATGTTATAGTGCAGAAAGCAAAAACAATATTGCTAGCCATTTCCTTTTTAATTAAATTATAAATAAGTTAGAAACAAAAAGTGTATGATATCGTTAGTCTACGGTTTACTTTTATATTACTTACTTTAATTTATTGCATTACATTATGTTCTTTTAAAAATATTCTAATCTTAGTATAGATTTTAGGTAATGTAGAATTTTAGTTTAGGTTCGAGATTACGTAGAATTTGGTAGGTTCTTGTAATTGTATTTCATTATTAGCTAATTTTGTCGTAAGTAGAATGTGAGCGTGATGAAGTCCTTTGCAAATCATAAAGTTCGCTCTTTTGTTTACACCTCGTGTGCGATTGAACAGGTCAGGTTAGTCATTGTATTTACTGGTTATATCAATACATTTCATTCTAAAGATATAGAATCTTATTCGAAAAGTTCAATAAAGTATAAGCCTTATTGTTTTTTCAAATGGTAAAATAAAATTCGCGCGAACAGAGCGATGCCGCGATGTCATATTTATTTTGATCCCTTTGTTTTATTATTTACTGATCATTTCAAGGTTAAATAATGTAGCATGTCAAAATAAATTACATCTTTATTTAAATATATAAAATAAATTATATTTACAAAATAGACTTATCCTAATATGGGCCTGGGCCATTATAGGAACGAGGATTAGGCGCACCCGGGAAACCCATTCCTGGAGCTCCATACCCCATACCTGGATTATACCCTGTTGGTATTCCTTCGCTGACCATACCAATAGATCCACTCCCACAACCATAATTGATTCCTCCAGCACCAGAACTGGGTAAAGCACCATCTAAAGCAATAGCTCCTAAGAAAGGAAGCTGACCAGTTATAGAAATGGCCCCTTCAATATTATTCTCGGAAACTACTGTAATACCAGTAGGTGATATTGGAGAAGAACTTGTTACTTGAAAACCTCCACCGCTCGAAGGAATAACACCTATTCCATAGTTAGATGTTGGTGCATAACTAGATCCGTATGCAACAGGACCGTATGGCCCTATATTAGGTCCGTAGGGTAGAGAATTGCCAGATAATGCCAGTTCTTCAACAGTTTGCGCTGGTCCATTGTATTCAGCAGAAATCACCTGAAACAATATATATATTATATTGAGAGGTTTCAATTTTGAGGTCATTATATGTATAGAAGACTTTCTATAATATAGAATAAGTCTTTCTTATTTGAATAAGAAAGACTTATTTAGTCAAAGTCAGTTAATAAGAGATGTTTAAGAAGAGTTTCAAAACAATTGTATCAATGGTGATTAAAAAATTTTGATATAATATTACTAATATTATGAAGGATGCTCCGTATAACCTGGACAGCATTTCGAACCAACGTCTTTATACTACAGTAACTTCAAATTACATCACAGTTGTCATCCAAATGCCTGCGCAAGGTACTGGAATATTTCGGTCACATTGCCAGAAAAGATGACAATAACCTTGAGAGACTCATCGTGACTGGAAAGGTAGATGGAAAAAGGCCTCGTGGACACAGAGTTGGATACGTTTCTTAAGGTAGTCTGAGCAGATCCGCACGGCTCTTAATTCATCCGTGCACAACGCCCTATACACCGCCAGAGATAGAAACAGATAGCGAAACATCGTGAAAGCGAAGATCTTGCAGAAGGGCTTTATTAATATTTATTTATTAATTTATTTTATTATGGGCTTTATTTTATTAATTTGACTGGATCCTGTAATACAGTTTCTACTAGCACGGGATCCAGAGTTGTGTAAGCAAAAATTGTAATCTTTTTAGAAAAAATAAAATAAAATATTATTATTATTATTAAAAAAAAAAAGGCGGTCACGACCCTCAACCTTGAGGAACACGATGCGAGGAAGAGGAATATTATGAAATGTCATTTATTATTTTTATCAACTTCAACATGAGAAAACCATTAAAATTAATCATGATGTCAAGGTTCAACATTTTTCCAGAAATATTCTCGAAATATTTTGGCCCCTATTTTTGTCTAGGTTAATCTAATAGAATTATTAAAGAAAATATAAAAATTTACCTTGAAAAATAAAGCTGAAGCACAGAAAATGATAAAAAACCTAGCCGCCATTTTAATTTGTCTAGTTAGTAGTTAAAATACACATTAAAGTGATTTATTTGTTTTAGTGTATTTATATTATATATATTGCTACATATTGTCAATGCAACAGATAAAATAAGATCGAATGCATTGAGATAAGATGATACCTATGCAATTAATTTCAAGATAATTATTTTGTACAATGATAATGTTTGTCTCGTGTATGTGCTTATCACCCGGCTATAATATATCTAAATGTAACTGATAGCTGTCTTTATCTGAATGGAAAATATAATATCGTTAAGAAAGATTCACGACCATTTTAAAATATTACGATGTCCAGTTCAAGTTTCAATAGAGAACACTGTCATCAGTAGCATTGCAATGCAAGTGAGGAGAAAAGTTTAAATTTTGTTGTATTGGCGTTCATTGAAGATAGATAAAATATTGAAATCGGGTGTTAGAGTGTACGTACCCATAACGAAACGTCGAAGACTATACAAGATTATAACAAAAGGGATATGGAGACAATCACAGACCTATTTGCTACGAGTACCTGTTGATGTCCCATAAGATAAAATTTGAAAATGTACCTTTCTGTTTGAAATTAAATACAATACTAATGTTATAATATGTGACGAGCTTCGTAGTTAAGAGGATACCAAAATTCTTCGCGCATTTTTCTACGTACGAAGTTTTCATTGTTTCTTTAGATTGAATGGCTAGAGCTCTAATTTTTAAGTATATGTTTTTTCAATATATAATCTAGGATCATATAAACTCAGAAACGCGATTGACAAAAGTTTTCTCGATAGAAAATCTTAGCGAAACAACCTCTCTCATTTTTTATTTTTTTCATTTTAGGTCTATTATCGCGTATTAACTAATGAAATAACTTTAAGAACATAAGTAACTATTATATATAGAAACACGTAAATCAGAATTAAAATATTGTTACGAACACACAAAGCACAAAGGAGCTAGCGCCATCTAGCAGCAACTAGTAAAACCACTTAAAGAACTGAACAGAGTGAAACCCCTTTTAGATACTAGATGGCGTTAGAGGAACTACCGTACATGCGCATACTTTCCAGAAACATTCGTTCCGGGCGGTCACGTTCGCGCACAGTCGGGAACATTCTGCAATAGTTTGGAACTCGTCTCGGCGCATATAAATAGCGGCAGGGAGGCGAGCCCGGGCAGTTCAGTTTGAGCTACGATCGAGGCGACTTCGAGAGCGAAAACAAGTGATCAAGAGTGATACCAGTGAAACCTACGACTTGGCTAAAACCTAGGACATTGTTAGTGCTTAGTGTTTGGACCTAGTGCTTAGTGTTTGGACCTAGTGCTTAGTGTGTAACTGTATTAGTGAATAAAGTCTTCAAAAAGAGTCAGCAGGTCTTTCTCTCCAAATCCTTCGAACCCTAGCCCGTAACAATATATTTAGTAGATTTTGAGTAAACAAAAAAAATAGCCCTAATTCTTCATTTTCTATACCTACTAGCTGTGTTAATATGTACATGTCGACGATAATATTGATGTAGGGCCTTAAGTGGTTCATGTAACGGACTGCCGATCATGAAGCCGCGGGTTCGATTCCCGCTTGGGACAATCATTTGTGTGATATTTATAATTGTCATACAAATGTTTGTACTGCGTCTGGGTGTTTCTATGCATGTATTTACAAAAGAAAAGTAGTTTATGTATTATATCCATATTTTGATACCCATAACACAAGCATATAAGCTTAGCATGGGACCAGAGGACGTTGTGTGAAATGTCGATGAATATTTATTTATTTATAAAGGTGAAGGGTTTGTGTGTTAGTATAAACGCGTAAATTTCAGGAACCACTGGTACGATTAGAAAAAATTCTTTCAGTTTTGTCTAGTACATTTATCGAGGAAGGCTATAGGCTATGTAACATCACGCAGCGACCAAATAGCACGAAGTATCAGTAAGCATGTTGCAAAAACGGGAAATATTTTTTAAAATCCACGCGTACGAACTCGCGGATAACAGCTAATAAATAATAAAATCGTGTAATTATTTCTGTTTCATTTCGACACATAGGTATATAGATCTGAATGCTGGGCTGTTATGAACATTAATTGAAAAGGCTATACATGACGCATATATGAGAATCGCAAAGTTCCACATCTGAACTGTGATACAAATGGGCAAAGCAAGAAAATAAGAAGCATATTTGAGGAAGTTTTAAAGTGACCCTAGAAATACATATATATGAGTATTTTAAAAAAGAAACTCAACTGATTCATGTGCTTTTGATATTAATTAAGAGTTTTCCTCGATTTCTCAGGACATAATCATCAGAACCTGACCTGGTGCCAATGAGACTACACGGGAACTACCAGCTTTCAAATAAAAAAAAGAATCATTCAAATCGCTTCGCCCATATAAAAGTTATGAGTTTTATGATGTAATAAACATAAAAAAATTGGTCAAGTGCGAGTCGGACTCGCGCACGAAGGGTTCCGTACCATTATCTATGCAACATAAGGCAACGTTATTAGTATCGAGCAAGAAACGGTAAAAAAATTATGTTTGTTGTATGGGAGCCCCCCTTAAATATTTATTTTATTTTATTTTTAGTATTTGTTATTATAGCGGCAATAGAAATACATTATCTGTGAAAATTTCAACTCTCTAGCTATCACCGTTCTTGAGATACAGCCTGGTGACAGACGGACGGACGGACGGACGGACGGACGGACGGACGGACAGCGAAGTCTCAGTAATAGGGTCCCGTTTTTACCCTTTGGGTACGGAACCCTAAAAAAAACATACAGACGAATTGAGCACCTCCTCCTTCTTTTGAAAACAGTTAAAAAGCATCGAAATAAAATCGTCTCACTTGGATGCATGTAGGAAAAGATTTGAGTAAAAAGATGAATGATGGAGCGTAAGAAAAATATTTTCTGTGTTAACCGGTAAGTATGGAAAAAATGTCCATGGTCCGTGTGGTGCCGGATTAAAAATACAAGCCCATGGTGCCGTAAGAGCCAGCTAAAGGACAATATAAGCAGTTAACGTCTTATGTGAGAGACGATAAACTCGAAACTAAACCCTGTGCCAACACGCCTGGTCGGCGTGCACGGCACAGTAGAACATAATCCCTCCCAAAGTGGAGGAGGCCCGTGTCCAACAGTGGGACGTAAATGAACTGGAGAGATAATTATTTCTAGATGAATAAATCTATCAAAACGGTTGCATCTAAACAATTAAAAATATTTTGTCGCAATATTTTTGCCAAAGCATTTGCTGTTTATAATTATTACTTCAGAGAAATTATATCACACCTTATCTTTTATAGATTATAAAATGATGCAATTTGGAAAAAAAGAATAGTTTTATCTCTTTAGACTTGAGATATTACAAAATATTATTATTTAATTGATAATAATATGAGTCTTTGATAAAAATAATTTTCATAATTTTCGTTATAAATTGAGTATGTCTAAGCATTGATCATTCATTGCAATAGCTTCTGACGAAGATTCAATACGATTTATTTCTTTGTCTATTTTGATAATATTTTTGAAAATATGTTCGCTTTAGTCTGCTTCTTTCTTCAAATCTTCTTATTCCAGGTAATTATATTTTTTATGTAATTCATAACTTCTACTACTAATCTCCTCCAGCTTACTTATCTCACTTTTTCCAGTATCTCTATTCTAACCAGGACAGACTTCCCCGTTCTTCTAACGACCTTCTACTTTCTTGTATACCCCATAGGACTAACTTTATCAATTCTTCTTTTCCCGTCCAAGCTGTCATATTGTGGAACTCTCTTCCACATGAAATTAGATACGCCAAAAGCCGCCTCACTTTCAAAAAAAGAGTCAAACATATGTTGTTACAAAGGTTAGCTGAATTATCGTAACTATAGATTATGTAGTATTTACTTTATGTATGTTTGTATGTATGTATATGTACCTATTGTGTATCTAGTATGTATTTTGTATGTATAGCGTACTCTGTATGTATGATATATATATTTTAATAAGATTATTGTGTATTGTATGTAGTTTATTGACAGTAATTATAAAATTTATATAATATCACAGAATATACACCTACTTTATTTGTTTCTGCAACACCCAAGGTTGACTGTTAGAGAATGCCTACGGCATTAAGTCCGCCTTTATACAATCTGTTTGTATATAAAGTTTTAAATAAATAAATAAATAAATAAAATAACTTCGGATTGACTGAAGCTTTTGCAAACAGGCAATTTTGAGGCATTTTGGTTCCAAAATAATAAAAGGTTTCTTCAGTCTTGATAGCTTCTGTAAAAAAAGTAATTAAATACTTAATTGGATAGAAAATTATGCATAATATATAAATAGGGACCTCCTTTAACTAAAACTACTTTTTACGGATTTAGACGCGTATATTTGTTTTAAATTTTGGCCCGACGTTTCGGAGACTTTGCAGTCACCATGGTAATCCGTAAAAAATAGTTTTATTTAAACAGATGAGTCGCACAAGTGTTAGAAAATATTAGGGACCTCCTTGTAAAATAACAGACTTTTAAAATTAAAGGAAGAAACACGTCAGAAAATCGGGATACATTTACGAAAATTGGTAATAACTTGGATTTTACAAACTGTTATTTATTATAAACATTATTTTGCAGCATGTTTTCAGTCAAGCAGTAACCACGGCAACAGGAATTAACAACGTCCCTAATTCTTATGTAAATGGGCAAACTGTTGCAGTACCCAATCAATATCCAGCACAAATATTGCCAAGCCAACAATATGTAGCTGCAGGGAGTCAATATGGGAAAACTGTTGGAAACCAATACGGGCAAAACGTTGGAATGGGTGTACCTGCTGGATTTAATTCTGGATTTTCTTCAGTATATGGCGGAAATGGCAATGGTGATGTAACTGTTGTAGGGGAATTGCCTGTGCTAGGTAATACTGCTGTCACAGGTAATGTCCCTTTGACTGGTAAAGTGCAGTTTACTGGAAGCATTCCAGCAGGTGGGATTGTCACAATATCTGGACAATGTGGATGTGGATGTGGATGTAATAGCCAAAATAATGCTTTTGGAGCTAAAACATCGTTTAATAATAAACCTTTTTATTAAGAGGTTAATTATCTATTAGGTTGTAATGTAGTGATAATATTTATAAATAGAATGATTAAGTGTTTATTTGTGTTTTAATATCGAATTCTTTAAAGACTAGGAGTTCTTCTTTGTCCTTTACGTTATTGTAAGTTTACAACAGGGATGTTGCGGATGCTGATTTTTTCACATCAGCGGATGCGAATGCGAATGCGGAGTTTTGAAGGCTCACATCCGCGGATGCGGATGCGGATGTTTAAGATATTATGTAAATAAAGTCAATTTATGAAGAACTAGCTGTTGCCCGCGACTTCGTACGCGTAAAATTTAGAAATTAAACCTTAACTAACATAAGTTTACTATACCACTCGATAGATTGCGTTGTACAGATTTTTTAAATCGGACTATTTTTGCGTTACACACATTAACACTTAAGCTCGTCCAAATTTTTATTACACCATCAGTTGAATTTCACAATTATAAATTAGTAAGGATTAAAACAATGATAACTTATTTATTAATATTCTTATTGAAATGAAATCTTACAATATAAAGGATAGGTAACGATCACGTGTCGTTATTTTTAAGGGGCGCATTACTCAATGATATCAAACCCATGTCATTAACAGCAATTAATTCATAACACTAATACCGATACAAGTGTGAGAGTAAAATGTTAGGCAAAAATAAAATGTTAAAATGTCCACCATGAGTTGATCCTTAAGTGGCTTACCTACATAAATTACGGTAATAATGTTACAAATGTATTGTAGTTTTTTGAAGTGAAAACTTCTTTAGCGGCGTTGAGCACTTTTTCTGTAATGGGTATAAAATCTTAAACTCGCGTCAGGACACGTGACCTGATCGAAAAAGCGTAAGACGGATGGAGAGTAGACAGCTATCCCCTCTCTACGGCGCGGCGGAAATGTATGCCTGGGCCTACTGTTTCGTTTAGGCAGCGCAGGGCGCTTGCGCGAATGTTCGTGTATGTTACAGCGTGCCACGCGCATCCATGGATGGTGACAGCTGATGGCTCGACCATCTGTGTAGTGATCACATTGTTGTGTATTCGTAAAATTCGTGAATCATGTTTGTGTACGATAGCGCAATAAATGAATATTGTATTCTACCACATAAATGATAGTACTTTTATACTGATAAAGCAATTGGTGCAAAATTATTCCCTAACCATTCCAAAATATCAAACATGCTCAACGTTAATAAAAAAATTTTTTTAACAATAAATAAAATTACTAACGATAATATATAAATAAAATTTCAATCAATGCCAATTTAAAGAAAAAGTACTTGTTAATTTTCTGTCGCTGAAGTTGGTATCGATTGCACGCATCACTTTTGAGAGTGCTCGATTGTGCGAAGCATTGCAGTAGTTGGAACACTCAATGTTGAGCATTGTGCCGCATAATGCGCTCTTGTGCTGTAATTGTAAAACCATCAAAGTTGCTAGATTGAGTAATTTGTTCATCCTGAAAAGTAGTTAGAAGTAGCTAACTTTCCCAGCAAAAATAAATACCGTTTTACATGATTACTAGAAATCACACAGTGATCTTTTTTAAATCTTTTGCATTTAAAACCTAAACAAACTGTTTAATTTCGATCAACCAACTGAATCTACCGATGATGACCAAAGGTATGAAATTGAAAAGAATGAAATTAAATTGAAACAAAGACCTATGAAAATAATAAAAGGTGAATCCCAATAGGTCCCAATCTGTCAAAGTCAAGTCTGCTAATGCACCAATATAACCACAAAAAATTAACAGTATACTATCAAAGTTGATAAAACTCGCCACTAAGCAATCAGTTCTTGTATTTGTTGATTGCTTATTAGCAAATTTTATCAAGTTTGGTAGTTTATTGTTAATTTTTTGTCACAAATGATACCATTCAATTGAACTTTCATTGTGACACCATTGAATATTTAATATCAGACTTGAGCCCCAGGCTATAGTAAAACAATCGGGAATCCCCAAAGTGATCCCGCTCGGATTTCATGCGAGTAAGCAAGTCGCATATATACGTTATCTCCCTCATTCCTGTAGGTTTGTTATTGTTGTACTAGCCTATTTTTCGGGGATTCCCGGCCGGCGCTTTAATTTCCGGCCAACAATCAAAAGTTGCTAGAAAAAGTAGCTTAGAAGTTTAGCTACAAGTTTCAAAAATTTGTAGCTGCCTTACATCAAAATATTGCTAGATCTAGCTATAAAGTAGCTAAGTAGGCATCACTGATTACAAGAAACAAATGATGATGAAAACTTGTCGAATCTTGTCACCAATTTCTTTACTCCCATTGGTCATTGTCTCGTGCGACCGGCACGCGCCAATCGCCAGGCCCCTTCCATTTCTTCTCGTCGTTACTTGCATGATATTCGCATCCGCATGAAAATCCGCAACCAATTAGTGCGGATGTGAATGCATATGCGGATGTCTAAATCTATGCGGAAGTTCCGCATTTGCGGATGCGGATGCGAATATTCGCAAAATCCCTGGTTTACAATTATCTTTAAGGCGCGTAGGCGATGAAAAGTCATTACATGATACTGGCAGTATCGGTAGGTGGCAATAACAATAAAAATGTACGTCATAATGTATTCTGTGCTTCATCGTGTCGTTTTTTTTGACGGTGTATCTAGTACAAGCCCGCGACTACGTACACGTGGAAGTGAAAATTTACCCGTTTTGCAACATTTTTCACTACTTCTTCGTTCCTATTGGTCGCAGCATGATATTACTAGTCTATAGCCGTCCTCGATAAATGGAATATCTAACACAAAAATAATTTTTTAATTCACACCAATTAATTGTTCCTGAGATTAGCCCGTTCAAACAAACAAACAAACTCATCAGCTCTGTAATATTAGTATGGACTAGCTACTGCCCGCGAATCCGTACGCGTGGAATTTAGAAAATTTTCCCTGTTTTGCAACATTCGCTCCTTATAGGTTACAGCGTGATGTTATATTATAGTCTATAGCCATCCTCGTAAATGGAATATCTAACACAAAAAGATTTTTTTTATGCAAACCAGTTGATCCTAAGATTGGCGCGTTCAAACAAACAAACTCTTCAGTTCTATAATATTAGTAAAGATTTATTGGTTCATCGTAAAAATGACCACCATAATTATTTAGTAACGGACTAATTGAAATTCTCCTTGTGGTGACGGATTAAGAATACAAGTTTCACCACCCCATCTCCTCCCAAGGGTGCTGTAAAAATCAGCTAAGGGATATTGCACACAGATAACATCCTCTGTGAGAGACGGAAAAGTCGAAAATAAACCCTGTGCCAACACGCGGCACAGTGGAGGAGGCCTGTGCCTAACAGTGGGACGTAAATGGGCTGGAGAGGAATAGAACTAAATCTGCAATAAACAACTTCTTTCTTTCTTTAATCAAAATCTTTGCAGTCGTTAATTATTTAATTGAATTAATTTGTCTTCATTTTGTCTTTGTTTTACCAAGAAAAGTTCCAGTGACAACTAGGGACCAATGATACGTTATATGCGGTATGAGTCTACATGTTATGTTTGATATTTAAAATGATTTATATTAAGTGCAGACTCTACTGGCGACAAACTCACAATTTAGGTATCTCTAGAGGCAATATATCCACGAAGAAAACAGTAGAGTACTATATCGATACATAACATATAAAGGAGCATGGCTTAATGTCGGACTCTCTTAAGTGACCTAGCTCAAAGCTTAATTTCAAGATCTCCGTCAAATGGACAGCGCTATACAATATTCTAATTTGTTTCTAAACGTATTCTTGACATTAAAGGTACGACATCGAAATCAATCTGATACTGCAATAATTAGCAGGGTCGAGTCTTGTTACTGTCGACTTGTTGTTGTCGTTTATGTACCATAGTCTTCCTTACTAATTTATAAGTGCGAAATCCCGATGATAACACAATAATAATTTTGACGAGCTTAATGTGTGGAACGAAACATTAGCGCGATTTAAAAAAATGGACAACGCCATCTATTGAGCAGAAGAGTTAACTTCTGTTTGTTAAGGATTGATTTCTAAATTTCACGCGTACGAAGTCGCGGGCAACAGCTAGTTTTATATAAAAAAATATGTGTGTATTTGTACACAAGTACCTACAAATGTACTTATGTACAATCCAAGAAAATTCACTATTGAATTAAGCTCGCCTTTGTACATGATTTTTCTTTTATATCTGTAAAATTAAGATTATGAATAGGCATAAGTAAGCTCTACTTTATTTACAGTTTCCGTCACTTTTACCTGCTTTTGTAACTAACTTCAAAGGCGTTGGTTTTTACTGACATCATAACAATTATCTCATATTATTTTTCCATAACGGGCCATAAAAAGTAAGACTCCAATATATTAACATATATAACAATAACGATCTTTCATTTCTTACTTCTTTTATCACCTATACATATTAGTATATTAGATTTTAGCTTTGTAGAAACATATTATTACTTGCGTGCTTTGTTTGCCTATAATTAGTTGTACAGAATTGGCTATGTAGTAATTTAAGTTATTGCTTGTATCTTCTGTAGCAAATGTTGGTAGACCTTAATAAATAAATAAAATAAATACAACATAGTCTGATTAGGTAATCTGTGGTGTATTGCATTGGGTGTATTAATCTAACGTCTATTCATGACTTAAGATTACCACCATAATTCTCCTCTCCGGATCCTTAATATATTGTAATAACAATCACGACAACCACCTTGCAGCCATATCAGTATCTAATAGATATTCTTATAATGTAACCTTATGCGAGATGCGGTGCTGGAGAATTTCATACGGTCTATAGACGGTGCAAAGATCGATGGTATAAATTGTATTGGTATGGGCTGTCGTTTATAAAACATTGGGAACATGTGCGCCTTAAATGCAATAATTTTACACCAAATTCCAATTTTTTGTTAATCGGATCTTATTATTATTATTTTTTTTTGAGTTTGTCCTTATAGGACAGGCTTAGGCTTAATAGCCATACTGCCTTGTCTTCAGTAGATTATATTCTTTGTATATCCTTCTTTGTTCGTATGATAAATATCTTGCGTCGTTTTCAATAATATTATATTCTTCCGTCATTTCTAGTAATTTTATAGTCTTGCGTCATTTCCAGTGAAGATCCAATATCATCCAATATTTGTACGATATGTACATTATATATACATCATTTAATATAAATTTATACCTACAAGAAAAAAGCGACAGAGAAAAAAATAAAAAATTCTGAAAGATAATTATTTACAATATCAAATTTCGTTTACAGTGTTGTAGATAAAAGTATATATAGCCGAATATGTTTAGTGATTCTTAAGCAATTCTAAGGCTGTAAGCGGGACCTTTCAATTAGCACATCCATCAACACAAGGCGCTGAATGCCGAAGAATGTGCAACCAAATATTATGTGGTCCAAGGTTTGTTCGTTGTTGTTGTTTCAAAGTTAAAATTACATCTTGGCAAGCTATAGAAACTTTAAAATGTTTATTTTCAGGTATTAAATTAGAAAATTTGATAACTGCTTTGGCTAAAGCGTCTGCTCTTTCGTTACCTTTAACTCCTATATGGGACGGAACCCACATAAAATCAACTTGAATATTTAGATTAGACAATTTAACCCATAATTGTTTTATGGCATAAATTATGTAGTTTGCGTTAGCATTGATTACATTGTTTTTTAATTTTTTTAATACACTCATACTGTCACTAACAATAACCCAATTTAGACACCCTCGATTGTGTTCTTGTATATGTTTTAAGGCACAAAGAATGGCCACCGCTTCAGCTGAAAATATGCTAAAATTATTATCCAACTTATAACCTAAGCCTATATTTGAATTGAGCTCATATATTGCAAATGAGACTGAGCTAGGAGTTTTAGAACCATCTGTGTAAATAAATTTATAATTATTCCAGTTAGAAAACTTTTTGTATACATCTTCTCTATTAGACAATTTATGATCAATAACAATGTTCATTGCAGGATATTTATCCTTAAATGAACCTTCGAAACATGGCGAAATATTAGTTTTGTGAATATCCAACATCTGAAACGAGTATGACAATTCAACGAAATTTTGAAATATAAAGAACAATTTATGTGGTATGACCGTTGATAGTCTGGATATATTTTTTAATAAATTGTTATTTATATTACTATTTAATTTGAGTATGTATCTTTCTTTTAAGTAGTCAAATCTAATTTTGATTGGAGGAAGATTGCATTCAATTTGTAAGGCTCCAATAGGGCTTGATAAAAATGCACCAGTTATGAGGCGCATACATTTATTTTGTATTTTATCTAATAGATTTGTAATTTTTTGATCCTGAGCAAAGCAGAGAAAACCATATTCAAAGTGGCTACGTACAAGAGATTTATACAACATCAGAAGAACTTTGGGGTCAGCTCCCCAATACGTTGCAGATAGAGATTTAAGAATTTTAAAGGCACTACTAGCTCTTTCTACAATTTTATCAACATAAGCTTGCCATGATAAATTTTGTGTAAATATTACACCTAGAAATTTGACTCTAGATGATAGCGTCAATTTCTCAGCTCCATAACATATATCTGGCACACGTAACGTGAGCCGTTTACCAAAAATCATAACGTTTGATTTGGAAGGATTCACTTCGAGATTAATATAATCAAAGTATTGTTTTAACTTTTTTAAGGCATTGTTGATAGCTGATGTTGCTTCATTTATACTATTTGCTGAAGAGTATATATATACCAAATCTTCCGCAAACTGCAAATTTCTAACATTTGGGCCTAAAATTATATTTAAGCGACGTATATACAGAATGAACAACAATGGGGATAGAATCCCGCCCTGACAGATACCTAGTGATGAAAAACGAGGACCGTAGAGATGACAATTATGTTTAACAAACACTTTTCTATTTATTAGAAACTCATGTAGCCAAGATACAAATTTACCAGGTATGCCTATCGATAACAATTCACTTGCGAGGATACTAATATTTACGTTGTTAAAAGCTGCTGAAATATCAAAGAAAACAGACACGGCAACTCGATTATTTACTTTATTATTTAACATATCAAGTTGAAATTGACAAATACTTTCCCGTGCTGAAAATCCTTTGCGAAAACCAAATTGATTATTAGGTAACAATCGATTATTTTCTACATAAAACTCTAAGCGCTGCTTTAGAAGTTGCTCAAATATTTTACCGGCACATGAAGTGAGTGCTATTGGTCTATAGGAATCAGGTTGTGACTTTTGTTTGTTAGGTTTTAGAATTGGGATTAAACAGTCAGTTTTCCACTGTTCAGGTACTATGTTATTTTGCCAAAGAAGATTAAATAATTTTAACAAAACCAGTAAACTGGTATCATTTAATTTCTTAAACATGTTATATGACAACCCATCAAGTCCAGCTGAAGTATCTCTTCTGCTTACTATTGCTGATTTTAATTCTTCTAAAGTAAATTGCTCTAGTAGAAAGTTATTACCTGAGTTCAAGTGATCTGTGAAATTTGCATTATAAAAGTTTTCCTGTACTGAATCCGGCGTATACTTTTTTAAAAAGTCGGCTACCCAAAAATCATCACTGACATTATTGTATGTATATGTTTTGTTAAATTTGCGCATCAGATTCCAGATTCTGGATTGAGGCGTACAACGATTGGAATCATTACAAAATGCTACCCAACTGGCTTTCTTTTCAGTTTTCAATGTGAGCTTTTTTAAAGCTCGAAGGCGTTTAAACTCTACGTAATTTGCTTCAGTAGGATTATGTTTAAAGGTTATATATGCCTGTTTGGAGTTAAATGCAGATTCCTCACATTTTTTATTCCACCATGGTAAAGTGGGACGCTTTCTATGTTTCACATTGTTAGGACATATATTATTTTGAGATTTTCTAGTTGAATGTGGAACATTAATAGATTGACTTACAGCTGTTAGCAATATGTTACAAAATTCAGCATAAGTGTCCAGCACAGAATAATGATTTAAATCAACTTTATCTAACAGATCTTGCACATTTTGTGTATATGATTTCCAATCTACCAACCTAAAATTTGGATAAACTGGCGGATGTTTGCTATTGCATTTATTGTTATATATTTGGTTACTATTAATTGTTATTTTTACAATAACAGGCAAATGGTAACTAGTTCCTAATGGGGTGTTGTGTACAGACCATTCACATGAAAGAGCTAATAAAGGTGATACTATTGTTAAGTCTAAAGCATTAGGCCCGTTAGGCCGCCATGTTAGAGAACCAAGAGTTGTGACCTGACCATCATTAAGAAGAACCAGATTATTATCATCAATAATATCTAAAACATCTTTACCACGGACTGAATTGGAAACACATCCCCAAGAAGTATGATGTGCATTAAAATCACCAGCTAACAATATAGGACCAGGCACTGACTTAATTAATCTATCAAGCTTGCTTTTGTCAAAACTTGGATTGCAATTGATTGGACTATAGAAGCTAATTATACTTATTTCCAAATTATTGATTTAAATACGAACACAAATATTTTGTAGTGAACTATCAGAATAAGTTTTAATTACTGAATAAGCAATGTTTTTGTGAATAATAATAGCTACTCCATTGTGATTGTTACCACAGTTTATATGTTCTATATTATAGTGTTTTATTTTGAAGTTTTGATTTAATTTAAACCATGTTTCTGAAATTATTGCAATATGTATATCATTATTGTATAGAAAATTAGTAAATATATCTTTATTACTATTGAGACTTTGTGCGTTCCATTGTAGTATATTTAATTGATCCATTATGTTTTTGGTGGAAACTTCTTACTGATAGTTTTCTTTAATGTGTCTCTAATTGTACTGGTATTTATTGGGGTTTCTTTATTTTTTGAAATGTGTGTTAAGGTTTCAATTATGATGTTCATAAATGTTTCTGATTTCATTAAATTACTTAATTGGATATCAAGAGTACGTTTGGTTATTTCTGGGAATGTTTTTTCATCAAATAAGCCTGTATATGAAGTGGTATGTGCCTTGATTTTATTCTGTTCAACCTGTTGTTTTTTTATAGGACAAATTGAAGATATGGATATATGATTGCCTTTGCAATTAACACATGTAGCATTTTTAGGGTCAATAGAGCAATTTCGATAGTTATGATCTTCTGTGCATACTGAACACACCTCAGCGTTGCGACAGAATTTTGCAATATCCGTACTTCATACAGCGTAGACATTGCTTAACTGGAGGTACATACAATTTAACTTCATGCCTCCACGAGTCAAGGTTTATGTGTTGAGGGAGTATAGTAGAAGCGAATGTTATAGCGACGGCTTGAGTTGGCACAAAAGTAATATTATTTTCAAGTTTGACCCTACGCATAAATCTACGGACTTGTATGACATTTTTGGAGCTACCTATTAAAGAAAATATTTTTCTGTTAGACATGTCAACTGGTACAGAAGTGAGCACTCCTGTAATTTCTGTGTCTCTGGCAGGTATAGATGCCTTCAACTGTAGTTGATCTAACAATTTTTTATTCCCAATAAACATATTGGCATTATTTGGTAAATCAAATGAAATGCCCACTTTGTATTTATTAATTGTTTTTAGATGCATTACACCTGAAACCCCATATTCACGTAGAGCTTTTGACAAAGCCATACGGTCTCTGTCACAAAAAATTTTGTCATCATCATGACTTAGAAAAACAATGTATTCTGACTTACCAGATTCTTCGGGATATTTGCGAGAATAGCCTGGAACTTTAAATATTTTATACTTATCCTTAACTGGTTCGTCTGCCAACGAATAAATTGATTCGACGTCAGAGGAATCTGATCCCGTGGACAGATCTTTTACCACATCCCCCTTACGTCGCCTTTTTTTCCCCATTTTGGGGATTTTACTCTTTTAAAAACTATTAACTATTATTATATAGACAATATTTACAATATATTCGAAAAATATTGTAATTATTTACAATATTATTTACTAATAAAATTTAGTAATTAAAAAGTCACGCCTCTTTTAACCTTCGTCCCGCCTTTTCCTTTCGACATTTCTCGGATCTTATTCAATAATTTTTTTTTTATTTTTTTTTATTATCCAATGATAATAAAAAAATAAATAAAAAAAACATTGTCATACTGCCATCTACACGAATTTCCGTTATACTAGAATTGAAAAATTCTAATGAAGCAATTAACCAGTCTTAGTTTTCGCTATCTAGATGGCAGTAGTATCATATTTTTAGTACCTATGCTACTTAAATGTTGTTCTTGTTCAATACAGGCAATTTTCTCCATCTATTTACAGGGAGGCCTTGGCCTAACAGTGGACATAGAAGTAACTTGTGGAGTGATAGACATATTTGATATTTAGATAGGTCTCTGTTATACTTATTTATCTAAACTACTTGATTTAGTGGACTAGCAAACCTTTGAAACATAGGCTTACTAAGTAATTTTAACTTCAGAATTTGATATTAAAATTCGTCTTTTAAGAATACCATAACAAACTATTATTACTTTTCATATAAAAACAAATCATTAAATTATAATCTAACTAAAACTAGTAAAGAGGTCCGTAACCGCATCCAGATGGGATACCATTGTATCCATAACCTGGTGCAGGAGCAGAACCAAATCTACCAGGAGCGCCACCAGCAGAAGTAGGACCGTAAGCAGGTAGACCCTCGCTTACAATACCAACAGCATCACTACCACAGCCGTAGTTGATACCACCAACACCAAGAGATTCTAAAACACCTTCCAGGGTCACAGCTCCTAAGAACGGCAGTTCTCCAATAACAGACAGAGGACCTTCAATAGCATTCTCAGAGACTACAGTGATACCAGTGGGAGCGATGGGAGACGTGCTGGTGATTGCGAAACCTCCACCACTAGTTGGAGCCACGTTGCCATAAGCACCACAAGGAGCAGCTCCATAACCAAGTCCAGGATATTCAAAAGCGCTTCCAGGTAAGATAAAGTCGTCAGCTAAGAATGCATTGCCAATGCATTGAGCTGATATGGTCTGGAAAAGAAGTTTTATTTTATTATACGTATTTTTAGGGTTCCGTACCCAAAGGGTAAAAACGGGACCCTATTACTGAGACTTCGCTGCCCGTCCGTCCGTCCGTCCGTCTGTCACCAGGCTGTATCTCAAGAACGGTGATAGCTAGACAGTTGAAATTTTCACAGATGATGTATTTCTATTGCCGCTATAACAACAAATACTAAAAATAAAATAAAATAAATATTTAAGGGGGGCTCCCATACAACAAACATGATTTTTTTACCGTTTCTTGCTCGATACTAATAACGTTGCCTTATGTTGCATAGATAATGGTACGGAACCCTTCGTGCGCGAGTCCAACTTGCACTTGACCAATTTTTTAAAACTTTTACAAAAATGCAAGTTTAATATTCTTGGCTCTGTTGAACTTTGTGACAGTTTTTAAGTTGGCTGCGGAGTACGAACAAGTAGGTACCACTTCAATATTGCACATGGAGTTTAATAAATAAATTCAGGAAAAATATTCACACAATGACAATTTCTGATGTAGGCGTAAACATGGTTACAAAATTCTCGGTATAAAAGTTTCTCCGGTGAGGGTAGTTTACTAGAATAAATATTCTCCACTAGTGGAAGCGGTCTTAGAATTGGAATATTAACAGGCTGAAAAGAAAAAGATATACCTAAGGTAGGTATATCTTTTTATTTTCATTTTAAAAGAAAAATAACTTACCTGGATCAAACAAGCGGCAACAACGACGCAGTATTTGGCGGCCATTTTAAATAATTTGTAGTCGTTATTGTTTAAACAATATACAAGTTTGTATGATTAACTCTACTGCACCTATAGCTTTTATATTATGTTATTACATAAAATATCACATTCTGTAATAATTGAAATATATATTACGTTACTCCTACATATCGATTTCATATTTGATAACCTGTTATGATAAGTCTTTGTAGGTATATGTTTCTTTCTCTATTAGAACAGAACTTTGGTTTAAAACATCTAAATAATTAGTAGTAGGTGTTTCAATTCATAAAAGGTTCGCACTTATTATATAAAGTTAAAGTTTTCGGTCTATCCACGCAGATGGTTAGCATTTCTGGCTAGATAATATTATCTTTGGTTTTATGCTTAACGAAATGCCCAAGAGATGATACGATGTAGTGGCATTCTCAATCAGTTACTACATGGATCTATAGCAGAATAATAAAAGCTAATATTCGAATTTGGATGAAAACATCGGATTCAAGAGAACGCCCATAGAATTAGGATATTAATAATAAATAAACTTTACTTCATTTAAACAAATTTCACAAAAATATTCAAGTTTGTTCATAATCAATAATTATACTTACGTATAGGAATAACTTGATTCAACTTTGATGACCCAAGTTGTCTTCGTTTATTGGATGATATGAGTAGGAAAAAAATATAAATATAAATATTCATGGACATTTCACACAACGTCCTCTGGTCCGAAGCTAAGCTTTATAATAATATCCTTGTGTTATGGGTACCAAAATACGAATACATAAGCTACTTTTCTTTTGTAAATACATACTTATAATACACTAGCTGCCCCGGCAAACATTGTTTTGCCATACAATTCTGTGTAAAAATCAACAACAAAAAATTTCATCGAAATCGGTCCAGCCAATTTTGAATCTAAACCATCCTCAAACCCCCTTGAATACACACAACAAATTTCATCAAAATCGATCCAGCCGTTTTGGAGGAGTTCAATTACAAACACACGTACAGAAGATTTATAGTTCAATCTTGAAGTTTAAAAGGTAATTTTAATAATAAAAATTATAGCCAAAAAATCAACAAGAAACATCGTCAAGGTTTTCTTTCTAGACAATCGTCTACATATGTCATGATTCACACGTGTGGTCCCATTTCTGATAATAGTCAGAAACATGATCAAACGGATGAAACATACGCGTAACTGCGCTGTAAAATATCCTTTCTGATGAGTTGTTACGGGTCATAGCCACATTTAATATTTACCCTTGAAATACATGCTGGATAAATCATACGGGTGACTCATGACTGATATCCTTTGTGATCAGTTCTTACGGGTCATAGCCATATTTAATATTTACACTAGGGCCCCCTGCCGGTAATTTGACAGTCATAACCTTAACTGAGAGTTAGGTAACTTATGAAAATTTTTATTGTACATATATTTAAAACTCCTTATTGGTTATGCTCGAATTTCGAGTATTGGGCTACATAGAAGTGCGTTTTAACTGTGTTCTAAAATATTCTTTTTCATCCAAGAAGGGGAAAATACCACATAAAAGTTTCGGGGACAGAGGATTCCATGGCTATCTACGTAACTAACTACCTAATACCGTAATAAATTATTCTAAAATGAAGCATACCGTTATAAACTCAATTTTAGAGTAAACTAGCTGACCCGGCAAACGTTGTTTTGCCAGACTAAAAAAAAGGTTTGAAAAATAGATGTTGGCCGATTCTCAGACATACTGAATATGCATGTAAAATGTCATAAAAATCGGTCAAGCCGTTTCGGAGGAGTACGGTAACTAACACTGTGACACGTGAATTTTATATATTAGAAAATGTGAATGACGTTAGTGATATCTTCTTATATATAAAATTCACGTGTCACAGTGTTAGTTACCGTACTCCTCCGAAACGGCTTGACCGATTTTTATGAAATTTTAAAATAAATTAATTAATTATAAATAAATTCCTTGCGCTTACGCAAGGAATTTATTTATGGGTTACTTCTTGACAAATTCTGTAACTGGGTTAAAGTAATTGCAAATAGCCTGTGAATTTTCTTGTCTTTGTAAATGATGTAACTAATTTGTAGATTTCAGTTGCATTTTTGGGTATATCATTAAAATAAGTAAGCTTCACTTTCGCAATTATATTTAGTGACATGAAGTAAAACAAAAAATATTTGAGATATTAAGAAAAGTAGTAAGTAGTCTGTGTTGATACCCGTATTTTAGTACAGAACAAGGCTAAAATTATGCATGGGATCAGAAGACTTTGAGAAAATATAAGTAAGTAGATACGTATAAGTACATACGTACGTACGATAATGTCATAATTAGGTTGTTTAAGTGTATCATAAAGTTGAAAAAGTAAGAGTGTTGTATTCTGGTTTTCAGTAGGTATGTGTTGTATTCTGGTTTTCAGTAGGTATATGTTGTAACAGCGGAAACAAAAATACGTCATCAGTAAAGATTCTCTTGCTATCACCGATCGTGAGATATAAGCCCGGTAACAGATGGATGGACGAACAATAAAGGCTCAGAAATGGGGTCCTATTTTACAGGGACCGAACCCTAAAAAGGAAGTAAACCTGTGAAGTTTTCTTTTAGCATGAAAGCATTTTTATGCTGATGCCAATAAAAGATATGGAATTTTTCTCTTCAATAAATTTACAAGTTGAATTCATCTCTTATTAATAAAACAATAAAATTTTAATTAATATTGATATAATAAAACAAAACGACACATTAAATAGTTGGGTAATCACTATAGCTTAAATATTAAAATGGTCCGTAACCACAGCCAGCTGGGATACCATTGTATCCATAGCCTGGTGTAGGAGCCGCGCCAAATCTACCAGGAGCGACACCTGCAGAAGCAGGACCGTAGGCAGGTAGACCCTCGCTTACAATACCAACAGCACCATTACCACAGCCGTAGTTGATACCACCAGCACCAAGAGATTCTAAAGCACCTTCCAAGGCAACGGCACCTAGGAATGGCAGTTCTCCAATTATTGACAGAGGACCTTCGATAGCATTCTCAGAAATGACAGAGATGCCAGTGGGAGCGATTGGTGAAGTGCTGGTGATAGCAAAGCCTCCACCACTTGATGGAGCTACAAATCCTTGAGCTACGCCACAAGGAGCCGCCCCATAGCCAAGTCCAGGGTATCCTAGAAGCATGTCTTCTTCAATAAGTCTGTTGCCGATGCATTGAGCTGATATACTCTGAAAAGAAAAACGATTAAATAGAAAAAATGTTATATGTGAAAGAAAATTATATTATGTCAATATGGCTGCGTGAAAAATAGTACTTCTAGTTTCTTTTCAGCTAAAAACATATTTTGCCACAATTCTGTTCCAACCGGTCTGATCTAAATGGTACAATAGACCACTTTCAATTTTGTTAGCTAGGAGGCTTGTAACCAATATAAGAGCCTAAAACAAGGAAAGAATAAGAAGAAATTAATCATAAATAGTTTAAAAAAAAAATACCTGAAGCAAACAAGAAGCAACTAGAACAATAATATGTTTGGCGGCCATTTTTTTAAATTTGTGTTTGATATTGAACACTATAATCGATAGTATAATAAATTTATTAAAGCCCACAGCTTTTATATGCAGTTATTACATTAAAATCAATTCTGTAACTAATGTTAAAGATATTACGTGATTCCGCCATTTTTAATAATTAATGTTTGATAACCTCTTTTGATAAATGTTGCACTTGATTTTTAGGGTTCCGTACCCAAAGGGTAAAAACGGGACCCTATTACTGAGACTTCGCTGTCCGTCCGTCCGTCCGTCTGTCACCAGGCTGTATCTCAAGAACGGTGATAGCTAGAGAGTTTAAATTTTCACAGATGATGTATTTCTATTGCCGCTATAACAACAAATACTAAAAATAAAATAAAATAAATATTTAAGGGGGGCTCCCATACAACAAACATGATTTTTAGGGTTCCGTACCCAGTATCTCAAGAACGGTGATAGCTAGACAGTTAAAATTTTCACAGATGATGTATTTCTATTGCCGCTATAACAGCAAATACTAAAAATAAAATAAAATAAATATTTAAGGGGGGCTCCCATACAACAAACATGATTTTTTTACCGTTTCTTGCTCGATACTAATAACGTTGCCTTATGTTGCATAGATAATGGTACGGAACCCTTCGTGCGCGAGTCCGACTCGCACTTGACCAATTATTTTAAATATCGAATGCAGCTGATTAGCACGTAGATATTTATGTCGTTATTATTATATTTTATCTGTGGTAATAGGCCTTTTGCATTTCTTTATTAGATAATAGAAGTAGTGATAAACATCGAGTGTGTCGCAAAACATAAAATTGTTTGGTATAAAAGCGTGTGACTTACAAACTTAATCATTCAATCAATCATTTGCAATTACAAGTTTAATTGACATTTAAAATCAAAATGGTCACCAAACTTTCATTACTTTTCTGCGCTGTTGTTTATTTAGTTCAAGTAAGTTTTACAGTATCTTATTTCAAGTAATACCTATTTTATAGGTATTTTTACTTATTCTCAATATTCCTATATAATAATAATAATATAATAAATATTCAAGACATTTCACACAACGTCAATATCAAGAAAATCTATTAAATCCAAACAATAATTTGGATCGTAACATCCCAATTTTGTTGCTAACTTCAAGAGAGTAATTAGTCTCATAAACTACGCTCAACAAGCAACTTGGCAAACTTAGATTATCTCTGAGCTGGCTTTTACAGTAACCTGGGAAAGAAATGAGATGGTATAACTTCTATTCCTCCACCAGATAAATTGATATCCTTACTAATTTATAAGTGCGAAATCCGGATGATGACACAGTAATAATTTTGACGAGCATAGGTGTTAATGTGTGGAACGAAACGATAGCGTGATTTAAAAAACGTACAACGCCATCTATTAAGCAGAAGAGTAAACTTCTGTTTGTTAAGGATTGATTTCTAAATTTTACGCGTACGAAGTCGCGGGCAACAGCTAGTTTGTAATAATTTTAAGACATTTAGCTATGAAACTAAAAATATTTTGTAAATTTTGCAGAACACAGCAGCTCAATGCATCGGCAGTCGATTTATTGAAGAAGAAATACCTTTAGCATATCCCGGACTTGGTTATGGAGTGCCCTCTTGTGGCGTAGCTCAAGGTTTTGTAGCTCCATCAAGTGGTGGAGGCTTCGCAATAACCAGTACTTCTCCCATTGCTCCCACTGGAATCTCTGTAATCTCTGAGAATGCTATCGAAGGTCCTCTTACAATAATTGGAGATCTGCCGTTCTTAGGAGCTGTGGCACTGGAAGGTGCTTTAGAATCTCTTGGTTCTGGTGGTATCAACTACGGCTGTGGTAATGGTGCTGTTGGTATTGTAAGCGAGGGTCTACCTGCCTACGCTCCTGCTTCTGCTGGTGTCGCTCCTGGTAGATTTGGTCCTGCTTCTGCACCAGGTTATGGATACAATGGTATCCCAGCTGGCTGCGGTTACGGTCCTCTTTATTAGTTTTAGTTATCTATAGTAAAATAAAATTATATGTTGTGTTTTTGTTTTACATACAAAATATGAAAAAATAATTGGTTTAATTTTTATCTCACCGTCTTTAGATGGTATATGAATTGGAAATTTACCATCAGTAAAGAAGTTCAGTATTATTACACTAGCTGTTACCCGCGACTTCATACGCGTGAAATTTAGTCCTCAATCAATCCTCAACAAACCGAAGTTTACTCTTCTGCTCAATAGATGGCGTTGTGCGTTTTTTAAATCGCGCTATCGTTTCATTCCACACATTAACACTTAACCTCGTCAAAATTATTATTGGGTCATCATCCGGATTTCGCACTTATTAATTAGTAAGGATAAGGATAAGTTAGATAAGTTATCCCTGTCAAAGTGAAGGGTGAAGGTGCTTATTAATGAGCTGGGAAGAAGATAAGCTTAAAGCGTTGCTGAGAAAAATACGCAAACAGATAAACTCTTCCTTTTTAAATTAAATGAATTTATAATAAATATTACTAAATAAATAATCCGTAAAATTATAACAAAATTTTCCGTCCGATTATTCTTATTCCATAGCTAGGAATAGAATATAATAAAGTATACTATCTGACTGAAATCATCTTAAATAATAAGTTTACTTAATATGACATAGAGTTAAAAAAAATAATCCTACTTTTGAACCGACTTCAAAAAAAGGAGGAGGTTCTTAATTCGTTTGTATGTTTTTCATTCGTTACCTCATAACTTTTAACTAGGCGAAGCGATTCTAACGATTCTGTTTTTATTTGAAAGCTGGTGGTTCCCGTGTTGTCCCATTCGCACTAGGTCAGGATCTGATGATTATCTCCTGAGAAATCGAGGAAAATCCTCAAATTTCAAAGGCACATGTATTCGGTCGAACAAACATACAGCGAACCTACACTACACATATACTACACATAGGTAACCGTAAAATATTTATATTCTAAAATCATTATTATTTATTTCACGCACAGAAAGTTATATGATGGTTTTGTGACTCTCCAGAGATTACCTACGTGGAAAAATGTATTAGCATTCGAAAAGATTAAAATATTAGAATCAGAGTGCTAACGTAAAAACTATTTAATCATAGATAATTGAATCTATGAAAGATAGTTCAATCTATAAACTTATTTTAGTTTATTACTAGCAACAGAAACGAACATAATTTAATACTTAACTACTTTAAGTTTTTGTAACATTTTCCTATGCGAATATAAAAATTACGTCTAATGTATAAAAAGTAAGAAGGGTTTCTTACTTTTTGTATAAAAAGTAAGAACCCCTTCTTACTTTTTAGACGTAATTTTTAATGTAGGTAATGTTTAATAAATCAAATTGTGGTGGAAAAATTGATCACCGCAAGCAAGCATGATTGTGGTGGTCTAATTTGGTTACTATTAGCACGGTCACAATAAGCTTCAAGTCCCGCTTGCGGTGATCACCTTTTTCCACCACAATTTGATTTATTAAGTAAAAGCGTAGCATGTTAATTGCAAAATTAATAAATTACTTTAGGTAATGTTTATTTTGGTTATTTTGTTCAAGCTAGGAGAGAGAGGCTGGAGGGAGAGAGAGAGATGAGAAGTTGACGGTAGTTAAAGAGTATTGTATGAGTATTGTAAAAGTATGAGATACAAATATTATTAGTAAATCTTTCTAACTAAACTAATAGCAAAGTTAAGTCTGTCATCCAGCTGTATTTATGGAACGGTGATAGTTAATTAGCTGAAAATGTCTTAGTATATTATAACAGTTGATGCTATAATAACTAAATTAAATACTCATCATCATCGTTTTCCTACCCTTATCTGATTCCCATTGTAAAAATCTACGCAGAAAAATACTGAAACTACTACTAGAAATGGCCGCACCAATATTTAATCTCATTCCATGATATGAAAATTTATGTCGCATTCCAATCTAACTAAATTCAACACGTTGTTATTAGCATTGTCTATATCTGTATAATGTATGAAACGGGCTAAAGCAGCTTCTATCTTCTAGTGTATAATGAAAATTTCTTTCTTTGGGCTTATTTCGCATTTAGGGAAACGCAGGGAGAGGACGCCCTGAAAATATGCCCTGATGTCATCGCCAGTATACCTACTTACTTGAAAAGGGTCATGGGCGTAGCACATACAACCGTCGTGCATGTATAACAATTTTTTTTTTAATTTAATTTAATTAAGGACCGCCATTGGTTACATCAACAATACAATAATTGCATACAGTATCAGGAGGTTACAATGCAGTTGTGTACCCGTTAAAGGCAGCCACGACACGCACAGATCATCGTTATCATTCATTAAAATTGGTTAAAATTGAAATCAGTATCAAACAATAATTCTGTCAGAATAATCTAAAAATTACAATAATTAAAAAATAAAACTTAAAATCTAAAAATCTAATATATAAACAATATTATAAAGTACATCAAATTATAAACATTTCATGAGCTAAAAAAAAATGTATAATATAATATGTATTTCTCTAATTGAAAAATAAAAAGCAATAAAACAATAAATAATAATAAGCATAAAGAAAACATTTCATTACATTAGGAACCAATAAACAAACCAGACCGAAAATGCACCAAAAACGTGGCGAGATGACACGCCGTTAATATAGTAAAACTTAGAAGTTAAAAACAAGGAAATTTTTTTTTTAAATATTATATCTTCTATTTGCTAACTTTTAAGCGAAACCTGGCGAGAGAGTCAAAATGGACATCTATTGATTCACTGTTCTTATTTATTAGTTGACACTTGATTGAAATATTAGGTCGAGGATATCTCTACGCTTGGACAGAGATTGTATTTTAAAATGGGCCAATCTACTTTCGTAGGACAACAACCGCTGGCTCAAACCCGAACTGCGACATAAATGCCACAGAAATCTTTTCTGTATTCCTTCCAGCCTTAGGTAGTGTACTGCGTAGTGTGGTCTCCATATTTGGCTGCAATATTCTAGACCGCTTCTCACCAAACTATTATTAAGCAGTATCTTTGTCTGTCTGCCATTGCGTATGACGAAACCCAACATTTTGGAAGCCTTTTTGATGATTCGGTCTATATGTGGTACAAACGTCAACTTACTGTCCATCAATACACCAAGATCTGTAACAGACTACACTTCAGCAATGTTGTTATTTTGTATCTGATAAGATGAAGTAGTAGTAGTAGGGTAGGATACAATTTTCTTGTAAAACGGACAAATGAACAATTTTTGTAATTAAGTTCTATGCGATTAACACAACACCATCTACCCAACTCATTCAAATTCACCTGCAGTTGCGCTACACTATCCTGTGAAACCCAAGGAAGTATTTTTGGATCATAGCCGATGTCGCTCTATAGTCTCTACTTACCAAAAGAAAAAAAATGTTTTTCTGATGATGATGATTATGATGGGAGTTCTGTGGCACGCCTTGTAGGCCAAACAAAAGTTGACGGCATGATTTGGCACGTGGCAGAAGACGTATGCGTAGGCCAGACCAGACGAAAATGGCATTACATTATATGACCTGCATTATGAGTAAAAAAGGAAAGTGGCCGCAATCAGGGAATGGTGCTGAATCGTGAAATATGTTATCCTCCCTAAAGTGACTACAAGCATTTTACTAATAGCGTGAAAAGGAAGCGACTCAATTTTTGAATGTGATTTTTTTGCAAAATTGTGATTTTATTAGCAGGAGTTGGACTCGCACACGAAGGGTTCCTTCCAGTTATTATCATATCAAAGGGATAAGGGTAAAATAATGATGATGATGAGTATTTGTGGCATCAGCTAGTAATACTTTCAGATTTCTAGCTATCACCATTCCAGAGATACGGACGACCGTACGTACAGCGAAGTCTCAGTAATAGGGGCCTATTTTACCGCTCTCCTCTCCAGCCCATTTACGTCCCACTGTTGGGCACGGGCCTCCTCCACTTTAAAGGGATTATGGTCTACTGTGCCGTGCTGATGAGGCGTGTTGGCACAGGGATTATTTTCGAGTTTTCTGTCTCTGACAGAGGATGTTATCTGTGTGCAATATCCCTTAGCTGACTATTACAGCACCCTTGGGAGGAGATGGGGTGGTGACACTTGTATTCTTAATCCGTCATTACACGGACAAGTACCTAGATGCGATATAATTTACGAGCCGCTACCTTAGCCACCTGGTAACGCCCTTGCCAACACGTACGTGCTAAAACTCATCAACATCAAATCAGGTGCATCTTATCAATTCAGGTTATTAAATATTCTGATTAAACTTATCCAAAGTCACGTAATAATTGTAACACATGTTACAGAATATTAATAATGTAATATTTTATTATAAAAGCTTTTAGTTTTGATAAAATAATCACACATTTGACTATTGTTTATCATTGAAACAAAATCAATATTAAAACCAAAATGGCCGCTTTGGCATTTTTCGTCTTCTGCGTTGCTTCTTGCTTGGTTCAGGTGAGTCTTTCTACTTCTTTCTGTTAACGTCTAACTATAGGACATGGGTCTTCTCTGCAATGGGAGAATATTTAAGTTAAAAAGTAGTTTAAAAGTTTTGGTGCTTAGTGTTTCCGGTTGGCTACACACAGAGCATCTGGTAAATCTATCAATTTAAAAGCCGACAGTATAACTTTGCAACTTTTTTTACGATAGATTTTGATGGCTTAATATCTCATAAACAGTCCTAATTAATCATTTAGAAATCCAACTCATCTTTTTTAAAAGTTAACTTTTTCGAGTATCGGCTCCTCGACGACAGGGTGTGGAGCAATGGGAATGACCCATAAAGACGAGGTTTTATTATTATCGGTTTAAATATAAAACAGAAACACCAGCAAATTTAACGAATACTTATTTAACTATATCGTTCTTTTTCAGAATATATCAGCTCAATGCATCGGCAACAGATTTATTGAAGAAGATATAGTTTTAGGCTACCCTGGACTAGGCTATGGAGCGGCTCCTTGTGGTGTAGCTCAAGGATTTGTAGCGCCATCAAGTGGTGGAGGCTTTGCAATCACCAGCACTTCTCCCATCGCTCCCACTGGTATCACTGTAGTCTCTGAGAATGCTATCGAAGGTCCTCTGTCTGTTATTGGAGAACTGCCGTTCTTAGGAGCTGTGACCCTGGAAGGTGCTTTAGAATCTCTTGGTGCTGGTGCTATCAACTACGGCTGTGGTAATGGTGCTGTTGGTATTGTAAGTGAGAGTCTACCTGCTTACGGTCCTGCTCCCAGCAGTGTTGCTTCTGGTAGATTTGGTCCTACTCCTGCACAAGGCTATGGATACAATGGTATCCCAGCCGGCTGCGGATATGGTCCACTTTATTAGTTCCACATTACTAAACTATAGTATTTCAGGCCTTGTTTTTGCTAAATTTATAAAAAATAATAAAGTATGATTTCGTTTTTGCTAAATATATAAAAGAAAACATTGAACAATGATTTTATTTACTATCGGTACTCCTAGACTTGCTTTAATTTTCATCAAATTACGACATTTATATCTGATCGCGTGTCACAGCTATTTTATAATTTATTGAATTCAAATGCTATTTACATCCATTATCGAGTCTAAATGGTGATGACTATCACTTTAAAATTAATCAATCACCAATCATCGAGTGAATAAAATCGATGAAGAGCGTCAGCTGATCTTTGTATTTTTACTATCTGTTGCTGAATTTAGAAACCAAACCTTGACAAATTCTATAAAAAGCTATCCTCTTAAAATACTCGTACATCATTTAAAAAAACCGCATCAAAATATGTTGCTTAGTTTTTAAGTTATAAGCTCACATAGGGACATATAACATAATATATACAAAAATAAAGAATAACGACTTTGTTTTATAATAAGTAAAGATGCTAGTATTACACCTGTCGTTTATAACGAAATTAAGAAGTTTTCGAAATTTTCCAAGAAATTGTTAAATGGTGCATGTCTGAGTTTTGAATTCAAATAAACTAACGTAATTGTTTTTCTGTTTTTGAATATTGAAATCACAGATTTAGCACATGTATAGTCTATGGGTTCATCACTTAGTCGGCTTGAAGCCAGTCACATATCTATGTGTGCGTGAAAATGTATCTATGTGTGTCTATGATACAGACTACACGTCATATGAAACGTCATTATTCTATGAAATACGATTTAGTCAGGTTACTTGTCCACAAATTATTTCTTCTCTTGTATCAATTTAGAAGAAAGTTATAAGCAACAAATAATAATGCAACTATTGCATGGGTACCATAAAATACAAGTAGCTATTAATTACCAACATACCAAGTGACGAGAGGTGTCTCACTCTGATAGAAATTACAGTCTACGCCGAGTTTTCAAAATCTATTAAGAAGTCTAACGTGGTTTTTATCTTTTATATTAAAGAGCAATAATGGTAACTATTCGTTAAGGATAAATTAAATTTACATCCTAAAAAGAAATAAGTATAGAGGGCTTCAAACAAGTATGTTTCTCAACTTATTACCTTCGAAAAAGCAATTTCTGTATATCATTTTCATTATTACATCTTTTTATACAGACACAGTAAAGAGCGCCATCTGCTATGGTCTAAACATACTTCCTTTGTTCAGTTTTAATAAAATTTAAAAGTTAGTTTTAATCTAAGTTATTATGAATTGAAAAATCTGATCTGTATATTATTTTCTATTTATTTAGAATCTCGAAATCGTTACTGGGTGAATTTCCCGAGGACAAAAATTACGTGGCCTCAATGAAATTGGTACTGTAAAACATAGTTATAATATTCTAATATTTTTTTCTAGTTAGATGAAATAGTTATCTATGTGTAGCACTAAATATTTAATTAAACAGGATTAATTGATGCTCAGAAATAAAAATTAAACCTCGAAATCTTTCATTACCGTGTTTGTCCACACATCACCTTAATGTGTATTAAAAATCAAATGTCAAGGGCCAGTTGAGAGGTTATAAGTCATGGATAAAAATCTATTGATTATTTATATTTAAACCTTGTTTTATTTGATACGTAAATAGTTGAAGTATTGTTACAGAAGACGTTTATTCATAAATTTAATTAATACAAAGAGTGGTTAATAAAAATGTATTTGTCCTAGAGCTACGTTTCATTGCCATGTCCTAAATATATTTATGAATATTGTTTTATCTAAGGACTTGCGTCCCCCACCCCTGTGTGCTAAACGTTGTTTATCAGGGTCGCTTGGTGCTTGTCGTGGAAGATCGTATCTACGCGCCTGCGTTTTCGCGCCAAAGATGTAAGTATCCAATTTTTTTTTTACTGGACATTTTTTCTTTCATCGCCGTGGATAGGTATAACTTCTATTTGAATAAGTTTGTCCTCTTAATAAAGCTTTCGATAGAAAGCTGTTTATCTTATGTTTATTTATGACGTATTAATTACTATGAATCATTACTAGATTTTTGGATACTTGATGCTTTAGCCTTGATTTTCATCGCCGTGCTCTCATTACCGTGGTTTCCGTGGCCTAAATTTGCTATGGCAATGAAAAAAAAAACACGGCGATGAAACAAAGTTTTATTGCCATGACCAGTTGTTTCATTTCCGTGCGTTATGTTTTCATCGCCACGGCCTGATTAATAAAAAACCTATCTGCATTTATTAGTGGACTGCTTATTTTCAGGAAGACAAGATACCTAAAACGAAACTATCGGAAGAGAAGAGAAAGGAAAGAAAAAGATTGGCCGAGCTAAAGCGACGTTTAAGACGGTACGATACCAAATTATGCTCCATACAAAAGTATGGGTATCGTTTTTTCTTCGCGAAAGTTAAACCGATTTTAATAGTTTTTGCGTTTTAATATAGATGAAGAGTATATCTATGCTTCTATCACTTTCTTTTTTTCAAAACATAATAATAAAAGAAATATGACGATCCGAAAACCCACTTTTTTCGGTTTTCTTTAGATAAAGTTGCAGCGTCTATCACACAAATTTTGTAAAGTTTTACCACAAAAGAAAGTGATAAAAGCATAAATATACTCTTTATCTATAAAGCTTAGCAAAAACTATTAAAATCGGTTTAACTTTCGCGAAAAAAAACGAAAATACGAAACGTCTTTTTTCAAAGAATTTGTAGGTAAAATCCGCTTCATCTATATTTGTCCCCTTCAGCGCGGCGCTCGGAAATAGGGATAGCAATACCTAAGGCAAATACCTGATACCAAATGAGGAGTACAGTATCCTCTTAATACTAAGAAGCGACCCCGTTTTGTTTTACGAGAGGAGGAGAGGAGTATTTAAGAAAAGTAAGATAATCTTTCTAATATAAGACAATAAAGAAATTTTGATACTTAATAATACTGATACGAGTGACCTGGAAAGACCGATATTCCTGTTAACAGACCCATATTGTTAGTGGTGATGAGATGTAACTTAGAAAGGATTTTTCACTAGAAAATACTGGACTACAACAACTGGGTACAAAGCGTAGGGCTACCTAATCACAGTCGGTCTAGATTTTTATAAATGTTACTTATTGATTATACGCAAATTTTAAAATCACACCATGTTTTCAAGCAATAACGATTGTATACTTTAAAAAAGTATATTATTATTTGTTGATTTCTATTTAATTTGATTGTAATTTTCTGTGTGAAAGAATTTATATAAATGTTTGTGTTGCGTTGACTCTATTAACTTTTATTTAATTTTGCTCCGACGCGGGAGAATGATATTGCGAAGAGGGTAAAAAGACTATATTATGTTTGTGTGTTATCTACGTCTTTCCCTCTCAAAGTCTGGGAATAGAACAAAAAATATATTTGACTGGTATCTATTGCAGGTAAGTATATTATTTAAAAGATAATTGACTATTTTCATTACCGTGGATTGATTCTATCATTCCCGTGGCACAGTTCTTTAATTGCCGTGCACGCATCTTTTATCCCCGTGGCACGAAATTTTTAATCGTCTATATCTCGTTAATTTTTTAAGCTACCAGCTTGATATTAAGCAAGAATACATATATTATCAAAAACTTGAGTAAACACTATTATTGCTTGTTCCAAAGTTAAAGAATAAAAATTCCACGGAAATGAAAATTTTTTTGGACCTGGTGAAATTTACCCTGCTACTGACTGTTTCTATTAAGATGGAAAAGTTGGAGTCTAAATTCAAGTTCAAAATCAAATGCTTTACGGATGTAAATCAAACCTATGTCATATTTGATTTACATCTTCAATAACCCAAAGTCTTAGTTCCCAGTTCATACAATATCCTCTAGATAATGACCCACAAAATTCTACTCCTAATTATAGCTTAAAAAAAAAGTTTAAATATAATAAAGAATTTATTTCTAAATGTAATAAACTAGTACATAAAAGGGCTTCCACAACTGCAAGTACAGCTACCAATAATAGAAACGGTTCCATAAGCTGGAATAGGACCATTGAAACTGACAGCACCCATGATTGGTACTTGGCCAGTAACAGTAGTCGCACCAGAAACTGGTAATTCACCGATAACTACCACATTTCCTTCACCAACACCTCCGTAAGCGGCTGTTGGAGATGGAGCCTGTACCGAAGGACCATAGAAAGCGTCACTGCAGCCATTGTTGTAGCTAAATGGAACACCAGCAGCAGGTAAAGGTCCTGAATTGATGGATTGGCAATATGAATTCTGAAAATTAAAGAAATAAAAGAACTTGAATAAGCATAAATACTCCTTACATGAACAGAACTTTCAAGTGCAAAAAAACATAATGGAATGTTAGTGGAGTATATAGCCTTCATAATATCTCTAATATATAAAATTCACGTGTCACAGTGTTAGTTACCGTACTCCTCCGAAACGGCTTGACCGATTCTTCTCAAATTTTACATACATATTCAGTAGCTCTGAGAATCGGCCAACATCTATTTTTCAAACTTTTTTTTTAGTATGGCAAAACAACGTTTGCCGGGTCAGCTAGTAATCTATAAATATCTTCTTCTGTCTTCATATATTAGAAAGCTGAAGAGTTTGTTTGTTTGTTTGAATAACCCAAGGGTCTGATTTGAAAAATTCTTATGGTGTTGGATAGTATATTTATCGAGGAATGGGCTATGGGCTAAATAACATCATTTTATAAATTCCCATCACGCTGCGACGAATAGGGGCAAAGCAGCAATGAGAAATTATGCAAAAACTGGAAAAAAAATCTAAATCCCACGCGTACGAAATCGCGGGCAACAGTAAGTACTTGTTGACGTTGAAAGCGCGAGCGCAGTGGCGGGTGCGGGCGCGGAGACGTGGCCGCTTCGTGTTCACATTGACCGCTAGGCGTTTGCGCGAGTTTGACGTGTTGTCAGAGATTGTAAACATGGACGACGATCTTTTATTTTTAACCGAAAATTCATATCTAAAGTGGGAGATGATAAAAATTAGAATTGGGGTGCACGAAATTAATAAAGAAAGAGAGCGGTATGGTGAATTTCAGACTTTATATAGTAATTTGAGAGAACATCCTTCAAGATTTTTTGGATATACCAGAATGACTGTCAACTGCTTTGATTATCTAATGGATTCAATAATAATATCATTATTTTTATTTATCTTATGTCGCATTCGACTAGTGTTTTGTTCATCATCTCTCTAAAAATTCAAACACCTTCAATTCATCACCCATCTTTAATATGTAGCTAATAATTACTTTTAATTTTAAATAAACCAAAACAATTTTTTATAAGTAACGATGTAGCAGCTTCTATTGAATGGATTCTATTGAACTACTTGTCACTTTTAGATAGCTAAAACGGCCAACCAAATGTTCGGCCGCTGGTTGAACTTACCTGACGTCGCGAGTGAATCGCGCGCTCCGCCGCTAGTTCGACGTGAACACACACAAACATCTCATGCGTTTGATATTGCCCAGATCGATTCGCACACGCCAGTCGCTAGCTTGCCCGCTACTTAGACCGCACGTGCGATTCGTATGTGAACACTTGGATATTACGCTATTTGTTTGATATTTCGTGACCGCGCCCGTGAGTCAACGTGTTTGAGCTCTTAGTATATTAAGAATTGCGTTTTAGTTGTTGTATAGTTATAAATTTCTTTCAGGCTACCTTCTTTTACGTCTGAGCTGTGTTTGGCTATATCTTTTATCCTTTTCAAAAAATGTTTACGTTCATTTGATCTCAGTAAAATCTCTCATACCCGCTCCAATGGCCGGTCAAGTAATACTTGACAAAAATTAAATGCCTAAAATGCCCGTGTCAACTAGTAGTTGACAAAGTCAAAGCAAAAAATGTCCGTGGGCACTCTGGGAGCTTTTTACACTATTGTCACTATCGTAAAAAGAATAAACCAAAAAATTGGATTAAAAACATACCTTAACGATAAAAATGTAGATGCAAATTAATAAAACTGCGAATCTACTCATGCTTGATGTTAGTTTGATAGAATACAGTATTTTAATGAATGCTGATAAATTATCACAAACCATTTTATAACGAATAAATTACAAATAATTTTAACATTTCCAAAAATCGAATTGCTGGTATAATTTAGCTTGAATTCGCCACTAAATTATGAAAGAAAAGATAATTATTTCATAACCGTTTCTATCTTTAAAAAGATATATTTTAAATGTGTTTTCTTTATCGTTATGATTTCGCTTTCTGAGAATTGATTAAATGTTCGTTTATTAAAACAGCTAGTTAAATTAGAAGTTGACTGAAACCATTGGATTTCCGTATCCACTTGATTCCTTCTAAGAAATTACAAAAATTGTCCTTGCCAAATCTTGACGAATGATTCTATGAAATTGTCAGACTATCTAGCACCATAGGTGTTGGGTGTGCAGGGATTTCATTTTGAGGAGGGTTTCAATTCTAGGTTTTGATTAGGAGAACACAGACTATTAATGTATGATCGTGATTTCGATCTTTTATTTATTTTATTTATTTATTATATTCTTTATTGTACACCATTTAGTTTTACATTACAGGATGTTCTTAAAATAATGTAATACAATGGGCGGCCTTATCGCTTAAAGCGATTTCTACCAGGCAACCTTTGGATGGATACATGATATGGATAGAGCGGTAGTTGTGGGTGTACTGAATTAATTAATTATTAATGAATTTATAACCTATCTATAAAATTACAAATACACATACATACAAGATACACACGCACTTACATATATATATATACATACACATATACATACATAATATATATACATACATACAGTACATATATTATATTAACAGTAATAAGCGACAGTTATGACTGCATGTCTAGGTAGTGGTTTTTCACTTTAATTTTAAAGGTAGACAATGATTTTGATCGCCGAATTTCTTCCGGTAGAGAATTCCATAAGCGTATAGCAGTAATCGTAAAAGATTTAGCGTAATAATTTGTGGTATGTTGCGGCATTTTAAGTTTTAGAGTCTCCGATGACCTCAGATACCTGTTGAGAGTATCATGGACATACTCAAAGCGTCTTTTAAGACAGGAGGGAGTTGAGGGATTAAAGAGTATGCTTTTAGTACATTTTTTTGCCATTTTGGGGGAGAGTATTGCAACCATCAAACCCCCTGACTGCACTTATCTTTAATACGATAAAACGTACCTACTTATCCAGATAAATCTATCAAATTGAATGATGCTATAGAGCATCATTCGAGGCATCATAAAGCAGTACGTACAGATACGACCACACGTCGAGTACTGTTCGCATCATCAATGATTCCGATATCACGGACAAACTGGAATCGTCATTTATTGGTAAGCACATAAGTAGCTTACACGTCTTAGTAGATAATAATTTATATTATTACATATACACAAATGCATATAGTTAATATATGCATTTGTGTCTTGTGGATTTAGTCTCCACGCTCAAGGCCCGCGATAGAAGCTATGCAATAGCTTAAAAATAAATAATTATAAAGTAAAAATTTAAAATTAATTAGTAATAACAAAAACATATAAATCAATAAATGAAAATAATTAATGGTCATAGAAATTTTTTATTGTTTATTCATTTTACCTGGATATGTATTGTCTGTACAGAAACGTACTATACAGGTCTAGTACAATAAGTTTCCAGCGAATGATCGCTGGAAACTTATTAAACAAGACTCTTCTAAACCTCGTTTAAAGGAGGACATGTCCTAGCACAGGAAATACCTTAGCAGGTAGTTCATTCGAGGGCCTGCACGTATGTGGTAGATATGAATCTACCACATACGTGCAGGCCCTCGAATACATCCTTACATAGTATTTATACATCCTTTCATCAAAGGATGTATAAAAATTAGACAATAATATCTAGGATTTTGTCTAACTTATAACAAGCTTTTATTAGCATTGTTCCCATCTGTCAAACTATTAATTTATGTGACAGAATCTTTGTACGTAATTTTGTGCCTCTAGCCTAATCAATAAATCCGAAAATTTGCGCTTTTCACAAGGATCGTTGACAATGGAATGAACAATAAAAAAACATAAATTTAGATCAAATTGTGTTCAAGCGTATTTTTTTATTGTAACACGCACGCGCTTTCCGTTTGTTGTATTAGCTTGATACTATCAATCAATATCTTAATCTAAGTACGTAATGGAATTTTTTAAAGTAAGTATTTTCACCCAATTTCAGTAGTCGGATAGATTTGAAATTTTGCACACATATTAAGTGTGACAATGCAATAATTTATACAAAAATATTTAGGATACTCAAGCCTCCTTTCTCAGTTTTGAACTAAGCAAATTTGACATGATAATTTATTTTTTATTATAACTATAGTAAAACAAAGTACATGTAATAAATATTTTATATTTAACAATAATAATCAGTATGTATTATAATATTGTGATCCAGTGCAAGCACAGCCACAACTACCAGTTATAACAACCGTACCAATAGCCGGTACAGGACCAGAAAAGCTAACAGCACCCAGAATAGGAACCTGGCCACTGATATACGTGGTACCAACAACTGGTAGATCACCAGTGACCGCTACATTACCATCACCAGAACCCCCATAAGAAGACACTTCACATGGATCTGACCAACCAGATCCAGAATAGGTATCAGGATATCTTGCTCCAGAGTATGCATCTGTATATCCGTTAGGGTATCCGAAAGGAGTAGCAGTGCTGTATCCATTTGGAAGTAATCCTGGCCCTATAGAGCCAATACACTGTCCAAGTGTGTTCTGTGAAGAAACAAATAATTAATATAATTAAGATTATGTTATACTAGCTGCTGCCGGGGACTCCGTACGCGTGGAATTTAGAAAAATTTTCGCGCGTTTACAACATTTTCCATTGATGATTCGCTCCTATTAATCACAGCGTGATGTGATATATCCTAGAGCCTTCCTTGATACATGTACTATCCAATATTTAAAGAATTTTTCAAAACGGATCAGCGGTTCCTGGGATTAGCGCTTTCAAACAAACAAACTCTTCAGCTTTGTAATATTAGTATAGAAGTATTTTTTATGAAGAACAATAATGGCACGTAATAGCAATAACGAGTAAGCTGCAAAAATTAATCAAAACCCCACCTTCACCACACAAACTTGAATGCAGAGCAAAAGAATAGCGTATCCATTCATGATAATTGTTTAACGAAGTAGCAAATACTTACTGAATATTTACAACCAAATATTGTTACTTTTTATGACAAAAAAATGTATGTTTAGTAACTTTTGATGTACTTAATCGCTGATAAAATTATTGAAATAATTTTTCTATGAAATATTACAATCTTATCTCTACATTAAAATTCTTATCTACTTTAATATTACTAAAATTGATCTTCGATTTGATAAGTTTAGTATAAAACCAGAGCTGTATGCAACAAAAATATCATAATCATTCCCACACCCGTAGTAAGAAGAAGTCCTGAAAAAAAATTATGTCACCCAAAATGTTTTATCTGCTATGTGCCCAGGCACTTTTAATTCAGGTAAAAATATAAACCAATTTATACAGTATTTATTTAAATAGCTGATTAATAGCTAATTTATCATTAAATCCAAAAGTAATGTCAATCAAAGATTAAATAGAAATATGTAATAATGAATGAATCACTACCACTGGCATTACCGTCGGCCATATTTTTCTAAGTTTGGAATGAGCAACTCTTCTTTATTTCAAAATTTTCTAACTAAGAATCTACTTCCTTACATAATCTCTCTTACCTGTTATGTCAGTTTTAATATCCTTGTTTTTTGTTAATTTTCTTCAGTCTAATTAGTTAAAACTTTTCCGTGCATTAATAAGTTTTTTTTTCATTTCAGTTATCATTCTGTCAAAGTACGTCGCGTGCAGCCATCGATGCGTCATATGGCAATCCTTTATGGACAGGCCCTGGATTGGCTTTTGATGGACTACCAACTTCTGCTATTGGATATGATATTGGCTGGACAGGAAAAGGAGCAGCTTGTGATGGCATTCATTCAGTATCATCTGCATTGGAATTCACACCTACATCAGGTGGTGGATTGGTTGTAACTAGTGGATCTCCTATCGCTCCAACTGGTATATCAGTAGTCTCAGATAATGCTTTTGAAGGTGCCTTATCTGTAGCTGGAGAAATTCCATTTGTCGGTACAACTGCAGTCGAAGGTTTATTGCCTGCTGTTGGTGCTGGTGCTATCGATCATGCCTGTGGTGACGGAGTCACTGCTATTAGTGAAATTGCAGCTGTTGGACCTGAAGCTCCTATTGTGCTTGAACCTGTTCCTATAGCAACTCTAGCAGCTCCAATTAGTCCCATTGCAGCGACGCCTGCAGCTACTTTAGGACCACGTCCAGGCCTTGGTCTTGGAAATCGATTTGCACAACGTGGTTGTGCGAACCGAGGGTTAACGTATTAGTTAGTTATTTTAAGTAGAATAAATAATTTAATATTTCATACTACTGTTTTTTAATTCTAGTTTCGTATTACATTTGATTTTATATATCCTAATATATGGATCATAAAACAAAAAATAAAATAAAAATAAATATTCATGAACATGTCACTCAACAGCTTTTCGTTTTTGCATACTTTTTAGGGTTCCGTACCCAAAGGGTAAAAACGGGACCCTATTACTGAGACTTCGCTGTCCGTCCGTCCGTCCGTCCGTCCGTCCGTCTGTCACCAGGCTGTATCTCAAGAACGGTGATAGCTAGAGAGTTGAAATTTTCACAGATGATGTATTTCTATTGCCGCTATAACAACAAATACTAAAAATAAAATAAAATAAATATTTAAGGGGGGCTCCCATACAACAAACATGATTTTTTTACCGTTTCTTGCTCGATACTAATAACGTTGCCTTATGTTGCATAGATAATGGTACGGAGCCCTTCGTGCGCGAGTCCGACTCGCACTTGGCCAATTTTTTTCATTTGATTTATTAATAGTTTTGTAAATCTGAGGACGGTAGTTCAATAACTATGAGGAAATATTTAATTATAATCTACACAGTTTCATTAACTTTTCGGTTCCGTACAAATATGTAAAACAGGACCTTATGCTGAGATTCCACTGTGTGTCACTATACTTTGTATCTAGTAAACGGTGATAGCTAGACAATTAAATTAAAATTTTCCTAGATAATGTATTATTGTTGCCGATATAACAGCGAATAGAAAAAACCTGTATAAAATAAATATTTAAAGGGGCTACCACCCAACACTTACGTTTAGACAAAGTTAACCTTGGCATTTTCCTACTTTATCGAATTTGAATTATGGAAACGCCATATTGGAATCTATATCTTAGGTGACAAATCATGTTAATTATTATTTCAAAAGTAATTTATTGATTTTGCAATTGACATGCTATGCTTTACTTAATAAACTAAATTATGGTGGATACGTAGAAATACGATATAAACTTAATCGAGTAACGATTGTGGTGGTAAATTTGAATGCTACAAGCGCGACCGCAATAAGCTCAGTTGGAAAGAGCTTCGGAGCGGTATTCCGAGGTCGTGGGTTCAAGTCCCGCTTGCGGCAATCACTTTTTCCACCATAATTTAGTTTATTATTTCAAAACTTATAGAATAACGCACACATCATATTTTTTGTAAAATTAGCTACTGTAGTAATTAACAACACCATCGCAACAACTTTATCAAAACCAATGCTTTTGTTTAGAAAGTGATGTATCAATAGTAAGTAATGCTCTTATTCCTTTGCATCAATTATAAAAATGCAGATCAATCACTACGAACAACACCAATTTAAAGTACTAAAATCATGATTAGCTAAACATTAATAAAATAAATTGTTAACTATTGTTAATTTACAAATTTTAAGGTACGATAATTATACAAATCGCAAAAAGAAACGTGGTCTTAATCAATGCCTATTTTTAATTTCTTTTACATTTTGCCTCCAAAGAATGTCTTTAAATATTTTGAACAACGTGGTTTTTGGCCAAAGGACAATAATTAATAGAGTGACAACACGGAACTTAAATGCATCATGTAGGTGTTTTATCGGTATTAGGCATAGATTGATTGGCAAAAAGAGGTAACATATATTTTATACGGAAACCCGTAGAAAATCAGCTGTATACATAAATAGTTAGAAGACTGAAGAGGCGATTTGCAGTCTATCGATTAACGAACGTACGATCTAAAGACCGTTAGTGAAAGCAGTTTCTGGAGTGGCGATTACCTACGTTGCCTTAGTCAGACTTATTAATAGTCTACATTGCAATAATCGGTATCATTTTCACACTACACATCGTTTTAAAATAATAATGAATATAGAAAAACCCTGAGAGTTTCGTACCTTCAAGGGTAAAAAGTAAAGTAGAGACACTACTTGAGAAAAGCCATACGTAATCATAACCTTTTTATATATCTCAGTAGTGTTCTACACTACTGAGATATATAAAAAGGTTATGATTACGTCACCAGTCCAGTCACCCAAAGATCTTCTAAAAGATCTATCTTTTAGAAGATCTTTGGGTGACTGGGCTGTGAGGTGTCAGACCTACCTGTGACCATAACTGAAACTCCAAAAGACCATGCTAAAATTTAAAACAAATTAAGTATACGCGTCTGTTTTAACAGAAATATGTATTAATAATGAAATAAAAACTTGGTTGTGTGAAAAGCCTTCTGTCAATTCGCTTCTCGTAGATGATCTTTTAGAATTCCCCGTAGACTCTTCATTTTTTACCACATTATCATCAAATTAGGTCTTGGTAGTTTAAAAATCCTAAATTTATAGACACTCATTTTCCATTAATTTTCTAGTGCTATTCAGCAATTACGCTAGTCGATTTCATTTTCGTATTTAAAAAAAAATTGCTGTCATTAATTGGGACTTACTTAGTGTATTTTAATAATGCATGCTCCAAAGTTAATTTATGCTTTTTAAAAACAATCTGTTACGAAAAAATTACAGGGCATTGAAAAAGTTTTGGCTTCACGTTCACACAACAACACAGTTATCATTAATGCAATAAGTAATAGAAATAATGCAAACACATTTACATAATCCTTCAGGCTTATCATAACTATTATAAATTCTTTTAATAATATTATCAAACTATTACATAATTTAAGGAAATTTAATGTCTTTATTTCCGATAACATTTATATAAATACTAGAACAATACTGATGTATTCCATTCGTCTATTAGATTCTCCATCAGTAAAAATACTACTTACAAAAATGTCTGCCAAGATTATAATAAACGCTTGCTTTCAAACTGTCCTAATTCAGGTAATATAAAAAAATTGGTCAATTGCGAGTCGGACTCGCGCACGATGGGTTCCGTACCATTATCTATGCAACATAAGGCAACGTTATTAGTATCGAGCAAGAAAAGATAAACAAATCATGTTTGTTGTATGGGAGCCCCCCTTAAATATTTATTTTATTTTATTTTTAGTATTTGTTGTTATAGCGGCAATAGAAATACATCATCTGTGAAAATTTCAACTCTCTAGCTATCACCGTTCTTGAGATACAGCCTGTTGACAGACGGACGGACGGACGGACGGACAGCGAAGTCTCAGTAATAGGGTCCCGTTTTTACCCTTTGGGTACGGAACCCTAAAAATTGAATAATATGCTTCCACGCTTTTTTCAATTGGGGCCTACTATAAAGCTTTGTCTGCTACAACTTAAAACACTTTCGAGTTACAGTCACGATGGTTGCGATTGCTAGGCGTCTGATCCTTTGGAAGAACTTTAATAATATTATTCAAGTGTGATGTTTGATATAAAACGTAGATCGATGCATTATTTTAAGCTATTTCGCCATGACTGAATATCAAAAATTTATGTTGAATAAAAAATTTAAAATTTATGTAGATACAGAGTTCATTTTATAGGAGTATATCGTCTGTATTCTTACTTCTGTAATGTATAGTTTGACTAGACATTTCAATAATAATAAAAATCTATTTTTTACTTTCAGATTGCATTATCCCAATGTGCTGGTCGAGCTGCCATCGATGCACAATACAGTAGTCACGGTTGGGCAGGACCAAGTTTACCTTTTGATGGATTAGCTTCAAGCTTCGATGGCCTGAGTCGAGCAGGCAAAGCCCTGGCTTGTGATGGAATCCACCCTACAATCACACCAGCAGTAGATTTTACTCCAACATCAGGTGGTGGATTGGTTGTAACTAGTGGATCTCCTATCGCTCCAACTGGCATATCTGTAGTCTCAGATAATGCGTTTGAAGGTGCCTTATCTGTAGCCGGAGAAGTTCCATTTGTCGGTACAACTGCTGTTGAAGGTTTAATGCCTGCAGTTGGTGATGGTGCTATCAGTCATTCTTGCGGTGATGGAGTTGCTATAGTCAGTGACACTACTGATCTACCTATAGCTGAAATATCTCCTGAAACTATTGCCATACCTTCTGCAACACTTGCATCTAAATCCCCAATTCTTCCTACTCCTATCGCTCCACGTAATGGTCTCGGACTTGGAAATCGGGTAGACTATCGTGGTTGTGGCAATAGAGGGTTAATTTATTAGGTTTTTAATGTAACAATTTATTTTATTTAATGTAATAAATAATTTAATATTTTTTCTTAGTTTATTTTTTCATCCTGTACTATTTTTAATGCACCTTTTGTAGACAAAGTCCTACCAAAAACATTATTCATAATTTGCTACCAAATAATGTTGTGTAAAATTGGCATAAAGTGTTTGGTTATCAGCTTAAGCTATATCACACGTTCTTTATTAAAATTATGCAAACCACTTTCCTAATTTAGTCGAACATGCTACAAACATACTTCTTTGCTTTTATGCAATATTTTGTCTTATCATGCGTGTTACTTGGTATATTTGCATAAAAATTTTTCTTAGTAATCAATACTAAAACTGCATATAAAACTGTAGATAACTAGGACGAAATTCATTCCTTTATATTTAGGTCAGTAAGACGTAGCTACTTAGAAAACAAAAATGTTTGCTAAGCATTATCTGGTTTCTTACATACAACAACTTATCTTGGTTCAGGTGATACTTATTTTTTTTCATGATGAAAACAAGATCAGGTCTAAAGAACTATTCTTTATGCCTGATCTTGTTTTTATAGTTATTTATCTACGCTAATATTATAAAGCTGAAGAGTTTGTTTGTTTATTTGAACGCGCTAGCTAATCTTAGGAACTACTGATTCGAATTCGATAGTACAATTATTGAGGAAGGCTATAAGGCTATGTAACCAAACTACTGCGGACAATAAGAGCGAGGCATTATTGAAAAATGTTGCAAAAACGGGGAAAGTTTTCTTTATTGTACGGTTATTATAGAAGGTTTTTCTTGTCCCGACGTCTTCTTTTTCATTTGAATGGTCTAAAGTTTAATACCTTATGAACCATCATGGCATTTGTCCTCTTATATAATTTATTTTAAAAAAGACCCGCTAGTATATATTGTTTCAATATAAAAATAGAAATGTCTTTGTTAAAAAAATATTAAGGACTATTCGCTGTTGCCAGCGACTCCGTCGCGTGGAATTTAGAAAATTTTCCCTGTTTTTGCAACACGTTTTCACTACTGCTTCGCTTCTACTGGTCGCAGCGTGATGTTATTTAGCCTAAAGCCTTCCTAGATAACTGCCCTATCTAACACTGAAAGAATTTTTCAATTCAGCGCCGTGGTTCCTGAGATTAGCGCGTTCAAACAAACAAACTCTTCAGCTTTATAATATTATATTAAGGATTTTCAAGCGTGTTTTTAAGTAGAACTAAGGTAGAGATTTTTTTATGTATTTTACCTCATAACTTTTAACTGGGCGAAGCGGTTTTAATGATTTTTTATTTATTTGAAAGCTGGTGGTTTCCGTGTGGTTCCATTGGCACCAGGTCAGGATCTGAAGGTTATTCTTCTGAGCAATCGAGGAAACCCTTCAAATTTCAAAGGCACTTGAAGTCATTTGAAGGTTTTTTTAAAAATAGTCAATTATTTTACACTAATATAATAATTTTACCAAATCTCTGCGTGTTCTTGGATGATTTTGTGCATATAAGATAAGTTTACAACAACAAACTCAAATGCATTTCAGACTGTATTTAGCGAGTGTTGGAGAGGTAGAGAGCTTTCTGGTAACATAAGGAAAGGTGCAGCTTGTGACGGACCAATAAGATATGACAGCATAGCTGATTGGGTTGTTAGTGGAATCTACCCAGAAAAACTAACGACAGTAAAATTTAGCCCCACCTTTAGTGGTGTTCTTTCCGTGAAAAGCAGATCTGCTTTGCATCCTACTGGTATTTCTGTTGTATCAAATAACGCTTTTGAAGGTCTTGTCAAAGTGGCTGGAGAGCTTCCATTCGTTGGAACTAGTACAGTTAAGGGACTTATGCCTTCAATTGGAAATGGTGCTATTCATCATTCTTGCGGTAATGGTTTCAATGCATTGGTAAGTTCCCTGTTATTACCTACACTTATAAAAGATTTACTGAATATGAATTATGATATAAATTACAAAGCTTAGTAGTGAATAGTTTAACATATAATTTTTAAGTATATTTCAGCAACTGAAAATTATATCGCCCCAAAATATGCCACGTGAATGTTTTATTAATTTATATAATATTGAATAAATTGTTTCAGACTTCTCTAACACTTCTATCTTCACCTGACACGCACACAGCCTCTGAAGATGTGAATCTGTGCATCGCACCTGCCTTTGAACCAGTTTTAGTCGAACCTAACACTAGTTTCGCTGCATCAGTATCACTTACACCAGCTATATCCATAGACAACCCTGATATTGCAATCCCTTATGCTACAGCTGCATTTGAACCTGATTTGTCAGTACCTAGTTGCAATATTATGTTGCTAGATCCAGCAATTTCTGCTGGATCGTTTGAATATATGGCTCCAAATAACATGCCTCATCAAGAATCACATTTGTCTCAACCTAGTTTACCTTCTTCTAGATGTGTTTCATCACAAAGCTATGTTGGTACACCATACATCAGCTATTGTGAGGAAGGACTTACGAATGTACCTTACGATATTGAATTTACTGTTACGGATAGAGGAAATCTACCTGTAACTAGTGTGCCTCAATGTCTCCCTAGAGATATTTCTTTATCGTCAACAACAGGTTACGAAGGTTTATTGCAAATTTCTCGTGAGATACCTTTCATAAATAGTGTTGTTGGTGAAGATATTTTGCCAATTACAGAGTATGGCGATTTTAACGAATTTTGTAATAATGATATTATAACCATAGTCAATGGTGAAGCAAGTTTTGTTCCAAGATATGGCGGTGTTACCTATGCTCCTAGATATGGATTAAGGCCTGAAGCGACAGATTCTCCTGGATATGATTACTGTTGTGACGATGTTCTCACAGATTATGGATGTGGTCATTAATTACACCCATGAAAATATTTTTTAATACATTATAGGAAATTTCAAAATCAATAAATTCTTTGTTATAAATTATTTTTTCTTTCACCTAAGTATATATATTTTTTCGGTATTTTTACAATTGTTATAAGTATGAGATGGAAATCTAAAAACGGACAGCCAAATTTTGTGATTAGGGTGATAACGTGACTCCAATGAGGCCCTATATCCTACACCAGATTCAATAAACCTTCAATTACTTAAAAAATGTATTACCTACCAAAATAACTTTGTATAATCATAAAATGTCTGAAATTTTGGTAAGAAATACTGCAACTAAGGAAGCATTGTGAATGAACTTTCATATCTTGTTCACTGCTACTTCTATCAACTCATCCTTAAATATAAGTTTTTTTATTTCGAGTGAACCTACTTTTAGGATTACATTACAAGTATTAAATTAGCTGGCTTTTGATTAAGTGCCATTCATAGTATTCGGTAGAAAACTTCGATAGCGTATAGTTTAAGTTACAGCCGTAAACAATTTTATTATAGTTCATGTAGTAAGGAAAGGCTCAGTAATTATTCAATATTATTTATATTATTTTGGTAGGATCTTACTATAAATAAAATTATTCTAATGTATTACCATCCGCAGCCGCATCCTCTGTCAGCCCATTCAGATCTGTAGCCAAGAGAAGGGGCTATTAGACCAGGAGCATAAGAGCCGGTATGTCCAGGGACATAAGCACTTGGGGCATAGGCATTAATTTCACTGACCATAGCATTTACACCATTACCACAAGCGTGACTGATGAGACCAGCACCAATAGTTGGTACTGCACCATCCATAGCAACAGATCCTACGAATGGCAGCTCACCTGTAACTTCAAGTGCTCCTTCAAAGATGTTGTCAGATACAACTGAGATGCCACTAGGAGGTAAGGGAGAACTGCTTGTCACCGGTAAAGGACCGCTAGTAGTCGGCGAAAATTCTAAAGGCGGTAAACTCCAAGCAGAAGGTTCACAAGGTATGCCATAATATGTTGACTCTGCATAGCCATAAGGTAGGTCTATATTAAGAGCAGCAAGGTCACAGGGTGCACCCAAACCAAAAAGTCCAGTTTCAGGAGTTACTGAAGGGTGGCTCAAAGCTGACTGAAATAAAAATCAATATATTATTTACGTACTTTCATTAGGCAGTCCTTAAAGGAAGTACTTAATTTATCAGTGTTCATTATCGAATAATACTTACTTGAATAAACAGCGCTTCGATACAAAATACGATGACTATTTTGGCAGACATGTTGTTCTTACTATTTTTGCAAAAATAATAATGATTAAGTATCATATTTGAGGTAATATATACTTAACTGTTATCACTATGATTATAATTAACTTCCCATTTACAAAACAGAATTTTACAATTGTTAGAAATACTTCATTTATTGGAACGTTGTAAAATTATGTAATTTGTGTTATAATGTTTATATAATATACACACTACATATAGCCATTATAGGACAAAGTCCCTAAAACCATTGCAAGAAGTTAGCAGCTATGATGTATATGCAACCGAGAATTTGACTCAAACCAGAAAGTTTTTTTTCTTAAAGTAGCAAGCTGGGCTTTCTCAGGGTGTCACACGATAAATCACACATAGATCATCGTTGCATGTGAGATCGAATAATGTCGCGATGTGAAATAAGACTTCCCTGGTCTATGTGGCTCAGTAGATTTACCACCGTCGATATAGAGTAAGGTCATGCTAAATACTGGGACATTAAGACTTAAGAAAGAATAATAATGGGACTTAATACATAATAATCACTAGCAATGATAGCTTGCAATAAACATTGCATTACAAAAAGAACTATCAAGTTGTGTAAATATATTATCAAAGTTCAATTTCCGACGTAATCTTTACAAAATTATATTTTTTTATATTAATTATCGTGATAATGTAAACATAATATGGACGTAATGTACTTTGTTTATTGTTCAATTTTATACTGATTCTAGATAATTTAGTGTTATATATACCAATCTATGACTATTACTAAGACATATCCATCTATTGTTTGAATAGTGCAAACAAAGTATTATAATGACCGTGAAATTAATCGTTGCATTTTGTGCCCAAGCACTTTTCGTACAGGTAAGTTTTTTTCCTTCGCAGCTCAAACTCCCAATTTTCTTTATGGTGAACACTCTGCAGTGGACACAGAAAAGCTTTTTTTTACTAAAATATTTCAATTGTTTTCAGGTTGTCCTGAGTCAGTGTATTAGCCGAGCATCAGTGACTGATTCTAGATTTGGCTCCGCAGTTTACGGTCTTGGCTATGAAGCCCCCTTCGTAAGTCCCAGATTCGTAGAGCCAATTAATACTGCACCTTGTGGATTAGCTGGTCAATGGGATTTACCACCTTTAGAGTATTCCCCTACTTCTGGAGGAGCTTTGCCAGTAGCCAGCACTTCTTCAATTCCTCCAACTGGTCTTTCAGTTGTATCTGACAATATCATTGAAGGTCCTTTAGAAATAACTGGTGAATTACCGTTTGTGGGTACCGTTGTATTGGACGGTGTATTACCATCTTTAGGTTCTGGTCTAATTAACCATTCTTGTGGTAATGGTGTTAATGCTATGATTAGCGAGATTAATACCTTCGCTCCTGGGTATACCAATACCTATTCACCTTCTGCTTATTCCTCAGCTGCTTATTCACCAAGTCTCGCCATTCCTTCTATTCCATCTTTTGGTTACCGATCTGAATGGGCAGATAGAGGATGTGGGTGTGGTTGGTAAAAGATTCTAACATTCTAATAGGTTAAGTAATTTTTTGTCATAAATAAAAATGTTTAAATTGAAAAATGATTTATGTTTTCTTTACACAGTCATAAAAGCCACTTTTAAATATTGAATTGTGAATCTAAGTGATAATAATTTTGATGATAGGTATACATAAAATAAAAAAATAGTATCATTGCTAGTGAAAATACAGATTTATTTATTTATGTTTAAATATTTTTTTCTTTAAAGTTGTCATGTTCATTTATCGTCTGAAAGAAATCGTTACCTACATATTTATGCAATTGTATCCCGCTGCTTCTATCTCTTCGTCTGTCTTTTTAAAAAACCACAAAACCACTAGATGGATTTTGATGAGGTTTTCAGCAATAAATACTGTGATTCATGAAAAATATTTAAGGTTATAAATTGTTAGGATTATCTATAAATTGTTTAAAATTAGATTAAGTATTTATTTAAAAAATCAAATTATAATGTCAATAATTTGCTCGTTTTAAAAACTAAAAAACACGCTTCAAAATCCTGAAAAAATTAAAAATTGAATCATTGTCATCAGTCCAAAAGTGTTAGATGTGCAAAATGTCGGATCAATTTGACTAATGTAAGTGAGTGTAAATCATTTTCAAAAATTCCGGACAGACAATTACAGAAGAATTACAGAAGAATTACAGAGATTAATACATTGATTGATCGTACCGTGTTAATAAAAGCGTGTTAAAATTATGAAAAAGTGTATTTGAATTTGGTGGGGACATTTATAGTCCTTTAGTGCGATATCCCTAAGATAAATTCCAATATTCTAAGTTTCTGATAAAATATAAAACCTCTTGTAGAGAAAAATTACAAAAATTTTGAAAATTAATACCCTCTAGATTTTTATTCTGTCTTAATGTTTGACTTGTGGTGATGAAGTTACACTTACAATAATAAATCAGCTTGTATTGAATCAAATTACTTACACAAAAAATATTTTGGTTAATATGGTCTGGTAATCTGGATCCCTTTCTTTACATAAAAAATCACTATTTTCCCAAATGTGTTTAGTCTGTTCTATAGATTAGCTGCGCAGCTATAAGACGGACTAAGCACTTTTTCTATGAGACGTGAACATCTCGAAGCTAACTAGAAAATCCATTCTCATAGGGCTTGATCAGCGTTGGATAGAAGACCAAAACAAATTCATCTATACTAATATTATAAAGCTGAAGAGTTCGTTTGTTTGTTTGTTTGTTTGTTTGAACGCGATAATCTCAGGAACTACTGGGCCGAGTAGAGCATTTCCAGGAAGGCTTTAGGCTTTATAACATCACGCTGCGACCAGTAGAAGCGAAGCAGTAGTGAAAAATGTTGCAATAATGGGGAATTTTTTCTAAATTCCACGCGGACGGAGTCGCGGGCAACAGCTAGTTAACTATAAGCAGAAGACCATGTTGCATGTTTTTATGCTAAGACAAAGAAAGTATTTATAATTCAAGGTCGTAAAAACTTTCTTTCATCAAAACTAAATTAAAATTGACAGTCTTCGTGGATCCCGTGAAAGGTCAGTTAGATTCCCGGAAACGACAATTATTTATGTAATGTTTATATTTGGACACAAATAAAATAAAATATTTGGCTCAGGTATTATCCTCTACAATGTTAGTGCCTAATAGGGGAGACCCGTGTTCAATAGTGTAAAATGTACAAAATACAAAAAAAAAAGGAAATTAATTGAAAATAATCTTATATTACATAACAATTTAAAATATATCTTAACATTACAGCTTAAGTTTAATACAAATAATCATAAGGTGCCCCACATCCGCAGGAGCATTTGCCTGTGATAGTTACAACACCCGCCGCCGGGATATCTCCACCAAATCTAACAGCTCCTGTAATTGGCACTTGTCCAGTGACAGCTGTGTTACCAGCGACAGGGAGCTCACCAGCTACAGCCACATTCCCTTCACCAACTCCTCCATAAGATGCAAGATCTGCACAAGGAGCACCCGGGTAACCTACATCAGCATATCCACCTCGATAACCATAAGGAGCTGCTCCCCAATTACCCACATTATCGTATGGATTCAAACCGTAAGTAGCTCCAGGGCCTATGAAAGGATCTGCTGTTACTGCAGCACGGCTGGTACATTGACTGAATACGTTCTGAAAGAAAAGGAGTAAGATTTAAGAGATTTTATTCCTTGACGCAAGGAGGAAGTCACAAGGATACCAGTATAGAAATGATGTGAATTGACCATGTGAAATGATAAAACAAGTATTCCACATTTTATGAGGTATCAAATTTTTCCCAAAAACATTTGAACTCTGAATAAAGTCCTTTGTTTCAGGAAAGAATTCAAAATCTCGAAATAAATTGCGAAAATAGAGGAACATTAACGGTTTTTACCTGGATCAAACAAGCTTGGATGCAGAGTAAAAGAACGGTGTAAGTATTCATGGTTGTTATAGGTTTGATAAGAATCCAAGAACTGAATGACAAATTTAATTTTGGCGTATTTTTATAGAAAGTTAAATGAAAAATTTGTAATATTTCGCTAGTGTATTAATAAAAATGTTATCGCTTTATTTGTAATATTTTATCAAATATGCCTTTGTCAATAAAATTATGATTGCGACCTTATCGTTAGTGACGATCGATTTAGTAACCTACAAATTGACTAATTGTTTTCTATGAAAGTTATAAATTAAATGGTTGATAATATGAAAGGTCCTTATTTGTATGAATACTGCTTTGAAAATGCATCTAGGAAGTATGAATAAATCTCTACGGAAACAATATTTAGTACCTCTAAGTAAAAATTATGATACGATTAAGTAGGTACTTACGGGAAAAGCGCAGCATATACAGGCTGTGGCGTAAATGGTGGTCCAACGCTAAGGTGGTTATAGTTCAAGTATTCACCTATCATATAAAAAAAAATTTACCATTTTTAGCCATTTTTTTTACACTACTCACATCTAAAATGCATGATTTGTTAAAAACGAGAAATTAATTTTCAGTTTTTTTTTATTTATTGGTTTATTTTTGGGGTTTACATGAAAAAACGAAAATGCATGTGCTAGTGCTACAACACAAAAAACACACTCAAAAAATAATGTCATTTGTCGAAGTTACATTCATAAAATATTTATCGATTTTTTACAAAAAAATAAAAAAAATCATATTTCCGAAACCAATGGCTAAAAATGGTTAATTTTTTTTTATATGATAGGTGAATACTTGAACTATAGCCACCTTAGCGTTGGACCACCATTTACGCCACAGCCTGTATACATATAACTATAACCTCAAAATATGAAATATTTACCAGAACCAAAATAGTGATTACCAAAATAGACGGGCTTCGTGGTCTAGTGGTTCATGTAACGGACTACCGTTCGCGAGGTCGCGGGTTCGATTACCGCCTCGGACAATCATTTGTGTGATTTTTATAAATGTCATACAAATGATTGGCCTGCGTCTGGGTGTTTGTTATCTATGTGTTATAAGTATGTATTTACAAAAGAAAAGTAGTTTATGTATTGTATCCGTATTCTGGTACCCATAACACAAGCATAATAAGCTTAGCTTGGGACCAGAGGACGTTGCGTGAAATGTCCATGAATATTTATTTATTTAGTGATTGCGAAATTAGAAAATAAAAATCACTACTCAGAATCCATGTCACTGTGTGTACTAGAAACCTGGAAACTTTAGTTACGAAATAGTATATTAGGCTGTTAGTAAATACGAATTACCAATCCTTACACTTTAGTTTTAAAATAAAAGGAGGTTTTATCATCTATCCTTATTATAAAACAAGGTCGTATTCTATGTTTGTCCCTTGCTTTCCCTGCTTATATTTTTATACCTACGCAACGGATTTTAATGCGGCTTTTTTACCGATAGGATGGTTCAAGAGGATGGCGTTTTTGTATTATTTGTTAAGGTTTGATTTCCAAATAAGTTGCGGGCAACGACTAGTATTGTATATTTATATTGTGTACACCTTCACAAAAATCCTCACCGCGAAGTTAATAAACGTAGAATAAGGCATAGAAACAAACGCAGAAGTAATTTGCGAGCGTACTTAAGTACACATCTCTTTATAATATAAACACGCTTTTATTAGATCGGTATCAATGTAACAATCTATGTAATAGATTCTTTGAGTGTGATTTTCACTCACTTGCAATAGTCAGATTGATCTCAAATTTTGTACACATATTATGGACCGCTGACAATGTGAAATAATATTCAAAATCCGAATTAGTATTCATGAGGCAAATAAAGACTATGTCTAGGTTTTTTTTTAAAGCAGAGGTTATCGCTTTGAATTTTACCCTCGGTCACGAAGTGGAATCCCTTCAGAAGGTACACAAGTGGAAAAGCATGGAACAGTTTGTGTTTTAAATTACAATTAGTTTACGTTGAATTATTTTAGACTCAAACTACATTAAGTTATACATAGGAAGTAGGTTTACTTAATCCTTGCAATCTAATACTGTCATAGGATGTGCATTTTATGGACTTTATTCTGTATAGTTTTGTTATTCTTTGTTTTATTTCTGTTCAATAAAAAAAAAAAAACAAAGTTACGAAATCCGTTTCATTAATTAGATACATCTCCTTATCTATTAATAGGTCATAAAATAGTTAGTTACTAAAAGAAATTGCTTCGTGGAATATACTGATGGGATTCTTATCACACTTACTTTTAATGTTAAAACAATGTCTGACAAGTGCTTAGCAGCTACAACCGTCGAGAATGTATGACCAGATGTATGAGTGTGAATGAAGCCAAGGACGTTTGTTTGAATCGTAGCAGATGGCGTTCTATAGTCTCTGTCTACCACCATGGGAAAAAGGCGTGATTTTATGATGATGATTTAAAACTCATGATTTTATGATGATGAATTAAAACTCATGACATGTCAGAACATGTCATGAGTTTTAATTAATCTCTCGAATTTAAACTTGAGTTTAACATGTCGGGAATTGTACCTACTAGTATGTAACATGCGAACGAGATCTTCTTTTTTTTTTATCTAATATATAAAATTCACGTGTCACAGTGTTAGTTACCGTACTCCTCCAAAACGGCTTGACCGATTCTTCTCAAATTTTACATACATATTCAGTAGGTCTGAGAATCGGCCAACATCTATTTTTCAAACTTTTTTTTTTTATTGTATGGCAAAACAACGTTTGCCGGGTCAGCTAGTTATTATATAAAAAGAATAACAAATACAAATATATACATTATGAATGGCATTTGGAAACCACTAGAGTTTATGATTTGCCATCATGAGTTTACATTTTAACTTAATCTGAATCGCTGAATAATTTTTAAAACATCATTACGTGTCATGAGTAAATAAGAAGACAAAAATAAGTATTTTATGATTGTTTTATTTATACATCATTGTTAATTAACAAAAACAAATACACAAAACATTTTATTAGGTAAAATTACATGTACCTTAGAATTAGTATCATTAGAAAGTACGTATGAAAAAGTAACAAAAAGTATGTTTACTAAGTTATTTTACTTAATTACCAACCACATCCACAGCTTTTAGGTTTGGCCCATTCAGCTTTAAAACCGAGAGCTGGGGTGGAATAAGTAGGAGTAAACGCTGGAGCGGCAGGTGCATAAGCAGCTCCGATATATCCTGGAGCATATGCGGCAGTGTCACTGACCATAGCGTTGATACCATCTCCGCAATGATGGTTGATAGCACCAGCACCAGCAGTGGGAAGTACACTTTCAACAGCAACGGTTCCAACAAATGGTAGTTCACCAGTAGCAGCTAATTGGCCCTCATATACGTTATCAGAAGCTACGGTAAGTCCTGTAGGAGGAGCACCAGAAGAGCTGGTAACTGCCAAAGATCCACCGCTAGTAGGAGTGTAATCTAAAGTAGAAATGCTTGGGTAAGCTTCGCAACCCAGACTTCCTGCCCATCCGTAGCCTTCATATGCATAGTTATCATAAGCTAAAGGAGCTGATAGTCCATATGAATATGCTGGAGCACCGATGCCAGGAGAAGCAGCAACTGTGGCACGGCTAGTGCATTGACTCAATGCCGACTAGAAGTAAAAGCAAAAAGTTGTGATGATGTGCAAATGAAAATAAATTTGTAGCTTATTGATATGTAAGTTAGGACAACGTTTAGATGAGTCTAAATTTGGTGGCAAGAATTATTTGAGGATAGATGAAATATCGAAAGTGGTAGTTTAAAAGTTATCAAAAGCCTTCAAAAAGTTTGAGTTTGAGTATTGAATGTTGCAATGCACATAAGTACAGTTAAGATTTCGTGAAAATTGATATAAATAAATTATAATAATTTATCTTACCTGAATAAGAAGGGCTTGAGCACAGAAGACGAAAATGATTTTAGAAGACATATTGTTGTATTATTGAAGTGAATTCAAATAGTATAACTAAATGGTAAAATTCATGACTTATATACCATTATTATTACAGAACCACCTAGCAAATCGATATTTTAAGCAATCGATGCTATACAAGCATTGATTAATAGTAATTACAATTGAATTGATATGTGAACTAGACTGTCAGAATTTTACGATAAGCTTGTAAACTAGTGTTACAAAAACTGAATAATTTTGAAATTTTATAGATATAAAAGTTGAACGATTATAGAATTTGATATTCAGTCTTTAGATAGCAAGAAATAATCATGAATACTTTCACCGTTTTAGCTATTCTTTTCCAAGTTTGCTTGGTACAGGTAAATATTTTATAGTACTTACAGGTACAGGTAAATATTCTATAGACTTCAAAGTTCTGACTTTGAAGTCAGTCAGTCCAAAAAACAGAACTGATATGACGATTTTTCTTTGAAAAGCTTCATTGAAATTTATCTTCTGTCAAAAGTTCCATAAATTCATAGTACTTAATATTTTAATCACGGTTTAGGGATATAAATACACTCTTATTTTAAAAGAGATTTAATCCCAATGCATTTATAGTCTGAATTATTTCTGACAATCTTCTATTGAGAAACAATTTATTCCTTTTTTCAGAATGTCTTCAGCCAATGTACCAGCCGTACTGCAGTAAGTGCTGATTCTTTCCCTGGAGTGGCTTCTTACGGATTGGGTGCACCATTAGCATATGAGGGTCTTGGTGGTTGGGGTGGTGCTCCTTACGGCTACCGTGGTGGATATGCTGATATAGGTTACCCTGGTTCTTACCCTGGATGCGATTCTTACGGTGGTATTGGTGAAGGTAATGTAGCTGTTGCTGGAGAGCTGCCCGTCGCTGGTAACACTGTTATCGCTGGCCAAGTACCGATAATTGGAGCTGTTAAATTCCTTGGCGAAATTCCTGCAGCTGGTGCTGTCACTATCACTGGCAAATGTGCTTGTGGATGCGGAGCACCCTACGATTATTTTTACTAAATCAAGCCTTGTTAACGACTTTTTATATTAAATGGTTAAAATAATTGTTGATATTTTTGTGTTTCATTCTATTTTTTCTTTGTGCTATTGTTTAGGCCACAAATTAGACAAAATCTGCTATAATGAACCAGATGGTTAGTTAAGTTTACTTAAATTAAGACTAAAGGGGTACCTAAAAATCCAACGCGTTGTTTTTTATACTGAACACAACTAGATAAAATCGGTTATTACACGTACTGCGATACAGATAATAAATCGGACGTATATGAAAGATCACTAGTTTAATGAAGAATACATTGCTGCTAAGAGTTGGTACCCTTTCAAGTGGCCTATTTGCCTAGGTGATGTAGTTTTTAGGAAATAGGTACTATTGATATAGTTGTTATCACTGCCCGGAATCTTAGAAGAAACCATAGACAACTATTTTGTGACAGTGGACGTCAGAGGAAATTTGAGGAAACTTAGGTTTTGAAAGGCGTCATGTCTGTCCATGACATTAATTTTAGTGTTGCCATTGTTCAGCACAGACTAATATGTTCTAAACTTTCTGTGATAGGTTTTAAGAGCACAGATTTGATCCATGATTCAAATTTGTAAGTACATATGCGGCGGCCACAAACCGGGAGACGAGGATTGATAGTAGCCTTGGAACCACCTCTGGTTCATAGGGCTCCTCCAAAGAACTAACCTCTCAAACTAAACTAAATTCATTCATCAAATTAAATTCTCCAAAAAATCTAATTATAAAAGGGGTGACGATTTTTGTCACATACATTTTGTTTCATACATTGTGATGATCTATTTGGGATCTCAGGATTGAAGAAGTGCGAACGGCGCAGGATCACGAAGTGCGGCGTTGTTTTAAGGAGCCCTATGTGATGTAGTGGAAGAATAAGAACTTTTTAGAGAACTTTTGTTTTTTATTCTTTCTGCGACTGTCACCGTTTGTCACCTTGTCATTTGTGTTGTCACATAGTTGTCACCATTGTATAATTTTACCTTTTCATTTGCAATTTTTTATTATATTTTTTTTGTAAAAATTATAATTTTGGATATAAGTTGAATGTATCAAGAGTAGGTATATTCTGCGAGCATATCTGCTCTCTTCAAAACTGCAATATTCCGTATATGTTTTATCATGAAGACGACATGCTGTTTTCCTAAATGCAAAAGCAGGCAAAAAAATGTGGCTCTACACCAATTTGCGATTCGAGTAACAGTCACCAAGAAGTGTATTTAGAGTATCGACTCTGCTCTTTTGAAGGGCCTTTCAGAAGATCAAGTAAGATCACCATATGTGTGTAACAATCACTGTGAACTACGATTTGTTACGACGCTGGCAATTCTTATATCCTACTTCATTCTTAAAAGAGGAAATTGAGACCGACGGATTTGCTGCTAGTTATGAATCCCAAGACCCATCTGCAATACAGGGTGTCAGTTAGTACCCAGGTCTTCTGCCTCAATTTAATTTATTTAGTCAGCTAGGTAATTTTAAAATTAACAATTTACTGTTGAAATTCTGTTTCTGTTGTCCGTATGGTGAAGAATACAAGTGTCACTACCCCTTTTAGGGTTCCGTACCCAAAGGGTAAAAACGGGACCCTATTACTGAGACTTCGCTGTCCGTCCGTCCGTCCGTCCGTCCGTCCGTCTGTCACCAGGCTGTATCTCAAGAACGGTGATACTAGACAGTTGAAATTTTCACAGATGATGTATTTCTATTGCCGCTATAACAACAAATACTAAAAATAAAATAAAATAAATATTTAAGGGGGGCTCCCATACAACAAACATGATTTTTTTACCGTTTCTTGCTCGATACTAATAACGTTGCCTTATGTTGCATAGATAATGGTACGGAACCCTTCGTGCGCGAGTCCGAGTCGCACTTGACCTATTTTTTATTCCTAGGGTGCTGTGCAAGTTAGCTAAGAAATATTGTACACATATCCTCTGTGAGAGAAATTTATTGTACTTTATAAAAAATATTGTTGTTATTTCAAATAATCTACCGCCATTTATTAACACCAGGCATAAGCACAATCTTGTAATGCATGTAACTCGACTATGTCAATGATAATAAAATAAATCTTTGGAGTAAGTAGTTCTGGGGCAATACAATATATTGTTTAGTGTTTAAAAGTATGGTTTAAAAGTATGTATGTTTAAAAGTATGGGCTTGCTCTGACCTCGAGTGTACCTATATAATATAATATATATATTTATAAGTATATTTTCGTAGATATGTTCATTTTGTTCTGTCATTTACAATAAAATAATTCGGTCACCAGATAGTTGTAATTTTATTTTTGCATCTAAATAATTATCTATTATTTAAAATATGTGGCGACATGGCTATAACATGTGGTTAATATTTAATGGCTTAATTATTACTGCTGTACTCAGTTTCAGCGAGGCAGTACAGTGTCCTGAAATATCTAATTTGCTCTGGTCCTGTGCTGCCTGGGCATAAGGCGTGTTTACGAATATGACTATAATTTTTTATGTCAAAACTCAAAGAGTCTTTGTAAACGCACGTTCTATAAAAATGACGGTTGTCAGAATGCAAAACACCCATTGTCAGAATGAAAAACACCCCTCCTCTTGGATAGACCCGGTCTTCGGAGTTTCCGTTCTGATACGTAGTATCTTCTATCTATTCTGTGGCCTGTATACTTCAGCTCTCTCCCATTAGGCTCCACCACTCCGGCCGAATGTTGCTAACCTCGTCGGAGTGCGTCCTGCCGCCTTTCGAGGCGAGGCAGTGTGGTATCCAATAATAATATTTACCGCATCGATAAAAGGCACAAATATCTAATCTTATTCGATAAAATCGGTTATGAGACTTTCTGTTAACCTAGCCGAATTGTGTCATCGACACTATCAAAATCAATTTTTTAGTTAAGTTGTACGCGTAGAATTGATACCATTGTCTGTTTAATGCAGAATTATTTTGCTGCCAAGAATGTCCTTTCAAGAGGCCGAATTCCCCTAAGCAATGTAGTTTTTCGGGATTTTGTTTTCGGGAATGGAAATTATTTATAAAGATCTGCTGTGATATGAATTAATAACAGTTGTTACCAGGGATGTGATAAAAAAATATTACATTTACAAATATTTATTAACTGCTGAACGTTATATAACAGGCACTCTTGTTGCTATATTGGGTTTACGACATTTTCCATTACCACACCGTGTGCCTGGACAACAACGCATTTCCGAAGAGCACTGCAACAAAGTCAAAATTGAAATATGAATACATTAATTCTTTAATTATAGTCAAAGTCAAAGTCAAAATATTTTATTTCAAGTTGGCATGTTTTACAAGCTCTTTTGAAACGTCAGAAACTAGGTGTCTGTTCCAAACGCGGATCCTATGAAGAAGAACAGACAAGAAACTCCATGGATTTTTTTTTTTTTCATTTCCTTTCATTTTTTTTTAAACAATATTATACATAATTGTATCAGGGGTGTGAGAATAATGCCGATCAGTACTATCACGACTAACTAAAACTAACTTTTTAAAAACTAAAACTAACTTAATAATAAAATAGCCTTGTTGGAGCAAATCGACCTGTATTTCTATAGATACCTATAGAAAGAAAGAAAGAAAGAAAGAAAAAAAGTTTATTGCACTAACAAGACACACAATATTAAACAAATTAGGTTACAGTAAAAAATGCTGTATGTAATTATAAAAATGTGATGTCCAGTCAGCAGCAATAGGTCCCATTTCAGCATAATGTCAAGTCTCAAGGACTTGACGCTGGTTTTCAAATGGGACCTCGGAGTGTTGACACGAACGTACACAGCCAAAAGGTGCAATTAATACACGCTCATGGCTAACTATATTGGACAGTAAATTTAATAGTTAAATATATAACAGTAAATTTAATAAATAATATTAATAACAGTAAATTTAATAAAAAAATTAAATAATTTAGTGTTAAAAATCATATACAAGTAAATATATACAAAAAAAAATCGTTGCTGTTCATTTAAAAGAAAAAATGTTAACAGAAAAACCAAAACAATACAATAAAAATAACAGAAAAAAGAACAATAAAATTAACAGCTTTACAATATTGACACCAATTCTAAGTAAAAACCAACTCCCATAAATTTTTATTTAATGATAAATTAAGAACAACGTTCATATAATACATACTCGTATATGTATTTAAAACTATTATTCTAACACTTCATTACAGCTATACATAAACATAATAATATATTATTTGGTTTCAATAATATTACAATTTTAGTTAACATTGCCGAATCGTGTTATTGGCCCCATCAACATTTATGTTTTAGTTAAATGCGTTTAGTAAGCCTAAAAGATAGGTAACACTATTCATCTACAAAAACCACAAAAATATCAAAAAACAAAAAAGTTATTTTACATATAAAGTTCAAAACAAGACATGCTATTTTATGCTACAAGTAACACAATACAAAAGTAAAATTACTGTAGGTATATTATGTTGTTTAAAACATATTATTATGTTTTTATGAGAAATAAAATGAAATCAGCTAGTCTCAGGCGTGTTTGCCTCAAGCGAGGAGATTTTAGTTAAATCATTGATACAGCGTATGCGCTCAGCCTGTTGTCCTGCTGCTTTGCGAGCTAATATTGTTCCATTTCTAATCCAAATGTATTTCCAATTGTGCTCAGCCCCAGTTTTCTTTGCAAGATAGAACAGCCACTTATTGTGGGGTGTCAAGCGTTCATTGATATACAATAAACTAGATGGTGTACCTGTTATGTCAATATCGGTAGACGAAAGACCGCGATGCATGCGAGCTGATTGCAACAGATGTTCACGCGTTGTGCGTCTAGTGAAAGTGACGACAATGCGTCGAGGTCTCCGAGCGTCAGCTGTTGTTTTACTGGACCCACTCCTATGCGTGTTTTGGGCAATGGAACCTATGCGCTTGGCTTGCACTATCTCGCTTTCATTAACCTCAACGCCTAGCTTAGTAGAAATTAACTTTACCACTTGTTGTATGTTTTCACCAACACTTTCCGGCATTCCAGCTATTTCCACGTCATTAGCTAATGCCTGTTGTTGAAGGTCATTTATTTGAGACTCTAATTCTACAATTGCATCTTGGACTGAATTATCGTCGGATTTATTTTCCAATGATGTAAGTCGTACTTCCATATCATCGATTGCAACCCTGCATATATTCTATGTAGATTTAAATTCCGCAATCTCTTCATGATATGCACGGACTTCGGATCTCAAGGTGGTTAACTCTTCTCTAAAACATCTAATTTCGAGTCCCAGATCAATCGAAGAATGTTTATCTTTGGAAATAGTTTTTTTTCACAACTATAACATAACCAACCACTAGTGATGCCGCTCTCGGGTATATTGGTAATGCAACCTCTGTGGTATGATACTGAGCAATTGCTGCATTTGACTGCTAAAGCAACTGTCATGGTTTTTCGACACTCTCCACATTTCACCATACTGAATTTTATATGAAAAATTATCTAAACGCAATATAATTTGATTTCGTGTAATAAATAAAGTAAGTGGGTATTTTAAAATTGTTCTTGAGTTTGAGTACTTTATGATTTTTGTACCTGAATCAGGAGTTACACACGACACAGATACACTAAACTACAAATTGTGTGTTATTTTATGCAACTTTAACTTTATTTTAACACTAAAATTAGTCAATTTCAACAGTAAAATTAGTAGCAAAAGTTATTAATTACGGAGCGAACTTGTGACCGTTTGACGTTTGTGCCAACACTCCTATAGTAACCTGATCTATCTATAGTGGAAAGAATGATCACCATAAGCGGAATTTGAATCCACTACTTCAGAATACCATTCCTTCACTCTCCTAACTGAGCTGTCATGGTTCCTGTACATGTTTACCAAATGTTACACTACAATATTTTCTCAATGTGAGTTAAACATTCCATCGATGTTTTTGTACCACGCCATCTATCGACAAGAACAAAAATTGGAATATTTGCCACATTGAGAAAATTTCATCTTCTGTAGAAAACACATCTGGTACACTACATTATTTGCATAGTACCAGATTAAGAATACAAAGATACCACTGCTCAATTTCTTATTCCGGTGCAGTAAGAGCTAAAGCATTTTTTTGACCGACTTCAAAAAAGGAGTTTTCAATTTGTCTGTATGATTATTAGGGTTCCGTACCCAAAGGGTAAAAACGGAAACCCTATTACTGAGACTTCGCTGTCCGTCCGTCCGTCCGTCCGTCCGTCCGTCTGTCACCAGGCTGTATCTCAAGAACGGTGATAGCTAGAGAGTTGAAATTTTCACATATGATGTATTTCTATTGCCGCTATAACAACAAATACTAAAAATAAAATAAAATAAATATTTAAGGGGGGCTCCCATACAACAAACATGATTTTTAGGGTTCCTTACCCAGTATCTCAAGAACGGTGATAGCTAGACAGTTGAAATTTTCACAGATGATGTATTTCTATTGCCGCTATAACAAAAAATACTAAAAATAAAATAAAATAAATATTTAAGGGGGGCTCCCATACAACTAACATGATTTTTAGGGTTCCGTACGCAGTATCTCAAGAACGGTGATAGCTAGACAGTTGAAATTTTCACAGATGATGTATTTCTATTGCCGCTATAACAACAAATACTAAAAATAAAATAAAATAAATATTTAAGGGGGGCTCCCATACAACAAACATGATTTTTTTACCGTTTCTTGCTCGATACTAATAACGTTGCCTTATGTTGCATAGATAATGGTACGGAACCCTTCGTGCGCGAGTCCGACTCGCACTTGACCAATTATTTATTTGTTTGTTACCTCATAACTTTAAACTGGGCGAAGCGTTTTTAATGATTATTTTTGAAGTGAAAACTTCTTTAGCGGCGTTGAGCACTTTTTCTGTAATGGGTATAAAATCTTAAACTCGCGTCAGGACACGTGACCTGATGGAAAAAGCGTAAGACGGATGGAGAGTAGACAGCTATCCCCTCTCTACGGCGCGGCGAAAATGTATGCCTGGGCCTACTGTTTCGTTTAGGCAGCGCAGGGCGCTTGCGCGAATGTTCGTGTATGTTACAGCGTGCCACGCGCATCCATAGATGGTGACAGCTGATGGCTCGACCGTCTGTGTAGTGATCACATTGTTGTGTATTCGTAAAATTCGTGAATCATGTTTGTGTACGATAGCGTAATAAATGAATATTGTATTCTACCACATAAATGATAGTACTTTTATACTGATAAAGCAATTGGTGCAAAATTATTCCCTAACCATTCCAAAATATCAAACATGCTCAACGTTAATAATCAAGTTTTCACTTCTGCCGGCACTCCCGGAGTGCAACCCGTCTTTTTTATTTGAAAGCTGGTGTTTCCCGTGTGGTTCCATTGGCACCAGGTCAGGATCTGATGGTTATCTCCTGAGAAATCAAAGAAAACCCTCAAATTTCAAAGGCACATGAAGTGATTGAATTTTTTCTAAATACTCATGCTTAATACAGGTGACATATTCTCTGAAGAAAGAAAAACTAGATACCTAGTATACCCTCGGCAACACACTTTGTCATCGTAAACCAGATAATCTCTGAAAGTAAAATATACTCTTGCTTGTGAAGTAACTTCAAGGCTCTGGTCATTTTAATATTCCTGAGATTATCGCGTTCAAACAAACAAACTCTTCAACTTTACAATATAACTAGCTGTTGCCCGCAATTTAATCGCGTATAAAGTTATTGAGCCCGCTTTCTACAAATGTACACCAAACCTTAACCCCTCAACTGGCACGCGTCCCGACTCGGGATGCGACAATTTCCGAACAACTGGCACGCGTCCCATTTCGGGACGCGAGTTCCGTGTCGCGTTTATAGCGAATAAGTAAAAATCTATTATAATTGTCTTTCTCACACCTATTACAATGTGTATGGGAAAGAATAGGCCAGCAGTCAAGCCGATAATGTGGTCTAACATAATAATAAATATTTTAAACTGTGGTCAGTGTCAGTTTACCTGCGCGGCGCGACAAGTCGTGTGTAGTAGTGCGACATATTTATATTGTTCTTAAAGGTTTTAATGTGAAATCGTCGTGGTTTTCTATATTTATTCTGTGCCTGTGTTATTAGTGTAACAAAAAATACCTTTTGTTTGTGTTTCTGTGTGTGTTACAAATGTCACAATCCCGAAATTGGCTCCGCACCTTGACTGGCAAGCGACCATATTATGGTCGCGTGCCAGTTGTTCGTTGCGCTATGTAAATACGGGTCATTTTTGCATGGCATTCAGATTTGTTTGACAAATTCTAGAATTCTAGAATTCTAGATGCTATTTTCTAATTATTCTTATATGGTAAGTACATAAAAGCTTTTTTAATTGTGTAGAAAATATTATATACTATTTATATAAAAAAATTCTAATAAGAATTACGGCATACATTTCTCAATAAAAATTATCGTAGTAAAGTCGGTGATTCGAGTCCCAAACTTACAATGGGTCGCTTTATTTGAATCGTATTTAAAAATAAACAAAGATAAACATCTGTTGTTTATAATATAAACAGTAGATAAACCAAACTGTGGCTCAACACATGTTAGGTACTCGAAACCCTAGCCGTACGATAACAAAGCCACTTGAAACTACCGTGTTTTTTTTCTTAAGTGCCCGCCATTGTGAGAGATTGTACCGTTAGTTTTTATAGCCCTAGTGTAAAAAAAATGTTTGTGAACGTGTTATGTGGTTATTACATTTCGTAAATATAACATTTAGCTATACGAAAAAATAAACACTGTAATATGAAACTATTTCAATTTCAAAATATACCATAATTTATACAAATTTATCGCAATTTTTTATTACCCTACTAATTACCGGAAGTTTTAAAAACATTTATGTATTAAGCTTTAGAATTGTTAAATACTAATTCGTAAAGAATTTTATACTCAAGCCAAATATATATACATCTTATTAGGTGTTTATACAAAATCATTGTGAAATCTTCGAAACAATGCATCTATTGTTACCCAGCGGGGGGCCGGGCGGGGGGTGGTGCCAGATGTTCCGTTATAAATCAATGTCAAGTGCCAGTTGAGAGGTCAAATTCTACGATAAAAACCATCCGCTTGAACCACTCTATTTATTAAAAAATACTCTATCAAAGTTACGTAGTTTTGAAGATAAATAAGCTCACATATAAAGGCGTATTTACATGCCATGGCCCGGGGCGGCCAGCTTGAGAAGGGCGGCGAAATCATTCAAGATTAAAATTTTGCTCTATCTCTATTAATTTATAGGGCGGCTAATTAAATTGGCCCGGGGCGTCAAATCAAATGGCTCGTGGCGCTTATTTTCAAAATACGTCTCTGCTCACATAGGGACATACATATAAAAATAACGACTTTATTTTTTAATAAGTAAAGATAAAATAGATTGAGTTTATTGGGAACAATTCTAGGACAGTATTTTTATAGTGAGACGTTTAAATTTTTCCATTATGTCGGGTTAAAATCAGTTAAAAATACTCACTTCTTCATTCGCCTTAGCACAGTCATTAGCTTTGACTTCTCCTATATTCATGTTTATCACGTAAATAGTACAGACAAGTAATAAGAAAAAAACAGTGAGACGACTCATTGTGAATAATAATATATTCTCAGTTCAACATACTATGTAGGAACACATGTTTATATAGGTACTATGTTACTTCCTTTATATTAAACGGATGCCATTTAATTAGGTGAAAATAACTTAGTTTATCTTTCTTATCACTTACATTATGACGACCGTTATACGATAAGCAATTCTTTGTTTTTGAAAACTAATTACAATCTACAATTCAGACTCGTGGCACCAGGGTTATGTACAGTCGTAATAATTATGTTCAACATTAAGTCCTCTAGGCGTATTGTTAAGTTGGAAAAGCCTTGAAAAATATTTTTATTTACACACACTTAAAATCACACAATTTCATCAGGGAAAACTTAATAAGTCTTCTGACTGGTTCTGTTACTTGGACCGAACTAAGGTCTGATCGAAAAGGGGATCGAAAAATCTATATTAATATTATAAAGATGAAGAGTTTGTTTGTTCGAACGCTCTAATCTCAGGAACTCAAAAATGAGGACATGGAAATGACAACATCTTTGAGTTTATTACAAACAAACAGACATAAAAATAAAACGTTCTATTTGTAAATTGAATAACATTTTAACACTAATGGAATTAATTCGTCAATGTCAAATTAATCTTTGTTTTCTATAAATTTATTTATCCCTATCCATTTACATTTAGATAAATAACGTCCGTTATTAATGTCCAACTATTTTCTGGAAATACGAAAATTATTTAATCGTTATCAACGTAGAATAATTTTTACTAGTTATCAATAAAAATGAATTGGTTCAAAACCAATAAAGTATACGATTCCAGAGCTGGTGATTCAATATGGGAGTGCAATAAAAACAACTAGTCTGACATCTTGGATTTAGGCGCCATCTCGGTGAATTAAAATATTTGCTCAATTTATTAAACAAATATTTTATTATTATCTATACTAGTCTAAACTAATATTATAAACCTGAAGAGTTTGTTTGTTAGTTTGTTTAAATGCGCTAATCTCAGAAACCGCTAGTCTGATTTTAAAAAATATTTCAGTGTTATATAGTATGTATATAGTACATTTATCGAGGAAGGTTATAGGCTATAATAATATCACGCTGCGACCACTAGGAGCGAAGCATCAGTGCAAAGTGTTGTGAAAACGGGGGAAATTCTCTAAATACCACGCGCACAATTTCGCGGACACCAGCTACTCTGTTTCATAACTGGATGGACAAATTACCTGTCAGTAGAAAACTTGTAATAAAAGACAAGAGTTTAATAATCTACAATTAGTTTTATTTATAACACTTATTTTTACGGCTAGATGTATTTTTACCAAGCACAACCACAATCTCTCTGACCCCATTCAGGTCGGAAGCTAAGACCAGGAGGAGCGATTGCAGGATTAAAAGCAGTAGGAATTCCAGCTGTGGGAATATACGCACCACCAATGTACCCTGGAGCAAAGGCAGTTTTGTCACTGACCATAGCGTTGATACCATCTCCGCAGTGATGGTTGACAGCACCAGCACCAGCAGTGGGGAGTACACCCTCTACAGCTACGGTACCGACGAACGGCAGCTCACCAGCTGAAGCCAGTTTACCCTCGTACACGTTTTCAGATGCTACGGAGAGACCGACGGGAGCAGCAGCAGAAGCACTGGAGACAGCGAGTCCACCACCACTGGTGGGGCTGTACTCAATAGCGGAACTAAAGCCGCATCCACCATAGCCGTATGCTCCTTCTAAGCCCCAAGGAGCTTCCAAACCGTAGCCATAAGGAGCTTCCATATCGTAGCCATAAGGACCACGCAGACCGTAACCGATGTCAGCGTGATCAGCTACTGCAGCGCGGCTGGTGCACTGGCTGAGTGCGGACTGGAAAAATAAACATTTCATTTTTCATCAACTAAGATTAGAATAGAATACTCTTTATTGTACATCTTACAGCGGGTAAATAATATTATACAATTTATTTTTATATTTAAGTAAAATAGGGACCGACCATAATTGTACTTAACTATAAAAATCAAAATTGTTATATTATCGTAAGATACGATCTCTTCCAAGCAACCTTTGGATGGACTGAATGAAAATAATAATTTGGCTAATTGTGATTTACATATACCTATACAGGGGCCCAAGTCTGCTAATTCCGCAATTACAATCTTATTACAATATTGTTACAATGGTCAGTCACTGACGCCATTATGGTGCCATAATGGGGTCATTACGACAAAAAATTAATAGTAGACTACCAAATTTGGTAAAATTTGGCCATTATGGCACCATTATGGCATCATTATGACACCAAACTTGATTTTTTGTCACAATGGCGCCATTGAACTGTCATTGTGACAACATTGTATTAGCAGACTTGGGGCTAGATATACTTACATAAACATACAGACAAAATTACATATACATACATGTATAACTATACATTTAGATTACATATAGATAGACATTCTTACAAAAATAATAATGTTTTAAAATATTACCTTTACAAGGAGCGCTTGAGCGCAGAAGACCAAAATAGTTTTAGCAAACATATTAGAAATTCTAATTCAAATACTGGACTTATGCTACGACAATCTTTTTAGCTTTTATATAAAACGATTATGTCACCTTATGAAATAATAAATTTATCATTATGTTACTAAATCTAAGTTTTCGCAGCCATGATAAAACTACATATATAACACTGTTAATTACTTACTATTGGATAATAATCATGATAAGGCATTAATGACTTAATGTTACAAAAATTATGGCAGAATTTTAATATTTATTAATAGTTTTGGATAATTCTACCATAATTGTATAAATATTGGTTTGAATTCATGTCGTTTATCAGTCTTTAACTACTCCTTAAACATACAATTTCAATTATGAATATCTTCGGTATTTTCCTACTTTGCATCCAAGCTTGCTTGGTACAGGTAAATTCAAAAACAGATCCTAATTATTTTTATCTTATTTTTGTACGTCAATAGAATAAACACAGCCATAAATGACTTGGAGATTGGATCCGAGATTCCACTAAAATACGATTTGGTGCTCTTTATTGATAAATTACTTCCGGTTTTAGCTGAATACATTGCAGATAGTGGTCACTAAAAGTGCAAGACTGTTTCTTATTTTCTATAACAATAAATATTACCCCTTTTTTTCAGAATGTCTTCAGTCAGTGCACCAGCCGTGCGGCAGTAGTTGCTGATCCTTATATCGGAACTGGTGTACCTCCTTACGGTTTAGGCGCACCCTTAGCCTACGAGGGTGCTTGGGGTGCCGCTCCCTACGGTTACCGTGGTGGATATGCCGACATAAGTTACCCTGGAGCTTATCCCGGTTGCGATTCTTACGGTGGTGTTGGTGAAGGTAATGTAGCTGTCGCTGGAGAACTGCCAGTTGCTGGTAACACAGCCATAGCTGGTGAAGTACCTATCCTAGGTGCCGTTAAATTCGGTGGAGAAATTCCTGCTGCTGGCGTCGTGACAATTAGTGGCAAGTGTGCTTGTGGATGTGGAACACCCTATGATTATTTCTATTAAATCAGCTATATAGCTAAGCATAAAATAAAATTAATTCACAAAAAAATAGAAGTCAGTAAGAACAACAATTTCTACAAGAGTTTAATAATTAAAACGAGTTTCCGCTTCCCGTTACTACTTTTTATCTTTTTTAGTTATCATTATATGACATAAAAAAATGACATCACGGCATAATTATAACCATGTGGTAATAATTATGCCGTGATGTCATTTTTATTGTGAGAAATTGTTATTATTATCTTGCTTATATTTGTTTTTACAAAAATATATTAGATTAAATAAACTAAATTATAATGGAAAAAATGATAACCATAAGCGGGACTTGAACCCGCGACCTCGGAATGCCGTTCCGTCCCGCTTATGGTTATCATTTTTTCCATTATAATTTAGGTTAGGTTATTTAGTAAAAAGCATAGCGAGTCAATCGCAAAATATTAATAAATTAATATATTAGATTTTTACAAAACGCTGAATTTTAATTTCTGATTTACCCATCCATTGTTTTGTGGAAGGAGCGTGTGTGTAGGGATTTCAATTCTTGTAATTAAAAGAGACACTGGTTATAATAATAAAGCTGTATTTCACGTTTTACAGGTGCACCGCAAGTATATTAACTGATAGGTTATAATACATATAGGACATAAAAATATAATAAACTCTAAAACATTCCTTAGGGATACTGACGTCCTAAGGGAATATAAAATGGTACAATCAGACTGAACTCTCTAACCGGAACACAGAATAGATAGGTAGAAGATACTACCATAGACACAGTATAATAAAGACATATAACCTCCCAACAAATTGTGAAACTCAATTATCATTACACTCTGAATCTACAGATGGCACTAAGCGTATCAAATCACATAATTTATCGTAATCAATAATCATTCTTATTCTTACTACGTCACGTTGTATAGCGGTAGTACTAAAAAAAAATGGCAGATGGCACTATTTCATAATCTTGATAAATCAATTACGTAACTAGTTTTAAATTTACCTCAGATAATCTGAAAAATTGAAATGAACACAATTTTGTTTATCATAGAATAGTTTAATATGTTTATCATAGAATTTACAATTTTTTTATCATAAAAAGTAAAGATACGCTTTTGCGGCTTAGAATACACATATAAATTTCGAACGATTTTTTAAGGGCCTACATCAATATTATCGTATATCATCGCCGACACGTACATATTAACACAGCCAGTAGGCACAGAAAATGAAGAATTAGGGATACTTTTCCTATTTACTCAAAATCTACTAAATATATTTTAATTCTGATTTACGTGTTTCTATATATAATAGTTACTTATGTTTTTAAAGTTATTTCATTAGTTAATACGCGATAATAGACCGACAAATGAAAAAAATAAAAAATTAGAGAGGTTGTTTCGCTAAGATTTTCTATTGAGAAAACTTTTTTCAATCGCGTTTCTGAGTTTATGCGATCCTAGATCATATATTGAAATAACATATACTTAAAAATTAGAGCTCTAGCCATTCAATCTAAAGAAACAATGAAAACTTCGTACGTAGAAAAATGCACGAAGCTATTTTGGTATCCTCTTAAGAGTGCCGTGGCGTATCGGGTAAAGCATATATATAGCAGGGCCACGAATGTTAATAGGTCTGGCGTTCAAATTAAAGTGGATTTTTGATAATGCGGTTTCACTTTTAAACACATAAATAAAGGCAATTTAGTTACTACAGTATATAGATTTATATCTTAGTTAATTAGTAAATACATTTATATATCTTTCGCAAACTACAAACTTCATTTTTTTAAGCTTCTTATCAAGTACTTACCTACCAAGTTTGTCAAACTGGCAACGTTGCGCGTTACGTTACCGCGTTGTGTTTCATTCAATTCCTTAGCCTATCGCATCGTGAGGTTCTTGTACCTACATTTGTAGTTGATTGTAGTATCGCCATCGCGACTAGCGACAGCACGATACATCGTACATACCTATGCGGCTTGTAATATTTTACATGTTTCGTGATTTTACTTTATATGTATAACGTATATTAAATACCTGTGTTTAAATAAATGGGATTTTGGATTTATGTATACTTATAAAATTTCTTTTTGTCGGTGTTTTCGTACTATGAAAATTTTCTATTTAGCTAGAGAGCTGAAATTTTCAGTTTGCTTAGATCAGATGATACTACAACCACAAATACCTACTCAGACTCACCATCATCATCATCCTGCCCTTATCCCATTGTTTGGGGGTCCGCTATATGGTGTTATTTGTGGTTGGTGTCACGAATATATCATCATAATAACCGCACGGAACCGTTCGCGTGCATGTCCAACACGTACTTGACCGTACCAAAAGGTAAAATGGAACCCTATTACTGAGACTTACCTTATTAAGAATAATTTCACAAAAATCCATCGAGAGTTACGCTCGGTCAAGCAGATATTGGTACCAATTCTATGTGCACAACTAAACTTAACCAAAAATAAAAAAGCAACTATGCTGTATTTTGATTAATTGACTATTTTCTTATACACATTCACAGTAACTTAAATTGTTATTATATAATACACCGTTTTTTATAATAAGAAAGTGTAGTTAACAGTACCGAATTGCGGAATTGTGTTATTGAAATAATCAATATTTATTTTTTAGTTAAGTTTAGTTTACTTGTGCATGTAGAATTGGTACCATTATATATTATTTTTATGTATGCCCAGCCACTTATAGATCAACTCATGGTAGACATTTTAACATTTTGTTTTTGCCTAACATTTCGCTCTCACACTTGTATCGATATTAGTTAAGAATTTATTGCTGTTAATGACATAGGTTTGACAACTTCAAGTAGCGCGTCCCTTGAACATAACGGGATCGTTACCTTTCCTGCAGAATGTAAGATTAGACATATGTTAGTCTTAGTTTGGTCTTAGTCGTGAATAAACAGTGTTTACGTGAACACGCAATATCTCTTACTTCTAAATATACCCAAGGTACCACACCTAAAACTACTAAACTACGTTTCACTTTCTTTTTTTCAAAACATAATAACTAAAAGAAATATGACGATCCGGAAAACTTTTTTTTTCGGTTTTCTTTAGATAAAATTGCAGCGTCTATCACACAAATTTGGTAAAGTTTTACCACAAAAGAAAGTGATAGAAGCATAGATATATTCTTTATCTATAATATGACGCAAAAACTATTAAAATCGGTTTAACTTTCGCGAAAAAAAACGGAAGTACGAAACGTCTTTTTTCAAAGAATTTGTAGGTAAAATCCGCTTCATCTATATTTGTCCCTTTCAGCGCGGCGCTCGGAAATAGGGATAGCAATACCTAAGGCAAATACCTAAATGAGGAGTACAGTACCCTCTTATAGACGATTGAAGACGAAACAATAAAACACGCAAAGCTGCTTTTGCTATGAACGTCGAACGGAACAACAACATTTAAAAATATACTTTCTTTATTGAGGCATAAGGTTGCTTTCATTCTGTTTGTTAACATTCTCAAAAACACCGATCACCGCGAAGGCGGCTTGTGTCAAAGGCCTCGACGATATCATATATCAACCATAACAACATACTTTATAGTCTAAGATCCGAACCTAAATCGACCTTCACCGAGCTGATAATAGAATAAAACTTATTTTATAATAAATTTAGTATCATAATATAACAACCTGTTAATAAATATTAAAGTACTTTGTTTCTTTTGATATTGTGAGTGACGTCAATAATCCTTTTTACTTTTCATCACAACAAAATATCTCATTCAATTATTACGCTTACTTGTTACATGATACTGAAAATATTTAACAAAGCGGTAGGCTTTGTTAAATATTTTCAGTAGGTACGATGACGACCTATACATTGAGGATGTGCTGAAAGAGACAGTTCATTAGGGTTCCGTACCCAAAGGGTAAAAACGGGACCCTATTACTGAGACTTCGCTGTCCGTCCGTCCTCCGTCTGTCACCAGGTTGTATCTCAAGAACGGTGATAGCTAGACAGTTGAAATTTTCACAGATGATGTATTTCTATTGCCGCTCTAGCAACAAATACTAAAAATAAAATAATATAAATATTTAAGGGGGGCTCCCATACAACAAACATGATTTTTTTACCGTTTCTTGCTCAATAATAATAACGTTGACAGGTAGACGCTTTAACTATTCACAGAATATTTGGTTCTATAACGTGCCTAATGTTGCATAGATAATGGTACGGAACCCTTCGTGCGCGAGTCCGACTCGCACTTGACCAATTTTTTTACATACATACATCGCCCAAAGCTAATATACTATTTGCGCACACGCACACACAGACACATACACGCACGTACGCACACACACACGCACACACACACGACAAATGTAATTTCTAAGAATACACTCGCTATTTGAACGTCATAACAAGCAACATCGTTTTTAGGGTTCCGTACCCAAAGGGTAAAAACGGGACCCTATTACTGAGACTTCGCTGTCCGTCCGTCCGTCCGTCCGTCCGTCTGTCACCAGGCTGTATCTCAAGAACGGTGATAGCTAGAGAGTTGAAATTTTCACAGATGATGTATTTCTATTGCCGCTATAACAACAAATACTAAAAATAAAATAAAATAAATATTTAAGGGGGGCTCCCATACAACAAACATGATTTTTTTACCGTTTCTTGCTCGATACTAATAACGTTGCCTTATGTTGCATAGATAATGGTACGGAACCCTTCGTGCGCGAGTCCGACTCGCACTTGACCAATTTTTTTGACGGACGGACAGCGAAGTCTCAGTAATAGGGTCCCGTTTTTACCCTTTGGGCACGGAACCCTAAAAACGTCGAAATCAAGTGGCGCATCACTATTTGTTTTAACAAGCTTGACCTTGAACCCAAATAAATACTACCTGTTTTTTAATAAACAAATTTGATGATTTTTATGAGATAATTTAGTTTGTAACTTTTTATCTTTTCAACCTTTTTTTGTTTTTTTTTATAAAACTATAAATATATTATTGTTCTTAAAACTTACTAATATTTAATACCCTAAAATAATAATAATAGTTTTTGTAACACCAATCAATGATTTAAATATATTAAAATGCCATCTAGTTAAAAACTGTGTTAAAAATAACAAAGCGATCATTGAAGCGAATCATCTGCCATCTATCGCAAGAGGTTATTTTATCGTAAGAGGTTATTTGCATGTACTAATCAGTGGAAAATAATTATTATTGTATTTTTTCGTTGAATGTAACATATTAAATATGTATTAGACTTTTAATTTAAGTTAATTTTTTTCTGTCTAAACGTATCTTATTGCAACGTCCGTTTTATACAAGTTGTTACGCTAGTGAACAGCGCCACCTAGATTTAGCGTGCATTTTATGGCGAACATGCCAAAGTATGGGAATTGATAATCTTTATTAGTACTGTATCTATGATACTACGTATCAGAACGGAAACTCAGAAGAACGGGTAAATTATAGAGGAGGGGTATTTAACATTCTGACAACTGTCATTTGACTGTCATTTGATTGTCATTTGACTGCTCAACTGTCAACCTTCTGTCAACTGAGTACAGCCGTAATAATTAAGCCATTAGATGTTATAGCCACATGTTATAGCTATGTAGCCACATATTTTACAAAATAGATAATTATTTAGATGCAAAAATAAAATTACAACTATCTGGTTACCGAACTATTTTATTGTAAATGACAAAACAGAATGAACATATCTACGAAAATAAACTTAAAAATATATATATTACTAGCTGACCCGGCAAACGTTGTTTTGCCATACAAAAAAAAAAAGTTTGAAAAATAGATGTTGGCCGATTCTCAGACCTACTGAATATGTATGCAAAATTTGAGAAGAATCGGTCAAGCCGTTTTGGAGGAGTACGGTAACTAACACTGTGACACGTGAATTTTATATATTAGAAGAGAAGATATAGGTACACTTATTATCAAGGTCAGAGCAAGCCAATATACTTTTAAAAACTAAACAATATGTATTGCCCCAGAACTACTTACTCCAAAGATTTATTTTATTATCATTAACATAGTCGAGTTACATGCATTACAAGATTGTGCTTATGCCTCGTGTTAACAAATGGCGGACGATTATTTAAAATAACAATTTTATTTTTTATAACGTACAATAAATTTTCGTCTCTCACAGAGGATGTTATATGTGGTACAATATTCCTTAGCTAACTTTTACAGCACCCTAGGAACAAAAAGGGGTGGCGACACTTGCATTCTTCACTATACGGACAACAGAAACAGAAACAGAATTCACAACAGTAAATTGTTAATATTAAAATTACCTAGCTGACTTAATAAATTAAATTAAAGCAGAAAACCCGGGTACTAACTGACACCCTGAATAGCCGGCCTTGAGATTCATAACTAGTAGCAAATGCGTCGGTCTCAATTTCCTCTTTCAAGAATAAAGTTCTTGCGTTCAGCCTGGTGTTTATTTCTTTGACAGTGGAAGCGTGATATTTCTCCAGGTCCAACACGAACCAACATGAGCTGCGATTCACAGCGTTAACAAGAATTTTAGTATTCTAGACTTACCCCGTCTTCGTCTCTTCAATCTTCACCGTGTCAACCCTAGCTATAACTTAATTAACAACTACGAACATTGGCCAATATTAAGTAAAAGGATAATCAAGTGTACTCAGCTTATTCCAGGGAGACAATACGGGCTCCTGATGTCATCAAATGAACTCGCTGGCTCGACTCAAGCTTGAATTTTCACCAATAGTCCCAATACAATTACGCTATCACAAATATCAACTCGTAAAATAGTTCAATTTGTATTAAATAGTATTAAATATAGACACACAAAATTAACTAGTTTTTATAATACATTTATGTCGCTCAACAAGGCGAAATTTCGCGCCGACAGTAATTCACAGTTTAATTTTCAATTGTAATTATCGATTCACACAACAAGGATAATTAGTTTTATCAACAATTAATTCACTGGTAACAATTTTAACACATAAAACAGTTGCAAAAAACGTTTCAAATCGCATTCAAATAATAATAATAATAATAAATATTCATGGACATTTCACACAACGTCCTCTGGTCCCAAGCTAAGCTTATATTGCTTGTAATCAAATCGCGGCGTACTTTGCTTACAAGGTGTGTTTTACGACTATATGCGCGCGGGGTACGAACGCGCGTCGGCGGCGACCCGAGCCACGAGGACAGATGCACCGGTCATTTCTCAACGTCATCGATAGTGAAGTTCGGTTCATAACAAAAGTGGAATATGAGAATTGCCAGCGTCGTAACAAATCGTAGTTCAAAGTGTTTGTTACACACATATGACGATCTTACTTGATCTTTCGAAAGGCCCTTCAAAAGAGCAGAGTCAATACTCTAAATACACTTCTTGGTGACTGTTTCTCGAATCGGAAATTGGTGCAGAGCCACATTCTTTCGCTTGCTTTTGCATTTAGGAATACAGCATGTCGTCTTCATGATAAAACATATACGGAATATTGCAGTTTTGATGAGAGAAGATATGCTCGCAGAATATACTCCTGATACATTCAACTTATAACTAAAATTATAATTAAAACAAATAAGATGTAAAAAATTGCAAATTAAAATAAGGGCAAATTATACAATGGTGACAACCATGTGACAACACAGGTGACAAGTTGACAAACGGCGACAGTCACAGAAAGAATAAAGAAACAAAAGTTCTCTAAAAAGCTCTTATTCTTCCACTACATCACATAGGGCTCCTTAAAAAAACGCCGAACTTCGTGACCCTGCGTCGTTTGCACTCCTTCAATCCGGAGACCCCCAATAAATCATCACAATGTATGAAACAAAAACAAAAATCGTCACCCCTTTTATAATTAGATTTTTTGGAGAATTTATTTTAATGAATGAATTTAGTTTGAGAGTTTAGTTCTTTGGAGGAGCCCTATGAACCAGAGGTTTGTGGCCGCCGCATATGTACTTACAAATTTGAATCATGGATCAAATCTGTGTTCTTAAAACCTATCACAGAAAGTTTAGAACATATTAGTCTGTGCTGAACAATGGCAACACTAAAATTAATGAATGGACAGACATGACGCCTTTCAAAACCTAAGTTTCCTCAAATTTCCTCTGACGTCCGCTGTCACAAAATAGTTGTCTATGGTCTCTTCTAAGATTCCGGGCAGTGAACTGGAATGAATCACAAAAATTACTAAGCTAAAGTTGACAATTAATGTTCCTATTTTGAATATTAGAATTTAGACATGTCAAGACCGAAACGTTTGAACTACAAAGGTTTATAACTATTTTATGTAACCAAAAAGATTTTAATACAAAACAATGTTTCCACAGTTTCAACTCCGCGAAAAGATTATTTCAGTGTTCGTGTCGTGGTCATTTCATTTATTTTAAAATCATTCATATGTCTTTGAACCTTGGAATTGTCTGTTCTTTTAAAAAATCTCCAATAATAATTCAGTACAAGTAATTCTGCAGTTTGAAAATCTAAGCAAATAAGTCCCAATCTCAACCAAGATAACAATCACAATTAAACAAATTAAAAGAGAAGATTTTTCTTTAATTATCGCGCACAAGTGCTTAAATTACGTAATGAGTTGTATCTCAAACAAATTTTGAGAAATTTATTGTGACATACTTTTTGTACGTGATCTGCCCAATGTCCCACTTAACATGCTTAAAATTTTAATTTAAGATAATTTACTATGTTGCAATTTTCAATATAATTGGTTGCGCAATTAATGATAATATTTAGCTTAAATTAAGCAGTTTTGGTGATGTGATTCATACAGCAAGTTTTTGTCTATATTTACCAATATGCCTGCTAAGGTTTTTCTCTGGCTGTGTGTTCATGTTTTCTTCGTGCAGGTCAGTTTTTTTTTTATCTGAGAAATATATTAGTTTTCTGTTTATTTTTTCTATTTCTTTTTCCTCCTTAAATGTGTATATTAGGCTTCTTCCTCAATCGCTGTGTAATAAATCCACTAAGCCACATTTAACGGGCGGATGGGTATAGGGCTGATTTCTGATTTCTAATTTACCGTTTTTAATAGGAATTGTATTATAAGTGATATTCCGTTAGATGACTCTTAAGTCCCCGTGGGAAGATATCCCTACTAATATTATAAATGCGAAAGTAACTCTCTCTGTCTGTCTGTTACGCTTTCCCGCTTAAACCTCTCAACCGATTTTGATGAAATTTGGCACAGACAATCTTTAGACCCTGAGAAAGGACCTTTTTTTGCGAAAAAAAGGGATGAAAAGTTTTCTAAATTTCACGCGGACGGAGTCGCGGGCAACAGCTAGTAGAGTAATAAAGTGTAAATTTCTAAAACGTTATCCCACAAATAACTTGAAAATTTTAACTAAGATATTTTGTTTTACAGTGTGTTTTTAGCCATTGCATTGATGTCTTTATTCCTGGATCCTTTGGTCACGACAGATTTGCTGCTATTGATTTCTGGGGCGTTAAAGGCCTTAGTTGTAATAGAATTCACGGATCTGCTATCGACTATTCTCCAACTAGTAGTGGTGGATTGATTGTAACAAGTGTATCTTCTAATGCTCCTACTGGTATTTCTGTTATATCTGACAATACTTATGATGGTGTAGTGGCTGTATCTGGTGAAGTTCCTTTTATTGGCACTAGTGGTTTAGAAGGTACAGTGCCAACGATTGGGTCTGGTATTATACATCATGTTTGTGGTAATGGTATTGTCATGACCAATGAACATACTGGTTTCAGTACATACGGGTCTACAATTCTCTCTAAAGCCATTGAACTGGCTGGTTGTGGTTGCTTCCAGTAACGTTTTGAAGTAAAAGTATAATGCTCTTATTCATAATGACTTATCGGAGGTTTAAACGGAGATTTTATCGCAGAGATAATAAACGTTTTAGCGTAAAAAGATTATTATGAATAACAAGTTTTAACAATTTTCGCGAACCAATTTTAGCGAACTTTTAAACCTCCGATAAGTCATTATGAATAAGACCACAAATATTTACACTTTTGAAATGTTTTTTGCACATAGATTAGTGAGATAAACATTGTAAAAATATCAAATTATAAATAAAAGCTGTAAACAACAAAACGCATCATAATAATAAAAAATATGCATTTTAATTGTTTGTTTGATATTTCTCTAACTTAACATCCATAGCCTACTTAATTATAAATAATATTATGGAAGGCAAAAGGCCTATCTCATCATTTTTTTATGAAAATGTTGCCTTTTGACTGTGTGTATATAAAAATGTTGCTTTGCATGGCTAATTGCATATCGTAAAGGATACAAAGTATTTCATGCATCTATGTGTTTGTTAATTAAGGTCGTCTCTTCAATTAGCCAGAACAAAACTAACTCATTATAATGACTGCGAAGGTTTTTATCTAGGTACCATATCACGCTAAGTTGGGGTGTATGCACCTTCTTTAGATTTGTGTTTCAGATCTCATAGAAGAATCGAAAAGTTTTTTAAGATACACTTGTTTCTAGCTCTTGTTTGTTGAAATAAATACTCTTAATTGTTGCGCGATAGGTATAAACATAGGTATAAACTAGATATTCTTGCTACAATGAAAAAAAAATCTATTTTTGTAATTATTTTTAATGTAAATATATATAGATTATTTTTAATAACCACAACCTTTGGGAGACCATCCATTGAGGTAGCCATGAGAAGGAGCAGCAAGACTGGGAATGGCAGCAGGAGCGTATGCAGCACCGATCTATCCAGGGGCGAGGAAGGTCTTGTCACTGACCATAGCGTTGATACTATCTCCACGTTGGAGGTTAATAGCACCAGCACCAGCAGTGGGGAGTACTCCCTCAACAGCTACAGTACTGACGAACGGCACCTCTCAAGCCACAGCCAATTTGCCTTCGTACACGTTAGAGGCTACGGAGAGACCGACTGGAGCAATAGCGGAGCCACTGGGAGCAGTGGGAGCCAGAAGGCATTGCGTGAAATGTCCAGTGATAAATATAAAGGGTGAAAGTATTGGGAGGGTTGACTATGCTACAAATATAGGATTGATAATGGACCCAGAATTAAAATTTGAGAAGCATATGAATAATGTTTTAAAGAATTGTTTTTACAAGCTCAAAGTCCTCTATGCTATACGCGAATACATCAGCATTCGCCTAAGAATACAGCTGGTAGATAGTGTGGTGTTATCTAGGTTGAACTATTGTGACACAGTTTATGGTCCATGTTTGCTGAAGAGGACAGAATGTCAAATACAGAGACTGCAGAATGCATGTGCACGCTTCTGTTTTCAGATACCGAGAAGAGCTCATGTCACTCCCTATCTCAACCAACATAGTATGTTAAAAATGGCTGCTAGACGAAAGATACATCTAGCAAGTCTTGTGTATAATGTTGTCACTAATCAAACACCAAAATATTTGTTTGTTAAGCTAAACTGGAAACATGACAAATATAAATACCCGGTACGGAGTCGAGTGGACCCACTCTCGATTCCAATGTTTAGAACGGCAGCATTCAGAGGTTGTTGTAAATATGCGGAACATCCTATGGCCTCCTTTCAGTAATCTGAAAAGCAAAAAAAGTTTTATTTCAAAAATTAAAAAGCACTTTATGATACTCCAGGAGCTGGGTCGCGATTGACGCAATCTATAATGCAATTATCTTTACAATTATTTTCACAATTATTTATATTCTATTTAGGTTAGCATGATCTTTTTGGGTTATCTTTTCATGTGTGTACTTTGTCTATTTTAACATAATCATAACAAAATATCTTTTACAAAATGACACATTCTACGTATATTATGTATCTTTAACACAACTTTAACTTAAAAACACAGGATAGCAATTATGGCAAGACAATAATTTCAAATTAAGAGTTGTATGGGTTGTTAGACACTTAAGTACCTCCTCGAGATCGTGGTGTTATCCATTCCAAACTGAGCAAACGCGTTTTGTGTTAACATGTGGCATTATCGGACGTATTGTTTGCCATCGCTCACTAGTTTTTATTGTATTTTTAATTCTGCTTCTTTAGTAAAGGCACTGTGAATCATCACCATTCATAGCAAACTTAAGCGCGCTTATCTTGACGAATCGCTAGATCAAAGACAACTCGGTAAGCTACTGCCACAGAGTAAAAAACCACGTCTGGCGTTAGGTAAACTGTGATGTTGTTGTCGGACGTCAGAATACTACTGGGGTGTTGCTGAAAATCAGCGTTGCGATGTAAAAATCGCAACACAAGCAAAAAGAGTAAACAGAAATATGAGAGAGAGCAATTAGAAACTTCCACTAGTAATAGTAAACGACTTTGGCAAAATATTAAAAAAATTGCGCACATTAATCAAATTAAATCAAATAGTACCTCACTTTTGGATGGAAAATCCTTGCCTAATGAGGCTATTAATTCTGTAAACGATTATTTTGTAGGTATAGGGCAACAACTTGCAGACCTAATTTCTGCTGAGCCTCATTCTAACGATGGTCAGAAACTGAGACCATTATATTCCCAATTAAATTCATTTGTACTATTGGATACCGACGAGTATGAAGTTCACTCAATACTCATGAGTCTAAAATCGGGCAGTGCACCTGGCTGGGATAGCATACCAATGAGTTTCTTGAAACTAGCCAAACATGTAATTATTCCAATTATTGTACATCTGGCGAACTTATGTTTTGCACAAGGTATTTTTCCCAAGCTCTTGAAGAAATCAGTTATCACGCCTGTATACAAGAGTGGGGCCAGAGACGACGTCAATAACTATAGACCCATTTCAGTTCTTCCGTCGATATCTAAGATCATAGAAATAAATATTAAATCAGCGCCTAATAAACTATTTCAAGAAAAATAATATAATTTCAACATCTCAGTTTGGTTTTCAACAAGGAAAGTCAACAGAAGATGCCATAGCGTCTCTTACTACCCACATTACCGAACAACTTGACAGTGGTAAGAGATGTTTGACAGTATTCCTTGACTTAAAAAAAGCTTTTGATACGGTCTCTGTCCCCATTCTTGTAAGTAGCCTAGAGGCTATAGGGCATAAGAGGTACACCATTGGCGTTGTTGCAGAGTTACCTAGTAGATCGTGTACAAAAGGTTAAAATTAATCAGTTTACTAGTAGTGACGCAAATATAAATTTCGGAGTACCGCAAGGAAGTGTACTCGGTCCTACATTATTTTTAGTTTACATAAATAACTTGTGTAACCTGGAAATTCCTGGTGCCCGAGTGATCTCATACGCAGACGACACTGCTATTGCTTTTTCTGGTGATTCCTGGGAATCTGTGCGAGATCTTACACAGGCTGGAATTGCTAGAGTCGCGTCTTGGTTACGCACTAACATACTTACCCTCAACGCTCAGAAGACAGTCTATATGTGTTTTTCCATCAATAATAAGTCTCAACCCAGCTCACACTTTAATATTAAGATACACGAGTGTTCTGATGCGCAAAACTGTAATGACACGTGTCAAGTTATTCAAAAAGTTGAAACAGTTAAGTACTTGGGCATTGTACTGGACCAACGTCTTTCCTGGCATGATCATTTACAATTGGTAGGTAACCGCTGCAGAAAACTAATATGGGTCTTTAAATCGCTGCGAAATGTAACCCCTATTAAATTTCTTCAACGAATATATGTTGTCCTAGCCCAGCCTGTCCTCACCTACTGCATCTCTGTTTGGGGTGCCACTCTTCGTGGAGCAGGTGGTCAGCTCGCTCTTCCCGGCGAGAGGAGAGTGGTCGCCGCCGAGGATGGCGGCGGCGCCACGAGACGAGGGACCGGCTGCGGGCGAGGAAGTGCCGCCCGTGTCCGAGGCCGAGTTGGGGGTTGCGGTCCTCAAATTCAAAGAGAGGAACCGCGCCCCGGGCCCGGACGGCGTCCCTGGGCGGGTCCTCGCCCACGTGATGCCGGTCCTCGAAGGTGAGGTTTTGTCCCTCATGTCGGAGTGCTTGGCGTCCGGAAGAGTCCCGCGGCGGTGGAAGTCCGGGAAGCTCGTGCTTCTTCCAAAGCACGGGCGACCCCCCGACTGTCCGTCGGCCTACCGTCCGATCGTCCTTCTTGACGAGGCGTGCAAGACCTTTGAGAGGGTCGTCGCGGCACGCCTCGTCCGACATCTGGAGACGGTGGGCCCGGATCTTAGCGGAAACCAGTTCGGGTTCCGCCGCGCGCGGTCGACGATCGACGCCGTGGCCCGACTGAGGGACCAAATGGAGGAAGCCGTCTCGCAGGGGGGGTGTTGTTGGCAGTGTCGCTCGACATTGCTAACGCTTTCAACACCCTCCCCTGGGCGACAATCCTGGAGGCCCTGAGGTACCACAAAGTTCCGTGGTACCTCAGGAGGGTCCTGGCGGACTACTTTACGGACCGGGCCATTTTCTACCCGGCCCGGGATCGCACACGCCGTGGCACAACGGGCACTACTAAAGACTATGCATTTTAAACCTTATCGGTTTTCCACCAATGAACTATACAACGTGAAACGAAATTACTATAGTATACTTTCAATGCTACATTATTTAAGTCATGTATATTTGTAAGATGACTATTAAATTTTAATAAATCAATTAGAAAAAAAAATTAAAATTTCTTACAAAAAAAATATATTATTTTTCAATTTCTTTTGTTAGACAACCCTGACTTTATAAACACCGGACAATGTGGGGCGAGTCAATGGCGCCAAAATGGGGCGGAGTCAATGTTTGTAAACAAATTAAAAGAACTTACCATCGATTTTATTTATATCCTAGGCAGCTTTGTTATTTGCTATTTAATTAATCCAGTACAGTTACCTACATCAAAATCACAACACAATCACAGGTTAAGGAACTATACCACTAAGTCGGCCCGTACTTGGTCACGGTACCATGCACAGAAGTTATAACCTACGGACCTACCTAACCTTCGGAAACAATCGTACGAGGGAAGTCTTCTGTTCATGTACCATCGCTGCCGCTCTGGTATAATTCACTAATACACAGTATTGTTATTTCTCACATTTGCCATTATTATTACGAAAAAATCACTGTACATAATATTCATTAGTTGCATAATTTGCCATAATTATTACAAAAAAATCACTGCACATAGTATTCATTAGTGGCATAATTTGCCATGTTTATTACGAAAAAATCACTGCAATCCAATACAACCGCCTGGTCAAAGCATAGACGGGCGACTAATTTATTTTATTAGAATAATTTTTGTCATTACCTAGGTACCTATAATACTGTTAAAGGGTTGTGCTCATGCACTTTAGCTATGCCCACATACATATCGATATTATGGTAATTCGATACAATAGAATACACTGAATATGTATTTATATCGGTAAAAACAATACTATGTGTTAATTATGTGCTATCAAATTCGTATATTAACCTACAATTTATTACGAAACTTCGCCTGAAATTGAATCTTAGCTACAACCATTTTGTGTTTGCAATTTGAGTGACTATTACTAGCATGTAAAAAAGTTTATCGGATTTCAATGGAATGCAATAAGTTTATACGAAAATGTTACAACGAATAATTATAAGCCAATATGAATAATATTTGTTGTGGACAGACCATGTTTTACAATACGATATTTATTAAATAAACACCAGCGATACGATACGACGATCACTTTATCGTGTGATCTAGTATTTTACCTCGTTCGCGTTGTATTGGTTTGATACAATAAAATGTAATAAAATATCGATACATAATAGAGATGACCCATCTCTATGTACACGTGTCTTCATGTCGGTTATTCCCCGACCATCGGTGCGGCGCGGGCGGCACATTGACATCAAAGGAAGTCGGTTTCTTTTGACAAAGGTGTCGCTCTTTACAAAGGACTCAAGTAGCCAATCAAGTAATACAATTGGTTGACGTATTTCTAATATTAACCAATCACGATTCGTCAAAAGTGATTAAATTATTTAGAGTGGACAGTCCCATATGTGACTTTTTTACCTAACATAATTTTATGAAAAATTATATCATCGTTAATATGTCAATATCTTCGCTCCCCTCGTCACATTTTGCTAGTAGTTGACACTTAACTTTTCCTCAATTCACGTTCGTCATCTTCGACATGCAATTATTCATTATTTTTTCGGTAATTCTTCTTCTTCTTCTTCACCGTCGCTTCCTCATGTCTGAGGGTCGTGACCACCATGGTCAAAACTGTGCACCAATTCCCTCCAGGCGTCGCGGCTTTCAGCGTGTCTGATAGCAGCAGGGATGCCGGTGTTCGTGGCCTGCTTCACGGTATCAGACCATCTCATCGGTGATCTGCCTCGACTCCTCTTGCCTTCCACGTGACCCACGACAATTAGTTTTTCTAAATTGTCAGGATCACGCCGAGCCACGTGTCCGAAGTACTTGAGGAGTCTCTGCATGGCGATGGTCGATAGGCGAGTTCTGATGTTTAGCTCCGCAAGAATAGAAGCATTAGTACGTCGGGCCGTCCAAGGAATCCTTAACATTCGGCGCCAACACCACATTTCGAATGCATCTATTCTTGATCTTGTGCGGGCTTTGTATGTCCACGTTTCGGAGGCGTACAGAAATATGGAGAAGACAAGGGTGCGCATAAGGTTCATCTTTGTACTCTTTTTAATATTTCGGTTCCTCCAGATCTTCTCCAGCCGTTTTACTGCCGATTTTGCGATTTGAGCCCTCCTTATGACTTCCCTGTCGCAGTCACCGTCATTGGTTATTAGCGATCCCAGGTAAACGAACTCATGGACCTCATCCAGGTCCCGTAAGTTATATGTTCGTGGTAATGTTCCAGATCTGTCGACAAACATCAACTTGGTTTTGGCTCGGTTAATGTGAAGTCCGTAACCTCTGCTGACATCTTCCACTCTCCTAAGAAGTTCACCTATTTCTTGTTCTGAGGCTCCTGTGATAGTGGTGTCATCAGCGAATCTGAGGTTATTAATTCGGTGGCCCCCAACTCGAATACCTCCCTCCCAATCTTCAAGTACAATTCTCATAATATGCTCTCCTATGAGATTAAAAAGCTGTGGAGAGAGGATGCAACCTTGTCTCACTCCACGTTCTGGCCTGAATGGGTCGGATAGCTCACTGTCCACTCTGATCCGTGTACTTCCTTCTAAGTATAAGCTTTGAACAAGGGAAATCAAGTGGCCAGGCACACCCATTTCTAACATCACATTAAACATTTTTTCCCATCGGATACAGTCGAATGCCTTGGCATAATCTATAAAACATAGTGCCATAGGGATGTTAAATTCTCGGGACTTTTCGATCAGTTGCCTCATGTTCAGTATCTGCTCCCTGGTACCACGACCTTTCACAAATCCTGCCTGTTCCCTGGCTATTTGATGGCCGACGAAGTGCTCCAGTCTCTTGTTAACAATATGCAACAAAACCTTGCTTGCGTGCGAGATTAGTGAGATGGTCCTGTAGTTTTCACATTTGCGAGTGGAGCCTTTTTTATGAAGAGGAATTAATACTGACACTCTCCAGTCCTCGGGCCATTTTCCAGTACGCCAAACTTTCTGGCAAATTTCGTGTATGATCTTATTGCCATCTGTACCCAAGCCCTTGATCATTTGAGCGGTCACACCATCACCCCCGCAAGCTTTTAGTTTGAGTCTACCAATGGCTGCTGTGGTCTCTTCCATAAGGATGTCAGGTTCAGTTTGATCAAAATGTAGCCCTGTTTTGACGCCACTGCTATCCTCAGAATATAACTGTTGGCAGTATCTCCTCCATCGGTCAAGTGCTCCTTTCTTATCAACAATAAGCTTACCATGCTCATCCTCTACGGTCCAGGTTTTCAGCTTGTAATCTTTGGTCAAAAGTTTCACCTTCTGGAACAAATCCTTAGAATGAGCATGATCGGATGATCTCTGTATTTCATCGCAAACAGAATTAATATAGGCATCTCTATCGCGCCTACAGAGTCTTTGAACTTCGCGGTGTAGTTGTTTGTATTCCTGTTTAGCCGTATCATCCGTTAGGCCTTCCCCTTTCAATGCTTTTCTTCTGTTTACGACTGACCAGGTTTCGTCGGACATCCATTTTGCCTTAGGTTGATCTACCAATGTGGCGTTCATGGCATGCTTGGCCGTATGTAGAGTAACTTGTTTTAGCTGGTTCCATGTATCGTTAGCCGATTCAAGCGGATCAACTTTAAAGTCACGTAGTTTCTCCTCTATAGTTTTATTAAAGATTTCATCTCCTCAAAAAACTCGCTCATTTTTGTATTCTTCTCGCTTTTCTTCCATCAACATCCAACAAAATTTTCTTCACCATCATGGAAAATTTTTAAACAATTTTCCTCACAGAGGCAATGAGCAGTTAGGCATATTACGTTAATCTCTATTACGGGACATGATCACTATTAGGTCAAATAGAGTTCATAAAAACAGCTGATTAGGGATGTGCAACGTAAAAATTTTGCAAAAACTTACAACATCAAAAATCGTATTAAATTATAATGCAAGTTAATTTCTAACTTCACGTAGTCATTACTGATGACCTAAAGAATGCCGGGTTTCAAGCATAACATAGGAGTTTTGTTTCACGTTGTATAAGCTATGTAACCTTTTAACTATTAGAAAATTATATATATTACTTTCTGTATTAAAAATGCACAAAGCAACTATAATTAACCCCAAATATTTCGAGACTAGAAGAAAACGTTGTGTCATACCCTATAGAAGAATTCGTACTGCATTTGCAAGGCGACAGTATTGTGCCCAAGTAACCTATTTATATAACTCAATTAATAGAAAACTGTCTATCTATGGAAAGACAAAATACGTTTGTAAAACTTAAGCTTAAACAGCTTACATATGACGAAACTGAGGCGGTTCTACATCCCATTATATAAAATACCATATAATGTTCGTAATTTTTCTCAACTCTCCGTTATAGCTGCTCCCTTCTTCCTTCTTCTTCTTTATGTGATGACCTATAGTAGATGGGTCACAGATTTTTTACTAAAAAGCCATTTGGTTTCTTTGCATGACACAATAATACACATACATACATCCATTCACACATTCGTATAATCTTAAATGTTAATGATAGTGGTAGGATTAGTAAGAACTAACTCTGAACTGTATTAATTACTAAAATAATGTATATTTTTCATATTTTTTCATATATTCAAAACAAATTATAATGTAGTTATATGTCCAAAGTTTTAAATTGTAAAATAGATCAAGCGCACCTACAGAATACACACTAGTCTCACATACTTGTCAGTCCATCCCTGTTCTCGCGCACACGCGCGCTCGTCACTTTAATCGCTCATAGTTCATCTACAAGTAAATACATTCACACATTTCACACACAGCTAGCATAGCATAAAATAGGTAGGTAGTTGTTAGTAATGTTCGCTCGTTGTCTTGTATTGCATTAGATTAAATTATTGTAGATTTAATTTCATAAATATGGAAGAGGGAGCCTTCCTGGCACAAGTATCTTTATACTTAAAAGGAAGACTCTGATATGAAAAATGTATAAAAGTTATTGTATATGAAATAAAATTATTATTATTATTATTAAACACAAATAAGCTGAGCAACGACCCTTTCCCTCTGCATGGGTGGGACACATCAGCTCACTATATTTTATTTATTTTATTTACTATTTTTTTAATTTCGTCTTTATTTTACGTTTCACATTTTCGATTTCTTATTTTATTCTTCTGTTTTATTATTATTATTATTATTTTCTTTTTTGTTTTTTTTTATCTTATATTAAGTGTTTTTTATGTATAATTTTTATGGCTTTTTTAGGGTTCCGTACCCAAAGAGTAAAAACGGGACCCTATTACTGAGACTTCGCTGTCCGTCCGTCCGTCTGTCCGTCCGTCCGTCCGTCCGTCCGTCCGTCCGTCCGTCCGTCCGTCTGTCACCAGGCTGTATCTCAAGAACGGTGATAGCTAGAGAGTTGAAATTTTCACAGATGATGTATTTCTATTGCCGCTATAACAACAAATACTAAAAATAAAATAAAATAAATATTTAAGGGGGGCTCCCATACAAAAAACATGATTTTTTTACCGTTTCTTGCTCGATACTAATAACGTTGCCTTATGTTGCATAGATAATGGTACGGAACCCATCGTGCGCGAGTGCGACTCGCACTTGACCAATTTTTATAATGTTTTTGTGTTTTTTTATGTATGTATGCTTTGTGTCCCCATGGGGGTGAATAAATACTTTTCTTTCTTTCTATCTTCTTTCTATGGTGTACAATAAAGAATAAATAAATAATAAATAATAAAAAATATATATAAATGTTGTTTAAAATCACTTTATGTTAAGTACCTCATAAATGTATGAGTAGTATTTCCCCAAAATAAGCTCATGTTTAAGATGATACTGTAGGCAGTACCCACCGGCTGAAGGATCTGGCTAAATAATAATATGTCTGACATATTAGAATATTCTTGGGTTGAATAGATAGAAGTTAGTTAACAGTCGGGTTAATTAAAACAAAATGAGTTTATGTAAAATATAATTAAATAACAAATATAATCACGAGTCACTGTATGCAAATTCTGTGTTTTTACATCTGAAACTCAATTTCAGTTTATTTCCTTTGTACCATCAAGACGAAATTTTTACTTTGTAAAAACTTTGCCGACATAAAATATTACAAAATATGCCCAAAATATGTATTAGTTAACTTTTAATTAGAATTTTACACTATATTAAATATTAATATCCGCAACCACAGCTAGAATATGCTGGGACGATGATTGGACTTATAGCTGGTCCCAATACTGGGGCAATACCAGGAGCAAATGCTGCTGAACCATATTGTTGCTATTACCACAAGCATAGATTACAGCAGCAGCACCAGATGTTGATATAACACCTTCTATACCAGTGGTACCAACAAAAGGAACTTCACCAGCAACGACCAAGATACCTTCATAAGCAGTTTCTAAAACAACTGAAAGTCCAGTTGGTGCAACAGGAGAAGCACTTGTGACTATTAATCCACCACTGCTTGTTGGAGATATGTCACTACCAGAATAAGCTGAGTTACTAAGGCTATCATAAGCCAAAGGTCCAAAATATCTGTTGTAGCCAAAAGTACTAGGAAATCTATCATATCTGAATCCAGGTCCAGTCCATCCGAATGGCGCACTCAGGCATTGACTATAAACGGCCTGAAAAAAGAAATATGCAAAGTATTTTTTGGGGCACCAATTCTATGGTATTTAACCTAACCTACCAACGTATTATGTACTGCTATTATATGGACACTTTATCAAAAATATTTTAAAAAGTTAAAACAGCAAAAAAATGAATAATAAGACCGAGGTCCAACTCTTGCCCTCTCAATATTTACACCTCTTTTCTTCTAGCAAGAAGAAAAAGTGAAGAAGTAGAAGATTACTGACATCTGAATGATAATTTAAGTTAAATAACAACTCAGTTGAACGAGCAACGAAACGATATTCCAAGGTCGTGGGTTCAAGTCCCACTATAGAGTTCATTTTTTCCTATTATTTGATTTATTAAGATAAGTTAAGCATCAAATCTCACCTGTATGAAAAGCGCTTGAGCGCATAAGGCGAGAAAAACTTTTGTACACATGTCAGTTACAACTAGAGCGAAGGTTACAAAAATAATGAAACTGAATAAGCACAGAATCCCATTTTAAATTCTATATTATCAAATATTACACAAAGACATAAAATTAGTTGTAACATGTTTATGAAACATTTCTTTACATAAATAAATATAAGTTCAGTAGGACATTTAAATCACGTACCATTGACTTGTATTGACACAATTATTCATTGAAACGTTTTGAAACGAATTCATTAAGGTATACATTATAATAATAACATGTATTATTTTACAAACGAAGGACAAGTGGAATTTTTCTTTTATCGAGTTATTAACAACTGATCAAGCACTGCCTGATGAGCTGTATCTAGATACGGGGTAGCATTTAAAGTCAAGTTCAAGTCAACAGAACTAGCGAGTGTGTGTAAATATGACATGGACCATTGTAGCGACTTTTAATCCCTTTATAACTCAAAATTATTGTACATAAACGTGTCAATTTTTGCTAATATATTGATAGTTGTAAGATACATAAATGAAAAAAAAATCATTTAATCATGTGAGTACATTGGTTTTTTACAAAATCATCCTCTTATAAAAAAGATTGGTCTTCAATTTTTATTTTTCATTTATGCTCCAAACTGCATAAATACATCTGAATTGCTTTTTATATACTTTCAGAAATCAACATTTTATCACTGACTGAACTTAAATTAAAATCTTGAGCTAGAACTTGAAAACATTTGGCATGTAGATAGTTAATTAGGTGAAAAGGAAAAATTCCGTAACGGGTATGTTTTTAATTTTTATTTTTCACCTTAATAATTCTATTGCCGTGAGTGCCACAGGACCACACCAGGTCTTAGGACTTAAACTCTTTCATGGGATTTTGTTATAAACAAGTACTAAAATTTGCGTATTAAAAGCAATGAATGCAAAACCCATCAGAAACATTAATGTGAAATGAAAGCCAAATTTAACATTATGATATATGCCTTGGTATTGACTTCAACGACAAAAGAAATAAGATCCAAATGGATGTCAAGTTCAATGGTCACCCTTGTTTATTTATACGTTATATTGAATCGGAAATTGTTCTGTAACAACCACGCTAACTTGGAACAATAGGGACCGTAGACATAATATTTTTATTGTACGAGTAATAAAATTATAGTTTTTAATGAAAAAAAAAAAGAAATAAAATAAAAATATCTTTCTATATTTCTTTAAATAATAAAGGGTAAGAAAGCTAATTGCATTTTGTGACAAAATTTTACGTCTACTTTGACTGTTTAACTATTCACAGATCAAAAGTATTGTTACGAACACACAAAACACAAAGGAGCTAGCGCCATCTAGCAGCAACTAGTAAAACCAATTAAAGAACCGAACAGAGTGAAACCCCTATTAGATACTAGATGGCGTTAGAGGAACTACCGTACATGCGCGAACTTTCCAGAAACATTCGTTCCGGGCGATCACGTTCGCGCACAGTCGGGAACATTCTGGAATAGTCTGGAACTCGTCTCGGCGCATATAAATAGCGGCAGGGAGGCGAGCCCGGGTAGTTCTGTTTAAGCTACGGTCGAGGCGACTTCGAGAGCGAAAACAAGTGATCAAGAGTGATACCAGTGAAACCTACGACTTGGCTTCAACCTAGGACATTGTTAGTGCTTACTGTTTGGACCTAGTGCTTAGTGTGTAACTAGTGCTAGTGAATAGCCTTCTAAAAGAGTCAGCAGGTCTTTCTCTCCAAATACTTCGAACCCTAACACGTAACAACTGGTGTCGGAAGTGAGGTTTGGAGATGCCATTGACTCCGAGAGAGGACTTCGAGGGCGTCAGGACAAGGGCACAACGAGCTGCGGAGGCCACGCCCGCTGTGGACCAAGCCCCGCCCACTGGCCCCACCTACCAGGCCCCGCCCACCGACCACGCCCCCCTAGACCCGCCCACTGGCCACGCCCACCGACCACCGCCCACCCAGGCCCAGGCTCCGCCTACTCAGACTCAAGCCACGCCCACTGGCTCCGCCCACCTTGCCACGCCCACCACACCGGCCACGCCCACTAGACAAGCTCCGCCCACTGGATCCGCCCACCTTGCCACGCCCACCACACAGGCCACGCCCACTAGACAAGCCACGCCCACGAGCGGTGCCGTAGCGTCAGTGGCACTTCAATTAGGAAGTTTAATTGAACTGATAGAGATGCAAAGGGCTGAAATTCGGTCAATGAAGGAGTCACAAGAACGCAAGTTCGGCGCCTTGCAAGAGTCACAAGAATGCAAGCTCGGCGCTTTGCAAGAGTCACAAGAAAAAGTGCTTTGTGCTATAAATGATGTTAGTAACACGGTGATTAAGCTTCGAAAAGATGTCGACGTAGTGGAAGAACGAGTTACCGGGTTAGGATTGGATGTCGAAAATGTGAAAACCAGCCTCATTGAACTACAGAAGAAAGTAGTGCGCCTTGAAACCACGGGAGTTGCGATCTCTAGCGGAACTATCGGAGTGGCACAAGGACCAAGAGTGAAAGTTCCGCCATACGACGGCACTACTTCCTGGAACGCTTATCGTCAGCAATTCCAGACGGTTGCTACTGCTAACGGATGGACGGAAGAACACTGCTTGACCGCTCTCACTGTTGCGCTCAGAGGGCAAGCTTTGTCGGTCCTGGAAGCACTGCCACATACAGGAAATGGGTTCCAAGACCTGATGGAGGCACTTAAATCCAGATACGGGGAGCGACACCTGGAGCACGTGTTCCGTGCCCAACTTCGTGACAGAGTCCAACGCTCAGGAGAAGGACTACAACAATGGGCGTTGGAAATTGAAAAACTCGTCAGGAAGGCACACCCAGGAGCCGACACCAAGATGGTAGACTCGAATATTGTTCAAGCATTTGTCGACGGAATCAAAGACCTGGAGGTCAGAGCTGCAGTAAGGCTTCGTCACCATACCTCGCTAAAGGAAGCATTGGCGCATGCTTTGGAGGTCGAGGCTGTTCGCTATGACATACGGCATACCCATAAGATCCGCGAGGTCTCTGAGGAAGTCAAGGAGGTTAAGGCCCCTACGAAGAAAAGTTCTGGAGCCATGTGCTACAAGTGCGGCGAGAGGGGCCATCTTCAGCTCAACTGCCCGCAGAAGGAAACCCAGATGGCAAGGATGAAAAGAATCGAGGAACAAATAGAGGTGCTGAAGAAGCAGGGGGCTTTGTCCCTTGCCCGGGATCAGGGAAACGAATAAAAGCCGACGAGTGCTGGCTGACGCGGAGGGAGCCCCGATAACTGTTATCTCCCAGGCATGCAGCGGGAATAGTCTTGCGATTCAGGGGACTATTAACGGGACGGATTGCAAAATGACTCTGGACACAGGAGCCTCTAGAACAATAGTGAACCCAAATCTGGTAAAAACCGCAACGGGACACAAGAGGAGAATTAACTGTCGGCTTCTTACTGCCTCCGGTCAGCCAATACCCGTCCTGGGAGAAACGACAGTTACGATGTATGTAGGGGGGTCCTCATACTCTCATAACGTGATCGTGGCTGAGATTGTGGATGATTGCATCTTGGGTTTGGATTTCATGAAGAAACACAACTGCAGAATTAATGTCGCTGACGGAGTTTTCAAGTGTGGTGAAGAAGAAATCTTCATTCTTGGAGGCGCCTGCGGGAAAGTCGCATGTGTAAAGAAAGTCATCATACCTGGACGAGTGGAAGCTCAGGTACTGGTGGAACTGCCGCCAGCTGGAAAGAAAAAATCAAACAGATGCGTGTTGATCGAAGACACACCTACCAAGACATCGTCACAAAAACTGATGACGGCGAGAACCCTTGTTAGTGGAAGCAGTAACGCTGTGGTCAGGGTTTTGAATCTTGGTGATCGCGAGATCTGCTTGAACAAAGGTGACGTCATCGGAAAGTGCGAGGAAGTTGTCTGGATGAAAAAGTGTAGTTCGATGACAGGCCCAGACTCAGCAAACAGCAATAACTACGGTTTAGTGACTAAGCTACTCGATGACTGTAAGAGTAATCTGACTTATTCGCAGAGCATGAAAGCTAAGAAGTTTTTGCAGCGCTACGCGAATATCTTCTCCAGTCAAGAAGGGGACCTTGGAAGAACGTCGATGGTTCAGCACAGGATAGATACCGGAAGCGAGAGACCAATTCGTCAACGAGCAAGACGGATACCAATTGCTAAGGAAAAAGAAGTTGAAGGCCTTTTGGAGGACATGAGAAGGAATAAGATTATTGAACCGTCTACAAGTCCGTGGTGCTCACCTGTTGTATTAGTGAAGAAGAAAGATGGTAGCACGAGATTTTGTGTGCACTATAGGCGTCTCAATGATGTCACTAAGAAGGACAGTTACCCGTTACCTCGAATCGACGACTCTTTAGATGCCCTGAGTGGCATGAAATGGTTCTCGACCTGAAATCTGGCTACTGGCAGGTGGAAATTCATCCAAAAGACAAGGAGAAGACAGCTTTCTCGACCGGTAAAGGTTTATGGCAATTTAACGTCATGCCCTTCGGATTGTGCAACGCACCTGCCACATTTGAGCGACTCATGGAGTGTGTACTGGCAGGCTTAGTTGGAGAGGCTTGCTTAGTCTACTTGGATGACGTCATCATTGTCGGCCGCGACTTCGAGGACCATTTGCGAAACTTGGAGCGAGTTTTCGCCAAAATAGAAGGAGCCAAATTAAAGTTGAACCCGAAAAAGTGTCGTTTATTCAGGAGCAAGGTCAACTATGTCGGCCATATTATCTCCAGTGATGGAATCCAGACAGACCCGGAGAAACTGGAAGCAGTTCAAAAATGGCCTACCCCTAAGGACAAAACCACCGAAGTGCGGGCATTCCTCGGCCTATGCTCATACTACAGGCGTTTTGATAAGGGATTCGCAGAGATAGCCAAGCCATTACATCGGCTGACAGAAGATAAACAACAATTTAATTGGGATGAGACTTGTGAAGATTCTTTTCAGAAACTGAAGAAACATCTGTGTGAAACACCAATCCTGGGGTATCCACAAACTGAAGGTCGGTTTATAGTTGACACGGATGCAAGCAACACGGCCATTGGAGGGGTGTTATCTCAAAAACAGGGTGAAAGAGAAGTTGTTATTGCATATTTCAGTAAATCTTTATCCAAGCCAGAGAGAAACTACTGTGTGACAAGACGAGAACTCTTGGCTGTTGTAAAGACGCTACAACATTTCAACAAATATCTCATCGGCAGACAGTTTTTACTACGAACTGACCACGCAGCCTTGAAGTGGCTACTGCAATTCAAGAACCCAGAAGGTCAAGTAGCTCGATGGATTGAACAGCTCCAGGAGTATGACTTCAAGACGGAACACCGCAGCGGAAAGACACATGGGAATGCCGACGCACTCTCACGAAGGCCGTGTTCGGAGGACTGCAAACATTGTGTTAAGCAGGAATGCAATGAAGTAACATTAAAGCTAACGAGAACGAATCCTTTGAGTCTCTAGGAGAATGATGCTATGAGGGAGGCTCAAGAAAAAGATGACGACCTTCGGCACATCATCACATGGAAGAAACGGGGTGACGTAAAACCAATATGGAGTGAGGTTGCACCCACTGGCGCTGTCACTAAGGCGTACTGGGCGCAATGGGACAGTCTGATACTCCAAAACGGAATACTCTACCGGAAATGGGAGAAGACTAACGGCAGAGAGTTCCATCTTCAGATAATTGTCCCAAGAACGAGAGTACCAGATGTTCTCCGTGAAATAAACGATGGCGTATCAGGAGGTCATCTAGGTGTCAAGAGGACGTTAACAAAAGTGCGAGAACGATTCTACTGGTTGAATTGTCGAGATGATGTACAGGATTGGTGCCGCAAATGTACTACTTGCGCTGCTGTAAAAGGACCACAGACCAGGAGCCGTGGGAACCTGCGGTTGTATAACGTCGGTGCACCGTGGGAACGAATTGCAGTTGACGTAGCTGGGCCATTTCCTGTAACGGATTCGGGAAACAAGTATTTTATGGTCGTCATTGACTACTTCACCAAATGGCCCGAAGTGTTCGCCATACCAAACCAAGAAGCCACAACAGTCGCTTCCAAGTTAGTCGAAGAAGTGATATGTCGCTTTGGTGTGCCTCTGGAAATCCATTCTGATCAGGGCAGGAACTTCGAATCGCAGGTGTTCCAGGAAGTGTGCAGAATTTTGGGCATGCATAAGACGAGGACCACCGCGTACCATCCGCAGTCTGATGGAATGGTTGAGAGATTTAACCAGACCCTTGAGAGGCATTTGGCGAAATTGGTAGATGACAAACAAAAGGATTGGGACAAGTATATACCACTCTTCCTTCTGTCTTACCGAACCGCCGAGCATGAGAGCATAAAAGCTACCCCGGCGTATGTCAATTTCGGTAGAGAGCTACGAATACCAGTAGACCTATTGACAGGAGGGTCACCGGAGGCACCAAAGACTGTACAAGACTATGTCTGCGATTTAAGGGAAAAGATGCGCTATATACACGCCTTGGTTCGGGAAAATGGGTTACAGTCAAGTGAGAACATGAAAACCAGATACGACCGGAAATCGAACACGAGCGGCTTCGAGGAAGGGTCACTGGTGTGGCTGCATAACCCAACTCGCCAGAAAGGGAAATCTCCAAAGTTGCAGAACAAGTGGGACGGTCCATACAAAGTGGTTACCCGACTGAATGATGTGACCTATAGGATTCAAAAGCAACCAAGAGGGACATTCAAAGTGGTACACATAGACCGTCTGGCGCGTTACCATGGTAGTAACAACGATGCTCGGGACGAGCATCTCTAAGAGGGGAGTAGTGTTACGAACACACAAAACACAAAGGAGCTAGCGCCATCTAGCAGCAACTAGTAAAACCAATTAAAGAACCGAACAGAGTGAAACCCCTATTAGATACTAGATGGCGTTAGAGGAACTACCGTACATGCGCGAACTTTCCAGAAACATTCGTTCCGGGCGATCACGTTCGCGCACAGTCGGGAACATTCTGGAATAGTCTGGAACTCGTCTCGGTGCATATAAATAGCGGCAGGGAGGCGAGCCCGGGCAGTTCTGTTTGAGCCACGATCGAGGCGACTTCGAGAGCGAAAACAAGTGATCAAGAGTGATACCAGTGAAACCTACGACTTGGCTTCAACCTAGGACATTGTTAGTGCTTACTGTTTGGACCTAGTGCTTAGTGTGTAACTAGTGCTAGTGAATAAAGTCTTCTAAAAGAGTCAGCAGGTCTTTCTCTCCAAATCCTTCGAACCCTAACACGTAACAGTATTATTGAGTTAGTATTGATGAAATGAGTACCACCTATTTTGGCTCCCATGTCTTCTATAAAAACTATTGAAATAAATCAAGTTAGGGTCAATCAAATCAAGGATGCTCTTTTAACGTTTATCTGTTACTTTTTACCTAACGTCATTTATAACGATGATGCAGTTCTGAGTAATCTCTAATTTTTGTCACGTCACGTCTAAAAGATTTAAAAATACCGCAAACAAAACTCTCTTTTTTCGGCTTCTTTCCTTTAACTTCGCGTGCATGTTGGGTTTGGTCTGAGAATAGATCAATATGTATTTTTACAGCATCGAAAAAGAGTATTCTCTCTCAGTCACTGTTCTCTCTTAATGTTTCAGAGACTAAATCAAGGTTTTTTTTTAGCCTGAGATAAGAATTTTATTTCCAATTTCATAGCTATGTTTAAAACCGTTTATGAGGTGATCTATCTTGTAACGTTTCTATAAGGAATTTTAAATGTATTGGTAATTTAAAGGTATTTAGAATATGCGTAGTTAGTTAGATAGAAAAATAAGAACAAAATAGATTTGAAATAGTTTTATCGGTTTAGAATAATTTAACAGTGTTAGTTGAGTCTTTTAAATAGATGCCATAATCACAGCTGCAACCATTACCAGCCCACCTACGGTAGCCAAAACTGCCCAGGCCAAGGCCATAGCCTCGGTTATAGATACCATCGTCGCCAAGGCCGTAAGCACCACCGTAACCAATTCAATCGCCTACCATAGCGTTAATGCCATCTCCGCAATGGTGATTGACAGCACCAGCACCGACAGAAGGAAGTATTCCCTCTACGTGTACAGTACCAACGAATGGAAGCTTACCAGCAGCAGCTAATTTACCCTCATATAAGTTTTCGGAGGACACGAAGATCCCGACAGGAACTATAGCAGAGGAGCTGTAAACAGGAAGGGGTCCACCACTGGTAGGGCTGTATTCTGTACCTCCCAAACCTCTTGTAGCTCCCAAGCCATAAATACCATCATAATCCCAAGAATCGCCGTAACCGTAAGGGCATTGTATTCCAAGAGAATCAGCAAATGCACGAGTGTAACCTAATGGGCATCTGGTGCCAACATCAGCAAATGCAGCGCGATAAATGCACTGACTTGATGCAATCTGAAAGAAATCATATAAGGTTTTTTAATAATTTTAATGACACCGGGCAACAATTTTATGTTTTCTGTAAATTTGTAGTATTTCTTCATCATTTCGAAAGTTTGTCAATCAAATTATTCGATGCCATTAAACATGAATACACGAATTTTAAAATTGGTATCTTAACTTACTAACACACTTGCAGTAGTCGGATTGATCTAAAATTTTCCACACCTAACAAGGACCGATGACAAAGCAATGATTAAAAATAATTCTGGAGTTTCAAGCGTGTTTTTTTAGTTTTTGAACTAAGTAAAAAGTAAAAAAGTAACTAAGTAGTAGTAGTAAGTCAATGCATGTGCCTATGTGAGCTCATATTTTTAAAACTACGCAACAGACTATGATGGTAAGAAAGCTAATTGCAGCATTAAATTTTGTGACAAAATTTTACGTCTACTTTGACTGTTTAACTATTCACAGATCAAAAGTATTATTGAGTTAGTATTGATGCAATAAGTACCACCGATTTTATCTCCGATGTCTTCTATAAAAACTATTGAATAAAATCAAGTTGGATTATATTTATATGTCCAATATAGAAAATTCTTACAGTGTTGAACAGTGAATTTATCGATAAAGGCGCTGCGATCAATAAGAACGAAACTCCAATGAAAAATGTTGTAAAAACGGGGTAAATTTTCTAAATTTCACACGTACGAAGTTGCGGCCAACGGGGCAACAATTTTATGTTTTCTGTAAATTTGTAGTATTTCTTCATCATTTCGAAAGTTTGTCAATCAAATTATTCGATACCTTTAAACATGAATACACGAATTTTAAAATTGGTATCTTAACTTACTAACACACTTGCAGTAGTCGGATTGATCTAAAATTTTCCACACCTAACAAGGACCGATGACAAAGCAATGATTAAAAATAATTCTGGAGTTTCAAGCGTGTTTTTTTAGTTTTTGAACTAAGTAGAAAGTAAAAAAGTAACTAAGTAGTAGTAGTAAGTCAATGCATGTGCCTATGTGAGCTCATATTTTTAAAACTACGCAACAGACTTTGATGCGGTTTTTTTAAAATGATAGATTGGTTCAAAAGAATGCCTTTTTTGTGTAATTTGCTAAGGTTTAGTATCTAAATTCCACTTGAACGAAGTTACGAGCAACAGTTAGTATACCTATAAAGTAGACTAACACCCAATTTCAGGATCGATGATATCGGTTTATCGATGATGGTTTCGAGCATGTGTGGTGTTCATCTACAGGACGAGTGCAGTCTAGCATAATATTAATAACACAAAATCTAAAATTTCAATACAATAATGAGTAAAGCTATTCAAATGGTTTATCCAATTATATTTATAACCGAGTACTTTGTGACCAATTGCATGACACAAAATTAAGCTAAAATAATGACACCTGTTAGTAGAGCACAATATATTTGCTTAGTCATAATAGCAAATTGCATAATTATAGCACTACGCAGGTATACAATTAGTAAAGATTAAAAATAAAAATAAATAAAATGTTTTTACATTTCAAAATGTTTCCAACTGTTGCTTACATAACTCTTAATCCTGTACAGCGGGCGTATTATGAGCTTTTTAAAAATCATGCAAGTTCCAGGCCGGCCGTACACTGCCTGGCTAAATTACGTATTATGGCAGATATAAAACATTTAGTTGAAAATTTTTAGTTAGTACTTAAACTTTTAGTTGTACCTTCTCTATAAGGATATTAATCTATGACTGGTTTAGCGAACTGTCATGGCTGGGAGTTATATACATATTACGAATTTGGCAGGCAGTTCAATTCACGGCGTAAGCTGCCTGGAAATAAGAGCTCATAATACGACAGCAGGTAGAAATTAAAAAAAAAAGGTTCTAATCTACGGTAATAATAATAATAATAAAATTGTAATTTTTACTGTTATTGAATTTTATTTATAAAATTATTACATTTCTATTTTACAATATATTAAAGCAATAATATCAATAAGAAATCATATAAAAAGTGATATATTCAAAATATAATCGTCTAAAATAATACATACATATTGTATTCATACAGATTTACAAAAATGACGAATGACAGCAGGCTACGTCAACAGCAATTTGAAGAAATTTTAAATAAATGGACAATATATTGTAAATAATGTTGACAAGGGTTAAGGCCAGAAGAGCACAAGCAGCACTAATTCCATCCCCGGGCTTATCACTAAGCTCCGCCACGCAGCCGACAGCAGCATCCGTGATACCGGCAGTTTCACATACGTCGAGCTCTAGTGATGAATATTTCTCCCCCGCTTCGTCACCTACACCAGCACGTCGCCGTGGGAGAGGCCGGCCACCGGCCCGCTTGGGACCCTGAGGCCCATCGGCTTCGAATAGGGCCCCCGCTACCGGTGGTAATGTGCAGCGCATGAAGTGGAGTGAATGAGTCAATCTTAACGTCATGGGCGCATATTTCGGGGCTACGGAGGGAGGCTTGTTCTGTTTCAGGGCCTTGAGCCAACCTTCAACGTGACGACCCAACGACTGTCGGATCAGGTGCGGGCCATTCAGCGTTGTGGAATGTTGAATGTCTTGTACTTGATAGGCTACGCTCCGAATACTTGCAAAATAGATCTGATGATCCCGGCACAAATGAAATAGCTAATGAAAGGGAAGTAATTATCAACTCACTGAACCAAGAAGACGGATCTATTTTTGCAAGTGTACCTGTACAGGGTATTGAGGAGGTAAGACAAGTTTTGGAATGTGCGATTGTGGATTTTCGAAACATGCCACAGGAGCTTAGACCACGTTTACCCCGGTTGCCTATGCATAGACGAAATATAGCACTGGTGAGTGTCATTGACTCGATGTTATCAACTTATTCAGATGCATGTGACAATCTCCTTGATACTCACTCAATCTTGTACTGTGCGGCCGTCGCTACATGCCGCTTAGCAGAGTCTCATCTCTTGCTAAATGGACAGGTCATGCGTCCGCGTCTTCTACGCCGACATGGCAGTGCAGAATTGAGCGACGTATAACCGAGGCAAGGACACTCATCGGAAAGCTTATCTATTTTAGGGCGGGCAATGCTCGCCCGAAAGTGATGCGTTTTGTGGGGCGGGTCTTCCTGGGGACTGGTATTAGACCTCAGGAATACATAATCTCGTATCACAGAACGCATCGACTTCCTAAAGCAGAAAATCTACCCATGGGCAAATCGTATCCGCAGGTACAAAAAACGTGTGGATCGTTTTAACCTTAACCGCACATTCCAAAATGACCAGAGGCGGGTCTATAGAATTTGGGAGCGACCAGAACAAAGCGTGAATGATGGACCACCACCCGACGTCGATGCCACGCAAAAGTTTTGGCGTGATTTGTGGTCTCAACCTACAAATCACATTGATTACGAATGGATTCGGGATGTTAAGCAGGTATGTGAATAGATCCCACAAATGGAAGCCAAAGTTATAGTGCCACAAGATGTGACCGATGCAGTCCGTTCGTTGTCTAACTGGAAGGCTCCAGGACCGGACGGACTGCAAAACTGTTGGTTGAAATGCTTCAGGAGTTCACATGCCTGCTTGGCATCTCAATTCCAGTCAGCTCTAAACTCTGCGTCGCTACCAGATTTTATGACCACAGGCATTACCCACCTGCTCCATAAAAGCGGCAGTACCACAGAACCCAGTAATTACAGACCAATAACTTGTTTACCATCGTTATATAAACTTCTCACATCTATTCTGAGAGTAAAAATTTATCGGCATATTTATCAAAATTCTATCATGAGTAACTCTCAGAATGGATGTAGAAGCGAGTCTCGTGGTACTAAGGAGCTACTCCTCATTGACATGACCATTAACTAACAAGTTCGTCGAAGCCGAAAGGATCTGGCCACGTGCTGGACAGATTATAGGAAGGCCTTTGATTCCGTGTCCCATACATGGCTACTGAAGGTATTAGAACTATATAAAGTAGATAGCTCGATAAATGCCTTTTTAAAGTCATGTATGGAGCGATGGAAGGCTGTTCTTGTGTATCCAGCATGTGGACAGAGCCGAAGCTGTGGCGAACCAATATGGATTAAGCGGGGTATATTTCAGGGTGACAGTTTGAGTTCCCTTTGGTTCTGCCTAGCACTGAACCCTCTAAGTACGTTACTGGAGCGTTCAGGACTAGGCTTTAGTTTGCGAAGATGTGGTCTGTAATCTCAACTACTTTACATGGATGATTTGAAATTATTTGCGCCATCTAAACTGCAGTTAACAGAGTTACTGAAAGTAACTGAAACCTTTAGTAATTCTATTAGGATGCAGTTTGGCATGGACAAATGTGCAGTTATGTATGTAAAGCGGGGAAGGATACTGGAATCAGAGGGAATTCAACTCTCTGATTCCAGTCAGATCAGACCACTTCTTGCAACGGACACATATAAGTATTTGGGTTGTGGCTTTGTGCATCAGCGAAGTGGAAATGAAACAGTCATTGCGGGAGCGCTTTTTTGGCCGCCTGAAGAAGGTTTTAAACAGCCTTTTATCGGATGCCAATAAGGTTCGCGCCTACAATGGCTGGATCATGCCGCTGTTGATGTACTCCTTTGGGATACTCAAATGGACTCAAACTGATCTTGATGCACTGGATAGAAAGGTTCGGACACTGCTCACTGCATTTCGAATGCATCACCCTCGTTCTTCTGTGATGAGGTTGTACATCCCGCAAAAATGTGGGGGTCGAGGATTCCATAATGCCAAGACTCAATAGTTAGCTACATTCGACGTGAAGTGAGCAGCGTTAACATCTGTCGTAGTGCTGTGACATAGGGATCGATAAACTATTGTTTAACTATTTCTAGTAAAAATTAAATAAAATACCGTTATTTAAAGGTAGTTTCACCTTAAAATTGCGTAAATAGAAACCAATTGACAATATTTCTTTATATTTTACTTAAAAAGACCTCAATTATGTAAAAAAATAATGTTGGCTTGGCTGTATAGGAGCCGTCCGTTGCTTACACTTATCTACAATTTAAAAAGTACCGTGATTGTGTTGATAAGGCGCGAGATTCGAATTTCAAAACTTTGTTTGCTATGCTCTTGAGTCCCTGTTGAAAGAAATCTTTTCTAGTCAAGGACAAGGGTCTCAGTTATGTAAAGTGTTTTATTTGTTGAGTGATTGTTATGCCAGTGAATCATGTGCATGGATGTTCATACTTACAAATTAAATCCAGAGATTTTAAGTTTAAAAAGCAACAAAAAGAATAAAGGTATGTTTATAATATTAATTTTATCAACTATACTACAAGGAAGTTTTTATTTAGTTAATACCATGGCTCTATCTTTATCCAAGCTATCCTTTGTACATACTAGTTTATTTATGATGTGCATAAAAATATATAACAATATACTTGACTGTATGAAAAATGTAAATAATGATAATAGGGTATAGATAATAGATTTTAAGAAAACCCTACAGAAATACCTAGTTATTAAATGTAATTATAGTATTAATGACTTTTTAAATGATAGATGTTAAGGTCACTTATTAATATAATAGTTAGTATATTATATGAAGTAGTAATAATAGGAGTACTATAGGATGATAATAGTTTATTATTTATTTAGAAGATTTATGATTAGGTAATTGTTATGTTTATTTTGAGTCTAATTGTTTAGTTTAAAGCCATATTGCTGTGCCCTGAGAGCTCATGTTTCAGTCTATTTAAAAATTATATTATGTACCAACTTGTGAACAACATGAATGCAATAACTTAATGAATAAATAAATACCTAGGCACCTATTTTCCTGAAAGAGTATTAGATAAATAGACGGTTGATACAATTTATTTTTATGCAATACAATTTATTTTAAAATAAATAATATAATAAATGATGATGTAATCATCATTTATTATACTATTTATTTTATTACATTATTTATTGTACACCATATAGAACATTGTCATCATAAACAACACGCCTAATATTTCACAATTAGAAGTCCAAGCCAATTTAATTAGATTTCGTAAAATAACTCTGTGTTTCTCTAATTAGCTGTAAATTCATCGTCACCCATAGAAAAATCATTGGTCATATAATGTGCAATATGACACTCATATCTTCGTTGTTTCAACTCATTTCTATAAGCTGCGCGAAGAATGAGATATGGAAGAGACAGTCAAGCCATTTTTGTATATTACTTTACACTTTTAAACAGACATTGGCCAATCATGTTTAGTTCACTCAATATCCGCTCAATATTAACACAATATGGCGCTAGTGTTGTGTTCAAAAGTACGAAACGTGATGAAACGTCATAATCTTAATGCCAATGGATCAGAATTGTTTTCAAGAGTAACCCCGCTGATATCGTGGTGGTAGTTCGATCAGAGCGCCTCGCAATGATAGTCGATATCACAGTTCCTCATGACGATAATCTCGTGAAAGCTGAAAAAGACAAACAGGAAAAATATTTGGACTTAGCCCACGAGATTGTCGACATGTGGGATGTGGACTCGGCTGTCATTGTGCCGATAGTTGTTTCGGTAAACGGATTAATAGCCAAAAGTTTCGACCTCCACCTTAAGAAACTTGCGTTGAACGGTTGGATCAAGGGCCTGGTGCAGAAGCCGGCACTCCTCGGCACGGCACGCATTGTGAGGAGGTTCCTTTCTCTGGGGCCCTAACCACCGGTGGCTTGGTCCCTGTACCCGACACCGATGGGCCTCCGCGTAATTTTATATTTTTAAATGTATTTTTATTTTGTAATTTTATATTTAAAAATGTAATTTTATAATGAGTTTAAATAAAGAATACCGAAATAATAATAGTAATAATTCTTTATTGATACAAAATATACATATCACATTTTTTGGATACCCTAGCACCCGCGCTAGTTAGAACTGTGTTGCAGGCGCTAGTTCATCCCCTCAATATTTGACAGTATCAATTATAAAACAAAAAGAAAAAAAAATACAAAAATAAAATTGGAAAATCAAAAATAAAATTAAAAAAAAAAAAATTTTAAATTATGTGTAAGGATAATATCCTTACTTATATATAAAATTGAAAGTCAGTTTGTTTGTTTGTTCGTTTGTGAAATTCAAAATCTACCATATGGAATTGCATGAAAATTGGTATTTAACATATCGTAAGTAACATAGGTTACATATTATTTCCCTAAAAACTCTGTACGAGATAAAAATTGAAAACTTTTGTGAAATACGGTATAAAATCCTGCAACCGCCATTTTTATTATTTTACAGTTGTCATAGCAACCCATAGAATCTGTCAACTTATATGTATTTTAAGCACGCTTATATAAATTCGGTATGTATCTATCAATGTATTAATCTATGTAACAGAATCTTTGAAAGTGATTTTCACCCACTTGCAGTAGTCGGATTGATCTGAAATTTTGCACATGTATCAAGGACCAATGAAAATACAATAATTTTAAAAAATATTCTGGATTTTCAATCGTGTTTTTTTAGTTTTAGAACTAAGTAGATGATTTTAAATTTGTACAAGAAGGTTCAAATCCCAGACTGACACACGCTATATAAGAGGTAGCTTGAAATAGACAATCCTTGTGCGGTAGTTCCGATTTTTTTTTTAATAAGTGCTTTCCTAATTAAAAAGGTATATTCTATACCACGTCCATTTTTTTGTATTTTAGTTTTTAATTTAGGTTCGATGTCAAATGCGTTTCGACCACTGAAGCGTGTGAAGCCGCGGGCAGAAGCTAGTTAAAAGAATAAAAACAGGTTATAGGGAAAGTAAATTTAAGTAAATGTAAACGGTATTGTTATTTTTATTTCTGTTTTAAAATTTACACAAAATTTCTATTAAGGGCCTACATCAATATTATCATATATCATCGCCGACACGTACATATTAACACAGCCAGTAGGCACAGAAAATGAAGAATTAGGGATACTTTTCCTATTTACTTAAAATCTACTAAATATATTTTAATTCTGATACACGTGTTTCTATACATAATAGTTACCTATGTTTTTAAAGTTATTTCATTAGTTAATACGCGATAATAGACCGACAAATGAAAAAAATAAAAAATTAGAGAGGTTGTTTCGCCAAGATTTTCTATAGAGAAAACTTTTTTCAATCGCGTTTCTGAGTTCATGCAATCCTAGATCATATATTGAAAAAACATATATTAAAATTAGAGCTCTAGCCATTCAATCTAAAGAAACAATGAAAACTTCGTACATAGAAAAATGCACGAAGCTATTTTGGTATCCTCTTAAGTTCAGTTGAATAATGTCAGTCTTCGGAGAGGGAACATGAATATCACAACACAAAATTAGTTGTAGCCAAAAATTTACCACATCTATCGTTATTTGAAAAGGAGTAATTGCTGATTCAAATTCGTTGACGGTTTTTACAGGCGACCATAACTGCAACCATTGTAGGGAAGAGGAGCTTCCAACAAGCAAGATTGTCTCCAGTGATCAGAATAACCGAAAGGACATCTTCCTGATCCACGAGGTGCTCCTGAATACGGACATTGTTTGAAATCGACGTCTACTGCAGCATCACTTGTACACTGGCATAGTGCCGACTGAAATGGTAAAGCAATGATCTCAAAGTAAACATAAACAGTAGCAAAACCAAGAGAAAAATACGATGCCAAGGTCTTTAAGTAGTGAACAGGTCGACTTCTCTACTGAACACGTTGGGCACATGCCCAGTGTCCCTTAGGGGTGAAACACGGCCGTGATAGTGGGTTCCTTCTTACACGAGAGTTTGTACATTGAGCACAATGCAGTGTAGTTTTTGTCGTTTATGTTGTAACCATGTCCAACATCAGATATTAAAACTTGGACGCTGGAATAAACAGTGGCTGGATTAATTGGAGTATACTCTAGGTGATCATGGATTAAGAATACAAGAAATGTCGCCACTACTTTTCCTTCCGAGCGTGCTAAGGGATATTTTGATTGTATTACATTATCTGTGAGAAATGAAAATCTTGAAAATAAACCCTACACCTAGTCAATGCGATGCAATAGACCTTTACAACTCCCAAAAACAGCCGAAATCCTATAGAAAGACGTTAATGGGTTGGGGAAATAGAGACTGTATATATATATATTATTATTTACCTGCACAAAGAACACCAAAGCGCAGAGAATTAGTACGATTTTGGCAGACATAATGTTACTACTGCGATAAACTCAAGAATGGTAAAATATAGCAGCTGTTTCAGCTTTTATACTTTATTGTTACCAGTTTCTGAGAATACTTAATTAACGATAAAAGCTGTAAAATATGTTTTTCAAAAAGAAAACGCACCATACTTTTGTCTAATTAAGTAAAAAACAGATAGAACACATACATAACAGTGATAATTATGTATTTAATTTAATTTTATATTCCCGGAATTTAAGTTCTATTAAGTTTTTCTACAAAATATCATTAATACCACAATAAAATTTCATTAAATTCTTGGAACTTGTTTAAAAAGTATAAAAACTGAAACAGCTTCTGCATTATGCCATTCTTGTGTTTATTACACTACTGTCATTATGTCTGCTAAGATCCTACTTGTTCTCTGCGCTTTGGCCTTCATTGTGCAGGTAAAATTATACTTATCTACAAACAGTAGACCCTCGTTAATCTAGCCACTGTTTAATCCGGTGTCTCTTGTAATCCGACAAACATCTCTCTCCAACTCGTGAATTTCACTGCTAGATACCCGCCTCCTTTACTTTGAAAGAGATTACGGTGTACTGTTCCGCACTGACCGGGTGTGTTGGCACAGGGTCTATTTTCAAGTTTTCCATCTCTCACAGAGGATGTTATCTCTGTACAATATCCCTTAGCTGGCTTCTACAGCACCCTGAAAAGGAAAAGGGGTAGTGACACTTGTATTCTCTAATCCGTCTACATAAAGACTTTGGAATCACGATTATTCTCTTGGATATACTATTAAATTGTTTATGTATAATTTGTGACCATTGCTTTATTGTTACAGTCGGCACTCAGCCAATGCACCAGTGGTGCTGCACTGGACGTTGATTTCAAAGAATGCCAGTATTCAGGAGCTCCTCTTTTTCAAACAACGATAGATAGAAAATCTTTCTTTCATTCATCTTCCGTCGTCGTCGATACGTACATCGGGATTTGAGCAGCGTAACGACCATACATACGCCGACGCCTTTAAAAACCAACTCAGCGTCGATACGTCGGGATTTAAGCAGCGTAACGACTATACGCCGACGCCTATAAAAACCCACTCAGCACCGATAGGTCGGGATTTGAGCAGCGTAATTACCATGCGCCGACGCCGACGCCGACGCCTAAAAAAACCAACTCAGTACCGATACGTCGGGATTTGAGCAGCGTAACGACCATACGCCGACGCCGACGCCGAAGCCTACGCCGGCGCTTATAAAACCAACTCAACACCGATACGTCGAGATTTGAGCAGCGTAACGACCATACGCCGACGCCGACACCTATGCCGATGCCGACTCCGACGCCGACGCTTATAAACACCCACTCAGCACCGATACGTACGTCGGGATTTGAGCATCGTAACGACCATACATACTCCGACGCCGACACCTATAGAAATCAACTCAGCACCGATACGTCGGCATTGGAGCAGCGTAACGACCATACGCCGACGCCGACACCGACGCCGATGCCGATGCCGACGCCGATGTTGATGCCGACGCCGACGCCTATAAAAACCAACTCAGCGTCGATACGTCGGGATTTAAGCAGCGTAACGACCATACGCCGACGCCTATAAAATCCAACTCAGCACCGATACGTCGGGATTTGAGCAGCGTATCGATCATACGCCGACGACGACGCCGACGCCAATAAAGACCAACTCAACACCTATACGTCGGGGATTGAGCAGCGTAACGACCTGTAAGCTATATTATTGGAAAGTTTCATGAAAATCCATCCAGCAGTCTTTACGTGAAAGAACCACAAACATCCTTACACTCATACATCCAACATTAACCAAACCTCAAAACATTGGAGTATGGATGGAGAAGACCGAGGAAACGTTCGCGGTGCTCAGCCAACAGTTTAAGTATTTTATTTTGCCGCGCGTAATTCTTTTTTCGTCATATCTCCTAAGATATTCATTTAAATTGTATGCTGTAAAAAGCAGTTATAATCTATATTAAATGCGTAAGCTAACTGGGGTATTTAATTTGATAAAAAATGTTACCAAATACATATAAATAGCTTTTGAAAACACCCTATTGAATTTGATAATTTTTTTGACGTTCTTATGGGTACAGCAGGTTTTCCTTAAAAGATAGACATATGACCTCCCGGACTTTTTTAAAGATCTATAGGTAACCAACATTTTCTCCATACATTACTTTGTTGTAACTCACATGGACAAGGCAGCGTTTTCATTTAAAGCTCGCTTGTGACATTTTTCCCCGTGTCTTGCAACATTTTACACTGATGCTTCGCTTCTATTCGTTGCAGCGTGATGTTATATAGCCTATAGCCTTCCTCGATAAATGTGCTATCGAACACTGAAAGAATTTTTCAAATCGGACCAGCGGATCCTGAGATTACCGCGTTTAAACAAACAAACAAACAAACTTGCTTTATAAAATTAGTACCTATAGATTGTTACCAGTTTCTGAGAATACTTATTTAGCGATAAAAGCACAAATTGCGGAGAAAAAAAAATTATAGAGTGAATTCCAGAAATTTGTGTTTAATACTTAAAATTATCTTTTAAATGTGTGTTCTATATAGTTCCTAGCTTTTTTATCTAAAGTATTCAGTTTCTTGTGAAAAACATGTTGTGTTGTGACACCATTAATAAATAACTAAACAAGCACAGATAGTTTTGATGGACTTTCACATAGATACTTACAAACAAATTATCATAATTCACAATGTCTATTCACGTTCTTTCGTCTGCCTATGCTTTTCCGGCTCTCGCAAATATTTATCACCACTTTTCTCAAAAGTATTTCATTCCTCCCTATTATAGCCAAAACGTAAAATAAAGTGAAAGAAGATGACTTTTCAAAACAGTATTTTATGTTTTCATGGTATTCCACTCAGATTATTTAGTACTTTATAACGCACCATAAAATGTATGTTTTTCAAAAACTAAATGCACCATGCTTTGTCTAATAAAGTAAAAAACAGATAGAACACGTACTTAAAGGTAATAAATATGTATTTAATTTAATAATTTATTCCTGGAATTTAAGCTCTATTAAGTTTTTCTACGAAATACCACTTAATATCACAAGAAAATATCACATAATTCTTGGAACTTGTATAAAAAGTATAAAAACTGAAAATGTTGCTTAGTTATACCATTATTGTGTTTATCGCACTGGTAACATTATGTCTGCTAAGATCCTGCTAATTCTCTGCGCTTTGGCGTTATTTGTGCAGGTAATATTATAATTATTTACATACAGTAGACCCTAGTTAATCCAGCCACTGTTTAATCCGGTGTCCCTTGTACTTATCTCTGTTCTTATAAATATAATATACTTTATGAAAGGCAAAAGGCCTATCTCATCATTTTAATGTTGCCTTTTGACTGTGTTCATATAAAAATTTTGCTTTGCATGACAAATTGCATATCGTAAAGGATACAAAGGATTTTGTCTGGTTTATCGGGAGGAAGCCCGCATCTATAGTGTTTGTTAATTAAGATCTTCTCTTTAATTAGCCAAAACAAAACTAACTCATTATGATGACATAGTAGGATTGTATGAAGGATTGTATACACGTTGTGTAGGATTTTGTATCATTTCTCGTTGCAGAATCGAAAAGTGTTGTATTTTTTTCATGCTTTTGGTTTGAAATGACTGATGATTTATATTCTGTATATTTGCCACTATGAAAAATACTGCTATTTTTGTAAATATATTTAATAATAATAATTATAATAATAATAATTCGTTTATTTCATAATAATAAGAATCAATACAAACACGAAACAATATTTGCATTACACAGTAGGCACATATATTTCAAATAATTTTGAGATAAAAAATGGAACAAGACATAATTACGAAAATAGATCAATAAAAAAAAAACAATTAATATATAAACGGATTAGGAACAAATTTAAATTTAAATTTTAATGTAAACTAAGATTATTTTCAACAACCACAACCTTTGGGAGACCATCCATTGAGGTAGCCAAGAGAAGGAGCAGCAACACTGGGAATGGCAGCAAGAGAAGAAATCTTGTCACTAACCATAGCGTTGATACAATTTCCACAGTGGAGGTTAATAGCACTAGCACCAGCAGTGGGGAGTACTCCCTCAACAGCTACAGTACTGCCGAACGGCACCTCTCTAGCCGCAGCCAATTTGCCTTCGTACACGTTCTCAGAGACTACGGAAAGACCGACTGGAGCAATAGCTGAGCCACTGGGAGCAGTGGGAGCCAGAAGGCATTGCGTGCAATGTTCGTAAATATAAAAAAAAATGTTTATTAGCTTTCAGTAATTTTATTGTATTCAAAATTTTGTATTTACTTGCTGTTCTTATTAATAACCACATCCGCAACCTTTACCAGCCCATCCAGCATGATATCCGAGAGCAGGGGCAGCAAGACCGATATCATAGGCAGGGGCAAATGCAGGGGCGATGGAAGGAGCGACGGCTGGAGCGAAGCTAGGAGCATAGGAACCAAAGCTGGTCTTATCACTGACCATAGCGTTGATACCATCACCGCAGTGGTGGTTGATAGCACCAGCACCGGCAGTGGGGAGTATACCTTCTACAGCTACAGTACCGACGAACGGCAGCTCACCAGCTGAAGCCAATTTACCCTCGTAGATGTTCTCAGAGGCTACGGAGAGACCTACGGGAGCAGCAGCAGAAGCACTGGACACGGTGAGTCCACCACCACTGGTGGGGCTGTACTCAATAGCAGAACCACAGCCGCATCCACCATAGCCATAAGCACCTTCCAGACCCCAAGGAACTTCCAAACCGTAGCCGTAAGGAGCACGCAGACCGTAACCGATGTCAGCGTGATCAGCTACTGCAGCACGGCCGTTGCACTGACTGAGTGCAGACTGGAACAATCATTACTATTTTAGTTTTGAGAAAATTAAAGCTAACATGATTTCAATAAATTGTGTTATAAATATATTATTTGATCAGATTTCTGGCAAAGAAATTAAGGATTAATTTCGGCACTGCAATATTATCAATTGCAAGTTTTAATAAAATAAGAATTACCTGGATCAAGAGCGCCTGAGCGCATAAGACGAAGATGATTTTGGCAGACATGTTGTTACTGGTGCGATGAACACTAGAATGATGATAGAAAAAATGGAATCAAGTTTTATAGTAGACGATTTTATGTTGCATATTAAGTTGCAAAATGAAAACTGTAACATTAGTTGATAGTAATTATGCAACAAAGATAATTTTACTTATTAAATATTTACTAATAAACTATGTACTTATAAAAAAATGAAAAATATGTTAATATAAATTGATTAATTTTTGATTAACAAAATTGGTAAACTAGATTACAAAAGTTTTATATCAGTAATGTCAATATTATAAAAAGTAGAGTAAAATCGATTATATTTTAGTCTTTTGGTTAATGTGGAACTCGTACCCAAGAAATGAATACCTTCACCGTTTTATTCCTCTGCATCCAAGCTTGCCTGATCCAGGTAATTTTTCTGCTCTATTATCATTTTAAAATCGATCAAAAATATCTGGCTTCATCACAAAAATATGCTGAGTAATGAGCATGAATCAAATTTATTGTCAGAAAGAAAAGTTACCATTGTCCGAGGACCCCTCGGAGAAGAAATAAAAGCAATACTATGAGTAGTGCTCGTATACACGCAGTGTCGTCTTTTAGTGTGTCTATTTAATATCGTAAGTAGACTTACATTAATGTCTGCTGATTTTCTGAGTGTGGGTGTATATATAACACGTTGGAATTACGTTACTGTGTCTTGTTCGTTTAATAACCAGAGATGTTAGTACCGACTACGCTACGAGGCACCTTAAAACATTAAATATACTAATTACTGCTTTAAAATTTTTACTTTCAGAACGTCGTTGGCCAGTGTCTCGGTAAATATGGTCCTGGAATAGCTCCTGCTGCCAGTCTTGCTCCTATTGGCTACGCTGGATATGGTGAACTTGCCTACCCCGCTGCTGGCTGGAATGGTGCATATGGATGTGGTGTTGATGCCTACGGTGGCGTTGGTGAAGGTAATGTAGCCGTCGCCGGAGAGTTGCCCGTCGCTGGTACTACTGCTGTCGCTGGTCAAGTACCTATCATGGGAGCTGTCAGATTCGGTGGTGATGTTTGCGCTGCTGGTGCTGTTACTATCAGTGGCAAGTGTGGTTGCGGTTGTGGTTTACCTGAAACTCCTTATTGGTACTAAGGAATCCCTCTAAACGGACACTAAACCTAGATCTTATGGAGTATTTCCAATGACAGGTTTTGTTACAAAACCTAATGTTTTAAATATTTTAAACCTAAATATACCAAATAATAATTAGGAATGGGACTAATTTTCAGATAAATGCTTTATGTGTATTGTTATGGATTGAATTTGTATTGAAGAGGAGGTTCCAATCCCAAGATTTGATGCACTTCATTCCGTTTTACTATGAATGTTTTCTAAAAAAAAAAAATATTTATGTTGTTTAAAATCACTGTGTTAAGTACCTCATAAATATATGAGTAGTATTTTCCCAAAATAAGCTCATGTTTAAGATGATACTGTAGGCAGTACCCACCGGATGAAGGATCTGGCTAAATATGTCTGACATATTCGAATATTCTTGTGTTGATTAGATAGAAGTTAGTTAATAGTCGGGTTAATTAAAACAAAATGAGTTTATGTAAAATTTAATTAAATAATAAATATAATCACGAGTCACAGTATACAAATTCTGTGTTTTTACATCTGAAACTCATTTCAGTTTATTTCATTTTTACTATCAAGACGAAATTTTTACTTTGTAAAAACTTTGCCGACACAAAATTTTACAAAATAAGCCCAAAATATGTATTTGTTAACTATTAATTAGAATTTTACACTATATTAAATATTAATATCCGCAACCACAGCTAGAATATGCTGGGACGATAATTGGACTTATAGCTGGTCCCAATACTGGGGCAATACCAGGAGCAAATGCTGCTGAACCATATGGGCTGTACCCAGCAAAGTCACTAAATAAAAGGTTGTTGCCTAATGGCAACAACCTTATGGAAACAACAACCAAAAATGCTGTAAGCCATGCTTGTGGTAATCCACAAGCATGGCTTACAGCAGCAGCACCAGCTGTTGATATAACACCTTCCATACCAGTGGTACCAAAAAAAGGAACTTCACCAGCAACGACCAAGATACCTTCATAAGCAGTATCTGAAACAACTGAAAGTCCAGTTGGTGCAACAGGAGAAGCACTTGTGACTATTAATCCACCACTGCTTGTTGGAGCTATGTCAACACCAGAATAAGCTGAGTTACTAAGTCCTCTGCCAGCCCAAGGAACCAGGCTATCATAAGCCAAAGGTCCAAAATATCTGTTGTAGCCAAAAGTACTAGGTAATCTATCATATCTGAATCCAGGTCCAGTCCATCCGAATGGCGCACTCAGGCATTGACTATAAACGGCCTGAAAAAAAAAATATGCAAAGTGTTTTTTTGGGGCACCAATTCTATGGTATTTAACCTAACCTACCAACGTATTAAGTACTGCTATTATATGGACACTTTATCAAAAATGTTTTAAAAAGTTAAAACAGCAAAAAAATGAATAATAAGACCGAGGTCCAACTCTTGCCCTCTCAATATTTACACCTCTTTTCTTCTAGCAAGAAGAAAAAGTGAAGAAGTAGAAGACTACTGACATCTGAATGATAATTTAAGTTAAATAACAACTCAGTTGAACGAGCAACGAAACGATATTCCAAGGTCGTGGGTTCAAGTCCCACTATAGTGTTCATTTTTTCCTATTATTTGATTTATTAAGATAAGTTAAGCATCAAATCTCACCTGTATGAAAAGCGCTTGAGCGCATAAGGCGAGAAAAACTTTTGTACACATGTCAGTTACAACTAGAGCGAAGGTTACAAAAATAATGAAACTGAATAAGCACAGAATCCCATTTTAAATTCTATATTATCAAATATTACACAAAGATATAAAGTAAGTTGTAACATGTTTATGAAACATTTCTTTACATAAATAAATATAAGTTCAGTAGGACATATAAATCACATACCATTGACTTGTATTGACACAATTATTCATTGAAACGTTTTGAAACGAATTCATTAAGGTATACATTATAATAATAACATGTATTATTTTACAAACGAAGGACAAGTGGAATTTTTCTTTTATCGAGTTATTAACAACTGATCAAGCACTGCCTGATGAGCTGTATCTAGATACGGGGTAGCATTTAAAGTCAAGTTCAAGTCAACAGAACTAGCGAGCAGCACTGTGTGTAAATATGACATGGACCATTGTAGCGACTTTTAATCCCTTTATAACTCAAAATTATTGTACATAAACGTGTCAATTTTTGCTAATATATTGATAGTTATAAGATACATAAATGAAATAAAAATCATTTAATCATGTGAGCACATTGGTTTTTTACAAAATCATCTACTATATAAAAATAAGTCGAATTTTCCTTCCTGACGCTATAACTCCAGAACGCACGAACCGATTTCCACGGTTTTGCATTCGTTGGAAAGGTCTCGGGCTGCGTAAGGTTTATAGTAATTTTTTTTTTTTTTTTACTTTTTTTTGGTATGGCAATACAACGTTTGCCGGGCCAGCTAGTCCTCTTATAAAAAAGATTGGTCTTCAATTTTTATTTTTCATTTATGCTCCAAACTGCATAAATACACCTGAATTGCTTTTTAGATACTTTCAGAAATCAACATTTTATCACTGACTGAACTTAAATTAAAATCTTGAGCTAGAACTTGAAAACATTTGGCATGTAGATAGTAAATTAGGTGAAAGGGAAAAATTCCGTAACATGTATGTTTTTAATTTTTTTATTTTAATTTTTCACCTTAATAATTCTATTGCCGAGAGTGCCACAGGACCACACCAGGTCTTAGGACTTAAACTCTTTCAAGTACTAAAATTTGCGTATTAAAAGCAATGAATGCAAAACCCATCAGAAACATTAATGTGAAATGAAAGCCAAATTTAACATTATGATATATGCCTTAGTATTGACTTCAACGACAAAAGAAATAAGATCCAAATGGATGTCAAGTTCAATGGTCACCCTTGTTTATTTATACGTTATATTGAATCGGAAATTGTTCTGTAACAACCACGCTAACTTGGAACAATAGGTACCGTAGACATAATATTTTTGTTGTACGAGTAATAAAATTATAGTTTTTAATGAAAAAAAAAGAAATAAAATAGAAATATCTTTCTATCTTTCTTTAAATAATAAAGGGTAAGAAAGCTAATTGCATTTTGTGACAAAATTTTACGTCTACTTTGACTGTTTAACTATTCACAGATCAAAAGTATTATTGAGTTAGTATTGATGAAATAAGTACCACCGATTTTGTCTCCCATGTCTTCTATAAAAACCATTGAATTAAATCAAGTTAGGGTCAATCAAATCAAGGATGCTCTTTTAACGTTTATCTGTTACTTTTTACCTAACGTCATTTATAACGATGATGCAGTTCTGAGTAATCTCTAACTTTTGTCACGTCACGTCTAAAAGATTTAAAAATACCGCAAACAAAACTCTCTTTTTTCGACTTCTTTTCTTTAACTTCACGTGCATGTTGGGTTTGGTCTGAGAACAGATCAATATGTATTTTTTACAGCATCGAAAAAGAGTATTCTCTCTCAGTCACTGTTCTCTCTTAATGTTTCAGAGACTAAATCAAAGTTTTTTTTAGCCTGAGATAAGAATTCTATTTCCAATTTCATTGCTATGTTTAAAACCGTTTATGAGGTGATCTATCTTGTAACGTTTCTATAAGGCATTTGAAATATATTGGTAATTTAAAGGTATTTAGAATATGCGTAGTTAGTTAGATAGAAAAATAAGAACAAAATAGATTTGAAATAGTTTTATCGGTTTAGAATAATTTAAAAGTGTTCGTTGAGTCTTTTAAATAGATGCCATAATCACAGCTGCAACCATTACCAGCCCACCTACGGTAGCCAAAACTGCCCAGGCCAAGGCCCTAGCCTCGGTTATAGATACCATTGTCGCCAAGGCCGTAAGCACCACCGTAACCAATTCAATCGCCTACCATAGCGTTGATGCCATCTCCGCAATGGTGATTGACAGCACCAGCACCGACAGAAGGAAGTATTCCCTCTACGTGTACAGTACCAACGAATGGAAGCTTACCAGCAGCAGCTAATTTACCCTCATATACGTTTTCGGAGGACACGAAGATCCCGACAGGAACTATAGCAGAGGAGCTGTAAACAGGAAGGGTTTCACCACTGGTAGGGCTGTATTCTGTACTTCCCAAACCTCTTGTAGCTCCCAAGCCATAAATACCATCATAATCCCAAGAATCGCCGTAACCGTAAGGGCATTGTATTCCAAGAGAATCAGCAAATGCACGAGTGTAACCTAATGGGCATCTGGTGCCAACATCAGCAAATGCAGCGCGATAAATGCACTGATTTGATGCAATCTGAAAGAAATCATATAAGGTTTTTTAATAATTTTAATGACACCACTATATTTTTTCGGTGCTGTAAGAACTATTAGGCCAATCTAAGCATTTATCGACCTTGAAACTTAGTTTTACCACTAGCATGCTTCGTGAGCGTGGTATAGTAGAAAAGATTTACCTTTCATTAAAAGAGACTTAGGTAAGGAGGGTAAAGAAAATGGAAATGAAAGAACAATGAAATAATCAATACTGGAATAAAATTAATTTACCTGCACGAAGAGCGCCTGAGCACAAAGGACGAGAACAGCCTTGTACATGTTGTTACTGGTGCGATGAACACGGGAGTGAAAAACTGTTCCAAGCATGAACTTTTATATTTCCATGTTATCAAATTCTAAGAACTTAAAGTATGTCAGTAAGTAAAAACCTTATTAGTAATTTAAGCTTGAGCAATTGTGATAAATTTAATTAATAAAATGCCATACAGTATTAATTATATATTTCTTCAGAGCTTCCGATATGTCCTGCTATCATATTAATGTTAGCTGTTGATTGACCTGCTGCATTCTGATTGTGTTAGACTACACTTAGCGAAAATCAATTTTTGTAAATAAAAGGATGTTATAGAACGGTAATATAAGTAATTGAATTGTGATAAAATTAAATAGAGAAACCTTTTATTTCTGAAGCTCGGTGCTTGATTTGAACTCAAATAATTCAAAAATGATAAATAAGCTTTTTGAATTAATTTCGATGGACTTCTTCTCATTTTATAAACGTTACTAATGTTGAGTGTTGACATCTTCTACAACGGAAGAACTATAGTATCCCGAACATACGCGTTCTATGATTTCGTTTTGAGTTTCTGGTTCTGGCAAGTATTATTTATCCCGATTATATTCTTATTTGACTCTTACAGAATCTATGAGGAGAAAAAAAGGGAAATTAATTGCCACATTCACTTTTTATGACTCGTCGTATCGAACGTGCTGATTCCAGGAACCGCTGGTCCAATATAGAAAATTCTTAGTGTTGGACAGTGAAATTATCGATGAAGGCGCTGCGATCAATAAGAACGAAAAACCAATGAAAAATGTTGCAAAAACGGGGTAAATTTTCTAAATTCCACACGTACGAAGTTGCGGCCAACGGGGCAACAATTTTATATTTTCTATAAATTTGTAGTATTTCTTCATCATTTCGAAAGTTTGTCAATCAAATTATTCGATGCCTTTAAACATGAATACACGAATTGTAAAATTGGTATCTTAACTTACTAACACACTTGCAGTAGTCGGATTGATCTAAAATTTTCCACACCTAACAAGGACCGATGACAAAACAATGATTAAAAAAAAAACAGGCAGTCATGGGGACTGCCGATAGAAGTGAAAACTATTAACTTATTAACTTGCGACCGACCGATAGCATAGCAGGGATGCACAGATTAGCATGTCGGTGACGCGAACTAAAAAGAAGTTTTTTCCCTCCAAAAACGCCCAACGCGCCTAAAGAAGTATTCACTTCAAAAACCTTATTATATTATACAAAAGCAATTCTCTTGAACCACTCTATCTATTAAAATAATAAAATAATATTGATAAAAAATTAAAACTTATTAAATTTTCATCTAGTATATTTATAAAGTACTCACTCATTTTCTTTCGCTATTTCTTCATCACTTTTATCATTAATAGATGCACTTTGTTCAATTTCCATATTTTAAGCACTTTACATTCACGAATTTTACGAATACACAACAATGTGATCACTACACAGACGGTCGAGCCATCAGCTGTCACCATCCATGGATGCGCGTGGCACGCTGTAACATACACGAACATTCGCGCAAGCGCCCTGCGCTGCCTAAACGAAACAGTAGGCCCAGGCATACATTTTCGCCGCGCCGTAGAGAGGGGATAGCTGTCTACTCTCCATCCGTCTTACGCTTTTTCGATCAGGTCACGTGTCCTGACGCGAGTTTAAGATTTTATACCCATTACAGAAAAAGTGCTCAACGCCGCTAAAGAAGTTTTCACTTCAAAAATCTGGAGTTTCAAGCGTGTTTTTTTAGTTTTTGAACTAAGTAGATAATTTTTAAATAAAGTCTATGCATGTGCCTATCTGTTCTGTCTGTCCACATTTATAACCGAGTACTTTGTGACCGATTGCATGACACAAAATTAAGCTAAAATAATGACACCTTTTAGTAGAGCACAATATATTTCCTTAGTCATAATAGCAAATTGCATAATTATAGCACTGCGCAGGTATACAATTGGCATTGTTCATTTTTTTTTAAACTCTTAATTCGAAAACCATTTCGAGGAATAAAGTTTCTGATCATGATCCATTAGTTTTTTTTTGGAAAATTTGCTATATTAACGATTATTTTTCCAAATAAGCAAATGATCTCTATTTGCCCTTGAAATGAAGAACTTTAGATATTAAGGCGTTCTTAGGGATATACTACTATGTGGTGGAGTTGAAATTGGTCTATTACATCCATTTGGCAACTTTTAAAAAATGTATTGCAATCTGTCTTAAATCTATCAGGAAAAAGCAAGACACAGATTGCGTACAACGATGACGTCACAACATTTAAAATAATATCTTTTAGTATTTTTTTTTAAATCTATATAGTGAATATTTCAATAACATTGAAATTAGTTGCTTAAAATAGTTTATATTTTCTAAAAAAAATATAAAAACAGCAGGTAAAAAATTATGAACAATCCCAATTAGTAAAGATTAAAAATAAAAATAAATAAAATGTTTTTACATTTCAAAACGTTTCCAACTGTTGCTTACACAACTCTTATCTTGTACAGGTAGAAATTATGTGAAAGGTTAAGATCCTTACTTATATAAAAGTGAAAGTCAGTTTGTTTGTTTGTTCGTTTGTGACGTTTTCACGCAAAATCTACCATATGGAATTGCATGAAAATTGGTATTTAACATATCGTAAGTAACATAGGTTACATATTATTTCCCTAAAAACTCTGTATGAGATAAAAATAGAAAACTTTTGTGAAATACGGTATAAAATCCTACAACCGCCATTTTAATTATTTTACAGTTGTCATAGCAACCCATAGAATCTGTCAACTTATATGTATTTTAAACACGCTTATATAAATTCGGTATGTATCTATCAATGTATTAATCTATGTAACAGAATCTTTGAAAGTGATTTTCACCCACTTGCAGTAGTCGGATTGATCTGAAATTTTGCACATGTATCAAGGACCGACGATAATACAATAATTTTAAAAAATATTCAGGATTTTCAATCGTGTTTTTTTAGTTTTTGAACTAAGTAGATGATAAAATCAAAAATTATCAATCAAATCAATTTGTACAAGAAGGTTCAAATCCCAGACTGACACATGCTATATATAAGCGGTAGCTTGAAATAGACACTCCTTGTGCGGTAGTTCCGAAATTTTTTTTAATAAGTGCTTTCCTAATTAAAAAGGTATATTCTATACCACGTCGCTTTTTTTATTTTAGTTTTTAATTTAGGTTCGATTTCAAATGCGATTCGACCACTGAAGCGTGTGAAGCCGCGGGCAGAAGCTAGTTAAAAGAATAAAAACAGGTTAAGGGAAATTAAATTTAAGTAAATGTAAACTATAAATGTAAACGGTATTGTTATTTTTATTTCTGTTTTAAAATTTACACTAAATTTCTATTAAGTTCAGTTGAATAATGTCAGTCTTCGGAGAGGGAACATGAATATCACAACACAAAATTAGTTGTAGCCAAAAATTTACCATATCTATCGTTATTTGAAAAGGAGTAATTGCTGATTCAAATTCGTTGACGGTTTTTACAGGCGACCATAACTGCAACCATTGTAGGGAAGAGGAGCGTCCAACAAGCAAGATTGTCTCCAGTGATCAGAATAACCGAAAGGACATCTTCCTGATCCACGAGGTGCTCCTGAATACGGACATTGTTTGAAATCGACGTCTACTGCAGCATCACTTGTACACTGGCATAGTGCCGACTGAAATGGTAAAGCAATGATCTCAAAGTAAACATAAACAGTAGCAAAACCAAGAGAAAAATACGATGCCAAGGTCTTTAAGTAGTGAACAGGTCGACTTCTCTACTGAACACGTTGGGCACATGCCCAGTATCCCTTAGGGGTGAAACACGGCCGTGATAGTGGGTTCCTTCTTACACGAGAGTTTGTACATTGAGCACAATGCAGTGTAGTTTTTGTCGTTTATGTTGTAACCATGTCCAACATCAGATATTAAAACTTGGACGCTGGAATAAACAGTGGCTGGATTAATTGGAGTAAACTCTAGGTGATCATGGATTAAGAATACAAGAAATGTCGCCACTACTTTTCCTTCCGAGCGTGCTGTAAGCTAAGGGATATTTTTATTGTATTACATTATCTGTGAGAAATGGAAATCTTGAAAATAAACCCTACACCTAGTCAATGCGATGCAATAGACCTTTACAACTCCCAAAAACAGCCGAAATCCTATAGAACGACGTTAATGGGTTGGGGAAATAGAGACTGTATATATATATATTATTATTTACCTGCACAAAGAACACCAAAGCGCAGAGAATTAGTACGATTTTGGCAGACATAATGTTACTACTGCGATAAACTCAAGAATGGTAAAATATAGCAGCTGTTTCAGCTTTTATACTTTATTGTTACCAGTTTCTGAGAATACTTAATTAACGATAAAAGCTGTAAAATATGTTTTTCAAAAAGAAAACGCACCATACTTTTGTCTAATAAAGTAAAAAACAGATAGAACACATACATAACAGTGATAATTATGTATTTAATTTAATTTTATATTCCCGGAATTTAAGTTCTATTAAGTTTTTCTACAAAATATCATTAATACCACAAGAAAATTTCATTAAATTCTTGGAACTTGTTTAAAAAGTATAAAAACTGAAACAGCTTCTGCATTATGCCATTCTTGTGTTTATTACAGTACTGTCATTATGTCTGCTAAGATCCTACTTGTTCTCTGCGCTTTGGCCTTCATTGTGCAGGTAAAATTATACTTATCTACAAACAGTAGACCCTCGTTAATCTAGCAACTGTTTAATCCGGTGTCTCTTGTAATCCGACAAACATCTCTCTCCAACTCGTTAATTTCACAGCTAGATACCGGCCTCCTTTACTTTGAAAGAGATTACGGTGTACTGTTCCGCACTGACCGGGTGTGTTGGCACAGGGTCTATTTTCAAGTTTTCCATCTCTCACAGAGGATGTTATCTCTGTACAATATCCCTTAGCTGGCTTCTACAGCACCCTGGAAAGGAAAAGGGGTTGTGACACTTGTATTCTCTAATCCGTCTACATAAAGACTTTGGAATCGCGATTATTCTCTTGGATATACTATTTAATTGTTTATGTATAATTTGTGACCATTGCTTTATTGTTACAGTCGGCACTCAGCCAATGCACCAGTGGTGCTGCACTGGACGTTGATTTCAAAGAATGCCCGTATTCAGGAGCTCCTCGTGGATCAGGAAGATGTCCTTTCGGTTATTCTGATCATTGGACACAGGAGTCTAGCTTCTTGGACGCACCTCTCCCCTACACTGGTTGCGATTATGGTGGCCTGTAAAATCTTCAACGAATTTGAATCAAAAATAACTCTTTTTCAAACAACGATAGATAGAAAATCTTTCTTTCATTCATCTTCCATTAATTTGTCTGTTTGATTTTACTGTTCTCTCTGTTTATTGACAATTCAACATTAGATACTTATCGAAATATTCTAGAAAAAAAAAACAAATAAATATTTTACCTAACATCATTTGAAAGCTTTCTTTTATCCTGTATTTCTTCCACTATGATTTGCCAATTATGGCGAGATGGTAATCACATTAATTTATTTCACTAATACAAATAAGCAAACGTGCAAATAATTGAAAATATTAAGATCATTTAATAACTAAGCCATAGACTAAATACACCCTCTGTGGTAGATTTAAGCCACGTTTCCATTGGAAGGCATATTTATTAGAATTAAAAAAAGGATTTTGTTGAAAACGAAACGAGGACACGCGGAAGATACGAGTGATAGCAAATTTTGTTATCTTTACAACAGTGAAGTAATGGCTCAGGGCTGCAGATTTTACAAAGTATGCAAGCCTCAGTAGCCAAATTGAATATTGGTAGGTACTAGCCTTACAATCTAGAATAACAAATATGATGTCAGTGCCAACTAAGAGATATCTCAATTAGGTAAGTTGCTCCCCGTAACACATGAAAAAATGGAATTCAACACGCTTTGTCAGAATTCCTCCCTAAATGGGAAGGGTTCTCAACCATTGCCATCCTAATATATTTGTTACATTAAGTATGTACGTTCATGCCGTAATAATCACATATCATTACCGATTTTAGATACATACGCAAACAACATTTTTGTTCCGCCGCTCCTTGGCTATTCATTTTATTTATTCTGGTTTTTTTAATATTTTGTTGCAACAAAAATATATCATAATATTTTCTGACACTTGCGCGACTCATTTGCTTAAATACTTAGACTTTGCTGTCACCATAGATCATGTCTCACCCGTGACCATGGTGACTGCAAAGTCTCCGAAACGTCGGGCTAAAATTTAAAACAAATATACGCGTCTAAATCCGTAAAAAATAGTTTTATTTAAAAAAATATATCATCTGTAAAAACAACGATCAAGCTGTTATACCGGTCAGCAGGATTTATCTTATGACCCGTGAACAGCGGAGTTTTAGTAATACTAGTAGGTTTTGCCTTTGTTTTGATTTTAAACGAATCGAAAACACATTTTCCTTACCAGTGGTTCAGAACACGCAATCCGCTAAAAAGAACCGGCGCGCCGCGTAAGAAACGCAGCAGAGCTCTTTTGCTTTAGCCATAACTTTGTACCTACTTATATTAAATATTGAATTACAATAGTACTTACAATGCTAATTAAATTATAATACGTATTGCTCCGAAACAACTAATGCGAAATAATAGTCCTTTTTACACAGTTTAGACTTTATAATTTTTTTAAACTTTGAAAAATTTAATGCGATTACAGGGAGTTTGTTAAACGCATACCGGGGGATAAACACTGAGAGTAATGGTCTGATCTTAAAATATTTTACCTAATTTTTCGCGAATAAAGACACCTATTAAAGTTAGTAATTTATATAGAAAAAAATGGCAATGGGATCCTACGTTTGAAATTAAAATACATAAAATCATTGCGAAGTGTCATTTATTTATTTCAGGCGTTGATGGTTTCAATTGCAGTTCTTTCAATACAGGCTGCCACCGCATCCGCAACCACGGGCGCAGGAGCCTCTGATGGAGACGGAGCCAGAAGCGCAGACGGGGCCGCCGAATTTGACAGCTCCAACAATAGGTACTTGACCAGCAACAGCAGTGCTACCAACAACGGGGAGCTCTCCAGCGACAGCTACGTTACCTTCGCCAGCACCACCGTATCCACCACCGTATCCAATACCGTATCCACCACCGTATCCACCACCGTATCCGCCACCGTATCCACCACCGTATCCATCACCCAAGCCAAGTCCACCGTAACCGTAGCCGATGTCGCCATATCCAGCGTAGCCGTAATCAAGACCGGCATCCAAGGCACCGTATCTGCCCAGACCCAAGCCGTACTGTGAATAAAAAGAAAATATTTTGTGAACATGATTTTCACATTATTTCATGGCTACATGGCTACATAGGAAATGGAGAATTATATAAAATCAAACTCAGTATAGGTATTTAGGGAAAGTATAGCGGATGTAATAGCGGATATTCTGACAGAAATACTAACATCCGACATCTAATTGTGTTTTGAATAATCTAAGGACAATCTCATTTGCAAGATCAAGATGGAATTTGGTTCCTGCACATGTGTTCCCTTCAGCTTAAAATATGGGCAGCGTAAAGGGGCACCTTGAGCAATGGCAAGGCATACCTTGCCATGTGTATGTGGGTATGTCTAGTTCTTTCACACTGTACTAGCCGATCTCGCATTTGAAGTGCTCTTCTACTAAACATCACGTGGATTATAGTTATTTGCCTAATGCCCTATCCATAAATATAATTCAAACATACTCATGTACGCCAGTTGTAGATGGATGTACCATCACTAGTTATGAAAGTCTAGAAAATAAATGCAAATTATAGTTTAACTTACTCCAAAACCGCAAGCGGTGCAAGCTTGGATGCAGACGACCAACAAGGAGAAGATGGCGAAGGAGTTCATGTTTGTTGTTTGTGTTCAACGAGAGTAGAATACAACACTCGACAGACTGTAACACTTTTTATATGAAATGTATTAGATGATAGAACACATTCTTAAAATTATTGAGCAATTTAATTTGATAGGAAGTTTCAATACTTTACTGATGTCCTTTGTGTTTCTTTCTCAGTAAATTTGTATTATGGTTTCACAATATGTTACTATCAAATAGCACGTGCATGCCGTTAAAAAAACATTTATGAAACGTGAAGTACGTGAACGCGATGCCTTTGTATAGCACTGTATGGCTGTCAAAGTCAAATTTCTCTTTGAGCGTTCCAAAATTTTTAAAACAATAAAAAATATAACCTATTTTGTTTTCAAAAATCTTAAAACCCTTATACATCTAGAGTAAGCTTATGAAATTATTTTACTGAGAATTTGGGTATACATGGCCCTTCTTTACTAATCCACATTTTTACCAGTGCGGTGCAATATGGTCATGAATCATAAATTGGTTGCATTAGATTGCATACACAGCTTAACTGTTTTAAGATCATCTCTATCCTCTCATCAGCAACTCATCAAGTTTTCAAGTTATAACTCGTATGTTTATGTGAAAAATTAATCGCACCAGCAAAAGAATTATAAACACTTCTCACTACTCATATTATTATGTAGGTACAAAAATATTGGCCTTATTTATCTCTTTACAGAAAACAAATAAGTATTCCTCTATTGAGTAAAAATCATTACCACAGCGGGAATTGGTATATTTAGTCTACTCTAACATGGTTTTGGTAAAAGGATTTAGATTCTCAAAGAAGATAATATGATTTGCTTCAACTTTCTTAAAGGATATAAAGAAATAACAGATAAATTAATATTCATGGACATTTGACACAACGTTCTCTAGTCCCGAGCTAAGCTTATTATGCTTGTGTTAGGGGTACCAGAATATGGATAGTCTACATAAACTACTTTTCTTTTGTATACACCCAGATGCAGTACAAACAGTTGTACATTTAATCAGCATGCGCAAAGAAAAGAAAGATTACATTTTGATGAGAAAAAGAATACCGTGGGCAAGTATATCATTACTACAGTAATTAATTAATTTTGCAATTGACATGCTATGCTTTTGTTCCGTAGCTCTGCCAACTGAGCTTATTGCGGTCGTGCTCGAAGTAATCAATTATGCCATTACTTTGGAAATTATGGAAAGAGATACAACCTGGTGACAGACGGATAAACAGCGAAGTCAGAAGTAAAAGGGTCCCGGAATTACGTTACGAACTACATAAGCTACAGAAGTTTGTTTATATTTTAAACCGCAATAATGTTAATATTAATAAAGATAATATGTAAAACCATTATTTGACCGCCTACTGTTATTTAATGTTTTTAATATAAGTTTTACAATAGGATATTTTAGAATTATATCTGCCATTGCGATACTTTATCGCAGTACATCACTGTGTTGTTTTATCGATAAAAACATGTTACAACCTTACTTTGATTGTCTGTATGACATTTTATTTGACTTAATACTGTCAAATAGTTCATTTCGTACTGTCATTCTAAAAGTTACTATATTGCGATGAATTTGGGGAGTGAGATAAGTTGTAAACGATACACGTGCCATGGAGAGAGCTATGCTCGTTATTTCCGAAATAAAATCCGTATTCCTAGAGTGGCGACCAAATACCAGACGACACAGCGTTGGGCGGCCTCCATCAAGGTGGAGTAACGACATCGTCTAGGTCGCGAGGTGATATTGGATACAAGCGGCACAAGACCTCGCGTTGTGGCGTTCTATGGGGGAGGCCTATGTCCAACAGTAGAAGAAGAGAGGCTGATGGAAACATAGACGAATGACGTAAACTCAATGCTTGTAAAACTCAAAGTAAAACTATATTCATTATCTACTATCTACTATGTGTCATTCAAGTACTCTATGGTGGTCTTTAATGTGATTATGTTTATGTCAGGTTTGTTTACTTTAAAATTTTCTATTTTATCATTGTCGTTTTGTATTTGGTATGGTGTTATTTAATTTACCGGTTCGGTAAACAACCAACCAACACCTTTACGTCAAAGGAACGCCAGATCGGCCGAGAACATCGCTGCTGTACGTGAGAGTGTTCAGGAGACTCCGAGGCAGTCGATTTCTAGCCGTGCACAAGAACTCGGCCTTTCGCAGACTTCAACTTGGAGAATTTTGCGTCGGGACTTGGGTCTGCATCCGTACAAGATTCAACTGACCCAAGAGCTCAAAGTTAATGACCATAGACAACGCCGTGTGTTCGCTGAATGGGCTTCGGAACGCTTGGAAGAGGACCCCGATTTTGGCCGAAAAATAATCTTTAGCGACGAGGCACATTTTTGGATGAATGGTTTTGTTAATAAGCAAAATTGCCGTATATGGGATGACCACAACCCATATGAGGTTCACCAGGTGGCAATGCATCCACAAAAACTTACTGTTTGGTGCGGATTTTGGTCTGGCGGCGTCATTGGTCCGTACTTCTTCGAAAACGACGTTGGCGAGGCCATCACCGTCAACGGCGAACGCTACAGATCAATGATAAACAATTTCTTTTGGCTTAAATTGAACAATATGGACGTGAACGATATGTGGTTCCAGCAAGATGGCGCTACTTGCCACACAGCGAACGACACAATCGACATTCTGCATGAACGGTTTAAGGGTAGGGTTATCTCTCGCAGAGGTGACGTGAATTGGCCACCAAGATCCTGTGATTTGACTCCGCTAGACTTTTTCTTGTGGGGTTTTCTGAAGTCGCAGGTCTATGCCAATAAACCGCATTCGACCGTTGCCCTGAAAGCCAACATAACGCAAGCCATCGCTAAGATTCAGCCGTTAATATCTCACACACATCTTGTTTTATTCAATTTTAACATCGACCCGTCCTTGTTGAAAGATCCTGTATATAAGATTATTCATTAGCTGGTGCTATTGTTTTGTGATTAAAAATATAACTTGTGTTATAAGTTTAAGCTGTGTACTTATGCGAATTAATCGCATAAGTTGTTCTAGTCAAGGAGAAAATGCTCATTTTTGTATATGAATAAGGTTTTAAACAAATAAATGTTTTATTTCTACTTTATAACTGTTTTTATTTAGCCCTCAAGTAAGATTCTGCATCTTATAAAAAGTACAATATACCTTATGTCCCTTATGTCAAGAGGGACATTGATCAACACACATAGGGTTCTGCACCTGCTAACACGAAAAGCATAATGAACTCTTCAAAAATGTGTATAAACCGTAGTAGATCTTAATCTATAATCTCTGCCTACCCCCATATGAACAAGACGTGATGATAATATATGTAGGTGTAGAAATATTTTTTTATTGAGACAAAACAGAAATATTGTAATATTTCTTTTTCAGTTCAGAGCATGAACATACGATATTTTCATAGGAAATCTATCAAAATTTCAATTAAATTCTTCATCTATCAAAATTTTCAACGCGCTAGTTATTAAGGGCAGGACCAACTTACTACTACTTACTACTTACTACTACCTAGAACAACTAAGAATAACTAGCGCGTTGAAAATTTTCTACTCTCGTCTTACCTTTTTGTACAGACCCCCAAAAATTAAGTCTCAAACTTTAGCGATAAAATATGGAGAGCTGTCATTCAATCCCTATCGCACGCATGCGTAGACTAAGAGCTGGTATTGTGCATGCGTGTGAGATTTTTGACATTTCCCAAGTGATCTCACGATGTTTCACGATAGGCAACTTCGCGGTTTCATGCTTAATTCCTAAGAAAAATCATAGACTTAGTACAAATTAGACATGCCTATAGAACAGTCGAACAAAATCATAATTATTTATTTCTTTATGTGTATGAAACTTGTTATTTCATCTTATTTCCAGTTTGACATACTAGTAGCATATACTAAGCGTATATTCGATTACATAGCTATTGCAAATGTTCTTCTGTTATCATTGATAAAACTAATTGTACAAAATAAATACTATTAAATAACGTCTCATAACTTATCAAAGGCGTGTGTCGTTGATAAAGCTGTGTTTCTTTCCTTTTTACTTAAAAGTTTTGTTTTGAGTAACATCCTTCTCTCCATTTCATAATAAGTGGACAGTCCCGACTGATGAAGTCTACAGTACGTCCTACACCTGCCGAGTACGAAAACCCCGAAAGCTTTCAGCTCGAACTCCAAAATCGCTTCCAATGCCTAGACGAGTGCGAAACAGCGGACGATATGAACAACAAGTTTGTGGAAACTGTGCACACGACTGGGTCGAAATTTTTCAGGACCCGCCGTGCCCCTAGAACCAATAAACTCTCTGACCACACTTTTGATTTCATGGAACGGAGGAGGGAGATGACGGTGCAGTCTCCAGCCTCCTGGTCTATGCTGAGGCAGCTAAACAGACAGATCTCGAAATCTGTGCGACGCGATATTCGCCTCTACAATACCAAGCGTATCAAAGAGGCGATAGAGCGGAACCAAGGCTCCAAAGTGTTCGCAAAAGATCTGTCTGTTGGGCGAAGCCAGCTAACCAGACTGAAGACCGACAACGGCACTGTCGTTTCTTCCAAAGATGAGATCTTGAGTGAAGTTGAGCAGTTCTATGGACAGTTGTACAAGACATCCCAAACTCCTGTTGTCGGCTTGGTCCAAGATCCACGATCCAAGCTAACCCGGCACTATACCGAGGACATCCCGGCAAGCCGGTCCTTGTGGCCCTTCAGAAGCTGTTCGATTCTGTCATCCTCGGGGGCATCGTTCCAGAGGCGTGGACCAGGAGCGTGGTGGTGTTGTTTTTCAAGAAGGGCGATAAAACCCGCTTGAAAAACTATCGACCTATCTCGCTCTTGAGCCACGTCTATAAGTTGTTTTCGAGAGTCATTACAAATCGACTCTCGCGCAGGTTCGACGACTTCCAGCCTCCCGAACAAGCCGGTTTCCGAAAAGGCTTTAGTACCATAGACCACATACATACGCTGCGCCAGATTATACAGAAGGCTGAGGAGTATAATCGGCCTTTGTGTCTAGCGTATGTGGACTATGAGAAGGCCTTCGATTCAGTCGAGACTTGGGCGGTGCTACAGTCCCTCCAGCGGTGCCAAATTGACTACAGGTACATCGAAGCGCTGAAGTGTTTGTATAGAAACGCCACTATGTCAGTCCGAATCCAGGATGGGAGCACAAGACCAATTCCACTGCAGAAGGGTGTCAGACAGGGGGATGTAATTTCCCCAAAACTGTTCACCGCTGCATTGGAAGACGTTTTCAAGCTCCTCAATTGGGCCGGACTCGGCATCAACATCAACGGCGAATACATCACTTACCTTCGATTTGCAGACGATATCGTGGTCATGGCAGAATCCCTGGAGGACCTTGGCACAATGCTCAATGACCTCAGCAGTGTTTCCCAACGGGTTGGTTTGAGGATGAACATGGATAAAACCAAGGTCATGTTCAATGTCCATGTCACTCCAGCACCAGTATCTGTTGGGAATGCGATTCTCGAAGTTCTCGATCATTATGTCTACCTAGGACAAACAGTCCAGTTGGGCAAATCCAACTTCGAGAAAGAGGTCAACCGACGAATCCAACTCGGCTGGGCAGCGTTCGGGAAGCTTAGGCACATCTTCACGTCCAAAATACCTCAGTGCCTGAAAAGAAAGGTCTATGACCAGTGTGTGTTACCAGTGATGACTTACGGAACTGAGACGTGGTCCCTGAATGTCGGCCTCATAACAAAACTCAGAGTCGCGCAGCGTGCTATGGAGAGGGCTATGCTCGGTGTTTCCCTACGTGATAAGATACGGAATGCGGAGATCCGTAGAAGGACTGGTGTGTACGACATAGCCCGAAGAGTTAGCACGCTGAAGTGGCAATGGGCAGGCCACATCGCTCGACGATCTGATGACCGTTGGGGACGGAAGGTCCTCGAGTGGCGACCACGAACCGGATGACGCAGCGTGGGGCGGCCCCCAACAAGGTGGACCGACGATATCGTCAAATACGCCGGGGGCCGCTGGATGCAGTTAGCGCAAGACCGCACGTTGTGGCGTTCTATGGGGGAGGCCTATGTCCAGCAGTGGACTGAGAAAGGTTGATGGATGGATGGATGGACAGTCTTACCATTACTATGTCTAGGTGTGCTGTCACGTGATCAAGCTTAAACAGCCAATATTCACCGAAATCTCCCTTCACTTTTTCCTACTGAATACCACTACAGTAGGTATAACATTGAAACGGTAGGCATAAAAAAATATCAAAGGTTCGAGATTTAGGAGTCACTTTTCAGCAAGACGTGGCATTCAAAGAACATATTGTTAACACTTGTAAAAAAGCGTACAGAAATCTAGGTTTTCTCTTAAGACAGACCCAAGGATTTACGAATATTACCACACTGAAAGTACTGTATGATGCTTTAGTGAGGAGTCACCTTGAACACAGTGATATCATATGGGCACCACACGAATTAAAGTATAAACTTATGCTGGAGCGCGTAAGTTATTACGTGGTGCCGTGCACAACCCGGGCGTGCTTACTCATTTGCAGTTGAGCGTGCCAGACCGGTAAGTGTCGCGCAGGCGGGATCCGCGTCTCCTGGCCGTACCAGTATGTGGGACTAATCTGCTGCAGAAAGCACCTTTTACCCGAGCTATCCTCGTTGTGAACCAAGTTCATGACAGGATTGACATCTTTTCGGCCAAATTGAGTGAACTCGCAAAAATTTTATTATTTGTAATTAGTTATTTAAGTTAATTGTAATAATCTGAAAATAGTTTCGATAGGTATGTATAGTGTTATTGTGTTTTATATATTTTATGGATTTTGAAAAGTATGTTAAATTTTATATTTTATATTGTCAAAAAGATTGTATAGTTTAAGATTTTGGTTTAAGAGCGACACTATCGAATTAGGATATCCCGTAATGGTAGATGTTAAGATTTTAAATAAATAAATAAATTTCTAAAAAGACATGTTACTAACTCATGTACATAGACTTAGGATATAGATCTAGACGTAACACTCGGTACAACGAATCCGGCCTGCTGCTTTTTTTAGTTGAACACATTAAGAAAAATAAATGATTTAGTAGCCTTTCTAACTCTTTCTTTTTGAGGGGGAGTAAAAGAGAAAACAAGGCTACTATTTACTACTTTACTTTTAAACCATAAACAGGGCGGCCCTGCCTTGGAACAAATCTATGTTCCCGAGTTGTTACTCCCTATTTATAACCTTCTTGCTCATGTAACGCTTATCCCTGAGTTAGCTTTTACAAAACTTTTAGTGGGAAATAGGATGATGTTTTGTGTTTTAATCCGAAACTAGACCTACTACGCTATATTCACTTTAACGACTTTTGTTAACTAGTTTTTATTAATATCAAAATATCCTTACTTATATATAAAAGTAAAGTAAGTATAATGCTTACACTTATATATAAAAGTGAAAGTGAGTTTGTTTGTTTGCCACGAAGGTTTTAATCCCAGACCGACACATGCGATTTACACGGTTGTTCGAAATAGAAACTCCTTGTGTCGTAGGTACATAGTTCCAATATTTTTTTTATTGAAATGCTTCCCTTTTTAAAGAGGTTGGAATAATATTAAGTATTTATATTCTATACTATGTCGATTTGTTTTTACAATATTGAATTAATAATTTCGTGCAATTCTTTAAACTCTTATCTTTTATTTTATCATTTGAAATAAATTCCAAACTTTGTGACTATATTAAGAAATATAAAATTATATTGTAATATATAAACACAGTGTTTAGAATGAGTATTATGTTGCATTCATATTGATGTATTTAATTTTTATATTACTTGTATATATTTAGCATTGCTAATTTGTTATTGTATGTTTTTATCTATTAATTTTCCCAGGAATAATTAGTTGTCAGTTTGTTATTAAACTTTTTCACTTATTTTGGTCATATATTTTTATCTCTCCATGGATCACGATACTAGCATGTTCTTGCCTGAAGCTATACACAAAACACTGACGGAAAGTGACTTGACTTAAGATAGTCACATAAGGGCCAATAAAAGAAGAATAGAATAGAATTTCTTGCAATTTTAAAAACAATTGAAGTACTTATTTTGGTACTTACGTACTTAGTATTTATTTTGGTTTGTATTTTGATATCAACGGTAGTTGTCATTTTGGTATCGTATTTAACTCTATTTGATTTTAGTAGATATACATAGTATTTTGTATCAATTGTTGATTGATGTAAATTTTGCTACGGATTTCAGTATCGATTTTAGTCTCTATTAATTTCAGTTCTCATTTCAGTTTTTATTTTAGGTTTGATTTCAAATTCGATTTGGCCACTAATGCCTGCGAAGCCGCGGGCAGAAGCTAGTTAGTCAATAATTTTAAAAAGCATAATACATTCAAGGAGGGCTAGGGTCGCCGTCGCTTGAGAGTGGCATTACAGCTCTCAAATTTTGCAGAAAATATTAAGTATTATATCTTTGTTAAAACAATCCACTGTTGACCAAAGGCACCATACACAGCAAGGATAACATTTGTTGCTATCTTTCATAAGCCATCTTTATCCTCAGCTAAATATTATTTTACAATACCCAGTGAAAGATTGAGGTGGTGAGTTCTAAAACTACCACCAGAAGTTCTAGTGAATATTATTTGTCTGTCTAGAGCTCATTCCCTCTTTTTCAAAAAATTCAAAAATATCTTAGAGGTGTGAAGACAATTGTGATATTTTAGATTTTTTTTTAATATTACGAAGCTGTTGGAACGTATCTGTATAGGAGTTTTATTTCTAGACGATCATTTCCAACAAGAAAGAAAAAAAGAAAGTTTTTATTGCTGCGTAATCAAGACACTTGATATAGGTAGGTACAGAGAAGGATTATGCAACTCAAACAGTAGATATGCACCGCATGCAGCAAATAGCCACCCATTTCAGCATGTTTTAGGCCAATCAAGCTAATATATTATATAAGAAGGCTCCCTTAACTATGATAGAATTAATGGAAAAAGTATTGTCTTCTAGGAGCAATAAAACTATAAACTAATTGCATCATGTTGTTTATTTTATTAGGCTTTGATCAGATTTGTTACAGACTTCAGTAGAGCTCGCTACCGCATCCGCAACCACGGGCGCAGGAGCCTCTGATGGAGACGGAGCCAGAAGCGCAGACGGGGCCGCCGAAATTGACAGCTCCAACAATAGGTACTTGACCAGCAACAGCAGTGCTACCAACAACGGGGAGCTCTCCAGCGACAGCTACGTTACCTTCACCAGTACCACCGTATCCACCACCGTATCCGCCACCGTATCCACCACCGTATCCACCACCCAAGCCAAGTCCACCGTAACCGTAGCCGATGTCGCCATATCCAGCGTAGCCATATCCAAGACCTGCATCCAAGGCACCGTATCTGCCCAGACCCAAGCCGTACTGTGAACGTAAAAGAATGTCAAATATATATCGATTTGGGATGCGATAGGTAATTCCTATTTTTGTACATTTAAACATCAGTTTCAAAGTATATATGAATGAATAATGGATTATTTTCGACTAAAATTGTGTTTACAGACTATCCAAGGAGACATCCACAATACAATATGGAAGTGCCGAAGTTTAGAAAAGTTAATTAAATAAAAGTTCTGTTCAACTTACTCCACAACCGCAAGCGGTGCAAGCTTGGATGCAGACGACCAACGAGGCGAAGATGGCGAAGGAGTTCATGTTTGTTGTCTGTGTTCAACGAGAGTAGAATACATCACTCGACAGACTGTAACACTTTTTATATGAAATGTATTAGATGATAGAACACATTCCTAAGAGTGTTGAGCAATTAATTTGATAGGAACTACTAAATGTCCTTAAAGTTTTTCCGCTCCCGCTCCATCGAGCAAGGTCAGGTGTGGCTGAAGGCGACGCGTATTCGCTCGCCTTCACCCACCACCTTAATGTGTAATAGCACCGGGTGTTGTGCAGCCAGGCCTACGTCGGGGCGTCAGAGCGTCAGGCGTTCAGAACAGCGAACCTCTGGCGCTCCAGGATGACGTAGATAACGCCGCAGTTAGGTTTAGTCGGTGTTATGTTATCCAGTTCACCTAGGCATAGGCAAACCCGACACTACCCACTCCTACCATGATGATAGTGTCCGCAATGACAGGAGTGGGTGTGCATAAAATCAATCACCTGCAAAAAAAGGATAATATGACGTTTTGTCGTTGACCTATAACAGATGAGAAAATTGCGTAGACTTTTCGTTTTAATGGCAATTTTAATATCCTTCTTTTGGAGCGTAAGGTAAAAATGAAAGAGGAAATAATTTACACCGTCAATAAAAATCTGATACCTTGAAACATCCTGAAACTGGCAAGTAAACATTTTTTTCTGTTATTATGCCAAAAAGTTTATTACAACGTGCACACATAATTAGGAGTAATGGCTCAGCTATGGTATTCTGTAAAAAAATCATCTCATTTTTCAATTTGTGACAGCAAAACCTTGCTTAATTGAAGTAGTGATGTCCGATGAAGTAAAAATATATCGTCTGTATCCAAATATTGTATTAGAAAGAACCAATCATTACCGGTTGCATCAGTATAATACAAAATATGTTACAATAAAATATAATGTCAGCTGATTAACATGCTATTCGAATTGATAAAAAAATAAAAAGTTATACAAATATGTCATAATATTAAAAATCTTTCACTTTTTATTAACCAGTATTAATTTTTTTTAATTTTTAAATGCTAAATTAACATTAAATTACTTTGGAAATGACGGAAAGAGATACAACCTGATGACAGACGGATAACCAGCGAAGTCAGAAGTAAAATGATCCCGGAATTACGTTACGAACTACATATGTTACAGGAGTTTGTTTATATTTTAAACCGTAATAATGTTAATATTAATAAAGATAATATGTAGAACAATTATTTGACCGCCTACTGTTATTTAATGTATTTAATATAAGTTCCACAATAGGCTATTTTAGAATTGTATCTACCATTGCGATACTTTATCGCAGTACATAACTTTGAAATTTTATCGATAAAAACATGTTACAAACTTACTTTGAATGCCTTTATGACATTTCGTTCTATCATTGTCGTTTTGTATTTTGTATGGTGTTATTTAATTTACTTGAATATTTTAGTATCGGGCAATGGATAATAATAATATATAAGATGATATTCATAAGCTGGTGCTATTGTTTTGTGATTAGAATTAATACACAGCATAAAGCTGTGTATTTAATTCGCATAAGTTGTTCAATTCAAGGAGAAAATGCTCATTTTTGTATATGAATAAGGTTTTAAACAAATAAATGGTTTAGTTCTACTTTACAGCTGTTTTTATTTAGCCCTCAAGTAAGATTCTGTATCTTAGAAAAATACCTTATGTCAAGAGCGACATAGATCGACATACCCACACCACGACACCTACTAACACGAAAAGCATAATGAACTCTTCAAAAATGTGTTTAAACCGTAGTAGATCTTGCTCTATAATCTCTGCTTACCCCCATAGGAACAAGACGTGATGATAATATAAGTGGGTGTAGAAATATTTTTTTATTGAGAAAATACAGATATATTGTAATATTTCTTTTCAGTTTAGATATCTTCATAGGAAATTCTTCATCTATAAAAATGTTCAACGCACTAGTTATTAAGGGTCCTGTCTTACCTTGTTGTACTCCTCCTTGCTTCGTGTTCCTCAAGGTTGAGGGTCGTAACCACCCTTCTGCAAGATCTTCGTTTTTATGATGTTTCGTCATCTGTTTCGATCTCTGGCGGTGTGTAGAGCGTTGTGCACGGTTGAATCAAGAGCCATGCGGATCTGGTCAGACCAACCTATTGGCAAAAATTCATAAATTAATGTAGAAATACATGTACAGTCATTCGGTCCAATTGTGTTCTGTAAAGAACACTAAGTGATCGATTGATCGAGTTGGTGCAAACCGCTCAATAGATGGCGTTGTACACAAAAACATCGCACGATGTTTAACTCACATTGAGAAGGTTGTAATGGAAGATTTGGTAAACATATGCGGGGACCATGATAGCTCAGATGGGAGAGCAACGGAACGGTATTCCGAGGTCGTGGGTTCAAGTCCCGCTCATGGTTATCATTTTTTCCACTATAATTTAGTTTATTTAGTAAAAGCATAGCAAGTCAATTGCAAAAATTCATAAATTAATTTTAGTATAGGTGTTAAGCCAGCCCATGACCACGGCCGATGCAACTCGGTCGAAACGTCGGCAAAAAGGTAGGTGCTTAACACCTGTACTAAAAATTTAAACGCGTTTAATACCTGTGTTTTTCAATGTAATAAAATGCAACGCGAAAGTTTAAAAAAACTATTTATGGCAAGTCCCATCTCCCTACTTATCCGCTCTATTCGGTCCAGAAGTGCTACCATTTCTGACTCACTTGCTGCGAGAAGAGTGGTGTCATCAGCGTAGCGGAGATTGGTGATTTTGAAGCCACCTACAGTGAGCTTATTGTACAGACCCCCAAAAATTAAATCTCAAAGTTTATCGAGAAAATATAGAAGCTGTCATTCAATCCCTATCGCACGCATGCGTAGACTAAGAGTTGGTATTGCGCATGGGTGTGAGATTTTTGACATTTCCCCAGTGATCTCACGATGTTTCACGAGTGCTTTGCTTCGGGCAACTTCGTGGTTTCATGCTTAATTCCTAAGAAAAAACCATAGACTTAGTACAAATTAGACATGCCTATAGAACAGTCGAACAAAATCACAATTATTTATTTCTTTATGTGTATGATTATTTCATCATATTTCCAGTTTGACATGCTAGTAACATAAACTAAGCGTATATTCGATTACATAGCTATTGCAAGTGTTCTTCTGTTATCATTGATAATACTATAATTGTACAAAATAAATACTATTAAATAACGTCTCATAATTTATCAAAGGCGTGTGTTGTTGATAAAGCTATGTTTCTTTCCTTTTTACGTAAAAGTTTTGTTTTGAGTGACGTCGTTCTCTCCATTTCATAATAAGTCTTGCCATTACTATGTGTAGGTGCGCTGTCACGTGATCAAGCTTAAACAGCCAAAATTCACCGAAAACTCCCTTCACTTTTTGTTACTGAATACCACTGCAGCATAAAATTTTATTGGAGAGAAATTACTAAAAATATAAATATATTGCACGTTTTATGGATTGCATTGAAATTACACCAAAAGGTATGAATCAGAAAATTTGAGATTAGCCTAAAAGGCAAAAGCGGGAGACAAGCAAGTGCCCTTAAATTTTTTAGCCCTTTATTTTATTAAAGATGAGCCAAGCAAGCCCTATTATTACCCTAGATTTTGGGCAATTGTATGGTACACTTTACCAAAATCTATTAAGTCTAAAGATTTGTGCCATAACACAGAAATTGAATTTTATATTCAAACTAGCTGATGCCCGCTACTCCGTACGCATTTAAACCTTCCCTGGACTTTCATGAATATTTCAAGACTAAAATCACCAAAATCGGCCCAGCCGTTCTCGAGTTTTAGTGAGACTAACGAACAGCAACTGATTTTTATATATAAGAAAATGTGTCAACGGTAAAATAAAATGCTACCATAAATAAAAATTTACGTATAATTTATGTACATGAACCCAACATTTTGTTTGGTTAGTTTTTTAAATCTTTGCAAGAAATCTGAATACCGGAAACAGGACACCGCAGTCGCCTCCTTTGTTCGGGATGTAATCGCTGAAAAGAGGGAGGCCCTGAGGGAGCGCGAACGCTCTACGGCTATGGCTTACGGTGGGACCGGGCGCTGCCCCCATCGAGTCGGGCTCCCCGTGCAGAAAGAAACCCTTACAGGGTCGTGGTAAAGCTCAAGGTCACCATGGCCCGGTAGGGTAGAAGGTGAGAAAAAACCGGAAGCAGGACTAAATAAGTACCTATCAGACCATTGGTCCACTATGTACCTCTTGAACTACCTTCTGCGACATCCAATAACCGGCAGAATTCTTTTCTGGTGCGAGCTTGCAAGAATGTAAACTCAGCAATTAAAATGCACGACTTTGACATTTTTAACTCAAATATGGCATTAGTGAGGCGGTTGCTTAGCCTTGATTTCTTTAATAGATTTCTTTTATAGGTTTCATAGTAGAAATTGGGATAATTTACTGTAGATTTGCAAATTCTCTCTTTTAAATTATTGTTTATATAGTTGTTACTGATATATTGTTTTTTGTTGTTACAGTTGTTACTTATTTAGTGTATTATATTTATCAATGTACTATGTATGTATTAATTTGTGGATGTGCTCTACTGTCACATTTTTTATTTGTTCTACTGAAACACTATAGATGAAGACCTATAATTGGCTGTACGTTGCATATTGATTTTTTCTATGATCCATTGTTAAATGCTGTTGGTCTTCCTAATAAATAAATAAATTATTAAATAAATAAGTTATTTCTTTAACTATTTACATAATTTTCAAATTCATTAGTGTCTTTTCCGAATGTCGAATATTAATTTTTAGTATAATATTGTGAAATAATAAATTGTCCTCAACACTTCCTATCAAATTAAATTGCTCAATATTATTAAGAATGTGTTTTATCATCTAATACATTTCATATAAAAAGTGTAACAGTCGGTCGAGTGATGTATTCTACTCTCGTTGAACACAAACAACAAACATGAACTCCTTCGCCATCTTCTCCTTGTTGGTCGTCTGCATTCAAGCTTGCACTGCTTGCGGTTGTGGAGTAAGTTGAACAGATCTATTTTTCAATCAACTTTTCTAAATTATGGCAATTTGCAGAATATATTATTATTTGGGTTGTCTCTTTGAATGTAAAAAAATGTAGGTTGCGTATCGCATTAAAAAATCCAATATTTAATATCATAAATCATCATGTTACCCTATTACAGTCCACTGCGGGCCATAGATCTCTCCCAATTCACAGCACAATACACGGTTCTCCGCCCTCCGCATCCAGTCCCTCCCTGCGACTTTATTTAGGTCGTCAGTCCACCAGGGCAGGGGTCGACCTACCCTAAGATTGCCGAGGCCCGGTCTCCACTCCAAAACTCGTCTGCAATATTTAATATGAAAATTTATATGTGTCTGACGTTCTTTTTTGTCTCCAGTACGGCTTGGGTCTGGGCAGATACGGTGCCTTGGATGCCGGTCTTGGTTACGGCTACGCTGGATATGGCGACCATGGTTACGGCTACGCTGGACATGGTGACCTCGGCTACGGCTACGGCGGACTTGGCTTGGGTGCTGGATACGGTGGTGCAGGTGAAGGTAACGTAGCTGTCGCCGGAGAGCTCCCCGTTGCTGGTAGCACTGCCGTCGCTGGTCAAGTACCTATTCTTGGCGCTGTCAACTTCTGCGGCCCCGTGTGCGCTTCTGGCTCCGTCTCCATCAGAGGCTCTTGCGCGCGTGGTTGCGGTTGCGGCAGCGAGCTGTACTGAATAAACTGCAGTTAAAACGATTGATTTGCCAAGTAAATAAATGTTACAATGCAAATACTTTGTATTTTTGCTACCGATTCCTCTTCAACCGTACGCTTTTTGACAACTGTTTTAATACCTACTAATAGAACCTCACAGATAGGGACACTGAAATCATAGCAAAAAATATGATTCACCTAGGTATCAAACAATACTAGCTTATGCCTGTGGTTTGGTGTTTTTATATAACTAACTATTAACTGTATGCTCCTTAGCTGATATATAACCTAAGTGTAATCCTTACTTATTACAAAACAAAGTCGTTATTTTTGTATGTATGTCTTTATTTCAGCTTGTATCTTCAAAACAGATTCTACGGATTTTGATATGGTTTTTCGTAATGAATAAAGTGGTTTAATTCGAAATATGACGCGCACGTAGTTGTGGGCAACAGCTAGTTATTATATGATCTATACTATAAACTATACAGCTGTAAAGTTGTAGTGTAACAAGAAGTTTTCATCCGATTCATCGATAGATGGCGTTGTGTCGTCTCGCTAGATCGCGCTATCATTTCGTTTATCGTATGAGCGTCTAAGCTTGACGAAACATTTGTTTTGTATCGACCATATCGATTTATAATTAGTTCTCATAGTATGGTAATATATATGTCGTAGGAGACTTGATTAAAATAGTTTACTTAAGGATTTTTAGTTTTAACTTAGGTTCCAAGATTGTGAAGTAAGTCCTCAAATGGTGTCAATGGTGAGTAATTCGTTTATTAGATGAGAATGAATGGTGACCCGTTGAAATTTCATAAAAGGATCCTTCCAAACCAGCTACACGTGTCGTAAGCCACGGATCAATCTCATCGTAGTTCATAGAATGTTGTAGTTATCGTAGTTAGTTTATTCAGTATTACAATGTGTTTAGATGGATGACTGCTCTGGCTGTGACTACAGGTGATGTCTACGATGCTTTTCTCCGCTATCAGAAGTGGGATTGAATAGTCGTTATTCGACTTTGTTTTGAAAAAAAAATTAGAACAATAAAATTAACCGTAACCGGCGTTCTAGTAAAAAAAAATGCACTCCGGGAGTGCCGGCAGAAGTGAAAACTTGATTATTAACGTTGAGCATGTTTGATATTTTGGAATGGTTAGGGAATAATTTTGCACCAATTGCTTTATCAGTATAAAAGTACTGTCATTTATTTGGTAGAATACAATATTCATTTATTGCGCTATCGTACACAAACATGACAATTTATATTACATTAAAAATTTAACACTTTAAAACTATTACAATTATTTTACATTAAAAAGTTTATCTCTCCGAAAAATCAACTTTCATCCATAATTTCAACGACTTTTTCACCATCATCATTACCAGAACTATCATCGCCAATCTCTAAAACTGATACGATAGGTTTATGGTAGCTGAAGTAAGAAACGAACAGTTTTGATTCGAACCTATTTAAATGTCTAATAAAGACCGCATCAATAGTAGCTAGCTAGTAGTCTTACGCTTTTTCGATCAGGTCACGTGTCCTGACGCGAGTTTACGATTTTATACCCATTACAGAAAAAGTGCTCAACGCCGCTAAAGAAGTTTTCACTTCAAAAGTTTTTACAAAGTTTCTTTTGGGAGAAAAAATACTTTGATTATATTAACAAGCAAAGACTAATAATAACAAGTCATAAGTAATTAGTTGATTACCCTATAACTATAACTACGTAACAAAAATTAAATGACAATGATTTATTAGTAATTTTATTAATCTACAGTGTTCACTTGCTTAATTTATCTCGTGTATCAATAAATAAATAATAGTAAAATCGTTTTACTTGATTGCGAACAGAAATATAGTGTGGCTTTATGAACATTCAACACTTCGTTTTAAAGAGTTCGGTTTCCTTTTTAGGGTTCCGTACCCAAAGGGTAAAAACGGGACCCTATTTCTGAGACTTCGCTGTCCGTCCGTCCGTCCGTCTGTCACCAGGCTGTATCTCAAGAACGGTGATAGCTAGACAGTTGAAATTTTCACAGACGATGTATTTGTATTGCCGCTATAACAACAAATACTAAAAATAAAATAAAATAAATATTTAAGGGGGGCTCCCATACAACAAACATGATTTTTTTACCGTTTTTTGCTCGATACTAATAACGTTGCCTTATGTTGCATAGATAATGGTACGGGACCCTTCGTGCGCGAGTCCGACTAGCACTGGACCAATTATTATAAAGTTGGTTCATGATTTTCTGCGCTTATTTATAGGCGTACTTGATAACTAAGATTTTAAAGAAAAACAAAGATTGAATCTCTGCCGTGTAATAATGTGTTTTTTCATATTCTAACGCGTTACTAGACTTTGTTATTTGTGATTAGCAAATAAAATCGTAAGAAACTTTCACCTAGATGAGAGGTAGTGAGAAGAAAATCTAAATCATGGTTAACTAAATACTCGAGATTACTTGTAACTACATGTAGGTCACATGTAGTTACATGTAAAAGATAGAGTTGTGATAAAAAGAGATTGACGAAATATGCGTTTTAAATTTTAAATTCTTTGACAGCGAAAGAAAGTTTAAGAGATTTATATACGTGCCAGTCGTTTTAGAAATCTTGTTTTGAAAAATCTTCTTACAATTAATTTCTCGTCTTTACTATTGACGTATGCAGACGTCCAGTGAGTCGTAAATAACATTGCAACTTATTGTAGTGTACCTATAATATGCGGTTAAAATCCTTTCCGAAATATCTAGCTACAAATACGAACCTGACGGTGCTATTGACGTATGGAGACGTCTAGCAACCATTAATAATTATTAACTTCACTTTTTGTGGTGTATAATAAGTTTTTGAAATCTTTAACTTACTGACGTGTGATACGTCTAGTGAGCCATTAATAATATTAACCACATGCTATATTGTGGCTTACTTACTTATAATCAGTTCGTGAAATTTCCTTTTTAAAACATCTACAGCTATGATCTTGATAATGCAGAGACGTCTTGTAAACTATTAATAACATTAACCACACACTTTATTGTGGTTTACCTATAACATGTTTATAAAATTTTCATAGAGATGTCCAGTATAGCAGGTTCATCTTATTACAAATATTTAATTCCAAAATGCCTTTAATGCCCATACAATACTTCAGTTGTATTTTGATTTAAATCTATACGACTAATAAGATTCTTGTTAATTAATTGTCTAATAAATTATTAAAGTAAGAATTATTTTCTTATTAATTGGTCTATGCAGGCTGAAAAAAATATTCACTAGCAATCTGCAACTGTTTCGCGTGGTTCTCATTGTAAATGAAGTCTACCGTTTGTTTTTAACTTTATTACTTTCCGTTATTTCGCGCATACGACCCTTATTACAAATTATCGAGGCGACAGGAGATCACCTCTAAGTATTCACGAGCATAACTTTTGACCTTATTTACTTGAACAAGAATCTGTTGTAGTGGATTGACTATAGCAGATCTACACACCGTAACAAATAATCTACCTAACCTTTCCGTTATAAGGCAGTTTTGACTGCCACTATCGAGAAGAGCACGAGCTGTATGGTAATTGTTATCGACATCGGCTGCTTCGATCAACGCACTCGACAACAAACAGGTTGCAAGCTCGTTGCTGAAGAGAATTTGTTGTAGTGGATTGACTATAGCAGATCTACATACCGTAACAAATTATCTACCTCTTAAATTTTAATTTGCGAGCGTTTTTGGCGCACAGAGACATTCAGTGAACTATTTATAATATTAACAACGCAGTTTACCGTGGTGTATCTATCGAGTAAACTAATTATTATTATTAAAAGAGCTGTTGTCGCGTGGAGCGTTACAAAAAAACAAAAATAAAAGATGCTATTGGCGTGTGAAGCCGACCAATTAGCCAAAAAAAATATTAAAATAAATCAATAAATAAAAGATGCTATATTGGCGTGTGGAGCCGTCCAATATAAGCCACTATAATTATCCTATCCTGAAAGAATAATGGTCCGCTGTGTACGACGGCGAACAGGACCGCCTATGGCACAGCATCAACCTATCCCTTTATTTCTAGGGCCCTTGCCTACGCGGCAACATCGACCTTTCCTTTACCTATCCTTCCCAAACCCCTATCCTTCCTATATCCTTTATCCTTTCTATCCTTAAGACGCTATAGTCATAAATATACCACGTTACGATACTATGCACCAACGGTTACTATTCACGATTTAGGTGTTAAGTAGCAACAGCTAAAAGAGTTATGTAGGCTTAACTTCTACTTGAGCTACAAGTAGGAGGTAAAGTAACAGTGTGTGTAACAGTGTATGCCAGTACGAAAATTCTAAATTCAACTTTTTATTCACCGATAGTTTAATCATTAGCATTTAAACTAAATTAGAAAATCATTCCTTTACTGTTGAATCCGTCTAGATCAGCAGGATAGGCCAAACGGAAACCCTTCTATTAGTTTCAAGTAGATAGGGAACACACGAGGACGCGTGCCTTTGCAGAATGGCCGTGTGACAATAAGTACAAAGAGAAACAAAGGAAAGAAAAGAAAGAAAAAGAAAACAAAAAGAAAGGAAAAAAAAACATTTTTAATGCATTTACTAACGTAGCTAAAAATAATTTTCTGAGTAATTTACGATTAATTAGCTAAATCCTAAATAATTATAAATAATATAAATAAATAAATATTCATGGACATTTCACACAACGTCCTCTGGTCCCAAGCTAAGCTTATATGCTTGTGTTATGGGTACCAGAATACGGATAGAATACATAAACTACTTTTCTTTTGTAAATACATACTTATAATACATAGTAAACACCCAGACGCAGTACAAACATTTGTATGACAATTAAAAACATCACACAAATGATTGTCCTGACCGGGAATCGAACCCGAGACCTCATGATCGGCAGTTCGTTATATGAACCACTACACCACGGGGCCCGTCATTAGTTATCAAATTACAGCCGAGCAGTTGTCTTTATGAAAACACAATTTTAATGTGTAGTGGATTTGATGATTAGAAACCATCTATTGAATGCTACAATTGTATTGGCTCGATAAGTCGATACGAACCCACTAAAACTTAAAGTTCGTTAGCAAAAATGCGAAAAACCTGACAACTAGAGCAGTCAGTATTATACGGGTCGTTACTGGTCGGGACCGAGTGTGAATGTTGAATTATTGTGGAAATTGTTGTAACTGACCGAGTGAATGGAAAAATCTTAGTTGTGGATTTCTTTATTTTGCGACTTTATATTGGGTCAGAATTAGCCAAGCGGAAAAACTTAGTTCTATTGCAGATTTACACATAGGCCGTGTCGTAGGAGACTTTATTAAAATAGTTTACTTAAGGATTTTTAGTTTTAACTTAGGTTCCAAGATTGTGATGTGTGTTCTTAAATGGTGTAAATGGTGAGTAATTCGTTTATTTACTGTAGTTGGTGAGACTGAATGGTGACCCGTTGAAATTTCATAAAAGGATCCTTCCAAACCAGCTACACGTGTCGTAAGCCACGGATCAATCTCATCGTAGTTAATAGAATGTTGTAGTTATCGTAGTTAGTTTGACCAGTATTACAAGGCCTTTAGATAGATGACTGCTCTGGCTGTGAATACAGGTGATGCCTACGATGCTTTTCTCCGATATAATATATCGGAGAAAAGCATCGTAGATATGTTATATCATATATATATTGCGCTGTATTAGGGGTGGGTCTTTCGTTAACAGATTTTCCGTTAACGAAACGAAACGTTAACGTAAATTGGAGTTCGTCAATTCGTTGACCTTGACGAACTAGTTAATTTCATCAACGAATTTACGCGTTTAAATTGAGCACAATAAAAAAATTGGTCAAGTGCGAGTCGGACTCGCGCACGAAGGGTTCCGTACCATTATCTATGCAACATAAGGCACGTTATTAATAAATGAGCAAACAACACACACAATACTTAATTAATCACGTTTGTTGTATGAGAGCAAGAAACGGTAAAAAAATCATGTTTGTTGTATGGGAGCCCCCCTTAAATATTTATTATATTTTATTTTTTGTATTTGTTGTTATAGCGGCAATAGAAATACATCATCTTTGAAAATTTCAACTCTCTAGCTATCACCATTCTTGAGATACAGCCTGGTGACAGACGGACGGACGGACGGACAGCGAAGTCTCAGTAATAGGGTCCCGTTTTTACCCTTTGGGTACGGAACCCTAAAAAGCGCCATTGTATAGTTAAAATTTATCACAAAATAAGACCAAATAACAATTTACGAAAATATTAACTGATTGACTACTTAGATGATCTTCCCTTCATACTTTTTACAGGCTGAGGACTGACTACTATGCCACGCTGACCAGACGTGTTGGCACCGGGTTTGTTTTTCCTTAGCTGGTTTTTACAAAACCCTGGTAAGGAAATGGGGTGGTGACACCAGTATTCCAGTATTTCGAGTTTTCCGTCTTTCACAATTGATGTTATCTGTGTAGGTACAATACTCCTTAGCTGGTATTTACAAAACCCTGGTAAGGAAATGGAGTGGTGACACCAGTATTCCAGTATTTCGAGTTTTCCGTCTTTCACAGTTGATGTTATCTGTGTAGGTACAATATTCCTTAGCCGGTTTTTACAAAACCCTGGTAAGGAAATGGAGTGGTGACACCAGTATTCCAGTATTTCGAGTCTTCCGTCTTTCACAGTTGATGTTATCTATGTAGGTAAAATATTCCTTAGCTGGTTTATACAAAACCCTGGTAAGGAAATGGGGTGGTGACACCAGTATTCCAGTATTTCGAGTTTTCCGTCTTTCACAGTTGATGTCATCTGTGTACAATATTCCTTAGCTGGTTTTTACAAAACCCTGGGAAGGAAATGGGGTGGTGACACCAGTATTCTTAATCCGTCACCACACGGAGGGCTGTCAGGACTGTCTCGTTTTTGAGTTTTCCGTCTTTCACCTTTCACAGAAGATGTTATCTGTGTGCAATATCCCTTAGCTAACTTTTACAGCATCCTTGGGAGAAATGGGGTGGTGACACTTGTAATCTCAATGCGTCACCACACGGAGGAACAGTGATTCATAACATTATTATTTAGGAAAATATCTCTTGAGTGAAAGTAATTTTGAAGTTCACTATTGTACCTATATCATAACAGTCGCTTACGATCTTTCGTTTTTTTTTTTTTGTATGTATATTGCAATCTGTCACGTAGGACATTCAACAATTGGTTTGTATGTGTCATTGACTTGTGCGGGCGTCATCCATGTATACTAGTCCGCATATTTTACTTTCTTAAATAAGGTCTTGTGGTATTCTTCTTTTCAGTCGTCTAACTGTCTTTGATGGGTCCATTAAGTTGATGGCCAATTTATTCGGATGTTTGTCAATTCGTTTTTTGTAATTTTTGATTCTGTCGGAAATCTCATCCTTTACAAATTCCTTTACGAATTCCGTCCTTTAGAAATCTTTCGTTTTAAGAAGTATAATTTCTTTGATTTAATTAGTTTGAAAGAAACCACAGTTAAAGAAACGTTAAAGCAAGGCAAAACAGTTTCTTAACTCATATACAATGAAAGAAACAAACATTGAAAAAAATTAAACATTGAAAAAAACTGAACATTGAATTCAATGTTTAACTCATAAACATTAAAAGAAACGAACATTGAAAAAAATTAAACATTGAAAAAAACTGAACACTGTTCAATGTTTAACTCATAAACATTGAAAAAAACGAACATTGAAAAAAACTGAACATTGAATTCAATGTTTAACTAATAAACATTAAAAGAAACGAACATTGAAAAAAGATAAACATTGAAGAAAACTGAACATTGAATTCAATATTTAACTCATAAACATTGCAAAAAAACAAACATTGAAAAAAACTGAACATTGAATTCAATGACATCATTCAATTCAACTAGTTGATTCCGAAACGGTCAACCATTGAAACGTTGACGAGAGGTCAACTAGTTGATCAACTAGTTCGTTAATTCAATGCTCATCGCTACGCGCTGTATACAATTTTATTGAATCTTGTAACAGGATCTCTCTGGATCTCGCAGTATTATATATAGGGAATAGATAGGGTCCTTGCGCTGTATACAGTTGTATCCTTATCAGGATCTCCCTGGATCTCGCAAAGTACTTGTATTGTTGAGCCTGTACGTAGCTTAGTCTTTTATAGTAGTTTTTAAGCAAAATCCTTACATTCTTACAAACTTTCATGTTTGTAATATTAATAGTATCATAGCAATAAACACTGGTCGCCTAGGCGTTAGGTTAGGCGAACAATATTACGCTATTTATAAGTTTTCGTCACATCTATCTATGGAACAAAATACTGGAACCCAAGTTTACCTCTATTATTAGGTACTCTAGGTCACTACATATACTTGTAACTTTGTATACAAAATTAAAAATAGCAAAATAAAAGGCCCAAACGTGCCATACTTAAAAATCGAACTCTCAGGGTTCCGTAGTTTCTAATTCTAAGTCGATTGATCGTAATTAAGAGGGTACTGTACTCCTAATTTAGGTATTTGGCTAAGGTATTGCTATCCCTATTCCCGACCGCCGCGCTGAAAGAGACAAATATAGCTGAAGCAGATATTACCTACAAATTCTTTGAAAAAAAGACGTTTTGTAATGCCCTTTTTTCTTCGCGAAAGTTATGCCGATATTGATTGTTTTTACTCTAAATTATAGATGAAGAGTATATCTATGCTTCTGTCACTTTCTTTTTTGGTAAAACTTTACCAAATATGTGTGATAGACGCTGCAACTTCATCTAAAGAAAATTGAAACGGGATTTTCGGATGGTCATATTTCTTTTAGTTATTATGTTTTGAAAAAAAGAGTGGTAGAAGCATAGATATACTCTTCATCTATAATATAACGCAAAACCATTGAAATCGGTTTAACATTAGCGAAGTACGATGCCCCTTTTTTTGTATGGAGCATAATTTGGTATCGTGTCCTCTTAAGTATTTGCTATGAAAGTGTGTATATATTTTTTAAGCTATTGCATAGCTTCTATCGCGGGCCTTGAGCGTGGAGACTAAATGCACAAAAATTCAAAATTTAAATTCCGTAACAAAAATAGCGTAACTAAAAAATACTACACACGGCGCTACTGCGCAGTAACGCCGTTTCGCTGTTCGCGCTGGTGACTCATGTCAGTTTTGACGTTAGTTTTTATTTTATTGACATTTGATTGACAATCGCTATTTTATCATAATCACCATAAACAATGGACAGATGTAAGCATCAGTAAATAAGGATTATTAATCTTATTTTAGTTTATGGTACATATTTAGATTCTTGCTTAAATAAAATAAATAAATAATTATAATTGCCACTTACATTTTTCACATCATACATTTTTTTTTTTCGCTAAGGGCACACAATCTTAAACAAACATAAAAATATTACAAATTTTCTAATTAAAACTGAAATTAAAATTATTAAAAAAATTATAATACATCAGTTACTCATGTGATTTATTATGTATCCATTGGTACAGTCTATGGAGAATATTATAGCACCAAAAACCCCATAGATTTTGTTTATTTGTAGCCACAGTGTACAATGAGACACAGAAGTGTGAAAAAAAAAACATTATTTTAAAAAATGCCCATAACTCGAGTACTACATGTGTACTATTTTTTTTAATTTTATATTTTGAGTACCCATGAGCTCGGCTATGAGGTGTGTCAAGGTTATCCATTCTTTCTGGGAAACGCTATATAAACATAAGGGTATATATTAAATTCAATCCATTGTATGCACAACTTTTAAAAATTTTTAAGATACAAGGAATTTGAGGAGAGGAATGAAAGATCCAAGATTGTTTTTGGGTATGCAGAAAATTTATTAGTATCAAGCCATTATCAATCAATCAACAATTTAGTCGCTTTTTAGTAAATACCACAACCACAACGTTTAGGAGCGCCACAGGATTCAAAACGATGAGCACCCACTCCAAGACCGTAATCACCAGTATAACCACGTTCAGAGCCACCAGCATAGCCAATTCCTTTGCTGGTTATAGCGTTGATACCATCGCCACAGTGGTGGTTGACAGCACCAGCGCCAGCGGTGGGAAGAACTCCTTCCAAACCTACAGTACCGACGAACGGCAGTTCACCAGCTGAAGCTAATTCACCCTTGTATACGTTATCAGAGGCTACGGAGAGACCGATGGGAGCGTTTGCGGAGCCACTAGAGACGGCCAATCCACCACCACTGGTAGGGCTGTATTCTAAGGTTCCGCCATAAGAAGCGTCGAAACCAGAAACACCATTATATCTCCAATCATCACCAAAGCCGTAAGGACATTTTGAACCATAGTAACCAAGAGATTCCCTGGTGTAGCCCAATGGGCATCTGGAGCCAACATCAGCAAGGCATTGACTGAGTGCGAGCTGAAAGTAATTATTTTACATTAGGCGGCAGTAATATGTTATATAAATACAAATTATACATGTCCGTGTGGTGACGGACTAAGAATACAATGATCACCACGCCATCTTCTCCCCGGGGTTTTGTAAAAGCCAGCTAAGGGATATTTTACACAGATGACATCCTTTGTGAGAGATGGAAAACTCGAAAGTAAACCCTGTGCCAGCACACCTGGTCAGCGCGGCACAGTAGACCATAATCCCTCCCAAAGTGGAGGAGTTAATATCTGTATTTATGGTATAGCAGATACAGCATAAAGCATTAAAATAAAGCCAGTAAATATTTACTGTATCTACAGAATTTATGGTATATTCTTGACCTGATTCAACGATTTCACAATTTTACAAATTTGTCAATTAAGTCACACACAAATAAAGTTTAATTCGACTAGGAACTGGTTGGAAAAATAAATAAATTAATTAAAATTTACCTGATAAATCAAATTTAATTATGGTGGAAAAAGTGAATTCCCGCTTGCGGCAATTTACTTTTTCATTAAGTAAAAAGCATAGCATGTCAATTGCAAAATTAATAAATTACTTTAAAATTTACCTGCACAAAGAGCGCCTGAGCGCAGAGAACGAGGACAGCCTTGTACATGTTGTTACTGGTGCGATGAACACAAGTGTGATGAAAAGCTCTCAGGGTGAATGTTATATACCAAGAATATTATCAGTGTTGAACATGTGGAAACTAATTAAAAGTAGCATTTACTAACAATTAATTTAAGTAACTAATATAAGAATACAAAGAAAAGCTAACAAAATTTTATTTAACACGCGTTAGTAATTCTAGGAATAAAAAATTATATGAGTTATCAGGTCACTGGTTTCATATAAAAAGTATTATAACATAGAATACACCATTCAGTTTTCGTTTAAACAATAACATGAACTCCTTCGCTCTTCTGTTAATCTGCTTCCAAGCATGCTTGGTACAGGTGAGGTTTATTTTTTACTGCTTCGAAGACACTTGCGTTTTCTAAGGTATGAAAAGGTACCCATATAGGATAATTTATATTTTGTGCGCAAGTATCACATTTTTTTGGTAATGCAAACTTTTTAAGTTGAAAAATAATTTATATGTTCAAATTCCGTAAATGTATAATCTTTCCTCACAATACATGCACAACTAAAAACTTGCAAACTCCTTTTTCACGCTAGAATTGCAAAAATTTTCAATAAAATATTTGCAAAAAAAAATCGTTCTCAATTTTATGTAAAAACTTAAATAAAAACTAGTTAGCAAAATTTATTAAAAAATCAAGAAAACCTTTCTTGATTTTTTAATAAATTTTGCTAACTAGTTTTTATTTAAGTACAGGAAAGTATTTAGGAAATTCAGTATTTTACGAAATAATTAATTACGTAAGATAAAAAAAAATCCTAATTCAAATTATCAATTAAAATAACAAAATATGTGTCTTTATTTTTGTTTGACAACATAAAATTACATAGAAATAGAAATAATTACAAAAAAAGTTTATTATTATTATAAGTAATTTTTATTAATCAGTCTCAGAAAAGAAAGAAGGAGAAAGAAAAAGGTATACACTATTCGCTTGTGTATACGACTGTCGCGCCTGCGCACGTCCCACTTTTACTATCACATTTTTTTCAGTTCGGTCGCGCAGCAAAATCCCTATCTCCTCCAAGCCTGCCGTAAGGAACTTCGTTCCAAAATGCACCGCAGATGTAATATACATGTAGGGTGTGACTGTGACATTTTAGTTCCCGGTATCTTCTTTTTTATTACTTACTTCATCTTTTTGATTTTCATAATATAGAGTTTAACAATTACGTCAATTAATTTCACAATTTTTAGAGCGTGTTCAGTAAATGCCTAAGCAGACGTGCTGTTATTCCTAGCTATGGCTGCGAAGCCGGTCTTGCTCCTCTCGGTTATGCTGGATACGATGACCTTGCCTACTCTGGCTTGGCTGGTGGATTTTGACACGCTTACGGTGGAGCTGGTGAAGGTAACGTAGCTGTTGCTGGAGAACTCCCCGTCGCTGGTAGAACTGCTGTCGCTGGTCAAGTACCCATCATGGGAGCTGTCAAGTTCGCTGGTCCCGTTTGCGCTGCTGGCTCTGTATCTATCGTCGGCAAATGTGACCAAGGCTGCGGCAGCGGTTGTAGTTACTAAAATCTACCAAACAGTTATATTTGAAGAATCGAATAAACGTACACAAGTGTGGTCGTGGGTTCGATTCCCGCTCGGAACAATCATTTGTGTGATTTTTCTAATTGTCATACAAATGTTTGTACTGCGTCTGGGTGTTCCTATGTATTATAAGTATGTATTTACAAAAGAAAAGTAGTTTATGTATTATATCTGTATTCTGGTACCTATAACACAAGCATATAAGCTTAGCTTGGGACCAGAAGACGTTGTGTGAAATGTCCATGAATATAAGCTATAATATAAGCCTACAAGACAGGCTTAGCCTAGTGTAGAAACCAATGAGTTTCTGTGTTCATGCTTACAACTTTATTCACTTAACATTTTTTCATTGTAGTAATATTTAAGATACATTGTGTAACTTTGGTACCGTAGTATTTAATTTTATTTTAGAATAACTGGCATTTTCTGTGTTGTTATTGTGAATTTATGAATAAATATGTCATTTTTATCATAAAAAAAATATGTCATATTTATTTATTTATTTATGCCGAAATAAGAATAGTACCATTTTTTGGGTTCCGTACCCAAAGGGTAAAAACGGGACCCTATTACTGAGACTTCGCTGTCCGTCCGTCTGTCCGTCCGTCCGTCCGTCTGTCACCAGGCTGTATCTCAAGAACGGTGATAGCTAGACAGTTGAAATTTTCACAGATGCTATAACAACAAATACTAAAAATAAAATAAATATTTAAGGGGGGCTCCCATACAACAAACATGATTTTTTTTCCGTTTCTTGCTCGATACTAATAACCTTAACCTTCGTGCGCGAGTCCGACTCGCACTTGACCAATTTATAAATATATTATAATAGTTAATGGCCAGCGATCAGTTATCAGATTTGTATTGATTTAAGGTATAATGTATTATTTCAAGACGCTATTGCTAGAGTGATAATATTATTACAATAATATAAACTTAGAAATATATCTATATATTTATATATATAAAATATATATACAGGGTGTCCCAAAATTCAACGTCAAGCCGAAATCGCATGATGGGTAAGGTCATAACAGTTATCAGAAAAATATAAAAAAAATTATGTCTAGTATATTTAAAATTATAGCAAAAAACATTTTATTCGGGAAAATGTACACCTTGTAACAGTTTTTACCTTCAAATCTGCTACAAATCTACAATCTGCTAAAAATTTTGCTACAAATCTTTACTTTTTGCCATTTTTTTTTACTTATTTCATCCTGAATAGTGCTTCTGTAACTTGTAACCTTAAAATCTGAGCTAACTGGTCCAGCTTGAAAAAAGATGTCATGTTTTGCAGAACCACATTTTGAAAATCAGTTTTTCGCTCTACTTTAACTGACGGTCCTGAAAAAAAATTATACCACGCAAGTCTGGCAAGTAACTTTAAAAATTAGCGCATTTAATAAGGATTCTAAAGCGGTATAACACTTATAAAATTATTTCTTAGATCGGGTACAAAAAATATTTTTTCAAGGAAAGTCGGTTTTGAATAATTTCTTTCTTTTCTTTTTTCTTTCTCTTTTTGTAAAAGAATTATGCATCATAAAAGACTATGAGCAAATTAATGTTTGTTAGGGGCGGTTTATACGCAGAATGTAATAAAACTACAAAATACTTGCTTAAATGGTCATATATTACGAGCATCAGGTACGTTATAGAATTAATAATAAGGAAGTTCTGAACCGCATCCGCAGCCACGGGCGCACTTGCCAGCGATGGAGACAGAGCCAGCAGCGCAGACGGGACCAGCGAACTTGACAGCTCCCACGATGGGTACTTGACCACCAACGGCAGTGCTACCAGCGACGGGTAGCTCTCCAGCGACAGCTACGTTACCTTCACCTACACCACCGTAGGCATCAATGCCAATACCACCAGCCCAACCAGCAGCGGGGTAGGCGAGGTCACCGTATCCAGCGTAACCGATAGGAGCAAGGCCAGCTTCGTAGCCACAGGTAGGGATTGCGATGTGTCTGCTCCGGCACTGACCGAACACGCTCTAGAAAATATTTGGTGGTTAACAAAAGCTTTTGTTCACATTTGGCTACATGAAACCATGTTTTAGAAGTCCAAAGATTGGACTTCTAAAACATGGTTGCAATTTAATAAAAAGGAAACAAATCAGAACTTACCTGTACCAAGCAAGCTTGGAAGCAGACTAACAGAAGAGCGAAGGAGTTCATGTTTGATGTTTGTGTTTACAGAAAACAATAACTTGATCAATCATGTCCTACATTTTATATGAAATTTATAAATTGATAGATCACATATTAAAAGTTGAGTAATTTTGTAGATATCTGCGTTTCAAATATTAAACTATTGTTTTGTAAATTTATTTGTTAATAATAGAATTTATCGCACTTACTCAAGCCATAACTATTTTTCACCTATTTCCACGTTCAATATAACATGCAATGTGATAACAAAGAAGTATAAAACCTTCACCCTAGAAGCAGTTCATCATTCTTGTGTTCATATCACCAGTAACAACATGTACAAAGCTATCTTCGTTCTCTGCTTCGTGCAGGTAAGCACAAATATTATTAATACTAAAACAATTCAATGAAATGTACTAATAATACCATGAAGTCAATAGAAGTGGCTCTTTCTAAGAATAAAAAGGGCTTCGCAGTTATTTAATGATTATTATTAAATTTTAAATACGATAACATAATATACCGAAATATGAGATGAAGTCAGTGTTAACTCTGGATAAAAAAATATTTCAAACTTATATATTTAAATTTTATTTCAGTCCGCACTTAGTCAATGCGCCAGCCGCGCTGCAGTAGCTGACCGCGCTGACATCGGTTACGGTCTGCGTGCTCCTTGGGGTTTGGCTGACAGTTACGGTTGGGATGCTCCTTGGGGCTTAGAAGGTGGATACGGATGTGGTTCCGCTATTGAGTACAGCCCTACCAGCGGTGGTGGCCTCCCCGTCTCCAGTGCCTCCGCTATCGCTCCCGTCGGTCTCTCCGTAGCCTCTGAGAACGAATACAAGGGTAAACTGGCTGCCGTTGGTGAGCTTCCATTCATCGGTACTGTAGCCGTTGAGGGTGTACTTCCCACTGCTGGTGCTGGTGCTGTCAACCACCACTGCGGAGATGGTATCAACGCTATGGTCAGTGAGGGAATCAGTGGAGCTTACGGTCTTGGCTACGATGGTATCCTTGACCGCGGTATTGGTTTGGAAGCTCCTGCTCTCGGTTACCGCGCATGGCCTCGCAAATCTTGTGGATGTGGTATCTACTAATAAGCTACTGCAGATTTATCACTAATGATTATGCTGAACAGTACATAACTCTGATCAAATAAAGCAATTGAAAATGTACAATTTATTTTAACTGCTAACCTGAATACCCATTTCTTTTCAAATTTCACACTAACAAAATTTATTTTTTAATTTTTATGAATGCATTTGAGTAAACAATATCATGCTTATTAAACTAAAGGGCCTTTAATAAAAATAACCATTAAAAGGCTATGTAAAAAATCTTAAACATATATACAACAAGAAATCTCAAATTCAAAAAAAAGATGAAAATAAATTACATATAACAATCGATCTAATCTAATGTTTAGGTAAAATGCGCATTTTGTCTTTTATCTGCTTACGGATCCGCAAAATTCAGATCATTTTATAAATTACTCGTACTTAAGGCATACCACTAAATGCCATGGCAGTCATGCAACAATTCGGCAACGTTAAGTGAATTGTGTTTTATCATAAAAACTATAATATAAAATAATGATTTTAATTATAAATTTATATTTGCACAACGAAATAGCCAATGAATCCAATTATACTATAATAGTTTTCATTTGACGGTTTCATTTAGATTTCATTTCATTTGACAGGCCTCGTGGTCGAGTGGTTAATGGAACGGACTACTGTTCACGAGGTTTCGGGTTTAATTCCCGCTGGGGATAATAATTTGTGTGATATTTATAATTGTCATACAAATGTTTGTACTTCGTCTGGGTGTTTACTATCTATTATAAGTATGTATTTACAAAAGAAAAGTAGTAGGTTTATTATGTAGTTCTGGTCCCATAACCGAAGCATAGAAATATAGCTTACTTTGAGACCAGAGGACGTTGTGCGGAATGTTCATGAATATTTATTCATTTTCTAATTAAGTTTAGTTATGCACGTAGGATTCGTACCAATGTGGTGTCTATATTATTATAGGTCATTGTATTGTTCCAACTTGGCTAAGTAGATTTGTCAACATTTGGGAGGCTTCTGAATTGATGAAACACACTAAGATAAGATAAGATATTTATTTATTTTTAAGAATGTTTACATATGCACTATATTACAATATATGCTTATATGGTAAGGACAATAATTTAAGTAGTACAGTTATATACCTCTGTCTCTTAAACTAGGACCAGCCTGTATCTTAAGAGACGGGGTTCAGTAGTTTTCTTAAATATAGATATTAATTAGGCAGTGCGGTGGAACTTATAATAGAATTAAAGCGGTAACATAATATAAGTGAAGGTTAGTAAGATTATTTGTTGAGTGTATGTGTGTGTGTGTGTGTGTGTGTGTGTATGTATGTGTGCCTAATTATATTAAGTAGGCTAGAAGAGCCTCTGTATCATAGTAGTTTTGTTGTAGAAGGTAATCTGTTAATTTTTTCTTTTATTTATGTTGGTTTAGGTCGTATAAATTTAATATTTTTTGTATTTTGGTATAAATGTGGGTAGCCAAGACATAGTAGTTGCCACGGACCACGAGGCTTGACAAGTTCGTTAGGAATCTGACCCAGTTTCTAAAAAAAAATTATATTTTCTTCTCATCACATGTATGTTACACTGTTACGAAACAAACGTATCTATACACCAGGAATTGGGTATTATAGTATACAGCGTTTATCACCTGTATTACGTTCACGTATACTGCAATATTTTGGCTGTCTCAAGGCGGAGTGATGACTCCATAGAGCGATTAGTTGTGTAGGGCAAAGTGGAGGGCACTAGGTCGCGGGACTGGTCACCTATGCGCTGGACAGACCAAGTGAAATGTGCAGTGGGAACTGGAATTACAGAGTGCACCAGACTCTCCAGCAATAGGGAGAGATGGCGGCAAATCGTGCAAAAAATCGTGTACACTTCCACCAATGACACGGGTGCCTCAGCGTGAGCACGACCGCTCTGACAAGAGCGAGACAACAGAGAAGAAGAACAATTACGAAAGAAGAGTGTATTTAGTCTACTTACGATACGCTGACCAAACGGGTTGGTTTCCGGTATTTTTTCGAGTTTTCACAGAAGATGTTCTCTTCCCCTCTGTCCAGCCAACAGATTATGGTCTACTATGCCGCGCTGACCAGACGTGTTGGCATAGGGTCCATTTTCGAGATTTCCGTATCTTACAGCGGATGTTATCTGTGTAATATTCCTTAACTGGCTTCATAGCACCCTGGGAAGGAAAAGGGGTGGTGACACTTGTATCCTTAATCCGTGACCACACGGACAAAAGATGTTATCTGACTATAATGAAAATGTTTCAAAAAAGTTTATTTATTTTATAACTTTATGTATATGTGAACCAAATTGTATTCATGTTATCTTTTGTAAACCATATTTCTGCAAATAAATGAACTGAACTGAACCGAACTTTTTGGACACAATAAACAATTCTTGTACAATGGCGGACTCCATACCAACGGCAAAATATTATTTTTATAAATTTAAAGTTTTAGTTTGTTCGAACTCAGGAACCGCATAGTTTGATTTGAAAAAATCAATTTTATGGTGGATCACGCTGCGACCGATAGGAGCGAAGCAGCAGTGAAAAATGTTGCAATAACGTGTATAATTTTCTAAATTCCACGCGTACGAGTTCGCTGGTAATAACTAGTCTGAATATAAAATCACTTAGCTGTTCCATGGAGAGGAAAATGTGTTGTATTCTTGTTGTACATTTGTATTTTAAATCCACACGGCAAATACTAAAACCAAAAAATTCAATAAATGGCAAGAACAGCCTACGTATCTTTGTTTATACTTCAGGTTATTCTACACTAGCTGTTGCCCGCAACTCCATACGCGTAAAATTTAGAAACCAAACCAAATTATAAGAAAAAGCCATCCTCTTTAACCACTCTATTTATTAAAAAGAATCGCATCAAAATGCCTGTGTACAAAAAAAAACAAAATTGTGTAGCTATGATCAGAATAAGCTTACATATGGACAAACATACAAAAATGACGACTTTGTTTTATGGTGTGGTAGTAGTGGTTCATGTAAAGTACTGCCGTTCACAAGGTCACGGGTTCGATCCCCGCTCGGAACAATCATTTGTGTGATATTTGGAATTGTCATACAAATGTTTGTACTGCGTCTGGGTGTTTTTATGTATTATATTTGTAATAGATGTTGCTGTTGTAGATGTTGATTTTTTTAAATCACGCTATAGTTTCGTTCGACACATTTACACTTAAGCTCGTCAAAATTTTTATAGTGTCATCAACTCGTTTTCGCATTTATAAAGTAGTGTCTACAGTGGCGAATTTACAGTCTCGGCCACCCTAGGCCCCAAGCCATCAGCCGCCCCTTTTTCATCATCCACCATATAAACTACATAATGAAATTCTGGCCGCCCTAGGCCTGGGCCTACTGGGCCTTAGAGTAAATCCGCCACTGAGTGTCTACAAATTTTTCACTATTGTTAGCTAGTTTAATCCTACGTAGTAAATATGAGCACCTTTTTCACAAGTGTGAAAAATGCGTAATTATAAAAAGATATACCAGTTTTGGAATAAGATTCACTGCGGTATGCAGTTCAAAGGTAATTCGCAAAAACAAATAAAAAAAAACAAAATTATTGATTCAAAAATTGATAGTATATTTCAGATCACATTTAAAAAGGTAACATATTTCCTTTCAATCTATGACTATGATGAAAAGAAGACATTATCAAACCACCAAAATTTTATCAAAATTTTTTTACATTGCCGACTTTAGTCGTTGCACAGGATTTCTTAGTAGTAGAGGTCAGAACCGCATCCGCAACCGCGAGCGCACTTGCCAGCGATAGATACGGAACCAGCAGCGCAGACGGGACCAGCGAACTTGACAGCTCCCATGATGGGTACTTGACCACCAACGGCAGTGCTACCAGCGACGGGGAGCTCTCCAGCGACAGCTACATTACCTTCTCCAACACCACCGTAGGCGTCAATGCCAATACCACCAGCCCAACCACCAGCGGGGTAGGCGAAGTCGTCGTACCCAGCGTAGCCAAGAGGAGCAAGGCCAGCTTCGTAGCCACAGGTAGGGATAACGATGCGTCTGCTTGGGCACTGGCCGAACACGCTCTAGAAAAGTGTGAAATACGCAATTTTAATTTCTATTTGTCCTAACGTAGTAATTATCTACACAACAATTTCTTTTTATGATTTATTTAGGAATAAAACAAATCACAACTTACCTGTACCAAGCAAGCTTGGAAGCAGACTAACAGAAGAGCGAAGGAGTTCATGTTTGATGTTTGTGTTCAACGAAAACTGAATAATCCCATCTGCAGTGTCCTACTTTTTATATGAAACGTCTAACCTGATAGCACACATAACTACTTAAAGTTTTGCAATGCCTTATTATCTACTACAATGTAAAAATGTTGTAAATTAATTTGTCAATAACAGAACTTATCGCAGTTACACCATCTCTACGGCATAATATTATTCATTTGGACACACACAATATTTTTGAACCTGATAACATATTGGTATAAAACCTTCACCCTACGTCAATACGTCATTCTAGTGTTCATCGCACCAGTAACAACATGTACAAAGCTGTCTTTGTTCTCTGCTTCGTGCAGGTAAAATATAATTATTAATATTTCTTTTGTCATTAAAGAATGTAGGTACATACCATTCTCATGTCCAGTATAGTCAACGAAATAACTTCGAATCGTATTGTGTCATATAATTTGTTATACCTTTTCCAGCATCTTTTCCTAATATTAAGATTTGTATTATTCAGTCCGCACTCAGCCAGTGCACCAACCACGCTGCAGTAGCTGATCACGCTGACATCGGTTACGGTCTGCGTGCTCCTTATGGCTACGGTCTGGAAGCTCCTTGGGGTTTAGAAGGCGCTTATGGCTACGGTGGATGCGGCTGTGGTTCCGCTATTGAGTACAGCCCTACCAGTGGTGGTGGACTTGCCGTCTCCAGTGCCTCTGCTGCTGCTCCCGTCGGTCTCTCCGTAGCCTCTGAGAACGTGTACGAGGGTAAATTGGCTTCAGTTGGTGAGCTGCCGTTCGTCGGTACTGTAGCTGTAGAGGGTGTACTCCCCACTGCTGGTGCTGGTGCTATCAACCACCACTGCGGTGATGGTATCAACGCTATGGTCAGTGAAGGAACTGGTTACGCTGGTGCTTACGGTCTTGGCTATGATGGTATCCTTGACCATGGTATCGGTCTTGGTTTCGAAGCTCCTGCTCTCGGCTACCGTGGATGGGCTCGCAAAGGTTGCGGATGTGGTATCTATTAAGAACTAGCACCAATATTGTTTATTATGAAAGATAATTTCTAAAACAATAAAATAAATGCAAATCCATTTAGAGATATTTTACTAACTAGTCAAAACCTTTCTTGAAGTATACAAAGCGGTAGAAATGAAAACGAATTTGAATGAGCTTAAAATTTCTGAAATATCTTATGATGCATATTAGATCTATGTTTTTAGATAGAACGCATATTTTTCTATGTACAATAGTATTGTAAGCATGATCTAATGAAAAATTCAGGCAGATTAATTATACTTAAGGGTTTTGAAACTACATCTTATAACCATATTACTTATCTGATTAGTGTTCTTTTTGCTTTGGGAATGCATTTACGCAATTCGTCTTGTCGGTTGCGAGGGCAACCTTCCGGCTTCTACCATGGCCCGACTAAGGGTGAGGAGGCTTACCCTTAGTCGGGCCATGGTAGTCACTCAGGTATTACCAAGACCTATCTGATTAGTGTAACGTAATTCGGCAAATTTAAGCTCTTTCATGAGAGAAATTCGTTCCAAATAGTGAGATTTTTATGTGCTGCAAAATATAATTATTTATGGCCAATGCCGGTATAAACAAGTAGCTCATGATCTGAACTTATAAAAAAAAAATTTTGGTAAATTTTTTATTACTTTATTGTGTAGAAGATTTTTGTTATCTGGCTGAGTGCTATCTATTGAAGTTACTAACAATATTAGAAATATTGTCCAGTTATTTTCGAGAAATAGACATAATTATAGACATACAAAAATAAAATTTATTTTGACTTGAATAAATAATTCATGAAGATACAGATATACAGGAATTATTTTCATTTATGATTTTCTCAGTAGCAGTAGCACGTTTGTGAGCTATGATGAACAAAAACAGCAAAATATTTTTTCTCCAAAATATATTTTTTTGTTAAGAGGATACCAAAATAGCTTCGTGCATTTTTCTATGTACGAAGTTTTCATTGTTTCTTTAGATTGAATGGCTAGAGCTCTAATTTTTAAGTCCATGTTTTTTCAATATATGATCTAGGATCGCATGAACTCAGAAACGCGATTGAAAAAAGTTTTCTCGATAGAAAATCTTGGCGAAACAACCTCTCAAATTTTTAATTTTTTTCATTTTTCGGTCTATTATCGCGTATTAACTAATGAAATAACTTTAAAAACATAGGTAACTATTATGTATAGAAACACGTGAATCAGAATTAAAATATATTTAGTAGATTTTGAGTAAATGGGAAAAGTATCCCTAATTCTTCATTTTCTGTGCCTACTGGCTGTGTTAATATGTACGTGTCGGCGATGAAATACGATAATATTGATGTAGGCCCTTAATTTAGTTTTGTATTAGATGTCAACTAATAATTTTAACTTTGACTTCTTTAATAAAAGCTTTTGTCTAAAAGTTAACCAATATAGACTCATAGATGTCATTAAATATTATTTTGGTTTACTTAAAAAGCTTACTAACATAATAAAAGAGCTAGAAATAAAATTGATAATAACTGTATTGGTAAATAACAGTTCTTATTCAGATAGGTACTGCGGTGGTATTCAGTAAGAAAAAGTGAAGGTAGTTTTTGGTGAATTTTGACTGTTTAAGCTTGATCACGTGACAGCGCACCTAGGTATAATAATGGCAAGACTGTCCACATAATATGAAATGGAGAGAACGAAGTCACTCAAAACAAAACTTTTAAGTAAAAAGGAAAGAAACACAGCTTTATCAACGACACACGCCATCGATAAGTTATGAGACGTTATTTAATAGTATTTATTTTGTACAATTTATAGTAACAATAATAACAAAAGAACATTTGCAATAGCTATGTAATCGAATATACGCTTAGATTATACTACTAGCATGTCAAACTGGAAATAAGATGAAATAATAAGTTTCATACACATAAAGAAATAAATAATTGTGGTTTTGTTCGACTGTTCTATAGGCATGTCTAATTTGTACTATGGTCTGTCTATGGTTATTTCTTAGGAATTAAGCATGAAACCGCGAAGTTTCCCGAAGCAAAGCACTCGTGAAACATCGTGAGATCACTTGGGAAATGTCAAAAATCTCAGACGCATGCGCAATACCAACTCGTAGTCTACGCATGCGTGCAATAGGGATTGAATGACAGCTTCTATATTTTGTCGATAAACTTTGAGACTTAATTTTTGGGGGTCTGTACAACAAGGTAAGACAGGACCCTTAATAACTAGTGCGTTGAAAATTTTAATAGATGAAGAATTTCCTATGAAGATTGTAACGTAGCAAATCCTACCACCTATAGTAGTAGTATTTCAAGTGTGTAATGCTGGTATCATTTCCCATAATTTTTGCGCTGGCAACCTTTTGAGTGAACGATTAATTGTCGGTTCCGTTTCTCCGTCTCCTTCTGATGGCAGAAATCTAGGTACTATAGCTCCCTCTCGCTCTCAACGGAAATCAAATTTCATAAGAATAAGTTTCCAAGGAATGGCTCCTGATTGGTCGAGGCGGTGTGTGATGGTATCAGGAGGTTTTCAGAGTAGGGGTTTCTAAGAGGTGTGTTTCTTTTTGGGCCGAGAAAGAGGAATGATGATGAGTTTTTGGAACGAGGGCTTCGCGCTGGAGAAATGGCGCCGTAGAAAATTCAATAAAAGTAATATTTAGAAGTTGAGGCCGTAGTCGCAGGCGTCGAGCACCAATACCTAATTGCATATTGCTGGGATGGTGGTAAGTCTCATTAGTTCTTAAGGGCCTACATCAATATCATCGCCGACACGTACATATTAACACAGCCAGTAGGCACAGAAAATGAAGAATTAGGGATACTTTTCCTATTTACTCAAAATCTACTAAATATATTTTAATTCTGATCCACGTGTTTCTATACATTGTTACCTATGTTTTTAAAGTTATTTCATTAGTTAATACGCGATAATAGACCGACAAATGAAAAAAATAAAAAATTAGAGAGGTTGTTTCGCCAAGATTTTCTATCGAAAAAACTTTTTTCAATCGCGTTTCTGAGTTGATGCAATCCTAGATCATATATTGAAAATACATATACTTAAAAATTAGAGCTCTAGCCATTCAATCTAAAGAAACAATGAAAACTTTGTACATAGAAAAATGCACGAAGCTATTTTGGTATCCTCTTAATGTAGGTTCGACAAAATGGCCGTTTGTGTTTTATGGAAATGATTTCTACAAGATATATTTTTCGTTTGTTACAGGGAGGATGTCAAGTGTTGTTGTGTTGTGTTTTTCTTTAAGTTACTAGTTAAGATAGTTACTGGATTTGGAACCTTGGTGCGGGCTATTGATTCTGTTGTTTGGAATTATTATTTCCACAACGTGGGCATTCGTGCACCTTTTGATTCTAACGAGAGATTCGTTTTTCATTTGTATCACCGTAGTGATTTTAGCCCAGGTTCCCTATTCTTATTTTATTTTAATATTCTCCCTATGGGGGTAGTATTAGTTTCGAGTCAGGGATTATGTCCTGGATAATTGGTTAGGTTTCCGGTCGGGAAGGCGTAGCGTAGACTTTGCGGATTTCCTGCAGCGTCACCCGGACTTACGGCATACGCCGTGGGACTTTGAGGGCCCCGTGACTGCTACGCTCTGGTGATTGCGCCCTGGAGATAACCTTGGTAGGATAACTTACTTATTTTTATGGTGCCTCACAACGGCTAAGTTGTGTCATGTATATTTTAGTTAATTAATGTAGGTAAGCCGTTGGTCCGTTAAATATAAGTACTAAGAAGTCTTCATAGAAAGACATATGTGTAAATACCCTAATTGTATGTGTATTTAAATTAATAATAAACTGTTGAGGTGCTCACCCTGTTCTACTAGATTACTTTGTTTTCTTTGACACTAATCCCATTGCCACAGGATAGAAATCATGATGTTGTTATAGTCAACCTTTGGTTAGCTCCCTATATTACTGGAGATATAGGTGCAGGTAATTTACATTGATATTCAGCTAACTTTACAGTGACCGTCTTTGTCCTACCCGCCATTTAGGTGACAGATAAATGGCCCTCTGCTATCTTCATGGGGCGAGGTAAACAAGGTGTGTGACAGTGACACCTGAGACTTATCTTTATCTTTGGCTTTTAATGAATACTTTATAATACACCTACATATAGGAAAACAGGTTACAAGATATCTAATATTCATACTCTAAACTGAAAAAGAAATATTACAATATTACTGTTATGTCTGAATAAAACAATATTCCTACACCCACATATATTATCATAACATCTTGTTCCTATGGGTGTAGGCAGAGATTATAGAGAAAGATCTACTAACACATTTTTGAAGAGTTCATTATGCTTTTCGTGTTAGTAGGTGCGGAACCCTATGTGTGTGGATCTATGTCGCTCTTGACATAGGGTAAATATTGCACTTTTTCCAAGATACAGAATCTTACTTAAGGGCGAAATAAAAACAGTCAAAAAGTAGAACTAAACCATTTATTTGTTTAAAACCTTATTCATTATTATCAACGAAACCCTTTCTGTGGTAAAACAGTAAGATATGTCGAAAATGCTGCTTATCGCTCTCCATATTTAAAAGGGCACCAACTAAAAACTAGTGCGTAGAATTAATCGGAATTTTTCACACACAAGCCTTGCTACATGAGCTCTCAAAGCATGTAAAAATTATACGGCTTAAATGTGAAGTTGGGTGCAAAAGAATACAATTAAATCCTCTGTCGCAAAAAAACAAAGTGACTTTCCGAACGACGCTATTTTATCATAATTACCATAAACAATGGACAGATGTAAGCATTAGTAAATAAGGATTATCAATCTTATTTTAGTTTATGGTGTTTTGGATTCTTGCATAAATAAAATAAATAAATAATTACAATTGCATAAGTTGATAAAAAATGCCATGCAATAGCTTTACCGCGGCAGTCCCCGAGTGCCACTTGTCTTTTTTATTTTTTAATCAATTTCGAATAGCATGATAATCAGCTGACATTATATTTTATTGGAACATATTTTTTATTAGGGTTCCGTACCCAAAGGGTAAAAACGGGACCCTATTACTGAGACTTCGCTGTCCGTCCGTCCGTCTGTCACCAGGCTGTATCTCAAGAACGGTGATAGCTAGACAATTGAAATTTTCACAGATGATGTATTTCTATTGCCGCTATAACAAAAAATACTAAAAATAAAATAAAATAAATATTTAAGGGGGGCTCCCATACAACAAACATGATTTTTTTACCGTTTCTTGCTCGATACTAATAACGTTGCCTTATGTTGCATAGATAATGGTACGGAACCCTTCGTGCGCGAGTCCGACTCGCACTTGACCAATTTTTGTACTGGTGCAACCGGTAATGATTGATTTCTAATACAATATTTAGATACAGACGATATATCGGGCTTACTTCATCGGACATCACTACTTCAATTAAGCAAGATTTTGCTGTCACAAATTGACAAATGAGATGAATTTTTTACAGAATACCATTGCTGACTGAGATGTCGTAACTTTTGCAGGCCCATCCACTGTGGAACCTAGGACTGGTCATTTGAGACCGATTCTGTAAAAAGCAATAGCTGTATAACAATGATCGAAGATTAAAGGGCGATTAGGGCGATTAGCGAAGTGATAATACTAACTACTGGATTAGCCATGACAAAACTACCTATTTTACAAACACGCAATAACTTTATTGTGAAAAACATTAACTACTTTACAGTATTACGTAATAACTTCCTAATAGATACCACATCCGCAAGATTTACGGGGCCATGCAGCACGGTAGCCAAGAGCAGGAGCTTCCAAACCAAGACCGATTCCACGGTCAAGGATACCATCGTAACCAAGACCATAAGCGCTGGCATAGCTGGTTCCTTCACTGACCATAGCATTGATACCATCTCCGCAGTGGTGGTTAATAGCACCAGCACCAACAGTGGGGAGTACACCCTCAACAGCTACAGTACCGACGAACGGCAGCTCACCAGCAGCAGCCAATTTACCCTCGTACACGTTATCAGAGGCTACGGAGAGACCGACAGGAGCAGCAGCAGAGGCACTGGAGACGGGGAGTCCACCACCGCTGGTGGGGCTGTACTCAATAGTGGAACCACAGCCGCATCCACCATATCCATAAGCACCTTCCAAGCCCCAAGGAGCTTCCAAACCGTAGCCGTAAGGAGCACGTAGACCGTAACCAATGTCAGCGTGATCAGCTACTGCAGACCGGCTGGTGCATTGGCTGAGTGCGGACTGAAAAATACAAATCTTAATATTAGGAAAAGACGCTGGAAAATGTATAACATATTGTATAACACGATACGATTCGAATTTTTTTCGTTGACTATACTGGACATAAGAATGTTATGTACATTCTTTAATGACAAAAGAAATATTCATAATTATATTTTACCTGCACGAAGCAGAGAACGAAGATAGCTTTGTACATGTTTTTACTGGTGCAATGAACACAAGAATGATGAACTGCTCCTAGAGTGAAGGTTTTATACCAGTATGTTATCAGGTTCAAGAATGTTTTACGTATCTGAATAAGCAATATTATTATGTATTGATTGTATAACTGCGATAACTTCAGTTATTAACAAATGAATTTACAAAACGATATTTTACTGTTGAGTAGACGCCTAATATATTGCAAAATTTTTATATACAGTATGTGTGCTATCAGGTAATAGGTTTTATATAAAAAGTGGGACATTGCAGTTGGGATTATTCTATTTTCATTGAACACAAACATCAAACATGAACTCCTTCGCTCTCCTTCTATTCTGCGTCCAAGCTTGCTTGGTACAGGTATGTTTGGATTTCTTATTAGTTTAATTACAAATAGTTTTTTAAATTTCATTTATACTTGATTGCTGCGCTTAGACCAAATTAAATTAAATTTTAAATTTTCTGCATTCTTTCACAGAGCGTGTTCGGGCAATGCAGACGTGCCCCAATCGCACCTTGTGGCTTCGAGGCCGGTCTTGCTCCCCTTGGTTACGTTGGATATGGTGACCTCGGCTACCCCGCTGCTGGCTGGGCTGGTGGTATCGGCATCGATGCCTATGGTGGTGTTGGCGAAGGTAACGTAGCTGTCGCTGGAGAATTGCCCGTCGCTGGTACTACTGCCGTCGCTGGTCAAGTGCCTATCATGGGAGCTGTCAAATTCGCTGGTCCCGTCTGCGCTGTTGGTGCTGTAACAATCTCTGGCAAGTGCGGCTGCGGATGTGGTTACTAAGAAGTTATTTTCAATATAAATTAAATTTTGTACTAAACTAACAGTTTCAGTCAATTATATTGTAGTTTATACCCACGACAGTGATAGTGATTTGTGAGATTCCTGTATTGTTGCCTTATTTAAAATTGCAATATATCTGCCTACTTTATTTAAAGTCAGATTACGAAATACTTAATAGGCATAATGAGCGTTTGTTTTTATCTACTACAAAAAGTTGTTATTTTTAATTGGGTTTGATAGCACAGCGAATACCCCGTTAGGATCTCCTTAGTAATAATTCACGTTGTATGCCTTTTAAAATGAGTCTAAATGAATTACAACAGTGACTCAATCGCCCAATAGATAGGCAAGAAAAGTATTTTGATCAACACTTTTTCTTTATATGAAGCACAAACTATACTAAAAACTTAATTTTGATAGCGAAATGTTTAGTTTTGGCATTTCAGCTCAAAAAATCAGTTTGTGTTAGCAAATGTTCACAACATTAATATTATTGAACTATTCCTTGCCAAATTTCAAGTCTCTTATATAAATTAAAAAGTAGTATTCGTTAAATAAAACTACTTTTTACCGGTATAAAGTAGTTTTATTTAAACAGATGAGTCGCGCAAGTGTTAGAAAATATTATAGTATTCGTTATTTAAATTAAAAGTTCAGTTAAGTTCTTTATTAAAATTTAAGTTACATTAACTTATACAATGTAAGTACCAATAAAATCTAATAAACATGTTATACATCGGTCTCAGTTCTGCTAAACGCTGGTGGAAAACCAGCACTGATCTTTCGCTTCGCCGTGTTGGTGACGTTAAGAATAACGTTCGAAATTTGTTGGCAGTCAAATTCGATAAGAAATATTGGCATACATAAATGTATGAACACCGAAGTAATTCTTTAAAGCTTTTTAACGAACTTCAAGATGCAAATTAGAGCAAAATCCACCTGTTGATGATGAAAAATAAATATTAAGAATAATTATTTTGGGTTACTACTTCTGCGACATTAATAATTGTTCAAAATGTTAATAAATTTCTTCTAACGATTGTCTGTATGAAACGTATAGCAAAGTCGTTCCATAGAAGTCCTCAAAGTCTAGCTGCATACAGTGAGTTTTTTCCCATGTATGTAATTGCAATCTGTCAATGAAGACTTTCAGCTATTTTTAAAATGAATGTTGCATATGTGCTAGGCTTAGGCCGACGTCAGCTATCTCAATCTTACCGAGGAACAGTTAAATAAACTTGAGCGTCTTCAAAATGTTTGCATCAGGTTCATATTTGGATTACGCAAATATGACCACGTTTCAGAGTTTCGCAAAAAGCTCAAGTGGCTACCCATAGGCTTTAGCCGGAATGCTCACATTCTCTTCTTACTTTACAATGTACTGTTTATCCCTAGCTCCCCGTTTTATCTCAAAGATCGTTTTTATTTCCTACACCAATTTAACACTAGGTACTTAAGATCGTCAGAAAATCTAATATTAAAAATATCCAAACACTCTACTAATTTTATGTCCAAATCTTTCTCAGTGCAAGCTGTCCGATTATGGAATGAATTACCACTATCTATAAAACAAGCTAAAAGCTCAAAATCATTTTAAAAACTTGTGAAAGATCTGAAAGACTTATCTATCAGTTCTTAACTATTATTATATTATTTAACCTTAATTTTGGTTTGTGTTACAGTAAATAAATATTATGCCATTTTTAGTTATGTATATATGTGTACTTGTTTATGTATGTATATGATAATATCATATAACGGTATATAAGTAGTTTATGTATAGTATATTTGAAGTAATATTTACTTATTTATTTTATTATTATAATAACATTATTATTATTATTTGTTTCTCTGTTTTAATTCACGGGTTATTCGTATTTTCTTTTTAGAAATACCCGGTCCTTTTTAAGGCTTACATGGGGACATGGGTCCAACATGCAGAGGCCCTTTGAGAATTTTAATGAATAAATAAATGTGGTGGGACACCTACCACCGATACTCCACACCTGCACTATAGAAGGGGAGTCATGGAGTGCCAATGGTAGCTGTAGATCTTTTGTAAAATAATGAAGAAAAACGAACTGGCTTATTGTGTTGGGTGTTTGTTGGACTGGTCATATATTAATCTATTGCAAATAATAATACGGACGCCTGCCTTCAATACTAATAGTTGTTGAACCGTGGCAGACGGTGACTCGCCGACTCACTAGATGGGCCCCCCACACAGCCAGACAAGGCAGCAGGGAGCAACACCGGTGTAAGCGGCTTGGGGTGTAGAGCGGTGCGGCACCCCGGTTTCACCATCGCGGGCCGAGACCCGGAGCGGGTTTTCCCGTAATTACGCCCTTGAAATTGACACTTCCACCCCCGAGCATATATATCAGATTAACTGCGCGTCGGGAGCGTACAATCACCGCCCGAGCCTTACAGAATCAATTACGGCAGTCTACTGGAAGACGAGTGAGCGATCAAACTATTCGCAATCGACTCCACGAAGATGGCCAACGTTCCAGGATGCGTGTTGTTCGGCTAAAACTGACGAGAGCTCATCGTGCAGCGCGCTTAAGGTTCGCACGTGAACATTTGGATTGGACAATGGATAACTGGAGATCCGTACTCTTTACAGACGAAAGTAAAGTCAAGTTTTACAGTGACGACAGACGAGTACGTGTGTGGAGAAGGGAAGGAGAACGTTTTTCAGAACCATGCATCCATGAAACTGACCGTTTTGGGGGTCCAAGTGTCATGGTTTGGGGCGGAATAAGCTTGCTAGGTAAAACAGAGCTGGTAATTCTGGATGGAGGTACCGTAACTGCCGCTAGTTACGTCGAGCGAGTAGTCCGACCTCATATTGTTCCATTTTCACAAAGAGTTGGCGCTAACTTTGTTTTAATGCAAGACAACGCTCGCGCTCACACAGCGCGTACCACACAGAATGCACTTTCTGAGGCCAATATTTCAGTTTTGCCTTGGCCAGCCATGAGCCCTGACCTCAACCCCATCGAACATTTATGGGATAAATTGAAAAGAAGCTAAAGAAAACTACAGCAGCGTGAATAGTCAACAAGAGCTAATAAACGCACTCAAATTGTGTTGGGAGCAAATACCGGAACAAAACATAGTGCATCTTATCGAAAGTGTTCCAAATAGACTCAGAGAGTGCATACGGAGCAGAGGAGGACCCACACGCTACTAAATTTAAGACTTTTGAACATATGGTCCCAGTGCAGTGATAAAATTTAAATTTAATGAATCCCATTATTTTACCAAAATATCGCCAAAAAGTGTTCTTTGTGCTTAAATTAAAAAAAAATTAACAAATTGTGTAATTTTTTAAGCTCATATAATCTGTGAATCCCTACTTCAATCATATCTAATTAGAAAAACTGAATAATTGTAAGTATTTTAAAATTAATACAATAAAACGTGGTGGGCCCTATTTTGTTTTGAGTAGTTTATTTTTTGTTTTTTGTCGTGTAGTGTTATATCCGGTCGGTTGTGATGTACTGTTTTATCTGTCAATATTGTTCTGTCCCAATAGAGTTTGTAGTCAGGTGTATCTAATATGGTTTGTGGTGAGTATTTATAGTATAGGCTACTTTTTCTGTAATAAGTTTATATTTGTATGCTAGGTTCTGGTGAATTATAGCTGCTACCTGGTCGTGTCGATGCTTATAGTCAGTTTGAACTATTGCTCTACATGCTCCAGTAATATGCTGAATCGTTTCTGAGGATCCCTTGCATTTCCTGCATAAGTCGTCGGTTGAATTTGCTGACTTTATTATATGTTTCCTGTAATTTCTGGTTTCAATCACCTGGTCTTGTATAGCAAGCATAAACCCTTCTGTCTCAGGAAATAGCTTTCCACGCCTTAGCCATTCGTTCGACGCAATTTTGTCGACGGTAGGTTAATTTTTTTTTTTTTTTTTTCGTAGGAATGCTTTTACGCACTTACCCCCCGACTGCAGGGGCAGCCGAAGGACGTCGTGTTGGACTCCCGGGGAGTAAAAATTTCTCTCGACCCAGCCTACCAACTAAACCTACGGTGTCCTCCTCGCCCGTTGCCGGGCCGTGGTAGTTACTCAGGTATTACCACGACCCGACACGGGGGGCCCCCTAGCGGTGGGGGCTCACTGCGACGGGGTGGGCAACGTGCCCCCCCGTCGGACGGTCACCCCTCGCCCGGACACTAGGCGAGGGGTCGTCCGCCACATTGGGCGCGACAGGTCCCCTGACCCGTCGCGCGTTGTCTCCTCGCGGGCTGGGGCCGCCGGCTATTGCGCACCGGCGGCCCCTACCCGCGGCCCTGCGGGGGGCAATGTTTGGCCCGCGCGTTCGCGCTCCCGCAGGGCCTCTCTCTTGGCCGCCATCACCTCAGACGCAAACGAGGCGACGGCGGCCCAACACTCTCTGCTGCCGGCCATCGAGGCGATGACGGCCGGCAGCGACAAATTCACGCCTATTGCGTCAGTGAGCCTGACGCGCTGAGCGGACCAGGCCGTGCACACGGCCAACGTATGCTCGGCCGTGTCCACGGCTCCGGACGCACAACTCTTGCAGTCGGGCGCCGACTCTATTCCCACCAGCTCCCACAGGTACTTGGCAAAGCAGCCGTGACCTGTGAGGAGCTGGGTCAGATGGTAGGTCGGCACCCTGTGCGGCGCCTCGACCCACTGACGCAATACCGGGCGCACGGCCGTGAGAAGCCGTGCGCTCACCCTGCTCTCTTCTAGTTTATTGGCCCACCTCCCGAAGAGGTCGTCGCGGAATTCGCCTCTCCAGCGAGCGACCTCGTCCGAGGCGGGCTCCACACCATCTTGCCGCATCAGGGCCCTCCTTCGGTGAACCCCCGCCAGGACCCCAGCCTCGAGGTCCCAGGGGAGGCTCCCGGCAATCACGCATGCCGCCTCCAGCGACACGGTGTGGTACGCTCGTGCGGCCCTCTGCGCCATCACACGCTGCGCGCGCCGCAGCAGCGTGGAGTTCTCGGCGCTGAGAGCCGCAGCCGCCCAGATGGGCACTCCGTAGAGCGCCTTCGAGCGCACCATCGTGTCGTAGAGGCGACGGCCGACACTACCGGCCCCCCCGCAATTCGGGAGCAACCGGGCGAGCATTCCGGCGCACGCCACCAGCGTCGGCGCTAGCGCCCGGAAATGCTCGCCGAACCTCCATCTGCTGTCCAGTGTCAGCCCCAGGTATTTCATCCTGGAGCCGACAGCGATGGAGGCCCCTCCCACTACAATATTGTAGTCGCGGGGGGGCTTAGCCCGAGGCCCATGAAAGAATAGGGCCTCGGACTTCTCCAGGGCCACTTTGAGCCCGAGGGCCCTGATGCGGCTCACCACTTGCGCGGTGCCCGCCGTGGCGAGGACACCGGCATCTCTAAAATTGGGGCCCCGCGCGGTGACCAGGGTATCGTCGGCGTAACATATGACGCCGACTCCCCGAAGATTGGTACCGCGCAGGACCCAGTCAAATTCAATGTTCCACAGGAGTGGGCCCAGCACCGACCCCTGTGGAACACCGCACCACATGTCCCGGCGGACTACACGATCCCGAGCCGGGTAGAAAATGGCCCGGTCCGTAAAGTAGTCCGCCAGGACCCTCCTGAGGTACCACGGAACTTTGTGGTACCTCAGGGCCTCCTCGATTGTCGCCTAGGGGAGGGTGTTGAAAGCGTTAGCAATGTCAAGAGACACTGCCAACAACACCCCCCCCCCCTGCGAAACCGCTTCCTCGACTTGGTCCCTCAGTCGGGACACGGCGTCAATCGTCGACCGCGCGCGGCGGAACCCGAACTGGAGATCGCTCAGATCCGGGCCCACCGTCTCCAAATATCGGACGAGGCGTGCTGCGACGACCCTTTCGAAGGTCTTGCACGCCTCGTCAAGAAGGACAATCGGACGGTAGGCCGACGGGCAGTCGGGGGGTCGCCCGTGCTTCTGAAGCAGCACGAGCTTCCCGGACTTCCACCGCCGCGGGACTCTGCCGGACGCCATGCACTCCGACATGAGGGACAAAACTTCTCCTTCCAGGACCGGCATCACGTGGGCGAGGACGCGCCCAGGGACGCCGTCCGGGCCCGGGGCGCGGTTCCTCTCTTTGAGTTTGAGGACCGCAACCCCCAACTCGGCCTCGGACACGGGCGGCACTTCCTCGCCCGCAGCCGGTCCCTTGTCTAGTGGCGCCGCCGCCATCCTCGGCGGCGGCGTCGACGGTAGGTTGGTTCAGGTCGTGCAGATGCCGTCTATGTAGTGTTTTTTGACTCCATTCAGTTAATTTACTCTGTTTTTCTGTTTGTGCTTCGTTTCTTTGTTTCATTTTATCAATTAAATTAAGAGGTGTAAGTTTTTTGTCAGTCGGTACTATTGCGTTATGTAAAATAGAATTATTATTATTATTTTTTCTCTTCCCTTACATTAATCTACTTGTACACTGCAGCCCCACTTTATTTTAGTCCCTAACTTTTCTTTCCATCCCATGGTTGCCTGGAAGAGATCACTTTATGTGATAAGGCCGCCATTTGTAGCTAGTTTTAAGCTTAATTTCTGTTTTCTGTTTCTTGTAAATGTGTACGATAAAGAGTTAATCTATCTATCTATCTATCTTATAATTATTATGTCCAGTGACACATTACTATAGTTTATAAGTTTGTGTAGATCCTGTGATATTCTCTTTTTTAGTCTCCGGGAAACTGGAAATATCTCATACAAGGTGATGGTGTGCAAGTCTGTTTGGATGTTGCTGCAGTCTTTGACTGTACGCTTTGGCTTTCTTTTAATTTCGTCCTTGACCGTTCTGATGCCAAGTTCTTTAAGGAGTCTCTCATTGGTGACGTACGAAGGTGCATCTACTATCATTCTCAATATTTTCGACTGATAGCTCTGTAAAATTTATATATTTATTTTTTAATTTTTGAAGTGAAAACTTCTTTAGCGGCGTTGAGCACTTTTTCTGTAATGGGTATAAAATCTTAAACTCGCGTCAGGACACGTGACCTGATCGAAAAAGCGTAAGACTACTAGCTAGCTACTATTGATGCGGTCTTTATTAGACATTTAAATAGGTTCGAATCAAAACTGTTCGTTTCTTACTTCAGCTACCATAAACCTATCGTATCAGTTTTAGAGATTGGCGATGATAGTTCTGGTAATGATGATGGTGAAAAAGTCGTTGAAATTATGGATGAAAGTTGATTTTTCGGAGAGATAAACTTTTTAATGTAAAATAATTGTAATAGTTTTAAAGTGTTAAATTTTTAATGTAATATAAATTGTCATGTTTGTGTACGATAGCGCAATAAATGAATATTGTATTCTACCACCAAAGCAATTGGTGCAAAATTATTCCCTAACCATTCCAAAATATCAAACATGCTCAACGTTAATAATCAAGTTTTCACTTCTGCCGGCACTCCCGGAGTGCAACCCGTCTTTTTTTTTTTTTTTTTTATTTGGCACACTTAAGAAAATTAATTACATTAATTGTAGGTTCACTGGAATCTACACTAGGAATACCTGTGTTGTAGGTTCCAGTATCCTCCCAAGCTATTTACTTAAGTAATTATAGTATTACAGAAACTTAATTACGTATTACATAATTATACATATTTTGATATCTTGTGAGTTTATGCATATCAACAATATTATTGTAGTGTCGTGTGTATTAGGAATATTTGTGTTCGCCAGCGTTTGTATGCTTGAGTGTGTAGGTATGTATTATGTATGTGTATTGTGTGAGTGAGCGCTAGCTTATGTTATGGTGTGTAGTGTGAGAAAGTAATTTTGGTGAGTACTGATAGATATTATTATTATTATTGATTTATATTATGCAGTTCAGTAGTTCTTCGGTCTGGTGATAATTTTTTAATAGTAGCCATTTGAAAGTAGCCTTTTTACAAGAAGAGTATGTGCTGTCGATTACTGTTTTATTTGTTTTATACAATTTTGAGTATAAGTATGGGCCAATAGTATATGTATTTGAATTAGCAGCAGTGTCCCAAAATTCTGTACCATACGTCCAAATGAGTTTTATTATGCATTGGTATAACAATAACTTATTTTCCATCGATAGTTGACTCTTTCTGTTTATTAGCCATTAGAGTTTTCGCACGAGTTGGCACATTGCTAGACGCTTAGTAAAAATATGCTTCCCCCATGTTAGACGTCGGTTCAGATACATACAGTGAGTGATGAAATACATAATTTTTTTGGTAGTCAGCACATTAACCGTGGTATTACAGCATTTGAATTCTTTCTAATCTATAGTAATATAATAAAGCTGAAGAGCTTGTTTAGCGCGCTAATTTTAGGAACCACTAGTACAATTTAAAAGTTTCTTTCAGTTTTGAGTAGTACATTAAATTTATTGTGTGAAGCTATAGGCTACATAAGATCACGCTGCAAAAAATAGAAGCGAAACATAAGTAGGAAATGTTGCGAAATTGGGGAAAGTTTTCTAAATTCCATGCGTACGAAGTCGCGGACAACAGCTAGCTTTAGATATAATTATTAATCAGCAGCAGCTGTAAAAAACTGTTAATTTTTATGATACCATTTTGAAGGATATTCGATTATAACACAAAAAAAAAACAAGATATTTCATTGACATTGATCATGTATATTGAGCATTGGGTTTGATTTTACAAAGTACCTATTTAATACAGGTAAGGAATGTCGGAACCACATCCGCAACCACGAGCGCATTTGCCGACAATAGATACGGAGCCAGCAGCGCAGACGGGACCACAGAACTTAACAGCTCCCATGATGGGCACTTGACCAGCAACAGCAGTGCTACCAGCGACGGGCAGCTCTCCGGCGACAGCTACGTTACCTTCACCAACACCACCGTAGGCGTCGATACCGATATCACCAGCCCAGCCAGCTGCGGTGTAGGCGAGGTCACCGTATCCAGCGTAGCCAAGAGGAGCAAGACCAACTTCGTATCCACAGGTGGGGATAGCGATGCGACTGCTGAGGCACTGACTGAATACGCTGTAAAAAGGTATTAAGATAAAAGTTAAAGTTATACTTGAAAGTAAAAATCATTTTACATAGGAAGGAATTCAAGTTCTTCATACCTGTACCTAGCAAGCTTGGAAGCAGACCAACAGAAGAGAGAAGAAGTTCATGTTAGTGTGTTAATGTGTTTCTACGAAAATAGAATACTTTACACAGAAATGTCCTACTTTTTATACTTAAACTTTGGCCTGATAACACATATTTTAAAAATTGTGCAATATTTTGAATACGTACAACATAGCCTTGATTGAGGTTTTGTAAATTTAATTGTCAATAACTAATTTATCAGAATTTCACAATAACACGATTGCCTGCGTGATACACGCACGATATTTTTACACTTTGATAACTTACTGGTATAAAACATTTACCCTTAGAACAGTTCGTCACACTTGTGGTCATCGCACCAGTAACAATATGTACAAGGCTGCCCTCATTCTCTGCGCTCAGGCGCTCTTCATCCAGGTAAGAATAACTGCAGATTCACAAATAATTTTGCAAAGATGCAATTCGGTTTATTCAAACTCTAGGAGCACGAATGCTAAAAATTATCTTGTAAAGCACTCGAATGAAATTAAGGATAGCTTAAGCGAGTCGAAAGTCCCTCTTAAATTAATGCAACACCCAATTGTGTCTAACTATGAACCAAATTTAAAGTACTTCGAATTTACGTATGGCATAGTTTTAATTAGCATGATCAATCAATTTAGAGATTTCTGCTAAAACTTATCAAGTGTGATATAGAGAATAGAGACTCGCACACTGAGGGTTTCGTGCCTAAGAAGAGAAAAAAACAGTTTATTTAGCTTAATCCAATTCACTAAATAAACCCACTTTTTATGGATTTAGACGCGTACTTATATTTGTTTTTAAATTTACACCTGCGTATATACCCAAGGAGGATCAACGTCAGGCAGCCGGTTGAACGTAAAAATCAACCATATCCCCATGCAACATGAGCAAGTGGTCATGTTGCGCCGACCCTGAATAAGGGGCAGGAGAATGATGATGACGTCGAAGACTTTACAGTCACCATGGCCACAAATAGGACTGAGCCACTTCACTAAGTAAATTTTGTAGTTGAAATATAAGGAATAAAAGGAAACAAATATAAAATATAAGGAATAAAAGGAATAAATAGGAAGGATATAAGGAACCGCCCATATTTTAGCCGTGTCATACGTTGATATGACTACAAAATTATATAAGGGGTGAGAGCCTGGTAATCTGTAACACAGGTACAACAGATACCAGTCTCTCACAATGTGAATCTCTGGCAATTGTTACTTTATATTTTATTCTATTTGTAAACATTTGTGAGAGAAAATAAATAAAATAAATTGAATGAAATAAATTGATATTAGAATAAATACATTTGTTTGGATTTTCTCTATATCAGATCTCACTCACACTCTGACATTTCAGGCAATAAGAAAAAGGTTTTGATTCCCGGGCGTAAGCCAAAAATGCTCAAAAATAAATAAAAAATAAATTTATAGGTCCGTTGGACACATTAAGAGACTGTTAATATTTACATTAGAGTTTTAGGTTAACCCTTAACTGGTTTTGTGGGGGTGGCACGGCCCCCACGCGTCATATTTTTTTGAATTCCTTTAAAACTATGCACCGTGCGAAGTTGCCATTTTAAGTAATATCATTACGTCCCGACTTGCGACGGGTGCCGGAACATCGGCACTTTAGCTTTTACCTGAGCGGAGGTACGTGCGTTATGAGGGCCGTGTGGCCCCCACTATACCAGTTACGTAAGTATTTAGTAAGTATTTTATTCCATTTGTTCGTATGTTTTACAGTTATTTTGTCAAAATGGAGAGACCGTTAAGTGAAAAAAAGATAAAAGACAATGTCTTCTATCATTATTCCATTAATGGCCGCGGATTCCAACTCCGAATTAGTGTTGAGTGGCTAACCCGAAGAAGCCGGAAGCTCGAAGCAAAACGTGCTGAAAAGAGGGCGCTGTCACTTATGTGCTAGAAAAAAAGGCGGAAAGTTTGCTACAAAATGTAACAATTGCAAGAATTTCCTTTGATAGTTGCATAGTAGCACAAAAATATTATGTACTCGTTGTCAAGACTGAACTTAGTTTACGTGTAATGTTCCTGAGCCCGTAAGATTATATTTGTGTTAATGTGTTTTAAAAAACGTTAATTAGTGGTATATTTTTTGTTATTTCCAAAGATTATTGTATAAAGAATAAGAAAACATATATATGTTAGCCTGAGATTTTCAAAATAATAGTTTTTTTTAGGTTTATAATATGTAATAAAAAAAAATACCAATATGTCGTAACGTTTTTGTGATCTCTTTTAGTAATTAAGTAAAAAGAATAACATTAACAAAAATTGATTGGTTCAATAAAACAAGCTTGTTATTTATCTTTTATAAACAAAGTTAAATAAAATTGCCAACATTTGTGCCCAGAAGATTTTGTTTCGTGGGGGCCGAGCAACCCCCACAAAACCAGTTACGTTAGTCAATTTTAGTAGTTAAATTTTATTTTTAATTATTTTAAAATTTTGATACCAGTTAAGGTATTAACCTTACAGAGTCGTTGCCGAGTAAGAGAAGTTTGACAGATGGACATCCAAATCCAAACAGACAGGCGGATAACGAAGTAATCCTAAAATAGTTTCTTCATTGTACAAAACTCCAATTTAATTGTGAATGTAATTTCAATTTAATAACTTAGCTATCCCTGGTCAGAGGTCCAGAGGTAGACCGAAAACAAGATGGAAAGATGTAGTCCTAAAAGACTTTAGGGGAAGCAAGATATCCGAAGACGATGTCGTAGATAGAGCGAAGTGGAGAAGAAATATAAGGAAAGCTGACCCTGCCACCATGTGGGATGAATAGCTGGGAAGAGAGAGAGAGAGCTAGTTCTTTTGCAAAGTCGTTAAAAAATTGGCTGTAAAGCTTTTCTTTTCCCTTCTCGAGTTTGATTTTGTAACATTCAAATATTTCAAACTGTATATTATAGGTATATCTATCTGTGTTTTATATCTCTCTATCTGTATTTTATGCTATCAAATAACGTTAAATATCAAAACGTAGTGAAAAATGGCAACCAAGACCACCATCGAGTTAAAAGCTACATAATATACTTTTTTTATTTGAGTTTGAAAAAACAAACTATTTTTAGCTTTCTTGTCAACCTAAGGGTTATGAAGATGAAACAAAATATTTGCTAAATCATATATTCTGGGTATCGCTTTCAGCTACAGCAGATTTTTTATACAGTTAGAAAGTATAACAAGATGTACTTCTTAGTAACCACATCCACATTCACGGGCGCACTTGCCAGCGATGGATACTGCACCACCAGCGCAGACAGGACCAGCGAATTGAACAGCTCCCATGATGGGTACTTGACCGGCGACAGCAGTGCTACCAGCGACGGGCAGTTCTCCAGCGACAGCTACATTACCTTCACCAATACCTCCGTAAGCTTCACCATAGCCAAAACCACCAGCCCAACCAGCAGCAGGGAGAGCGATGTCACCAGCGTAGCCTAAGTCATAAGCAGGGTAGGCCAAAGGAGCAATACCGCCAATTTTACCCAGGCATTGGCTGAACACCGTCTAGAAAAATATATAATATTTGGTGTTATTCATAATGACTTACCGGAGGTTTAAAAGTTCGCTAAAATCGGTTCGGTAAAATTGTCAAAAATTGTTGTTCATAAATAGTCTTTTTACGATAAAATGTTTATTATTTCTCCGATAAAGTTATTGTTTAAACCTCCGATAAGTCATTATGATTAAGACCATATGTCTCTACGTATACCCTAATACATAAAGCTCAATAAGGCAAAAGTAGAAATAGAAAATAATATACTAAATTTTAAAGAAATAAACCAAAAACAACATACCTGTACCAAGCAAGCTTGGATGCAGACCAAGAGAAGGGCGAAGGAGTTCATGTCTGATGTTTATGTGTTCTACGAAAATAGAATAGGCTCGTCTACGATGCCCTACTTTTTATATGAAGCCTATGAGCTGATATCAAACCTAATTATGATTGTGCAATGTCTTTGATACGGGCTCGATTGAAGTTTAGTAAGACTCTTTGTTAATATTACAACTTATCGCAGTTACACAAAATTTACTTAATTACTTACATACAAACTTCTTGTGCCTTCGTAACCTGATAACATACTGGTATAAAACTCTTACCCCAGGAGGCATTCGTCACTCTTGTGTTCATCGCACCAGTAACAACATGTACAAAGCTGTCTTCGTTCTCTGCTGCGTGCAGGTAAGGATAATTTTATTTATAAGTTATTTTTCTGTCATAAACGGTAAATTTTTAAAAAAAACTAGCTGTTGCCCGCAACTCCGTCCGCGTGAAATTTAGAAAACTTTTCATACCTTTTTTTCGCAATAAAAGGTAGCCTATGTCCTTTCTCAGGGTCTAAACATTGTCTGTGCCAAATTTCAACAAAATCGGTTGAGAGGTTTAAGCGGGAAAGCGTAACAGACAGACAGACAGAGTTACTTTCGCATTTATAATATTAGTAGGGATGTACACATTGAGAACAACTTTTAAATACCTAAACTAATGGAACATAGTTTAATTTTAAACTTCTGTCCATCAATGTTTAACAAATTAAGAAAATAAATGGTATAAAAATGGTATTAATTTTTCAGTCCGCACTCAGCCAGTGCAACAACCGCGCTGCAGTAGCTGATCACGCTGACATCGGTTACGGTCTGCGTGCTCCTTACGGCTACGGCTTGGAAGCTCCTTGGGGTTTAGAAGGCGCTTATGGCTACGGTGGATGCGGCTGTGGTTCCGCTATTGAGTACAGCCCCACCAGCGGTGGTGGACTCCCCGTCTCCAGTGCCTCCGCTATCGCTCCTGTTGGTCTCTCCGTAGCCTCTGAGAACGTGTACGAGGGTAGTTTGGCTGCTGCTGGTGAGCTGCCGTTCGTCGGTACTGTAGCTGTTGAGGGTGTACTCCCCACTGCTGGTGCTGGTGCTGTCAACCACCACTGCGGTGATGGTATCAACGCTATGGTCAGCGAAGGAACCGGTTATGCTGGTGCTTACGGTCTTGGTTACGATGGTATCCTTGACCGTGGTTTCGGTCTTGGTTTGGAAGCTCCTGCTCTCGGTTACCGTGCATGGCCCCGCAAATCTTGTGGATGTGGTATCTACTAAAAGCTCAAAACTTTAAAATAAAAAGTTAACAATGATTATGAAACAATAAAAAATTGCACGTTAAGTATTCGAGATTTTCAATTCCTTTATGTTTGCTATTATACACATAAATAAAATCATTGAAAACATTGGTACTTACTCGTAATAGGTATGCTGTTTAAGTTTGATAAAATTTGTCTATACAATACAATACAATACAAAATTCTTTATTGTACACCAAAGAAAAAACAAGATACATAATTTGATACAGCATATGGTACGTACAAGCGGCTTTCTTATCGCTAGTAGCGATCTCTTCCAGACAACCTAAATGAAAACTATCGAAGAATTACAGATATGGGCAAATTAGGTGTATCCCATCTGGCGTGTAATATTACTATTGTGACTATAAAAAAAACTATAATAATATAATATATAACTTACTATTTAACTTACATAACTATAAAAAAAAATAATGCTAACGTAACATACACAAATACGGATAAAAAAAAATTATAATAATAATGGTAATGGAAGAAAATAAATATAATAATTAGATTAATAAATTATAAACTTGAAATATTTCTAATAATAGTTATAATATACAATAAATAAATATATATCATAAAATGCCATATACAGTGGCAATTCGGATAAGGTAACTAAAGTTGGGAATGATAGTGGTCGGTAACCATATTGTCTATAATGAGAATAAACCCAAATCAGGGCCTTTTGGTGAAAGTAACTAAATATCGTGAATAAAACAAAACAGCATAGAATAAAATAGATAATATTTCATTCGTATTTAAATAAAGCGTCCAAAATATGATTTAGTACTTTTATACATTCAGCTTTTCGGTTATGAACATAAAATTGAACTTTCAATGTAATAAATACGGAAATTAGTCGTTTTATTCTGTGTAAACTGCACACATTCCAACACGCGCCAATTTCGCGCGATCTATCCCTTGCTATTAGCACGACCGTTCATTCTGCTGAAGAAAATAAACACGAGTAATCGCACGCGAAAGTGTTTCTACGTATGTCTTTCATATACAATCAGATAATTTCACATAAAAACGCTTTGTTTATAGAATCAGGTAAAAATATCATAATTGTTTACTTGTGTATACTACGATTGTAACAACAGAAACTTATGTCTCTGACAACATAAACTGTCAACGTTTTGTAAGTAGGTAACATAGAATTGAGTATTGATGACAATACAAATACTAAAAATAAAATAAAATAAATATATAAGGGGGGCTCCCATACAACAAACATGATTTTTTTTCCGTTTCTTGCTCGATACTAATAACGTTGCCTTATGTTGCATAGATAATGGTACGGAACCCTTCGTGCGCGAGTCCGACTCGCACTTGACCAATTTTTTGTAACATACGAGGGAACCCCGTCTATACCAACAGCACAATGAGAACGCAAACTCCGAATAGTATTTCCATAACACAGAAATGTCCTACTTTTATACTTAAACTTATAATACTACTAATACTAATTATACAGCTGAATCGTTAGTCAAGAGGGATAAATGCCTTGCCATTTTCCTAGACCTCGCTAAAGCCTTTGACACTGTGTCCCACTCAGAGTTGCTCTACAAACTGGATCAACTTGGTATTAGGGACAACAACTAGGCACTGACTGAATACGCTCTAAAAAGGTATTAAGATAAAAGTTCAAGTTATACTTGGAAGTAAAAATCATTTTACATAGGAAGGAATTCAAGTTCTTCATACCTGTACCAAGCAAGCTTGGAAGCAAAAGTGAACTTCTTCTCTCTTCTGTTGGAAGAGAGAAGAAGTTCATATTTGTGTGTTAATGTGTTTCTACGAAAATAGAATACTTTACACAGAAATGTCCTACTTTTTATACTTAAACTTTGGCCTGATAACACATATTTTAAAAATTGTGCAATATTTTGAATACGTACAACATAGCCTTGATTGAGGTTTTGTAAATTTAATTGTCAATAACTAATTTATCAGAATTTCACAATAACACGATTGCCTGCGTGATACACGCACGATATTTTTACACTTTGATAACTTACTGGTATAAAACATTTACCCTTAGAACAGTTCATCACACTTGTGGTCATCGCACCAGTAACAATATGTACAAGGCTGCCCTCATTCTCTGCGCTCAGGCGCTCTTCATCCAGGTAAGCATAACTGCAGATTCACAAATAATTTTGCAAAGATGCAATTCGGTTTATTCAAACTCTAGGAGCACGAATGCTAAAAATTATCTTGTAAAGCACTCGAATGAAATTAAGGATAGCTAAAGCGAGTCGAAAGTCCCTCTTAAATTAATGCAACACCCAATTGTGTCTAACTATGAACCAAATTTAAAGTACTTAAAGTTATTTATTCTCATTAAATAATTTGTAAAATGAGATTTAAAAAAACATGATACTAACAATACACTAAACTTCCAGTCCGCACTCAGCCAGTGCACCAGCCGCGCTGCAGTAGCTGATCACAATGACATCGGTTACGGTCTTCGCGCTCCTTATGGTTACGGTTTGGAAGCTCCTTGGGGCTTAGAAGGCTATGGTGCATGCGGTCGTTGTCCCTCTATTGAGTACAGCCCCACCAGCGGTGGTGGACTCGCCGTCTCCAGTGCTTCCGCTATCCCCCCCGTCGGTCTTTCCGTAGCCTCTGAGAATGAATACAAGGGTCAATTGGCTGCCGCTGGTGAGCTTCCATTCGTCAGTACTGTAGCTGTTGAGGGTGTACTTCCCACTGCTGGTGCTGGTGCTGTCAACCACCACTGCGGAGATGGTATCAACGCTATGGTCAGTGAGGGAATCAGTGGTGCTTACGGTCTCGGCTACGAAGGTATCCTTGACCGCGGTATCGGTCTTGGTTTGGAAGCTCCTGCTCTCGGCTACCGCGCATGGCCCCGCAAGTCTTGCGGATGTGGTATCTACTAAAAGGGTATAACTAATACTAAATGATGAAAACCGACTCATAAAACAATAAAATATTTGCAAAATGATTTTGTCATTTTACTAAACTTATCTTTTTCATAATTTAATCATCAATACTTCATTTTGTTATGTCTAGCTGTGCTTCCCCATTAGTGCTAGGCTCCTGTTGGGCTTTAAGTTTAAACGCGTTGATCCACCTGCAGGTAGAGGTAAAGTCGATGTCACTGAAACGGGCCTAGACCCTTCTCCTATAACTTTCCCTACGGTAGAAGACTGTTCTGTTCTGTCTTCAGAACTAGTCTTCTACCGTACTAGTCTTCTGGTTTCCTTTATATTTGTAAATTAACATGTAAATGCTTGTGGTGGAAAATAAATACTTTTTAACTTTTTACTTTACTTTAACTAGAACATTTTCAAACAAACGATTTTAATCAATATGTCAATTCTATTTATCCTTAAACTTGGCGCGAGCGTAACAAAAAATATTTTTCGAATTTACGTATGGCGTAGTTTTAATTAGCATGATCAATCAATTTAGAGATTTCTGCTAAAACTTATCAAGTGTGATATAGAGAATAGAGACTCGCACACTGAGGGTTTCGTGCCTAAGAAGAGAAAAAAACAGTTTATTTAGCTTAATCCAATTCACTAAATAAACCCACTTTTTATGGATTTAGACGCGTACTTATATTTGTTTTTAAATTTACACCTGCGTATATACCCAAGGAGGATCAACGTCAGGCAGCCGGTTGAACGTAAAAATCAACCATATCCCCATGCAACATGAGCAAGTGGTCATGTTGCGCCGACCCTGAATAAGGGGCAGGAGAATGATGATGACGTCGAAGACTTTACAGTCACCATGGCCACAAATAGGACTGAGCCACTTCACTAAGTAAATTTTGTAGTTGAAATATAAGGAATAAAAGGAAACAAATATAAAATATAAGGAATAAAAGGAATAAATAGGAAGGATATAAGGAACCGCCCATATTTTAGCCGTGTCATACGTTGATATGACTACAAAATTATATAAGGGGTGAGAGCCTGGTAATCTGTAACACAGGTACAACAGATACCAGTCTCTCACAATGTGAATCTCTGGCAATTGTTACTTTATATTTTATTCTATTTGTAAACATTTGTGAGAGAAAATAAATAAAATAAATTGAATGAAATAAATTGATATTAGAATAAATACATTTGTTTGGATTTTCTCTATATCAGATCTCACTCACACTCTGACATTTCAGGCAATAAGAAAAAGGTTTTGATTCCCGGGCGTAAGCCAAAAATGCTCAAAAATAAATAAAAAATAAATTTATAGGTCCGTTGGACACATTAAGAGACTGTTAATATTTACATTAGAGTTTTAGGTTAACCCTTAACTGGTTTTGTGGGGGTGGCACGGCCCCCACGCGTCATATTTTTTTGAATTCCTTTAAAACTATGCACCGTGCGAAGTTGCCATTTTAAGTAATATCATTACGTCCCGACTTGCGACGGGTGCCGGAACATCGGCACTTTAGCTTTTACCTGAGCGGAGGTACGTGCGTTATGGGGGCCGTGTGGCCCCCACTATACCAGTTACGTAAGTATTTAGTAAGTACTTTATTTCATTTGTTCGTATGTTTTACAGTTATTTTGTCAAAATGGAGAGACCGTTAAGTGAAAAAAAGATAAAAGACAATGTCTTCTATCGTTATTCCATTAATGGCCGCGGATTCCAACTCCGAATTAGTGTTGAGTGGCTGACCCGAAGAAGCCGGAAGCTCGAAGCAAAACGTGCTGAAAAGAGGGCGCTGTCACTTATGTGCTAGAAAAAAAGGCGGAAAGTTTGCTACAAAATGTAACAATTGCAAGAATTTCCTTTGATAGTTGCATAGTAGCACAAAAATATTATGTACTCGTTGTCAAGACTGAACTTAGTTTACGTGTAATGTTCCTGAGCCCGTAAGATTATATTTGTGTTAATTTGTTTTAAATAATTGGTCAAGTGCGAGTCGGACTCGCGCACGAAGGGTTCCGTACCATTATCTATGCAACATAAGGCAACGTTATTAGTATCGAGCAAGAAACGGTAAAAAATGTTTGTTGTATGGGAGCCCCCTTAAATATTAATTTTATTTTATTTTTAGTATTTGTTGTTATAGCGGCAATAGAAATACATCATCTGTGAAAATTTCAACTGTCTAGCTATCACCGTTCTTGAGATACAGCCTGGTGACAGACGGACGGACGGACGGACGGACGGACGGACGGACGGACAGCGAAGTCTCAGTAATAGGGTCCCGTTTTTACCCTTTGGGTACGGAACCCTAAAAACGTTAATTAGTGGTATATTTTTTGTTATTTCCAAAGATTATTGTATAAAGAATAAGAAAACATATATATGTTAGCCTGAGATTTTCAAAATAATAGTTTTTTTTAGGTTTATAATACGAAATAAAAAAAAATACCAATATGTCGTAACGTTTTTGTGATCTCTTTTAGTAATTAAGTAAAAAGAATAACATTAACAAAAATTGATTGGTTCAATAAAACAAGCTTGTTATTTATCTTTTATAAACAAAGTTAAATAAAATTGCCAACATTTGTGCCCAGAAGATTTTGTTTCGTGGGGGCCGAGCAACCCCCACAAAACCAGTTACGTTAATCAATTTTAGTAGTTAAATTTTATTTTTAATTATTTTAATATTTTGATACCAGTTAAGGTATTAACCTTACAGAGTCGTTGCCGAGTAAGAGAAGTTTGACAGATGGACATCCAAATCCAAACAGACAGGCGGATAACGAAGTAATCCTAAAATAGTTTCTTCATTGTACAAAACTCCAATTTAATTGTGAATGTAATTTCAATTTAATAACTTAGCTATCCCTGGTCAGAGGTCCAGAGGTAGACCGAAAACAAGATGGAAAGATGTAGTCCTAAAAGACTTTAGGGGAAGCAAGATATCCGAAGACGATGTCGTAGATAGAGCGAAGTGGAGAAGAAATATAAGGAAAGCTGACCCTGCCACCATGTGGGATGAATAGCTGGGAAGAGAGAGAGAGAGCTAGTTCTTTTGCAAAGTCGTTAAAAAATTGGCTGTAAAGCTTTTCTTTTCCCTTCTCGAGTTTGATTTTGTAACATTCAAATATTTCAAACTGCATATTATAGGTATATCTATCTGTGTTTTATATCTCTCTATCTGTATTTTATGCTATCAAATAACGTTAAATATCAAAACGTAGTGAAAAATGGCAACCAAGACCACCATCGAGTTAAAAGCTACATATACTTTTTTTATTTGAGTTTGAAAAAACAAACTATTTTTAGCTTTCTTGTCAACCTAAGGGTTATGAAGATGAAACAAAATATTTGCTAAATCATATATTCTGGGTATCACTTTCAGCTACAGCAGATTTTTTATACAGTTAGAAACTATAACAAGATGTACTTCTTAGTAACCACATCCACATTCACGGGCGCACTTGCCAGCGATGGATACTGCACCACCAGCGCAGACAGGACCAGCGAATTGAACAGCTCCCATGATGGGTACTTGACCGGCGACAGCAGTGCTACCAGCGACGGGCAGTTCTCCAGCGACAGCTACATTACCTTCACCAATACCTCCGTAAGCTTCACCATAGCCAAAACCACCAGCCCAACCAGCAGCAGGGAGAGCGATGTCACCAGCGTAGCCTAAGTCATAAGCAGGGTAGGCCAAAGGAGCAATACCGCCAATTTTACCCAGGCATTGGCTGAACACCGTCTAGAAAAATATATAATATTTGGTGTTATTCATAATGACTTACCGGAGGTTTAAAAGTTCGCTAAAATCGGTTCGGTAAAATTGTCAAAAATTGTTGTTCATAAATAGTCTTTTTACGATAAAATGTTTATTATTTCTCCGATAAAGTTATTGTTTAAACCTCCGATAAGTCATTATGATTAAGACCATATGTCTATACGTATACCCTAATACATAAAGCTCAATAAGGCAAAAGTAGAAATAGAAAATAATATACTAAATTTTAAAGAAATAAACCAAAAACAACATACCTGTACCAAGCAAGCTTGGATGCAGACCAAGAGAAGGGCGAAGGAGTTCATGTCTGATGTTTATGTGTTCTACGAAAATAGAATAGGCTCGTCTACGATGCCCTACTTTTTATATGAAGCCTATGAGCTGATATCAAACCTAATTATGATTGTGCAATGTCTTTGATACGGGCTCGATTGAAGTTTAGTAAGACTCTTTGTTAATATTACAACTTATCGCAGTTACACAAAATTTACTTAATTACTTACATACAAACTTCTTGTGCCTTCGTAACCTGATAACATACTGGTATAAAACTCTTACCCCAGGAGGCATTCGTCACTCTTGTGTTCATCGCACCAGTAACAACATGTACAAAGCTGTCTTCGTTCTCTGCTGCGTGCAGGTAAGGATAATTTTATTTATAAGTTATTTTTCTGTCATAAACGGTAAATTTATAAAAAAACTAGCTGTTGCCCGCAACTCCGTCCGCGTGAAATTTAGAAAACTTTTCATACCTTTTTTTCGCAATAAAAGGTAGCCTATGTCCTTTCTCAGGGTCTAAACATTCTCTGTGCCAAATTTCAACAATATCGGTTGAGAGGTTTAAGCGGGAAAGCGTAACAGACAGACAGACAGAGTTACTTTCGCATTTATAATATTAGTAGGGATGTACACATTGAGAACAACTTTTAAATACCTAAACTAATGGAACATAGTTTAATTTTAAACTTCTGTCCATCAATGTTTAACAAATTAAGAAAATAAATGGTATAAAAATGGTATTAATTTTTCAGTCCGCACTCAGCCAGTGCAACAACCGCGCTGCAGTAGCTGATCACGCTGACATCGGTTACGGTCTGCGTGCTCCTTACGGCTACGGCTTGGAAGCTCCTTGGGGTTTAGAAGGCGCTTATGGCTACGGTGGATGCGGCTGTGGTTCCGCTATTGAGTACAGCCCCACCAGCGGTGGTGGACTCCCCGTCTCCAGTGCTTCCGCTATCGCTCCTGTTGGTCTCTCCGTAGCCTCTGAGAACGTGTACGAGGGTAGTTTGGCTGCTGCTGGTGAGCTGCCGTTCGTCGGTACTGTAGCTGTTGAGGGTGTACTCCCCACTGCTGGTGCTGGTGCTGTCAACCACCACTGCGGTGATGGTATCAACGCTATGGTCAGCGAAGGAACCGGTTATGCTGGTGCTTACGGTCTTGGTTACGATGGTATCCTTGACCGTGGTTTCGGTCTTGGTTTGGAAGCTCCTGCTCTCGGTTACCGTGCATGGCCCCGCAAATCTTGTGGATGTGGTATCTACTAAAAGCTCAAAACTTTAAAATAAAAAGTTAACAATGATTATGAAACAATAAAAAAATTGCACGTTAAGTATTCGAGATTTTCAATTCCTTTATGTTTGCTATTATACACATGAATAAAATCATTGAAAACATTGGCACTTACTCGTAATAGCTATGCTGTTTAAGTTTGATAAAATTTGTCTATAATGAGAATAAACCCAAATCAGGGATTTTTGGTGAAAGTAACTAAATATCGTGAATAAAACAAAACAGCATAGAATAAAATAGATAATATTTCATTCGTATTCAAATAAAGCGTCCAAAATATGATTTAGTACTTTTATACATTCAGCTTTTCGGTTATGAACATAAAATTGAACTTTCAATGTAATAAATACGGAAAAATTAATTATTAGTCGTTTTATTCTGTGTAAACTGCACACTTTCCAACACGCGCCAATTTCGCGCGATCTATCCCTTGCTATTAGCACGACCGTTCATTCTGCTGAAGAAAATAAACACGAGAAATCGCACGCGAAAGAACGAGTAAGCGTAAAAACACTACATATAATATCATGTGCGAATGAGCGTGCAGCCTTTCCCGCGAGCAATCCTTTACTTTTCAAAGGACGCGCGATAGTGTGTGTGCAAAGGCTGCTATTCTGACGCTCGTCGTGACATTATCATTTGCATCTATTTCTCATCAATAAGTATCAATACTTTTAATTTTGTAGCAATTTCACTCTGCCTTATATCTTTACTAATCAAATTGTTTTTAACACGCTTTTATAAGTTTGGTATGTATCTATCAATGTATTAATCTATGTAACGGAATCTTTGAATGCGATTTTCAGCTACTTGCACTAGACGGATTGATCTGAAATTTTGCACACCTAACAAAGACCGATGACAATGCAATAATTTAAAAGAATAATTCCAATTCCTTGATCAGAATTACTAGAATAGCATGCTGAAGTATCACTATGACCCCACTTGTATTTTTAATTATACACGTAATAGTTTAATTGTATATGAGTAGACTCACCAAGATAATTGTGTTTCTACGTATGTCTTTCATATACAATCAGATAATTTCACATAAAAACGCTTTGTTTATAGAATCAGGTAAAAATATCATAATTGTTTACTTGTACTTGTATACTACGATTGTAACAACAGAAACTTATGTCTCTGACAACATAAACTGTCAACGTTTTGTAAGTAGGTAGCATATAATTGAGTATTGATGACAATACAATCATTTAAAAATATTCAGGATATTTAAGCGTGTTTTTTAGTTTTTAAACTAATTTAATCTTGATTAGGATTCGGTTGTATAAAAATACAAAAAGTTCCCGAACGACGAATGTAATATAACTATTTACAAAAGATACAGGAATTTCTGCAACAATTTTCTCAGGAACATCAAAAGACAACACGAAAATAATTAGCAGAAAATATTGAACCACCTCCCATGTATGACAAAAAGTATCACACAAAGTCAACCAACGGGGGTTCTTTTGTTTTGCTTGAAACTGACGAAACTGAAATCGGAAATACTATTCTGAGTTTGCGTTCCGATTGTGCTGTTGGTATAGACGGGATTCCCTCGTATGTTATAAAAAATTGTAAGAACGCACTTGTAAAACCGTTGGTCTACCTGGTGAACCTCAGTTTTAGCACTGGAGTATTCCTAGACGAGCTTAAACAAGCCGTTGTTCATCCTGTACACAAGTCGGGTGACAAGCGCATGGTCCAAAATTACAGACCAATATCCGTACTACCTGCGCTGTCAAAAGTACTGGAACGTATAATGAACAATAGACTCAAACAGTACCTCGAGTCAAGAAACCTTTTGTTTGCGGGCTAATACGGTTTTAGGAACTCACGCTCAACAGATGACGCCGTACATGAACTCACAAATTATATAGCTGAATCGTTAGACAAGAGGGATAAATGCCTTGCCATTTTCCTAGACCTCGCTAAAGCCTTTGACACTGTGTCCCACTCAGAGTTGCTCTACAAACTGGATCAACTTGGTATTAGGGACACTCAACTTAAGTTGTTTCAGAGCTATTTAGAAAATCGTACGCAGTGTACAAAGGTTGGCGATTACATAAGTTCCGAATTACAGGTTTTATATGGTGTACCACAAGGTAGTATACTCGGACCGACGCTATTCTTAGTCTATGTAAACGACATGTACGAAATTGCGGACAAAAATTGCAAGATTGTTGGTTTTGCCGATGATACTGCTTTAATATTTAAAGCGCGAGCATGGCAGGAGACCTGCGCTTTGGCTCAGAATGGGTTCAACAAAATTACACAATGGCTAGTTTGTAATAAGCTTTCACTTAACGTAGATAAAACTACTGCAATAAAATTCAAAATACGAAACACTGCTTTTACTCCACCTAGCTTAGGAATTCATGTACACCATGGAAGCAACTGCAACCGTGGGTGCACCTGTCCAAAACTTACTGAAGCATCCACTGTACGTTACTTGGGTGTCATACTTGATGAACATCTATCTTTTCGTCCTCACATAGATAAGTTGTGTGGAAGAACGCGTAAACTTATTTACATCTTTAAACACTTAAGACATGTAGCCGATCCCAATATAATAAAAATGGTATACCTTGCGTTATGCCAATCCATTCTAGCTTATTTTATCTCTAGTTGGGGTGGCGGCGCCGCAGGGTGCCACCTGATCAAGCTGGAGAGAGCCCAGAGAGCGGTCCTAAAGGTATGTACATTTAAGCACTATCGTTTTCCTACAAGGAGTCTATATAAGTATTGTGAGGTTATGACAGTAAGGCAGTTGTTCATCCTCCGATTATTAGTGAGGCAACATACTCTCATCTGTAGTAATAACCTTGGGTCAGCAAGCTCATTTTCTCAATCGCAGGCAAAGCGTAGATATATTCTACCGGTAACACATCGTTGCATAACTTCTTTCGGACAAAGATTCTTTTTCTTTCTAGGACGCTATTTATATAATAAATTCAACGACGTTTTGTGCATTCGTAAGTCCAGCTTTAATTGTAAGAAACTAATCTCCAAATACTTAACAAACCATTCTTACGGAGAAACGGAAGCTCTTCTTCACCTTCCATTATAAGAAATTGAAACACAAATTGTAAAGTATACACACACACACTCATACACATTCTCACACAAAATCATAATTGCATGTATTAATTTTATTTTTATTTTATTTTCTTAGAAGTTTTGATTTTCCCATTCTGTAAGAATGTTTAAATGAACAATATTATATAATTTTTTCTTTCTTTTGCGTCACTGGAAGGCAGCTGATGCTTATATCACATGTTTACCTTTTCAGGTTTACCTTATCATTAGCAGAATTCTAACCGCAACGTAAAATTAGTGCTAACCATTTATTTTTGTCTAAGTATACTCTGTACAACTTACAATAGAACGATAAAGAATTTATTATTTAAAAATTTATTTAGATTATCAGAAAATGGGATCTTTGTATTCTATTTTGACTAGGTACTTCAACTTTTTAGTCTTTAAACTTTGTTACGATGGTAATAGCATTTTTATTTAATTGTATTTAACCAAAGTACCTAATTATGCGGTTATTATAATCTTAGCGGGCATTAACAATTTCTGATTACAAATAAAACAAATGGGTATTTTTTCAAAAAAGTTGTACCGACCTCATGTGCCATTGAATTTTGAGGGTTTTCCTCGGTTTCATTGAAGATAACCATCAGATCCTAACCTGGTGCCAATGGAACCTCCAGTTTTCAAATAAAAAAGATCATTAAAATAGCTTTGCCCCGTTAAAAGTTATGTGGTAACAAACATTAAAAAAAACAAGAAACATACAGACTAATCAAGAACCTTCTCCTTATTTTAAGTCGCTTAGAAATTCTGTCTGATCGCGATGAAACTAATATTAATTGCTATTTAAGTACTTATCTTAAAGCAAATTTAGTACTATATGTGGCTTAATAGTCAAGGTGAGGTATAAGGTATGTAGTTTTTTGCTACATACACGAAAACATAATCTACTGCTAAAAGTTATCATTTATTCAATATTTAGTATTTTTGTTCATATATGGCACTTTTTAGTAACCACTGCATCCGCAACTGCAAGCGCATTTACCAGCGATGTTGACGGCACCACCAGCGCAGACATCACCACCGAATTTGACGGCTCCCATGATGGGTACTTGACCAGCAACAGCAGTAGTACCAGCAACGGGGAGTTCTCCAGCAACAGCTACGTTACCTTCACCAATACCACCGTAGGCCTCACCACAGCTGATACCGGCCCAGCCAGCAGCGGGGTAGGCAAGATCACCGTATCCAGCGTAGCCAAGAGGAGCAATAGCAGGAGCTATAGGGGCAATACCTCCAAATTTACCCAAGCATTGGCCGAATACGTTCTAAAAACAACATTCAAATGCAATGAAATGATAATTATTGTATTCAATGTAAAATGAAAAATAACAGAAAACAGATAGTATTCATATTGTTTAAAAAGATAAATAAGAAATATTAAATGCTGATAGCAACAACAACTGCATAAATTTCTGGAATGCAGAAGACGTATCCCTAACAGAAGCCGAGAGAAAGCATATTTGCCTTCTCTAAGCAAAATTATTTAATAATAATTGGTCAAGTGCGAGTCGGACTCGCGCACGAAGGGTTCCGTACCATTATCTATGCAACATAAGGCAACGTTATTAGTATCGAGCAAGAAACGGTAAAAAAAATCATGTTTGTTGTATGGGAGCCCCCCTTAAATATTTATTTTATTTTATTTTTAGTATTTGTTGTTATAGCGGCAATAGAAATACGTCATCTGTGAAAATTTCAACTCTCTAGCTATCACCGTTCTTGAGATACAGCCTGGTGACAGACGGACGGACGGACGGACGGACGGACGGACGGACGGACAGCGAAGTCTCAGTAATAGGGTCCCGTTTTTACCCTTTGGGTACGGAACCCTAAAAATGAACTTATATAGCCTTCTATCGATAGAAATGAAAATATATTAAACAACACTTGAAAAAACATACAAAAACATGATGTGCACTTGTTTTCTGTGGTAAATACGTACGTCAAAAGATTTTTTTGAAAATACATACCTGGACCAAGCAAGCTTGGAAACAGACTAACAGAAGAGCGAAGGAGTTCATGTTTACTGATTGTAATAACAATTATATACAATTGACAAAGCTTCTCTACTTTTTATATAAAACGAGTCAACTGATAACAAACCTATTGAAATATTTTGTGTAATCATAGAAACTGTTGCACTAATTTTCTGTAACTTTCTTAATATTATTATCAGTCTTACACAAACTTTTGTATAGCCTACTAACTAACACAATATTGGTTACTATTTGATAATATATTGATATAAAACCTTCACTCTAGGAGCAGTTCATCATTCTTGTGTTCATCGCAGCATTACCAACATGTACAAAGCTATCTTCGTTCTCTGCTTCGTGCAGGTAAGGATTACTTTATTTATAAGTCCTTTTTCTAGATTAAACATTTACAAAAATTTTAAATATTTAGACCAACTTCCATTTGAGGACTAAAAATGGGGTCTTAGTTTTAAACTTCTGGCCATGAAAGTTTAACAAATTAAGAAACTAAATGGTATAAAAATGGTTTTTATTTTGTAGTCCGCACTCAGCCAGTGCAACAACCGCGCCGCAGTAGCTGATCACGCTGACATCGGTTACGGCGGTCTGCGCGCTCCTTATGGCTACGGTTTGGTAGCTCCTTGGGGTTTGGAAGGTGCTTATGGCTACGGTGGATGCGGCTGTGGTTCCGCTATTGAGTACAGCCCCACCAGCGGTGGTGGACTCCCCGTCTCCAGTGCCTCTGCTGCTGCTCCCGTCGGTCTCTCCGTAGCCTCTGAGAACGTGTACGAGGGTAAATTGGCTGCTGCTGGTGAGCTGCCGTTCGTCGGTACTGTAGCTGTAGAGGGTGTACTCCCTACTGCTGGTGCTGGTGCCATCAACCATCACTGCGGAGATGGTATCAACGCTATGGTCAGTGATAAGACCAGCTTCGGTGCCTATGCTCCTAGCTTCGCTCCTGCCGTTGCTCCTTCCATCGCCCCTGCCTACGACATCGGTCTTACCACTCCAGCTCTCGGCTATCGCGCTGGATGGGCTGGTAAGAGCTGCGGTTTTGGTTATTAATAAGTTATTATCTGTGTCAGAATATATAGCAAATAAATGTGTTTTTCTATGTTATACAATTTTTTTCTTTAATTAATTGTTATGCAATTCTTTTCTATAATTAAATACCTTTGATTTTTAGGGTTCCGTACCCAAAGGGTAAAAACGGGACCCTATTACTGAGACTTCGCTGTCCGTCCGTCCGTCCGTCCGTCCGTCCGTCCGTCTGTCACCAGGCTGTATCTCAAGAACGGAAATTTTCACAGATGATGTATTTCTATTGCCGCTATAACAACAAATACTAAAAATAAAATAAAATAAATATTTAAGGGGGCCTCCCATACAACAAACATGATTTTTTTACCGTTTCTTGCTCGATACTAATAACGTTGCCTTATGTTGCATAGATAATGGTACGGAACCCTTCGTGCGCGAGTCCGACTTGCACTTGACCAATTTTAGTTACAAAGTTAAGATAAACCATTAAGAAACTTTTAAAATTTATTTCTTTTACTTATGGGTTGCTTCAAAAGTTTTACAAACGTGCCCATTTCAACGATATGATTAGGATTTGCCTTACGAGGGGTGATCCAAAAGTAATGATAATGAAAATTAAACACGGCAATTAAAGTTAAAATAATAATTTATTTTTCTACAGTCTCCTAACAAATCAATACATTTAGTCCATCTTTTTGCTAAACCCGGAATTCCCTTTGAAAAAAATTCCTTTTCTTGACCCTCCCAAAACGCCTCAACAGCGGCCATCATTTCGCTATTGTCTTCAAATTTCTTGCCTCGGAGGTGTTCCTTGAGCCGAGGAAAGAGGTAAAAGTCACTAGGTGCCAGATCTGGCGAATAGGGAGGGTGTTCGACCAGTTCCAATCCCGTTTCTTGAATGGCAGCCATCGCAACTGCGGCTTTGTGAGCCGGTGCGTTGTCTTGGTGAAACAGCACTCCAGCTCGCAGTTTGCCGCGTCTTTTTTCCTTAATGGCCTCCCGTAATCTTCTTATTTGGTCTGCGTAGTAAGAGCCCGTAATAGTGGCTCCCTTTTCCAAATATTCCACCAAAATTATTCCTTTAGCGTCCCAAAAAACAGACGCCATAACTTTTCCCGCCGAACTTGAGACTTAGAATTTCTTTGGCGTCGGTGAGGAGGCTCTCATAGGCTCAGGAGCTCAGGAGGCTCGCTTGTCCAGTCACAAAACGCAACAAAAAATTTTCTTTATCTGCTTGGAACTTTTCGAGATTGACCCTCGAAATGTCAACTCGTTTTTTCTTTTGCTCGTCGGTTAACATTCTGGGAACCCAACGCGCAGAGACCTTTTTCATATGCAACTCGTTCGAGATGATTCTTTGCACGCTGCCATATGAGATCCCTGTGACCTCAGCTACATGCCTGATGGTCACTCTTCGATCTGCCAACACAAAATCTTCGACATTTTTCACGTTGTCTTCTGTGAGGGACGTGGATGGGCGTCCTTCGCGATGTTCAGTGGATGTTCTGCCCAGCTTAAACTCCTTGGCCCAGCGTGCAACTGTAGAATATGGAGGAGCAGAGTCCCCCAATGTTTCCACCAAGTCACAGTGTATGTCTTTTGTAGACATTTTTTTCAAACAGAGGTACTTCACACTATCACACTATCACACTATCACTAGCACTATCACTAGCACTATCACAGCTCTAATTTCGTTTTTCTCCATGATGATGTTATCTCTTCGACAGTTCGTATTCAAATGAATGTATCTCCCGGAAATCCTGACCTATTTATATGATTTTTTTAGGCTGACGTAGTGAGTGTATAGGCAAACGTAAAATTTTTTTTTGGATTTTTATGTGGACCTTTTGTAACCAATTATCATTACTTTTGGATCACCCCTAGTAAGTTTAGTTGTATACTTAGAATTGGTACCAATGGGAAATGGTATTATTGTATACATCCATTTTTTAATCTTATTTATAGCCTCATTCATAATGACTTATCAGAGGTTTAAACGGAGATTTTATCGCAGAGAATAAACGTTTTAGCGTAAAAAGACTAATATGAAGTTTTGACAATTTTCGCGTACCTATTTTAGTGAACTTATAAACCTCCGGTATGTCATTATGAATAAGACCGTAAATATTTATGTGCATACATATTATTTAATAAGATCCTGTTGCATAGGAACTGTTGATCATTCAACGTACCCTGACCTTCTAAATGGTTCTGTGAATAGTGATTTTAATGGCTTTGAATAAGACCACAATTATAAATAAATAATAATAAATACATATTCATGTACATTTCACACAACGTCCTCTGGTCCGAAGCTAAGCTTATATGCTTGTGTTATGGGTACCAGAAAACGGATAGAATACATATACTACTTTTCTTTTGTAAATACATATTTAAAATACATAGAAACACCCAGACGCAGTACAAACATTTGTATGACAATTATAAATGTCACACAAATGTCTCGAGCGGGAATCGAACACGCGACCTCATGATCGGCAGTCCGTTACATAAACCACTCGACTACGAGACCCGTCTATTATTTTTAAGCTATAGCATAGCTTCTATCGCGGGCCTTGAGCGTGGAGACTGAATCCAGAAATTCCGTAACGAAAATAGCGTTATGAAAAAACCTCACACTATCGGCGCTACTGCGCATGCGTTATCCCCTCTTCGCCCCGCAATTTATTCCATCCTGTTGATACTAAGTGTAAGCGCCTTCCTCAAATTAAACAGCGTATTAAAATAAGGATTTTGAATCGACAACATATATCCTAAATGTTCGGTTATCAGCGTATTTTAGATTTTAATAATGTAAAGTAATGTTTATTTTATTTTATTGACATTTGATCGACAATCGCTATTTTATCATAATTACCATAAACAATGGACAGATGTAAGCATCAGTAAATAAGCATTATTAATCTTATTTTAGTTTATGGTATTTAGATTCTTGCATAAATAAAATAAATAAATAATTAAGTATAATTGCATAAGATGATAAAAAATGCTATGCTATGCAATAGCTTTACCGCGGCAGTACCCGAGTGCCACACGTCTTTTTTTTATAAATTTTAATATAGATTACATTTTTCGTGTCAAGTGTCGTAATTGTAGCAAGGATCGTAGCAGTTCGTAGCATGACGTAAATCACGTAGCTGTATTGTAGCACACTACCTTTGTCGCTAGTAATATGTAGTATCTAATCTCCGCCAAAACTACGTAGGGATAAGAATTTCACATGGATGTTCTCTTAAAACTTAGTTTTGTCGTAAAACATGGAAGGTAATAATTAAATAACGAGGTTTTCCTTTTCACGAGGTCGCGGTTGCTGCTAACAAATTGTAATTAAGTAATAATAATATGTAAAATACTCTTGTCCGCGTGGTAAAGGATTAAGAATACGAGTGTCACCATCCCTTTTCATTCCCTGGGTGCTAAACTCGATAATAAACCCTGTACCGACAACAGACCATCTATTAAATTTAGGCATTATTATTTTTGAGGTTCATTTTTGCCGGTTTTGCCTTGCTGGGTCACGAAAAATCAAAGTCACGTCGTAACCCAGCAAGTAGCACGCAACGGAGATAGATGTACGCAGGATGCTCGTCATTTGAGCTTTGATGCATCGGATGCGCGCTTTTTTTTACAAAGTGCTACAATTTCTATTTCAATTATTTCGCCAAGTATAATTTCCTAAGTGCGTAGTTTTAAATCTAAGACTTATTTCTCATAACGATTTTCATATTTGAAAGCAAATTATCTATGATTGCAATTATCTGTCATTGCAATGAAAGCCAATAAACAAAAAGAAAAGCTTAATTGTAATCCCGCTTTTTTATAAGCCATGTTTATTGTATAGAATATTAAGCATACCAGAAAATATTACAATATAGAAAGTTAAAAAAAAAATGTTGAAATGAAAAAAGTGTATATTTTGTTTATAAATTAGGTCTATCGTATTTAGAATAGGGTATCGTAGCCACATCCGCAGCCGCAAGCGCACTTGCCAGCGATGTTGACAACTCCACCAGCGCAGACGGGACCGCCAAATTTGACTGCTCCCTTGATGGGTACATGAGCAGCGACAACAGTTGTACCAGCGACGGGGAGTTCTCCAGCGACAGCTACGTTACCTTCACCAATACCACCGTAAGCCTCACCACAGCCGATACCAGCATAGCCAGCAGCGGGGTAAGCGAGTTCACCGTATCCAATGCCATAAGGAGCGGTGGTAGGAGCAGGAGTGATGGGGAAAGGCTTACCAAGGCACTGGCCGAATACACTCTGTAACAAGATTATAATACACTCTAAAACAAAGCAAAGCGCAAATCTGTTATGATTTAGATCTAAACGCATTTTCTTGGCTTCATTTCTACTCGTGCATGTGATCTTATAAGCACAGAACACAAACATGCCTCGTAATTTAAAGAAACATTATAACTTTAGAAACATTTGTAAAAATGGGACTTTGAAATTCTGGGAACGGGAATTCTTCCATTCTAAAAGTCCAATAATTTTGGCACACTTAGAAGAAATTGGCGAAAACGTAACAATTAAAAAAATCTTATAATCTGAATCTGGGATTGACGAACTTTATCAATTTAATTTCTATTATTTACCTTATTAGCTCATTTTGTGATTATGATTTTCCGAAGAGAAGTGATGGACGAAACATAAATGAGCGAAATCTCCTGCCTGTCATATTTTTCTGGCAAAAAATCCAAAAAATATTTTGGACGCAAACTAACAGAAGAGCGAATGAGTTCATGATTGATTTTCTTTCTACGAAGTCAGATTATATTACTGAACATTAATTTACCTTTTATATAAAACTAATGAGCTGAATGCATAATATATTGAAAGTTATTTTGTAACTTAATTCATTGACACAGTAGGCTGTCTTGTATTTTTTTCATTATTATCTATGTTTCACAAGATTTATTTAATTGCCTAAATACATACAAACTTGATGATAAAGAAGTATACAATCCTCACCCTAGGAGCAGTTCATCATTCTTGTGTTCATATCACCAGTAACAACATGTACAAAGCTATCTTCGTTCTCTGCTTCGTGCAGGTAAAATAAAATTATCAATATTTCTTTTGTCATTAAAGAATGTCCAGAATAGTTGGCAAATCGAATTGCATTATATACAATGTGTGGTTCCAACAACCTTTCCTATTATTATGATTTAGGCATAAACAAGTAGTTTTATTAATTGATCTTAAAAACTATATACAATTAAAAAGTAAAATATAAAAAGGAAATATGTACAGTATTAAAAATAAATTATTAAAATTATATGTACAAACTAGGCGTCAAAATACTCCTCCCCATCGCTGTCCACAGGAAGTGTGCCCAGAAGGCTGGCTGCATTGCCACGTTGTATGGCAATGCTTATTTTTTGAACAAAATAAAGGCCAGCCTTCTGGTCACGAGAGGCGTCGATCAGTCGGCTCGCCAAATCTTTATACAGATTTCGGGCACTCGGGCCCCGTGAGCCTAGCGTTTCGACCCCAAACGGCGCAAAAATATAATCCCCTAAGAGATTATTGTATTTGTGCCGCTTGAGTCTCCGCAGTGACAGCGATGAGGAGTGACACTAAGAGCACCTATGCGTAGGCATGTGGCGATACGGAATGCGGTGTTATCTAAAAAAGTTCCTAAATTAGGTGAAGGGAGCGCCTGCAACCAAACACCTGACTCCCACTCTCCCACAGCCAACAAACGTGCCCGCTCGGCAGCACTGCTAGCGGTGTTGATGAGATTTTGTCTAACAGTACTGCAGAGAGGACCATCCCAATGTCTTTGAGAGAGTGGGTTAGCCGGTATATCAGAGCTTGGACAAGCCATTTTCCAAGCGTTTATGCTCGGCCTTGCATAGCATCTCGGAATTAACCAGTGTGGGTTCCAATATTTTCCTTGTTAATTAACAAGGAAAATATTGGAACCCACACAGCACCGAGCAATTGCTCGGTGCTGTGGACCGAGGACAAAAACGCTGGCAAACTAACGTCACCCAGAGACCCAAGGAGACAGAAGGAACTCTTATCAATAATTTTGATATTGGGAGCCAAAGAAGAAAATTTTGCAAGAGCCGAAACTTTGTCAACATTATCATTAAAAAAAATTTCACATTTGGTAGGATTTAATTCCAAACCAATCGAATGAAACTCGTTTTTTAGAACTGAATCTTGAGTTACTGTATCAACACTGCCTTCGAGAGTCCCGTCATCTAAGTACCATATATAAAATTTAGAATTTAGTTGCCGAGTGATGGGTTGTATTGCCAGACTGAAAATGACCGGTCCAAGAGGGTCACCCTGTTGACATCCAACTGAAGAATCTAAAAGATTGTACCTATATAATAATTTGGAAGGATTACGGTAACATTACCAAAGGTAATTAAAAATTTTTGGGGTTTCCAATTTTGCCTGTGTCAAAAGGGTGTCCCTTTTAACTGAATTAAAAGCATTTTTGAGATCTACCTTCAAGATGACCTCACCCATCCCAGATCCAAGGTACGTTGCCAGCGCATGAACCGCAGCTTCACAGCCTCCCCTGGCACCAAAACCCAGTTGTAGAGGCTGAAATTTTCCAGAAAGTTCCTCTTTGTAATAATCACAGCAAATCTTTGCGGCCATACGCCGGTACGTACACCCCACGGCAATGGGACGAATGCCGTCATTCTTGTTTAGAGCACACAAATTGGCTCCGTACAAGACACCAGTGATACATTCGTTCACGTTGCCGGAGAGCATAAGGTTTATCAAGGCGGTTAGCTCCCTCAGAAGCCTCTCGCCCGCTTCCCCTGCACTAGGTGACAGGAGGTCCTTCAGATGTTGCGGCGATAAGCCATCTAGTCCGCCAGCGGAGCCACTCCGGAAGGAACCATCCGCCCTAATTATGTCTCTGCCCGATGCACTCAAATAATCTGACGATACATCAGGCGCATCTGGAAAAGATAGGTCATCAGTCGGAGATGGATGCTTGCTTGCTGGATTAAGAAATCCTGCAAGCGTATCAGCAGAACAAGGTGCTATATGTAATATATCACTGCTGAACAAAATTCTTGACACTCCTCTTATATCACCATCCCTTTGCTTTGATTCAAATTAATTAATTCATTTTATTATGATTTATTTTTTTCAGTCCGCACTCAGCCAGTGCACCAGCCGCGCTGCAGTAGCTGATCACGCTGACATCGGTTACGGTCTGCGTGCTCCTTACGGCTACGGTTTGGAAGAAGTCCTTGGGGTTTAGAAGGCGCTTATGGCTATAGTGGATGCGGCTGTGGTTCCGCTATTGAGTACAGCCCCACCAGCGGTGGTGGACTCGCCGTCTCTAGTGCCTCTGCTGCTGCTCCCGTCGGTCTCTCCGTAGCCTCTGAGAACATGTACGAAGGTAAACTGGCTTCAGCTGGTGAGCTGCCGTTCGTTGGTACCGTAGCTGTTTTGGGTGTACTCCCCACTGCTGGTGCTGGTGCTATCAACCACCACTGCGGTGATGGCATCAACGCTATGGTCAGCGAAGGAACCGGTTATGCTGGTTCTTACGGTCTCGGCTACGATGGCATCCTTGACCGCGGTATCGGTCTTGGTTTGGAAGTTCCTGCTCTCGGCTAGGCAAATCTCGGCCACGCAAATCTTGTGGATGTGGTATCTACTAAACACGTGTGACTAATGCTAACTAATTCGTAATGCTTCTCAAAACAGTAAACATAAATGCAAAATACATCTTTTTTGTTTTCTTTCTACCCCAAATTATTATGTATTATTATTCTCAGCAATATTCTCTTCAAAATTTTTTCGTATTGAAATTTTCGTGAGTTTGAGTCATATTAGAAATATCATATTACCGGCTAACAATCACTGTTTTGTGATCGAAGATGTCGACTAGTGTTGCCCAAATGCAAGAACAAGACGAGACTTAGCCAGTCTTGGTCTTGGTCTTGCGCCAATACACCTGGTCTTGGTCTTGGTCTTGGTCTTGCGCTCCCAGTCTTGGTCTTGGTCTTGGTCTTGCAGCAAGAGTCTTGCAAGTCTTGCAATTACCTATTAGACTATTGCTATTTATTAAAGTTTACTTTAGATCTTAGAAAAACGTATTAGAATTGGAACATTGTGAGCTTGAATTAACATAGCCATAGTAAAGAACAATCAGATTAATAAATGTCTGAAGATTTGATGAGAAATTCGAAAAATTAACTGCCACATGGTGATCAACTGAGCTATATGCCGTTTTCCATGGGAGTAACTGTTTCTTAATAAACATTTACGCTTTATAAGCTTACATGTGCTAAAAAATTAACTATTAAATTACTTTTTTTATAGTACATTTCCTTGCTTTTTACCGCGCCGCCTCGGCACGTGCTGGCTCTAAAATAATTTTTGTCATTACCTAGGTACCTATAATACTGTAAAAGGGTTGTGCTCATTCACTTTAGCTATGCCCACATACATATCGATATTATGGTAATTCGATACAATAGAATACACTTAATATTTGTATCGGTAAAAACAATACTATGTGTTAATTATGTGCTATCAAATTCGTATATTAACCTACAATTTATTACGAAACTTCTCCTGAAATCGTATCTTAGCTACAACCATATTGTGTTTGCAATTTGGGTAACTATTACTAGCATGTAAAAAAGTTTATCGGATTTCAATGGAATGAAATAAGTTTATAAGAAAATGTTACAACGAATAATTATAAGCCAATATGAATAATATTTGTTGTGGACAGACCATGTTTTACAATACGATGTTTATTAAATAAACACCAGCGATACGATACGACGATCACTTTATCGTATGATCTAGTATTTTACCCCGTTCGCGTTGTATTGATTTGATACAATAAAATATAATAAAATACCGATACATAATAGAGATGACCCATCTCTATGTACACGTGTCTTCATGTCGGTTATTCCCCGACTATCGGAGCGGCGCGGGCGGCACATTGACATCAAAGGAAGTCGGTTTCTTTTGACAAAGGTGTCGCTCTTTACAAAGGACTCAAGTAGCCAATCAAGTAATACAATTGGTTGACGTATTTCTAATATTAACCAATCACGATTCGTCAAAAGTGATTAAATTATTTAGAGTGGACAGTCGCATATGTGACTTTTTTACCTAACATAATTTTATGAAAAATTATAAGTATCATCGTTAATATGCCAATATCTTCGCTCCCCTCGTCACATTTTGCTAGTAGTTGACACTTAACTTTTTCTCAATTCACGTTCGTCATCTTCGACATGCAATTATTCATTATTTTTTCGGTAATATTACTCCTCAAAATATTTTTTATATTCTTCTCGCTTTTCTTCCATCAACATCCAACAAAATTTTCTTCACCATCATGGAAAAATTTTAAACAATTTTCCTCACAGAGGAAATGAGCAGTTAGGCATATTACGTTAATCTCTATTACGGGACATGATCACTATTAGGTCAAATAAAGTTCATAAAAACAGCTGATTAGGGTTGTGCAACGTAAAAATTTTGCAAAAACTTACAACATCAAAAATCGTATTAAATTATAATGCAAGTTAATATCTAACTTCACGTAGTCATTACTGATGACCTAAAGAATGCTTGGTTTCAAGCATAACACAGGAGTTTTGTTTCACGTTGTATAAGTGCTTGAGTTTCACGAATTAGATCGACTATAATTTGGTCTTCAAAATGTAGGTGCCGGGTAAACAAAGAAATCGTTCATGTCGTAAACTTTTATTGTCTTGTGTTTATTTAATTTACGTGTTTTTATTAAAATATTAGTAAATTACTATAAAATAAACATACTCAAACACTTTTATAATTAAAATACGTATTATAAAAACAAAATTGCGAATCTGATCGACCTTTTGTTAGAGCAGGCGCCTGGACGCTAGCCGTGAATTTGATTGTTTTTTTTTTATTTATTTAATTAATTATTAACATATGCATATCAAAAGAATCGGCAATAAGCCTAGTTTAACGGGAACATATGTTGCTGGTAAAATAACTAGTATTCCTTGCATAAAATTAGGATTAAAAATTAAGTTTTTTATACAGTTTTGATACAGTTTTTTGCGTCTCATAGAATTCCTAAGCGTACACTATACACCGAACTGTTATACCTAACTACTCCGTGAAATAGCGCTAAGTCCTAGCTGCAAGACGCAAGAGTCTTGCCGGATTAGTCTTGTTCTTGCTCAAGTCTTGCACGGTCAGTCTTGGTCTTGGTCTTGCTAAAAATACGCGGTCTTGTTCTTGGTCTTGGTCTTGCAAAAATGCAAGAACAAGACCAAGACTGCAAGACCAAGACTGAATTTGGGCAACACTAATGTCGACCCAGGTTTCGAGCATATCCGATGCTCATCTTCAGGACGAGTGCGCAGCGGCGTCTGCGACCTTCCCGTCTGCGATCGATCCCAAAACTCGAACTCTATATGCTCGAAACCTGGGTCGACATCTTCGATCCCAAAACAGTGAGTGCTAGCCGGTAATATAATACTCTTCAAAATAGAATCGAAAGCGAAGTATTATTTACCAAACAGCGATTATTTCGATGGTCTAATAGGCCGCGTGGTCAAGTGGTTAATGTAGCGGACTGCCGGTCACGAGATTGCGGTTTTGATTCCCGCACGGAACAATCATGTGCGTGTATCTAAAATTGTCATACAATTGTTTGTACCACGTCTGGGTGTTTTCTATGTATATAATAGTTTGGGTTTACAAAAGAAAAATAGTTTATGTAGTATATCCGTATTGCGGTACCCACAACACAAGCATATAAGCTTAGCTTGGGACCAGAGGACGTTGTGTGAAATGTCCATGAATATTTAATTATTTTTAATTATTTATTTATAAACCTCTTTTTTATTTTAACCGTTTGATCTTAAATATCTTTTTTTATTGATCTTAAATATCACAACCAATTTGCGGCTGAGAAATGTGTGCCATCTCAAATACTTTAATAGTTTCTCAAAATAAGCAGTTATCCATGTTTATGATTTTGTATAAAAGCAATCCTTATGAATTTACTTCAGTATCCTATAAGGTAATTTAAAAAATTTGGTCTTACTCTAGCATTAAAGTCATTCTGATGGTCGCTTAACAAAACAAATTACATACAACGCACTCATACTTGAATATCATGTTACAACTATAGCCGATTATGAAAACAAAACCTCAAATAAAACTACTTTTTTTGGATTTTTGTTTTAAATTTTAGCCCGATGATGTTACGAAAACTTTGCAGTCACCATGGTCACGGGTGAGAATGACCTGTAAAGTGTCTTCTACGATCAGTTGTGCTTTACCCACATTTAATTTTAATTTTACATTGATCATAAAAACAGACTTTTACCATAAACTACAGTATATTACATTATGCTCAGACTACATAAAATCATAAACGCTCCATATAAATTAATGTATTTTTGTATATTATGAAGCATGTATTGCTATCGTGCCATCTTATATTAGAATACAATACTGCTTCGCCTCGAAAGGCGGCAGGACGCACTTCGACGTGGTTGATATCGGTCTCATTCACAAGAATAGTTCTGTCCGTGGTGATGGAGCGATCCCAGTAGAGCGTAGCGTGCTAGCTTTCGAATACGGCTTCTGGCTCGTACTTGTAATACAGTGCCCTCCATCGTACCCTCTTATTATTATTGTTTTTAATTGTTTACATAAAGAGAGGTGAAAGACAAAAATACTACAGAGTTGTTGCTTGAAACAGTCCTTGTAATTGACCAGTATTTTAATTGATAACAGTAACTTAGTAATCACCACAACCACAGCTGCAGGCACACTTGCCAGCAATGTTGACGGCACCAGCAGCGCAGACATCACCACCGAATTTGACAGCTCCCATGATTGGTACTTGACCAGCGACAGCAGTGGTACCAGCAACAGGCAGCTCTCCCGCGACAGCTACATTACCTTCACCAATACCACCGTAAGCCTCACCACAGCCGATAGCAGCGGGGTATGCGAGCTCACCGTATCCAGCATAGCCGAGAGGAGCAAGACCGGCACCAAAAGAAGGAGCAGCGGGGAATTTCAGGCACTGGCCGAACACAGTCTGAAAAATATTTAATATACTTATGCTATCATCAATTCATATCACAAATTTCTAATTTAATCCATAAACGTCCTATAAATGGGTAAGACCCAGAAGATACCAGAAATCTAATAGATCTTAAGAAATATATATAAAAAAAGTGTATGAGCCGCACCTGTACCAAGCAAGCTTGGAAGCAGAGTAACAGAAGAGTGAAGGAGTTCATGTTTGATGTTTGTGTTCAACGAAAAGCTGACAACAGGTGATGGTATAAATGTTGCTCTATATTTTATATGAAATTCAAAGCTGATATGACACGTTTCAAAAGTAATTTCAGTAACATAAATTCAATTACAATTACTTACCTACTAATAATTACAAGAAATTGATAAAAATATGATTTATAAGCAAAGGTATTGAATTAAAAAAATATTCTAGTGTTCATTACACCAGTAACAACATGTCTGCTAAGATCATTCTCGTCTTCTGCGCTCAAGCGCTCCTCGTGCAAGTGAGATCTTTTTTATTTATTTAAAAAATAGTCCAATAAAGCCTTTACGTATCGTATCGTAATGTCCTGTTCTAGTTGTATCCAACAGCATCTTTTCCTAATTTTAAGATTTGTATTTTTCAGTCAGCACTCAGCCAGTGCATCAACCGCGCTGCAGTAGCTGATCACGCTGACATCGGTTACGATCTGCGTGCTCCTTATGGCTACGGTTTGGAAGCTCCTTGGGGCTTGGAAGGTGCTTATGGATATGGTGGATACGGCTGTGGTTCCGCTATTGAGTACAGCCCCACCAGCGGTGGTGGACTCCCCGTCTCCAGTGCCTCCGCTATCGCTCCCGTCGGTCTCTCCGTAGCCTCTGAGAATAAATACAAGGGCGAACTCGCTGCTGCTGGTGAACTGCCGTTCGTAGGTACTGTAGCTGTTGAGGGTGTACTCCCCACTGCTGGTGCTGGTGCTGTCAACCACCACTGCGGTGACGGAATCAACGCTATGGTCAGTAAAGGATCCGGTTATGGTGCTGGTTATAGCCTTGGCTACGATGGTATCCTTGACCGCGGTATCGGTCTTGGTTTCCGCGCTGGATGGCCCGCCAAGAGCTGCGGATGTGGTATCTACTAAAAAGGTACTACAAATTCAGAACGATTCGCAAAAAAACTGTAACAAATAAAACTATTGCACATCAATAAATTACTGCTTTTATTATTTTGGTTAGACATTTCACGATGTCATCATGGAGGTATGCGGATATTGCTGTTGTATATTTTTCCTGAGTAAATTGGCGTCATAACACCAGAATATCTATAAGACACTTTTCAATGGCATTTTGTATTGCATGTAAATCTTGAGCAGAATAGTTTTGCTGTAGGTACCTAACGGGGTAGGAGTTGTGTAACTCCGTAGTCTAATACTGGTACTAAACATACTATATTAATAAGTAATTCGAATTCGATACTTTTATATCAGTCAACTATTGATATGCAAGTATCGAATCGCTTCCTTAACTTTATTGATCTTTTCAATATTTTATTTAATAAAAAAATTGGGGTTGTGGTTTGGATCTACTTTTTCTAACCCAAATTCAAAGTATTTTGTTTCTTGTTTAAACGGAATTAATTTTCATCGCGTAAAAGAGCTTAGTTACGGTAAGCCATATTTAAATTCATTACATTTTAAGTCCTATTTTTGGCAGGCTGCTCTGCTTAGCGTATTACGTAGTGAGAATAAAGAAGAAAGAGAAAAAAATTGTCAAATAAGAATAGATAAATCGCCAGTGAACTGTGGCAACATTTGACCGCCTTTTTTCGTCGTGTAGGACGGACACATAAAGGTTGAACATTGCCAGGCCAAGTTGTTTACCTAGCGGTTATGAGCTGATTTCATGTTATTCTTCCATTGAAATACCTCTTGAATAATTTTACAAGGTTGTTACATCGTTCAGCATTGCTTAATTTTTGACTTTGATTCAACCAACCTCAAAAATGGTTGGTTGAATCAAATGCCTTCTTAAGTTCATTTACATATATTTTGTTTCTTATATTTCCACGGAATAATTATGATGCAAGAATGAGACACAAAATGATCTTGAAGAGAAATTTATTCAAAGATATTTCAATTCTGATCATCACTCATCAAGTACTGAAATTTTCGTGACCTTGGGTCATATTCGAAAATATAAATATTTATCTTACCGGCTAACACTCACTGTTTGATGGAGTTTATTTTTATATCTAACAGTTTCCTTCTTTTTAAATTTACAGTTTAGAACCAATAGAAAATCAGAGCTCTTCGTATAAGTCTGTTAACACAATACGGATTCTCCGTGAAATTTCAAACATTTTGATTTTATGATGCACACTAAAATATAAACCACAAAATAATTGCTAGTAAAAAATAATTATATGAAATGAATATAAAATAATTATTCATTACAATAATATCGCCATGTGTATTAAAGTTACTTTCATGCGAATCATCAAACAAAAAATATTAAAAAAAAACATATAATAATGAATAACTAATATTCCCGCTATATCAGCTGACAGTTCAAGTGACGGGTGCTGTTCCAAAACTAATTCCCAAAAGATAGATGAATTATATAAAATAAAAAAATCTAAATATAAAAATAGATAATAGTATTACCGTTTTTATCTTTTATATAATGGTCTAAGTAAATAATAATAATAATAAATATTCATGGACATTTCACACAACGTCCTCTGGTCCCAAGCTAAGCTTATATGCTTGTGTTATGGGTACCAGAATACGGATAGAATACATATACTACTTTTCTTTTGTAAATACATACTTATAATACATAGAAACACCCAGACGCAGTACAAACATTTGTATGAGAATTAGAAAAAGCACACAAATGATTGTCCCGAGCGGGAATCGAACCCGCGACCTCTTGATTGGCAGTCCGTTACATAAACCACTCAACCACGAGGCTCGTCACTTCGAGTAACTTGTGTTTAGCAAATATATTATATATCGGAGAAAATCACCGTAGACATCACCTGTAATTATTGCCAGGGTAGTCTCCAATCCAAACACCCTGTAATACTGAATAAGCTAACTACGTTAACTACAACATTCTATTAACTACGATGAGATTGATCCGTGGCTTACGACACGTGTAGCTGGTTTGGAAGGATCCTTTTATGAAATTTCAACAGGTCACCATTCAGTCTCACCAACTACAGTAAATAAACGAATTACTCACCGTTTACACCATTTAAGGACCCACATCACAATCTTGGAACCTAAGTTAAAACTAAAAATCCTTAAGTAAACTATTTTAATCAAGTCTCCTACGACACGGCCATTCTGCGAATACACACGTCCCCGTGTGTAAATCTGCAATAGAACTAAGTTTTTCCGCTCGGCTAATTCTGACCCAATATAAAGTCGCAAAATAAAGAAATCCACAACTAAGATTTTTCCATACACTAGGTCAGTTACAACAATTTCCACAATAATTCAACATTCACACTCGGTCAGTTACATTAATTCCGCATTATCGTTACTTTGCACTTTCTCACAAATACACACTCAGCAATTACACTTTGGAGGGTATTCTAATTGTTTAAATTATAGAACTGGGCAGCATAACGACCCGTATAATACTGACTGCTGTAGTTGTCAAGTTTTTCGCATTTTTGCTAACGAACTTTAAGTTGTAGTGGGTTCGTATCGACTTATCGAGCCAATATAATTGTAGCATTCAATAGATGGTTTCTAATCATCAAATCCACTACACATTAAAATTGTGTTTTCATAAAGACAACCACTCGGCTGTAATTTGATAACGAATTATTTAGAATTTAGCTAATTAATCGTAAACTACTCAGAAAAAGATTTTTAGCTACGTTGGCAAATACATTAAAATTAAAAAAAAAAATTTTTTCTTGTTCTTTCTTTCTTTTTTTTTCTTTCTTTTCTTTTTCTTTCTTTTCTTTTCCTTTCTTTACTTTGTTTTCTGTTTCTTAACTGTCACACGGCCATTCTGCAAAGGCACGCGTCCTCGTGTGTTCCCTATCTACTTGAAACAAAATAGAAGGGTTTCCGTTTGGCCTATCCTGCTGATCTAGACGGATTCAACAGTAAAGGAATGATTTTCTAATTTGGTTTAAATGCTAATGATTAAACTATCAGTGAATAAAAAGTTGAATTTAGAATTTTCGTACTGGCATACGAATAAACACTGTTACTTTACCTCCTACTTGTAGCTCAAGTAGAAGTTAAGCCTACATAACTCTTTTAGCTGTTGCTACTAAACACCTAAATCGTGAATAGTAACCGTTGGTGCATAGTATCGTAACGTGGTATATTTATGCGTATAGCGTCTTAAGGATAGAAAGGATAAAGGATTTAGGAAGGATAGGGGTTTGGGCAGGATAGGTAAAGGAAAGGTCGATGTTGCCGCGTAGGCAAGGGCCCTAGAAATAAATGGATAGGTTGATGCTGTGCCATAGGCGGTCCTGTTCGCCGTCGTACACAGGGGACCATTATTCTTTCAGGATAGGATAATTAATGTGGCTTATATTGGTCGGCTCCACACGCCAATATAGCATCTTTTATTTATTGATTTATTTTCGTTTTTTTTTTTTTGTTGGCTTATTGGTCGGCTCCACACGCCAATAGCATCTTTTATTTTTGGCTTATTGTAACGCTCCACGCGACAACAGCTCTTTTAATAATAATAATTAGTTTACTTGTGGATACACCACGGTAAACTGCGTTGTTAATATTAAAAATAGTTCACTGAACGTCTCTATACACCAAAAACGCTCGCAAATTAGAATTAAAGAGGTAGATAATTTGTTATGGTATGTAGATCTGCTATAGTCAATCCACTACAACAGATTCTTGTTCAAGTAAATAAGGTCAAAAGTTATGCTCGTGAATACTCAGAGTTGATCTCCTGTCGCCTCGATAATTTGTAATAAGAGTCGTATGCGCGAATAAACGGAAAGTATAAAGTTAAAACTTAAAAACAAACGGTAGACTTCATTTACAATGAGAACCACGCGAAACAGTTGCAGATTGCTAGTGATTATTTTTTTCAGCCTGCATAGACCAATAATATTAGTCGCATACATTTAAATGAAAATACAACTGAAGTATTGTATGGGCATTAAAGGCATTTTGGAATTAAATATTTGTAATAAGATGAACCTGCTATACTGGACATCTTTATGAAAATTTTAGAAACATGTTATAGGTAAACCACAATAAAGCGTGTGGTTAATGTTATTAATAGTTTACAAGGCGTCTCTGCATTATTAAGAACTGATTATAAGTAAGTAATCCACAATAAAGCGTGTGGTTAATATTATTAATGGCTCACTAGGCGTCTCACACGTCAGTAAGTTAAAGATTTCAAAAACTTATTATACTCCACAAAAAGTGATGTTAATATTATTAATGGTTACTAGACGTCTTCATACGTCAATAGCACCGTCAGGTTTGTATTTGTAATAATAATAATAATTATGTAATGTTCATAAAGCCACACTATATTTCTGTTCGCAATCAAGTAAAACGATTTTACTATTATTTATTGATTGATACACGAGATAAATTAAGCAAGTGAACACTCTAGATTTATAAAATTACTCATAAATCATTGTCATTTATTTTTTGTTACGTAGTTACAGTGTTATAGGGTAATTAACTAATTACCTGTGACTTGTTATTATCAGTCTTTGCTTGTTAATATAATCAAAGTAATTTTTATCCAAAAAGAAACTGCGAAAACTTTAAATTTTTACTAGAACGCCGGTTACGGCTAATTTTACTGTTCTAGTTTTTTTTTTTTTTTCAAAACAATATCGAATAACGACTATTCGATCCCACTTCTGATATCGGAGAAAATCACCGTAGACATCACCTGTAATTATTGCCAGGGTAGTCTCCAATCCAAACACCCTGTAATACTGAATAAGCTAACTACGTTAACTACAACATTCTATTAACTACGATGAGATTGATCCGTGGCTTACGACACGTGTAGCTGGTTTGGAAGGATCCTTTTATGAAATTTCAACGGGTCACCATTCAGTCTCACCAACTACAGTAAATAAACGAATTACTCACCGTTTACACCATTTAAGGACCCACATCACAATCTTGGAACCTAAGTTAAAACTAAAAATCCTTAAGTAAACTATTTTAATCAAGTCTCCTACGACATATATTTTGTAATATATTGAATACAAAAACATTGTAAAATATAACCGTAACTAGCCGATAAACACAATAATTAAGTTTCTGAACGACTCTATCAAAAAGCTTTACACGGCCATAGACACTTAATCCATTAAAATGTAGGCTAGTTTCATGTATGTCATAATACGAAATAAAAATCAGGCCGTTTGCCGCCGTCAACAGAATCGCCTGGAACTTGCATGATATTTTGAAAGCTCATAATACGCCATCAAATCTGTATTTAATATAAAACAAGGTTGAATAGTAAACGTAAACCTACGCAGTTCAAGAAGACAAGGTACTAAAGTAAAAAAGAAAAGAAAAATTTAACTGCTTTAACTTTGTATTACTCTGAACATTATACGTTGATTTATTTTATTTCTTAGTAACCACCACATCCACAACTGCAGGCACACTTGCCAGCGATGTTGACGGCTCCAGCAGCACAGACATCACCACCGAATTTAACAGCTCCCATGATGGGTACTTGACCAGCGACAGCGGTTGTACCAGCTACGGGGAGTTCTCCAGCGACAGCTACGTTACCTTCACCAACACCACCGTAAGCGTCGATACCGATACCACCAGCCCAGCCAGCAGCGGGGTATGCGAGCTCACCGTATCCAGCGTAGCCAAGAGGAGCAAGACCGGCACCACAAGAAGGGGCAGCGGCGAATTTCAGGCACTGGCTAAACACGGTCTGGAAAAATTATTATATTAAATATTTGTTCATATTTATAATAACTAATATTATCGATTATGGTTAATCTATGTATGTAACATACCTGTACCAAGCAAGCTTGGAAGCAGAGTAACAGAAGAGCGAAGGAGTTCATGTTTGATGTTTGTGTTCAACGAAGAGGTGACAACAGGTGACCGTATTAATGTTGTTCTATATTTTATATGAAAGCCTAAAGCGATAAGGCACGTATGAATTCTGTAATTGTTTCATTAACACTAATTTCAAACTAACTTGGCGTCGTTGCATAAACTTAGTTACAATTACCCACATAATATATTGATAATGTAAAACTAAATTCATATAAAAGCACCGTTACCGTATTTTAGCATCATTCTAGTGTTCATTACACTAGTAACAACATGTCTGCTAAGATCATCCTCGTCTTCTGCGCTCAAGCACTCTTCGTGCAAGTGAGACATTCATATGATATTTTTATGCAATTTTATTGAGCTTAAATTAGACCAATCTTTTATTTCTTTTGAATGAGTACATTTTGGCAAATGATTCAAATATTATTATTATTATGTTTTAATGGCTCATTTACGTGAGCTTGCTGCCAACAATATTTAAGTAAATTTATTGAGATCCATCCATCCGGAAATATTATATTTATTTTATATTAAATAAAGTTTTGACCAGTAAGTAAGCAATACTTTTTCTTGATTTCCAGTCCGCACTCAGCCAGTGCACCAGCCGCGCTGCAGTAGCTGATCACGCTGACATCGGTTACGGTCTGCGTGCTCCTTACGGCTACGGTTTGGAAGCTCCTTGGGGTTTGGAAGGTCCTTATGGCTACGGTGGATGCGGCTGTGGTTCCGCTATTGAGTACAGCCCCACTAGCGGTGGTGGACTCCCCGTCTCTAGTGCCTCTGCTGCAGCTCCCGTTGGTCTCTCCGTAGCTTCTGAGAACGTATACAAGGGTGAACTGGCTGCTGCTGGTGAGCTGCCGTTCATCGGTACCGTTGCTGTAGAGGGTGTGCTCCCCACTGCTGGTGCTGGTGCTGTCAACCACCACTGCGGAGATGGTATCAACGCTATGGTCAGTGACGCCATCAGTGGTGCTTCTGGTCTCGGCTACGATAGTATCCTTGACCGTGGTATCGGTCTTGGACTTAAAGCTCCCACTCTCGGCTATCGCGCTGGATGGGCTGGCAAAAGCTGTGGATGTGGTATCTATTAAAAACTTATTTTGTAGTCGATAGTACGTTTTAAATTAATAAAGTTAATTTCATGTTACAATTTACATAGTAATTTGTTAATTTCTAACCCAATACTTTATGATCGACTTAAAAGACTAAGTACATCCGCAATAATCTTATGAAGTTAGAATACAACATTAAACATTCTAGAACTAAGTATAAAGGAAAAGAAAACTTTAGTTTTCCTTTAATACACTGTTTACAGAATTAAAGATACATGACGTAGGTATATTAGTGCTATTGGGATTTATGTTATTGGGATACAGATTCTTTTAATCATCATATTCATCATTATAACATCACGCCTTTTTCCTATGGGGGTAGGTAGAGACTATATACAGATTCTACACATCTGGATCCAGGGCTTTTTGAACAAAAATCTTAATTTATTCCAAATTATGGATTGCCAGCACGGCCATTTTTAAATCATCCAATGAAATATAATGTAACAAGATATAACAAGATTCCTCACCCAATCTATACCAATATTATAAAGCTGAAGAGTTTGTTTGTTTCTTTGTTTGTTTTACCACGCTATACTCGGTAACCGGTCCGATTTAAAAAATTACGCAAAACGGTGATTTTTAAGCTATTGCATAGCTTCTATCGCGGGCATAGAGCGTGGAGACGGAATCCAGAAATTCTGTAACGTAATAACGTAACGTAACGAAAATAGCGTAATGAAAAAACCTTACATTATCGGCGCTACTGCGCATGCGTAATCCCCTCTTTGCCCCGCAATTTATTTCATCCTGTTGATACCAAGGGTAAGCGCCTTCCTCAAATTAAACAGCGTATTAAAATATGGATTTTGAATCGACAACATATATCCTAAATGTTCAGATAACAGCTTATTTTAGATTTTAATAATGTAAAATAATAATATTTTCTAACACTTGCGCGACTCATCTGTTTAAATAAAACTACTTTTTACGGATTTAGACGCGTATATTTGTTTTAAATTTTGGCCTGACGTTTCGAAGACTTTGCAGTCACCATGCAGTCTCACCCGTGACCATGGTGACTGCAAAGTCTCCGAAACGTCGGGCCAGTTACACCAGTAACAACATGTCTGCTAAGATCATCCTCGTCTTCTGCGCTCAAGCGCTCTTTGTACAGGTAAGATTAGTTTAGGGTATTCACACCATTCTGTTCATGACAATAATATAGGTACTTATTTTAAGGGCCTGCATCAATATTATCGTCGACATGTACCTATTAACACAGCTAGTAGGTATAGAAAATGAAGAATTAGGGATATTTTTTTTGTTTACTCAAAATCTACTAAATATATTTGAATTCCGGTTTACGTGTTTCTATATATAATAGTTACTTATGTTTTGAAAGTTATCTCATTAGTTAATACGCGATAATAGACCGACAAATGAAAAAAATAAAAAATAAGAGAGGTTGTTTCGCTAAGATTTTCTATCGAGAAAACTTTTTTCAATCGCGTTTCTGAGTTTATGCGATCCTAGATTATACAGGGTGACTTTGCAAGATGTTGCCAAATTTTTTAAATAAGCTCTATAGAACAATACTAAAATACGTCTTTGTAGTAACTATTTGTAAACGTAGTATTTTTCAAAAAAAACTATTTAAAATGTCCTTAAAAGTAACTCAACAAAGAGACACCGTTGCGTTGTCATTCATCAGAGACCAGAGCCACAAACGACCTTATGCAGACCACATAACGACAAGCGCGCCAACAAGTTCTTATGCAGTGGACATACGGTGCAATTTCATCAACACGCCACCGGTCAATGACCCTTCAATAAACACTCCCCTTCCACCGAACCTTATGTAGTTAAGCATAAGGCTTATTTTCGCGCCCCATAATCACTACTACACTTACAGTTTAACTTTTGCGAAACTATCGTGACGTGCGTGCGTATTTTTCTATGAATGAAGTAAATTATCCACGCGTACTATTTTTAAACAGCGGATATTAAAATGAAAAATTTTTTTTTGATGTTCTTTACGTAAATCGATAAAGTTACTGATTCAGAGTCGCTCCTAAAAATTTGGCAACACCTTGCAAAGTCACCCTGTATATTGAAAAAACATATACTTAAAAATTAGAGCTCTAGCCATTCAATCTAAAGAAAAAAATGAAAACTTCGTACGTAGAAAAATGCACGAAGCTATTTTGGTATCCTCTTAATTATTGAGTTCTATTTTCGAGTGTAATTCAAAATTTCATTTATTTTACTGTACGGTTGTTTGGTTTTGGTTTGTTTTTTTAACCGTAAATGTTTTCACTGTGTAATAGCTTTACTCTGTGGTAGTTAAGTAGTGCGATTATGGCAACACCTATGTAAGCTTTTTTAGTCTGTAGTAACTTGGAAAAATAAAGCCTTTTTAACCGGACATACATGGTGACAGCGTGGTAAAATTATTCAAAAACGAAATAAACAGTGATCTTCATAATGGAAGAGCTAAAAAGGCAACTAGACGCGCAGATGGCAATAATTGAGCAACTGCAGGGACAAATCCTCACCCAAAGCCAGTGCTCGCAATCCAACACCATCGAAACCGCCAACTTTTTGCCCGGGATCTCGACGCCAACCCCTCAGCAATTTAGTTTTAAAGCAATAGACTGGCCCAACTGGATTACAAGATTTGAGCAGTACCGGGAAACCACAAGACTCAAACTTTTGCCGAGCGAAACCCAGGTAAACTCTATGTTATATCTCATGGGAAGTCAGGCTAACAACATACTAACATCAATGAATATTAATGCGGAAGAACTGAAATCCTACGATACTGTTAAAAACAAGTTTAATGCTTACTACACCGCCCGAAAACAAAAATGTATTCGAGGGCGCGATTTAACCAACGGCTGCAGAAAGTAGATGAAAGTGCTGATGACTTCATAACCGATCTACACAATCTGGCAAAAAAATGCGAAATTGGTTCTCTAGAAGATGAGCTTATTAGAGACAGAATAATAGCTGGTATGACAAACATGGAGCTATCCAAAGCAATCCAAAACCTAGAAGGTTAACCCAATTTAGAAACCGTCATTAATCGCGTGAGACATGCTGAGATCGTAGACGCGAACATGTCAGCATTACACCCATCACCTCAAGCACCAGAAGTGCACTTAGTACACAAAAAAATAACAAAACAGCCAATAAAACAAAATCTAACAACCGGAAGTTGCAGGAAGTGTGGCCGCACCCCTAAACATAAATTCAGTGAGTGCGAGGCAACCAAGTCCATGTGTAAACTTTGCAGCCTAAAGGGTCATTAGCAAGCGGTCTGCAGAAAAAAGGAAGATAAGAAAGAGAAGAGTGTAAACCAGATTGAAGAAGAATTTTTCTTTGGCTGTATCCATCCAGAAGAAAATACTATAGATTCAATAAACACTCCCAAGATTTCTCGCTCAAAATGCAAATTTTAATATGCAACTCTAGTACTAAATGGTCAGAGAATTAAATTCAAAATAGACACAGGGGCATCGCAAACTGTCGTAAGCCCAGAGCTACAGTCTAGATTAAAACTGCCTCAGTCTACAGACCTAAAAGAAAAACTGTTAGGACCATGTGGAATAACATTACCAGGACGAGGCATCTGTAAGAATGTCAAGCTGACCTGGCAAGGCGGCACTAAAGTCACAGATATCTACATACTGGAAGGCCAACATATTATGCCACTACTCGGACTCGCAGAATGCGAAGCTTTCAAGATAGTTCAATGGCATGATAAAGCAAGTATACTGCAGGTACATACCAGTAACAATACCCAACCTGAAGAATACAAAGAAATGTTTAAAGGTTTAGGAAGCATGGAAGGAAGGTATCAAATTAAACTAAAAAAGATGCCACACCCTACGCAGTAACCTCTACCATAGATTAAACATTCTATTTTTTATACACAGATTAACACCCCCACTTATAAAAATAAACAAACAAAAAATTTTATTCTTATATTTTAATATTTTAACACTTTAATAAAGCTTTAACAAATTATTATTTATTTTAATTTTGACAATCCTATCTTATTCATAAATTTATAATGCTTAACATGACATAAACATTTTGTAAACACATCTGCTGCCATTTCTGCAGTTGGTAAATAAGAAATTACAATTAACTTATCAGCTACTAGCTGTTGCCCGCGACTTCATACGCGTGAATTTTAGAAATCATACCTTAACAAACAGAAGTTTACTACTACCGCTCAATAATAGATGGCGTTGTACAGTTTTTTTAAATCGCACTATGGTTTGGTTACACGCATTAACACATAAGCTCGTCAAAATTTTAGGTTTTCATTCATCTTTTTGCATTTATAAATTAGTAAGGATACATTCTCTCACAAAATGATCACTATATAAATGAACTGGTAAATTTACATATTTGGTATTAACCATTTCCGATAGTAAATTTCTTAGATAAATGGCTAAAATGGCTTCTTTACATGCCTCCGAGAGAGCCATATACTCTGCTTCCGTGCTGGATAATGCAACTGTTTTCTGCTTTTTGCATTCATATGATATAGGACTTCCAGACATAACAAACACGAAGCCAATATAGGACTTTCTATCTACTCGTATTACACAAGAAGCCCAACCAGCCCAAGAAGCCAACATATCCTATTAAATCACTATAACCTTTTACATACTTTAACCCATAATGTTTAGTTTTATTTAAGTATCTTAAGGGCCTACATCAATATTATCGTATATCATCGCCGACACGTACATATTAACACAGCTAGTAGGTATGGAAAATGAAGAATTAGGGATATTTTTTTTGTTTACTCAAAATCTACTAAATATATTTTAATTCTGATTTACGTGTTTCTATATATAATAGTTACTTATGTTTTTAAAGTTATTTCATTAGTTAATACGCGATAATAGACCGACAAATGAAAAAAATAAAAAATTTGAGAGGTTGTTTCGCTAAGATTTTCTATCGAGAAAACTTTTTTCAATCGCGTTTCTGAGTTTATGCGATCCTAGATCATATATTGAAAAAACATATACTTAAAAATTAGAGCTCTAGCCATTCAATCTAAAGAAACAATGAAAACTTCGTACATAGAAAAATGCACGAAGCTATTTTGGTATCCTCTTAATACATGTTTCAAATAAATAAATAAATAAATAAATATTCATGGACATTTCACACAACGTCCTCTGGTCCCAAGCTAAGCTTATATGCTTGTGTTATGGGTACCAGCGGGCGTATTATGAGCTTTTTAAAAATCATGCAAGTTCCAGGCAAGCCGTACACTGCCTGACTAAATTATGTATTATGGTAAACATAAAACATTTAGTTGAAAAATTTTAGTTAGTACTTAAACTTTTAGTTGTACCTTCTCTATAAACATATTAATCTATGACTGTTTTAGCGAACTGGATGGCTGGGAATTATGTTCATATTACGAATTTGCCGGGCAGTTCCATTCATGGCGTAAACGGCCTGGGAATAAGAGCTCATAATACGGCCGCAGAATACGGATAGAATACATATACTACTTTTCTTTTGTAAATACATACTTATAATACATAGAAACACCCACAAATAACTAATAAGTAAATACACACTTATAATACAAAAAAATGGTACCAATGTGTCTTGTTATAACAATTATTGTATTGACTAAGATAACTAATAGCATAAGATATATCTGGTCTAGTTAGTACACATAAATACATTAATGCACCTTAAAAATGTTTGATAAGGCAATTCTAAACAAATATTTTCAGCTTTTTCTAACTTTAAATTCTTTTCCATTGGAGTGTCTATACCCTTACAATTGGACATGTTAAATTTTTTCAATATTAAGTGATCCAATCATTAGATAAAGTTACATTCATGCCAAGACATTTCTTTATTTGACCTAAATCTTTGACATTAAATTTAGACTTAAATTCACCTATTAATTTATCTAAAGTATTTTTACCATTATAAAACACAATAAAATCGTCTACGAATAATGCAATATAAACTTTGATTTTTTCACTACACTTCATAAATAAGCATGGTTCATATTGAGATTTAGTATACTTAATTTAATTTTAATAGAAATAATTCAACTCTCTGATACCAAGCTCTAGCGAATTGTTTCAATCCATGTATTGCTCTTTTGAGCTTAAGAACTTTATTTTCACTATCTGGGAAATTTGAACAAAGTGGTATTTCCATAAAAATAGTTTCATCCAAATAACCATTTAGAAATGCAGTTGGAACATTTAAATGTGCAACACATAAATTATAATTTACACTTATAGCAAATAATAACCTCAAAGTTGAATACCTGAGCACAGGAGAGAAGGTTTCCTTGAAGTCTGTACCTTTTATTTGACTAAAACTTTTGCCACTAGCCTAGCTGTATATTTTATTTCACTTTCACTATTCACTTTCTTTTTAAAGACCCACTTGTACTTTACAACTGTTTTATTCACTGGTTTTCCACTAGTTCCCCGGCATCTCTATCGCTGAATGACTGCAATTCTTCACTGATTGCTTTCAGCCACTGCTCTTTTTCTGGTCCATTCAGAGCATCCCCAAGGGATATTTCCTCCCCTGAAATTGTGTTCAAAACACACAAGTTTGCATGACCATAGAAATCTGGTTTACGTCTGGTACGTTTCTCCAATTTCTTAGAATTTTCTTGCTAAACAAAATCTTCATCATCTGACATCAATGTTATAGTTTCATAGAAGCTGTCATTAGAGTTACTTGAATCATGTTCAGGAACATATGTCAAATCCTGCACATTAGTCTGTTCTTGATAACTCACATCTAAATCGCATTTTGACTTTTCTTCCCCCACTGAATGCTGTACATCTTCACTTGTTTCTTGTACTATTATCTCAGATGTCATGTTAGTGATTTCCTTTTCTTCTTCCATTACTACAACATCTCTGGCAATCGTTATAGAGTCTGTCATAGCATCGTAAAGCCTGTAGCCTTTAATATTATCTGCATAACCAACAAGATAAAGCTTCTTCGACTTTCTGTCCCATTTGAGACGTCTTTCTTTTGGTATATGCGTCATGACTAAACTGCCAAATATTCTGATATGGCTCACATCTGGCTATTTGCCCGTCCATAACTCAAATGGAGTTTTACGATTAAGACTTGCAGCTGGAGATCTGTTTTTTAAATAAACTGCAGTATTGACTGCCTCCGCCCACAGTTTTTTTTTTCAAATTTGGTATCAAACAGAAGACATCTGGCTTTTTCTACTATTGATCTATTATATCTTTCACAAAGTCCATTCTGCTGAGGGGTATATGGATTTTTTCTTTGATGTATAATGCGACATTGCTTTAAATAATTTTCCATAGCTGCTGAACAAAATTCACCACCATTGTCAGTTCTTAAAATCTTGATTTTTGATGACTTCTGGTTTTCTACTTGGTTCTTGAACTGTTTGAAATAGGTAAATGTCTCATCCTTAGATTTGAGAAAATATACAAAAGCCATTCGACTGTAATCGTCAACCAATAACAAAAAATATCTGGCATTTCCAAGTGATTTGGCTTCCATCGGTCCGCATAGATCTGCATGCACCAAATTTAATACTCCTTGGCTTCTTGACAAGCTGGTAGGAAAGGGTAATCTTGTTTGCTTTCCTTCACAACAAATTGTGCAACTGCCCTTGTCAAATTCTGCCTTGTTTTTGAAAGCCTCTCAGGCCCTCTACTGCACCATTACACATGATGTTAAGGTCATTATGGTTTATATGACCAAAACGTCGATGCCAGGTCCTACTGGTAGCCACTGCTAAGCCTGCATGTAGTTCCTTTGACTTTGCAATATTTAACTTGTACACACCGTTCACTTGCTTAGCTTTTCCGATACATTCTTTCCTTTTGTAACACTTTTTGTGATAAGAGATTGAAACGACAGTTACAATAAAAAATATATATTAGTAAATAGGTTCGTAGGTTATTATTATTATGAGTCGAATTGTCTCTAAATAAAACACCACTGTCCTGCGAGCGAGGTTCCCGAAGAGTCGTGAGGATGGTCACCGGCGTAGCGCAGCGCTCGATGTTTGGAGTTCAGGCTGTCTCAAAGACCCAGCCTCTCGCTTGCTTAGTAGGTGAACCCCGAATCGGGGTTAACACAGCACTGATTTTATTTATATAAATTATATACTCAGTCTTCTACTAATATTATCTGTACAATAATTAAAACTTTAATATGAAGTAAGTAAGTATACTCGAATTAATTTTAACAAAATAAGTAGTTGTATAAATCAACGATAGGTAGGTAATCCAAAGTGTATCTAGCGTTCGGCTACCGCGCTCGACCGTCAGCTGTTCGCATCGGCCGTGCTCCCCACTCGAATAACGGTAATTTGCGAAACAAGTAATATCACTCGACTATGCTTGTGAATTATAGATTAAGGTTATTTGTATATATTAATTAGGTTTAATTTATTTTATTTGACTTGTTAGTTTGTAAGATTAGGTAAATTGTAAATAGAATTTATTTTATATTTATAGTGAGAAGTTATAGACCGTTACATACCCCCCTTTTTAGGTTAGGATTTTTCCTATGAAAAATCCGCTTTTTAGAAGGTGCCTCAGTAAGCAACGTTAGGTAATTTTAAAATCTTTAACATGCCAAGTTCCTATATTGTGACCTGACATATCCTGAAGGTCGTAGACTAGTTTGGATTTTTTTCCTACGATACGACATTTTAGGTATTTCGGAGCTAGTTTTTTGGAAAACTTATTGTCTTTGTCACTTTGGTAGAAAGTGCGCTTCCATATAATATCTCCTATATTGAAATCTACATTTTTGCGGCGAAGGTTATAATGTGTACTATTTCTTGTGTGTGCTTTAATAAGTGATAGCTGAACTTTGTCAAATATTTTTCGCAGTGTACCAAGATTCTCAGCATAACTGTCACGAGGGCTAAATACAATGTCATCGACGATATCTGCATCTAAATAGTGGGAACCACAACCAACCAATTCTCTTCCAAAGACCAGAAACGAAGGCGTGAAACCTGTTGTTTCATTAACCGCGCTGTTTAGGGCAAATTGTATTTTGGGAATATTAGTGTCCCAAGACCTATGGTCGTTTTCGATAAAGGTGGAAACAGCTGTCATTATTGTTTTATTGTATCGTTCAACTAGATTAACTTGTGGGGTATATAATGGCGTATAATAAACATTGGGAATATTATAGGTTTTGAATAAATTCTTTAGAGTGTTGCTTGTGAATTGCTTTCCATTATCCATTAGTATAGTACTTGGTACGCCGTGGACCAAGAAAATATCCTCTTCCAAAATCTTACCAATTATATCGGCAGTGGCTCTGCGAATTGGAGACAGTATACAGTATTTTGAAAAACAGCATGTAACAACCAATAGAAAGGTGTTCTGCTTTCTAGAAACAGGTAGTGGACCCACTAGATCAATACTTAGCATTTGGAATGGTCGACTGCAGTCCTTTGGCCTACCCATTGAACCAATAGTAGTATGATTAGAATATTTATATGAGTGACACGTGTCACAGCTAGCAACAAACTGAGTTACATCATAGTGCATGCGAGGCCAAAAGAATTGCAAACTTAACCGTTTGTATGTTTTAAAAGTTCCGAAATGTCCAGAAGTTGGTTGAGAATGGTTTTTAGCTATTATATCATGTCTGTATTCGATAGGTATGACTTCCTTCCATTCGTATTCCCTAGTTAGTGGGTTGATTGACTTTATGTAACGAAATAGTTTGCCATTTTGGACACGATAATTAACAAATGACTGTGGAGACTTTTGGCAATCATCAAAAATGTTGAGGTACCAGGTATCATTAGTAGTATAAGTACATTTTGTAGGCACAATAGTAGGGATATCGATTGCAGTTAGTGGAATGGAACGAGATAAACTATCTGGAACTACATTATCGGTGCCCTTGCGATGTTTAATATCAAAGTTATAAGTTGAAAGCCTCACACCCCATCTAGCCAGTCTTCCGGTCGGATTATTTATGTTTAGAAACCATTTCAGTGACGAGTGATCAGTATAAACCGTAAACCTGAGGCCATTCTCCAAATAGCAACGCCAGTGCTCTATAGCTAAAAGTACAGCTAACGCTTCGCGTTCTGTTGCACTATAGTTGCGTTCTTGTTTTGAAAGTGCCTTGCTCATAAACGCAATCACCTTTCCTTCCCCATCAAGAGTTTGTGTCAGTACCGCACCGATTCCGTAGTCGCTCGCGTCGGTGTGAACTTCGAAAGGTTGGGAATAGTCAGGACAGGCTAATATAGGTGCAGAGACTAGACATTGTTTCAAAACCTTGAAAGCATTATCAGCCTCCGTGGTCCATACAAAAGGAGGAGCATTTTTTCCTTGTGATGTCAGTTTATTGAGAGGTGTCGCCAAAGTAGAGAAGTTAGGAATAAACCTCCGGTACCACGAAGCTGTGCCTACAAATCGCCGGACTTCTTTTCTATTAGTAGGTGTAGGGTAGTTTGTAATAGCGGCCACTTTGTCTGGGTCAGCATGTAGACCATTAGCATCGACAATATAGCCCAAGTACTTGAGTTGGTCTCTAAAAAACTGGCTTTTACCAAAATTTATTGTTAAATTGGCTGATTTCAATTTCTCCAATACACGGTTCAGTAGTGATATGTGTTGGATAAAACTATTTGAGATTATAATGACGTCATCTACGAAGACGAATACTTTATTCTCAAATTCTGGCCCATAGAAGAGAATGTCAACTAATCTTTGCTGCGTAGCAGGTGCATTAGTTAGACCGAAAGGCATAGACTTAAATTGAAAAGTTCCGCGTGATGGTATGTAAAATGCCGTCTTGCATCTATCTTCCTCGCGAATTAGTACCTGCCAAAAACTTTTAGAGAGGTCTAAGCTTGAAAGATACTTACAGTCACGAAGATTATCAAGAATCTCCGATATATAAGGCAGACTGTATGCATCCTTCTTTGTAATAGCGTTCAGTTTTCGGCTATCAAGGCAGAACCTAAGCTCACCATTCTTTTTAGGTGTCAATAAGACGGGAGAAGACCACGGGCTTTCACAGGGCTCAACAACGTCATCCTTTAGCATATCATTCAGTTGTTCGATTAAAATACGTTGCTTTTCAGGGGACATTCTATAATAACGTTGACGAATGGGTTCAGCATTCCCAGTGTCAATTGGATGTGTGATTAAGGTAGTCCGGCCGAGACCACGCTTTTCATATGAGATTTCGTGGAATTGAGAAATAACCTGGTCAGCTATAGCCTTTTCTTCGCTAGTTAGATAATCATAAGTAAGCAAGGATTTAGATTGATCGTTAGCTATACTAGAATTATGATTAATATCTAGGTCTTTGTGATAAGTAATACAGCTTAAGTGCTTGGGGAAAAGATCAAAAGTTCTCCAAAAGTCCATGCCCAAAACAAGGCTATTCATAATGCTAGGAACCACGTAGATGCTTAGCTTATGTGTCCTATTCCGAAAATAAACCGGTAAAACAATGTATCCAATAGGTGATAATTTCTCGCCACTCGCAGTAATAAATTTAACCGTGTCACAATAATTAAGCTGAAACCCATCCTTTAAAAATTGTTCATGTGAGTTGTTACCAAGTATAGTAACGCATGAGCCGGTATCTAATAGACCGTTTAGAGTTTTACCATTAACGTTTATAGAAACGTATGGTCTAGACATATCAACGTCATTGTTATGGATTGAAGCGACAGCATTATAAGTGAAGAATTTGTTTATGAAGTTTAGCCAATCATTCCATTCATTCATATTGAAATTACTGTTGCTAGATTTGTTATGGTCGCTGTCGGTCCAATCCAGCTTAATTAGTTTTTTGAGGGATTACAATCTGGGCATTTCGGGTACTTAACGTTCTTCTTACCACATTTAAAACATATGAGAAAACGTTCTTGAGTGCAATTTCTCAGGGAGTGACTTTCTGTTCTACACCGCGGGCAGAATACTGGTCCAGCTAAATTTTTAGGCAATTCAGCAACCGGGAAAACCTTACTACCTTGTATATTCTCATCCATTTTTTTACTATTAACAGAAGGATTGTATTTATTGTAAGAAGTATTATATTTAGTGTAATTATTAGATTTTATTTGCTGATTATATCTACTAGTATAAGATGATGTATTTGGATATTTATAGGCAAACTCAGGTGCAATCGTATTCTCCGTTACCTTAGGTGGTTCATGAAATGTGGAGAATCGAGACTGTATCTCTTCATAATTACGGCATAACGAACGTAATCTGTCGATGCTAGTAACGCCTGATGAAGCAGCCAAAGTACCAGCGTAGCATGGCCGAATATTATGCAATAGAATTTGCAGTTTTTCATCCTCAGTAAAAGGACCGTTGAGACGCAAAAACATGCCGTGCATTATAGAGAGGTACACTGTAATATTCTCGTGTTCTCCTTGCGTACGCGAGCGGATTTCCGATGCCAGACGATAATCATAATCACTAGTGCTAAAATCTTGTATAAGTAACTTGCGAAGCTCACTCCAAGAATGTGTGTTATCTTTATTATAACGATACCAATGTAAAGCATCGTCCACAAAAATTTCAAACGCTAAAGATAATATCTTTTCATAGGTAATTCCTCTAGAAAGGACAAATTCCTCTACTTTCTGAATAAATGAACGAACGCATGTCTTTCCATTAAACTTCAATTCATTAATCTCTGAGAATAAATTACGTTCGCAAACGACCGTTACTGGAGCGGTTTCAGAGCATTCGGATGTACTTGAATGTGACGGTTTACCTTGAGTTGCGAGACACTTTAGAGACAACAATTCTTTATACTGAGAATTGAAATTTGAGGCACAAATTTTGTAAACTTCAGCAACTTCAGGAGTATTAGTTATTCTGTTAATTCTATGATAAATATGATGAAGCAAGGTTTCAGTTCTATAGAATAAGTTTTTATCGAATTTAGTTTTAAGTGCTACCAAATTATTTTGCGCCTTTAAAAGGGCCTCTTTAGCGCCCCTTAAATCCTCATCAGGGTCTAAATGAGATTCTAAAATGTCTTCCGCCGGTAATTGTTGGGATAATTTAATAATTTGTTTTCGGAGTTCTTGTACAGAATCCCCAGAACTACCTCGGAGTGCAACTTCATATTCCAGTTCTGATTTCTGGAGAGAGAGGTATTTAATTGAATAGGCCATGTTAAAACCAACCGAGTGAGTTTTACAGTAAATTAATAAGAGAAAATAAATTATTTCTCGTAGGCAATAAGGCAGCACACAATCGCAGCATACAATGAAAGGAAAAATAATAAAGAAAAAAAAAAAAAAAAACAAATGAGATACATAAATGAGCGTAAGAACTATTTGCTATCTAGTTAAACAATTTTTCAAATGTAAACTACTAGGTACAAACTAAAATTATGTTCACTATTATGGATGAAGTACTAATACTACATATGATTTAAGCGCTTACAAAAAGCATCAAACTACAACTACAGAATTGGGTACAATGTTTTTTTTTAAATTTTTTTTTATATATAGATATACTTAATTATATATTAGTGGGTAGTTTGATACTAAACGAAATGTACGATTTTAAAAGTTTTAGAATAATAGGTGAAAACATAATAGCCAATTCAATTTAAATCTAAGAAAATATAGCCACACCAAAGAAACTACTTTATATGCAAAAACAGAGAGATACGACTCATAATATAAAACTTGCCTATGCCGGGCGCCACTGTAACACTTTTTGTGATAAGAGATTGAAACGACAGTTACAATAAAAAATATATATTAGTAAATAGGTTCGTAGGTTATTATTATTATGAGTCGAATTGTCTCTAAATAAAACACCACTGTCCTGCGAGCGAGGTTCCCGAAGAGTCGTGAGGATGGTCACCGGCGTAGCGCAGCGCTCGATGTTTGGAGTTCAGGCTGTCTCAAAGACCCAGCCTCTCGCTTGCTTAGTAGGTGAACCCCGAATCGGGGTTAACACAGCACTGATTTTATTTATATAAATTATATACTCAGTCTTCTACTAATATTATCTGTACAATAATTAAAACTTTAATATGAAGTAAGTAAGTATACTCGAATTAATTTTAACAAAATAAGTAGTTGTATAAATCAACGATAGGTAGGTAATCCAAAGTGTATCTAGCGTTCGGCTACCGCGCTCGACCGTCAGCTGTTCGCATCGGCCGTGCTCCCCACTCGAATAACGGTAATTTGCGAAACAAGTAATATCACTCGACTATGCTTGTGAATTATAGATTAAGGTTATTTGTATATATTAATTAGGTTTAATTTATTTTATTTGACTTGTTAGTTTGTAAGATTAGGTAAATTGTAAATAGAATTTATTTTATATTTATAGTGAGAAGTTATAGACCGTTACACTTTGGTTAAATATTCTACATACATTTTCTTCAAATACAACACTGTTGCCATTGGATATTATTTTACTTACGGAGAGTAGATTTGTGGTTAGGTTACGTATACACAATACATTGTTTACTTTTATGTTAAACTCTGAATCTCCAACACAACTTGATTCCCAGAACATAAAACCGGTACACATTCCTTGTTTGCTACCACAATATTTCGAGTTTCAGTTTCGTATGAGATGTCTGTCAACATACTTTTATTTGATTCGGATAATAAATGAGAACTTGCCCCAGAGTCCACATACCAGTCTTGATCACTAAACTCACCTGTCAAGAACATTGCACTTAACGCATTCAAATGATTTTCATTCTACGTCTTATTATTAAATCGACACCTATATTATTATACTCTTTGATCGACACTGATTCTTATAATGTCCTATTTGCTTGCATTTGTAGCAAGTTACGTTTTTTATTTGCTTGTTGAAATTATTAGCGTCATTATGGCCGATGTTATTAGCTTGTCCAACATGGCCGACATTTTTTCTTTTGTTAATTTGGCGTCCATAAAAATTATGAAATTTATTTTTTGTAATAAATGCAGTTTCTGACTTGGTATTTTCCAAATTTATCTATACTTATAATAAATCTGTAGAGAGGTCAATTCTGTACATGAAATATATTTTCAAAATAACTATTAGGGGTGATTAGTGATCGATACTGATGCCAAAAATGCAATCAGTTATATTTTTGTCTGTCTGTCTGTCTGTCCGTCCGTCTGTATGTTCCTTATAGAAACAAAAACTACTTGACGGATTTTAACGAAACTTGGTATAATTATTCTTCATATCCTGGGCAGGTTATAGTATACTTTTCATCACGCTACAATCAATAAGAGCAGAGTAGTGAAGGGAAACGTTGGGGACACGGGAGAAGTTACTCCATTTTTTAAGCTTCCGTCGCGTGTGCAGCCTTAATGGTGAAAGTTACATAGAAATCATGTATGACGGAAATATTCTACATAAAATTGTCTAAAAAATATCCCGGAACAGCATATATCTATATTTTATGATTGACTCACAATAACACGTGTAACTCCTGATAGCTTAGCAGTTCGTTCATTCTGATTATATTTGTTTACTCTTACGTTTATAATACTCTCACTCAAGCAGTAGTTAAAAATGTTGTAAAACGGGGAAAATTTCCTAAATTTTACGCGGACGGAGTCGATGGCAACAGCTAGTTAAACGTAGAATTGCTTCGTTTATAATCCCTACTAATATTATATGCGAAAGTAACTCTGTCTGTCTGTTACGTTTTCCCGCTTAAACCTCTCAGCCGATTTCGATGAAATTTGGCACAGACAATCTTTAAACCCTGAAAAAAGACATGGGCTACCTTTTATTGCGAAAAAAAGAGATGAAAAGTTTTCTAAATTTCACGCGGACGGAATCGCGGGCAACAGCTAGTATCTAATAAATAAAACTACTTTTTACGGATTTATACGCGTATATTTGTTTTAAATTTTGGCCCGACGCTTCGGAGACTTTGCAGTCACCATGGTCACGGGTGAGACCAAAGACTGGTGACTGCAAAGTCTCCGAAACGTCGCGCGTCGGGCCAAAATTTAAAACAAATATACGCGTCTAAATCCGTAAAAAGTAGTTTTATTTAAACAGATGAGTCGCGCAAGTGTTTGAAAATATTATAGTATCTAATAATTTTGTTTTGATAGCATCTACACTTATGTTCATTCCTGAGTGTTCTATGGCCATTATCATTGGCGCGAACCTCTCAGGTAAACCTGCCAATAATAGCGATCCGGTCCATTCGTCGTTTATTTCAAATCCTGTACCCTTCAATTTCTGCGCTGTATCCACTAGCTGTGTTACGTACGCCGTCATTGAGTCACAATTCTCAAGACGTATTGATATTAGGTTTCTGAGTAAAGTAATGCGTCGGGTGAAGCCAGCGTCATCAAATAAGGCTTTTAACTTTGTCCACAAGCCGTGTGCTGTTGTTACTGTTTTTATATGCACATATAGGGATGGATCGATCGTCATAACCATTTTGGCTTTAGCTTTGTTATTTTCATGCTCACCTAGCGCTTCGCTTCGGCGAATGTCGATGCCCTCCAGAATTAAGAAGTTTTCCACGGCAAATGACCACTCGTCGTAGTTTTCTCTGCCCTTGAGCTTCGGTACGTTTAATGAGTAATTGGCCGCCATTATAACTGTGCAGATGACTAATTTAGACTGGATTTTAAAATGTTTTTGGGCCCTAACCTGTTGTAAATGAAACTCGTGTTGTTGGTTGAAGAAAAGTTACTACGCAGTAGTTCTTTATTTAGAGAAATATTATTAGAGATTATTATATTAGAGAAATAAATTATTACAGGAAATGGTAAACATTGACCAATCAAAATCACTTCCTCTACCATAGATTAAACATTCTATTTTTTATACATAGATTAACAGTTCTCTCAATCAATTGTTAATCGCAAAATTAATAAATAAAAATACTTGATTATATTATAGCGTATATAAATAAGATTTTTTTGAATTTTTGGCTGATGCCGACCCCGACGCCTATTAACAACAACTCAGCACCGATACGTCGGGATTTGAGCAGCGTAACGACCATACGCCGACGCCGACGCCTATAAAAACCAACTAAGCACCGATACGTCGCGATTTTCGACTGGTTACGTCGCGTTCGTTTAACAAACAACACTTCTGTGTATTGTGCTACATATTAAATAATAAACAAAAGTTTTTCAACGTGTAATTACTTATTACAGATAAGACTTAAGTTTTAGTGTGCTCATATTAAGTGTTAATAACAAACAACACGTAAAATAATAGAATTATAGAAAATAATCGTATAATAAACTGAGAACTATTAATTAACTACCCACATTTTAATTATTTTTATTGTGAAGATTATCAAAGTTGTTTTTTTTACATTATTTTACAATGGCTCAGTGCGCAAGTTGTGGTAAGTTCTTATCACCAACCGGTTCTGCCGTTTGCAGTGCCTGCCATGGTATATACCACAAAGAATGTGCTGGCATGAATAGTGTTGCGATCGTGTGTAAAAGCTGGGAATGTTCACAATGCCTGAAGAAAATACACCAAGGCAACAGTAGCTGTATCTCTGTCAATACTGCAGGAATATCAAAATCATATTCCAAAACGTCTGTCACCTCGGACGTTTCGGGTGAAACTTGTGATCTCGTCGAGATGCGCCGTGAGCTTGTGGAGTACATGGCAGAACAGCGTGAATTTCGGCTGGAAATTCGCGCAGCAATGGCCAGTATGGACGAACGCATGAACGGCCTGGAGCACAGAATAGAGGCGCTGGAGGTAAAAGACATTGCATCTGTGTGTGAAGAGGTAACTGTACTCAGGGACTACGTAAAACAACTGGAATTAGATCTTAATGATTGCAATCAAGAATCATTATCAACTGATCTTGATATAGGCCATCTTCCTGAGGAGAAAGAAGAAAATGTGGCACACTCCATAATATCGCTGGCGTCCAATCTGGGGGTAACCCTAGAGGATAGTGACGTAGTGTTTGTTCAGCGCGTCGGAACGGTGGATGAGAGCAGCAGTGCGGCTAGCAAGCGCCCCCGTCGCGTATTGGTGCGGCTGACGCGTCGCACATTGCGCGATCATCTATTGCGCGCCGCACGCGCCCGCCAGCACCGTAATGCCCTGTCTTTGGGCTCCCCTACGCCATCCACTCGCATCTACGTTAACGAACGGCTCACAAGAATCAATCGACTGCTGTTCCGTCGGGTTCGGATCGAATGTCGTAATAAACAGTGGCAGTACTGCTGGACCCGAAGGGGTCGTATTTACGTACGCAAAGCGGATGGTTTACAGGCGTATCAAGTACGTTCTGACGAGGATATGCCCGGCATATTCGCAATCATTGATGCTTGAGAATGTTTTCGTTTTTGTAACTGTTTTTACTTTTTGTGAGCAAAAATGCTATTTATATTGTAAACAATCTATTAAAGTGATTATTCAGTTTAATTTAATTACCTATAACTACAATGCCGAACGTTTTGTTAATCTGCATGATGTATGATTGTCAACTAATGTAATAAAATAATACTTACACATAGATTAGTTATTAGATTTTCACTAATATATCAATTATTATTATTTAGTCCGATATTATTAGGTTTAAGTTTGTACTGTTTACTATATCTCTTTACCAACCATTTTTTAGTACAATTATAATAATATGATATTCGTTTTTCATATATTAATCTATGTTCTATATTATTAATTATACTTATACGAGTATGTAAATACAAGTTCTCATTTACTATTACTTTTTCTTGTAGTAAATTGTTTTTCCTTGTAGTAAATTACTGTTTCTAGTTCATATTTTTTTTTTTTTTTTTGATTTGTGTTGTTGTTAGTTAGATTTGTGACGTCCTCCAAATACGGCCCAACGGAAGACCAGCGCTGGTTTTTGACCAGCATTATGCTGAGTTGGGTCCGTATTTGTGACTACTCACATTTATTTATTTTATTAGTTCTGTGAACAGTGTTGTATTTTTTTTAATATCTTTATAAGTTACATTTTTTTTGTTATTGTCATATGAGTAGTCGCAAATAAAATTTTTCTTTCTTTCTTTCTTTCTTTCTTTCTTTCTTTCTTTCTTTCTTTCTTTCTTTCTTTATTTGAGCAGCGTAACCATACGCCGACGCCGAAGTCGACGTCGACTCCTATAAAAACCAACTCAACACCGATACGTCGGGATTTGAACAGCTTAACGACCATACGCCGAAGGCGATGCCGATGCCGACACCGACGCCAATAAACACCCACTCAGCACCGATACGTACGTCGGGATTTGAGCAGCGTAACGACCATACGCCGACACCGACGCATATGCCGACGCCGACTCCTATAAATACCAACTAAGCACCGATACGTCACGATTTGAGCAGCGTAACGACCATACGCCGACGCTGACGCCTATATAAACCAACTCAGCACCGATACGTCAGGATTTGAGAAGCGTAGCGACCATACGCTGACGCCGACGCCAACGCTGAAGCCGACGCGTATAAAAACCAACTCAGCACTGATACGTCGGGATTTGAGCAGAGTAACGACCATACGCCGACGCCGACGCTTATAAAAACCAACTCAACACCGATACGTCGGGATTTGAGCAGCTTAACGACCATACGCCGACGCCGATGCCTATGCCGAAGCTGACTCCTATAAAAACCAACTAAGCACCGATACGTCACGATTTGAGCAGCGTAACGACCATACGCCGACGCTGACGCCTATATAAACCAACTCAGCGCCGATACGTCAGGATTTGAGAAGCATAACGACCATACGCCGACGCCGACGCCAACGCCGAAGCCGACGCCTATAAAACCAACTCAGCACTGATACGTCGGGATTTGAGCAGAGTAAAGACCATACGCCGACGCCGACGCTTATAAAAACCAACTCAACACCGATACGTCGGGATTTGAGCAGCTTAACGACCACACGCCGACGCCGATGCCGATGCCGAAGCCGACGCCTATAAACACCCACTCAGCACCGATACGAACGTCGGGATTCGAGCAGCGTAACAACCATACGCCGACGCCGACGCATATGCCGACGCCGACTCCTATAAAAACCAACTAAGCACCGATACGTCACGATTTGAGCAGCGTAACGACCATACGCCGACGCCGATGCCTATAAACACCAACTCAGCGCCGATACGTCGGGATTTGAGTAGCGTAACGACCATACGTTGACGCCTATAAAAACCAACTCAGCACCGATACGTTGGGATTTGAGCAGCGTAACCACCATACGCCGACGACGACGCCGACGCCTATAAAGACCAACTCAATACCGATACGTCGGGGATTACGGCGTAACGACGTGTAAGCTATATTGGAAAGTTTCATGAAAATCTATCCAGCAGTCTTTACGTGAAAGACCCAAAAACATCCTTACAATGATGCATCCAACATTATGCAAACATCAAAACATTGGAGTATGGATAGAAGACCGAGGCAACGTTCGCGTTGCTCAGCCAACAGTTTAAGAATTTTATTTTGCCGCGCGTAATTCTTTTTTCGTCATATCTCCTAAGAAATTCATTTAAATGGAATTCTGTAAAAAGCAATATATAATCTATATTATAATCTATATTATATAATCTATATATATAATCTATAAATATAATCTATATATAATATATATTATAATCTATATATATATAATCTATATTAAATTCGTAAGCTAACTAAAGTATTTAAATTAGTAAAAATTTTTACTATATACACATAAATAGCGTTTGAAAACACCATATTAAACTTGATAATTTTTTTGGCGTTATTTGGGGTACAGCAGGTTTTCCTTAAAAGATAGACATATGCTCTCGCGGACTTTTTTGAAGAACTATAGGTAATGAACAATTCTTCCATACTTTTCTTGGTTGTACCTCACATAGATAAGGCAGCATTTTCATTTATAACTCGCGCGCTTCCCAATTCGTCAGCAAATTTAATCATATCTCATCCAATATACAGCAAATCCCAATAAATTATGCAAAAAAACCATCCCCTTGAACCATTCTATCTATTAAAAAAAACCGCATCAAGATCCGTTGCGTATTTTTGAAGATATAAGCTCATATAGGACATACATACAAAATTTAGGACTTTGTTTTATAATAAGAAGAAGACTAGCTGACCCGGCAAACGTTGTTTTGCGATACTAAAAAAAATTGGTCAAGTGCGAGTCGGACTCGCGCACGAAGGGTTCCGTACCATTATCTATGCAACATAAGGCAACGTTATTAGTATCGAGCAAGAAACGGTAAAAAAATCATGTTTGTTGTATGGGAGCCCCCCTTAAATATTTATTTTATTTTATTTTTAGTATTTGTTGTTATAGCGGCAATAGAAATACATCATCTGTGAAAATTTCAACTGTCTAGCTATCACCGTTCTTGAGATATAGCCTGGTGACAGACGGACGGACGGACGGACGGACGGACGGACAGCGAAGTCTCAGTAATAGGGTCCCGTTTTTACCCTTTGGGTACGGAACCCTAAAAAAAGTTTGAAAAATAGATGTTGGCCGATTCTCAGACCTACTGAATATGTATGCAAAATTTGAGATAAAGACAATTCTCTTTATCTTTATAAATTGTAGCCTATGTGTTATTCTGATGTATGAGCTACATTATTGTAAAGTTTTATTAAAATCCATTCAGTAGTTTTTCACAAACTTTCATATTTATTGTTTATTGTTTATTGAAAAACTTACAGGTATACACAGAAAGATCTTTGTGCACGGTAACAACTGCATTAGTTTAAAAACTGTGTTGCAGCTATTAACGCCCACCTCCGAACAATTTACAAGATAATAATAAATATGTTCTATACATATAAAATTTTTCAATCTATATAACTAAAAACTACTTAATAGGTATTACAATATAAAACTAACAAAACGTTTGTGTGTGTAATAATGTATAAGTGTGTAATTGTGTGTGTGTATGTTTTGAAGAAGATTCGACTATTTCTGTAACTAGTTCTGAATTTTGAAATAATAATTAAGTTTATGATAATGGAATCTAATAAATCAAGTTTTAACCAGAAATTCAACTTCGTCATAATTTAGTTTCTGAATCCAATATAATAAACGCTTTCTACACTGTCGGATTGTTAGTGGATATATTTGGAGCTGTTTGTTTATGCTATTGTAAATAAATGGACTCAAGAATTGAAACTGGCGACGTACAAATGTCAGTTTAGCAGGCTTTACCTGGCAGACTCTGTCACTACGACGTTTTTGTTCGTGTACTTGAGGAGTAAAGGGCAGTTCTCTGTGCTTACGAAGAATGATGTTGGAAAGAAAAGACGTTCTAACAGTGGGGACTTCACATAACGCGTATAGTTCACTGGTGGGAAACCTAATGGGCTTAAGAGTCATCACCTTAAGTACTGCCCTTTGAGCTCTCTCAAGGCGCAGCATTTGACACTTACCAGCACTACCCCAAACTGAGATGCAGTAAGTTAAAATAGATTTATAATATTAGTAGTATTAATAGTTCTTTTTAAGACTTTTAAGATTCCGTAACAAAAGGTTAAACTGTCCGTCCGTCATTAAGCTGTACCTCTGGAACCTTGATAGCTAGAGAGCTTACAATTTTAGAATTTGTGTAACAAATAATTGTCCGTATTTATGCAAAATGGAACCACCCGGCAAAAACACACTTCTGAGATATCAAAGCATTTGCAAAAAAATATGAAGCTCTGTTAAATGAAGTAAATAATTTACACATAGTTTTTATATAAATTTCTTATAAGTATGTGAATATGAATTTGATTAAAATAATATATAAATTTATACATAATAAAATGTGCATGTGGTTCCTTTTGACGTGTGAATTATGTGATTTTATATTAAACAAAAGAGAACTCATTACTTACTTAATTAGTAATCATTAATTCAATATATCCATGTCTATACCCCTATCCATATTAAATAAAATAACTAAAAACTGTAACTTTTATTTTCCTATTAATTTTTTTTTCTTCTCCTCAACTCTGTATTGACACCTGCCTCCTTTAATTCTGCATCACCCTATGGTTGGCTGGTAGAAAATGCCTTAGGCATTAAGCCCGCCTATGCATGTAATAGCATGAAAGTGTTTAATAAATAAATAAATAAGTCGCGAACTTATTGCTAAATATAAAACTAAATTGAAGTTGAGTATTGTAAGAAAGCTTGAATTTTACAATCTTTCCAACCCATTTACATTCCACTGTTGGGGACGGGCCTCCTCTACCTTAGGAGGGATTGTGGTCTACTGTGCCGCGCTGACCGGACGTGTTGGCACAAAGTATATTTTCAAATTTTCCGACTATAACAGAAGATGTTATGTATATCAGAATTGGCTTTTACAGCACCCTAGGAAGGAATTGGGACGATGACAATTTTATTATTAATCTGTCGCCACACGAACAGGGAATTTCAGTTAACATTGCCGAATTGTGTTATCGATACCGTAGATTTTCATTTATTAGTTAAGTTGTGCATTTAGAATGGGTACCAATGCTGGGCACAAACCTTTGGAGGGATTATGATCTACTGTGCCACGCTGACCAGGCGTGTTGGTACAGGGTTTATTTTCGAATTTTCGGTCTCACGCAGAGGATGTTATCTGTGTGCAATATACAATATAGCGTCAGCTAAGAGATATTGATAAAAGTCATTTTACAGCACCCTGGGGAGTGACACACACCGAGTCGTTACAATTTTCTTATACATACATAATAAGAGCAATAGCGCACTAGCGGCCTGGCAGCGCGGCCACGACGCGCGGCTCGGCCGCAGGGGTTGCGATTTGCAACGCGGCCAAAACCGCGGCTACGATCGTCAGTTGCACATACAGCGCGCTTCAAAATGGACGTTGAGGAAATAGCAGTGCTTTTATATCAGAGATATAGAAAAAAATTCTATATTATTTTCTAAGAAAATATATGTACATTTTACTGGAAGGGAGGTCCAGCATCTGAACCCAGACGGGCATATGTAAGATTTGCTATTAAAAATCGTTCGACCTCATGAGCAAATCTATATTCTTGGTGACTTCAACGCAAGGGTTGGACGGGATTTTGAGGCTTGGCCAAAGGTTCTGGGGAGGCATGGTGTTGGTAACATGAACAGCAAGAATCAGCTGTTGTTAAGTTTAAGGATGTCCAAAAGAGACATTTGAAAAGATGCAAAATAGATTCCAATACATGGGAAGTCCTTGTCTCAATCTCGGTTCGAAAAACAAAGCGATGATCACAAATCACGCTGTAGTTCCACAATAGGTGCGGCCGCCGCGGCTATTGCGCGCACGCTGGTGATTTAACTACAATCCAATTGATCTCGGTGGCCGCAGCGGCCAGCAAATGCGTAGCGTCGATCTAGCTGGCCGCTGCGGCTTGGTGTGACCGCTGGCCGCGTGCAGCCAGGTGCGCGTGCTCTATGGCGATTTCATACTAATGTATCTATCTCGATGGTCGCCGCGATCTGGCCGCTGCGGCCTGCCCTATTGCTCTAATAATTATATACTTCCTTGTACCTATAGATATTTAAAAAACGTGATTTAAATAGCATTATGTTAATATAAAGACTATTATTAGTAACCTTAAAATATTGAGATTAGTGTTGCCCAAATTCAGTCTTGGTCTTGCAGTCTTGGTCTTGTTCTTGCATTTTTGCAAGACCAAGACCAAGAACAAGACCGCGTATTTTTAGCAAGACCAAGACCAAGACTGACCGTGCAAGACTTGAGCAAGAACAAGACTAATCCGGCAAGACTCTTGCGTCTTGCAGCTAGGACTTAGCGCTATTTCACGGAGTAGTTAGGTATAACAGTTCGGTGTACAGGTACGCTTAGGAATTCTATGAGACGCAATAAACTGTATCAAAACTGTATAAAAAACTTAATTTTTAATCCTAATTTTATGCAAGGAATACTAGTTATTTTACCAGCAACATATGTTCCCGTGAAACTAGGCTTATTGCCGTTTCTTTTGATATGCATATATTAATAATTAATTAAATTAATAAAAAAAAACAATTAAATTCACGTCTAGCGTCCAGGCGCCTGCTCTAACAAAAGGTCGATCAGATTCGCAATTTTGTTTTTATAATACGTATTTTAATTATAAAAGTGTTTGAGTATGTTTATTTTATAGTAATTTACTAATATTTTAATAAAAACACGTAAATTAAATAAACACAAGACAATAAAAGTTTACGACATGAACGATTTCTTTGGTTACCCGGCACCTACATTTTGAAGACCAAATTATAGTCGATCTAATTCGTGAAACTCAAGCACTTATACAACGTGAAACAAAACTCCTGTGTTATGCTTGAAACCAAGCATTCTTTAGGTCATCAGTAATGACTACGTGAAGTTAGAAATTAACTTGCATTATAATTTAATACGATTTTTGATGATGTAAGTTTTTGCAAAATTTTTACGTTGCACAACCCTAATCAGCTGTTTTTATGAACTTTATTTGACCTAATAGTGATCATGTCCCGTAATAGAGATTAACGTAATATGCCTAACTGCTCATTGCCTCTGTGAGGAAAATTGTTTAAAATTTTTCCATGATGGTGAAGAAAATTTTGTTGGATGTTGATAGAAGAAAAGCGAGAAGAATATAAAAATGAGCGAGTTTTTTTGAGGAGTAATATTACCGAAAAAATAATGAATAATTGCATGTCGAAGATGACGAACGTGAATTGAGGAAAAGTTAAGTGTCAACTACTAGCAAAATGTGACGAGGGGAGCGAAGATATTGGCATATTAACGATGATACTTATAATTTTTCATAAAATTATGTTAGGTAAAAAAGTCACATATGCGACTGTCCACTCTAAATAATTTAATCACTTTTGACGAATCGTGATTGGTTAATATTAGAAATACGTCAACGAATTGTATTACTTGATTGGCTACTTGAGTCCTTTGTAAAGAGCGACACCTTTGTCAAAAGAAACCGACTTCCTTTGATGTCAATGTGCCGCCCGCGCCGCTCCGATAGTCGGGGAATAACCGACATGAAGACACGTGTACATAGAGATGGGTCATCTTTATTATGTATCGGTATTTTATTATATTTTATTGTATCAAATCAATACAACGCGAACGGGGTAAAATACTAGATCATACGATAAAGTGATCGTCGTATCGTATCGCTGGTGTTTATTTAATAAACATCGTATTGTAAAACATGGTCTGTCCACAACAAATATTATTCATATTGGCTTATAATTATTCGTTGTAACATTTTCTTATAAACTTATTTCATTCCATTGAAATCCGATAAACTTTTTTACATTCTAGTAATAGTTACTCAAATTGCAAACACAATATGGTTGTAGCTAAGATACGATTTCAGGAGAAGTTTCGTAATAAATTGTAGGTTAATATATAAATTTGATAGCACATAATTAACACATAGTATTGTTTTTACCGATACAAATATTAAGTGTATTCTATTGTATCGAATTACCATAATATCGATATGTATGTGGGCATAGCTAAAGTGCATGAGCACAACCCTTTTACAGTATTATAGGTACCTAGGTAATGACAAAAATTATTTTAGAGCCAGCACGTGCCGAGGCGGCGCGGTAAAAAGAAAGGAAATGTACTATAAAAAAAGTAATTTAATAGTTAATTTTTAGCACATGTAAGCTTATAAAGCGTAAATGTTTATTAAGAAACAGTTACTCCCATGGAAAACGGCATATAGCTCAGTTGATCACCATGTGGCAGTTAATTTTTCGAACTTCTCATCAAATCTTCAGACATTTATTAATCTGATTGTTCTTTACTATGGCTATGTTAATTCAAGCTCACAATGTTCCAATTCTAATACGTTTTTCTAAGATCTAAAGTAAACTTTAATAAATAGCAATAGTCTAATAGGTAATTGCAAGACTTGCAAGACTCTTGCTGCAAGACCAAGACCAAGACCAAGACTGGGAGCGCAAGACCAAGACCAAGACCAGGTGTATTGGCGCAAGACCAAGACCAAGACTGGCTAAGTCTCGTCTTGTTCTTGCATTTGGGCAACACTAATTGAGATATAAACATAAATTTAAAATTGAATTACAAATTTCTTTGTCTCAATGTTTATGTTTAACTAGCTTTTGCCCGTAAGTTCGTACGCTTAGAATTTAGAGGCCAAAACTTGTCAAATTATACAATAGCGCCATCCTTTTGAACTAGTTGTGCCCCGCGGTGTTACCCGCGGTATAAAGGATATTAATAAGTTCATTTTCTATTTCATTGTCCACTGGAAAGTTTCATGAAAATCCATCCAGTAGTCTTTACGTGAAAGCACAATAAACATCCTTACATATCCAAACATTGGAGTACGGATAGAAGACCGAGGAAACGTCCGCGTTGCTCAGCCAACAATTTAAGTATTTTATTTTATAGCGCGTAATTCTTGTTTCGTCATATCTCCTAAGATATTCATTTAAATTGCATGCTATAAACAGCAGTTATAATCTATATGAATTGCGTAAGCTAACTAAGCTATTTAATTTGATGAAAAATATTACCATATACACATAAATAGCTTTTGAAAACACCCTATTGAATTAGATAATTTTTTCAACATTATTATGGGTACAGCGGGTTTCCCTTAAAAGATAGACATATGCGCCCTCGCGGACTTTTTTGAAGAACTATAGGTAACAAACAATTTCTCCATACATTAGTTTGCTGTACCTCACATAGATAAGGCAGCGTTTTTATTTATAGCTCGCGCGCGTCCGAGTTTCTCGGCAAATTTAATTATATCTCATTCAATATACAGCAAACCCCAACAAATTATCCAAAAAAGCCATCCTGTTGAACCCATTCTATCTACTAAAAAAAACCGCATCAAGATCAGTTGCGTATTTTTGAAGATATGGCTCACATATGGACATAAACTAAAGATAAAGAATAAAGATAAAGATAAAGAAGACTAGCTGTCCCGGCAAACGTTGTTTTGCGATACTAAAAATTAAAAAAAAAGGTTTGAAAAATAGATGTTGGCCGATTCTCAGACCTACTGAATACGCATGTAAAATTTCATAAAAATCGGTCAAGCCGTTTCGGAGGAGTACGGTAACTAACACTGTGACACGTGAATTTTATATATTAGATAAAGATATGTAATTAGTGTTAAAATTACGTTTTAATCGTAATGATTACATATTCGAAAATGTTCATCTAATTCACTAAAGTTTCAGCAGCAATTAAAGCAGAAAATATATCAATGAAAGTTAACAAAAACATGTTTTAGTTATGCTGTTGCCTTTATTCGTTTCGGTATTACCATGAATCGTAACAAGATTTAGTGGTTTCTTAATAGCAACCACACCCACAGCTCTTGCCAGCCCATCCAGCGCGGTATCCGAGGGCGGGAGCTCCCAGTCCGAGACCGTAACCGGATCCTTCACTAACCATAGCGTTGATACCATCACCGCAGTGGTGGTTGACAGCACCAGCACCAGCAGTGGGAAGAACACCCTCAACAGCTACAGTACCGACGAATGGAAGCTCACCAGCAGCGGACAGCTCACCCTTGTATACGTTCTCAGAGGCTACGGAGAGACCGATGGGAGCGATAGTGGAGGCACTGGAGACGGGGAGACCACCACCGCTGGTGGGGCTGTATTCAAGAGCGGCACCACAGCCACAGCCACCATATCCGTAAGCACCTTCTAGACCCCAAGAGGAGCGGAGACCATAACCAATGTCATTGTGGTCTGCTACTGCAGCCCGGCTTGTGCATTTGCTGAGTGCGGACTGAAAAATATTTAGTTAATTTAGAAAACTCATAGTTTGAAACCACAGCCACATTTAAATGAAAAGCTGGAACGAAGTCCATAATTTTACTCTAATTGCAAGAGAGCTGTGTTTTTACAACGTGCGTTTGTAGTCGCAAATATCGGCTATTAGAAGGCTACTAGGTATTCTATGTATTTGCATTTACTCGTACAATCCACCAAACCCTCATTGAATTTGTTTACCCCAAGTGTTACTGGACCAAAACATTTTGTAAATTTTAGTAAATAACCGAATTGAATGATAAAATAATAAAATTAAACTCTGAATTGAATTATTAATGCTTCATTTTTTAAATGGGCCAGTCACTCATAAAAAACACTTTTATAAAACACAAATATTAAAACGCAGCATCTTACCTGCACGAAGAGTGCTTGAGCGCAGAAGACGAGGATGATCTTGGCAGACATGTTGTTGCTGGTGTAATGAACACTAGAATAATGTTAAGACACAATACTGGTGCTTTTATACAAAATCACATATCTAAAGAACGAAGTCGGTAAATAATGCTTTCTTAGAACTATTACGAAATTGGTTCATTTATCAATTTTCAATAATTAATAAGTAGGTAAGTAATTATAATTTGTTTTATGTAACACTAACAAGTTAAAACACGTGGTGATTTATTGAAAATTTTATCATTTTTTAAGACGTGCCTTATCGCTTTAGGTATTCATATAAAAAATAGAACAACATTAATACGGCCACCTGTTGTCAGCTCTTCGTTGCACACAAACATCAAACATGAACTCCTTCGCTCTTCTGATATTCTGCTTCCAAGCTTGCTTGGTACAGGTATGTTGCTTACTATTTTCTCTTGATTGTTTTCTTCTGACAATAAAATAAAGAATGCATATTCACTCACGAGTAAACTTATTTAACAAAGAGTTCGTCTACACATTTGACATGCGTAAAAGGGACTTTGTGTGTGAAACACACAAAGTATTACAGGATTAGATTTGGAATAATTAAAAACATCCATTTTTTTTCAGACTGTATTCGGCCAATGCCTTAAATTCGCTGCTGCCCCTTCTTGTGGTGCTGGTCTTGCTGCTCCTATAGGATACGGTGAACTCGCCTATCCCACTACCATCGGCCGTGGTGAGGCCTACGGAGGTATTGGTGAAGGTAACGTAGCTGTCGCTGGAGAGCTGCCCGTCTGTGGTAGCACTGCTGTCGCTGGTCAAGTACCCATCATGGGAGCTGTTAAATTCTCCGGTCCTGTCTGCGCTGCTGGTGCAGTAAACATCGCTGGCAAGTGCGCCTGTGGCTGCGAATGTGGTGGTTACTAAGCAATCGTCCCAAAAAATTTGTTGGCTATATTATACAGATTCAGAGCAGATCAAGCAATTATTTCGTAGTTTTTTTTTTTCATCGGAACGAAAAATATTGTCGAATTGTACATTATATCATAAAAAGTATAATATGGTAAGAGATTTTTTCTGAACAGTTTGTGGGTCCTGTAGATCCTCACCTCAAGTGTATTTTTATATAAGTAAGAAACGCAAGCTATGTATTTTTATTAACACGCTTTTATAAGTTTGGTATGTATCTACCAATGTATTAATCTGTGTAACGGAATCTTTGAAATCGATTTTCAGCCACTTGCAGTAGACGGATTGATATGAAATTTTGCACACCTAACAAGGACCGATGACAATGCAATAGTTTAAAAGAATAATCCCAACTCCTTGATCAAAATTACTAGAATAGCATGTTGAAGTATAACTATGGCCACACTTGTATTTTTAATAAAATTATACACGTAATAGTTTAATTGTATATGAGTAGATTCACCAAGATTATTGTGTTTCTACGTATGCCTTTCATATACCTACAATCAGATAATTTCACATAAAAACGCTTTGTTTATAGAATCAGGTAAAAATATCATAATTGTTTACATGTGTTTACTACGATTGTGACAACATGTGACAACAGAAACTTATTTCTCAGACAACATAAACTGTCAACGTTTTGTAAGTAGGTAGCATAGAATTGAGTATTGATGACAATGCAATCATTTTAAAAATATTCAGGATATTTAAGCGTGTTTTTTAGTCTTTAAACTAAGTAGATTATCTTGTCTGTTCTTCTCCGCGGAAATTCTCTTGTGGAACAGTCCCCTAACTTTTGGCGTTTTAAGAGCGATAGTTATTTGTTGTTTTCATTCCTTTTGGTGTCACTGTTGTGAGCATGGGCAGTTTTTTCCCAACCGATTTAATGTAACTATAACACATCATTTACAAGAAAAGTGTCTGTTCTGTCATTATCTCTGATTCAGTATATCTGTATTTTATATTTTCAATATAAAATGTAGAATAGTGCCTGAAGGTCTAGCACACTGAAGTTAAAAGTGTGGTACTTTTTCAGGCTAATAATGTAACTTGTTACACATACTCGACTCATGACGGGCTTTGTGGCGTAGTGGTTCATGTAATGGACTGCCGTTCACAAGGTCGCGGGTTCGATTCCCGCTTGGGACACTCATTTGTGTGATATCCATAAATGTCATACAAATGTTTGTACTACGTCTGGGTGTTTTCTATGTATCATAAGTATGTATTTACAAAAGAAAAATAGTTTTATGTATTTATATCCGTATTCTGGTACCCATAACACAAGCATAATAAGCTTAGCTTGGGACCAGAGGACGTTGTGTGAAATGTCCATGAATATTTATTTTTTTTATTTTTTATTTTATACTCGTAAATATACAGAAAAAGTCTTGTATATTTAGTTATAAATTTTATTATTAGGTTGAGACATGAATTTGATAACACGAAATTATGCTTCATGCAAAAATAAGGGCATCGTAGTCTGCTAATTTTCTTTGTGGATATTGCCTCTAGAGCAACGAAATTTTCTCACAGTGTCTAGGTCTCATATCTTATGCTTCTATTACTTTCTTTTTTTTTTCAAAACATAATAACTAAAATAATTAATATGACCATCCAAAAAAAACGTTTTTTTCGTTTTTCTTTAGATAGACTTACACTACTTACAGTGTCTGTAACACAAATTGGGTAAGGTTTTACCAAAAGAAAAAGTAATAAAGCTCTCTGCTGAATGATATACTCTTCAATGAATGAATGGAATAATAAAGAAATGGCTTACAAAAAATTAAATTGGTTGAATTTTCACGAAGAAAACAGCGGACTACGAACTGTCCTTTTTCAGAGAATTTGTAGGTAAAATCTGCTTCAACTATATGGCCCTTTCAGCTCGGCGCTCGGGAATCCGTATTCCCGAGCGCTGAGCTGAAAGGGCTGCCATAGGTATTGCTATCCGTATAGCAATACCTATGGCAAATACCTAAATAGGGGCTGTAATCCCTTCTTAAGGTAAACATAAATGAACTGTCTGTCTAACCTACCATCTGCACCACGAGACGCGTCAAAAACATTTTTTTGTCTCTATCTAGTTAAAGAACAAAGTCTTCCAGATATTATTTAATATCCTGTCACATGTTGCTATGTCCTCCTCTTGTCCTAAGCATAGACTAGAACTCATTTATTGTAAATGAAACTGAAAAATTGATCATCAAGGTAGAAGAAAAATCTTTTAGAGAAAGAATTTCTAACCATTGCAATAGAACAAATCCTGTCCTTGCGTCGGCTAGTGATCGGAACAAAAGGGGTTTTTTGATGTTGTAATAATATTGTTTGCAAAATAAAGTTTTGCCGCACATTAAGAACCCGCCAATCTCTATACAATTGAGCAGTTGGGTATAGAATAGGCAGAAATAAAGCAACCTTTAATATTACCCTGTGAGCTACTTCCAAAGGATGAAGGAAAGTTTTGCATGTACTCGTACCACCTCAAGAAGAGATACAGTAGCACACAATAGATTGGCATAACGCGTGATATACGCTACGAATGACGAATCGGTTTGCGACATACCGGAGGGTTCTAAAAATGTAGATCATAAATTGATCTACATTTTTAGAACCCTATATATATTATTTTTAGTACTCTATTCGTTAGTGATTCTATGTGAGGTTTAAAATTTAATGTTCTATCTATCACTATGCCAAGATATTTTATAGTTTCTACACACTCAATAGGAGAGCAGTTGCAGGCTTGAGTTAGGGAGATACAAGTATGAGGTTTGAGAGATATAAGATTTTTAGTTTGTGACGTGGGCGAAACAGAAAATGTCAAATTTTGTTTTAGCAGTATTAAGAGTTAAAGTGTGGGATAGTAACCAATTGAAGGCCATGGTGAAGCCATTTTGTGCCTTTGTTTGAAGATCAGACCATGTATTTGTGAAAAAAAAGTAATTGCAGTATCATCGGCATAAGAAATTATTTTAGAGTTGGGAATGTAAAGATTGCAAAGGTCATTTATATAGACTATAAACAGTGTTGGTCCGAGAATGCTGCCTTGAGCTCACATAGATATCACATACATACAAAAATATCGACTTTGTTTTATAATAAATAAAGATCATTTAAGTAAGTAACAATCTGAAAGAAACATTAAATTTTTGAAGTAGTGACTTACATTATGTGTTTTTAGGGTTTCGTACAAACCCTTATAGTCTCACTACGGTCTCTGTCTGTCTGTCTGTCAAACTCATTTTACTCAGCAACGGCTGAAGGTATCAACTTGAAACTCATACCAAATGTAGATCTGCGCGGTCCCTTGCTGCAAAAAATACAATCAACCTTTTACCTCTACGCATTTAAAAGATATAACCGAATTACGACTATTTTTAAGAATTTTCGACTTATGCTAGGGAATCAAAATTCACAGGTTACTTCCCGTTGCCCTAGAGCCTTGAAATTTGGCATAGATCAAGTCTATATAGTGCTGATATAGGGAAAAATCCAAAAACTTATAATTTGTCATCACATCACAAGAAAAAAGTGTTTATACTAATACCAACTTATGAAGTAGCTGAAATGTAGGCGATTCCCTATATCTCAACTACAAAATTAAGTTGGTGAGTTGTTTTGAGTTAAATTAACTGATTATTTGAATGCAGTTACTTATGTTTATATGTCTAGTATGTACGAAACCCTAAGTGTGCGAGTTTGCCTCGCTCTTGACAGGTTTTGTTTTTATATCTTATTTCGGTTGATCAATACTTGACCCTTACAATAATTTTATTATTATGATTATAATGTAATGTAATTACATAATCATTCAGGTTTAGGTGAAAGTGGCTCTTTCTTTCTAACATTAGTTTTAAAGTTACAAGAGCAGCATCTTTTAATTGTCCATCCAATGCAGCAGCCAAAACCAGCGTACAGTCCTAAACAGATAACGCTATCCTCTATACCATCCATATAGTCGAGACTATAAGTGTCACCAAAAACAATTCCCTCACTTACCATATCATTAATACCATACACTTAAAAGTCACGCGTAACTAGGTCTGAAGCAATAAAGTGACCCATAGAGGTGATAATAAAATTTATTTTATAGATAGATACGCAATCGTTTTATTATTTAATAATCATGTTTTCAGTCTTTGAAGAAGGTATTTAATAGATACCACATCCACAACTTTTACGTGGCCATGCAGCGCGATACCCAAGAGCAGGAGCTTCCAAACCAAGACCGATACCGCGGTCAAGGAAACCATCGTAGCCAAGACCGTAAGCGCCAGCATAACCGGTTCCTTCACTGACCATAGCGTTGATACCATCACCGCAGTGGTGGTTGACAGCACCAGCACCAGCAGTGGGGAGTACACCCTCAACAGCTACAGTACCGACGAACGGCAGCTCACCAGCAGCAGCCAAATTACCCTTGTACACGTTCTCAGAGGCTACGGAGAGACCAACAGGAGCGATAGCGGAGGCACTGGAGACGGGGAGTCCACCACCGCTGGTGGGGCTGTACTCAATAGCGGAACCACAGCCGCATCCACCGTAGCCATAAGCGCCTTCTAAACCCCAAGGAGCTTCCAAACCGTAGCCGTAAGGAGCACGCAGACCGTAACCGATGTCAGCGTGATCAGCTACTGCAGCGTGGCTGGAGCACTGGCTGAGTGCAGACTGGAAAATATAAAATAATTACTTACATATAAAAATGAAAGTGAGTTTGTTTGTAATGTTCTTACGCAAAATTTACCAAATGGAATCGCACGAAAATTAGATTATGTACTTGTAGCGTCAGGCTCCGACATTGTTAATTAAAACAAACACAAAAGTCTTCACACAATCACTTTGCTTATTTCAAATAACAAAACTTTAAACTTCAAATTAATTTTAATCGTAATTTAGTGGTAGGGTAGGTGTGCACTGGGCGACGGTCGGCTAACGAATGACAAATCGTGCGCGCGCGCTGCTTTATATAGGGTCGCTGCTCGTTGTTTTCAAAACATTTGATGGTGGCGCCGTCACGGCCATGCTGACATACGCTCGTCCTCGAGCGTCTTCTGAGTGTCTGAGAATAAGACAACAAAATGTTCGCTCATCCTGACTCACTTAGTGACTAGTTTATAAGTTGTGAGGTTAATAACAAGATACTCAACAATGTGCTGGTCCGGCAAGCCCTTCAGCATACTAGAACTATTAATCCCTTCTCATCAGTCTCAAAACCGGAGACCGTATAAATCCCTCTCATCAGCTTTAAAACCGGAGACTGGATAAATCCCTCTCATCAGCTTTAAAACCGGAGACTGGATCCGTGCCAGACCGGAAATCCCTTTAGCTGACAGAGCTAGACCAGATTTCCCTGTGGCGAATGATAGACCGGATTTGCAATCCCTATAACCCAAAAGGTTAGACCAGAGTGCAATCCCTATAGCTGAGTTATTGGACCGGACTCCCTTCAATAACTTTTTCCTACATTTTTTGATATATTAGTTCTCTCTCTTTTCTAATTCTTTTCTTTACTTTAATTTTACTATTATTATTTTTATAATTAATTATCGTGATGGACAATGGCACTAGTTACAACAGTAACCGAATCAGGTTACTCTGATGATGAATCCTCTAGACAATCGTTATTAGCGCTTAAAGTACGTGTACCAGTTGACTGAATGCTACCATCAATTGATAAATTGTTACTATCAGAAAATTCATCCTCAGCGTCACCAACCACAACTAAGCTAGGACCACTGCGATCGACTTCATGAACACCATTATTTTGACTTACATCCGCCGTCACGTCATCATCATTATAAGTTTCAGTTACTTCTACAAACCCTAATGGGCCCCGGGGTACTTCGCGTAAATTTTCATGGGCAATTTTGTATGTTCTATTGGTTCCGTTAACATGCTTCAGTTCGTACCTATCGTTTTCTAGGATAGCAGTGATTTTATAGGGGTCTTTATGCTTTGGGTCCAACTTAGATTGGTGTCTTTCTTCACTTTTCGCAAAAACGAAGTCTCCAACAGAATAGGGTCTTATTTTGGCCTTACCCCGGTTAAAACGAGCGACATCAGACTGAGCCAGTCTCTTTATATTTTCTGACGCACTAGACCGTGCCGCTTCTAAATCTAGTCTGGCAGGACTTTCGGCACCTGAAGCAATTCTGGAAATACCTAACGAGTTACCTTGTATTCCCAACATCAGCTCGATTGGGGTAAAGCCAGTTTACTCTGCATCGAGTACTATTGAGAGCTAGTTGAATCTCGCCTAATTGTTCTTGCCATGACCTATCGGAATTACCTTCGGCTATTGTAAGTAGGCTTTTAAGAGTTCGCATAACACGTTCCACCTGGTCGTTGGCTCTGCAAGTACCCGTGGCTATAAAGTGTAACTCAATATTGTTGTCTTTACAAAAGTTCCTGAAATCTGTATTGTCGTAGGAGCGTCCGCGATCAGCTATTATTCTCTTCGGTGTTCCAAACAAATGAACAGAGTCTTTGACAGCTTCAATAGCATCAATGGAATTGAGTGTTAATGTGTGCTTCAGAAGGACATATTTTGTAAAGGCATCAATAGTGACAGAACAGTACTCCTTGCGGTCACTCTTACCACTGAGTTTACCTATGAGATCTAAGTGCAAAGTATGCCACGGAAGTGGAACCTTGGGAATCGGGTGCAAACGAACTTGCTGGGCACCTGATGGACCCTTTGAAGACTTGCAAACCACACAGGAATCCACGAACTTCTTAACATATTTGGACATTTTACTAAACCAATAAAGGTCATATAATTTATCTAGCGTCTTTTCATAACCCATATGTTTTATGTCACTATGGACGTGGCTAATAAGCGACCATATTAAAGAGTGTGGAAGGATTGGTAACCACTTAGTAACTTTGGCGCGTTCTATTTTACGGTACAGTATGCCTTGCCTAATGTCGTAAGTATGGGCGATTTCAGAGGGTAATTGATTCGATTGTACTTTTGAGATTAAGTCTAAGATTTCAGAGTCTCGTTGTTGTTTTGTTTTGTTTCTTTTCATCTATTCAAAAATAAGTTAGTAAAAGGTAGAATCACCAACATGTTAGCCAGCTCTACTGTTTCTTCCGCCCATATGGTCATCATGGAACAAAAACGTAATAACCGCTCGTCCATCCATTTTGGGTCAAAATCAACCACTTCATCATTATCATCCACTCAAAACACTGCTGCCAAACTCATTCTACATGGTCTTAAAATTCTATTTAGAACACAGAGGATTTCAAGTAAAAATTGGAGAAGAATTATCTAAACTATGTTACATAAACGCATTGGTGCCACGAGGATCTGTATTGGGACCAGTTCTATACTCCATATACACTGCAGATATGCCCGAAACTCCAAGTATCACAACAGCAACATAGGCAGCTTCACTTGGGCAAAGCACACTAAAGCAAAAAGTACTGAAGCAAATATAGAAATAAGAAACATGTCATGGCTCCTTGACAATCTCGCCTCTCGCTCTTTTACAAACTCTCCAAGTACCTTGTTGTAAGTCTTTTACAAACTCTCCAAGTAGCCTTGCTGGAACCGATTTGGATGTACGGCGTGGAACTCTGAGGATCATAACTAACATAACTCATAACAAAAAAAAAACATAGAACATAGAAATAATAAAATAATAAATAAAATAAATAAAATAATAAATCGTAAAACTCTAACCAAGAAATTCTTCAAAGTTTCCAAAATATTGCCCTGCCAACAATCTCAAACGCACATTAGTTTGTCTAAAACAGTGAAATTCATTAATTCCTAAAAATGCCTGCAGTAAGAGGAAGTGAACAACTACTGCAAGAAGTATAAAGGGCTATTAAACCAAGATAACAATGCACTTGCCAGGGGCTGTCATATTGTTGCTGCAGCAGAATGACATTACTTAATGTAGTGATGCCATAATTTATACCAAACCCGTGAAAATATTTATTTGAGCAGCATTATTTTTCTGAAATTCATCAACCTGTAAATTGGGCCACAAAAATAAAGCTTCATATTTATCAAATCATTCTGTACTGATTACCCACAAAGGGTGGTTTCAGCATCTAAATCATATTAAATTAATTATTACAAGACATAATTAAAATATTTTAGTATGTGTAGCAAAATTAGAGGAACTTTAACTTCAACTTCTTGTTCTTAATGGCATCATTCCCAAGATGAAGCAGATCAGGAGTTAAATCATTTTCAAAAGGAAAAGGTTTAAAGTTTAAACGATTTTGTTTTGTTCAAAACAAATTGATTTAATTGGCTATTACAAATAGACTCTACTCTTTTATTCGAACGATATCTTGATGATAAAATTAAAATAAATCAAAACGTTATCCATAAAGATTGAAAACTGCAGTATTATATTTTGAATTTATTAAAATTGCTGTGCTATATTCTAGTTACGGAAATGTCTTTGTTATCAAAATTAAATTCTCAACTTCGTTTATCATTTTACAATGTGTGGGTAATTGTAGATTACAAAATCTATCGATTTAATCACAATTGTTAACTTTTCTACCAAGTCAAATTGATGACGGTAGTTCAACAAAATCATATTATTATAAAGTTCATTTCGGTAGTGTAGCAACCGGTAGTGAAAACGTTAATTGCGAACAAAGCGCATCTAAGCGATAAAATTACGTGGTGTTATTGTGAAACTTATTCAGTGTTAAAAGAGAACCAGAGAATATTGCTTTTTATAAAGAGTGTACTGAATATGTGGTGATCTATTAATTACGCAGTTATAACATGGGGTGAGTACTTGTGGCTTGTTTTTATCAATCTTTCTTTGAAGATAATCATCAAATATCAAAATTGTCTTTTAAATCTGTGTATTGCGCAATTTTACAATAAAGTTAGGTTTGTTACGTGACGTTTTATTATCTTACTGCGAACATGAACTAGGCGTATGAGATGTCATAACAATATGAAATTTTAGTCGAATTTTGGTATTTTATTGCACCACGGCTTAGTATTGCAAATGACTTTTATTTTTCTTTCCTTTTTTTTTTAACTCTTAGAAGAATGATATTGCTTACCAAGTATGATGACGTGGTTCCATAGCTATGAGTTGCTGTTTGAAATGTCACTTTTGCTCACACTCACACAATAATTTTTACTCACTTGTGAAGACACGCTTTTAACTACTTTTAATTATTGGTAGGGACGCTGTTATACGCATAACCTACCATTAATTATTACGACGACATAATTGTACGATATCTTTACTTTTGATTGCACGATATCTTTACTTTTGATTTTAGCAATTGAACGTTTTACACTTTTGAGTTAGCCTTAGGGGCTGTTTCTCGGGTTTTTTATCCCACACTTCTGATGTAGCGTCAGGCTCCGACATTGTTAATTAAAACAAACACAAAAGTCTTCACACAATCACTTTGCTTATTTCAAATAACAAAACTTTAAACTTCAAATTAATTTTAATCGTAATTTAGTGGTAGGGTAGGTGTGCACTGGGCGACGGTCGGCTAACGAATGACAAATCGTGCGCGCGCGCTGCTTTATATAGGGTCGCTGCTCGTTGTTTTCAAAACATTTGATGGTGGCGCCGTCATACTTATTTTCCTGAAATTCCATTCAGTAGATTTAAACTAAACTATAGACACAGTGCCCCAATCAGGTCATTACTTTGAACAGTAATAGGTACCTTCCAAAAAGCGATCCTCACTTATATATAAAAGTGAAAGTGAGTTTGTTTGTTTGTTTGTTTGTGACGCTTTCACGCAAAATCTGCGGAATGGAATTGCACGAAAATTGGTATAGAGATAATTTATAGTCCTGGAAGTAAAATAGGCTATCTTTTCGCTATAAACTGTTTTTTTTTTAATTTTTGTTGTCATTTTGTTTTCGTATTTAATAGTAACTTTGATAGGAGTAGATATACATAGTTTTTGATTGATATAGATTTTGCTATGCATTTCAGTATCAATTTTAGTATTTATGAATTTCAGATTTATGTTTTTGTTTTACGTTTGATTTCAAATTTGATTTGGCCACTAATGCGTGCGAAACCGCGGGCAGAAGCTAGTAGTTAATAAAATTAACAAATAATACACGTTAACAATAACCATATGGGTATCCTATTTAATAAAATATCAAGTTATGGCATTTAAGAATTAAATTTTACCTGTACAAAAAGCGCTTGAGCGCAGAAGACGAGGATGATCTTGGCAGACATGATGGTACTGGTGTAATGAACACTAGAATGATGTTCAACTCCAATGTTGTAGGTTTTATATGATATTCTTATGAAATCATAATTATAATATTGTAATATAAAGTAATAATCTTTTGTAATTAAAACAATTATTAATAAATTAACAAGAAGCTTACAAAAACTGATATCATCTTACACAACTTTTAATAAATGTGTTAACAGTACCTTTTTGTATATAAAGTAGAACAATGTCGATACACATTATTAACTTTTCGTTGACGACAAAAGTAAAACATGAACTCCTTCGCCTTTCTGTTACTCTGCGTCCAAGCTTGCTTGGTACAGGTATGGTGCTTTTTATTGTCAATTTAATTTTTTGCTTTTTTCTTATTTTTGGAAATATAAATCTTTTTAAGCTATTGCATAGCTTCTATCGCGGGCCTTGAGCGTGGAGACTAAATCCACAAAATTCGAAATTTAAATTCCGTACTTACCGAAAAAACCTTACATTATCGGCGTTACTGCGCATGCGTAATGCCCTCTTCGCCCCGCAATTTATTTCATACTGATGATACCAAGGGTAAGCGCCTTCCTCAAATTAAACAACGTATTAAAATAAGGATTTTGAATCGACAACATATATCCTAAATGTTCAGATAACAGCGTATTTTAGATTTTAATAATGTAAAATAATGTCAAAACTAAAATTGTATATCAACAGATTGACATTTAACATTTAATTTAAAACAGATTGATATTTGATTGACAATCGCTATTTTATCATAATTACCATAAACAATGGACAGATGTAAGCATCAGTAAATAAGGATTATTAATCTTATTTTAGTTTATGGTATGTAGATTCTTGCATAAATAAAATAAATAAATAATTATAAATACATAAGTTGATAAAAAAAAAGGTAATGTGGTTTTATGAAACCATGGTAAAAGTGAAACTTTTTTTCATATTATAGACATTTAACTAAAATCCGCGGAGTAGGGATAAAGTGCACTTTATCCCTACTCCGCGGCCAACCGTCACACGACATGCAACACACAGACCAAAAAGTTTGAGACGATGTAATAAAAGTTTCACTTTAAAAATGCTATGCAATAGAAAGCTATTGCAAAGATGTGAAGCACTCGGGAACCGCCGCGGTAAAGACCGCGGCGGTTCCCGAGTGCTTCACATCTTTTTTATACCTTTACAAAACAAGATTTGCAAAGTTTATAATGTTTTAACTTATATAAAGTATTTAATAACTACTAATTTTTTAAATAAGATTACGGTCTTTAAAATTTGCTTTGTTCAAAAACTGAAAAAACACGCTTCAAAATCCTAAATATTATTTTACATTATCGCATTGTCATCGGTCCTTATCATATTATTTGTTTATCTATAAAAGCGTGTTAAAAGTTACGTTGTCAGTGTAAAAAGTGTACATGTTAGAAGTTCGGTAGTTGTAATAATCTCAGTCCAAAAACGATTATCCCACTGAAATTCTGTAATTGTTTACGCACTTACAAGAAGAATGAGGAATAAATGACATTATGAATAAAGGTCTGATCATAAAAGTTGCACTTATAACAATTAAAGAATACTAAAATTGCTTGTCTGTGTGATGACGGATTAAGAATACAAGTGTCACCACCCCATCTCCTCCCAAGGGTGCTGTAAAAGTCAGCTAAGGGATATTGCACACAAATAACATCTTCTGTGAGATGGAAAACTCGAAAATAAACCCTGTGCCAACACGCCAGGTCAGCGCAGAACAGTAGACCATAATCCCTCCCAAAATGGTGGAGGCCCGTGCCCAACAGTGGGACGTAAATGGGCTGGAGAAGAAGAAGAAGAAGAAGAAAGTGGCAAGCAGCCATAGTTTTACGATGTTGTTTTGTATTGTGAAAATTTATATGCACAGTATTTGGAGAGTGTAATGCTAAGTCAGTTATTGGAACTGACTTAGCATTACACTGTCGAAAACAGATATACTTCGAATATTCATTCACTTAGACTAGATTCGTTATAACTTATGTAAAACCGTAAAAGTATTTTATTTTCAATGAGTGAACGTTGACGTATTGTCAGCACAAATTTAAATACCATTCGCATCTTTCGCATTTGCATTTCGACGGGCTTCGTGGTGTAGTGGTTCTGGTAACGGACTGCCGATCAAGAGGTCGCGGGTTCGACTCCCGCTCGGGACAATCATTTGTGTGATTTTTCTAATTGTCATACAAATCTTTGTACTGCGTCTGGGTGTTCCTATGTATTATAAGTATGAATTTACAACAAAAAAAAAGTGGTATATGTATTCTATCCGTATTCTGGTACCCATAACACAAGCTTAGCTTGGGACCAGAGGACGTTGTGTGAAATGTCCATGAATATTTATTTATTTATTTATCTTAAGTTGAAAATCTTTCTAGACCGTTTTCGGGCAGTGCCTTAAATTCACCGCTGCTCCTTCTTGCGGTGCTGGTCTTGCTCCTCTTGGCTACGCTGGATACGGTGAGCTCGCTTACCCCGCTGCTGGCTATGCTGGTATCGGCTATGGTGAAGCCTACGGCGGTATTGGTGAAGGTAACGTAGCTGTCGCTGGAGAACTCCCCGTCGCTGGTAGCACTGCTGTTGCTGGTCAAGTACCCATCATGGGAGCTGTCAAATTCGGTGGTGATGTCTGCGCTGCTGGTGCCGTCAACATCGCTGGTAAATGCGCTTATGGTTGTGGATGTGGTGGTTACTAATAAATTCAAGATATGAAGTCGCTGTAAGAAATAAAACTTATACAATTATTGCTTACCTTTCACTTGTACGCTTTATAAAGAATTTGAATTATGTATTCTAAATCTGCATATATGAAAATAAAATAATTATTAAAAATGTATGTTATTTAATATTTTAAAAACGTCTTAGTACACAACTACTTACACGTATTTTTATTTGCTAGTTTTGGGGAGACTGGGAGTATAATTTAAACTTAAGCCTTGGTTTATACTATCAATAGTACCAAGCCCCAATTAAAGATTTAGTTGTAGACTGTGGATAATTTCTAGATTCTAGAGCTTCCGAGGAATATATTTTACTATTAATGAATAACGAAGCCCACTGTCACATGGGTATTAACCCGGGCTCTGCTTGATATTTTTTGTAGCTACGAGTAGCAATAATAGTAATATTCTCCCCTTCCCTCCCTAATAACATTTGCAACATGTAATTGCAATTCAGTAGAAAATGCCTTTAGTATTGTTACGAACACACAAAACACAAAGGAGCTAGCGCCATCTAGCAGCAACTAGTAAAACCAATTAAAGAACCGAACAGAGTGAAACCCCTATTAGATACTAGATGGCGTTAGAGGAACTACCGTACATGCGCGAACTTTCCAGAAACATTCGTTCCGGGCGATCACGTTCGCGCACAGTCGGGAACATTCTGGAATAGACTGGAACTCACTCACTAAATAGCGGCAGGGAGGCAAGCCCGGGCAGTTCAGTTTGAGCTACAATCGAGGCGACTTCGAGAGTGAACACAAGTGATCAAGAGTGATACCAGTGAAACCTACGACTTGGCTACAATCTAGGACATTGTTAGTGCTTAGTGTTTGGACCTAGTGCTTAGTGTTTTGGACCTAGTGCTTAGTGTGTAACTAGTGCTAGTGAATAAAGTCTTCAAAAAGAGTCAGCAGGTCTTTCTCTCCAAATCCTTCGAACCCTAGCACGTAACAGTATTAATTAAAATGTCAAGTACAATTGTCAATGCTTGGATATATTTTCATAATACTAGAATTTCTGCTTAGGTTTTATGCTTTTTTATTACTTGAGAAAAGTAACATTCGATTATGTGATCGTACTATATGATCTTATCGTATTCTATGATCGTATATTATTTATATGGCATTAATGCTAAACGCGCCGTTACGACAAGAAACAGTCAATAACTTAAGCTCGTAATTAAAATAAAATAATAGCTATATGATGAAGTGTATATGTAGCTATATTTGGGTTATATAGACTGGCGGAACCCAATGGGTTGACATTTTGATGTTTTTTTTAAATTCTGCTTCTGCCTTATGGGGCCTTGAGCCTTACTATGACCCTTACGGCGTCCAGACTAGACGGGAGGAGAATTAGGTCCCCATGTCCTCATGTCGTGGCCGTCTGCCACATCTAGACAAAATTTTGCCAACGTATTCGCGCTTCCGCAGAAGCTCTCTGATTTTATATTTTTTATTTTATATTTTTTTTTTTATATTTTATATTTTTTTTTTCTGATTCTAGTGGGTTACACAAAAGACAAAAGATACCATGTTGTAGTAAAAGAAACAGCGTTAGATATTGCAATAATTTCATTTAATTTCATTTGTTATTCATCGTTTTGCAAGGGACTTAGGCTCTCAGTAGAAACCACATCCACAACCTCTGCGAGCCCATCCACCGCGGTAACCGCGACCAGCACCAAATCCAAGACCGATGCCATCGTAGGCACCACCATAACCGAATCCGTCACTGGCAATAGCGTTGGTTCCATCACCGCAGTGATGGTTGACAACACCAGCACCAGCAGTGGGGAGTTCACCCTCCAAACCAACAGTGCCGACAAACGGCAGCTCACCAGCAGAAACCAATTCACCCTTGTATACGTTCTCAGAGGCTACGTAGAGACCGGTGGGAGCGATAGGAGAGCCACTGGCGACAGCTAGTCCACCACTACTGGTGGCAGCGTACCCAAAACCGGCACCGCCGTAGCCCAAACCGCCATCTAGACCCCAAGGGGCACCCCAACCGTAACCACCATCCAGACCCCAAGGAGCGCGGCGACCACAACCGCACTGGCTGAGTGCCGACTGTAAATAAAATATTATTAACGTTAATGTTTCAGATCTTTAATGTCAGTCTATATATTTATGTACATAATTTCTCCAATAATCGCTTTAGGGCGCCTCAATTGCTGATCTTACCTGTTAACTGCTGTGTGAGTATGGTTTAACTAAAACCATTAAGTTATCGTCAGGCATTGTTGTCGTTACTCTTATAAATACTAGTAAGCATATTGTCACCACGGCCACGCTAAGGTTTACAACTATATCTGCCGATCAACAGACAAAAAAAGGAGAGTAAGAGAGTGATTTTGCAGTAAATAATTCTGTCAGCTTGCTTTCTTACAATGCCACCACAGAAATGGTGATATATGGGCTATAAGCTATAATTAGTATTTGAAATAAAAACATTAAATTTTTTAACATTATTAAACTTTTGCATTAAAACTGAATTTGTAGAATTTCTTACCTGCACGAGGAGTGCTTGAGCGCAGAAAACAAGAATGATCTTAGCAGACATGTTTTTGTTTCTTCGAAGAATACGAGAATGATTTATAGTTCCTTGATGGAAGGTTTTATACTTCTTTGTTATCAGCCCTGAAGGATTTTGGCACAAACATCGTGTTTTATCTTGTAATGTCCGTCCTATTGTACCTACACAACTTGTGTAATTGCTACAAATATTATTTATGAACAAAGAAACTTACAAAACATTAGCAGATATCCGTAATATTGCACAATTTGTAGTATGTGGACTATCAGGTTCAGAATTCATTATATAAAGTCGAACATCTTTATTTAATTTATTCAGTTTTTGTTAAACGTAATCTTCAAACATGAACTCCTTCGCTCTCCTGTTAGTCTGCGTCCAAGCTTGCTTGGTACAGGTAAGTTAAAGTTTGTTAGTCACATTTTGTAACACTAATGGTCTTGTTCATAATGACTTATGGGAGGTTTAAAAGTTCACTAAAATCGGTTCGCGAAAATTATCAAAACTTGTTATTCATAATAGTATTTTTACGATAAAACGTTTATTATTTCTCCGAGAAAATCTCCGTTTAAACCTCCAATACATATAATACTAAAGGTTTATGGTCTTATTCCTAATGAGGAATAAGACCATAAACCTTTAGTATTATATGTATACTAATAAATTAAGAACTCTTAATAATTGTATTTGATATTAAATATTTCTAGACCGTGTTCTCCCAATGCCTGGGCAAAATCCCGGCTATCGCTCCTTGTGGTTTCGAAGCTGGCCTTGCTCCTCTTGGATATGCTGACCTCGCCTACCCCGCTTCTGGCTGGGCTGGTGGTATCGAAGCCTATGGTGGTATTGGTGAAGGTAATGTAGCTGTTGCTGGAGAGCTACCCGTCGCTGGCAGCACTGCTGTCGCTGGTCAAGTACCCATCATGGGAGCTGTCCAGTTCGCTGGTCCCGTCTGTGCTGCTGGTTCTGTATCCATCGCTGGCAAGTGCGCCCGTGGTTGCGGATGTGGTTCCGACCGTCTCTACTAACTGTACCGAATTATCATAATCGATGCTCAAGATGATAATAATATGACCAGCATGAAATCATTTCTTGTTCTTATTTTTTACGTTCTGACTGTAAAAATGTTGAAAGTGACACCTGTAATGTTAGGAGACAATACTATGACTATCACCTTATCCGTATTTACGAAGCCTTTAACGCTTCAATCCCAGAGGCTAATTGTTTTAGCACGCATCTCTGGTGCGAACTCCTTGACAGTCAATAAGGGAATCCGAAGTAGTCCTTTCTTCAAATACGTTAGACTCATAAATCATCTTTTCGTGTAAATTTGGAAGAAAGGTTAATGCCAAGACGTATATTCCAATTAAGTATTTCTTGAAGATCTTTCTGAATTCTATCTAAGAGAACCACACCTGCGCATATACCCTAATGATTAGGTTTAACATCAGGGTTGACATCAGGCAGGCTGTCGATCGTAAAAGTAGCACTGTAATATGGAGATATGTTGCGTTGACCCCAAATGATGGGACGAAGGCAGGAGATGACGAATTTCTTTTAATATATCGTATCTCTCAAAAGGATTGACAGATTTTGACAATTAGTGCATCGATAGATTCATCTTTATCACCCGACCTCGATTGGTTTTTAAAGATAAAATACAAAATGGTGGATTTTAGGATGGAAATATGATGACATGATGGTAAAAAGAAATTAAATCAACTATCGATTAGGGTATCAGAATGAAGAAAATTAAAAGACGATCACAAAAATAAAAGAAAAAGTTTATTTAGAAACAATTTAAGGGCATTGATGTATTTTAACTTTGAAATTGTGTCTTACATTGATTTAAACTAAATTTCGATATCAGCCTCTTGTGTTTTGTTTATGCTGTCAACTTGTACCTATCTTATCTATATTCAAATGTGAAACAAGGATTGACACCAGCTTCTTTAAAGAGCTTTATTGTTTATGTATTAGTTATTATCAACTTCTACATCAGCCTTTCACCATCTACTACTAAAATTATCCTTTCTAGAGTCTCGTACAAAAAAAGAAACTCTTTTAGTCTCGCTACAGTGTCCATCTGTCTGTTAGTCTGTCTGTCCGTCAGTCAAACTTTTTTTTGTCAGCAACGGCTTTAGGTATCAATTTTAAACTCATTCCAAATGTAAACCTATGCGGACCTTGGGTGCAAAAAATACAATCAATATTTTAGATCAACGCATATAAAGGTACAGCCAAGTTAAGACCATTTTTGAGCTGTTAGACTTACTTAAGGGAATCAAAACCTAAAGGTCACTTCCATCACAACTTGAATCACTAGCAATCGGTGACTCCTGGGAACTTGATTTTTTACGAATTAATGAAATTCACCAAACATATTATTTCTTTCATTCTTATACTTTCATGGCATGCTATTTCTTCAGGGTGTTTCACAATTGGGACGGTTCATAATTTTTGACCTGCTGTTATTATATTTTTTTTAGAAAATATATACTATTTTGAGCAACTTATTTCGATATTATTGAAACATTCACTATAGATTATAGAGAGATAGATTTTTTTTAAATACTTAGTTAATAATTTAATTGTTGTGACGTCATCGTTGTACGCAATCTGTGTATTGCCTTTTCCTGATAGACTTAATACAGATTTCAATACATCTTTTCAAAGTTGCCAAGTTGATATAATAGACCAATTTCAACTCCACCACTGTGTAGTGTATGCCTAATAGTAGGGGAGCCCAAGAGGGGATTTCGGGATTTACTAAAGCGCGTCAGATTAATATACAGGAGGATACCTTGTACCCGGTTAAGTACCTCCACAAAACATGAGACCCATATATGAGGCCGCCCGTGAAGGATACAGGATCAGATTAGTAAAAAAAAATTGACCATCAGAAATTCTCGAGCGCGTCAGATTAAGGTAGGGTGAGTTAATTACATCCTAAAAAGTGTATATTCCACTAATCTGACAATTTGAGAGTGACGTAAAAAAAGGGGAGGGCAACAAAGTTGTAAAAAAAAAACGTCATCTCGACATTCTCGAGCGTAGCTAAATTTTTTTTTATTTTGAAGGTAATAATTCAAGAATAATGAAAAATATATAATCTGACAATTTCCGCAAGCCGAAATAACAAATATTCGTCGATAAAGTTAAATGCGTGCAGCTGCGTGATGCCTACATTTGGGTCATTCCCAGTCCTCCACACCCCGTCGTCCACAGTGTGGAGGTATGGGAATAGTGTGGACGAATGGGAATAAAAAGGGTGTGGAGGGAAAGGTGCCGTTTATTCCCAGTCCTCTACACTATAGTGCAGGAGCTGACACTAGAAAAAGTTAAATTTTAAAAAGATGAGTTGGACTTCTAAATGTTTAATTAGGACTGTTTATGAGATATTAAGCCATCAAAATATATCGTAAAAAAAGTTGCAAAGTTACACTGTCGGCTTTTAAATTGTTAGATTTACCAGCTGCTTTGTGTCTAGCCAACCGAAGTCGCCGATAAGAGATAACAATAGATTTTAAGGACAATAGAGTCGTAAAATCTCATCTCCATTGAATCATAGATAGACAAGAAGCACAATTAAAAAGCTCTTAGGAATATTTATGAGTATGTTGTAAAGATAAATCATACAAATTTTTAGACAAGTATAAAATATTATTTCTATTACAGCGTGATCATTTATAATTTACAACAATTAAAAAGAAAGTAAATATTATGATCTAAGATAATTTGTATCACAGAATAGTTTTATCACTTATTGGACAATAATTTGAAAGTGTAAATACTTTCCTTAATGTTTTCGTTCTTCAAACTATTTACTTTTGAGGTGTAAGTATTTGGTACACAAGGAAACGTTGAAGTTACTAACTTTCTTTTAGTATTGAATATAGTCGCTTCAATTATATTTTTCTCAAAATCTGGCAAACATTTATGAAGCGTTTATTCTATAATACGATCATCCTGAAGCAAAAAACATAATATGTAAGTCACATTAATAATGTAATAAATAAAAATAAATAATGTAAAAAAATGTAACATAATGTATTTTTATTTTGTAATTTTATATTTAAAAATATAATTTTATAATGAGTTTAAATAAAGAATACCACTAATGTATTAATAATAATATATCTAAAATGTATATAAACTACTTACTTTAATTCTCAACACGCCACTGCACTTTACACCACCTTTTAATTTATTTTGGCTACAAGCCCAAACAAATAATCCACTTTTATGGAATCTTCTTTTATAATATTGTCGACCACCATGTAGTAAGACAGTCCCATGTCTCCTTTCGATATAGGACAAGGTTGACTTTTCAGTCGAGCCACTTGGTGTACCACTTTACCACTTTGCGTCGACATAATTTATCGACTGAAGGTAATGGTAATCCACTTTCTTTAAAACATTCTCGTAAATATTCCTAAGAGCTTTTTAATTGTGCTTCTTGTCTAGCTATGATTCAATGGAGATGAGATTTTACGACTCTATTGTCCTTAAAATCTATTGTTATCTCTTATCGGCGACTCCGGTTGGTTAGACACAGAGCAGCTGGTAAATCTAACAATTTAAAAGCCGACAGTATAACTTTGCAACTTTTTTTACGATATATTTTGATGGCTTAATATCTCATAAACAGTCCTAATTAAACATTTAGAAGAACAACTCATCTTTTTAAAATTTAACTTTTTCTAGTGTCGGCTCCTGCACTATAGTGTGGAGGACTGGGAATAAACGGCACCTTTCCCTCCACATCCTTTTTATTCCCATTCGTCCACACTATTCCCATACCTACACACTGTGGACGACGGGGTGTGGAGGACTGGGAATCACCCGCTGAGGGGAGTTCAAAATATAGTTCAAAGTACAATTTTAAGCGCCCAGGAATGGAATTAGCGGGAAGTTGCAGGGATGGCTTTTAAGGTGAACCGTTTTTCGAATTTTTTTTTGTCAGATTAGGCGAATCCCTCTAGATAATCGTCAGATTATGAGACAGTACGTTTAGAACATAAAGATGAACCATATATATCTTAATCTGACGCGCTTGAGTATTTCAAAATGGCGAATTTTTTTGCACATTATGAAACTGGCCGTGAGTTTGCGTCCCATCGAAATCGTCAGATTAGTGAATGAGAGCTTTTTTTTTGGTGCACTTAACACTCCCTTAGAAAATCTGACGCGCTCGACAAAATTTTTCTTTTTTCATTTTCAATCCTTAAATACAACCGCCCGCATCATGCAATCAATATCAATATCTGACGCGCTCGAGGATGTCCATGCAACCGGTTTTTTTTACATATTTAAAAATCTATAGCCGTTTCCCCCACCGATGTAAAGGTATATATCATATAACATTTTTTTATTCTTATCATCTAAGCTTTGCATCCCAATAGGTCTCTACGACGCTCGAGTAAATCCCCATTTAGCATCGTGGGCTCCCCTACCATAAGAACGGCTTAATATTTTAAGTGCTTCATTTCAAGGGCAAATAGAGATCATTTGCTTTTTTGGAAGAATAATCGTTAATATAGCAAATTTTCCGAAAAAAAACTCAAGGATCATGATCAGAAACTCTATTCTTCAAAATGGTTTTCGAGTTAAAAGTTTAAAAAAAATATTAACAATGCCAAGTTGAACCGTACTCTAATTCTGAAACTTTCGGTCTTTATAATAAACATTTCTTATATTATCGCAATTCCTACGATAATTTTTTGAAACGCCTAAAATTTTCGATTGATATTTTAAAAGAGATCTCCTTAAAATCATTCATATAAACTCCAATTAAATAATTGTTATGCATTTTGTACTTAAATAGACAGATTTAGGTATATTTACATTCACCATGTGTTCTCATCATATGGAAAATCGAAATGTATCAACATTTCGATTTTCCATATGATGAGAGAAACTGAGACAATGCACAGATTGTTAATTTTAGTATCAACTAAAATTACCAATCTGTGTATTGTCTCAGTTTAAACTATTCTATCAATTTAAATAATATGCATTTTGGTTTGCAATGACTTTATTCGTTAAAAGTTAACATCAATCATTCAGCATTTGTTATAGCTGATTAATAAATACCACATCCACAACCTCTGCGAGCCCATCCACCGCGGTAGCCGAGACCAGCACCCCATCCGAGACCGTAGCCGCGATCGAGGATACCACCGTAGCCAAGACCGTAGGCACCACCATAACCGAATCCATCACTGGCTATAGCGTTGATACCATCACCGCAGTGGTGGTTGACAGCGCCAGCACCAGCAGTGGGGAGTTCACCTGCGACATCTACAGTACCGACGAACGGCAGCTCACCAGCAGAAGCCAATTCACCTCCGAATACGTTCTCAGAGACTACAGAGAGACCAGTGGGAGCGATAGGAGAGCCACTGGCGACGGCGAGTCCACCACTACTCGTGGCGGCGTATCCAAAACCAGCATCACGGAGGCCTAGACCGTAACCACCATCTAGACCCCAAGGAGCACCCCAACCGTAACCATCATCCAAACCCCAAGGAGCGCGCAGACCACAACCACACTGGCTGAGTGCGGACTGAAAATAAAATATTTAACATTAAAAATGTTACTCCTAAAGCGCTTTAGTATTAAACCAAAAGTAGTTTAAGACTGAAGAATGAGCCCAAAAATACGTTATTTATATTTACCTGCACGAAGAGCGCTTGAGCGCAGAAAACGAGAATGATCTTAGCAGACATGTTGTTCCTAGTTCGAAGAATACGAGAATGATCTGTACCCATTTGTTAGAAGGTTTTATACCTCTTTAGTATCAGTCCTCAAGGATTTTGGCATAGAGGTCGTATTTCTGTTACGTGACTTTTATTATTACTATAAATATTATTTACTGACAAAGACCTTACAAAACTTCAGCAAATATCTACGTTATTGCACAAACTATAGTATGTGTGCTATCTTATACAGAGTTCATTATATAAAGTAGAACATCTGTGATTCATTCATTCAGTTTTTGTAAACGTAATCATCAAGTATGAACTCCTTCGCTCTCCTGTTAGTCTGCGTCCAATCTTGCTTGGTACACGTAAGTTATAGTTTGGCACCACCACTTTAAAACACAAAACAAATTTTAGCAGCATTGTGATGTTACTTAGTCTTCTCTTTTCTAGACCGTGTTCTCCCAATGCCTGGGCAAAATCCCCGCCATCGCTCCCTGTGGTTTCGAAGCTGGATTTGCTCCTCTTGGATACGCTGATCTCCCGCTGCTGGCTGGACTGGTGGTATCGAAGCCTACGGTGGTATTGGTGAAGGTAACGTAGCTGTCGCTGGAGAGCTGCCCGTCGCTGGTAGCACTGCTGTAGCTGGTCAAGTACCCATCATGGGAGCTGTCAAGTTCGCCGGTCCTGACTGCGCAACTGGCTCCGTATCCATCGTTGGCAAATGTGCTCGCTGTTGCGGATGCGGTTCTGACCTTCTCTACTAGGTCTGTGACGAATGCAATGGTTGCTCAAATAAAAAATTATATATTTTTTATTTATTTATATTATTTGTACGCCATATTGTGGCAGGACATAGCCAGAACTTAAATTGTAATGTATACCATCATGTAGACCTATGAACACAAATAAATGAATTTGATTTGATTTGAAAAATATGATCAGCATGCAATATTTTTTCCTTTTCTTATCAAGTTTTGACACGTCACAGTCTCGAAAGTCGAGATTACCTAACTAACTACTACATTAACTCTTCAATGCCAGAGGCTAATGATTCTTGCGTTTATCTGTGGCACACAACCAAAGACTAGTTACAGCTGAGTCTGTTGTAAGGCACGCCCAGCTTCTTCATAGACAATCAGGGATGTTAAGAGGTGTGCTGATGCGGCTCTGTGATCAACGTAGATTATTTGTTCCGTTTATGAACATGATTGATTTCCAAATGCTATGCCTACAATACGCAAAAAATTTTGGCAAAATTTATATCCCGTTTCCATGCCACAATTTTATTTAATAAAAGACCACCCATTTTGAGAACTCCTTTTCTTATCAGCATGGTACTGTTTACCTCATGGGGGTATACAGAGACAATAGAGCGCCATCTGCTATGATCTTAACACACTTCTATGGCTTAATTTACACTCTTACACTCTGGTCACTTTAATGCTCGTTTCTTAGTCTTCCTTTATATCTATGTTGAAAAATTACTGTTCTATATTCCAGGGTTGTCCTATTATCACACAGTTAAGACCGAGCGTTCTTTGCAAGGTGAAACGGAACCATATTAATAAGGCTTTGCTGTCCGCCCATTAGACCGACTAGCCTGTCAGCCATCAGTCTTCCGTCTCTTAGCAAGAAACCGTTAGTACGCGCGTCCAACTCGTATATACTTAGCCGGCTTTTAAAAGACACTTGTAAATATTTTCATATGCGTATTTTTTAAACTGCTTTGTATTCTCGTCTTTCAATTAGAATCTTATGTCATTGCGTTGACAATAAAAGGTAAAATATTTTTCGAATTGTTATTTGCTGATTCCTTTTCTGATCTGTTTTCATACTGAATTTTTACATCTTGACTCATCGTATTCCATAACAATCTTAAATGACGGGCTTCGTGGTCTAGTGGTTCATGTAACGGACTGCCGTTCACGAGGTCGTGGGTTCGATTCCCGCTCGGGACAATCATTTGTGTGATGTTTATAATTGTCATACAAATGTTTGTGCTGCGTCTGGGTGTTTTTATGTATTGTAAGTATGTATTTACAAAAGAAAAGTAGTATATGTAGTATATCCGTATTCTGGTACCCATAACACAAGCTTAGAAATATAGCTTACTTTGGGACCAGAGAACGTCGTGTGAAATGTCCATGAATGAATATTCTTTTTCTGTGATCAAAAACAAAGGTTGAAAGTGACTTTTATGCTTCTTTTCCAGAAGCCCTTCTCCGTCTTACTGTTGTAAGCCCATCCAATAAAACGCTTACCTACGAGTATATGTACACCAATAGCAGAGATCATTAGAGATACTTCACAAATTTTCTGTCTTGCAGTATCAGTTTACAATAAATATTATTCTCTCTCTCTCCAGCCCATTTACGTCCCACTGTTGGGCACGGGCCTCCTCCACTTTGGGAGGGGTTATGGTCTACTGTGTCGCGCTGACCAGGCGTGTTGGCATAGGGTCACCACACGGAGAAAATAGTTCCAGTGTACAATAAATATTATTGAACTGAGTTAAATCTCTCTAACTCACTCTATCACCTAAGAGTAGAAATAGATTATTATTAGGAATCACCACGTGGTTCAAAAAAATTATTGGTACTAAATAAAATGGCAATTATTGGTATGCAATTATTTTATTTGTTAATAGTTAATGTCGATCTTTAAGCATTTATTGTATGTGATTAATAAATACCACATCCACAACCTCTACGAGCCCATCCACCGCGGTAGCCGAGACCAGCACCCCATCCGAGACCGTAGCCGCGATCGAGGATACCACCGTAGCCAAGACCGTAGCCGCGATCGAGGATACCACCGTAGCCAAGACCGTAGGCACCACCATAACCGAATCCATCACTGGCTATAGCGTTGATACCATCACCGCAGTGGTGGTTGACAGCGCCAGCACCAGCAGTGGGGAGTTCACCAGCGACATCTACAGTACCGACAAACGGCAGCTCACCAGCAGAAGCTAATTCACCTCCGAATACGTTCTCAGAGACTACAGAGAGACCAGTGGGAGCGATAGGAGAGCCACTGGCGACGGCGAGTCCACCACTACTCGTGGCGGCGTATCCAAAACCAGCGCCACCGAAGCCTAGACCGTAACCACCATCTAGACCCCAAGGAGCACCCCAACCGTAACCGTCATCCAGACCCCAAGGAGCGCGCAGACCACAACCACACTGGCTAAGTGCGGACTGTAAATAAAATATTTAACATTAAAAAGCGCTTTAGTATTAAACCAATAGTAGTTTAAGACTAGAGAATAGCACTAATTAAACGTTAATGAGCCGTTAAAAAATACGGTATTTATATTACCTGCACGAAGAGCGCTTGAGCGCAGAAAACGAGAATGATCTTAGCAGACATGTTGTTCCTAGTTCGAGGAATACGAGAATGATCTGTAGCTTCTTGTTAGAAGGTTTTATACCTCTGTAGTATCAGCCCTCAAGGATTTTACCTTAGAGAATTTTCATTTAGTAATAAATAGTACACAACTTGTGTAATAAATAAACTGACGAACATGCTTACAAAACTTCAGCAGATATCTAAGTTATTGCACAAACTCCAGTATGTGTGCTATCTGGTTCAGAGTTCGTTATAAAAAGTAGAACAACTTTTATACATTCATTCAGTTTTTGTAAAACGGCATCATCAAACATGAACTCCTTCGCTCTCCTGTTAGTTTGCGTCCAAGCTTGCTTGGTACAGGTAAGTTCTAGTTTGGCACTAACACTAACAAATTTTAGCAGCGTCATAATGTTACTACTACTTCCATCTTGTTCTGAAATGAAATATTTTTTCTAGACCGTGTTCTCCCAATGCCTGGGCAAAATCCCCGCCATCGCTCCCTGTGGTTTCGAAGCTGGCCTTGCTCCTCTTGGATATGCGGACCTCGCCTACCCTGCTGCTGGCTGGGCTGGTGGTATCGAAGCCTACGGTGGTATTGGTGAAGGTAACGTAGCTGTCGCCGGAGAGCTGCCCGTCGCTGGTAGCACTGCTGTGGGTGGTCAAGTGCCCATCATGGGAGCTGTCAAGTTCGCTGGTCCCGTCTGCGCTGGTGGCTCCGTATCCATCGTTGGCAAGTGTGCTCGTGGTTGCGGATGTGGTTCTGATCTTCTCTACTAAGTTCAATGACGAATACAATGGATGCTTGAAATAAAAATATGATCAGCATGCTATATTTTTTTGGTTTTCTTTTTAAGTTGTGACAGGTCACTATCTTGAAAGTTAAGACTACCTAACCAACAAAGGCAAGCCGAAGGCGAGGCTACGACCGACTCTCAGGGGCACTTGGGACCACAGTGTCGCCACTCACATTCAGCTCGCCACAAGCTGCCCTGCGGTCTGTAGGCTTTCCCTAAGTCATGTGATACATTTTTTGTTAATACCACAAGATTTTCAAAAGCCTATAATCTGCCTCCAGGTTTTGCGTTAGTCTCATGGTGAGGTAACGACTGGCCCAGAGGGGTTTATTATTATTATCCTGCTTATTTAAAATAATCAAAATTGTAAATTTCTTGTCATATTTGTCAGTTGTCAATTAAAACTTCAAGGTTTACAAATTCGAAACTCTTGCTGGTTTTATTTTATTTATTAATTATTGATTCATATCAAATATAAAACTTAAGTTAAATTTGTCAAATTTACTCTAATTAAAATTTGTTTCCTTATTAGTTTCGTTAGTTACCCAATAAATTAACTGTACTTGCTTATCTTGGCAATTGGGCAATGGTTGAACATCGTAGAAACAAAAGTTTGTGATGCTTTAGGTAAGTTTTGTTTGTGATGCTTTAAATGCGCAGTGGATGAACTAATCAAGCATTATAGTTGTGATTATTCTTATACTTATTAACGTTTTGTCTTATTTTCAGTTTGTATTCGTATATCGATTCAGGGGGTTTCCATATCCTCAAAACATCCTTTCTTATTTGCTGCCTGGAAAAAGGATATTGGAAATGAACAGCTAAAAGAAATTTATCCTACAAAAATATACAGACGCAAAAGAGTACCTATGTGTTTGTTCACTATTTCGAGTGTGTATTCAAGATATATGTATACGAGTATATAAATAATGGGATAAGGGCAGGTGGATGATGATTCAAGATATCGTATGTGATGATATACGAGTCGTCATAGTCCACCATCTGTACTAGCAGTAAATTTAAATTGTAAGTAGAAACTTTTCTTTCGAAAGGTAAAATATTTCATCTAACAAAATTAGCTCTAGTATTACTGACAGCTTATTTTGTTGTACTATAAGAAAAAGTTACTAAGAATTTTGTGGGTTATTGGTGGATAATGGTCTCATTAGTGGTGGATATTTAGACGAGATTATATTTGATTTATATTAATTATCACTGAAAAAACAACATTTGTATATAAATATTTAAAACTGTATAAATATTTAAATTTGTAATATCTAAAACTGAGCTAGATTGATTTAAAACTTGAAACTTCCTGCATATCAAATGTCATGAAAATTGTTGCAGTCATTAATACGTTAATACTAAGCTTCACCTGCACTGCAAAATTTACAGTATTTACTTATATTAAAATTGAAATGTATTACAGGTGTTTAACGATCACTCAGTACCTTTGTGGAAGTTGATCACAGTTACTGTCCTCTTGTCAGGGATTGTGGACAACTTACTCGTAGAACTTCACATGATGTCATAAAAAGAGCCATCGCCAGGTTTATCAGAGTACAAAACTACATCAATGATGACATATAATGCAGGTTGTTAATAATCAGGCAGCCAAAATAAAATTCTAGACCAGGATTAAAATATACGTCTGTATTTCAAACAAGATGATGGCTAACAAAAAACAAAACGTAGATAACTTAAAATTAATAGAACAGCCTGTCAATCGTAGCAAAATACAGTGTTCGGTGAGGCCATGAAGGTATAGATAAAAAAAAGGAGGCCATACTTGGAACATCGGTTTGAGGCAAATACCTACGTATCTCTATCTCACTCTTTGTGGTCTGACCTCTCTTTTTAGTGTGGCCTTAGTACTGCTATCTCCTTATTAAAATCTCCTAGTAAATTCTTAAAAAGAGTCACCACACATATCAAATCACAAGTTAAACACTGTCATTTGATAGTGTTTAATCGTAACTATAAATAACTAGTTGAAATACGATGAATGAAATTAAAAATAATAAAATAGTAGATCACGGATGCTTTTCATGGTTGACGAATCAGTGAATTATTTTCCCCATTTCCTAAGGATTTCGTAATTTGGCAACATTGGTCACCATATGTCAAGTTGTCGACAAAATTGTGCCAATATGTCGGTTGTTTACTTTACGGTTCACAGCTTCGTTTCAAATTTTCGACTCTAATTATTTTTATAATTAAAGAAATGGTGCAAACTTGTGTAGTGCGTGGTTGCGGTAGTACGTGGTGTCCAGGAGGTGATATACAATTTCACGCGTAAGTGTTTAGATCGTGATTTCTGGCATTGAATAACTGCAAACATATTTCTTTGTATTTTCAATTAAATACTTCATAAAATGATTAAACAATGTTTTCAGCATACTTCTAACTAACTATACTGATAACGATGTAAAGATCTAATAGTCTTACATTGAATTTCATGGACTTAGTGCAATTTTATCTTTCTTGTTTACAAGAAGTAATTTTGAAATAGTGTGACCATACTGAGGACATATCTAGGACTTTCTGTGGGACCTGAACTAAATTATACATGTTTGCTTAGTCATTTAATTTTTATTTCACATTATTTACAACATTAATATACTTACCTACAATATTATTTTTTTAGATTTCCTAAAAATAGTACCCAGAGGAAATTATGGTTATCCATTGTACCATTGAAAATGAAATTTTATGAAAGTGCAAGGATTTTTTAAAACAAACAGCAGTTCCTACTATATTTACAAATCAAGAAGCAGTATCACCTTGCAAGGTAAAATTTCAAGTATCTATTTACAAACTCCTTTAATTGTCTCACATGTTATACAATGTTAAATATTTGAATTTATAAGGAATATAAAAACTAGTATGAAAAAAAATACCCCACCAGTATCAGGAACATTTTCCAAACTACCGGCGCTCAAGGCTCCAGAGATAATTGCTGCTTTCTGAACCAGCCCCCCCCCCGATCCGACTGCCTAATGAGAGCCTTACATTATTATTATGTTTCAGAAATGTAGTAGTTCGAATATATGGCAAAAGGCTATATTTTGTAAAATATATTATAATTTTCAGATAGACAGTTCATTACAGGAAGAGTCTATGGGGCAAGTAGCTACTCTGGGTGTACCAAATCCTAGCTCTGGCATTTATGAAAGTAATCCTTCCTGATGGGCCAACTCAGAGAAAACAATATAGAAAACAAATTAATTAATGTTGTATCACAACATTTTACTCCTCTGTTGCAAGAAATGTTTAAGCATCCCATCACGGACTCAATTTATTGCAATGATTTGCATGAAAGCGTATTAATTAAGAAAATTGCAAATTCATTTTTTAACACTTAATGAGTCATACAGAAAATATACTTAGTGATTTACGTGGTAAGAGACAGAAATTACACAAAACAATAATATTTAGTCATGTATAAAAGAAAAGTTATTAAATGATTTTAATTTGGAAAGTGCTGTAATGATTTTAATTTGGAAAGTGCTGTTGTTTCTTTTTTGCCCTTTTTTTGTAACTTTATTATCGTTCCTATTATAGCCCCCTATGATATATGTCACAGTCAAAACTTATAACCACTCAATAGACTGTAAGCTCTCAACAGTAGTACTTTTGACTGAAATTATTGAAAACTAATTTTACCCAATATAGCTGTTTAAATGTAATTTTAACTGACTTGCCTAGCGCCAAGTAGTGGAACACAAGGCACAGGGAGCCAAGGGCAACCCGACAAGGGTGGGTTAGGTTTTTAGCTCCCGTCATGCCATTCATGATAGGTTCCTTTAAACGCTGTAGACAGAAATATACGTAAAAATTGATTTTGACTGATTCTCCGTTCTTCCGTCAGCCACTTTTAACCACATTCATATTGTCAGTTAAAATGACTATTAACTATAGATTTTCCGACAAACTAATTTTAATCAACGTAACGTATTTTTTTTTTCAGAAGTATTATTGACCGAATTTGCCCTTTAACTGACATTAATAAATAGAAATACATTGGCTAACCCAGAAATCTAGGAAAAACTATTGTCCAGTATGTATTCATAATGTTTAATTAATCTGCAAAATTAATGAAACATATATCTTTTGCGATTTCATGGTTGGTCCCTTAATAACAGTACATGTTTAAAAATATGAGTACAATAACCCTTTTTCGTTTTTACGCTACCTACACAAAAAGTTATGTTTCCACTTAGGTATGCCAAATAGATTTTATTGTGTAACTTGTTTTGTTTACTAAGAAATTACTAACACCTTGTTATTTTTAACCGGCTTCAAAAAAGGAGGTTCTCAATTCGTTGGAATCATTTTTCTGTATCTTTGTAACATGTATTTAGGTCTGAAATAAAGGTAAATTATCATTATTTTATCTCAAGCAGATCTCACAATCATTCATTAATTTCGTATTGCCGTAGGAACTACACCTTTGTTCTAGTAATTATCTATTTCCCACCAATATTCTATAGGTACATCGTACATACGAACTAGGAAATTTTACGTGTTTATAAATGTAAAAAGAATAATAAATTTAACAACCGAACCTCCAGTTACTGTTAAAAAACTAGAATTATCCAAACTTTCACGCGATAACAAACAGTTTGTTTTTTGAGTATTTTTTTTACGCACAGTACATAAAGTATCTCGACACATAAAATCTATACGGGCTAGGTCTTAGAAGTGAACATTTTGTTGACACTATATGGAACACAACTACTTGAAGTTTTGTCCTGGAAGAAATACAATAAAGGTTACCCTACTTAGAAAGAAAGGGTTTGACCACAGTGAGCGAGATAGCCATACATCATTTTTGCTTCAAGTAGGTATTCAGAGTCTGGACTCCACTTTTATCTGTAGCTTCATGGGTGAGGCATTGCTATGACAATTTCAATAGGCGTATATACAAGTTTTCTATTTATAATATAAAAGTTTTAGATGATACTTGACCGATTTAATACCTGCCTCCCATAGACCACCAAAGTGTGGAGCATATGGAGGGATGAAATGGAAGTCAATACCTTCATTAGCAATGTCACCAGACAACGAACTGCCATTAGACGTTATAAAATTACCAAGTTCATGATAAGCGCCTACAAACGAGGTTCCGTTGTCGGTATAAATTTGTGTGGGTTTACCTCTACGTGATATAAAGCGACGAAGTGCTGCTAAATAATTGTGACTGGTTAAGTCTGTTAACGTAACTTACTCTATAATATGTTGAATACTCTGTGTGTGTACAATAGACAAAAAGTAGACAATTACAAGATGGAAGAATGTGTTAACAAAATGTAAGGATATAAAAATAAAAGATTAAACATGAAGAAAAATGTTTATTATTAAATATTAAAACCAGTAAATACATTAATACATTCCACTGCAACATAAAACTCCTGCAAAAGGTTATGCGCCCAGATGGAAAAATAAAAACCGGATAAAAGAAATAATACCAGAAAAAACAGAAAGAAGACAAGTTTGGACACGCGGTTGGAGATCGTAAGAGATCATAGAAAGTTAAAACCAGAAACGGAAAAGTGAGTAATCGTAAAAATAAGAACAGAAACCTAAAAATAATACCAGAAACTAAAAATAAGAACAGAAACCTAAAAATAATACCAGAAACTAAAAATAAGAACAGCAACTAAAAAATATACCTGAAACTAATAAAAATAAAAAAATGGATGAAGAAGATACCATACATATCGAATTATGCTATGGAAATTCGAAATTAATATCTATATAAAATCAAAAAAATTGAGTGAGGTTATGACCAAAGAAACCAAAGAAGAAACTAGAAAAACAGAAGAATTTATGACCAAGGATGCCAAAGTACAAAGATTAATTATTAATACTATAGATAAAAAGTTAAAAGGTCATATTTTGTCATGTAAAAATGCCTTAGAGATGTACACAAAGTTGTGTGATATTTTTGAAGGATCAGAACAAAGAAACAAATCCTCTTTACTTCAGGATTTTTTTAATTATAAACAAGAAAGTGGTACTATATCAGAATTAATCTAAAATTGGATTGGAGAAAATATAAATGAAGAAATGTTAATATCAAAAATACTTACTTGTTTGCCAAAGAATTTAAGTTATTTTATTACTGCTTGGGAATCAACGCCAGATGAAAAGAAAAACCTAACTAATTTAACAAACAGATTACTTAGCGAAGAAAATAGAATGAATATTAGAAAAGCAACTAAAATAGATAATCAACTAGCATTTCAAGCTATTAAAAAGGAAAGTTCTACAATAATATGTTATAAATGCAATAAAAAAGGTCACATGAAAAAGGAATGTAAAATGTGTGGAATATGTAAGAAATATAATCATAAAGAAAAAGAATGTAAATTTAAAATAAAACAATGTGCCATTTGTAAGAAAACAAACCACAAAGAAGAAAATTGTTTCTTTAAAAATAAAGAAAGAAGATCAGATAAAGCATTTTGCGCTCAATTAATAAATAAAAACTTACAAGATAAAGAATTTATAGTGGACTCAGGCTGTACAGTTCACATGACCAATAATAGAGAAATACTAATAAATATAAAAAACCAGAGTTCAATAGTAGTAACAGCAAATAATGAGAAAGTACAAGCATATGGTCGAGGCACTGTGGAAGGTTATAATTGTTCATTGAATAATACACTATTTGTTCCTGACATATCACAAAATTTACTGTCCGTTAATGCAGTAACAAATAATAAAGGAAAAGTTATATTCACTAAAGATAAAGTAGAGATATATAAAGAATCAGAATTATTACTAACAGGAAAAAAGGATAATGGTCTATATAAAATAAATTTAAATGAAAATAATGAAGAAAAAACTTTGTTGACAAAAGAAATGGACACAGCTTTAGAATGGCATAAAAGATTGGGACATCCAGGAAAAAGAATGTTAGAAATGTTGCCAAATGTGGTAGATGGCATAAAAATACAAGGAATAAAACAGTTGGAAAATTGTGAAATATGTGTACAGGCAAAACAAACTAGGCTGCCATTTGGAACAATAAGAGGAAGATCGAGTAGACCGTTAGAAATAATACATTCAGATGTTTGTGGACCATTTGAAAATAAAACATATGATGGTTATGTGTATGTCTTAACAGTTATGGATGACTACACTCATTTTACAAAAATTTACTTATTAAAATATAAAAATGATGTCAAAGATAAATTAATAAATTATATAGAAGAAACAGAAAGAGAAAGAAATGAAAAAGTATCAGTATTAAGATGTGATAATGGAGGTGAATATACAAGCAACAGTTTTAAGCAATGGTGTATACAAAAAGGAATTAAGTTAGATTTAACAGTACCATATACTCCTCAGTTAAATGGGAAAGCAGAAAGATTAAATAGAACACTATTAGAAAAGACCAGAGCACTATTATTTGATTCTAATTTTGAAAAAGAAATGTGGGGTGAAGCCATGTATTGTGCTACCTATATTATAAATAGACTACCATGTGAATCTTTAGAGAATAAAACACCATATGAGATGTGGCATGGAAAAAGACCTAACATAGCTAACATACAAAAGTTTGATTCAATAGTATATGCAAAACAGTTACATAATAATATAAAGAAATTAGATTCAAGAAGTAAGAAATTAATAATGGTTGGATATACAAACAATGGATATAGACTATGGAATGAGGAAGATCAAAAAATAGTAATAGCCAGAGATATAGTCATTTTTAATAATAATGTAAATAAAGAGAAAGAGAACAGACACATACATAAGAATACAGAAAGAACAGAAATAATATTAGACAGTGGTGAAGAAATAAATGAAAATGAACAAGTGGTTAACGAAAACCAAGTTGAAATACAAGAAGAGAGAATGGATATAAATATTCCTACCATAATAGAAGAAGAAAATCATGTTGATAAACATACTCAAATTGAAATAGAACAAGATGAAGTGTATGAAAATACTGAGAATGAAACATAAGAAGTAATTAAAAATATCAATGAAAGAAGAATAAAGAAAAAACCAACTTACCTACAAGATTATGTATTACTTACCTATAATGAAGTTATGGAATCTGATGAAAGACAAAATTGGGAGAAGGCAATTCAGTCAGAAAAGGAATCGTTAAGAATTAATAATACCTGGGAAGTAGTAGATTTAGAGAAAGCAAAAGGGCATAAAGTCCTGACAAATAAATGGGTATTTTGTATAAAAGAAAATGGAAAATATAAAACACGACTCGTAGCGAGAGTTTTTGAACAAAAAGATATAGATTATCAAGAAATATGCAGTCCAGTAATAAGTCAATCGGCATTAAAATCAATAATAGCAATAGCTGCTTCAAAAGATTATGAAATGATTACATTTGATGTAAGAACAGCATTTTTATACGGTGAATTAACAGAAGATATATATATGAAAATCCCAGAAGGATATAGAGATCAACCTAATAAAGTATGTCATTTGAAGAAAGCACTATATGGATTAAAACAAGCTCCTATAACATGGAATAAGAAGTTTACTCAAACAATGTTAAAACTCGGATTAAAACCTACTAACACATATCAGTGTGTATTCTATAATGAAGATAAAACAATAATTATTGCAATTTATGTTGATGACGGATTAGCAATAACTAAAAACAAAGAAAAGTTATTAAACCTGCTTAATCATCTAGAGAAAGAATTTATGATAACAGTATATGATAAACCTACAAACTATGTTGGATTTCAAGATAAAAGAACTAAAGAAGGAATTTTACTACACCAGCAAGATTATATAAAAAGACTACTCAGAAGATTTAATATGTTTGACTCTAAACCAGCAACTACACCCTGTAATACTGATAAGAATGTCATTGAGACTACATGTGATAACACAGTAAAGTTCCCATATAGAGAATTAGTGGGAGGACTACTATACTTATCTACTAGATCAAGGCCAGATATAAGTCAAGCTGTGAATGAAGCCAGTAAAAGGATAGAAAATCCATCAAGACAAGATATATTATCAATAAAAAATATATTAAAATATTTAAATGGAACAAGAAATAAAGGAATAATGTATAAAAAGGGAGAAGAAATCTTAAAACTTAATGCATATTGTGATTCAGATTATGCAAACTGCACGGAGACCAGACGAAGTACAACAGGATTTATAATAATATTATCAGGTGGACCCATATCATGGAGTTCTAAGAGACAGCCAATAGTAAGCTTATCGTCAACAGAAGCAGAATATATAGCAGCAGCAGATTGTGTTAAAGAGTATTGATATTTAAAGACATTAATAAGTGAATTAATAGGACAAAGTGTTAAAATAAGTTTGAATATAGATAATCAAAGTGCTATTCAGTTAATAAAAACAGGTTCATTTAGTAAAAGGTCTAAGCATATAGATGTTAAATTCTATTTTATACATGAGAAATATAAGTTAGGAAATCTTGATATTAATTATTGTCCTACTGATTTGCAAATTGCAGATAATATGTTTACAAAACCATTGTATAAGGAAAAGTTTAAGTTTCATTGTGAGAAAATTATTAAGGAAATTTAAAAGTTGATTTAAAAATGTTTAAAGATATAAGATAAAATAGTTTAGTAACATTTAAATGTGTGATATATAAAAATTCCCGTAAAATTGCCCCTTTGGGTACGGAACCCTAAAAATGTATCCCAGGACTTAATTGGTTCACCCAAAGACTCTAGCGCGCGAAGGTTTTTATTCACGGTGTCAATTATTTATTTATTTATTTATTATTTATTTATTAAAACTTTATGCACGTTAGATATACAATGGCGAACTTAATGCCTTAGGCATTATCTACCAGCCAACCAAAGTTACTGCAGATATAAACAGTGTGGGTGATAAATGAAGAGAAGAAGCAAACGTTTAAGGTACCTACATAAACACAAACATATACATGTAACTATACATACATATCAATACTTATTCAGGGGTATATAAATACACAAATACATACACAAATAAGTACATATGCATAAACAGATAATAAATATATATATATATATATATAATCTACAATGTAGTGTGGAAATAAAACTAACGGGCTTACTCTGCCAACAATTTAAAGTAGTGACGGCGTAATCTGACTTTGAATGAAAGTCTAGTTTTAGCGATCCTTATTTCAGTAGGAAGCGCATTCCAGAGGATAATAGATTGTACATTGAAAGAGGAGTGCACAAGACTTGAAGTATGAGCGGGACAGGAAAGAAGAAGATTGTGAGAAGAGCGCAAGTTACGATCATGAGTCGAATGAAGATAACGGAAATTAGACCTTAAGTAAGATGGTGAATGAGGGTTATTAAGGACAGAAAACAAAGTATTTAAAGCATGTAAATTGCGTCGATATCTTATTGGCAACCATCGCAAACGGGACCGAAAAATTTACACATGATCGTATTTACGAAGGTTAAAAACGAATCGAATGCAATTGTTGAGAAGCCGGTCAAGTTTATTGAGCAGATCTGCATTCAGGTCGAAGTAACACACATCAGCATAATCGATGATAGGGAAAATTAAGGTTTACACGAGTTTAGTCTTCGCTGAAACTGGTAAGAAATTTTTTAAACGATGCAAGGCTCTGAGAGAGCCAGTAACCTTTTGTGAGACCTTTGTGACTTGCGTTCGCCATTCAAGTGTAGAATCCATATGCAGGCCGAGGTTTTTGACGTCTGTGTTGTAAGGAATGACAGAGCCACTGTAGATAATTGGAGATAAATTATTGGTGTCCAGCCTGCTTAGCATATACGGGCTACCGACTACAAGGGCTTGCAATTTACAATTACACGTTTTATATTCTCAGATGACTCTTTACTAACCGTTTCTATATTAAAAAGGGCTGTAACGTGATTTTGAATGAGAAGACGTTTATTATCAAATCTCTCACACAATGTATTCCACGCAATGGAATAATTAGTAGAAGAGAATTCAATGGATTGTATTACCACCGCGGCTGAGCCCTCTAGGGAAGCTCGGAGATAGTGGAATTTATTTATCTCATCGATGCCATCATTCGAATGTATTAGACTTGAAAATGTGTCGCGGAACTCCAACCAATTGTCGTACGTTCCCTTAAACTTTGGTAGTTGAATTGTAGGTAGCTTAACCAGTTTATTATTGCTGATACGAGTACATTTCTCGCTGTTGTCAGCATCACTATATTGAGCTAGAAAGTTTTGAGCTTTTGCAACAAGTTTATAATACAATGACTCAAATTCATTGCGTTCTGATATTTGTGTGTCTATATCCTCCACCAAACATTCTAACTTTAACTGAACCTCGTCATATTGCGAATAAACAAGTTCGATCTTACGTAATTGCAGTTCGTTGAATTGAGTTTGCGTTATTGAATCCTTTAATTCTTCTAAATAATTAGCAAAAGCTGTCAATCGACCTTTGTAACCTTGACCTGTCTTTTGATAAGCGCCTTTTCTCCTTTCTCAGACATTATGGGAAGCAGGTACCCAACTGGAACGTTACAGGTATATAAAGTTAATAACAAATCAGAATATTATCTAAACTTCCTATAAAGAGAACAACTATGAATGAGTGATAACAAAAGTTAACAGGTAGGTAGGTTATTAATCTACTAACAAATAATAATCGAACAGTATAACAATTTGTACTACACTGATATAATATTTCTTCTGATCTAAAATTATTTTACAAATAATTTTCACAGACTAAATTACACATTGCTTAAATATTGAAGGAAGAATGTACTAAGCTAGAGGTGTGAGGTGGATATGTTAAAAGACGATTGTGAGAAGAGCGAAATTAAATTAAATTTAGAGTTTTAGTTCCTAATTTTTGTTTATTTTGTTATAAAATTTTATGTTTTATCGTGTTCCGCCTTGGAGGCATAATAAATATTACTTTCTTTCTTTTCTTTCTTTCACTTTTGTTTGAAAATTGTCCGAGTTGAAAATATTATAATACCTTTTAAATAAAATAAAACTTATTGATATGCAATTATTTTATTTCTTGATAGTTAATATCGATCATTTAGCATTTGTTGGAGGTAATTGATAAATACCACATCCACAGCCTCTGCGAGCCCATCCGAGACCAGCACCCAATCCAAGACCGTAGCCGCGATCGAGGATACCACCGAAGCCAAGACCATAGGCACCACCATAACCGAATCCGTCACTGGCCATAGCGTTGATACCATCACCGCAGTGGTGGTTGACAGCACCAGCACCAGTAGTGGGGAGTTCACCTGCGACATCTACAGTACCGACGAACGGCAGTTCACCAGCAGAAGCTAATTCACCCTTGTATACGTTCTCAGAAGCTACGGAGAGACCGGTGGGAGCGATAGGGGAGCCACTGACGACGGCGAGTCCACCACTGCTGGTGGCAGCGTACCCAAAACCGGCACCACCAAGGCCCAAACCGTAACCGCCGTCTAAGCCCCAAGGAGCATCCCAACCGTAGGCCTATCATGGGAGCTGTCAAATTCGCTGGGCCCGGTTTGCGCTTCTGGCTCCGTATCCATCGTTGGCAAGTGCGCTCGCGGCTGCGGTTTCGGTGGTGATATTCTGTACTGAGAAATTTCCTATAATCGATACTCGGAATAAACGACCAATTATTACGCCGTTTTATTTTATTGCAATGTGTATTTTTTTTTTCTCTTTGCTCACATACCTGATATGTAAAAAAAAGTAAGTAAAATAAGTAATATTATTTTTCTTACTTTACTGAAACTTGGTCTCGACAGTAGATATTATAAGATAGTCAACATACAGAAAACTTTAAGGGTGTGCTGAAAAACGAGTTCACAATCACATTGAAACTGAGAAAGTAATCATTAGCAAGTGGTTTACAAAAATTTTATTACGTGGTATTAAAAAATAGCTGATTGGCGAGTCGAGAATCTAATCAGAGAAGGTGGATGTGATTCGAAATTGCAATAGAACCTTGAAGTTAGTAATAGGCACATGTGTAACTTTCGTCTATCAATCATTTTTTTTATACTACTAAGTTGGCGAACAAGCGTACGGAGGCCTATCTGGCCCAATTTATTGATTTCCCATTTTATGTGGTACAAGAAATCAAAAGAATGACTAATGAAATATTTGACAAATAAAATAACATCATTAGAGAAATATTCTATATTTATTATCTAACTTTAACTTAAGGTTAATATATTACATATTGATCCAGCAATATGAGTGTTGTGCTGTTTTTTCTTAATATATATATGGTACATCATAACCACATCCACAAGCGCATTTGCCAGCGATGGATACCGTGCCAACAGTGGTGATATCACCACTAAATCTCACAGCACCTAAGATTGGTACTTGACCAGTAATAGTAGTAGTACCAATAACGGGCAGCTCTCCAACGACACCTACATTGCCTTTACCAGCACCACCATAGACCTCACCACAGCCGGTACCAGGGTAGCCAGCAGTGGGGTAGCCAGAAGTGGGGTAGCCGAGCTCACCGTATCCAGGGTAACCATAAGGTCCAATGCCAGCACCATAGGGAGCAGCAGCAGGATTGATAGCGTCGTATCTATTCAAGCACTGGCTGAACACATTCTGAAATGAGCCAAAACCAAAAACATAATTAAAAAACCTACTTCGAATAATACCGCAATAAAATTATTCCAAATCTATACTACTAAGAATCTAAGCTGCTGGGCCGATTTGAATCTTGACAAATAGACAATTCTAGACGAATTGCTTGGCTTTGAAATTATTATTTTGTAAATCTTAACGTGTTGTCATCAAAAAATATTTGAGAGAGAACCCAACACATACAGGATAGAATTGTAAGAACTTGAAGTTTTGTAAGAACCTATAAAAATACATTACCTGAACCAAGCAAGTTTGGATGCAGATTAATAAAATAGCGAAGGAGTTCATATTTAATGTTCGGATACCACAAGACTGGTTGTATATTGGTTATAACTTGGTTTTTATTGGAAATATTTACAACAACATTGCACAAAATAATGAAGAAACAAACCTTATCAGTTGCAATATTAATGCAATAAAATTTTAACATTGTAATTTTCTTACAAACTTGAAATCTGATAAAATTATTGCAAAAAAAAGAAGCCAACGATTATAAAAACCTTATTCTGGGATCTCTCACTTAAACATCATATCGGCCAAAATCCATCCATCTTTTACATTTTTGTAAAAGATTTTATTATTATTCATTCCGACGGGCGACGGGCTTCGTGGCGTATTGGGTCATGTACTGGATTGCCGTTCACAAGGTCACGGGTTCGATTCCCGCTTGGGACAATCATTTGTGTGATATTTATAAATGTCATACAAATGTTTGTACTACGTCTGGGTGTTTTCTATGTATTATAAGTATGTATATACAAAAGAAAAGTAGTTTATGTATTATATCCTTATTCTGGTACCCATAACACAAGCATAATAAGCTTAGCTTGGGACCAGAGGACGATGTGTGAAATGTCCATGAATATTTATTATTATTCCCATTTAGCTCTAAGGCATATATCCGTGTGGTGACTGATTAAGGTTACAAGTGTCAATGCCGCGTTTTTTCCATAGGGTGCAATAACAACCAGCTAAGAGAATATAAGCAAATAAGGTCTTCCTGGAGGGATCGAAAACTTCAACTATACCAACATGCCTTGTCATTGAGGCATAAGTAAACTAATTGTCCTCCAGAAGTGAAGGATGATCGTGCCCAATATTGTCCTACTCGTGAGAAGGAATCTTCTTTAACACGGACGTGTATTAGGTACTAGGTGGATAGGTGTGTATTAGATCATCCTCATTTCGTACGGCGTCCAGCGAAAGCCCTAATTATATAGAATATCCTATTTGTGGAACCAGTCAGCAGCAGCTGCAGTTAACTCGTGGAGCTCGACCATACCTCCGGGGAAGCTACTAATAGGACAGTCTCACTTAACATAGCACAGACACTTAACATTTCATTGTAGTAATATTTAAGATACATTGTGTAACTTTGGAACCGTAGTATTTTATTTTAGAATAATTGGCATTTTCTGTGTTGTTATTGTGAATTGATGAATTTATTTTGTTACTTCTTATTTAATATAGGAACGTATTTGTATTTTTCCAAGAAGGAATAGGCATTATTATTATTAAATTTCGTGTCCATTATTTTTTTTTTGTTGAATTAATAAATGTAGACAAATTCAAAAATAGGCTTCTTACATAGTTAGTGCACTTGACCATCAAAGTTTCTAGCCGTTTATCATCAAGTGTTGTGGGATAGAGCTAAATAAATAAATAAATATATAATATAACTAGCTGACCCGGCAAACGTTGATTTGCCATAGTAAAAAAAAAAAGGTTTGAAAAATAGATGTTGGCCGATTCTCAGACCTACTGAATATGTATGTAAAATTTGTAATGAGTACGGTAACTAACACTGTGACACGTGAATTTTATATATTAGATAAACTTTACCTTAAACAATGAGTACCACATATATATTAAACCAAAAGCTTCTAAGAAAAAGTAACTACTACTATTTCAAGTAACGAAACACTTAGAATCAATTTGAATCAATATAATGGTTGGTAGAAATAAAAATCTATGGTATATACCTAGCAGCGCAGTACGTCATGTGAGGTTCAAGTTATCATTCACTGTCCCGAAATAGAGAATTCATATATTTTCGCTGAATTGGAAATTAAATACTATAATAGATTAGTGCCTCTCATAGTTACTATTTTTGAGTTTTCTACAAGTGTCACTCCACGATCAAATACCTACGAATATACAGGGTGACTTTGCAAGGTGTTGCAAAATTTTAGGAGCGACTCTGAATCAGTAACTTAATCGATTTACGTAAAGAACAAAAAATTTTTTTTTTTCATTTTAATTATTCCTATCCGCTGTTTAAAAATAGTACGCGTGGATAATTTACTTCATTCATAGAAAAATACGCACGCACGTCACGATAGTTTCGCAAAAGTCAAACTGCAAGTGTAGTAGTGATTATGGTGCGCGAAAATAAGCCTTATGCTTAACAACATAAGGTTCGGGCGCCCGCGCAAGCGAGGGGTAGGAGAAGGGGGAGTGGGGGGAGAAACGGACGTGCCTGCCGGGCGGCTCTTTTGGAATCAGTAGTGACCGTGACCTAATTGCGTAAGCGCATGCCGCTCTTATCGTGCGCCGCTCTTGTTGTATCGCGTGTGCATTTGAGTGTTGTTGTGACTTGTGACACCAATCATGGCGCATAATTATTCACATGCCGAACGATATGAGATGGTGCGTTGCTACATACTTAGTGGAGAAAGTTTACGTGGTACGCAAAGACTTTACCGTAGTGATAGTTTACCCCGTTTACGACGTCGAGGAATCACCTCGACTGTACTTTCCAGGGCCATAATTTTAGCTGCGAATCAAAATTTACTGGATTTCGGACAATTCACCACTCCTTCACACGCAATTGGTGGCGATGGTCATAATCAAATTCACCAACAATTGACGATACAGTAATTGAATTTTTTGAGCGAAATCCGTGTGCTAACACACGCGAGGCAGCGCGACGTTTTAACATGGCCCAATACTACGTTTAGAAGCTTTTAAACTCAAATAATTATCACCCATACCATTACCAACGCGTGCAGGACTTACGCGACGGTGATGGACCCGCCCGAATACGGTTTTGTGAGTGGTTACTTGCGAACAATAACAATAACATACTGTGGACGGACGAAGCATTGTTTACGCGCGTTGGAATTTACAACAGTAAAAATGAACATGAACATTTAGTGTTAATGTTTGGGCCGGCATTATCGGAAATGTGATTGTAGGACCAGTGTTTATTGAAGGGTCATTGACCGATGGCGTGTTGATGAAATTGCACCGTATGTGCACTGCATAAGAACTTGTTGGCGCGCTTGTCTTTATGTGGTCTGCATAAAGACGTTTTTGGCTCTGGTCTCTGATGAATGACGGCTCACGCGGTGTCTCTTTGTTGAATTACTTTTAAGGACATTTTGAATAGTTTTTTTTTTGAAAAATACTACGGTTACAAATAGTTACTACAAAGACGTATTTTAGTATTGTTCTATAGAGCTTATTTAAAAAATTTGGCAACACCTTGCAAAGTCACCTTGTAAATTCATCATCCTAGTATTTAGCTGGTACTAAATCTGTATGTTGCCTGTGTATTTACTTTTAAGCTATTGCATAGCTTCTATATATCATCTATCATAGCCTTGAGCGTGGAGACCGAATCCACAAAATTTGAAATATAAATTCCGTAGGTAACGGAAATAGTGTAAAAAACCTTACACATCGGCGCTACGCCGTTTCGCTGTTCTCGCTGGTGACTCATGTCAGTTTTGGCGTTAGTCTATACTGTCTGACGCTATAACTCCAGAACGCACGAACCGATTTCCACGGTTTTGCATTCGTTGGAAAGGTCTTGGGCTCCGTGAGGTTTATAGTTCATTTTATTTTATTTTTTTGAACTTTTTTTTGGTATGGCATAACAACGTTTGCCCGGCCAGCTAGTTTTAAATATAAATAAAATAGTAAAAGAAAATGAGTGAGTACTCTATATACATACATTTCATTATTATTATCACAAATGCAGTATTACTTTTTGTTTTGTTAATTTATATACACACCGGCACAATTAGCGGAACACAAAAAAAGCAGGATTTTAAAATCTTTTACTTGAGGAACTGGCCAGTTATGATATTATTTTAATTTATTGTCAAATTTGAAAATAGAAAATTAGATGACATACACTTTTTTCATTCATTTGTTTTATTTTCCCGAACAATACATTTTGTCAACTTGTTCGAGTAATAACTACGTAATTGTAATTTTTTTGAAAAATTGCACTTAATGGTTTTTTATAAATTTGTTATTCTATAGGCAATTTTGTTTATTAAAAGCTCTTTATTATGCCTGACTTAACATCACTGGAAATCATTAGGGCTGATGAAATGAGAAGAAATAGCCATACCTACAGATCGATTGCCTTCGAGTGGCTTCGTCGACCAGTATCAACGATTCATCGCAGCATCCAGCGGTACAGATCGTCTAATTCTCTTGTGAGGAGGAGGGGTCAAGGTAGAAAAAGATGTACATCGAGGCGAGATGACAGTTTTTTACAACTTGGAGTTCGTAGGAATATGCGATTAACGGCTGTTCAAGCTCGAAATGAACTGGAAGACGTTCGAGGAGTACGAGTAAGTGAGCGTACAGTTCGCAGGAGAGTCACCGCGTAAACCGCGCGAGGACATAGTCATTGGGATTTGAACGAATGGCAGCAGGTTCTCTTTACTGATGAGTGCAGAGCTCTTTTAAAACAGATCGATGGGAGACAGCGAATATGGAGACGCAAAGGAGAACGCCACATACAGTCTAATTTTGAACACACAGTGGCTTATGGTGGCGGCTCGATTATGGTTGGGGAGGGATATGTTTGGGAGCTCGCACGGAGTTAGTGATAGTCACAGGAGGGACCATGACAGCAGATCGATACATCAGAGACATTTTAGAAGAACATGTTGTACCATTTGCCTCATTTATTGGTGACGACTTTATTCTAATGCAAGATAATGCTCGTGCTCATAGTGCACAATCGTTACAGGCATATCTGAGCCACGTAGGTATACCGGTGATGCAGTGGCCAGCAAATTCCCCCGATATGAATCCGATAGAGCATGTCTGGGACTTGCTAAAAAGAAGGGTTAAATCCAGAATGCCACCCCCCAACAATCTGAATGAACTTGGAAACGCATTACTTGAGGAGTGGGAGCGGTTGCCTCAAGAAATCATCGATAACATAATCTGTAGCATGCCCAGACGAATGGAAACCGTAATCAGAGCAAGAGGGGGAAACACTCGTTATTAATTTTTCTTTAATTTTATTGTTAATTCATTTAATATTACTTTTTTTTATTTTTTGTGATGGTTCATAATCATCCAAAAATGTCACTTATTTCAAATTTCTTTATTTTTCAATAAAAAATAACGAAGACTTTTCAAAGTCGTTGTTAAAAGATGTTAATCAATTTGTTATTTTGTGTCTAATTACATTTTCGTCAAATATATGCGTTATTATCTCATAGTCTCACTTTTTTTTCTGTTCCGCTAATTGTGCCGGTGTGTATATATAATCTACTAATATAAAAGAAAGTTGTGCTAGTGAGAACTCAAAATCTTAAATGTGAAGATGGGTGAAAAAGAATACAATTAAATCCTCTGTCGAGAAAAAACGAAATGACTTTCCGAACAACCTAATATATATTAATGTCAATACATTTTATTGACAATCGCTATTTTATCATAATTACCATAAACAATGGACAGATGTAAGCATCAGTAAATAAGGATTATTAATCTCATTTTAGTTTATGGTCTTTAAATTCTTGCGTAAATAAAATAAATAAATAATTATAATTGCATAAGTTGATAAAAAATGCTATGCAATAGCTTTACCGCGGCAGTCCCCGAGTGCCACACGTCTTTTTTTAGGGTTCCGTACCCAAAGGGTAAAAACGGGACCCTGTTACTGAGACTTCGCTGTCCGTCCGTCCGTCCGTCCGTCCGTCCGTCTATCACCAGGCTGTATCTCAAGAACGGTGATAGCTAGACAGTTGAAATTTTCACAGATGATGTATTTCTATTTCCGCTATAACAACAAATACTAAAAATAAATAAAAATAAATATTTAAGGGGGGCTCAAACATGATTTTTTTACCGTTTCTTGCTCGATACTAATAACGTTGCCTTATGTTGCATAGATAATGGTACGGAACCCTTCGTGCGCGAGTCCGACTCGCACTTGACCAATTTTTAAATAATGTAAGTATAAAGTGCGTAAACCCCGGCGTAAAACGTGTCGGCATTCCGTACCCGCTTGAGATGGCTTCCAGTTAGGCAACGGCGTAACCTTCGAGCTCTGACTACACTTTTTTCTAGATTAAACTGTCCTAACTCTCCCTCGTATTTAAAATCACTTTTTCAATATCTTTATTCCACCCATGATCGAGATTTACGTTCTTCTCACACTCTTCTTCTGACATGTCCCCCTCACACCTCTAGCTTAGTACATTCTTCCGTCAACATTCAAGCAATTCTCCACTGGAATGCCCTTCCTCTTGAAATCAGGATGGCAAGGACGCGTGAAGCATTTAAAACTAAAGTTCGTCAACATTACACTAGGTTATTGGCGGAATCTAGTCAATAAGTAATTCTTCAGTTTTTTATATATGTATGTGTAGTATATTGTGTATGTAGTAGAATTAATTACTAAGTATGTTTATATTATCTGTGTATATATGTAGATATTATACTTATTCATTATAATTAGTGTAAAAAATTAAAAAACTTATTTTCTAATTTCACCTTTCAGTGATAAAGTTGCACCTGCCCCATATTTTATCTCTGCACCACTGATGGTTGGCTGGTAGAGAATGCCATTGGCATTAAGTCCGCCATTGTACATTTTGTTAGTGCAAAAAGTTTTAAATAAATAAATAAACTGGTGACAAAATCCAGTAAAAGAACATTGCGCTTGGAAGCTACATAACATTGGGTGAAATGTTCGTAAATGTAAAAAAAAATGTTTATTAGGTTTCAGTAATTTTATTTATTGTATTTATGATTTTTATTTAATAGTTTCTTATTAATAACCACATCCGCAACCCTTACCAGCCCATCCAGCATGATATCCGAGAGCAGGGGCAGCAAGACCGATGTCGTATGCTGGGGCAAAGGCAGGTGCTATGGAAGGAGCGACGGCTGGAGCGAAGCTAGGAGCGTAGGCACCGAAGCTGGTCTTATCACTGATCATAGCGTTGATACCATCACCACAGTGATGGTTGATAGCACCAGCACCAGCAGTAGGGAGTACACCCTCTACAGCTACAGTACCGACGAACGGCAGCTCACCAGCTGAAGCCAATTTACCCTCGTAGACGTTCTCAGAGGCTACGGAGAGACCTACGGGAGCAGCAGCAGAGGCGCTGGAGACGGCGAGTCCACCACCGCTAGTAGGGCTGTACTCAATAGCAGAACCACAGCCGCATCCACCGTAGCCGTAAGCACCTTCTAAGCCCCAAGGAGCTTCCAAACCGTAACCATAAGGAGCACGAAGACCGTAACCGATGTCATCGTGATCAGCTACTGCAGCGCGGCTGGTGCACTGGCTGAGTGCGGACTGAAACAATGAATTTATTAAATAAATATTCATGGACAATTCACACAACGTCCTCTGGTTCCAAGCTAAGCGAACCTGCGACCTCGTGATTGGCAATCCGTTACATGAAGCATTCAACCACGAAGCTCGTCATATTGATCACTTTGTTGATTTATATCCCTATTTTTATTTCATGGTTGATCTTTTTATTTGTAAGCCATATCCTACCGGGATCATAAAATTATATTTCATGAACTCAAATTTATGTATTTGTTTTACAAAGGAATGACATCTATCTAATTAATGAATTAACTGCCCAAACAAGATAAGACACGGCTAAATAAATGCAGTTTCTAAATTCAGGGGCATTTGGAAACTTATAAAACGAAGAAATGGAAGGTGGAATATGAGAATAGTATCCAACATTAAGTTTAAGGTAAATAACTAAAACTATTTTACCTGCACAAAGAGTGCTTGAGCGCAGAAGACGAGGACGATCTTAGCAGACATGTTGTTACTGGTGCAATGAACACTAGAATGATGATATGTACTGCAGTTAATCAATTTATATCAAGTGACAGTACTATGTAGGTAACTGTAATATCTAAACCTTATGCAACAATGATAAACTTTCTTTCATCATAAATTAGTGAAATATCTGATATCGTTGCAAATATTTCATATAAAAAGTGAAGCAACTTTCAATACATACTATTCTTTTGGTGATCACATAGAAATATTAAACATGAACTCCTTAGCTCTTCTGTTGGCCTGTTTCCAAGCTTGCCTGGTACAGGTATGTTAGCTACTTAACTTGAAACCACATGCTTTAAGCTGATCGATAAAATGGTCAGGTGGCAGATTAAGAATTCTGCTTTATTTCTTCCAATGGATAGTATTCGAATTCTATGCCTCCCAGTCCATTAACGTTCCATCGGGGTTCGTGCCTCCTCCATAACTCCTCCTGTTAGAATCAGCTAGTGGATATTCTCTGCAGATGATTTCTTCTTTGAAAAAAATATCATAATTATATCGGGCACGAACCTTTACCAAAACGACAGAGTTTTTAGTCTACTCATTACATCTGACCAGCAATAAGGTAGGGTGTTGTTTATAAAATATTCAGCTCTCGGCAAAAATAATGACGAATGTTATGTATTGTATATGATGAAATATTATGTATGAATGAAAGTAAATGGCTACTTTATTTATTTTCTGCTATTACAAAAAAAAATCTTAGAGAGTGATGCTTACAATTTTTTATTTTACAGAGTGTGTTAAGCCAATGTCTCAGTAAATATGGTCCTGCTATAGCACCTGCTGCTCCTATCGCCCCGTACGCTGGCCTAGGAACCTACGGATATGGTGAGCTCGCTTACCCCGCTGCTGGCTATGCTGGTATCGGCTGTGGTGAAGCCTACGGTGGTATTGGTGAAGGTAACGTAGCTGTTGCTGGAGAACTGCCCGTCGCTGGTACCACTGCTGTCACTGGTCAAGTACCTATCATGGGAGCTGTAAAATTCGGTGGTGATGTCTGCGCTGGTGGAGCTGTCAATATCGCTGGCAAGTGCGCTTGCGGCTGCGGATGTGGTTACGATTCCCCCTACGGATATTAAGAAACTTATTTATATTATTCGAAATTAGAAAGACCAAAGTTGGAGAACTAAACATCTTGACTTATTGACGTTTTAAAAGACCTTGTTAATTTTGCCAATTTAAAATAAAGAAAATGTCTGCGAATTATAAAATATAATAAATTACTTTTTAAAATGTAAGCTTATTGCTAACCAATAATTATTTTTTATTGATTCTTAAAAGGCTACCGAAAAAAAATAATTTTAACGAATGACGGAATATTAAAGAAGAAAACGCATTTACTTCAGAAAAAAGGCAATTAAACACCGAAGGTCTAGGACCAGTGTGTGTTACCAGCGATGACATACGGAACAGAGACGTGGTTTTTAAATGTCAGCCTCGTAAAAAAGCTCAAGGTTGCACAGCGTGCTATGGAGAGGGCTATATTTCCTCCACCAGAGGCTCGTATTTCCCTACGGGATAAAATCCGAAATACGGAGATCTGTAGGAGGACTGGCGTGTCCGACATAGCCCGAAAGGTTAGCACGCTGAAGTGGCAATGGGCAGGCCACATCGCTCGTAGGACTGACGATCGTTGGGGAAGAAAAGTCCTAAAGTGGCGACCACAAGGTGGAGCGACGATATCGTCAAGGTCGCGGGGAGACATTGGATGCAAGCGGCACAAAACCCCGTCGGGTTGTGGTGTTCTATGGGGGAGGCCTATGTCCAAAAGTGGACGGAGAGAGGCTGATGGAAACATCGATATTGAGTATTGAAATAACCTACAAAACATACATAAAATTAATATAGGACCAAATAACCCCTTTCAACCGAGATTGAAGCATCAGCCCTGATAGTCTGGTGAAGATTTTAATTTTATTTCCTTTGGTTTGGTCCAGAGTATGAACTAAGAACAACCGTTTCTACTTGTTTCTTCGATTCCCGCTCGGGACAGTCATTTGTGTGGCATTTATATTTGTGTTTAAAGATCTTTATTACCTCAAGAACATTAAGTCCACTAAAGAGTATAGTTACATATGAATTAGTAGAAATTACTTGTCATACAAATGTTTGTACTGCGTCTGGGTGTTTTCTATGTACCTATTATAAGCATTTATTTACAAAAAAATAGTATGTATTCATATCCGTATTCTGGTATCCATAACACAAACATACACGCTTAGCTTAGGACCAGAGGACGTTGTGTGCAATATCCATGAATATTTATGTATTTATTTATTTTATTTATTAATTTATATATTTTTGCAATTTACTTGCTATGCTTTTACTTGATTTACATTTAAATCAAATTATGGTGGAAAAACAATCACCATGAGCGGGACTTGAGTGATCGATCGAGTTGGTATAAACCGCTTGATCTCAGATTGGGAATTATTGTAGTGGAAGATTTGGTTATGATGTGCAAGTCCCATGGTACGTCAATTGGCAGGTAACGGAAACAATATCGCTTGCAAAAAAATTGTTGCATTGTTATCGGTCCTTAACGTGTGTGCAAAATTCAAATCAACCTCATTACTGTAAGTAAGTGAAAATTGTCTTCAAAGATTTCGTTACATAGATCTATACATTGACAGGTACGTACTAAGCTAATTAATAAAAGTGGGTTCAAAATGAAAAAAATTGTTTGCTGGCTTTGATAATTCATGCTTGGAAATTTTTTGCTCATCATTTTTCGCTAACCAGCCATATTGATTTTAAAATCTCTTTCTTCTCTCTCCAGCAAGGGCCTCCTCTATTTAGGAAGGGGCTACGGTTTACTGTGCCGCACTGACCAGGCGTGTAGGCACAAAGTTCGAGTTTGCAGTTTCTCACAGAGGATGTTATCCGTTATTTGTACAATCTCCCTCAGCTGGCTTTTACAGAACCCTGGTTAGGAAAAAACTTAAAATCAGGGGAATATTATTGGATAAAGCGTGAAAATGGATGTATACAATAGTACCATTTCCTATTGGTGCCAATTCTAAGTATACGACTAAACTTAACACAAATCCTAATCATATCGTTAAAATGAGCACGTTTGTAAAACTTTTCAAACAACCCATGAAAGAAATAAGTTTTAAAAGTTTCTTAATGGTCTATTTATTAACTTTTTAACTAAAAACAAAGGTAATTAATTGAAGAAGAAAAAATTGTATAAATTAATATATTATAACTATAATATATTAATATATATATATATTAATATATATATATATTAATATATATATAATTAATGTAACAATTAATTAAAGGAAAAAAATAGTTTAACATAGAAAAACATATTTATTTGCTATATTTTCTGACACTGATGAATTAATAACCACATCCGCAGCTTTTACCAGCCCATCCAGCGCGATATCCGAGAGCTGGAGCGGTAAGACCGATGTCGTAGGCGGGAGCAAAGGCAGGGGCGATGGAAGGAGCAACGGCAGGAGCGAAGCTAGGAGCGTAGGCACCGAAGCTGGTCTTATCACTGACCATAGCGTTGATACCATCACCGCAGTGGTGGTTGATAGCACCAGCACCAGCAGTGGGAAGTATACCCTCTACAGCAACAGTACCGACGAACGGCAGCTCACCAGCAGCAGCCAATTGACCCTTGTATTCATTTTCAGAGGCTACAGAGAGACCTACGGGAGCAGCAGCGGAGGCGCTGGAAACGGGGAGTCCACCACCACTGGTGGGGCTGTATTCAATAGCGGAACCATAGCCGCATCCACCATAGCCGTAAGCACCTTCCAAGCCCCAAGGTGCTTCTAAACCGTAGCCATAGGGAGCACGCAGACCGTAACCGATGTCAGCGTGATCAGCTACTGCAGTGCGGCTGGTGCATTGACTGAAGGCGGACTGAAACAATAACAATCAGTTCCTCAATTTATTATTTAAGTTAATGGCATGCTTTTATTGCTACAATAAATTTTAATGCGCTCATGCCAGCGCTCTTTAGAGATATAACAAATACGAAAAAATAAGATCTTTCTCCTTACTCAGCTCTAAAAATGCTACTATTAAACATTACGCACAGGCATTACCCACGATTATCAATCTTAAAGACTAATTAGTTTTTAGTTTTTAATACCACCCTGACCAATCAGGTCTGAATAGAGTTTAAAACTTTTCGTCGTTAGCTGATGTTCTACGTACTTCAATTCTGACTTTTGCGGACGGAATAATGGGACGAAATAAGCTGATGTTTTGTGTGTTTTAATATTTCAAGGGATTAAGGAGTAGTGTTATACAAATATGCATTATGTTTTAAAATAAATCTTACCTGTACGAAGAGTGCTTGAGCGCAGAAGACGAGGATGATCTTGGCAGACATGTTGTTACTGGTGTAATGAACACTAGAATGATGTTAGGGACTAAAATGGATCAATTTATATGCTATTTCCAATACTTGCTAAGGTATATAGGTAATTGTAATGTTGTCACCAATACAACAATGATAAACTTTCTTTCACCATATAATTATGAAAGATCTGATATCATTGTAAATATTTCTTATAAAAAGTGGAGCAACTTTCATTACATACTAGTCTTCTGTCAAACACGAATATCAAACATGAACTCCTTCGCTCTGCTGTTGGTCTGCGTCCAAGCTTGCTTGGTACAGGTATGTAGAAAATACTCGTTAAATATTTTTACTATCTTGAATACATACATACATACATAAATACGTTTCGTTTCAGTTAACCAAAAATGAAAATAGTCGTTTAAGACATCTGAGCATCTATTTCGGTTTTTGTCGACATTTTAATTGCGTAGTTTAATGAAGATTTTTAATCTTGATTACAGAGTGTATTCGGCCAGTGTCTTGGCAAGCCATTCCCCATTGCTCCTGCTCCTGCCATCGCTTCTTATGGTATTGGATACGGAGAGCTCGCCTACCCCGCTTCTGGTTGGGCCGGTATCGGCTGTGGTGAGGCTTACGGAGGTATTGGTGAAGGTAACGTAGCTGTCGCTGGAGAACTGCCCGTCGCTGGTAGCACTGCTGTCACTGGTCAAGTACCCATCATGGGAGCTGTCAGATTCGGTGGTGATGTCTGCGCTGGAGGTGCGGTCAACATCGCTGGCAAATGCGCTTGCAGCTGCGGATGTAGTGGTTACTAAGAAATTAATCAACAACTGATGTTCCAAAAATGATTGCAAAGATTCTTACAAAAGTCTTTACCTCTTTTGGGAATTATGAGATATCGAAAAGGATTTTTTTTCAATTTGATATAAAAAAAATTCCCTTACTGAAAATGTTATATTACCTACTATAATTGAATTTAACTAAACTTTACTTGTTAGTCTTACTAAAGCTTAACTAAACTTCAGTAAAGACTAACAAATATATGAAAAATATCAGTTTTAAGTTTAAAAATATGCAATGTCGTGTTCAAGACAGATATTTACAGTCAAAACAGTCAAACAAGTTTTATTGATATTATATTAATACAAAAATTTTACAAACGTCTTACTATATTAAGTCGCTCTATAGTAGTCGATGAAATACATTATGTACCTAACTATATACCTAAATATTATTAAAATTCCTGAAATAAATAAATCCTTACTAATTTATAAATGCAAAAAGCGGAATGGAAATTTAAAATTTTGAAGAGCTTATGTGTTAATGTGTGTAACCAAACCATAGTGCGATTTTAAAAAAACTGTACAACGCCATCTATTGTGCGGTAGTAGTAAACTTCTGTTTATTAAGGACTGATTTCTAAATTTCACGCGTACGAAGTCGCGGGCAACTGCTATAATATTATAAAATGCTGGTTTCATTACAAGTGATTACTCTCTACAAATTATAAATATCCCACAATTATGCACCAACCTCCTCCAAAAAACTAATAATCTTCTTTACCATCATCCAATATTCAGACTTTCTCCATCTACAGCTGAAAATAAACCACGACGAGCATTCCTAAACCATTTGCATCCAACGATCTTTATTATATTGTTACTTTACCTACCATACCACGCTACAACGAAGGCTAAAGAAGCTAAGTCTTTCACGCGGGTTCTTCACTTCTGTACGCACTACATGTACATTCTTTGCTGATTCGGTTTGTTGGAAGAAAAATACCATGATCTATAATTCGACACTATTTTATTTTCTATTCTACAATGTTTCTATTCTAATCTAAACTATACACTGTTGCTTGTTCTTGACTGTGGACTGAAGTGGACTGTAGTGGACGGTGTCAACTGACGGAAAGCGCCAGTTTATATATGCGCAGGAGAGCCCATTGTAGAGCGCCCTGACAAAGCGCCGAACAATAAAGAGCGGGCAGCTTTGTGCTTGCGACCACCCACTACGATCCTGTACCTTTAGGGATTGTTCTCTTAGACTATTGATTATACAGGGTGTGGCGTAATTAATGGATAAGCCTGTGCCTGTGGATAAGCCTCCTACTGCGCTATACGAATATGTATATTTTTAATTAATCCTATGTATGGTCTTGAAAAAAATGGCATAAGTCATGTTTTTCATAAAATGACTACTTTCACTAACCAATTATGCTACTGTTGCCACAATTTTCAAAAATTTTGCATTCTGTTTTTTTTATAAAACAGCTTAAGAGGTGAGCTATTGAAAGCAATAAAGAATTCCCTATTCGTAATACAAATTTTGGGAAAAAATACATGAGATATCAAAAAAGTGTTATTGATTATTCAATTTGTTGACTTTGTACATCGTCTAGCTTAAAAAATCTTTATGGGAGTTGATTTGCCCAATATCTTAAAAACATGCTTGTTTTATGCAGTTTCCGAAATGGTATAATACTTATTACATTTCACGAGGTTTTAAAAAAAAACGACAGTTGTAAAAAAATACCCTAATTTTCTTTAACAGAATTATTAATTTATCTTAAACATGTCTTTATAAACAGTTTGAATGGACCCTTTTTTGTGTGCTCCGGAGCAGGTAGTCATTCACAATGGACCCTTTTTTGGGTGCTCGGGAGCAGGTAGTCATCCACCATGAATAGGGTAAGCAGATAACGACTCTAAGTCAACTACTTGTGGTTGTTTATCGCACGGCAAATCCAGACGGTTAGTCTTATCATAAGACAGAGACAAAGCATTTTGATGTCAGGTAAATAACAGTTGTGCGACAGAGATAGATTTTTATTATTCTCACAAACAACAAAACAGCTTTTGAACTTGTTTAACAAAGTTAGTGCTCTTTTGACTATCGTCTCTTGCGCACATATCGTTTGCTCTATCGTGTTTGTTATTGTGACGTGAATTTGGCTTATGTACTACGGACTCTGTTTTTGCTATACGAATTGGACAATTGTGATATTATCGACGACTTCTACATATCCCTGGACTACTGATCATGCCGCGTCATACGTACACTCCTCAAGAGTATGCAAATATGCATCTTATTTACGGCCTGTGTAACTGCAATGCAAATGAAGCTGCACGCGAATATCGTCGAAGATACCCCGATTTGCGACACCCAGACTACCGGGTGTTTACACGTGTGCACATCGCTTTTAGCGAAGGGCGAATGCGTGGTACCGGTGTTGGTGGTGCTTCGGAAGGCAGACCTCGACGACATCGTGATGACGAAGTTCTAGAAGCTGTGCGTGCTAATCCAGAGTTATCAATTCGTGAGTTAAGTAGAGGAACCGGTGTAGATACGCGTACTGTGGGCAGAATTCTGCACAGGCATGAGCTTCACCCGTATCACTATCAAAGGGTGCAAACACTAATGACACGAGACTATGAGCCTAGAGTCCAATTTTGTCGCGTCATGTTGCGAAAAATACGCGAAGATTCGGCGTTTTTTGACAAAATACTGTGGAGCGATGAGTCATCATGTAAAAGAAATGGCTACGTCAACATGCACAATCTTCATAGTTGGCAGGCAACCAATCCGAGAAACATAAGGCAAGACCGAGCTCAAGTCCAGTTTAAAGTGAACCTTTGGACAGGAATTTTAAATGGACAAATAGTTGGGCCCGTCGAACTATCCGAGACACTAACAGGTCCCAATTATTTAAATTTTCTGCAAAATACGTTGCCGGAACTATTACAAAGTTTAAATGTGCCAGAAAACTACTGGTTACAAAATGATGGTTGTCCCGCTCACTACGCACGAATTGTACGGAACTACCTCAATGATGAGTACAATGAGAGGTGGATAGGTCGTTTGGGTCCCATTTTGTGGCCACCAAGGTCCCCTGATTTGAACCCTCTAGACTTTTTTTACTGGGGGTGTTTAAAAGAAAAAGTGTATAAAAAAGAAATAGCATCCCTGGAACAACTAAAGGCCCTGATTTTTGAAGCCGCTGATGAAATCAAGAGCTCCGGCTTCATCCGACGCCTAAAGCGGTCATTTATCCGTCGATGCAGGGCCTGCATAGCCGCAGGTGGCCGCCATTTCGAACATTTTTTGTAAAATAAAATTTATGTAGTGTTTGCATCTTTAGAATAAAAAAAATAAAATAAGTTGTTATTTTTTTTCAACGACTAACATTCCCACTGGTAAACTCAGACAGATAAGTTAAAATACCACTGACAGTTTGTTTAAGTTAACAGTATTAATTTGATTAATTAAATCACAATAAGAACATTTTTTTACGAGTGTCATTTGGTTCTTTAATATCACATCAAACTTAATAAGTATTATAATAAGTATTATACCATTTCGGAAACTGCATAAAACAAGCATGTTTTTAAGATATTGGGCAAATCAACTCCCATAAAGATTTTTTAAGCTAGACGATGTACAAAGTCAACAAATTGAATAATCAATAACCCTTTTTTGATATTTCATGCATAATTTTCAAAAAATTTGTATTACGAATAGGGAATTCTTTATTGCTTGCAATAATTCAACTCTTAAGCTGTATTATAAAAAAAACAGAAAGCAAAATTTTTGAAAATTGTGGCAACAGTAGCAGAATTGGTTAGTGAAAGTAGTCATTTTATGAAAAACATGACTTATGCCATTTTTTTCAAGACCATACATAGGATTAATTAAAAATATACATATTCGTATAGCGCAGTAGGAGGCTTATCCACAGGCACAGGCTTATCCATTAATTACGCCACACCCTGTATATGCGCAGTAATGTCCATTGTGGAGCGCCATCACTAAGCGTCTAACAATAGGGATCGCCAGCTTTTATGTCTGCGACCACCCAAGTTGATCCTTTACCGTTAGCGATTGCTCTATAAACTATTGTGTTACAATCTCGCTTAGGTACAAAGATAAATACCACCCTTACAACTATTACAAATTATAACTAAAACAGGATATTATCTAATGTACTACATTTATGCTATATCACCATTACACAATAAAAAACACTTTTCCAGTCACTATCTGTTATCACACTTATCACTATTACTGTCCCGCACATTACTCTCGCCGTGCTATGTCAAGGGCGTCGCATCACAATCGCGTGCGGGCTCGGCGTCTGTAGTAACTGGAAGGATGACCAGTTTTCTTACGGGTCTTCTAAGCACTCCTCCTTTGGTTCGCACATCTACTGTTCTTACGATGCCCTCTGGGCCCGGGTATGTTGCTTGTACTCGTCCTCTAATCCAAGTGTTTCTGGGTAAGTTGTTGTCGACTATTTGTACGAGGTCGCCGGTCTGTACAGGTGCGCCTCGTCCGTGGGGCTCCCGCCCGTGTTGGAGCTCAGGAAGGTACTCCTTCACCCAGCGGGCCCAGAAGCAATCAGCGAGTGCCTGTGCGGCTCGCCAACTAGCTCGGGAAACTGCGTCTTCTGCGGTGAACGTACCTGGATTCGGTACCTACTCTAGCCAAGTTCAAGTTGAATGTGCTGACATTCAACTTGAACTTCTAATTCTATCATAACATCTGTTTCTATTTTCCATATAACGCCGAGCACCCGTTCTATCTGTTCATTGTTTCTATACAACTGTATGTCTTCTATTTTTCTATCGATTCCTAGTTTTTCTATGAGTGCTAGTGAGTTGGATTTCCACTGTTTCAGTTCAAAGCTGGCTTTCAGATGTACTTTTTGTACCCCTTTTGCTATTCGTTCTGCATCTTCTATGGTCCTGAAGCTATCTAAGTAGTCATCTACGTAGTGCTTCTTCACTATTGCTGCTGCGGCCTCGGGACGACTCGTCTCGTGTTCTTTAGCGTTTAGATTCTTAACGTATATGGCTGTCGATGGGGAGCTCGAAGCGCCGAAGATCAATGAAGTCATTCTGTATTCTTCTGGCGGCTTGTTGTCTCTCCGGTCCCCTCTCCACAAGTATCGTAATGAGTCTCTATCTTCCGGGCGCAGCTTCACTTGCATGAACATTTCTTTGATGTCCGCCGATACTGCTATTTCATGCTTTCTGAACCGCATGACTACTCCTGGTAACGATTGTAGTAGGTCTGGTCCTTTAAGCAGCATATCGTTTAGTGCCACTCCTTGTGTCTTGGCAGCGGCGTCATGGACCACCCTTAACTTTTCAGGCTTCATCGGATTGATAACACCGAAATGAGGTAAGTACCAGGTTTTCCCCGGAGTCTTCTCTGCAGGGGCGGGTTCGGCATACCCCTTCGTGACGAGTGCTTCCATTTGTTCTATGTATTTTCGTTTGAGTGCTGGGTCGCGATCTATCTTCTTTTCTATAAGTTGTAAGCGCCTCAGCGTGTTCTCATAGTTGTCCGGAAACACTACGTCTTCTTTCCGCCATAGTAGACCGGTTTCGTATCTATTTTCATCTATTTTCACCGTCATCTTCTCTAGAATGCGCAGGGCTTGTTCCTCGGGGTCGGACTTGCTAAAACCGAACTTGTGGATGCTTACCCAAAAGTTCCGTTCTAGCTTATATCTGTCACGAGTTTTAAGCTTCTGATTATCTCTATACCACTCTAAACTGGACTTTATTTCAAGATCGAAAAATCGATTCTTCTTCTCCTGATTAGAATCTAAACTTCTTTGGTAGTGATGATCTGATTCAGACTTTTTCAGTATCAATTTTGAAATATTTAACCCAGTCAAAATCAAAAATCATTTATTCATGTAGGTCTCTTTTTGCCAAAAAATAAATAAGCTCTTATGATATGTCTAAAAAATTTTATCCTACCACCGGTTCAGGACTTTCAATCCGCTGAGAAGAACCGGCGTAAGAAACTCAGCAGATATCGTTATCTTTTGTCATATTAATTTTTTTTTTTAATAATTATTACAATAGAGAACTATTGTAATAATTATTTTAAAAAAAATACAATTTATATAAATTACAATTATAATAATATGTGTTGCTCTGGAAAAATTTTTTAGTTACTCCCAAGCTTTATTGTCATTAACATAGTCTGAAATTTTATAATACGCCTTTTTACATAGTTTAGTTTTTTAAAAATTTTTAAAACTTAGATTTATTTAATTCTTTCACATCATTAGGGAGTTTGTTATAAAAACGTATACCATGCCCCATGAAAGAGTTACTTATTTTGTGGAGACGAGTAACATGCATTATATACAAGATTGTGCTTATTTCTCGTGTTAACATTATGGTAGTCGCTTTTCTTTTTAAAGTGCTGAATATTTTATGAATGTACAATAAATTTTCATATATATATTGTGAAGCGACTGTCGAGATATTTATGTCCTTGAATTTCTCCCTTAGGGAATCCCGAGCGCCTAGGTTATATATAGCTCTAACAGCGCGTTTCTGGAGCACAAATATCCGATTAACGTCCGCACAGCTTCCCCAAAGAAGAATTCCATAACACATTACACTATGAAAATAACTAAAGTAAACTATTCTAGCCGTATCTACATCTGTAAGTCGTCTAATTGTTTTTACCGCATATGCCGCCGAGCTAAGTTTTCCGGACATTTTTTCAATATGTAGGCCCCACTGTAATTTCGAATCAATAGTGATTCCTAGAAATACAGTTGATTGTACTGGTTCCAGTCTCGCTCCACTCAAATGTACATTGGTCTCTACTTGAGCAACATTTGGCATAGAAAATTTAATTACTTTCGTTTTCTTAGAATTTAATAATAAGTTATTAACATTAAACCAGTGTACAAGCTTTGAGAGTGCGTTGTTTACTTCGTCATATTCACGCATTTGTCTGTTTATTTTAAAAGTCAAGGAAGTCGAGTAAATTTTATATTGCCATATTTTTCTTTTCTTCAATATCGATACAAAGGAAAAAAACGTAAAAGGAATTATTCAATTAGGTGAAGCCGTTCAGACTAATTTTGGCGATCCATTTTTTTGTATAATTATGCTTAAGAAGAACAAATTCTTTGTGAGAGTCAATGATGTTCGTCAAAAAGGACAGGTCGCCCTTACAATTCTGGTGCAGTACATAGAATTATTATATAACTATACTATACTTATTGTTTCATTATCCTAGGTGCAGTATGACCAGTGGTATTGGGTATTATGTTCAAATCGTAGCAGACTGCGCTGTAGTCTCTGCTTAAGCCCATGGAAAAGATTACACATAATTTTTGCATCATCACTTCTTTGCTGGTTTTATAAAATCAAAATCTGAACAATTGGATAATGTCATTGATTTTAAAGTCAAGGCTTTACAATTAGTCTACTTTTTTGATGAGCTTGAATTAATTCTCCGAAGTTTTATGTGTATAATCTACTCCACATCTTGCTGATTTGAAAGTGTTCAATTGACCTAATAAAGTCGTTTGTAATTATGTCTACAGTAATATTGCTAATGGTAAACTTTTACCACCTCAAGTAAACATAAGTAGAATTTCAATGATGCCAAACGCACGGTAAAAGATTTATAGATTTGGCTTAAATTCTAAGCTACATCTTCAGTACAAACACCTCATCTAGCAGAATGCATAATTTTCATAGAATTTATTAACCTTAAAATCAAAGATTTAGCAAAATAAAGGAGTACGGAACAAGTCTTAAACAAAAGCATTACAATATTGTATATAGGCTCTTTGACAGCCGTATTCACAAACGTTACTGTGAGGTCTCATAGTAGGCATGGACGCACATGGGTAGCAAAATCATTTCACAAACAATACTTAAGTGGTGAAACGCACTATGCGTTTGTTAAACTGAACGCATAGCTAAGTTTTGTCTATGACTACAATAAACTCATAGGCTCGATGAACGGAACGCACTGAGAAGTGTTACCCTTTGCACAGTGCATCAACACTTAAGTACTTACTTAGGTAAATATTGTTTGTGAATACGGCTGTTAGTCATTTATTTAAGTGCTTTTTAAGGATCTTTCCAAGTTTAATTCTCCTAGTTACATTAAATTATAGTCAATCGATTTAATAAATTACAACTACCCTGGTCACTGCATTGTAAGGTGTCCTACTTATGAAATCAGTTGTTACGGATATAGATACCCGGTATATCCAAATACCTATTTTAACTATCATAGAAGCAAATGAGCTTAGTTTGGCACCAGTGGAAGTGTAAACTGTCCATAAATAAGTATATATTAATTTTTACAACAAAAATATGCCTCATAGTATAGCAACAGTGTAACTGACTTCCAAAACATAAATGTACCAGGAAGAGATCAAACATTTCGTTGCCAAAAAGATCCTGTAGTTCTTTGTAGCAACAGCCTTGGACCGAGGACTGTAGAAAGTGGCGGTCACAATAGATCAATCTAGTCGCAATGATACTAGGCATAAAATACAGCCTAAGAAAGCACAACTCCAAAAAAAAATTGACGTCCGAGGACGAAAGTCGTGGGTAATGAAACACCTAATAGTAATAAAAAATAAAATCTCATATCTTTAATTAGGATTTATTTAATTCTTTTCCTAATTCTTATATTTCTACAAAGATTATTCATAAACGTTATTCACACAAATTACAACAACAAATACCATGAATAACCTAAACAAAAATAACACATACAACAAAAATAACTCTAAAATCGAAAAATAAACATCACTTTCTTATTACATATAATTAATCTATTTCTTTCATCTTAGTCCATGATATTTAGGGTTAACACTAAACATTTTTCCTCCACTTTAACCTGTCAGTCATAATAAGGATTGAATTGTCCATTCTTATTATAACCTACTTCGTCCATCCACATATACTTTCTCTCTCTCTCTCTCTCTCTCCAGCCCATTAACGTCCAACCAGATATTACAGTCTACTGTGCCGCGCTCACCGGTTGTGTTGACACAAGGTTTATTTTTTTTAACTATCTTTGAAATCCTAGCCTCTAAGACAAGTAAACATTCAAACAAAAACCTACAAAATGTTATAACCAGCCCAGCCGTTTGTGAGTTACGAAATCATATAGGCTAATAAATTTCATTATATTACCTCATAATATTACAAACTTTTTGACAAACTAGGACACCATAAGTAGTTATATTTCTTCGAAAGTAAAATAATCAAGTATCTTAAATCAAGTATCTTAATTCCGATCACACTCGAATCGTGCTAATAAAATCCACAACCACATCCTCTATCAACCCAACCTGCTTCATAGCCTAGGCCAGTATTGGCATAGCTAGAACCAAAATTACCTGTTGGATCATATGCAGCTCCATAACCCGGAGCAAATGCAGATATATCGCTAACCATAGCATTAAGACCATTTCCACATTCGTGGTTAATGACTCCAAAACCTAATGAAGGCAACGTATCATCCATAACAGCAGTACCAATTAATGGTAGTTCACCAATTACAGCCAAAGGGCCCGACATTGTAACTACATGGTTCATTTAACAACACAGCATTATTAAAAAGCGGGACAGTATAGCTCGGTTCATTTAAACATGAAGCACCATATCCTACAGGTTCTTTCCAAAATGGATCAGTAGCATATCCACTGGCTCAATTAAAAATGGGGCTGCAGCGTAACCAGTTGCTTCATCTAAAAATGGACCAGAAAATCCATAAGGTTCATTTGAAAATTGAATTGGCAATCCACAAGGAGACCCCAAGCTATAGGGAATATCGTATGGTATGTCATATGCTGGATTAGCAGACACTCCATGGCTGATGCATTGGCTGAGTGCAGTCTGAAAAAAAGTAATACACTGAATAATAAACACCACTCTTTGACTATTTAGACAAAAAATCTAAAGTCTGAAATCTGATTCCAAAAAGTATAATTAATAAGGAGGAATAAGCTTACAAACACACGTAGCAAAGATTTATCTTTTTTTCTTCTCGTTCTTCTGTATTCAGGTAAATATCTTTTAAGATATTTACCTGAATACAGATGAACTGGATACAAAAGATAAAGGTAAATTTGAAAGACATGATGCTATAATTTTATTGTGACTGCTGATATCACAATGACATTAAAATAATAATACCTAGTTATATACTAATCTGTGTCATCAAACTATATCTACAACTATTCGGTTATGTAACTTCCGTTTCGATATTTTCATGAAACAAATTGCAATATGTGGAAATAAATATTATTAATGATAAAAAAGCTGACAATAATGAGGAAATAGCCCTTTTCTACTTGTTATAATCATAAAATAGAAATATGATAGAATGGCTGATTTACTGACTGATATATCAAAGTACTTGAAACCACAGCAGCTTGGAATCCGTAAGATTGCATGTTAGTTTTGTAAAATAGTCAGAGACCAAGTTTCAGTTCCGTGTATAAACAATTAGTTATTACTTCCGATTTTATTTGAATTCAGCATAAGCTGAATCTGTATGAAGGAGTTTTCAGGGGCTCCTTTTCTTCTGTTGCTTACCCTGATTAGTTGCAACTTAACTTAGCAGTTGTGAAAATAACTCCAATCCTTGCTTTATCCGCAGCTAAACATAGACCTTCACAAAACGACAAGATGTGCCTTTGAAGCACCTTTGTGCCACTTGAGCCCTTGTTAATCTAGAATGAATGCTACTAAGATGACGGTGGGGTGACAGATAAAAGTCACTTTCCCATGTCTTGTTCGCAGGCGTCGTAAGAACCGACTGAGAGAACTACGTCGCATAACACCTGGGAGTATACCCGAAGAGGGTTTACGTCAGGTAGGTTAAAAGTAAAGATCAGCTAAAACCCATTGCAACTTGAACATGAAGTCATATTCCGCCGATCACGAATAAGGCCAGGAGAATAATTGAAGCTGTAGTATGAAGGCGAAGATGTCTTGGGTTATTTGAAATAATAAATTTCGTATTATCTGATTTGACCAGATTAAATAACACACATCGGTACTATCACGTACTTGACGGGCTTCGTGGTCTAGTGGTTCATATGGTGGACTGCCGATCACGATGTTGCGGGTTTGATTCCCGCCTTGGACATTCATTTGTGTGATGTTTATAAATGTCATACAAATGTTTGTTCTGCGTCTGGGTGTTTACTATGTATAATAAGTATGTATTTACAAAAGAAAAATAGTTTATGTATTATATCCGTATTCTGGTACCCATAACACTAATAAGCTTAGCTTGGGACCAGAGGACGTTGTGTGAAATGTTCATAAATATTTATTTATTATTTATTTATTTATTTATTTATCAATAAAGAATTTTTGTTATGCAAACACAACCTTCTTTCATTAAAATGGCAATTCATATAATTAATTCCATTTCAAAACAACAATTTACTAATAGATTTCCAATAAATATTTGTAACAAATGTTGTTATTAATGTTTGCAATGTAAAGAATTTGTTGAAATTAATTAACTATTGTAATAAAAGAAAAATCGTGTCTCCAGAGGTAGGTGATAACAAATGTGGGTAGCTTGAAGCAATTTTTTGTCAACTTTCTTTCTGATATAGCTTCGGTTTCGGTTTCAACTCTAGTTTGAATTTTGTTTGAATACTGCGATCAGGCCGAAAATAGTAAGAGAGATTGTTAGGCAAAGATGAAATGCAGAGAAAAGAGAGAGAGGGCCGTCGATCGAGGACCTATAAAGTCACGAGGCTCGCTGTATATAATCCAGCTAAAGGAATATTAGGATAGAACTTCCTTTATGAGAGAAGGAAATTTCGAAAGCAAACCTTTTGCACAACTATATGATACTATGAGACCTCACGGTAACGTTTGTGAATACCTCTGTTAGTCTTATGCCACCCTGACCAGGGTGTTGGCATAGAAACTAATTTCAAGTTTCCCGTATGCTAATTACTGACACTGTAGGCGAGAACTAAACCATTTAAAGTTTTGAACGATTAACCTTCTACGTCTGGCATTTGGATGATATGACTAAATTACGACAGATTTTGTCAGGCCTCACGGTTTAGCGGTTCAGGTAACGGATTACCAAGTTACAAAAATAAAAAGGCATAGAAATACAGCTTACTTTGCGACTAGAGGTGGTTGTGTGAAATGTCCATAGATACATCTTCATTATTTTTTGAGCATTTTTGAATGTGCTAAAGCATCATCGTATCTCTCCGTGTGATGACGGATTAAGAATACAAGTGTATTCCCAAGGGTGCTGTAAAAGTCAGCTAAGGGATATTGCACACAGAGAACATCTTCTGTGAGAGAAGGAAAACTCGAAAATAAACCCTGTACCAACACGCCTGGTCAGCGCGGCGCAGTAGACCATAATCCCTTCCAAAGTGTAGGAGGCCCGTGCCCAATAGTGGGACGTAAATGGGCTGGAGAAGAAAACATCAAAACCTAGAAGTTACTTCGCCTAGAGACTTGAAATTTGGCGTGAACCAAGCTTGTATAGATTCCAAAGTTGATGAATAAAAACTTCAAATGACTATGCTATATTTTAATAACATTTTCATTATATTAATAACTTGTTCATTATAGTCAGAACAAGGTATGTAGCATAAATAAAAAACGAGTATTCGAAAATTTATTTTTACTATGACCAGTGCAACAATCGAAGAAAATTTGTTTCAATTCGCTGAATCGGCATCCGACGAGGTAATGGGCGCTATTTTAAAATAAAAAGCTCTCAAAGTACACTTATCATTTATTTATAAAACATCAATAGAAAAGAACAATGGGCGGTTTCGTCCCAAGTGTTGTAATATTTTTCTACCTACATCATTTGAAAGATCTCAACAAGTGTTATGTTTTTTTGTATGGGCATAACTCCGTATATCGTGCAGGGAAACTGTTATAGTGGTATTATTAATTTCATAAAAATGTTAAATATATCGCCTTTAAAAGCCCATCCTCGACCTCGCGAAATAATAGAAGTGCTAAATAGGAGAATTCATATGGCTAACAGTCTAAGTGACTATGTTATCGAAAATAATATAAATCGTCAGCGAGCTTCTTTTGTACTATCACCGCAGATGACAATCAATTATTGCAATTTCCCATATTAGCAGAAGAAGACCTTTTATTAATTTCATTAGGAACTTATCAAATAAAACTTGCACGGTCTTATTTGAGTGAACACATAAGAAACAGCATATACACAATAGAAATATGCATAGGAGCTATTCCAAACCTTGTGCGATACAATATAAACATTTTAGATGGTATTCTTTTGAAGGGGCGGATAAAATCGGGACACGTATCTGGTAGAATTTATTATTCGTACATTTTGAATAACAATAGAGCAGATATACCGAGAGAATCAATTGCTCATTATTATTGCTCTTGTTTGACTGGGAAGAGAACAGTAGGTACTTGCGCTCACATAATGAGTATCATTTGGTACCTTGGCTGGGCAAGACACCAGCCAAGCATATAGTTACCGGCGACTTTTTTGGACGACATTGTTGTAGATAATATCCATTATTAAAGGATAGGTACTACTAATATAAATAAATATAAATACTGTGATACGATAAAGAAACTGATTGTTGTATCACAAGTACCAGTGTATAAAGTGCATTCTTTAAGTTATTGAGAATTATTCAGCCATAATTGTACCATTTTCAACTGTGTGTTCATTAATAACTGTCTAAAATAACGATTACTGACTGTGATTACTGTACAATTATTATGAACGTAATAAGTACCTATGTGAGTATGTAACACAAAATGTAAAAAAGTCTGTAAAGCATTATCGAATACAAAAACTGTTTTTTTCATTTACACCCCAGAACTTTTGACCTGCACACAATTATAATAAAAACTTGAATTATTCATAAAAAAAAAACTTAAGTGAACATGTTTAAACTAGTCGCAACATATTACAAGGGTTGGGACGCAACCCGTACAATAATGCCCATAGTTCTTTATAAAAATACCAAAAGAACCAGACTTCATGTCAAAATTTGCTTTAAATCTTATAGAAATACAAATACGGTACGTTCTCATTAGCTTTAAAAAATTGGACCAAATCTCTCCATGTTATTTTTTCCCAAGTTTACTGCATCATTCAGTTGGCGTAATACAGTAGACCAAATAAACTGTCACGGTAAAGGGCTTACTTCCAAAAGTAGGACTTATAAGCACTATTATGATGAAGAATTTCACGAAAATGAAAAGCAGCAACACGTAGATCATTACTCATCACTACAGGCTATGAAACCTTACTAAGCCTTACCTTTGTAAAATGGAGGTATTACTCAATCATGGTCATGATGGACAAAATCTTGCCAACTTCGAAGATCGAATTTTAGCTCAGAATATACTAAGTAATTTCATATAATCGGATATTAAAATTTAAGATACTACAAATTGCTAGATTTTTGCTGTATTCTTCTTTAAAATATTTTTGACTATGGTCGCTGCGTATAAAGATGAAATATAAAAAAAGTACCTAAATATTCTGTCAAAACAACTATACTATTCTTAAAACCCAATAAAAAGCTCCTCCTTATTAAACCCTTGGACACTCCAGGACACTCCATTTTATTGATTTAGACAGCCATCGAAAAAAATATACCATATAAATACTCACTACGATTGGGGCTAAAAAACCCAAGCACTACATACGAATAAGTAGACTAACTAAATTTTCTACGAAGATAATTGATAGGCTTTAGGCAAATTAGTATAAGCCACAAGCACATGCTGGAATGCCATAGCCAATACCAGCATAAGGTCCTGGACCATAGGCATATGCAGGAGGAGCTATACCTTCAGAGGTTATAGCAGAAACACCATTACCACAAGCGTGGTTAATGGCACCAGCACCCAAAGTAGGTAACACACCATCCAAGGAAACCACAGCCAAGAAAGGCATCTCACCGAACACAGTCAAAGGACCTTCGAATGTATTTTCAGATACAACAGAAATACCAGTAGGACGGATTGGAGATACGCTGGTAACTGTAAAACCGCTGCTGCCAGAAGAAGAACCGAAATTGAAAGATGGGTAACGATCATAGAAGCTTCTGCCTGCCCAGCCAAGACCATCATAACTGTAGGGAGAATAAGCATCATATCCATAGTTATAATAACCGTCATAGATTGGGGCTCTAGCAGGACCAGTCCAGTCATAATCATATGCGTAAGGGGTAGTGTATCCGTCACAAGCGAAAGGTGCAGGTGTTGCATCGTACACTGCAGCAGGGCTGGTCCATCCAGCACCATCATATGCTATACCGTCATATGCTAGACCATCATAACCTGGGCTTGCCCACCCTTCAATAGCTTCACGACCGATACATTGGCTGAATGCGCACTGAAAATAAAATATGTTAATATGTATGTCAAATATTTAAACTCTCTATGGAAAATTGTCACACCTCATCTGAAGAATCAGTTAATTGCAGTTAATTGCAAGTCAGTGCTCATTAGATCGTGTCATTTAGAACGTCATAAAAACAAAGAAAATAATGGTACAATTTCTATGTGTACAACTAAACTCAACTAAAAAATAAAAATTGATGGTGTCAATAACATAATACAGCATTAATAATAATAACTTATTTATTCTTCCTTAATCAAATGATACATTTAGTTACAACACACAAATAATGTAAATTGGTGCAATATTGGGGTACCTCCGAGTCCCACACTAGGATTCCCTGTGTCGTGGGACCCAGTTTCTTCCCTAATCTTGAACATTGATATACAGGATGTCCCAAAAGTCGACGTCAAGCCGAAATCGCATGATGGATAAGGTCATAACAGTTATCAGAAAAATATTTAAAAAAAATATGTCTAGTATATTTAAAATTATAGCAAAAAACATTTTATTCGGGAAAATGTACATCCTGTAACAGTTTTTACCTTCCTGTTGCTACAAATCTTTACTTTTTGCCATTTTTTTTTACTTATTTCATCCTGAATAGTGCTTCTGTAATTTGTAACCTTAAAATCTGAGCTAACTGGTCCAGCTTGAAAGAAGATGTCATGTTTTGCAGAACCACGTTTTGAAAATCAGTTTTTCGCTCTACTTTAATTGACGGTCCTGAAAAAAAAATATACCTCGCAAGTCTGGCAAGTAACTTTAAAAATTAGCGCATTTAATAAGGATTCTAAAGTGGTATAACACTTATTAAATTATTTCTTAGATCGGGTACAAAAAATACTTTTTCAAGGAAAGTCGGTTTTGAATAATTTCTTTGACTTTACTAAAAGTGATTCTAGTGAACTCAAAGCGTTCCTTAAGACCATTGCGTGGTTTAAATGAGACGGAATGAGACATTCCATAAAGTGTGAGCGAGACAGGTAGTGACGCTATCAAAACAGAAATAACAGAGAAGAAACAGAGAAAGTATTTTTATGAAGTGTGAGCGAGACAGATAGTGACGCCGCATACTTTTCTCCGAGGGCCGACTTCCAAACCAAGTGCATGGTGAAGGAAGAATGTCATTACCTTACGAGGACGTTGTTCTTCAAGCAGTGGAAGAAGACCCAAAGACTTCGGTACGTACAATTGAGGCCAGCACAGGAGTTACTAAAAGTACAGCTCATCGAATATTGCAAAAAAATGAGCTCCACCCACATCATGTGCAGCGAGTACAAACTCTTTTACCTCAGGATTATGAGCCTCGGGTTGCGTTTTGTCAAACTATGATTCAAAAACACCGAGAAGATCCACGATTCTTGGAAAAAAAATTATGGTCGGACGAATCGACGTTTAAAAAAGATAGATACATGAACTTACATAACTTACACGAGTGGCACGTAGAGAATCCAAACTTAATGAGAGAAGATAGATCACAGTATCGTTTTAAAGTCAACATGTGGACTGGGATTTTGAACGGAAGAGTCATAGGACCCTTTGAGTTACCAGAGGTCTTAAACGGTGAAATTTATTTGGATATTTTAGTTAACCATTTACCCAATTTACTCGAAGATGTGGCCCTGAATATTTTGAGAGATATGTGGTTTCAACAAGATGGCTGCCCAGCACACTATAGCCGCTCAGTTAGAGAACATCTAAATGAAGAATATCCGGGCAGATGGATAGGGTGATCTGGTACGATCTCGTGGCCAGCCCGCTCACCTGATTTGAATCCATTGAATTTTTTTTATTGGGGAGGAAAAGGTTTCCTCAAAATCAATCGAAAAAGAAGCTGAGCTCCGAGAGAGAATTACGGAGGCAGGAGATTTGGTCAATAATGGAAGATTCGCCCGTCTGATATCAAGATTTTTTTTAAGGAGATGTCGTACTTGTATTCCAACTGAAGGAAAACAGTTTGAACATCTTTTGTAATAAATGTTGCAATTGAAACGGAAATGTTTATTTATTATTTTTTACTACTAGGATCCTTATTTGCTTCTGTGACTCATTAGCGTCTCTATCTTTCTCTCTTAACCTCTATGGAATGACTCGTTCGAACAAGAATTTGAAATTGGAGGTCTTAAGGAACGCTTTGAGTTCACTAGAATCACTTTTAGTAAAGTCAAAGAAATTATTCAAAACCGACTTTCCTTGAAAAAATAATTTTTGTACCCGATCTAAGAAATAATTTAATAAGTGTTATACCACTTTAGAATCCTTATTAAATGCGCTAATTTTTAAAGTTACTTGCCAGACTTGCGTGGTATAATTTTTTTTCAGGACCGTATGTTAAAGTAGAGTGAAAAACTGATTTTCAAAAAGTGGTTCTGCAAAACATGACATCTTCTTTCAAGCTGGACCAGTTAGCTCAGATTTTAAGGTTACAAATTACAGAAGCACTATTCAGGATGAAATAAGTAAAAAAAAATGGCAAAAAGTAAAGATTTGTAGCAACAGGAAGGTAAAAACTGTTACAGGGTGTAAATTTTCCCGAAAAAAGTGTTTTTTGCTATAATTTTTAAGACATAAATTTTTTTTTATATTTTTTTGATAACTGTTATGACCTTACCCATCATGCGATTTCGGCTTGACGTCGACTTTTGGGACACCCTGTTATATAATATTATTATAAGCTTGTACTAAGAAGTTAAAATCATTTTATCTATATAAAAATTAAAATAAATTCGACTACCGCAAGTGGGTGAAAATCGCGTTAAAAGGTTCCGATACATAGATTAATACATTGATAGATACATACCGAATTTATAAAAGCGTGTTAAAAACTGTGTATTATAGAGCAAAGATAAATATAAATGTGCACAACAGAATAGCTAATTAATCTAAATTTATTTTCATATTTTAGTTAAGTTAAGTTTAGTTGTGCATGTAGAATTGAGACCAATATATAAAATATAAGAATAATAATTAAATACCTGTATAAAAACTGCTTGAGCGCAAAACGCGAGGATCATCTTGGCCGCCATATTTATATAGGTTACTCTTCTTGATGCTTGATGTAAGAATGATTTTCACTAATAAATTTAGGCCCTTTATAGCACACTGTATGTATCAATTACATAACACTACATAGAACTTATTTGAAATTATATTAGTGTGTCTATGTCACGATAAAATATGTAATACATAATTTTATTGCATAAGACTAATTAAAATTACTTGTAATTTGAAAATAATGGACAAATAGGTACAATGTATCAAAGAGTGTGTTACTGTTTCAATTGCTTTTTAGGGTTCCGTACCCAAAGGGTAAAAACGGGACCTTATTACTGAGACTTCGCTGTCCGTCCGTCCGTCCGTCCGTCTGTCACCAGGCTGTATCTCAAGAACGGTGATATCTAGACAGTTGAAATGTTCACAGGTGATGTATTTCTATTGCCGCTATAACAACAAATACTAAAAATAAAATAAAATAAATATTTAATTAAATAAATATAATATTTAATTACAACAAACATGATTTTTTTACCGTTTCTTGCTCGATACTAATAACGTTGCCTTATGTTGCATAGATAATGGTACGGAACCCTTCGTGCGCGAGTCCGACTCGCACTTGACCAATTTTTGAATTAAAACGTGTCAATTATATGTATGTTATTGGTTTATATTGGAAATCTATATTTCTATACTTAATAATAATAATATAATAATAATAATTGTTTATTTGTCCACAAACCATAAGTCATGATACAATTATTCAACTAACACTGGTAGATTACAAAATAACATATTACACGAAGTGAAACAGTACAAACAAGTGACAGAGAATGTAAATGAGACATTTTAGGTTGTGGATTGCTGGTGCCTGAAGCAGGTATATAGATACCTGTAGTACAGGTCACCAGGATTCCACTCGACAGATCGTTAAAATTACATTTCCAGATTAAGGGCCTACATCAATATTATCGTCGACATGTACATATTAACACAGCTAGTAGGTATAGAAAATCAAGAATTAAGGATATTTTTTTTGTTTACTCAAAATCTACTAAATATATTTTAATTCTGATTTACGTATTTCTATACATATATAATAGTTACTTATGTTTTTAAAGTTATTTCATTAGTTAATACGCGATAATAGACCGACAAATTAAAAAAAATAAAAAATTAGAGAGGTTGTTTCGCTAAGATTTTCTATCGAGAAAACTTTTTTCAATCGCGTTTCTGAGTTTATGCGATCCTACATCATATATTGAAAAAACATATACTTAAAAATTAGAGCTCTAACCATTCAATCTAAAGAAACAATGAAAACCTTGTACGTAGAAAAATGCACGAAGCTATTTTGGTATCCTCTTAAGACAATTTACCGGTAAACATAGATAAACTAGTTGAATTGGGTGCAAATTAAGAGTGATTGCAGTATTGGGCGTGTGAGTATATGAATTTAGGGTGGTTGTGTGTGTAAGTGAGAACCAAAGACTTAACAATATGTCACAACTTATGAGATAATGTCTGGACTACAAGTAAGCTTTCAGTGTCATGATAATTTTGCTGCATTATCCAATTTTTAACAGTTGTCCTTAACTGTAAAGAGTTCAATGAGGTCAAAGATAAAGATTTGTTAAGTTTATTATATAGGTATGGACCAAGGAAAACAAAGAATCGCTGTGAGAAAGATGTTTTTACTGGTATGGTAATAGCAGCCGTCGGTATACGGCGTGAAGGTTCTTTTACGAAGTGTATTGATGAGTGCTGTTTTAATATTATAGATAAAATAAATAATTGTCTAACCGTAAGAACTTGGCAGCATTCATAAAGTTGAACTGTTGGGAATAGACGTGGTTTGAAATAACAAACCTTTAGAAGAGCTCTTTGAGCTCGTTCTAATTGAATTAAATTTGACTTCGCAGCTCCTCCCCAGGCAGATATCCCATAATTTAAGATGGATTGACAGAGCGCTAGATAAACCATTCTTATTACCTGAGCGTTTGCCGACTGACGCAATTGCTTAAATATGTAAATCAGTTTACGAACTTTACCTGATAAGAAGTCAATATGGTCTTTAAAGTTTAAATTGTGGTCAATAATGATGCCAAGATATTTGATGGAAGAAGCTTTCTCTATTTCAAAACTAGTAGTGAGGCTAACATGGCTCTCTTCTGTCTCATACAGTATTTTAAGGTCTGTATGTGATTGGGATTCATAATTACGTATGGAAAAATCTATTATTTTAGTTTTGGATATATTTAAAGTCAGAAGATTATTTTTAAGCCAACTATTGACTTTATCGAAACCCATTTGGGTGTTTCGATAGGTTTCGGATAAAGAGTCCGATGCAAAAACAAGTGCAGTATCATCTGCATAGGAAAAGATAGCACCTTTATCAAGTTGCAGATTGCATAGGTCATTTAAATATACTAAAAACAAGCTAGGTCCAAGGATACTTCCTTGCGGAACACCGTAGAGTATGGGTAGTTCCGTGCTTGTAAGTGACCCAATCCTAACCATTTGAGATCTACCCGTTAAATAACTTCGAAAAAGTTCCAGTTGTAAACCTCTCACTCCCAACAACTCAAGCTTTTTTAGTAAGATTTGAACCGACACCGTGACCGAGATATCCAAAAACACTGCGAGGCATTTGTGTCGCTTATCAAGATTTTTCACCAAATAATGAACGATATTGTGCACAGCATCCACCATAGATTTTGCCTTCCTAAACCCGTACTGATTAACAGATAAGAGATTGTTAGATTCCAGGTATCTTACTAATCGCGAGTTTAAAATCCTCTCAACTATCTTGGACATTGCTGGAAGTATAGATATGGGTCTATAATTTTCGACACGGTTACGGTCTCCAGATTTGTGGATAGAGTAAGCTGAAGAGTTTGTTTGTTCGAACGCGCTAATCTCAAGAACCGCTGCTACGATTTGAAAAATTCTTTAAGTGTTGGATAGTACATTTATCGAGGAAGGCTATCAGCAGGAGCGGAGCATTAGTGAAAAATGTTGCAAAAACGGGGAAAATTTTCTTCATTCCACGCGGACAGAGTTATTTTTCATTTCCTTTTTTATTTATTAATTGATAACATACTTTGACTTGCACCTTCTTTGACTTGTACCTACAAGTCAAAGAAGGTGCAAGTCAAAGTTGACGGGCCTCGTGGTGGAGTGGTTTATTTAACGGACTGCCAAGCATGAGGTCTCGGGTTCGATTCCCGGTCAGGACAATCATTTGTGTGATGTTTTTAATTGTCATACAAATGTTTGTACTGCGTCTGGGTGTTTACTATGTATTATAAGTATGTATTTACAAAAGAAAAGTAGTTTATGTATTATATCCGTATTCTGGTACCCATAACACAAGCATAATAAGCTTAGCTTGGGACCAGAGGACGTTGTGTGAAATGTCCATGAATATTTAAAAAAAAAAAAAAAGAGGCGTTAGAGTTAGTCAAAGAGAGAGTTACGGGCAACAGCTAATTTTCGATATGAAGCATCTGTGTATTATCTTATATTTAAAATTCACGTGTCACAGTATTAGTTACCGTACTCCTCCGAAACGGCTAGACGGATTTTTATGAAATTTTACATGCATATTCAGTAGGTCTGAGAATCGGCCAACATCTATTTTTCTAAACTTTTTTTTTTTAGTATGGCAAAACAACGTTTGCCGGGTCAGCTAGTAATCTTATAATTCGTTCACATTTTAAAATCAGTTTAACTTCACTCTTTATAAATGTCTTACAAATGTTAGTACTGCGTCTGGGTGTTTAGGTGTGGCTCACAGCTTCGTGCGTGTGGAATATTTAAAACAAGTTAATGATACATTAATAATATATAACCAAAGATGATTTATCATTGATCAATGATATCACTAACGTAGCACAAGCTACAGAAGAATAAGGATAATTTTCCCCCTGTTTGCACTTTTCGCTCATGCTTCGCCCCTGTTGGTCGCAGCGTGATATTATATAACCTATAGCTTTCCTCGGTAAATGTACTACCGAACACTGAAAGAATTTTTCAAATCGGACCAGTAGTTCATGAGATTAGCGCGTTCAAACAAACCAACTCTTCAGCTTTATAATATTAAGTATATATTTAAATACTAGCATTATAGAAATCGAGATACTGGACTGCCTGGTACCATGGTCTTGTATTTCATGTAATGGACAGCCAATCAGTTTGAAGCTTCAATCCACGAATGGGCCAGTCGTTTCTGTGATCTTAATATTTGTCATACTCATACAAATGTTTGTACTGCGTTTGGGTATTTTCGATGCAATATAACTTTGTGTTGACAAGAAACAGTACATACATAATATTATTATTTCATAAAGCAGTTCTAGTACAGATAGCAGATAGCAATACAAGTTTAGTATAAGTTACAAACAATTTGAGTGACATACAATATATTAAAATTTAATGAAGTTCTGTTTTCCTTAATAGGCTGTGAAACCTGTTATAGCTAAGTTTGGGACCGAAGGACGTTATGTGAAATATTTAAAAATAAAATATCAAAAATTCTAATATAATATATTCTAACACCTGCATGGAGAGAAGGCATGGAAGGCGTCCGTCGATATCTATCTATTAGGACTAGAAGGCAATTGCACCTATATAATCCTCCTAGATTCAACCGTGAATGGCTGTCAATTCTTCTTTTCTTTCTTTGAGCCAAAAAAGCATGAAATAAGTTGCAAATAGCGACAAATCTTATCTTTTGTACACACATTGGCATTCCTTTTAAACAAATGTAAGAATACATAATATTTGCATTTGATAGGGTGCTCCCTGAATTTAATGAGGTGTTATTGAGAATTGTTCGAAGCCCCTTAAAAGGCAAGATAGTATCCAATCTAAAGGGGATCCAATTTTAAGATATTACTTGACTAGATTCAGTACAGTTAGTTGTAATTCAACTGCACTATTCAAATAATATTTATTTTGTATACTTTCATTCTCCTATTTTACTAATACTTTGTTTTTATTTTGTTTCGTGTTCTTTTATTTTATTTTTATATGTGTAATAAACTTATGCCATCCTTGTAGTCTGTGACGTCACTAAGCGGCCCAGCGGAAGACCAGCGCTGGTTCTAACCAGCATTATGCTGAGCTGTGGCCGTTTAGTGATGGAGCAATACACTTAATTTTTTTATTATGTAATTGCATGTAATTATTTTTATTATGTTTTTTTCTGTTAATATATTAATATTTTTATTTATTTTTTACTCTTTTTGTGTGTATTGTCTTATCGCTAATAAATTTCTTTTCTTTCTTTCTTTCTTTCTAATTATAATAAAAAATTTATTGTAATTTATCATCTGTATTATATTAAAACCAATTTGTTGTAATGTGATTTGCCTTTAGTTTTTCTTCAGGTACTGATTTGAAACACATTTAATTAGATTTTGGTGCTTTTCTTAGTCCTTAGACACCTTAGTTGTTCCATAATTAAGGATGGGCCTACGAATGGCCATGTATTTTGACAAAGAATGGGCGTCGGCGATACTACGAGTACCAGTTTTGCGAAGTCTCTTTCTTTCGCTCTTTCTATGTATAACTAATAAAATTGTTCCATAGCATTTTATTGCATTATCAACACAGCCACTATGAGACTGTACTAACTGCATGTATGGCACGAGTCTCGCAGAATAAATAATAATAATAATGATAAATATTCATGGACGTTTCACACAACGTCCTCTGGTCCCAAGCTAAGCTTATTATGCTTGTGTTATGGATACCAGAATACGGATAGAATACATACATATACTCCTTTTCTTTTGTAAATACATACTTATTATACATAGAAACACCCAGACGCAGTACAAACATTTGTATGACAGTAAAAAAAATCACACAAATGATTGTCCCGAACGGGAATCGAGCCCGCGACCTCTTGATCGGCAGTCCGTTACATAAACCACTCAACCACGAGGCTCGTCATACAAAATAAACTTTAACAGCAATCACTGGAGGAAATGGGATAGAGAGAGGGGAATCTGTCGCTTCTATTCTCTCATTATCCATTAGCGATACCATCTCTATATAGTCTTAAGACCTTATGTCTTTAGACGATTAGGATACAAGTTTTAATAAAACTCTTGTAACAAAAATTAGGCTTTATTTACTTTAACGTAAATATAACAAATGTCTTGCAAATATTATTATAAAAATATTCAAAATTGGTCAAGTGCGAGTCGGACTCGCGCACGAAGGGTTCCGTACCATTATCTATGCAACATAAGGCAACGTTATTAGTATCGAGCAAGAAACGGTAAAAAAATCATGTTTGTTGCATGGGAGCCCCCCTTAAATATTTATTTTATTTTATTTTTAGTATTTGTTGTTATAGCGGCAATAGAAATACATCATCTGTGAAAATTTCAACTGTCTAGCTATCACCGTTCTTGAGATACTGGGTACGGAACCCTAAAAATCATGTTTGTTGTATGGGAGCCCCCCTTAAATATTTATTTTATTTTATTTTTAGTATTTGTTGTTATAGCGGCAATAGAAATACATCATCTGTGAAAATTTCAACTCTCTAGCTATCACCGTTCTTGAGATACAGCCTGGTGACAGACGGACGGACGGACGGACGGACGGACGGACAGCGAAGTCTCAGTAATAGGGTCCCGTTTTTAGGGTTCCGTACCCAAAGGGTAAAAACGGGACCCTATTACTGAGACTTCGCTGTCCGTCCGTCCGTCCGTCCGTCCGTCCGTCCGTCCGTCCGTCCGTCCGTCCGTCCGTCTGTCACCAGGCTGTATCTCAAGAACGGTGATAGCTAGAGAGTTGAAATTTTCACAGATGATGTATTTCTATTGCCGCTATAACAACAAATACTAAAAATAAAATAAAATAAATATTTAAGGGGGGCTCCCATACAACAAACATGATTTTTAGGGTTCCGAACCCAGTATCTCAAGAACGGTGATAGCTAGACAGTTGAAATTTTCACAGATGATGTATTTCTATTGCCGCTATAACAACAAATACTAAAAATAAAATAAAATAAATATTTAAGGGGGGCTCCCATACAACAAACATGATTTTTTTACCGTTTCTTGCTCGATACTAATAACGTTGCCTTATGTTGCATAGATAATGGTACGGAACCCTTCGTGCGCGAGTCCGACTCGCACTTGACCAATTATTTTTACCCTTTGGGTACGGAACCCTAAAAAAATTACAATAGTTATATATCATCTTCCTGCCCTTATCCCATTATTTGGGGTCGGCGCAACATGTCTTTTTCTTCCATAGTCTTCTATCAGCCGCGATGTCTGTGTCTACTCCTCTTTCTTTCATGTTCGCTTTCACACAGTCCATCCATCTTTTCTTAGGTCTTCCTCTAGACTTTTTTCAATAGTGTTTTGTCAATAGTTATAATAAACCTATAATTATAAGATTACTAGCTGTCCCGGTAAACGTTGTTTTGCCAGGGACCTCGGAAACGGCAGACCATGAGACCTGTCAGTCTAGTATCTAAATGTATGATTGCTGGTATTTAAATCTATCTATACTAATATTAATAAAAAGCTTAAGAGTTTGTTTGTTTGAACTTGCTAATCTCAGGAACTACTGATTCGATTTGAAAAATTCTTTCAGTGTTGGATAGTACATTTAGCGAGGAAGGCTTATATAACATTACGCTGCGACTAATAGAACAGAAGCAGTAGTGAAAAATGTTACAAAGCGGGGAACATTTTCTAAATTCTACGCGTACGAAGTCGCGGGCAACAGCTAGTACTAATATATAAAGCTGAAGAGTTTGTTTGTTTGTTTGAACGCGCTAATCTCAGGAACCACTGGGCCGATTTGAAAAATTCTTTCAGCGTTAGATAGGGCATTTATTGAGGAAAGCTATAGGGTATATAACATCACGCTATGACCAGTCGAAGCGAAGCAGTAGTGAAAAATGTTGCAAAAACGGGGAAGTTTTCTAAATTTGACGCTGACGAGATCGCGGGCAACAGCTAGTTTAATAATAGTTCCCATAATAACATGAATTGCTACATCCGCAATCACAGTTGCCAGTTATAATAATCGCTGCAGCAGCAGGTATACCACCTTCAAACTGTACAGCACCATTAACTGGTACTTGACCCCCGTATTACCTATTTATATAGCCCGTTAACGTCCCACTGTTGGGCACGGGCCTCCTCCAGTTTAGGAGGGATTATGGTCTACTGTGCCGCGCTGACCACGCATGTTGGCAAAGGGTTTATTTTTGAATTTTCCGTATCTAACAGAGGATGTTATCTGTGTACAATATTGCTTAGCTGACTTTTACAGCACCCCGGGAAGGGGTGACACTTGTATTCTTAATCTGTCACCACACGGACACCTGTATTACCAACTACTGCTAATTCACCAGTGGCAACCAAATTGCCTTTTCTTGCCCCACCATATCTGATATGGGAATAGACCTCAGTAGGCACTTCTAGGACTTTGCAGATTTGGAGGGTAGATCACAGTTTCCTTTATTTCGTTGAAAGATTGATAGTTGTATGGAGAAGAATTCCTTTAGCATATTGTATTCTGAAAAGTAAAGTAAATTAGAATGGGTCTTAATAAATCAAATTATGGTGGAAAAAGTGATCACCGCAAGCGGGACTTGAACCCACGACCTCGGAATTCCGTTACGTAGCTTTGCCAACTGAGCTTATTGAGGTCATGCTAACAGTAACCAATTATACTACCACAATCGTCACTCGATTGAGTTTACATCGCATTTTGACGTACAACGCCATCTATCGAGAATGTTTTGCAACAATCTTGACCAGCCACCTAGTATTTCTTTACAGAATACAATTGGGCTGAAAATAATGACGCGACTTTTATTACTAAAGTAATTTATTAATTTTGCAATTGACTTGCTATGCTTTAACTTAATATGGGTCTTACTAATTTAACCAACAGCTATCACCATTCCGGTGGCACAGTCTGGTGGCAGCCAGACAGCAAAGCCTCAGTAGCATAGTCCCGTGTTGTCTTTTGGTACGGAATCTTAGAAACCACGTGAATTAAAATTAAACTTTTCAACCTGTATTAAAAAAAACTTGTACACAAGAAATAATTCAAACTATTGCATTATTTCAAAAACAGTGGGAAGGAATACTTTGATGCCTAGTTTATAAATAAAATATAAATTTATGAACTGAAACAATCTGCCAACGTCTGTGTTCCCGGACAGTTACAATGTGGAAGCATTTAAGAAAAGGGTGAATAGCCTTCTAACATAGTTGTTGCGTTTTACCATCCAAGGCTGCATTACCGCTTACCATCAGGTGGAATGTAGCCAAGCAACAACATGTATTATGTAAAAAAATATATATTATATGTAGGTACATATTTTTATTTAATAATTTTTAATTGTCTATTAATTATTGTGTAATTCATCCTACTAATATTATTTAATATTTTTATTAATCCTACTAATATTATAAAGGCGAAAGTTTGTAAGTATGGATGTATGTATGGATGTTTGTTACTCTTTCACGTAAAAACTACTGAATGGATTTGAATGAAACTTTACCACAATATAGCTTATACATCAGAATAACACATAGGCTACAAATTGGCTGGACCGATTTTGATGAAATTTTATTTTATACAGAATTGTATGGCAAAACAACGTTTGCCGGGGCAGCTATCTTTTATAATAATGATTACTAAATAAATACTTTGATGTTTATCTTTATAGAAACCATTTTTATTCAAATTACGTAAAATTCATTTAAAATTATCTTACTTTCTCTCAATATTTATCAATATGTACGTGATTAGTGTAATGAAATATGAATAATACTTGTAATACACTGTCTAAGAAAAAAATTGTAAATATCAGTAGGATATGACTTATTCCGACAAGGGATAAGTCCCAGTCGCCGTTGTAACTTTTTATGTGCATAAAGTGTTTTATAAATAAAACTAGCTGTTGCCTGCTACTCCGTACGCGTGGAATTTAGGAAAGTTTCATGAAAATCCATCCAGTAGTCTTTACGTGAAAGAACAACAAACATCCTTACATTCATACAATCCAACATTAACCAAACATCCAAATAATAGAGTATGGATAGAAGACCGAGGAAACGTTCGCGTTGCTCGGCCAACAGTTTAAGTATTTTATTTTGTCGCGCGTAATTCTTTTTTTGTCATATCTTAGGAGATATGACAAAAAAAGAATTACGCGCGACAGATATTCATTTAAATTTCATGCTGTAAAAAGCAATTATAATCTATATTAAACGTGTAAGCTAACTAAGGTATTTAATTTGATAAAAAAGAATACTAGGTATATACACATAAATAGCTTTTGAAAACACCCTATTGAATTTGATAATTTTTGCGACATTATTATGGGTACAGCGGGTTTCCCATAAAAGATAGACATATGCCCTCGCGCTCTAACAAACAATTCCTCCATACATTATTTATTTATTTATTTATTTATTTATAAACACTTTATGCACAAAAAGGTACAATGGCGGACTTAATGCCCTAGGCATTATCTACCAGCCAACCACATGGCAGTGCAGAGATAAAGGAGTGTGAGTGGATCCTACTAATTTAAACAATTAATATTACGCAATTTTATCTAAGTAAATCTAATAATCATAATCTATTTAAACTTACACAAATAAGTTTTATTATATAAACATACATAAAATATCTACATAAGTACTTATACATTAGTTTGTTGTACCTCACATAGATAAGGCAGCGTTTTCATTTATAGCTCGCACGCGTGTGAGTTTCTCGGCAAATTTAATCATATCTCATCCAATATACAGCAAACCCCAACAAATTATGCAAAAAAGCCATCCTTTTGACCATTCTACCTTGTAAAAAAAAACCGTATCAAGATCCGTTGCGTATTTTTGAAGATATAAGCTCACATAGGGACATACATACAAAAATTACGACTTTGTTTCATAAGAAGTAAAGATATGCAAATGTACAGTTATGTGGCCGTCCCGCCAATCTCTTTTTTACTGATTGCATTGTAAAGTAGATGCTACTCGTGCAAATTATATAAAATAAAAATAAAACATACAGACAAATTGAGAACCTCCTCCTTTTTTTAAGTCGGTTAAATATATAATGGAGTTTTTCTAGAAGTAATAGTATCCTCCGCCGTTTCTTTTATTAGCTTCAAAGTCCATAAATCTCAACAATATACATAAAATTCCAAAAATCTGTGTTTTCCCTGATTTTGATGCCAGATTGATTTGTCGCCATCAAAACTTTTTACAAACTTAAATTCATCGAAATAACTATTGCCGCTACGGAGATTTCCCGTATAAAGACATTGATTAGATATTTATCAACGTCTATGCGTACTAAAACCATCTTATCTTTAATATTTCAAAACTTATTACAATGATTAATAATTTTACATCATATTTCTAGTATAAAAATACAAGAAAAATATTTTAAACCACAATTATATTTTTACCTTCAATACAACTTCATCTTTTAGGTAACCAAAATGTCGGCTAAAACTGTACTCGTTTTTTGCGCACAAATTCTCTTGTTTAAGGTAAGAAATCTTACGTACAGAAATACACTTTTTCTATAGATGTAAGCAGAGCCTTTCAAACATCACCTGCTGCATTAAAACATCTTAATTATTCTAAATATTTTCTTGGATTCATTTATGTACATTATGTTTAGGACCCCATTAATGCCACCAGCCATTTTGATCAGGTGTTTGTGGTACAGTTAGTTATCAGAAGATGTTAAAATGCTAATATTTTTAATGCACCATCAAGCGAAATAAGTTGATTCAATATCTTTACTTAAACAATGACCACAAAGTTAAAATATATTATTCAGACGTAGTTCTATGCCTTAGGGTGCTCAGTCTCCCTTACTGAAAATGTACTCCCAAAATATCCCCCTTTCAAAAACCGTGAACCACATTCTACAGCTTAATAATTATATATTTCAGGGTATCTACGGTCAATACGCCAACATCCCTGGTGGTTTAGCAGCAGAAGAATTCGCCCTTGTTAACAGTCTTGCATATGGTGCAGGATCCTTTGGAGCTCCTGTGGGATATGGCAATGGATTTGGCACTCCATCTTGCGGAGGAAGTGTAGCACCAACAAGCGGTGGTGGATTTGCTGTAACCAGTACTTCTCCAATCTCTCCAACAGGAATAACTGTTGTTTCAGAGAATGCTATCGAAGGTACCTTGGCTGTAGTTGGTGAATTGCCGTTCTTAGGAGCTGTGGCTTTGGAAGGAAACTTACCTACTTCTGGTGCTGGTGGTATCAACTACGGTTGTGGTAATGGCGCTGTTGGTATTGTAAGCGAAGGTATAACTCCTCCAGCGCCTGCTTATCCTTCTGGTTATGGATCAGGTTTGCCTGGAGGATCTTACGGCCCGGGATTCCCCGGTTACGGCCCCAGAGGGTACTAAACCGGGTATTGGTGGAGTAGTCTAGGTTTTTTTGTTCTTATATTTTAATAAATTTATTTTTGTTCAATCATGTGGTTTTCCTGATACCTGCTAATACTATCATGTTATGGACTTATTCTTTACTCTACATATAAAATATAATTACAGAGTTTAAAATAAAATACAATGTCCACAAGCGAGCATAATTCGCTATTGAATTTTCTTCCAATAAACCTTATGATTATGTGATTTGAGGAAGATGGGGACGTTATAGTATGGACTTTGACTTGAAAACTCGCAATTAAACCCTATACAAACACGCCTGGTCAGCGCGGCACAGTAGACCATAATCCCTCCGAAGTGGAGGAGGCCCGTGCCCAACAGTGAGACGTAAATGGGCTGGAGAGAGAGAGAGAGAGAGATATTTTGTTATATTCTTAAGAGGGCTTAAAAATTTACAACTACGCAACGGATTATGATGCGATTTTTAATAGATAAAGAGGAAGATGTTTTTATATCATTTATCAAGTTTTGGTTTTAATTTGCATGAGTGCGAAGTTGCGGGTAACAGCTAGTATGATATTAGTTACTAAATTGTATGTGTATACTATTATACAACGTGTTGCAGAAAGGTGTAGTCATATTTTAAGGTTGCATTGGATAAGCCTTAAATATTAAAAATATTACAGTTACACAGAGAAAAATACATTTGGTAAGTTTTTTGTTGTTTATAGCCTACTATTAAATATCTACCAGGAGCGCATCGATTATGAGATGTTTACAGTTTATTGAATGCGATTGAACCTTACGATGACCTTATAGGTAGTGTTGCAATTAAACAAGATCGATTAATTTCATAAATTTATTAAATTTGTACAAACACATAAAAGTCAGAATATAACTAGTATTTGCAATTTCATCCATGCCTAGTGCCTAGTCACCGGCCATGTGTAACGACGGTCAAATATGACTATACCTTTCTGAAACACGTTGTATAACCACCTGCCACTTAGCCTACGTAACTTATAACTAATAATAATAATAATAATACAGCCATTTATTCCGAGCAATTACATGATTGTCTTATATAAATATGCTATGAATACTTTATAAAATGTCCCTTAGCTCGGTGTGCCTTACGGCAAAGGCCTCCTCCAACGCCTTCCATTGCATCCTGTCTCTCGCAACTCTTTGCCATAGGGGACCCAGAGTTGTTTTCGATTCATCTTCACATCTCATCGTTTTTCGGTCACGACTTCTGTTTCCTTCTCTTGGGTACCAGACCGTCACTTGTTTGCTCCACTTCTCTTGCTTGCAGCGGAGCAAGTGACCAGTCCATCTCCATTTCAGCATGTCAATTCATGCTTATAACTAAAATTATAACTAACATTACTAAACTTATAACTAAAATTATTTAAATAAAAAAAATATATTAGACTTATTATTGTAAAACGATTATAACATAAATTTATTCCTAAATGACAAATTAAACTAATAATAATAATATATGTATAAAGACATTCGCACGCATATACTGGCAGAATATGTAAGAAACGTAAAATTTTATTTAAGATCACTATTTGTACCATATTCTTGCGAATAAATGATTGATTTGATTTGATTTAAGAGTATTTTATCATTAATTTTCCATCAACTATGCCACGTTCGAGTGATTTTACTTAGCAAAAAACCTGGTCGATCCGAAATAAGTTTAATCTAATTCATAAAGCGCTTAAGGGTATTATAACGAGGACATACTCGTATATACTAATATATATTATACATCTGAAGAGTTTCTTTGAACGCGCTAATCTAAAGACCCGCTGTTTCAAATTTGAAAAATTCTTTCAGTGTTGGATAGTACATTTATTGAGGAAGGCTTTATGCTATAAATAACAACATACCTACTATGACAAACAGGAGCGAAGCGCCCGTGAAAAATGTTGCAAAATCGGAGAATATTTTTCTAAAATTCCACGCGTATGCTCTTGACAGGTTTTTTAAAGATTTCTGAGATATACAATATAATACTTAAGTACGATTTAAATAAAATTAAAATAGCCCTTTAAATTTGCCTAAAATATGCTAAAATATGCCAGTGCTATAGTGCCAGTGTTATTGTGCAAGACCGGTACGTGTCGCGCAGACGGGCGCCACGTCTTCTGGCCGTGTCTGTATCTAGGACTAATCTGCTGCAGAAAGCGCCCTTCACCAGAGCTATCCTAGTTGTGAACCAAGTTCATGACCGGATTGTCATCTTTTCGGTCAAATTGAGTGAACTCGCAAAAGTTTTATTATTTGTAATTAGTTATTTAAAGGACTGAATTTAATTAGATAGGTATGTTAGTATGTATAGTGTTATTGTGTTTCATAATTATATTTTATTGTTTTTTGAATTTATGTTAATTTTAATTTTTATTATGTCATAAAAAGATTGATTTTAGTTTAAGAGCGACACTATCGAATTAGGATATCCTGTAATGGTAGATGTTAAGATTTTAAATAAATAAATTTATTACAATTGAGCAATATTACAAGTTTAAACATTTAACATTTTTATTTTATCATCAGTTCACTCTAATTGGATTTCTGGGGCCTAAACTAAACTAAAAGCAGAGCCAGAACAACAGGAAAATACCTTAGTGTTAACTTGTTTCAGAACTACCTACCAAGTCAAGAGAGAGAACCAAATTACATAACACCATTTTGCATTGAAGAGTAAAAACAATCGGGAAGAGGTGAGTATCGATAAAAACATCGATTTATAACAAATAATAAAATTTAATTACAAACATAACAACAATAATAATTACTAAAAACGACCACTATATCTTCCTGGACTACCAACACTTAATGATGGATTTAATGATGTCCCAAACACAGGTCCTGCAACTGAAGTTATTTCACCTACAGATATTCCCGAACTACAAGTATATGAGACAATACCTGTACCATATGAAGGCAATGTACCTTCTAAGGACACAGTGCCTAAGAAAGGTAATTCTCCATTAACTTTTACAGGTCCTTTTATTATTAAATTATCAGAATATAATGATAATCCTGAGGGACTTATTGGTGAAGTACTTGTAACGGAAAACCCGTCACCATTTACGATAAGTTCAGGGGAATTCGTTATTCTGTTTGGAGGTGATTTCCATGGATTTTGACTCGTACATTGTGCTGTAATACTCTGAAAAATAATTAATTTAGTTAAAATCTCATCCCTTTAACAAAACCCTTTATTTATTTCCAAAGTTATTAATAACTTGTCTAGAAGCTTTATTGTTTTCACTACGTGAACTAGAAAAAGCGCGTAAAAATAGACGGTCTAAATCAAGAAAAATTGTTAATTAGGTTTTATGAACCGCTCCATACCGTTACGTGGCGCTGTTTCATTGACAAACTCACCGTCATTCACACAATGAAAAACTCTGACCACAATTGTTTTGCACGTGTGGTCCTCCGGACTAACATAGACAATATGGTCTCGGTTGTTTGTGTCTTATGTCGCACTTTTTCGGTATTTTTCGAAGTACCATAAATTCGAAATTTCGTATCATATAAATCCAGCAAAGTTTTTAGCAGAAGCGTATTTTGAAAAATGATGCCTGGGCCGTTTTATTTGTTGTGCCGTAAAATTTATGGAGAAAGAGCAAAATATTTAACGTAAAGGTTTGCACCACTCCTCGTAGACTGCCGTCCCGGGTCATGGCATGGCATGGTCCTAGGCGTAGAGCGGTAGAGAGACATATTTATCCCCTGGGTAAATACGCCTCTGACTTTTAGCAACTACCAAACACTAGTAATCTATATTGATCCAGAAGATCGGGTGTACACCAATTTTTAGGCTATCGCCACAGACATAGCTGACGGGTTGAAATTTGGTTAGAATTCATCAATAACATACGTTAAAGATTTCTCACCTGTATCATAAACAAAACACAAACAGCTTCAGCAGTTTTTTTCGTAGACATTATTGTAAGTATTTTACGGAAACTATGACATCAATAGTACGCACAGTTCTTATATAACCATTGTAGTTGGTAACCCTTTATTTTTATCAATATATTTTAATGATCTGTTACTTAAATTTTATCTATTTCAGTAATTTCCTGATTTACTTCATGTTATTACTAGAATATCATTAATGTAATTTGAAAGAAAGAAAGAAAGAAAGAATGTTTTATTACTGTTCAACACAAAATACAATTACAGAACAAGTTATGTTTTATAGATAAGTAGAAAATATAGTGTACATCGTGTCGTAACAGCAAAAGGCACCCATTTCAGCTAATGTTAGGTCGTAGAGACCTAACGCTGATATTCTAATGGGACCTTCGAGTGGCGACACGGATAGTTACGAACTACTTATTTGCAAAGAGGCAGGTGTTTTTAACACGTACATGTTACCTTCGTTACTATCTATGTTGTGTGACAGACTCTTTGAAATAAAGCCCTTCCAATAGTTGGAATATTTGAAACTTTGCACGTTATTCAAGGAAAAAATAGGGGTAATAGATTCAAAGAAATTTTATTACAGATTTTTAGTAATTTCGGATTACAGAGAAGTCATGACAAATACAAATAAAAAACGGGTTGCACTCCGGGAGTGCCGGCAGAAGTGAAAACTTGATTATTAACGTTGAGCATGTTTGATATTTTGGAATGGTTAGGGAATAATTTTGCACCAATTGCTTTATCAGTATAAAAGTACTATCATTTATGTGGTAGAATACAATATTCATTTATTGCGCTATCGTACACAAACATGATTCACGAATTTTACGAATACACAACAATGTGATCACTACACAGACGGTCGAGCCATCAGCTGTCACCATCCATGGATGCGCGTGGCACGCTGTAACATACACGAACATTCGCGCAAGCGCCCTGCGCTGTCTAAACGAAACAGTAGGCCCAGGCATACATTTTCGCCGCGCCGTAGAGAGGGGATAGCTGTCTACTCTCCATCCGTCTTACGCTTTTTCGATCAGGTCACGTGTCCTGACGCGAGTTTAAGATTTTATACCCATTACAGAAAAGTGCTCAACGCCGCTAAAGAAGTTTTTACTTCAAAAAAAATTTATTACAATCCGAACACATTGATTTGATTTAACTAATAGAGAATATTATTATATAATATATCAACATTGTAACTGATTCAATATTCCAATATTTTTCTAACTGTATATAATTATGCATAGAAAGTTTTGTCTATGTACATATTATAAGTATGTATTTACAAAAAAAAATTATTTCCGTGTTCGATCATACATTTATCGAGGAAGGCTTCACCAATAGGACCGAAGCATTAGCGAAAATTGTTGCAAAAATGGGGAAAAATTTCTAAATTCTACGCGTTCGGAGTCGCGGGCAACAGCTAGTATGTAATATGCCTACATATTGCTGAAATAGTAAGTATTCCATTCTTATTAGATATACCTATTTATTTAACGATCAGTGCAAATATGGAGACAAAAAGGTACATTTAATTATCTGGAAAAAATATGCGGAAAATACTAAAAATTTAAAAATATACTATTTTAGTTGGTACTGTCGCGCATTTAGTTGTATTCTTTTTAAATATTTATGTAAAGTTATATAGCTATTGCTTTTGTCTACATAATTTTTAGCCATATTTCTTTTTTCTGTCTCAGTTTTTGTTATAGTCATACATAATACTAAACAAAGAGCTGTACTAAAGTATTTCCGTTTAGTATGATTCAGGTTATGTTATATCTAGCTTCAGCCCAACTACAGTATCGACGCCTTGCTTCAACAAAAAATTGTCAATCTGGATTTTTTAGAATTACCTAAATTATAATATAAAACTTGAGAGGTGTCAAGGGACACCCGGATGGAACGAAGTTCCTTTCGATTAATTATTATTATTTTTTTTGTATTATTATTTATTATTTACAAAAAACCTGTATACACTCAACAAAAATAATCGTCGCGACACCACACTGTTCAATGCGAAATAGAAATGAAAATATCTGGCTTGCTTTCTATAAGAGAGAGAGAGACAGACAGAGAAACATGCGACGCCGCACAGCTTACAATAGCTTACTATAGCAAAAAGTGTCGTGACAGCTTTTCGTAAGAATTTTTTCCGTCTAGCCCCCTTTCACAACGCGCGATAAGGAACTTCGTTCCAATAAAGTATATAATATGTAGTAGGTATATCCGTATCTGGTACCCATAACATAAGCATAGAAATATAGCTTACATTGGGACCAGACCATGTCGTTTGAAAAAAAAATTTTAAAACATTTTAGTAGCTAGAACACAAGCGATGAACTTATTTTTGGCCCAGACGTTCCTCCCAAATAAATAAAAAAACATTTCTGTTATTCCAAATTATATTGTGATATCTTCGGTAAACACAATTATCGATACATTTCATGTTCACTCTTAATATTGCACTAAACTATTTTATTTTTTATTTTATCAAGAATTAGAAAATTGCATTGCAATATTCACTGAAGATTATGGATATAATTTTTACGTAACTATAGCTGTTTTGTAAGAGTTCTTAGATTATTGTGTTTTTAGGGTTCCGTAGCAATAGGTAAAACAGGACTCTATTAACGACACTTCGCTTTCTCTCTCTTTCTGTCTGTTTGTTTGACAGAGAGTTGAAATTATCACAGATGATGTATTGTGTCTATTGATTAGTGTTGATGCTATAACAATAAATACTCGTAATCATCATTTGCCTGCCCTCAATGCGGTTATTTGATGATATCGTTATCCGACAACAATAACGATATTTTTTACCATATAACAGACTCTCGATCACGAGATCGCGGGACAACTATTCGTATGATATTTATAAATGTAATACAAATGATTACCGCGTCTGGGTGTTTACGATGTATTATTAAAAGTATGTATATACTAAGTAAAAGCAGTTTATATAGTCTATCCGTATTCTCGTACCCATAACACAAGCATTTATAAGCTTAGCTTGGGATCAGAGGAGGTTGTGTGAAATGTCCATGAATATTTATATTTATTATTTTAGTATTGAAATTTTCGTAAGTTTGAGTCATCTTAAATATATATACAATACTAGCTGACCCGGCAAACGTAGTTTTGCCATACTAAAAAAAAAAAGATTTCAAAAATAGATGTTGGCCGATTCTCAGACCTAGAGGATATGTACACAAAATTTCAGGAAAATTGGTAGAGCCGTTTCGGAGGAGTACGGTAACTAACACTGTGACACGTGAATTTTATATATAAGATGTCACCGGCTAACACTCACTTTTATAGGATCGATGATGTCAACCCAGGTTTCGAGCATATCCGATGCTCATCATCAGGACGAGTGCGCAGCGGTGTCAGTGCGCGTCAGAAAGTCACGGACACCGCTGCGCGCTCGTCCTGATGATGAGCATCGGATATGCTTGAAACCTGGGTCGATATCATCGATCCTATAAAAGTGAGTGTTAGTCGGTAACATATATATATTTTTAAGATTTATTATTTTATTATCATAGCCTACTTTTCTGTATACCATCATGCTTAAACATGCTTAGGTAAGCCAAGATCGATTTATTTGTATGGGTGAATTTCCCGAGAACAAAAATTACGTGGCCTCAATGAAATTGGTACTGTAAAACATAGTTATAATGTTCTAATATTTTTTTCTAGTTAGATGAAATAGTTATCTATGTGTAGCACTAAATATTTAATTAAATAGGATAAAATGATGCTCACAAATAAAAATTAAACCTCGAAATCTTTCATTACCGTGTTTGTCCACACATCACCTTAATGTGTATTATAAGTCATTGATAAAAATCTATTGATTATTTATATTAAAACCTTGTTTTATTTGATACGTAAATAGTTGAAGTATTGTTACAGAAGACATTTATTCATAAATTTAAATAATACAACGAGTGGTTAATAAAAATGTATTTGTCCTAGAGCTACGTTTCATCGCCATGTCCTAAATAAATTTATGAATATTGTTTTATCTAAGGACTTGCGTCCCCCACCCCTGTGTGCTAAACGTTGTTTATCAGGGTCGCTTGGTGCTTGTCCTGGAAGAACTATATCTACGCGTCTGCGTTTTCGCGCCATAGATGTAAGTATCCAATTTTTTTTGTACTGGACACATTTTCTTTCATCGCCGTGGATAGGTTTACCTTCTATTTGAATAAGTTTGTCCTCTTAAGGGCCTACATCAATATTATCGTATATCATCGCCGACACGTACATATTAACACAGCCAGTAGGCACAGAAAATGAAGAATTAGGGATATTTTTTTTGTTTACTCAAAATCTACTAAATATATTTTAATTCTGATTTACGTGTTCCTTTATATAATAGTTACTTACGTTTTTAAAGTTATTTCATTAGTTAATACGCAATAATAAACCGACAAATGAAAAAAGTAAAAAAATTGAGACGTTGTTTCGCTAAGATTTTCTATCGTTCTCGATAGAAAATCTTAGCGAAACAACGTCTCAACTTTTTTCAATCGCGTTTCTGAGTTTATGCGATCCTAGATCATGTATTGAAAAAACATATACTTGAAAATTAGAGCTCTAGCCATTCAATCTAAAGAAACAATGAAAACTTCGTACGTAGAAAAATGCACGAAGCTATTTTGGTATCCTCTTAATTAAGCTTTCGTTAGAAAGCTGTTTCTCTTATGTTTATTTGTGACGTAATAATTACTATGAATCATTACTAGATTTTTGGATACTTGATGCTTTAGCCTTGATTTTCATCGGCGTGCTCTCATTGCCGTGGTTTCCGTGGCCTAAATTTGCTATGGCAAAGAAAAAAAAACACGGCGATGAAACCAAATTTCATTGCTATGCCTTTTAAAACAATTTAGTTTCATTGCCATGACCAGTTGTTTCATTTCCGTGCGTTATGTTTTCATCGCCACGGCCTGATTAATAAAAAACCTATCTGCATCTAATAGTGGACTGCTTATTTTTAGGAAGACAAGATACCTAAAACGAAACTATCGGAAGAGGAGAGAAAGGACAGAAGAAGATAAGCCAAGCAAAAGCGACGTTTAAAATTAAGAAACGATGGTTTTACGAGACTATAAGATAATTAAGAAATTTTGATACTTAAGAGGGCACGATACCAAATTATGCTCCATACAAAAATATGGGTATCGTGCTTCCGTTTTTTCTTCGCGAAAGTTAAACCGATTTTAATTGTTTTTACGCTATAATATGTTGGCGACGCAATTACCCACGTGCGACAAAAGTACCTACCTGCCACTGTTACTGTGTAAGGTTATATGTTTTATGTTATGTATAGGGTTTAATAAGAATTAATAGTGTTTAATACTATGTTTAGTTTATACAAATCGATGTCGCTCAGTAGTAATCTAATAAGAATATTTTGAGTATTGAGTAAGGCCTAGAAATAAGAATAATGTTTAAATTATAGAAATCGGACCAATATTGTTAAAGTTATGGTAGTTTTAAGTTTGTTTTTTGTAATTTAAATGACAATTTTTTAGGTTTTAGTTCTACAAAGTTTTTATATTCCAATTTTATGATTATTATTATTGAGATATATGATGTATTAGGATAAGACCTATGAAATAAGGTACCATATGTAAAAATATCTTTAAAAATAAATATGAAATGAGAGGTCTAAAGATTTCGATTAAGTAAAAATTAGGAACAAAAGGGCTCTATTTTGCATGGTCGTCGCTACGGTAAAAGGCCGAGCCACCTAAGCGAGGCAATTTATCGTAGCAACATTCGCAGTCCGAAGCATAATCACCGAGCTCTACAATAGGAAGGAAATCGAAATCTGAAGACTACAACATCTCAGAAAAGAACCGGTCTTTTATTTGAAGTGGAAGTTTTCGCCTTTTACGCATTTAGGGGTGCGTGGGATACGGGTCAACCAGCGAGGTACTTGTACCTGTAAAGGCCCGTGTCACTAAGTTTGGCAAAATTCGGCTCCGGCTATTGGTCGTGCCCTAGTCGAATCCGCCACACTATATTATAGATGAAGAGTATATCTATGCCTCTGTCACTTTCTTTTTTTCAATACATAATAACTAAGGAAATATGACCATTCGAAAATCCCGATTTTTTCGGTTTTCTTTAGGTAAAGTAAAACACATATTTGGTAACGATATACCAAAAAAAAGTGATGCAAGCATAGATATACTCTTCATCTATAATATAGCGTAACAACAATTAAAATCGGTTTAACTTTCGCGAAGAAAAAAGGCAAGTACGAAACGTCTTTTTTCAAAGAATTTGTAGGTAAAATCTGCTTCAGCTATATTTGTCCCTTTCAGCGCGGCGCTTCGGAATAGGGATAGCAATACCTAAGGCCTAACCTAAATTAGGAGTACAGTACCCTCTTAATAATAGTGATACGAGTGAACTGGAAAAACCGATATTCCTGTTAATAGACCCATATTGTTAGTGGTAATGAGATGTAACTTAAAAAGGATTTTTTACTAGAAAATACTGGACTGCAACGACTGGGTACAAAGCGTAGGGCTACCTAATCACAGTCGGTCTAGATTTTATAAATGATACCTATTGATTATACGCAAATTTTAAAATCACACCATGTTTTCAAGCAATAAGGATTGTGTACTTGAAAAAAGTATATTATTATTTGTTGATTTCTATTGTGTAACATTCTGTGTGAAAGAGTTTAAATAAATGTTTGTGTTGCTTTGACTCTATTAACTTTTATTTAATTTTGCTCCGATGGGAGAATGATATTGCGAAGAGGGTAAAAAGAGTGTATGTGTGTGTGTGTTATCTACGTCTTTCCCTCTCAGAGACTGGGAATTGAACAAAAATATAATTGACTGGTATCTATTGCAGGTAAGTATATTATTTAAAAGATAATTGGATTAGATCATTACCATGTATTGATTCTATCATTCCCGTGGCACAGTTCTTTAATTGCCGTGCACGCATCTTTCATCCCCGTGCCACGAAATTTTTAATCGTCTATATCTCGTTAGTTTTTTAAGCTACCAGCTTGATATTAAGCAAGAATACATATATTATCAAAAACTTGAGTAAACACTATTTTTGCTTAAAGAATAAAAAATCCACGGAAATGAAAATTTTATTGGACTTGTTGAAATTTTACCCATATGTCTATACAAATAAATAAAATTGAAGTTTAGCAGACTTGGCGTCATTACGTATGATTTCAGATCTATCCCAAGCCAATCCTTAGTAATCAATACTAATATTATAAAGCTGAAGAGTCTGTTTGTTTGTTAGAACGCGCTAATCTCAGGAACTACTGGGCTGATTAGAAAAATTCTTTCTGTGTTAGATAGGGCATTTATCGAGGAAGGCTTTAGGCTATAAAACATCACGCTCCGACCAGTATATAAGCGAAGCAGTAGTGAAAAATGTTGCAAAAACGGGGAAAATTTTCTAAATTCCACGCGGACGGTGTCGCGGACAACAGCTAGTTCAATAATATCATCTTTCTCCTGCCTTTATCCCGTTATTCGAGGTCGGTTCAATAACATTACAATTAATTAACTACGAGTCGTGAAAAAGCATCTTGTGGGCCGGCAAGGTGAGTGCGGCTAGTGCATCAACATTGTACTAGCCATCCTAACATTTGAATTACACCCCACTTAACATAAGGTGGACTGTAGCCATTTGACTGCGCAGCTATAAAAAAAAATTAATGAAGAAAGATAAAAACACAATGAAGTAACTTCTTTTTTTCAGAAACTGATAAATATTTTATCGGATTTGATATAATAAGTTACATAAACTCGTATGTATAAAATGAGAAATATAACATGTTAATTATCATTGATTAATATTATTTTATCATACGATGTATTTCCAAGGAGCTTTTGTTATTTGTTTGATATTTATAACTCATGTAAGTGTTTATTTATTTACTAGCTGTTGCTTGGAATATAAAAAATGTTCTCCGTTTTTGCTACAGTTTTCACTGATGCTGAGCTCCTATTAGTCGCAGCGTGATGCTATAAAGCTTGTAACCTTCTTCGATAAATGTACTATCCAACTCTGAAAGAATTTTTCAAATAGCACCAGTAGTTCCCGAGATTAAGGCGTTTAAACAAACAAACTCTTTAGCTTTATCTATACTTATAATAAATCTGTAGAGAGGTCAATTCTGTACATGAAATATATTTTCAAAATAACTATCAGGGGGTGATTAGTGATCGATACTGATGCCAAAAATGCAATCAGTAAAATTTTTGTCTGTCTGTCTGTCTGTCTGTCCGTCTCTATGTTCCTTATAGAAACAAAAACTACTCCACAGATTTTAACGAAACTTGGTACAATTATTCTTCATACTCCTGGGCAGGTTATAGTATACTTTTCATCACGCTACAATCAATAGGAGCAGAGTAGTGAAGGGAAATGTTGGGTAAACGGGAAAAGGTGCTCCATTTTTTAAGCTTCCGTCGCGTGTGCAGCCTTAATGGTTAAAGTTACATAGAAATCATGTATGACGGAAATATTCTACATAAAATTGTCTAAAAAAATACCCCTAAACAGCACATATCTATATTTTATGGTTGACTCACAATAACATGTGTAACTCCTCATAGCTTAGCAGTTCGTTCATTCTGATTATATTTGTTTACTCTTACGTTTATAATACTCTCACTCAAGCAGTAGTTAAAAATGTTGCAAAAACGGGGAAATTTTTCCTAAATTCTACGCGGACGGAGTCGAGGGCAACAGCTAGTTTATAATATTAGTACAGATATTTAAAATTTTTGTAAAAAAAATTATATAAGTTTCTATAACCATTAATTCATATCTTATAGTTCTGCTTCTCTCAATCTCCAGCCTACTATTGGGCACGGGTCTCCTCAACTTTGGGAAGGATTATGATCTACTATGCCCCGCAGACCAGGCGTATAGGGTTTGTTTTCGAGTTATCTGTCTCTCACAGAGGATGTAATCTGTGTACAATATCCCTTTTACTGAATCTTAGGGAGAAAATTTGGTGGTGATACTTGTATTCTCAATCCTCCACCACACGCATATACTACGAACATATAATTTGAAGGTAACAAGATAATTTTTCTACTTTCCAGAATGCAGTATCAATTCCACTCGGCTACCCAGGCAATAATATCAACTATTTCAATTCACAAATCTTGCCAGAATCAATCGGATCCACGCCTGTCATCACCGAAATAATACCTGCGTTACAATTCGGTGACATCACAGTAACTGGTGATCTACCGGTTGGTGGTAGTATCAGAGTTAAGGGGTGCTTCCCAGTTTATGGTACTGTCGCAATTGATGGAGGTCTTCCATCAGCTGGAACAGCTATTGTCAACACCGGAGGAGGTGTTGTAGCGCAAATTCTTTAAGTTTTTTAAATAAATTATGTGTTATTTTGTTTTCTGTTTAATATAATGTTATACAATTGAATTAAAGTGTTATTTTACATTATTAAGAGTATTTAATTTGCGTATCCGCCTCGAAGGACCGTAACGGCCAAACCTTTTAAGAAATTCAAGCTTTCTGCGTACTTTTGACTGCGTAATTCCGTTCTAGTTAGAAATCCTAGAAATTCTTAGCTATATGTACTAAGAGTATAATCTGCACATTTATTTAATCTACCTATACTTAATATTATAAAGCGGAAGAGTTTTTTGTTTGTTTGTTTTAATCCGCTAATCTCAGGAACTACTGATTCGATTTCTAAAATTCCTTTTGTGTTGGATAGTACATTGATCGTGGAAGGCTATTGACTATATAACATCGATGTGACTAATAGGAGAAAAGCAGTAGTGAAAAATGGTGTGAAAACGGCGAAAATTTTCTAAATTTCACGCGTACGGAGTCGCGGGCAACAGCTAGTATAAAATAAAGTCGTTATTTTTGTATGTCCCTATGTAAGCTTTTCTCCGTGTGGTGACGGATTAAGAATACAAGTGTCATCACCCCATCTCCTCCCAAGGGTGTTGTAAAAGGCATCTAAAGGATATTGCACACAAATAACAGTCTCAGAGACCGAAAACTCGAAAATAAACTCTGTGCCAATACGCCTGGTCAGCGCGGCACAGTAGATCATAAACCCTCCCAAAGTGGAGGAGCCCGTGCCCAACAGTGGGACGTAAATGGGCTAGAGAGAAGTAAGCTTATATCTTCAAAACTACGCAACTATATTTTCTTTAACAGATAGAGTGGTTCAAGAGGATGGCTTTGTTTTACAATTTGTTAAGGTTTGATTTCTAAATTGCACGCGAACGTAGTTGCGGGCAACAGCTTGTGTATTAAAAACCTTGATCTTCCTCTTGAATCTTTCTATGGATGAAAACTGCATTCAAGCTTATTAGCAAAACAACCTAAGATACAGGCCATGAGAATGAATTTTATACAAAAAGATGATTCGTCGAAATGCGTTTTCGCGAGTTGCTTCCCTGGTCTTGTGGGACTCTCAGGACATACGGAATAAGCACAACGTCAATCTTCTTTGACAATGGTTTATTGTTATTAAAATTACAGTATCTAGAACAGTACGACACGATAGTAGTATGCAATCACAGTATTAAATATAATAATGTGTCTCTCTCTCCAGCGTTTTACGTCCCACTGTAGGGCACAGGCCTCCTCCACTTTTGGAGGGATTATGATCTATTGTGCCGCGCTGACCAGGCGTCTTAGCACAGGGTTTATTTTCGAATGTTCCGTCTCTCACAGAGGATGTTATCTGTGTGCAATATCCCTTAGCTGACTTTTACAGCACCCTTGAGAGGAGATGGGGTGGTGACAATTGTATTCTTAATCCGTCACCACAGGGAGCTTTCCTGTTTAATGTTTCTTAATTGATGGACGTCTACCATTAGATTAAATAAATAAATATATATACTGATATAATATAAATCTCAGGAATTGCTGCTTTGATTTGAAATATTCTTTCAGTGTTGTATATTTATCGAGGAAGGCTATAGGCTATGTAAAATCACGCTGCGACCCATAAGAATAAGGCAGTAGTGAAAACTTTTGTAAAACCCGGCAAATTTTTGTTAATACCACGCGTGCGAAATCGCGGACAACAACTAGTAAATAAATTAAATAGCTGGCAGTACCAGCTACTTAATTTCTTTGTACGAGTGAATTTTATATTGGTGTGGGTGTTGACTATAAAAGGCTTTAAAGATCTGAATTTATAATATTTTTAGGGTAGGTATCATCATCATGACGTCACGCCTTTTTCTCATGGGGGTAAGCAGAGACTATAGAGCGCATCTGGGGTAGGTACTACACAAAAAAAAAACGAATTTAAAACGCATAGCCTTTTCCGCCTAATTTATTTTGACATATTAAAAATAGCATATTAAATAGTGTTATTATCTTACTTTTTAGGGTTCCGTACCCAAAGGGTAAAAACGGGACCCTATTACTGAGACTTCGCTGTCCGTCCGTCCGTCCGTCCGTCCGTCCGTCCGTCCGTCCGTCCGTCCGTCCGTCTGTCACCAGGCTGTATCTCAAGAACGGTGATAGCTAGAGAGTTGAAATTTTCACAGATGATGTATTTCTATTGCCGCTATAACAACAAATACTAAAAATAAAATAAAATAAATATTTAAGGGGGGCTCCCATACAACAAACATGATTTTTTTACCGTTTCTTGCTCGATACTAATAACGTTGCCTTAAGTTGCATAGATAATGGTACGGAACCCTTCGTGCGCGAGTCCGACTCGCACTTGACCAATTTTATTCTTAATACAACTAAGTTTTCAACAAATTTCGCGAAAAAAAAATTTGTAAGAGTTAAAAATAAATAATTGGTCAAGTGCGAGTCGGACTCGCGCACGAAGGGTTCCGTACCATTATCTATGCAACATAAGGCAACGTTATTAGTATCGAGCAAGAAACGGTAAAAAAATCATGTTTGTTGTATGGGAGCCCCCCTTAAATATTTATTTTATTTTATTTTTAGTATTTGTTGTTATAGCGGCAATAGAAATACATCATCTGTGAAAATTTCAACTGTCTAGCTATCACCGTTCTTGAGATACTGGGTTCGGAACCCTAAAAATCATGTTTGTTGTATGGGAGCCCCCCTTAAATATTTATTTTATTTTATTTTTAGTATTTGTTGTTATAGCGGCAATAGAAATACATCATCTGTGAAAATTTCAACTCTCTAGCTATCACCGTTCTTGAGATACAGCCTGGTGACAGACGGACGGACGGACGGACGGACGGACGGACGGACGGACGGACGGACGGACGGACGGACGGACGGACGGACAGCGAAGTCTCAGTAATAGGGTCCCGTTTTTACCCTTTGGGTACGGAACCCTAAAAAACCAAAAACTTGGTTTATTTAATTTTTCACATAAATTTTGAGGTTATGTGAAAAAAGGGTAAATACAAAAGTTTTTGATCTTTTTATTACCTACAACAATTTGACTTTTTTCCATAGGACTTTTAGTTTTGCCGGAAATCGAGAAAAACCGTTTTTTACCCTTAAAAACTCACCCCCATCCCCTTCCCTGGCCCCTGCAACACAGTTTTTACTAGCGTAGGGGCCAGGGATATACTAAATGTAAGAATTTGGAGATAATAAATAATTTTTGAATTTTTTTTTAATTGAATTTCCCGACCTGAAATCGCCTGTAAATTATTTTTCCTTTTTTCATTTTTATAATATTCTCTTCCTTTTCTAATGGGTTTCATCCTACTATTTTTTTTTCACTTTTTATTATTTTTAAAGGCTTCTACCCTGGTCTATAATCTTCTTTAAGCATAACAATCTATTGAACTACATTTAATTCGACTATTAATAGTTTTTAGGCATACGACGAATAGTTTAAATAACTACGCATTTTGAGTTGTTACTATTGGTGGAGCAACAAAAAAGCATTTTTTCTTTGTTTATATGAGTCCTAGTCCTCCACCTTGGGAGGGATTATGGTCTACTGTGCCGCGTTGACAAGTGTGAGATGTTAATGGGCTGAAAAGAGAACGAACACGGCCTAACTAGGGCCTTCCTCAATATATTGCGTCATATCCATAAAATGGAATGTGTTGGTGTCACAATCTAAGTATATTACCACACAGATAACTTACTGAACGTGCTATATCGATGTGCACCTGTCTCGCAATAAATTGTATGATCGATATAATTAAGTATATTAAGTAAATTTGAGTTACAAATAATGTTACTCATTCTTTACATATTACTAGCTGTTGTCCGCGACTCCGTCCGCATGGAATTTAGAAAATTTTCCCCGTTTTTCTAACATTTTTCACTACTGCTTCGCTTCTACTGGTCATAGCGTGGTGTTATATAGCCTTAAGCCTTCCTCGATAAATTCCCTATCTAACACTGTGTTCGAGCGTGGTCACCCCAACGCAGAAGTAACCACACCGGCGAGCGTCAGGTATATAAGCCCTCGATCGACGCGCCCTCTCTCTCTTTCTTCAACATTTCTCCTGCCTAACAACTGTATCGTTTATAATATCAATTCATTTACATCTGTATAATTTGCAACCTACTGAAGAATAAAATTTTTGTAACAAGAAAAATAAAAACAATCATTGAAGTCTTCCTGATCCCAGCTTTCAAAATCAAACATCCAAAGTCGAGTCAAGAGAAGCCATCACACAAAAGCAAGTTGGCCGACACACTGAAAACATTTTTCAAATCGGCTCAGTGGTTCCTGAGATTAGCGCGTTCAAACAAACAAACAAACTCTTCAGCTTTATAATATTAGTCTATATTCAAATTCAAATTTATTTATTTCTTCTCACAAAATACATATTTACTGTTAACATTTTCTACGATCTAAATAAATTTTTATTACATTTATATACAATACTAGCTGTCCCGGCAAACGTTGTTTTGCCATACAATTCTGTGTAAAAATCAACAACAAAAAATTTAATCAAAATCGGTCCAGCCAATTGTGAATCTAAACCATCCTCAAACCCCCTTGAATACACACAACAAATTTCATCAAAATCGGTCCAGCCGTTTAGGAAGGGTTCAATTACAAACACACGTACAGAAGATTTATATATAAGTATAAAGATTTTTGTTATCAACATCAATGACTTACTTATATCTGAATGTGAGAAGCTGGTGTCTGAAATAGGCCGTAACCTGTGTCACAGATCACCAGGTCCTTCACCCAAAACAAAACATAACATTTTAAAAGCCACTGATAACGAGAACTTTATAAAGAAAAATGGAAAACTTAAATACAAGAAACCATGCAAAAAGGGAGTATGTGTGTTTGTGTATGTATATGTGTGAGTGTATAAATGTATGTGCGCGCAAAACCCAAAGAACCGACCGAACCGAGATCTAACTACTTCAGTAGGTTTTCAGTTTCTACGTAGGTTTGCTTTAGTAGCCATTCCTTTACTACATTTTTACATTTTATTTTCGTTAGAGGATAAATACATAAAGATCTATTTAGTTTATTGTACAGATAACTGCCGAGATAGCAGAAGAAACGTTGGGAAAAATTTGTATTAACTTTACTCGGGTCACAGATTCTGTCCTTTCTTCGCACCAATGCATTCTCTTCATTAATCTACATTATAGAGCAATGTTTTTTTAGAACAGTGAGAAAGATAAAGAGCTGTCGAACGGTTAAGACTTGTGCTTTGCTGTAGAGATCAGTTGTTGGATAAAAAAATGGCAAAAAATAACTTACTTTTAAAACGGCCCTTTGAGCTCTCTCGATTTTGAGAAAGTGTGTCTGAGCGGCACCGCCCCAAACAGTAATACAGATAGATACAACAAAGTTGTTATTTTTGTATGTATGTCCCTATCATCCATCAACCTTTCTCAGTCCACTGCTGGACATAGGCCTCCCCCATAGAACACCACAACGCGCGGTCCTGCGCTAACTGCATCCAGCGGCCCCCGATTTGACGATATCGTCAGTCCACCTTGTTGGGGGCCGCCCCACGCTGCGTCGTCCGGTTCGTGGTCGCCACTCGAGGACCTTCCGTCCCTAACAGTCATCAGATCGTCGACGTCGATGTGGCCTGCCCATTGCCACTTCAGCGTGCAAACTCTTCGGGCTATGTCGTACACACCAGTCCTATGTCCGTATGTGAGCTTATATCTTCAAAACTATGCAACAGACTTCAGTAGTTTTTTTTTGTTTATTTTGGCGTCGGTGTTAACTTTTGCCATATTAAAAAAATTGGGAAAGAATTAATATTTAAAATAATAACGTTTAATTTGGACTTGCGTAGTTTTTAGTAGATAGAGTGGTTCAAGAGGAAGTTCGTTGTTTTTTAATAGCGTCTAACTGTTATAGACTAGTGCAGATAGCTTCAAAAATAATAAAAAATATTGAATTTTGGTGAATTTTCGATTGAAAAATAGGGTGCTTTTTCGATATTTATTCAAAATAAGGTGATAAAATAAATATTTCTAATCAAATAAATTACAGCGTATTAAGGACATAAAAAGGTAAGTTTTCACCAAATTTCGTGAAAGAAAAAACATATTTGTAAAAGAAAAAAATAAAAAACCAAAAACTTAGTTTTTTGAATTTTGCACATAAATTTTGAGGTTATGTGAATAAAGTGTGAATACAAAAGTTTTAGATCTTTTTATTACCTACAACTTTGCCTTTTGACTTTTTTCCATAGGACTATTAGTTTTGCCGGAAATCGAGAAAACCATTTTTACCCTTATACCCCCCCCCCGCCTTCCTGACCTCAGATCGCCCGTAAATTATTTTTCCTTCCATTTTTATAATATTCTCCTTTTCTAATGGGTTTCATCGTACTATAAGTTTTTTTTGTTTTAAAAATTATCGGCACTGGTCTATTAGGCGCCGGCCTCTTCCACTTTGGGACAGATTATGGTCTTTTGTGGTACCAATTCTACATGCACAACTAAACTTAACTAATTTATTTATTTATTTATTTTTAGGATCACCAACAAATGATACACATACAAAATCACAGTAAAATTTATCAATTAGAAACTTGCCTTGTGTTCATTCAGTTACAGGCAACCACGGCTAACAGAATTTTAAAATTAAGAATAATAATTTTTTTCTAATTTCTAAAAGGAATAAAGATACAATAGGTACATGCATTAAGAGTAATTACAAAAATAGTCTTTAAATAACTAATAAATAAGTCTTATTACTAATAAATATATTAATAAATATTTTTGGACAATTCACACAACGTCCTCTGGTCCCAAGCTAAGCTTATATGCTTGTGTTATGGGTATCAGAATACGGATAGAATACATATTATACTACTTTTCTTTTGTAAATATATACATATAATACATAGAAAAATGAAAATTGAGAGTGTCTTATCTTAATGCGGCGCCACACGGACTGTATGCGTAGTAAAAATTATTGTATTTTATATATTTAGTAGGTTTATTTTTTTTAATACAGTAACTTACAAACAAATGGAAGGACTCTTTTTATAAACAAAAGAAAATGTATAAAAATTAAAACACATTTTTAAATATTTTCTAACACTTGCGCGACTCATTTGCTTAAATAAAACTACTTTTTACGAATTTAGACGCGTGCTCAGTCTCACCCGTGACCATGGTGACTGCAAAGTCTCCGAAACGTCGGGCAAAAATTATAACAAATATACGCGTCTAAATCCGTAAAAAGTACATTTTTAAATATTATTTTTATTTTATCAAAATGTATTTTACATACTTATTACTATTAATTAAAACAATATAAAAAGGAAAAACAATACTATTTATTAAAAAAAAAAACTAGTGCCCGCTTGTATTAATAATAACGTTATTTTTTTATTGTTCGTAAACACACCAACAAATATAAAGTTAACTTTACAATAATAGTGATGTAATTCAAAAATATATTTTACAAGAAGAGGTTTAACAAATAATTTCCCCGTTTCTGCAACATTTTTGACCGATGCTTCGCTCCTATTGGTCAAAACGTAAAGTTGTATAGCCTATAGCCTTCCTAGGTAAATGTACTATCCAACACTGAAATAATTTTTCAAATCCGACCAGTGGTTCCTGAGATTAGCGCGTTCAAACAAACAAACTCTTCAGTTTTATAAGTACATATACATATATTGAACTTTGATATTGAATTAGAACATCAGACTATTATTAAATTTGATCTTGATACTTCAGTACACTTTTCTTTCGTCTAAAAATGATAATTTTATTTCGTTTATTTGCAGGAAATAAAAAATATTGTATGATCACAATAAGTTTATTGTGATCATACAATATTTTTGTTTTTCCTATTTTTCATGACAATGATAATATCAATTTTATTCTAACTGTGCTACTAAACTTAAATACAACAAGGCGTCAACTACGATAAGACGTTCAGTCATGTGGCTCGATTGAGCACAATACTAGCGTCGTCAATTTGATGTAACAACAGAATTCTTCAACGGTTCTGTTAATGAAAAAAATAAGTATATGTTGAACAACATAGATATACTTCTGTGTTAAACAATTCAAATATACTTCAGTGTTAAACAACATACATATGATACTTCTGTGTTAAACAACATGAAGGCTTCCAAGACGGAACTAAACGGAAGGAGCTAAAAGTTGGAGAAGCCAACGACAAACATTAGTTTCCTTGTCATCAACTGAGGCATAGATAATCGCAGGAAGGATAGTTTAAAGATAATTACAAAAATCCAATAACTTCCCAGGGTGTAAGGTGAATATAATATACAACCTTATTTCATGTAGTTTATTTTTATAAAAATAAAAATTATATGGTTTGGCAATAATGTATTGTCAGGTTGTCGATAAAAACGTGTCAGTGTCATGTTGCGCCCTCTGTTACAAATTTTATGAATTTTTAACCGTTGTGATTTTACGGTTATGCCGCTATCTTAGCGCTTTAATCGCCACAGATAATTAAATAATCACTCTATGACAGTTTTTGTGTCTATGGTTTGTATGGAACTGTCATGAAGGTATAGATAAAAAAAAGGAGGCCATACTTGGAACATCGGTTTGAGGCAAATACCTACGTATCTCTATCTCACTCTCTGTGGTCTGACCTCTCTTTTTAGTGTGGCCTTAGTACTGCTATCTCCTTATTAAAATCTCCTAGTAAATTCTTAAAAAGAGTCACCACACATATCAAATCACAAGTTAAACACTGTCATTTGATAGTGTTTAATCGTAACTATAAATAACTAGTTGAAATACGATGAATGAAATTAAAAATAATAAAATAGTAGATCACGGATGCTTTTCATGGTTGACGAATCAGTGAATTATTTTCCCCATTTCCTAAGGATTTCGTAATTTGGCAACATTGGTCACCATATGTCAAGTTGTCGACAAAATTGTGCCAATATGTCGGTTGTTTACTTTACGGTTCACAGCTTCGTTTCAAATTTTCGACTCTAATTATTTTTATAATTAAAGAAATGGTGCAAACTTGTGTAGTGCGTGGTTGCGGTAGTACGTGGTGTCCAGGAGGTGATATACAATTTCACGCGTAAGTGTTTAGATCGAGATTTCTGGCATTGAATAACTGCAAACATATTTCTTTGTATTTTCAATTAAATACTTCATAAAATGATTAAACAATGTTTTCAGCATACTTCTAACTAACTATACTGATAACGATGTAAAGATCTAATAGTCTTACATTGAATTTCATGGACTTAGTGCAATTTTATCTTTCTTGTTTACAAGAAGTAATTTTGAAATAGTATGACCATACTGAGGACATATCTAGGACTTTCTGTGGGACCTGAACTAAATTATACATGTTTGCTTAGTCATTTAATTTTTATTTCACATTATTTACAACATTAATATACTTACCTACAATATTATTTTTTTAGATTTCCTAAAAATAGTACCCAGAGGAAATTATGGTTATCCATTGTACCATTGAAAATGAAATTTTATGAAAGTGCAAGGATTTTTTAAAACAAACAGCAGTTCCTACTATAATTACAAATCAAGAAGCAGTATCACCTTGCAAGGTAAAATTTCAAGTATCTATTTACAAACTCCTTTAATTGTCTCACATGTTATACAATGTTAAATATTTGAATGTATATGGAATATAAAAACTAGTATGAAAAAAAATACCCCACCAGTATCAGGAACATTTTCCAAACTACCGGCGCTCAAGGCTCCAGAGATAATTGCTGCTTTCTGAACCAGCCCCCCCCCCCGATCCGACTGCCTAATGAGAGCCTTACATTATTATTATGTTTCAGAAATGTAGTAGTTCGAATATATGGCAAAAGGCTATATTTTGTAAAATATATTATAATTTTCAGATAGACAGTTCATTACAGGAAGAGTCTATGGGGCAAGTAGCTACTCTGGGTGTACCAAATCCTAGCTCTGGCATTTATGAAAGTAATCCTTCCTGATGGGCCAACTCAGAGAAAACAATATAGAAAACAAATTAATTAATGTTGTATCACAACATTTTACTCCTCTGTTGCAAGAAATGTTTAAGCATCCCATCACGGACTCAATTTATTGCAATGATTTGCATGAAAGCGTATTAATTAAGAAAATTGCAAATTCATTTTTTAACACTTAAAGAGTCATACAGAAAATATACTTAGTGATTTACGTGGTAAGAGACAGAAATTACACAAAACAATAATATTTAGTCATGTATAAAAGAAAAGTTATTAAATGATTTTAATTTGGAAAGTGCTGTTGTTTCTTTTTTGCCCTTTTTTTGTAACTTTATTATCGTTCCTATTATAGCCCCCTATGATATATGTCACAGTCAAAACTTATAACCACTCAATAGACTGTAAGCTCTCGACAGTAGTACTTTTGACTGAAATTATTCAAAACTAATTTTACCCAATATAGCTGTTTAAATGTAATTTTAACTGACTTGCCTAGCGCCAAGTAGTGGAACACAAGGCACAGGGAGCCAAGGGCAACCCGACAAGGGTGGGTTAGGTTTTTAGCTCCCGTCATGCCATTCATGATAGGTTCCTTTAAACGCTGTAGACAGAAATATACGTAAAAATTGATTTTGACTGATTCTCCGTTCTTACGTCAGCCACTTTTAACCACATTCATATTGTCAGTTAAAATGACTATTAACTACAGATTTTCCGACAAACTAATTTTAATCAACGTAACGTATTTTTTTTTTTCAGAAGTATTATTGACCGAATTTGCCCTTTAACTGACATTAATAAATAGAAAATACATTGGCTAACCCAGAAATCTAGGAAAAACTATTGTCCAGTATGTATTCATAATGTTTAATTAATCTGCAAAATTAATGAAACATATATCTTTTGCGATTTCATGGTTGGTCCCTTAATAACAGTACATGTTTAAAAATATGAGTACAATAACCCTTTTTCGTTTTTACGCTACCTACACAAAAAGTTATGTTTCCACTTAGGTATGCCAAATAGATTTTATTGTGTAACTTGTTTTGTTTACTAAGAAATTACTAACACCTTGTTATTTTTAACCGGCTTCAAAAAAGGAGGTTCTCAATTCGTTGGAATCATTTTTCTGTATCTTTGTAACATGTATTTAGGTCTGAAATAAAGGTAAATTATTATTATTTTATCTCAAGCAGATCTCACAATCATTCATTAATTTCGTATTGCCGTAGGAACTACACCTTTGTTCTAGTAATTATCTATTTCCCACCAATATTCTATAGGTACATCGTACATACGAACTAGGAAATTTTACGTGTTTAAAAATGTAAAAAGAATAATAAATTTAACAACCGAACCTCCAGTTACTGTTAAAAAACTAGAATTATCCAAACTTTCACGCGATAACAAACAGTTTGTTTTTTGAGTATTTTTTTTACGCACAGTACATACAGTATCTCGACATATAAAATCTATACGGGCTAGGTCTTAGAAGTGAACATTTTGTTGACACTATATGGAACACAACTACTTGAAGTTTTGTCCTGGAAGAAATACAATAAAGGTTACCCTACTTAGAATGAAAGGGTTTGACCACAGTGAGCGAGATAGCCATACATCATTTTTGCTTCAAGTAGGTATTCAGAGTCTGAACTCCATTTTTATCTATACCTTCATGGGAACTGTCCAGTTATTTTATAAAATATCCTGACAATGACATGCTGTCACACATCTTAAATATAGAACACGAATATTTATACAAACTACGTATTAAACCTCTTTATCTCTAAAATACATAACATATACTAACGATTTTATTATAACAAAGCTCAGTTAACATTGCCGATTTTGTTATCGGTTTTTATTTTTAGTTATGTTTAGTTCTCATAATTAATACTATACAAAAAAGTCTGTATTTTGACATAGTTCACTTTAATATTAATAGTACTCGCTAACTTTTTATAAGACCTTCAATTTCTAGTCTTATACATAAAATTCACGTGTCACAGTGTTAGTTACCGTACCTACTCCTCCGAAACGGCTTGACCGATTTTTATAAAATTTCACATGCATATTCAGTAGATCTGAGAATCGGCCAACATCTATCTTTCAAACCTTTTTTTTTTAGTATAGCAAAACAACGTTTGCCGGGTCAGCTAGTATTTCTATAAATTCAATGTTTCTTCCTTCCCAGCCTACTAAGGTCTCACTATTGGGAACGGGTCTTCTCCGCTTTGGGAGGTTATTTGGTCAGCTATATAACGCTGGTCAGGCATGTTGGGTTAGGTTTCAGTTTCGAGGTTTTCGTCTCTCATAGATAACACTATATCTTCCATAACCTTATCCTTACTTATTATAAGACAATGCCGTTATTTTTCTATGTATGTCCTTCTGTAAGCTTATAACATCAAAACTACGCAACGGATTTTCATGCGATATGGAGTGGTTCATGAGGTAGGCTTCTTGTACATATTATGTTAAGGTTTTTTTATTGATTTTAAACTTACGCGATTTGAACTCATAATTTGTTGATATTACCGGGACTATAATCACGTTATAACTTAAAAAGGCACAATACCAGTCGACCCGTGACCACGATCGATGCAACTCGGTCGAAACGTCGGGAGCAAAGGTATTGTGCCTTTTTAAGTTATAACGTGATTATAGTCCCGGTAATATCAACAAATTAAAGGTTTTTTTAATTTTCAAAATTTTATGCATAAGAAGTTGCGGGCAACGGCCATTTTTTTTAATAATACATGTTTATCTTCTTGTTTTACGCTGATTTCCCGCGCTGGATCTTACAGCACTTTGAGTATAGAATGTAGTAGGTGTCACATGTATTCTTAATCCGCCACCACACTGACAAACTCAGTATTACCAGACTACAAAACATTAAGTCCATAATTACTATATCTGAAACCATCTAAAAGAGGACCATAGCCAGGTCCAATCGGTAAAGGTAAAGGAGTATTAGGAGTAAATGGAAGAGTTTCATACAAAAGACTGCTGACAGTTAAAAGCGAAAGAGTATCGGCTAAGGTATTAGCGACGTTAGGTTGAACAATTACTGTCCCAGAAGAGCCGCATGGATTTGTTGTAATTATAATATTGCAGCATACGTTCTGTAAAAAACAAATACTAATATTAAGCCTTTATTGCTTAAAACAAAACAACACACAACACACAAATTCAAGTTCTAAATTATTTATTTTTCGCCCAAATGTTACAATAAGGATATCCCTGGCTCCTACGCAAGGGACCAATACAATTTTTTTTTTTTACCAACTAACTAGTACGAAACTAACTTCCTTTTTTTTTTTAAGTGACCAAGTTTTCGAACCTTCTTCCTTCTTCTAACTAATAAATTTATATATTTAGTTCTAAAGCTAAAAAACTCGTTCTTTCAACCACCTAAAAGTATTTCGATTTAACTCCGGATTACTCATAAGCTTTGTGAATGTTGCATCTTATTTTATAAACGCGCGTGGAAATTCGAAAATGTTCCTCTATTATGTAAGATTTTTTTCACTTATTGATCGCAGCGTAGTGTTATAATATAACCTTGCTCGATAGCTATACTATCCAATACTAAAAGAGTTTTTTAAATCGGACCTGTGGTTCCTGAGATAAGCGCGTTCAAACAAATAAACTCTTCAGCTTTATAATATTAGCAAAGATTTCCTTAGTTCAAAAACTAAAAAAAAACAATTGTTTCATTGTCATATATGTGCAAAATATCAGATCAATCCGACTACTGTAAGTGGGTGAAAATCACTTTAAAAAATTCCGTTACATAGATGAATACACGCGACGCACCGTACTAATTAAAGCGTGTTATAAGCCACGCAAATTGGTAATGCGCTGGAACCTTGTCAAATTAGCGCCCTTGTGACGTCATCAGCAAAGAAAAAGTACTGCTAACAAAATGTAATATTCTCATCTATACGTCACTATGACGTCACCAACATGGCCGCCAGGCGCATTACCAATTTGTGTGGCTTATAATACTGAACTACCTGTCTTTAGAGTAATTTATTAATTTTGCAATTGACATGCTATGCTTTTACTTGCGTATGTGTTGGCGTTGTACGTAAACTCAATCGAGTGACGATTATGGTGGCCTAATTTGATTACTGAAAGCACGACCGCAATAAGCTCAGTTGGCAGAGCTACGGAACGGTATTCCGAGGTCGTGGGTTCAAGTCCCGCTTGCGGTAATCACTTTTTCCATCATAATTTAATTTACCTGTCTTTAGAACTAATTATTAGACTAAATATTTACCTGTAATAACACAGCTTGGGTAAAACAAAAAACAATGGCGTATTTCATCATTTTTCTTGCTTGTAAACAAACCTAATCACGAATGTGATTTGCGACTAAAATAAAACATTAATATACTTTTTATTCATATTTATTTCAACATTGTAATAATTACAGTAACATGGTGAAATTTTTAGAGATTCTTATGAAAAAAAGGAAAGCTACGGTTTAAGCTCAGCAGTGAATGAAAATAGACTTATAGATGGATGGAGGAATGTCCGTGTGTTTGTATGTTAAACACTGTTCTTCGCAGTAACTATTGAATAAATAATCATGGAAATATCACTCAACGTCCTCTGGTCCCAAGCTAAGCTTATTTTGCTTATGTTATGGGTACCAGAATGCGGATATAAAACATGGAGGTAAAAAGGTAAAAAAAGTAAGGAAAGATAAAAGCAGTTTATTGAAGAACAACACATAACAACAACACTAGTTAGCTTGTAATGTAGCCAATTACTATTTATCTTTAACCATAAAAATAATAACTTAGTTCAAAAACTAACAAAATACAGATTTTTTGCATTGTCATCGGTCCTTAATATACTCATATTATTAAGGGCCTACATCAATATTATCGTCGACATGTACATATTAACACAGCTAGTACGAGTAGATATAGAAAATGAAGAATTAGGGCTATTTTTTTGTTTACTCAAAATCTGCTAAATCCTACTAATATTATAAAGGCGAAAGTTTGTATGTATGGATGTTTGTTACTCTTTCACGTAAAAACTACTGAATGGATTTGAATGAAACTTTACCACAATATAGCTTATACATCAGAATAACACATAGGCTACAAATTGGCTGGACCGATTTTGATGAAATTTTATTTTATACAGAATTGTATGGCAAAACAACGTTTGCCGGGGCAGCTAGTATATTATAATTCTGATTTACGTGTTTCTATATATAATAGTTACTTATGTTTTTAAAGTTATTTCATTAGTTAATACGCGTTAATAGACTGACAAATGAAAAAAATAAAAAATGAGAGAGGTTGTTTCGCTAAGATTTTCTATCGAGAAAACTTTTTTCAATCGCGTTTCTGAGTTTATGCGATCCTAGATTATATATTGAAAAAACATATACTTAAAAATTAGAGCTCTAGCCATTCAATCTAAAGAAACAATGAAAACTTCGTACGTAGAAAAATGCACGAAGAATTTTGGTATCCTCTTAAGTGCATTAGATCAATACGGCTATTGAAGTGGGTAAAAATCACTTTCAAATATTCTGATGGATTAAAACATTGATAGATACGTACCTAACCAATAAAAGCATGTTAATAATTAAGTTTGTCACAAAACATAAGCACACTTATGGCCTTATTCATAATGACTTATCGGAGGTTTAAAAGTTCGCTAAAATAGGTTCGCGAAAATTGTCAAAACTTGTTATTCATAATAGTTTTTTTACGATAAAACGTTTATTATCTCTCCGATAAAATCTCCGTTTAAACCTCCGATAAGTCATTATAAATAAGACCACAAGAGTTTTTGACTTAGTATCCAGTACAGAACCCACAAAATACATATCAATTTCGCACTTGACTGGTATTTATTAATAAGCTTGTATTACTTTCGTTAGAATCTATGTATGTAATGGTATCTCAGAACTTGATTATCAGTAATCACCTAGTTCCAAGGTTAGTGCACACAGTTGCACCGAAAATTAAACCAAATTTAACTAACATGATACTTAAGAGGGTACTGTACTCCTAATTTAGGTATTTGCCTTGGGAATTGCTATATTAGCTGCTCCATACAAAAATATGGGCATCGTAGTCCCCTTTTTTCTTCGCTAAAGTTAAACCGATTTTGACTGTTTTCTTGCTATATTATAGATAAAGAGTATGTCTATGCTTCTATCACTTTCTTTTTTGGTAAAACCTTACCAAATATGTGTGATAGACGCTGCAACTTTATCTAAAGAAAATTAAAAAAAAACGGGATTTTCGGATGGTCATATTTCTATTAGTTATTATGTTAAAGTGATAGAAGCATAGATATTATACTCTTTAACTATAACATAGCATAAAAAGAATTAAAATCGGTTTCACTTTCGCGAAGAAAAAAGGGGACTACGATGCCCATATTTTTGTATGGAGCATAATTTGTTATCGTGCCCTCTTAGGCAATATTTTTAAGGGTTTCATACCAAAAAAATAAAACGGAACTCTATTACAGAGACTTCACTGTCTGTCGTCGTAAATGATTATTTTTTACGATTTTCCCGCGTACAAACGGCATACAAACTTGATAAAATTTGGCACTAAGCAATCAGTTATTTAGTGCAAACAAATGCAATAATTTGATTGCTTAGTGGCGAATTTTATCAAGTTTGGTAGTCTATTGTTAATTTTTTGAGGTTATAATGTGCCATTGAGCTACAATTGCGACACAATTCATTTACCGGACTCGGGGCCCTGGTGGTTTTCTGTCATTCCGTGCAACCGGAAATTAGTGACGTAACGATTATGTTTATATTTTTGTGTAATCAATCGATTGTAATTTAAATAATATGAAATCGTTATGTTGTAACATGATAAAACTTACTTAAAAACTAGTGATTACAATTTATTGACTTATTATTACATTTAATATTGAGTTATATTGCCATTTCTGTATATTATAATTTAAAAACATGGTATTTGCTTCTAGTATTGTTTATTGTATTATCTTAAATGTAAGTAACATGTTTGTTCATAAAATATTACCCGGATTATCTAATTTTCAAAACCGTGTTTATACAATTTTTATCGTTCATTAGGCTCGTTAAGAGGATACCAAAATAGCTTCGTGCATTTTTCTACGTACGAAGTTTTCATTTTTTCTTTAGATTGAATGGCTAGATCTCTAATTTTGAAGTATATGTTTTTTCAATATATAATCTAGGATCGCATAAACTCAGAAACGCGATTGAAAAAAGTTTTCTCGATAGAAAATCTTAGCGAAACAACCTCTCTCATTTTTTATTTTTTTCATTTGTCGGTCTATTATCGCGTATTAACTAATGAAATAACTTTAAAAACATAAGTAACTATTATATATAGAAACACGTAAACCGGAATTAAAATATATTTAGTAGATGTTGAGTAAACAAAAAAAATATCCCTAATTCTTCATTTTCTATACCTACTAGCTGTGTTAATAGGTACATGTCGACGATAATATTGATGTAGGCCCTTAAGTGAAAATGATTAAAAGTAATTTATGTAGTAAATACGTTTTGCGTCCAACCAGAGCAAGTTGTGTGAAATGTTCATCATTGTGTGAAATAAATACACGAATATTTATTCGTTTATTTATTTCTTTATCATGATAATAATATATTTATTTACGATGTGAGTACACCCTACAGAATTAAATTTAAAAAAATTTTGAGTATAGCTTTTTATCGACATTCTTTTATATGTACATACATCTTGATTGTCTTACTAAGATTACGTAATATTAAGCATATTTGTTTTTTATTCTTCACGCTGAAAGAGCTCGAAATTTTAAATAGTGGTTGGCACGCTGCTTCTGCATAAAATATACAGTCATATCAAATTATGATCGATAGTAATTCAAAGATATTTTTTCACAGATTGCATCAGGAAACAGCCAGGATTATAGTATACCATCAGAAATAAGTCAAAACTCCTCGTTATCAAAAACTATAGGTACTACCAACATAAGACAAGAAAAGCTACAAAAACTAACGCAAATTATAAACTGCTTATTAATGGATGAATTAGAAAAAGATTATAATGTGATGTTAGAATATTATAGAAAAAATAACAAAATTAAATATTCATCTAATGATTGCCTTAGCATTGAAGATATTTTGACTACGAAGAATTTGGATGGTGATATGTATATAACAGAAATAACAGAATACAATGAAGAATTACCAAAGAATTCAACTATAAACCTTGATAGAATAATAGCTAAAATAACAGAGGCATTAGAAAAAGTTAAAAATCAAAATAAAAATACCAATCAACCAGAATATATCACAGATTCTTTTGAATTAATACCAATATTTAGACTCAACAAGAATGGATATAAAAATAATTTAAAACCGGATTTTGGTAGAATAACTAAGGACGAAAAACAGACTGAAACCAATACACAAAATAGTAAAACTAAATTCGAAATTCCTTGTCAAAGAGCTGCTGATATTTTCAAAGAAACCTCTACTTTTGTAATACCAAAATGCGCTTATTGTGATGATGTAAATCACGATTTTGTTTCTAAAAATACTAGACAGATTTCTGAACCAAAGAGACAAATACCTATATCAGATCAATATATAGATCCAGACACTACTATAGCAGTTTTATATAAACCAAAAACTGTTTCTATAATGCAAGTTATAGGTAATTTGTTAAAGAAAATTACTACAACCATATTAGTACCGTTTCATGTAATAAAGTTCTTTGATAATTAGACTGACAGGTGGATTCGGGCGATACATTCTAGGTGCTAAGTGCTAGGTTTGATTTTGTATGGAGGATGGATGAGAACGAAGATAATATATCTATACCTAATATTATAAAGCTTTAGAGTTTGTTTGTTTGAACTCGCTAATTTAAGAAACCACTGATCCGATTTGGAAAATTCTTTCAGTGTTGGATAGCCCGTTTATCAAGGAAGGCTATAGGTTATCTAACATCACACTGAGGCTAATAGGTGCGAAGCATTGGTGAAAAATATTTTAAAAGTGAGGCAAATACTGTAAATGTCGCGCGTATAGAGACGCGTGCAACAGTTAGTGAACACATAAATATGGTAGAAGTGTGTCAAAGAAATACATAATCATTCTGATTTTATTAGTGAAGTATTCACTAATAATTGTGTAAGAAATCTTTTCATGACTGCCATCATAAATTAAAATTATTAATTATAATATATTATTTTAACGATTGTTATTTATTTGTACACTAATAATAATTTAATGAAATTAATTTATTTTCATATATTTAATATCATTTTAGTAATAAAATTGATAAAAAATAATACTTGGTTGTTTAATTGCATCGAAAACATCGTTATATCGTATTTATGACCCTGATTGATTTTACAAATTTAAATTTTAAAAGTAGATTGCTATTTAAAACAATTAGGTGTATTCATAATGTATGTGTACGACCTTTGATTTATATAAAATTTTGTAGACAGACATTCTATAGCCGGAAAATTACATACGAGTAGGTATTGTTTTAATGCGAAAAAGATCGTTCATAATTTCACGCGTAGGACATAGACTATCCAGATATATCATAGACTTTATTTAAAATATAATTGTAATAAAATTAATAATCAGCACTGCTAGATTATTTTGCTACACTTGGATGGTGCTATTCCAATCCCTTATAGTTACAGAGTTATAAAATACGCCCTTAAACAATCCCTACTAATATCATAAATGCGAAAGTAAGTCTGTCTGTCTGTCTGTCACGCTTTCCCGCTTAACTAATTTTGATGAAATTTGGCACAGACAATCTTTAGACCCTGAGAAAGGACATAGGCTACCTTTTATTGCCAAAAAATAATTCCAAATTCCACGAGGACGGAGTCGCGGGCAACAGCTAGTTATTTATATAATGGAAAAAGAATTTTGTTCTCTTTTAAGTGCTTAAGCTTCGAATAGATAACAAGCAGATTCTCCTTTCCTGCTGTAATCCTATCAGTTATATAGGTAAAGAGGGGGATCCAATTGTAGTAGTTATTTAACCTCTGGGAGGCATTTAAAGGCCTAACCTCTCACTATATTATATCTAGCCGTTGTCCACAACTTCGAACGCGTGTAATTTAGAAAATTTTCCCCACTTTGCAACATTTTTCACACAGGCTTCGTCCGTTTTAGCCGCAGCGTGAAGTTATATATAGCTTTAATTAGTTTTACTCGATAAATGTACTATCCAATACTGAAGCAATTTTTTAAATCAGATCAGTGATTTCTGAGATTAGCGCGTTCAAACAAACAAACTCTTCAGCTTTAATCTATACAAATATTAGTTTAAAAACTAGCAATGTCTGCGTGGCAATTAAAATTTTTAAAGTAAAGAATTTTGTTTTATTTACAAGAATTCGAAAACAATCGAGAAACGTTATGGGAGTAAACAATAAACGTCATAAATATTCATTGCGCATGCGTGAAATTTTTCAGCACAGTACACACTAGGTGAAAATTTTACAAATATTTTTGAAACGATCTCCATAAACATCAAAATACAGACAAATATATACTTACAGATAAATAGCTATAACGATTTCCTATAAAAAAAACCCACTTCTTGTGAACAGGCATGGAACCCATACTACTGTACCCAGCCCAGTTATAATAAAAAACAAAACATGCAAAAGTTACTAGCTAAAACTACTGAACCGATAAAAATTTTTTTGCTACTCGGATAGTCTAGAGCTAGAAAAGACAAAGGCTCCTTTTAAATACGAACAAAGGGTGTGCAGTAAGTTAAAGTAAAATCCTATACGTATGAAGTCGTAAGCAACAGTTAGTTAAATATAAGTCGGATCCATTTATTAAAATATTATTATAAACTCACAAGATATTTTTCGCAAGCCCAGTAGTATATGCGCCCGTATGGACCTTCCCGAGTTCCCGAACACCCCTACTAGAGGGTGGTATTCATCTACCTACAAATACCATCGATACAACGAGCCGAGCAACACTAGTTAGTTACGAAAACGTCGTTGAAGCTGAATGTCGTTATTTAAGAGTCAAGAGATTACCAGAAAAGAGCAAACGGTTATTTTGTTTTTAATGTCGAGCATAGTAAAAAAACTGTGTATTCCTTAATTGGAAGTGCTTGTTTGAGTGAAGTGTAAAATAAAGTGAAGTTATGACGTTACATGCCTTGCCGGCATCCAGTTATATGATACAGGAACAACTATTGTTAGATATTGATTCCCCAACAAGTAGTATGCCGTCGTTAATTTTTCGTAATCGGTAAGTCAAAAATTAATCGATTACATTTTATAAACATACGCATTACGGTGTACCACAATCGATAGTCTTGCGGTTAACTTCACTATGATAGATGTTGAATTGTTGACATTTCATTCGAAGAATGAAACGTAAGCCAAAACAAAATTTGACAAAATGTTAAAAATTCAGAACATCTGTGGCTTACATGGTATAAATTTGTTGTTATTTATTTTTTATATGGTAGTATATGTAACTTATCAAATTTCATTATGACTTTTTGAGCAATAGACAATGTGAATTTTAAATAGTTGATTTTTTTGTGTAACGGAACGTGATTATGAAGAATAGAAACGTCACGTTTCCGGTAGCCATTATGGAAAAATTCTAATATGCGACCAAATTCAGATGACTACTTGCCACGTGTAACTTGTATGTAAATATTAGACTACTTAATTTTTTAATTCAAGCATTAATCGCGTACTTCACGTTGATAATCATCATCTTGAAATCAAAATAAATTTAACACTTCGCTCGTTTCGAGTTCGTAAGACTTGTGTGTTCGTGTGCACTACACAATTTCGCTGCAATTTAGTGCGGTTCTCACCGTGTTTTTCATCCCAAGTTATTTCAAGGCCTAAATACGTCTAACCACGATGACGAAGTTAATACAACAGTTAAATTTTAGTAGTAGTATTAGTAAATACGCTAATCACTACGAAGTCGCTGGAATTGAAATCGACAATGTTGAAGAAAAGAACTACTTGTAAGTATTATTTTCACAGAATCTTTCATGTTTGTCGATAAACACGTTTTTAGGTCACCTAAAATTCTGATCAAGTGTAACAACAGTTATTCAAAAATGAAATGAAGTGAAATTACGTTTTGACTTTAGAACGTCCTTCTATTTCCATACGTCATCATGGTAATTGGCTGATTACCATTATGTTGCAATACCACTAGTTCTTTTTTATTTAACTTTTTTTCACGTGGTTATTGGCATTGTTTGATGCCAGTCTTATCAAAGGACAATAGAAAAATTCTATTAAATAAACTGACGGTAATTTAATTTGATGATGTCTTGTTTTTGCTTCCAATATGTCACAATTTTGTATATGTTTAAACAACATAGCTGCAATAATATATTCTCTTTCGAGTATTGTATATATCTTAGGCTTAGGTTCTTATATTATTCTACCTACAAAGAAAATTTTAGAGTCAAAATTATGTGGAACAATTTTTTTTAAATTATTATTATTAATTATTATTATTATTATTATTTTAAATTTATTCCTTTTTGTAAATGTTTATGTTTGGTGGGTATCCGGGAGTCACTGTTACTGATTCTATGATATTATTATGATATGGCGGGATTCGTGGTCTAGTGGTTCATGTAACGGACTGCCGATCACGAGGTCGCGGGTTCGATTCCCGCATGGGGCAATCATTTGTGTGATGTTTTTAAATGTCATACAAATGTTTGTTCTGCGTCTGGGTGTTTCTATGTAGGTATTATAAGTATGTATTTACAAAAGAAAAGTAGTATATGTAGTATATACGTATTCTGGTACCCATAACACAAGCATATAAAGCTTAGCTTGGGACCAGAGGACGTTGTGTGAAATGTCCGTGAATATTTATATTTATGAGGGTACCTTATGGTGGAAGTTTATAACCGTTATTTATGATGTTCCCATGTCAGAATGTTATATACCATCCACCTCTGAAATGGATTTTCCGATTCTAATGAAAGTTTTGTCTCAATAGTTCATGAATTGGATTAAAATCATTTTTATGCCTGTATATTTATGTATGATATAATATTTATAAAATTATCTGTGCAAAGCCAAAGCAGATTACTAGTGTTAAATGATTTATTTTTTCCAAAATTTATTTTATTTAACTTAATAACGAAGATATAGAAATAGAATAATAAAGAAGATAAGAATAACTATAAGCCTGGAAGAAATCGCTTTAAGCGATAAGGCCACCCATTGTACGGGTTCTTATTATATTTCTTTTTAATGTAAATTTAGTGTAATTGGTGTACAATAAAGTATAAATAAACGAAACTAAGTAGGTATACAGATACACACTTACAGTGAAACTCAATTTACATTTAATTGGCAGTGACTATGGCCTTCAAATCATAAATTTTAATATAATTAGTAATTTGGTTACATTTTTGTCATTTCTAAATTAAATTTAGTGAGATGCTGTTGCCTATAACTTTGGATGCTTAGAATTTTGAATCAATGCCTCCTCCAGCCTGCAGCCTGCTTACGTCCCACTGTTGTCTGTCCACTTTGGAGGGATTATGGTCTATTTTCAAGCACAAGGTTTATTTTCGAGTTTTCCCTCTCTCACAGAGGATGTTATCTGTGTGCAATATCCTTTAGCTGACTTTTACAGCACCCTTTGGAGGAGATAGGGTGGTGACGATTGTATTCTTAATCTGTCACCACACGGAGGGATCAATACATTTAGACATAATAGCCTACACATAGTTTTACCAGATCGTCTATGGCTACATCACTCAGTCAGCTTGAAGTCTCTTACATGTGTGCAACATATATATATATATTTTTTTTTTTTTTCCATGATGTATCTCGTATTTGGACTCCGGATTCATCATATAAATTACAATCTAGCCTACAAAGGCTAATAAGTAATGTTAAACTAACTTAAATTGCTAAATAGAATATGACTAAGAACGTGTCCATTAACACATTTCTTACTGTCTCTATTAAGGCGAAGACACTTTGTTCATGTGTTCTTTAAAACTAGCACTCACTGCACTATTAGTACTATCACTATATTAAAAAACTAGTTCAAAAGGCTTTGTTCTTTTAAGTCTTCTCACTAGATCCGTATTGTCAAGGAGTTGGTTAGCCTCAACATTTACGTGATGATGAAGTCGATTGTGATGAGCTTCAGCAAACTTTTTAATTATATTTGCGACCTTGTCAACCTGTAAATCCCTATGGATGTCGTCATTTCGCACATACCAGGGTGCGTTTATTATGCCTCTTAGGACTTTGTTTTGGAATCTTTGAATAATCTGTACATTGCTTGGTTTGGTACAGCCCCAAAGCTGGATACCGTAAGTCCACACTGGCATAAGGACTTGTTTGTATAGTAATAATTTATTCTGTACGGACAACGAAGATTCCTTTCCGAGAAGCCAGTACATACTTTTATAGCGAAGGTCCAACTCTTCGCGTTTCTTTTTGACGTGGGCTTTCCATCGCAGCTTTGTGTCTAATGTCATGCCCAGATATTTGGCTGTGTTCTCGTGTGGTATAATCTGCTTATTTAGGTACAACGGTACATAATTTTCTCTTTTGTTGGTAAAGTCTATATGAATAGACTTTGCCTCGTTTAACTTGATTCGCCACTTTTTTGTCCACATAAATAGCGTATTTATAGCCGTTTGCACTTTTTCTGCAGCTTCCGTTTGAGAGTCTCCTATAGCCATAATGGCTGTGTCGTCAGCAAACGTAGCAACTGTATTATGTTGTAATTCTTTTTTTATTGCATGAACATATGTTAATTTTTTTTTCCTTATGGCAACCCACTGGCTCAGCGGGTTATTGCCAGGCTCACGTAATGGGTTCTCATTTGGTTTAAGCACGGTCATAAAATTTTGTATTATCCTAATCAAAATTTTGTCTAAACCTGAACATATGTCTATAATTAAGGCCTTATGTCATATGAAACACCATTATTCTTCAGACAGATAGCCATGTATCTATAATTGAGTCAGTGAAAACCAGAATGTTTATGTGCAAAATCTTTCCTCTTCTATTAACACACTTTCATAAGTTCAGTATCTTTTCTAACACTTGCGCGACTCATCTGTTTAAATAAAACTACTACCCGAAACGTCGGGCCAAAATTTAAAACAAATATACGCGTCTAAATCCGTAAAAAAGAGTTTTATTTAAGTTCAGAATCTGTTTATTATTTATCTATGTAATGGAATCTGTGAAAGTGATTTTCACCCACTTACAGTAATCGGATTGATCTGAAATTTCGCACACATTAAGGACCGATGACAAAGCAATAATATAGAAAAATATTCAGGATTTTCTAGCGTTTTTTTAGTTTTGAACTACATATTATTATACACATTAATATTAGTATTTTTTTTCTAAATTGTGTAATTGATACTATGAAGTTAGTTCTAGTTTAGTTGTGCTTGTGGAATTGCAACCAATATGTTTTGAGACACATACAATTGACAATCAATTAACTATAATAGCCTTGAATAAATTCTATGAGTGTTTTCATTATTTTTAATATGCTTTTATTAGTATTGTTCATATCAACCAATCTATGTAACGGAATCTTTAAAGATTTTCATCCACTTCCATAGTCAGATTAATATGTATAAAATAACTAGCTGATTCCCGCTACTCCGTACGCGTGGAATTTTAGATTCCCATATATTTTGTCACTGTTTAAACCTTCCCTGGCCTTTCACTAATATTTTAAGACCAAAATCACCAAAATCGGCCCAGACGTTCTCGAGTTTTAGCGAGACTAACGAACAGCAATTGATTTTTATATATAAGATAATCTACTTAGTTTAAAAACCAAAAAACATGCTTGAAAATCCAAAATATTTTTTTAAATTATTGTGTTGTAATCGGTCCTTAATATGTGTGAAAATTTTCAGATCAATCCGACTACTGCAAGTGTATTAAAATCACTTTCAAAGATTCCGTAACATAGATTAATACATTGATAGATACGTAACGAACTTTGTATAAGCGTGTTAATAAACTAGCTGTTTCCACGGACACCTTATGCATGGAATTTACAAAACTTTCCCCGTTTTTGCAACATTTTTCAATAATGCTTCGCACCTATTGGCCGCAGCGTGATATAACAGCAGGTTATAGCCTTCCTAAATAAATGGACGAATTAACATAAAAAAATTTTTTTGATATAAACCAGTAGTTCTTGACATTAACATGTTCAAACACAAACAAATAAACTATAATGTAAGTATAGATGAGAGGATTCTCAATATTACCAATCCACCCATTATCAGCCTTTCTGCATCCGCTGCTGGACAATTATATACCTCCCCCATTAAGTCACTATGCATATTCCTGTTTTACTATGCAATAATTTTAAAACAGTCTCTAGTTTAGTGTTTTAAAATATTTTAAATAACCTTGTGTCTTTAAGTTAATTACCAAAGTCTATGAAACATTTATTTATTTATACCCTTGGGAGGAGATGGGGTGGTGACATCTATTTCCTTATATCCTGAGTAGGAGTGTTTCTAAACTGTAGAGCACAGTTAGACTTACAAATTTTTTTTTTAATCTGTAATCCACGTGACTGAAAAGATGGAGAATCAAGGCTAATGAATCCAAATCTGCCAATGTCACATTTACCCTCAGGAAAGGCACTTGCTTGCCTATAAAGCTCAACAACAAAGAAGTTCCACAGTCAGATCATGTGAGATACTTGGGACTACACCTTGACAAGCATCTTACCTAGAAGCAACACATATTTACCAAACGCAAACAACTTGGTCTACAGTTACGAAAACTATATTGGCTGGTGGGACGCCGATCAACATTGTCACTTTGTAACAAACTCCTATTATATAAGGCGATATTGAAACCCATCTGGAGTTACGGTATCCAGCTCTGGGGTACGGCTTCTCACTCCAATATTGAAATAATATAGTTACCAATGCCCCCTGGTTTGTCAAAAATGAGCAATTGCATCATGACTTACAAATTGATACTGTTCAACAAGAAATTATAAAACAAACTAGGACATATAAAATAAGGATCACAAACCACCCAAACGACCTAGCTAAAGTTTTGATGGCAGAAAGCCTCAGCTGTAGACTTAAACGTAATATGCCCCAGGACACTTTATCATAGTGGCTGTTAAATGAAGTGGGTTGCGACATTGGCCGCATACCCAGCAAGTCATTCGTAAAATGCCAACAAATCTACTGCTCAATGTCTCAGAAAGGAGACAGATTGTTGTACACCAGAAACAAAAAAAAGCACTTCCGAAAATCAATGTTTGTCTATACAAATTCACAGGCAAAAGTCTAGTTACTATATTTATAAACATCATAATCCTTTTCCTGTGTAGATAATTAAAATACATACATTTATGTAGATATGACGCTATTTTATTGTTTATTATACTTTTACTTTTATTTTATCACTTAGATATGAGCAGTACTTGCAAAGAGATAAATAAGATTTGTTAAGAAAAGTAATAATAATATGTAGTGACAATAATAATGTTAAGATAGTGGATGTGTATTTTTTTTTAATACATATTCTTGGATATTCCTCATAACGTCTTCTGGTCCCAAGCTAAGCTTATATGCTTGTGTTAGGAAATGAAATAAAAGACATTTAATCACATAGACATAATTTTTATCAAAATTCTTGTGAAAAGTTCGATTATCTTTCCTTACCGCTAGACAATATAAATATCACTCAAGAACCCGCGATCCCGTGCACGGCAGTCCGTTACATGACCCACGAGGCCCATCAAAGCATTTAAAGATTAGCTAATTCATTCGCGGAAGTCCCGCGACCTGGTGTTAAGACGATACCAAAATAGCTTCGTGCATTTTTCTATGTACGAAGTTTTCATTGTTTCTATAGATTGAATGGCTAGAGCTCTAATTTTTAAGTATATGTTTTTTCAATATATGATCTAGGATCGCATCAACTCAGAAACACGATTGAAAAAAGTTTTCTCGATAGAAAATCTTGGCGAAACAACCTCTCAAAATTTTTATTTTTTTCATTTGTTGGTCTATTATCGCGTATTAACTAATGAAATAACTTTAAAAACATAAGTAACTATTATATATAGAAACACGTAAATCAGAATTAAAATATATTTAGTAGATTTTGAGTAAATAGGAAAAGTATCCCTAATTCTTCATTTTCTGTGCCTACTGGCTGTGTTAATATGTACGTGTCGGCGATGATATACGATAATATTGATGTAGGCCCTTAACTATGAATAGTTAACACCAGGTCGCGGGACTTCCGTATTAGGCTTGTTGAAAAAATATTGATATATCGATATTATTTTTTCAATATATCGATACATATCGGCGATATTTAATTTTTCGATATATCGATGTACTGATATAAAATTTCAAGTATCGAAATGGTGTAAAAATCGATTTTTTTTTCAGACCGAAAACCTAGTAGTTAGGTACCTACTTTCTATATAGGTATTAATATTTTGAGACAAATTATTTTTTGTCTTTTGTTTTGTTTTTTGGTTGACTCTCGATTTGATGTCGAAACCTTTTGAATCCCATTCGCGATGTATCGATATTTTGTAAATAAAATATCGAAGCCGATATCGATATTTTTATAAATATCGATACATCGATATGTTTTTTCCGACATCCCTATTTCGTATGATATTACTACCGAAAGGAAGTGGTTTTGTTGGTTCGATACATTCACACGAAAAGTTAAGGAGTGGGGCAGTTACTATAAAGGCGGGAGAAACTACAGACAAAATTGTTTAAATATTCACATGTGCAATCGTGGTCACGTGCTCTATCTAGTTTTAAAATAATCTAAAAAGATTATCGACGGTATTGATATCCGATATAAGTTTTATCTTCAATATTGTTTATATATACTTACAATCGCGGTCACGTGTTGTGATAACCAGTTTTTAAATACATAACATATTACCTACTATGCTTTTGGTAACCAACGCCCACTTTAAATAACAGATTTTCTTCAATTGTACAGAAATAGTAATTACTTAAGGGCCTACATCAATATTATCGTATATCATCGCCGACTCGTACATATTAACACAGCCAGTAGGCACAGAAAATGAAGAATTAGGGATACTTTTCCTATTTACTCAAAATCTACTAAATATATTTTAATTCTGATTTACGTGTTTCTATATATATTAGTTACTTATGTTATTAAAGTTATTTCATTAGTTAATACGCGATAATATACCGACAAATGAAAAAAATAAAAAATTTGAGAGGTTGTTTCGCCAAGATTTTCTATCGAGAAACCTTTTTTCAATCGCGTTTCTGAGTTGATGCGATCCTAGATCATATATTGAAAAAACATATACTTAAAAATTAGAGCTCTAGCCATTCAATCTAAAGAAACAATGAAAACTTCGTACATAGAAAAATGCACGAAGCTATTTTGGTATCGTCTTAATAGTTTTTAGACTACCATTCATCCATCCATCAGCCTCTCCCCGTCCACTGTCGGACATAGGCCTCCCGTATAGAACGCCACAACGTGCGGTCCTGTACCGCTTGCATCCAATGTCTCCCCGCGACCTTGACTATATCGTTGCTCCACCTTGTCGGGGGCCACCCAACGCTGTGTCGTCCGGTACGTGGTGGCCTCTCTAGGACTTATCTTCCCCAACGATCATCAGTCCTACGAGCGATGAGCCCATTGCCACTTCAGCGTGCTAACTTTCGGGCTATGTCGGACACACCCGTTCTCCTACAGATGTCCGTATTTGGAATTTTCGTATTTAGACTAGCTACCTAATGAGTAGTAATGAGTTAAACGAGACCCTATATTAAAACTTCGCTCTCCGTCTACCTGCACCAGGCCAGGTTCTCTGATGGTATAACAATAAATTTTGATACTAAAAACAAGAATACAACAGATATTTAAGGGGCTTCCATACTACAAATATTTTTGCTTATCATGATGAAATGCGTATGACGGTGACGATGTGATTGTTACGACAATATGTCATGACGAATCCTACTAATATTAAAAACGCAATAGTTTGTTATGTTGCATTGATGGATAGAATGTAAAGATGTTGGTTGCTCTTTCACGCAAAATCTGATGAAACTATTTTGATAAAACGTAAAGCTGTATAGCTTAGCTTAGAATAACACGTAGGCTTATAATTCATCATGTTGAAAGCCAAGGAACGGGCAGTATCCTAATAATTTATTATAAATGTGAAAGTTTGTATAGATGTTTGGATGTATGTTACTCTTTCACGCAAAAATTATTGAATGCATTTTTTTAATGAAACTTTACAATAATGTAGCTTCTAGCTACTTCAGAATAAGTTATAGAGTACTTTTTATCCCGAAAGAATGCAATGTTCCCGCGGTATGATAAAAAACGAACAATATTTTTATTTTTTTCCCGCGGGATTCAGCTAGTCCATAATATATTCGCCATCATATGGCTAATGGTGGGGAACCCGTAAGCAAGTGCAACTTGTACTTAGCCTGTTTTTGAAATTAGCTACTAATGCTTTAGGAAATCTTCGACAGGTAGTTTATTCGTTCATTACACAGCTTAATTCTAGTAGGTACTTTACTTTTCTTAGACTCAAAGGGCTTAGGGCATATAAAATTTACATATCCGGCGTCTGTTTGTAATAGTATATATCTCAGTATGACCTGATTTACAATCTTATTATTACACAATGTATAAAACTGACATGGCCGCTGTGACGTCACAACTGACCATTCAAATACTGCGCATTTGTTCGTTGCTATATTATTATGCTTGATACAAGTTTATATAGTAACATCAAACTATAGTGCTTATTACATTCAACTAAAAAGTACTTATTTTATAAACGTGACACAAAGCCTGTGCCATAAGCTGGTACTGCCTAGTTTAATCGCGCTTACAGTGTGTTAAAGTACTAAACTTTGTGAATTGCACAATAGTCAAATTTATGAGAAATGAGGTTTTTTGACACTCGTAATTTCTCTCATTGAAATTGTAAATATCTGGGATAAATGTAATAAGCACTCACATTTTACATAACGCCTTATCAATCATTAGCAACAGGATGTCGAAATAAACTACTTAAATATCTTCTAAATACAAGGTTAAATACTAATGGAATTAATATGGGAATAAAAAAAAACTGACTAAAAGTTAGGATGAGGTAATTTTTTCTTGACTCTTACTCTTTTATTTAGGACTGATCATGATGATATAAAGTAGTTCTCGCTTGTTTGATCATGTCATCTCGTCATTATTGTCTGAATATTAACGTACACCAAAAATATCGTGAGTCATAATCGTTGCCGGATAAAAACAAACATTCCATTTCCCAATGATGCTCGAATATCGCTTTTATTTGGCAGCTATTTTAAAATAGGCTGAATGACGCCACGCCTTAGTCAATAAAAAAAATGTAAACAATTTGCGCGCCAACGGTAACTTGTGACATTTGTTTTTATTTTCAGTTTTTATTTATCTGTTGCTAATTTAATTAGAGAAAGTAAATATTTTTAAAACATAAACAACACTTAACCTCATTTTTGGTCAATCTGCGTTTATGAAGCGTGTTTCGAGGTTATTTTAACATTTAAGTGGACTGTTCTAAATATTGTAAGGGCAGTGAAAACTAGATTTAAATTTTTTTAAAATATTTTTTTTTAAAATGCCTCTTGTCTAAAAAAATGCGCCATAGTTCATAGTTTGATTACTTTTTCTGCAGAGGCCTGAATGAAGCCATGAGCAATGATTTTCGGCATAGTATCGGCAAGCCACCAATTATTTAGTAAAGCGAAATGAAATAGTGGCTCTCAGTGTACATTTTCAAAGGAACGTAATAGAGACGGCCAGCGGAGTCTCAGATCAGTAAAATCGGGACACTTACAGAGCTGAGACTTCGGTACAGAATCTTAAAATCTTATGATGATATCTTAAAAATTTATCATATCAAAACTATGAACTAAAACAACAGAATACCTTTGCAGAAATATGGCAGTTTCAACTTTTCATTCGATTGACGTAATCTTTTGACGGTAGATCTATAAAAAGAAAGTTCGATCTTGCCATTGAAGTAGTACGAGTATATTAAGGCTGTTACTGTAAACAGAATATATTAGCGATTTTTTTTCTTTTTTACAAAATTGCTATGAGGTATTTTAAATCTTTCATGAATAAGGTTTTGGATTCGATTTCGATTAGGACTAAGGTAGTGATAGAAAGTGATATCATGGAAAATAGCTGAATAAACAGCAAAATTACGAAATCTGATTATATTTCCCGGACATCTTTGAAATATATTTGTATGTTTACATTTTTGTAATAAAAATATTGCCTTTCTTTTACCTTAAACCATTTTTACTGCAGTTTTTTGCTCTCGACACTTATATAATTTGTACTCACACCATCTATTGAGCGCTTGACTACTGGCAGCCCAAAAATACAAACCCAAAAATGAGCAAGTTAGCCAAATTCTAATCATCTAGCATCTCTATTCATATTCTAAACTCTGTCCTAGGCCACAAAAGCTCCATGCTATCATGTTTCACTAGGTTGCCAGTATCCTAGCGAAAGTAATCTATTATACTCCGTCGCGTCGACGCCAACTGCGCAATAAGCCATAGATAATTCTAGAACGTTTAGTTGTCTCTGAGCTACATATTATTATGTATTTATCAGTGTTTGTTGGACACTATATATTATAGTGGCTATAATAGTGCATAAATCTATCCAATCACATGTTCACAATTTTTGTAGTAATAATTCAGGGATTGAGGTTTTGTGTGTCAAGCTCAGTAATTGTAAGTATTTAGAATACATGTTTTCTGTTTACTGCCCATCATCAGTGCGTACTATTGCATCCGATTGGGATATACTTTTCTCGTCATTGACTAGAAAAACCTTGATTGCTGGGGACTTTAATGGGCATCATAGTAATTGGTCCGTAAAAACAGATTCAAGAGGCATACAAATTATGAATTCGGCACTTGATAATGGGTTTATTTCGCTATTTTAATTGTGAGCTAGATAGTTTTAGTAATACTAGATATTGGGATAATAAAAAGAAGCCCCTATTAGTTATAACTTTCAATGATATCAAACAATGTGAGATTTCGACATTTTCTGTTCTCAAAATGTTTAGTTTAGATATCTGGCTGTCGGCTGTTAATATTAATAGTATTAGAATTGGTCTTAATTGTTTAAATATGGGTAAAAAATTCTTTGATCCTAATGTCCTACTGAATAATGTTATAATCGAATTACACACCAAATATGATGGTTGGAATCAATTCTACACTGATGGATCAAAGAGTTCTCAAGGGCTGGGAGTCGGATTTTACTACAGTAATGTTAAACTTACACTTAGCTTTAAAATTAATGCAGAAATTTCAATTATGACGCTGGAACTCATTGCAATCTTCCGGGCATTGTCGTATGCTATTGGTAATAATCTTAACAACGTAGTAGTTTTTTCAGACAGTAAAAGTGGTTTGCAACACATAGCTCGGTGTGTCTCTGGTATCAGAGGTGCATCGATAGCTTATGACATAATCAGTTTGATTCACAAAATGAATACACAGGGCATTGTGTGGAGGTTGCAGTGGGTTCCTGCACATATCGGATTGTACGGTAATGAGGAGGCAGATCGTATTTCAAAATTAGCAGCAATAGAAGGTCACGAGTTATTAATTTTATCAGATTACCAAGATTTAATTCCTAAATTCAAAATTACCTGTTTTAATATTTGGAAAGACTATTTTGAGGCAAAATCCGTAACAAAAGGTAAGTATTTGGTACAAAACAATACAACATCAACCTCTTTGGTTTGACGATCGTAATTTAAATAGAACGTATGTAAAGTTAGCATTAAGAATACGATCTGGACACTATCCTTCTGCAAAGTTTGCTTTTCTTATGAGAAAGACCGACTCTCCAAATTGTAATTTGTGTCATGTGATTGAGGACGTTCAACACCTTCTGATGGATTGTTTGCGGAATAAAAATGAAAGGGAGTTGTTGTTCCGCAAGTTCAATTTAAATAAATTTGATGTTGGCCTAATCCAAGATATAATGTCCCGTCCAAATTCTGCTATAGTTATACAATTTTCAAGGTTATTGCTTGTGGACAATATCATGGTGACACTAGTTGATTAGTATAACATTTTATTTTGTTAGAAAAACAATTTTAGATTTATTTAGATTAAATAATAATATATATTTCATACGAGGGGAGGTCCAAAAGTTCGTGGAATGGAGGGGATGGAGTGGGGATAGGGGCGCTCGCTTAGTGTCATACTAATTGGGGACTCATAATTAGTATATAAATGGAGTTTCAGCCCTATTGCGTCATTCGTTTACGAACACTCGCCTGCTAAACACGTCAATCCGGAAGAAAACTGAAACTATGGAGAAAATTGAACACCGTGCGGTCATTAAATTCCTTACCAAGCAAGGAAAGAACGCTCAGACCATTTTGAATGAAATGGAAACTGTTTACGGGGAACAGTGCCCTAGTAAATCAATGATTTACAAGTGGCATGGTCTTTTTAAACATGGTCGGGAGTCGATTGAAGACGACCCCCGCTCAGGAAGGCCAGTTGAGGCCACCACATCAGACATCGTCGAAAAAGTGGAAAAAATTGTACTGGAGGACACCCGTTTGAAGAAAAAACAGTTATCTGCATTAGTTGGAGTATCAGATACCACCATTTTGCGAATCCTACATGACCACCTGGGTATGACAAAAGTCAGTGCAAGATGGGTACCGAGAATGCTCACACCGCTTCAAAAACAGCAGCGCGTCGAAGCGTCAAAACATTTTTTGGAGTTGTGTGGCGACGATCCTGGACCGATTTTGGAGCGAATTGTTACCGGCGATGAAACATGGGTTCATCACTTTGAGCCTGAGTCCAAACAAGAGTCCATGCAATGGCATAAAAAGGGGACACCACCGCCAAAGAAATTCAAAGTGTCGGAGTCGGCTGGAAAGTTGATGGCTACTGTTTTTTGGGATTGTGAGGGGATAATACTGATTGATTATAAAGAAAAGGGCAGGACCATAACCGGAGAATACTTCGCAACAATACTAGAAAAATTAAAGGATGCCATCAAAGAAAAACGTCGGGGAAAATTGACCAAGGGCGTGTTGCTCTTGCAAGACCACGCGCCGGTTCACAAGAGCAAAGTTGCAATGGCTGCTCTACACACGCATGGCTTCGAATCACTAGTCCACCCACCCTATAGTCCAGATCTGGCCCCAAGTGATTTTTATTTGTTCCCCAATTTAAAAAAAGACTTAAGGGGAAGGAAATTTTCCGACGACAATGAGGTAAAGGTTGTGTGTTGTAAAATTTTGGCTCATTTTGAGGGAAAAGATAAAAAATATTTTTACGATGGTTTAGAAAAATTAATTCATAGATCTAATAAATGTATTCAGCTTAAGGGTGATTATATTGAAAAGGAAAAATAAATTTACTGTTTCATTTTTACTAAAACCCTTTCATTCCACGAACTTTTGGACCTCCCCTCGTATGATATGATACAATGGGGTTGACATGTCCATATGGTCAAAATCCCCTAATTCTAGTTTGTAAGTTAGATTAAAAAAAAAAAAAAAGATTTCTTAGATATGTTTACTTTTAAAGATTTACTTCTTTTGGAGCATCAGGGAAAAATGATGGGAATAAATAGACGCGCCCTCATCGTCATAAAAAACTGATACTGTGAGGAATACTCATAATAATCTTAATTGAGGATTTGTAAATGCAAACTCATGGCTTTAGCTTACTATTGAAGTAATGTACAAACAAAACAAAAAAGAAAACAAAATATTAACTCGGCAAGGGAAAGCGATCGTTATGACAGAAATATGCAACGCGTGTCATAATTCGATGTTTGTGTAGCAGAATGAGACGCTGAGTTAGCTAATATAGTAATGCGAATGTACTTTGTAAACAAAAACACGTGCAAAATAAAAACAATTTCTATAATAATAATCTCGTGAAAGTCCTAAGACGTCCCGTTAGCCAGTCAGGTAGTTATTTCTTTTTTTAGAACAACAACACCATTCTATTTTTGAACACTGGCAAGGCCTCGGCCGGTTCTGTTTTCAAATTTCTCTATCAGTTGCTTTCTTAACGTCAACGAGATCTGAAGTCTTAAAAAGAAACAAATATATTAATAAGCCGCTAAAATAATATAATGCTGTATAACGTATACAGCGTTTGGATATTCTTCAAAAAATTACCGTTGAAAAATAACTTTTTCAAAATTTAGCATTTCTTTGTTGTTTTATTTATTTTGTGTAAACATTCCAGTTTTTGTGATATATCGTTGTTAAGAAATTTTGCTGTTTTTGTAAATTCGTGTTTTTTTTTCTTCAAAAACATGGTTGTCAAACTGCACTGGTGAGTGTATAAATGTGTTTTTAGGGTTCCATACCCAAAGGGTAAAAACGGGACCCTATTACTAAGACTTCGCTGTCCGTCCGTCCGTCTGTCCGTCCGTCTGTCACCAGGCTGTATCTCAAGAACGGTGATAGCTAGAGAGTTGAAATTTTCACAGATGATGTATTTCTATTGCCGCTATAACAACAAATACTAAAAATAAAATAAAATAAATATTTAAGGGGGGCTCCCATACAACAAACATGATTTTTTTACCGTTTCTTGCTCGATACTAATAACGTTGCCTTATGTTGCATTGATCATGGTACGGAACCCTTCGTGCGCGAGTCCGACTCGCACTTGACCAATTTTTTCTACTAACTTGACCCCTAATATTATTTTCGATAGTGTGAAATAATATGAATAAACAAAGGAGTATAACTTCTTACTTGCGTACATACGAGGGGAGGTCCAAAAGTTCGTGGAATGGAGGGGATGGAGTGGGGATAGGGGCGCTTGCTTAGTGTCATACTAATTGGGGACTCATAATTAGTATATAAATGGAGTTTCAGCCCTATTGCGTCATTCGTTTACGAAAACTCGCCTGCTAAACACGTCAATCCGGAAGAAAACTGAAACTATGGAGAAAATTGAACACCGTGCGGTCATTAAATTCCTTACCAAGCAAGGAAAGAACGCTCAGACCATTTTGAATGAAATGGAAACTGTTTACGGGGAACAGTGCCCTAGTAAATCAATGATTTACAAGTGGCATGGTCTTTTTAAACATGGTCGGGAGTCGATTGAAGACGACCCCCGCTCAGGAAGGCCAGTTGAGGCCACCACATCAGACATCGTCGAAAAAGTGGAAAAAATTGTACTGGAGGACACCCGTTTGAAGAAAAAACAGTTATCTGCATTAGTTGGAGTATCAGATACCACCATTTTGCGAATCCTACATGACCACCTGGGTATGACAAAAGTCAGTGCAAGATGGGTACCGAGAATGCTCACGCCGCTTCAAAAACAGCAGCGCGTCGAAGCGTCAAAACATTTTTTGGAGTTGTGTGGCGACGATCCTGGACCGATTTTGGAGCGAATTGTTACCGGCGATGAAACATGGGTTCATCACTTTGAGCCTGAGTCCAAACAAGAGTCCATGCAATGGCATAAAAAGGGGACACCACCGCCAAAGAAATTCAAAGTGTCGGAGTCGGCTGGAAAGTTGATGGCTACTGTTTTTTGGGATTGTGAGGGGATAATACTGATTGATTATAAAGAAAAGGGCAGGACCATAACCGGAGAATACTACGCAACAATACTAGAAAAATTAAAGGATGCCATCAAAGAAAAACGTCGGGGAAAATTGACCAAGGGCGTGTTGCTCTTGCAAGACAACGCGCCGGTTCACAAGAGCAAAGTTGCAATGGCTGCTCTACACACGCATGGCTTCGAATGACTAGTCCACCCACCCTATAGTCCAGATCTGGCCCCAAGTGATTTTTATTTGTTCCCCAATTTAAAGAAAGAAGGGGAAGGAAATTTTCCGACGACAATGAGGTAAAGGAGGCAATTTTGGCTCATTTTGAGGGAAAAGATAAAAAATATTTTTACGATGGTTTAGAAAAATTAATTCATAGATCTAATAAATGTATTCAGCTTAAGGGTGATTATATTGAAAAGGAAAAATAAATTTACTGTTTCATTTTTACTAAAACCCTTTCATTCCACGAACTTTTGGACCTCCCCTCGTAATTCAATATTTCCTTATTTTAAATGTGAGCTCAAAATCTTTAAATCTACTCAACGGATTTTTTTAAAATTAATTTCTGGTTCAAGAGGATGTTTTTACACGCTTTATATTAGCTTCACTTGTATGTTTGTTTGTATGTTTGTTTGTATGTATGTTTGTAACCGACTCCTTTGGAGGCTATTAAAACCCACTTTAAACGGTCAGATTCTATTCAAATTTTGCACAGCTGTCAAAGACCGATGACAATGCAATAATTCGATTAAATAAAGCGTGTTTTTTAGTTTTTTTAAACTATTTTTTTTTATTTATTTTTCTCTATAATTTGTTGAGGTTTCATTTACAATATCTATATACGCGGGTGAAACTGCTGGTATTAGCTAGTTTCGACTTGTAGTTTTATAAATAACAGCAACTACAAAATATTCCGTACATTACTGTTTGTTTACATTCTGTTCAGTGTCAATGAAACTTGGCAACAATGTTATCATTAATAACCATACTTTGTAACTAACAAACAGACACACAGACGGACAACTAAATGTTCATATAAGGGTTCCTGGTTCCTTTTTAGTGCGGTGACACTTGTATACTTAAATACGTCACCACACGGAGGACCGCAAATAACGGGATAAGCGCAGGAGTATGATGAGAATTTGTTGTAGCATCTCTCTGTCTTTGTTGTACCATCATCGAGCGCAAACTCGCTGGAAACACATTGCCTCCTCCCCAGGAGGCCAAGCGTGGCGGATCATAGCCACGCCCAATGTGTCTTTCTTCCAGGGAGAAGCCATGCACATGCACACGCGATAGGATGAACTAATGTTTCCTCTCACTGGGTTAAGCCCAACGTAATGAGCACATAACATGGCCCGGTTAGGTCGAGGCGAGGAAAAAATTCTTACAGAACTGGAGGATGCTGGGACTTTGATTGGCAGAAGAACGTTAAATCATCATCATCATCATAACATCACGCCTTTTTCCCATGGGGGTAGGCAGAGACTATAGAGCGCCATCTGCTACGATCCAAACATACTTCCTTGGCTTCATCCACACTCATACATCTGGTCATACATGCCCGACGGTTGTAAGTGCTACGCACTTGCCCCTTTAGGAGTATGCCGGCGATGACATCGGAGTATATTTTTCTCGGGCATCCTCTCCCAGCATTTCCATTTACTTCCGCCGTGTATATGCCTTTCGTTAAGCGTCTCTCATCCATCCTCTCCACATGACCAAACCACCTAAGCATACTTTTCTCCACCTTGGTCACTACATCCTCTTTCAGACCGCAACCTTCTTTTATAACTTCATTTCTTAATCTATCTTTCAAAGTCACACCACACATGTTAAAATGTATATAATTTTTCTTCTCAACCATAATATTGAAACAGACGTGTTTTATCCAACTTTGTAAAGTTATTTTTGAATATTGTTTTGTAAACACAGTGCTGACAGCACGTAGGTAATTAACACTAACATATTAACACGTCTTGTTTGCACTTTGTTTTACACATACATACATACGAGTATATTTTATATAACATAGTTTGACGCGTAAGCTATAGTAGGTTTATGGCACAAACTCGAATTTCTATCTCGAAAATAATTCAAGATAATAAGAAAAAAAATAGTATTTTTTTAAAAATGGTGGAACCGACCTCATTCCCCTTTTAAATTTGAGGGGTTTCCTCGATTACTCTGGTGCCAATGGGACCACACGGGAACCACCAGCTTTCAAACAAACAAGAATCATTAAAATCACTTCGTCCATTTACAAGTTTTGAGGACACACATTAAAAAAAGTAAGAAGACATAGACACGAATTGAGAACCTCCTTCTTTTTTTAAATCTGTTAAAAATTTAAGCAAAAGTAGTGTGTAAAGTCTAGAATATAATTATGCGTTACAAATTGCAAAAAGCGGGACCGATTGACGATGATGACGATAAAGTAGATGAAGTTATCCTTACTAATTTTTAAATGCGAATAACTGAATTAAAAACTAAAAATCCTGACGAGCTTAAGTGTTAATGTATGTAAACAAACCATAGTGCGATTTAAAATATCTGTACAACGCCATCTATCGAGTGATATGGTAAACTTCTGTCTGATGGTTAAATTTCTAAATTTCACGCGTACGTAGTCGCGGGCAACAGCTATTAGTATTATAAGATTTTAAAATAACTAGAGTCAGTCAAGTAGTAAATCAAGTCATAGTATAGGAACCTTTTACACAAAGCAAAGATAAGTTGAAAATAAACCAAGTACTCTATCCGATATCAATATTTCATTTAATATAGTCGAGCAGTTTCCTGTACACGATGAAATATAAAAAAAACCTTGGTTTCACCTTATTTTATATTTGTTTATTTGAGAACAAACCTTCATAAAGGTACAAAGTCTTTCAGTGTTGGATACTACATTTATCGAGGAAGACTATAGGCTATAATTATAACTTCACCCTGCGTCTAATAGAAGCAAAGCATCAGTGAAAAATATTGCCAAAACCAGCATCCACGCGTACGGGCAACAGCTAGTGTGATGGCTTATACTGTTTACAAATTGAAATAATAAAAAGCATTTACATTTAAAGATACTAAAACGTCGTAGTAGTCTCTGCATACCCCCCATGGTAAAAGGGCGTGATTTTATAATGTTGATACAAAAGAAGTAGATTTTTTTTGTATTGTTCTTGTAGAATCAAAAACAATACAAAATTCTGTGGAAAAATACAATCTAAATGTTTATTTATATCTTAGTGTTAGTAGACAATGCATGTACTGATATAAGCTTATCAGATAGTGTTATCAGTATTGTAGTATTATCATTGTGAGCTGATGTGACATACAAATATAGGAGTGTTGTTAAACTTTCGTTGTGCACATAGTATTTAAAATTTGGAAATCCTGTACTTATAAGTATGCTTCTTTACTTATTATTTAAAACAAAGTCGTTATTTTATTATGTAGGTATGTCCCTATGTGAGCTTATATCCTTTAAAACTAGATTGACATATTCGAGTGGATGGCTTTTTTGTTTAATTTCTTAAGTAATATTCTATAACACATGCGCGACTCATTTGTTTAAATAACAACACAACAAGTACACGCGTCTAAATCCGTAAAAAGTAGTTTTATTTAATTTCTTATGGTTTTTATTTATTTTGTAAATTCCGCTTCGGTACAAAATTGTCGGTACTAGTAAAAAGCATATATGTATGTAAGAACCGACTGAGGTATGATACCTGCACACGTACCCAAGGGGGGTTGACGATAGGCAGACGGAAGTGGCAAAAAATCAGCCAAAATCCACTGTAACTTGAACAACAAAGTCATAAGGGCAGTAGAATCATAATTTCTTTTTTCACAACGTCCTCTGGTCCCAAGCTAAGCTTATATGCTTGTGTTATGGGTACCAGAATACGGATATACTACTTTTCTTTTGTAAATATGTACATACTTATAATACATAGAAACATCCAGACGCAATTACAAAGCAGCAGGTATTTTTTCTTCCAAGCTCTCCTCTCAACCGTCACGTTTTCATGATCTTATTTTTCTTTCTTGTCTCACAGTCTATCCATAGATCGATATTCCTCTCCTTTTACGACCATCAACCTATTCAACAACTTTTTACTTAAGGGCCTACATCAATATTATCGTATATCATCGCCGACACGTACATATTAACACAGCCAGTAGGCACAGAAAATGAAGAATTAGGGATACTTTTCCTATTTACTCAAAATCTACTAAATATATTTTAATTCTGATCCACGTGTTTCTATACATAATAGTTACCTATGTTTTTAAAGTTATTTCATTAGTTAATACGCGATAATAGACCGACAAATGAAAAAAATGAAAAATTTGAGAGGTTGTTTCGCTAAGATTTTCTATCGAGAAAACTTTTTTCAATCGCGTTTCTGAGTTCATGCGATCCTAGATCATATATTGAAAAAACATATACTTAAAAATTAGAGCTCTAGCCATTCAATCTAAAGAAACAATGAAAACTTCGTACATAGAAAAATGCACGAAGCCATTTTGGTATCCTCTTAAATGTGTTTCATCCCTCCTCATTTAGCTATGTACTAAATTTTATATAAATCAGTCCAGTAATTTTGGCCTACAAGAGCGTAAGAAAGGTTACTTTGCATTATTCAAATTAGTAAGGAGGCATTTTGCCAAAATTTTGATACATTTTAACGAATATCATCAAAAATATCGTCTAAATAGGTACATATTGTTATTTTGGCAGTTATACATTTTTGGTTATTTTGGCTCATACCCAAATATATATTCGATTTGATTCAGCGTTATATTTGTCTAAGATAATTTCATTATAATGGCTATAGCATTATCTTATACTGCCAAAAACTAAAATAGGAATCCTAATTTGCTATAAACATGTAGTACTAGCTCTGGCCCGCGACTTCCTACGTGTGGAATTTAGAAAATTTTCCCTTTTTTGCAACATGTTTCACTGTCGCTTTGCGCCTATTGGTCGTACCGTGATGTTATATAGCCTAAAGCCTTCTTTGATAAATTGACTATACATTACAAAAAAATTCGAACCAGTAGTTCCTGAGAAAAGTGTGTTTAGACAATCTAAAAATTAAAACAAATTTGTTCAGATTTTAATCAGATGATGATTGAGAGAATGTATGAGTGTGAATGAAATCAAAAAATACATGTTTACATCCGTAGCAGATGCAGCTCTATAATCACTGCTTATCCTATTGAAATTAAGCGTGTCCGTATGTATTTTGGCGGGCTTCGTTGTTTCCGTAATTAAAAATAAAACTTACGCAATTGATTATTTAATTTCTTAAATAGTTATGCCATAAATATGTAATATGGGAATCCGAGACTCAAGAGTTACAATACCTTTCAACCACAAATACAAAGGTATTTTATAACACACAAACAATAAACACTTATCAAATTATCTCATAATTGTATTTGTTCTTAGATATTACATGTTAAAACAAATATTTGTACCTGCTATATTAAATACTTGATACCTATTTTATAAAACAGTCGTGTTTAGTTATTTAATTAAAACCATAACATTAAAAATAATAAAAACAAAATTTTTTAAGTCGGGTAATAACATCTTTTAAATAAAGCAGCATTTTAGTGACTTTTTTGTTTTAATTTGTATTAAGTGCTATTAAAATGCCGTGTGCAATGTTTGAAAAAAAATCAGGGGATTTAACGAAATTGAGTGAATATCTTCAAGTGGATAGTTTATGTTGGAATAATTATAAAAAAGGGTGCGTAATTATTTTATATTTATAAAATAATCGGAGTCGTTTAATTTTTGTTGATGACAGACGCGAGGCGTATCGAACCTCATGATTTAAAAAAATCATTTTTGTTGCTATCACAGATGTCTAGTCTATCTACGAGATCACTCAATCGGCTTGAAACCACTTACATATCTATGTTTGCGTTAAAATGTATCTATGTGTGTCTATTATACAGGCGATTAAGTACGATTGAGCCAGGCTAAAGTTACTTATCCTCAATTTTAAACGTCAACCCACCATCTGGTATAACTGTTGCTACACAAATTTTTCTTCTTTTGAATAAGCATTTTTTTTCCTGTGGTTTAAATGAGGGCGAACTTGCGGAGTCACCGTGCTTGGTACCAATAAAAACTAGTAACATAATCGATCAGAGAATATCAGACGCAGTATTTATCATGCTAATATTTGTTATTATTTTGTTGCAGCGGTGATGGTGTATCGTTGAGCGCTGCTGGTAGCAAGCGCTCGGCTTTGTCGGCTTCGGACGCCGAGTGCTTCTCGCTGTGCCTGGGCGCCGGGCCTCTGTGGTATGTATTAGTATTGATTGATACATAAATCTCTCACTATTGACCTCTAACCAGAGGGTGTATAACGTAATTATTGCCTATAAAGGATCCAGGATTAGGCACGTCACGTCCCGTCCCCCGTACGTCTTTTATAATGTTACTTTCTGTTGCCCGCGATTTCGTACGTTTAATATTTAGAAGCGTAAAAGTTTGCTTTACGCCTCGATAGATGCCGCTGTACTCTCTGCTGAATCGCACTTATGCTCATTAACACTTACAGCCGTATTCACAAACGTTACTGTGAGGTCTCATAGTAGGCATGGACGCACAGGGGTAGCAAAATCATTTCACAAACAATACTTAAGTGGTGAAGCGCACTATGCGCTTGTTAAACTGAACGCATAGCTAAGTTTTGTCTATGAATACAAAGGCTCGATGAACGGAACGCACTGAGAAGTGTTACCCTTTGCACAGTGCATCAACACTTAAGTACTTACTTAGGTAAATATTGTTTGTGAATACGGGTGTTAAACTCGCTAAAGCTTGTGTTTTTCATTCAGCTCAGTTACATAATTTTAAATATAAGGAATTAGTTTTGAGTTTCCCTATCTTACGCAACGCGGATTACTCTGTGGTGGTCTAACTAGAAACATTCAAGTAAACGTCGTCCGTAAATAAAAAGTTATAAAAGTGCAAACAGTGATAAATTTTGGCGCCTCAGTACGTAATTTAATAATAGTGATATCAAAGAACAAAATTAGTTAATAGTTACAGTGCAAAACAAAGGAAATCATCTAAAAAAAAAAAACTATTATCAAAAGTGAAAAATTTACTAACTGCCTCTGAAATAAACAGAGCTACCCACATTATTTCACATTCACATTATTTGAATATCGGTCAAACGTCGTTTTGACACTGACACCAGACAATCTGACATTGTCAGTTGTAGGGTTACCAGCGTGAACAGATAAATTACCACTGAAAAAGTATTACCAGAACAAAAATAACATCTCAAATGGATGGTAATATGGAGTTACTGCTGCTAAAATTGGATGAAAAACTAAACCAACAAACAGAAATAATAACGAGGTTGGTAACAAAAAATGTTATGGAGGCACTGGATGAAAAATTTAAATCAATAATGGAGGAGAATAACAAACTTAGAGCCAAAATAAGCACATTGGAGCAAAAAATTAACACAATAGAATTGGAAAAAAGAAAATATAATATAGTATTTTTTGGAATAGAGGAATCGGCCAGAAGGGAAGCAGAGATGGTTGATTACATAAAAGACTTAGTGATTGAAACGGGGACTCACATTGACAGTCACGAAATAAAAAACTTATATAGAATCGGCAAATACAACAATAATAAAAATCGCCCTGTCGTAGTTACCATAGCATCATTATGGAAAAAACACATTATTTTAAAAAACAAGGCCAATCTACCGCCTGGCATAAACATCAAAGAGGACTACACTAAAGAAGTACTGGAAAAACGTAGGCAATTACAACCACAACTAGAAGAAGAAAGAAAGAAAGGAAACATTGCTTTTCTTAAAAATGACAAACTCATTGTAAAGAAACCAGCCGAAAATTCTAGGGATAAAAGAAAAAGAGATGATTCTAGCTCACCTCACTTATCAACCCGAAAGAAAATAAACTTTACCACTATGAAACCTTCATCTAGCAAGAAAACCTCAAATGAAATTATAAAACCTAATATTCTTCAATTTGTAGAACGAGGAAGAACAGCCTCACTCTCCGAATCTTCAAAAAACTAAAAATGACCACCCGGAATAGTATTGATACGAAATCTACAATATTGCTTAAACAGACTTTTGAAAAATGCACCCCAAGCCGGCTGGTCACCGTGGGGCAAGATGACCACTACCCTCAATCGAATAAAAATAAACAGAATTATATAAATATAACCATTACAAACAACCCTAGCTACGAAACTAGAAATAACAGTAAAAAGTTGAAACGAGAAAAAGGCCTCAAAATATGCACATTCAATGTAAGATCCCTAGCAACCATAGAAAGACTCTTAGAACTAAATAATGCATTGGATAAAATAAACTGGGATATTTTAGGACTCGCGGAAGTCAAGAGAATGGGATATGCCATTGAAGAGCACAAAGACTACATTTTCTGTTTTAAAGGAGAGACGCAAGGTCTCCATGGCGTCGGATTTTTAATAAATAAACCACTAAGAGACAACATAGTAAGCTTTGTGGGAATATCTGAGAGAGTGGCTCTGCTAAAACTGAGCTTCAAACAGGGACCCCTGTCATTAATCCAGGTATACTCTCCTACTGAGAGTTCAAGTGATGAGGAAATTGATAAATTCTACAACGATCTAATAACGGCACAAGATCTAGCTGACAAAAACAGGTTAATTATAGGAGATTTTAATGCTAAAATTGGGAAACCTAAACCACACGAGAATCTTATACTAGGCAAATATGGTTATGGTATAAGGAACAACAGAGGAGAACGCCTATTACAGTTTGCGCACGAAAACAAGTTGGCAGTGTTGAATACATATTTTAAAAAGAAAAGCTCTAAGAAATGGACATGGATATCACCAGACCATAAAACAAAAAACGAAATCGATTTCATTCTGTGTCCCAACCCAAAATCCGTAACAAACATAGAAGTTCTTAACACAAGTTTTCCCTCCGACCATAGAATTGTAAGATGCTCTATAAAAACCCAAAAACCTAAAATTTGCAGAGGGACATTCAAAACTATGACTAACAAGTTAAAGTCTTCATGTGAGAAAAATAACTACATACAGAACCTAGGAAAGAACTTGCCAATATTACAAGAATTTTTAAAAGAAAATAGAGATGTTCAATCCTTTAGTGACAAATTAGAAGAAACCATTAAGAAAAGCCTTAGAACAGATAGTAAAGCAAACAATAAACACAAAGACAAGATTATTAGCCAGAATACACAAAAATTCATTGATAGAAGAACAGAACTTATGTTCAAGAAAAACAAATCTAAAGTAACAAGAGAAGAGCTAACAAAATTATTCAAACAAACTAATAAAGCAATAAAAAAAGATTATGCCAAATACAGAAAGAATATAATAGAGAAAAATATGTTACATTTCCGGAGCTCGAAGAAAGCTTTTAAAGAACTATCTGCTTACAAAAACTGGATTCAAAGCTTGAGCAATGAGAAAGGGGAAAGTAAAGATAGAGAAGGCATAATAAAATGCGCTACAGCTTACTATACTTCTCTTTATAAAAAACCCGAAAAAGACGAGACTCAAAATCTGGATGAGAATAGTTGCAATATTAGTAATACAACTGAAGAAGAAACACCAGTGGATCCAATCACAGAAATTGAAATTATAACCCAAATCAAACGATTAAAATCAGAGAAAACCCCAGGAGATGATAAAATCACTAATGAGGCCTTGAAAGTTGGCGCACCAATTCTGGCTGTCTATCTAGCAGAATTATTTAACTTGGTTCTGACGAAAGAGCAAATACCAGCACAATGGAGCAAATCAAACATAATACTATTGTATAAAAAAGGAAATCCTTGTGACATTAGCAACTACAGGCCTATCAGTTTACTATCATCTATTTACAAACTCTTCTCGACAATCATTCTGAGTAGAATAGCACCCGATATTGACAAAAATCAACCGATAGAACAGGCAGGATTCCGGCCACATTACTCAACCATAGACCACATTCATGTAATTGATCAAATCATAGAAAAATATAAAGAATTTAACAAACCACTTTACATTGCTTTTGTGGACTATTCCAAGGCATTCGATAGCATAATTCACACATCTATATGGACTGCTCTACAAAATAATGCCATAAATAAAAAATACATAAACTTAATAAAAAATATTTATTCTAAAAGCGTAAGCAGAGTAAAACTTGAAAGACAAGGAGAAGAGTTTGTTATAGGCCGAGGGGTGAGGCAGGGAGACCCACTGTCTCCAAAACTATTTATAGCTGTACTTGAAGACACATTCAAAAACATTAACTGGACTAATAAAGGCATCTGGATTTTGAATAATAAATTAACACACTTAAGATTCGCTGACGACATTGCTCTTTTTAGTGAATCCGCGACAGACTTGGAGAGTACCTTACAAAAACTAAACAATGAAAGCAAAATAGTGGGTCTGCACATGAATGCAAGCAAAACTAAAATTATGACGAACAGCGAAAAGAAAATAATTAAAGTAGATGAGAATCCTATAGAATATACAAATGAATATGTGTACTTAGGCAAATTGGTGTCCTTTGACGCAGACAGCAATGAGAATGAACTGGATAGACGAGTGAGTACAGCGTGGAAGAAGTACTGGAGCCAAAAAGAAATTCTAAAAGGGCATTATAGCCTCAATATAAAAAAGACTATCATGGACTCGTGTATTCTTCCGAGCTTGACTTACGCTAGCCAAACATGGGTTTTCACGGAAAGAGTGAAAAACAAAATTTTGTCTTGCCAACACGCAATGGAAAGAAGCATTCTAAAACTAAGAAGAATACATAAAACTAGAAATGCCAATATTCGCAAAAGAACAAAATTAACGGATGCTTTGAGATACAGTTTAGGACAAAAATGGAAGTGGGCTGGGCATGTTGCTAGACTAAAAGATAAGCGATGGACATTTCAAGCTACCAAATGGCAAGGTCCAGTAGGCAAGAGAAGAGTGGGTAGACAGAAGAAAAGATGGACAGATGATATAGCTAACATAGCAGGAAGGGGCTGGATGTATGTAGCCAAAGATAGGGAAAAATGGAAAAATATGGAGGAGGCTTTTACCCAAGAAGGGGCCACATAAACAATAATTACTTATAAAGAAAAATACTAAATTATAATCAATCTGTAATGTAACCTGTTTGTTTTTTGTGGAAATAAAGCTCATTTATTATTATTATTATATCTTACGCAAAACTTGTTTGGTTATATATTATGAAATCAGGGACAGCAATAGATTGCTGTTAACGAGGTCCCTGGTTAAATTCCATCACACTTTTTGAATATTTATTGCACGGACATTGGTCTTTAATGTGTGCAAAATTTCAGATCAATCAACAAGTGGATGAAAAACACTGAAAGATTCCGTTCCATAGATTAATATGTAGTAATCATTTAATTACCTAAATTATAGTTGAAAAAATGATCACCATGAGTGGGACTTGAACCCACGACCTCGGAATACCGTTCTGTCGCTCTACCGACTGAGCTATCATAGTTCCTGCACATGTTTATGTTTGCCAAATTTTCGAGTCCTCTCTCTCCTCTCCAGCCCATTTACGTCCCACTGTTGGGCACGGGCATCCTCCTCTTTGGGAGGGATTATGGTCTACTGTGCCGCGCTGACCAGGCGTGTTGGCACAGGGTTTATTTTCGAGTTTTCCGTCTCTCACAGAGGATGTTATCTGTGTACAATATCCCTTAGCTGACTTTTACAGCACCCTTGGGAGGAGATGGGGTGGTGACACTTGTATTCTTAATCCGTCACCACACGGAGAAGGAGAGAATTTTCGACTAAAATTTATAAATGAATGTAGTAAATAATGAAATGTTTGCAGGTGGTCCTGATGTCCCTGCTCACGGCTCGGCACCGCCCGGAGGGGTGAATGGCGGGGCTGCGAGCCCCGCAATACCATCAACACCCAACCACGACGACAACAACCGTTAGTTATCTATAATAATATTAATATAACCAGCTGACCCGGGTAATGTTGTTTTGCCATATACATAATTGCTAAGGGTGGACAACCATTATCACATAGGGATATGAAATATAGATAGTAGCCGATTCTCAGAACTACTGAATATAAAATTTTAAAAAAATCGGTCATCACCTGTTCGTACAAAGAGAAAAAAATCTGTTCGTCCATCTGTCACCAAGCTGTATCACAAGAATGGTGGCAGGTAGAGAGCTAATAAAATCTTTAACTTGTATAGATCACCATGTGTGATATGTGCATATCATGAAAAATCCAGTTTCTATATTGTTGCAATTTCTTTTGTGTGAAATAATTTTAACAAAAAGTTTTCGGTTTTCCTAGGTGACTTGTTGAGCGCCTTATTATGGGCGAGCGCCAGTTCCCTGGCAAGCAGCGCGGAAAGCCTGATCACTGAGTCCTCGTCTCCAACGCAGACCCATCCTGCTTTACATCAGCAGAGACGTGAGGCTGTAAGTATCTCAACTTTTCTCTCTCTCCAGCCCATTTACGTCCCACTACTGGGCACGGGCCTTCTCCACTTTGGAAGGGACTATAGTATACTATGCCGCACTGAATGTGTTGGGATAGGATTTTTTTTATATATATTATATTTATTTAAACAGGTATCTTAGCACTAATACACTACAATATTTGTTTAATTGGCACACACAAGTAAAACTGATAATAAAAAGGCGTTTGTCACGAGCAGAACCCTAGCTAAGTTAAATAAACTTAGCTAGGGTTCTGGTCGTTTAGTTTCGAGTTTTCAGTCTCTTACAGAGAATGTTATCTGTGTACAATATTCCTTAGCTGTCTTGTACAGCACACTGGGAAGGAGAAAGGGTGGTGACACTTATATTCTTCTGTCGTCACATGGACAATATTAAGCTCAGGGGGTCCTCGAATCCTTACCAGAAATCTTGATCGTACTGAATTACCTTTTTTTAAACATTTTAAAAATATTTGTATATTTCATATTTTTATTTGATAAAACCTACTCAGTTTACATACCAGTTGGGCCCCATTTTTTTATTTGCCCCAGGGCCCTTGGTTACCTAGCTACGCCACTGCTATTAATTTAAATTAATTAATAACTTCAGGTAATAAGTAAGATCTTGGAGCGCAAGGACAAACAACCGGTGAAGATTGACTTCAAAATATTTCTCACTGAGAATACTGTCACTCGCTGGGAAGCTGTAAGTATTATTGTCACTAATTAATAAATAAATATTTATGAAAAAAAAATTATGGTCTTATTCATAATGACATATCGGAGGTTTAAAAGTTCGCGAATATTGTCAAAATTTGTTATTCATAATAATCTTTTTACGCTAAAACGTTTATTATCCCTTATAAAATCTCAGTTTAAACCTCCGATAAGTCATTATGATTAAGACCGTAAATATCTAATATGTAATAAATACGTTTACGCTGGTTATTCTGAACCGGCGTAAACATTCTTTTGTTTCTTCTTCAAACCGGTGGTAAGGAAAAAATTTGGACATATCGTAAGAGCTTATTTTTTTAGCAAAAAAAAGCATTATAAGCTTAGCTTGGGACCAGAGGACGTTGTGTAAAATGTCCATGTATATGTATGAATTAGTGATGTAACGGATATTCGCATTCGCGAATATCCGCGTATTTTTCAAATTTTTTTATTCGCAAAAATTATGCGAATGTTTTTAATATGAATTTGAAAAATAACATAAAACTAACCTCAAAACAAAACAAGATTTTTAGAATGAAACTTTCTGTAACTAAATTCATTTAAATAACCAATATCGGCTCGGCTATGTTCAATTTAAACATGGTCGACACGAAACGTCAAACCTGTCAAACTTTTTACGCGCGCTTTCTTGAAATTTTAAAATATTTGCATTGACATGTTGAAGATAAATATTCGCAATCGCATGCGCATTCGCGAATGTGAAAAATCCAGCTTTCGTTACATCACTAGTATGTATGTATGAAACAATAAATTATGTCTTAAATCATGATAAGCTATACATACATCATCACAAATATATGTAGATTATTATATCAGTAGTGCATTGACTCAAATGATAACCTTACATGTATATGTATATATTAATTAGCTCTTGTCCGCGACTTCGTATGCGTGATATTTTAAAAATATTCGCCGTTTTTGTAACATGTTTCACTGCTGCTTCGCACCTATTGGTCGCAGTGTGATGTTATATAGCCTATAGCCTTGCTCGATAAATGTACTATCCAACATTGAAAGAATTTTTCAAATCAGACCAGTGGTTCCTGAGATTAGTGTGTTTAAACACAAGCTCTTCTAAAACTGGTCTAGAGTTCAGACATGTTTAATTTTAGATTTTCTGACAATTTTAGGTATCTAGTATTAGACTCTTGTAAGAAATCAATCTGTATCTAAATAGATACAGATTTATTAAAAAAAAGAAACTGGGGATTCACAGATATATCAAATGGTCGGTTGAAGTTTAAAATAGAGGACAAGTAACTTTAGCCTGGCTAAATCGTACTTCATAGAATAATGAAGTTTCATATGACGTATCATATCACATACGTCATATGAAACTTCATGCCTGTATCATAGACACACACAGATACATTTTCACGCACACATAGATATATAAGTAACTTCAAGCTGGAAGAGAGATGTAGTCATAGACACTACATCTGGTCTATGGGCATGTAGATAAAAGTTAACTTACATCTAAGAGGTTAACTTGATGTTAAGATAACCTCTTTATCATATATTTCTAATATATTTAATGATATATTTTATCTAATGTATTGAGTCATACTTGAGATAAATAAATAATATGTCGACATTAGAAACGAGAGTGAAATTACAACAGCCATATGTCAGCTGACAATTTCAACGGTCTAGCTAGCAGTAATCAGGGGGGAAAGTTGTCATTATGATCAGTCACTGATTGCATAATGGCGAATTTTATCAAGTTTGGTGTCGCTATTACGGCGTCATTATGACAAAAAATTAATAGTAGACAACCAAACTGCTTTTTCTATTGTTGGGTTTGTGAGTAATTAAGTATTATTCTTCCAGTATTATGTATATAAATGTACTGTTGTATGTGCGATGGCCTGCAGCTGTAATACGGATCAACGGAAGACCAGCGCTAGTTTTTAACTAGCATAATGCTGTGTTGATCCGTATTTGCAGCTTACATTAGAAAATAATCTCTTGTTTCCATGTACTCCTTTCTCTGTCCGTGTAAGTGGCAAATAAAACGTTTTCTTTCTTTCTTTCAAACTTGATACCGAACTTGATCATTATGACAACATTGTACCTAATAGAAATCTTGGGTCGTTGTTCATGTAAAAAAAATACATGGCGTTTCTTTTTTTTTATGTTAGTGTTGGGAAAATGACTGCAGTCCACCTGATGTTAAATGGAAGTCCAATCCAAATAAAACCTAAGCCTTTTTATTATTAGTATTAATTCTAAAATTTGATTGTTTTATCCAGGTGGTTCAAGGTGGCACCATCTACTTGCGTATGCCCGGAGTACTGCAGTCTGGAAGCAAGGAGAGCTTCATGCTGTTACTGGACTTCGCTGAGGAACGCCTGGCTTGTACCAAGTTAGTATTATGTTGAAAATATTTGTTTTCTATGGACACGTCTTAAAACCCCAAGGGTTTTTTTTCTTTACCTCCTTTTGGTCTACCGGGCCATGATGGTGCCTTGAACCTTTCCATGGCACCTCACGGGAGGCTTGGCTTGACGGTTGGAGCATTAGATCCCCCGCCGCCGTTCTAATGCGGCGGGTCCCTAAAGTCCCACCCGCCGTGTTATATCGTCTGGTCGATGAGAGGGGCAGCTGTTACGCCCCAACAACCTCTGAGTTCTTAAGACGTTTCCAGGGAAACAGGATGTTCTACGCAAATTTCCCAGTTATAAAAAGAGATTCGTTTTAATTATACATTAACACATCACCCAGACAAAAGGCATAGTTAAATTGTGTTTAGGTATTTTCTGTTTATTATTACACCTATATGCATTATACATAAAGAAATTGATTAGTTTCCTAATTTCACATTTGATATTATTTTTAAGATTAATTGGTGTGAAATCTAACCCTCCGTTATAATTTCTTCACAGCTGCATCATCTGCGTACTAAAATCACGTCCAGATCGCGCCACTATACTCAGAACTTTCATGTTCATGGGATTCCAACTTCTGCCTCCAAACTCTCCACTTATGCCGCAAGAAATAACCAACCCAGAGTACATATTCTTGCACTACAACATGCAGTAACACTCGGAACTTTCGAGTTATTAAGTCGGAAAATTTGAGAGAATTTTTTTCCGTGTAAACAATAGCTTTTGCTTGAATATTTCGAGATATTTGTGTTGGTTAATATCTAGTTAGTAGTTTTCCGACTGTATAGCTGAAAAATTACTAGTGTTACGCATAATTATTGTAGTTTTATTCTAGAATCAGTATTTTGAAAGCTGCACGTTTTTTCATATTAAAGAAAATCACAGGGCTTGCTTAGAAATGGCGTCAACAAGTTTTTAAGTAGATTTAGATGTTTAGTGTATTATTGTATCAAGTTTTTTAATTCGAATTTCTTTTGGTCACGTCTCTTCCAAAACCTAATAGAACTCGACAACTTGTGTTATCTTCCGAAATACTCGAATAAAATGTTTCTAACTCGGAAATGTCGTGTGTTAACTTGCTCGGAAATTTCGAGAAACTCTAAGTTACATATGTTTAAAAATCGAATCTGGTTATCTGTTCCGAGTACAAATTGCCCAGTTATCAAAAGAGATTCGTTTTAATTAAATATTAAAATAAACTTCTATTATTTCTCGCTTTGAAAACGCTATATAGTGTTAAATATCGAAGATTACTGTAGAATGTTATTACTTTTCATTTGCGAGTTATTACAGATATATTATTATATAATTAAATATGTATGTCGTCGTGTTTAATCATTATACACCCACTCCGGGGAAGAGCAAAAAAAAAAATTTAAAAAATAAACAAAAAAAAAAAAAATGTATTAAAATTATCTTTTCTTGTTTTATTTTCACATCTTCACGAGTAATATTACACATTTCAGGAAACAGTCACGGTTCTAAAGTGAATAAAAAAAAAATACAATTTTGCCAATAATTTTTTTTTTCTTTAGTATCAGTAATGTAAGTGTCAGTTGAAGAAAAAAACATTTTTCATAGATTTTAAGTAATTAGATAATGTGGTTTTATTTTAGTATTAATTATATTTTTTAAATCTTTAATTATAATATTTGTCATTTTCTTTATAACTTGAAAAGTTGAAATTTGACTGATTTTGGGTGTTTGACAAAACTAGGTTTGACGTTTTGAATTAAAACATTCCTATGCCGGTTACACATAACGCCTTAACAGAAAAATAACTAGACTAGCGGTATTCAGCCGCTTGTATACAAAGTTTTCTGAATGAAGAGGTTTTTACCTAACACTGACCGATTTACTAATGCCGCTTACATACAACGACATTACTCAAAAGAATTATAAAAGTATGGTCTACTAAAATTTTGTTATAAGAAATGTCGGCATGTATTTCCAAAAATATGACCTAGTTATTTATCATTATAAAAAGAAAGTATTGACTAAAGCGATCAATATTCAGACGCTTGCAGCCAAAGTCAGTTATGAACAATGTAAAATCAATAAGGTTTAGATCATTATAAACCTAAATGAGATGATTTTACGGGAAATTAAGAGAATGACATTTTTCAAGACCTTAAAAGTCCCTATTTCAATCAGTATTGAATAATTATTTTCTTTGGGACTAATTTATAATAGTATTTTAATTGTACTGTATTAATTGATTAAAGTTATTACCTAATTATGTATAGTGTGTTTTATTTGTCTACAAGCTGTTGCCCGCAACTTCGTACGCGTGGAATCTAGAAACCGAACCAAATTATACAAAAAAACCATCTTGAACCACTCTATCTACTAAAAAAACCGCATCAAAATCCGTAACGTAAACTTGAAGATATAAGTTCACATAGAGACATACATACAAAAATGACGACTGTATAATAAGTAAAGATTCTTAAATTCGGCATTCTTCATACTTACAGCTCATTGGAACTCATAGTCTAGTGGTTCATGTAGACTACCATTCACAAGATTTAATTCCCGCATACGACAATAAGATTATATGTACATATCGGAAAACATAGAAATTACGTATATCTAAGGCTAAAGGCTTTGTAATACTGGACAAACTAACTAAGATGAGATCGATCCGTGGCTTACACGGAACAGAGATCAATGGAAGTGTGAAGTAGGCGTGGCACGCGTGTCACAATTAAGCACTGTTGCGCTTATTTGATCTCCACCCGCACAAGTACTTACTTAGTCGTATTCAGACTGTTCTAACGTTAACTCGTTTTGTTAGTATCGCGACAAGCTCATTTCGCCGTAGATATGCCGTATTGTTCAGTTTTGGAGTGCAAGAATAATAGTAGGAGAAGAAATCTTAAAAATGGAGGTATTTCGTACCATCGGTAAGTACAATATCATTTGATTCTAATAAAATTTTAGTTAATTCCAATTTACTAATAATTTATTGCAACGTCTCGCTAAAATCAACCTTATGTCGTTTAATTAAAGTTTATTTTACATTGATTATATTCATTATTTCGTTCTTAAAAGTTCTTCGCTACTCAATTAGTGATGTACTTAGGTCAGATTTCAGTTTATCGATAAATGCCGATATTAGAAAATTTGTATTTTACTATTTATTTTACTAAGTAACTTTACAATATGAATGTAAGGCGGTCTGAACTGCATTGAAAGTGATAAAAAATATGATTTTAACGACGAGCCACAAACGCCATCTACAAGCGTATCACTCAACGAAGCAAAGAGCTTTAACAACTGTACGATCATTTATAGAGCAACGTAACAACATAAAAGATAATTTATTCTCGATTCGATATAATCGATTTAGAAACTGTGAAGCGTTTAAAACAAAAGGAAATCACAGACTTTTAAGTAGACTAAACCTGCAATGTGCAATGTGAATTATTAAATATTATGATTATTTTAATTTCTGTATTTTATTGAACCAATTCATCTGACGCATTCGATTAAAACTAGGAACAAAGGTATCTCTGACATAGACCCTTGATAACTTAAAACCTCAATCTTTAACTGAAAATATTTTGTGTTTCCCTTGGACTTTAACTTAACGAAGTTCTACTGTACATACATTGACTAGATAGAAAACACCCAGACGTAATACAGCTATCTGTGTTCATTACACCAATATTTGTCCTGTGTGGGAATCGAACCCGCGACCTCGTGATCGTAAGTCGACTGCATAACCGCGCATAAATGTGTATATTTTTATCACATAAAACAACGACACTCTTTCTCCCTCTTGTACACCAATATTTCAGTAGTTAAAAAGCCTACGCTTTGAGGAAACTAGACATGATTTTGTGTTCTTATAGAGAAACTAAAAACAAAAAAAAAAATAAGAAATGGGTAGGTATATATCGATATCGGTAATAATCGGTAAACCTAAGAAAAGATGGATGGACTGTGTGAAAGAGGAGATGAAAGAAAGAGGAGTTGACACAGACATGACGGCTAATAGAAGATTATGGAAGAAAAAGACATGTTGCACCGACCCCAAATAATGGGATAAGGGCAGGAGGATGATGACATATATCGATATCGGTAATGTGATTCGGGTTGGTACGGCCTTGATGGAATAGCAGCAATGACACGTTAGTGCACACGATTGTCACCTTTACTCTTAACGAAATTGTGTTTCTATTTGCGACCACTGGTAAATGCGCCATCTATCGTCAAGTAGCGGAATTTACTTGTCAATCAATTTTAGTTTGACTTTAGATTACAAAAGGTGTTAAATACTTTTCCAACTACAGCGAATTGAACCCTATTCCAGAACAAGAAGGTTTATTTTCAGATGTAGGTTATATGGCTTATGCTAGTTTAGTATAAAATGTAAACGACCAATCAAACGATTTGTTTATATGTAGTACATTATAAGATTATCGGTATAATTGTGAGCGTTTGGCGACACTGGTTTCTATAGTAATTTTGTTACATTGCAGTTCCACTTGATTTCTGTTCCGTGGTGGCTTACGACACGTGTAAGGGTGCTACCAGACCAATCGATCGACGATATCGATTAAAGTTGATCGACTGGTTTGGTAACTTTAATTGATCGACAGGATACTGTTCGGCTAAACAATCGATCGATGGCACTGGTCGACGTTGATTATTAACTCCGGCTATATTCCATCAGTCTCTTTCGAAATGTATTCACAAGAGGACGCGTTGTTGTTGGCCAGTTCGATGTTGCTCGTACTATTATTACGGAGACGCAAACGCAGAAGACTTTGGATGCGACCGTTTTTTAAAGCCAAAGCGCGGGCGGGCAGCTGGTGATAAATGGGAAGTGATTCGTTCGCGGCACAGACCGAAATTATTCATTATTCCATTCTACCATCGATCGATGATCTATCGATTGGTCTGGTAGAAAATATCGATCGATTGGTCTGGTAGCACCCTAACTGGTTTGGAAGGATCCTTTTATCAATATTCAACGGGTCACCATTACAATCTCATCACTAACTACAGTAAATAATTAAATTACTCACCATTGACACAATTTGAGGGCGTCTGGGTCTTTTTTTGTAAATACATACTTATAATACATACAAACTATGTATTTACAAAAAAAAAATAGTAGGTATATGTATTATGTCCGTATTCTGGTACCCATAACACAAGCATAATAAGCTTAGCTTGGGACCAGAGGACGTTGTGTGAAATGTCCATGAATATTTATTTATTATTAAGGACGTTGTGTGAAATGGCCATGAGTATTTATTTATTATTATTTATTTATTTATTAATTCTATTTATTACTAAACTAAAAAATGAAAACTAATATCGTCAATATACAGTAGGCGCGCGAGTTCATGTCTATCGGGGCCTGAGGTGACGCGCGGGGGCAGCGCGCCCCTCCTTCACCCACCTCGCCGCATTCGTCCGTAGTCGAGTGTTGTCCTTGACGCGCGCTTGTCAATAGCGATACTAAAAACTGTTAACTGCTTGTGTTGTTTCTTTTTGTGTACGAAAACATGAGTACTTCGCCTTCATCAAGTTCAAGTAGAAAAAAACCTTTTATAATACATAAACAAGCACGAGAATATCTTTGCATCTGATAGTGACTAATTCGTATTTAGGGTTTTTGTGCTTTAGAATTTTTTTTTCCTATTTTTGTAATAATCCATTAACAAGACAAGTATTGGGTAGATTCATTTGATAATATGTATTAATTTACTTACTTACAGTTGTAATAAATTTGTGATAGATATGGTTGACCAAATGTGTAATAATTATCGACATCGGCATTACCATTATTGATTAGGTCACAGCACTACCGCATTCCTCAGGATGGACATGAACTCGCGCGCCTACTGTACCTATTACTTGTTAGTTCGTTGCACACATTCATATTAATTAAAGTCGTTAGTCTGTACTGCGCATTTTTATAATAAGAATGTTCAAACTGCCAAATTGTGCTGTTGATACAAAATTTTCATTTCTAGTTAACTTTAGTTGTGCGAACATAGTCGGTACCATTTTAAAATTATTATAAGCAATTAAATAAAAACTAATGTAACAGCAATAAAAATATATTTACAATTTTTTATAAACTCTATAATAATAACTAATATCTCCTTCGGTTTGTTTGCCTCCTGGTACGTCTGCATCGTTCACTATATGAAACTGTTCTGTGTCTATACTTGGGAAGAAAGTATCGCATTCAAAAGATTTTTGTATTTCTGTCAAGTAAATTTTACCACAATTTGGATGCGTCATAGCTGCCTGAAATAAAAAAATATATATTAGGAAAAGTAGAAAAAAAAATGGATACTGTACAACTAAGAGCTTATGAGAATAAAAACCACTATCTACTACGAACCAGACTCGCATGAAGGGTTCCAGACCATTACCACAATCCATCATGTAGTTCCATTAAAAGTATTAGTTGTTAAATATTTATAACATCTATGCAAATTTCAACTGTCTAGCCACCATTTATGAAATACTCTAGTAACTCGAACGAAAGTTACGAATAGGGCCCAATATACAACCTTGAGGCACTCCCTAAAGAAATTGTTTTATAGAACCAATTCTTTTGCAATTTTTTTATTAAAAACCATTCTGCTATGTTATTAGTAATGATATTAATTACATTCTTACAATAATCATTACATCATTTATAATAATAAATAAAGTTGACCTATATTAAACTTATCAAATGCTTATCATATTTCTACAACTATAGGTTATGGATCAATGACACATTAATAACGTATGTAGTTTTATATTTCACAAATATCTTAATTAAGTAGTGAAGGTAATAATTCCCACACAGAACGATTAGAAACAGGAACAGATATTTGACTTAAGTTTAGAGTCTATAAGCACTTATACAATTTGGGGTTATGCTTCCATGCTCTAATGTCTTATATTTACTCTGCCTTCTTTCATATCTTCTTACACAATCTATAAACCTTTTATTGTTTGTTAAACACTATTAAAAGAGCACTCCACATTACTGTTCTACTCTTTGTATAAAAATGTCAATAAATATTTATTTACACAATTTACCTCATAAACTGAAGAGCCACCTATAACCCATGTAGATTCAATGTCTTCTCTGGTTTCAATATATTTGATTGCATCATCTAATCCTGGTACAACGATTACATCATTGGGAGCCTGGAATTGATGACGAAAATTAATAAATTATGTACTTGAAAATTATGTGTACGATTTGTAGGAAAGAAAGGGGGTTTCATGTACATCTAGAACTTCCTTTGTCCAATGAGTGATGCCAGAGGTTGAATTTAAAAAAAAAACTCAAAAAGAAAATTAAAGAATGGTATCGTAAAACATAACTAACCAAATACTAAATCTTGGTCATGTACAAAAATAAGCCAAATATTTGCTTTTAAATATGTGTTTAAATATCCTTAATGACATTTGCCTATAATACAACATTCCTAACACAAGTTTTTATTGAACATAATTTAATTTAAAACAAGATTGCCATGAATTCTTTTTTTAAAGGTCATATATGAAATTAGTGACAACAATATTACTATTCAAATAAAAACAATTTTCATAGCTTTAAAGGTATGAATAATATACATATTTTTAAAAACTTTCAGCCGCTGTGGTCATGAGTGGACTGATTTAAAAAAATTAACAAAGTAGAATTTATAATTTTTTTATTAAGTACTTGATGTTTTTATTTAATAAAAATCACAAGTATTATGTAGAGAATATTATATTTACCTTTTCTTTAACAGTATTAACTTGACTAGTAAGCACAACATTGAGTCTGTTTTCAAGCGGTTTGTATTTAGGAGGTATTGATTCCCAAGTTTTACGACCCATGATCACTGCATTCTTCTTTTTAGGGTCCTTAACGTTACTTGTCATTGTAGTAAAATATGCCATCTCTTTTCTGAAAATTAAAACTTTTGATATATTGTATTGAATTTTTACTGTACTTTTAATTAAATTAAAAAAAACACCCTGATATTTTTTAATGCAAAATATAACACTGGCTGGTATTGTTAAATTAAAAAATGTTTAATGGTTACTATTAAACAAAAAAAACAATCTAAAAGTATTGTTTTATGTTTTACTCACTTTAAACGCCATGGCAACGTCCCATTAGCACCAATGCCCATGTTTTCACAAGCAGCGGCTATCAAATTAAGTTGTATTCGCGACATTTTTCGGTCTTTAAAACAAAAGTAACTATATTTTATGTCACAATTACTGCCGTTGAGGCTGGCAATTAAATACTTTTTATTTAAAAAAATAATTTCACGAATTCCGCCCTTTCCTGTTTTGATTTGTTTTGACAGATTAGACAGTTGAAATTGACATTTTTATAATGTTGCCGCATACAGATCTCCAAATTCCTCACTTTAAAATCGCATCATAAATGGTTAATACTTTTTGCAATCTTATGAATATTTGTGTTTGTTGTATAAGCCACGCAAATTGGTAATGCGCTGGAACCTTTTCAAATTAAGGCCCTTATGACGTCATCAGCAAAGAAAAAATACAGATAACAAAATGTAATATTCTCATCTATACGTCACTATGACGTCACCAACATGGCCGCCAGGCGCATTACCAATTTTGTGGCTTATACTTAATACTACTACTAGGTTTATAAACACAATTTCTGTATTTATCTTTTGAAATATAATTTAATTGCTATAAGTTTTCTCATTTTCTAAGTTTATTTAGGTTTGGCTAGTAAATCAAACCATCAATGTACAGTTTCTATGTAAAGGTAGTAACGATTTAAAAAACATAGTTACGTATCGTCAGTCTAAAGACATTGATATGTTGTAAGTAAATTCTAAATTCTAACGTATTGCATCACGGCTTGGGGCAGTGCTGGTAAATGCCAAATGCTCCGTTTGGAAAGAGCTCAGAGAGCAGTGCTTAAAGTAATGTCCCGTAAGCCAGTTAGATTCCCCACTAGTGAACTATATTCCCTTTGCAATGTCCCAACTGTAAGGAAAGCATTTGTTCTAAACACGGTGCTTCGCAAGCATAAAGAACTGACTTACGATCCTCAATTTATGTCTCAGATACGAAGATCAGACAGAGTCTGTCAAGTTAAATCGGCAAAAATCAAACTTGTGCGTCGACACTTTCGATTTTTGAGCCCAATCCTATATAACAACATAAATAGGAAGCTTCAAATATACCCCTTAACTGTTAAAAAATGTCGAGAACAAATACTAAAATGGTTTCAGGGTCTTGGTTATGATGAAGTTGAGCTGCTTGTGAAAGATTAACTATTTGCAAACACATACACACACACACAAACACACACACAATCACGCATACACACTATCATAAACACACAATAGTAAGAAAATGTTGCTGCTATATGTAATTATATTAGGAATTATTATATGTATAGATAACTAAATTCAACAATTTGTAAACGTTTCGAAGGTGGGCGTTAATGACTGCAACACAGTTTTTAACTATAGCAGTCATTACCGTGCATTAAATTGTTAATATGCAATAACTTTTGTGAAGTTGAAACAAATAAATAAAATAAAATAAATATATAAAAAATATCCTTAAATAAGTCTATATAAGCCCAAGTTATCAAATAAAGCTTTATCTCCTCTTGAACCTCAGGTCCAAGAGTATAAAGTTAAGTCATATTGCTTAATCTGTCTGGTAACAAACGGACAATCATAATTAAGTTCTCATCATCATAACATCACGCCGTTTTCCCATGGGGGTAGGCAGAGACTCTAGAGCGCCATCTGCTACCTATGTGCTATAACAGATTTTATGAAATCTAGGTTATGATGATGCATCCGATTACTTTATAAAAATTTTGCTAATTAAAGTGATGCTAATATGTAATTGTATGACCTGTCTTAGCATCAACGAAACATAAATTATCATTTCAATATGTGTCACAGAAATGGTAGCTGAGATGCTATTTTCCCCAAGTGCGAGGTGCATGTCCTTAATTTGGCAACACATGTTTGTCATTGATAACATCGATTTGACATTAAAATGACGCAAAACATGCTGCCTGTCTGCGCCGAATTTCGAACACGATAAACGATAACTCGAAAGCTTTTCATCACTCCGCCGCGCGTCGCATTTCCTCGCCCACTTTTGGACACTTATCACCGCACAAAATAGCAATCATATGGCCCTTGTCTACAAAGAGAGAGCTCCTTGAAAGTCTCTTTAAACATAAAGGGAACCTGAACAGTTACTTAGTTAGGTGCCGATTCTAAACGCACAACTTAACTAAAAAATGAAAGCTGATAGTGTCACTGACACAATTTGGCAAAGTTAATTGAACTTTTTTATTAGAACATCTGTTTATTGTACCTACACTAACTACTGTTATTAATAAAATTGGCTATTTCGTTTTGTATAAACGAAATAGCCAATTATTTTTAGTAAAATTATTATTAGTTAGGTTTTCATTTTTAGTTAGGTTTAGTTGTCCAAGTAGAATTGGTACCTAAGACGACCACAATTTTACATTCAAAAATGCTATGCTAGTGCTCGTCTAACTCATAGGTCTAACTACAAGGTTTCTATGCACGTCTAACTTATATTAGTCGTTTTGTTAAACAAAAGTTTTTGTTAAGGTATTTATTTAGATGGAGTAAATTAAAATGAAAAGTTAAAAAGCTGTTCTAATTTCGTTTACAATAAAATTAATTTACACAAACATTCAAATCTTAGTGAACGACATGAACGTAATAAACCCCACACTCATTAAGTTTTCTCGAAGCGTCTTTCAAAACTAACAAAACAATGCTAATCAAAGTTATAAAACACTGTATTTTTCAAACGGCCATAAAAAGAGCAATAAAGACTTTGAACAACGTTTATAACGCTTATCGACAGTGAAAATAAATAAACTTGTTTATGAAACGATCACAGTCATCAGATGTACAATAAAGTGTATGTTGAACATAAAATATAGTTGAATTAAGATCAGTGCCAGGTGCTAGGTGTCGAGGCCAATCTAGACAGGGTGAAGTGCTAAAACTAAGCGAGATTAAGGTACCAATTCTGTGTGCACAACTAAACTTAACTAGAAAATGAAAATTAATATGTAGTGTCAAAATATCTATTACTAGCTGTTGCCCGCGACTCTGTCCGCGTGGAATTTGTAATTTTTTTTCGCAATAAAAGGTAGCCTATGTCATTTCTCAGGGTATAAAGATTGTCTGTGCCAAATTTCATCAAAATCGGTTGAGAGGTTTAAGCGTAACAGACAGACAGACAGAGTTACTTTCGCATTTATAACATTAAAGTAGGGATTAGCTATTTTATTGTATACGTTCATATTAATTAAAATCGTTAGTCTATACTGCACAATTTTTATAAAAAGGAAGTTCAGTTAACATTCGCGAATTGTGATATTGACACTACCAAAATTTTTTAGATAAGTTAAGTTGTGCAGATAGAATCGGTACCTTTATCGCGCGGTCGAATCATGGTTATATGTAATGAGACGAGAAGAAAGTTCCACGAACAAATGTTAAACGAAAAAAGCCTCAAAGCTTACCTAAGTAAAGATGGTTTGGCTGTGTGAATGAGGTTAATGAAAGAAAGAGGAGTTAACACAGATATGACTGACAGAAGATTATGGAAGACACGTTACGCCGACCTCAAATAATGGGATAGGGGCAGGAGGATGATGAATGAGACGTATGGTTTTCTAATAAAGTACATAATATCGTAAAACTCTTTCGGTCTTATTCATAATGACTTATCGGAGGTTTAAACGGTGATTTTATCGGAAAGATAATAAATGTTTTAGCGTAAAAAGACTAATAAGAATAACAAGTTTGAGAGTAGTTATTTAAAAAAGTGATTCGAGAAATGTTTGAGATTGGTATTTACTCTACGGGCACAGCTAAACTAAAATGAAAATTGATAATGTCAATAACACAATTCGCCAATGTTAACTGAACTTTTTTATTGTAAAAAACCGTGTACATAATAGAGACCATAGAATTAAATTGGCTTATGACAAATTGCAATACACCTTTTCAAAGTTGCCAAGTTGATATAATAGACCAATTTCAACTCCACCACAGAGTACCTAGTATATCCCTAAGAACGCCTTAATATTTTAAGTCCTTCATTTCAAGGGCAAATAGAGATCATTTGCTTTTTTGGAAACATAAATCGTTAATATAGCAAATTTTCCGAAAAAAACTAATGGGTCATGATCAGAAACTCTATTCCCCGTAATGGTTTTCGAATTAAGAGTTTTGAAAAAATATGAACAATACCAAATAAGATAAAGATGAACAAAGAAATTGCAATTACATTTACAGAATACTGACACTATCAACTTTCATTTTTAACCGACTTCATAAAAGGAGGAGGTTCTCATTTCGTCTGAATCTTTGTTTTTATTTATTTTATGTTTGTTATGTCATAACTTTTAACTGGACGAAGCGATTTTGATGATTCTTTTTTTAATTGAAAGACGGTGATTCCCGTTTGGTCCCATTGGCACTAGGTCAGGATCTGCTTATTTTCTTCTGAGAAATCGTGGGAAAGCCCTTAAATTTTATATTAATATTTTTTTTTTTAAAGAATACTTATTAATTTAGTTAATTTTACAAATTTGGTACCAATTCTATATGCACAACGCATATAGAATTGGTACTAATATCAAATAATTCACTATTAATTATTGATACATTAACAAAAACAATAGGTCTCTACAAAATATTAAGGTAAAGTTATAAATAGTAAATAACAGGATATTATTGTAAGAAAACCTCAATAATTATCGCCTGTTTGAAGTCTTTTTAAAGAAATACCTGAGTATTAAGTCCGCTCGTACTGTAACTCACTGTTTTTTTAAGAGGGTACTGTATTCCTAATTTAGGTATTTGCCATAAGTATTGCTATTCCTATTCCCGAGCACCGTGCTGAAAGCGACAAATATAGCTGAACCAAATTTTACCTACAAATTCTTTGAAATAATTGGTCAAGTGCGAGTCGGACTCGCGCACGAAGCGTTCCGTACCATTATCTATGCAATATAAGGCAACGTTATTAATATCGAGCAAGAAACCGTAAAAAAATCATGTTTGTTGTATGGGAGCCCCCCTTAAAAATTTATTTTATTTTTAGTATTTGTTGTTATAGCGGCAATAGAAATACATCATCTGTGAAAATTTCAACTGTCTAGCTATCATCGTTCTTGAGATACTGGGTACGGAACCCTAAAAATCATGTTTGTTGTATGGGAGCCCCCCTTAAATATTTATTTTATTTTATTTTTAGTATTTGTTGTTATAGCGGCAATAGAAATACATCATCTGTGAAAATTTCAACTCTCTAGCTATCACCGTTCTTGAGATACAGCCTGGTGACAGACGGACGGACGGACGGACGGACGGACGGACGGACAGCGAAGTCTCAGTAATAGGGTCCCGTTTTTACCCTTTGGGTACGGAACCCTAAAAAAGACGTTTCGTAGTCCCCTTTTTTAACACAATTCGGCAATTTTAATTGAAAGAAGAAAGAAAATAAATTTATTTGCAACGAACACAAAACTATAACAAAAGAAGGAGAATTGTTATTCTATAGCAAGCAGGTAAAATAAGATGAAACAAAAGGAGATAAGAATAAAAATTGGTCAAGTGCGAGTCGGACTCGCGCACGAAGGGTTCCGTACCATTATCTATGCAACATAAGGCAACGTTATTAGTATCGAGCAAGAAACGGTAAAAAAATCATGTTTGTTGTATGGGAGCCCCGCTTAAATATTTATTTTATTTTATTTTTAGTATTTGTTGTTATAGCGGCAATCGAAATACATCATCTGTGAAAATTTCAACTCTCTAGCTATCACCGTTCTTGAGATACAGCCTGGTGACAGACGGACGGACGGACGGACAGCGAAGTCTCAGTAATAGGGTCCCGTTTTTACCCTTTGGGTACGGAACCCTAAAAAGCAGCTATATGGTACAAAAATAAAACAACATCATAGTTGTTATTATTTTTTAATTTAAATAAGTTTAATTAAAAAATAATAATTAAAAAATAATAATAACAGTACGGTACCTTTTGTGTGCGAGTACAACTCGTACTTGACCGGTTTTTTAACAACCTTTTCAATCTGAGCTCTGATCCCTTAATAGTTTTAATTAATCAGTTGTACTACAAAATTAAAAATCTTATTTATTACTTTGTAGGCTACTTAAATAATTCTATTGAAATCAAAATTGCCAAGCGACTAATTAATCAAATTGAACTACCAGCCTTACAGCCCATTGCCCAAACCGTTACATTTAAAAACAAAAACATGAAAAATTAATCGCGTTCTAAATTACGAATAATGAGGGCATAATTCGATATTTTTGTTTTCGGTTTCAATGAATAAATAAGAGTAAGCAAGACAAATAACATGAATTCACTGAGGTTAGAATGAGATAGATGTATTGTGTACTTACATTACATATAGATCTGTCGAAAGCTGCGATAGGGCCGTACGCTCGCTGAAGTACATTGTTTTCGCTCACTCGCTCAGTTTTCCATAGATGTTTGAGAAGGGTGTGCGTCGCGCGTGTTTGCTGGAATTTTTCGCAAAATTATTGCATGTGGTTGATAAAAAAACACTGCAATATTTTTGGAGAGTAATCTCCGGGCTGAAACGTCCTTAGTGCGGTTTGGATTACATAATAACAACTAAAAGTGTTCCAGTTATCGCATTTAGATATCAAAACAAAATAAAAAGCTTTGATCGGTGATAATCGTGTTTGTCTCATTTCTTGATAAGGTGTTGTCTATGCTTCAGTGGATTTATTAAAAAAAAAAAATTTTTCTAAGTGATGTGACATTAAATTAAAAAGTAAAAACTTATATCTTCATAAATTTTGTAGATGTAGAAGTCTAGGGTAAGTCTAAGTTTTTTTTTTAAACTTTTTTTTTTAGACTACTATTTTTTAAACTGTTATTTTTTATACATTTTAAAGTTGTGCTCATTTCTTCAATTGAATTATCATCGTTGTATCCATTATATTTTAATATTAGTAGAAATTTATTCTTATCATTAAGATTTGACCTCTTGAGTTAGATAATTAGAATGTGGGTGTATGTAGGTACCTACTTAATTATTTACTAAATAGGTACTTATCTAAAATGGATATAATAAAATGACTAAAATACAATAAATAATTTATATTTTTTAATGTACACACAGCAATAGGAACATACTCACATAACACGAATAATATAATATCGTGTGTGAGAACCGAACCCGCGACATAGTGAATGTTTTTGCACACCCCTCTCACGACTGCCACAAGGCCCGTCTAGGGCTATTATACTAACACCTAAACTGCGACGCCAGATAAACATGTTAAAAATCTTTGAAAAAATATTTTCGAGAAGCATCGTATTCTTTTTAAGGGCCTACATCAATATTAACGTATATCATCGCCGTCACGTACATATTAACACAGCCAGTAGGCACAGAAAATGAAGAATTAGGGATACTTTTCCTATTTACTCAAAATCTACTAAATTAATTTAATTCTGAATTACGTGTTTCTATATATAATAGTTACTTATGTTTTTAAAGTTATTTCATTACTTAATACGCGATAATAGACCGACAAATGAAAAAAATAAAAAATTTGAGAGGTTGTTTCGCCAAGATTTTCTATCGAGATAACTTTTTTCAATCGCGTTTCTGAGTTTATGCGATCCTAGATAATATATTGAAAAAACATATACCTACTTAAAAATTAGAGCTCTAGCCATTCAATCTAAAGAAACAATGAAAACTTCGTACGTAGAAAAATGCACGAAGCTATTTTGGTATCCTCTTAACACGCTTAATATAACTTAATCTATGTAACGGAATCTTAGAACGCAATTTTTCACCCACTTGCAATAGTCGAATTGATTTGAAATTTTGCATATACATATCAAGGACCGATGACAATGCAATTATTTAAAAATATATTCAGGATTTTCAAGCGTTTTTTTTAGTTTTTGAACTAAAGAAATTATTTTAATTCATATCTGTTTGCCCTTCGAGCATAAAACATTTGGTTAGATAAATCTGAGGTCTACCCTGACAACAAAAGTGTACGGGGTTTTTACAACCCCTTGTCGGACAGTCCTCGCCTTCAGTCTGATAAAGGAAGAAGGCGTATTAGTTTCGTCTTATTCCAATTCTCTCTCTTTCTTCCAAGCCAATTTAACGTCCCATTATTGGGCACGGGCTTCCTCCACCTTGGGAAGGATTATGGCCTATCGTGCTGTTCGGCGCGGACCAGGATATGTGTACAGTATACCTTAGCAGGCTCTACAGCGCCCTGGTATGGAAAAGGGGTTGTAACTCATTATTCCAAATATCACAAAATATATTCTTACCTCTTTCCACTCCCCTTGACGGAAATGGAGTGATGACATGTGTATTCTTATTCATCATACGGATCAAAGTTACTTCAAGTGGACGGGGATTAGTTAGCGATATCGGAGACAGTTACTTCATATTAAGTACTTTACACTCAACATTATTTATCTATCCTAAAGATTATTGGTCATATTTATAATGACTTATCGGAGGTTTAAACAATAACTTTATCGGAGAGATAATAAACATTTTATCGTTAAAAGACATAATAACAATTTTTGCCATTATAGCGATCTTTTAAACCTCCGATAAATCATTATGAATAAGACCATTATATCAGTATGATACTAGCTGATACCTGCGGTTTCTCTTTACATCTATACTATCTATATATTACAAAGCTGAAGAATTTGTTTGTTTGAACGTACTAATCTCGGGAACTACAGTAGTAGATTTCATTTTCAAATTAAGCCAGTAGGCTTAATTTGAAAAATTCTTTGTGCATTTATCGAGGAAGGCTATAACATCACGCTGCGACGCATCCGTGAGTCTCCAATCTTTACCTATCATACAAAGTCCTTATTTTTGTATGTTTGTCTCTATATGAGCTTATATTTTGACAATTACACAACGGATTTTAATGTGCTTTTTATCATTGCTTTTTATTATAATAGATAGAATTTTTCAAGAGGATGCCTTTTAAGTATAATTTGTTAGGATTTGTTTTCTAAATTCCACGCGTAAGAAAGTAGTTGTCCGTGTGGTGACAGAATAAGAATTTAAGTGTCACCACCCCATTTCCTCCCCGTAAAAGCCAGCAAAAGGGTTATTGTACACAGAAAAAATCCTGTGCTAGCACGTCTAGTCAGCGTGGCATAGTAGACCCTCCCAGAGTGTAGGAGGACCGTGCCCAACAATGGGATGTTAATGGGTTAGAGAGAGAGAGAGAGAGACAGTCCAATAATATAATCATTAGTTCCTCTTTCCTTCAATGTGTTATTAACTTTACAGTAGTTAAATAAAACTACTTTTTACGGATTTAGACGCGTATATATGTTTTAAATTTTGGCCCGACGTTTCGTCTCACCCGTGACCATGGTGACTGCAAAGTCTCCGAAACGTCGGGCCAAAATTTAAAACAAATATACGCGTCTAAATCCGTAAAAAAGTAGTTTTATTTAAACAGATGAGTCGCGCAAGTGTTCGATAATATTATGTTTACAGTAGTTAGTTGATGTAATTTAATTTAAAAGTTTTAATTTGTAGAACCTTCTGTGGTTTGTGGTTTTGTTTCAAAACGTTCGTGCTTAGCTGAAAGTAAAACGGGGCTGACACTTCGCTGTCCGTCCGTTTGTTACTAGGCTATATCACAGGAACGGTGATAGAGTTAAAACTATATTAGACCGTTGATGATAATAAAAAATAACGACTAAATATTCATGGACATTTCACACAACGTCCTCTGGTCCCAAGCTAAACTTATATACTTGTGTTATGGGTACCAGAATACGGATATACCAAATAAACTACTTTTCTTTTGTAAATACATACTTATAATACATATTTAAACACCCAGACGCAGTACAAATATATGTATAACAATTAGAAAAGTCACATAAATGATTGTCCCAAGCGGAAATCGAACCCGCGACCTCTTGATCCGTCTCATGAACCACTCAATCACGAGGCTTGTCAATAATGACGAATACAATTCATATTTAAGAGGGTACTGTACTCCTAATATAGGTATTTGCCTTAGGTATTGCTATCCCTATTCCCGAGCACCGTGCTGAAAGAGACAAATATAGCTGAAGCAGATTTTACCTACAAATTCTTTGAAAAAATGACGTTTCGTAGTCCCCCGTTTTCTTCGCGAAAGTAGTTAAACCGATTTTGATTGTTGTACGTTAGTTTTGTACGCTATACTATAGATGAAGAGTATATCTATGCTTGTATCACTTTCTTTTTTGGTAAAACGTTACCAAATATGTGTGATAGACGCTGCAACTTTATCTAAAGAAAACCGAAAAAAGTGGCTTTTTCGGACCGTCATATTACTTTTAGTTATTATGTTTTGAAAAAAGAAAGTGATAGACGCATAGATATACTCTTTATCTATAATATAACGCAAAAACTATTAAAATCGGTTTAACTTTTGGGAAGAAAAAACGGAAGTACGATACCCATACTTTTGTATGGAGCATAAATTTGGTATCGTGCCGTCTTAAAGAATCGATATTTATATCGATATATCAATGTATTCCCAGGTGGAGAAGTTGTATGAAATAAAAGCAATCGACTAAATCGATTGATGTGGATACACTTCTGGATTACAAACTTCAACAGTTAGACGCGACCCATTTTGTAACGTCTGCTATTTATCTGTTCATAAAGTTGAGATTATGAAAATCAACAGTAAGCTTTGAAATTTGACGGGCTTCGTGGTCTAGTGGTTCATGTAACGGACTGGCGATCAAGAGGTTGCGGGTTCGATTCCCGCTCGGGACAATCATTTGTGTGATTTTTCTAATTGTCATACAAATGTTTATACTGCGTCTGGGTGTTTACTAAATTGATAAAAACTGATCAAAAGTTAAACTGGCAAAAGAAAAGTTTTGTACCGTTATTATAAACAAAATATTCATGGACATTTCACACAACGTCCTCTGGTCTCAAGCTAAGCTTAATATGCTTGTGATAAGTGTACCAGAATACGGATAGAACACATATACTACTTTTCTTTTGTAAATACATAGTAAACACACAGGCGCAGGATAAACATTATAATTCTTATGCTAGCTGTTCCCCGCGGCTTCATACGCATGGAATGCAGAAAATTTCGCTCCTGTTAGTTTCTGCAACTAATGCTTTGTTCCTATTGGTCGCAGCGCGACGTTGTATAGTCTATAGCCTTCCTCAGTAAATGGACTAACCGACAGAAAAAGAATTTTTCAATTCGAACCAGTAGTTCCTGAGATGTGCGCCTGCAAACAAACTTATCGGCTTTATAATCTGTACTAATATTATAAACCTGAAGAGTTTTGTTTGACGCCAAACTTAAGAACCAAAGGTCTGATTTAAAAAAATTCTTTCAGAGTTGGATAGTACATTTATCGAGGAAGGCTATAGGCTATATAACGTTACGCTACGTCTGATAGAAGCGAAGCAGTAGTGAGAAATGTCGCAAAAACCGGGAAAATTTTCTAAATTTCATGCGTACGGAGTCGTGGGTGACAACTAGTTTAGTATAAACGTATAGATAAATAATAATTACGGTAAGAAAACCTTCATGGACGAGCCCGACTCGCACTTGACTGGTTTTTCTTTAATTATTTCCGCGTCATTACATGACGATTTAATACATTCCACACGAAAGCAAAAAAATATTTTATGAAAAATTCCGCAATAATTAAATTAAATTTTTAGCGAAAATTGGATGTTTTGTTACTTAATAAAATTATACTTGTGCCTACCCACAAGGGACATGAATGTAAATTAATTAAAAACATAATTTTATGAAAAAGTGCCTAGAGAGCTTCATTGGATATTAGGACACGCATAAAGGTTAGACAATGTGACCTGGTTATTGAATGTTAAGATGGATGTGTGGAGTGACTTGAATGGACAAAGTACGAAACGAGTATGTAAGAGGAAGCATGAAAGTGGCGCCAGTAGTAGAAAAGTGGAAAGGGAACTTTCTGTCCTGGTATGGGCACGTAATGAGGACGGATGAAGGGCATTTAAACTAAAAGGTGATGAATATGAATGTTGATGGTTGAAGACCGAAGAAAAGATGGATAGACTGTGTGAGACACGATATGAAAGTAAAAGTAGTTGATGAGAGTATTACGACTAATAGGAGTGACTGGAAGGAAAATTATGTATTGTTTAAACTAATACCAACTTATGAAGTGGCTGAAATGTATTGCCTCTATTTCAACTACAAAATTAAGTTGGTTAGTTGGTTTAGGCTAAATTAACTCATGATTATAATGCTGTTATTAATATTTTTCGGTCTAGTAGATACGAAACCCTAAGAGTGCGGGTTAATCTCGGTCTTGAGAGATTTTTTGTTGACAGCAACACCAAAATCTCCCTAAAATTTCAAATATTGGCCACCTTATTTCGTAAACCGTTAACATAATGCACGCGTAGGTAAAATGTGTTCGCAGTTCATTACAAATAAACACTTGTGTAACGAATGTTATCGCTCCACAAATACACATACAAAAATAAATAATGTTATTCGTGTTTAAATATATGGCAACATTAAGATAAAAAAAATGTAATCATTTTAGATGTAGGACTTATTCTTATCGTTACACATGCAACCCGTCTCCGCTTTGGGTAACATTATTAATGAAAGTTATCGTTTGTTCTAACCAAAATACGTAAACACGTCCGGAGTTGTTGTTGTTGTATTGTTTAATTAATTGATTTTAAGAACCTATTGAGTCATAACTAATTATAGCTGTATCGTTTTTTACAAGCAGATCTTGCCACCGTTGGCCTGGAAATTACAAAGTTTGTTGATATAAATGTTAGGAACACGGAACAAGATGGGACCGATAACGCTTCCTTGTGGTACACCAAATTCAACAGTTTCTTCGTGACTACATAGATTAGTAAATTTTAGTTGTTGTTTTCTACCACTAAGGTAACTGTCAATAATCTACTTAGATAAAAACTAGAAAACACGCTTGAAATACCTAGTTTTTTTATTGCAAATTCATCGGTCCTTGTTAAGTGTGCAAAATTTCAGAAAAATCCGACTACTGCAAGTGGGTGAAAATCACTTTTAAAGATTCCGTTACATAGATTAATACATTGATAGATACCTATCAAACTAATAAAAGGGTGTTAAAAAGAGACAGGGTTGTAACTCTGCCGCTAATGGCCTTCTAGTCTTGTGACAGGATTTAGACTCTAAATCCTGTAACTCCTCTAAATCCTGTAAACCTCTTAATCCTGCTCTAAATTTTAAAGCCTGCTGTATGCCGGGTGCATCTAAAACACACTTAGACGATTTTTAAAAACACAATAGGCACTTCACTTTAATAGTTAGTACTAGTATTATGGTTTCTAATAGCTGTGCTTGTAAACAATAAAAACAAGCTCGAATAGGCTATGTGCCTTTTAGTTTTATGTCTTTTAATCTTGTTTTTAATGTTCATACAGGACTTACTGGTACTAACTCACGCTTAAGCTGGGTTACGACCTTTTTATACAATACAGTAACTATTTATAATTTTTTGTTTTGTCGAAATATGAAGTCGGAATTTTATCACACGTACAATTTAGCTCTAGAATAAACGATAGAACTATCTGGATTGAGAATAAACGATAGAACTATCTACTGTCAAGGATTACCCAAAGTAATACAGTTCTAGCGTTTAGAAAATTTTCCCCGTATTGCAACATTTTTCAATAATGCTTCGCTCCTATTAGTCTCAGCGTGATGTTATATAACCTATAGTCTTCCTTGATAAAAGTACTATCTAAAACGGAAAGAATTTTTCACATCGGACCAATGGTACCTGAGATTAGAGCGTTCAAACAAACTCTAGCTTTATAATATTAGATTAAGTTGACCGAGTGGTTAAGAGCACACGGTACCTATAAACGGGAGTAACGGAACAAAAGACCAGAATTCGATCCCAAGTTGTTACAATTACATTTTTTGGGGCGTCAGAGAGAGTCTAGAATAGGGAACCTCTGGCGTTCCCGGAAGACGTGGAGAGCACCGCAGTTAGGTTTAGTCGGTATTCCGTTTATCGGCGAGTCCGACACTACCCACTTCTACCATGATGATGACCGAGGTGATAGGACAGGGTGTGCGAAAGGAATTCCCCTGCGAAAAAAAAGCTTTTTAATAGAAGTAATAGATGGTGCTCTTCAAAAATAGTTGTAGTTAAATATATTTCTGAGTGAAATAATAATTTACTTAAAAAATATTTTCTAACACTTGCGCAACTCATCTGTTTAAATAAAACTACTTTTTACGGATTTAGACGCGTATATTTGTTTTAAATTTTGGCCCGACGTTTCGGAGACTTTTCAGTCACCGTGGTCACGGGTGAGACTGCAAAGTCTCCGAAACGTCGGGCCAACATTTAAAACAAATATACGCGTCTAAATCCGTAAAAAGTAGTTTTACTTAAAAAACTTGAAAAAACCTTAAGTAATTTTATTTAGCAAAGTGTGAAAAGCTCTTAACTATTGTAACTCGTAACTCATTGTGTATCATTGCAAGTTTCTTAATATAGACATTTTATTGGTGTATTTACGACTGTTCTAGATCTTTGATATATCAATTGTGTAACCAATGATTAGAAATCTGTTTTAGTGTTCCGAAAGTAAAACAAGGAAGTTGTACTAATTCATACAGGCTTTCAACGCGAGGAGTAATTGACTTGTTGATGTACGAGTATATTTTATTTGTTTATTGTGATTGTAAAGCTATGAGTACATTGTCTTATTCATAATGACTTATCGGAGGTTTTTTAAAAGTTCGCTAAAATCGGTTCGCGAAAAATGTCAAAACTTGTTATTCATAGTAGTCTTTTTACGATAAAACGTTTATTATCTCTCCGATAAAATAGTCATTATGAATAAGACCATTAGTCTTCATCAGTGGCGTGCACAGGAATATGACACTGGGTATGCGGAGCAGTACTCAGTCACAAAAACTTTTTCTTTTATAGATTTTTAGCATAGCCACGCGACAGATCTCTAAGTCGGAAACCATGCCAACAGAACAAATTTAAATCTGAATATCCCGAATCAGTCCACACTGTATTAGAATTACTAAACAATAACTACGTACGTATATACATACGAACATGGTACATGCAGGGCTGGGCAAAATACATGCTTTGTTGTAATTGAAATACAAATTACAAAATACTGCGTTTGCAAGTAATTGAAATACAAAATACTAATTACTTTTGAGTGGAGTAATTGAAATACAAATTACAAAATACAGTATTTTGGCTGTTTGTAATTGAAATACAAATTACAAAATACATTTATATTAATATTTTTACCCAACTTTAAAAAACAGGAGGTTCTTTTTTAGGGTTCCGTACCCAAAGGGTAAAAACGGGACCCTATTACTGAGACTTCGCTGTCCGTCCGTCCGTCCGTCCGTCCGTCCGTCCGTCCGTCCGTCTGTCACCAGGCTGTATCTCAAGAACGGTGATAGCTAGACAGTTGAAATTTTCACAGATGATGTATTTCTATTGCCGCTATAACAACAAATACTAAAAATAAAATAAAATAAATATTTAAGGGGGGCTCCCATACAACAAACATGATTTTTTTACCGTTTCTTGCTCAATACTAATAACGTTGCCTTATGTTGCATAGATAATGGTACGGAACCCTTCGTGCGCGAGTCCGACTCGCACTTGACCAATTTTTAATGTTTGTTTACGAATAACTTTGTTGTTTATGAACCGATTTTAATGATTCTTTTTTGTTGAAAATAAAATGTTTCAGAGGTAGTTCCAGGTATTATGGTTTACTGTGCCGTGCTGACCAGGGGAAATATTCCGAAAAACTTTAATCCGAATTTTGAAATTCCGAATTTAAAAAGTCCGGATTTCATAAAACCGAAAATTTTTAATGTCTATTATTAAAAATCACGAAATATGTTTTACCGAAACCGAAAGTCATAAATCCGATTTGATACTTTTCCGATTTTCATATGTCCGAAGAGTCAAATGCTCGAAGAGTTCTCGTTGATTTACAATTAACTTCATATCTGTATATCAATTTGCTGTAGTTACCCCAAACAGCGCAAAATATATGCCCCTATGAGATTATCGTATTTGTGGCAAACGATCATTTTCGGCACCGACTTCAAACTAATATATAATAATAATAATAAATATTCATGGACATTTCACACAACGTCCTCTGGCCCCAAGCTAAGCTTATATGCTTGTGTTATGGGTACCAGAATACGGATAGAATACATATACTACTTTTCTTTTGTAAATACATACTTATAATACATAGAAACACCCAGACGCAGTACAAACATTTGTATGACAATTAGAAAAATCACACAAATGATTGTCCCGAGCGGGAATCGAACCCGCGACCTCTTGATCGGCAGTCCGTTACCAGAACCACTACACCACGAGGCCCGTCAAATATGTTGGTAAAGTAAAATTTTATGGGCCGTCGTTACCTCATTGACAATTTGCGTTTTGTTAACCAATTTTGGCGTACAGCTTATTTAACGGGTACAGTGTTGCAGCTCTAATAGCTACTTTGGCTACATGAAGTGACGGTTGTAAATGTATTTTCAAAATGTATTTTGAAGCCTCAAGTAATTGAAATACAAATTACAAATTACATTTTAGGGCAGTAATTGAAATACAAATACAAATTACGTAATTGTATTTCAATTACGTATTTCAAATACATGTAATTGAAATACTGCCCAACCCTGGGTACATGTACGTATGTACATACGTTTCATAACTTTTAACATGGCATTTTCGAGTTACATTACCTACCTTTTTGCTGGCTTAGTTGTCCTTTAGACACAATTTGAATCTTTTCACTGAATGACAATTGTGAGAACTTGTTATTTTTAATTTTTAACAAACACACACTATCAACACACATTTCAAAATCAAATAACATTTTAAAATCAACAAACGAAAATCCATACAATTATTAAATTATAGAAACTCAATATTAAACAGTTCAATGAATCACATGAAAAAATAATGTGGCCTCCGTCGAACCAAAATATTTCTGCTATTTAAATAGATAAAACCTTACTAAACAAAAATGCATAGTGTGCATACGTGATTTATTAGACTTCCGACATTTTATTTTTATTCGGATAATCCGAAGGCAACGAACGAACGCCGAATACTCGCGGAAACATCCGATCGCCACAGCATGCGGCAGGAGATACCGTGTGAAGCGTCTTCAATATGCAAGCCTGTGTGCGTTTGTAAACTGTGCACGGACACCAAAATTTCTACACACATATGAACTCATGGCAGGCGGGCGGCGTCGGGCCTACTTTCGTCCTTGTGACCAATATTATTCCTTCGCCAAACGCCTGGCAAAAAACACCAAATTGCAAGCACATATTGTGCTATTTATGAATTATTAGTCGTTTTTAAGTTATAATATTTTGTTTAATTAATAGTAAATAAATGAATAAAGTCATCTAAAACATACGAACGTTTTATTAAAATATCTGTGAATGGCAAGTAAAGTAGTGCTTTTCTGCCTTTATGGAGCGCACGCCCCTGGGCACGAACCTCCACTACTTCGGAAGAATTTACAGTGGTAGGGAAAAAAATTGGACATGTCATAAGCACATAATTTTAATAAAAAATTATGTCTACATACTTGATTAAATGATTTTTCAAATTATTATGATCTACTATGTCGCGCTGGGAGATTGCACAGACATGTTATTCACCTATAATATCCCTTAGCTATTACAGCACTCCATCCATCTATCAGCCTTTCTCCGTCCACTGCTGGACATAAGCTGCATAGAACGCCACAAGGCGCGGTCCTGCGCTAACTGCATCCAGCGGGTCCCGGCACATTTGACGATATCTTCAGTCCACCTTGTTGGCGGCTGACCCACGCTGCGTCGTCCGGCGCCACTCGAGGGCCTTCCGTCCCCAATCATTATCAGATCATCGAGCGATGTGGCCTGCCCATTGCCACTTCAGGGTGCTAACTCTTCGGGCTATGTGGTGCACACCGGTACATCTACGAATCTCCGCATTCCGGATCTTATTACGTAGGGAAACACCGAGCATCGCCCTCTCCATAGCACGTTGCGCGACTCTGAGTTTTGTTATAAGGCCGGCATTACAGCACCATGTGGGCGGACATAGAGTGGTGACACTTGTATTCTTAATCTGTCACTGTCAGATGGGTATTTAATTTAGATCGTTAATATCAAAAGTAAGAAATGTCTTAATTATTTCATGTCAAATGTCTGTTTGATAAGGGAAACAGTTTCTCAAAGATTTTCAAATCTCCCTTGACCGTCATGTCTTTTTCCCATGGGGTAGCCGCCTCGAATCTATTACTTAAATGAAATATCAAATTTATGAAAAATATCGTTGCATAGTTTTGATATAAACTCACATATGCGCATACAAAAAAAACCGGCTTTGTTTTATAATATTTTTGTACTATGTCTGTATGAAAGCTTATATCACCTAGAGTCCCGGGAAGTTTTGGAAGATAAAATAGACATCGTAATTATATTTTACAAAGATATATTCATCCGTTCTTGAATTAAGCGCAATATTGGGAGGTTTTGATTATCCCAAAAGTTTGAGAAACTCTGGTATAGATAAGGTGAGCTTGTTTTTATTTATGTATTTATTTGTATGTAGCTTAGTTAATAACTAGTTTTTAAGTAATGAAATGATAACAACGTAAATAGTATAATGTTTATTACGAACTAGCTGTTGCCCTCGACTCCGTCCGCGTAGAATTTAGGAAATTTTCACCGTTTTTGCTTGAGTGAGAGTATTATAAACGTAAGAGTAAACAAATATAATCAGAATGAACGAACTGCTAAGCTATCAGGAGTTACACGTGTAGTCAACCATAAAATATAGATATGTGCTGTTTCGGGATATTTTTTAGACAATTTTATGTAGAATATTTCCGTCATACATGATTCCTATGTAAGTTTAACCATTAAGGCTGCACACGCGACGGAAGCTTAAAAAATGGAGCACCTTTTCCCGTTTTCCCAACATTACCCTTCACTACTCTGCTCCTATTGATTGTAGCGTGATGAAAAGTATACTATAACCTGCCCAGGAGTATGAAGAATAATTGTACCAAGTTTCGTTAAAATCCGTCGAGTAGTTTTTGTTTCTATAAGGAACATACAGACGGACAGACAGACAGACAGACAGACAAAAATTTTACTGATTGCATTTTTGGCATCAGTATCGATCACTAATCACCCCCTGATAGTTATTTTGAAAATATATTTCATGTACAGAATTGACCTCTCTACAGATTTATTATACGAGTAAGTATAGATTAATGAAATGGTTGTAGTCTTGACGTTATTTGGAGTTCATCGAAATATATATTTTTGATAATTTTAGGGTTTTATTGATTAGGTGTGGCAATCCGTGTGGTGACGAACTAAGAATACAAGTGTCACCTAGTGTAATATCTTTGCAAGGGTGCTGTAAAAGCCAGCTAAGGGATATTACACTCAGATAACATCCGCTGTTAGAGAGGAAAAACTCGAAAATAAACCCTGTGCCAACACGCCTGGTCGTCGCGACACAGTAGACCATAATCTCTCCCAAAGTGGAGGAGGCCCGTGTCCAACAGTGGGACGTAAATAGGCTGGAGAGAGAGAGAGAGAGAGAGAGATTGATTAGGTAACTTAAGTTAGTCGCTTGTTTAGATAATCGACCAAATACCTTGCTAAGAAGAAACCCAAATCCAACAAGTAGAAAGGTTTAAAGTTAGTTATGCGACTTTGCTATTTAAACACAGATAACTCTAATAGATTCCGCACGCAAGGAGATCAACGCACACCGAACGAATGTACGCATACGCTATACTCGTATCTTATATCTCATACATTTAAACCAGCAATTCTTATGTATAATATACCTAACATGTATTTCGGATCTCGGAAACGGCTCCAACGATTTTCATGAAATTTTATATCCAGGGAGTTTTGGGAGCGGTTAATATAACTAACCAAGATTCATATTTAAAAAATTGGTCAAGTGCGAGTCGGACTCGCGCACGAAGGGTTCCACAACACACACAATACTTAATTAATCACGTTTGTTGTATGAGAGCAAGAAACGCTAAAAAAATCATGTTTGTTGTATGGGAGCCCCCCTTAAATATTTATTTTATTTTTAATATTTGTTGTTATAGCGGCAATAGAAATACATCATCTGTGAAAATTTCAACTCTCTAGCTATCACCGTTCTTGAGATACAGCCTGGTGACAGACGGACGGACGGACGGACGGACAGCGAAGTCTCAGTAATAGGGTCCCGTTTTACCCTTTGGGTACGGAACCCTAAAAAGATGTCAGTTTTCGAGCATTGAAAAATTGCTATAGTTTCATTAGAATAGGATGCATAATTTCGCCGTCATCTGTCAAATGACTATAGTTCATTTTATTTCAGTCGTTTACGACGCTATAGTATAACGGTTTGAGAACTTGGTTGTGTGATTTCGCCACGACCAATGAAAATACATTACTTAAAGTAATGAAAACACTTAGTTTAGTCGTTACCATAAATCTCACAGTGCCGTATCTACTAAAGGTGATCTATGTATTTAAGGCTTGAACATCCCATGGCGTCCCATAGGGTCTATTAAAGTATAATAGATGGATACGTATGTAATTATCATGTCTCAAGTTCTCATCCCAGTATAGTCTTGAACTCATGACCTTTAGGGAGTTAATACATAAATCATTAATACTTTGAAGGGCAACACGTAACTAATTAAGGTAGAAATCTCAAGAGATAGATCTGTTTAAAATTTAATTGTTTGTAGTATTTTGTCTAGGTTTTTCGTTTTAATACTGTTTTTTGAAACGAAATTAAGAAAAAAACAATAACTCTATACTATTTTCCTCTCCAGCCCATTTACGTCCCACTGTTGGGCACGGGCCTCCTCCACTTTTAGGGGATTATGGTCTACTGTGCCGCGCTGACCAGGCGTACTGGCACAGGGTTTATTTACGAGTTTTCCGTCTCTCACAGAGGATGTTATCTGTGTGCAATATCCCTTAGCTGACTTTTACAGCACCCTTGGGAGGATTTGGGGTGGTGACACTTGTATTCTTATTCCGTCACCATACGGACCTATACTTGTTAGTTTAGTACTAGTTTGTTTGTTTGTTTGAAGGCGCTAATCTCAAGAACTACTGGTTCAAATTGAAAAATTATTTTGTAGTTGGATAGTCCTCTTAATCGAGGAAGGCTATATTACATCACGCTGCGACCAATAGGAGCGAAGCATTATTGAAAAATGTTGCAAAAACGGGGAAAATTTTCCAAATTCCACGCGTACGAGCAACAGCTATGAGTTATTATCTGGGTGTCATTTTTGAGAAAGGAAGGTTCTCGAGTGGCAACCACGTACCGAGTTTAGGGCGGCACATTAGTTACTGGCCCGCGACTTATTAAGAGGGCACGATTCCAAATTATGCTCCATACAAAAATATGGGTATCGTAGTCCCCTTTGTACTTCGCGAAAGATTAACCGATTTTTTTTTACGGTATAGTATAGATGAAGAGTATATCTATGCTTCTATCACTTTATTTTTTTCAAAACATAATAACTAAAAGAAATATGACCATCCGAAAATCCCGTTTTTTTCAGTTTTTTTTTAATAAAGTTGCAGCGACTATCACACATATTTGGTAAGGCTTTACCAAAAAAGAAAGTGATAGAAGTATATACTTTTCATCTATAATATAGCGTAAAAACAGTCAAAATCGGTTTAGCTTTCGCGAAGAAAAAAAGGGGACTACGAAACGTCTTTTTTTTTTCAAAGAATATGTAGGTAAAATCTGCTTCAAGCTATATTTGTCCCTTTCAGCGCGGCCCTCGGGAATAGGAATAGCAATACCTACGACAAATACCTAAATTAGGAGTACAGTCTGTACAGTACCCTCTTAAGCGTGAAATTTAGAAAACTTTCCCTTTTTTGCAACATTTTTCAGTGATGCTTCGCTTTATTCGCAGCGTATTTAACCTTATAGCCTTCCTCGATATATTATTTACACTGAAAGAATTTTTTAAATCGGACCAGAGTGGTACCTGATATTAGTGCGTTTTAAACCAACAAACGAACTCTTCAGCTTTTATTAGTATATGTTATTAATTGCAAGAATCTGGATGCAAGCGGCATGCCACTGCGCATTGTGATGGAGAAAGGTATCTAGGATAGATAGATATCTAGGTTGGAGAAATATAGATTTTCAATTTATCTTCTAAATAAAAGTGACAACATCGAACCGCATTCACTCGCAGACGCAGACGAGCCTCGTTGTTGAGTGGTTCATGTAACGGACTGCAAGTCAAGAGGTCGCGGGTTCGATTCCCGCTCGAGACAATCATTTGTGTGATTTTTCTAATTGTCTTACAAATGTTTGTACTACGTCTGGGTGTTCCTATGTAGTATTATAAGTATGTATTTACAAAAAAAAAGTAGTATATGTATACTATCCGTATTCTGGTACCCATAACACAAGCATTATAAGCTTAGCTTGGGACCAGAGGACGTTGTGTGAAATGTCGATGAATATTTATTTATTTATTCACTGCCTTATTTATTAATTTGCTATAAAATTTAATTAATTTCAAGAGCGAAACCCATTGTGAGCAACCGGCTGTAATCAATTAATTGAAACATTAATACTGGTACAGGGCATAAGATGAAGCGATTAGCGATATTATATCCAATGGTGATGGGTTAGCGATATTCAATGGTCCATGGGAGGAGGTAAAGAAGGCCACTGTCCAACTGTAGAACGATAATGGGCTGGAGAGAGAGAAAGATAAAACATAGGCCTCCCCCATAGGGCCAGGGATGGATTAAACATGTTTTTTAGGGTTCCGTACCCAAAGGGTAAAAACGGGACCCTATTACTGAGACTTCGCTGTCCGTCCGTCCGTCCATCCGTCCGTCCGTCCGTCCGTCCGTCCGTCCGTCCGTCTGTCACCAGGCTGTATCTCAAGAACGGTGATAGCTAGACAGTTGAAATTTTCACAGATGATGTATTTCTATTGCCGCTATAACAACAAATACTAAAAATAAAATAAAATAAATATTTAAGGGGGGCTCCCATACAACAAACATGATTTTTTTACCGTTTCTTGCTCGATACTAATAACGTTGCCTTATGTTGCATAGATAAAGGTACGGAACACTTCGTGCGCGAGTCCGACTCGCATTTGACCAATTTTTTTTAAAAGAATAAAACATCTTTTTTTTATTTTTTTTTTTTTTTTTTTTTTTTTTTTAATAAATATTCATGGACATTTCACACAACGTCCTCTGGTCCCAAGCTAAGCTTATATGCTTGTGTTATGGGTACCAGAATACGGATATACTACATATACTACTTTTCTTTTGTAAATACATACTTATAATACATAGAAAACACCCAGACGTAGTACAAATATTTGTATGACATTTATGGATATCACATAAATGATTGTCCCAAGCGGGAATCGAACCCGCGACCTCGTAAACGGCAGTCCATTACATAAACCACTCCACCACGAAGCCCGTCATATTAAATCGTCCGTTTATTTAAAACATTTGTTTTAAACACACATTTAAAACAGTACAATATAACGTATCACTTTTAAAGTATAATTAAAAATAATGTTAATAAATATCGACGTAGGAAAACGTATTTGCTGTTAGGACCAAAAAATCGAAAATACGTTTTTTACGTAATTTAAACCAGAATTTTTTTTTGCGTCGATTGGTCTGGGTCTCGTATTTCTGCGATGAAAAAAAAATCACTTACGCTGTAAGTTTTTTTGACTACACTAGAGACTTCCACGCTGTAAGTCTACCAAAAACCAGTGTTTAAATGCATGTGTTGCTTACACGTTGCTTACGACATTCTTGCGATCAGCAAAACAAATTTGTAACAAAAGCTTACGCTATGAGTTTACGGGATGAGTTTTGTTTACTAACTACACTTGCATCATTTTAGTGATTATTCAATTAAAAGGCTATTTTATTAACTACAAGTCATGTACTACAAATAAATGGCATTTATTTTGAAAGTAATTCGATATATATATGTAACCAAATCATTGAAAGTGAATTTCACCCACTTGCAGTAGTCGAATTGATCTGAAATTTTGTACAACTAACATGGACCAATGACAATCCAATAATTAAAAAAAATATTCAGGATTTTCAAGCGTGTTTCTAGTTTTTTGAAATAAGTAGGTTATTCATGTGTTAATGTCAAGGTAACAGATGATTTTTTTAAGTCATTTTACAATTAAATTCAGTAACCTTCCAAAGACCTTTATAGATATTTCCACTTCACACATTTAAAACAATCTCATCAATGCCAGGCAATTCTGCGCTATAGCTTACATCTATTTAGCTTTACCTAAAAAGCGATGAATGCCATTTACGACATTTTAAAGGTCTAGACAAAAAGTAGATATTTTGGTGCCATAGAAACATCATTATGGTTACAGCATTTTAAGCGTCTGTAAAAAAAACTGGTTTGCTGTAACCTCCATTATTTCTGAAAGTAATTGACTTAGAAGGACATCTTTATAACTAACGTGAAAAGCAAAAAAAATCAAAATACTTTTTTAAAATCGTGCTCCTACTACTTATAGTTTCGGAAATTTTTTTTTTTCTCATTTTTGGAAAGTTTTTGGGCTCTGGTGAACATTTCATGTTTTGGTGCTTACAGCAAATACGTTTTCCTACGTCGATATGTTTCCTCCGTGTGGTGATGGATTAAGAATACAAGTGTCACCACCCCATCTCCTCCCAAGGGTGCTGTAAAAGTCAGCTAAGGGATATTTCACACAGATAACATCTTCTGTGAGAGACGGAAAACTCGAAAATAAACCCTGTGCCAACACGCCTGGTCACCGCGGCACAGTAGACCCATAGTCCCTCCCAAAGTGAACGTAAATGGGCTGGAGAAGAAATATGTTTAAAACACAATAAACAATACACCTTAAACACTTGTATTCTTAAACCGTCATCACACGGATAGACACCACCCCAAAGAACCAAAACTTCAACTAATATCTAATTGGTTTTGTAACCGGATTCGTTGCGAAAAAGGGCCAATAAAATAAATTTGACTAAAGAATGTTTCTAATTTCATCAAGAAAAAGTCTTAATAATTTCTTAAATAAAAAAACCTAATGAATATTAACAAAAATAATGTTTCCTTTTTCCGTGTAATGATTAAAAAGGTAGTCACGTTTCCCTGAAGCACTTTTAAAAAAGACAATTTTCCTCAACCGCGCCATATTGGAAACAAGATATTATGAAATCAGGACATATCGTTTTGCTAAACCATTGTGTTAAATAAAGGAAATTAGATTTTTGTTCAAATGTAATTTGTAATAATATATATTTTCTTGCTTTAGTGGTTTTTAGGTGTCTCTCTCTGTATCTCTGTCTCCAGTCCATTAGTGTTGGGCACGGGCGTCCTTTACTTTGTGAGGGAGGTCTATTATGCCGACTATTTTGGGTGCGTATATTGCGTCTATATTCAGTCTTTTGATGAGGCAAAAACGCTAAAGAAAATTTACTATTTACGCAAAAATATTTTTAGTTCTTCTTCTTAGATTTAGACATAACTCTATTTGCTCCAAGGACTTTGTGTTTTTAGAATTTCATACAAAAAATAAGAAACCGCTCTACAGAAATATTATAAAGCTGAAAAGTTTGTTTGTTTAAACGCGCTAATCTCAGGAACCGCTGCACTGTGTACGGACGGGAGCTAAATACGGAAATTTTTTGTTCTACTCAATTATGGACTGGCAAAAAGATGTAAAAAGGCGAGAGTAGAACACCCAGATGCCAATTCGGTCTAGTTTTGGTGCTATGTGATACCAAAGTTTGCTGTTTTTTTTGCGACTTAATCACGAAAAAGTTATATTTCGGTGAAATTATCTGTTTAACAGTTTAATGTAGTATTGTATCACATTACTTACTTAATAAGCTATATTTTAGGCATTTTTGCTAAGCTGTTACGTTAATATTTAGTCTTAAAACAGGCATTTTCTACTTTTCAGATAATTTTTTTAAAATTTCCGAATTTAGCTCCCGTCCGTACACAGTGCGCTGGTCCGATTAGAAAAATTCTTTCAGTGTTGGATAGTACATGTATCGAGGAAGGCTTTAAGCTATAACATCACGCAGCGACTAATAGGAGCGAAACATCAGTAAAAATGTTGCAAAAATGGGGAAATATTTCTAAATTCCACACATACGAAGTCGCGGGCAACAGCTAGTAACTAATGTGCCTAAAACTAATTAGGATCACTTCGATATCCGTCTACCTAAATATTTATGTGTCTGTCAAACATTTTGTCTCAGCCGTGGTCAAAGAGATTAAGTTGAACTTCCAAAGATATCTGATCTATATGCATTCTCATTCTGATCAAATACTTTGAATCCGCTACTGCTCTTAAATTGCAGGTTCAAATTAATTTCAAGTGCAGTCATTGACAGATATATGATTTCAAGTGTATAATAATATTATTTATTCCTTTGTATTTGAGTTATTTATTTGCATTTAATTTTGGCAAGTTTTGAGGTTACTGCTGTGTACGACGAGATCGTGGGTTCTTTAACTATTGAGGGTCAAATTATAAGTGTTAGCGACTCAACTGAAGCCCAGCTTATTTTCAGGTTTGACATTATACGCACTTAGATTAATAATCGAACCATTAATGGAATCATAGCAACACCAGACAGAAAGCTTACCGTGGAAAAGAGACAGCGATGCCAACTCTCTATTTGAAAGCTGATCATGAAGGAACTGATGGTTGTCTCCTAAGAAATCGAGAAAATCCCTCAAATGTCAAAAGCACACATATTGTTTTCACCTATTATGTATCTAAATAATTAAAAAGTAGATTTTCGAAGTGGTCTCATGAAGTCGGTTTAATTTTTTTTTACTAATACCCAAATATTTCTCAAACTTTTTCACTGCGAGTAACACCGCTGAGCATAGCTAGTCAAAGCATATTTGTTAGACAGTTAATAACGTACACTTTAGCCTCACTTTATTATGGGTTCAATTATATTAGTAATTACCACTCTCAATTACATCGGGGGTTCACGAAGGTCTTATTACCTCTGACCTTATGTTTAAATAGGGTTCTAAGGGTATATACGCATTTTACGAATTTTAGGGCGTATTTACGTAATTATCCTACTTGCTACCAAATATAAACCGGAAAAGTAAGGATGTGGATGGATGTTTGTTCCTCTTTCACGCAATAACTACTGGCTGGTTTTTAAAGTAGCTTTACAGCTTGATGGGATTTGTGGTCTAGTGGTTCATATAACGCACTGCTGTTCACGAGGTCGCGTGTTTCGATCCTGCTCGGGACAATCATTTGTGTGATGTTTATAACTGTCATGCAAGTATTCTCTAACACCATGACACTTGCGCGACTCATTTGTTTAAATAAAACTACTTTTTACGGATTGAGACGCGTGTATTTAAAGTTTTATGTCATACAAATTTTGTCTGACTCAAACGCCATATCTACTTTATCCCTTAGAAGTCCTAATTGTTAATAACTTACTTCTTAAGGTCACAATGCGGAAGATGTTTCAAGGGCAAGTAACTTGGGCTAAGATAATTACACACGTATGTCCGCCCTCTAAATAGGCCCTATAGGACGACAAATGACGTCATCATGTCTTAAATAGACCTTGTGTTGGTATTTTATTTGTCCCATCTTGAAAGGCCGGAAGATAATTGTGTTGGCAGTTTTAGTGTATGTATGGTATGAGTATTGTGTCTTAATTATTATGTGCTAGCTAAAACCAAACATCTGGCGTTTGTGATAACTATTGGATCGTAATTGCTTTTGTCCATGATACCTCTGGTCTTTGTTTGGAGATCAAATCCAGCTAACAAGCAGGCCAGCCACATGGTTATTTGTCATCCCATGCAGCATAAAAGAGAGTATTCATGCTTTCAGTCACCGTAGCCTACGGATGTTTGCGCAACACCGGCGTTCCTGTGACCCTGACACCCTGTAAGAACCCTCAAACACATGTTCTGAAAAGCTACATGCTGTAACATGATTATATGATGGAAATAGGGCTCCTAGATGAAAGTAGGGTGGTGACACGTATATTCTCTGTCACCACCTGGTGGCGATTTAATAAAAATTAACCTAGTTCAAAGCTATTAATGACGTAAACCAAAACACTATCAATAAATAAATGCGTCACATTAGGCTGTATACGAAATATCTTTGACCTATTTACGTTATCTCTTTATAATCTGTATTATATTACAATGGCGGGAACTAACGTCACTTTGACTTTTACGTCAGATAAAATGTGACAGTTTGTTTTAATCTTGGAATCTTGGTTTTAATTTGGTTTTAATTGTAGTGTAAAGCTTCTTCTTTACATTAATTTATAATAATAATTTAAAACACATTTAATTAATTTGTTATATTTTTTTATAATAAAGAAAAACTATTTTACAATCATTTTTTAACATCCTCTCTTCATGTCCTATTTTCAACTCCCCTATTCTTTTCTTTTTATTTTCAAATTTTAAATTTTTTATTCCTTTTTTTAAAAACAAATCTTAAGTGGCCTGTATCATTGTATAGGTTATATTCAATGATCACAACCTTTACATTCTCCAATGTAAAGGTTGTGATCATTGAATATAACCTATACAATGATACAGGCCACTTAAGATTTGTTTTTAACTCTTTTCTAACATATTATTTATTATAAAACTTTCATTTTCTATTTTGACAGACACCTCATACTCATTTACTAAATTAGAAAAATAACAACTATCCTCTTTCGTAAACTCCTTTACCTTACAACAAACTTTATCCTGCGGTTGCTTAATAATTTTTTGTATCTCATCTATCGCAGACACAAACCTAATCCTTCCCTGCCCGAATGACACACAATGACTACCAAAATCAATACACATTTTATTCTTTAATAAAAAATCTTGCCCCAATATAACATTACAGCTTAAATCTTTAATCACTAAAAACTCGTGTTGAAATAAAAAACTTTCTAGAGCGAACATCACATCACATCGCCCTAAAACCTTCAATGCGTTTCCATTTACTGCTTTCACACACATATTTTCTATACTATTACATTCCATTCTCATATCATTCAACAACGACTGGCTGATGCACGAAACTGAAGCACCGGAATCTGCCAAAGCCACATCTTTTACTAAATTTGTACTGAATTTAACTAGGGGTCTAACCTGCATATTCAATTTTTCCGTAGACTGCATCTCAACATCCATAACATGTGTCTGTAGAAGGCCTGATCCCCTACCAGCTACCTCGCCGAACTGGACCTTCCTCAGTTCTGGCGAGTGGGAAAATTCGGCTGTGACCGTGTGTTCCTAAAATCAGAACGTAAATTATAGTTATGTCTATTATATAGAGGAGATGAAGCTGCATCTTGTATCTGACGACGACCCCTCATATCTTGTGACGGGCTGGATATGGGCGACGAGAACGGTGTGGGTGCACGACGCTCATTTACGAAATTCGGTACTAGTGCCCTAGGGTTGAGCTCTAGTTGTAGCGTGTCCTTCTCTCTGCTACAATACAATTTTTCCACTTGCCGGATCACATCCTTTAACACTACTTTCGTCGGCAAATAAGAAGTCGATAGTCTACTCTTATGGAAAGGGTTCAATGCCCCTATAAATTTAATAATAAACGTTTTGTCATCCGCAATCTTCGCCTTCCTAGCGATTTCATTTAAATAATAATAAAATTCCGACAGACTTTTACGATTTTGACGAGCGTTATAGAACAATTCTTGGTAATTTATTTCTTGAAACTCTTCCCTTAGTCTATCAAATACCTCCTGCACGCTTTTGCACGTGTCTTTAATGCCCCGGAAGAAAAGTAAGGCGTTACCCCTTAAAAATGAGGGCAATAGTGATAATTTTTCTTCTTCAGACGAGCATCTCTTGAAAGTTATTAAAGCGTAAAACATTTCTTCGAATTCATCTAGGCACTCCTGTGCGCAACCACCGAAAGTTATCGTGGCTAGTTCCATCTTAGTTGTAAATAATTTATAAAAATTTAATAAAAAGATACGGCTACTTCTCTGATAATAAATATTTATCCTGTGTCGACCCTTTGCTCGTCAACACATCCCTGGGCGTAGGAGCTGGCTCACCAATCGGGCCGCTATACCCGGCGCCTCCACCAATTGTAAAGCTTCTTCTTTACATTAATTTATAATAATAATTTAAAACACATTTAATTAATTTGTTATATTTTTTTATAATAAAGAAAAACTATTTTACAATCATTTTTTAACATCCTCTCTTCATGTCCTATTTTCAACTCCCCTATTCTTTTCTTTTTATTTTCAAATTTTAAATTTTTTATTCCTTTTTTTAAAAACAAATCTTAAGTGGCCTGTATCATTGTATAGGTTATATTCAATGATCACAACCTTTACAGTAGCATAAAGCATTAATGGAGTGTAGTTACCGTTATTTGTTGTTTGTTATGGTTATTCTTGTTATTTGGGATTGGCTTTTGAGATAACGGTTCAATAATTGAGTGGAATGCGTTGTCATGTGACGTTACAACGGTTTTAGGTAGGCAGGTTCGAGAGGCTTTTAACCTGATCGTCACAAATCTTCATCATCATGTCAACCTATTGCATTTCACTGCTGGGACATAGGTATGTCCCAATTCACGCTACAGTACACGGTTCTCTGCCTTCCGCATCAAGTCCTTCCCTGCGACCTTCAGGTCGTCGGTCCACTTAGCAGGGGGCGTCCTACCCTGCGCTTGCCAACAAGTGTCACCCCCCTTGCAGTCCTACAAGGTTCTATAAGAGCTTGCTAAGGGAAGATAAGCAGATAATATCCTCTGTGAGAGACGGAAAACTCGAAAATATGCCAACACTCCTGCTCAGCGCATCATAAGTACCGATGACAATGAAATAAATGAAAAAATATATGGATTTTTTAATGAATAGTTAATATTAGGCGTGTTACTCGTTTTAAACCATTCCTTGTTAAGTTTCTCTCTCTCCATTCTCATTGTTGGGCACGGGTCTCTCCACTTTGGTAGGTATTATTTTTGTACTGTGCCGCGCTGATCAGGCGTGTTGGCACAGAGTTTAATTTCGAGGTTTCCGTTTCTCACACAGGATGTTATCTGTGTACATTATCCCTTAGACTCTTACAGCACCGTCGGGAGAAAAAGCGACTCTTGTATTCTTAATCTGACATCACACAGACATTCTTCTATAGTTTATCACTAGCGGTTCCTGAGATTAGCGTGTTCAAACAAACAAACTCTTCATCTTTATAATATTAGTATAGATAGTTAACTGACTCTTATAGCATCAGAAATGGGTTGATAACTAATCCATCGTCATACCGACATTAAAACCAAGTTTATACTCAAGTTAAATTTATAAACAAAGCCCTTTGTTACCCGATTCAGACACGACCTGTGGACATGCATAAATAATATTCAATTAGGACCCAAAATTGCGTCGCTGTAATTACCCACACAGCGCCTTTTATGATGACAATAGAGATTAAACAAGCATGGAATTTTCGTCCTTATTGTTTTGGGACAAAGGGGAATTTGGATTAACGATTTAGCTTTAAGCTTGTTATTCGAAAAATCAATTGTGAAACGTTATTATAATCAAAGGTTCCGTGTCTACTAGACGTTACTACCTCTGTCACTGTTGGCATGTTTAAGTGTTTGTGCATCTTAAGAGTTATACATGTATATACTAGGGGGCGTTGCTAAGTTTTTTTTTATAAATATCACGGACATTTCACACAACGTCCTCTGGTCTTTTTTTCTTATATACTACTTTTCTTTTGTAAATACATATAACGTTGCACGTCAAAATACGATGTAAACTCAATCGAGTGACGATTGTGGTGATCTAATTTGGTTACTGTGAACACGACCGCAATAAGCTCATTTGGCAGAGCTACGGAACCGTATTCCGAGGTCGTGGGTTCAAGTCCCGCTTGCGGTGATCAACCTTTTCCACCACAAATTGATTTATTAAATGACTAGATCATGATAATTACGTTACGAAACCATTCTTGTGTGAGTCCAACTCGTACTTGGCCTGTTTTTTTAGGGTTCCGTACCCAAAGGGTAAAAACGGGACCCTATTACTGAGACTTCGCTGTCCGTCCGTCCGTCCGTCCGTCCGTCTGTCACCAGGCTGTATCTCAAGAACGGTGATAGCTAGAGAGTTGAAATTTTCACAGATGATGTATTTCTATTGCCGCTATAACAACAAATACTAAAAATAAAATAAAATAAAGATTTAAGGGGGGCTCCCATACAACAAACATGATTTTTTTACCGTTTCTTGCTCGATACTAATAACGTTGCCTTATGTTGCATAGATAATGGTACGGAACCCTTCGTGCGCGAGTCCGACTCGCACTTGACCAATTTCTTCATATCACGAGCAAGTCCAGAAGAGATTTTTACTGCGTACAGAACTCTAAAAATGAGTATAATGGATTATAATGGTAAAGTCAGTAGCTATGTAACTGGATAATAAATAAAAGGCGATTCTCATAATGGCTATTGTTATATAAGGTATTTGTGAGCGAATCTTAACAATGTGGAGATTGATCACTTTTAAATATCGTTCCGTAATGCTAATGAGAACTCTTTTTTTAACGACGCTCTTTTTAAAGAGCTTATATTAACTTCGATCGTATCTATGTAATGGAATCATGAAAATTGATTTTCACTAATTTAAATACGTCGTCGGTTCAATCTGAAATATTGCCGAAGACACAGATATAACAGATGGTGAGTTGACGTTTTAATTTGAGGACAAGTAACTTTATCCTGACTAAATCGTACTTCATAGAATGATAACGTTTTATATGACGTATAGCCTGTATCGTAGACACATATATCTATACGTTTTCACGCACACAGATATGTAAGTGGCTTCAAGCCGATTTAGTAATGTAGCCATAGACACTACATTTGTTATATCTGTGGCCGAAGAAAGTGTAATCATTAAAAATAATGTGTTTGCTAAGGAGTTGGACTAGCGCGTAACGGGTTCTGCGCCTTTATCATCAGCACCTAGCACATAAATAATCCCTCATTCAAATCTCCCTCATTGAGGGTATGATTGCATTTATTTTACGCAAAGCCGATGTGATTTAGCCATAGACACCATCTGGTATATCTGTGACGGACCGAATGGACGAAGTGCCAGTATTACAGAATTACGATGTATCTTGTTCAATACTAGGTTCCTTGGTACGTAACCCCAAAACAGTGTATTTGCGATCATTTCACAGAAAACAGTTCATTACTTATTTACTAAAAATACATTTTACATTAAGTTTACAAAGAGTTTAAAAATTACCTTGTTTATGATACATTGCGTTTAGAAATAGAGCTAGCTAGACGTGTGGCCGGCTGCATTCAGGTATCCAATATGGCGGTTATGACGCCGTTATTTGTCTGTGGTTTGTTGTGACATTTTGTAATAATAGTTTAGTTTTTTTTATATATTTTATTTTTCAGTATATGACCTATGGCTACGTTATGACTAACTTGCTTTTATTATTGTTATTCTGATATATCTATAGATATCAGTTTAACAGAATAATTTTACATAAAACTACCTTTATAGATATATTTTCTTCTTGAGTCATCCCTTTTTTTTCATCTCTCTCTCTCCAGCCCACTAACGTCCTGCTATTGGGCACGGGCCTTCTCCGCTTTGGGAGGAATTATAGTCTACTATGCCGCGCTAACCAGGCGTGTTGGCATAGGGTTTCATTTCAAGTTTTCCGTCTCTTACAGAGAATGTTATCTGTGTAATATCTCTTAGCTGTGTAGACCAAGAAGGTTATAAATAGGGAGTAACAACTCGGGAACGTAGATTTGTTCCAAGGCAGAGCCGCCCAGTTTATGGTTTAAAAGTAAAATAGTAAATAGTAGCCTTGCTTTCTCATTCTCTTTTACTCCAGTTCAAAAAGAAAGAGTTAGAAAGGCTACTAGCTACTAAATAGGCTCTTTGTCATTTATTTTTCTTAATGTGTTCAACTAAAAAAAGAAGCAGGCCGGTTTCGTTGTACCGAGTGTTACGTCTAGATCTATATCGTAAGTCTATGGTGTAGACACTTCTATTCTTAATGTGTTACCACACGAATGTTTGTATAATTAATGAAAATCAGAGCTTTGAAACAAAGTCGCGGGAAAAAGGCTCGTAATTAAGCAACAAACTTTCACTTTATAATATTAGTAGGAATTTGTTTGTATTATCTAAATGACTAATCAGATTATTACATTAAAGCACTTGTTATCATGTTTATGAAACCAGCACGAAACGGGCATTAGGACATTAGCAAATTGTGTCGTTTCGTGGTCGTTTCTATCAAATAGGCACGTCAGAAAAAAAAATCGAAACTATAGAATCGAATCTGCCCGTTGAATTATTATTATTTTTTTTTTTTCTGGGAAGCGCTATGTTTTTTGGATCATTCTGAATTTAAAAATGTTTTGCGCTAAAACTTAAAAAAAAATTGCCTAAACCACTATTATAGATATCTTCGAAACAAATGCATAGACTAAAACCAAAAGATATAGAAAAAAAAGTAAATATTAAAAGATAATTTGTTTTTTTTTATGGTAAGGCTTAAGTCCTTTTAATTTGATGACATATTCCGTATTCCTTTATTTTCATATTTTACATATATTTCTTAAAAAGATTATAAAAATAAGACATTCATACTGTGTAAAAATAAAAAAGAAACACAATAAATACACTAATTAAAAACACACTCACACATTTATAATCTAATTAAAAAATACAGGGACCAAGCTGTGATGACATATTATTATTATGATACGAAAAGAATTTTTTTTTTTTAAATTGAACCTTGAAAACCCTGCTCTTACTGTCCTGTAAACAACAAAGTGTTTAATAAACTTTTCGCGTTACAAAATATCCCTCAAACAATCGAAAACTATCGTAAAATAAAGTAATAAAATTCTATAATAAGAAACTAACATTGATACATTATGTGTTACGAGCTACAATAGTTAGTAAACGCCAAGCTATTAATCCTGTTTCTGTATTGTTTAAGATTTGCAAATACCCCGCTTGTTGTACAAACAAATTTATATGAGTTTGCTTTATAGGATGAGGCAAATGATTCTAATAACTAAAGTTTTAAGAGCCCACTATAGACCCAGCCAATTCACAATTTAGGTATATGTATTAGTACGGGATCCGTAGTACATTTTTTTCACTTGATTACTATCAAGCTGATTTTCCGTGAGTAGCTTTATTATGACGAGACGTCCAATAATTTTCTATTCCAAAATCTCGATTGTGGTAGCTAACAGAGATAGCAAGGATGAAATATCGTACTATTACTGGAAGAAAGCAGTAAGTGATTTTTTTGAAATTTTTGTTTGAAATTTTTGACGCAAGTTCACTTACGTCTACGATATTTTATCCTTGCTACCTCTGTTAGCTACCACAATCGAGATTTTGGAATAGAAAATTATTGGGCGTCTCGTCATAATAAAGCTACTCACGGAAAATCAGCTTGATAGTAATCAAGTGAAAAAAATGTACTACGGATCCCGTACTATACATATATGTTAGGTATTGCTACCCCTATTCCCCAGCGCCGCACCGAAATGGACAACTTTAGCTTAGCCAGAATTAAAATATTTGAAAATAAAAAAGATGTTTTGTAGTCCGCTGTTTTCTTCATGAAAACTTACTTTCTTTTTTGTGTGATAGACGCTGCAAGTTTATCTAAAGATAACCGTAAAAACGGTTTTTTTGGATTGTTATATTTATTTTAATTATCATATTTTAAAAATAAAGAAAGTAATAGAAGCATAGATATATAAAAACCTTAATACCGTGAGAAAAATTCGTTACTCTAGAGGCAATACTTACGAAGAAAATAGCGGACTACGATGTCCATATTTTTGTATAGAACATGGTTTCCTGTCGTGACCTCTTTACTTTCTTTTTTCTTTTTTTTCCGCCTGTCTGTCAAACTGTTTATTTGTCAGCGTTAAAGATATTAATTTAAAACTCATTTAATTCTTAAGTAGATCTATTACTACAAAAAGTAAAATGAACCTCTTAAGTTTCCGCAGATACTAAATACGGCAATTTTTGGCCTGTTACTACGAGGGAATCAAAACATCCAACACAACACACAAGTTTCCTACTCTTCCCGCTATCCTAGCGACTTCAAGTTTACATAATTGACGGGCCTCGTGGTGTAGTGGTTCATATAACGGACTACCGATCATGAGATCTCGGGTTCGATTCCCGGTCAGGACAATCATTTGTGTGATATTTTTAATTGTCATACAAATGTTTGTACTGCGTCTGGGTGTTTACTATGTATTATAAGTATGTATTTACAAAAGAAAAGTAGTTTATGTATTATATCCGTATTCTGTTACCCATAACACAAGCATATAAGCTTAGCTTGGGACCAGAGGACGTTGTGTGAAATGTCCATGAATATTTATATTATTTATATTTATAAAACAAGCTTAAACGTATAGTGCTGATTCAGAGAAACGCTGTACATCAGACCTTCAGCATGCTGGCCGAATAAAAAACCTATTCCATAGATAATTCGAATGTTTTAAAAGCTAAGTAAGCAAGGGCCACTATATCATTCATCCTAATGTAAACACCCAACATTAACATAATTTTCATGTTACGTTCGATTAAAACAGCATTCTAAATTTAAAATTCAAAGAAGAAGAAAAAAAATCTGAAGTTGTTTGAAATTAAAATAATATACAAAGTGATGTGATGCATGCAGCAATTACAAACGATTATGGGCGGCATTAAGAGTGAATTTTCAACCGAGTAATATTTGATTTTAGAACGTAAATCGGATATAAAACGATTTATAATCTATTTTGTTTAGGTACTATTGACAGATATGAAGCGTTTATAGCTTAGAGCATAAAACGGACAGGAATAGCTAAACACGATGTTTTCTTTGTCGTATTGCAAGGTCGGTTGGGTGCTGAGGTGCTTACACAGATAAATACTAACGTAATTCTACACAATTACTGGCTGTTGCCTGCGACTGCGTACGCATGGAATTTAAAAAACAAATATATCTACATCTTTATCTCTCTATTCTAATCTGCTTTGCTCGTGTTAGTCGCAGCGTGATTTCATATTGGCTAAAACCTTCCTTGATAGATGGACTATCCGACCCAAAAATATTTTTTCTATTCGTACCAGTAGTTCCTGAGATAAGCGCGTACAAACAAACAAACTTTTAAACTTCATAATATTACTTATTATAGATTTTAGAAAAAAATGGTTATGTGCGAGTCGGACTCGCGCACGAAGGGTTCCGTACCATTATCTATGCAACATAAGGCAACGTTATTAGTATCGAGCAAGAAACGGTAAAAAAATCATGTTTGTTGTATGGGAGCCCCCCTTAAATATTTATTTTATTTTATTTTTAGTATTTGTTGTTATAGCGGCAATAGAAATACATCATCTGTGAAAATTTCAACTGTCTAGCTATCACCGTTCTTGAGATACAGCCTGGTGACAGGCGGACGGACGGACAGCGAAGTCTCAGTAATAGGGTCCCGTTTTTACCCTTTGGGTACGGAACCCTAAAAATAACAATTTATAATATGTATGTCTGAGATAACCGCATCTGCTGGACAGATTCTGACAGGAACTCTGGTAGATCCATCCAATGGAGACGTAAAATCTTACATCCTTTCTCGTTTATAAAATTTTGTATACTTTACTGCTCATAATTTACTATACTCATTTAGTATACTTTACCACCATAATGTTAATACAAGGCATAAACACAATCTTGTAATGCATGTAACCCGTCTCCACAAAATATGTAACTCTTTCATGGGTCATTGTATACGGTTTTATAATAAACTCACTATTGATGTAAATAATATAATAAATAATTCTAAATTTAAAAATTCATTAAATCTAAATTATTTATGTAAAAAAGCGTGTTATAAAATTTCTGATTATATTATAGATATAGATGATAAAGCTTGGGAGTAGGTTGCGCTGGAGCAATACATCTTTACTCTTTACTTCTTATAAAACAAAGTCGTAATTTTTGTATGTATGTCCCTATGTGAGCTTATATCTTCAAAAATACGCAACGGATCTTGATGCGGTTTTTTTTAATAGATATAATGGTTCAAGAGGATGCCTTTTTTTCGTAATTTATTGGCGTTTGTATATTGGATGAGATATGATTAAATTTGCCGAGAAACTCGCACGCGTGCGAGCTATAAATGAAAACGCTGCCTTATCTATGTGAGGTACAACAAACTAATGTATGGAGGAATTGTTTGTTACCTCTAATTCTTCAAAAAAGTCCGCGAGGGCATATGTCTATCTTTTAAGGGAAACCCGCTGTACCCATAATAATTTCAAAAGCATATGATTTTCTCAATAAATTATGTCTACTTGATTAAATTTTTCATTTCATTTCATAAAAAGTATTGAAATGAAATCATAAAATATGTTTGTACGTATGTAGTTAGAAAGGTATTTAAATAACAAACCATATGTTTCTAGATGTTTGTTTATTATTATAGGAATAAAATATTAATTTGAGTAGGCCGTTTTTTATTATGTATATACAAATTTATAGTATGATTATAACTGTTATTCATGTAGATAAATACATAGTTATATTTATACTATCGCGTGTCGGCGCCTACTAACAAAATGCTTACCGAGTTCAATAATTATATTTGAGTATTAAAAAAAAAGTGTAACTACCAGATAACCACCAGATCCTGATCTGGTGCCAATGGGACCAAACGGAAACCACCAGCTTTCAACAGCTTTCAAATAAAAATAATTATCAAAATCGCTTCGCCCAGTGTAAAGGTATGAGGTAACAAACATAAAAAGAAAAAACATACAGACGAATTGAGAACCTCCTGCTTATTTTGAAGTCGGTTAAAAACACGCACACACAATAATATTAGTACAGATTTAACTCAGGTAATACTAGCGATTATCACAAGGAAAACCCAACAATTACTTAGACATAACAACACGTCTTATTATTAACCTTAGGGCAATGAGTCTAAATTATTAACATAGTACATAATTTGCAAATATCTAAAACACAGATATTTACCAGAAGTAGTGTCTATGACTACATCACTCAATCGACATGAAGCCTATAGATATCTAAGTATTAATCGATATATTTTATATAGAATGAACAAATGATATTTTACATTATTTGCGTAATATTAATATTCATGGACATTTCACACAACGTCCTCTGGTCCCAAGCTAAGCTTATATGCTTGCGTTATGGGTACCAGAATACGGATATAATACATATACTACTTTTCTTTTGTAAATACATACTTATAATACATAGTAAACACCCAGACGCAGTACAGACTAATAATTACGTACTAACCTGTACGTCTTTGTAGATATATATCTCTTTTATTAGATTGGGTTAGGTTATGCCAGAAGCGACTTTAGGGCATTTCTCCCTTTAATAATGATTCATTATGATAATGATACATACAAAACAACAAAATTTACGAAACATATCATTTGATGAAATGACAAAAAGGTCAATTGACTATAGTGTTTGCTAATTGTTCATTTGCTAAGCAAGTTTTTGTAAGATGATACTTTGTCAAGTATATTGTTTGCCAAATGATCATTTGGTGAAACGTTATTTGTCAAATGATCATTTATTTGTCAATAATTTTTTGGTTAATCACAGGATATACGTCATATGAAACGTCATTATTCTATGAAGTACCTACGATTTAGTCAGGCTAAAGTTACTTGTCCTCTATTTTAATTATACCTACTGCTCTCTAACATTTACGCAACTCATTTGTTTAAATAAAACCGCTTAAATATTTTGATTTTATATATTTGGATTTTAAATATTTTGATGCGTACATTTGTTTTAAAATTTTAGCCTGTGTCGCGGCGTTTCGGAGACTGCGGTCATCGTAGAGGACATTTTACAACTCAGTCCTACCCGTGACCATGGTAACTACAAAGTCACTGACACATCGGGTTAAAATTTGAAACAATTATACGCGTCTACATCCGTAAAAAATTGGTCAAGTGCGAGTCGGACTCGCGCACGAAGGGTTCCGTACCATTATCTAAGCAACATAAGGCAATGCTATTAGTATCGAGCAAGAAACGGTAAAAAAATCATGTTTGTTGTATGGGAGCCCCCCTTAAATATTTATTTTATTTTATTTTTAGTATTTGTTGTTATAACGGCAATAGAAATACAATATCATCTGTGAAAATTTCAACTCTCTAGCTATCACCGTTCTTGAGATACAGCCTGGTGACAGACGGACGGACGGACGGACGGACAGCGAAGTCTCAGTAATAGGGTCCCGTTTTTACCCTTTGGGTACGGAACCCTAAAAACAGTTATTTTTTTAAATAACGCCCTATTACATTATGCCACGTTCGCTTCGTGTAGTTACGAAACAAAATAATATCTAAACAAAATCGATTATAAATTAGTCTATTCGATTCACGTTCTTAAATCAAATAGTTAAGAAAATTCACTCTTTAACAGCGCCAATAATAATATGTAATTGTTTGACGAATCGAATCATTTTGTATATTGTTCTAATTTCAAACTAAGTACTTAAATTTTTTAGGGTTCTGTACCAAGGAGTAACGCAACGCTATTATATCGCATATCCGTCCTACCATACGACATGAACGGTGATAACTAGGTAGTTAAAATTTTCACAGATTACAATACCAATTCACAGTACCAATTCTATTTGACGACTAAAATTCTAAATTTAAATTAAAAAGGGAATTCGATTGTGTCAATAACACAATTCGACAATGTTAACTGAATTTTCTTACAATAAAATCTGTGTAATATAGAATAACAGTTTTAATTATTATTAATGTGTAGGTATAGCGTAATAGCAAATTAATCAAAATACAGCATAGTTGTTTTCATTTTTTAGTTAAGTTTAGTTGTGCACGTAGAATAGGTACGGTATAATAATATAATAAAACTAGCTGTCCCGGCAAACGTTGTATTGCAATACTAAAAAAAAAAACTTTGAAAAATAGATGTTGGCCGATTCTCAGACCTACTGAATATGTATGCAAAATTTGAGAAGAATCGGTCAAGCCGTTTCGGAGGAGTACGGTAACTAACACTGTGACACGTGAATTTTATATATTAGATAAATCGTCAACGTCCTCTGGTCCCAAGCTAAGCATATATGCTTGTGTTATGGGTACCAGAATACGGATAGAATACATATACTACTTTTTTTTTTTTAAATACATACTTATAATACATAGAAACACCCAGACGCAGTACAAACATTTGTATGACAATTAGAAAAATCACACAAATGATTGTCCCGAGCGGGAATCGAACCCGCGACCTCTTGATCGGCAGTCCGTTACCAGAACCACTACACCACGAGGCCCGTCCGAGGTATACAAAATAAATATTTTTGTCTCTCAGATAATAAACGTTTTTAATATAACTTGATGATAATTATGATGGCATGATACTGTTGACGATGACGACGCTACGATGAGAAGATGATAAACATTACCATGATGATAATAATAATAATTCTCTGTGTGGTGACGGATTAAGAATACAAGTGTCACCACCCCATCTCCTCCCAAGGTGCTGTAAAAGTCAGCTAAGGTTGCACACAGATAACATCCTCTGTGAGAGACGGAAAACTCAAAAATAAACCCTGTGCCATGACGCTTGGTCAGCGCGGCACAGTAGACCATAATCCCAAAGTGGAGGAGGCTCGTGCCCAACAGTGCGACGTAAATGGGCTGGAGAGAGAGAATAATAATAATACGGAACCTCCGCGCGTAAGTAAAAGTGGTACTTATCCGGTTTTCAGCAGAGAATTTTAAATTTAGAATGTTTCGTTCGTATGTAACATAAAATAATTTTATCGTTAGATGTTTAGATTCGGCTGAATGATATAGTTGCCCTTGTGTAATTAAAATGCTATTAAAAACAATCGCTTTTGTAGTCTGTGGTGTTATTCTTTTTTTCGTTCGAAAACCGAATGCGTTTTTGACACGTGACAGATTAAAAAGAAATCAAAGAATCAATAAAATTTTGAATTGTTTTGTTTTATTCTACGTTGGCGTGAAAATTATTGTTTTTGCCAAGTTACATTCCATTAGGCAGCGCATTACACAGATCATCGAAATAAAATAAAAGATCATTCTTAATTTTGTAACTTAATTAGAACGAAGAAAATTGTTATTTTCTATTTGGTATATTTAAACAATCTTAAACCGAGTTTTCTTTTCCAGGTTGTACGAACACATATGAATGTGTACGTCAGACAAAGAGCCGCTGAAAGAAAGCGGCATTAATTCATTCAATGGTCGTACATAAGTGAACTACATGCAGAAGCTGGTGTCTACCACACCTTTGGCTAACCCAGTAAGTTTAATTATCATAGAGCTTTATACTCTGCCCCCTTGTCCCAAGTTAAGCTAAAATGCTTTTGTTATGGGTACCAGAATCCTAATATTGTCAAGTAAGAATGTGTGTTGCTGTTTCACGTAAAATCTACTGAATGTTAAGGTCTGGAGATTACCACTAACAAACAGAAGGTCAATAATTCTGCCGTCATAAGGCAAAGGGGCGCATCTACATAAAAGATGAAACGGAGAAAAAAAATGTTATATATTTTTAAAATGAAAACGCTTGCTATCTCAAGGAGAGTAAAAATTTTTAAGATTTTGATGTTTTGTGGGCTGCATTGGGGTTTGATCTAATCATATAACATTGCAAAATAGATAAAATTAGTTTAACTAATTAATTAAATCGTTTTTTCCTTTTCATTGTAGCACAAAAATATTCCCAAACCTGTGTTATACTACGTAGAAAAGACGTTTCTAACCACTTGCTGCTTTTCAACTTATTAAAGCAATGATATTGTACTGAATAGATGACGATGTGTCCCGCGCACGAAATATATTTTTACGTGACAGGTATAAAATATATATTACATTAATTCATTTATTTAGTCTAATACTTTCTGACACTGAGTAGTTGCTCAGATATAGCTAGGATCCTGGATCAAGAGCTCGCTCTCAAACATAGCCCCATCAAACAGAGGTTGCTGTATAATATAATACAGCAACCTCTGTTTGCAACGAGATCTGGACACAGTGAAACTAACAGGTTCTAGTAGGCTTAGGAAAATAAAAAAAAAATTGGTAGATGCCTCTATTCATCCTGAATCCGAATATGTAAATAACTCAATTTTGACAAAAAATGTTAGATGCGCCCCTTTTCCTTATGGCGGCAGAATTATTGTCTGTGTTAGTACCTTGTAGCCATTCAGATGTAATCAGTAAAACGCTCGCTGTTATTTGGACATAAGAAACAGATATTTCCATCATGATCATTACGCCTTTTTCCCATGGGGGTAGACAGAGACTTTAGAGCGTCATCTGTGACAAACATTTTATAATTTTGTATATATTACACTACATTATCCAAATGTAGGTGTGTTACAAAACTGGAACGTAAACGTCCACCGTATTCCAAAAATAAGCATAATGGAATCGCGAATTTCTGGAATAATTCCTCGTCTAATTGTGAACCGGACTGAATCACTGGAAATACTAAAATAAATGTTTGTGTTCGTACGTTTGATGGCCCGCTACATAAATGTACTATATATATATATGGTCTTTATTTATAATGACTTATCGAACGTTTAAACGGAGATTTTATCGGAGAAATAATAAACGTTTTAGCGTATAAAGACCTTTATGAATTACAATTTTTGCCAATTATCGCAAACCGATTTCAGCGAACTTTTAAACCTCCGATAAGTCATCTTCTTTATCTTTATCTTCTTTACTTCTTATAAAACAAAGTCGTAATTTTTGTATGTATGTCCCTATGTGAGCTTATATCTTCAAAAATACGCAACGAGGTGAGGTACAACAAACTAATGTATGGAGGAATTGTTTGTTACCTATAGTTCTTCAAAAAAGTCCACGAGGGCATATGTCTATCTGTTTTAAGGGAAACACGCTGTACCCATAAAAATGTCAAAAAAATGATTAAATTCAATAGGGTGTTTTCAAAAGCTATTTATGTGTATATAGTAATATTTTTTATCAAATTAAACAACTTAGTTAGCTTACGCAGTTAATATAGATTATAACTGCTTTTTACAGCATGCAATTTAAATGAACATCTTAAGAGATATGACGAAAAAAGAATTACGCGCGACAATATAAAATACTTAAACTGTTGGCTGAGCAACGCGAACGTTTACTCGGTCTTCTGTCCATACCTACTCTAATGTTTGGATATTTCGTTAATGTTGGATGTATGGATAGATTTTCATGAAACTTTCCTAAATTACACGCGTACGGAGTCGCGGGCAACAGCTATAATGTATACGTGTGTATACCTATAAATAAAACATGAAACTTATTATCTACCATAACACGTGCCTAACACAAATCAAACAACACAAAAATAACGCTTTTATAAAACACATAAATAATAATAATGAATGTGTCAGTTCGCTTCATGTAGAAACAGATCTCGGTGTTCATTGGTTTTACTCACATTCTTTGTAGAGTGATAATGTACATAAGAGCTACATGGAGAAGGGTTGTGGTTTAAACCTCGAACGACGGGCCTCGTTGTCAAGTGGTTCATATAACGGACTACCGATCACGAGGTCTCGGGTTCGATTCCCGATCAGGACAATCATTTGTGTGATGTTTTTAATTGTCATAAAAATGGGTGTTTACTATGTATTATAATATGAGTATGTATTTACAAAAGAAAAGTAGTTTATGTATTACATCCGTATTCTGGTACCCATAACACAAGCATATAAGCTTAGCTTGGGACCAGAGGATGTTGTGTGAAATGTCCATGAATTATTATTAAATTTATTAAAAAAAACCTCGCGAAACATGAAAAATATTACCCATTTCTATCTATACTAATATTAAAAAGCTGAAGAGTTTGAACAAATAAATCTTCTAATATATAAAATTCTCATGTCACAATGTTCGTTCCCATACTCCACCGAAACGGGTGGACCGATTCTTATGAAATTTTATACGCATATTCAGTAGGTCTGAGAATCGGCTATTATCTGTTTTTCATACCGCTAAGTGATAAGGGTTGTCCATCCCCTAACATTTCTATGGCAAAACAACGATTACCGGGTCAGCTAGTCCTACTAATATTATAAAGGCGAAAGTTTGTATGTATGGATGTTTGTTACTCTTTCACGTAAAAACTACTGAATGGATTTGAATGAAACTTTACCACAATATAGCTTATACATCAGAATAACACATAGGCTACAAATTGGCTGGACCGATTTTGATGAAATTTTATTTTATACAGAATTGTATGGCAAAACAACGTTTGCCGGGGCAGCTAGTAATTAATAATTTACCGATATCTGTGTTCTCCGAGAGTTACAATATAGACACGTTCAAAACAAGGGTAAATTGGCTTCTTACATAGTTGGTACCCTTTACCATCAAAGGTTCCATTGTCGCTTACTATCTGGCATGGGATCAAGTGCCAACATATATAAAGTAAGAAAAAAAACCATAATATCTTCCAAAGTTGAGGAGGCTCGTACCCAACAGTGGGATGTTAGAGGACTGGAAAAAGAGAGAATCGAGCTTAAATTTTCATAACTACGCAACTGATTTTGATGGGATTTTTTAAATTCCGTTCGTACAACTTAAAACGGTACCTTTAATGCTAAGACTTCGCTATCCGTCCGTTCGTTTGTCTGTCATCATCAGGCTGGAATGATGATAGCTAGGAGAGCTAAAAATTTCATAGTTTATCTATGTATGCACAGATACCAAATGGTCGGTTGACGTTAAAAATTGAGTACAAGTCTTTATTATATTATCTGTGGTACAAGTAACTTTAGCCTGGCTAAATCGTACTTTATAAGATAACTAGCTGTTGCCCGCGACTCCGTCCGCGTGAAATTTAGAAAGCTCTTCATCCCTTTTTTTCGCAATAAAAGGTAGCCTATGTCCTTTCTCAGGGTCTAAAGATTGTCTGTACCAAATTTCATCAAAATCAGTTGAGAGGTTTAAGCGGGAAAGCGTAACAGACAGACAGACAGAGTTACTTTCGCACTTATAATATTAAAGTAGGGATGACGTTTCATATGACGTATAGGTATAGCCTGTATCATAGACACACATAGATGCAAATTCACGCACACATAGATATGTAAGTGGCTTCAAGTCGACTGTAGCCATAGACACTACATTTGGTAAATCTCTGTATGTATGTGTATATCCCCCTGCCCTCATCCACTTATTCGGGGTCAATTTGACGTGCGATTTGCGAGGTCGCGGGTTCGATTCCCGCTCGGAACAAACATTTGTGTGATATTTATAATTGTGTTCAAATGTTTCTCTTGCGTCTGGGTGTTTACTATGTATTATAAGTATGTATTTACAAAAGAAAAGTAGTTTATGTAGTGTATCCATGTTCTGGTACCCATAACACAAGCATTATAAGCTTAGCATTTAGCTTTATAATTATAGTGAAATGTCCATGAATGTTTTATTAATTTATTTATTTTAAAAAAATATATAAAAATACATCGATAGATACGAAAGGAGCTAATAAGCGTGTTAAAACTCACCATTTCAAATTCAAAACCAGTAATTGAATCGCATTGAATTCTTTTATAAATCACCTTCACAACATCTGTGTTCCCGTTCTATTTGTGTTGTGTGTTATGACGTCACGGCTCTGACGTCATACCCCACCATATGTCATGTTATAACTGTTATATTTGACGCATGTTGATGTCATTAATGACATCAGTGCTATGCTTGTGATTGGTAGTTTTAGTAGATTTATTGTTGTCATTATAGGTCGTCTGTAGTCCATGGCCATTGGCTACATTACTCAGTTGGGACTGAATAATGTAGCCATAGACTATATATCTAGTATATTTGTGTTAATCATAGACTACCATACATCCGATAGCAAACTAGTTTTCTTTCAGTGTTGGATATAGTAGGGGAGCCGAAGAGGGGATTTCGGGATTTACTAAAGCGCGTCAGATTAATATACAGGAGGATACCTTGTACCCGGTTAAGTACCTCCACAAAATATGAGACCCATATATAAGGCCGCCCGTGAAGGATACAGGATCAGATTAGTAAAAAAAAATTGACCATCAGAAATTCTCGAGCGCGTCAGATTAAGGTAGGGTGAGTTAATTACATCCTAAAAAGTTTATATTCCACTAATCTGACAATTTGAGAGTGACGTAAAAAAAGGGGAGGGCAACAAAGTTGTAAAAAAAAAACGTCATCTCGACATTCTCGAGCGTAGCTAAATTTTTTTTATTTTGAAGGTAATAATTCAAGAATAATGAAAAATATATAATCTGACAATTTCCGCAAGCCGAAATAACAAAAATTCGTCGATAAAGTTAAATGCGTGCAGCTGCGTGATGCCTACATTTGGGTTTGTTTGAGTTGGTCTTCTAAATGTTTAATTAGGACTGTTTATGAGATATTAAGCCATCAAAATATATCGTAAAAAAAGTTGCAAAGTTACACTGTCGGCTTTTAAATTGTTAGATTTACCAGCTGCTCTGTGTCTAGCCAACCGGAGTCGCCGATAAGATATAACAATAGATTTTAAGGACAATAGAGTCGTAAAATCTCATCTCCATTGAATCATAGCTAGACAAGAAGCACAATTAAAAAGCTCTTAGGAATATTTATGAGTATGTTGTAAAGATAAATCATACAAATTTTTAGACAAGTATAAAATATTATTTCTATTACAGCGTGATCATTTATAATTTACAACAATTAAAAAGAAAATAAATATTATGATCTAAGATAATTTGTATCACAGAATAGTTTTATCACATAATGGACAATAATTTGAAAGTGTAAATACTTTCGTTAATGTTTTCGTTCTTCAAACTATTTACTTTTGAGGTGTAAGTATTTGGTACACAAGGAAACGTTAAGTTACTAACTTTCTTTTAGTATTGAATATAGTCGCTTCAATTTTATTTTTCTCAAATCACGCTGTAATAGAAATAATATTTTATACTTGTCTAAAAATTTGTATGATTTATCTTTACAACATACTCATAAATATTCCTAAGAGCTTTTTAATTGTGCTTCTTGTCTAGCTATGATTCAATGGAGATGAGATTTTACGACTCTATTGTCCTTAAAATCTATTGTTATCTCTTATCGGCGACTCCCGTTGGCTAGACACCAGAGCAGCTGGTAAATCTAACAATATAAAAGCCGACAGTATAACTTTGCAACTTTTTTTACGATATATTTTGATGGCTTAATATCTCATAAACAGTCCTAATTAAACATTTAGAAGTCCAATTCATCTTTTTGAAATTTAACTTTTTCTAGTGTCGGCTCCTGCACTATAGTGTGGAGGACTGGGAATAAACGGCACCTTTCCCTCCTCACCCTTTTTATTCCCATTCGTCCACACTATTCCCATACCTCCACACTGTGGACGACGGGGTGTGGAGGACTGGGAATGACCCGCTGAGTTCAAAATATAGTTCAAAGTACAATTTTAAGCGCCCAGGAATGGAATTAGCGGGAAGTTGCAGGGATGGCCTTTAAGGTGAACCGTTTTTCGAATTTTTTTTTGTCAGATTAGGCGAATCCCTCTAGGTAATCGTCAGATTATGAGACAGTACGTTTAGAACATAAAGATGAACCATATATATCTTAATCTGACGCGCTTGAGTATTTCAAAATGGCGAATTTTTTTTGCACATTATGAAACTGCCCGTGAGTTTGCGTCCCATCGAAATCGTCAGATTAGTGAATGAGAGCTTTTTTTTGGTGCACTTAACACTCCCTTAGAAAATCTGACGCGCTCGACAAAATTTTTTTTTTTTTCATTTTCAACCCTTAAATACAACCACCCGCATCATGCAAACGATCAGATTAACATACGTACATTATTAAAAACACGTAGGGCATTGATGCTATCAATATCTGACGCGCTCGAGGATGTCCATGCAACAGTTTTTTTTTACATATTTAAAAATCTATAGCCGCTTTCCCCACCGATAAAAGTGAAAAATCACATAACATTTTTTTCTTCTTATCATCTAAGCTTTGCAACTCAATAGGTCTCTATGACGCTCGAGTAAATCCCCATTTAGCATCGTGGGCTCCCCTACCAATAGTACATTTATCGAGGAAGGCTATAGGATATATAACATCACGCTCCAACTTAAAAGGTTGGAGCATCAATGAAGAATGTTGCAAGCACGGAAAGAAAATTTAATTCCACGCGTAGAAAGTTGTGGACTGCATCGACAGCATCTAATTTTACGTAATATAATCAAATACTTTTAAACATATTAACAAAAATACAATATTTTACCCAAACAAAGACTTTATCCTATATTAGGATCCAACCATAATCATAAACATTCCGTCCTATGGAAGCGTTTCCGGCTTAGCCCGGATATAAAATGTAAAAGAATTGTGTACCATAGTATCATTATTGTTATTATATTCTGATTTTTTATATAAAATACGGAGTAGGTTTTTTAAAAGATGAACAATCGCTGTCATCTGAAATTCTAATAAGTATACGTAAATAAGTAAAAAGTTCAAAAATCAGTTTTTAAAGACCAAAATTAATACATAGGTATAAGTTATGAGTTCATGTTATGATGAGATGGTGGGTTGACGTTTGAAATTGAGGACAAGTAACTTTAGCCTGGCTAAATCGTACTTCATAGGATAAGGACGTTTCATATGACGTTTAGCAGGTATCATAGACACACATAGATACATTTTCACGCATACATGGATATATAAGTGGCTTCAAGTCGACTAAGTGATGACATAGACACTACACATGATAAATCTGTGCCCTGAGTTGATTTTAAAGCGCTATGGGCAGAGGCGCATTTTGAAATTTAGCGCCCTGGGCCATTTGATTTGACGCCCCGGGCCAATTTAATTAGGCGCCCTGTAAATTAATAGGGTTAGAACAAAATTTTTAACTTGAAAGTTTTCGCCGCCCTTCTCACGCTGGCCGCCCCGGGCCATGGTCCCTATGGCCCTAGGGTAAATACGCCTCTGGCTATGGGGAGGAAATGGGGTGGTAACACTTGTATTCTTAAACCGTCATCACATAAAACTTAACGTATGAAAAATACGCATAACTATTACGTAACGTGAAGATATTTTATGTGAAGCATTTTCCCCCTATAGTAAATCTAACTCCGTATAGTCCGTATTACGCAAGTAATAAACATTGTATTCATGTATTGTAATAAAACAGTTATGTTTATGTCTCGTCGTACGTTTATTTATCCGGGTTGTTCTCCGGTCAGATACAAATATCTATATTTATATTTAGATACGGATATTACGACCTGTATGCATTACTAATATTACTATCTATGCATCATACAATCTAATCTATCTAATACAGGATACTTTCGTCTTAATTAACATCGATTTAAAGTAATTTATTAATTTTGCAATTAACTTGCTATGCTTTTACTTAATAAATTAAATTGTAGTGGAAAAAGTGGTTCCCTAATGATTGACCAAAAAATTTTTGACAAATGATTGACAAACGTTTCACCAAATGATCATTTGGCAAACAATACACTTGACAAAAGTATCATTTTACAAAAACTTACTTACAAATTTTTCCTATTTCCAGGGTACACTTGAATTTAGTTTCAAGTGTAGGTACTCTGGAAATAGGATAGTGACATATGATGGTGGCCTAGGTATGCCATGTGTGATTTTATTTCATATTTCCCTAACGCAAAGATAATGTAATTAAAATCTCATTTAAATAACGTAAAATATTCTTAGAATAGCATACTTAAACAAAATTTAAATACTAAAACAGATATTAAGACATTATTTAAAAAAAGACATTACTTCATACATCAAACGGATAAATACATAAAAATGTTCTTAACATTATAATAACAATATTAAGACTTGTACATATCTTATATGTTTTTTTCTCAAAGCTCCGATTATCTTTTATTAAGATAAATAAAAATGAAAAGTATGTTTAAAATGGTGTTCTTATTTGCTTACAAGATATTAAGAAGTTAGATTGGATTGTATAGCACTGGAAAGTGGAAACTCTTGAGAAAAAAATATACTCTGATACAGTTTGATCAGATGTAGTGGGCTTTGGGTACGCGGTCAATCTTAAAGACACGTAAATTTGGCCTTTCTATATCGTAGTCTACTAGCTAATGCCCGCGGTTTCACCCGCGATTGTGGTTATTGAGCCAGCATAATATATACCAAACTTCAACAAATTATAAAAAAAAAACAATCTCTTGAAACATTCGATCTTTAAAAAAAACCGTTGGGAGATTTTGAAAATATAGGTAAACTCACATAGAGAGATACATATAAAAATAACGATTTTGTTTTATAATTAGTAAAGATTGAGTTATGGTATTCTCAATTCAAATGACATAGTAGTTTGCGCAAACTACAAAAGTCACTTTTATGAGATACTAGCAGTTGTCGGCGCCTTCGTACGCGTGGAATTTAGAAAAGTTTCCTCGTTTTGGCAACATTTTTCACTGATGCTTCGATCCTATTGATCGCAGCTTGTTGTTATATAGCCTATAGCCTATAAATGGACTATACAACACAAAAAAGAAACAATTTAAACCAATTCCTGAGATTAACGCGTTCAATTAAACAAACAAACAAAATCTTCAGCTTTATGATATTAGTATAGATATTATAGATTTGTATGGTATTATAGCGCGTTTTACAAGCTTTTTCAGTTTTTAAACTAAATAGCCATTTAAGTTAATGTTAGGGTTCCTCAACACAAAATACAACAAATAAATATTAAGATAAAACCACAAGTTTGTATAAACCAGTATAATACATATCAAGATTTCCAACTGTTGGTGATATACCCGGACTTATCCAAGCAATCTTGCTTAATAGGGACCGAGGGAATATGAAATTCCTTAACCAATGGTATATAACATAAGAGGAAGCGGTAGCGATTTAATATCGTTTTCAACTCTCTCCAACCCATTGACGTCCCACAGCACAGGCCACCTCCACTATAGGAGAATAGTTGGTCTACTGTGCCTCGCTAAACAGCCATAGGGCTTAGTCTCGAATTTGACGTTTTGATTTCTTAAACTTTTTATTTACTAGTTGTTGCCCGCAACTTCATACGCGTGATAATTATACAAAAAGTCTTTTTCTCTTATACCACTCTATCTATTAAAAAAGACCGCATTAAAATCTGTTGCGTAGCTTTGAAGATATAAGCTCACATAGCGACATGCATACAAAAATAACAACTTTGTTTTTATAATAAGTAAAGACAAATTCTTCCTTTCAATAGACTAATAGTGAGAACACCGCTCATAGAACGACCTCAACTTTCTGACAACAAGTTGAGATCTTTATCATATGAAAGCCGTTCAAAACTCTACATGCTTGTGCTAGATTGTGTAACAAAAAGTTTGCTTGTGTCAGATTTTGTAAGCTTTGTTTAATTCCATTTTTTAGAACCTAATTTTCACGGTTACCTAATTCTTAACGGCAAGCTTTCATCATCATCATAACATCACGCCTTTTTCCCATGGGGGGTATGCAGATACTATAGAGTGCACTCTGCTACAATCTAAACATACTTCCTTGGCTTCATTCACACTCATACATCTGGTCATTCATGGCCGACGGTTGTAAGTACCGGCGATGACATCGGAGTATATTTTGGGCGTCCTCTCCCAGCATTCCCATTTACCCCCCGCCGTGTATATGCTTTCATTCTATTCGTAATTAAATCCTTATGTATCGATATGGTATCGATACCATGCTCTGTTGGTTATCAGAAAAGTAGATATCTATTTTTGCTGGCATCAAGACCCACTTGCCTGGTAGCCATGAACAGTTGTCACCTAGCAAGTGGCAAGGTGTGTTCTCTAATAACTATCATATGAAACTAGTTTGGTTCGCTTATCACGAAGGTGAAGATGTCAAAAACAAAATGTGTACCTTGATTTTAATGCTTAATAGTTTTTTAAATTAAACCATATGACAGGCAAGTTAGCGCAGACGAATATAGGATTCGAAAAGCTTTTATAAAATATCGCTTGTGCCTTGTACCACTACATGGAACCGAATAACATTAAGTTGGGCTCTCACCCAATATTTTATGGAGTGCGATGGTTTCAACGGAGTGACGTTACGGCTTCTCTGACGTAACAGCTTCAATGACGTCAGATTGCAACGTCAGCCATAGTCAAGGACCAAGTTTATGAGGCACCAAGTTTCAAGCACAGGTTTAAGTGAAAACTGTCGTTATAAAGATAAGTTAGAAAAGTGTATTATGTACGCACGTAAGAAGTTATATTTGTTCGTTCATACTTTGTGTTAAGTTTGAAACTAACTTCAGAGTTTCGGATTTTTGTAATGGTATGCGATCTAAGTTTGTTAGTAACTTCAAGCTGTATGTTAGCATAAATACATAGCATGTGACTTTAGAGTCACTTAGAACACAGGCTTCATATCTCTTATTCTTGCTATGCACTTGATCCTTTTGAAGAACATTTACTCAGAGTTGATGCTACAATAACAAATAGTCATCAATCCTCCGCCCATAACTCAATATTTGGGATCCCTTTATCTGTGAAACGGTGATAGCTAGAGGGCTGAAAATTTCACAGTTTGTGTCATATTTGTTGATGCTACAACAACAAATGGGAATCATTATCATTTTTCTACCCTTTCCCTTGTTTGGGGTTCCGTTATTTAGTATCGGTATGACGAATATGTTATGATAATAAAGATACGGTACGGTTCTTAGTTTGGCATAACTACTTCCCATTTTGAAAATAATAGAGTACTTATTTAAAAAAAAATTCAACCGACTTCATATGTCTTTGAAGTTTAAGGGTTTTCCTCGATTTCTCAGGAGATAACCATCAGATCCTTACCTGGTGCCATTGGGACCAAACGGGAACCACCAGCTATCAAATAAAAAAAGAATCGACAAATCGCTTCGCCCAGTTAAAAGATAAAAAAAAAACATACAGACGAATTGAGAACCTCCTCCTTTTTCTGAAGTTGGTAAAAAATAGTTGATGAAACACTGCTTTTTAATTGGTGTTGTCTTGCGCATTGAATTCCATTCACCTAACGAGGACACTTAGTCGCGTTCACGTGATTAATAATTTATACTAAACTAGCTGACCCGGCAAACGTTGTTTTGCCATACAAATGTCAGGGAGGGGGGGAGTTGTTTGAAAAATAGATAGTAGCTGATTCTCAGACCTACTGAATACGCTTATAAAATTTGGTAAAAATCGGTAAAGCCGTTTCGGAGGAGCATGGTAACTAACACTGTGACACGTGAATTTTATATATAAGAAGAAGAAGATATTACAAAGCTGAATAATTTGTTTGTTTCCTTAAACGAGCTAATCTCAGGAACTAACTGGTTCGAAGGGAAAAAATATTTTTGTGTTGGATAGTCCATTTATCAGGGAAGGCTTAATAAATATCACGCTGAGACCGATAGGAGAGAAGCATCTGTGAAAAACATTGCAAAAACGGAAAAAGTTTTTAGACTCTACGCGTACAAAGTCGGGGCTAACAGCTAGTAATTCATAACAGGCTTGTGTTTGCAGTTCTTTTTAAGATATATATCACTGTTTTTATAAAATAACAGCACAACTCTAAGAATACCTAAACAACACTGTTGATTTTACTCATATTTTATCAGAATTTATCACTTACATAATTCGCTTGCCGACTTTGAACATCAAGACAACACCCGACCTCTGTCACAGATCATAGATTAGCAGTATGGAAAAGAGTTTTTAAAATTAATTTTTAGAGCCTAAAATATTCTAAATATCTGCATGTACGTGAAATATGTTGTATAGCTACGCTAGTTTATGATACAGTCTGTACGTCATATGAAACGTATGATTTAGCCAGGCTAAAGTTACGTTTCTTTAAGATTGAACCTGAAATAACGAACACAAATATACTGTCTGGTTGTGCATCTTCTGTCATCTCCACATGATTGCACCATCAAAGCATACTCTTTTTTACTTTGTCACTACATCTTCATTCAAACCACACCGTTCTTTTAGGCAGAGGCGTATTTACCCTAGGGCCATAGGGGCCATGGATCGGAACGGCCAACCTGAGAAGGGCGGCGAAAGCTATCAATTTAAAAATTTTGCTCTATCCCTATTAACTTATAGGGCGATTAATTAACTTGGCCCGGGGCGTCAAAGTAAACGGCCCGGGGCGCTGATTTTCAAAATACGTCTCTGCTTTTAGGACTTCTTTCTTTAGCAGACGAGACGTCATTTGAGTACAGCGGTGACTTTTTATAGATGTAAATTTTGAGAAGGTTCTGTACATTATTACATACGCACTAACAGTCATATCTTTTTAGGAATAGGCTAGGTAGACTAGATCAACTAACTCCACTCTAAACACACTTATTTGTCTTTATTTATTTCATACATCTGGTCATACATACACGCAAAAATTTCTTCATTTCCGTATTGCTAATTGATTTACTGTGCCTTAGTCATTTTCTAATCTATATTAAATGAGCAAAAGGCGAGATATTTCACCAAACTTAATATCAAACGCCGCAACTCCAGTAATTGTCTAGATTTACTTCATAACCCCTACCATTTATTCTATAAATAACTAAAATAATTCTCGTTTATTTACCTGATATCGTCCAGATAAATCGGTCGGAAAATGGGGTGTTTCTAGCGGATATAATCATCCCCAATGACGTACAATAAACCCTTACAATAGTAACAATTCTATGCGAACAACAAAACTTAACTAAAAAATCTACTTAGTTCAAAAACTAAAAAATACAAAGATTCCGATACATAGATTAATACATTGACATACCGAACTTATATAAGTGTGTTATGTTGATAAAAATGAAAATCGATAGTGTCACTGTGGCTATTATTTGCTATTTCGTGGCACACATTTATCATCATGCATCATTTATATTAATCAAAATCGTTAGTCATACACAGTTTTTATTCTTTTTATAATAAAAAAATTCAGTTAACATTACCGAATTGTGATATTCACACTAATAATTTTAATCTTTTAGTTAAGTTTAGTTGTGCTCGTAGAAGGTGAACTGTGACTCTGGAAGAGGTGTCTATTAAATTAATTCAATAGTTATGTCAATGTTTGGTCCCAAACAGGCTCTCGCCCAAGGCGTTGCGAGAGGATTTTTAGAACCGAACTATCCATGACTGCAAACCCCTTTAGACGTTCAGCAGACTTTCTGCACAATGCCCTTATTATCCATCGATATCTGTCCCATTATTTATTAACGTAGTTGACCTAACAACAGTAGGAAAAACTCGAACAAGAATCGACTCTAATAAAAGCATGAGTGAATCCTGTTCTAGTTCTTATAGAAGGGGATTACTCAAATTTACAGCGCCCTTAAGACTGATGCCCTTAATACAATGTAACGTTATTCTTTCGAGAAATCTCGACCCTATAATAAGAAATGGCAACTTATTTAATTGTTTTCCATCATAAAAACGCTGAACTTTTAATGCTTGTTTGGAATTTTCTTGACAAACTTGGTTACAAATCTTTTTGTTGGAAATATTTTGATTGTTTTATCTCTGTAGCTCTTTTAGGAAGCGCCTGCTGACTTATGTTTGTTGTAGTGAAAACCTTTTTGTTAGTTGCTAAAAAGGAAGATTTGTCCTAAAGCTGGGACCTTTAAGTCAAATCTTCATAAAATCGCAAAAAAGGATCAATTTTTATTAGGGTTCCGTACCCAAAGGGTAAAATCGGGACCCTATTACTGAGACTTCGCTGTCCGTCCGTCCGTCTGCCACCAGACTGTATCTCAAGAACGGTGATAGCTAGAGAGTTGAAATTTTCACAGATGATGTATTTCTATTGCCGCTATAACAACAAATACTAAAAATAAAATAAAATAAATATTTAAGGGGGGCTCCCATATACAACAAACATGATTTTTTTACCGTTTCTTGCTCTCATACAACAAACGTGATTAATTAAGTATTGTGTGTGTTGTTTGCTCATTTATTAATAACGTGCCTTATGTTGCATAGTAATTTTTGTAACTTTGTAAACACTTAAATAAATAAATAAATAAATAAATGGTACGGAACCCATCGTGCGCGAGTCCGACTCGCACTTGACCAATTTTTATCCATAAACTACGAATTTTCAAGCTCTCTAGCTATTACCGTTCCAAAGATACAGCCTGGTGACAGACCCACCGATGGACGTACAGTGAAGCCCCAGTAATCTTTTGGCAATAAACTTAAAAAATATTACTAACTTTCAAACAGACTTCCACTTTTACCGTTTTCCGATCTTTTGTTTTCTTTCGATATTTTGTCTTTTAAATTAATAAAAACGAATTGATTAGTTCGATTTTACATACTTACTAAAATAGACGTGTATACATGATTATGTATACATCATCATTATCATAACATCACGCCTTTTTTCCATGGGGGTAGGCAGAGACTATAGAGCGCCATCTGCTACGATCCAAACATACTTCCTTGGCTTCACTCATACATCTGGTCCTACATGCCCGACGGTTGTAAGTGCTATGCACTTGCCCCTTTTGGAGTATCCCGGCGATGACATAGCAGTATATTTTTCTCGGGCGTCCTCTATATTAGATTTTGTATACACGTACGTATCATTTATGTACGTATGTATTTTAGTTTTATACTTTCACTTTCCCAAAAAAGGACAAAATGCTCTCAGGCTAAAACCTATTTTCGCGTCTACTTATCAACAAATCTTATAAAATATATTTCGTATATAACTAAGGGCTGCCATATGTCCGGGATTCCAAGGATTTATCCTAGTTTATCCTAGAAGAGGTTTGTAAACAGTATCTGTTGCAATTTAGACGATTGCAGCCATATTTGGTATACCCCAGAAGTTAGGGGACGTCCGAAAGGGGTTAGTAAAAAGTGTCTTGAGAAAATCGTTAACCTGCAGTTGTTGTCAGAAAAGAATATAAAAAAGACAAATAACGATGTTTCCACTAACGTCACAAAACAATCAAAATATATTTGTTCTGTAATGCGCGGGAAAACCTATATTTCGCCCAAAGAAATTTAGGATTTGACAGCCCTATACATAACCCAAGAGGTACGAGACAAAACATTGCCCTTTTTTCCTTCGCGTAATCTCTCAAATTAAGCTCCTAAATAGTTTATTGTGGGTAAAATGACCCATTCTTATACCCTCATATAAACTTCGCACTAACATTACGTATAAATTTTTATAGACCTAAAAAGATTAATGGACTTATTCATAATAACTTATCGGAGGTTTAAAAGTTCGGCGAAAATTGTCAAAACTTGTTGTACGGCCTTACAGTAATCTCTTTCAGGCATACCAGAGACGATGTTGTTGTATAGCCTTTCACCATAAATGTACTATACAACACTGAAAGAATTTTTCAAATTGGGGCAGTGGTTCCTGAGATTAGCGCGTTCAAACAAACAAACAAACTCTTTAGCTTTATAATATTAGTATAATTTTTGTTTTTCATCATCCATCGGTTCCTGGCCATGTCCTGACAAAGCCTACTTCAGTTATTTAATATTTAAAAAGTCCAATAACTGTTCTTTTTAATGTAGGAAATCTAAAAAGTAACCAATTCACATAATAAACTAGTAAAACGCTGCTTACCCCGACACTGTTAACATTGAATCTAATATCTCGAAACTCGTTCGATCGAACACATTTCCTGGTTTTACACTTCTCCCCCCATCCCCTTTAAAGGCTGAGATAAATGCGAGATAACGGCTTCGTATCGTAACCGGATATGACCGGATAATACCGGTTATTTGCAGTTATCAGTTTGCTTGTTCGAATCGATTGATATTTGAAACTTTTCTATTAGTTTACAATCGCGGGTAGGATTTTGTTATTTTAAAGTCAATTTATACTTTGGAAGATTTAATTCTAAGAATATCGACTTTCATAACTAGGTTTTGGTGGCTTGGTTCAAGTTGCAATCAAAAATTCCAGATAGAAAAAAAAATTGATCGGGTTTTGAAATATGGTCTAGTAACGTAACTCCACCTACGGGTGCCAGCAAATCTGAACTTTTTCTTCCCATCAATGTCTCACTATTGACTTCTAAATTCCTCACAGAGAATGTTATTAATTGACCAACTTAAACATACTGGCCAGCTGGCGCTCACACCCTGCACCCTGTGGCAGGGAATGGAACCTAATATAATAGAAACGCAGGAATTTAAAATATCTCTCTCTCTCTAGCCCATTTACGTCCCACTGTTGGGCACGGGCCTCCTCCGCTTTGGGAGGGATTATGGTCTACTCTGTGGGTCTACTGTGCCGCGCTGACCAGGCGTATTGGCACAGGGTTTATTTTCGAGTTTTTCCGTCTCTCACAGAGGATGTTATCTGTGTGCAATATCTGTGTGACTTTTACAGCACCACAGCTTTTTTTGGGAGGAGATGGGGTGGTGACACTTGTATTCTTAATCCGTCACCACAAGGAGAATTTTATAAAATTCGCTTAAAACATCACCCCCCGGGGCAATTAATCGATAAAGCTTAGTTTCTTTTGCAAAAAAACACCAAAATAATTATTCAAAATATCACCCAGGTACTTTCATTTTAAAACGGTAAGAAAAACTATGCAACAATGAAAAAAATTCCATTAGTCGTGACTTGACAGTTCCGTTCCTATTTAAATTATAACTAAAGTGAACGAAGCCGCCCAGGCTTCTCATAACTTTTTTAATAAACTTGGTTTTATCACTGGGCGGTTTGCGAAGGCATAATGGCGAAATTTCCTTTTAGGAGACAGCTCATAATTCAAATACCGGGACGTTTACCCGAGTGGCCGTGACGTCACAATACGCCTGTCATTCACTGCATCATACTTTATTTATTTATGAATTATTATTGACTAGCTGTACCCTGTGACTCTGCCTGCATAAAATTATCAGTGAAGCATATTATTCTCTAACACTTGCACGACGCATTTGTTTAATATTTAGTATAGATAATGACGGTACTTTATACTGCCGGACGGTACTTTATAGAAAAGTAGTATATGTATTCTATCCGTTTAAATAAAACTACTTTTTACGGATTTAGACGCGTATATTTGTTTTAAATTTTGGCCCGACGTTTCGGAGACTTTGCAGTCACCATGGTCACGGGTGAGACTGTGACAAAGTCTCCGAAACATCGGGCCAAAATTTAAAACAAATATACGCGTCTAAATCCGTAAAAAGTAGTTTTATTTAAACAGATGAGTCGCGCAAGTGTTAGAAAATATTATATTCTATCCGTATTCTGGTATCCATAACACAAGCATATAAGCTTAGCTTGGGACCAGAGGACGTTGTGTGAAATGTCCATGAATATTTATTTATTTATATTATCATGATACGTTAGTAACCGACCCCAAATAACACCAAGTAACGTAACTGATATACACAAACTGTGGGATTTTCAACTCTCTAGCTATAATGGTTCCAAAGTGAAGGGGATCCTAAATAATGTGATAAGGGCAAGAGAATTATGATTTTCAGTATTGATTTATAACATTTGATATACTTATCACGACAAGATCCCATAGCCTTACAATTTTTTTAATTAATAGTGAAAATGAGACCTTGGCGGTATAAAAAGACCGGCCGTTTTTTTTTTCATTTTAAATAAAATAATTCTGAAGCTGAATGTGTAATTATCAGCATCTATTGGATTAAGTATTGCCATCAAAAAGTCCGTAGCAAAGAGGAAGATAAACAAACTCTGTATATTTGCCAACGAAATGTTATTTCGTACTTCCCCTCTTCAATACAGAAATGTTTACATTTAAAGGCTTATTACATTATCCTAAAAAACATGTACTTACTACACATATAGAGGCGACGCATGACTCTACTTTGGGAGGGATTCTGGTCAACTATGCCGCGCTGACCAGGAGCTCAAGTTTGCTATGAATACGGATAGAATACAAAACTACATTTCTTTTGTAAATACATACTTATACTTAGAAAACACCCAGACGCAGAAAAATCATTTGTATGACGAGTTTCGTGGTCGAGTGGTTCAAATAGCGGATTGCCGATCAAGAGTTTGCGGGTTCGATTCCCGCTCGGGACAATCATTTGTGTGATTTTTCTAATTGTCATACAAATGTTTGTACTGCGTCTGGGTGTTTCTATGTATTATAAGTATACATACTTACAAAAGAAAAGTAGTATATGTATTCTATCCGTATTCTGGTACCCATAACACAAGCATATAAGCTTAGCTTGGGCCCAGAGGACGTTGTGTGAAATGTCCATGAATATTTATTTATTATTTATTATTATTTAATTATAAATATCACACAAATTATTTTCCTGAGCGGAAGTCGAGCCAAAGACCTCGTAAACGGCAGTCCGTTGACCACTAGAACATAAGACCCGTCAAAGTAATGGGAATACAAGTTCCATGTACTCGTTAAAAATTTGATGTAATTTCTCTAATTTAGCTCAATACAAAGTTATCGTTCAGGGTAAATGTAATAAGCTCTTTAGGTAAACAAACAGGGTCGATTGATGGGAGGTGAGGGGTTCGATCTCATCACTCCTGTGGGCCTTTCTACGTAATAGGCAAACAACTTTATATATAACATTAATTTTATAATATAACTATACATAGCGTCATCGTCGATAATATCATTGACATGCCCTTACCCCATACGTGGCATATTTATCGTTGTCCGTGTGGGGACGGATTAAAAATACAAGTGTCACAACCTCATTTCTGCTGTAAGAGTCAGCTAAGGGATGTTGCACACAGACAACATTCTCTGTAAGAGACGGAAAATTCGGAAATAAACCTATGCCAACACGCCTGGTCAGCGCGGCACAGTAGATCATAATCCCTCCCAAAGTGGAGGAGGCCCGTGCCCAACAGTAGGACGTTAATGGGCTGGAAGAGGAGGCATATTTATAACATATCTTCGCACCTTTTTACATGCTGTTAGGGATCCGTACAAAAATGTGAAGCGTAGTGCCCTGTTATTTAAAAATTATCATTATTTATTATGTACTAGCTGTTGCCCGCGACTCCGTTCGCGTATAATTTCGAAAATTTTCATCCCTTTTTTTCGCAATAAAAGGTAGCCTATGTCCTTTCTCTGAGTCTAAAGATTGTCTGTGCCAAATTTCATCAAAATCGGTTGAGAGGTTTAAGCGGGAAAGCGTAACAGACAGACAGACAGAGTTACTTTCGCATTTATAATATTAGTAGGGATGTATATGTTACTCATATTATAAAGTGTAAACTGTAAGTAAGTTTGTTTGTTTAAAAGCGCTAATCTCGGGAACTACAGATTCGAATTGAAAAATTATTTTTATGTTGTATAGTAGGTACATTTATCGAGGTAGGCTATATATTTTATTCTTTATTGTACACCATACATATATCTTAAAATTAACTTAAACTAAAATAACAAGTACAATGGGCGGCCTTATCGCTTAAAGCGATTTTATCCAGGCAACCTGAGCATGGACATCATGAAGAAGTAAGTGGAAGTTGTAGGTGCACATTTATACCTAATATACCTAAACTACATAATATACTAACAATAAACATACACATATACTTTTTAAATACACATACACACAATTACATAATAGATAAATTTACTAGGTGCTATAATAAAAATAATAAATATGTTATAAACAGTACAGTTACTTAATTAAAATCTTTACAGAAAAGTATGTAGAATTACGTGTGACATCTTCAGCCTCAGCCTATATGATGACCTAACACTTCTGTCTATGGTAGCATCTAAGTGCTCGAAGCGTGACCTAAGATAGGGAGGGTAAGAGTATATGAACATTCCGGCGATGGCGTGTTGATAACCACTTGAGTTGTTTTCTGAATTGCGAGACGTGATCACTATATAACATCACGCTGCGACTAATAGGAGCGCATCAACAGTGAAGAATATTGCAATTACGGGGAAAAATTTCTAAAATAGGAAGTTAGGGGCAATGAGCAAAGATTTAAAATTATAGATATCAAACCTACGACTCGTCTAAAGCAGGCAGTGACATCTCCACTACGATATCGACAAGATCCGTCTAAAATTCATTAAAATTAGAATCTATAATTTCAAGTATTCCTAATACAATGTAGAACAGAATTCCTTTTTAAAGTAATGGGATTCGCTAAGAGAATTTACTGTCATTTGGACGCATCGACATTTTTAGGATTCCGTAAATACAGCGTGTGGCGTAAATGGTGGTCCAACGCTAAGCTGGTTATAGTTCAAGTATTCACCTATCATATAAAAAAAAATTAACCATTTTTAGCCATTGGTTTCGGAAATATGATTTTTTTCATTTTTTTGTAAAAAATCGATAAATATTTTATAACTTCGACAAATGACATTATTTTTTGAGTGTGTTTTTTGTGTTGTACGGGCGAGTACTAGCACTAGCACATGCATTTTCGTTTTTTCATGTAAACCCCAAAAATAAACCAATAAAAAAAAACTGAAAATTAATTTCTAGTTTTTAACAAATCATTCATTTTAGATGTGAGTAGTGTAAAAAAAATGTACTACACGGCCAGTGCCCAAAAAAAAAAGGTTAATTTTTTTTTATATGATAGGTGAATTCTTGAACTATAACCACCTTAGCGTTGGACCACTATTTACGCCACACCCTGTATAAAAGAACCACGTGAGTTGACGAGTCTCGTGGTTGAGTGGTTCATGCAACGCCGATCACAATTTTGCGGGTTCGATTCCCGCTCGGGACAATCATTTGTGTGATGTTTTTAATTGTCATACAAATGTTTGTTCTACGTCTGGATGTTTCTATGTACTATAAGTATGTATTTACAAAAGAAAAGTAGTTTATGTATTATATCCGTATTCTGGTACCCATAACACAAGCATAGAAGCTTACTTTGGGACCAGAAGATGTTGTGTGAAATGTCCATAAATATTTATTTATTAACTTAACGCAATCATTGATTCTCATTCGTACATTCTCAATTCATTTCTTTTTCATCTGTTTGTGAACTGCAATTTTTTTTTATACAGCTTTCTCTAGTACAATATTAAGGTATATAATATCTATGTTCTTGTTATGGGTACCAGAATAAAATTATACTGCATAAGTATTTATATACTATTTTGTTTTTGTTAATACATTTAGTCTACCATGAACGAAAACTACTACTAACCTAACCTAGGCCGCCATCATGATATAAAGTAAATAATTTCCTTAGTTCAAAAACTCAACTTAAAGCTTAAAAATGCTGAATATTCTTTAAAATTATGGCATTGTCATCGGTCCTCAATATGTGTGTAAAATTTCAAATTAATCTGACTACTGCAAGTGGGTAAAATATCACTTTCAAACATTCCGTTCTGTATATTTAATTATTACATTAAATAATTTGCATAGTTAAATAAAATTGGTCAAGTGCGAGTCGGACTCGCGCACGAAGGGTTCCGTACCATTATCTATGCAACATAAGGCAACGTTATTAGTATCGAGCAAGAAACGGTAAAAAAATCATGTTTGTTGTATGGGAGCCCCCCTTAAATATTTATTTTATTTTATTTTTAGTATTTGTTGTTATAGCGGCAATAGAAATACATCATCTGTGAAAATTTCAACTCTCTAGCTATCACCGTTCTTGAGATACAGCCTGGTGACACGGACGGACGGACGGACAGCGAAGTGTCAGTAATAGGGTCCCGTTTTTACCCTTTGGGTACGGAACCCTAAAAACTAATGTAAACTAATATTAAGGACCGATGATTGTCATCGGTCTAAAATATCTGTCTAAAATTTGAGATTATTCCGACCATTATAAGTGGGTGAAAATCACTTTCAAAGATTCCGATACATAAATTAATACATTGATAGATACGTACCGAATTAATATAAGCGCATTAAAATAAGTATAAAATTACAATAATAATTTGTAATGTTACAGCAGGTGATGGCGAGTGATGGCAGCACATTCCAGTGGGACAAGCTGTCTCCAGCAGAGTTCCAGCAACTACAGGAACTTACATTATGTAAGTAAATACATAACCAATTTAAAAGCAAAAAAGTAATTACGAGATGAAACTCTAAAAACGGTCTAAAAACGGATGAAAATTTATCTCTGGTATTATGCTATTACATTTACTCTGTGTATCGTATTCTGGTACATATACCACAAGGATATAAGCATAGCTTGGGACTATGACTATACCAGAGGACTATGTGTTCAATATCCATGAATCATCATCATCCTCCTGCCCTTATCCCATTATTTGGGGTCGACGCAACATGTCTTCTTCTTCCATAGTCTTCTATTAGCCGTCATGTCTGTGTCAACTCCTCTGTCTTTCATGTCCTCTTTCACACAATCCATCCATCTTTTCTTAGGTCTTCCTCTAGACTTTTTTCCTTCCACATTTATACTCAGAACTCTCCTAACGACATTACTTTCGTCTCGTCTCATAACATGCCCATATTGCCCATACCAGGACATCCGCTCATTCTTCAATTTTTCAGTCACTGGCATCACTTTCAGACTTCCTCTAATATATTCATTCCTTATTTTATTTTTGTTTTGTTTTTGTTTTATTTGACGGGTTTCGTGGTGGAGTGGTTTATGTAATGGACTGCCGATCACGAGGTCGCGGGTTTGATTCCCACTTCGGACAATCATTTGTGTGATATCCATAAATGTCATACAAATGTTTGTACTGCTTCTGGGTGTTTTCTATGTATTATAAGTATGTATTTACAAAAGAAAAGTAGTATTGGTATGTAGTCTATCCGAGTATCCGTATCTGGTACCCATAATACAGGCATAGAAATATAGCTTACTTTGGGACCAGAGGACGTTGTGTGAAATGTCCTGAATATTTATTTATTTATTTTATCTATTCGCGTGACGCCACACATCCATCTCAACATTCGCATCTCCGTAACGTGCATTCGTCTTTCATCCATCGCTTTTGTTGCCCAGCATGAGGCGCCATACACGACAGCTCTAAGTGAAATATCCATGAATATTTATTTAATTATTTATCCAACAAATTTAATTCTTTTTTTGACCATGCCACTTGTATAATGAAAGAAAGAATGTTAATTATGAGCGCCATAATAAAATATTCAGTAATTATAAATTTTATTTTAATTAATAGATGTTTTGGATTTAGGCAAAACCGTAAAAGACAAGATTGGTTTATAATATAACTAGCTGTTGCCCGCAATTTCGTACGTGTGGAATTTAGAAAGTAAATCTTAACAAATTATACAAAAAAGCTATCCTTTTGAAGCACTCTATTATTTCAAAAAAAGTTGCGTTGCGTTGCGTAGTTTTTAATATATAAGCTCACATAGGGACATACATACAAAATACGACTTTGTTTTATAATAAGTAAAGATTGTTATTTTTGTCCCCAGATTCCACCAGAAAACTTCAAGATGTGCTCCAGGAATTCTGTGATACAAAGAAACAGAGTCCCGATGGGGTAAGTTCTATGTAAAAATCTTTAATCTAATGGTCTTATTTTAATGATTTATCGGAGGTTTAAACGGAGATTTTATCGGAGAGATAATAAACGTTTTAGCGTAAAAAGACTATTATGAATAACAAGTTAGTACAATTTTCGCGAGCCCATTTTAGCGAACTTTTAAACCTCTGATAAGTCATTATGAATAAAATTATGAATCTTTAACAGACAGATAGACGCCTAACCAAGGAGGTTAAATAAGTATCTATTGTAATTCTATGTGCCTTACTATGTGTTATGTGTCCTATAAAGATTTCATTTGTATGAAACCCTAAAAAGAACCCAATACGACAAAGTATGCGTCCGTTTATAACACATCGCCTTAAAGCCCGGTTTCCACTGCGAAAGGGTAATGTGCGGAAAATAGTTAGGCGGAACGGACTCCTTTTTAATTAAATAGGTTTGAGTTTCCACCAACGAAGAGTTGGTCATTTGATTTCTACTGCAAAATGAAACTGAGATAGAGAAATGAGCGGACTGAGCTGAACGGAAAATGAGAAATGAAAAACGAATAGATAATTTCCACAGAGAACGAGTTCAGTTGAAGTTTTGAGCTGGTTGCGTGTGGTCGTGTTGTTGCAATGTTATTGAGTGAGTGAGTGTTTATGCGAGCGAGTCCGTTCTGAACTAGTCGGTGCAGGCCTTGCGCAGCGGACTCTTTTCAATTTCTTTTTACTCGCTCAATCCGCCCCGCTCACCACTTTCTGTGTGGAAACGCTACTATGTAAATTGTAATTGCGAGTTGAGCGGAGTCCGTAAGTACTCCGCTCCGCTCCCTAGAACTGAGCGAGCTCATTTCTACTCTTTCTACACGCTCGGATCTTTCCGTCCGACTATTTGTTGGTGGAAATACAAGTATGCAGTTTGCGTTTGCGAGTTTAACGAAGTCATTAATGGGTCCGTTCCGCTCGCGGTGGAAACCGGGCTTAAGGGCCTACATCAATATCATCGCCGACACGTACATATTAACACAGCCAGTAGGCACAGAAAATGAAGAATTAGGGATACTTTTCCTATTTACTCAAAATCTACTAAATATATTTTAATTCTGATCCACGTGTTTCTATACATAATAGTTACCTATGTTTTTAAAGTTATTTCATTAGTTAACACGCGATAATAGACCGACAAATGAAAAAAATAAAAAATTAGAGAGGTTGTTTCGCCAAGATTTTCTATCGAGAAAACTTTTTTCAATCGCGTTTCTGAGTTTATGCGATCCTAGATCATATATTGAAAAAACATATACTTAAAAATTAGAGCTCTAGCCATTCAATCTAAAGAAACAATGAAAACTTCGTACATAGAAAAATGCACGAAGCTATTTTGGTATCCTCTTAACCACACCGCCAAGGTATGGAGTAAGCTCCCTACACCCGTATTTCCTTACTTATTAACGGGCGCGATATTTATTTATTTATTTATTTATTTTCAAACTTCTTGCACAAAGTTAATATGTACAATGGCGGGCTTAATGCTAAAAGCATTCTCTTCCAGTCAACCATTGGGCAGTGTGGAAAACGGAAAAGGTAGGTGCATAGCGCTAACAGTATTAATTTTCATACCTAATGTCAACTTAGTAGATATATAAAATTACCTAAATTAAATACATAACATCAACCTATGCTGCGAATAATATGATTATTATAAATACTTATACATACATATATACATATACATACATATATACATATACATACATATATATATTTATCCTGCAAACGATTGGCCGTCCTCTGAAGGAAAAAGTGCATTTAAACGGGCGTCCACCAGCATTGAGCGTCCGTATACCGGACGCCACTTTTTTGAGCGGTTGCTCTGAGACGCTATTGGTCCCAGCTAGCCGTAGTACAAATATCGACGGAAGTAAAAAAATCGTTGAAATGGCTGCAAAAAAATATTAATAAGTTCCCGAAAAAATCTCAGCGCGGGTGAGGCGCTGCTGCAGCGCGTATATCCACACGCGTATATCCAAGCGAATTTCTAGCTACGGACTCGGTTATTTGGCGTCCGTATTTGCGACGTTGCCAGCTCAGCCATAACATTATGACTATAACTCAAACAATATCTACTACAGTCAATACAATATACAAAGTCTTCGAACACATAGGTTTTGCGTTCTATTCGGCGCCCCTCGTGTTATGACATCACTTATTATTCAATGAACTAAGTTAATTAAATAATATTTCATTTGTTACATTAATTACTTTTTTATAAAATATGAAGATAGTTTGTGACTCGGAAAAGAACTTTGAATACTTTTATCTCTGAAATCATCTATGGGGTAAAAGGAGAATAGAAGTTAGTATAGGGAATCTACACCTGCTATATCGAATTGTATTATATCTGATAAGGTAATAGAAAAGGGTGGAAGTTTGCATAACCGTTCTACCGATTGTATAGGGGATACAGAAAGGTTTGGTCAATTTTCAGGACGTAAATTAACTTATGAAACACAAAAAAGAACTTTCTGCAAGACACATAGGTTGAAATTCGTAAACAAAAATGTATCGACTCCTATAATAAATTGATCAGCTGATCGAAATTTTTGAATAGGAGACGAACGTTTCGTAGATAGATACACCGTCTAGAATGACTACACCTTTCTGTTACGCCCAGTACATTGGTACCTACCTATCGGTATTTGTTATTTAGTATCGTTAAACTGACGCAAAGCTTTGAGCTATGTACGTACACATAATACGGACGTACTATTGCAATATACAGACGCCCAATAGCTGTATACGGACGTCCAATTGCATAATACGGACGTTCAATTGCAATTGTGATTTCATCATATATCATCATTTATAATTTTCCGAGAGGTTTCCTTCGCATAGAATACATTTTACTTGGTCACACCTTACTTTATATTCACAATTCATTAAAGCATGCTGTCCAGCACATTTGATACATTAAATACTTGTTTAATGAAATATGAAGATAGTTTGAGACTCGGGGAAGAACTTTGAATACTTTTACCTCTGAAATCATCTCCTAAGGGGTAAAAGAAGAATTAAAGCTTGTATAGGAAATATCTACCTGCTGTATCGATTAGTATTATATCTGATAAGGAAATAGAAAAGGATGGAAGTTTGCATAATATTTTGGACTCCTATAATAAATTGATCATCTGATCGAAATTTTTGAATAGGAGACGAACGTTTCTTTGATAGATACACCGTCTAAAATGACTGCACCTTTCTGTTACGCCCAGTACATTAATACTTATCGGTATTTGTTATTTGGTATCATCAAACTGACGCAAAGCTTTGTGCAATGTATGTACACATAATACGGACGTCCTATTGCAATATACAGACGCCCAATGGCTATATACGGACGTTCAATAGCTGAATACGGACGCTCAATAGCTGTATACGGACGTTCAATAGCAGAACACAGACGTTCAATTGCAATTATGATCACGATTGAAGATAGACGGTACTATATGACTGTAAGCTACCAACTGTAAGCAGAAAGCACGATTCTCAGTATATTTTCATTTTTTTAAATTGTATTTATTAAATTACAAAATCTACCAAATTTCACTAAAGTTTTTAGTAGATAGGTATGTAAACCTGACACATATTTAAATAAATGGGTATTTATCTTTAAGTAGTTCTTGGAAAACTGAGCATCCTTTATAATTTGCCGGGCGGTTCCTTTCCAGGGAACACATTTTACTTGGTCAGACCTTACTTTATGTTCGCAATTCATTAAAGCATGCTGTTCAGCACATTTGATACATTAAATACTTGATTTACAAAATATGAAGATAGTTCGAGACTCGGGAAAGAACTTTGAATACTTTTATCTCTGAAATCACCTCCTAAGGGGTAAAAGTAGAATAGAAGTGTGTATAGGGAATCTATACCTGCTATATCGATTTGTATTATATTTGATAAGGAAATAAAAAAGGTGGAAGTTTGCATAACCGTTCTACCCATTGTACAGGGGAAACAGATAGGTTTGGTCAATTTTCAGGACGTAAGTTATCTCAAGAAACACAACAAAGAACTTTCTCCAAGACACATAGGTTGAAATTCAAAAACAAATGTGTGAACTCCTATAATAAGTTGATCAGCTGATCGAAATTGTTGAATAGGAGACCAACATTTGGTTTTTGGGATCTATCTCATGTTTTATGGTAAATTTGTCCAGTTTCGTTGATAGATTATTGGTTTTAAATGACTACACCTTTCTGTTACGCCCAGTACATTGGTACCTATCAGTATTTGTTATTTAGTATCGTCAAACTGACGCAAAGCTTTGTGCTATGTACGTACACATAATACGGACGTCCTATTGCAATATACAGACGCCCAATAGCTGTATACGGACGTTCAATAGCAGAATACGGACGTTCAATTGCAATTATGATCATGATTGAAAATAGACGGTACTATATGACTGTAAGCTACCAACTATAAACAGAAAGCACGGTTCTCAGTATATTTTAATTTTTTTTTAATTGTTATTAAGAAATTACAATATCTACCAAATTTCACTAACGTTTTTAGTAGATAGGTATGTAAACCTAACACATATTTAAATAAATGGGTATTTATCTTTAAGTAGTTCTTGGAAAACCGAGCATACTTTATAATTTGCCGGGTGGTTCCTTTCCAGGGAACACATTTTACTCGGTCAGACCTTACTTTATGTTCGCAATTCATTAAAGCATGCTGTCTAGCACATTTGATACGCCCAGTACATTGGTACCTATCAGTATTTGTTATTTAGTATCGTCAAACTGACGCAAAGCTTTGTGCTATGTACGTACATATAATACGGACGTCCTATTGCAATATACAGACGCCCAATAGCTGTATACGGACGTTCAATTGCAGAATACGGACGTTCAATAGCAATTATGATCATGATTGAAGATATACGATACTATGTGACTGTAAGCTACCAACTGTAAGCAGAAAGCATGTTTCCCAGTAGTTCTTAGTTTTTTAATCATAATAAATATGAAATTACAATATTTACCAAATTTCATTAGAGTTCTTCAATAGGTGTTGCGTGAAAGATAAGACATTCATTGACCATTCAATCCATTAATTGATAATAATAATTAAATGTGTTAATTATTGTTAATAGTTATGTGTTAATTATGTGTTTAATAGTTATGAGATTGGTATCAACAGAAATAATCCCGATAGTTGTGTCGGTGAACGGTTTAGTCCCAAAGAGCCTCTCACAAAATCTCGAGAGGCTCGGCGTCAATAGCAAGTCGGTGACCGATGCAGAAAGCGGTCTTGCTTGACAATGCCCGTATAGTTCGTCGGTTTCTTTCCCATTAGGCTCCACCACTCCGGCTGACTGTTGCGGACCTCGTCGGAGTGCGTCCTGCCGCCTTTCGAGGCCAGGCAGTGTTATATCCAAAATAATAATTAATAAAAAGAAAGTAATATTGATTAATTCAACATTAAGTGTATTATTATTATTTTATTTTATATTTAAAAATGTAATTTATAAGAGAAATAAATGAATAATGAATAATAATTATGATAATAGGATAATTATAAGGTAGGCAAGTAGTCGTATGTTACACGTGGGGCATCCGGCATCCGTATATAGATTATAGATATAAAACTAACAAATGTTTAAATCTAAGAAATGTTGAAATTGTGTGTTACAAGCAAGCGGTAGGTATCTAAAGAGATGATAAAAGTAAATCTGGCAACGTCGCATTCCCCAAAGTACCTACCATCCTGTCAGGACGTTACATAATCGACGCCATGGCTAAAGTACCACCTATATATCCTGGATGCCTGTAATGTATCATTATGGTTCGGGGTTCAAAAATGTCTGGGCATAACTGCATGACGAATATCTCGAAAAATTTAAATATCAAAAAATGACGTACCCCACGCAGCTAGAAATAAAAAAACTAAGCAATATTCATCGAAACATGTTAGAAAAAGTAACGGGAACCTGGGGACGTCGTACTGATGGGCTTTGTGCATGACGCCAAAATGATTCTGGGATGTAAATATATACATATACATAAACATACATACATACTAATAATACATATACTTATCTTCCGTATAAGCCTACAGTAAGAGACGCTATAACCGTTGTTGTGAAATATTAAGATAAAATTGACGAGCTCTGCGTTTGAAAATATTTCGGCTCGGTGATAACCTAATCTCCAAATGATGAATAATTTGAAATGATGAATAATTTACAAATGTCATACAAATTTTTTGCACTGCATCTGGGTGTTTCCTATGTATTATGAGTATTTACAAAAGAATCCTACTATATACGTATCTGGTACCCATAACACAAGCATAGAAATCTATACAAATATTATAAAGCTAAAGAGTTTGTTTGTTTGTTTGAACGCACTAATCTCAGGAACCGCTAGTCCGATTTGAAAAATTCTGCGGAGTTGGATAGTCCATTTATCAAGGAAGGCTATATAACATCATGCTGCGAAACTTTTCTAAAATCCAGGTGTACAACGTAGCGGCTGACAGCTAGTCTAATATATAAAATTCTCGTGTCACTATGTTCGTTCCCATACTTCTCCGAAACGGCTTGATCTGACTTGATTCTTATGAGATTTTATATGCATATTCAGTAGGCCTAAGAATCGGCTACTATCTATTTTTCATACCCCTAAGTGATAAAGGTTGTCCACCCCTGACATTTGTATGGCAAAACAACGTTTGCCGGGTCAGCTATAACGAGAGGTTAACAGACGAAGTGGCGGGTATGAGCTAATATGCAATAATCACAGTTGATTAAATCCAGTTATCATACTTTGATAGGTTATCATCATATTGCATTTCATTATTAACTACAAAAAGCTTTTGAAAACGTTCAGAACAATTGAATTATTTGTTACTAGCCTCTTGTCCATCGACTTCGGTCTCCAAGTCTCTTTAACTCTATGATATGTAGAGCCTCGGACTTCGACTCCGTGGAATATGCAAACAAACCTTAACAAATCTTATAGAATAAAATTCACGTGTCACAGTGTTAGTTACCGTACTCCTCCGAAACGGCTTGACCAATTTTTAACACGCTTTTATAATTATGAAATTTTACATGCATATTCAGTAGATCTGAGAATCGGACAACATCTATTTTTCAAACCCCTCCCCCCACTGATTAGTATGGGCAAAACAACGTTTGCCGGGTCAGTTAGTTATACATAAAAATCTCCTCTTGAATCACTATATCTATAAATAATATGCTCAGTTTAATATAACTAAAAGACAACGCTTGAATATCTTGAATATTTTTTTAATTATTGCAGTGTCATCAGTTCTATGTATGTGTGCAAAATTTTAGATCAATTTGACTACTACAACTTGGTTAAAATCACTTTCAAAGATTCCGTTACATAGATTAATACATTAATAGATACGTCCCAAACTAATATAATATCGTGTTAAAAACCGCATCAAAATCCGTTGCGTAGTTATAAAGATGTATGTTTATGCTGTTTATGTGTATGTATATGCTTCGTGGTCTAGTGGTTCATGTAACGGACTGCCGATCAGGAGGTCTCGGGTTCGATTCCCGGTCAGGACAATACTTTGTGTGATGTTTATATTTGTCATACAAATGTTTGTACTGCGTCTGGGTGTTTATATGTATTATAAGTATGTATTTACAAAAGAAAAGTAGTATATGTATTCTATCCGTATTCTGGTACCCATAACACAAGCATATAAGCTTAGCTTGGAACCAAAGGACGCTGTGTGAAATGTCCATGAATATTTATTTATTTATTATTTATTTTATAGGGACTTGCAGAAATAGCGACTTTGTTTTATAATAAGCAACTCACAGATTGTAGCTTCATAATAGTGAAACAAAAATTACTTTCGAAAATCACTGCTGCATACACATTACTGTCTTAAACTGTATAGACTGGCAATCTACATCGGCCTAACAATAATTAGTGTTCTGTATAACCTTTTCGTACTGAACTGTAACATTTGTCGTTGAGGGAAATAAAAATTGACGTCTAATTTATAACATACAGAAATAAAATAACTTGAGTATTTTTTCTTTTTTTTTTCTAATTATGTACATCTGCAAGTAAAGGCAAAGATCATAAAATAAATTTGTATTAGCATTGAAGCGTCATGATTAGGGCATGTTGATTGGAGAGATGAATAAAATTGTGAAGTCTGAGGGGTGATTGCCCTTATGTGCTATCCGGGAGGTATTTGGAGGACTCAAAAATTATATTTAAGTTAAAGTAATTTATTAATTTTGCAATTGACTTGCTATGCTTTTACTTAATAAATGAAATTGTAGTGGAAAAAGTGATCATCGCAAGCGCGACCTCGGAATACCGTTCCGTATCTCTGCCAACTGAGCTTGTTGCGGTCGTGCTAATAGTAACCAATTTGACCACTATAATGTCACTCGATTGAGGCTACATCACATTTTGATGTACAACGCATCGCAGGTATATCTAAGTTGTCTTGTGGACAGTTTTTTAAGGTTTCGTATTAAACGGTAGAATGGGACTATGTATTACCTACTATACTATGGGCTATGCTATGGGGCATCAGTGAAAATCAGCGTTGCGCCCAACAAATGCTAGGTCACTGTGGACACTGCACTATTATTAAGTATATTTTTGGTTACCTTAGCATTAGTTATTATTTGACTTGACGGGCTTAGTGGTCTCGTGGTTCATGTAACGGACTGCCGTTCACGAGGTCGCGGGCTCGATTCCCACTCGGGACAATAATTTGTGCGATCTTTATAAATTTCATACAAATGTCTGTTCTGCGTCTGGGTGTTTCTATGTATTATAAGTATGTATTTACAAAAGAAAAGTAGTATATGTATTCTATCCGTATTCTGGTACCCATAACACAAGCATATAAGCTTAGCTTGGGACCAGCGAACATTGTGTGAAATGTCCGTGAATATTTATTTATTTTATTTATTTATTTATTTGGTGTCACAAAGAAAGAAAAAATAAATATATTTCTTTCTTTCATTAATGAGGCTACTTTCCATCCGTCCGCCGTAACCAAGAACGGTAATACCTAGGGAATAAAGTAACAGAAGTATTGATCTAATTATATATATAAGACCTAGATACAGTGAGAAAAATTCGTTGCTCTGGAAGCAATATCCACGTAGAAAACAGGGAACTGCGATGTCCATATTTTTGAATGGAACATAGTTTGGTGTCGTGGCTTCGCAACTGTGCTAATAAAGTTGAGAGAGAAAAAAACATGGTTATAAAGGCCGGTGATAAAACCATCTTCTTCTCCAGCCCATTTACGTCCCACTGTTGGGCACGGGCCTCCTCCACTTTGGGAGGGATTATGGTCTACTGTGCCACGCTGACCAGGCGTGTAGGCTCAGGGTTTATTTTCGAGTTTTCCGTCTCTGACAGAAGATGTTATCTGTGTGCAATATTCCTTAGCTGACTTTTACAGCACCCTTGGGAGGAGATGGGGTGGTAATACTTGTATTCTTAATCCGTCACCACACGGACAATAAAACCATATATAACGATAAAACCATAGCGACTTTTAATTTAACGCCAACGCCATCTAGGTATTTTCTTCAAACTAATATCACATTTGAGTTATTCCATTAATCCAACGATATAACCACTATAAATAAGCGCTGAAAAAATAAGGATACAGATTAAGGATATTTATTTTTCATTTATCCGTATGAAAACCTGAAATCCTTTGAACATATATAAAGATTAAGGAAAAGATTGTAAGAAATTCTGTCCATTAGTGTTCTTTTTATCGTAAGTAATTTTAAGGTGATGACCCTGCGGTATGTCGGCGTGCCGCTGAATAATCAAAGGAAACTCGGCTCGCTTCAGGGCTGTCAACATCTTACATAAATAAAACGTGAGGAAAACCTAAGAAGATTGTCATCGTATTTTTGACTATGTTTTTTTTTCATTTAATCTCTAGTTAGTTGTTTATATAGAAAGGATTTCTTGACAGCTTCAGCCTCCGCGGCTCCGTTTGAAATAGGGGATAAGTAAGTTTAACGTTTTATTTTTAAGTATTTTAGTTATTCAGCATCTTATTATTTATTTTAAATAGATATAAATAAATACATATGGATATTTCACACAACGTCCTCTAGTCCCAAAGTAAGCTATCAGTGTTATTGATACCAAATACGGATACGGATTTTTTTTTAAATATGTACATACATAAATAAAAAACATATTAAAATAGCTAGACAGTTGGTACTGTACAACCGTGGGGTTTAGTTACATATTTACTTTATTATAAAACAAATTCGTTATTTTTGTATGTATGTCCATATCTGAGCTTATATCTTCGGAATCACGCAATGGATTTTGATGCGGTTTTCTTTAATTAATAGAATGGTTCAAGATTTTTGTATAATTTGTTAAAGCTTTTCTTCTAAATGCCACCCATACGTAGTTGCGGGTAGCAGCTAATATAATTTATGTACATTGATTTTTGTCGCAAAACAGTCAAAAGAAGCATATTTTCTTTCTGTACTCGTTTACGAACTAAAGTTTATCTTTCAGTCATAAAGTTAGCCGGATCCGGAAGGCTTCTAAACGTAAAATAATAGCCTCTTAAACCAAGAAGCCTTCTACACGAGAAATCTCTTAGACACAAAATCAAATAGGCCTTCGGAAATACTTCGCAACTTAACTAGGCCATTAAGTTTATTTATAGAATACAAACAAAAAACGACTTTATTATCAGAATCAGATAACTCAAAAACGATCCAGCTTGGAATGTTTATTTTTCTACTTACACCCCTTTTGCTATGACATCATTGATGCTATTTTGTGTTGAGCAAAGCATTTGATACCTTATTTCTTTCGAAATATAGTTGGGAGTAGTTTGTGGTGATTTTAATTTTACTATTATCATTGATGGCATGCTGTGACGTCAGTAAGAAAGAGACGGAAGATCTGACGTCATATACTTACGTCTTGTTCATCCGTTTAAAATAAAATAGATTAGTTTAATCGGACCCCGTGTAGAAGTGGTTACCGTAGCAGACTTCCATTAACGAGGTCGCAGGTTCGATTCCCACACAAGATAAAATATGGTGTGATGCTTATATTTGACACAAAATTATATAATATTTGTATCTGGGTGTTTTCTATCTATTAAATCGGTCAAGTACGAATTGGACTCGAAAATGTTACGTAGGTATTATTAGGTCGCGTCATGTAAGAAGAACGCTGGCGGTCAAGCTGCGCATAAGCGATTTATCGGTTTTCTATGTAATACCTATTAAGAATAACAAATATGTATTTGATGTTTTTAAACTTTCGCGGCTTTCACACATATTAATATACATATAATAACCGGGTCTACTCCGCGGGAAATATAATTTATTTTAGGTACGATACCTGTTTTTGTCACACATATGTAGGTACCAAGCCACTACTCGCCAGCGAAAGCCTAGTTCAAAAATAAAATAATAAGCACATAACTTTCGTGCGAAAGTGTACCCATGCGCAAAGACCACTACCACTACTTTCTTCCAGCTTTCTTTTTACTTGACGCGTACTATGCCGTTATTAACATACTAGCTGTTGCCCGCGACATAAAAAAAACATATAAAATTTAGAAAATTTTCCCTGTTTTTGTAACATTTTTCACTACGGCTTCTCTCCTATATGTGATGTTTTATAGCCTATAGCCTTCCTCGCTAAATGGACTATCCAACACTGAAAGAATTTTTCAAATCGGACCAGAGGTTCTTGAGATTAGCGCGTTTAAACAAACAAGCAAACTCTTCAGCTCGTAATAAGTATTAGTATAGATTATGTAAAATTTTGATCTACAGAGCTTAAAATTTAAAAACATAATAGTGTTTATGTTTTAGCTAGAGACCTATCATCATCCCAGAGATATAGCCTGGTGACAAACGAACGGACAGCCAAGTCTCAGTAGTAGGGTCGCGTTTTACTTAGGAAGGAAGTATAAAAAGATCTATTTTTATCACAAATATGTCGTCATCACGTTCTTTCCCATGGGGGTAGGCAGAGACTATAGAGCGCCATCTGCTACAATCCAAACACACTTCCCTGGCTTCATCCACACTTATACATCTGGTCATACATGCCCGACGGTTGTAAGTGCTACGCAATTGACACTTTTGAAGTATACCTTTGACGGGCTTCGTGGTCTAGTGGTTTATGTAACAGACTGCCGATTAGGAGGTCTCGGGTTCGATTCCCGGTCAGGACAATACTTTGTGTGATGTTTATATTTGTCATACAAATGTTTGTACTGCGTCTGGGTGTTTATATGTATTATAAGTATGTATTTACAAAAGAAAAGTAGTATATGTATTCTATCCGTATTCTGGTACCCATAACACAAGCATATAAGCTTAGTTTGGGACCAGAGGACGCTGTGTGAAATGTCCATGAATATTTATTTATTTATTATTTATACCGGCGATGACATCGGAGTATACTTATCGTCCTTTCCTAGCGTTCCCACTTACCTACGCCATGTATATGCCTATCGTCTATTATCCAGCATCTCCACATGGCCAAATAATAATAACGATATCTGCGTAACTAATTGTATAGCTACTACTACTAATTGTATATCGATATAACATTTGACAGATATTTTTATGAAACACTATATAAAACAATCCATTAATTGCGCATAATAACCACAGAATTATGTTGATTGCACATATTATTACAAAAGAACTCATACCACCGGAAACCATAATATCTACTAGAAATCCTATACGGATATTATTAGAAATGGCGCGTAATACATCACAGGGGGCCGGAAGTGACGTTATCGATGATTACGTAAGGGAATGTGACGTCACGCAGTTTAATGGAAGGATCGCAGATAATGGCGCTGAAAGATCGCTCTGACAATATATTTTATATGGAAATTGAATAATATTTGAAGCTAATGCTGAAAAATATACCTTGGAAAGTCGAGCAACCAGGTAATGGTGCCAATTCTGTACGCACAACTAAAGTTAACTAAATTACAAATATAGATAGTTTCAATAACTATATTCCGCAGAAATAATAATAAATTTACTAGCAGTCACCCGCGACTTCGTACGCGTGGAAATTAGAAAATTTTCCCTTTGCATCATTTTTTACTAATACTTCGGTCCTATTGGCCGCAGCGTGATGTTATAGCCATATAGCCTTCCTCGATAAATGTACTATCCAACACTGAAAGAATTTTTCAAATTGGACCAGGGTTCCTGAGATTTCGGGGCGTCAGAGAGAGTTCAGAACAGGGAACTTCTGGCGTCCCCTAGAAGACGTGGAGAGCGCCGCAGTTAGGTTTAGTCGGTATTCCGTTCATCGGCGAGTCCCACACTACCCGCTCCTGTCATGACGGTGATGGCCGAGATGACAGGAGCGGGTGTGCGTAAATGCATTCCCCTGCGAAAAAAATAAAAAGGGGTTCCTCAGATTAGCGCGTTCAAACAAACAAACATACTCTTCAGTTTTATAATATTAAGTACCTATAGATAAAGATAGATCATAATGACTAACCTAATTTGAAAATCGTATCTGCGGTACATTGCAATGGCATATTGAATTGTTATAACAATCCCATTTATTAACATTTATTTTAAACACTGATTTATTTATTTTTATTTTATTTTATTTAGGAAAAGAAACAATTACATAATAAATATTACAATAAATTCTATACATTTACACTTAAATAATTACGTAACCAACACCGTTTTCCGCAAATTACTTAAAAATATAGTAAGTAGCCATACATATAAAGAGATATAATACAAAATAAACATGGTGAAACAATCAAACTATTTACAAAAAAAAAAAAAAAAATAGAAGAAAGACAATAACAAGTGAGCACAAAGAAAAACAAAGCCAAATGTTCAAATACAAATTTGATACAATATTACATTAGGTCATTACATGTGTCCAAGATTGCTTTCTTGTACTGTGAAGCAGTTAAATGAAATATATCAATGTGAGTGAAATGATCGTTGTAAGATTTCATAATTCTCCTAAGGGGAGCTCGCTCTCCAGCAAGAGTTTTAGTTATTTTGGGAGCAAATACATTATGTTTATATGCATTACGAATCCTAATTGAGTCACTGGGTATGCGAATGTATACTTGATTCATTAGTTCATTACAGTCAAAAAGATTGTGACAGATCTTATAAAAAAAAGTATGGTCAAGAAATTTTCTACGTAACTTGAGAGTAGGTAAAGAGAATTTTTCAAGTAATAAATTATATGAGACCCTAGCATGTAGACACTTTTATGAAACGAATTTTAAAAATTTACGTTGTACTTTTTCTAATTGATCACTGTATTTATTATAAAACGGATTCCAGACAGGTGAAGCGTAATCAAGTTGTGTTCTAATAAGTGATTTAAATAAGATTAAATAGGATAAAGGATTTTTAAATTCACTGCAAGTTCGTTTAACTAAACCATAAAGCTTGAACGGCCTGTTTATAATATAGTCAACGTGTACATCAAAATGAAGTTTAGTATCGAGTAATAGCCCAAGATCCTTTATAGTGGTGACATTTTCTAATGGAGTTTTGTACAGGTAGTAAGTTTGATGGTATATATTATATGGTATTTATTCTTTGTAAAGGAAATAGATTTCCATTTTGGCAAACTCAGATGTAAATTATTTAAACTGCAGTAGTCTGATAAACGATTTAAATCTTCTTGAAATTTATCACAGTCCGTAATATCTCATATATTGTAAAATATCTTTAAATCGTCAGCGTACAATAGAAAACGAGAATTATTAAAACATTGACTGATATCGTTTATGAACAAAACAAACAGCAAAGGGCCCAATATTGAACCCTGAGGGACACCAGATGTCGCTTCGAATAAATTCGAAGTGAAGCCATTGACCTGTTGAGACCTATTTTTAATATAGGAAGTAAACCATCGTAGCAAATTCCCACGTATACCATTAAATTCAATTTTGTTCAACAATATATTGTGATCAATCTTGTCGAAAGCCTTACAGAAATCGGTATAAACACAGTCAACTTGAATATGACCATGCATGCTTTCAAATAAAAAATTAGAGTAGGTCTCATGTAAAATCGGATAAATAGCATCATGAACCAGACGCTCCAATACTTTTGACAAAGTTGACAACAATGATATCGGACGATAGTTTGTGACGTCATTTTTTGAGCCACTCTTATATACAGGTGTTACATTTGCAGTCTTCCACTGAGAAGGGGTAATACCTTCCCTTAAACTACGATTAAATAAGAACGTTAATGGTACACTTATGGATTGAGCAGTGTGTTTATAAAAGAAAGGGGAAATGCCGTCAGGCCCGTATCCCTTTGTGACATCCATTGCTTCGAGTGCCTTAATAACCATTTCTTCAGAGAAGGACAGGTCCGATATGTTGGTCTGATTTGTTTTATTAATAAACTTATATATACCTAATATAATAATTCTAACAACTAAAATAACTTTTAATTTCATTAATAGTTTGTAAAGCATAGATATACGGGCTGTTCTAAAATTTGATTTTGTGGGACAATCATTTGTGTGATATTTATAATTCCTCTGATTTAAGAGGGCTTTGGTCTACTATCCGTATTATACCGCGCTGAGCAGGAGTGTTGGCTTAGAGTTTAGATCCAAGATTTTCATCTCTCAGATTTGATGTTAACATCTTATAATATCTCTTAGCTGGCTCTTACAGCAACCTGGAGAAGGAATGGAGTGGTGACACTTGTATTCTTAATCCGTCACCCCACCATCATCGCTATAGGCTATATAACGAATATCAGGCGAACGAAGTCACGGGCAAAATGCCCTTATAAATTGCTAGAAATACAAAAGACATCTATACTTCTATAGACTAATATTATAAATCTGAAGCGTTTGTTTGTTTGAACGCGCAAATCTTAGTAACTACTGATCTCATTAGAAAAATTCTTTCAGAGTTGGATAGTCCATTTATCGAGTAAGGCTGTAAGCTATGTAACATCACGCTGCGGATAATAATCGCAAAGCAGGAATGAAAAATATTGCATAAACGGGGATAATTTTTTTAATTTGACGCGTATAACCCTCCTTTTATTTTCACCATAATAAAATGATCGGCCTGTATTGGGACTTGGTTACGTTAGCAAAAGCAATTTCATTAGTGTTGTATGGTTAGTTTACCCCTTTACTAGGAAATATCTATTTAGCTATTGGTTTGAATAGCTAAGTGATATATCTATGTTGATATAATATGTGGAATTTTCCATTAGGGGATGGCCATATATTACGTTTGTTAATATCTATATGAAACTAGCTATGGCTCTTGGTGTTACCCGCGGTAAAAAGGATAAAAAATCAGTTTGTTTTAGATTATCCCACGAGAAAATTGCGTTATTTCGGGATAAAAAGTAGCTTATATGTTAATCTGGTATAAAAGCTACATTATTATAGATATTGCCTCATAATATTTATTATCCCAAGTATAAAATTGTTGATAGCATATTTTAGTGTCACACGAAGCTATTAAGCTTCCAATGTAAAACGTTACTGCGTCATCAAATGTACGTGTAATAAACCTGAAAGTTGCTGAAAAATGATTATATTTCAACATATCGTTTTATACTAGACTAACTATTGTCCGCAAATTCGTACGCAAGGAATTTAGAAATTTTTTCCCGTTTTTAGGGTTCCGTACCCAAAGGGTAAAAACGGGACCCTATTACTGAGACTTCGCTGTCCGTCCGTCCGTCCGTCCGTCCGTCTGTCTGTCACCAGGCTGTATCTCAAGAACGGTGATAGCTAGACAGTTGAAATTTTCACAGATGATGTATTTCTATTGCCGCTATAACAACAAATACTAAAAATAAAATACAATAAATATTTAAGGGGGGCTCCCATACAACAAACATGATTTTTTTACCGTTTCTTGCTCGATACTAATAACGTTGCCTTATGTTGCATATATAATGGTACGGAACCCTTCTTGCGCGAGTCCGACTCGCACTTGACCAATTTTTGTAACATCTTTCACTGATGCTTCGCTCCTATTGGTCGCAGCGTGATGTTCCTGATTTAACCCTTCTCTACAAATGTATATCCAACATTAAAAGCACTTTTTGACGAGCCTCGCTGTTGAGTGGTTCATGTATCGGACTGGCGATCAAGAGGTCGCGGGTTCGATTCCCGCTCAGCGCCCGCGTATTACAAGCTTTTTAAAAATCATGCAAGTTTCAGGCAGGCCGTACACTGCCTGACTAAATTACTTAATATGACAAATATATGGCAACATTTAGTTGAAAATTTTCACCTTGGTGGAACACAACACATGGTACGGAACCCTTCGTGCGCGAGTCCGACTCGCACTTGACCAATTTTTTCTTCTAATGTTTTTCTCATAAATGTCATATTTGCGGCATTGTCTGTCACAAAAGATTTTACGGTAAACTTGTATTTTAATTCACATGAAGAAATCAGGTCACAAACTATTTGAGTTAAATATTCTGAAGTATGTGGATTTCCTGATGTGTCTATAGTTTCGTATAGGAGGGCTTGTCCATCTTCAGTGGTTATCGTTGCGCATATCACTGGTTCGTTGTGCACGTTTGACCACCCATCAATTGACATATTTACGGACTGTCCTGACAGGAAGGAGAAATATTTTTCTTTTTCCTCTTCATAGATTTCGTCCAAACCGTTGCTACCGTTTTTCTCGAGGGCGGTGTATAACCAGGCCTTAATAATTGAATGGGTTTTTTCACCTCTAAATTCTCAATACATCTGAAGCTCGAATTAGTAGCAAAAATAGCCTTTGCTATTTGTTTGTCAATTTTATGTTTTTCAGCAGTTGAAGTCCGCATTACAAAACTACTCATGGTACTCATGGTAGGCTGAGTTTCGATTGTTTTCTTTTTTTGGACTGGCTCAAAAGTTGTTGGACTTGTTGGTGTTGGTACTTTCGTCATGAGTGAACTACAACTTGAGGCAGGTGATGTGCTAGCAAAACTGTCAAGCGACATTCGACTCTCTGGAAAGAGAAAAAACATAATTGAAAATTTAAATTGATTAATTATAATTTTTGATATAGTATTGGATTATTGATTTTAAAATAAAGTTAAAATGTTCAATAGAGATGTAAAAGCAAATTTATTTTTTTAAGTTGAATAAAATTAAAAATAAAATTGGTCAAGTGCGAGTGGGACTCACGCACGAAGGGTTCCGTACCATTATCTATGCAACATAAGGCAACGTTATTAGTATCGAGCAAGAAACGGTAAAAAAAATCAGTTTTTTGTATCGGATATTCCCTTAAATATTTATTTTATTTTATTTTTAGTATTTGTTGTTATAGCGGCAATAGAAATACATCATCTGTGAAAATTTCAACTGTCTAGCTATCACCGTTCTTGAGATACAGCCTGGTGACAGACGGACGGACGGACGGACAGCGAAGTCTCAGTAATAGGGTTTCCGTTTTTACCCTTTGGGTACGGAACCCTAAAAATTAACTAAGTATAGAAGAGTAAAGATAATCTTTAATAATTAACCTGGGAAAGGTCGCGTTAAAAAATTACATTAAAGGCCACGCCACGTGTTAGATTTCACCTAACATTTAAAAATTGGTCAAGTGCGAGTCGGACTCGCGCACGAAGGGTTCCGTACCATTATCTATGCAACATAAGGCAACGTTATTAGTATCGAGCAAGAAACGGTAAAAAAATCATGTTTGTTGTATGGGAGCCCCCCTTAAATCTTTATTTTATTTTATTTTTAGTATTTGTTGTTATAGCGGCAATAGAAATACATAATCTGTGAAAATTTCAACTGTCTAGCTATCACCGTTCTTGAGATACAGCCTGGTGACAGACGGACGGACGGACGGACGGACGGACAGCGAAGTCTCAGTAATAGGGTCCCGTTTTTACCCTTTGGGTACGGAACCCTAAAAACAAAAAACAATCATATATGCTAATATGCCTAAAATATAATAAAATAAAATTAATTATTTAATTACCTGTATTCCGCTCTTGATAATTACAAACATCGTGGTGTGCTTTAAGTCTTTGGACTAACCCTTGAATATCTTTCTTGCACTTTCTACAAATAGCCCTACACCCCAATTTATTTGGATTTGTTGTCTTATTATAGAACTGCCATATTGGGTCCTCTTTTCTTCCACTCATTTTACTTTATTTATATGTTTTCACTTCACTTAACTAACTTAACTAAACTAGCGAAATGCGCGAACGTCAATTTATAGGTTGAAAAGGAAAACAAGCCTCGACACGACACGACACGCGTTTGTTGTGCTTTTTGCAAGAATATTCCTTCTTGCAAAAAGCACAACAAACGCGTTCGTGCCTCACTCGGCACTGTATAGTGAGTGAGTGAGTGTATACGACAGAAGGAAAACAAATCGCGACAAGAATTTTCTTGCAAGAAGCAAGAAGCGCGACAAATGCGTTGTCACAAGTTTTTGAGGCGCAAATTGTATTATAATTTTTAGACTTACATATTAAAATAAAATAAATAATTCAAAGAATCAAAATGTTCAAATTTTATGTTCAAATTTAAAAAATCAAAGGTTTTTGATTTTTTTAATATAAATCAGATTTTGCCCAACCGTCTTATTATAAAACAGTGGTTATTTTTGTATTTATGTTCCCATATGAGCTTATACCTTCCTATCTTCATAAGTACCTTATCAAGGATTAAAGACGACGCCACAATAGAATATTTAGGGATAAAAGCGGGGTTTTATGATATATAGTTTTTATTTTTGTACAGTATGAAGGTTAGTAATACCACAGATAATATAATAAAGAGGTAATACATACAACTTTAGTGCCAACCCTATATTATATATCGAGGTAAATGTAGTTTAAAAGCCACTATTTACTAATATGGTTTCCCGTATTATGTAAGTTAGTGTTAAAACAATGTATAAGATTACTTACACAGACATTGCCTAAAAGAGAAATGTACCAATCTCTATATTAGGTACGTAAGAGAAACTTATTGAGTGACATGTCAACATAGGGCCTAGACTTTAAGGGTTAAAACCTTGAATTTTTTTAACTAAGCTATATATAATATTCTTTGACACTTGCGTGACTCATTTATACAAATAAAACCAGTTCTAGGGATTTAAACGCATATATTTGTTTTAAATTTTAGGCCGATGTTTTGGTGACTTCCCAGACACCATGATCACGAGTGGAATTGAGCTGTAAGCTGTCCTCTGTTTGCAACATTCATGGACATTTCACACAACGGCCTTTTGGTCCCAAAGTAAACTATATGCTTGTGTCATGGGTATCAGAATACGGATAGACTACATATATAATACTTTTTTTTGTAAATAGATACCTCTAATACATACGAAACAATTTTTTTCACAAACGCTGTAGAAACATTTGTATGACAATTATAAATACCACACAAATCCCGTTCGGGAATCGAAACCGCAACATTGTGAACGGCAGTCCGTTACATGAACCACTCCACCACGAGGCCCGTCTGTGATCATTTTATTTATCATTTTGACGGGCTTCGTGGTGGAGTAGTTTATGTAATGGACTACCGATCACGAGGTCGCGGGTTCGATTCCCGCTTGGGACAATCATTTGTGTGATATCCATAAATGTCATACAAATGTTTGTTCTGCGTCTGGGTGTTTTCTATGTATTATAAGTATGTATTTACAAAAGAAAAGTAGTATATGTAGTCTATCCGTATCTGGTACCCATAATACAAGCATAAAAATATAGCTTACTTTGGGACCAGAGGACGTTGTGTGAATTGTCCTGAATATTTATTTATTTATTTTGTACGTCGTTAACCGTCAACGTTGGGCAAAAATTTTAAACAAATGTGCGTGGCTAAATCCGTAAAAATAGTTTTATTCCACTAAGCAATATACATAATATTTAGATATCTTGTTGATGTCTTGTTTCACTGTGTATTTATCGATTAGTTAGCGTATTTTAATTTATTAAAAGTTCATACTTACATGTTCATTCATGTAATGCTAGGTTAACTAAGGTGAAAAGAGACGGTTCATTGTTCGTGAAGTTTAATGCACTCCAAGGTAAAGTTTAACTTTTATACCAGCGCAGTTTATTTTAAACTAGCACTTGCCCGCACCATCGTACGTATAAAAGTTAGAAAATTTTCCCCGTTTTTACAACATTTTTCACTGATACTTCGCTCCTATTAGTCGCAGCGTGATGTTATATAGCCTACAGCCTTCCTCGATAAATGTACTATCCAACACTAAAATAATTTTTCAAATCGGAGCAGTGGTTCCTGAGATTAGCGCGTTCAAACAAATAAACTCACCTTTATCAATTCACCTTTATAATATCTGTATAGATAATATCGGTACGGAACCTTTCCTGTGCGGGTCAAACTCGTACTGAATCGTTTTTCTAATATGATAATACAAGGTTTCTCTGCCCAGCCCATTTACGTCCCACTGTTGGGCACGGGCCTCCTCCACTTTGGGAGGGATTATGGTCTACTGTGCCGCGCTGACCAGGCGTGTTGGCACAGGGTTTATTTTCGAATTTTCCGTCTCTCACAGAGATGTTATCTGTGTGTAATATCCCTTAGCTGACTTTTACAACACCCTTAGGAGGAGATGAGGTGGTGAAAGTGTATTCTTAATCCCATCACCACACGGAAGTATATATATCTATAAGAATCTCTTCTGCTTTTTATTATTAGTATAGATAACGGTACTGAACCGATTTTCTAACATCACAATACAAGCTTATCAGCCTCAAATTCACCCTCGTAATAATCACAAAGATATCGCAGCTATATCCCGTCATTAGTATGCAAACGTTGCGCCATACATAAACAGGTTCCTATTGATTTATGTTAATGCCCCGACTTTACTCCTACTTTGTACGCGCAACTAAGATTAGATACATCCTCTACTTAGAGCTTAAATCTGACAGGAGTTGGCATTGTATTACTTGTAGCACTTATCAACGGTGAAATCAGGATTTCTTGCAATAAACTTAATTTTACGCCTTTTTGTTTTTTTATACTAACTTTCTTTGACACGAAATCTCTAAAAATATATTTCAAATAAAACGCAAACATTTTATATTTTTAGGGTTCTTTTAGTAGACATTTTTATGCCACCATTTCAATGAATAAGAATGAAAATCTCTTCAAAAGTATCTCAGTTCAATTCTTTAGATTGAGATGAGAGGAACGATTGAATTAAATGGTACTTTTTATAGAAGATATAATCAGTGTCATAGATTTAGTATACACTAGACGTTTAACAGACAGCGAGAAAAAGAAAGAATTATCCGAACTTATGCACCTCTATGGAGCACAATATGCCGAGAACATACGACGTTGTACGAGAACGTTGTTTTGCCATACAAATGTCCGTGGGGGCAGGTGTTTGAAAAATAGATGTTGTCCGATTCTCAGACCTACTGAACATGCTTGTAAAATTTTATAAAAATCGGTTTAGCCGTTTCGGAGGAGTACGGTAACTAACACTGTGACACGTGAATTTTATTTATATAAAATTCACGTGTAAAACCAAGTCGTTATCTTTGTATATATGACCCTATTGTGTTTATCTGTATTATACTTATTCTGTGACGTATATTTTACAAAATATTTTAAAGTTACACTACAGATTGCATTGCCTTTCCAAGGAAAAAAAAAATATTCTAACATCTATGATCAATCCTTTTCTCTCCGATTACTCTAGTAAAGCAACTTTGTTTCGTTTTATCTTAATGAATAACAAAGCCTGTATCTTCAGCGGTTCAAATAAAAAGTGGGCTTTATTTAAAGCTAATAGAAACGAATGGCCCTATCTTTTGTAACGAACACCGATCTTCATTATTAAAAGGCTGCTTGTCACACCGTACTGTTGTTTAGTGTTATCTTGTACGAAACAACCTTAGATAAGGTATGAGTGTAAATAAAGCCAACGAAGTGTGTTTAGATCGTATCAGATGGGGTTTTATAGTCTTTGTCTACCTAAAAATATGTCGTGATGAAGTGATGATGATTAAGTTAGGCTAGCTGGCTTGGTTAGTACTCGTAGCTAGAATGAGAAACAGCGTTGGGCGGCCCCCGAGAAGGTGGAGCCACGATAAGGTTGCGAGGAGCCATTAGATGCAAGCGGCACAAAACCGCGCGTTGTGGCGTTCTATGGGGGAAGCCTATGTCCAACAGTGGATGGACAGAGGCTGATAGATGGATGGATATCAAGTTATTTCATTATCATTATATATATATTTCGTTATCATTTAGATTGATTTTGAACTATAAATTGTATACCTATATTCTTCGAGTTCGGTCTAAGCGGCGTCCAAGAACGTAGAAGAACATTTTTCTTTTTCCCCGTTTTCTTCACCGATATTTTATGTCTTCCAATAAGAATTTATTGACGACATAATAACATTCCCTTACAGGGAAAAACCTTGACAAAAACTGCCTAGAAATGAAATTATCATTGAAGTGTGTTCGGTAAGTTTTGATACGGTGCCCGTATTTTCTGTAAAAATATTATTGTATGCAACATATTATATGTTTACATGTAAAATGAACGATGTTTTTGTTGACGAATGGGAAATTGTCAGTTTAAGGAAGCGGATAATATATTTACGGATATTTGTTTACGATTATTTGGGTTCAAATTGAGCGTAACTCTTGTGATATCGGTTCTAGATTACGACCAAATAAAAACACAAAATATATGTTTTTTACATTTTAGTAGTTTCCGATATTTGGGGTCGATATTACGAATGAAATTGCTATAAATTACACACCTGCCTAACCTAACCTAACCTAACCTAAGCTCCATCGTCCTATGGTTGGCTGATAGAAAATGCCTTAGGCATTAAGCCTACCTTTGCGGATCTTTGCCTTTTTAAATAAAAATAAATAATGATAATAACTTACAGAACCTTAGGTATACGAGTCCACTTCCTACTTGTCCGGTTTTTAGGGTTTCGTAAAAAAAATAACCCTTATAGTCTCACTATAGTGTCCGTCTATCCGTCCGTCAAACATTTTTTACTTAGCAACGGCTGAAGGTAGTAACTTGTTTATTAAAAGCCATTGATAAACACTCGAATCTAAAGCATGTTTTTCTCTATTTATATTCATCGAAACCGTAGCATTGTTTACTTTGAAAAGCCTGTTATTATGGAATTATTATCACTATATAGGTTAGTTGTCTCCCTCGAGTTGAAAGTTATATCAGAACGTCGACTAGTCATGTTTAAACAAAATCCAATTTGAATGTTAAGTAGAAACTGATGAAATTCATATGAGCTATGATGTCGCTATCTATGGAATATTATTATCATTTTATTTTTCTTTGCTGGACTTACCAATACGTAAAGTAATTTATTTATTTTGCAATTGACATGCTATGCTTTACTTAATAAATTAAATTATGGTGGAAAAAGTGATTGCCGCAAGCGGGACTTGAACCCATGACCTCGGAATACCGTTCCGAAGCTCTTTCCAACTGAGCTTATTGCGGTCGTGCTTATAGCATTCAAATTTACCACCAAAATCGTCACTCGATTGAGTTTATATCGTATTTCTACGTACAACGCCATCTATCAAGATTGGTTTGCAACATCTTCAACATCATCTTTACAACATCGGAACGGTATTCCGAGGTCGTGGGATCAAGTCCCGTTTGCGGCAATCACTTTTTCCATCATAATTTAACTTACCAATACATGTTTTTTTTTTCATCTATACTAATGCTTTGCATATATTACTAGCTGACCCGGCAAACGTTGTTTTGCCATACTAAAAAAAAAGGTTTGAAAAATAGATGTTGGCCGATTCTCAGACCTACTGCATACGCATGTAAAATTTCATAAAAATCGGTCAAGCCGTTTCGGAGGAGTACGGTAACTAACACTGTGACACGTGAATTTTATATATTAGAGATATAGCCTATAGCCGTCCTCGATAAATGGACTATCCAACAGAATTTTTCAATTCACACCAGTAGTTCCTGAGATTAGCACGTTTAAACAAACAAACTCTTCATCTTTGTAATATTAGTATTGATTTGTTTTTATTTTTACTGTGTAAAAAATCTTGTAGAATCATAACAACATAACACGAACTATCTATGTAATTTAAGAGGATACCAAAATAGCTTCGTGCATTTTTCTATGTACGAAGTTTTCATTGTTTCTTTAGATTGAATGGCTAGAGCTCTAATTTTTAAGTATGTATATGTTTTTTCAATACAGTCAAACCTGGGTAAGTGAGAACTGGATAAGTGAGAAAACTCTATAAGTGAGAGTAATAGCCAGGACCCATCATTTTAAGCTCCCAAAACCTCTATTAGCGAGAAACAGAAACCTTTGTAAGAGAGAGTCGTTTTTCCCTCATGGACCTCCGTAAGTGAGACTGCTACTTATCTATACCTCTATAATCGACAGCCGAGCTTTATTTATTTATGTATATTATTTAGAAGGAACAAATGACAAAACAAATTACAAATTTAACATCTGCTATTTTATGACTCATTCTTAACTTTCGTGAAACTTCTTACCATTGTCTTTGTATTGTTTCCTCGTCAATATTTTTCCTATTCTATTTCGTGGAACTAAGTAACGTTGTTATTTTATCGCATTCTTTTCAAATGGACACGTGTGCCTGTGTACCGTCCTGTTTGTCGGACATACTCAGTTTATCGTTCATCAATTGAGGAGGAACGTTCTGTTCTGCATCATGTCAAAACGGAAAATTAAAGTACTGTCATTAAGTGATAAACTTAAAATAGTGAATTTGTTTGATTCCGGAAAATCGCGAAATGAAATTCAGAGGGAGTTTAATTTACCTGAATCCACCTATTATAAAATCATAAAATCAAAAGACTCTATAAAGTCTGAGTGCTCTGATGGACATGGAAATATTAAAAGGGCTAGAGTTTCTGAATTTCCCAATATCGAAAAGTGTCTTTTGGAATGGATAAAACAAACTCTCGATAAGAAAATTCCCATAGATGGACCTTTGTTGAAAGAAAAATCAAAAGAGTTTGCTACAAAACTGGGAATCCAGAACTTTTCTGCTAGCAACGGCTGGTTAGAGGGTTTTAAAAGGCGTCATGATATAGCTTTCAAAAAAGCTTTCAGCTTTCAGCTTTCATTCACACTTTTAAACGCTTTTATCGCAGAGAAGTCGTTAAACATATTCTTACGAGTCTGGAAGAAAACAGTAGCCCTGACATTAACATACTTCTAGCTATGAAATTTGCTAGAAAAGCATGGTACTTAGTCAGTGACGTTACTGTCAAAAACTGCTTCAAGAAAGCTGGGTTTTGGAAAAGTACAGATGAGCAAGACCTGCCAGAGGAAAATGATGTTGAAGTTGGACCTAGCAACGAGGAATGGACTAAGCTTGTGTCTCACGAATCTAATATGTTAATGCCGAGCTTCGAAGATTTCGTTCAAATTGACGACGACGTAACAACCGCTGGAGCACAAACCGACGACGATATCGTTAAGAATTGTGTGAACACCTGTATTGCTGGAAATGACAGTCAAGACGAGGCACAGATTCCGGAAACAGAAATAAAAATCATTCCAATGAAGCTAGCTTTAAATGCGTTGGAGACGGTCCATCAGTACTTTGAATACGCGGCGGTTGTTGATCACGCAATATTCGACAAAATTTATGAGTTAGAGAAAAACATTCAAAATACAAAAACAGAAACCGAAACGAAATTGACGGATTTTTTTAAGTGTAAATAAGTTCTAAATAAAATAAAATTACATAGTGCATGAATATATTATGTCTTATTGCTGCTTACCTCTATAGAGAGAAACGCTACCCATGTACCTGCATTAGCGAGAAACTCGGGTTAGTGAGAAACCTCTATAAGCGAGAATGAGATTGTGCTCCCTTGAACTCTCGATTATCCAGGTTTGACTGTATATGATCTAGGATCGCATAAACTCAGAAACGCGATTGAAAAAAGTCCAACCTCTCAAATTTTTTATTTTTTTCATTTGTCGGTCTATTATCGCGTATTAACTAATGAAATAACTTTAAAAACATAGGTAACTATTATGTATAGAAACACGTAAATCAGAATTAAAATATATTTAGTAGATTTTGAGTAAATAGGAAAAGTATCCCTAATTCTTCATTTTCTGTGCCTACTGGCTGTGTTAATATGTACGTGTCGGCGATGATATACGATAATATTGATGTAGGCCCTTAAACGCTAACTTCACATCTTTTGATTTATTTTCGTTTACGCGTAATACCTTGTAGGATCGGCGTTTTGGGCCCTTTTAATCCCTTACGTATATTTATTTTCAGAGGTAACAGGAAAGATAAGCGGATTGCTTTAGTTTTTCTAAAGAAAAACCGAGAGATTTTCTCATTTTTAACGTAATACTGTTGACTCGAAAACAGATTTTAACTTAGAGATGTGTTTTATATTCTACTAATATTATAAATGTGACAGTTTGTGAGTATGGATTTTGGATGTTCGTTACTCTTTCACGCAAAAACTACTGAATAGATTTTAATGAAACTTTACAATAATGTAGCTTATACATCTGAATAACTAATAGGCTACAATTCATAAAGATAATGCTAAACTTTCTTGGTAAAGAAAACTGTTTTAATTAATATAAATGTACACAAAAAAATAGCCAATTATTCAAAATACACCAATAATTGGCAATGTTCATAATTTTTGACCTGCTGCTTTTATATATTTTTTATGCAACTAATTTTAATATTATCGAAATATTCATTATTGAATTTTTAAAAAATACTTGTAAAGAGAACATATTATATGCCCTCTTTAGTTTGTTTTCGGCCTCATTGGTTACTAAAATATTATTTTTATGACAATATTAAAAATATAAAGAAGTCACGTCAATTTGAATTTTTAAATATTATTATTGATTATTGTAATGTTAGAATTAAGATCAATATATTGACTTTATTTGTTGTTTTTTAAATAAATTTGAACGAACACAATAAAGTCTTTTAATGTACAAGATTACATTATTATATACTTTGAGGAAATATTTTCTTCAAATGCTGTGACGTCATCGTTGTATGCACACTGTGTATTATTGCCTTTGCCTAATAAACTTTTACAACACATTAATCTATATCTTGTCAAGTTGATTTTTTAGTCTATGCGGAAGTCAGTCAATTGTCATTACAACTCTAATACAGAGTAGCGTGTCTCTAACTACGCTTAAAAATTGTAAGTCCTTCATTTCGAGGGGAAACAAAGGCCATTTGCTTTTTTTGAAAAATAATCTTAAGTATAGCAAATTTACTAAAATATACTTAGAGATTAGATTATGATTAGAAACCCTATTCCCCGAAATGGTTTTCCTACAATGAGTTTAAAAAAAAATTATGCCAATTGTTTCCATACTTTAGTTTAGTTGTGCACGCAGAATTGGTACCACTGTGTGAATTGCTCAAAATGTGACGATAAATAAATATTCATGGACATTTTACACAACGTCCTCTGGTCCCAAGCTAAGCTTATATGCTTGTGTTATGGGTACCAGAATACGGATATAATACATAGTAAACACCCGTTATATAAATGTCAAATAAGTAGGAATTACACGCGTACGAAGTCGCGGGAACATAATATTACAAATATAATATACATAAAAGATCTTGATACAATAAAATTCCTTGTTGTACCACATAAGTATGGTATAATATTAAAACTTTGCACTCCATTGTTGAAGTTATTATGTTACAAAATACCTTCATAACATAAACATAACAAAACATAATTATTTCACAACAAAGTTATAACTTAACTTAAACATAAGTTTGTTATCTTATACATATAATAAATGTGTAGAAAAAAATGTTTGTACATGAATACATTTTCAAAATAAAAAGATAGTTATAGATGGTTATAGGATAACCAATAGAACCTATTTCCAGCATTTTTGAAATTTTTGTCTGTTTGTCTGTTTAGATGTTTGTTGTTATCACGTAAAATGTACAACACTTATAAATGTGAAAGAAAGAAAAGAAAAGAAAATAAATTTATTTGCAACGAACACAAAACGATAACAAAAGAAAGAGAATAACAATAGCAAGCAGGTAAAATAAGATGAAACAAAAGGAAATAAGAAAAAAATTGGTCAAGTGCGAGTGGGACTCGCGCACGAAGGGTTCCGTACCATTATCTATGCAATATAAGGCAACGTTATTAGTATCGAGCAAGAAACGGTAAAAAAAATCAGTTTTTTGTATCCCATACAAACACATAAATAAAAAAGCATGCACACAAATAAAATAAAAAGAACTAAGTACATACAGTTATAAAAAGGCAGGCAATAGGAAAATGTTTAAACAGAGAGATATAACAGAAAGATGCAAATAATAAGTATACAATAAGTTACAGCGGAAGAGAGAGAGAAAGGCATATAAATATTATACGTAAAAATTGCACACAACTCAAGGTATTACTTAGTTTTTGTTTCATCGCAATCGGTCTACTCAATCAAGAGAAAAGGTCAATTGACATTGAATACTTAACACATTTGTCAAGTGTAGTGTTTGCTAATAGATCATTTGCTAAGTAAGTTTTTCTAAGATGATACTTTTGTCAAGTGTAGTGTTTGCTAATAGATCATTTGCTAAGTAAGTTTTTCTAAGATGATACTTTTGTCAAGTGTAGTGTTTGCTAATAGATCATTTGCTAAGTAAGTTTTTCTAAGATGATACTTTTGTCAAGTGTAGTGTTTGCTAATAGATCATTTGCTAAGTAAGTTTTTCTAAGATGATACTTTTGTCAAGTGTAATGTTTGCCAAATGATCATTTGTTGAAACGTTGTTTGTCAAATGATCATTTGTCAAAAATTTTTTGGTCAATCATTAGGGAACCGTTATTCAAATTGCAACAGTCGATTAACATTAAAGATTTTATAAGATACTAGCTGTTGCCCGTCCGTCCACGTGGAATTTAGAAAATTTACCCCGTTTTTGCAACATTTTTCACTACTGCTTCGCTTCTACTGGTCGTAGCGTGATATTATATAGCATAAAGCCTTCCTCGATAAATGCCCTATCTAACACTGAAATAATTTTTCTAATCGGCTCAGTGGTTCTTGAGATAAGCGCGTTTAAACAAACAAAAAAACTCTTCCGCTTTATAATATTAGTATAGACTAGCAGGAACCTCGACTCCGTACGTGTGTAATTTAAAAGCTAAAAACTAATAAGTTATACATATAAAAGAGCCATCCTCTTAACCCTTCCTATCCCATTATCGTCCCACTGTTAGGCACGGCCCTCCAATCTTGAAGACAAGTAAATTTAGTTTAGCTAAATCGTACGTCATAGAGTATATTATTATCTAATATATAAAATTCACGTGTCACAGTGTTAGTTACCGTACTCCTCCGAAACGGCTTGACCGATTCTTCTCAAATTTTGCATACATATTCAGTAGGTCTGAGAATCGGCCAACATCTATTTTTCAAACCTTTTTTTTGGTATGGCAAAACTACGTTTGCCGGGTCAGCTAGTAATCTATATAAATATTATAAAGCTAAAGAGTTTGTTTGTTTGTTTAAACGCTTACCTCAGAAACCGCTGTTCAGATTTGAAAAATTCTTTCAGTGTTGGATAGTGCGTTTATCGAGGAAAGCTATATAATATCACTCTACGAAAAAGGAGGGAAGCATAAGTGAAAATGTTGGAAAAAGGGGGAAATTTTCTAAATTCTAGCCCAACGTAATCGTGAGCAACGGCTGTATATGACGATAGCCTGTGTCACAGGCACACACATAGATATTTTATTGGCTTCAAGCGGGGTGAGTGATGTAGCTCTCTTACTCTCACCAGCCCATTTACGTCCCACTGCTGGGCACAGGCCTCCTCCACTTTGGGAGGGATTATGTTCTACTGTACCGCGCTGACCAGGCGTGCTGGCACAGGGTTTATTTTCGAGGTTTTCGTCTCTCACAGGATGTTATCTGTGTGCAATATCTGTGTGACTTTTACAGCACCCTTGGGAGGAGATGGGGTGGTGACACTTGTATTCTTAATCCGTCACCACACGGAGTGATGTAGCTATAGACACACTATTTGTTAAATCTGTGACTGGTTTATAGTTCCATACATAAGCACGTAAACTCTTACTTTTATAATATAAGGTAGTAAGGATAAGTATGTTTAAGATGAAGTTACTATGAGGTACTATGATCTATCCTATTGCTAACCAATTACACTATGTAGTAGGTTGTTGTAAAGGTGTACCTAACAGGGAGATGTTTTAAGTATTTAAATAAAAGATGGTGTGCATTCTATTAATTCTTTAATCTACCACCAGTTCGGAATACAGGCTTAGTAGAGAAGAACTGGCAAGAAACCCCACTATTGTTCCTTTCAAAATATAGGTACATTTTACAATCTAACAAAACACAAGATGATATCACATAATGAACAGTTATAGGAGGGCAAGGTCTTTACGCCTAAACATCATAATTATTAACAATAATCTATTAAAGCAACACTTACGCAAACTTTATCCCAAACTTAGCCTGTCCCCCCAACTCATGGAGACTAGAAGAAAGGAGGAATATCTTGTATGGGGGATCAGTCCAAAAAGTGTCCACTTGTAAACAGCAAATAACACTCACCGAAATAGCGCTAGTGTAGCAAGTGGAAATGATATGAATGTAGCAGTTATAAGCAGAGTGAAGTGTGCTACTGTTGCGGTAATTCTTTAATACTATTTTCTATTTACAAATATTTGGGGTACTTAAAAACACCGTATAGTTATAATAATAATTAATATAAATTTATTTCATAGTCATGTTTGTCTATATAATATAATAATTTTAAAAACTGCGCTGTAACAAAGCGGAAGTTCTTTCCTTTCTAATAATTTGTGGCGCTCTTTTTAAAATTCTTCCACTTGCTACTATGACGCCACCTTAATTTGCTGCAGCGGACACTTTTTAATATACTGAGATATTCCTAATTTCTTCTAGTCTCCATGTTCCAACTCACATCACTCTCTTCTTTTCCGACTCACCGCCAAAAACTCACTTGACACATTGTAATGTTGCCAAGTTTTTCCCCAAAAAGTGGATATCGAATCCCCAATATTCGATTTAGTATATCGATTATACGAACCCTAACATATGTAATAAGGATACGCAGAAACTAGGGGGGGGGGGTCGCAAATAGGAGGTTTAACAGGGGGTGGGGGTGGTAATCACGTAAAAAATAAGTCACGTCGTAGGCGCGTTGTCTTGGTAAAGAATTAATATTTTTTTAGACATACCATTCATGGTAGGACGGCAAGACGGACGGCCTACAAGTCACTACAGATTATAATTTACTGTTGTTGGCTGTGACTTTTTACAAATTTTAAACTGTATACATATTACATTTATTAACCACTCTGTCTATTAAAAAGAAGTAGTTATTTCATTACCTTTTGAAATTGAAATGCTATGGTTTGTACTCAATAAAATAAATTATAGTGAAAAAAATTATCACCAGGAACCCACGAAATCGGAATATCGTTCAGTTGCTCTCTCATCTGGGCTATCATGGTTCCTGCAAATATTTACCAAACCTTTCTCAGCCTTGATGAGAGGGTGACGGAACGGTATTCCGAAGTTGTGGCTTTAAGTCCCGCTCTTGGTGATCATTTTTTCCACTATAATTTAGTTTATTAAGTAAAAAGAAGTAGTTTTAAAAACGGTTTAGTAAAGTTTTAAAAGACAGGCTAACAATAGCCTGTCTTTAAATATCTTTTACTTTTGTAAGTGAATGGTTTGGTGTTTGGTTTCCTTCATTTAGGACTGCAGACAGAACAGTGAGTGGTAGAATTTATTGTATTTATTTTTTGAATAACAAATCCAAGATGGCTGCGAGACACGTGTACGCGTTGCTTAGCAACCGCCCACCTGTTGCCCCCACGATAAACGACACGGCGCGGTGTTTTGTATTATTAAATATTTTCCTATATTAATTTTTGTTTTTTTAAAAGGTCTATGTCCGTGTTGTGACGGTTTAAGAATACAAGTGTCTCACCACCCCATTTCCTTCTCAGGGTGCTGTAAAGCCGGCTTAGGGATATTGTACAGAGATAACATCTTCTGGGAAAGAAGGAAACCTCGAAAATAAACCCTATTCTAACACGCTTGGTGAGCGCGGCTTAGTAGACCATAATTCTTCTCAAAGTGGAGAAAGAGAGAGAGAATAGCTTTATTACATTTATGTTCTGTAGGTAATTAGCTTGGACATATTCAAAATAAATGATCAGCTCTAGCTATCACCATGTCAGTGATAAGGCCTGGTGACAGACAGACGGACGAACGGACAGCGATGTCTTAGTAATATGATTCTGATGGGTCTCCGTTTTAACTTTTGGTACGGAACCCTAAAATATGAAAACTTTAATCTTAATCCGGTGGTTAATTTTGTTACATTTTACGCTTGATATTTTGGCTGCAAATAAACTAACTAATAAATTTCGAATGAAAGTGCCATGCTGCGTTACGCTTTTGCCGCAAGTAAAAAGAACAATAGCCTGAAGGTCTTATTCATAATGATTTATCCGAGGTTTAAACGGAGATTTTATCGGAAAGATAATAAACGTTTTAGCGTAAAAAGACTATTATGAATAACAAATTTTGACAATTTTCGCGAACCGAAATAAGCGAACTTTTAAACCTCCGATAAGTCATTATGAGTAAGATCATAAGTGTATAGTATCCGTATTCTAGTAACACAAGCTAATTTACTTAGCTTGGGACCAGAGGACGTTCTGTAAATCCATGAATATTTATTTATCTACTTAAGGGTTAGGTACTAATACTAAGCCCCTTTCAAATTCGAATACAAGTATATAACCTGCTGACCTGTGTACCTCTGTGCCTACTTACCCCATTAAGGATATAGCGTGATATTATTTAAATATTCATAAATATATTAACATCCTAAGCTCGTGCAAATAATATTAATTGGCATTGTTCATATTTTTTCAAAACTCTTAATTCGATAACCATTTCGGGGAATAGAGTTTCTGATCATGATCCAATAGTTTTTTTCAGAAAATTTGCTATATTAACGATTATTTTTCCAAAAAAGCAAATGCTCTCTATTTGCCCTTGAATTGAAAGACTTAAAATATTAAGGCGTTCTTAAGGATATACTACTCTGTGGTGAGTCAAAATTGGTCTATTAAATTAACTCGGCAACTTTGAAAAGATGTATTGCAATCTGTGTTAAGTTTATCAGGAAAAAGCAATGCACAGATTGCGTACAACGATGACGTCACAACATTTAAAATAATATCTATAAGTATTTTTTTTAAATTCTTTATAGTGATTATTTTAAAAATATTGAAATTAGTTGCTTAAAATAGTCTGTTTTCTAAAAAAAAATATAAAAACAGAAGGTCAAAAATTATGAACAATCCCAATTCTAGAAAGATCGTATCGATTCGTTCTAAAATAAACTTCGTATTTTCCAATTTTGTTAATGTCTGTGTCTACAATATGGCGGGGGTAATTTATCTTGCGTTGTCATGGTAACCGGGTCAAAAATGGAACTCAGTAGATTCCGCACGGCGAACAACGCACACCGAAGGAACGTATGCGTATACGACTACATAATGTAATCTATAAGAACTCGTCGTGTAATTTTGCTACGACCTGCTTCTTTTTCCTGCCTTACTCCCTTCAATTGGGGTCGGGTCTCCTTCAAAGTCAAAAATTTTCATTTCAAGTTGGCATTTTTTACAAGCTCTTTTGAAACGTCAGAAGCTTGGTGTCTGTTCCAAACGCGAGTCCTATGGAGAAGAACAGACAAGAAACTCTATGGACTTTTTCTTATTTTTCCTTTCTTTTCATTTTTTTGCCAATATTGTTTTCATTGTTGTTGGGTGTGAGATTGTTCTTTATCACTTTTCACCAGTTCAGCCTATCTTGGGCTGATTCAATGCCTAAGTTTAATGCAGTAAAGTGTAATTTTGCTACGACCAATGAAGATAAATGAATTTATACCACGCAACACGCATCCTCCTAAAAGCCAGTTTAGGGATATTGTACACACACACATAACATCCTCTGTGAGAGACGGAAACTCTAAGACAAACCCTGTGCCTACACGTCTGGTCAACGCGGCATAGTAGACCATAATCCCTCACAAAGTGGAGGAGGCCCGTGCCCAACAGAGGGCCGTTAATGGACTGGAGATAGAGATAGAGAACCCGCGCCATACACCAGCGTTGGTTGGTGCGTTTAGTTGTTAAGAAAAAACTTATAATGCGGTATCTACTGAGGGTGATGTGTGTAAATCGTCTATTGTGACGAGGCCATTAAAATTTTCCGTCAGGATCATATTATTTTTATCAAATAAAATATATTTTCTAACACTTCCGCGACTTATTTACCTACTCAAATAAAAGTAATTTTCACGGATTTAGACGCGTCTATTTGTTTTAGATTTTAGCATGTTGTTTAGGATCGTAGCGGACTCTTTACAGCTCAGTCCCATCCGTGACATGCGTGATGCAGCGTGGGGCGGTCCCCAACAATGTGGACTGACGATATCGTCAAATACGCCGGGGGCCGCTGGATGCAGTTAGCGCAGGACCGTGCGTTGTAACGTTCTATGGGGGAGCCCTATGTCCAACAGTGGACGGATAAAGGTTAATAGATGGTTGGATGACGAATAAACATGTTAATAGCTGACCCGGCAAACGTTGTTTTCCCATACAAATGTCAAGGGTGGACAACCCTTATCACTTAGGGGTAAAAATATATGGGAATATGCATAAAAAATTTCGTAAGAATCGGTCAACCCGTTTCGGAGGAGTATGGAAACGAACGGATATATTAGAAGATGGTACGGTACGAAATACTTTGTGTGCGATTCCGACTGGTTTTTATTTAAAACACTTTTATTAGCTTCATTCGTATCTATGAATCAAATTAACACATCACCATTATTTTCGATTTTCCGGGAAAGATACATAATTAGTACATAATTTCCAAATTTTTTGTTCCAGGATATCGACTATGAAGGTTTCCGCTGGTTTTTGGACACCTTCTTGGAGGTGTCCACTCCTGATGAGCTGTCTAGGTAAGTTTCGGGAATGCAAATCCTCAATTTGCCAAGTAGGTGTATGGTAAAAAAGATAAAGAGAGAAAGTTTTATTACATAGTACGTGATATCTATACTTCTATACTAATATTATAAAACTAAAAAATGTGTTTGTTTGTTTGATCCCATTAATCTCAGTAACCACTGGTCCGAATTGAAAATTCTTTCAGTGTTGGTTAGCACATTTATCGAGGGAGGCTATAGGCTAATAGTAATTTTTAATTAATAATTTTTAATATTTTTTTTATATTAAAAATAATAAATAATTAAGTGAAACTTTATCGTATTATTTATTTTATCCTAATTATTTATGTATTTAAATTTTATATAATTTTTATGATTTAGTAAATTTATTAAAAAACTAGGATTAGATACCCCCTATTATTTAAATTATAAAAAAAATAAAAAAATTAACGACTTTATGTCCGTATCGTGGTACCCATAACACTAGCATAGCTTGGGGCCAGAGGACGTTGTGTGAAATGTCCATGAATTTTTATTGTTTATCTATTTATCTAATACTTAGCTTCGGATCAGAGGACGTTGAGTGAAGTTAATATTTCAATGTTTAATTATATTCCAGACATCTGTTCTTATCATTTGTCCGTCGTGATCGTCGGCCTGCTCTTAGAGAGATGGCGGCTGCGAGTTCCACAGCAGCATGTGCGGCAGTCACTGCTCATGCTGATCATCAGGTAAATTTAACATTTCCCGTCCATCCGTCAGCGTTTTCCATTTGCTTTAGATACCTATACTCCAAAGGGATTCAGACAAGCAGGCGCCGGGGACAATTGGGATTGTTCATCAATTAGGCTTAACCAAAATTAGCCTTAGCTTACCCTAGTTATGTTAGAAGCCTAGCCTAGTTATGCAAGTATACTAAGGTTTACTTCCATAACTTGACTAAGCTGTGACGTGTTAAAAATTCAACTGTCACCACCTCATTTCCTTCCCAGGGTACTGTAAAAGCCAGCTAAGGGATAATACACAGATAACGGCAATACGACGGAAAGGGCGAAAATAAACCCTTTTTTGGTGAGGCGGGGGAAATGCCTGACCGCACACCCCACTGTTCGGGGATAACAGAAGGGTAGTGTGGGGCCCTCGCCCACTAAAACCCCTGCCGTGTGCCTAACTCAGCTGGGGATTGGGCACTGGTACTGCGGTGATTCCGCCATCAGTTGCCCACCCAGGGGTTGCTCCGAGAGTATCCTCTCACGGGTGACGTCCGGGCACACCGGGACGTCACCTGTACGGGATGGGCTCTATTGCGGATACCTTTTGCGAAACCCTATGCCAATAAGCTTGCTTGGCGCGGAATAGTAGACCATAATTGCGCCCAAAGTGGAAGAGGCCTGTGCCCAACAGTGGGACGTTAATGGGCTGGAAAGGGTTCGATTGTTACACAAGGATTAATTATGGTATTATATATCTGTGATTATGGTGATAAAAAATATCTCTATTATAGAAATAGTCGCTGAAACTCGAGAGGCCAAAAATTGCGCTTACCAGAGCATGTCTATTCATTTTCCAGGGTAAGCTCAGTTTGGCATCCAAGATCCATGGTTTAGCAGAGCGACTACAGCAACTTGGCAAGAGTTCTGGTGATTCAGTTGATGGTAGTGATAAAGGAGCAAGGAGTCGAACTGGTGAGATTTTTATATTTATTTAAATTAATTTGTTTATTTTAAATTATACCACAAATATAATTTGTACAATGGCGGACTTTATTTTTATAATAGGAACATTTATAATAAGCTTCTGTTTTGTATATGTGGCTATTTAGGGTCGTAATGAGGTCTTATTTATTGAGAAAATGATTTTAAAACGATGTGATTGTTATTTTTCCAATGGATAGGTGCTGTAGAGTGCAGAAGAACATATTATTTGGCGAGAAATGCAGGATAATTAAGCTACTAGCTGTGTAATGCGCTTACAAACATACAGACAGACAGACAGTCAAAGATTCTATTAACCATTGTTTTGGCTTCTTTAATACCAATAAAGATCGCATTTTTTTTTCAAAATCTTCAAAGTACCTACAGCAGGGCATTTATAGATTCTCAAGCGTGTTTTTCAGCTCCTTCGTTGTTTCTTTTTCAGGAAGTGTCCATCCAATGTTTACCGTGACTACACATCCGTCCTATTCATCACATGAACTATGCCTTGGAAGAAACGAAGCCAGTCCAAGTCATAGCCAAATGTCGAGGAATTCTAGTAGAAAAAGTAGTAACTCTTTAAGGGTTAACCAGTCTACTAAGATTGAAGGTAATTTATATAACAGACAGATATATATTGCCCGCGACTTCGTTCACGTGAAATTTTGGTTTTCCCGAAGGATTTTGATATTATCCCGGGATAAATAAAATTGTAGCCTATACAGCCAAAATATCACTAAAAACGGCGTTCAATTTCATGTAGTATTTTTCACATACACACATACATTTCACAACATACAGAAAGACAGCCAGACAAAAATTGTATAAACCATCTATATTATCTTTTGGCGTCTATTACGCATATTAAGACTGCCTATCCAATATTTTCTTCAATATCTTCAAAAACTTTTTTAGATTTTTATTATTTGTAGGTATATCTTTCTTATATATAAAATTCACGTGTCACAGTGTTAGTTACCGTACTCCTCGGAAACGGCTTGACCGATTTTTATGAAATTTTACATGCATATTCAGTAGGTCTGAGAATCGACCAACATCTATTTTTCAATTTTTTTTTTGTATGGCAAAACGACGTTTGTCGGGACAGCTAGTCTAATATATAAAATTCACGTGTCACAGTGTTAGTTACCGTACTCCTCCGAAACGGCTTGACCGATTCTTCTCAAATTTTGCATACGTATTCAGTAGGTCTGAGAATCGGCCAACATCTATTTTTCAAACCTTTTTTTTTCTTTTTTTTTAGTATGGCTAAACAACGTTTGCCGGGTCAGCTAGTATAATATAGAATTAGATTTTCGAATGTATGAGAGACCAGCTGTTGCCCGCGACTCCGTTCTTATAGAATTTAGAAAATTTTCCCTGTTTTTACAACATTTTTCACTGATGCTTCGCTCCTATGTTATCTAACCTACATAGTTCCTGAGATTAGCGCGTTCAAACAAACAAACTCTTCAGCTTTATAGTATTAGTAGTATACATGTATAGAATATGGAATAGATAGATAGATTTAAAGGGATTGTCTTAATTAGATAGTCGAATATATGAATATCACAAGATTAGATTAACGGATGGATGAGAGATGTTTTTACTTTTAATAATTACAGATTTTAAACATCTAATGCGTCGTTCATCAACATTAGAGGTACACACAGCTCGTGTATCACTCAAAGATATTGTATGTTATTTGTCGTTGTTGGAAGCTGGGAGGCCGGAAGATAAACTTGAATGTAAGTAGGCTATTTCTATAACATTTAATATATCAAAGCTTGACTGTAAAATCTACTGGCCGAATTAGAATTTGCACTTCGCCCTTCCGGTTGCGGGGTTCCTGTGGGACTCCTGGCGGCGGCCAGACTATCCACTAAACCCCACGGTGTTCCTCCTCACCTTAGCCGGGCCACGGTAGTCACTCAGGTATTACCATGACCCGGCCAGGAAATTAAAAGTGGTTATGGTTTTGTTGTCAACTTCAAAAAAAAGGACGAGGCTTTCAATTCGTCTGTAATCCTTTCTATAATATTTTTCTCTACATTAATTTATTAATTTTCGGTATGACATGCTATGCATGTTACTAAATAAATAAAAAAAAAATATAATGGAAAAAATGATCTCTTCAAGCGGGATTTTAACAAACGATCCGTTCCGCCGCTCTGTCATCTTTAATCGAATTTTTTTTTCTCTTTTGTTATTTTTCTTATAATTTTTTTACATTGCGCTGTGAAATTTATTTTTGTCATACAAATATTATTTGTGTCAGTTCAGTTGGTAAAGCAACGGAACGGTATTCAGCTCCCGTTTATGGTGATTATATTTTCCACTATAATAAATTGGATTTAATAAATTTAATTATAGTGGAAAAAGTGATCACTGCAAGCGGGATTTGAACCCACGACATCGGAATACTGTTCCTTCACTCTACTGACTGAGCTATTGCGGTGATCACTTCTTTAACTATAATTTATTAAGTAAAAGCGTAGCAAATGTTTTTATTATTTATTTATTTAAATTTAAGTAGTTGATACTTGATAATCTGTGATCTCATCTAACGGCCCAGCGGAAGACCAGCGCTGGTTTTCAACTAGCAATCCAGCTGAGCTGTGGCCGTTTCGTGACATACACTGTTGGAATTTTTTATTTTTTTAGTTTTTAGTTTTGTTTTTATTTTATTTCTTGTTCTTATGTCAACTTACTTTCCTTGTCTTCTGTACTGATTTCAACTGTGTTTTGTTATGAATAAATTTATTTTCTTTCTTTCTTCTTTCTTCAAATCAATTGCAAAATTAATAAATTTCTTTTATTAATAATATTTGTTTCAGTTATGTTTCGTCTATATGATACCGATGGTAATGGTGTGTTAGATACAAATGAGATGGATTGTATTGTTAATCAAATGATGACGGTCGCTGAATATTTAGGATGGGAGACGTCGGAATTGAAACCTGTAAGTTGTTTTCTATATATTTTACTTCTTAAGCTGTGTTTGCAAAAATGTTTTAAGTAAAGCTTTACGACGTTCAAGCATAGTGTCACAAAAATCGACAACGCAACACAATTCGGCAATGTTAATAGAAATAATCTAAGTACTTAGTTTAAAAACTAAAAAACACGCTTAAATATCCTGAATATTTTTTAAATGATTGTCATCAATACTCAATTCTATGCTACCTACTTACAAAACGTTGACAGCTTATGTTGTCTGAGAGACATAAGTTTCTGTTGTCACATGTTGTCACAATCGTAGTAAACACAAGTAAACAATTACGATTTTCTAATTAAATTACCTTGGTTGTCGGAATCTCCCAAAATTTCAACCGATCTACACGTTGGTAGACAAACACCACAACCCCTTTAGTTTGTGACACTATCACTAAGGATACTGGCAGAGTCGCGACTTAAACACTACGATAAGTCGCTTCTAAAGAAGCCATTAAACAAGAACAAGAAACAATTACGATATTTTTATCTGATTCTATAAACAAAGCGTTTTTATGTGAAATTATCTTATTGTATAATTATGAAAGGCATACATAGAAACACAATAATCTTGGTGAGTCTACTCATATACAATTAAACGTGTAACGTGTATAAATAAAAATACAAGTGTGGTCATAGTGATACTTCAACATGCTGTTCTAGTACTCGTAATTCTGATCAAGGAATTGGGATTATTCTTTTAAATTATTGCATTGTCATCGGTCCTTGTTAGGTGTGCAAGATTTTAGATCAATCCGTCTACTGCAAGTGGCTGTAAATCGCTTTCAAAGATTCCGTTACATAGATTAACACATTGATAGATACATACCAAACTTATAAAAGCGTGTTAAAAAGGTTAGTTATACACATAGAATTTGTATGTGTGTATGATGTTTACAACAATTATTTGATCCATTCATCAACCTTTCTCAGTCCACTGCTGGACATATGCCTCCCCCATAGAACGCCACAACGCGCGGTCCCTCGCTAACTGCATCCAGCGGCCCCCGGCATATTTGTCGTCCGCTGCGTGGGCGCTAGTCGAGGACCTTCCCCAACGATCATCAGATCCTTGAGTGATGTGGCAATAATTAATAATTTTTAAATTTCCATATTCCCGACCCCATTAAATAAATAAATAAATATTCATGGACATTTCACACAACGTCCTCTGGTCTCAAGCTAAGCTTATTATGCTTGTGTTATGGGTACCAGAATACGGATATAATACATAAATTACTTTTCTTTTGTAAATACATACTATTAATACATAGAAAACATTTGTATGACATTTATGAATATCACACGAATGATTGTCCCAAGTCGGAATCGAACCCGCGACCTTGTGAACGGCAGTCCAGTACATGAACCAATACGCCACGAAGCCCGTCATAGGCATATAAGCTTAGCTTGGGACCAGAGGACGTTGTGTTGTGTGTAATGTTCATGAATATTTATTAACTATTTTGTTGTTTTGCAGATTCTACAAGACATGATGGTTGAGATAGATTATGATGCTGACGGTACAGTGTCTTTAGATGAATGGAAACGAGGAGGGTTAGTACTAATATTTAAATCTTTATTTAATAATGCAACTTCCTTGAAAATTATCCCTGTTTTTGCAACAATTTGGACTGATGCTTTGCTCCTATTGGTCGCAGCGTGATGTTATATAACCTGCATCGATAAATGTACTTTCCAACAATGAGAGAATTTTTAAAATTTTCCTAAGATTAGATTAAATTATGTCACCTTTAATCTTGTACTTGCCACGCGTACGAAGTCGCTGTTTATTTTGATTTTTTCCAGAATGACAACAATTCCTCTCCTAGTCCTGTTAGGTCTAGACACCAATGTGAAGGAAGACGGGGAGCATGCCTGGAGATTGAAGCACTTCAGTAGACCGGCGTACTGTAACTTATGTCTCAGTATGCTCGTGGGATTAGGGAAGAAAGGATTGTGTTGTATTTGTAAGTATTATTAACATAGTACAGCGACATCTAGCGGACAATAGCTGTCACTACAATAATCCAGCATATGGCCGATAGATGGCGTGGAATGACAAATCTGTAGTCACAGAGGAGGAGTTAAGAAGGTAACAAGATCTGAATATGCAGTCGCTAATAGTGAGGCTAAAGACCCCGAGGAGCCTTATAGGGTAGGCAGGTTAAATCATTAATTATTAAGCCAACAGGATTAAGTTAAACACGTTCTTTGACATAGGTCAGATAGACATGTGAAGGTTTCTGGGGTGTTGACAAAACGCACACAAACATTAAAGTATGGTGTACACCAGGTGTGGCCAACTTTTATGCACATAAGATCTACTTTTTATTTTAAAACTAGCTGTTGCCCTCGACTCCGTCCGCGTAGAATTTAGGAAATTTTCCCCGTTTTTGCAACATTTTTAACTACTGCTTGAGTGAGAGTATTAAAAACGTAAGAGTAAACAAATATAATCAGAATGAACGAACTGCTAAGCTATCAGGAGTTACACGTGTTATTGTGAGTCAACCATAAAATATAGATATGTGCTGTTTCGGGATATTTTTTAGACAATTTTATGTAAAATATTTCCGTCATACATGATTTCTATGTAACTTTAACCATTAAGGCTGCACACGCGACGGAAGCTTAAAAAATGGAGCAGCTTTTCCCGTTTTCCCAACATTTCCCTTCACTACTCTGCTCCTATTGATTGTAGCGTGATGAAAAGTATACTATAACCTGCCCAGGAGTATGAAGAATAATTGTACCAAGTTTCGTTAAAATCCGTCGAGTAGTTTTTGTTTCTATAAGGAACATACAGACGGACAGACAGACAGACATACAAAAATTTTACTGATTGCATTTTTGGCATCAGTATCGATCACTAATCACCCCCTGATAGTTATTTTGAGAATATATTTCATGTACAGAATTGACCTCTCTACAGATTTATTATAAGTATAGATTGAGTCGCGATCGACCTATTTCTTAGGTAAGAAGGGGGGCGTTTATTCAACGTGCTTTTATACCGCCGTGCACTCTTGAGAGTTCCAGCAACATACATGAATATTTATTTAACGGGTTAAAAAACTTTGACTAGGGGAATGGAACTTGCGAGTGATTGACCAAAATTTGTCGCGCGATCGACCGGTTGATCGATTTATGGGCCACTCCTGGTCTACACGGTGTGTTACGTCAGCGGTTTTCCGACATAGCGCTGCCACTACGTCATTTTATAGGTATACTAAAATTGTTTAGATGATGCGCTGCGTCGACGCAACGCACATTTGATTGACAGTACTGCAAACTTTAGACAAAGTGGGTGGGAGTGTCGCTGCATAATCTTAACAAAGTTCTGCCATAATTTTTCCCTTGTGGTACAGTCTACGAGTTGCGGCTTGATTTCCGCCCTCTTTGTCTAATAAATATAAAATAAATATAAATAAATATGCAGGACATTTCACACAACGTCCTCTGGTCCCAAAGTAAGCTATATTTCCATCAATTCAATATAAATTATTTCCAGTTTGCAAATTCACTGTTCACGAGAGATGCGTACAGAGGGCGCCAGCATCATGCATCGCTACCTATTCTAAGTCTAAAAGGGCACCAACTACACTGGCTCATCATTGGGTTGAAGGTATGAAAGTATTTAATTAGTACTATCAAATAATCTGATCAGTACCTTCCCACAATCTGATTAGCACTATCCCACAATCTGATTAGTACTATCCTAGAATCTAATTGGTACTATCATACAATCCGATTAGTACTATCCCACAATCTGGTTAGTACTATCCCACAATCCGATATCACACAATCTGAAGCACTATCCCACAATCTGAAGTACTATCCCACAAGATGTAGTACTATACCACAATTTGATTAGTACTATTCCACAATCCGATTATTACTATTCCACAATCTGATTAATACTATCCCACAAGCCGATTAATATTATCCCACAATCTGATTATTACTGACTATTATTCGGTTAGAAATAATAATAAATTGTGATTTGTAGGTAACTGTCACGGTAAATGTGCAAGATGTAGGAAAAAGATAAAAGGTTATAATGGTATAACAGGTCTACATTGTCGATGGTGTCACATTACTGTAAGTATAAACTCTTCTATCCATCTGGTGACGGATTAAGAATACATATTATTGTACCCCTTTTTCTTCCCAGGCTGTTGTAAAAGTCAGCTAAGAGATATTGTACATAGATAACATCCTCTGTGAGAGACGGAGAGCTTGAAAATAAATCTTGTTCCAACACGCCTGGTCGGTGCGGCACAGTACACCACGAAGAGCGTCACAATATATTAATATAGCGAGAAAGAGATAGTTGTAAATAGGGAAAAGGCGAAGTGAGAAAAAGACAGATATATCTGTCGATAACGTCATATGTGTAGTACATCTACACATATGACGTTTCGCCTCTATATCGTATACCAGAAGTGGCCAACAAATCGATCGACCGGTCGATCGCGCGACCAATTTTGGTCGATCACTCGCAAGTTCCATTCCACTAGTCAAAGTTTTTTAACCCGTTAAATAAATATTCATGTATGTTGCTGGAACTCTCAAGAGTGCACGGCGGTATAAAAGCACGTTGAATAAACGCCCCCCCTTCTTAACTAAGAAATAGGTCGATCGCGACTCAATTTTAAAATAAAAAGTAAATCTTATGTGCACAAAAGTTGGCCACACCTGTCGTATACAATATATCGTATTATGCCGTTTGTAGTGCCCTTAATCCCTCCCGTAGTGGGAGGACATCTCTCAAGTTTTGTGTAACAATTTGGGCATCTACTTTAAAATAAACCTTTTGATTTTATAACCCTTTTATAATTTCAGCTTCACAACCGCTGTGTTGGAAGTGCGGGTGGTGCCTGTTTATTAGGCCGTCACGCCAAACACATTCTGCCACCGACTGCCATCAGACCACTGGTGTTAGACAGGCAGAGATCTCTGCCACATAGACCACAACATGATCAGGTATAATTAAATATGTTACTCAGGGATATGCAAAATACTGTCGCATAATAATTGGGTATTTTTAAAAGAAAAGTTGAACCGAATTCATGCCTTTGAAATTTGAGGGTTTTCCTCGATTTCACGGGAGATAACCATCAGATCCTGACCTGGTGCCAATGGAACCGAACGAAAACTAATAAATAAATAAATAAAGCCTTTATTAACAATCTATTAGGTACATTCAAATTCGGTTTTAGGTATAAATTTTGAATAATATAAAAAAAATAAAAATAAAGTTGGTTGCGTTAGACACCGGTTTCTTGATTGTCTTGATTTCCAGCATAGGCGTCCCCAAGAGTTCTCTATAACAATCTATCGTTTGCTTTTCTTGTCCATGTTAATCCTGCTATTTTTTGATACCATCTTCTCATCTGCAGTACTGTCTTCCTTTACCTCTCCGTTTATATCTGGGACACCATTCAGTCACTTCTTTGGCCCACTTTTCAATTTTATTTCTAATTAGATATCCAGACTATTTCCATTTTAATTCTTTGATTTTATATTTTATATCTATGAGCTTGGTCCTTTTCCTTATTGTTTTTAAACGAACTTTATCTTTTAATTTTAGGTGTATACTTCTTTCCATTCTGTCTTGGCAAGTCTGTAGTGCTTTTATATTTTTATTTGTACAACTCCTTGTTTGACAGCCATAGGTAATACTTGGTAGGATACACGTATTAAATATTTTTGTTTTACATTCAATTGGTATAGCCGGGTCCTTCATAGTTTTCGTTTCTTCAGAACCCGGCTATGAAGAAACGAAAACTACCAGCTTTCAAATAGACAAACAATCATTAAAATTGCTTCGCCCATTTAAAAGTTATGAGGCTACAAACAAAAAAAAATAAAAACAGACGAATTGAGAACCTCATCCTTTTTTTGAAGTCGGTTAAAAATATCGATCTAATATTTAAAAGACGTATGATAAGAGTCTAAATTCGTAAAAAAATTTTTAATTGTATAAATGTTGCTAAACCACTTTTTTTTTATTATAGCAAACTCTACCAACTTCGATATCATTGCCAATATCTATCGCTGCGTCCTCTGAGGAGAAAAAGGAAGAAACACAAAAGAAAGAAACCAGAGCTCCTCCAATCTCCTTCCAAATAACCCCAGCTGAAGGGACATGTCCGTTATTAGTGTTTATTAACCCTAAATCTGGAGGAAGACAGGGTTCTAGGGTTTTGAGGAAGTTACAGTATATTTTGAACCCTAGGCAGGTCCATGATATTGCTAAAGGAGGACCGATGCAAGGTGAGGAGCATTGTTATGTTACACTTCTTTGTGCAGTAAGCGAATGATAGTATATTTAATAAATCACGACGAGTAAAATGAGCGGGACTTGAACCCACATCCTTGGAATACCGTTCCGTTGTTCTACCAACTGAGCCATCATCGTGCTTTAAAATGCTAACCAAATTTTTCACAACAATATTTTTTAATTTACATCGAAGCGATATATCGCTTTACTGTACAACGCCATCTATCGCGCCGCTCGTACGGACTCGATCAATCGGTTACTTAGTATTCTTTACCGAACACAATTGGATCTAAATAATGACGGAAAACTTATTTATGCGCACATTCACACACCTATTAGAGTTCTATACCAATAGGTAAAACCGGACTCTATTACACAGACTTAGCTATCTGTTTATTCGTCTGTTACTGGTTTGTAACTCGTAAACGGCGATAGCTAGACAATTCTTAGATCTTTAGTCTCTATTTGTCTCTCCATACAACGAAAGTGAGTTAGTTATACTTTGACGCTTTGAAAAACACCTCCCAGGCGTCTCTAGTAGTACGCCCTTATATTTAAGCCTAATTAAGGAAAACCCCTCCTCCGTGTGGTGACGGATTAGGAATACAAGTGTCACCACCCCATCTTCTCCCAAGGGTGCTGTAAAAGTTAGCTAAAAGATATTGCACACAGATAACAAAAAGCAAAAAAAAAAACAGGAAATCTCGAAAAGAAACCCTGTACCAACATGTCTGGTCAGCGCGGCACAGTAGACCATAATCCCTACAAACTGGAGGAGGCCCGTGCCCAACAGTGGAACATAAATGGGCTGGAGAAGAGAAGAAGAAGAAGAAAGGAAAACCCACCCGTATGTATAGCAGTCCTAATCCTAGCGTATATTACTGTTTATGTTTGCACATTAATTACAGGACTACAAATGTTTAAAGATGTTAAAGATTATCGAGTAATATGTTGTGGAGGTGATGGAACTGTTGGCTGGGTTTTGGAAACTATGGGTAACTATATATTTATATATCAGCTAGTCTATAGCACTCTCATCATTCCCCCGCCCTTATCTCGTTATTTTTTTTTTTCAATATACTATTTCTTTCATGTATTACTTCATACATACATATTACACACAAATAGAAGAATTCTGATCTTTCGGTCCATTGGTGATACATACTACAACATATAATATTGCTGTTTTATTTTAGACAAAGTTCACATGGAAACACAACCAGCTGTTGGAGTAATACCTCTTGGTACTGGCAATGATTTAGCAAGATGTCTGCGATGGGGAGGCGGGTAAGATTCTCATTACTTTTACGTTGTATGCAAGCGGCATAGTATTATGCATGGTATACGTTTATCTGTTTAAAATAACCCATAATTTGATTTTACAGCACTATGGTAAAGAAATGGGGTGCTGACATTTGTATTTTTAATCCGTTGCCACACTGATGAATTTATTAAAATACAAAAAATATTATTATGAATTTATTTATTAAATTTAAATTATTTCAGTTATGAAGGTGAATCTATCCACAAGATTCTGGATAAAATAAGTCGCGCCAGTACCGTTATGATGGACAGATGGCATATACACGTGGAAAACAATTCCAATCCCAATTCCACAACTGCTAGTACTGAGGTAAATATTTATGAATTAACTTGTAAACAATACTCAATTCCACAATGACTAAAACTAAGGCGAATCAAAAAGAGAACAATAGAAAAACATTACTACAATTAATTTTAAGACTATTTTAATCCCAATTCCACAACCACTAATGCTGAGGTAAGTTTGCAACTATTTAAAAATAAATCTCAATTCCACAGTCGTCAGTACTGCGGTTATTAATATTCCAATTGATAAAAAATCCATTCCAAACTCAATTCCACAACATCTAGAAGTTTTATTTAATATGTTAGTTGTAATTAATTTAAAAACAATTTTAATTCCTATTCCACAACCACTAATGAACGTCCCTATGTGAACGTAAGTGTCATTATATCTTCAAAATATTCAATTTTTTTTAATAAAGTGGTGCGAGAGTATGATTTTTTATAACTTGTTAAGGTTAGGTTTTTAACTTACACGCGTACGAAGTTGGGGGCAACAGCATGTATTAGTTAATTAGTAATTACTGTACTTCTAATTGTTTTTAGTTACAGTGTGAACATCAAGAGATGTTAGAGTCAGCGCCACATCCAACATCCGTCCCATACAATATTATTAACAACTATTTTTCAGTTGGCGTTGTAAGTATTAGTTTTTAGATTTTCTATTGAAGCATGTTTACGGGTTCTGTATGAATAGGGAAACCTTTATCGATACTACAGGACCCTATTTATTATTGAGACTCCGCGCTGTTACCAGGCTGATAGGTATGGGGTTGAAATTTTCATAGATGATATATCATCTATGAAAATTTCAGATATATATATCTGCTGATGGAACAACAAATATATGGAGTTTCTTGTCTGTTCTTCGCCATAGGATTCCCTTTTGAAACAGACGTCTAGTTTCTAACTTTTTAAAAGAGCATGTATATCTTGCCTACTTAAAATAAAAATCTTTCACTTTGACTTTGTATTCAGGTTTTTAGTAACTTGTTAGAACAAGTTACTAAAAACCTGAATACAATTAATATTTAAGTGTGCTCCCATTCAATTTAACGTTTCTAGTGTAACTTGGTGATACACTTAGACGACTGAGACAGCATGATATTAATATGATAATAAATGTACAGAACCCATGGTGTGTGAAGCCAACACCTACTTAGCCAGCTACTTTAAAAATTAATTATTATGTTTTTGGTTGTAAATGTTTATATTTTATCGAGTCGCTCTCTTCATCCCATTAACGTCCGTATTGGGCATGCCTTTTTTGGAGGGATTACGGTCTACTATGCCGCGCTGACCAGGCATGTTGGAATTGGTTTTATTTTCTATCTTTCCGTTTCTCACAGAGGATGTTATCTGATAACAATATCCCTTGGCTCTTACAGCATACTCGGGAAGAAGAGGAGTGGTGATACTTGAATTCTTAGTTCTTCACCACAAATAATAGATTAAAATCCTACTAATATTATAAAGGCGAAAGTTTGTAAGTATGGATGTATGTATGGATGTTTGTTACTCTTTCACGTAAAAACTACTGAATGGATTTGAATGAAACTTTACCACAATATAGCTTATACATCAGAATAACACATAGGCTACAAATTGGCTGGACCGATTTTGATGAAATTTTATTTTATACAGAATTGTATGGCAAAACAACGTTTGCCGGGGCAGCTAGTAATAATAATACATTATTAATAATAAAATAATAATAGATTAATAATAGATTTATTATAAAATGCCAGATTTTCATTCCTCAAAATCTTAAATTAGAAAATTTGTGTCTGTTCTATATTATTGTTAATTTTGTTTTAGGACGCAGCAATATGTGTTAAATTCCACACAGAAAGAGAACGTAATCCTGATAAGTTTAGTTCTCGTATGAAGAACAAACTCTGGTACTTTGAGTTCGCAACATCTGAACAATTTGCTGCCAGTTGCAAGAATCTACATGAACATATCGATATTGTGGTAAGTATGGAGTTTCTCACAGAAAATATATGTGAAACGCCGCGTTAACATTTAGGTCAAACGCCACGTCATTAACTTAAATCAAACGTCGCGTTATTTAGATGCGATTGCGTTGATTTAGGGCGATTTATGGGCGGCCGAGACTGCAAATCCGCCACTGACCGCGTCACTTACTTAATTCAAACAGCGCACCATTCATATAGTACAAAGGCCGCGTCACTCATTTAGTCCAAACGCCGCGTCACTCACTTAGTTTAACCTATGGTAAAGATATTAAAAGCAAATCTTATATTTACTTTTACAATATTTTAGTTCTAATATTAGATTTCCTATGGCAGTGTGACGGATCTTCGTTAGAACTGAACAAAGGTCCGGCCCTACAAGGGGTAGCCCTACTGAACATTCCTTACGCACATGGAGGGTCTAACCTGTGGGGCTCTAGTGGGGCTCATAGAAGGGGAAGGTTCCCTAACGCACAGCAAGGTATTCAATATTTTTTTAAATGCTTTTTGAAATATCCCAATATGTATACCAAAAACTATCTAAGTATATGTACTAATATTATAAAGCTGAAGAGTTTGTTTGTTTGTTTGAACGTGCTAATCTCAGGAACCACTGGGCCGATTTGAAAAATTCTTTCAGCGTTCGATAGGGCGTTTATCGAGGAAGGCTTTTGGGCTATATAACATCACGCTACGACCAGTAGAAGCAAAGCAGTAGTGAAAAATGTTGCAAAAACGGGGAAAATTTCTAAATTCCACGCGGATGGAGTTGCGGGCAACAGCTAGTTTGAAATAATCAATTATGTACTTGATAGAAACTTTTTCTAATTAGATTGGCTAATTATTTTTGTCAGATATCAGTAAATACTTTCTTTTAGGATGTTTTTATTGTATGGGCATATTTTTAGGCGTAGTCTAGGGGGATTGGGCTTAAACCTCAACAAAAAACAAAACTCGGTACCTACTATTTTGACTCAATTAAATTATATGGGTGTTTGTATCCCTACTGATATTATAAATGCGGAAGTAACTCTCTCTGTCTGTCTGTTACACTTTCCCGCTTAAATCTCTCAACCGATTATGATGAAATTTGGCACAGACAATCTTTAGACCCTGAGAAAGGACATAGGCTACCTTTTATTGCGAAAAAATTTTTTTTCCAAATTCCACGCGAACTGAGTCGCGGGCAACAGCTAGTACAAAAGAAATGTAGTATATGTATTCTATCCGTATTCTGGTACATATACAATACTCTGGTCATAATACAAGCCTATAAATATAGCTTACTTTGGGACCATAGGACGTTGTGTGAAATGTCCATGAATGTTTATTTATTTATTTATATGTATGTAGCATTAAAAATCCAAAACGTATATTTATTTAATGTGCTGTTTTGTTTCCAGATATTGGAGACAAGTTAATAGAAGTTATAGGATTAGAAAATTGTTTACATATGGGCCAAGTGCGAACAGGTAAACATACATTCTCTGCAGTGACTGACTGTCTTTGACGTAATGCGATACTGTAATTGTCTATTAAGGGCCTACATCAATATTATCGTATATCATCGACGACACGTACATATTAACACAGCCAGTAGGCACAGAAAATGAAGAATTAGGGATACTTTTCCTATTTACTCAAAATCTACTGAATATATTTTAATTCTGATTTATGTGTTTCTATACATAATAGTTACCTATGTTTTTAAAGTTATTTCATTAGTTAATACGCGATAATAGACCGACAAATGAAAAAAATAAAAAATTAGAGAGGTTGTTTCGCATAGATTTTCTATCGAGAAAACTTTTTTCAATCGCGTTTCTGAGTTTATGGGATCCTAGATCATATATTGAAAAAACATATACTTAAAAATTAGAGCTCTAGCCATTCAATCTAAAGAAAGAATGAAAACTTCGTACATAGAAAAATGCACGAAGCTATTTTGGTATCCTCTTAATATACATTATTATATATATTGTTATATTTACATTGTATATTTATTTGACATTTATAATTTACTAAAGTGAAAAATGACATTTTTTCCACCATAATTTGATTTGTTAAGTAAGTCATAGCATGTCAATTGCTAAATCAATAAATTACTTTAGTAATGAACGACGCGTCATTATTTTCAAACCATATATTGTATTCTGTAAAGAATACTAGGTGGTTGGTCGGGATGTTGTAAAGCAATCTTGATAGATGGCGTTGTACGTAAAAATATACATATAAACTCAGTCGAGTGACAAATGTGGTGGTTAAATTGAATGTTGCTAGCACGACCGCAATAAGCTCAGTTAGAAAGAGCTTCGGAACGGTATTCCGAAGTCGTGGGTTCAAGTCCTGCTTGCGGCAGTCAATTTTTTCCACCATAATTTGATTTATAATTTACTCAATAATGTCTCAGTATTAAATATTTATCAGTTAAGAATCTGCCTACTTTACGGGCAACAGTCGTTTAATGGGCTTAAAGGACTAGTGGTACATGCAACTGATTGTTCTTAAAGAGATCGTGGGTTCAATCTCCTCACAGGACAATTGTATAAGTGATATTTGTGTTTATCACACAATTATTCGCCTGGACTTTTTCTATGCATTATATTATTATAATATGTTTAATCAGTAACTATTTACAAAACAAAATTATTATAAGCAGTATATCCGTATTCCGGTACGCATAAAACATACATACAAGCTTAGTTTGGAACCAGAGGACGTTGTGTCTACCTACAGTCCGTAAATATTTATTCATTTCAAAATATTTTTTATTCACGCCATCTATCGCATGCTTGTCGCACTTCTATATCTCACCTTTTGTTTCTTCAACCGTTTCATGTTTTTGTTTCTGTATTTGATAAAATTTTATTACTTTCGTGCTGTAGGTCTTCGAGCATCAGGTCGTCGTCTCGCCCAGTGTAGTTCTATCACGTTGACAACTAAAAAGACATTCCCTATGCAAATTGATGGAGAACCATGGATGCAACCACCTTGCAAGGTATGTACCTACTTCTAGATCGGAAAATACCTATCTTCTTCTTCTTAGCCCATTAACACAGGACCTTAATGTGCTGGGTGCTGTGCACGTTATTTTTAATCTATGCTTATATTATTAAACTGAAGAGTTAATTGCTTGTTTGGACGCGCTAATCTCGGGAACTCTCTCTCCAGCCACTTAAGTCCCACTGTTGGGCACGGGCTTCGTCCACTTTGGGAGGGATTATGGTCTACTGTGCCGCGCTGACCAGACGTGTTGGCACAGGGTTTATTTTCGAGTTTTCCGTCTCTCACAGAGGATGTTATCTGTGAACAATATCACTTAACTGACTTTTACGGCACCCTTGGGAGGAAATGGGGTGGTGACACTCGTATTCTTAATCCGTCACCACACGGAGAGGATCTCAGGAACTACTGGCTCGAATTGCAAAATTCTATTTGTCTTGGATAGTATATTTATCATGGGAGGCTACAGGCTATATAACATCATGATGATGTTATGTAGCCTCCTTATTCTTCCAGCTCTATAATATTGGTAGAGAAGTTCTTTCTTTGCAACACTTCTAAGAAATGGAACTCGGTCCCTGCACACGTATTTCCTTACTCCTACGACATGGGGTCTTTCAAGGGAGGCGTGAAAAGGCATCTTGTGGCAAGGTGCGGGCGGCTAGTGCTTTGACAACGTACTAGCCGTACTCACATCTGGATTGCACATTCACTTAACATCAGGGGGTCAAGTCTGCTAATACAATATTGTCACAATGACAGCTCAATGACACCATTATGGCGCCATAGTGGCATCATTTGTGACAAAAAACCAAGTTTGGTGTCATAATGGCGTCATTATGACACCAAACTTGGTTTTTTGTCACAAATGATGCCACTATGGCGCCATAATGGTGTCATAATGGCGAAATTTTATCAAATTTGGTAGTCTACTATTAATTATTTGGCATAATGACCCCATTATGACGCCATAATGGCGTCAGTGACTGACCATTATAACAATATTGTAATATGATTGTAATAGCAAAATTAGCAGACTTGATCCCCAGGTGGAGTGTAGTCATTTGGCCACCTAAGCTATAAAAAAAAGTATAGAATTTTTGAATATTCTTTTTTTCAGATAACCATAACCCATAAGAACCAAGTACCAATGTTGATGGGACCAGCTCCAGAGAAAGGGAGAGGTTTCTTTAAAATATTTACACATTGTTAACTGTAATATTTATACATCCATCCATCCACTAGCCTTTCTCCGTCCACTACTGGACATAGGCTGCCAAAGAGCACTATGGCATCAAATCTATTGTGCTAAAAACTGAACTTAACTAAAATGAAACCAAGTTTGGTGTATTAAAAATAAGCTTTCGTTAAAATCGTTATTCTACTTTATTTTATATACATTTTAAATCGGAATCGTGTTATTTCCAGTATTCATGTTATATTTTAGTTAGTTTTTCTAATTTTTGTTGTGATAATATCTCCATAAGTAAAAGAGGCCATTCCCAATAGTGGGACGGCAGTATGCTAAGAAGAGAATTATGATAATGGTGCCAATTCTACATGCAGAACTAAACTTAACTAAAAATGAAAACAATTATTGATGTATTGTGTACATTACACATTGTACATTACACATTACATATTGGCAACACTGCTTGGAACTTACCTTTCCGATCAAGATTTTTTTTTTTTTTTTTTTTTATACTACTAAGTTGGCGAACAAGCGTACGGCCCACCTGATGGGAAGCGGTTACCGTAGCCTATAAACGTCTGCAACACCAGAGGTATCACTCGCGCATCGCCGACCCTGTAGGAATCGTTTGACACCTTTTTTGAAGAACCCCATACTGTAGTCCAATGGGAAAACCTCGGCAGGTAGTTCATTCCACAACTTTATTGTACGTGGTAAAAAATTCCGATGGAATCGTACTGTGCGCGATGGTATAGGTTCTAGAGTGTGAGGATGAACTCGCTGCCGGTGACGAGAGGTGCGATGGTAAAAAGAGGCCGTTGGCACCATTTCAAACAATTCGTCGGAACACAGCCCATTATACAGGCGGTAGAACACACACAAGGAGGCAAAGTCTCTCCTAAGATTTAAGGGCTCGATACCGCCTGTAATCACGGGATCGTCGACAATCCTCACAGCGCGTCGCTGGATCGAGTCAAAAGGCCCAAGCTGGTATTGCGGTGCGCCTGCCCACAGATGGCAGCAGTACTCCATATGGGGCCGTACCTGCGCCTTGTACAGGGCAAGTCTTTGCCCCGGAGTGAAGTACCGTCTTGCTTTGTTGAGCACACCAAGCTTTTTAGATGCCAGCTTGGCCTTGTCCTCTAAATGACAGCGAAATTGGACGTCACTGGAGATGTCAACTCCTAAGATCCCTATGTGATTTGAGATGGTTAGGGCTGCGTTCTCGAATTGAGGAGCTACAGCGAATGGGGCTTTTTTAGTGGTGAACGCGCAAACTTGAGTCTTAGTGGGATTGAACTGGACTAGATTTAGTCGTCCCCAATCGGATATTCTAGCTAGAATAGTCTCGATTTCAGACACAAGTTTGCTCCGACTTTCCTCAACATCGGAACGAGGGATATTTGCACGGCCTGTGTAGAACGTGTCCCCAGTACTGTCATCTGCATAGCAATGAATACCATCAATTGTCAGCATGTCATTGATATGCAGCAGAAACAGAGTTGGGGACAGCACAGAGCCTTGCGGGACGCCAGCATTAATGCTGAATTGTTCGGAGCAGCTCCCGTCAACAACGGCTTTTATGCTTCTATTCAACAGAAAACTGGCGACCCATTTGCATAATCCCTCGGGGAGTCCGTACGATGGTAGCTTCGAGAGAAGACTCCGGTGCCAGACCCGATCGAACGCCTTCGCTATATCCAGGCTAACTGCCAATGCCTCACCTTGACTCTCAATGGCGGTTGCCCATCGATGCGTGAGGCACACTAAAAGGTCGCCTGTGGAGCGACTGTAGCGAAAGCCGTACTGACGGTCGCTAATCAGGTCATAATCTTCTAGGTGCTTTAGGAGTCGATAATTAACTATACGCTCCATCACCTTCGAGAGAAGGGAAGTTATAGCGATAGGCCTGTAATTCGATGGGTCTGATCTATCCCCCTTTTTAGGTACCGGGTGCACATTTGCGGTCTTCCACGAAGACGGAACACGCCCACTGTTATAGGAAAGTGCGAAGAGACGCGTTAATATCGGACACAGTTCAGGGGCACAACGCTTCAGCACCACTGCTGCTATGCCATCGGGCCCAGTCGACTTATTAACGTCGAGGAAACGCAGTTCCCGCCGGATCTCTCGTTGCGAAAAAGAGATATCCGGCATAGCGGTGTTACACGAAGGGATTGTAGGTGGGGCTGCGTTTCCATCGTTCAGCGTCGAATTCGAGGCAAAGAGAGTACCCAGAAGATCTGCCTTCTCTTTTGCACTATAGGCTAAATTACCGTCTGGCTTCCGCAGTGGTGGTAAAGACGACTGACAAAAGTTTCCCTGGGCAGCCTTGGCAAGCGACCAAAAGGCACGACTCCCAGAAGGATAGCTACATAGTCGCTTACCGATTCTGCCCACGAATTCGAATTTAGCTCTGGCAATTGCTTTTTTGCTGGATCTCGAGGCAGCGTTCAGTTTCCGTTTCACATCGGAAACATTGGGGTCCTCTTGAGCGCAAGCCGTGGTCCAAGCCTCATATGCAGCTTGCTTCTGTGTACGAGCATCCCTGCAAAGCCGATTAAACCACGGCCGTTTTTTGACCCCTGCAACGGTCACTAGCGGGTTAGGTATGTAACTTTCCATTCCCGCTAGGATTGTTTCGGTTACAGCGTTTGTGCAAGAATCAATGTCTTCCGATGCAAAACAAAGCTGCCTCCAAGGGTACGATGCATAGAATTCGCGTAATCCATCCCAATCTGCTGACTTGTAGTGCCATACACGCCGCCGTTCAGATGTCTGAGACAGGTCGGCTTGTGAGTTGGGCACATTGGCCCGGATAAGGCAGTGGTCCGAGGATCCAAGGGGTGCCTCCACTGTTATGGTATAGTTATCCGCGCGTGTAGTCAGCAGAAGATCCAGCAGTGAGCTTGTATGGTTCTCAACGTCTGGTATTCTCGTTGGAGAGTTTACCAGTTGTGAGAAACCGTAGGCCAGAGCAAAATCGTAGACAGACCTCCCCGCGAAGTCAGTGGACCGAGAATTGAGCCACTCAGAGTGATGGGCGTTAAAATCTCCCAAAATCACTAGCTCCGCGTTGGGGTACTGTTCAGTAACCTTGTCAGTCGCCGATTGAAGGTGGTCAAAAAGCCTGGCTGTGTCCGAATCACCACTATGAGACCTGTAGAGGCACGCATAGATGCGGGTGTGGCCACCACAATCCACGCGCACCCATATGATGGACAGGTCCCTGTCTTCAAGGCCATGGAGACGACGACAGCAGATATCCTCCCGTACATACATGCATACCCCAGCGCGCCGCACGAATACGTGCTCCAGTTTGTATCCAGGGTAATGCAAGTAGGACGTTTCAGTCGGGCAGGATATTTGCGTCTCCGTTAGGAAGAGCAGGGTCGGCTTTGCAGTCTCGAGGTGTTGATGGACTGCGTTTATATTAGAGTGTAATCCCCTGATGTTGCAGAAGTCCACATTGAAGGTGGATGGAGATGCCGCTGTAAATATCTTCCTTTTATTATTATTTTTTGCCATTAAAATTATGGTGTCGTGGATTCCTAATGAGGGGAGGTACTACAAGGACAGCAAACGAAACAAAGTGCAGTGTGAGCCTGCCACCCGTCGTCACAGGCTGCGCAGTTCGGTAGCGCGGTGGACGGAAGGGCCCCCAGTCCCCCTCCAACGCAGTAGTCGGGTCCACCCCGGTCTCCTCCACCGGCACGACCACCGCGTTAGAGACTTTACACAGGCGGCGGTTCAGCCTCCCGGGGCGGAGATTAAGTGATCCCCGGGTTCGGGAACCCTACAACCTGCGGGCGGCCAGCGCAAACCGTTTCACTGGGTCTCCCTGGCCACCACGCCACCACGCTGCACCTATAGTAACTGATGCGGCCCATCATCCGCCGGTCTCATGCTGTCCGTGTAGTTACTCCCCTAATGAGCTCTGGCGACCTTACTCACTCACAGAAACACAACCGTGGTTGTTTCACTGTGGTCTTCTGTAAGGTGGAGGTACTTCCCCAGACGGGCTGCTCAATGTAAGCGAGGTGTCTCGCTATGCCCTACCTCTCAACTATGCCCTACCTCTCAAGCGAAGATGGCGAATGCATAGTTAGGTATGTTTTACTTTTGTGATATTCATAAAATATAAAATTAAACTTTAAAAACTAAAACAAGTTGTGTATTACTAAAGTATAATTTATTAATTTTGCAATTGACATGCTATGCTTTTACTTAATAAATTGAATTATGGTGGAAAAAGTGATTTTATTATTCATTTTCAACCCATTTGTATTTTGTAAGGAATACTAGGTGGTTGGCCGAGATTGTTGCAAAGCAATCTTGATAGAAGGCGTTGTACGTAAAAATATATAAACTCAATCGGGTGACGAATGTGGTTGCTTAATTGATGACTGAAAAGCACGACCGCAATAAACTCAGTTGGAAGAGTTACGGAACGGTATTCTGAGGTCGTGGGTTGAATTCCCGCTTGCGGTAATCACTTTTTCCACTATAATTTAATTTATTAAGTTGTGTATTATTTTAACAACAACTATGATGTATTTTGATTAATTGGTTATTATGTTGTGCACATTTTCATTAATTAAAATCGTTAGTCTATAATATACAGGTTTTCTAATATAAAAGTTCAGTTAACATTGCCGAATTGTATTATTGACATTAGCAATTTTCATTTTTTAGTTAAGTTTAGTTATGCATGTAGAATCAGTACCATTGTTTCCGACATTTTAGGAGTTATAACTCCCAACGCTGCGTACCTATATATCTCAGTAAATACAAATATTAAATGATCTGTGTTAGTTGTATATTGATTGTTAAATTAATTGTTGTGACTATTTTAATTGTTAATTGTTGTTTAATTAATTATAATAAGAATCTTAGAGTATTAAACCAATAGGAGTTGGTCTCACGCTGTTTTCTTTAACAAAAATATACTCTCAGGCCGGTCTGATAGACAGACAAAGACTTAAAAAAAGTAATTTTCTTAGTACAAAAACTAAAAAAAAAACGCGCTTGAAAATCCTGAATATATTTTTGAATAATTGCATTGTCATCGGTCGTTAATATGTGTGCAAAATTTCAGATCAATCCGACTACGGTAAGTGGGTGAAAATCACTTTCAAAGATTCCGTTATATATATTAATATATTGATAGATAGATACATACCGAATATATAAAAGCGTGATAATTAACATAACAACAAATGACACTAAAGGTGGCTTTCGGCTATACCGCGATCTGGTGTGATTAGCTTTGATTTTATACTGAAAATGCCGATTCTTGTATCCCGACCGATAATGTCACTACTTTGTAATCTTTGTATGAGGAGTGGGCGTTGATATACGCAAAAGTAATCTCAGACTTGGCACCGTTTATGGCGCGACAGGGTCTCGTCAAGTCGCGCGACCGACATTTGATATTGCGAATGCGGTGTGATCACCGTATTCTTGTCTTCATTGGGTAACACGTAAGTTGACACTAATTTGATGAGTCGCGCGTCACAGTCGCGGTCGCGGGATATGCAAATGCCACCTTAAGAGACGATACTGTCTGTACACTACGACTAGGAACAGTGCTGTCGGGCATTTTTATATGCCTACTTCTCTTGTTTAATATTCAAAGATTCAAACCAATTATTAGTGTTTTACTTTAAAAAGGGGCTCAAAGCGGCTAAAGAAGATTATTACCAAAAATAAAACTTAGAACACAAAACTCTCTTTTTGTTTGAAAGCGATTAAAAATAAAGAAAAATCTAAAAGTTATCGATTGTTACAATTTTATTAAAAACTTATTAATTCTGTTCAACTAAACGTTATTAAAATAAAACCAAGCATTTTAGTTTAGTTCGGTTTAGTTGGTACAACTAAACAATTGTATCAACAGAATGGGCACGATTATTAATTAAAATGAATGTTTTATTCGTGTTAAATGTATATTTAAATGTAAATGTAATATTTATTTGTTATGATATAAATGGAAATGTTATAATTAAATTATTGTTATTAATCTAAGACATTATCAATGTGTTGTAATAATTTTTAAGTGTTTTAATGACACCAATTCTAATGCGTCACAAACCTAACTAAAATAAAACTTACCACGGTGTATTTTGATTTATTAGCTACTAGGTTGTTGCCTGCGAGTTTGCACGTTTGGAATAAAAAACCAACTTCTATCAAATTATTAAAAAAAACCGCATCAAACTTCATGGCGTAGTTTTGAAAATTTAAGCACACATGTCCGTGTGGTGACGGATGTTCGTGTGGTGACGGATTAAGAATACAAGTGTCACCACGCCATCTCCTCCCAAGGGTGCTGTAAAAGTCAGCTAAGGGATATTTTACACAGATAACATCCTCTGTGAGAGACGGAAAATTTGAAAATAAACCCTGTGCCAACACGCCTGGTCAGCGCGGCATAGTAGACCATAATCCCTCCCAAAGTGGAGGAGGCCCGTGCCCAACAGCGGGACGTTAATGGGCTGGAGAGAGAGAAGCTCACGTAGAAACATAGTGACATACATACAAAAATAACGACTTTGTTTTATAATAACTAAAGATTTTGTTGTAAACATTTATATTAATTAAAATCTTCAGTTTATTTTACAGTTTTTTTAATAAGAAAGTTCAGTTAACATTGCATTCGGCAATGTGGTTGGTTGGTTTTAAAGACATTAACAATATTTATGTTTTTGCATTTATTTTGTCTATGGTTTTAGTTAAGTTAGGTTTAGTGGTGCTGAGAGAATTGGTACCAATGGCTTATGAACGTCAAAAAATGTACTGGTTAACAATTTATTCATTTTAAATGAAATTTCATATTATATGTAATTTATATGTCGTGTAAATGTAAAATGCTTTGCTATATTTAAGTATATTAATTAATTGAATTAATTACACTCCATTAATGTTAATTTAATAGTAATAATTTAATATTGGCACCAAATTTGATTTAAAATTTTTAAATTACATTGTTATTTTTAATGCCATAATTCACTGCCAAGCTTAAGGTGCCATTCGGATCCAAGCGATGCGTGACGTTGTCTAATTTTGTACTGAAGATACCGTTAGATTCTAAGCGGCCCTCATTGTGTTGTTTAAGAAGTGGGCAAAACGCAGAAGTGGTTGTCGTAAAACAGAATGGCGAGACCCACGGTCATGTGACATTGACACCAATTCTGATGCGTTAAAACTTAACTAAAATATAATCGGCTATGGTGTATTTTGATTTCTAATATTTAGAAAATTCTAGATTAATTTAAAAAAAGTTCAGTTAGAATTGCCGAATTGTGTTATTGAGGCAATCAATATTTAATTATTTATTAGTCTTTTCGTCTCTAGTTAGACGTTATAGGGGCAGTGTTACTAACATATATAAGATGTTTTTTTTCTTTTGGCATTGACAAACTTTTACATGACTTCTAGTTACGGTCGCTCGTCGCTAGGATGCGAATAATTCCTTTACAGAAATGCTACTACTATATAAGATTATCTAATGGAGTAATAGATTCCTATTCCAAACATGTTACAAGTTATATACCAGAAGTGCCTAACACATCTGGTTTTAATATTACTAGCTGTGTTACGCTGATTTACTTGCATTGTTATCACCTTAACTTATACGGCTATGTCCATAATGTCATACAAATAAATTGTGCCAAGTTTTCGAATACGTCCACAATCTCCAAGCCGATATTTTGTAAATATTTTTATACCTCATTTTAAACTGCATTTATTGATAAAGTTTTAACTATTATTAGGCTGACTATTCGGCCGATTCCGTCATAAAATGATCATAGTATAACCTAGAAATTTTTTCCAAACGTTATTGCAGAAATCTACTCAATCAAAACATACTGGATTCTGTACCATCATCATATCATCATACTATCATAATCGTATCGTCTTAAGTATATTATGAACTTACACTGATAACGTTTATTATATGGGAGCACACTTAAATAATTATTGTATTGTAGTTTTTAGTATTTTTGTTGTTATATCATCTATACGTATATTGTAAAGATTAAAGTTTGTTTGTTTGAACACGCTAATCTCAGGAACCGCCAGGGCCTCAAGTCTGCTATTCAATGTTCAGTGAAAGTTCAATTGCATGGTATCATTTGTAACAAAAAATTAACAATAGACCACCAAACTTGATAAAATTCGCCACTATGCAATAAGGAAATGCAATAACTGATTGCTTAGTGGCGAATTTTATCAATTTTGGTAGACTATTGTTAATTTTTTGTGGTTATAATGGTATCATTGAACGGTCATTGTGACACAATTCATTAGCGGACTTGGGGCCTAAGTCCGATTTGAAAAATTGTCACACCCGTATTCACAAACAATATTTACTTAAGTAAGTACATAAGTGTTGATGCACTGTGCAAAGGGTAACACTACGCAGTGCGTTCCGTTCATCGAGCTTTTGTATTCATAGACAAAACTTAGCTATGCGTTCAGTTTAACACTACGTTTTATGAATACGGCTGTTAGTGTTGGATAGTACATTCGTCGAGGAAAACTATAGACTATATAATATGCTGCGACCAATAGGAGTGAAGAATCAGTGAAAAACGCATGCGTACAAAATCGCGGGCAAATGGTAGTCAACAAATATACATCGTCTGTATATATTTTAACTGTCTAAGTATCGAGATACAGTCTAGTAACAGACGGATGGACTGAGACTTTCAAAAATAGCATACATTTTACCCTTTGGTACGGAATCCTAAAAAAAAGAGCCTGAAACACAGACCTCATCCCTTTTTAGAAGTCAGTCAAAAGCTCACAAGCTTATTAAACTAACAAATAGTAACATATCTAGTCTAAAAAAGTTTTATTTCTTTTAAAAAAAGTCATAAATTAATATAATTCGTCCAAAGATACACTACGCTTTAAAATATGCATAAATACTATATTCAAAAGTTGTACTTCTTTGGCTCGACAGGAAAAAGTTCGAGAGTCATTTTTTAAACTGCGTGCGCATACCGTCCTAGATATCAGACATAGTTAACTAGTCAATTTTAAAACTTTTCACCTATTATGCCAAAGAAGTATAACTTTTTACATACATACTTAAGTTTTAACACCCTTATTTTTTGTAAATACATACTTATTATTAGAAAAACCACCTTGTTTTTAATTTTTATTAGCTGTTATTATTGAATTAATAAATTAGTTGTTATTAATAATAATTTATTATGATTTATTATTGCATTGCGGTAAAAGCAATGAATATGTGCCAGCTTTAATAGATGTTTAAGATAAAATTATTAATATTATTTATATTAAATTAATAAATATTATTATTGTAACGAATATATGTGCATATGAATATTTTGTGTAGTTTTATTTTTTAAAATATCGCGGGCCTTGAGCGTGGAGACCGAATCCAGAAATTCCGTAACGAAAATAACCTGACACCAACGGACGGACGGACGGAGAGGTTACCCATCGGTCACCACGCTCAAAAAGTGTAGCTTGAATTAATATCACAGAAAAAAAAACAAAGGAAAAAAATACTGCATAAATAAAATAAATAATTATAAATGCATAAGTTGATAAAAAATACTATGCAATAGCTTTACCGCGGCAGTATCCGAGTGCCACACTTTTTTTTTAAATTTTGGAGCTGTAATACTTAATAAAATCTCTTTTAAACTTTCTTTGAACTAGTCCCATATTAAGCTTAATGCTTGTGGTATGGATACTAGAGTACGAAAATCACGCTAGTCTTAAATAGAAAGGATGTATGGCATGTGTGTATGTTTGTTACTCCTTCACGTTCAAACGGCTTGACGGACTTAACTGTAATTTTAGCTGAGACTCCCAAAAAAGTGTTTCAAAAGTTAAAATTGATTGCGATGGAAAATTTTTTAAGAAACATTAGTTAGTCAGTTTGATTGATTTATTTTGACAGTCAATAAAACAGCAGTAATGTTAGGTACTTAATGATTTATATACGGTCTAGTGTTACAAATTAACTAATCGTTGGCAACATGATAGCTAATTACTTGTTCTAATATGATGAAGTAATAGCAGTGAAATGAATACTGCGGAAAAACTAAAAAAATTGGTCAAGTGCGAGTCGGACTCGCGCACGAAGGGTTCCGTACCATTATCTATGCAACATAAGGCAACGTTATTAGTATCGAGCAAGAAACGGTAAAAAAATCATGTTTGTTGTATGGGAGCCCCCCTTAAATATTTATTTTATTTTATTTTTAGTATTTGTTGTTATGGCGGCAATAGAAATACATCATCTGTGAAAATTTCAACTCTAGCTGTCACCGTTCTTGAGATACAGCCTAGTGACAGACGGACGGACGGACAGCGAAGTCTCAGTAATAGGGTCCCGTTTTTACCCTTTGGGTACGGAACCCTAAAAAGGACGCTTCTTAAAGGTAAAAATTCACTTACAGTGTAAAAATACAATTTATACAATGTAATTTAAAATATATAATGGACTCGATAGTAGTTGCTATCAAAATCTCCTTAATCTGAAACTTTAATAAGTTTTAAGATGGCAAACGACCACACCGACGCGCAACCATGAAGGTATAGATAAAAAAATCTTCATGCGCGCAACCACTAAATAAAAAAAAATAAACGAAAACGATATTAACTTTTTTATCACACCACAGGTTATAAATTGTACGGGAAGACGGATGACGAAAAAAAATTAAGGCAAAGGTATTTTTCATACATTTTAAAGGTGATTATCCTTGACATTCATACAAGTTGTTGGTATGGCTGTATGATAATGTGTTCATTGCATTGCAAAGCGTATGTGGAGTAAAGACAAGTTTCATTTTGTGAATAGCATTATGCCAGATGTAGAAAAGAAAGATATAAAATTAAGAAATATATAACTAAACTTTATGCCTAAACCCAATAATAGTAAAGTACTAAAAGTATTTAGTAACTCCTATTACGCCGATCAGGCGAGTATGTATCTTCATCCGTGCCTAATAGCGGAATGCTGGAAAACATGATATTCATGAAATTTCGAACACCGTCTCCTACTTTGGAAGTTTGGAACTAGCTAGCTTATGTATGGGTACCAGGCACAGATATACAGCATATCTGTGGGTACCAGATCATGATTTTTTTTTTCACTTAAAAGCCCATTGTTAATAGTCTGAGCCTGAGCAGGAAACAATTTAAGTAATTGCGTTTATTGTCTTTCACTGCTCTGAATGGAATTGAACTCACATGGTCGTATATGTAAAAGTCATTATCAATAATATAACCAACCGAATACAGCATTGTCTATCGATATACAATCATATTTAATATAATTGCATGACTACATGTTGTATGAACCTATTAATTAAAGCACTTACAGATAAATTTACTTCAATCTAGCTAAGGAGCTAGTTTTCGTTACTTTTACGTATATTATTTTATCTGCACTCAGCTCAGCATTCGTCAGCATTTCTGTGTATATTTTCACCAAGCCTTAAAGTACAATGTTGTGACTGTTTCATACAACGATTCTATCATCTTAATCCTTACTCCGTAATATTACACTGTTGTTCAGTATACTATCCACAACCCGCCAATTGTTTTTCAATAGACGATCAATTTATTTTAAATTTACATCAAATCTTAATTAAATCTATCTCAATTTTTCTATTCTAGATAAATTAAAAAAAAATGTGGATCTAACTCATAAGCTGTGCTCATAGGCTAAAACATTTTTGGCGCGAACAGGTGACACAGGGCGGCCATTGTAAACGCCGTCTTGATAACTTGACGTATGGAATGCATTCAAATGTCACTGTCAACATGTCACTAGTGATGTGCTCTTTTGTTTACTTTTTTACACAAAGAGTAAATATCAATATTCAGCCCACTCTTTAGCTAATTATTAGAATATCGGTACCGTAATGGGCCTTGGAACTTTTTAAGGCCGCAGGAATAACAGGACCGAATACAGAAGGGGGATGTCTTGTGGTTGGAGATTAGACTATCACATCTTTGAAAAGTATGCCAATGCTATGCTACTCTACGCTAATAACATAAATTGAAATACAGAATAGAAATGGCAAGCTAAATCATAAATTAAAGAAGTAGACGTGTTGTGTGCATCTACTACACTTCTTAACTCCTAATTGCCGTTAGAAAAGAACAAGCAGAAAGATTTAAATAATAATTAAGTAGATACAGATAATCAAGATTGTCCGTATGGTGACGGAAGAATACAACTGTCACCACCCCACTTTTCCCCCAAGGTGCTGTAAGAGCCAGATAATCGATATTTAAAGCAGTTAACATCTACCGAGACAGACGAAACCTCGTAAATAAACCATACGCGAACACGCCTAGTCAGTGCGTCATAGTAGACCACAAACCCACCCGAAGTGGCCTTTGCCCAACAGTGAGACGTTAACGGGCTGGAGCGAGAAATAAAAAATAATTGTTAAGAATCGACTGGACAACGCTTATCGCTTCAAATAAGCATATGAAATTTCCTTAATTTTACAGGATTCCATCATTTAATCCTGACTTTTAGACAACTAGACTAGTGTAGTAGTGTAGCCTTTAAAAATAATAAAATGTGAAAAAAAATAACAGTAGGATGAAACCCATTAGAAAAGGAGGAGAATATTATAAAAATGAAAGGAAAAATAATTTACGGGCGATCTGAGGTCGGGAAGGGGATGAGGGGAGGCGCCTTTAAGGGTAAAAAATGGTTTTTCTCGATTTCCGGCAAAACTAAAAGTCTTATGGAAAAAAGTCGAATGGCAAAATTATCGACACTGGTCTAAACCTCGAAAGTACCTACAACTATTCAAATGAAAAAGAAAAAATAGATTTATTTTAAGAACTACAACGTGATAAAACCCTTTTTTCTGTAAATAAAGAAAAAAAAGGACAGACATGTAAATAAAAGTATGTAACTACCTTCAAATGTCGGTAAAATTTTTGATTCCCAAACTAGTTTTACGTTTGTTCCTTCAACTATTGCTTTTTCTGTATAATTATTAATTATCGTCATAAATCAGACATGTACTTACTAATGAGTAACTAAAATTACTATAACCTTCAATTACGTAGCGTACTTGTTTAAATTATATATGAAATTTAAATAATTGAATAAATCCGATATTAATGCGTCAAGACTATTACAATCTTATTTATTGCGTCCACCAAGATCGAAATAATCTTTATTACTTAGATAATACAATGTTTTGTATAAAACATGTCAAATTATGTGGTTTTTCATGTTTTTTTTATATTTATATTATGCTCGTGTTTTTTTTTAAATATATTTTGTTCGGCTTACCTATTGTTACGAATTCTCATTAGTTATAACGTAATCAAGATCTTGAAATACTTAATACCTTTATCGCCTTTAAGGGCATCACAAACGGTATATTAATATTTATTAATATAGCGAGAAAGAGACAGATATATATTAATATACCGAGATGTATATCTATACTTATGACGTCATCGACATATATATCTGTCACTTTCTCACCTCGCCTTTTTCTATATACTGTCTCTTTCACGCTATATTAATATGCCGTTTGTGACGCCTTGTATAGTTATAATAGAAGCTAAAACAATGGTCATTTAGAGTGCTGTACCACGGTTTGTTAGGGGCAGCGGGTTTCCCCCGACTACGCCAAAAGGAACCGGAGATCCGACGATGCAAGCCGAAGGTTCCGCATGAAAAAAAGTGTGTTTATTACAGAGACATCACTGTCCATCCATCCGTCCGTGTATCGACGAAATGTACGTCACGAACTTTTTGCACGGCACCCCGAAAATACATACATACAGACATATTTATATCGTTTAATTTTAATGTATTAATATCGATCCTTTCTCAATGCGACACTCACAATAATCTCTCGGCACCCAACACTGATAATGCATATTAAAAGTTTATTTATTTGATCTTGTTTTAAACCTGTTAACCACTGAGAGCTATAAAATAATTCATGAAATAAACTAATATTATAAAGCTGAAGAGTTTGTTCTCTCCGTGTGGTGACGGATTAAGAATACAAGTGTCACCACCCCATCTCTCCCAAGGGTGCTGTAAAAGTCATCTAAGGGATATTACACACAAATAACATTTTCTGTAAGAGACGGAAAACTTGAAAATAAACCCTGCGCCAACACGCCTGGTCAGCGCGGCACAGTAGACCATATTCCCTCCTAAAGTGGAGGAGGCCCGTGCCCAACAGTGGGACGTAAATGGCCTGGTCAGAGAGAGAGAGAGAAGAGTTTGTTTGAACGTGCTAATCTCAGGAACTACTGATCCGATTTGATGAAAAATTTGATGAAAAATGAAAAATTCTTTCAGTTATAGGTTGTACATTTATCGAGAAAGGCTATAGGCTATATAACATTACGCTGCGACCAATAGGAGCGAAGCATCGATGAAAAAGTTGTAAAAACGAGAAAAAAATTCGAATTCCACACGTACTAAGTTGCCGGCAACAGATACTTAGCTATATAGTATATCTTGAAGTGGAGTGTGTTGCGCCGCCCATACAAAGTTACATTGCAGTATGTTATTAAACAATTTTATTTAAATAATTATAAGGTTACTTGCTATATATTTATTCTGTGGTGCACTTCTTCCTTATTAACCAATAAAAGTTTAATCTTTTATTATGTACTTTATAACTACATTAAAAAAAACAAAACCTGGCAAGTACGAGTTGGACTCGCGTACGAACAGTTCCGTATGGTACGCAACTCAATTAGCATAATAAATTCATCATCATATCATCATAACCATGTCGTCGATAATACACTTATTATTATCAAGTTATACCGAATACGAGCACACTTATATATTTCTTGTATTTTGGTTTTTTACTTAGGTAGGTACATATTCTGGCTTTCAGCGTTAATGAGATACTGTCTGATGGATGACAGACGAACGCACAGATGGGCAGCGAAGTTTCAATAAGGTTTTACCTTTTGGTACAGAACCATAAAAAACGATAAAATTTAGGCAATTGCATGTTAATGATCCTCCGTGTGGTGTCAGATTAAGAATACAAGTGTCACCACCCCATCTCCTCCCAAGGGTGCGTCAGCTAAGGGATATTGCACACTGATAACATCCTCTGTGAGAGACGGAAAACTCAGAAATAAACCCTGTGCTAACACGCCTGGTCAGCGCGGCATAGTAGACCATAATCCATCCCAAAGTAACATCCCCCACTAAACATATTGTAATCCCTCCTCTTAACATTAGGTGGACTACAGTCATTTTCCCAACAGATTCGATAAAAAAAAAGTATAGGAGGCCCGTGCCCAACAGTGGGACGTAATGAGGTGGAGAAGAAGAAGAAGACGTTAATGATAACGTTGCTTAATTTCTGTCGAAATCTATTGATATTGGAACCGTACATTAAGCGTGTGTACTTTAGCATTTTTTGCCCGACTATCAAGGAAGAGTCAAATTTATCATGTGTTTCTTGTTGTATCTATGATGTATGTTAGTTACGGCTCATTTATTCAAATAAACACACTTTTATCGGATTTAGACGCGTTTAAATCCGTTAAAAGTGATAAGATAGATTTGTAACAAAATATTATTTTGTTTCACATCTAACTTGACGATGGGGAATAAACAAAATAAAAAAAAATGCAGATAATTTGTGAACCTCCTATTGGCTCCTATTATATATAGAAATATCTGTCGATTAACAATAAGCATTTCCCTGGTCCCCATTGTAACGTTGCACTCCTCCTTCAAGAGAAGGAGGCAAGTCATAATTGTTAAAAGTAAGGTACCTATTAGGACCCTAAAAGTAACAATAAAAATACAAGTATTAAAGAAATATTTAGAAATTATATTAAAAAAAAACACTTTATATAAAAAAAAGTAAAAGTAAAACTAAACTACTTGGGGTAAATCTGGTATGGCGGTTGAGCAATAATATTCGTTAGGTCTTCGTCTCAGTTCGTCAACCTCATCAATAGTGGCAACGGCAGCAGGCGGTATTAATCAATGTGAGCAGTAGCGGCAAAGGCTCCCCAAGAGCAAGGTGGTGGCAGTCAGCTATATTATTAAGATTCAATCCACTCCGAAAGTAAGTCCAAGAGTCCAAGACCTTAAGTGTAGTTAGGCCTGGAGAGTTCAAGTATTGCAGAGTTTAAAGTTTAAGTCACTGACCTTACTAAAATGATTCACAATCCACTATCCACAGGAAACCTTAGAATCCGAACAGTCAACCGTGCTCTCTCAATTCCTCCAGCCGAATGCCTTTTCTTCTCAAGATCCATCAAAGTTTAGAATTTCAGTTTTTAAATTTAAATCTTTAATTCCATACCAGAATTCTACAATTAAAATTTTTAGAGAAGGACAAAAAAAATATAAAGTTAACAAATGTCATTCAACCTCTATCGTTTTTAAGAATTTTAACCCATATATTAATTTTAGTTATGATATGGTCGTATGATACGTATCATATGAAACGTTATTATTCTATGAAGTACGATTGAGCCAGGCTAAAGTTACGTATCCTCAATTTTAAACGTCAACCCACCATCTGATATATCTGTGGGGATAGCAATACCTGACACAAATATCTATCTAAATTGTGAATTTGTCGGATCGTACGTACAAGTATCATCTACCTACAATTAAAGATACATACTTGTATGTATGTATGTAAAACATACAATTATAATAAATACCACGCCTCGATCAAGCACGCGGAAACTGTAGGTAATGATACTAGAGCCACTTGTAATGTCAAATTTAACAACGGCCGAAGAATAATACTGGATGTGCTGATTTTTTTTTCTCTTGTGGCAACCCACTGGCTTAGCGGATTATTGCCAGGCTCATGTAATGGCTTCTCGTGTAGTTTAGGCGAGGTCATAAAATTTCATATATAATTATGCTGATTTGTTGATACCACATTGAGAAGACTACAAAAAATTCTCCTGAGTTTCTTATGGCTTCTGACGGGCCTCGTGGCTGAGTGGTTCTTGTAACGGACTCCCGTTTACGAGTGATATTTATAATTGTCTTAAAAATGTTTGTACTACTTGTCTGGGTGTTTATTAACTATCATTTTTATGTATTTATAAAGCACATGTAGTATATACTCGTATATTCTATCTGTATGCTCGTACCCATAAAAAAAGCATATAGGCTTAGCTTGAGACCAGAGGACGTTGTATAAAATGTCCATAATCGCTTTCTAAGTAGAGGAGGCTCGTGCCCAACTGTGGGACATTAATGGTCTGGAGATAGTAAATAGGATCCCTCTATCTAGTCTCCAGTCGGTATGCAGTAAGTGTGATCTTCCTTTACTTATGTTTGCTCAAATTACCGCATCCAAATGTAATTATATTTATCACATCAACATATACAAATCGGTAAAACTTTTTGTGATGCACTTTATTAATTACACCACATATTTAAGTTTAAACATATAAAAATCATATAAATAATTATCACATAAAGATGGAGAACGTCCTTGATATAGTTATAATTTGATAACGTTCTTTTAGTTACATTAATACGTTATCTAATTTTTATTAGCTTTATACGTATCTATCAATTTATTAATCTATCTTTGGAAGTGATTTTCACACACACATCATTATCTTTTATCAGAAATTTGCATTTGATAACAATGTAATAATTTAAAAAAATTGTCAGCGTTTTGAAGCGTGTTTTTTAGTTTTTAAACTAAACAGATTATAGCTTTTTAGTCTCTTTCTCCAGCCCATTAATGTCCCAATTTTGGACATAGACCTAATTCACTTTGAAAAGGAATATGCACACAGGCCCATTAGTTCGAGCTCTTCATAACATAAAGATGGCTTACATTATGTTTGAGCTGTCTCTTACCGTGTCTATTACCTTGAGAATCAAATAGGCCCATACCCGACAGTTGGATATTGTCATCATAACATCACGTCTTTTACTCATGAGGGTAGGCAGAAACTATAAAGCGCCATCTCCTACGATCCAAATACACTTCCTTGACTTCAACCACACTCATACATCTGGTCATACATGCCCGACGATTGTAAGTGCTACGCACTTGCCCCTTTTGGAGTACACCGGTGATAACATCGGAGCACCCGAACACCACACATACTTCTCAAAGAGCGCATCTCTCTTACATTATCTTTGAGCTTTCTATTACATTACGTTGAGAATCAAATGGGCACATGCCCAACGGTGGGACATTTAGCATCATAAACTTGTATAAAATAAATTAAAAACATCTTTATAAAAATAACTATCAACCATAATTACTTACAATGTCGATAACTTCGTTCAATTTGCAAGACATATGCACTTATCGTATTTCCTATAAAACAAGACCTGATTAAAATTGTACCATATTTTGATAAATTAATATATACTTTGATAACTCAATGTTAAGGTTTCTTGTCTTTTGTATAGTACTAATTAGTGCAGTCATACCGATACCAAATATGGTGTACCAAAAAGGACAAGACGCGAACCAATTTACATAAAAAAGATGAGGACCGCTTCTGGTATCAAAGTATTGATGAACTTATGGCGCCTTTTGGAAATTCGTAGGGTTATCTTACAGTTCTTTGGAAAGACCTGTACTGAGAGGATAGTTTGAAAGAAAACTGGCTAAGTACGAGTTGGACTCGTCCGCGAGGGGTTCCCTACCTTTATTATCATACATTTATTCTACATATCTACCCTAAATAACCTCAAATAACGGGACTCATAATGACGGAAAATGATGTTGTAGCATCAACTCATATAGGTACTTAAACTGTTAAATTTTTAACTCTCCAGCTATCACCGTTCCAGAGATACAGCCTGGTAACAAACGGACGGACGGACAGCGAAGCCTCAATTCCGTTTTAGCTATTGGTACGAAACTCTAAAAACAATGTGTCGCACCATTTCCAAATTAAAGTGTGGATCGATGCTAATAATATAAAGCTGAAGAGTTTGTTTGAACGCTCGAAAATTTTGGGATTTTGGTAGAATTTTTTGCATTTGTTTTAGTCACTAAAGGCCCCCTGGCTACGCCTCTTCCTTATCTTAATTCAAACCCGAGACCCCACAAGGCTACATATTTATATCTAGTATTTCAGCCTTGCCTAGATAGATATTTGATATATTGTAATGAATACTAAATGCAATGTTCTAATTGACGTGTTCTTAGAATATGTTTAACTTTGTCAAGGATATAAGATATTTAATATACATACTAGAATATAACTGTGGTGTGGTGGTTAAATAATATCTTATAAAGCTCAAGTTCAATCCCTTGTTCGGGTTAAACATTTCACTGGAGATTTTCCGTATATTTGACCACGTATCCAATGACGCAGTTTAATTGGTCCCTAAAAAGATGGAGCGACCATATCGTCAAGACTGGAGGTAACCGCTGCATGCTAGTGGAAGGAAACCACACGTTGTGGGATATATATGAAGGAGGCACATGTCCAGCAGCGGGCTAGATCGATAATTTGTATAAGAAAATATTCAATCAATTTACTATATTATATATATAATATCGTAACGGGTTTCAGCGCAGTACTACACTACCGCCATTCATGCGATCGTGGGTTCTATTCCTTTACACAACAGTTATATGTGTAATCACTAGCTGTTGCCCGCGACTCCGTCCGCGTGAAATTTAGAAAACTTTTCATCCCTTTTTTTCGGAATAAAAGGTAGCCTATGTCCTTTCTCAGGGTCTAAAGATTGTCTGTGCCAAATTTCATGTTGTTGTTGTTCTAGACTAACGATCTTAATTAATATAAAAGTGTACAACGAAATAGCAAGTAATCCATATATTGATACAATCAATTTTAAATTTTTAGTTATGTTTATTTGCGCACTTAGTATTGATATTAATGTCTTTTGTTCGCTTCTGCTTCTAAATTCCTATGCAAATAATCAAAATTGTACCGCCCCATCAATTAGCATTCTTGTCTACAAATATTATCATTGACAATGAAAACATTACCATACCAATGTTGTAAGACTTATGTCACCACCCCATTTCATAAAATAGGTGCCGTAGTAAATAGCTACATGTACCACGCTTTCTTCCTCTATGTACCTACATAGACATAGGTTTGCACAAAGATATACCAGATGGTGGGTTGAGGCAGCGGCGGACTTACCCTAAGGCCCGGTAGGCTCAGGCCTAACGCGGCCAGATTTAGGGGCGGTGATTTACAAAAAAATAAATCTTTTTTACAAGAAAAGAAAATATTCTTGCGATATACAACTGAATTTTTCTCCTAAATTTCTAAGTCTATTTAGATTCAAGTTGGTAATGAAGTAATTCCATTATGTAGTATATATGGTGGATGCTGAAAAAGGGGCGGCTAATAGCTTGGGGCCTAGGGCGGCCGAGACTGCAAATCCGCCACTGGGTTGAGGTTTAAAATTGGGACTAGTAAATTTAACATGGTTGAATCATACTTCATAGAATAATAACTTTTCATATGACGTATAGCCTGTATCATGACAAACATAGATACATATTGGAGGAAGAACACTAAAACGTAGACTTCCTTTACTATACAATAAAAAACCTCATCATATTAAAATAGGAAATAAAAAAAAAAGAATTTTGCAAAATGTTACAAGAAATATTTAATTGAGACTCTATAACTTCTTTTTAAGTATAATAATATTAGATATAATATTAGATGTAAGATGCAACCGACTCATGTACTCTCTCTCTCCAGCCCATTTACGTCCCACTGTTGGGCACGGGCTTCCTCCACTTTGGGAGGGATTGTGGTCTACTGTGCCGCGCTGACCAGGCGTGTTGGCACAGGGTTTATTTTCGAGTTTTCCGTCTCTCACAAAGGGTGTTATCTGTGTGCAATATCCCTTAGCTGACTAAGGAGAAATAAAGAATTTTAACTAAAAAAAAAAATCACGCACACATAGATATGTAAGTGATTTCAAGCCGACTAATACGTTTACACATCTCATAAATCTGTAGGTTTAGAAGTTGTCTGTAGTTAGAAGTGACTTATTACCTGATTTATTTTAAAAATAGGTTTTGTCGTTATGTGCTCTACCGCATATGTCCTTAAAGAAACTACTTTAAGGACATATGCGGTAGAGCGACTATATTATTAAGGTAAGGTGCCGCTGGATGCATGTGGCATAGGATCACGCGTTATGACATTTTATAGGAGACCTATGTCCAGCAGTGGAAAGAGAAAGGCTAGATTGCAAAAAACTTGACTTTTTCACAAGTCTTGTAATGCTATGATACTTAGTACAATGCCGAAAAATCGACACCTGGACATAACAATTATTAGTAAGAAGAATGCTGATATATATTTTCTATTACTAGCTGTGCTCGCCGTTTCACGTGTGTGTTTATATTCAGGCTTTTTTAAAAAAAATCTCTGTGAAAACTATCTTCATACGTCAAAGAATATTCTAAAAAATGAATTAATGAAATCAGTTTGGCTGTTTTCGTAATATAAGATCAGCAACACATTCAGCCATTCATTTAAAAAAAATCTCTCGCTCTCTCTCTCTCTCTCTCTCTCTCTCTCCTGCTCATTAGCTTCCCACTGTTGAGCACGGACCTCCTCTACTTTGGGAGGTATCATGATCTATGCCTTGCTGACCAGTCGTGTTTTCACAGAGTTTCGAGTTTTCCATCCCTTACAGAGGATGTTATCTGTGTACAATATCCCTGAGCTAGCTTTTACAGTACCCTGGCAAGGAAAAGGGGTGGTGACACTTGTATTTTTAATCCGTCACCACACGGACTTTTTTAAATGTTTGATTTTATTAATTATTCAATTATTAATTATATTAATAAGATATGCTACCTGTAAGTGAAGCATAACAACATGTGGCAGACTTTTCTAGTATTACTCCAAATACCAACCAATATTCCAACATTACCAACTTTAAGAAAAATATTCACAAAATATTCGTTCCAATATTGGTAATACTGCTCTAGTACTAAAATTCGCAACCAACATTGTTACAATATTGGCTATAATATCAATGACGTTGGTCTTGCAGACGTATATAAGCGGCGAAGAAAATGTATATTGGTATCAGTCTCACTGCATAGTCGAGAGGATAAACATAACAAACAAACAAAATGTTCGCTAAATTGGTGAGTGTCATTATTTATTTATTAATTATAATGCTTAAAATTTTTATAAAGCCTTCAAATCTCAGGTAGAGCAAAATTTTTAGTAGCGATTTGACGAAAAATTTTTTGATTTTTCAAAAAAATATGTGAGCTACTGAAACGAGGACTGTGTACTTACTAAACCACGAGAGGAAATAGGGTGGTGACTTGTTTATATATATCTTATATATAAAATTCACGTGTCACAGTGTTAGTTACCGTACTCCTCCGAAAAGGCTTGACCGATTTTTATGAAATTTTACATGCATATTCAGTAGGTCTGAGAATCGGCCAACATCTATTTTTCAAACTTTTTTTTTTGTATGGCAAAACAACAATTGCCGGATCAGCTAGTATATATATATATTTTAGCTATAGCTCGGGACTACGTGGAATTCGGAATTGAAACTAAATCTAACGAAATTTTCTTACAACTTTATATGCTTATAGCCTTTTTTCGCATTAAATTTTTTTCTTTACTCATTATTTAAGCTATTTATATGTATGTGTTAATGATATTTTTAAAATAATAGCTGCGTATTCTGAAAAATAATTAAACTTAACATGCTTATGACAGCATTTTAGAGTCAGTTCTCAAAAAAGACATCAACGCGTTTAGAACAAAAATATTTGAAAGTCAAAGTCAGAATTTAAGAACTGCTCTAAAATTAAACTCTAACAGCCGTATTCACTAACGTTACTGTGAGGACTCATAGTAGGCATGGACGCACAGGGGTAGCAAAATCATTTCACAAACAATACTTAAGTGGTGAAGCGCACTATACGTTTGTTAAACTGAACGCATAGCTAAGTTTTGTCTATGAATACAAAGGGTCGATGAACGGAACGCACTGAGAAGTGTTACCCTTTGCACGGTGCATCAAGACTTAAGTACTTACGTAAATACTAAATATTGTTTGTGGATACGGGTGTAAAACTTTTTATAATTAAAATGTGTGTCTTTATACTTATGTAGAGACGTAACATTTCGTTTGTAAAATAACAGAAAATGCTAAAAAGTTTTCTAGTCAAGGTATAGGGGTGACATACGTATAATTCTCCTCCCCTTATCCCATATATGCGGTGGTTGAAATATGTCTTTTTCTTTCATACTTCTTTGTTAGCCGTCATATCTATGTTAACTCTTCTTTCTTTCATATCCTCATTAATAAAGTCCACTCTTCTTCCATTCACTGTATTCTTACCACACGGACCAATTAATTCTATTATTTACTACACGTAAATTTTATGAAACGACGAAACCTTACCATAACAAATTATACGAAAAAGCCATCCTCTTGAACCACTCTACCATTTTTAAAAATCGAAGTAATATCCATTACGTAGTTTTGAAGATATAAGCTCACATAGAGACATACAAAAATAACAACTTTGTTTTATAATAAATAAAGATCACATAACCTAAATTATCCCTTAAATTATATTTTACTAACGTACAAAAAATACGGAAGCCTAACCTAGGACGAATACCATAATGCCCCCGCAGGAGCGATGATTTAAATCTCATACATAATTCATACATTTGACATTTACATGACAGTCAACTTGTAGGTGTTAGGTACATACCTATCATTGTAATTATCATTGTAATTTGTAATCATTTAGGTATGTAGCATTATTTAATTAATCATAATTGACGAGTTTGTCCGTGTGGTAACGGATTATTATATATATGGTTTTATCTTTAGGTAATAATCAACGTCCTCTGGTCCCAAGCTAAGCTTATATGCTTGCGTTATGGGTACCAGAATACGGATAGAATACATATACTACTTTTAAAGCTATTGCATAGCTGCTATCGCGGGCCTTGAGCGTGGAGACTAAATGCACAAAATTCGAAATTTAAATTCCGTAATAAAGATAGCGTAACTAAAAAATACTACACACGCGCAGTAACGCCGTTTCGCTGTTCGCGCTGGTGACTCATATCAGTTTTGGCGTTAGTTTTTATTTTATTGACATTTGTAAACTATATTATAATGGAAAAAATGATAACCATAAGCGGGAATTGAACCCGCGACCTCGGAATGCCGTTCCGTCGCTCTCCCAACTGAGCTATTATGGTCCACGCAAATGTTTACCAGTCGGGAGAGCGACGGAACGGCATTCCGAGGTCGCGGGTTCAAGTCCCGCTTATGGTTATCATTTTTTCCATTATAATTTAGTATATTTAGTAAAAGCATAGGGAGTCAATCGCAAAATATTAATAAACTATTGACATTTGATTGACAATCGCTATTTTATCATAATTACCATAAACAATGGACAGATGTAAGCATCAGTAAATAAGGATTATTAATCTTATTTTAGTTTATGGTATTTAGATTCTTGCATAAATAAAATAAATAAATAATTATAATTGCATAGGTTGATAAAAAATACTATGCAATAGCTTTACCGCGGAAGTCCCCGAGTGCCACACGTCTTTTTTTTTGTAATACATACTTATAACACATAGAAAAACCCAGACGCAGTAGAAACATTTGTATGACAATTATACATAATAATATATATCACACAAATGATTGTCCCGAGCGGGAATGGAAACCGCGACCTCGTGAACGGCAATCCGTTACGTGAATAACTCGACCACGAGGCCCGTCAGAAATAAATGTCTTCCTGTGAATTTCGGAACTATTTAATACTTTTACTTTTATCGGATACATTAAGTGATTTGTCACAAACTATATTGCAACTAGATGTTTTCCGCGACTTTGTACGCGTGGAATTCCTACTTACTAGACAATTATCATCATATTTTGGACAATTTACACATTGGTACCAATTCTACGTACACAACTAAACTTAACTAAATAATAACCTACTTAGTTCAAAAACTAAAAAACACGCTTGAAAATCTATACTAATATTATAAAGCTGAAGAGTTTGTTTGTTTGTTTGAACGCGCTAATCTCAGGAATCACAGGTCCGATTTTAAAAATTCTTTCAGTGTTGGATAGTAAATATATCGAGGAAGGCTATAGGCTATGGAACATCACGCTGTGACCAATAGGAGCGAAGCAGTAGTGAAAAATGTTGCAAAAACGGGGTAAATTTTCTAAATTTCACGCGTACGGAGTCGCGGGCAATAGCTAGTCCTGAATATATTTTTAAATTATTGCATTGTGTCCTTGATATATGTGCAAAATTTCAAATCAATCTAACTACTGCAAGTGGGTGAAAATTACTTTCAAAGATTCCGTTACATAGATTAATACATTGATAGATACATACTGAACTTATATATGCGTGATGAATGTGTGTGGAATGGAAACAACTCTGGCATATTTTAATTAATTGGTTATTCCGTTGTGCACATTTTTATTAATTAAAATCGTTAGTCTATAATATACAGATTTTCTAATAAAAAAGTTCGGTTAACATTGACGAATTGTGTTATTGACAATCCATTTTCATTATTTAGTTAAGTTTCGTTGTGCACCTAGAATTGCTACAAATATTTTTATAAATTATAGCCTATGTGTTATTCTGATGTATAAGCTACATTATTGTAAAGTTTTATTAAAATTCATTCAGTAGTTTTTGCGTGAAAGAGTAACAAACCTCCAAACATGCTTACAAACTTTCATATTTATAATATTAAGTAAGTAGGATATTGCTCATGTCAAGTGCCTATATGTTGCCGAATTGATTGACTTTATTGCCTCGCGTGTGTTTGGTTGCAATATCTAATGTATTACAGTTACGCTTTGATTCACACTAAACTATACTAAGACATGACAAAATGAAAAATTACATTATTTTAAGTGCAGCAATTAATACAGTATTGCTAGAAGGGTAATTTAAAAATTCTCGTAGATTACTACATTCTAATAGATATTATTTAAGTAAGCTTAGCTTGGGACCAGAGGACAATGTCTACGAAAATTTATTTTCATATTTATTATTATTCTGTATGTGTGGTAATGGATTAGGAATACAAGTGTCACCACCCCTTTTTCTATGGGATATTGTACATAGATAACATCCTCAGTGAGAGATGGAAAACTCATACTAAATCCTGTGCCAACACGCCAGGTTAGCGTGCCATAGTAGACCAGAATCTATGTATAAGTATGTAGGTATTTACAAAATAAAAGTAGTAAATGTATTCTATTCGTATTCCGGTACACATAACACAAGCATAATAAGCTTAGCTTGGGACCAGAGGATGTTGTGTGAAATGTCCATGAATATTTTATATTTATTTATTTATTACTAGCTGACCCGGCAAACGTTGTTTTGACATGCCAAAAAAAAAAGATTTGAAAAATTGATGTTGGCCGATTCTCAGACCTACTGAATACGCATATAAAATTTGGTAAAAATCGGTAAAGCCGTTTCGGAGGAGTACGCTAAGTAACATTGTGACATGGAAATTTTATATATTAGATTTATAATACCTCCAGAAGTGGAGGGGGCCTGTGCCCAACAGTAGGACGTTAATTGGCTGGAGAGAGAGAAGTAGTGTTACCTAATAAAAAATTTCAATTTGTTATTCTCAGTTGGTAATCTTCGCCTTGGCTATGGTAGCCTATGCTGTAGAGTACCCAGCTGGTGTCCACCCAGCAGTGTGCCCCAACTACCCGTACTGTGATTCGGAGACCCTCGCCCGGTTTACTCCTGATGGACAGCCTATACCACAATGGGGATTCCCCGGAGTAGTACCTGCTGCGTAAGTATTTGAAATGTTTATGAAGTTAGATGGCTCTTATGGTTACCGTTCATGAGGTCCAAGGTTCAAGCCCCGCAAAGAACAATTAAATAGATCGCACCCATAGATATGTAAGTGGCTTCGAGCCAGCTGAGTTATATAGACATTATGACACGAGAATTTTCTTTATAACATGATGTGTGGTACATAATATGATACAAGCTTAGATATGCAGCTTAATTTGGGAGCAAAGAAACTTAGTATGAATGTCTATAAATTAATATTATATCCGCAATTTGATACCAATAACACGAACATAGCATAGCAAATAAAAAAGAAAAAGTTCCAACGTATTTCTTTGGTATTTTTTTTGACATTTCTTTTTTTTTTCTTCAGCCCCGTCCCAGTTGCGGCCAGATACCCAGCTGGTTTGTCACCAGCGCTATGCCCCAACTACCCATACTGCCACTAAACATTTGCCAATCGCCAACGGACACCAACAACTTAATGACATGGATTTGTTTGTAAAAAATAACTTTTTTATGTAATTGTGTTAAATACAGCCTTTTTCGTCCACTGCTGGACATGGGACGAAATAAAGTGCGGTCTTGCATCCTTTGCATAATACCATAACAAAAACATAGATAACACTATTACTTAAAAAAGCAATAATGTCCATTTATATTCAGTTAATTGTATCAACCTATACCACAGGATTCGCAGTTTTAAGATCTCCTAAAGTACCTACTCATTGACTGTACTCTCAGTGCTGTGATTTAGTTTCTATCTCTTCCCAACAGAGGGCGTAAATTAAATATAAATGGACATTAAATTAAGCTGATTATAACAATCATTCGGCCAAAAACACTGCCATTTTGTAAAAATATAAACAAAAATGTTATCTTTGAAAGCATTTCTGTTCAAATTTTCTCATTATTTGTATAAAGTGTATAAAATTGTAAATAAAATACTTTTGTATAAAATTAAACTTTTGTTTTTTTTCTCTTCTGATGTGGTGGACTAGAAATCACATTTTCTAATTCTCTTATGTAATTAATTATATCATGAATGAAAAGTTCTTCCTTTATTCTTTCGAAGCCCAATATTGGGATTATTATTATTTATTAGACATCCTTACTCACTTTCGCCCATACAACTATACCTACCAACCAGGAATACACGCACAAAAATAAACGAACTTTCACTTTTTAAAGTTGATTAAATAAAAACTCAGTATAAAATAGAACAGCAATATTTCATCAGTATATTTTTTATGTCCAACGAGGTTAGCGATGAACGACGAATTAAAATAACACTAGGTACTTAAATTAATGTTTTATTACTCAGGATTTTTAAAAAAGTTCACTTATACTTTGGTTTAGTAATATTTATAGAAGTTCTATATTTGAAATAATATTTAAATAAGCTTTCCATAGCCACCAGCAATAAAAAAAAACTGATAAATAACCAAATAAAAGTACAATAACCATAATATGTATTTATGTTTAATAAATAACATAGCAAGTATAATAAAAGTCGGCAATAATGCAATTGGTACATAATCAATACAGTGTAAATAATGTGTGCAATTTATATTAAAACTCGTTTTGTAATTGCAAGGACGAAGGAGTGCACGTCAATTTTGCCGCGCTGTCAACTTGACAGTTCAAGATGGATGACATTAAATTACTTTTTTGAGATGTGATATTTATGTCGTTTGTTATTTGTTAGTGGTTTATTTATATTTTTTGAGACCATAAAGGTTCCACTGTTTGAAACCGCCAGCGTCTATAACGCAAGGCAAAAAACAGGGCCGTGTTTAACCAATTTAAAGGCCTATGGACATTAGGAAGATGCTCCTATAACCTGTGCCTGACTTGATTATAATAATATAAATCACAGATTATCTTAGTCTCAAGGCGTCTCATGGTCATGGTATCTGGTAGATAGATACGACACCTACAGGGAAGCTTGACCTGTTTTTATGCTATCTTAATTGTCTGAAACCTGTTATAATTAAAATAGTCGTTGCAAGGCCGCGCATTGACTGACATGAGATGTGCAATCACTTCAATGGCGGCTTCCCGCCTAAAGTAATGTCATGCATTATTTATGGCGGCAAAACGTCGCGTGCCTTGAATTAATGTTTTCGATGTTGTTGATTTACGTTATATGATAACTTTGTAGTGATATGGCAGTGAAAAGCCGATCTTTGCGATCGCTATTTTTCAGGAATAAGTACCACATCTAGACACAGGATCTAGATATGTGTAGTTAAATCACTAGGAGCGCAAAGAGCGCGGTAGATTTTCTGTAAAGATTGAGCGATAGTACTAACTTTTGGGTATTCCAGCAAATGCAAATGGTGCATAATTAATGCGCCATTGGATATTTGCCATATTTATGCGGCATAGACTTACACATTTAGATGAGTTTTGGTTTTCTCCTTAGACACCCCTGAATGAAGTTGATTTTTTAATAATAAGTGTCCAATTCATGACCGGTCGCTCTTGAAACTAGGACACATCTGATGAATTCGGGATATGTGACACTGGTAAGTGGTAGCCCTACAATATCTAAACATTCGACTTTATGGTTACTTTTGGTCTAGTGGTTCAGGTAACGGACTGCCGCACACTAGGTCGCGGGTTCGATTCCCGCTCGGGACAATAATATATTGTCATATTTATAATTGTCATACAAATGTTTGTCCTGCGTCTGGGTGTTTACTATGTATTATAAGTATGTATTTACAAAAGAAAAGTAGTACCTATATATTGTATTCTATGCGTATTCTGGTACCCATAACACAAGCATAATAAGCTTAGCTTGGGACCAGAGGACGTTGTGTGAAATGTCCATGTATATTTATTTATTTATAAATATGACGAGCTTTGTGGTTGAGTGGCTCATGTAACAGGGTGCCGATCACGAAGTCGCCGATTCGATTCCCACTCGGGACAATATATGTATTCTATTCGTTTTCTAGTATCCATAACACAAACTTGGCTTGGGACCTGGGACAGAGACCATGAATATTTATTTATTTAGGTAGCTATTTAAATTAAACCACTCTTTGATTCTATCACGTTTATTCATACTCCAAAATTTCAGATCCACTATCACGCCTTAATATAGTTCAAAAGATACCGTAGCTACTCTTCCCTCTGGGGTCAACTCAGGATGTACCCTATTTGATTTCTTTTTCTTCTCTTTCCCACTCTTCACATTGTATTCCATTAATTGTATACTATGCTGCTCTAGCAAAAGTTTTTTAAAAATTGACAAAATGGCGGCGGCCGAATAAGCACCATCTGACAATGTGTCCAGTTTAACAGCGATTTTGACACAACTCTCAGATGTCATCTGAAAATAAAAAAACTTTAAGTTTCCCAATTCCCTGATTCCCTCTGGTGTCCCAATTCCCTGATTCGCTTTGTTGGTCCCTTTTCATATCTATGCTGTATAGATATACCAGACGCTAGGTAGACTTTTAAAATAGAGAACAAATAACTTTAGCCTGGCGAAACCGTAGGTACTTCATAGCCTAATGACGTATAGCCTTTATCATAAACACACATATGTAGATACATTTTCACGCACACAGATATGTAGGTGGCTTTAAGCCGACTAAATGATGTAGTCATACATATGGCATATCTGTATTTATCTAGGATGTTTTTTATACTCATAAATCTGGAGCCCAAATCTGCTATTACGATTTTGTCACAATGATCAGCCACTGCATAATGTCATTATGGCGCCATAATGGCGTCATTATGACAAAAAATTTATAGTAGACTAACAAACTTGATAAAATTTGCCATTATGCAATCAGTGACTGATCATTAAAACAACATTGTTATAGCAGACTTAGGCCCCTGACCATACATTATAAGTTTTGTTATAAGTCAAATAACTTACTTTTTGTATTATTGACTTTAATTTATCTAATTCCGCTTTAGCCTTGCTGACATCCGGTTGAATTTCTCTGGATTTTAACCAACTGTAGTTAGTTGGCTCACGGAATGATTCTTTTAGTAACATTTCAATCTATAAAATACAATATCTATTAAATTACAGACACATTCACACTGGCAAATTCAAAGCGAAGCCAACCCTCTTCGAAGAAAGAAGAGGGAAAGAAAAAAAATCCATTAAATTCAAACCAGAATGATAAATTTTGGGTAGTAAAAATAACTAGATACTTACATATTGCGTCAGGTCGGAAGGAGAAAAACTATTTTCCTTTGCAACCATTTTATTTATTTCTATTTAAGACTAAGTCCGCGCCATGCCAATGATTGCAGCTAAATATCGTAATATTAATACAAAAAGCTTCACATTTCTATATCTTTTTATCTTTCAATGATATTTCAGTTAATTAAAACTATTTGTATTTTATTTTGTATTTTATCAGCCACTTGACTTTATTTTCAATGAATTGGTACTTATAAAGTAGATGAAAGAGATAAGATATCGTCAATATATTACGTCACTTATACGTACCCAAAGGAGTGGTTTTGAAGTTCTGAGTGGCCACATAGTGTTAAAAATGATTAATACTGAAAGTTGAAACGCTCTACGATAGCTCAGTGTGTTAATGCGACAGTTGTTCTGGTTGTTCATGATATTTTTATCCATGATCCCGTCATGAAAACAAATATTTACTTACTCTTCAAAAAGGGCGTCAAAAGGTTCCCTACAGAGTCGGCAACGCGCGTGTGGTACCTCTGATGTTTCAAACGTCCATAGGCTACGGTAACCGGTAACCGCTTACCATCAGACGAGACGTATGTTTGTCACGCTGATACCTAGTATAATAAAAAATAATTAAACATTAGCGGCAGACGTAATTCGTGACTAATGTACCAAAATTTAGGCGCTAACTTGAAGTTGCCGGCGCTATTCAGTGTATCGCAAGGTTCATACTCGACGAGCTTCGTGGTCTAGTGGTTCATATAACGGACTGCCGTTCACGAGGTCGCGGGTTCGATTCCCGCCTCGGACATTCATTTGTGTGATGTTTATAAATGTCATACAAATGTTTGTTCTGCGTCTGGGTGTTTACTATGTATAATAAGTATGTATTTACAAAAGAAAAGTAGTTTATGTATTCTATCCGTATTCTGGTACCCATAACACAAGCATAATAAGCTTAGCTTGGGACCAGAGGACGTTGTGTGAAATGTCCATAAATACTTATAATATGCAGAAAATAGTTTCGTTTTCTTTAAATCTAATAGCTCCACTACGCGATGGCTCCAGATGGCTCATCTTTTTAAATGAAACGTAGAACACAATTTAAAAACCTATGCAACATCTTTGTTAAGAATTCTAGAGAAATATATCTATAGACAAAAACAGGTCAACTACGAGTTGCACTTGCACACAAAGGGTGTCGTATCCTTATTATCATATTGTATTTGCTATACTAAACTCAGTTAACGGGAGAAGGGCAGGACAATGATGATGATGAGTTTTTGTTGTTGTGGCATTAACTTTTATACTCAGGATGTGAAATTTTGAGCTCTCTAGTCTCTAGCTATCGTGGGTCCTAAAACACAGTCTAGTGACAGATGGATAGATGTATGGAGAGACAGGCGGACAGGCAGCGAATTCTCAGTAATAGTCCCTTTTACCTTTTGCTACGAAACCCTATAAACACCAATATATGAGGGTCACGTGAACTTTCAATTATGTCATTTCATTTGTCATCTTTTAATGATGTCATTTTAATAAATGAAATTAAACGAATTCTTAGTATAAGGATATTACGGATAATGGTAAATTTAAAGTACAAAGAACTATGGAATTGTTTAATTGTAAACATGACACAAACGGGAATCAAACCCTGAACAATATATTCAGAAACATATTATTTAGGTGTCGTATATGTGTTAGAGCAATTTGTTGTATACCTATTGATAAGATTGTACCCATGAGTTTAAATCCTCGAAGAAATAATACAATTGGAAGTAAATTCTCATTAAAATCTAAGTCAAAGATATCAATACCAAGTAAAGTTACAGAGAAAAAACAGTCAGAAAAGAAACTAAGCACATCAATATTGAAATCTGAAAAGTCGCTTCCGAAAACAACAGTAGCAAGTATGTTTTCTGAAAAGAGAACTGTAAACAGCGGAACAGTCAGTCTGTGCTCAGAAAAGAAACTAAAATGGGATACTTCAACTATAATATCTGACACCAAATTAAGTTTAACCTCAGAAAAAACACTTAAAAATAAAAAATCAATGTCATTCCGTTTGTTTAAAAGAAAAGGCAGAAATAAATCAGCCACAATCATTAATATAGTAAAGGGTGCATTAAAATGGGTTAGAGATTCAGATACTAATATTAATTCTAAAACTAATCAGGAATTGGAGAAAAAAGCAAAGAAAACGAGAAAAAAGAAAAATAGGTATCAAAATTTAACAGTACTTGCATTTTGTACTGAGTTTAGTAAAAACGATTCGGGAGATCATAGCTCTTTGTTTAGAGATACAAATGGAAGTAGCACGCATTCTTCGATATCGATTAGTTTAGATACATTCGATTCTATCACCGAATATGTTACAAAAGATGTTTTTGAATCTACTTCGTGTATTGTCAATTTAATGTAATTCTATGGCTTACCTAATAAATAAATAAATATTCATGGACACAACGGTTTTCTGGTCCTAAGATAAGCTTATAAGCTTGTGTTTTGGGTAGGTACCAGAATACCTACGGATATACAACATATACTACTTTTCTTTTGTAAATACATACTTATAATACATAGAAACACCCAGACGTAGTACAAACATTTGTATGATATTTAATGGTACCGATTCTACGTTCACATCTAAACTTAACTAAAAAATGAAAATTTATAGTGTCAATAACACAATTCCGCAATGCTAATAGAACTTTTTAATGGAAAATCTGTATATCATAGACTAACTATGTTTATTAATAAAAACGTGCGCAATGAAATAGCCAATTAATCAAAATTCGCCATAGTTGTTTTCATTTTTAGGGTTCCGTACCCAAAGGGTAAAAACGGGACCCTATTACTGAGACTTCGCTGTCCGTCCGTCCGTCCGTCTGTCACCAGGCTGTATCTCAAGAACGGTGATAGCTAGAGAGTTGAAATTTTCACAGATGATGTATTTCTATTGCCGCTATAACAACAAATACTAAAAATAAAATAAAATTAATATTTAAGGGGGGCTCCCATACAACAAACATGATTTTTAGGGTTCCGTACCCAGTATCTCAAGAACGGTGATAGCTAGACAGTTGAAATTTTCACAGATGATGTATTTCTATTGCCGCTATAACAACAAATACTAAAAATAAAATAAAATTAATATTTAAGGGGGGCTCCCATACAACAAACATGATTTTTAGGGTTCCGTACCCAGTATCTCAAGAACGGTGATAGCTAGACAGTTGAAATTTTCACAGATGATGTATTTCTATTGCCGCTATAACAAAAAATACTAAAAATAAAATAAAATAAATATTTAAGGGGGGCTCCCATACAACAAACATGATTTTTTTACCGTTTCTTGCTCGATACTAATAACGTTGCCTTATGTTGCATAGATAATGGTACGGAACCCTTCGTGCGCGAGTCCGACTCGCACTTGACCAATTATTTAGTTTAGTTGTGCACTCAAAATTTGTACCAATATCACACAAATTATACTGAGCAAGGATCGTACCTGCGACATCCTGAATGGCAGTCCATTACACGAGTCACTAGACCACAAAGCCTGTGTAAAAAAAGTCTTAATTGTTTTTCTTCTTCGTAAGGGATTTAAAATACTAATAAATTTTTGGTGTTTGATTCTATTTATGTTAAGCTGACCATGTGTAATTAACTTGTATATCAACTTAGTCTGCATTGTTCTCCTACCTTTTTCAGCGGGGGTCACCTTATAATCAAGTCCTGTTGGAATTATGCTTTAAGTCTATGAGAGAAGGAAATATCGAACTAAGCTCTATACCGATACGTCCGGTCCCCAAAGTGGAGAAGATCTACGCCCTATATATTCGATACATCCCACATTGGATAGATCTGCGTTTAAGGGATGCAAAGTATAATAAAATACAATACAATAAAACAAATATAAATAAAAAACCCTTTTTATTCAAAAAATTACATAGTGCTTGACATACGAGTATAATCAATTGTTCAGTAATTATACAATAAGTACATACTTTGGTATGTGTTATGATCACAGCTAAAATGTCTTTTAAGATGCTTTGAGATGCATTAAATGTATGACATTTATGGCGCGTAGTGTATGATAGGTTTGCTAAATTGTATGAATTATGCCAAATAAATAGGTATGTCCTGTGCTTCAAAAGCATAATTTAGCCAGTGTGCTAGGTACACACAAATATGACCTGTGTCTCTAAATACATGACTTAACGTATAACTTCTTCGGTGCTCTGAATATATGTGCTCTGGTTTTTATAGTGCGTTAAATGTAGCATTTCTCTTGTGCTCTAAGAATATGGTTTTTTATGGTGCGTTAAATTGTATGACTTCTCCAGTGTTCTTATAAGTCATTATTTTACGGTTACTATCCCACTATATTTACGACTTTCTAATAATGAATACATCAACAAAAAACATACAATATCGTAAAGGACATTCAATTATATTAAACATCACAGAAATATATATATATATAAAATTATATAAACGAACATATACCCGTATTTAAAAAATACAAAATGTATACTAACACTAGCTGACCCGGCAAACGTAGTTTTGCTATACAAATGTCAGGGAAGGGGGGGGCTTGGGGGGGGTTAGACGTATGAAAACAGATCCAGATAGCCAAATCTCAGACCTACTGAATACGTATATAAAATTTGGTAAAGCCGTTTCGGAGGAGTACGGTAACTAACATAGTGACATGGAAATTTTATATATTAGAAGATTATAAAGCGGAAGAGTTTGTTTGTTTGTTTAAACGCGCTAATCTCGGGAACCACTGAGACAATTTGAAAAATTCTTTCAGTGTTAGATAGGGCATTTATCGAGGAAGGCTTTAGGCTATATAACATCACGCTACGACCAGTAGAAGCGAAGCAGTAATGAAAAACGTTGCAAATACGGGGAAAATTTTCTAAATTTAACGCGGACGGAGTCGCGGGTAACAGCTAGTAATGAACAAAAGAACCCATCGACATATTGGCTCTTTTAAAAGGCGACATGTATCCAATAGGCACAGATTGTAACGAAAACATATCTTAATCAAAATAAAAATAATTAAAATTTAAAGTAATTGCTTTTATCTTTGGCTCTTTGGCTTTTATCTTTGGCTCTTTCAAAAGGCTACGTGGCTTTAATAGGCACGACTCGTAATAACAATCAAATTCCAAACAAAAATAAATGTGTATTGTATTTTATTTTTGACTCTTTTAAAAAGCCACTTGTCTCCAATAGGCACAACTTGTAATAATTAACAACAACCAATGTCCAAACAAAATAAAATGTTAAAATCATAGCAATAGGCCACAAAGCTCCAATAGGAAGAACCCGTAATAACAATAATAATAACAAAGTTACATTATTTTAAAATTTCATCATTGGCTCTTTAAAAAGGCCACACAGCTATAGCAAGATACAAAAAAAATTAAGACAATCTATTGAATTTTATCTTTGGCCTTTTCAAAAGGCCACTTTGCTAAAAAAGGCACAACTCGTAACAAAAGCATTGGCTTAAAGACTGCCATAGCGAAATGTGTGGCGTAAAATCTTAATGTATTTGCTTTGCATACATTATCTAGTATATATTGACAACCATACAAAAGTATAACTGTCGTTATAGCTGATATAATTATTGATCGATTTTTTGTATAATGACGGTATCTGCAAAAAATAAAAGGATTGCAATTAAAATCGCGTCTTAATCCGTAAAAAGTGGTCAATTCACAGGTGGGTTGAAGTTTAAAATTGAGGACAAGTAAAGATGCAGTACAAACATTTGTATGACTATATCATACAAATGATTGTCCCGAGCGGGAATCGAACTCGAGACTTAGTGAACGGCAGTACGTTACATGAACCACTAGACCACGAAGATCATCTATAAAGACAAAACTAGCAGATAGATACTTACTGAGCTATAGCCGGGGTGACACTAAGTGCTAATCCCAAGAGACTCCCCGTACATTGGACTAATGCAAATATTGGAGTACTGCTCACATGAATATGTTCTGGGTTCTCACACCAACGGAATGCCTAGAAAATATAATTATATGAAGGTTAAAAAAGTTTGATAGATAGCCAGACAAACTGAGAGAGACAAACAGAGACAGACTAACAGAGGGAAATACAAATTGACAGACACAAACAGATGCAGACAGACAGACTAGCAGAGCGACAGAAAAATTGACAGACAGAGGCAGACTAACAGAGAGACAGACAAATTGGCAGACAAAAACAGAGACAGACAGATTAACAGAGAGACAGACAGACGGACAAACAGACAAACTAACAGAGAAACAGACAAACAGAGACACAGACAAACTAACAGAGAGACAGACCAATGTTTTCTTAACTGTTTCTATGATTCCGTCTCTCACAGATATTATTTGAAAAGATGGGATGTTGGTAGAATACGTAAAATTAGCTAGGTTACTTCCTAAATAACTTACTAAGTTTAAAGAGGTGGAGAGAGAGGGAGAGAGAAGAAGAGAGAGGGGGGGGAGAAAGTTAGATATAAAACCTTACCATTTTAACAGTCCACTGTGGGTCATGTCCAGTATACATCATTATGTAGTACGATAATACACTGAATATCAAAATAGCTAAAGATATTATTATATGCCATCTCTGAGTTCGGTGATAATCATGATTACTGCCGTACCTCCAAATGTATGGGTCTGATACGTAAATACATAGGAATGGTGCTAGGAATGAACCTGGAAAAATAATGTATATTTTATTCAAAGTCAATTTTTTTATTTAAAGTTCGCATGTTTTACAAGCTCTTTTGAAACTTCAGAAGCTAGACGTCTGTGCCAAACGCAAATCCTATAAAGAAGAACAGACAAGATACTACACGGAATTCTTTTCCTCTTTTTTTTCTTTTCATTGGTTTATACGTATCTATGTAATAGTTTTACTTTATATTCTTCTTGCGCTTGCGTAAAATACTTTCTTTCAACAATTCTGCCCGTGGCCATGATAGAGCATAATTTAAAATACATATTATGCACGTCACGTAAAAAAATATCCATAAAAAGTGGTGTTATATTTTTCTTGTTTTACAAAAAAAAACTTACCAACAAAAGCTCCGATTAAACATTGATGTGGGAAATGTGTAGCTATATACATTCTAGATAACATAACAGATCCCATAGCATGCATAGATAATGGATACATTATGTACTTCCACCAGAAAATGTAGCATTTTCTGGAAAAAAAATAGAAAATTATTAATTATGTAATATTATTGTAGATAAGTTGAGAAAATTATAGAAAGTGTTAACAAAATAAAAGAGTTAAAAACGTTTATAGTTATCCAGTTGTGCAAACTGCACGATAGATGGCCTTGTGTAAAAAGATCGAGGCGATGTTTTACTCAAATTAAGAAACAATACAGTGGAAGACTTGGTTAACATGTTCAAGCACCATGATAGCTCAGATGGCAGAGTAACGGAACGGTATTCAGAGATCGTAGTATCAAGTCCCTCTCATGGTGATCAATTTTTACAGTTCTTTATTCCACTTTAATTTGATTTATCTTCTTTATCTACACTAATATTATAAAGAGGAAAGATTTGTATTTTTGTATGTAACGAATAAACTCAAAAAGTACTGAACCGATTTTAATAATTCTTTTTTCATTAGAAAGCTACATTATCTAATATATAAAATTCACGTGTCACAGTGTTAGTTACCGTACTCCTCCGAACGGCTTGACCGATTTTTATGCATATTCAGTAGGTCTGAGAAGCGGCCAACATCTATTTTTCAAACTTTTTTTTTTGTATGGCAAAACAACGTTTGCCGGGTCAGCTAGTTTATTATAAAACAGAGTCGTTTATGTTGAATGTAACTCAAATCTTCAAAATTTGTAATTATAATTTTTTTTTCAAAATTCCAAAATTTCATAATATGCAATGTAAAACTGTATTAAGTGTATTTAGCTTACTTCACGCGTTGGGTAACTGTAAGTGGAGTAAGCAGTTGTATGTTAATAAATAAATAAATAAATAAAACTACGCAACGGAGTTTAAGACGGTACGATACCAAATTATGCTCCATACAAAAGTATGGGTATCGTACTTCCGTTTTTTCTTTGCGAAAGTAAAACCGATTTTGATAGTTTTTGCGTTATATTATAGATAAAGAGTATATCTTGCTTGAGTATGCTTCTATCACTATCATTTTTTCAAAAATCAATAACTAAAAGAAATATGACGATCCGAAAAACCCTCTATTTCGGTTTTCTTTAGATAAAGTTGCAGCGTCTATCACACAAATTTGGTAAAGTTTTACCACAAAAGAAAGTGATAGAAGCATAGATATACTCTTAATCTATAATATAACGCAAAAGCTATTAAAATCGATTTAACTTTCGCGAAAAAAAAACGGAAGTACGAAACGTCTTTTTTCAAAGAATTTGTAGGTAAAATCCGCTTCATCTATATTTGTCCCTTTTAGCGCGGCGCTCGGAAATAGGGATAGCAATACCTAAGGCAAATACCTAAATGAGGAGTACAGTACCCTCTTAAGCAGCCTTGTTTAAATAATAAGAGTAGTTCTAGAGGATGGCATTTTTATTTTTTTATTTAATTAGTGAAGGTTTTTTTAATAAAAACTTATTTAAGAAAATTCCAATCGTATAATGTAGCCACTAGCCAGCAACAACTAGTTAAATATATATTAGATCTAAATACACTTCCTTGAGAAGCCAAGGAGTGTAAGAGTGAAGCCAAGTATTTAGTGTATTAGGTGTACTATGGAGTATGTTTGTATGGCTTAAGTTTGGATGTATGAGTGTAAATGAAGATTTACACTCATACATCCAAACTTACTCCATACAAATTTATAGGTGTAAAATTTCGTTAATAACGTAACAAAAATTTTGACGAGCTTAAGTGTTAATGTGTGTAACCAAAACATAGCGCGATTTAAAAAAACTGTACAGCGCCATCTATCGAGTGGTATAGTAAACTTATGTATGTTAAGGTTTGAACCCTAAATTTCACGCGTACGAAGTCGCGGGCAACAGCTAGTCTGGTCATACATGCAAAACACTCTGTTGTAAGTGCTACATATTTGGCCTTTTACATACTTACCTATCATGCATAACATGATTGATCCACATTAACAATAACAATATAGTTGTAGCTGCAGCCGCACTGTGACCTGATGGAGACCCGGGCCCTGTCTCACAAGTCTGACTGGTCTGGCGAAGGTACGGTCTATCTGTTGTGTAGAATGAGGTCTCACGTACCCACCAATATGGACGGTCTTCTTGGAGTAACCTGAAAATGTGTGTATATTAAGTTAATAAAATATAAGAGTCAAGAAACCATGTATAATTATTAGTGCTAGGTAGGTGCTAAAGAAGTTTGATATACAAGCCAATACAGTTTTAGCAGATAGAGAAGAAATGTTTAATATTGAAGACATGTAACTTTATTCTGGATCAATTCATGGTCTAATAAAATATGATATTTTTTTTATTTATTTATTTGATACATTTTCATAGTAAACTTAAAATTAATTATAACAAAACAAGTATTTTAATAAGAGAAGTGACTATTGATATAAGACGTGTCTATGGTTTAAATTTTAAATTAAACTGTAGTGTGTCATACACACACATAGAACATGTTTTAGCGCACAGATATGAAAGTGGCTTCAAGCCAGCTGAAAGTTAACACCAAATCCAAAACAAGAAAAAAAAAAGTCAGCTGAGTGATCTAGCCACAGACACTCTCTCTCCTCTACAGCCCATTTACGTCCCACTGTTGTCGTCGTCTGTGTTGTTGTCCCACTTAAAGTATCAACTTGAAACTCATACCAAATGTAGATCTATGCGGTCCCTTTCAACGACATCCAATCAATGTTTTAGAGCTACGCATTCAGAAGATATAACCTACTTACCGGCTGTTATCTGCAACTTCATACGCGTCGAATCGATCGTGTCGAAGGGATTATGGCCTACTGTGCCGCGCTGACCAGGCGTGTTGGCACAGGGTTTCTCTTCGACATTTCCGTCTCTCACAGAGGATATTATCTGTGTACAATATCCCTTAGCTGACTTTTACAGCACCCTTGGAGGAGATGGGGTGGTGACACTTGTATTCTTAATCCGTCACCACACGGAAGCCACAGACTAAATCTGCGATACTATCTATTTTCTTTGCTTATAACTAAATACATACCATTTCAACATACAATTTAACCATCCACCGAATGCCATACATAGTAACAATTGAGCTCCAAATACTGAATCTATGACGGAAACTAGAGGGAAGAATAAGTCAGTGATATAATTAGGATTTGAGAAATTATTCACCAGCTCAAAATACCACTCACTATCTGAAAACCTGCAAAAAAAATTAAAAAAGCAGTTTAGCAGTTACAGGTTTTAAGTTCCATTCACTGTTAGAATAAGAACTGTTTAAACTGTTATTTTAAACTATGCAATTGCAATTGTTAGTTATTTATTAGTAATACAACATAATTAGCAATAGTTTTATTAAATAAATTTATATTTTATCATAGTAATTCGATAAATACTATTGCCGATAGCAACATTACCCTTCTTGAATTAACTCAATGCATGAAACACCCAATGCGTATATTTGTTCCATTTTAATAAGTATGACAGTCTTTAATATATTAAATTAAATCATTTCTCAGGTGGGTACGGTTATTGATTTTGCAGGATTTTCTCGTCGCCGATTTTCCAAAAACGTAAATAAACACAATCTCACTATTTATACGTAAAATGTCAAATTTGAGCCTACTGTCATACCACACGGTGAAATAAGGCGCCAAACTTATAATAATTAAAGATAACAAAATTGGAACATTTTTTCTTTTAACCAATTTGAATAGGTTATCTTGTATATTTTTAATTTTTTTTGTCTGTCTTACAGTAACAAAACAGCCCAATTTATTATCTACTTTTCATGTTTCTATTTACCTGTTAACGTAAAAATAACGATTAAGTTTCCCATCGACAGTAATGACATCTAGTAATCACTATAGAACATAGACATGGAAGCTAGCAAAAGCTGAAGATATTCCACTGAACAACAGATAGCACTGTAATACGTAACCAAATGAAACTTTTCTGTAATCCTAGAAACACGTGTTTCTCTGTCTGTGTCGCTCTGTCTGTCTCTCTCTCTCTAACACGAATAAAATAATAATATATTAATTTTATTAATTTAACATACCGTCAAATCTTTCCTCTTTTTCTTAGTAATATAAAACGTACATTTTCTCATCAGAGAGACTAACAATTATCTCACCTATCTGCCGCTAGATGGTGTTACTTACCCATGCCCCTTGAGGACGCTGAGGGCGTATTATTGTTTTAATAATTGAATAGTATTCTATGATACCGATACAACGCTTCAAATAAGTTTGAAATTTAGAAACGTATTTTAAAAATACATCCAGATTTTTTTTTTATATTTCTTATTTCATGTGACTTCGAATTTATAGCAAGAAAAAGCTGTCTTATTTTCAGAATTATCTTTATTCCTTTAATGTATTCTATATACACATTATTTTAACAATTATTTACATAGTAATTTAATCAGACAGTTTCTTAAAGTCATCATAAATCCCTTTCTAAGTTAGTAGGTTTCTATCTGCTTACTTATAAAAGAGTAGTTGTTGGCCGCAACTTCGTACGTAGAGTGGAATTTGGAAACTAAACCTACAAATTATACAAAAAAGCCATCCTCCTGAATCAATCTATTTATTAAAAGAAACCGTATCAAAATCAGTCCCGTATTTTTGAAGATATAACCTTTTTTTTAAATATCCATGGATACATCGTCCTTTGGTCCCAGGCTAAGCTTATAATATGCTTGTGTTATGGGTACCAGAATACGGATAGAATACATATTATACTACTTTTTTTTTGTTAATACTTACTTCTAATACATAGAAACACTAAGACGCAGTACAAAGATTTGTATGACAATTAGAAAACTCACACAAATGATTGTCCTGAGCGGGAATTCAACCCGCGACCTCTTGTTCGGCAGTCCGTTACATGAACCACTCAACCACGAGGCTCGTCGAATATATAAGCTCACATAGGAACACATTTTCATTTCATTGTTTTACAATAGGTATGTAAAGATAAAGAAATAAATTTGTAGCTCTATAAGAAGTCTATTCAAACTAGATTTACAATATTGTATTTAAATATAAAATAAAAACAGCTAACTTAATAAGACGCTAATAACACGAATAGTCACAATCTATTGTCGAGAGTGTACACAATATAAACTCCGCTCAAATTTCAGCAAATTTAATCTTAGCAATGGTTACGGAGTTATTTCTACATGAAAAGAATTATCTACAGATAAGTCCTGTGATATTTATAAATAAAATAGTTGTAATAATGTAGAACTTATAGTAGATACCTACGTGTGGCAGACATATAGACAAACATGGAAGTGTTCAATATATAGGTCTCTTTAAGAAATTTTACATACTTTCTGGGGTGTTCACAACGTTACAAAAATTGAAATCATGAAGTTAGTTACAATAAATGTAAGACATTTTACAATTAAAACAATGATGGTGTATTTTGATTAATTGGCAATGCCGTTGAGAACCTTTGTAGTAATTAAAATCGTTAGTTTACACGACACACACACAAATACACAGTTCTTATGCCAAGAAAGCTTAGTTAACGTTGACGGATTGTGTTAATGATACAATCAATTTTGGTTTTTTTGTTAAGTTTCAGATAGTCAGTTAAGTTTTCTCCGTATGGTGACGGATTAAAAATACAAGTGTCACCATCTCCTCCCAAGGGTCCTGTAAAAGTCAGCTAAGGGATATTTCACTTAGATAACATCATCAGTGAGAGACGGAAAACTCTACAATAAACCCTGTGCAAACACGCCTGGTCAGCGCCGCACAGTAGACTACAATCCCTCCCAAACTGGAGGTGGCCCGTGCCCAACAGTGGGACGTAAATGGACTGGAGAAGAAGAAGAAGAAGTTGAGTTTAGCTGTGCACGTAGAATTGGAACCAATGTGAAGGACAAACAACTTACATGTGTAAATAAGCGCACACATACTTTCTTATACCTATTATCTTACTAACTGTTACCCGCTACTTCGTACACGTTAGAATTAAGAAACTAAAAAAAAAAAACCAAATCCGTTGCGTAGTTTTGAAGATTTAAACATACATATCAGATACACACCCGTTCTCCTTCTCAGGGTGCTGTTATGCTGTAGAAGCCAGCTAAGGATTCTTGTACACAGATACTATCCTCTGTGAGAGAAGGAAATCTAGAAAATTAACCTTGTGCCAACACGCTTGATCAGGCGGCACAGCAGACCATAATCATTCGCAAAGTGAAGGAGGCCGGTGTCCAACAATGGGACTTTAATGGGCTGGAGAGAGTTTCATAATAAATCAATATGTATCTTCAGATTTATCTCAGCAATTATTATCTTGTGTAACATAATCTCGTAAACGCGGTATGATCACATAGAATTATTGTGTTAAAATATAATCTTCAGCTGAGTGTGGGAGGGTTGAGGGTACAGGGAGGATACAGGGGGGCAATATTATAAAGAGAGGTGAGAGCTACGTACCGAGGTGGGAGATAATACAGTTATTTACTTTCAAGTTATTTAATAAGCGATCTGTTTAATACATACAATATCGTCACGACTTTTCAGGTAGACAGAAACTATAGATAGAGAGTCATCGACAACAAATGCTACGATCTAACCATCTAAGCATACTTTATTGTTTGAGCGTCGCCAAGGGTGTGAAACCTTGTTCTTTGGTACGTATCTACCAATGTATTAGTCTAGGTGTGTAACGTAATCTATAAAAATAATTTTGAGCCACATAAAGTAGTCAAATTCTTAAAGATTAGATCTGAAATATTGCACCACTTAAGAACCGATATGTGTTTAAAGATCTTTATTACTCAAGAACATTAAGTTCACTTACATAGTATATTTACTTACATTTCTATTAGTAAATATCATTTGCATGGTTCAATGACTCAAAGAAGCAAATGTATAAATTGTTTTAGATCGCCAATTTGTTACAACGACGATATGAAAAAATATGCGAGTGAATTTAAAAGTGAGGGTAGATTCATGTGATTTCGAACTGACTAAACATAACGCCAACATAAGGCCTATGCCACAATGACGATTAAATAATTAGAAATTTTTTTTTAATGGTTATTTAGTTATTTGCTTAATATATTATTTATTTTAATGCTTATTATTTCTTTATCTTATTTACTGATTGCTAAAACTAATGTAAATGTCTTAATAAATATAATATGTTACTAAACGCTATCGTTTTATTATTTTTTCCTTGAAAGTTAAGTAATTAGTTATTTAAGTTAATTTTGTTATAATTTATTCATATAATTTTGTTATTTAAAACGATTGTTTTGATTTATTATACATTATAGATTAACTGTTAAATAGTTAAAATTATGTAAATGAGTTTCTTGTCACAGCAATACGTTATACATATAGGTAACATTCCATATCTGTATGTTTTTTATTATTATAGAGTATTATGGAGATATTGAGAATTAGAAAGTATTGTTATCGTTTTTTTTTTTAAATTGATTATAATAATACACACATACACACACACACACATTACATATATTATTTAAGGACACTAACTAACTATGCTGTCTTGTATATGTTTTTTTAGTTTATTCTTAAAGATAGTCACAGTTTTTGATTCTTTTATGTTATTTGGCAAGTGGTTGTATATTTTTATACCGTCAAACAAGATGCTTCGTTTTCCATACTCAGTTCTCGGTATTATGGATGTCAATTTGTTTGAATTTCTAATGCTACGTGTATATTTTGTTTTATTTATTTTAGTGTGACAGTGGATGGAGCCAGATATTATTTTCTTTATTAGTATGCATATGCTTAGTGTGTAAAGCTGTTTCAAGTTGAGAATATTTGTTTTCTTGTATAGTGTATTGGTAGATGTAAATTTGTGGTAATGAAATAATGCTTTGATAGCTTTGTTCTGTGCACGTTGCAAGGGCATTATATTTGTTTTTGCAGCAGAACCCCATATTTCAATTAATAACTTAAAAAACATATTAGGTTTATTATGCGTTTTTTTTACTTTTAAACTATGCAAACTATTTCTAACTCAGGGATATTCTCACGATGTGACATGTAGTTTTACAATATACATGTATGACGGTACAAAAGCTACGTTGCGTTCACAGGTTGCGTAATAAATCTTTTAAACAATATTTTCATTAAAAGAACCACAGTACCAATATTTTCATAAAAAGAACCACCTGTTAAAGACCCACTGCTGGAAACTGGTCTTGTTCAATTCGGAAGTATGTTGGTCTACTATGCCGCGCTGACCAGGCATATTGGTATAGGGTTTAGTTTCGAGATTTCCGTCGGTTACAAAGGCTGTTAAATAAATAAATAATCATGGACATTTCACACAACGTCATCTGGTCCCAATCTAAGCTTATATGCTTGTGTTATGGGTACCAGAATACGAATCGAATACTTAAACTACTTTTCTTTTGAAAATACATACCTACTTTTAATACATAGAAACACCCAGACGCAGTACAAACAATGGTACGACATTTATAAATATCACACAAATGATTGTCCCGAGCGGGAATCGAACCCGCGACCTCGTAATCGACAATCCGTTACATGAACGACTCAACCACAAGGCTCGTCGAATGCATTCGTCAGCGGAAAGGCAAAATTACTTATGCGCCAAAACTGCATTGCTGGGAAATGAATTTAAAAGGTTTTTTTTTTAAATTCGTATACAATTTTATGTTCAGTATAACATAAGGAATACAAAATTTTATACGAATTTTTTTCCGAAAAATAAAACTTTAAAATCCATTTCCCAATAATGCAGTTTTGGCGCTTATGTAATTTTGCCTTTCCGCTGGCGTATTATGTTATCTGCTTATCCTTTGAAGAAATGTAATAACACTCCCAAAGATAATTACAATCAACTTTTTAATTTAAACTACTAAAAGAACGAAAACCATAGACATTTCAGATTTCAGAACGTATAATGGAATGTTAAGACGCTAATTATAAAAAACCACTTAACCGCCACTACATTAATGCCACTAAGATTAATTGTTAGTTTCAGTAATAGTGATGTTATCTACCAATGGATACGTTAATTTATTTCAGTCGGATATTAATACTCTGTTCTTTATTTCAGTTATAATTTATATTTATGAAAATTTCACACAATTTTGGGTCTTGTAAAAAGCTATATTTCCATAATATGACTATAATTACCAATACTAGGTAGGTACCTATTTCTTTTTAGGGTTTCGTACTCAAAGGTGAAACTAGGATCCTAATATTGCGACTTTACTGTTTGTCCGTCACTAGGCTGTGTTTTTGGAACCGTAATAGCTAGAGAGCTAAAAATTTCACAGTTTAATTTTATCAGTTAATGCTACTACAACAAATACTTATCATCATCATTCTCCTGGCCTTATCCTGTTATTTGAGTTCGGAAATATGATGAATATAATTATTATAATTGTACGTAGGTAACCCAGACCAGTTTTTTTTAATAAATGTACACGTTTGTTGTAAATACAAAAAACCCCATACAAATAACCGTGGAAATCACACAAAATATTATATTATCCTAAGCAGTAATCAAACCCGTAATCAAATTACAACATAGATATTCTACTGTTTGTGTCTAATCTCTATAAATATATGTATCATTCTCTATTAATCGGATATTTATCCGAAGATATTAACATAATTTCGACATAACACATCCCTATGCGTATCCATTAAATTAAGCAGCTTGTAAAAGCTCCTAATTTGTCACATGTAAAGTAGCGACCAATAAAGAAGCTATTAGCTGAAGTTTTTTTACGTAAATAGAATTAGGGGACGCCATAGACTAAAGCGTTTCTGAACGATGCAACATGGCAGTTGTAAAAAAAGTTTAATGTTTTTTCTTAGGCAAAGGAAACAGAAATACAAGTCCATGATCGTTCATACAATAATAAAAATAATATTGATAGAATTACTATGCCATTTCTTTGGAAAACGTTTGTACCTAAAGAAAGATTATTTTTCTTCCTTGATATCTACTTTGATGGGCTTCGTGGTGGAGTGGTTTATGTAATGGACTGCCGTCCACGAGGTCGCGGGTTCGATTACCGCTTGGGACAATGATTTGTGTGATATTCATAAATGTCATACAAATGTTTGTACTGCGTCTGGGTGTTTTCTATGTACCTATTATAAGTATGTATTTAGAAAAGAAAAGTAGTATGTGCAAGTATTATATCCGTATTCTGGTATACATAACATAGCATATAAGCTTAGCTCGGGACCGGAGGATGTTGTGTGAAATGTCAGTGAATATTTATTTATTTACTCTATAGAACTTGCCCAGGCCCCAAATTAAGCTTGTTCCTTGTGATATATTAACCTGACTTATATGTCGTGATTTTAGAAAACATACAATCCGCCCCAACCTAATAGAAATTAAAATAATAAACTGAGTGCCATTAATTTCGCGCCGACAAGTGTTGATTTAACGAAAAAAAAGATGGCCGCGCACATTGGCGGGCTCAGGTGCTGTATAGCGCCCCCTACCGGCAATTTGACAGACTATTAATCCGCATTTAAGCGGATTAGGGTCGATTTATCCGGCTCAAAGTGGTTTAAGCACTGTATGTGTTTATTTTCGTTTTGTTGATCGATCTGAGGTGGCAACTAATTATTTTACAGACAGACGCACATATTCTAACGTTTTTATATGAAGTCGCGTGTTTTGGATTCTCAACCAGACAGTGGTACCAATTCTATGCGCACAACTAAACTTAACTAAAAAATTAAAACAACTATGACGTATTTTGATTAATTGGCTGTTTCGTTGTGCACATTTTTATAAATTAAAATCGTTTTTTTTTTCTCTTTATTGTTCAACAAAATTACCAGAAACATTACAAAAAACATTAGAACGCTCGCTGAAACCACACGGTTTTAGTGCAAGCGTGAGTTCACATAATAAAATAAGATTTTATTTACTAACGTCACGTTAGTCACGTAACGTTAGTCACATAATATACAGATTTTCAAATAAAAAAGTTCTGTTAACATTGCCGAATTGTATTATTAATATTATCCATTTTAGTTTTAGTTAAGTTTAGTTGTCCAAGTAGAATCGGTATCAGTAGATGCTTTTCACGACAATTTCTAGTTTTTTATGTGTCAGGTATTTAATAATTCCCTAGGTAAATATGTTTTACTTTTTGATAAGGACCCCTAAAAATTTACGTAAATATGGTAGTAAAACTATTATATTTTTATACCAGTGTTTAAAAACAAAAGATTATTACAAGTAATGTCTATATTACCAGTCAATAAATATTATTTTTTACGAGACTAATAAATGACGTAAAATACATTACAGCGGGAAACGTAGCCAAAAAGCCATCAAAGCAGCCGCCATTTTCTAAAGATTCAAAATCAAAATGTCTGCCTATCCCAGGAATAATGCGGTCGTATAATAATTACTGAAAGTAACAAAACAATTGAAAACTACCGTAAAGTGGTCGGAACAGGATAATAAAACTATTTTTGTGGACGCCGCCTTTTTTGTTTTTGACAATACCAATATTCTGGACAGTTGTTTTTTTTTAAATTCCATTCTTCCAACCGTAACCATACTTTAAAAAAGAAAGTTTTTTTTTAGAAAAATAAATGAATAAACACGCAATAATTTTTTAGTGTGGTAATATATTATATAAATGAATTGAATTCTTTTTGCGGTTGCATAAAGAAAGGCAAAGGCAGTAAATTTTGTTGTTTTGCTCAGGCAGATTTTTGTAATGTTATGTGCCGTAGACATTTAAAATGTGAAAAAAAAACAATATTTTATTTTAAATAACAAATTACGAGAGTCTACAAAACTCTTAGCATAACACGGTGAAAATGATAGCTCCTTACAATGTCCTGGGTGCTATCTAAACACATACAAACACGATAATTTAATATCTGTAATTTTTCATTCATTTGTTATTTAGAAAACTGTCTCTAACATTCTGTTTCTTACTACTGATAAATGCAACAGCACTAAACACAGTATTCACGTTACGAGCCTAACTACAACCGACAAATTGTAGACGTCTGCTGTTTAATACCACATCTTACAATAAACCTTAATAACAATAAACTGTGCAAGTACAGCATAAAATCTAACAACATCAAAGCTATATATATATATATATACCAGATAAGAAAACAGCTAACCAACCTCATTGTTACGAAACTCTAAACCTCCTCACTAACACATATAAAATTTAACACTGGCGACCCTACTAGATCGCCATTCGTCGCAATAAAAAAAGAAAACGAAAAAAAGGTTTGTCTTTTGATTCCAACTTTGAATTCAATTCGCGCGGGTAAAGGTCATGATTTTATTTTCATGAGCGCCGCGGGATTGGAGGGACGTGTAACGAAAATTTTAATAATAAATGAATTAAATCTTGTTATTATATTAGTAACTTGATATCAGCGAGGGATTATTGTTTTTATTTATGATTTAGGGTGATTCTTTTACGGATTAATGTTATAAATATTTTGATGGCAGTTATCCCTGTTTTGATTATAATTTGTTTAGTTTATTGGTTAGAAAAATGGAACCTTTTCGTTTTGTTTGAATTTGCCACATATGATGATGATTAAAAATAGATAGATGTGATTTGTACTAGTAGGAAAGTTGCCTGCTACAGAAATGCAGTTATTGACGTAGTTTATTTTTGGTATTCGGTTGGTAATAGTAAGAACCATATTGAATCCTTTCTTTGGCTAGTTTTTACATCTCTAATAAGAATAGGTCTGTTACACCTGTAGTGTCAAAACCCTGATCCTGTATAAAGCTTTCTACTTCTTTTAACCCTAGAATACTAATCATCGCCTGACAGGCCGCGCACGATCAGTTTTTGCCGTTTATTTCAAAAACCCACCCGCGTATCAAATTGTGCTTTCGCGCCAACTCGATATACACCGCGCCGCAGACGTCGGTTAGCGGGAGACCGGCGCGGACGTTTCGTTTTCAAAATATAAGCTACTGGATCGCCTGGGAGGCGATCATTAGTACTAACGGTAAGTTTAATTTTTCATTACTTGTTTTGATTTGTGCTTTTTTTTTAGCATGTAGCAATGTTATAACTTGGCAAATGTTTATTTTGTTTTTAGATGAATCTCAACGATGAACAAATAGCAGATTCTTTACTAAATGAGAACTCCGACAGCGAAACTGAGGACAACCTGGAAGTTGATCCTTATGACTCTGACGATAGCGCAGCAGATCCTTCTTTCGTGCCATTCCCACTAGAAGACGACCTACAAAATATTGTTTTAGATGACTCTGAACCCCCGAACATTTCAGTACCTCAAGTAAGCGCCACAACTAATGCGTCCGGTTCACCAGTTCCCGAAACTGCGTCACAAGAAGAACAATCAGCGGAAAATCTTATTATTTTGCCATCTGCATCTGTTGTTAGAGGTAAGAACAATTATATTTGGTCCAGAAAAACATCTGACAGGTTACGATCTATGAGAACTTCTGCAAGGAACGTAGTCCACATTTTTCCCGGCCCGAAACAGGATGGTCGAGATGTCATAAGACCATTGGACTGCTTTGAAAAATTTTTCACATCCGATATGATTGATGAAATTCTCTTACGCACTAATGAAGATATTTTGGTCAAAGCCAGCAAATATAAACAGCAAAGTTCGACCATATCACAGATGAGAAAAGAAGAACTTCACGCACTGCTTGGTCTTATCATTTTCAGTGGTGCTATGGGTAATAACGATTTACCGACCAAAGAGCTTTTTGATCCCACACTTTGTGGTTCAAAATACATAGCTACAATGAGCTTGGAACGTTTCGAGTTTCTCTTACGCTGTCTTCATTTTGATGACCGCGGTACCCGTGAAGACAGGAGACAGCATGACAAATTCGCTCCCATCCGAGACATTTGGGAGATATTTATACAAAGATGTAGAGATCTTTACAAACCTAGTTCTTATGTAACTATCGATGAACAATTACTTGCTTTCAGAGGTCGATGTCCATTTAGAATGTACATACCAAATAAACCTGCCAAGTATGGCATAAAGATAGTTTTGGCTTGTGATGTGAACAGTAAGTACATGTTTGATGCTTGTCCTTACTTAGGAAAAAATGTTGCAACTAGCCCTACCGAACCTCTTGGTATTCATTACTGCAAACTGCTTACGAAAACTATATATGGGAGCAATCGCAACGTCACTGCAGACAACTGGTTTACGTCGGTACCTCTAGCTGAGCAACTTCTGGCAGATCCGTACAATTTGACATTCATTGGAACAATAAAAGCCAACAAGAAAGAAATACCATCAGAGTTCAAGCACAATCCATTACGTCGTGTTGGCACATCTATGTTTGGTTTTCACAATAAACTCACACTGGTTAGTTACAAGCCGAAACCCCAAAAAACAGTTCTATTATTGTCAACCATGCACGATGAACCGGTAATAGATCCTGTAACAAAAAAGCCTGAAATCATAATGTCTTATAACAAGACTAAAGGTGCTGTGGATACATTTGATCAAATGTGTGGTCATTTGAGTTGTAATCGCAAAACAAGACGTTGGCCGCTCTGCTTATTCTATGGGATGATCAACATGGCTGTATTGAACAGCTATATATTGCATGTATCTAATTCGAGAACTCGTGGGACTAAACCGATGAATAGAAGAGAGTATATGAAAGAACTGAGTACTGAGTTATGTCGGCCGTGGTGTGAATTAAGAGGTGAAGAGCGACCAAAAATGAGGAAACGAGTTAGAGATGCTATACAAGAGGTTTTAACTACAGGAAATCAGTCAACTGTGACTGAACCAGGAATAAAAAAAGGTAAGAGAAGTATGTGTAGCTATTGCCCTGCTAAAAAAACGTCGCATGAGTGTTTATTACTGCGCTAAATGCAATAAAAACTATTGCTTGGAACATCGATCTCCACACTGCAGTTCCTGTGACAAGAAATGAAAGGCTGACTTCAAATTAGTTTGTAGACAAAACTGTGATGTTTCCATAAGTTTGATTTAGTGTTTTATAAAGTTTATATATTGAATAGTAATATTGATGCCAAAAAAGTTAAAATATAGAAGTATTTTCTTTTTACCAGACTGTTCAAAGACTGTTATGTTATAAGAAAAAATGTTGATAATTGTAAGTTTTAAGTCTTATTTGAAGACTTACGTTGATTTTAAAGAAGTATTTTGTTTTTAGTTCTTGATAAGGTATAGGTTTGCCTAATAATTTGTGTTATCTTTATAAAAATTTAATAAACAATTAATATAATAAATTGCTTTTATTTAAAAAGTAGCCTCCCAAGCGATCATTAGTATTAAGCTGTGATAAATTTATATTAGTATACTAGGGTTAAGGACCCTTTGCAATACTCCTTTAGAAAACCTGTCGTAGTTTTGGACTCCTTTATTGAACTATATAATTCATTCCATCGCTTTAAACCAGTCGTGGTTTCCACATTAGAACTCGCCTTTTTAATAAGACAGTTTCTTCGACAGATATGACGAGGCACCTGCAACTTCGTTACGTTAGCAAAAGAAAAACTTAAGGCTTTTCCTAGAAAATAAAGCAACACAAAATTAAAGAACAAAAAATACAAAGAAGAAAAGTAAACATAAACCCACGTTACAGGTTCAATAATACGCGTACCCAGCAATAACACCTTTACCCGTTTACTTTTTAATCCGGACCGGTCGTAAACACCGGGCCCGGGTATCACGGATATACCGGCGCAATCATCCTGCTATCTACACTATTTTTTTCTGTGAAAATGTTGCATTGTACCCAAGGGATGACCCTTTTTTTTTTTTTTTTTTTTTTTTTTTTTTTTGAGTTGTGGCTAATCAGGCTCTGCCCGCCTAGTATCACTGCGACCAGATTGATCTATTGTGATCGCCACTTTCTATAGTTCTTGGTCCAAGCCCGTTGCCATGAAGAACTCTAGGATTGTTTTGGCTCCAAGAAGTTTGATCTCTTCCGGGTGCATGACATGCTTCCCCAGAAGGGAGCATCGTGTGCGCATCACTGCGGGGCAGTCAGTGAGAATGTGAATAGGTGTTTCCTCCTCCGTTTGGCAGAGTCTGCACATCCCATTGTCACCTAGCCCCACTGTCCGCGCATGCTTGTTTAAACAACAGTGTCCAGTAAGTATTCTTACTAGCATTCGCAGATTGTTCCTGCTTAATGCCAGGGCTTCTGAAGCAGCCTTTAAGTTAAAGGGTCTTATAAGAGCCTTGGAGTGTTTCATTCCGGAGTACTGTCTCCAGAGTTGAATAGTTGAGCGAAGGCAGTCTGCTTTAAGGGTCAGCCTGGCCAGACTTTTGGGTATTCCACAAAAGGGTTCAGGACCAGACTGTACGCTTTTAGCTCCTACCCGTGCTAGCTCGTCGGCTTTTTCATTGCCTTCGATCCCAACATGTCCTGGGACCCACCGTAAAATTACTCTGTTTTTTGCACCCAGAGTATTTAATAGTTGTCTGCAGTTCATGACCAACTTCGAGCTACAAACTTCAGAAGATAAGGCCAGGAGAGCTGCCTGACTATCCGAATGTATGTAGATTGTATGATTGAGGTAGTTGCTTTGCAGATTAGCTACTGCACATTCTATGATGGCGTACACCTCTGCTTGGAATATAGATGAGTATATTCCTAAGTTTACACTAAGTGCTCTCTTAGGAGCCTCACCATATATCCCGCATCCTACCTCTATTCCGGATTTGGAGCCATCAGTGTACCACTTTAGGCTTCCTGGTTTCCATTTTATTAGACTGTTTAACCAGTCTTCCCTTGTGGGTATTTCGACTGAGTACAACTTCTGCGAACAGTGTGTAGGGGGTAGGGCATCAGTGGGCAGCCCTAGTACATAGATATCGTTTACTGAATCCTCTAGTAATTTAAGGGATTTTGAGAGCCAGTTTCCTTTCCTATCGCCCAAGATTCTATACATACTGGCTTTCGCCTCCATCCTTAAATGAAGGTGCAAGGGCGGCATGTTCAGTAGAGCTTCTAGGGCGCTTGTTGGAGAGGTTGACATGGCTCCAGTAGCGATAATACAAGCAGTTCTTTGTAGACTGCTGAGTTTCGTAATAATAGTTTTCTGTGTCGTTTTCCTGCACCATACCACTGAGGCGTATGATACCATCGGCCTCACTATGGCTGTGTAGAGCCAGAGGGTTATTTTGGGTTTTAGGCCCCATCTATTTCCCGCTAGCCGACAACAGACAGCCAGTGCTATTTTTGCTTTCTGTAAGATGCCATTCACATGGATGTTCCAGGTAAGTTTTTGGTCCAGAGTGATTCCCAAATACTTAACCTTGGAGGAGAACGGAATGATTTTTCCATTCATGGTTGGCGGTCTTAAAACTTCAAGATTTCTCTTCTTTGTGAAGGGTACTATAACAGTTTTATCCGCATTTATGGAGAGTTCATTTTCTCTACACCAGGCATTTATTGTGTTTAAGGCCTTTTGCATTAGGTACGATATGGTACTTTGGCAGTCACCCCGCACTGTCACCACTAGATCATCTGCATAACCTTGGGTGTCTATGCTAAGTTCTGCCATCTTATGCAAGAGTCCATCTACAGCAAGAGTCCAGAGCAGTGGCGATAAAACTCCCCCTTGTGGACAACCTCTGTCTGTACTTAATTCTAGTATGCTGCTATGCAGTTCTAGTTTCACTATTCTACAGTTGAGCATCCTCTGTATCCATCTCACAGTGGTGCAGTCTACGTCTTTCGAGACTAGACCTCCTACCAATGTGTGAGTGGGCGTGTTATCAAAGGCGCCTTCAACATCGAGAAAGGCCGAGAGAGCTATTTCTTTATCTTCCAGCGCTTTCTCTACCTTGTCAACAAGCTCCAGTAGGGCAGTTTCAGTTGATCTTCCTCTACGGTATGCATGTTGAGTGCAGTGAATGGGGTTTTCTATTAAATAGACCCCCCTTATATATTTATCTATTACCTTTTCCATCGTTTTCAATAAGAATGATGTTAGGCTGATGGGCCTAAAGGATTTCGGCATCGAATAGTCCTTTTTCCCAGCCTTGGGTATGAATAAAACCTTTACCTTTGTCCAAGGTTCTGGTATATGTCCTAGGGCAAGGCTTGCCCTGAAAATGTTTATTAGGTGAGGGATTAGGACGTTTGCGCCTTGTTGGATCATAACCGGGCGTATACCGTCCACTCCTGCACTTTTATACGGTTTGAAAGAGTCTATCGCCCACTTCACTATACCCGGTCTTACCATTATGGCTGCTCGTCTCCAGTCTTCAGAGCGCGGCCTATTCGGCACATCCTCGAAGTTGTTACCGTGTGACTCTGCAGCTCCCGGGAAGTGAGTGTGGGCCAGTAACTCCAAAGTTTCTAATTCATTAGTTGTAAAAGAACCGTTGGGTTGTCTAAGCAACCCTATTTGATTAGGTGCCGCTTTGGCGAGAACTTTGTGGAGTCTTGCTCCATGGGAAGTGTTATCAACCTCCTCACAGAACTTCCTCCACGACTCACGCTTTGCCTTCCTGATTTGCTTGCTGTATTCATTCAGTGCCTTTCGATATATCTCCCATTCATTCAATCTCTTGGCCCTGTTGAAAAGTTTCCGTGCTTTGTCTCTAAGTTTTTTCAGCTTAGAGTTCCACCATGGAACTGAACGCCTAGTGGTCCTGATCTTCAGAGGACAGTTCTCTTCAAAGGCTTGAATTACACCTTTGGATACCGTCTCTACTGCAAGATCAAGGCCTTCTTGCGTTTTAATACTTTTAGCCATTCCCTCTAGATTCCGATTCAGGGCAGTGCAGTAGCCTTCCCAGTCGGTACATCTAGGGTTTCTTATAGTAATTGTCTGTTTGGTCAGAGTGGTTGTCAAGTTAAAGCATATATGCCTATGGTCCGACATGGATTCCACATCACTTACCCTCCAGTTTAGGATGTGTCTCGAGAGTTTCAATGTGGCAAAGGTTATGTCCAAAACTTCTTCTCTTGCTTTTGTAATGAAGGTTGGTTTACACCCTACATTTAAGATTTGGAGATAATTCATTAGAAGGTAATCATGTAGTAACTCACCTCTATCGTTGATGTTTGTGCTTCCCCAGTTGGTATGGTGAGCGTTAGCATCACATCCTACCAACAGTTCTGCGTTCTGCTTCCGGGCATATTCGACCACTGGAATCAGATCCGCGCAAGGGTCCGCTTTATCACTAGGTAGGTAGGCTGAACACAAGATTACTCTTGAGCCAGTCCAACCTTTCAGGTTCACATACGCTGCTACTAGGTCATCAGTACATAACTCTGAAACAGGTAGGAATTCAACATTTTTATGAAATACAATACAGGCTCTAGGTTTTATACCATTAAAGTTATATAAGACCTTACCGGCAGAGCCTAGACCAAGTACAGTTGAGTTACGCACCCATGGTTCTTGAATTAGTGCAAGGTCCACATGTCCTGCAAGCTGGTCTTCAATGATGGCAGTGGCGTCTTTCGCGTGGTGGATGTTGGCTTGCAGGAGCCTCGCTTCAAATTGATAGGAGGTCATTTATTTCCCCCTTTTTGAAATCGGTAGGGTTCCACCTCCAGCCTTCGCCGCTTGGGGATTACTTCCCCTAGCTGCGGTTGCTGGAGGTTCAGCCCTACCGAACGGTTTTCTACCTCCTCTGCCTGCGTTGCCTCTGGCCGCATGCCCTCTGCCACCGCGGCTGGTTGAGCCTGGGGGTTTATGCGGGATGTTGCCAGAGGTGTTACTGCTAGGCTCTGGAATAGGAGGTGGGTTTCGAGTCTCAGCTGGGGCGTTGGGGCCTCCTCTGAGTTTGAAGTAGACTTTTTTGAAGCCTAACGTCGGCTCACAGTTTTTCTCTTTAAGAGCCTCAACCGAAGGTTCGTCGAGGGAGAAGGTAACAACCCTTCCTCCCTTTTCGACCTTCTCGTTGAGGACCCTCCAAAGGTCTGTGTTAAGGCCTCTGTTTTGTGCCCCGAGTAGCTTTTTGGCAGCGGCGACTGAGGTCGCCTCTGTCTCGGGGATAAAGGTGATGGCCGTGGCCGGTTTAGGCAGCTCGCTCTCAGGAATAATTGAGAGTTGCGCCTCCGGCCAGGGTTTCAACTTTGGGGTTTCGCCCACCAGCCATTCTTGGCTGCGCTGGTTGGTGCATGTTACCAGTATCCAGCCGGTTTTGTGAGCAAAACCACAAAACTCTGGTCCCTCACCTCCTACGAATTCGGCAATCACCGAATTCAGGTGGACATGGACCATTCTCATCTGGTCTTCGCTCATAGGTTCCGTATTTCGGATCCCTACTCGCGAAGACCCCACCGCATCTCTGAAGGTAAGGGGTCTTTGGCTGACCCCTACCTCTTTGTCAGAGGTGAGCCTCGGAGCCTTCTTCGTCTGTCCTGGAGACTCGTCCTCGGATCTACCCCGTTTTACAGGGGTGTTTGCCGAGGCCGGTGCCATCCCAGGCAGTAGCTTCCATGGCAGGCGGCATTTGTCGAGGGCCTGTTCTACAGCCTCCCCTGATGCCACCAGCTTCCGGAAGCGCTTCCTAGCAGCTCCCGACAGTCTTTTCCTTTTCTGAACCCCTTCGTCCTGGAGAGGTGCATCGGGCGAACCGGTGACGCATTCAGCGTCTCCGTCGACCACGATCTCCATCTCTAGGTCCGAAGAGGACTGTAAGGGCGTGTTAGAGTTCTTTTCAGAACTCATCGCCTCATCTATCTTCGATCCGTCCTGAATAATATTCAGAACGGGCGAAATGGTGTTTTGTTTTGATTGTGTACTAATATTTTTATCCATACAAATCCCACGAGTAGCAAGGGAACTAATTAGTCACAAGCAGCATTGCCCCGCCTTACTGCCTGAAGGGCTAAATACTCCACGCCTCGCCCTGGGCGCGCAGAGCCACCGTTCACGACTGAGCTCTCCCTCAGCCACGCATCCCTCGGCACGGTTCGAATAACACCTTGGATTGGATTTGACGACGTCCTGCATATTCAGCTGCTATGTAGATCTAGGTGGTGATGGTGATGTTGATTGCGGTTCCTGTTCTGATCTGCTGCATTTCCAGGGTGGACGACAGGGACGTATATGCAGGACTGGGAGTAAGGGTCGTTAGCCTAGCACCGCTAAACAAGGCGTACCCCCACCCCCTCCACCCCAATAAATGAATTAAATCTTGTTATTATATTAGTAACTTGATATCAGCGAGGGATTATTGTTTTTATTTATGATTTAGGGTGATTCTTTTACGGATTAATGTTATAAATATTTTGATGGCAGTTATCCCTGTTTTGATTATAATTTGTTTAGTTTATTGGTTAGAAAAATGGAACCTTTTCGTTTTGTTTGAATTTGCCACATATGATGATGATTAAAAATAGATAGATGTGATTTGTACTAGTAGGAAAGTTGCCTGCTACAGAAATGCAGTTATTGACGTAGTTTATTTTTGGTATTCGGTTGGTAATAGTAAGAACCATATTGAATCCTTTCTTTGGCTAGTTTTTACATCTCTAATAAGAATAGGTCTGTTACACCTGTAGTGTCAAAACCCTGATCCTGTATAAAGCTTTCTACTTCTTTTAAGGACCCTTTGCAATACTCCTTTAGAAAACCTGTCGTAGTTTTGGACTCCTTTATTGAACTATATAATTCATTCCATCGCTTTAAACCAGTCGTGGTTTCCACATTAGAACTCGCCTTTTTAATAAGACAGTTTCTTCGACAGATATGACGAGGCACCTGCAACTTCGTTACGTTAGCAAAAGAAAAACTTAAGGCTTTTCCTAGAAAATAAAGCAACACAAAATTAAAGAACAAAAAATACAAAGAAGAAAAGTAAACATAAACCCACGTTACAGGTTCAATAATACGCGTACCCAGCAATAACACCTTTACCCGTTTACTTTTTAATCCGGACCGGTCGTAAACACCGGGCCCGGGTATCACGGATATACCGGCGCAATCATCCTGCTATCTACACTATTTTTTTCTGTGAAAATGTTGCATTGTACCCAAGGGATGACCCTTAATATATGTTTTATTTGGAAAACTATTGCTGCCTTTTTTATACCTGGCAAATTTTTTTTTTTGCACAGATATATTATGTGTTCAGTCAAGGTTTTTAGATGATGAAATTATTTATGGAAATCATACATACTGAATAAGACAATATTTGAAGGTTGGTAAAAGGATCTCTGTTACAATTTTTGTCGGAATTATATGTCTGACTCTAAAATCTTCGTTAGCTCAAAGTTAAAAAAATATTTAGCAATCTACCAATTAGAAGTGAAAATACACTTGCTTGGTAATTCAATAGGTGTATAGCTGGTATAACCTATAGCTAAGTAATGAGTAGGTAACTGCATACTAGTGCATACCTACTCATAAACGTTTTACAGAACTTTCTTTGCACTCAAGACGTAACATAAAGTGATTAAAAGTGTATATTTTTTTTGTAAATACGTGATAAATCTCTTGTGGTAGAGTTTAAAGAATAGATAAAGGGCCGATCATACAACTTTTTTCACTATTAGGTAGCTTTAATGAAATAATAAATAATCTATAATGAAATAATTAATATTTCTTTCTTCTTTCTTTTTTCTATATTCTTTCGAAGTGCACTAAATTATATATGAATATTAGAATTTAGGCGAACGAGGTCGTGAGTAATGGGCAAATAAAGTGTGGTAGCAACTAATGTGATGTGGCCAAATTCTTAAGAAAATAGCTGGTACTTTAGCAGCACAAAAAATTTTTAAAATCTAATACAAAAGACGTCACACAGCATTGCGAAGAACCTATAAAGTTCTTTATAATAACCCTTATTTTGTTTAAAACCTTTTTACATTTCTATTTTCTTCGTGCGTAACTAAATTTGAATTTGTCACCGTTTCACACAATTAACACATCAATAGGGCTCCAACAAGATTATTTACACATTATAATAGCCACCGAAACTAATCATTTGCTACTGGTAGCAAAATAAACAACTATTACGCAGTGGGACACAACCTATTATACACTAAACTTTTTTCAAGAAATAAAAACGATAATAGCGAACGCAACCATAAAGTCTCCTTCACGAAATGTCAAAATGTTTCCCTCTTTTTTGTTTTTTTTTTCACCACATTGTTTACAGTAAATTAGGCGGAGGTTGTAAAACTTAGATATATTGTCTTTGGGTGAAATTGTTACAATTTCTTTCCGATGTCGTAAAAGTTTTGACCAATTCTATGAATGTTGTAATTAGGCGTTTCAATGAAAACTGTTCTTTATTTAGGCTCCTAATAAATAGGTACCTTTTATTTTTCTTTGTGCTGAAAAGTACCTAATTGCTATAAAATAGTTGAAATGCAGAGCAGTAAAGCTTTTATTCTAATTTTTTGAAGGTTCAATCAGTACAATCCAGTACATTAAGGAAAAGTGTAAAAGAGTGTAATAATGATTAGCTAAGGGATAAGACAAGCAAATTAAATCTATAGGAGATGGAAAATCAAATTGAATAGTGATGGTTGTATATTCGTTGATGCTAATAAAATAAATATTATAATAAATATTTTAAGTGGCTCCCATATAACAAACGTTATTAGTGTAACCTGAAGATATAATAAAATATGATAATAACGGTTGATGCTATGGAACTCTTTGTGTGCAGTCTAATTCACACTTAGCCGACTAATTAGCCCTTTGAACTAATAATCATGACATAACCTCTATGAACATCACGCACCAAACACAAGTGGGTCGGTATAGTCTGCAAAAGTTAAATAAAAGAAAAACAGCAATAAAACCTAAAACTATGTATCCTGCTTTTTTAGAATAACTAATTCAAATAACGGCATCTAATTCCTAACTAAGCATAATGCTGTTTATTACGGGAGTCTAATGCTGCTCTTAATGTCAATGCATAGTAAACTGTGTGGGGAATCGAAACCTCGACTTCGTGCATAGCAGATAAATAAAACAATTCTTAGGAAATTCCATTACAATCGTTGGCAGTCAATTTACGAATTAAATAAATCAAGTGTACAAACAGGCAGCCATTTTGTGCTCGTTTCGCGCCAAAATGAACGTCACACGTTTGGATTTAGAACGCAGCGGATAAACTGTTATCATCGTCGGTGAACTGGCGGTACGGAACTCTGTTTTATTACCCGGTTATGTCGAGCTTAATACGTAACTGTGGTGCGTTTCAATGATTAATTTAATACGTTTATTAGCTTCTTTCGTGTGTTAATCTTTGTAGCCATGTAAAGTAATCTTTGAAAGTCGTTTGGGAAGCACAAGCGTTGAGGAGCCATGACAATTAACAATGCAAAGATTTTCAAGCGAATTCTTTTTTTAGTTTGTAAGATAAGCAAATAATTATTTTATTTCCCTGTGAATAATAATATTATTAGAATAATATTATTTAGGCAGATAAGTATACATTGCTTGAAACCTTAGCTCAATAGAAAACAATTGTATGTAATATTAATGCATAACGACTCGGTTAGAATTCAAAATAAATTGAAATTTTTCCTGCTTTGAGGTAGATAGGTGCTCACAGACACTCTCTTGATAACTTATCACCTTTTTGTTGGAGGCTTAAAATATTATTCGAAACGTAAAAAGTTACCTTGTATCGATACTGCGGCCGTTTGCACGCTGAATAAAAGCGGGAAAATTACTCTACCAATACCCGTACATAAAACGTCTAAAGCGCCACCTATTTGCTTCTCTCTCTAACACAATGCTGAATATATTTTCTTCCTTTTTCTTCACATAGAAGAAAATCAGGCGAGCTAAGCTTTTCCAACTTTACAACACATCCCTAAATGGCTCCGGCTTTCATGATGGCTGATTATACAATCCAATACGGTCTGAAATCCCGTGAACAATTTTCACAGCTGTATTTAAGGAAAAATGGTCAGGGAATTTCCGCTCAAAATGTTGGAGTGAAACGTCCCGTAATCTACGTCCCGCCATTGGTTGTTTCAAAAAAGTACGCAGTCTGTGATTGGACAAAACAAATTGCTAGCGGCGCGTTCTTTATTATTTCGAAATTAAAAAGTCTTAACTGCCAGCGATATTTAATTTTAAAAAGACGTAACCTTCTTTTTGTTCCTGGCCACATAGGACGTTCTTATTTCAAATTGTAACAGTTCATACGCGTTTGGCATAGTAAAAGAAGAAAATTGCAATATTAGGGTAATTATATGAGTTTTTCTTTAACTCACAGAGTGTTTAAAATTAGAATTGGCATTTTGTTTTTATTAGGTATTTGTAAAACCAAAGTCTTTTTATTTTATAAACAAACTACGCCACGGAAATCTAGACTAAAATCTATGTCCCTTAGTTAGAATTAGGGTGCCATCCGATTTACCTAGTTTGAAGGACGTCAGGAGGCTTTCAGTGATAGGATGGATAAGTGGCCGTAATAGGTATTACTCGAACACATATTATATAACAAAAAAAAATCACGATAGAAATAAAAAGAAATTTTTCTTTGTAGTACTTAGTTATAGAGAAACATTTTTTAATTCTATCGCGAAAACTTTTTATAAGATTTTATTTAACAATTATTTATAAATCCATTTATTCATTAGTCATAATTCGAAAATTAAACTCAATACATAACTATTTTAAATCAATGCTTAAAATTTTATTTTTATTTGTCGAACAATATTTTAAAAATGGAATACCACTGATGTTTAAGCAAAGAAGATAGGGTGCGAAGCAAATTGCTCGCTACCGGTCACTCCGCGGGGGACCATAGACTATATCTATTATTATCTTTCATCGACATGTTGACGTAATTTTATTACACTAGTTTGGTAAGTCCTTTAGGGATTCACGGTTTAAATTACTAAATTGTATTGTTCTAATTTAAATGCGTTTAGCTTAAGGTTCTTCGTAAATAAACACAGGTTAGGTTTAGGTTATGAAGGTGAAAACTTAAAATATGTACCTACCTATAGAAAAAATTTTGCTTTGAGTCAAAATGTTAAAACCACGGGCCTCGTGGTCTAGTGGTTCATGTATCGGACATATGTCATTCACGAGGTCACGTGTTTGATTCCCGCATGGGACAATCATTCGTGTAATATTTATAATTAAATAAATAAATAATTAATAAATAAATATTCAAGGACATTTCACACAACGTCCTCTGGTCCCAAGCTAAGCGTATTATGCTTGTGTTATGGGTACCAGAATACGAATATAATACATTTAAACTACTTTTCTTTTGTAAATACATACTACTTATAATTAGAGATGAAACGGATATCCGGTAACTATCCGGTATCCGGCCTATCCGGCCTTGTTTTCACTCTACGGCCGGATACCGGATAGTAATACAGTATCCGGCCGGATACCGGATAGTAAAATTATAAAAAATCTCGTTATTTTACACAAGGCAAATTATACTCCAATAGGTTATGGACACCGTTTATTTTTATAATCGCACATCATAAATGTTTGTTTTATTAATTATTAGTTTAATACGCCTTTTTTCCTTCACCACCTCGAGAAATTTTAACCTGACGAAATAAACATACCGCGTACTTGTTATCGTCACTGTTTAAATCAAAATATTACCATATTGGCGATCGTCTTTTTGATGATGACATTTCTTAGTAATCTATCAGAATTCAAACATAAAATCACGACGACAAGTGATAAACAATGAAATAAACAACAAACGAACTGAGAAACAAAAACAAACTGACACGCGCGATAACACTCGAACGCCCTCGAGTCGACCCGATCTCCGCTTATGTGCAACCCGAATGCGCCTGAATATTTCCGATCTCGTTCACCGCGCCAATATTCAAATCAAACTGATCGTGTGAACGCAATAAAGGGCCGAATATCCGGCAGCCGGATATCCGGCGCTCCGGCCCAGTAGCTTGCCGAATATCCGGTATCCGGTATCCGGCCAAACTACTATCCGTTTCATCTCTACTTATAATACATAGAAAACACCCAGACGTAGTACAAACATTTGTATGACGTTTATGAATAACACACAAATGATTGTCCCAAGCGGGAATCGAACCCTTGTGAACGGCAGTCCATTACATGAACCACTGCGCCACGAAGCCCGTACGAAATAATATTGTATAATAATAAAACGAAATAATAATCCTTATCCTTACTAATTTATAAATGCGAAAAGCAGAATAAAAATCTAAAATTTTGACGAGCTTATGTGTTAATGCATGTAACCAAACCATAGTGCGATTTAAAAAAAACTGTACAACGCCATCTATTGAGCGGTAGCAGTAAACTTGTGTTTGTTAAGGTTTGATTTCTAAATTTTACGCATACGAAGTCGCGGGCAACAGCTAGTTGTCATAAAAATGTTTATACTGCGTCTGGGTGTTTACTATGTATAATATGTAGTATATCCGTATTCTGGTACCCATAACACAAGCATTATAAGCTTAACTTGGGACCAGAGGACGTTATGTGCGATGTCCATGAATATTTGTAAATATAAATATATAAATAAATATATATTGATTTATATTTTATTTATACTTTAATGAAACTAAATAATAATAATTACTAATTTTACTGTTAAGATATTTTAATCAATATCTTATTAATGTCTACTCTAAATGTTCTATACTCATCTCACCCTAACATAATGTCGGACGATCGTTCCGCACAATTTTTCACATCGTATCTGTACAACACTAAATAATAGAGCCAGTATAATCAACTTTATATTTCATTAGTTCGAGCTTATCACTTTCGTAGTTCCATTGGGACACTTATAGTTAAATATGTACGTTTAACTGCTACTTAATGAGTTTGTTAAATAGATTTGAACTAAATATACTTTTTGTGCGCTACTTTTTCCACCTAAAACTAAAACCTTTTTGAGATTTGTGTTTAAAAAAGCTTTTTTTTTTGGTGCCGACGCTCTTATTTCTTCTTTCGCTGCCCTGCCACTGGTGGGAATTCATCAACTAAAAAAAGAAGCTAGCCAACGGAACAATCAGTTGTTAAACAGCCTCTGTTCTAACTTAGAGGCATAGCTATAAAAAAAGAAAAACAAAAGCAATCAAATTATAGGGAAAAAAGCGTCTTATTCCTAATTCAAATAAAGAATGAATCATAAACAAACGAGCACGGAATAAAAATGATGTCACAGATAAACAAAAGAACTACCATAGACAAGAATGTACATAAAATGGCCGTGTAATAATACAATATATGATACGCATCAGTAATATAGCTGTGCGTAGATAAGCGTATAATAGTTAAGTGTGGAGGCATCAAATATATATAGAGGACCTAATGTGACTATAGTTTTGGGAAAATTTAGGACATTACTGACTGGACTGCGTTTTTTCTGTCTACTGTAAGTTTCGATGTTGTAGGTATTTACAAAATGTGCTTGTTAATTAAAAGTTTTTTTTTTAATTATTGCGTTGCTTTCGATCCTTAATATGGGAGTAAAATTTCAGATCAATTCTTTTCTTAGATAGATGCGAACAAAGCTAATAAAAGCGTGTTAATAAAGTAATTGATCATCCCAGAAATATCTACCCCTATCATTGTAAAAGCATAACGATCTTATTCATAATGACTTATCGGAGGTTTAAACGGAGCTTTTATCGGAGAGATAATAATTCTGACAGCGGACTGTTACCACCCTCTTCGGAGTGCGTCCTGCTGCCTTTCTAGGCGAGGCAGTATTGTAATTAATAATTCTGACATAGTGTAGTATCTTCTACCCATCAACCTTTCTCCACTGCTGGATATCTTCCTACTCCATACAACGCCACAGCATACAGTTTTGCGACACATGCATCCAACGAGTCTAAGTGATTCTGACGTTAAAAAAACCTTATTGGGAGCCACTTCTTGCTGCGTGTCATGTTGTAGTAATATCTGTCAATTGCCAATTTGAAATCCATTATATTTACAGTATTACTAACATGTGACTTCCTGTCAATTGCATACCCAATTATATACCAATAATATTTTAGCACAATATTTTAGAACAATAAACATATTGAGCGTTATGTTAGATGTTTTAACGGTAACCAGTTCGGTGCCCGGAAATGATTTATTATCATGTGTTTCAAAGCACGTACTTACTAAGTGCTCAGTTTAAAGAATAGTGTTATTTTATTGTTATTATAATTTAGAAGACCTAATTTTTGGATGACTTAGTGATGGACTAATATGTCAATACCCCATTCCTATACTTTAAGACAGCGCTAAAAAAAAGGGAGTTTAGAGAAAAATTAAGGTCATAACATTTGTGAGGAATGGAAAACATAATTTAAAATCACTAACTTAATGCTTTTCAAGTTGACCAATGAGGTTACTGATACATGGAGAGTGGTAAGTATACAAGAATAATCCTAATAATTGTATCGGTAAATGGTATTAGCCCAGAGAACGTATCAAAATGTCCGCGAAAAGCTTAGCGTCAAATCGGTAACGACCCAGATTTTGTGCGCAGTCTTGCTGGACAACGCTTATATAAGGTGTAAATAAATCAACTTGTCAAATTTTGTGAGGATAGTTGGTATCGAAAAATAAACACGCTAAAAATAAAATAAAAATTTTTTTAGCAATTTCATTTTTTCACGAAATAAAAGGATTTCATCAAATATTTTTATGCTTATCTTACCTACAAAATAATGTAGATACTATGCCGTTCAGTCTCACTCGTCGGCAGTCGCTTGCGCCGACCGACCCCGCACAGCGAGTGTATTGTGGTACAGTGCGCATAACATTTACGCGTAATGTAAATCATTACAAATCTTCAAAACGGTAACGTTTTTCTTAACTTTTTCACCGCGATTATTCATGATATATTATTCAAAACAACTCCTAAAAATATGACAAGTTAATTTTTTGACACCTTGTATAGTCAACTGGTGTCTTTCCAAACAACTCTGCCTGACTTCTGACGACCTCACTGAAGAATGAATTGTTGCATTTCGACTCATAAAATATCAAAATCCTTCCATCCGTCAGCCTCTCTCCATCCACTAATGGACATAGGTCTCCCCCGTAGAACGCCACAACGTGCGGTCTTGTGCCTCTTGCATCCAATGACTCCCCATGACATTGACGATATCGTCGCTCCACCTTGTCGGGGACATAAAATAAATAAAATGCAGATTATGAATTCAGTTTTAGAAAAGTTTTGAAGGTAATATACTAAATATTTCGTGCTTCATGGTTCCCCTACACAATAAAATAGTATTTCTTCGTAATACGGATATCATTTATTAGTGTGTTATCTACACAGGATATATGCCGCCATATTTATTATACAAAATGATAACATATTTAGTTCTTACAGTGATTTTTCTTAGTGAATTGCTTGTCCTAAACCGATGATGAAAAATATGAACATTTCATCAGAGCGTGGTTGATTTTTGTCAATATTATAAGTTTATGCTTATAAGTTGTTAACAATTCACAAATAAATAATTAATATACTTGTGTGTTAACTTTTATAAACGTCGTGTTATTTCTTAATACAATAATGAATAGGTACTTAAACCTCTGAATCCCTATATTAAACGAGAGCGTGAAGTATAAAGCTATTTTAATCACGTTATATTAAGCAAACAGTTATTGAGGCCCATTTATTACCAAGCTTAGTATATCGACGAACATAGATGTAGAAAAATATTATGGAATTCATAGAGTGGTGAGACCAAATTAAAGCCTAAATGGTTCACTTCACGAATGCACCAGAAAAGCAGCAAGAAGAATGGAGCATTGTGAAGCGTGTCACCCACACTTAAATGACGACCACGAACACTCTGCCAAAAGTGTAGTGCCAAAGAAGAAGCAGAGTGGTAACTGGTAATGTCAGTCGAGATGAGTAAAGGGATCGACGTAAATACTTTTGTTACTTTTCTCGCAAACACTATTGAATGGGTAATAGGTAATATAGTTTTAAGTCAGAACAATGAATAGGTTGTACATCATCACGCCAAAAACCAAGTTTGGGGCAGTTATTATAAACGCAGGTGAAACTGCGGGTTTTAGGGATCTAAGTCTAAAGGGCCTACATCAATATTATCGTCGACATGTAGGTACCTATTAACACAGCTAGTAGGTATAGAAAATGAAGAATTAGGGATATTTTTTTTGTTTACTCAAAATCTACTAAATATATTTTAATTCCGGCTTACGTGTTTCTTTAATTAATAATAGTTACTTATGTTTTTAAAGTTATTTCATTAGTTAATACGCGATAATAGACCGACAAATGAAAAAAATAAAAAATTTGAGAGGTTGTTTCGCTAAGATTTTCTATCGAGAAAACTTTTTTCAATCGCGTTTCTGAGTTTATGCGATCCTAGATTATATATTGAAAAAACATATACTTAAAAATTAGAGCTCTAGCCATTCAATCTAAAGAAAAAATGAAAACTTCGTACGTAGAAAAATGCACGAAGCTATTTTGGTATCCTCTTAAGTCGTGCTTTTTTTCATAAATAAATGCTTGCACCCTCACGCACTGTATTATTATTTGTGTTCATCCATAGCACAAATAAATATTGATACCGATTCTAAGTGAACAATTAAACTAAAATTAAGAAAAAAATTTAAATTGATATTTTTTTTATGGCTGGGATTAGTCAAATGACTACACTCCACCTGATGTTAAGTGTTGTGTAATCCAAATGTAAGAACAGCTAGTACCTACAGTGTGAAAGCACTAGCCGCCCTTACCTTGCCGGCCCGCAAGGTCCCTCTTCACGCCTCGCTTGAAAGACCCCATGTTATAAGAAGAAGGGAACACGTGCGCAGGAAGCGAATTCCATTTTTGAGAAGTTTTGCAGATAAAGGACTCGCAAAACTTTTTTGTTCGACAAGAAATGGTGGCGACTGTAAATGAATGACATCTTAAGCCAGCGCGCGTGGTACGATTGAGAAAGGGGGAAGCAGGGATTAAAGAGAAAAGTTCTTCAGAGCACTCGCCATGGAAAATTGTGTCATTCATTAACATAATTCGGCAATGTTAACAGAACTTTTTTATTAGAAAATCTGGATACCATTGTCTTGTGTGGGAGCTGAAGGAGCAACTTGCTGAATAACTGGGTCTGTTACACTGCCACTTTATCAGGAGGCCAGTAATGAAAGCAAAGAAGCATGTATATTTCTCTTAATAAATTAAATTATAGAGAAAAATACTGCCAAGAGCAAAATAAACTTGCACTCTTAAGGTTCCCTACAAGGGACCGCATAGATCTATATATTTTATATTTTTTCATGTTGTGTTGTATTTGTCCCTTGTTGTGGCTGCCCGTGACATCACCTGTTAGGCACATTCTGAAAATCAGCGCTACAACACCTTGACTAAGTGTCTGCAGCTTATGCTGAGAATGGACCTAGTTTTAGCCTTCTGCATCATTATTTTGTCACTATGTTAAATAGTTTTTTTTTTTTAAATTTAGGTATAAATAAATAAATATACTTAAATATTTAACGAACATTACACACAACGTCCTCTGGTCCCAAGCTAAGCTTATATGCTTGTATTAAGGGTACCAGAATACGTATAGAATACATATACTACCTGATATATACCCTGATATATACCTGATATCTGTATAATATGTTATAGAGTGAACCAAAATAATCACATTTTCTTTCTTTCTTTCATTACATACCGTATCGGTTACGGCTGAAGGTATCAACCTTCAGCCGTTACCGAGTAAAATATATTTGACAGACGGATAGACAGTCAGACAGAACCGTAGTGAGACTATTGGATTTTTTGTACAGACCCTAAAAAGTGATCAGCACTAGCGGGACTTGAACCCCCTACCTTGGAATACGTACGTTACCTCACTGTTTCTATCTCATGTGGTCAGTCTTTTCAATTATAAATCTATGTGTACGCAGGTGTATTGTGTCATATATCACTGGTGCACGATACGCGGCCATTACTGGTCAGCGTTTAATTAAGATAACACTAGAGCCTCGTGACGTGGTCGTCTCGTTATGGGGCGGACTTGGAATGGCGAATTAGAAAAATAATTGTGTTTTTATCACATTATTAGTTCAAATGATAATAATATGATGTTGCATGTTTATGCTTATCATAATAACCAGATAATTGAAAATTATGATGCTCTGTACGACTCCAAAGAAGGGACTGGTGTCTTAAACACAGACTATTATGTAGCCTAGTTAGGACACCAGTAAAATTCTTAAACAATATAATAATGTTAAACTAAAGTTAGCATGTAGTAACTAACATTAGGTTATAAATTTATCTCTAATTGTACTTATTGTTTACTGTTAATTTGTATGTTGAATAAATAAATAAATAAAACCACTTTTCAGTGATATTGACTCGTATATTTCTTTAAGATTTTAGTCCGACGTTTCGGAGATTTTTTATTCACCATGGTCACGAATGGGACTGTTCTGTAAAGTGTCCTTTACGATGTGAAACGTCGGGCTAAAATCTAAGACAGTTAAACACGTCTAAATCCGTGAAGTGGTTTTATTTAAGTAAATGCCTTATAAAATACTTGTTAGATTTTATTTTATTAGTTTTGGAATTGAACTTTTAAATACAAGCAAACGAGGCTTCGTTTGCTTGTACATATTTAAAAGTTTTCATCAATGATGCTACCCATGCGAAGACTGGCTAGTCTTCGCATGGGTAGCATCATTGATGAAATCAATGTTTCAGCTGTAAAAAAGTAGCCTATTAACACGCTTTTATTAGCTTTAAACGTATCTATGTATGTATTAACCTATGTAACGGAATATTTGAAATTGATATGCACCCACCTGTAGTAGTCGAATTGATCTGAAGAACCGATGACAATACAATAATTTCAAAAAATCTCCAAGTGTTTCAGTCTTGTTTTTTAATGAAACTATAAAATAAAAAGTCCTTATTTTTGTATACATATATAGATATATATATATATATATATCCCTATATGAGCTTATATCTTCAATACTCGCAACGGATTTTGATGCAGTTTTTAAGTGTTTCATGAGGATGGCATTTTTGAATAATTTGTCAAAGTTACTTCCTTATTTCCACACGTATGAAGTTGCTGGGCACAGTTAGTAAAGAGTACCTATAATAATGAATTCGTCCCTGTAATGTCGTGTCGTTTCCGTCCCGTGGTCGTCAATAAGCCAGGGTCTCTAATAACATACGACACTATAAGCTGACGTGATCGGCGCCTCGTTATTGTACCTTCTGGTAACTACCCAACCTTGATATAATTAAATTAAAGATTTACTAGATAAAGGTGTTGTCCGCAACTTCGCACGCGAAGTATGTAAAACCAAATTATACAAAAAAGCCATCCTCTTGAACCACTCTATCTAACAAAAGGAACCGCATCAAAATCCGTTACGAAGTTTTGAAGATGTAAGCTCACATAAGGACATACATACAAAAATTATGTGTTTGTTTTATAACAAGTAAAGTTATGCTGTTGTTCATGTGCTGTTGGAATAATTGCCTCCCTAGGGTTTTGTAAGAGCCAGTTAACCGGTCAAACAAACGAGAAACTCGCAACCAAGGCGACAAGCCTGGACAGCGCGGAAATAGTAGACCAAAGACCCTCCCAGTGGAAGAGGCTCGTGCCCAACAGTGGCATGTTAATGGAGAGGAAACAAGAAGAGAAGCTGTTCTATTTAAGGATTAGGTATATAAAATATTACTTCCAAACAACAAACATATTTTGTGTGTATTGATAATATGCTTACGACAATGTGATTATTATGCCCTGATAGGACGACGAATATAATATTATGACTAGCTGTTGCCCGCGACCATGTGGGTGCACGTGGAATTTAGACAATTTTCTTCATTAATGCAACATTTTTCCGTAATGATTCGCTCCTATTGGTCACAGCGTAATGTTATATAGCCTATAGGCTATATAGCCTAACTCAATAAACAGAGTATGCAACACAAAAAGATTTTTTCAATTCGAACCAGTAGTTCCTGAGATTAGGGCGTTCAAACAAACAAACTTTTTAGCTTTATAATATTAGTTTAGATAATAATGGTAGGCATAAAACCCTTCGTGCGAGAGTGGAACTCGTTCTTGGTTAACAGTGGCGGATTTGCAGTCTCAGCCACCCTAGGCCCCAAGCCATTAGCCGACCAAGGCCCCAAGCTGTTAGCCGCCCTCAGCATCCACCATGTAGACTACATAATGAAATTACTTCATTGACAACTTTTATCTAAATAGATTTAGAAATTTAAGAGAAAAATTCAGTTTTATTTCGCAAGAAAATTTTATATTGTTGTAAACAAGAGGCTTTATTGTAAATCACCGCCCCTAAATCTGGCCGCCGTAGGCCCGGGCCTACCGGGCCTTAGGGTAAATCCGCCACTGTTGGTTGATCTTATTTTTTCAGAACTCTTCTGGAAGTCCTCTATTTGGTCTTTCAGGAGAACACCCGTAAAGCTTTATGACATAACTAGACAATTAGCTAAACTTGCCTCTACGATATAAGCAATGCTGTGCTTCTTGCAGCCAAAAATTCTGCTCTAATATAATTCTAACTTTGAGTAGGTATTACTTAGTGTTTTTGTCTGCTTTTTACTTACGAGATTTATTCTGAGCCTACTGGAGCAACCAGTAGTGAAACTTACCTTCGTAAATTCGTAGATTCGATTCTCAGTTACAGCAATACCTAAGTAATATAATTTATTTATTTGATCAACATAAATGGCGAAAGGAGTCAGGTGATTTCTCGTTGTGTAGAACAAATCAGCTTTCAATCGCTTCGCTCAGTTAAAAGTTATGTTATGAGTAGTGATCGGAATAGGTAGAGCTATTTTATGTATTAGTCGTATTTTACAATAATATGGATATGCCCAAAATCCCGGGATTTACTTTTGAAGTAGTAAATTAATAAAAAACTATTTACCTAATACGGATTAAGGAGTAACGACAGAATAAACAACAGCAAGTAAGCAAGCGCACTCTACTAACCGAAGTAACCGAGTGAGTCTGTATTGGACATGGAATGGACAACAAGTTATTAGTCGGCAAATAGTTGAATTTTAGTAAGAAAGAGACAAAAACAAGTGCGTACGAGTTGAATTTTAGTAAGAAAGAGACAGAAACAGGTGCGACCCCGCACCCCGTAGCAACAGACACCCGCTATTGTTTTCTTTTGTTTCCTAAGTGCGGCGATATCACAAGTACGGCAACGTTGCAACCACGAAGTATAGATAGAAGGAGTCCGAACGGTATAGGCTTTTCCATAATATTTCGTGTACACGATAATAAACCCAGATCATAGTTCTATTTTCTGCCACTGGCTGCGCAAGTGTTCAGGGCGTACCGATGCTATTATTATTATTACATGTAAACACGCGCTGGCTCGTGAATGTTGAATTTAATTTAATTAAATACATAATATTATTTTATTTATTTATTTATTTAAAATTAGTTGTGGACACAGGTGTCAATAGCAATAAAATTTCCCGCGTAAGAATTCAAACGAGTACTCCTTGAAAAATGGCGCGCTCTACCGGCAAAAAATCTGTCCCTTAAATTGAGACCATTCGTTCAACATTACGTTCGGACTCCTTCTATCTATACTTCGTGGTTGCAACCGTTTGACGTGTAAAATTTACAACGTCTCTCGTGCGCTCTTTGGCTTATTTGGCGTACATAAACCATTTTTTAAATAAATAATACCAAATAAACCGCGATAAAATCCGGTAAAAGTAGTTTTATCCCATGGAATGTCCATATTCACATCAATGTTTGTGGTCAATGAACCTAAATAGCTCTACCTACTCCGATCATTGGTTATGAGGTAACAAACATTTTTTTTTGAATTCGGTTAAAAATCTCTCCAATATTATATTTTAAGAATTGTATTGTATAATTTCCTAGATTTTATTTAATCATTTTTCTTATTTTCTGACTTTGATTGCAATACAAATGTACAGTATGATTTACTCTCAATTTCAGCCTGCCTAAGTAATATTTACTTATTTTATTAATATAAATACATTTTTTTTTTCTTCCTTTACATTAATTTACTTGTACACTGCAGCCCCACTTTATTTTAGTCCCTAACTTTTCTTACCATCCCATGGTTGCCTGGAAGAGATCACTTTATGTGATAAGGCCGCCATTTGTACCTAGTTTTAAGTTTAATTTCTGTTTTCTGTTTCTTGTAAATGTGTATAATAAAGAGTTAATCTAATCTATCTATCTATCTATATCGGCGTCGGTCCAAATTCAGATATTGAAAATTGGGATGGGTTTAATATTAACTAAAGAACTAACAAAGTATATGTACATAACTTTTTTATTTATTTCATCTCTTTTATATGTAATTTTTACAATTTCACTTAATAACTAAGACTTATATGAATCAAAAATGTATTCAATCAAGATACTATAAACATCTATATTATAAAATTTTGTACATAAAATTTACAAGAAAATAATAACGATTAAAACGCACTTGCGTCAGCGGTGCGCCTTACTGGCCTTATGCTAGTGCAACAATATTATAGGGAAATTTGGAACACCTGCCCAATGCTAATAGATGGCGTTATTTAAATCCTACACAATTTCACGCCTACATTCCCGCGTTTGCGATCGTTTAAAAATCGCAAGATGGCTATGGCCACGGATCGGTCAAGAAGTGACGCACCGCTGATGTATGTACTACTCTCTTAAATGGTCTTATAGACAAGAATCTTATTGAGGTCGTACAAATCACGTGAGACTAGGAAAATAATTTGATCTTAGAAAGTATAACGAAATATCGCTGACTAGGTGGCAGTGTGAATAACAGGTGATTGTTTTACATTGATCTTATAGCCAAAAATCACCTAACCCTAAACAAAGATACCTAAAAAAAATAAAAAGTAGGTAAAACATGACTGTGAATGCGGCGCTCAAGAGACATATTCAGAAACGGACAACCGTGTTCTACACGCGGGAAGAAAAGACTTTTCACTTGTTTGGATTAAATATATTTTAAAATTTTCAAGGATCAGGATACCATGTTCTTTTCCGAAGTTATACGAAAAACACTGGAGATGAGTGACTTAAGCATCAACATTTTGTATAGCCACATGAAAGCTATTAAAGAGGAATCAAGGAGGATTAAAGAAGTTGTATACCAAATCTGTGGGAGCAATAGTATTTTGTACGTTTGTTGCCAGAAGTTCATGCAACAAGTCCACGGCATTAGATTCGTGTTCGTCTGGTACATCAGGGGTAACAAAAGCACGACAAAGAATGTCATAAATATGTGCATGACGTGATATATTATGCGTCTGACGCTTCTGTTGCAACTTTAGGCCATAATTTTTTTTTTTTTTAAATCTTTATATAATAATACAAGATAATGTCGCCCGCTCGTTGATAATGTGGCTATCAGGCATGTAGGCCATGATGTCCGAAGCTGTCAATATTGATAGGAAAAAACGCTCGATGCTTCCAAACGGACACAAGTGGCAATAAGAAATGTTGTGTCATCCAACAAGGCAACAAGGCAACCTATTTTGGGTGACGGGAGTGCCTATGTGCCATATTCCAAAAATTTTGTTCGATAAGAAAATACCAAATTAAGGTAAGAAGCGGAATTATGGTAAAATTTGATTTATGGTAAACACCAAATTATGATAATAGTCAAATTATAGTAAAAACCGAATGTATGCTGATACTAATTATCCAACGCAGTCTTCACACAAGAAAGCACATCACGATTTAAAAAAACTTAGTATATAAGTTTTTTACTACGATATAGAGTTTGTATTTGATAAATTTCCATACCATCGAATGAAGAAAGTTTCTTAAAAAAATACCATATCGGAGGATAAGAACCATCACATAACTAATGGACGACCTCATTCTGCGTATGATATTAAACCGCAAGTATCAAGATTAGTGTCTGAATTTACAATCTCAATTATAATTCCTTAATTAGGCTTAAATATTAATTTGCAACTACAATCGATATAATGTACTTTGGCTTTATACAATTTTCCTTTCAACAGTTAAAATTAAAAAAAAACTTACTCATAGGTATGTTTTAACATTAACGAGTTAAAAAAAAATTATGTTCTTACCATAGACAAGCCGGAAAGCTTTTTTACAGCAATGTTTTGCGAGCGTTAATATAAAATTAGTAAAATCTGGTGCTCAAGTCCACTATTTTGGAACAATTGTCATACCGGCACAATACCGGCACGATACCGTTGCAATTGAAGTCAAATATCCGTAGTCTGCTATATGCCGTCATAACGGTCTTTCAATGGTAATAGAATTGTCGATCTCTTTTATCTATGCATTGAATTTTCGGTCTCTTTTATCTATGGATTGTGTTAGAATGGTATGTATGTGTTGCCGTTTTTAAAAAATGCGTTAGTTGAAGTGATTTTCGAAAAACAACTAATAAATTTAAACATTTAATCATGCTAGACTTCGTTTAAATATATTTGTACATACTATTTATTAGTATAAAAAGCAATGTGAAGTTTAGGAGATTAGTAAATTGCAATAAATTACAAAGAACAATTTCTAATATTTCTATCTATCTATTTTTTATTTATGGCAATCTGTCGACACAGGACAATTTAAAAATATTACTGTCAAATTCAAAATAGCAGACTACCGAAACATTTCAGTCATTGAATTGCAATTGTGAAGCAGTTGTGTACGAGACTAGCAATTTATGTCACTTTGACAATTGTAAGACAATGATGAAGTCGTTATGACGACACATTAATAGTAGACTACCAAAAACTTTACTATTGCACCATAATGGTACAATTATGGTACAGTTGTGACACCGTTGAAATACCCGACTCAGGGCCCTGAATACGAGTATAAAATTATTAAATTAAAACAATTATTCACAAATTATAAAATAATCAGCAAACGTCTTAATTCAAGTTTAGATATGGAACTACATGGAATGACTAATCACATGTTTTTAGGTCTAGAATTTACATTACTGTCTTTTTAAAAAACGAACGTGGTCAGAGCAACCCTCCCTCGCCATATTGAAAAAAAAATGTATTTGAAGTTATATTTCTTTCGACGCATTGGGAAAAATCCCTATAACATTAAAGTTAGTTACAAACGTAAGCTAACGCGAAGGATAAAGAAGTATAACTTCATATGTGCGTACAACACCATTTACACACTTATTTGAATTACCTAACTAAAAATTATAAAATATGTATCCAACATAAATACTGGCTAATTATTACACACCGATGTCCCTACATTCGAAAAACCCAATTCACAGTTACATTGTAGACCTGCCGGCGTATTATGAGCTTTTTAAAATTATTCAAGTTCCAGGCAGACTGTAAACTGCATGGCTAAATTAGGTATTATGGCAAAAATAAAACATTTAGTTGAAAATTTTTACTTAGTACTTTAACTTTTAGTTGTACCTTCTCCTTAAACATATTAAGGGCCTACATCAATATTATCGTATATCATCGCCGACACGTACATATTAACACAGCCAGTAGGCACAGAAAATGAAGAATTAGGGATACTTTTCCTATTTACTCAAAATCTACTAAATATATTTTAATTCTGATCCACGTGTTTCTATACATAATAGTTACCTATGTTTTTAAAGTTATTTCATTAGTTAATACGCGATAATAGACCGACAAATGAAAAAAATTAAAAATTTGAGAGGTTGTTTCGCCAAGATTTTCTATCGAGAAAACTTTTTTTAATCGCGTTTCTGAGCTCATGCGATCCTAGATCATATATTGAAAAAACATATACTTAAAAATTAGAGCTCTAGCCATTCAATCTAAAGAAACAATGAAAACTTCGTACATAGAAAAATGCACGAAGCTATTTTGGTATCCTCTTAATGTGTGGTTGGTGGTGTGGTTTAGCGAACTGACTGACTAATAATTTTGTTCATAATACGAATTTGCCAGACAGTTCAATTCACGGCGTAAACTGCCTGTAAATAAAAGCTCATAATACGGCCGCTGTGTAATAAAACTACGTCTTTTTTGTTTTCATTCACACCATAGACAAAATATGACCAGCATATTATAACCATAACTATACCGACCGACTATACTAAAATAAATAAAATTATTTACATTTAATAAAGCTTTTCCCAAAATAATGGTCGAATAAATTATATTTGAATAATCTCATGTTTTTTAGGGTTTCGTACAAGTAAGAAACCCTTAGCGCATTAATTCAGTGGTCATGCATCAGTAAAATGTAATACATCATACATACAGAAATCTATAAACTATTTTTTTTTTAAAGTTGTAGTCTAATGGGAAAACTTCGGCAAGTATCTAGTTCAGAGGCGTATTTTAAAATTTAGCGCCCCGGGCCAATATAAATAATTTAGTTAGCCTTCCTATAAATGAATAGAGATAAATCTTAAGCTTCTCGCCCTGGGCCATGGCCCTAGAGTAAATACGCCTCTGATCTAGTTCATTCCACAACTTAATTGTACGTGGAATACAATTCAATGTTTTTAATTTTTGATTCTAAATTCAAATTATTTGACTGATAATTAAATATCAGTTTCGATTTTTAAACCAACACCATGTAATTATTACAGATATAACTTATTCGTAATTTAAAAAATATAACTAAATCTGTAATAAAAATTATTTATCAACATTCATGTTGAAATTATAAGGGGGTCTAAGTGAGGTTTGTTCCGGGTTAACCGGGGAATTTGGGTTTGGTGGGATATAAGGGTAACGGGGGTATGGTGGGTATGGGTAAGGATATCCTGCGGGTAGGAGTTGTGGGTTGTGAAATGGAGGTATTAGCGCGGGAGAGGGATAACCATATGGCAGGCCAACAGACGATGCAGCTGCTTGCAAGATGGATGCAGCGAAAGCCGGGTCGCTGTAAACAGCGGCGTAAGGCCACGCAACGGCTATGCGCTGCCTTTTGTCCTTCATTCTTCGGTTTTGGAACCATACCTGTGAAAAAACAGACAGAATAAATCGAGTTTCTTTTGCACCTACCTAATGGTTATTCGGAACCCATGGGCATCAAGCAAAACATGTTACATTCCCCAAAAAGAGAATTTATTAGAATATTTTCAACATTGGCTACCTTCGTAATCGGTGATCAAAAGATTGAGATCGCATTCATAAATAATTTCGCACAACCTCGATAATTAATTGGTCAGTCTCGTATTAAGCGAACTCATAAACACTTTATTGAGCTTCTAAAATCATGAGTATATGAGAATATTTGCCAATAAATGATTCGGAGAAAAAAAATCATTCATTGTCTATGGTCGACTGAGTACAATAATTATTGTCGACATCTGTAGAAAATTGTAAATAAAGACGGCTTAAAAAAATAAGAAATGTTAAAACTACAAATATAAGACTACGCGTTAATCTCGAAAATTTTCTATTAACAGACTTGTATTTCCATCTAAATGACGCGCTACCAACTTACATTGTATTTAAATACCGAAGACTTTCCCTCCTAAACGCCGCCATCTTTGTTCGCAACGTGTTAATTGGTAGGAACCGCAAACATTTGCATGAAACGACTTTCCTTTAAGACTTCCAAGAAGATTATTGCATTTTATTGTACAGAAATAATAAAACAAGAGGGCTTAATAGCCGCTAAAGCGAAGTTGGAGTTTTGCAAAATAAATATTTGTTGTAGCGAGAAAAATAATAGGTTTCTTATTTGCTCTCGCAAGTGTTGGCAATTTATGAAAATACATTGCATTTATTAAATACAATTTCAGAATAGACTTTTAATCTAATATACAAATATATCATGCCACATTTATAGATTTTTTCATGTCCAAAATAGCTCATGCAATGTATAGTAATATTCTGTGTCTATTTTGTAAGTATGAAACGACACGAAGAAACGAAAACCCCTCTATTAATCTAATCCTGGCCATGCACATGGTATAAATGTTGTAAAATATTTTGTAAATAACATTTAAACATTGCACTATCTATAGTAAGCAGTTATTCACTAGCTTAATACAAAACTGCTTATTGCGAAGTCACAAATATAATTAACGTCACTCTACTTTTAAATTTCATCCGTAAACAAATCTTAATTTAATCATAAGATAAAAACACAATAAAAATGCGTCTATAACTGTATAATTATCAACAAACATTTAATATATTCTATTCTAAGATAATCTAAAACATCTAAGAAGCCGCTATCCACAGTTCATTACAGAATTAATCTCAAACTGAAATGCTCAATTCGTTTATTGACACGTTACACACGCATTTATAACTGCTATAAACATTAATCACAATAAACAAACATGCGAGAAAATACGAGATTTTATAACTCATCAAATGGTAGCCGAAAAGGTATAATTTAATAGTTTTTAATTGGTATTATCTCGTCATAAAACAGATGCGGTGGTGAACGATTAAGTGTGTTCATTCACTCGCTCACTAATGATGGGTCTATGGAGGCATTTTTGACAGTTCTACGCTAGATTTAAAAATTCATTTTGAATGTTTTATTATTTATCTAACTAATTTTTTATAGAAAATCTTGTGCTCTAAACCTTCAGTACGAGTTTTGAAATAGAAATTCAGAAAAAGTTGCCAAAGATACAAAAATAAATAGGCACAATGACAATTCTAGAAAAATACATATGATTTATTAGGCTAACAATTGAAAATTGGTATTATTTAACAACTTCACTTATACCACTACACGATTCAATTTTATCTGTGACATAAAAAATTTTACTGATCAGACTAAAGAAAAGCACATAAAAAACATAGCTTACATGTTCCTAGGTATAAAACTGGAAAAATATAGACCCCAAAAATTTCAATGCGATTCAAAATACCAATGACAAAAACCTATTCATCAATCTGCTTTCTTCAAAACAATTTTTATTAAGTAATGCGTCATAATTTAGAAGGCATTGATCACAAAGACTACGTTTACTAATATCACACGTTTAATTTCAATACCACAATGCAACTTGGCTGTAATAATGGTCATTTTATAATCCAACGTTCCGTTCTTCGCATTAATGTTCATTAGCAGGCTATAGCTACCGAATAACTCGGCCGGCTCCTTTTAATACCCATCGACAAATTAGCGTGAATGTAAAACTCGAATGAAGTCATAAAAAACATATGTTTTTTTACTAGCTTTTCTTTTTTATTGGAAGTGATAATTGACATTATGACTGGCCTAAAGAATTTAAATTGGCGTGTAGTTTTTAATGTGGAATTTTATAATTACGTAGGTATTTTGAATAAAGAATACGTAACTGTTTTTTTTTTACTGCGCTTCTAAATGTTATTGGAAAATGAATATCCAAGATAAATATACTGTCTCATTATACATCATTTGTTTTTAGAACGAAAAATGAAGAAAATGAAGAATAAAACGTAAAATGTTTCATTTTGAAAAAAATTTAGTCTAAACTGTCGACTGTATATTAAGACCTACGCCATATGTTAGCAATAACAATAAAGAGTATTAAAATCTTCATAGATAAAATAAACGAATTGAAACTAACAAAAGTAAATGACTTAAAGATTAAAGATCAGTACCTAATTTTAAAAAAAGACGATAAAATGTTCAAAAAGAATTACAGAATCAAATAAAATTAAAATTCGCAAGCATAGAATAATTTTTCCGGAAGAATGAATGAATGATTTGAATAAGTTTATCTTGTCTATGATAAAAACTAACTTCAAGGCAAAGGCAACATCATTCAGCCTTTGATTACACAACGCTAATATCTTTACTGTCATGTCTTCATATGTTTTGTGTCAAATAACACTCAGCAAGTTGTCAATTGGCTGTCGTGATGTTACGAAAACAACACAGAGAGGTTGTTTTAATTGAGGCCATTATGTGGGCGGTATACTGAAATAATGCCTGTTTTGTATGTGTCATTTAATGTAGGTGGACTGAAAGCGCAACTTGTCATTTAATAATATTTATCAATTCATTTACAATGTTACTCTAATTGATGGCAAAATGTATTAGGTACATTTTCCAATACGCCTAAACACTAATAATATTACGACAGAACAATTCATAAAATAATATCTTATCGATATTACTACATCTGCTACATCTATGTAAAATTACAAGAAACTGTCCTAATAATTAAGTAAAATATACGATAGTTTTTTTCTATAATTTAGACGACGCACACATTTAGATACACAGTAAAACAGACATTTTATCGGTCAATACAATCTAGCTTATATAATACTCTGTGCTAGCTGTATTTCCATCCATCCATCAACCTTTCTCCGTCCACTGCTGGACAACAGCCTCAACAGCCATAGAACGCCACAACGCGCGGTCCTGCGCTAACTGCATCCAGCACTATTTGCAATAGCAGTACATATTTGTATCACGTCAAAAGTATAAAGTTGAAAGCTATTTTCACAGAGATTTTGCTTGGAATGAATTAGATACTCGTATTTACTGATTTGCGTATTTTATTTTAATAAATCTACTTAGTTCAAAAACTAAAAAACACGCTTGAAAATAATGAATATCTTTTTAAATAATAGCATTGTCATCGGTCCTTGATATGTACTCGTATACGCAAAATTTCAAATCAATTCGACTATCGCAAGTGCGTGAAAATCGTGTTCAAAGATTCCGTTACATGGATTAATACATTGATAGATACATACCGTACTTATAAAAGCATGTTAAAAATAGAATAAGCAAATCTAACAAAATATGAGCTACTTTTTACTAAATAAAAAATAGCTGTCTATTTCGAAAGACAAACTAGGTTTTTCGAATGATATTTACCTTTATAGTTGATTCAGGCAGTTGAAGTTGAGCAGCTAACTCGCATCGTCTCGGCCTAGACACATAGTTCTCTTTCATAAATTCTTTCTCCAACCTCGCTAATTGTTCTCTGGTGAATGCTGTACGGTACCGCCTGTGGGATAACAAATACATAGATTAAAATTTCAGATCAATGTCAATTACAGATTCCTACTACAAAAAACTAAACTCACTTTTTCGTTTATATCCAACGACTTTAAGTGACTCTAATTTACTGCGCTCTATTTGTTGTTTAGCCATTCTATTCAACCGATAATAGGGACATCTTTGTTGTCCAATGATCGTCAGTTCTCCAAACAATTAGATTAACTCTTCAGTCTACAACTACAGTGTGCTAACCACTCCAACTATATCAGATAATCTATACTTATTATGAAACAAAGTCGTTAATTTTGTATATTATCCCTATATAAGCTTACCTATATCTTCAAAATTATGTAACGGATTTTTATTACTGTTTTTTTTATAGATAGTGGTTCAAGAGGGTTGCTACTTTGTATAATTTGCTATTTTGGTTTTTAAATTTCACGCATACGAAGCTGTGGGTAAAAGCTAGTTTGCAATAAAATATAAATATAAATAAATATAAATATTCATGGACATTTCACACAACGTCCTCTGGTCCCAAGCTAAGCTTATATGCTTGTGTTATGGATACCAGAATACGGATATAATACATAAACTACTAAAATATACTATACTATACTATACTATACTATACTATACTATACTATACTATACTATACTATACTATACTATACTATACTATACTATACTATACTATACTATACTATACTATACTATACTATACTATACTATACTATACTATACTATACTATACTATACTATACTATACTATACTATACTATACTATACTATACTATACTATACTATACTATACTATACTATACTATAAAACATAAGTAAAAAATACATACCTAATATTTGGATCTGGCGCAGGATTCGAATTGGTCATTTGTTCAGACTGGGGACTCAAGGATTCTGAGAACAAAAGAAAAACATGTAATAACATATCAATAAAATCTCGCGATTCTTTGAAGGAGGCCCATTTTCTATAGGTCATAAGAAAGGCTTATGAATAAAAGGAATTTATCACCATATAAACAAATAATTTTATAATGAATAAACTAACATCTTATTTAATTGCAGTTTTAAACAGCACCGACCTACCCCTCTAAAGTGCGTGTCTGCCAACACACTAAAATCTTTTAATATACTTTGAGGACCGATTATTAGTTATCTATTGGTAAGTCTAAAGGGTTATAAGTACCACTTGAAGTCGGCTGCCTTTATAATTATCTAAATTACTGTAACGTCTAGACATTTAGCTACTTGTTCTGTTAAGACCGCCTTTTATAGTTGGCACAACTAACTGTCAATGTTTAAATGTGTATAAATATAGATCAATTTATGATCGTGTTAAATTTGAAGTAGTTACAGCTCATAACGAGAACACAATAAAGAGAAGCACATTAAATACAATAGAAGTAAAATTAAAAACAGGTTATTATACTCTATGGTCCTTTAAACGTGATATCGTAGCAATTTTTTTGTTTATGGTCTTATCTATCTATATCTATCTCCAGCCCATTAACGTCCTACTGTTGGGCACGGGCCTTCTCGACTTTGGGGTTGTATGGTCTACTACACCGTGCTGACCAGGCGTGTTTGCTCTGGGTTTGTTTTCGAGATTCCCCTCTCTCACAGAGGATGTTATTTGTGTACAATATTATTCCTTAGATGAGTTTTACAACACCACGGGGATGAGATAAGGAGACGAAACTTATATTCTTGATCCGTCACCACACGGACAGGGTCATAATGGACGGGTCATATGATCTATTGAAATGTTAAAACAATGAATAAATTCCGCAAAGTAGGTACTTAGGTCGGACAATAGCTTTTAAGAGGCTACCAAAATAGCTTCGTGCATTTTTCTATGTACGAAGTTTTTATTGTTTCTTTAGATTGAATGTCTAGAGCTCTAATTTTTAAGTATATGTTTTTTCAATATATGATCTAGGATCGCATGAACTCAGAAACGCGATTGAAAAAAGTTTTCTCGATAGAAAATCTTGGCGAAACGAAAAAACCTCTCAAATTTTTTATTTTTTTCATTTGTCAGTCTATTGTCGCGTATTAACTAATGAAATAACTTTAAAAACATAGGTAACTATTATGTATAGAAACACGTGGATCAGAATTAAAATATATTTAGTAGATTTTGAGTAAATAGGAAAAGTATCCCTAATTCTTCATTTTCTGTGCCTACTGGCTGTGTTAATAATCCTAAGCCGCCGACACGTACATATTATGTACGTGTCGGCGATGATATTGATGTAGGCCCTTAAGACTGTATTTTCTTTTCAAATTCTGTGTAAAATTGGTGTTTGTGCAAATAAAGAGTTATCTATCTATCTACTCAAACAGACTATCTTGAACCAATCATACTGATACATACTTTTAAAACTCTAATTATTCCCTAGATACGAAATTGACTCGTTGTAAAACAGTAAAAAAGATGTATCAAAAAGTATCGTTCAGGAACCAGTAGCCCGTAGGTGCTAATTGAGCGCACCCAAAGTTTCAAGAGTAACATTAACACTAAACAAACACAAATAAGCTATTGTCTAATTAAATATTTTCCCATGCGTAGTTTGTCTATTTCATATAAAACTGAAGCCACAAAGAGACCGAACATCTATGTCCATAGCCGCTCAATTTAAAAAATAACTCTTCCAACCAAAAAGCCGACTTTACAAATCTGATTAGTTGCTGAAGTGGTTCTAAATTTAAAAGAGAGCGGCAAACGGGAGCAATATTGACATGACCATTTTAAAAAAGGAACGAATACTTTTTAAGTCACGCATTGTTTTAATGGTCGCGTGATTAAGATGTTCATTTCTATTTCCGTTCAAAAATTAAATTAGCGTTTTGTCGCTTATTAATAAAGCAAATTGAAGCGCAGTGTTTTTAGGTTAGCAGCCAATTCACATAACATTGTCGTAGACGTTGATAAATGATGAAACCCTCAACTGTAATAATTTCGCATTAGGGAAATTTATTATAGTCGTAAGTGCGTCGTCGGTCTGAACGATTCATGATTTTTTTTTTATTTCAATCTCGTCTGAACCACTTGACTTGTTCCCATACTGGGTGGCGACAGAACACTCAAAAATCAATTTGCAGTAGTCTAGCCGGTGGCTTCCTCTTATTAATTTGTTGTTGTACAAACTTTTTACGTTACAACCTCTTTTACTGTGTTGTCTATGGTCCCCAGCTGTGCTATTATGGCGTGTGTCATTTTGAAAAAAGAACGAGGAAACGATTGAGAATTAAAAAGTTTCCGTTGAAAGCTTCCGTTCTATATTTAGGAAGGAATCATGAAGCGGCGACACAAAAAGTATTTTTACGCATTTTTTTAAGATTGGTTATTTGGATATCGTGTCGTTTGTGAATGTAACTAATTGGTTTGAAGTGGTTAATGTTGGCATTCATATGTTCACAGTAGAAATAAAGCGAATGTTAAAAAAAGACGTGTGGCACTCGGGGACTGCCGTGGTAAAGCTATTGCATAGCATTTTGTATCAACTTATGCACCGTGTCGAAGACTGCCGAAAAAAAACGACGTTAGACAATGCACGGCCTTCAAGCCACACCTCCGTGCCTGTCGGAGTGCGGAGCGTGAGGTTTTTTCGTTACGGAATTTCTGGATTCGGTCACCGCGCTCAAGGCCCTCGATAGAAGCTATGCAATAGCTTAAAAAGAAACGTCAAAATATCGAACAGAATAAAAACTTAGATACCATTTTGCTGCCTAATTTCCTTTTTCTGATTGGTGCTTTACGAGTGAGGTAAGGAATAATCAAAACAGATAACACTTATGAGACTTGCTTTAAACACTTACTTTAAACCTGCCTATTCTGTCAACACGCCTGCTGATTAGGCGTGTTGACAGAATAGGCAGGTTTAAAGTAAGTGTAAAGCAAATAGAAAATGGATCATAGAAAATGTTATGTACCTACTTAAATTTTCCAATAACTGACTTATACAGGGCCCTGAGTCGGGTATTTCAACGGTGTCACAACTGTACCATTATTGTACCATTATGGTGCAATAGTAAAGTTTTTGGTAGTCTACTATTAATGTGTCGTCATAACGACTTCATCATTGTCTTACAATTGTCAAAGTGACATAAATTGCTAGTCTCGTACACAACTGCTTCACAATTGCAATTCAATGACTGAAATGTTTCGGTAGTCTGCTATTTTGAATTTGACAGTAATATTTTTAAATTGTCCTGTGTCGACAGATTGCCATAAATAAAAAATAGATAGATAGAAATATTAGAAATTGTTCTTTGTAATTTATTGCAATTTACTAATCTCCTAAACTTCACATTGCTTTTTATACTAATAAATAGTATGTACAAATATATTTAAACGAAGTCTAGCATGATTAAATGTTTAAATTTATTAGTAGTTTTTCGAAAATCACTTCAACTAACGCATTTTTTAAAAACGGCAACACATACATACCATTCTAACACAATCCATAGATAAAAGAGACCGAAAATTCAATGCATAGATAAAAGAGATCGACAATTCTATTACCATTGAAAGACCGTTATGACGGCATATAGCAGACTACGGATATTTGATTTCAATTGCAACGGTATCGTGCCGGTATTGTGCCGGTATGACAATTGTTCCAAAATAGTGGACTTGAGCACCAGAATAAAATACGATTATAAAAAATAATCTATGATTTTGAGCATACAAATAGATATTAAAATAAAGTTAGGTACCTAATGATTCATATTAACATACGAAGCAATATTATGAATGCTTTCAACAGATGCATGTCGCAACTGCACTTTGTTTCAAAACTACTAATATTTAGTGTACACAAAGACATAAAACACTTTAGTTCGGCCCTATACTACGGGGTACATAGGTACTAATAATCGTGAGATATCTAGGAATTGTTTAATTTAATGTCATACTATGTCGTTTACGTTCATAAACTCTTATAGAGTTATTTTAACAGACTTTTATTAGCTCATTATCTAAAGTTTTGACTTTAGATAATGAGCTAATAAAAGTCAAAAGAGGAAACTTTCCATTTTCATGTATCTAGATCGATTAATCATCCCCGTATATAAATATAGGTACATATAAATTTCATAAAAATCAAGAAAACCAAATCCAAAGCACAGAATTTTCGCGTTTTAAACCAGCTATAATCATAGATCTATGTAACTTGTTCAAACTGTAACTATATATTATGTATATGTCTTCATCATTATTACATACCTACGATTTCATTGTAATAACATCTTGCCTTGAATACTCGATAAAATAAAGAATAAACAAAACCAAGTACATTATTAAAATGTTATGAAACATATCGTGACCGATCATTTAACACCAAAACCAGTAGACAAATCATGTATAATGATGCTTATTGTATTGAAACTTTTTGGTATAATTAACACCAATGACATTTAAGGCTGAATATAGTGATCATTGCCTATTTAAAATGAAATAATATTATCTATGGGCTAAGAGTATAAACTGTCATGATTAACGCTAAAGTTTTTTTTAGCGATTGGTTACTAAAATCGTCACTAACTATGCAAATATGTAACGGTTTTTATATATCAAAATTGGTGGTTACTAAATTGTTTTTTTTTATGAAAATGAGACAAAGATATTTTGCACACGAAATAAAATGCCATGCCAATTTTAACACAGATATTGTTAAATTGCAATGCAGTTTATGATAAATAATGGATAGTAACAGTAAATACAAGAGAAGATTCGTCCTTCAATGGCTATAAACATCCATATAAACATGACGGGCTTCGTGGTGGAGTGGTTTATGTAACGGACTGCCGATCACGAAGTCTCGGGTTCGATTCCCGGTCAGGACAATCATTTGTGTGATATCCATAAATGTCATACAAATGTTTGTACTGCGTCTGGGTGTTTACTATGTATTATAAGTATGTATTTACAAAAGAAAAGTAGTTTATGTATTATATCCGTATTCTGGTACCCATAACACAAGCTTATAAGCTTGGGACCAGAGGACGTTGTGTAAAATGTCCGTGAATATTTATTATTATTATTATCCCACTGTTGGGCAGATACTTAGTCTAAAATGGAAGATTATCTGGTATAGCGTTTACTGCACGGGACTTGTAAAACGACACGTGGTATTTATAAAACTTTCCCTTGCAACATTTTCACTAATGCTCACGCACCTATTGGTCAGTGTGATGTTACATAGCCTATAGCCTTTCTTGATAAATGGACTATCCAAAACAAAACAGTTTTTAAATTTGAACTAGTAGTTGCTGAGATTAGCTTTCAAACAAACAAACTCAGCTTTATAACATTCTATAGATTTTTAATGTATGCGTAAAGAGAAAGGTTTTTGTAACTGAGTACGCACACAAGCTACATAATCTAGTCTCATAACTATCCCAACGCAAAAAAGAAAGAAAAAAAAGAAGTAAAACGTCAAAAATGTATCAACTCTTGTATAATTAATTGCCAAGCAATAAATTAAAAACAAACAATAAATCCCCACTATCCATTCACGTGCCGAGACTAAACGGCTAATTAATAGCGACACCGATCAATTTACGAACAAAACTGCCTCTGTAATAGGCGAAAACCGATAGCCGGTACACTAACAATTGGATTATCGAGAATCGCTACCGACCCGTGTGTGGCACGCTTCAGTAATTGTGTTGCCGTGAATGGTTCCCCTTAATACGTTTATTGTCTATTACCACACATTGGTCGATCGTTCCAGCGATTTCAAATTAAAACAACATTAACGGTAATAAGTTGTCTATGGTAGTATTCGTATTTTGATTTAGAAAACATTTAATAAGTAGGTACATAATATTCCATTACTTGTTATTCAGTAAAGAACATTACACACGTAATTTAAACAAAAATCCGTATTATTTTACTACGATAAATTAACAATAATACTAAAAATATATATAATAGCGAACCATTTTAACTTTTGGTACGGAACCCTAAAAAGCTAACAGTTAAATCATAAAAACTAATAGTCTTATTCATAATGACTTATCGGAGGTTTAAAAGTTCTTTAAAATAGATTCGCGAAAATTGTCAAAACTTGTTATTCATATATAGTCTTTTTACGCTAAAACGTATATTATCTCTCCGATAAAATCTCCGTTTAAACCTCCGATAAGTCATTATGAATAATACCGCAAAGCTTTTGTATCATTAATTTTAAAAAAGAAGATGGCGGTGAAAAGTGAAGCTACAGAAATCTAAAGCACTTCGTATTAAAAGAATGTCGTATTGAAAAATAGACTCGGCTACAAGATTTATCGAAAAAAAGCTTGCAACTCGTACGCGTGAAAACCAAAAACTATACTTTAACAAATTAGTCAATAAACCAATATTTTCCGTTAAAAAACCGCATCAAATTCCGTTGCTTAGTTTTAAAGATATAAGCTCACATACATAGGGACATACATACAAAATTAAAAACTTTATCTAAGTAATTTATAATAAGCAAAGATTATAATTTTAATAATCTCAAATGACCACTTCATTCCATTCACTATTGCATTATTAATCTTTATAAAAAATCTAAAGGTCAATGCCAATAACAAAAACAAAAAAAAACCAACAATGGAATAGAGTAATCCTACGATCCATCAACACCATTAACATGCATAAACAAAACTTTCAACTCTCCAAGGAATCCAAACAAATTTACAATATACAATTATACGATATACAGTCAATTACACGGTGTCATCCCCTTTAGCCCCTTGTTTTGCTCCCCTATACAATTTCATGATAAAATCCGTACGTAGATCAGAATGAAGATAAATATCTCGTTGGGGAAGTCGAGGCAATAAAAATGAAATCAGTTTATACGTTTAAGCTCAATTGACATGATATTAGAAGGGCGACCTCTGAATTTAGCACGATGACAATATGAAAATATTTGTTTGTTGTTTATGGTCTTCACTCTTCATGTTCCAATTTTAAATATTTAAAAAAGATTAATTTTATTACGCTACCTTTCATTATTATAATTTGTTCTGTTTTTAAATACCTAATACAAGATTGATTGATAAAATTAATAAAATTAAAAAAGTTAAGTGTTAAAACTTAGAATAACTTTAACTTCTACCAAGCAATTATATCTCAAATAAATCGTTGCATTTCTATAACGGGTATACCTAAATGTAAGCCTTACAATGGACATTAATTTAATAGTTACTAATTAAAGTATGTATTCAAATAATTTTACACACAATGCAAAAGATAAAATTGTATAAACTAACACAACAAAAACCATACAATTAACTTACTAAAAGCAATTATAAAATTCATTGGATACATTATTTCGGACCACAACCACACTAAACACACAGACTTATTGGCAGTAATTAAAATGGCGTATTTGTCAAATTTTCGCAGCAAATCCACCCACGCCATAGACAATAAATATAACTTTTGAACTACAGCAGCTGTGGTTGGTTGGTGACGTTAATTTGTGTTTATTTAATTTATTGTAGTTGCATTGTTAATTGTTATTGGCCAGTAGTAAAGTAATTTAATTGATTTTATTGGGTCCTAATTTAGTATTGACATGGATTTTTATACAATATACCTATTTGGTATTACCTAAGATCCGTTAATAAATAACAACTTAGCATAAAAAATTACATGCAAATAGATTTCTAATTATTGTTGCATTGTTATGTATTTATAATAAAGTGGAGACCTTTTTAAGGCTTTGACGAAGACCACAAAATATGCGCTGAAAACTGGAAAGACGATATTAAGAAAATTGCAGGAACGCATTGGAAGAGAGTAGCACAAAATCGATAAAATCGAAAGGACTGGCGTTATCTAAAAGGCTACTGATATTGTGTAGGTCACACCAAATCTGTAAAGAATGCTTGAGACCAAGAATAATTTAAGGCAGTTTAAATTGAGTTTAAAGATTCCGTGAAAGGATAGATACCTAAAAAGTAAGTTAACAATTATTATTTTAGAAAGTGCTTTACAGTTTTTGTTAGATATAATAATCAGCAAAAACTCGGTCATAGAGTCATAGACTATAAAACACCCAACCTAACGGTACCATAGATAATATAAACCTATAAAAATACTTAACACAATAATACAATGGCGGGCTAATAAAATGAAATGATTTTTATTATTCCATTTTCATAACAAAAGCGCGGTATATCGTTTAAAAATGGTAAAGCAATCATTGTTTGTGTATATTAACAATGTTATAAGTGTGGTCTAGAAACATTCATTAACGTCTAAACTTGTAAAAATAAGGTACAATTTCTTATAACTTGTTAAAATAGTGGCTGCACGGTCAATAATTATGTTTCAATTTCAACAATGTTATCAGTGCGAGTCTTGAAATATTCTGTTACTTCTATTTTTACGACTATAAAGTGTATATTCCTTTAACATAACGTAGTTGTAACTGTAAGGTTAAGTAGGTAAAATTACCTGTCAAAATATGTATTTTTTTTCTAAATTTGGTAAGGGCGTAAGTCGGTAACTTTGAAGCTTAGAATAACATTGTTGTGATGTTGTTTTTTTGTTAAACTACTGTTATTGTATTCTAATGTCATTACTGATACAAAATACCGCTAGAAAAACAAAAGAAGGGAGAAACGAAATTTAGAGAAATAGGTAATATTTTAAATATGTAGTATATAAGACTTTTAAAAGATACAAAAAACTATGAACTAAAAATCTTGATCTTTAAACTTTTTTTTTAATTCTTATTAAAATTATCTTTAAACTTGAACTTTGAATTTTTTTTTAAATACATATTTCCATTGTAAGTGTAGGTAAAAAATTTCAGATCAATCCGACTATTGCACGTGAATTTTTGCAGTTTCAAAGATTTCGTCCTAAAAACAGCTGACTAGGGTAGCGCAGCATAAAAATTTTGCAAAAACTTACAACATCAAATATCGTATTAAATTATTATGCAAGTTAATTTCTAACTTCGCGTAGTCATCAGTGATGATGGTGACCTACAGAATGCCGGGTTTCAAACATAAAATAGGAGATTTCTTTCACGCTGTAGATAGCTAGATTACAGAACAAAGCAAATAGAAGTGTGTTAGTAAAAAAATTCTCACTTATTATACTTAAGTAAATTATGGAGATATCTACAATCTGGTAACGTAGTAATTAAATATGAGATTAAATAACAAAGTGGAGAGGAATAAATACATATGCCACAACACAAATATACCAGATTGTATTGTGGTTGATGTTTAAAATTGAGTAGGTAGTAACTTTAGCCCGGCTATATCTTACTTCATAGAATAATGACGTTTCATATGACGTAAAGCCTATATCTTATACACACAGATACCTAGGTATATATTTCACGAACACAATGAACGTACCTATTTGAATAAAGTAACCTTTTAAAACGAAAACTTAAAAAAACACGATTCTATCAAACTAAAGAAATATTTAATCCGAATATAGTAAAGGAGACTGACTACAAAATAGGTACCTTCTGTCAAATATTTCATTGTCATTAGTAGTTAAAAGTGTGTAAAATTTAATTAAATCTGACATTTTAAAAGGTATTATTCTTATCTATACTTCTATACTAATATTAAAAAGGTGAAGAGTTTATTTGTTGTAACACGCTAATCTCAGGAACCGCCTAGTCCGATGTCAAAATTATTTCAGTTTTGGATAGTACTTATGTTAATTAAAATTTATTAAGGAAGGCTAAAGGCCATATAACATCACGCTGCGAGTAATAGGAGCGAAGTATCAGTACAAATATTGTAAAAACGGGGAAAAATTTCTAAATAACGTGCGTAAAGTGCTTAAAATAGTTAGTTATTATTATTTATTATAGAAAATCACGTATATTTTGCCACATACATATTTACCTATAGTATCAAGGTCAAAATTAAAATCAAAAATAATTTACCCAATTCATGTAGGCACATTTTATTTGCCAAAAAAATAAGCTCATATTCTTTATTATATTATCTGTGCTCATATTAAGCTCTTTTAATCCGCTGAGAAGAACGGGCGTAAGAAACTCAGCAGATATCGTTATCTTTAGTCATAAACTACTTTTATTTTAATACTTAAGAGGATACCTAAATAGCTTCGTGCATTTTTCTATGTACGAAGTTTTCATTGTTTCTTTAGATTGAATGGCTAGAGCTTTAATATCCTCTTAATACAGGTATCCTCTTAATACAATAGTTCTTACAATATAAATAAATAACAATTATAATATTATGTGTTGTCTGTAACAATTTACTCCCATACTTTATTGTCAATAATATAGTCAAAAATTTTATAATACGCCTTTAAACATAGTTTAGATTTAAATAAAACTACTTTTTACGGATGTAGAAGCGTATATTTGATTTAAATTTTGGCCCGACGTTTCGGATACTTTGCAGTCACCATGGTGACGGGTGAGACTGAGCTATTGATTATTATAATATTAGCTTAGAAAATATTAGTTTTTTTTAAACTGAGATTTATTTAATTCTGTCACATCATTAGGGAGTTTATTATAAAAACGTATAGCATGTCCCATGAATGAAAGAGTAACAGTAGAGTCCGTTTATAATGACATCGAAGGGAATTGACAAACACACCATAATAAGCAGACGTCATACAAAGAGTTTTGTGAAATAAAAAACTTTTTTTATACATCTAATATATAAAATTCACGTGTCACAGTGTTAGTTACCGTACTCCTCCGAAACGGCTAGACCGATTCTTATGAAATTTTGTATGCACATTCAGTAGGTCTGAGAATCGGCTAACATCTATTTTTCAAACTTTTTTTTTAGTATTGCAAAACAACGTTTGCCGGATCAGCTAGTAATAATATAAATATGTATGTACTTGAATATTTTTATACAGAAACATAGTAATTACATGTGTATACATACATATTAAATCAAAATTTTTTAAACCTCTGAGTTAATGCTTGATCAACATTTTCTTGTCGTTATTTTATGGATTAAAACTATTATCGTTGTCACGAGAATAAAACGGTAGTAATGTTGTGCTCGAATCTGGCCACTTTATAACACACACGAAAAAAAAACATGATTTCAAATTTAGAACAAAACACGCAAATTAGCTACATTACATACCTTTACCCTTTGGAGAAGCTGGCGGCGTATTCACATCATAACTATCACAAAAACTAGATTTCCCAAAGAAATCTCCTATCATCGGCTCCATCAAATAATTTTTACGATCGAAATAGTAATTCCTAAAAGCCTGCATTTTTATTTAATTTGCCTACCTTCGGAAAAAGTAAACTGTCAACTGTCGAAAAAAAGTTTGTTTTCGTTGTGTCTAACGATGCCTTTAAAAATCTATAACGCGTTGGCCAATCAGCGGTACCCGTTTTTATCCCCACCGTAAAGGCGGGGCTTAATAATCACTGTCTGTCTCTTTCCCTCTAGAGCTTTGTTTCGAGCTTATATTACGGGTAATTTGTATTAAGTTGTTGGCACAATGGAACCTCGTTCCAGTTTTTTGATGAAATAATACAACTTTTAGGTGAATGAGGTGAACGTGGGTGGAATCTAAATGATTTCGACATTCGTTTTGTCGTGACTTTTTTGCTGATTTCCGAGAGTTAGCGATGACAATAAAATATTTATGTTTGTTATTTGTGAACATGAACAAAAGTTATATTGTTTTTCATTATTAATATGGTGATAGAATTTCTAAATTACAACGATTCAATATACTCAAATGTTAATAAATTTAATTCAGTTATTGTAAGTATTAGTTTTTTTTTTACTTTGTCACAATAAATGATTTTCTTTTAAATTATAATCACATCATAATGCTTAATTTAGATATGAGAAATATTCTAAGACTATCGGAGTTGCCTTTACTTATGCTATTATTTTTACGTAAATCCCTTTCGCATGATGCATTTAAAAACGTTACGAAGAAATATTACTTTTTATTAGACTTATGTATTGCTGGCAATACATAAGTCTAATAAAAACAGCCTAACCTTTAATAAAAAAAGAAAAGAAAACTCGCTCTCTATAATCAAAATTTTAGGAATATTACAATTACAACAAATATGGTATATTTAAGTTGGTTAAATTAATAAAAAAAACGTTATTTGCCCTAAATTACTAAAAAATAAAAGATTTAAATCTCATGCGTTGCTATTTAAGTAGGAAGACTTTTATGAAATAGCTCATTGTACCACAACCTTTGTGTTTTAATCATACGCCGTAATGTCCAATGAGAGCGCGCAGTGAGCATCATAGACTGTTATTACTTTGCACCGAGATATTAATACGAGACGACTTTACTCTCGCTTTATATCTATAAATAGCTATACTCGCTAATAATATATCAAAATTTAACTTGTATTAATAGTATAGATCTTTAATATTCTCTAATAATTGCGAGACATATTTATAATACGCTTTTTACGGATTTACACGTGTATAGTTTGCTAAATAAGTAAAAAATGCGTTTATATCTGTAAAAGTATTTATTTTGTGTACCTATTATATTTTTATATACTTCTTTGGAGTATTACTTATATTAAAAAGGTTTTAAGATTATTATTATATTGTCATCGGTCTTTGATAAGTATCAAAATATACAAAATTTCAGATTAATTCTAACTTTAGCTAGGGCTGGAAATATTAATCGTTCAAATATTCTGTGAAAAAAATACATAATAAATACATTACATAAATAAAGGAAGGCTAAAGGTATAACATTATGCTCGCATTGCGATCGCAGCGTGATAATAGATAGATAGGAACAAAGCTAATAAACGCGTGTTATTAATAAAGACTGTAGTTTTAAATCACACAGTAATTCATATAGGGTTATGATTTTTTTTCTATTGTAAAAATATTATCTGTTACAATTACTCCTTATGTAAAAGTAACAAATAAATTCGCGAAAATATCGAATGATATATTATGTCACAATACAATGAAAATAAGTCAGTAATAATTTCAAAAGCTTAAAAAAAAACGATACTACAGAAATGCTCGTCATGAAAAACCATTAATTCTTGGTACAATTACGTATTCACCAAAATGTGGAAGCAGTAAAACCAAAAGTCTGATAAATATTGACAAAAGTTTAAAAAGTAATAAAAGAGAAATTTGAACATTCAGCCACAATACAACACTCCATAATTGAGCAAAGACAATACATTATTGTGCCAACAACTACAATAGAGAACGCACTCTTTACAAAATGTTTGACAACATATTTGGCGGTAATTTTTGACAGACGTCACGCTGTTAAAAATGGTGGACAATGATCTTTTTGTTTTGAAAATGCTACTGTTTTACATCATTTGTCAATATTAAAGCGTTAAGTTTTAAGAATTTAGCTACCTTACATTACTTTTCTTTCAGTTAGTAACCATGTCATTGTTTAGCAAAGACAAACCATGACTTATGATGACTTATTGACATTTTTTTTTAATTGCATTGTAATCTGCCTGTGTCCTAATTAAACCAAAATATTATTTCAATATTTTTATGGATATGTCACAAGTCACAAGTGACAATTTTGTAAGCAAACAAATTTTGTTACAACTGTTATAGAAAATGATTGTAGGCGTAAAGTATTCTTTCGAAGTTGTTACATTATTTCACTCGCGATAAACTAAATTTAGTAAGTATATTTGTAAAAAGTATTCTACCTACGTCTTCATAGTGTGTACCTACTTTTGTTTTTTGTAGGCACAGATTTACGACATGTAGGTATAGTCTATGGCTACATCACTCAGGCTTGAAGCCATTTAAATATCTACGTGTGCGTGAAATATGTATCTATTTAATATGTCTATGATACAGGCTATACGTCATATGAAACGTCATTATCCTATGAAGTACGATTTAACCAGGCTAAAGTTACTTGTCGTCAATGCTCTATTTATTAAAGAAAACAGCAGCATAATCCATTGCGTGGTTTCTAAGATATAAGCTCACATAGGGACATACATACAAAAATAATGAAAAGCGTACATACAATAATAATGAAAAGCGTAAAAAGACTATTATGAATAACAAGTTTTGACAATTTTCTCGAACCGGTTTTAGCGAACTTTTAAACCTCCGATAAGTCATTATGAATAAGACCACTAATAACTAAAGTTTACTAAACTAATTAATTTTAATATTATTGTAAGTACTTAAAATAATTAAACATCTTATGTATATTTATTTAGGTAAAATAAACATACTTTCTCTGCATTTTATTACGCTCTTTATACCATCTCATTATACATAAATAGCCGCCCGTCCCGACTTTGTGTGAGTGAAAGATATTTAATAGTAGATTTTCCAAAAAAAATATAGCCTCTGTTGCTAATATAATTATTATTAAAATCCATCGAGTAGTTTTAGAGTTCTTTCTTTTGAATATACTTACTGGCTGTTGCCCGTAAAATGAAATGTAGAAAATTATAAAAAGTCTAACAAATTATGGATTAAAAAAACCATCCTCTTGAACCACTCTATCTATAAAAAAATACTACTAATATAATATTAAAAGCTGAAGAGTTTGTTTGTTTCTAAGCGCCAGCTCAGGAACTACTGGTTCGAATAGAAAAAAATCTTTTTGAGTTATAATATAATATATTTATTGAGGAAGGCTATAACATTACGCTCGCATTGCGATCGCAGCGTAGTAAATGTTGAAAAACCGGGAAAATTTTCTAAATTCCACGCGTATAAAGTCATGTGGTCTTGTTCATAATGACTTATCGGAGGTTTAAACAATAACTTTAATCATAGAGATAATAAACATTTTTTGGTCTTAATCGTAATGACTTATCGGAGAGATAATAAACGTTTTAGCATAAAAAGACTATTATGAATTTTTTCAACACATTAGGTACATACAAAAATAATAAAAAGCGTACATACAATAATAATGAAAAGTGTAAAAAGACTATTATGAATAACAAGTTTTGACAATTTTCGCGAACTTTTAAACCTCCGATAAGTCATCTACACTAATATTATAAAGAGGAAAGATTTTTATTTTTGTATGTAACGAATAAACTCAAAAAGTACTGGACCGATTTTAATAATATTATTTTCATTAGAAAGCTATACGTTATCACTGAGTAACATAGGCTAGATTTACCCGTGCGAAGCCGGGACGGGCCGCTATTATGTATAAGACCAATGATCTACTAGCTAGTATGTGTATATAGATTTGAAAATACCACGTAAAACACCACCAATAACAATTGCAATTAATAAAATTACTGTGGCATTCTACATTATTTACATTATTTTATTGCAAAAACCGTTACTTTAACTGCAAGATAAGATGGTAATAGAATAAAGACCGTTATTTATCTAAAATAATAGTTATTATGTATATTATGGTTTATTATAATTATTTAATTTGTAAGGAAAAGAAAACCCATCATTTTATAGTTTCAAGGGTTCCATAACAAAAGATTTCGCTATCCGTCTGTCGCCAGGCTGTGTCTCAAGAACGGTGATAGCTAGATGGTTGAAATTTTCACAAGGGATGTTTACCTGTTAATGCTATAACGGCTAATATCAAAAACCTTGCAATAAATATTTATTTCTACATTAATTTATTAATTTTTGCTATTGAATTGCTACGCTTTTACTCAATAAATAAATTTTTTCTCTGCTATAATTTTATTTATTAAGTGAAAACATAGCAAGTCAATTGCAAAAATTAATAAATTAATGTCGAAATAATATGTACAGTCTTTGTTGCCGTCCTATTGTGTTCTGTTTGTACTGCGTTGTACACAAAAAATGAAACGACGTTGAACTTACATTGAGAAATATTGTAGTGGAAAATTTGGTCATATGGTAGCTCAGTTGAAAGAGAAACGGAACGGTATTCCGAGGTAGTGGGTTCAAGTCCCGCTCATGGTGATAATTTTTTCCATTATTATTTGATTTATTAAATAGTTATTTATGAGGACACATACAAGCGAACAATTTTTATGACCATGTACGAGTATTAGATTCGCCGAATTTAAATCAAAATACGACTTAGAATCGCGAATGAAGTATGCGGTACGATAGGTACCAACAGATAATTCTATGGAACCCTTCGCGAGTCCAACTCGCACTTGGCCGATTTGTTTTTATTTAATTTTCATACATTTAATTTTCTCACATAGCTGTACTGTAGTATAGATTAGGTAAAAGAAAGTTTGATTTTCTTATACATTTTATAATGGTACTTTTATTTAGTTTCTCCCGTATCTATCTTTGTATCCAATTATCCAAGTGCTTAACAGAGTATATTTTCGCCCAGTTGCCGTAATCGGATTCCGCTATTTTACAGACCTGTATAGGTATTATACTAGCTGTTCTCCGCGACTCCATCCGCGTGGAATTTAGAAAATTTTCCATGTTTTTGCAACATTGTTCACTACTGCTTCACATCTACTGGTCTTAGCGTAATGTTATATAGCCTAAAGTCTTCCTCGATAAATGCCCTATCTAACACTGAAAGAATTTTTCAAATCGGCCTAGTGATTCCTGAGATTAGCGCGTTTAAACAAACAAACAAACTTCAGCTTTATAATATGTATTAGTATTGATTATATTATTAGGACCGACGACAATAACATAAAGAAAATTACATAGGATTTTCTAGCGTGTTTTTTAATTTTTTACTAAGCAAATGATTTAGAAATCACAACGTGGTAAATAATACGATAAATAACATTTTAGAGATCCGCGCGAAGAAAAAAGTGAGAATCCTTGAAGTCTTAATACTGTAGGTATTAATACCTATAATAAACTGTTGTAATCTGTTTATAACGGACCCAACCTTTTAGGTAAGTAGCAATAAAAATATAGGTACATTAATTTTTATTAGTCTGTTTGTTCTCCATTGTTAAGTTAAATACTTCGATAAATGATATATTTATTACTCTTTTTGGGATTCTGTACAAAGAGCTTATTCGAGCTTTAAGAGATTTTTCTTAACAGCTAAAAGGCCAGCCTTCGAGAAAAAATAGGGGACAGCGTCGTAAATTGGTATAAAGCTGTGTGTTTTATCGTTCTAAATGTTCTCTCAACAGTCACAAGTGCTATCGAGTTCGCGTCTTAAGATTTTAAAGGGCAAAAATCGTGAAAATAGATTTTTCGCGAATATTCGAATAGCTCAATATAGAAAGCGAGATATTCCCAATTGCCCTTCAATAGGGTATCTAGTAGGGTGAACTGGCAGGCTTCGTGGTCTAACGGGTCCTGTAACGGACTGCCGTTCACCAAGTCTTGGGTTCGATTACCGCTCGGGACAATCATTTGTGTGATGTTTATATTTGTCATACAAATGTTTGTATTGCGTTCTGTGTGTTTCTATGTATTTATTATAAGTATGTATTTACAAAAAAAAAGTATGTATATGTGGTATATACGTATTCTGGTACCCATAACACAAGTATAATAAGCTTAGCTTGGGACCAGAGGACGTTGTGTGAAATGTCCATCAATATTTATTTATAAATTTATCTGTAGGTACTTTTTGGATTCTGTTAAGATAACTGAGTAGTTTTAAAAACTGAAAACCATACAATTAATATTCTCTAACACTTGCGCTTCCCCCAAAAAGTCTATGTCAGAAACATCTTTATAAATATAAATCTTCTGTACGTGTGTTTGTAATTGAACTCCTCCTAAACGGCTGGACCGATTTTGATGAAATTTGTTGTGTGTATTCAAGGGGGTTTGAGGATGGTTTAGATTAGCAATTGGCTGGACCGATTTTGATGAAATTTTTTGCTGTTGATTTTTACACAGAATTGTATGGCAAAACAACGTTTGCCGGGACAGCTCGTTTTAAGATAAAAAGACCTATATAAGGTAAAGATTTCCTTTAAAGAAATATTTTTTCTTTCTATCCCTATAGGATAAAGAAAACTTTTAAAGAAATATAGATACTTATCAGTCTTATCATATATCATAAAGAGGATATATTTTTTTGTTTAAAATAAATAGGCTCCGAAACTACTAGACTGATTGGAAAATTCTTTCACCGTCGGCTTCGAATAGCTACACTATTAATTCTTATTGACCATAATATATGCCATATTTTATTTTTAAAAAGAGTTCAGATCCTAAGAATAATGTAGTATAGAATATACTTTATTGTACACCATAAATTACATGTCAATATCTAATGTATGTGGCAATAGACCATGGTACAACTGGCGGACTTATCGCATATTGCGATCTCTTCCAGACTTCTATAATGTAGTATCGGCTAAGAAAACTCAAAGAAAAGAAAAAAAAAATTAAATAGATTGGTACTTAAATCAAAATCTTATACATAATGTACAAGTGTGTATAAGACAAGATCTTATCTTCCAATAAGTCGCAAAAATTCGTTCTGCCCAAAAAATTCTTTCCAAAGAGTTTTTTTTTATATCTTCCTCATTTAACTTTACTTATTTTTATTAATAGAAAACATAGTCTTTTTTTCTGTATGTTCCTATGTGAGCTTATATCCTCAAAAGTTCGCAACGGATTTTAGTCCGTTTTTTTTAATAACGCTATAATTATTATTTACGTAGTACTTATTAATAATAAAATAGTAGGTAATAATATTCTCAATGTGATGACGGATTGAGAATACAAGTGTCACCACCCCATCTCCTCCCAAGGGTGCTGTAAAAGTCAGCTGAGGGATATTGCACACAAATAACATCTTCTGTGAAAGACGGAAAACTCGAAAAGAAACCCTGTGCCAACACACCTAGTCAGCGCGGCACAGTAGACCATAATCCCTTCGACTCGATCGATTCGACGCGTATGAAGTTGCAGATAACAGCCGGTATGTAGGTTATATCTTCTGAATGCGTAGATCTAAAATATTGATTGGATGTCGCTATTTTAGTAAGGGACCGCATAGATCTACATTTCGTATGAGTTTCAAGTTGATACCTTAAGCCGTTTCTGAGTAAAAAAGTTTGACGGATGGACAGACAGACAGACGGACACCGTAGTGAGACTATAAGGGTTTGTAAAAAAAAGATTCGATTATTTAAAAAACTTACCGTGAGGTCTATCGTCAACGCCATCGCTATCCACCTCACTTCTAACACTTCCAGGACTTGCCCGTTTTAATTCTTCTTGTTGATGCCCCTGCTCACTTTGAAATCCTCCCATTCTTTTATCATATGACATAAAAAACGGAAAATTCGGCACTCTATTCTGTTGAAAATAATACCCCAATTTTGTATCCCTTACTTTTAATTCCTCATCTTCGGAATTCTCATTGTTAGCCGAATAATCTTGTGATATACTATTTTCTATATCGATTTCAGGCGATCGTCTATCATTAATACCAACAATCGATTCGATTGAGAAATTTTTAGAAGGAAGTTTAGTTTGCATTTTGTTTATTTCAGATTCCATCACTATTCACAAACACTGGCCACTTCGCGATTTAAAATACGAATTCGAATTTCCGAAATGTTGAATTTGGAACGTCCGTTTATCAGTTGCGTACTGATGTTAGTGTGGTAAGTGTGGTTACGTTGTGTTTTAGATGACCACGCCTCTTTATGAGGGGAGGCAGAACCCAAAATTATTTTGTTTCAATCTATTTTATTCCGTAAATTTCAGACGATACAGTGTATTTTCTTGTACCGTATTTAAACAGAGATGTTACGGAAAGATAGTTTAGACTTTACTGCTATGTGTTACGGATAATTTTAGCTTATCTCGTGTATAAATAAATAAGCAAGTATTATGAAGCCTTCCAACAAAAAATGGCGGTCATCGATTCATAATTGCGCAATGATCTGTTGTTAAGTATTTATTTAAAATATTTATTTTATGATTTGTTACTCCAAATAATAAATCTTAATAAACATTTAGTCCTTTAGAAAGTCCTTTAGTCCTATGCTAAGCTTAATACGCTTAATATGGATACCAGATTTTAGATCTTGTCATCCCACAGTTGGGCACGGACTTGCTTTACTTTGGGATATTTGGTTTAGGTAGGTACTTGCGACGCGTTGATCAGGCTTTTTAGCAGAGGGTTAAGTTTCGAGATTTCCTTCTCTCATAGAACATGTTTTCTGCTTATGAGGCCCCTCCAGAAGCGTATTTTGAAAATTAGCGCCCCGGGCCATTTGATTAGAGGCCTGCCCTTATCTAATTAGCCGCTCTATAAATTAATAGATACAGAACAAAATTTTAAACTTGGTGCCTTTCACTGCCCTTGTCAGGCTGGCCGCCCCGGGTCATGGCCCCTATGACCTTAGGGCAAATACGCCTCTGGTCCCTTGGCTGGTTTTTACAGTATCTAAGTACACTTTACTATTAAATATAGCAATAAGATAATTAAACTAGCAAAACACGGAGTTTGTGTGGGCTCGCGTATCTTAAATATTAAATTACTACCTATGTCAAAGTACAAATCTATAGGCGTGATAGTGTTTCTGTAAAGTAAGCCACAAAACTGTACCAACTTATTTTGGGATAGTATCTGCTAGAAATAAAAGCAATACTAAATAATTAAGGGCCTACATCAATATTATCGTCGACATGTAGGTACCTATTAACACAGCTAGTAGGTATAGAAAATGAAGAATTAGGGATATTTTTTTTGTTTACTCAAAATCTACTAAATATATTTGAGTTCCGGTTTACGTGTTTCTATATATAATAGTTACTTATGTTTTGAAAGTTATTTCATTAGTTAATACGCGATAATAGACCGACAAATGAAAAAAATAAAAAATAAGAGAGGTTGTTTCGCTAAGATTTTCTATCGAGAAAACTTTTTTCAATCGCGTTTCTGAGTTTATGCGATCCTAGATTATATATTAAAAAACATACACTTAAAAATTAGAGCTCTAGCCATTCAATCTAAAGAAATAATTAAAACTTCGTACGTAGAAAAATGCACGAAGCTATTTTGGTATCCTCTTAACAGATACCTGTCATAATTAAACTAGCTGTTGCCCGCAATTGCCCCGTCGATGCGGCAGTATTTTTGTCAAAGCAAACAGCGCATGTAACAATTCCTCTTGATTGAATTGAGGCTCGTTGGTATCAATCTACGAATGTATTTATTAAACAATGTAACCTAACTAGAATAGTTGCACAACTAAAATTAACTTAAAAATAAAAAAAACGTGTGGCACTCGGGGACTGCCGCGGTAAAGCATAGTATTTTTTATCAACCTATGCAATTATAATTATTTATTTATTATATTTATGCAATAATCTAAATACTATAAACTAAAATAAGATTAATAATCCTTATTTACTGATGCTTACATCTGTCCATTGTTTATGGTAATTATGATAAAATAGCGAATGGTGTCGATTCTACGTCCACAACTAAATTTAACTAAAAAATTAAAACAACTATTGCTGTATATTGATTATTTGGTTGTTTTGTTGTGTAATTTTATATTAATTACAATCGTTAATCTATAATAAACAGATTTGCTAAGAAGAAAGAATCGTTAACATAACGGAATTGTGTTATTGACACAATCAAATTTCATTTTTTAGTTAAGTTAAGTTTAGTTGTGCGCGTAGAATTGGTACCATTGTCAATCAAATTTAATGTCAATAAAATAAAAACTAACGCTGACATGAGTCACCAGCGCGAACAGCGAAACGGCGTTAGCAGTAGCGCCGTGTGTAGTATTTTTTAGTTACGCTATCTTTGTTACGGAATTTAAATTACGAATTTTGTGCATTTAGTCTCCAAGCTCAAGGCCCGCAATAGAAGCTATGCAATAGCTTAAACATTGATAGTGACAATAACACAATTCAAGCAAGGAAAGTAAGTTGACATAAGAACAAGAAACAAAAACAAATAAAAATTGGTCAAGTGCGAGTCGGACTCGCGCACGAAGGGTTCCGTACCATTATCTATTCAACATAAGGCAACGTTATTAGTATCGAGCAAGAAACGGTAAAAAAATCATGTTTGTTGTATGGGAGCCCCCCTTAAATATTTATTTTATTTTATTTTTAGTATTTGTTGTTATAGCGGCAATAGAAATACATCATCTGTGAAAATTTCAACTCTCTAGCTATCACCGTTCTTGAGATACAGCCTGGTGACAGACGGACGGACGGACGGACGGACGGACAGCGAAGTCTCAGTAATAGGGTCCCGTTTTTACCGTTTGGGTACGGAACCCTAAAAACAAAACTAATAATTGGTCAAGTGCGAGTCGGACTCGCGCACGAAGGGTTCCGTACCATTATCTATTCAACATAAGGCAACGTTATTAGTATCGAGCAAGAAACGGTAAAAAAATCATGTTTGTTGTATGGGAGCCCCCCTTAAATATTTATTTTATTTTATTTTTAGTATTTGTTGTTATAGCGGCAATAGAAATACATCATCTGTGAAAATTTCAACTGTCTAACTATCACCGTTCTTGAGATACAGCCTGGTGACAGACGGACGGACGGACGGACAGCGAAGTCTCAGTAATAGGGTCCCGTTTTTACCCTTTGGGTACGGAACCCTAAAAACGGAGAAAATATTCCAAATTCCACGCGTACGAAAACAGCCAGTTTATAATATTAGTAGAACTATTAATAGAACCCGTGACTATAGTGAGTGACAAGTTTCCGAAACGTCGGGCTAAAATATAAAATAAAAAGATTATACGCGTCTATCTGCCGCACTCAGAGACATTTAATGGTTACTTAGGGAGCTCTTTAGTATTGATTTAAAAAAGTAAAAGTTAAGTTAAAACTTTTTTAAATCAATACTAAAGAGCTCCTTAAGTAACCAATAAATGTCTCTGAGTGCGGCAGTATATCCGTAAAAAGTAGATACTTTTATTTGAATAAATGAGTCGCGCAAGTGTTAGAGAATGTAAGAAAATATTTTTAGTATAACTAATTACTAGAATTGTAATTACGATTCTTACATCAATTTTTTTAATTCGGCAATTCTATCGCATTTAATTTTGCAATCTTTTATTGTAACATAAAATATTCTTAGCGCCATCTTCTGTTCGATAGCTATTACTAAGTTACTTTGTAGTGACATCTAGTGATGACTAGCCAAACAATTTTGAGCACTTCAATCGTTAAGATTGTTGGAAGTGTTAGTCCACATCATTTACCAGTAGGTGTAGCTAAATAATAATAATAATAAGCCCCCTAAATCCAACCATACGTCCGAGTCGAACACCAGACTCACGTGGGGGGTGGACACGCGATTGAATTATTACTGGCGCGGCTAACATGGCTCTGGGAACCCAAAAAATGGAGATGAAACTTGGAAATAAACATATATGATATAAACATAATGACAGGGGGTTAGGTACTGTATCCTAAACACAGGCTAAACTCTTGGCCTAGTTAGGCAATACAGGGTCAAACCCGGAAATTCGTCAAAGATTCTTGTAAATCTTTGCTCACCAACTTTGTACTACTGTATAATGTAATATCTACACCTATATAGTTTTGTGAAATCTTGTGTTTGTGAAATAAAGCTTATTTTATTTTATTTTTATTTTATATAGGGCCGCTACCCGAGGGCGAGCGTCGGGGCACACCTGGAGCTGACGCTGGGTGTGACAGCATACGATCCGTCGGCGGAGAGGAGTTGAATAGGCGGGCTCCCTCCGGGTCACCCGAAGATATGACAGCCAAAGACACACATGACACAGATAGGATTAATTCACCACACTCACTCACTGAGCCATTTAGCCCTTCAACAGCATCATATCAACCATCACCTAGGTCTTCTACGGACCATAGTCTACGTGGAACACCTAGCCCAGTTTTACGTGTTACGCAGGAGGTAAATTCCTTTCTACCTGCGTCCACTAAAGCTGGAAAACCTAGAGTACGCATGAGTTGGAATAAGGAAGTAAATACATTCATTATGCGTACCTACTTTTACATTACGAAATTAGAGACAGATATGACAACATACCGAAGACAATTACATCATCTTTTCTCACAACAGTACCCAGATGTTAAAGTAACTGAACAAAGAATTTCAGACCAGCGAAGAGCCATCATTGGGAATAATCTATTGCCATTAGAAACAATTTCAAAAATAAAAGAAGAAGTCCGAACACAGATAGAACACGAAAATGATAATATTAACACATCCACACAAAACCCTTCATTAGCACAAGACTATTCACAATCAGACTTAACGCCTTGTACTGAACCGATTCTACCATCCCAATCCACACTACACACACAAACACTGCACACATCTACTCAAACAGTATATGAAACATTAGTGTTAGAAAATGACATAGAAATCTTAACAGCTCACAACACTTTAATAGGAACTTCAACGGAAGAAATGTACGAAAAACTTAAGGCGGCACTGACAGAGTTTTCAGGTATGGATCCCACAGCTAGACCAAAACTACCTAAGTTAAGATACAGTTATAAACTTACACAATTAACAAACATATTTAACGAAAACATACTTAAACGATTTATTTCTGATGAAACACAATTAGCAGACTTACACACTCTTATATATTGCACGGCAGTTGTAATCAGTAAAGAACTTCATTATAAAATAACAGATCAAACATATAAATCAAAACATATAAATAAGAAACCATGGCAGATAAGGCTAGAAAGAGATATAGAAAAACTCAGAGCAGATTGTGGTAGATTAATACAGTATATCAATAATAACCGGTCTAAAAAAGTAGTTAAAAGAGTTGAAGACATTTTTAAAAGTCAAACCGTACACACTAGACATGAAAAAGATAATAAAAAGCCAGAAGATTTCCTAAATACCCTTAAACAAAAATTTGCACTAAAAGTACACAGACTCAGAAGATACACAAAAGCACAGCAAAGAAGAAACGACAACAGTTTGTTCCAAAACAATGAAAAACTATTTTACAGAAAACTACTATCACCACAACAAAGCACAGAACAAACAATAGAAACACCCACACAATCACAACTTGGATCATTCTGGTCTAACATATTGGAACAAGAAATTGAGCACAACGATAAGGCAGAGTGGATCAGACAGGAAGAGAATAAATATAGCACACTTAAAGAAATGCAGTTCGAGGAAATCGGAGAAGCAGATATAAGAAACGCCACATTAAGATTGCATAATTGGAAATCGCCGGGAATAGACAAAATACACAATTATTGGTATAAAAAGTTAACACCAATACATAATAAATATAGTATAATAATAATAAATATAGACATTTCACACAACGTCCTCTGGTCCCAAGCTAAGCTTATTATGCTTGTGTTATGGGTACCAGAATACGGATAGAATACTTATACTACTTTTCTTTTGTAAATACATACTTATAATACATAAAAACACCCAGACGCAGTACAAACATTTGCATGACAATTAGAAAAAGCACACAAATGATTGTCCCGAGCGGGAATCGAACCCGCGACCTCTTGATGTAATCTTTTTAAAATTAAATAAAATATTTTTGTTGATCAACGATTTTTAATTGAATTGGCATATTTAGTAGCAACTCTGTTATTTCTAAGTTGGTAGGTTCGATTCTCGTTCAGGTTGACTTACGCCTGTTAAATGTATCTAGTATTTTTTTTAGCTTTTTAAAAATATTTGTGTAATTTATATTTTTATTTGATAAAACCTAGTCAGTTTACTTAGCAGTAGTACCCATTTTTTAATTTGCCCCAGGGTCCTTGGTTACCTAGCTACGCCACTGCAAGTAATCACATGCAATGAACACTACGTAACCGCGTCTGAAAGTACTATACTTATGTCATTGTATGCATAATGTCATAGCTTAATTTGAGACCAGAGAGCACTGTTTAAAATGTTTTTTAGACCAGTATATCTTAATAACATTAAGAGAATGTTATATTTATATTATGTACTTTTAACCCTACACTTAAGGGCCTACACCAATATTATCGTATATCATCGCCGACACGTACATATTAACACAGCCAGTAGGCACAGAAAATGAAGAATTAGGGATACTTTTCCTATTTACTCAAAATCTACTAAATATATTTTAATTCTGATTTACGTGTTTCTATATATAATAGTTACCTATGTTTTTAAAGTTATTTCATTAGTTAATATGCGATAATAGACCGACAAATGAAAAAAATAAAAAAATTAGAGAGGTTGTTTCGCCAAGATTTTCTATCGAGAAAACTTTTTTCAATCGCGTTTCTGAGTTTATGCGATCCTAGATCATATATTGAAAAAACATATACTTAAAAATTAGAGCTCTAGCCATTCAATCTAAAGAAACAATGAAAACTTCGTACATAGAAAAATGCACGAAGCTATTTTGGTATCATCTTAAGCGACTCATTTACTTTTACTTGTTTAAATAAAATACTACTGAATAATCAAAACTTAAGGATAAATAAACAGAATTATACTGAATAGTTGTGAGTATTATTTAAACCTACAAAATACATACATATTTTTAGTTTTTAGGGTTCCGTACCCAAAGGGTAAAAACGGGACCCTATTACTGAGACTTCGCTGTCCGTCCGTCCGCCCGTCCGTCCGTCCGTCCGTCCGTCCGTCCGTCTGTCACCAGGCTGTATCTCAAGAACGGTGATAGCTAGACAGTTGAAATTTTCACAGATGATGTATTTCTATTGCCGCTATAACAACAAATACTAAAAATAAAATAAAATAAATATTTAAGGGGGGCTCCCATACAACAAACATGATTTTTTTACCGTTTCTTGCTCGATACTAATAACGTTGCCTTATGTTGCATAGATAATGGTACGGAACCCTTCTTGCGCGAATCCGACTCGCACTTGACCAATTTTTTTAGGGTTCCGTACCCAAAAGGTAAGAACGGGTCCCTATTACTGAGACTTCGCTGTCCGTCCGTCCGTCCGCCTGTCACCAGGCTGTATCTCAAGAACGGTGATAGCTAGACGGTTGAAATTTTTACAGATGATGTATTTCTATTGCCGCTATAACAACAAATACTAAAAATAAAATAAAATAAATATTTAAGGGGACTCCCATACAACAAACATGATTTTTTTACCGTTTCTTGCTCGATACTAATAACGTTGCCTTATGTTGCATAGATAATGGTACGGAACCCTTCGTGCGCGAGTCCGACTCGCACTTGATTTTTAATACGACAATGAGTGTCATGATGTCTGTTTTACGATTTTTTATGATGTATTTCAATAAGTAAATAAATAAATATTCATGGACATTTCACACAACGTCCTCTGGTCCCAAGCTAAGCTTATATATAAATCAGTAAAAAGGTTGTATTTACTCTGAAATTGCTTTAATTCTTGCAAATGACGAAAATTATACCTAAACTTATTGCAAAAAATTAGCAGATTTACATTTTGTTTATCTTTATAATAATCATACGTTCAAAATTAACTCAAAACTGGATTTAACTAAATCATGTTCTAATATAAATATTAGTAAATGCCTATCCTGTATGTGACAAAGCGTGATCGCGGCGTGATAGTCGACGCATCACGCATAAAAGTATTTATTCTTCATATCATATTACAGTTAGCGGTATTTTGCTAATTTTTGCGACAAATTTCAACAAGGATAGGTACATAACAAACAATATTGTATATCAATGTTATACCATAAGGTAGTTTAGGTAGCGTGCGATCCTAGGTTTAATCCCGGCGCAAGATAATTATTTGTGTATTACTAGCTACCTATTTATCTATACTTATAATAAATCTGTAGAGAGGTCAATTCTGTACATGAAATATATTTTCAAAATAACTATCAGGGGGTGATTAGTGAACGATACTGATGCCAAAAATGCAATCAGTAAAATTTTTGTCTGTCTGTCTGTCTGTCCGTCTGTATGTTCCTTATAGAAACAAAAACTACTCGACGGATTTTAACGAAACTTGTTACAATTATTCTTCATACTCCTGGGCAGGTTATAGTATACTTTTCATCACGCTACAATCAGTAGAAGCAGAGTAGTGAAGGGAAAGGTTAAATTTCCTAAATTCTACGCGGACGGAGTCGAGGGCAACAGCTAGTTCTCTAATATAATCCCGCGTGTTGTAGCGTTCTATGGGGAAGGCCTATGTTCAACAGTGGACGGGGAGAGGCTGTTGGGTGGATAGATATATTTTCTGTGTGTGTGATGAACACAGATGTTATTTATAATTATTTTTACTTATTTCACATCGTCTTTGTGGTAATTGGTAAATTTATTGATCATTAGATTGTTTCTCCTATTGGTCGCAGCTTAATGTTCAAAGTCAAAGTCACATTTTTAGGGTTCCGTACCCAAAGGGTAAAAACGGGACCCTATTACTGAGACTTCGCTGTCCGTCCGTCCGTCCGTCTGTCACCAGGCTGTATCTCAAAAACGGTGATAGCTAGAGAGTTGAAATTTTCACAGATGATGTATTTCTATTGCCGCTACAACAACAAATACTAAAAATAAAATAAAATAAATATTTAAGGGGGGCTCCCATACAACAAACATGATTTTTTTACCGTTTCTTGCTCGATACTAATAACGTTGCCTTATGTTGCATAGATAATGGTACGGAACCCTTCGTGCGCGAGTCCGACTCGCACTTGACCAATTTTTTTATTTCAAGTTGACATGTTTTACAAGCTCTTTTGAAACGTCAGAAACTAGGTGTCTGTTCCAAACGCGAATCCTATGGAGAAGAAGAGAGAGAAGACAAGAAACTCCATGGATTTTTTTTTTCATTTCAGTTCATTTTTTTTTCAATAATATTATACATAGTTGTATCAGGGGTGTGAGAATGATGCCGATCAGTACAATTACGACTAAATGTTAAAATGTTATGTATGTAAATGTTATCTAGCCTATAACCACAGATGTACCAGAAGGCGGGTTGGCGTTTAAAATTGCCAGCTAACTTGACATGGTCTGAAATGATATGGAACTATAATATAAGTGACATACCGTGATTACAGTAATTTTTGCCTAATTTTTAAATCTGCAAACGTCACTTTTGAACACACTGTTACAAGTATGGCATGTAAAATCAAGATCTGTTTTAATACACCATATTTATTTGACACCATTGTCAGTTTGTAGTGTGAACGCCGCTACGAACAAAAAAATTAAAATAACGAAAAGCGCAGTCTTTGGGTGTTCTAGTGTATCAGAATAATAAAAAAATGCCACAACATAGGATTTCACAAGTAATTTTAACTCAAATAATTCATTTTCACATAAAAACACAATTTATTAATTTAATGACAATCATGTTTTGACAGACGTCAATAATGTTGCCCCAGGCAACCTCACGTTGTACTTCACACACACATAAATATTTTTTTGACCTCAAGCCGGGTCATTGATTTAGCAGTAGATGCACTGTCTTGTATGTCTATGCCTATAACATTCTACAAATGTACTATCTAGCAATGAAAGATTTTTTTTTTTAAATTTTGGGAGGGCTAGGGGTTACGCCCATGAAAGCTCTCTATATATCTGTGGTCCTTGCATATCAAGGAATTGGAAGGAAAAAATGAACGAACTAAATCAAGACAAAATAGTTAAGGGCCTACATCAATATTATCGTATATCATTGCCGACACGTACATATTAACACAGCCAGTAGGCACAGAAAATGAAGAATTAGGGATACTTTTCCTATTTACTCAAAATCTACTAAATATATTTTAATTCTGATTTACGTGTTTCAATATATGATAGTTACTTATGTTTTTAAAGTTATTTCATTAGTTAATACGCGATAATAGACCGACAAATGAAAAAAATAAAAAATTTGAGAGGTTATTTCGCCAAGGTTTTCTATCGAGATAACTTTTTTCAATCGCGTTTCTGAGTTTATGCGATCCTAGATAATATATTGAAAAAACATATACTTAAAAATTAGAGCTCTAGCCATTCAATCTAAAGAAACAATGAAAACTTCGTACATAGAAAAATGCACGAAGCTATTTTGGTATCCTCTTAAGTAGGTATGGGTACCGATTCTACGTGCAAAACTAAACGTAACATAACTAAACAATAAAAATTGATACTGTCGATGACACAATTCGGCAATGTTAACAGAACTTTTTTAATAGAAAATCTGTATACAGACTAACGATTTAAATTAATAAAAGTGTGCACAACAGAATAGCCAATTACCTTATATTATATGTATTATATATATATTATATATATTATAAAATATGCCATAGTTGTTTTCGTTTTTAAGCACAAAATTCGAAATTTAAATTCCGTAACAAAGACAGCGTAACTAAAAAGTACTACACACGGCGCTACTACTATCGCCGTGTTTAGTTAAGTTTAGTTGAATACGGAGAATTGGTACCATAGTTAACATTGACCCAGTTAACTAAATTCGTCACACATCACATAAATGTTTATGCAAATATAACTAGATCTTGCGATTATTGTCATAATCTTAAGTGCTATAAATACTATATCCTTCTAGTTATTTTTTTAAAATATGTAAAACATATTTTTTGAAGATATTTAGCCGTGTCGTGTTCGTTAGGGTATAATCTTACGAGTGCGCGTAACCGACATGTCAGCTAAGAAAAAATACTTATGTATGTATAAGCAGAAATCATCTTCTGTGAGAAGAGTAAAACAAACTTTGGATTTGCATTATGATATTCTTCCAATTTGATTTGGTCTCTGAATGTCGACCTCATAACAAAACTCAAAGTCGCGCAGCGTGCTATGGAGAGGGCTATGCTCGGTGTTTCCCTACGTGATATGATCCGAAATGCGGAGATCCGTAGAAGGACCGGTGTGTACGACATAGCCCGAAGAGTTAGCACGCTGACTTCAGCGTGCTAACTCTTCTAACTCTCCTGCCCATTGCCACTTGGCAATGGGCAGGCCACATCGCTCGACGATCTGATGACCGTTGGGGACGGAAGGTCCTCGAGTGGCGACCACGAACCGGACGACGCAGTGTGGGGCGGTCCCCAACAAGGGGGACTGACGATATCGTCAAATACGCCGGGGGCCGCTGGATGGAGTTAGCGCAGGACCGCGCGTTGTCTAGGGGGAGGCCTATGTCCAGCAGTGGACTGAGAAAGGTTGATGGATGGATGGATTCTTCCAATTAAAAAAGTAAAAATTAACATTTATAAGTGTGATGATGGATTAAAAATACAAGTGACACCACCCCATTTCTTTGCCAGAGAACTGTGAGAGCCAGCAAAGGGTATTAGTAGATAACGTCTTGCCATCACGTGTGGTCAGCGCGGTATAAGTAAATGAGAGACACTATGAAGACACGTTAATGTACCTACTGAGAAAGCATTTTCACTACTGTTCGAAATTTGAACATTTTAGAGATTAAAAGAAATATTATACAAAACTCAAATTTTAAAAAAAATGTAGTTAATTGTTTCATATATTATGTATGCTAGAAGCACGCAAAAATAAAAAAAAATTTTGGCGCCAAGAATTAAGTACCTAGGTAGTATGAAGAAAATAAAAAAATTTCTCAATAATAATTTGTCAATGCCGTTATTAATGGATGCCAACAGAATTGTGCATGCCCATGTGGGATTGCGTCAGTTTCCTGTAAAAACCCCGGCAGAAATTTAATGCTCTGTATAACTCTACAACCTGTATAAAACAATGCATGTGCCAAAGAACTCGTAACGTGTCTCTGCTCACGTGCATTCAAATTGATTTTCTGAAAACTAATGAGCTCGTAATAGCGGTCTTTAGAGTTAAATAAAGCCACATCCATTCTTTATATGTTTACATACAACTAGCACGCGACTCAACAGCCTTATTTAAAAGGAAACTCCATGAAAACTCGATTTCATTTGCGGTCGCATTCGGTCGGTAGTGATGTTTGTCTGCAAGAAAATTTAAATGGTAAAAAAATTATAATATTTAAAAGTTTAATTCATACATTATGGTACTTACTTCATTTTAAATTACTACAAATATGTTCGAATTTGAAAATTAAAGAATAAAAGAAAATTCATACTAAATCAAATTTAAAAAAAAAACAAAATTTCGTAGTCAATTGTTTGCTAGAAACATGCAGAATTAAAAAAAAATAATGTTCGCGCCAAAAATTACGTAATTTATAGAAAAAAAACTTCTTTTTCTTAATAATATTTGGCAAAGGCTTTCAAAATGGACGCCAACTGGACTATGTATCCCCATGTGGGATTGCGATCACCAAACTTGACAAACACTACAGTGAATCTTCAAGAGAGTTTTGAAATTGATTTGGAAGATACCAATTGGATCCTGACATCTTCGTTTATTATATTTACTATGCAAACTGGTAAGTACTTTTTGAGCTAATTTTTCAGTGGTGGTACTGTTATCTTTACATAAAGTCCCCGGTTCGATACGCACATAATACAATCATTCGCGATAGTGTGCTAAACACCTGATATCTTTGTTCCATAATTATTTAACCCACATTTAAATCCGTTTAGTACTTAAGCCCGGTTTCCACCGCGAGCGGAACGGACCCATTAATGACTTCGTTAAACTCGCAAACGCAAACTGCATACTTGTATTTCCACCAACAAATAGTCGGACGGAAAGAGCCGAGCGTGTGGAAAGAGTAGAAATGAGCTCGCTCAGTTCTAGGGAGCACCAACTCTTCGTTGGTGGAAATACAAACCTATTTAATTAAAAAGGAGTCCGTTCCGCCTAACCATTTTCCGCACATTACCCTTTCGCAGTGGAAACCGGGCTTTAGCTTGTCCCAAACATACATTTTTCTGCTACGGCTTTATCTGCTTAATCGTTACAAATAACATTTTTGGTCAAGTGTGTTCAAATTAAATCAAATTATTAAAGCTACACTCTCTTTAACCCATTAATGTAACATCCCAATTCCCACTGTTGGACACGCCCCTCCTCCACTTAAGAGGATACCAAAATAGCTTCGTGCATTTTTCTATGTACGAAGTTTTCATTGTTTCTTTAGATTGAATGGCTAGAGCTCTAATTTTTAAGTATATGTTTTTTCAATATATGATCTAGGATCGCATAAACTCAGAAACGCGATTGAAAAAAGTTTTCTCGATAGAAAATCTTGGCGAAAAAACCTCTCAAATTTTTTATTTTTTTCATTTGTCGGTCTATTATCGTGTATTAACTAATGAAATAACTTTAAAAACATAAGTAAGTATTATATATAGAAACACGTAAATCAGAATTAAAATATATTTAGTAGATTTTGAGTAAATAGGAAAAGTATCCCTAATTCTTCATTTTCTGTGCCTACTGGCTGTGTTAATACGTACGTGTCGGCGATGATATACGATAATATTGATGTAGGCCCTTAAGAGGATTATGGTCTACTTTGCCGCGCTCATCAAGCGGCTTTTCTAGCTCCCTGGGAAGGAAAAGGAAAAGGTGACTGTTGTATTCTTAATTCGTCAACACAGCGACGAAAGCGACGAAATTCTAATGTTAGCTACATCTGCGTTTAACGTCCATGCTACCGATAACACTAAACCGCTAATGGAGCGCCAGCCTAATAATATGCAAGTCTTATAGTAAATTTTCAGCCATATTGTCTTATTGTCATTAAAATTCACCTTACGTTTGAACAATCTTTTGAAGTAACTTTTGCTATTTTGTTAAAATACATATTTAAAAATAATGCAGCGAGGTTTTTTAAAAGACGTAGGATTTTATATGCAAGAAATAAATTGTTTGCAGCCGTCCAATAATTTAAATTGGCGCTACATGAGATTTATGGTATATGTAAATTAAGTTCTTTATTTTAAACGGACATTTTACATAACTGTTCACGAGGTCGCGCGTTCGATTCCCGCACGGGACAGTCATTTGTGTGATATTTATAAACGTCATACAATTTTTGTTCGGCGTCTGTACCTAATCTATCTAGCTAGGTTTCCTTTCTAAAGAACTGGATGAATGGATGTGAATTAGGAAATATGTATTGGTACTGTCAATACATCTATTAGTTAATATTTCGTTGTACATGGTAACAGGTACAACGAAATATTAACTAATAGATGTATTGACAGTACCAATTTTAATTTTTTAGTTTGTTTAAGTTTAGTTGTGTACGTAGAATTGGTACCATTATTATGCACGTCAACCCAAATTAAACTGCATACTATGATTACAAATGAGATTATATGTCTGCAATTAAATCGTATGCAAAAGCTGGCAAAAGCAATATATATCTCAAATTTGACGGCAGTATGTAGATTAGACAGAAATAGACATTAAATATTATTAGATTAGACATGACAATAGATTTTAACATCATGTTTTAGTACTATTCTAATAACGGTTACGTGACTGTTTATTAAGCTAGCTGTAATTGCCCGCGACCCCGTCGCGTGGAATTTAGAAAATTTCCCTCGTTTTTGCGACATTTTTAACTACTGCTATGCTTCTACTGGTCATAGCGTGATGTTATATAGCCTAAAGCCTTCCTCGATAAATGCCCTATCTAACATTGAAAGAATTTTTCAAATCGGCTCCGTGGTTTCTGAGATTAGCGCGTTCAAACAAACAAACTCTTCCGCTTTATAATATTAGTTAGTATTGATGAGCTAGCTGTTGTCCGCGACTCCGTACGCGAAGAATTTTGAAAGATTTTTCCCGTTTATGAAAAATGTTTCACTAATGTCTTGCTACTATTGGTTACAGCGTGATGTTATACAGCCTATAGTCTTCCTCGATAAATGGACTATCCGACATTGGAAGAATTTTTCAAATCGGACGATTGGTTCATGAGATTAGAGCGTGCAAACAAACAAACTCCTCTTTATAATATTTAATAATATTTGTATAGATACGCCTAATTATAAAAGAGATACTGATTATTTTAAATTTTCTTAAATTGGACATACTATTTAATTTGCATAACTATAGCGTCAACATAAAAGTTTTATACTTCAGTGTTCTTTCAAGGTTAGACTTTGTAAAATTGGTTTTAAAAAAAACTAACTGCTTTACGGATTTTTATAGCGTTTATTTATAAGAAAGAATATACTAAAGTGTCATCATCCCAATTCTTTTCGAGAGTACTGTAAGAGCCAGCTCAAAGCCAACACTACAAGGCAGAAAACATTATTTATGTCTATGCAGATACATATTCAGATATTTTTTGAGGGAATCCGAGACATTGTAATCAAACCTTGGATATTTTTCTTTTCGCATAATCAATTAATATGGTCAGATAATTAGTCAGACAGACCGAAATAATCTTATAAGGGTATTTTTTTGTCCAAGATCCTATTAAAGTGTTTTAATCTGATTAAATATTCAAAGACTAAATTTTTACCAGGTTTTGGTATGCTGGAGTCAGGGTGTGTATCAATAAAGAATGAGGCTAACATCATGATGAAGAACCTGGCTGATATTTCTTTGGGTGGTAAGTCTATAATGTTATTTGATATTCCTTGTATCTATAACCACCGATTTATTGGATGATGTGTGGCTACGATACTCATTCGGCTTGAAACCACGTACTTAAATATCTATGTGTGCGTGAAATATGTTTAAGTATATATTGTGTTTATGATACAGGCTATACCTACATCATATTATGAAACATTATTAGTCTATAAAGTACGATTTAGACAATCTACATTTACGTGTCTTCAAGATTAAACTCCTGCCACTATCTGGTATATTTATGTCTATAACTATGTAACGGCACCTTTAAACGTAATTTTCACCTTTACCCAAATTTTGTGCACTTATCAAGAACAATATAACTAAGTATATGTACGAACCTAAGAGTTAGTACTTCTTTGTTTATCCTTCTCGACATTCTACATTTGTAACTAATTTATAGGTGTCTGTATTTTCAGTAACATTGAGCATGCGCATAGAAATTTACTATAATCAGCTCAGTCCCACCCGTACCATAGTGACTGCAAAGTCTCCAAAACGTGGACTAAAATTTAAATCAAATATACGCGTCATAAATGTCTCGTTTAGTTTTTGGCGCATCAAAATTGGCACCATTACTTGAGAGTATTATTTTCCCCAGGTTTAACATACTGGATCTTCGGTTACGGCATGTCATACGGCGAGGGTACATACTCTAACCCTTTCATAGGGGTTGGTGACTTTATGGTGGACCCACCAGTGGGTGATGCACTTATGGGACCTGTGTTTGCTTCTTTCTTGTTCCAACTATCTTTTGCTACGACAGCTACCACTATTGTTAGTGGAGCTATGGCTGAAAGGTGAGAATTTTGTTCTGTAGAGCTCTGTGGTTCAGTTAAACGGCTACCGTTCACGAGACCGCAGTTTCGATCCAAAAGTTAAATTTACAAGAACAATATTTGTCTAAACTTTTTTTACTAATAACTGACGCCAGTTTTACTTTTAAGAGACCATAGAAGCTATAATAAACTTGCAAGGTTTGCAAGAAAGAAAATTTCAAAAACGTTATTTCAATCTTTTGACTAGGTCCTAGGGAAATTGATGATAATGAAGCAATTCTTCTCTGGAATGCCCTTCCTCTTGAAATCAGGATGGCAAGGACGCGTTAAGCATTTAAAACTAAAGTTCGTCAATAAGTAATTCTTAAGTTTTTTATATGGTATATGTAGTATATTGTGTATGTAGTATCTGTATTAATTACTAAGTATGTTTATATTATCTGTGTATGTATGTAGATATTATACTTATTCATTATAATTAGTGTAAAAATGAAAAAACTTATTTTCTAAATAAACTAAATTATAATGGAAAAAATGATAACCATAAGCGGGACTTGAACCCGCTATTTAGTAAAAGCATAGCGAGTCAATCGCAAAATATTAATAAATTAACTTATTTTCTAATTTCACCTTTAGTGATAAAGTTGCACCTGCCCTATATAATATTATCTCTGCACAAAAAAAAAGTTTTAAATAAAAATAAATTAATAAATAATCAATTTTACAATTTTTAACTTTCTTGTCTTCAGATGTAATTTCAAAGCGTACTGTCTATTCTCTCTACTAAACACGGTGGTATACTGTGTACCAGCCGGCTGGGTGTGGGGCTCACATGGTTTCCTTAACCGTATGGGAGCTGTGGACATCGCTGGTTCAGGACCTGTGCATCTTATTGGTATGGAAGATTACTTTTTTTTTCTTTCTGCAGGCTAATAAAGTCCCACTGTTGGGAGCAAGCCTCACTTTTAAAAGGTATTTGGTGACCTGAATATGTGATGTAGTCTAGTGGTTCATGTAATGGACTGTCGTTCACGAGGTCGCGAGTGCAATCCCCGCACAGGTCAATAGTTAGTGTGTTGTCTATAAATGTCATACAAATGTTTGTACTGCGTCTGGATGTTTTCTATGTATTATAAATACATATATATTTACAAAAAAAAGTTTCTAAAGTTTATTGTAATATCAGTATTCTAGTACACACAGTACCTAACACAAACATAAAAATGTAGCTTAATTTGGGACCATAGTACGCTCTGTGAAATATCTATTTTTTTTTATTTTAGGTGGTTCTTCAGCTTTTGCATCAGCTTTGATGTTGGGCCCCAGATTAGGAAGATACGCTAACGGCATCGCCCCATTACCAATGGGGAATCCTGTCAACGCTGTTATGGGGACTTTCGTATTATGGTGGGGATGGCTTGCTTTTAACTCTGGCAGTACTTATGGGGTAAGTTCACATACTAGCTGTATTTGTAATTTTTTTTCAATATTCTGCTGTTCTTATCCCATATTACTTTCAAGTTCGCGTGTTGTGTAATGTAAGTAGTAATACTATTTCCTGTAACAATAGGAAGCAATGGAAGTCCAGTCAAAATCGGTTCAGTTGATCCGAACATTGCTATACAAGGAAACAGACAGACAAAAATTTATGTCTATTTGTTAGTAGTTTATTGTTATTTACATACTTTTCTGTATTCTCTACACAGGGGTGTAGCGTGCCTTGGTGGGGCCCCGTACATAAAATTATTTGGGGGCCCATAGGAAAGTTAAAAATTTCTAACAAAAGAAAAATTCTGTGCATAAAATTGATAGAGATTATTTATTCATCATAATTATCTATCTGTCTTACGCACGTCGGGGATTATTCAGTTCACATAAAAAATGTCGTGATTTGTAAAATACATTAAATAAATCGTCTTAAATTTATGAATATAATGTATATTATGTATGTTTAATAAAATAAAATCTACAAAGTATTTGCATAACGTAGTATGCTGCTTCAATTGTAATTTTATGTGAAAATCATGAGGTTTACAGATAAAACGTTTACGTGCCGATTATATGTACCTAAATATACTACATAGTACTAATTCTACACACAACTAAACTAAAATGAAAATTATAGTGTAATAACATAGGTAATTGGAATACGAGGGCCTACATCAATATTATCGTATATCATCGCCGACACGTACATATTAACACAGCCAGTAGGCACAGAAAATGAAGAATTAGGGATACTTTTCCTATTTACTCAAAATCTACTAAATATATTTTAATTCTGATTTACGTGATTCTATATATAATAGTTACTTATGTTTTGAAAGTTATTTCATTAGTTAATACGCGATAATAGACCGACAAATGAAAAAAATAAAAAATTTGAGAGGTTGTTTCGCTAAGATTTTCTATCGAGAAAACTTTTTTCAATCGCGTTTCTGAGTTTATGCGATCCTAGATTATATATTGAAAAAACATATACTTAAAAATTAGAGCTCTAGCCATTCAATCTAAAGAAACAATGAAAACTTCGTACGTAGAAAAATGCACGAAGCTATTTTGGTATCCTCTTAACTAAACATTATTATTATAAAAACCATGTACTTAATACAATTAGACTACCTAATGATTTTATTTATTGTAAACGTGGACAACGAAATAACAAGTTAATCAAAATACAACATAGTTTATTTAAATAAACCCTTCAATACGGATTTAGATGCGTCAAATACACGCGTCTAAATCCGTAAAAAGTGGGTTTTATTTATTACAACGTAGTTGTTTTCATTTTATTTAAAGTAAGATTATGTTTTTGATGCATATTATCTAGGTACTAGCTGTTGCCCGCGACTCCGTAGCGCGTAGAATTTAGAAAATTTTCCCGTTTTTCAACATTTTTCACTATTGCTTCGCTCCTATAAGTCACAGCGTAATGTTACATAGCCTATAGCCTTCCTCGATAAATTTACTGTCCAACACTGAAAGTCCAAGGACCAGTGGTTCTTGAGATTAGCGCGTCCAACAAACAAACTCTTCAGCTTTATATATTAGCATATTAGTACTTAATAGATTATTATGGAGGGTGACATCCACAGAAATAATCCCGATAGTTGTTTCGGTTAATGGTTTGGTCCCAAAAAGCCTCTCACAACATCTCGAGAGGCTCGGCGTAAATAGTAAGTCGGTGATGGCCCCGATGCAGAAAATAGTTTTTTGTGTCCTGCCGCCTTTTGCGGCGAGTCAGTGTTGTATCCAAATAGAAATCCTTCATGTGTGAGTCCAACTCGTGCTTGACCGGTTTTTAAATTCTACAATATTGTTTTCAAATAACATACAATACACTCTAGTCACTCTACATATCTATTATCTGTATATTTATAGTCAGCATGTGAATAATTCACAGTGATTTATAAATTGTATAACGACAACCATTTTGTGAATTAAGCAAATCACTAGCAATTTGTTACGCGATTTACTTTAATCGTTTGGACAAATTATGCTAATTCTATCGCTCAGACTAAACTAAAACTACGTCTATGGAATTAGATGGGTACATTTTTTTTGCTGTGCACTTATACTTAAGTACTTACTGGAACCTTGACCTTGGGGTGGGAAAAATAAATGTCGATTCATTCTTAGACTTTCTCGAATGTAAAATTATACTTACTCGAAATTTATTAATAGGTAAACTAGCTGTTACCCGCAACTTCACATGTGTGGAATTTAACAACATTACACAAAGGAACCATTCTCTTAAAAAATCGCATCAATATCCGTGACGTAGTTTTGAAGTTCACATTTGGACATACATACAGAAATAACGACTTTGTTTTATAACAAGTAGGGATAATCGACCAAGTTCGAGTTAGACTCGCGCAATAGCGGAATCTTAGCAATAAAGTCCTATTATTTTCTAACACTTGCGCGACTCATTTGTTTAAATAAAACTACTTTTTACGGAAATCCGTAATAAGTAGTTTTATTTAAATAGCGTCCTATTTTAATTTTTTCCTATTTTGGAGGACGTTGTGTAAAATCTCCATAAATATCTATTTATTTATTTTACCGTTTTATTAAGGAACTCTAACAAACTAAAGATTTAATGTATTACCAGGTAAGTGGTGCTAAATGGCAGTACGCAGCACGTGCCGCGGTTATGACTATGATGGGGTCTTTTGGAGGAGGCTGCTTCGGTCTATTGTGAGTTCGGTCTATTGTCGGTGTAGTGATGAATTATACAAGAGTCACCATACATTTTCCTCCCCAGGGTGCTGTAAAAGCCAGCTAAGGGATATTATAAAAATATCATAACATCATCTGTGAGAGATGGAAAGCTGGAAAATAAACACTGTGCTAACACGACTGGTTAGTGCGGCGTAGACTATAATCCTTCCTAAAGTGGAAGAAGCTAGTGCCCAATAGTGGGACATTAATGGACTGCAGAGATGAGAGAGAGCATGTGCGCACTGTGAGACTGGGGATCTGAAAAAATATGAGTAAACAGTTAAACAGTACAGAAATTTCAAAATCTAACTTGCATTATAAAAGCAAAAAAAGTGTTTATCACAAGTGTGACTAGAATCCACGACCTCGGAATATAGTTCCGCTGCTGTGCCAACTAAGTTATCGTCGTACTTCCAAATTACAAACATTCTTATGACATTTATATATATATATCACACATATGGCTGTCCCTGGATCGCTGGAAATGATGCGCGGATTGCTGGAATCGAACCCGCAACTTTGTGAACGTCATAGCAAAGATGCCCGTTGAGAAGCCATCCAGCACATTAGGGGCGGCAGGCCCTGCAACCCGCCGCTCGTGGGCTCCTCTTCGGGTAGGGATACTTTTACGGTAATAAGTTGAGGTTCAAGTCCCGCTCCTGTTGACCATTTTTTTTAAAAGCGTAGCAAGTAAATTTTACTATTAATAAATTTCTTCTAGCTTCACGCTTATAAAGAACAAAGGGAGAGCAGAAGTAATGGATCTTATTAATAGTGTACTTGGATCGCTTGTTTCCATCACAGGTAAATATGCACTATATGACTTGCAATAATCAGATATTATACCATTTTTTTTTGTTTTGGCATCCTTTATTTACATTCGTATCTATAAATATCACGATATCTATGAAACTATGTAATGAAATACTTAAATTCGGTATGGTCTATGAAGTGGCAATGGGCAGGCCATATCGTTCCACGATCCTTGGGGAAAAAAAGCTTCTTGAGACCCTCGAGTGCCGGCCACGTACAAGACGACAAGGTGGAGTGATGAAATCTTCAAATGTGTAGGGTACCGCTGGATACACGTACCGCGTTGTGGCGTTCTATGGAGGAAACCTCCTATGTTCAGTATGAGCAGTGGTCGGAGAAAGATTCCATCCATCAACCGTTCTCCGTTCACCGTTTTACATAGGCCTCCCCCGTAGAACGCCACAACACACGGTCCTGCGCTAACTGCATCCAGCGGTCCCCGGCAAATTTGACGATATTGTCAGTCCGGAGAAAGCTTGATGGATGGATCTTATATTTTACCAATTTTTGAAGAACAAATTTTATGAACACAGCTCATCAAAACGTGTTAATAGAAATATTTAATGTTATTTCTAGCCGGTTGTTTCTTATACCGCGCATGGGAATCCCTGCTAATAGGGTTGATAGGGGGCGCCATAGTATCTGGGGCGGCGCCACTGTTCGACCTGATGGGGGTAGATGATCCTGTCGGAGCATCAGCTGTTCATGGTGCTTGTGGATTATGGGGTGAGTAATAGCTTGATAAATAATGCTATTTATTAGTTGGAAAAGAAATTGAGTTTTTAAAAGGGCAATAAATAGTCTGAAAAGAGAAATTATTTATTAATTAGAAACAGGACTGGGTAGATAATTGTAAAAAGGGAAAATATTTTATAGGAACAAGAAATGATTCATCAGGTGGAAAATATATTTTATTTAATAGTCGGAAAAGGGTGAAGTATAAATTAGAATAAAGAAATAAATATTTGTGAAAAGGAAAAATATTTGGATGAGGTGAATAGTGAGGAAAGAGAAAGTTAATAGTCCCTTTATGTAATGGAACTGAGAAATTAACAGTTATAAAAGGAATATTAGTTGAAAAAGGGATATTATCTAAGCTTCCTCGTACGTATATTTATAAGTTTAAGGTCTATAGCTTCCAGTGTTTTTAGGGTTCCGTACCCAAAGGGTAAAAACGGGACCCTATTACTGAGACTTCGCTGTCCGTCCGTCCGTCCGTCCGTCTGTCACCAGGCTGTATCTCAAGAACGGTGATAGCTAGAGAGTTGAAATTTTCACAGATGATGTATTTCTATTGCCGCTATAACAACAAATACTAAAAATAAAATAAAATAAATATTTAAAGGGGGCATATACAACAAACATGATTTTTTTACCGTTTCTTGCTCGATACTAATATTGCCTTATGTTGCATAGATAATGGTACGGAACCCTTCGTGCGCGAGTCCGACTCGCACTTGACCAATTATTTACGTATTTATTTTATTCAGGTGTGATCGCAGTCGGACTATTCGCTGATAACCCAATACCGCTGGAGACTACTAATGGCAGATCTGGACTGTTTAAAGGTAGGTAACTAGCTTTATTAGACATATTTGTAAACTTTATTTTCAGAAAATATATTTTCTTTTATTTTAAAACCTTTATTTAGAGTTTTGGTCAATATAATATTAAATTTCCGTGTAACTGAAATAGATATTCTTTTCATTTTAGAAGAGTATTCCACTTTTGAAATAACATTCTTTCGAGAACAAGTCTCGCCAGAGTCGAAATAACAAGACTATTTAGTAGTTTTTTAGGGTTCCGTACCCAAAGGGTAAAAACGGGACCCTATTACTGAGACTTCGCTGTCCGTCCGTCTGTCACCAGGCTGTATCTCAAGAACGGTGATAGCTAGAGTTGAAATTTTCACAGATGATGTATTTCTATTGCCGCTATAACAACAAATAAGTACTAAAAATAAAATAAAATAAATATTTAAGGGGTGCTCCCATACAACAAACATGATTTTTTTACCGTTTCTTGCTCTCATACAACAAACGTGAATAATTAAGTATTGTGTGTGTTGTTTGCTCATTTATTAATAACGTGCCTTATGTTGCATAGATAATGATACGGAACCCTTCGTGCGCGAGTCCGACTCGCACTTGACCAATTTTTATTTATTTATTTATGGAAACCTAATATTTGGGGCTTTGAGTGGATTATTGCCAGACATAAGTAGGTAGGTAATGGTACCGATTCTGCGCGCATAACTAAACATAACTAAAAAATTAAAATTAATAGCGTCATAATCACAATACGGCAATGTTAACTGAAGTTTGTTTTTATAAAAACTGAGTATTTAAACTAACGATTTTAATTAATATAAATGTGTACAATGAAATAACAAAACATTTGTATGACAATTTATGATATGATAATTATCATCACACAAATGATTGTCCCGAGCGGGAATCGAACCCGCAACCTCGTAATTATTTTTATTGTTTTCTGTCTAGGTGGTGGTTGGTATCTCCTCGGTGTTCAGTCCCTAACAGGCGTGTGTCTCATGACGTGGGGTATAGTGGTCACTATAGGTCTGTTGTGGCTCATTGACAAGATAATGCCTATACGTATGGACCCATACACGGAACTGTTAGGAGCTGATATCACTGAACATAGGATAAGACATGGACAGGTAAGTTTTACATGGTGTAATGGGGGATAAGGGATTGAAATACCCCTAAATGCCGAAAATTGAACCAACTAATTACATATTTCACACTTTCTGACTCTTTTTCCATATTTAACATATCGGCACTAAAGGCAGAAAGATTTTAAGGCTTTTTTTTTAAATGTCATTTAAATTTAGTGCACCATTGTAATGGTTATTAGTAAAAAATATGCCTACAAGACAGAAGTGTGTCGAAATTTTGAGATTTTCTTCTATTACTAGGTTGGTGTATCTCGAGCAGTTTCAGCGTTACGGCCGTATAGAAAGACAAACAGTGTAGAAGCAATAGACAAGATAGGAGTAAACCCTGGACACAGTCATGTTGTCAACAAGATACATGAGGCTAGTACATATTTATAATATGTACGTATATTAGACACAACGTCCTCTGGTCCCAAGCCTATAATATGCTTGTGTTATGGGTACCAGAATATGATTATATGAATATACTACATAAACTACTTTTCCCCAAACAAATTATTGTCCCGAGTGAGAATCGACCCACAACCTCGTGAACGACAGTCCGTTACATGAACCATTAGACCACGAAGCCCTTCGTAATAAATTAATATTGTTTCTAATAAATTAATATTGTTTCTTCTATTTATCTTTATTTTAACAAGCAAAATCGTTTATGAATTGAGATAAAAAAACCTAATAAAAACCTAGTAATTTATTTTCAGGCAAATCAAAAGAAAGGCATATTCAAAACTTTCACAAACAAAGCATTTGAAAACGACCAAACAAATTCTACCAACATAACATTTAAAAATGGCGGATTTTTAAGTAAAAGAACTGGCAACATTGATCGTAACAGTGGAGATTATAATCTAGACTCTATGGTTAATGAAATAAATGGCGGGAAATTTAAAAATGGAACAGTCACTCAAGTTGAAATGCCTGAACATTTGAAGGGGAAAAGATATAAAGACTTGACTGTTACGGAGTTAGAAGAATTGGGCGCAATAAATGCATCTCAAGAAAGATTTCGTTATAGATTTCATGAGGATGATTATAAAAACGATGTTGATAGATGTGCTACAGCAAATATAAGATGGTTGGATTGAAAATTTAAACTAATATTATAACACTGCAGGGTGTGTTTGTTTAGACGCGATAATCTCAGGAACCACTGGTCCAATTAAAAAAAAAACAAATCTTTATTGTCACGTATAAAAATGTTAATTTTGCAATTAAAAAAAATCTTTCAGTGTTGAATAGCACATTTATCGAGAAGTGCTATAGGCCAGGTGTGGCCAACTTGTGTGCACATAAGATCTACTTTTTATTTTAAAATTGAGTCGCGATCGACCTATTTCTTGGGTAAGAAGGGGGACGTTTATGCAATGTGCTTTTATACCGCCGTGCACTCCTGAAAATAGTAGAAAACTACTAAAAGTGGTCACGCTGAACGTCTTCCTACTGGAAGCATGAGTTGTGTACATGTTCATTCCTGTATCAAGTACTAGAAACATTTGGCATTGAATGCGTCCCCTCATGGAACTTACGAGTGAACGACAAAAATTGGTCGCGCGATCGACTTGTTGGTCACTCCTGCTATAAGCTATATAAAGTCGCGGGCAACAGCTAGTTCTTTATAAATATAAAGCTTTTTTTAATCTTATAGATGTGATTCAAGTCCGCCAATCGTGTCAATTCTACATGCACAAATGAACTAAATAAAACGTGAATATTTTAGTTTAGGTATATTACATCATTTGTATAAACATAAGCAAAACTTAGCTTAGGCCCTAAAAACATGTAATGTTCTTAAATATTTAGTTATTTATCTATGCAAAATATAAGCATTCTGTATTATAGACATTTTAAACAGCCATCAAACTAAAATACACCCGTTTTAGTTTCGCTTTTCCCGAAGAGAATTATTAATTATTATTTATTATTATTATTTATTATGATTAATGATTATATAAGAATATTGCAATAAAAAATTGTTTATTTTTAAGATTTTTACTAATAAAATATTAAGACCAATTATCATCTTATTTTTAATGTAGATAAGAAATAATAATTTAAACAATCATAAATTCATTCACACATTAGATTAAATCCTAGATCTTTAATAACATTTTCTGAGGTGGGAAAGTTATATTATGTGTATGAAAAGTATTAAAAATTTTCTTTTAAATGTCAATGGATTTTGGTATTGCATGTCGCGTTTTCTTTTTTAAATTTTTCGTTTCTGTATGACAGTTTTACCACTAAATTACGCGTAAAAATTCCAGTGTAAAATTACGAGTTAAATTTATTGTCTAGTGTAAAATTACGCGTATACCCAGTGTGAAATTACGCATCACAATTACTATACCAGTGCGTAAGATCGGTGGGTAATGAATAATTATTACAAACAGCATCATTTATATCACTTATTGGCACTGATAATCTATACAACTTATATTCTTTGTGTACTTTTGTACATGTGTCTTCATTACTCGCATTTTTTGTAGCACTTTCTATTAGTTCTAATTGTTGTAAATGTTCAAACGCTTTTAAAATGACCGGCCGGGGAACAGATTGAGTTGATGAATTTGAGTTGGCATATTTTTGATATCTGTAAAATAAAAGAAGGATGTTTATATCGTAGCAGACAGAACTTTATAGGCTCTATGTCAAAATATATGATGTAATTTCAAGTCTGCTTTAAAACTGCCAAGCTTTCGAAAACGATTCATGACACAGATTCTACCAACATTTGAAAATGGCGGATTTTTAAATCCACGAACTGGCAATATTCATCGTAACAGTTCAGATTATACTCTATACTCTATGGTACATGAATAAAAGGTGGAAAATTTAAAAATGGAACTGTCACTCGAGTTGAAACACCTTAAAGTTAAAACCGAAACCGAAAAGTGGTTGGATAAGCAAATCTAGCACATTAGTTAATACCCTTTTGTGACACGTAAGTTTCACAAACTACAAATGTTATAAGCCACACAAATTGGTAATGCGCCTGGCGGCCATGTAGGTGACGTCATAGTGTCGTATAGATGAGAATATTACATTTTGTTAGCTCTACTTTTTCTTTGCTGATGACGTCACAAGGGCGTTAATTTGACAAGGTTCCAGCGCATTGCCAATTTGCGTGGCTTATACTTCTACAAGCAATAAAACAAGTATTCCGTTAGGAAGAGAACACCTCTTTTATTAGCCTATGATTCCATTTAACTTGTGGCGTGTAGCAGAGATACACAAAGATACATGTTTCACGCACACATGGATATTTAAGTGGCTTCAAGCCGGGTGAGTGATGTAACCATAGATACTATCTTTACTAGATGTGTTTACTTTTCTGTGACTCTAAGTTCAACCAACTCTTTCATATATGTGTTATTTAACAAATAAAACATTATTTGAAAATTTGTAAGAGTCAAACTTACCTATGTAATACCATTTCAAAATTCATAGGTTGTCCGTCAAATATATCAGTGCCATGTTTCATGGCTATAAGCAGAGACAATTCTAACACAGACAATGATTGTATTAAGTTTACTCTATGATTAGTGCCTACAGTCTTGTCTATGATTGTTGTAAGATCTGCTACCTCTATGTATGGATGTGATGGTGATAGTTTCGATACTAGTTGTAGCTGCAAATAAAATATAATTAGTTTATTATCAATTTATTATTTATCTTGATCAGTAAATAATTAAATGACAAGCGTGAGTCGTAATTGTAGCGAATCATTCCAGTCGTAATATTCTAACGAAACGAGTCACATGCAGATCGTGCGTCGTAATCTAATAAAAAAAGTCAAGTGCGAGTCGCAATCTCACAAAACGAGTCAAGCGTGAGTCGTAATCTAATAAAACAAGTGAAGTGCGAGACGTAATCTAACGAAACGAGTCGTGCTAGTCGTGATCTAATGAAACAAGTCAAGTGCAAGTCGTATTCTAACGAAACCGGTCAGGTGCGAGTAGCAATCTTATAAAACGAGTCAAGTGCGAGACGTAATCTAACGAAACGAGTCAAGTGCGAGTCGTGATCTAATAAAACGAGTCAAGTGCAAGTCGCAATCTAACAAAACTAGTCAAGTGTGTGTCGTAATCTAATAAAACGAGTCAAGTGTGAGTCGTAATATAATAAAACGAGTCAAGTGCGAGACGTAATCTAACGAAACGAGTCAAGTGCAAGTCGTGATCTAATCAAACGAGTCAAGTGCAGGTCGCAAGCTATAAGCCACACAAATTGGTAATGCGCCTGGCGGCCATGTTGGTGATGTCATAGTGACGTATAGATGAGAATATTACATTTTGTTAGCTGTACGTTTTCTTTGCTGATGACGTCACAAGGGCGTTAATTTGACAAGGTTCCAGCGCATTACCAATTTGCGTGGCTTATAATAAAACAAGTCAAGTGCGAGTCGTAATTTAACGAGAAGAGTCAAGTGCGAATCAGATTTATCATTGAATAATATACGCCGTAGATACGAACGGAGCTAATAAAAGTATTATTTTGTGAAGTCCATCAACAGTAGGTACTCTCGGTTTTCCTTATCAAATTAGCCCTGTTTTAACCGTCTAGCGAACTTTGATACTTACCAAAACATTCCTAAATACATGTTCGTTAGTATTAAAATAACACAATTTCTCCAACGAATCAATCACTTTAGTATCTTCAACTAACGATTTTATATGTTGATTCCATCCTTCTACAAATTCTGTATTAAATTGTTGTATATCTATATTTTGACATATATGAGATGGTAGGGAGTTAGATTCCTGTTCAATTTCTGTTTCCTGAATTGCTGAAATGATCAGTTAATCAGTTACTGTGATTGCAAATTAATACATTTTTTTACAGCCGATAAATTACTTTAACCACCCCATTTCCTTCCACAGGGTCTAAAAGCCAGCACCGGGATATTACAACAAATAACATCTTCTAGGAGAGAAGGAAATCTTGATAGTAAACTTTATACTAACACTAACAAAACCACTTTTTACGGATTTAGATGCGTGTATTTGTTTTAAATTTTAGTCCGACGTGTCGGAGAATTTGCAGTCACCGTGATCACGGGTGGAATTGAGCTGTAAAACGTTCTGTACAATCAGTTGTTACAGGTGACTGCAAAGCCTCCAAAACGTCGGGTTAAAATTTATACAAATACACGCGTCTAAATCCGTAAAAAGTGGTTTTGTTTGTTCGAATGAATTGCGCAATTGTTGGAGAATATTATTTTATATCAATACGCCTGATTAGTGCGGCATAGTAGTTGAAATACCCGTCGTACCCAACAATATCGTGCTTCGTGGTCTAGTGGTTCATGTCACGGACTGCCGTTCACGAGGTCTCGGGTTCGATTCCCGCTCGGGGCAATCATTTGTGTGATGTTTATAAATGTCATACAAATGTTTGTTCTGCGTCTGGGTGTTTCTATGTATAATAAGTATGTATTTACAAAAGAAAAGTAGTTTATGTAGTATATTCGTATTCTAGTACCCATAACACAAGCCTATAAGCTTAGCTTGGGACGAAGAGAACTATAGAATACGGATAGAATACATATACTACTTTTTTTTGTAAATACATACTTATAATACATAGAAACACCCAGACGCAGTGCAAACATTTGTACGATAATAGGGATGTTGACTATTTTTTGGAATTGCTTTTATTTTGTAGATAGCTCTCACTTGAACACCATGACATTACAATTTAAAAAAAAATACATATTTTCAGTATAAAAAAGCGAAAATAAAAATTCTTTTAAAAATTCCCGCTAAAACGCTCCAAGCTGTCAGGTGACGGCGATTACGTCAGAAGCCTGATAGTAGGGCTGTCCACTTAGAAAAAAGATCGATGTTTTTATAGATTAATTTAGATTTTATTCTTTTATAATAGATCTAACTTCTTTTATAATCAGTATTCAATACTAATTGTTATAAAAATATTTGCACTGTCTTCAAAAAAGTATACATATACTTTCAAACATAATATAACCGTATTCTGGTACCTACCCAAAACAAAAGCAAGGAAGTATAGCTTAATTTGGGACCAAAGGGCGTTGTGTAAAATATAATCCAATTTCCATCGATAAATTATTATAAAATAGACAGAAAATTGATGAATTTCCCAAATTGGTCTAAGTGTGTTCAAGAAATCGGGGAACATACATAAAAAAAAGGTTACGGCGTTTCGAGAGCTTCCAGCTTTTTCTTAAGTTAGTTACAATTTAGTTGAAAATTTGACCGATATATCCACATATCGATACTTTTCCTCGATATATTCGAGATTTCAATTCAGACATCCTTGGCTATCTAGGCTATCTACGTCACAGCGCCTGATTGGTGTTTGCAGTCACGTGATAATGTGTACAAAATAATGCAATTTAAATTAATTTTTATTTATTTTTAACAAGATATTAAACTCTCAAAACTATATTTTAGGTATCAAAATACTGTCTTCAATCTATAAAACATAATTTTACATGAATTTGTTACATGAGTCAACATCCCTATTAGAAAAATCACACAAATGATTGTCCCGAGCGGGAATCGAACCGGCGACCTCTTGATTGGCACTCAACCACGAGGCTCGAATTACAATTAATGTGACAGAAGGCCAATTCTGATGGGTCAAAAACTTAACCTAACTAAAATAAAAACAACTATGGTGTATTACTTTTTCTACGCCTCTTCTTATTAATAGTCCTAGCTGGTAAACTAAGTAATTGTACAAAAAGTTGACAATAATACACGTGTGGCGCCATCTGGTGGTCTTCATTATTAAACATGAATATATCTCGATGTGAAAAACGTGACTTAACACGTTTCTCTAGTAACTCCATTACATTTATGCGATTTGTTATGCCTGAAAATAAAATTTATTGATAACTAGCTGTTGCGCGCAAACTTCGAACATGTGGAATTATACAAGTAGAAAATAAAAAATCCTTAACACATAGTACAAAAAAGCCATCAAAAAAGACTGTATGAAATGAATGTAGAGACGAAAAAAAATAAGCTCAGTTGGCAGAGCTACGGAACGGTATTCCGAGGTCGTGGATTCAAGTCCTGCTTGCGGTAATCACTTTTTCCACCATAATTTAATTTATTAAGTAAAAGCATAGCATGTCAATTGCAAAATTAATAAATTACTTTAACACACAAAGATTTTCAAGATATAAGCTGACATAGGGGTATACATACAAAAATAATGACTTTGTTTTATATTATACATATAAAGTAAAGATATACTTACCTAACACACACATGGGTGCTTGTTTTGAATGTGTGACATCAAACAAGTTATACAACAAAGTCTGTCTCTGTCCGCTGTGACAGAACAGCTCAAACTGCTCCAATATAACAAGCATACTCTTACAATGACGATCAACTCCACTCTGAACACAACTCAGTAAGAATGCTAAGTTTTCAGCAAATGTACCGAATACACAGTCACCGACAGCATTTTCTAGTTGCATCTGAAATGTATTAGGGTAATTGAACATAAATTGATTTTTATAACAATTTTATAACTAGAAACATGAGTAAATGAAAATATTTACATTCAAAATCCTCTGGTCTCAAGCTAAGCTTTTTACTATTTGTTATGGGTATGGAAATATAAATACACTACATATACTATTTATTTTCTTTGTAATTATATATATAACTAGCTGTCCCGGCAAACGTTGTTTTGCCATACCAAAAAAAAAAACAAAATGTTTGAAAAATAGATGTTGGCCGATTCTCAGACCTAGAGGATATGTACACAAAATTTCAAGAAAATCGGTCGAGCCGTTTCGGAGGAGTACGGTAACTAACACTGTGACACGTGAATTTTATATATTAGACTAGCTGACCCGCAGCGGCGTGCACTGGAATTTAACTTAGGGTAGGCAGTCACAAAAACTTTTTCTTTTATAGATTTTTAGCATAGCCACGCGACGGATCTCTAAGTCGGAAACCATGCCAACAGAACAAATTTAAATCTGAATATCCCGAATCAGTCCACACTGTACTAGAATTACTAAACAATAACTACGTACGTACATACATACGTACATGTACGTATGTACATACGTTTCATAACTTTTAACATGAAATTTTCGAGGTACAATATCTTTTTGCTGGCTTAGTTGTCGTAACTCGGGTACACAGAATCTTTTTACTGAAAGACATTTGTGAGAACTTGTTATTTTTAATTTTTACCAAACACACACTATCAACACACATTTCACAATCAAATAACATTTTAAAATCAACAAACGAAAATCCATACAATTATTAAATTATAGAAACTCAATATTAAACAGTTCAATGAATCACACGAAAAAATAAAATGTCCTCTGTCGAACCAAAATATTTCTGCTATTTAAATAAATAAAACCTTACTAAACAAAAATGCATACGTGATTTATTAGACTTCCGACTATTATATTTATTCGGATTATAGGTAACGAACGAACGCCGAATACTCGCGGAAACATCCGATCGCCAAAGCATGCCGCATGAGATACGGTACAAGGCGTCTTCAATATGCAAGCCTGTGTGCGTTTGTAAACTGTGCACGGACACCAAAATTTCTACACACATATGAACTCATGGCAGGCGGGCGGCGTAGAGCTTGCTAGCTACGCTAATATTATTCCTTCGCCAAACACCTGGCAAAAAGCAATTTGCAAGCACATATTGGTGCTATTTATGAATTATTAGGCGTTTTTAAGTTATACCTAATATTTTGTTTACTTAATAGTAAATAAATGAATAAAGTCATCTAAAACATATGAACGTTTTATTAAAATATCTGTGAATGGCAAGTAAATCAGGGCTTTTGTGCCTTAATAGAGTGCACGCCCATGCTGACCCGGCAAACGTTGTTTTGCCATACTAAAAAAAAAATGTTTGAAAAATAGATGTTGGCCGATTCTCAGACCTACTGAATATGTATGCAAAATTTGAGAAGAATCGGTCTGGCCGTTTCGGAGGAGTACGGTAACTAACACTGTGACACGTGAATTTTATATATTAGAAGAATATACTTATTCTAGATAGAAAATGCTCAAACACAGTACAATCCAACATCATACAAATAATGGTCTAGTGAGAATCAAACTAACTAGGTTCAGAAACAGCGTGTTTTATTAACCACTGGACCAATCTGACTGGACAAAGATAAAATTAATACAGAAAATTTATGTCTACCTGCACAGTGATCGATTTGAGCGCTGTTTTGTCATCGTGATGAATCAAACCATTCAACTTCACCACAATAGCATCATTCGACATATCCACATCACTACTAAGCTCATGTAAAACAGAATTTACAAGCTAAAAATTATAAAAAAACAAGTTTTATAGGTTAGAAAAATACAATAACTTATGACAAAAAAAATTGCATAGATTATATAATTACAGTTGTTTTCCCACTTCCTCGAGGTCCGATCATCAATGCAGAATGAGATTCACCAGAAACTATCGTCCGTTTAAAAAGATTATAGACATGATCCCTATTTTTCTCCTGTCCACGAAAAGTTACATTGTCTGCAATAATTTTTGCTTTCAAATACTTCCTAGCCAACTTTATTTGTGGCGATATTGGATTATCAACGGTTTCACCACCCATTTTTCAGGCAACACAAATAAAAAGCAGAAATTTATGAATAATTATTTAAAGTAAACAAAACAATTCAGAATTACTGATTTCGCGCGTTTTCATTGAAAATGAAATGTCAAAATAAGGATGTGCAAACACACAGAATGAAATGTCATCGAGTAAAAAATCGGTTCAAAATGTTAAGAGTATGTTGATATCGAAATCGGGGGTAAATTGTATTATTTAATACTGTATCCGCTTGCACGACTCCATTATTGAAATAAAATAACTTTTTACCAATCCAAACTCACACATTTGTTTTAAGCTTTTTGGAGATTATTTAGTCATTATGGTGACGGGTAGGAATAGTAGACAGTGAGCAGTCATAATAATATACACTATTTATATGCGTAAAAGTAGTTTAGTCCGTAAAAAGTAGTTTTATTTGAAAAGGTTTGATAAATTTCCGCTTAGTTTGGGCATAAAAATCTTTGTAATTTGATTAAAATTTTTATTAGATGATGCAATGTTTTGATCAGTATTCTAAAATAGTAGATATGGAGATATAGTTTAAAAATCTATACACCATATAAGTTCTTGAAAGTGGTGTAACAGTGGCTTACAGTTATTTAAATAGTTAGTTTTAGCACATTTTGTCAACGGGTCACATTTAAACTTAACTTCATATAAGTTAAGAGTTAGCCCGGATGTAAGTACTGTGCGCATGTGCATACATTTAGTCTGCGCAAAACAGATTTTAAGCAATCGATACCGAAGCATTCCACAAGGGAAATATATCTAAAGATATGACCAAGAAATATTTTAGAGAAAAAAAAAACTTTTCCTTTTGTAGCTTAAAGTCCATTTAAACAAATTCTCATATAAAAATTTTAACATTGATTTCCATATTAATAATGTAAGGTAAGTTTACATGAATAATAATATTATATAGTCATCACAATAAGTACACGATACCAGTAATAAAGTTATTCACTGTACGTCTGTACATTGGTTTCATCTATCATTGTACAGACATTAGAACCTAAATCTTCTATACCTAGCCTAATTACATATCCTATCGAATACGGATGAATACCGATTACATCCTTTACATATTATAAAACAAAGTCGTTATTATAATATGTATGCCCCTACGTGAGCTTATATCTTCAAAAATACGCAACGGATTTTGATGTGGTTATTTTTATTACATATTTCAAGAGGATGGCTTTTTCTCGCATAATTTGATAACGTTTGGTTTCTAAATTCCACGCGTACGAAATTGCGGGCAGAAGCTAGCTACATATAAATGTGATATCAATCATATTGGATCTATAGATAGCTCAATAGCCGTATTTCAAATTATTATTTTTATCAAAATCCAGTGTGAGGTAGATTTTAAACTGACTCTCAACGAGTATTCAGAAATACTATACCGATTGTTGAGAAATATCCGAGGATAAATTTCTCATTTATGTTACCTTGATCTGCACAGTGTATCCCTTTCTATCATTTCCTAAAATAAGATTTCTATCCTTTTCCTGACCTTAAACTCTGCAGATTTCATTGTGCCCCACATTATAAGTTCAGATGTGTGTCAATTTTGAAATTTCGTTGGTGTCTAGTGCATTGGTGATAAAGAATAAATTATTAATATTGAATTATTAATTTCAGTAGTTAGTGAATTTGAAGTTATAAATAAAAACATTAAATGTTTTTTCTTTCGGAAGTGCTGAATTAGTTTTACTAGTACGAAATTAAGCAAACGAACAAAGCTTGAAAAATTATAGTGTCTTAGATGGCTTAAAACAGAGCTATAGATTTATATATGGTGTTAAAAAAAAATATAACAACAATGAGTGCAAATCAGTTCATCAGGTTTTGAATGATTCAATTATTTATTGCAAATTTGCACACAACACGAGCCAAATAATCACAATGTAATTTGTATATATACTTTATACACTTAGGGAACTGCAGTGTGGCACGCTTTCAGTGAACAGTAATAGGACGCAAAATTGCTTAATGCTTCAAAATTGTAAGTTAATTTAGACATTTTTTTGCATTTGAATATGGATTTATTTTAGAGTCGTTTGAAAAGGCGTGTCCTTTTAATAGATTAAGTTATTGCAGTGTTTAATTTTCCGGTCAAAGCAAATCCTTAATATTTTAATGAAACCGGTCAAGTACGAGTTGGACTCTCACGCACAAAAGGTTCCGTGTCGTTATTATCATAATTCAACATATTTACGACTTCAAATAACGGACATGGGCAGGATAGAAACAATTATAAGCATTTATCAGCTAATAAAATATAATTTAGACAATGAGATTTCCAGCTCTCTAACTATCATCGATACAGAAATGCAATCTGGTGATAGACAGATAGATAGCATTGTCTTGGTAAAAAAGCCCAGTTTTACCTTTTGGTACATAACGCTAAAACACTACATAGTAATTTAATATTTTGTTACGTATTATATTTACTTTGATTTTATAGAGTGGAAATATGCACGAGAACGAAGTAATGAAGTAATTGCAAAAAAATGCAGTTGATGCAAAGAAAGCTAATCATCACAGCCAATTATTATATACACAAAAAAGATCGTTTGCTTTCACATAATATGTTCCACTACCCTTTGATATCTACAACAAGTGTAATGCAACATAAACCGGAAAACCGGGAAAGAAAAAAAAATAACAAAACATAAACCTAAACAATGAAAATATTTAGTGCACACGTATGGCAACTATTCTGTAACTATACCTTAAAACTACAGAACAGTAACAGAAAACACAAAATTGTTTAGTAAAAATTTTGGGGCTTTTAACAGGTGTAATTAGCAAATTAAACAGGCGGCATGTATGCTAAAAAAATCGATTGCATTTGAAACGAGTACCCGTTAGCTGACTACATCCCTAAAATCGTTTTTCAATTATTATAATACTACAAAATTCGAATGACTTCAAAATTAAATTAAAATAATGATGATTGTTTTCATTTTATGACATTTACTTGCTAAGTTAGATAGAGACAGAAGAGAAAATGCATTGTCACTTGAAATGGCCTTGGTTTATTTACTAAAATAATGTCTAATCAGTCGCTGTCAAATTGTGTTGTCAAATCCGATTCATTGTTTCTGTGTTCTATTGTTGGTATCTATTAAATTTAAAGCATTAAGCTTTAAATTTAATAGATTTGGGTATTTATTTATATGTTTTTACTATTTCCATAAATTACATTTGTTACGCTATAATTAAAGTGTTTCAGAAGATTTACATTTATGAATAATCACAAACCGTGAGTTTTAAAAATACATATCTATGTGTAGACATACAGCCGTGTATAATTCGGAACAATTTCTCAAATGTTATCGCAAGTAAATAGGGGATATGTTGTTTATGTAATTTAGTCGTTCGTGTCGTCTTCGAGTGCGGTTTTGGTTTTAAATTGTGAAGTAATTTATTACTTGCTTTCTGTAAATTTCTCGATGGCGTAGGTCACTGTATCGCAGCTTTCCGAATTCAAAACGCATAAAGATTGAATAGAAATATTCAGGTACCTACCTATTCTGAATAGGTACATACCTACCTGAATATTTTTTTTGTTGTTAGTTTAATTTTTTTTTATTATTTTTTTTTATTATTTGGTGTTATCCAAGTTAGTAGTAGTAGTTCAACAAATCTTTTGCATAGCAATCAGAATAAAAACAAAAAAAATAGTTTTGAATTTGCTCTTAGGTGTAATATTATTAATGATTTTTTGTTAAATGAATAAATCTCTCACTAATTGAAACCTACTTTCGGCCAAGAGTGCTTAAAGCTTTAATAAAGCAATCCATCCAGTCTCTATCTCCACTCCATTTATAAAAACAAATGTGTGTCAAACAATAATGACGTCATATAAATATGATATGTTTTGTTTCTAAATATGATAAGTTCTAATAACATACAATTTATGATGCAAAAGATAAAAATATATCCCTTAACTGGCTTTTCAGACAACCACATATAGGAAATGGATAGAATTAAAACTGTAGTGTTTATGTATATGTATTTGTAATGGATTATTTTAATGTCTATGAGCTAATTTATGCAATGTAATTTAATTTATATAATGTCATGAAATTTTATTTTAATTTTATTCTTTTTGACCATTTTAACTTGTATTTATTATTATTCTAATTTTATTATATTAACTATAGGAACATATGGATCATGTGTCTGAAATAAAGATTTATTATTATTATTTTAAAGCACCCTGGGAATGAAAAGGAGTGGTGACAATTGTATTCTTAACACGTTCGCGCGTGGTAACGGCTATGACCGTTTTTTTGTATTGCAAATATCGTCAGTACGGTTATTGCCGTAAACTTTCAAATTCTCCTTATTGCCAGTACGGTAGGAGCAGCTTAACAACTGTGAGTTATACATACAACACATTTCCACTGGCACTCTGTGAGAAGAATATAAGTTTGTACTGTCAAAATGTAATGCACAAGATCAAATTGTATATTTGTATTGAAGTCAGTTTGGGATATGTGCGCACACAGCGACACTACGGCTGTTGCCGTTGTGTTTGTATGCGTGTTACTTCGACGCATCACGGTAATAACCGTACTGCCTTCAGGAATATTTTTTTTATTATATGTTAAGACAGTACGGTTATAACAGTGTCCCTAAAATGTATGGAAAATTTTTGTGATTTTTTACGAAACTATCAGTTAAATTACCGCGCGCGAACGTGTTAATCTGTCACCACACAATACCTTTTTTTTTCCTCCACTTTGCCCTACCGGGTCATGATGGTGCCTTGAACTTTACCATGACCCAGCACCACACAATACTTAGTATCTACGGGCCTATCTTCAAATTAATCTAATTGTGATAGCACTTTTTCAAATATATGTCAGCTAGGAGTAAAGGACATGGGTTTTAAAAGAATATTAAAGTGTTTATAACCAATTTGTAGGTATACGAAATTAGTTCCTGATTTACTTATGCCTAATTAGTTAGTTAAATCTCATTTAGTTTAGTATCTGATTAATGTTGAGATATTAACTAAGAATATGCCCTAAAGATATTGAAGATTACATAACCCGTTATCATGGCCGTAATGTAAAGATTGTATTATGTCGCAACTCCCCCACTACCCCCACTCACAAGTTGCTTTAAATACGATAGGCGAACGTGGCTGAGGTTCGGTATTATCCGAGAATTCGTGCTGTACACATCACGGCGTGTTACTGTGTGTAGAAGTCGTCTTGTACGTGTGTCCGTGCGCGCGTGTGTACGTGTATTGTGTAAAGTCGTCATGTACGTGTTTGCGCGTACATGTATTCCTCATTGTGTGAACGTAGTGATGATTCTTCGTTGCGAGGCTTGGGCACTGGCTATAAGGGGTTGATGTGGAGGCCAGTTATCCTTATAAGTGTGCAAGAGTATGATAGATTGAGGTATGAATATCGGTAAGACAGTTGTTACGCTATGTGCTACGGCGCGATGGCTTATTTCATGTATAAGTTTGGTGTTTCTTTACCGATTTCTATGATTCTTTTTTTATTGAATGTTAACTTTTTAAATTAGGAATGAGTGAGAGTATTATAAACGTAAGAGTAAACAAATATAATCAGAATGAACGAACTGCTAAGCTATCAGGAGTTACACGTGTTATTGTGAGTCAACCATAAAATATAGATATATGCTGTTGCAGGATATTTCTTAGAAAATTTTATGAACCACTCCACCATGAAGCCCATCAAATATATAGAAATTTTGGCAATTTTAACTGCCTGGTGTAATACTGGTGGGATCCTATTGCTCTTGATGACGGGCTTCGTGGTGGAGTGGTTTATGTAATGGACGATCACGAGGTCGCGGGTTCGATTCCCGCTTGGGACAATCATTTGTGTGATATCCATAAATGTCATACAAATGTTTGTACTGCGTCTGGGTGTTTTCTATGTATTATAAGTATGTATTTACAAAAGAAAAGTAGTATATGTAGTCTATCCGTATCTGGGACCCCTAATAGAAGCATAGGAATATAGCTTACTTTAGGACCAGAGGACGTTGTGTGAAATGTCCTGAATATTTATTTATTATTATTTATTGATAATATACGTAAGTTTGTGTGTGTTACCTCAGCACTCCACCGACGTGGCATAATATTTGTCATAGAACCATGTGTGTAATTGCTCCAGTTGGTTTCATACTCTAAGTTTTAGATGCTTCTTGTGTCTGCTGAGAGAAAAGTGCTCCAAACTTTCAGTTACATTGATAGTTCATAGAATTAAAGAGTGAGCTTTCTTTTAGAGATTTATTTTGCAGTGTGCTTATATAGATTGTAAGGAAGTGTGTTTAGATCGTAGTAGATGGCGATGTTACAAACTCTGTCTACACATAGTCAAAAGGCTTGATTTTTTTCTGATGATGATTTATTTGTTTATGGTTCAGATGCATCTCGTCTCCGCTAAGAGCGTAGTGCTCAGGCACGATGGCAGAAGAGCAAGCGTGCTTGGTGCGCGCTCGCTCTGACTCCGAGGGGTCCAGCAAGTTGGGCAGCTTCGGGTCACTCGCACATACCATGGCTTATACAGAAGATAGGCTCACTGGTATGTAGCATTACATAAATTTTATATAGTTTTGTAGCTCTATAAATGTCTGTAGGTATATCCGTTTATTGATCTTTGAACGTAATTATCATCCTTACCGACTATCAGATTAATCTGAAATATAGCGCACTTGTCAAGGACCCTTAACAACGCAATAATTAAATAAATAGATAATGCAATAAGAAAAAAAAAACGATAATTATTTTGTATTCTTGTTAGTCCTTAATCATTTGAAATCCAATATTGAAAAGGCGAAATTACGATCAAAGATTTCAATACATAGGATACCAATGAAACTTATAAAAGTGTGTTTAAAATATCAATACTTTTATTAGAATCTTTGCGGGCGGGCCTCGTGGTGGAGTGGTTTATATAACGGACTGCTGATCATGAGGTCTCGGGTTCGATTCCCGGTCAGGACAATCATTTGTGTGATGTTTGTAATTATCATACAAATGTTTGTACTGCGTCTGGGTGTTTACTATGTATTATAAGTATGTATTTACAAAAGAAAAGTAGTTTATGTATTATATCCGTATTATGGTACCCATAACACAAGCATAATAAGCTTAGCTTGGGACCAGAGGACGTTGTGTAAAATGTCTATGAATATGAATCTTTGAATTGCCCTTCTAGGTACAGAAGCCGGTGGCGGCGAGCCAGGCAATGCGTCCCACATGGCCGCCAGTCCGCCGGAGCACGCAGCTGAAGGTGATAATGGAGAGCTCCTGGACTATAATGATTCTAGTGTGCTCGAGCAGTTCCATGAAGATGCGCTTAGACAGGTATATTGCACTAGCTGTCTGATGCTATTGAACTACCCTGGGTTCAATTCCTCATTTTTGGACAAGAAATTTGAGATAAATTCCCCAAATTCCTTTGGTAAGATAGACACAGACTGACAGACAGACGCTAACTTATCCTATAGGGGTTTCTTTTTTGTACGAAACCCTAAAAACAGCTTTGTAAAGGGTAGTAACATAATCACACTGACTTTTAAATTGACGCTAACGCCATCTAGATTTGTTTGTTAAACTAAAAACCATAATTATCTGATTATTTGAAGAGCACTTTTAAGATTTTTTGCACAGATATATTTATGATATTCCTAAAAAATCTTAATATTAACATAGATACTTTCCAACCATATTTTTGTGGTTTTACTAGGCTGGATGCGGTATATCTCAAGCGCGTGTTCTGCTAGCAGTCGTGTTGGCTATATCTGGTTCTTCGTTAGAACTGTCGGCCATACCATTTATTCTTCCATCAGCTGAGATTGAGTTGTGTATATTACTGCATGAGAAAAATTGGCTTGGTAAGTACCTATATATTTTTCTAGGTAATCTACCGTTTTTCTCTTTCTTTTTTATTTGTAATCAGTCGCAAACTTTTAGCAGATGCGATGGGTACCATCAATCTCATTTCGAGAAAACATCTTAGTGGATACATCGCTATTATCGACGTAAGTCAAGATTGTGGACGTCTGGCAAATAAAGGCTAACAGTTTTATTAAAACCAGAAACATTACTAAAATAGATAGGAAACACTCAAACGAACATTTATATAGTGTCCGACCGAAAGTTCGGTTTTGGTTGGCCGAAAATTTCGGCTAATAATCAAGTTTCAGCGGCAGTTTCGGTTTCGGCCAAAATCGGCCGAAACTTTTGCCGAAACCGAAACTTGTGTCGCAGTTCAGGTACACCTATGCTCGCCTAACTTCGTTTCCCGCGACAACGCTTTGACGGCCCTATTCGGGAATTATGAACATAAGTTTAAAAAAAATTATCAATTTTTTTTTAAATATACCAAATAAATGATTCCAACGAACTTAATATACTGTCTCCATTTCATGCCCTAATTAATGCAAAGTAATAGGTAAAATGCACCAAATTTCAGTATTTTAAGAAATTTTATACTTGACCACGTGAGTTTCGGTTTTGGTTTCGGCCGAAACTGAAGCCACGAACGTATATTCGGTTTTGGCCGGAAAACCAGTTCCGGTCGGACACTATTCTTTATACCTAAAATATTCAAATGTAATCAATATTCATCTCTCCATCTATTACCGTTCCAAAGGTACACATTAATAACTATTTTGATTTTTCAGTATTGATTAGTCTAGTTGGTTGTTCTCTCGGCTCTGTTGGTTGGGGTGTTTTAGCTGAGAGACTTGGCAGAAGACGTACTTTAGTCTCCTGCCTCGCTGTCAACGCTGTGTTTGCAGCAATAGCGGCCTTCATGCCCACTTATGGGACTTTTATGATGGCTAGGTGAGCATGTATTGATCGAAGTACATTGTACATTCGATAGATGTCGCGAATACACATTACGAGTTCTAAGTCTGTGGTTAATATCTAGTCGGTCTAATTTAGACATTTTTTGATCATAGGTTCTGTTCAGCTATCGGTTCTGGAGGTATAGCCCCCACAGGTTATACCTACGTAGGTGAGTTGTGGAGGCGTGGTCGTAGGGGCGTGGCCTTGGCCGCGTGTGTGGGCGGGCTGGCTGTAGGCTCCGCCCTCGCGGCCGCTCTTGCCGCCGCAGTGCTGCCACCTAACGGCGCCACTACGCTATATGAGAATAATGAACACTTCAGTGCTTGGCATAGGTATTTATATACTATAAGCCACGCAAATTGATAATGCGCTGGAACCTTGTCAAATTAACGCCCTTGTGACGTCATCAGCAAAGAAAAATTACAGCTAACAAAATGTAATGTTCTCGTCCAGACGTCAATATGACGTCACCAACATGGCCGCCAGGCGCATTACCAATTTGTGTGGCTTATAGGTGTTACCTAGTTTTCCTTATATATTATATGATATTTTTATTTTTTATCTAATTTGTCTGGGATTGTAAAAGTAAAGTAAAATATTCTTTATTGCACACCATAATGATTTACAAAGATTACATAACAGACATGTCATAGGTACAAAGGGCGGTTTTATCGCGAGCTGCGATCTCTCCCAGACAACCATAAGATGGATTTGACCGAGGCAGAATAGGCGACTTTCGGTGTACTAAAAATAAGTGAAAATACTATAGTAGCAGATACAATATACAAATACATTTGTTTTGTTTGATTGTTGGATTGTTTTGTTTAAATAGATCCACTTAGTTCAATAGAAAGATGGTAAAAATTTTGTGGTTAGAGAAATAATTTAATAAAAATTTAGATAACTAAATATTCATAGACATTTGATGAAATGCCCTCTGGTCCCAAGGTAAGATTATTTGCTTATTCCTTTATTATATTTCTAGGTATCTCTTAATATGCACTCTGCCTATCCTCGCGTCGTTAATCAGTTTAATATGGACACCTGAATCACCGCGTTATTTACTTGACGTTGGCAGAGAAGTTGATGCTATGATGATCTATCAGGTATGTATACTTAGAAAAATAGTGTTTGTTTACTCGATCCAATTTCAGTAAATACTGTTTGTAATAAAAAATATCTTTTTGCGTTCAATAGTCCAATTATTGAGGAATATAGGCTATTTAACACAAATTTCCTCTGGTCCGGAGCTAAGCTTATATACCACCTTTCACGGATCTAGACGCGCACACCTGTTTCAAATTTCGGTGAGACTGTGAGTCTCACCCGTGACCATGGTGACTGCAAAGTCTCCGAAACGTCGGGCCGAAATTTGAAACAGGTGTGCGCGTCTAGATCCGTGAAAGGTGGTTTTGTTTGAACAGATGGGTCGCGCAAGTGTTAGAAAATATTAAGCTTATATACTTCTGTTATGGGTACCAGAGTACAGATAGAATAAATATACTACTTTTCTTTTGTTGACATAATGATTAAAAAAAGAAAGAAAAGAAAAAGTGAAAAAAATTCCATGGAGTTTTTTGAATGTTTTTTTTTTTCATACAATTCGCGTTTGGAACAGACACCTAGCTTCTGACGTTTCAAAAGAGCTTGTAAAACATGCCAACATGAATACATAGAAATACCTAGAAGCAGTACAAATATTTGTATGACAATTATAAATATCACACAAACGATAGTCCCGAGCGGTAATCGAACCTGCGACCTCGTGACATGTATCAATAATATTTTGACGAATTACGTCAATATATTATTTAGGATGCTTTTTTGAAATTAAATAAAATAAAATAATAAATATATTCATGGACATTTCACACAACATCCTCTGGTCCCAAGCTAAGCTTATATGCTTGTGTTATGGGTACCAGAATACGGATATAATTAAATATTGTCTGAAAATATACGCATCTGAAACTAGGAGCCCCAGCTCTCTCACCAGCCTTTCTACGTCCCACTGTTGAGCACGGACCTCCTCCGCTTTGGGAGGGATTATGGTCTGCTATGCCGTGCGGACCAGGCGTTTTGGCATAGGGTTTAGTTTCGAGGTTTTCCGTCTCTCACAGAGGATGTTATCTGTGCGCAATAAATAAATATTCATGGACATTTTACACAACGTCCTCTGGTTCCAAGCTAAGCTTATTAAGCATGTGTTATGGGTACCAGAATACGGATATAATACATAAACTACTTTTCTTTTGCAAATATATATTTATTAAATATAGAAGATATAATATAATAAATATTAATTGATATAGCTTAGCTGACTTTTATAGCACTCTTCCGAGGAGATGGGGTAGTCTTAATCCGTCACCACACGAAGGCCCAGCTAGCAGTCTAATATAACAATGTTTTATTCCACAGAATATTCACAGCAGTAATCACATACGTTTATGTGGTAAATCTCACGTGGGTGCGGCTAACACTGACCCGGACTATAGGCTCGGTGAACTGGCTTTGCCTGGCAAGAGACGACCACCTGCTTTACATCATGTCAGGCATAGTGTGAAGATGGTATGTATTTTGTACTATTGGATTTGGGTTTTTGTCTAGTTGTATGTCCTGTTGTCCCAGAGGCGTATTTTGAAAAACAACGCCCCAAGCCAATTAAATTAACCGCCCTAAACTTGAAGGCTATCGCCGCCCTTCTCAGACGGGCCGCCCCGGTCCATGGCCCCTATGGCCCTTGGGTAAATACGCCTCTTTTGTACTTTGGCAGGTTTTTAAGAAAAAGCAAATATTTATAATAAATATTTGTTAATAATTTTTTTAAATGAAATATTAGTTTTGGTATCTACTATTTTTGACATTAGCGAAATAAATGTACGTGTTGGACTATTAAATTCTTTTACTGCTACAATTAATGTTAAATAATTTTTCACAGTTCTGGCAGTCATTTTTCCAGTTATTCTCAAGTGCTTATAGACGGACCACACTATCATTAGGAGGCACCTTGTTCTTCGTTATGGCTATACAGGTAAATACTAAATTAAATGATTTCTACTTCTAAAGTAATTTATTGATTTTGCAATTGACATGCTATGCTTTACTTAATAAATTAAATATAACTAGCTGTGCCCCGCGGTGTTAGCCGCGGTAAAAAAGATAAAAAATAAGTTTGTTTTCTATACCACCAAACATTGGAGTACGGATAGAAGACCGAGGAAACGTTCGCGTTGTTCAGCCAACAGTTTAAGTATTTTATTTTATAGCGCGTAATTCTTTTTTCGTCATATCTCCTAAGATATTCATTTAAATTGTATGCCGTAAAGAGCAGTTATAATCTATATTAATTGCGTAAGCTAACTAAGTTATTTAATTTGGTAAAAAATATTACTATATACACATAAATAGCTTTTGAAAACACTCTATCATTAGATAATTTTTTTGACATTATTATGGGTACAGCGGGTTTCCCTTAAAAGATAGACATATGCCCTCGCGGACTTTTTTGAAGGACTATAGGTGACAAACAATTCCTCCATACATTAGTTTGTTGTACCTCACATAGATAAGGCAGCGTTTTCATTTATAGCTCGCGCACGTCCGAATTTCTCGGCAAATTTAATCATATCTCATCCAATATACAGCAAACCCCAACAATTTTTGCGTAATTTGTTGATAGAATGGTTCAAGAGAATGCTCTTGAACCATTCTATCTTTTAAAAAAAACCGCATCAAGATCCGTTGCGTATTTTTCAAGATATAATCTCACATAGGGACATACCTATATACAAAAATTACGACTTTGTTTTATAAGAAGTAAAGATTATGCTTTACTTAATAATTATATAGATATAAACTCAATCGAATGACAATTCTGGTGGTAAATTTGAATTCTACAAGCACGACCGCAATAAGCTCAGTTGGAAAGAGCTTCGGAACGGTATTCCGAGGTCGTGGGTTCAAGTCCCGCTTGCGGCAATCACTTTTTCCACCATAATGTAATTTATTAAGATTTCTACTTCTTTTTGAAGATTCTACTTTATTATTTAACCAGCTGATGGCCGGGCTTAAGTGTGTAATTTAGAAACTAAAACTTATGAAATTATACATATCAACCTTTCTCTTGAACCTAGAACCTATTAAAAAAACAGCATCAATATCCGTTGCGTAGTTTTGAACATATAAGCTCACATACGGCCATACATACAAAAATAACGATTTTGTTTTATAAAATAAAGATTATCAGCTTTTCAGAAACCGATTGAGTCTTAATTTAATCTGTTTTTAAGAAAAGGTAAAATAAATATATTATGAACACCATTTAAATTTATGTTTTCAGTTTTACCTATCATCGTATATCCCAGCATCTGTAGTGAATATGGAATCCATCGAATTCGGTGCAGCCAAGAAAACAATATCAGATGACGTCATAATTGATACGATATTTAACAAAACATTAGAGAACATCGAGTACAACAATGTTACATTCAATAAATGCTCGTTTAATAATATATTGATGTCACACGTCACATTCAATAATTGCTCGTTTACGAATGTCGCCCTTTCAAATATAAAAAGCTCGTTTACAAGTTTCAAGAACACAGTGTTTGTGAATAGCACGTAAGTACATAATAGTTCTATTTTTAAAATGTGCTCATTTAATCATATATACATATAAAGAATATTCAACCACTGCTTGTTTAGAAATGTCGCTCTTTCTAATATTTTAACTATTTTTTTTTAAGAATCAATACATTCGTAGACCCTACATATTACAAATTCTACCTCTTTGTTAATCTATACTTCTTCTTATATATAAAATTCACGTGTCAGTGTTAGTTACCGTACTCCTCCGGAACGGCTTGACCGATTTTTATGAAATTTTACATGCACATTCAGTAGGTCTAAACAACGTTTGCCGGGTCAGCTGGTATATTATAAACTGAAGAGTTTGTTTGTTTGAACGGACTAATCTCAGGAACTGGTTCAAATTGAAAAAAATACTTTTGTGCTTGGATTGTCCATTTATCGAGGAATGCTATATGCTATATAACATACAACATAGACAAATAATAGCGAAGCATTAGTCCAAAACGTTGCAACAACGGGAAAAATTCTTTAAACTTTACACAATACAATAAAATCATTTTTAGGGCTCCGTACCCAAAGGGTAAAAACGGGACCCTATTACTGAGACTTCGCTGTCCGTCCGTCCGTCCAATTTTTAAAATAACTTCTCATTGTTGAAGTACGCTGAGCACCCGATAGATGGTGTGTGTGTATACATAATTAACTACATAATATAGCTATTGCCATAAAAAAATGGTCAAGTGCGAGTCGGACTCGCGCACGAAGGGTTCCGTACCATTATCTATGCAACATAAGGCAACGTTATTAGTATCGAGCAAGAAACGGTAAAAAAATCATGTTTGTTGTATGGGAGCCCCCCTTAAATATTTATTTTATTTTATTTTTAGTATTTGTTGTTATAGCGGCAATAGAAATACATCATCTGTGAAAATTTCAACTCTCTAGCTATCACCGTTCTTGAGATACAGCCTGGTGACAGACGGACGGACGGACGGACAGCGAAGTCTCAGTAATAGGGTCCCGTTTTTACCCTTTGGGTACGGAACCCTGAAAATCGTTTTCCAGCCCTTATCCAATTATTTTAGGTAAAGGTATAATAATTTTGTTTCAGTATAATAGACACAGATATGGAAGTAGGTCGTGAGTTCGACGAGACATGTATATTTAACACGACGTTAATACGAGGTATGCGCGGCGGGTGTTCCCGTCACGCTGATCTAACATCACGACTGAGCGGACTGGTGGGTGAGCAGAGTTATGTGGCACAGGCCGGACTGTTGGCTGCCTTGTTGGTGTTGTTGCCTACTGTTGTTAGACCTAGTGGTGAGTTCTAACTATGCACTACCTTTACACTGTCCACTGCTGGGCATAGATTGCTACGCTGTCCTGTGTAGTTAGCCGTCAAGTGACTCATTTACTTAAAAAATATATTTGAATAAAATATGTGACTTGTGTGATTAAAATGTATAAACTGTGTGATTAAAATGTATGATGTGTGTGAGAAATGTATGACTTGTTTGAGTAAAACAAATGAATTGTTTGAGTAAGACGTATGGCTCTTTTAAATTAAATGTTAATTTGTGCGAGCAAAATGTATGACACGTCTGTATCAAATTTCATACTAGTATGCGTCAAAATAGCACTTGTTTGAGAAATGTATGACTTGTGTAATTTAAATCTATGACTTTTAACAAATGTATGACTTGTAACGAATTAATGACTTGTAACAAATGTATGACTTGTAACAAACGTATCACTTGTAACAAATGTTTGACTTATATAAAATATATTTTTCAACAGTTGCAATATGCGTGGCGTGTTTCCTGATGTCTCCATTAGTATACGTGGCAACGAGCGAGACAGCACTATATGTAGTCGAGGCTGTATATAGACTATTGTCTACACTCATTATGTACGCAGTCGCTATTAATGTCGTCGACTCTTATCCAGCTAATTTGAGGTCAGTATTAACTTTCTGCAGCCCATTAACGTCCTCTTTGGGTGGGTATGGGTGCCGCGCTGACCAGCCGTGTCGGCACAGGGTTTACTTTACTTTCGAATTTTTCGTTTTCTCACAGAGGATGTCATCTGTGTACAATATCCCTTGGCTGACTTTTACAGTACCCTGAGGAGGAGATGGGGTGGTGACACTTGTATTCATAAACGCGTAGAATTTAGAAAATAAAAGACCTTTAACAAATTATACAAAAAAAAACCATCTTAAACCACTCTAACTGATAAAAAAAACACATTGCCCAAATCCATTGCGTAGTTTTATAATAAGTAAAGATTAGACCATAATACTTCCATGACTTCGTTTATACTCATAATAATATATATTTTTTCCACAGATGCACAGCCCATGGTTTAATCTTATCCGTGACTTATATGGGCGGGGCTATCGTCAGGGGCGTGGCCATCGGTGGGAGGATAGTCTCCGCCCTATTGTGTGCTATACTAGCTCTGTCAGCCATACCCTTATCAACTAATATACGATAAGTAAGTTTATAACTCATACTTTTTGTTGCCACTACGTCAACTATAAACTCATACATTTTTGTTGCTACTATGTCAACTATTAACTCATACGTTTTTATTGTCACTACGTTAGTTAACTCGTACATTTATGTTATCACTGAGTTTACAAACTCATACTTTTTGTTGTAAGTAAATTAACTAAATAATACAAATTTGTTCCCACTACGTTAGATGACGCATACTTGCTTGTTGTTGCGTAGTTTACAAGCTCATACTTTTCTGTTACTACAAAGTTAAATCATCCTATTTTCTCACTTAGATTTCTCATACATTTTTGACACTATATTTACAAACTTCTACTTTCTAATTGTAACTCCGTTTATTTACTCATACTTTCTTACTTATAAGTAAGTTAACTAACTCAAATTTGCTGATATTCACCAAGTTTACAAACTCATATTTATTATGACTAACTCATACTTTTTTACTAAATTATGTACTTAAGTCATACTTTCCTACTATCACCAAGTTTACAAACTCATACTTTTTATTGCTGGCTTTGTATTTATTTAATATATTTTATATTATATCTTTTACAGGATACAGAAGAAAAGGAATGAAATGATTTATCATAATTAATATTATGGAATACAACTTAAATATCATTTGAAATGAGATGGTGACTTTATATTGTTTTTAGTACAGCTACATCTGTACTTTTAAATCGACTTCAAAAAAGAAGAAGATTTTTGGTTTGACTGTATATAAATAGGTTTTTATTATTTGCCGTATAGCCATGCTTATATAGGTATATTTATATGATATAATTTTACTGCGTATTTTATTATTTCAAACGAATTTCGAACGTAGCCAGGGTAAAAGACTAGTTCTCCTTCTCCTGCCCATTTACGTCCCATTGTTGGGCACGGGCCTCCTCCACTTTGGGAGGGATTATGGTCGACTGTGCCGCGCTGACCAGGCGTGTTGGCACAGGGTTTATTTTCAAGCTTTCCGCCTCTCTCAGAGGATGTTATCTGTGTGCAATATCCCTTAGCTGACTTTTACAGCACCCTTGGGAGGAGATGGGATGGTAACACTTGTATTCTTAATCCGTCACCACACGGAGGACTAGTTAGAAAACTCTAATCAAAACAGATTCATAGACCAACAACGAGAAAATAATTAATTATTTTTTGATATTCTATTTTAATTTTGAATTTGAAGCCAAGGCCTTTGGAATACCGTTCCATTCTAACTACTAAGCTATTGTGAGAAGTACTAATAAATTTCTCTGTAAAATCTTACTTTTGACATTTATATAATATGTAATCACGCCATCTATCAACAGTATGACGCATTTCGATTCAAATCTCACTCATGGTTTTTCTGTTTTATTTAAAGTACCTATCTATTTCTTCTAAGTTATTCGAAATAGTTTAATATTACAACAATTTCTGAACAGAATGTTAACCAATTTCACTGCTACAATATCAGTGAAATTGGTTAACATTCGCAATACCTAGCTAACGCATTACCTCAAATTAGATAACATGAAAATATCAAGAAATTTACTAGAAACCCATGGCAGAAAAACGCCATTGGAATCCGTGGTCTTTGGTTCAAATCTCGCCCGTGGGAAACACTTTTCCTGCCATCATTTAATTAACTATGGTACTATTTATACAGGGCGGTATAGTCATACAGTGACCAAGCCCTGTAGATAAAAAGTAAAATTATTTTATACATTTATGTAATGTGTATAAGCGCCACCTATCGGAGGCAAAGCGTACTTCGGTTCAAATCATACTCTGACTTTTTCAGTAATCTAACTTTTCTTAATATTCTTTAACACTAATAAAACCTACTTGTGATTGAAAAGTCTCCGTAACGTCGGGATAAAATTTAAAACAATACGCGTCTTAACTGTTGTAAGTTTTAAGATTTGATGATTAGAAGAAACTTTGTCTATTTTGATTGGAATTTTCTAACCAGTTGCATGAAAATTACTTTCAATTACGTTTTTTTAACTCTACAATTATTCTGGCTACGTTTATGCAAGAAAAACATAGAAATGTTTAATGATTTTTTTATTATGCATTATAATAACCTAGTGTAGTATCAAATTTATAGTAGTGACAATTCTGTTGTACCTATAACTAAACTAAATCAACTCTAGCAATTTGATTTAGAATTAAACTAATAAGTCTAATAGGTAATTTTTTCTCGGCTGGCATACTAAACTAACTTGCATCCGATATTTGTTTTAACCTGACGTTTTGAGAACTATAAGAACATACATTACCAATCTAATATATAAAATTCACGTGTCACAGTGTTAGTTACCGTACTCCTCTGAAACGGCTAGACCGATTCTTATGAAATTTTGTATGCACATTCAGTAGGTCTGAGAATCGGCTAACATCTATTTTTTAAATTTTTTTTTTTTTTAATATGGCAAAACAACGTTTGCCGGGACAGCTAGTATATATATATATTTACCAAGTTTTAAAATATTTGAATCTCAAAACGTCAGGTAAAAAGTGTTTAAAAAGGTAATTTTTTATTTTCTTTGCATTACAGCACTAAATTGTGATTTTAGGACTTAAACTAAATTAACAAATCAAATTATGGTGGAAAAAATTGACTGCCGCAAGCGGGACTTAAACCCACGACCTCGGAATACCGTTCCGAAGCTCTTTCCAACTGAGCTTATTGCGGTCGTGCTAGCAACAGCTAAGCGGCCCAGCGGAAGACCAGCGCTGGTATTTAACCAGCAATATGCTGAGCTGGGACCGTTTTGTGACGGATACATTACTCTTATGATTTATTCTTTTCCTTCTTTTTTGTTAACAACTTTTGTAATGTAACCTCGCAAATAAACTTATTTTCTTTCTTCTTCTTCTTCAACATTCAATTTAACCACCACATTTGTCACTCGACTGAGTTTATATATTTTTACGTACAACGCCATCTATCAAGATTGCTTTACAACATCTCGACCAACCACCTAGCATTCTTTACAGAATACAATTGTTTGAAAATAATGACGCGACGTTCATTACTAAAGTAATTTATTGATTTTGCAATTGACATGCTATGCCCTACTTAACTTATATATTTTTCACCATAATTTGATTTGTTAAGTAAGGCATAGCATTTCAATTGCAAAATCAATAAATTACTTTAAACTAAATTGTTAAATTAGTATAGTTTAGTCCGTTCAGAATTGTCACCTTTATATAATTAATTCGGTTGTAATTATAAGCAATGAAGCTAGTTTATCACCTTGCCAATTTAATAAAATAGTTCTTAGTATTGCCATATCTTAAAATTTAAGTGATATTTTCATAGACTGCTTTATACTAGTTGAAAAAAAAGACATTTCATATGACATCCCCACGAATTATATTTTTTAAATTATAGTTAACAATTATTTGGAAAACAAAAAAAATTTTTTACTTTACAATTAAAAATTCTAGTAGGGGTCCGTAGTACATTTTTTTCACTTGATTACTATCAAGCTGATTTTCCGTGAGTAGCTTTATTATGACGAGACGCCCAATAATTTTCTATTCCAAAATCTCGATTGTGGTAGCTAACAGAGATAGCAAGGATAAAATATCGTACTACCCGTAAAAAAAAGACCTAAGTGAACTTGCGTCAAAAATTTCATACTTATTTATCAAAAAAATCACTTACTGCTTTCTTCCAGTAATAGTACGATATTTTATCCTTGCTATCTCTGTTATCTACCACAATCGAGATTTTGGAATAAAAAATTATTGGGCGTCTCGTCATAATAAAGCTACTCACGGAAAATCAGCTTGATAGTAATCAAGTGAAAAAAATGTACTACGGAGTACGGATCCCGTACTATTCCTATTTAACAAAAATTTTAAAATTTAATATTAAATTAAAATGCCATAGTGAGAGACTATTATTAAATTTAATAAAATTAATAAAAATATATCGTCGAAATGTATGTACGTACATTTGTGTGTCAAAACGAATTTTATTTTGAATAAGGTTTTGTGGTATTTTTTTCTTATTCCTAATGGCAATACCTTTGAGTTTTGCAAGTTTCCTTTCAAGAAAAAAATAAATTAGTTGTGAAAATATTTTTATTGGATAAAAAAACAATTATTTTAAGTAAATTAAGTGTATTTTATTTAGAATAAGTAAGTAATTATAGAGGACAGCAAAAAGTAAGTGGGTGAACTGGAGGGTGGGATGGGGGATGTCGAAAAAGATTTTTACGGTTTACCCGAGAGATTTTGTCCTCTAGTCCCAAGCTAAGCTTATTTGCTTGTGTTATGGGTACCAGAATACGGATAGAATACATAAACTACTTTTCTTTTGTAAATACATAGTAAACACCCACACGCAGTACGAACGTACTGCGTATGACAATTAAAAACATCACACGAATGATTGTCCTAACCGGGAATCGAACCCGAGACCTCGTAATCACCAGTCCATTATATGAACCACTAGACCACGAGGCTCGTGCGTTGTTCTCACTTTTACTTACAGTTCTCAATTTAAAAACGCGCGCTCTATACATCCATCATTCTTTCCTCGTCTTCTGTTGGACTTAGGCTCCCCCATAGAAAGCCACAACGCGCGGTCTTATGCCGCTTTAATCCAATGGCTCCCCGTGACCTTGACGCACTCTATACTTACTTAGATATTCTAAAGTATTTTGAGTGAAATATCATTAGATTATTAGATTTAAAATAATTTCCTTGTACAAGGAAATTTCTGGAAAATATAGAAAAATATTATATTAGGCATTCCAAATGTTTTCGACTGAATTGTTTTTAAGCCATATCACTAGTCAGATCACCATGGACTTTTACGACAATAAATATTTATGGGCTTTTTCACACGTCCTCGGGTTCCAAGTTAAGCTATTAATTATTTGCATGTGTTATGGGTACCATCTTCGCAAAAAGTCAACATCATGAACTCAGAGGCGTATTTACACTAGGGCCATTGGGGTAATGGCCCGGGGCGGCCGACCTGAGAAGGGCGGCGAAAGCCTTCAAGTTTAATATTTTGCTCTATCACTATTAATGTATAGGGCGGCTAATTAATTTGCCCCAGGAGGTCAAATCAAATGGCCCAGGGGCGCTTATTTTCAAAATACGCCTCTGCATGAACTTCGTTACAAACGTTTGACGTTTAACGAGGAGGCTAAACAAAGAAGTAAAATTTGTTACATGGGTACATCAGTACAAATGTCTATTAAATGTATTCACATTTAGTAGAAAACACCCAGACGCAGTACAAATATTTGTATGACCAACTCAAGTATGATACAAATAATTGTTCTGTGCGCGAATCCAACCCGTGACCTTGTAAACGGCTTTTAGATCATGCACTAGACCACGAGGCGCATCATACTTCGTTATTAGGTTTTCTTTCAAAACAACGCGATTTGCAAAATGTTAAGAAATCATTATCATAAAAAATCATTTGAGAAATCCACTGCAATTCCGATGTAATATAAATATTATTCAAAATTATTGGATCTTAACATCAACCATTCTAAACCTGTATACACAGATCACCCATAACAGATTCCGCACGCAAGGATATCAACGCACATCAAACATTAAACTAACGAGCATATTTGTGAAAAATGGATGTGTTAGAAACTCAATGTATGCTTTACTTAATAAATTAAATTATGGTGGAAAAAATTATTACCGCAAGCGGGACTTGAACCTACGACCTTGGACTACCTTTCCGAAGCTCTTTCCAACTGAGCTTATTGCGGTCGTGCTTGTAACATTCAAATCTACCACCACAATCGTCACTCGATTGAGTCTATATCGTATTTCTACGTATGATTTTCTTACTTCTTCTTCCTGCCCTTATCCCAAGCTACTTGGGGTCGGCACAGCACGTTTTTTCCTTGCAGCCTCTCCTATCAGCCGTCATTTTCTCATCAACTCCTTTTCTTTGATCTTTCTCTCCTTTTCCGGCCAACATTCATATTCATCACCTTTTTGCTAAAATGCCCTTCATCCCTTCTTATTACGTGATCATATCAGGACAGACGGTTCCCTTTTAACTTTTCTAATACTGGCGCCACTGTCATACTTCCTCATATATACTCATTTCGTACTAGTCACTCTACAGATCCATCTCAACATTCTCAGCTCTGTCACATGCAACCTTTTTTCGTTCTTCTTATTTTATTACGGCCAATGAAAATGCATTACTCCATATCCCGCGCCTTCCTCCAACGTTAGTGCGTTTAGTCGTTGACAAAAATCTTGTAATGCAGGATCTATTGGGAGTGATCTGTGCCTGTATATTATATACATTAAACACGCCATAATTAAATATATTAAAATATAATATTTGCAATATCATTTAGTTTTTAATTTTAGTTAAATTTATTTACATTATGTAAGGTAGGTATAATGTAATGAATTGTGAGTTATATAATAATGTTTATTTACACTATGAATTTACAATTATTTTTACTAAAATTACAAAAAGTTTTAGTAATGCCCGATAGATGGCGTTAATACCAGTAAGTAGCTGCCGCTGTTGAAAATTCCATTTATGAAATTTTACATTTCATTCGTGTGTATAAAATATCATTTTACATTATTTTATTTATTAAAAAAATTGAATTTGTTTGTTTAGAGCAGATGACCGGTTAGTTGATTTTTACATTGCATTAGTGATGTCTATCGGACTTTATTTTAAACTGATGTGAGATAACCATATTTTAACTGTAGTTCAATTAAATATCAGTTAAATATAATTATATGTATATAAAGATTATAAAGTAACCTATGGCAAATATTAGACATAAAAATGTACAGAACTATTGTCTATATAGACATGTTAATATAAACATTATTATTTATCTCATTTAGGATAAAGAGGCTGAGCGTTAACGTAATAAGAAAATTATTGCAATAGTTTGCTGAAAACAGCGCCATCTTTTGGTCGTGCTGTTTTTAAAACGAATGTACCTCTCTACTGATGAGTGTTAGTTTTTGATGACTATTAATAACAGTGCCATCTATTGGTCATTCTGTAAACTATTAACATCATGCCATCTATTAACGCTCAGCTTATCTCGTTTCGTGTGGATAGTAGACAATATAGACTGAATTGAAAATTGTATTTGTCATCTGATGTGTGTAAATAAATATCAAATACGTTTCTAAATATCTTAGTATTTTATTTTTTGTACCGTTTACTCTTTCGCAGTGTTATAGTGTATTGAGCGTAAAAACTGAACGAAAATTACCCCAAATTATTAACTTATCTCCCCTTAAACGTATATGGACATCTTGCGTTTCTTAACCCCACATATCAACTTGCGCGCCTTTACCCCATTAACTAACTTTTGTTTACTTTAACCCTTATATCAACCTGCGCGCATTAACCCCATTAACCAACCTTTATAAACCCTTCTGTAATCTTGCTCGCAATTAACCAACTTTTGCTTGACAATAAATTGGTGTATAGGGTAAAGTTGGTACCTACCTAAGTTTGGTACCTTTGCTCGCATTAGCCCCATATATCAACTTGCACCCCTTAACCCCACGCATCAACTTGCTCCTATATTTTGCAGGATGGATGTTAATCTTGTTCACCATTTTGTTCTTTCTGCTATATTATATCGGAAGTTTTAAACGTTGATTAAATATCGTCTGCGCGGTTTCAAAAATTTATGAAGAATTTAAGAAACCCTTCAAAAATAAAATTCAAATCCAAATAAAATTCCTATAATGTAATAATTTCACTTTATTAAAATGCACATAATTGTTTTTACATACACACAGTTTATAAATGTTAAAATTCCATTCACGGATTACATTTGATTTTAATCACCCCTTAACATACAGTAGTCATAAATTAAAATATTACCTTTTCATAAAACTAACATTTTCTTAACAACGCGGTTTATAACATTTTTTTTAAATTAGACTACTATTTTTAAAATCGTAACTTTAAAAAATACAAGTACTTAAAAAAAAGTCGAGCCTCAAAACACATAACCAGAAAAAAGGTTTTAATTTAAAATGATTCTAATTTCAAAATTTCTAGTTAGGAAAGAGATTCGAATTTTAAAACACTTAGCTAGAAAAACGTTTGAATTTCAAAACATATAGCGAGAAAAAACAAAAGTCAAGAAAATAATGATTAGTAGAAAAGACGATGTAGGTACTCTAAAATCTGAACAACTTTAGAATTTTAATTATCATTGTGCACAGGTGGTAGAAACTTTATATCAACTTATATTCAAGGGGCTCGTTAAAGTAAATCCAATAAAAATATTGGCTCAGTTTTTAAAATGCTGGTTAGACATATGTATATAAAAAAACTGTAACAAGTGACATTTTGGTTGTAAAACAGGCACATAGCTATGTAAAAAAAAAGGTTATACACTCGGTGGTTATAAAACACTACGCGTATTTTTACTATTTGATATTACTGTGTAATAAAGCTAACCATTCATTAACCTGCCTTTCGTTTCGGTAGCCCGAATGAGATTTATTTGTGGGTTTATTATACAACAATGTCATGTAGTGGCAAAACCAGGTATATAGTATTGTATGATAACATGACTTATGATGCTTAGCCACTTTTATCATAAGATCATAAGTGAAATCAAATCTAAACAATTCTGAATAACAATCATGAATATAGCTCAACATTGATTTAAAAAGTATTATTTTTTAAATTGGAACATGTCGCAGCTTTGGAGGTAAAAAATAATTGAAACGTTCTAATTTCAAAACATTTAATTAAAACCAAAATAAAAACGTTTTTAATTTCACTACAACAAAATTGTTATCTGTGAAATGATATGGATAGAGGTTTTTGAATTAGCATAAAAGTTCAGCGTAATCTGAAATTATGTGCAGTATGTATGTAATTGTTTAATAATATGTTTATATGTAAATATGACATACATAGATACAATACACACACATAAATACACCAAAGAAGTACACATACATGCGATACATCCATACTGCGCTGATCTTTTTATCTATTTTGGATGTATAAAAAAAGTTGCTATAGTAAAAAATAAAACGATAAAACTTTACGACATACGATTGTAAATTACATTAATATAATAATATATATTATCTTTATATAGAGTGGTATTCAATCACTCCCTAAAACCTTAAGAGATTATAGTACTAAGAATTATAAACGTGAATAATGTACCATTGACTATAGTCAATGGACGTACGGACTTTCATCTCTAAGCGAGTGATCGTACGCTTCGTTTTACTAGACGCACAATTTCTTTTTTTTTATTATTTATTTATAACTCACTTTATATTTCGTCTGCGAGATTAAATATATAAAAGGAATGACTAAAGTCTTGACTCCGGGCGGTCCTTGACTTCATTCCCAAACAATTTAAAAAAAATTTTTAATCATATTCTTGTTAATAATCCTTAGCTCTGCTAGTCATTAAACTTTACGGGAGAGTTTCTATTCCACCTTATAATAATATTTAGTAATCAATCTAGGCATATCTTTTTACAATATTAACATTATTGTTCTTAATTTTTTAAATACAAATTTCTGAAATCACTAGCCCAGATTGTTTACTAATAAAAAATAAATATAATCTTATTATATTACTCTATATTTAAACTTGCTAATTTGATTATTTAAAAAAAAAGTTATCAAAAATGACCGCTAGATGGCCACTAAGTCGATATAAACAAAAATACGACCAAAGACCTAGCTTAGATATAGTTCCAGGCGATGTCCTGATTGAGAGAGATTTTGAGATTTAGTTAATTAATTACCTACTTTTGCTGAAATCCAAACAGAGTTCGTATTTCAGCAACTACCCACATTTTGATTTTCACAATATTTGATCGAAACGGTGAAACCTTTTAACGCATTACATCAAATTAGCAACTTCAAATATAAATTTTATATATTCACATTAAATAACTATTTATATTATATATTTATTATTTAATGTCTGTACAATATTAATAAATAAGATAACCTTACTGGGACTTAATCACCAGTAAATCAATTTCAAATGTCATTTCATCTCTTTCTAATAACCTCTAGAAATAGTCATAATTCAAATAAAACAAAAACACAACACTTTTACGAGGAATTAGACTTGTATCTTTGTCAAATCTACAATAATTTGATAAATATCTTTAGTGTGTATTTGAAGAAATGAGTAGCACAAGAATTAGAGAATATAATATAGGTCATCATTTTTAAATGTTTAAGCTTCTGATTATCCCTTCGACAAACATTTTTTGGTGACTTGATTGCAAAAACACTTTTTTTTCTTTTTTCGTTTCACACAAAGTTTTGTTTAATACCAGGCCCTTTACTATAAGAATCTCATTAATTAAACACAAGTGACACTGCGGTCCACAGTTTATAAAATGATTTTTTTTTTATTGCATTTTATAAATCAAATTATGGTGGAAAAAGTGACTACCGCAAGCGGGACTTGAACCCACGACTTCGGAATACCGTTCCGAAGCTCTTCCAACTGAGCTTATTGCGGTCGTGCTAGCAACATTCAATTTAACCACGACATTTGTCACTCGATTGAGTTTATATATTTTTACGTACAGCGCCATCTATCAAGATTGCTTTACAACATCTCGACTTTTTCCACCATAATTTGATTTATTAAGTAAAAATCATATTCAATCAATTGCAAAATTAATAAATTACTTTTATTGCATTTTTTTTAATTTCCTTATATTGGCTCGCGTCGAAACATTGAACTGTCATGTTTTATATTTTCTTGTTATATTATTCAGAAAGAGACGGTATGAAAATAACATAATTTCTATATACACAGTAATGGATAATATTATATCTAAAGGCGAGATAATAGGCGTTAGATAATATTATTTAATTATATTTGGTTTTGATCATGGATAGAAGCGGTTTGTATTACAAGGGTATAAGATAAAATCGCGTCCACTGTTCGGCACGGGCCTCCTCCACTTTGGGAGTGACTATGGTATACTGTGCCGCGCTGACCAGGCGTGTTGGCACAGGGTTTAGTTTCAAGTTTTCCGTCTCTCACAGTAGACGTTAATTGCTTATATTGTTGTAGCTGGCTCTTAAATCGCTTCTACCCAGATTCAAAGCAAAACAACGAAATTATAAATGGAAATAGTATAACCACAGTTCTCTTTACAAATTTTTCGATATAAAATTTATATATACAGGATGATTCGAAAAATTTATTTTTAATAACTATTTTTAAACTTACAAGCTACTAGCGGACTTTTGACATAACGTAAATAAAAGTATACATTTGGTACCAATTCTACGTGCACAACTAAACTTAACTAAAAAATGAAAACAACTGGCGTATTTTGATTAATTGGCTATTTCGCGGTGTATATTTATATTAATTATAATCGTTAGTCTATAATACACATTTTTTATAAAAATAAATAAATAAATAAATAAATATTCATGGACATTTCACACAACGTCCTCTGGTCCCAAGCTAAGCTTATTATGCTTGTGTTATGGGTACCAGAATACGGATATAATACTTATACTACTTTTCTTTTGTAAATACATACTTATAATACATAGAAACACCCAGACGTAGTACAAACATTTGTATGACATTTATGAATATCACACAAATGATTGTCCCAAGCGGGAATCGAACCCGCGACCTTGTGAACGGCAGTCCAGTACATGAACCACTACGCCACGAAGCCCGTCAAAAAAGAAAGTTCTGTTAACATTGCCGAATTATGTTATTGACACAATCAATTTTATTTTTTTGTTAAGTTAATTTTTAGTTGTGCACGTTGAATCGGTACCATTATGACGTAACGTAGATAACATCTACTGTGAGAGATGGAAATCTCGAAAATAAACCCTATCCCAACACGCCTCGTCAGCGCGGCACAGCAGACAATAATACTACCTCAGAAAAGTGACGGAAGCCCATGTCCCGTTCATGTCACGTTAATGGGCTGGTCTGGAGTCTCATGTAATAGTAGTTGTCCCATTCTCCGAAATTGATCAACCTAACTGTATCTCATTTGAGTAAATATTAAAAAAATTTGTTGTGTATGGTATCTCTAGGTCATAAGAGAGACCTCTCAAGTAAATACGCTAATGTACCAGCGGGAATAGCTAGTAGCCTATATGTTATTCTGATTTTTAATCTAATTAACTTATAAATTTGAACTGTTCGTTAATTAGTTTTTTTTTTACATTACTTCTAAATCATCCAGTACATATCTAAATATAATTTAAAGTTCAATAATTGTAATAATTACATTATTATACTAAACTGTAGTAAGTTTAACTTAAAGATAAATATCTTTATCGCATATTACGAAGGTTATTAATAACAAAACCACGATTATAGATAGTTTGTTATCCCTCGTTTATCAATATTTTAATATTATCTATCGTTTCAATAAGGAATACTATTTTTCAGTAGCTTATTGTAAAATGAAGACAAAGGTTTACATTTATCTGTCTATAGTAATAATAACAGTTGCAGATAGATCAAATAATGAAAACGGGCGGTAAAAATACCCAAGAAACAAATGGGATTGTTCATAATTTTTGACCTGCTGTTTTTATATTTTTTTTGAAAATATAGACTATTTTAAGCAACCAATTTCAATATTATTGAAAAATTCGCTATATAATTTTTTTTTTTTAATACTTAAAGATATTATTTTAAATGTTGTGACGTCATTATGTCATAATGTTTATTTATGTATATTGTATGTGTTGGTTTAGCGGTAATAAAAATATTTTCTTTCTTCTTTCTTTCTTTCATCGTAGTACGCAATCTTTGTGTTGTCTTTTCCTGATAGACTTAAGACAGATTGCAATACATCTTTTCAAAGTTGCAAAGTTGCCATGTTGATATAATGGACCAATTTCAACTCCACCCCAGAGTAGTATATCCCTAAGAACGCCTTAACAAAATTTAAGTCCTTTATTTCAAGGGCAAATAGAGATCATTTGCTTTTTTGGAAAAATAATAGTTAATATAGCAAATTTTCCGAAAAAAAACTATTTGATCATGATCAGAAACTCTATTCCCCAAAATGGTTTTCAAATTAAGAGTTAAAAAAAAAATTAACAATGCCAATTTAAGATATTCTATGACCAATAATTTACATTTTAAGTTAAACTTACTAGAGGTGCTTAGAAATATCGATTTTAACAAAATTCAGTAAGAGCATACAATTTATCCACTGGCTCTGTAACAATACTACTTATCATTAAATACAGAAAGGAATTTCACAGGAAACTTAAAGTCACCGCTTATATGGTTGAAGTAAAAGAAGTGACTTCTGATCGTTGCAGCTGGCGCAAAGTATGTTTGTATTGTATCATATAGCATATAGCGCTCTATAGTCTCTGCCTACCCCTACGTGAAAAGACGCGACATGTGAAACGTAAGTACATATTTCGTATTAAAATAAATGGATTTTATTTGCATATATTTTTTTAAAACTTAATGCTCTTACTGACCCCATTAAAAAAACACATCCTGTATCTTGAGATATAAATTACATTACAATAATTACAAATGTACTAAAAGGAGGGATGTCTAATTTAAGGCATAAGTGTATCAAAATGGAGTAAAAATATTCAAATTCAAATTCTTATTATTGGAAATATATTGGAAAGTATAAATACTAAATACATTGGAAAGTTACTATTCCAGTTTATACTAGCTATTGCCTGCGACTTCATATATAGCAGGAGTGGCCAACAAGTCGATCACGCGACCAATTTTGGTCGATCACTCGCAAGTTCCATGAGGTGACGCATTCAATGCCAAATGTTTCTAGTATTTGATACAGGAATGAACATGTACACAGCTCATGCTTCCAGTAGGGATACGTTCAGCGTGACCACTTTTAGTAGTTTTCTACTATTTTAGTAGATTTTGAGCATGGATTCTAAATTTCTAGTAGGCCAAAATATGTTGGAATAATCTAGTATTTAAAAGGGTGGCTTTGGTAGAGTTTAGTATTTTTTTAAAGCAAATAAAATTTCGTCCCCCTTCTTACCCAAGAAATAGGTCGATCAGGACTCAATTTTAAAATAAAAAGTAGATCTTATGTGCACCAAAGTTGGCCACACCTGATATATAGCCTACAGCACTATCGATCACATGACATCAGGTCAGACAGAATGTCTAGCTTAACACTTACACCTTACATTATACTTGCCTCAAGTTACTATACAGGCTGTAACTAATAGTTCATTATCTACACAAAATATATTCTTGTTCAGAAAGAGATATATTAAAAAATAAATCGGGCATTCATAGGCACTGTAGACACAAGTAAATCGTTACAATTTTTGTATTAAAGTTTCATAAATTGAATATCTATACACACGTCATGTCATTTCCGTGACGCGGAAATATCCAATAAATTTTTCCAGCATCAAAAACCGCTCAACGCGGCTAAAGGTTTCACTTCAAAAAGACAAATAATAACAATGCTGATAGTTAAAAAGAGATAAACAAAACTACATAATACTATTCAGGATCTAGATTTAGTCGAATAAGTCAACTGTCTGTTAAATAATGGCAACATGACAATCAACACGGCGAAGAATTTGTAAAAATATACAAATATATATTAAAATATTTATTTCTTCTAGTGACCCCATTTTAAAGTTACAGCCTGTATATAACATTATTATAATATATTAAGACGAGCTGCACTGCGCCTATACATTGTACACTGCGACTGTATTTAAAATAAATAGACTTTAGAAGTGAATAGAACTCATACAGATCAATATTATTCAATATTTTTAAAATCAATTCAAAATGTTTATTTCTTCTTTATTTAGTACGTAAATTGGACAAAAAATGTTAGTTTGCGCAAGAAATAACTTACAAAATTACCAACAATTAACATTAGGGAGCGTTTGACAACCATTACAGTTATCTTTTATAGATTACTTACTATATTATTTTGCGTTGAGTACTATTCACCCCATAATACTCTATAATTATTATACAAAATAAAAATTTACACATTAGTAAAATCGTTGGTAGAAGTTTACGTACGTTGGTCGTCTTCTTCGAACCTCTTATTTATTCTGAAAAAGAAAACATACATTATAGCATTTATTATGTTTAACCACCGGTAAATAGATTCAGAATTAAATGTTGTTGAACATTTGAGCAATAACATCGGTTATTAAAAGAAATTCTACTCTTGATTGGCATAAACATATTAGCAGTGTATTCAGTCAAGTTCGAATCCTAGAGTTTAAACATTTTTTTTTGTATTTTAATATAGAACTTACTCTTCTGAATTTTGAAAATATATAAAAGATATAATACTTACACAGCATTCCCAGTAACATCTTCACCAATTTCAAACATTACTTTAACGAAAGCCTCCTTATATTTACAAGGTGCATGGCAAAGGAACAAGGCAGCATTTTGCATAAAATCTCTTATTGCACTCCATTCATCTTGATTGAACGGACCGAGGAATTTAAACTGAGTAAACTGTTTCTTATCGGCGAATTCTATAAAGAATTCTAGAATTTTCTGCGGGATACTGTCGAAAAAATAATCTTAATCTTAATAATATTATTAATGTGAAAGTTTGTGAGGATGTTTTTATGTTTCTCGCAAAAACTACTTATTGGACTTTAATGAAACTTTACATTACTGTAGTATATGTACCAGATTAAGTTATAGCTTACTTTTTATCCCAAAAATGGTACTCCTATTGAGAAACAGGAATTTCGTAATTTCTGGAATTTTCAGAACTTTCGCATAGAAGTATAGCTTAATTTGTGACCAGAGGACATAAGAAACGGCCAAAAAGTACTTTTTACCTGTCTTCTTTAGACATTATCTTCTCATCGTTAGATTTCTTCAAATTCCTGGTAATACTTCTCAGAAAGGGGTTTGTTTCTTCTTCCACTTCCGGCTCAGGTTTTTTTGACTTCTCCTCAGGTTGTTCTTCCCTAAGGTCATCAGGGATGATCAGGTATACGTTTAACGGTGCCTCTTTGTATATACAGATTTTACTGGAAAAAAGTTTAACAACAAATAAAAACTTTGTTACCACAATACTGTAACGATTTTAACCAAGTTTTTTTTAAATAATTTTGTTAAAATTAAATACTTCTTGTACATTTATTGCTGTACAATGGAGAACATAGTGCCAAAGTCTCTGCTAGACAACGTATTATCATTTAATTTTAGGTGCTAAAATTATTTATTCGATTCTCTAAAATATGTCGATGGACAAATTGAGATGCGCTTTATTTATTTATTTATTTATTTTTAAACTTTTTGCACAAAATACATAGTACACTGGCGGACTTAATGCTAAAAGCATTCTCTACCAGTCAACCATTGGGCAGTGTGGAAAACGGAAAAGGTAGGCGCATTACCAATCACTAACCAAATTAAAATATTTTTCACCTAAAAATTAATAGACATAATATAACAAATGATATATTCAATGGATATAACTACATAAAATTAAATACCAGTATATAAACATAATAATTATATTTATATACTTACGAACATATAAAAATGTGACCATATATACTTACACATACATACACAAACACATACATAAACATACATACTAATAATACATAAACTTATATTCCGTATAAATGTTCAGTAAGAGACACTATGACGATTGCAGTGAAATATTAGTGTAAAATTGACGAAATCTGCGTTTGAAAATATTTCGGCTCGATGCTAACCTGATCTCACGAGGAAGAGCTTTATGTGGTATAGGTATGGTTTCTTTTTTTAGGATTACTCACAAAATGTAATATGTAATAGATAAAATTGTCCGATTAAGAATAGAAGTGTCACCACCCCCTTTCCTTCCCAGGTTGCTGTAAAAGCCAGCTAAGGAATATTGTACACTGATTGACCTCTGCAGGAGACGGAAACCTCGAAAATGAACCCTGTGGATCATAATCCCTCCCAAAGTGGAGAAGGCCCGAGCCCAGCAGTTAATGGGCAGGAGAGAGAGAATAGATAAAAACTTAAACATTGACATGTCATAAATTAATAAAATAAATTATGGTGGAAAAAATGATTGCCGCAAGCGGGACTTGACGGGAGTGACGATTGTGGTGGTAAATTTGAGTGTTACAAGCACGACCGCAATAAGCTCAGTTGGAAAGAGCTTCGGAACGGTATTCCGAGGTCGTGGGTTCAAGTCCCGCTTGCGGCAATCATTTTTTCCACTAATATTTAATTTATTAAGTAAAGCATAGCATGTCAATTGCAAAATCAATAAATTAATTTAGTATATCATAAATTTTTAATTTTCTGATTTAAATATATTATTATAATATTATTTGTAACATAAATGAAAACTCACCGGTTAGGAAATTCCCCTTCACTTTGAGTAGTTAAAACATAACAATTAATATCACAAATCTGTAAAACAATTTCCTTTTCAGCTTCATTTTCAAAAGCGTCTAAACCATCATCGATATTTGATAAATTTTCTACAATATTATGAACACGTTTCCTTTCATCATTAACAAGTTTACAATCAAATAGCAACTCCACTTCACTGTTGTTCTTAACAAATTCATATATGTTGTACAGTACATTCATAACGAAATAATGCTTGATATTACCCCTCGGAAGTCTCGGCTCAGGTGAAGGGGGTTTGCCGAAACCTATTCTGTTATTCGCCTGCAATAGAGAACGCGTTAGAGCCCATTAATAACATAAAAGATATATAATTCAGTGACAAATAAAAAAAAAGAGTGTACATTTTTTCATTAGGTTTCACCGACAGATAGTGGTTAAAACTAATTAATTAGACAGAAATTATAATAATAAAACCCTTGAAATTTTGGCTAAGTGCGAAATTTACTTTGAATTACCCTTGAATTTAATCAAGGGGTAAAACAAAGTAAATTATGCACGTAGTTATTTTCGTTTACATATATATATTATTTCTTATACCCATAATTTACTCTGTTTTACCCCTGAAGCAACCCTTCAAGGGGAAAACAGATTAAATTACGCAGAAATTGCTTAAAAATTGTAAATAAATTGTAAATAGCAATTTCAAATAGTTATAACACTTACATAAACAGTATTAGGTTTGATAGGCTCCACTATGCCACTGTTACTCCTACCTAGTGGACCTCCTTGCCATCCCATCTTCTGCATCATACTAAAAGGAAGAAAAATAAGGCATATATAATAAATAAATTTTAAATTCATTACAATCAGATAAATAGAAACGAACCTATAATCCGTAAGTGTTTACTGAACATCATTCCATACATATAATAATAAATAGAAAAAAAGTTTTTATACATTGAATATATTTTCAAAAAAAATAGTCAGATGGTTAAAGGACAACCTGAGAAACCATTTCCAGCATTTTTGAAAATTTTGTCTGTTTAGATGTTTGTCAGTGCACGCATCACGTAAAATGTACACACTTATAAATGTTATACGTAAAAACTGTACATAACTCAAGGTGTTACTTAGCCTTTGTTTCATCGCAATCGGTCCCCGCAATGAAGAGATATTTACATAATACGAAATTTCTCAATTTGGTTACTTGCAACGCCATCTAGTGGCTAAAAAAGAATCAAAAAATTGTTTGGGTCGATCGAAAAAAAAATCGATCTACGCGGACGGAGTCGTGGGCAGAGCTAGTTTTAAATATAAACAACATTCTCTTGTCCCAAGCTAAGCTCATATGCTTGTGTTATGGGTGCCAGAATACTGATATACTACATAGACTACTTTTCTTTTATAAATACATGCATAGAAACAGTATGAAAATTATAGATATCACGCAAATTATATCCCATGTGTCCGTTTCATGGACCACTAGACCATGAAGCCTGTTAATTGAACTTAAACATCTAATTACGTCTCTATTACGAAATTATATTATATTACCTTTCAGCAATGCTCAATTTAACAGGTTTAGAAAGCATCTTATCAATTTTCTTTTGAAACTTGTTGCTCGGCCCCTGGTCTCGTAGGTCATTCTTCTGCCACACTAGGTGAGGCCATACTATAGTGGAAGATGGTATTAGAGTACCCCAACTGAATAGTGAAGAGCACCTAAAAGAAAATAACTTTTTAATTAAAACTCATTGATTAAATTATAGTGGAAAAAGTGATTACCGCAAGCGGGACTTGAACCTACGACCTCGGACTACCGTTCCGTAGCTCTGCCAAATAAGCTTATTGCGGTCGTGCTTTCAGTAATCACATTAGGCCACCACAATCGTCACTCGATTGAGTTTATATCGTATTTTTACGTACAACTCAACGCTGCAAAACATTCTCGATAGAGTGCGTTGTACGTAAAAATACAATATAAACGCGTCTGGATCCGTAAAAAGAAGTTTTTATTTAGACAAATGAGTAGCGCAAGTGTTAGAAAATAAAACTCATTGAAGAAACTTTGCTTATTATAAGACCAAGTTATTTTTGTATGTGTGAGCATAGCTGGATTAAGAGGATACCAAAATAGCTTCGTGCATTTTTCTACGTACGAAGTTTTCATTGTTTCTTTAGATTGAATGGCTAGAGCTCTAATTTTTAAGTATATGTTTTTTCAATATATGATCTAGGATTGCATAAACTCAGAAACGCGATTGAAAAAAGTTTTCTCGATAGAAAATCTTAGCGAAACAACCTCTCTCATTTTTTATTTTTTTCATTTGTCGGTCTATTATCGCGTATTAACTAGTGAAATAACTTTATAAACATAAGTAACTTTTATATATAGAAACACGTAAATCAGAATTAAAATATATTTAGTAGATTTTGAGTAAATAGGAAAAGTATCCCTAATTCTTCATTTTCTGTGCTTACTGGCTGTGTTAATATGTACGTGTCGGCGATGATATACGATAATATTGATGTAGGCCCTTAACCCGGTAGCAAAAGTGAGGCCCCACGCCTTTACACCAAGACAATAAATTACCCCTACCACAGACCCCCCCCCCTAAGTATATATAGGTGGTAGGGCTGTTGAGGTGGCCACATCCATATAATAAATAAATAAATATTCAGGACATTTCACACAACGTCCTCTGGTCCCAAAGTAAGCTATATTTCTATGCTTGTATTATGGGTACCAGATATGGATAGACTACATATACTACTTTTCTTTTGTAAATACATACTTATAATACATAGAAAACACACAGACGCAGTACAAACATTTGTATGACCTTTATGTTCTCGTGTTATTTCTCGTGATCGGCAGTCCATTACATAAACCACTCCGCCACGAAGCCCGTCGAGCTATATGGCGATATAAGCGCCCCCTTATCACATTTTTTGTAATATTTTATGAGAATTAATGATCTAAACATGCACACACAACAACTTGATAAAAGTTTTATTTAAATTAAAGAATGTTTTTGTTCAAATTATAATAATGATTAGTGCGAATATAAAATCTTGACCTTCACACACTACATATCATCAAAATTTACAATACATATATAGTATATTGTTATTACAACAATGTAAAATAAAAAACACTAATAATATAGCCTTGCATATGAACAATGTAATTAATCATTTAAAATAATAAATAACTTTGAAGTTATTTGGTCTTAAAAAGTGAAAATATATCAAAGTTTTATGATAATATATATTTATTGATGTATATATCCAACACTATTAAAAAAGTAAGTAATATCTGTCTGTCTATCTATCCTACATTAATAATTTAAGTTTGTAATATGTACGTAGAGTGTAATCTACAAAAATAATGGTCTGATCATGGTAATTTTCATCACTATCAGAAAACTAGTCTCCAAGAGCTAAAGGTTATATATTATGTCTGTATTATGTAGTGAATCAAAATTCTAAGTATAAAGAAGGCAAGCGTAGGCTCTAAAACACAATTAATTTATCTGAGTAGAAATCAAACTACTAACATAAGTATTTCTTGTTATTAAACTACTTGCATTAACATCCCATTATTCCATATGCACCTCCTCCACATTGGGAGGACATATGGTCTACATATACCACCCTGACCAGGCGTGTTGGCATGGGGTATAGTTTCTCACTGAAGTGGTGAAGCAACTGTTCTAGCAGTAAAACATATGTTATTAATCCATTTCTACACAAATAATTTGATACAGAGGTCCATAGAATACAGTCAGAAATGTAGTAAAGTTTTAAATAACAAATGTGATTTATTACACTGCGAATTTCTGCCTCGCCAGCAAAAACACGCATGAAAACAACTTACGTGACATTATGATAAAAATTGTCGGGATCTTCATACAGAGACTTCTTTTCCACCGACTTTCTGTTCCTGTGGTCTGGGGGCTCCGCATTCTTATTCTCCGTTGGTCCAGAAGTATAACGAGTCTCATAATCCTCATCATTAGCCCTATACCAGCTTGAAGAATAATTTTGCGGACTAAGATTATTTATATCATAAAACGCTGAATTCTCCCATAAGCTGTATGTGTTGGCATAGATATTCTCCTGATATGGAGGCGTACCATAAGAATTGCTCATTGTTTACTCGTGAAAAAACAATATTACAATGTTTACAACCGCGCACTTTAGCACACTTCACACAACATTTTTCACGACATCATGTTTTTATTATGACATGCTATTTTTAGATAGAATTTTGATTTTTTTTACAAAGGAAGTACTTTCTATTGTAATAAAATAAAAATGTGCATTAAATCAAAAACTTAAACACATCTGCGATGCATTCAAGGACTCTATTTTTTTAAAATTTGTAAAAAAATATGTTCCTAATTTTTCAAGGTACAATGTTTTCGTAACGTGCGACTGAGATAGCTAAATATACGTTGTCTAGGATAGACAAAGTACACATGATATACTCATGCAAAATTAAAATTTATTAAAGTTCTAGAACGCTCTCTCATTCATTCAACTTTGACATTTATCGTTTTCCAATACACGCAGAATTTTTTGGGTTTTACCTACCTATTTATCTCAATGGTTTTACCTACATCGGCATTTTCATAACAACGTATTCCCATTACTGTCCACTGCGGGACCCATGTCTACCTCTTGCAATTGCACGCCACGTTGTCTTCCGCTTCCATGTCCATCCTATCCAGGTACCTTTCAAGGTTGTTCATCTACGTCTACCTAGCAGAAGAGCGTCCTCCCGTACCCTTGACGGGTTACGTTTTTACTTTAGAACTTGGCAGATATTGTGAATTATATCAAACAATGGTTCTTTGTCGAATCGTCTCATTTCGGAGTTTATTCCTGAAATAGACACCGATCATAAATAGTATATAATCTTTTCATTGGAACTCGCAGCACCTTTTTATACAGAATCCGTCAAAGCTAGTTGACAAAGCTTTTATAGATCTCAGGTAGTTACGGCTTAGGGTCTAGATTTATGCCTGGATTTTCTCAAGGACAATCGTTCACTAATGAGTAAACAACACAATAAATTTCAACATTTATTATTCTACATTTCAATAGTTTCTAATATACAAAGTAAAACATTAGATAAGCTGCGTCAACATGATTTATTTTATATTCTTAAAATTACTCTTAAATTTACAAATAATAAACTGTTGTATTAAAAACTGTACTCAAGTATCATAGTATGTATTCTTAATAATTTAAGGCCTATACATAAATATTATAGATACATAAAACAAAAACGCAACTAGTAAAAGGCACGTCAAAAAGTACATTAAAAATAATGAAATCTCATCAGTGCCTGTACCCATTCATATAAAAAAAATATCATAGTGCATAGTTTACAACGAAATGTATTCTATTCATAAATATTTTGCTGAAATAATAATATTCACATTTATTTTAATGCTGCGTATACTCATCCAATGTATTACTTTTCGTTACGAATTGTGTATGAGACCGCCTGGGTATCAAACGATATTTTGGCGGGAACGTGAAAATCAAATAGGCGTTTCGTAATTTTCATTGTCCATCACGTATGTAGAAAGTGTTGGAACTAGCTAGTTAGCTGGCCATTAATTAATGCAATGAGCACTTTAACAAACATTTATCTCATTATTTACACTGGCAACAAGAATGGTATTGTCATTGAAGAAATTTTTTTCAAAAATATAACTTCAGCCAGTATTGTTTTTTTTATTTGTTCTCTTGCCCTTTCTCACACACAATCCAGGTTATGTCAGAAGACATATTTATTCTGTCATCCAGTAGAATCGTGAACCACCTCTTGCGGGTTTCTTTTCGTAGTTTTCTGGAAGAGCTGGTGTGGCATCCGGGTATACGGCCTTTGGTTCCTCTAGAGGCTTTGGCCTAAAAATGGAGAGGTAAATATAAGCATTTCAAAACGTAATACGTCAATTTACAATATAACTAGAAGTTGGGTTAATCTTAGAGGATTAATCCAACAGGAGTTGGTATTGTCAGGCCGATAACTGATTAAAAAGTTAAGAAAGCAATACTCATTGTGTACGGACACTGTCGTCTCTAAAGGCCCATTTAGACGGAGACAGTTTCTCGTCTCTAAGATACGATTATCGAAAGAATATAAAACATTTATTTCGTCTTAACATTCACTCTTCTCGCTCGTTACCTTGGGCGACAATTGCCTCGCAATGGTATATTACTGTGTCCGTGTAAACAGAATTTTAAAGCAATAATCTTATTTCGAGATTTTATGCCAGTTGCTACCATGAATGCATTGCGCGAGGGTGTTTTAATTATATCTGCTCTAGGCAAGAATTAGTCAAACGGAAAAAGATGAAAGGGTGTTGGGTTAAAAAATGAATAGCGAGGAGAAATGATTTCGGAGCATCTAACACGTTGTGCCTTGAATTACAATAATTGGAAGATGACATTCAAAAATATGTTTCGGGTCACAAAAACTCAATTTATATATTTACTTCAAGAAATTGGACCATCTATGTGTCATTTTTACGAACAACAATCACTAAACTCGAATGACAAATCTCGCACTGAAAATGATTCAAACCGATTTGTACGATACTCGTATGAACTTGAAAATATGTCAGACGAGATCGTGTTTATACAAGTTGAGATTCTCGTAAGCAAGAATCTGCTTACTATATTTTCATCGTGTAAACAAACGTAGGCAATTATCGCCTAGCGATAAGTCATATGCGAATCTCGTATGACTTAATCGTAGGCGAGATTTTAGTTCTTGCCTGTATGTAAACATTCTGATACGATTGTGTTATGGCGATTATTGCTTGTGATAGTAGCGTATGGTTTCTCGTACCGAAACGTACGAGAAACTCTCTCCGTCTAAATGGGCCTTTAGTGTACGTTAGGCGATAATGTACAAGACGTGCGAAACGGCTAATGATATACGTTATAGTGTTCATGTGCGTTACCTCGGCACCCAGCCGACCCGACATATAATTGACGAAGAGAACAGCCTGTCAAAGAACTCGGAATAAATTCCGGAGAACGGATTAATAATCTGAGTCTAAAATATTAACGGTTTAATTCTTCATTTCATTGTATACAAACATACAACTATAAACTATGTAGTATATTTTCGACATTTTGGAGGGGTCTTCTAAAACATGCCTTCTGACCTCTCTCCTCTGTCTTTCATCTGTGTGTTGTACTTGCATATATCAATGTGATGTTCTCACTTACAATGACAGTTCTCCCTTGAAAATGCTAGTTATTTACATACCATATGCTAATCTTTACTTATTATAAAACAAAATCGTTATTTTCGTATGTATGTTCCTATGTGAGCTTATATTTTGAAAACTACACAACTGATTTTGATGCGGTTTTTTTTATAGATAGAATGGTTCAAAAGGATGGACTTTTTGTATATTTTGTTAATTTGTTTTTAAATTCCACACGTACGAAGTTGCGGTCAGCAGCTAGTAACTAATAAGCTATGGAATAGAGTTAATATCAAACAGCATTTACCTCTTAGAATCGTGAACACGTACTTCGGTAAAGTAACCGAATCCAGGACGGGGCAAATTCAACTTCTCCAACATACACTTGTCAAACACTCCTTGCGTATTGCGACAGCTGAAAGTTAAAAACTCTTATAAAACAAAATCGTTAATTTTGTATGTATGTCCCTATGTGAGCTTATATCTTCTGCAATGGATTCTGATGCAGTGTTTTAATACATACGTTAGTAAAGAGGCTTAAATATTTGTTTTGTTTTCAAAATCACGCACACAAACGTCATATTAATACATTGAAACGTAATAAATTATGTTTTGACTCAGAGAACAAACATCTTTACGTTCATCCATCTATATGTTCTTCTGAGCTAATTATTAGGATAATCTTTATTTATACATTTCATTTTTATGTGTATAAATATGTCATGGAACTCCTCCTAAGCAGCTGGACCGATTTTGATAAAATTTTGTGTATGTGTTTCAGTGTGGGACATTTTTTTATGTAAAAGATAAAACGAAATAACATACTACTTCAATGTAAAATCTCCAGAACTTTTATCAATGCAGTTAGCATATTGATTGAATTCATTCAGGCATGTTTGTTTCACTTTACGGAAGAACTCCATAGTACATGCTGTAACAGCTTTACCCTCATTGATGCATTTACGTGGATCATTCTCCTCAAGGCGACATAACATGAACTCCTAAAATAAAAAAAATATGTTGGAAATGAACTGAAAATCATTTAATCATGTAGGCACATATTTTTTTGCCATAAAAACATTTGCTCGTGTAGAACGTCCAAATTTTTTTTGTACCAAATAGGTTCTAGTTAAAAAAAAATTGTGTGTATACATAACATGTAAAAAAATTATAATAATAAGTTTTAAACTCATATGTTGTGGTCCTGTGCCCAATACCGGGATAGTAAGAAATTGTCCTAAGTACAGTCAGAATTATCAAAAATTATGCTATTTGTTGGAATACAGACAATATATAATAAGTTATCAACGATATAGGATAAGGCACAGGACATTGTGGCACAGGGCAAAAAGGCACTAAACAATTATTATTTTCTGATGAATGATTTCATATCAAAACATAACCCCATTACACTGCGATTATGCAATCAATTTTGAACTTTACCATTATACAAACAAAGATCTAACAGCAAGTATATTAGTAAAGTAATAAAAATAACTTAATGTCTAATATTTCACTTACATTGTTGGCGTATTCACAATATTTTCCTAAATGATTAGAAGCAGCGAATAAAGTTGCTGACGATAAAGAGACCTCGGGCACTGTTAATTCAGATTCCTCTGGGAGGGTGGTATCCATAGTCGCCACCATGTTGATTTAATTTACAGAAACAGTTAATTTAGATAATTTTCACCAAAATAAATAAAGAAAATTCTTCCGAAAAATTCGTGGAAGAAATTGAAGAATTAGTCAAACGATTGGAAGAGGTGTATTTGTATGAATTAAAAAAGGAGCAACTATACCACTACGCCTAAGAGCAAAAGAGATAGACATAGACACAGGCAGTTTATACAGTTTAGCCGGATTATAATGTCATTTTGACTGTGACAGATTTGACGTAAACAAGTACGTTTCATTCCACGGCATTTCGTTAATAACATATTTAATAAAATAATGAAAAAAAAAACCTGATAGAAAAAGTTATTCAGTCCCACATTAAGCGTAATGTTTGTGATTTAGATATCGCGTTACTTGTATAAATTGTTATTTGTAAATACATAAATTATTTTGTAAATACAGTCAACAACTTAGAGCATTAATCCTACAGGAGTTGGTGTTGCCGGGAGATCCCTGCTGGAAAGGTACGAGCAACAATATAATGTAGGTAGGTACTCGATTCGTAATTTAACAGGTGATCGTTTAAATAAGTACTTATTAATATATTAATTGAGCCAGGCGTTTTGTTAATCAATAAAACAAAATATTAGAATGCAAGATTATTTTATTGAACTAAAAGAAGACTAGATTAATCAGATATCATTCTTAAATTTGTGCACACTGAGAAGAAACCGAATTATTTATTTCAACGTTTCATGTTTGTAAACTGCTTGTAGGGGTAGGCTTCCACTGGCATCGGGTCTGCCACTGAAAAGGAGAAAAAAAATTTGGTAAATCTGTGGGTAGGTAATACAAATTTATTTTCGAATGATCTGAGCACTAAGTAATAAATAACACCTGCAGTTAAAAAAGCATCAAACAGTGTCGAGCAATCCAACAGAAAATGATATTGTTATGATATTATTATAACCTTCGCTAATACAGGTACTAGAGCAATGCTCATACTCATTGTGTACAGACAATGTCACAAACAAAAGTGATGCCAAAAACGAGAAAACATTTCTAAATTTTATACAGGGTTTTATGAGTATTGTAAGGGTGTTCGTATCTAGTAAGTACCTACGCAAAGGGATCGGTTAACCTTTCGCCCATCAGTTTCTTCATCCACAGCTGCACATAGGCATAGGAATCCCCGTGAATCTGTGCCTCCGCCATAGACCGTCATAACACGCGGTCTAGCCTTTGATCGGTTATAATTCTAAATAATAATATTATAATTACCTTCATACATGTTGTAGCTGGGCAATTGGTAACTTGAGAACTTTGGGATGTCGTTTTCATAATGGTTTTCCTGAAAAAGAACGTTATAAGTTTCAATTTCGTATCGTTTTGTTCCTGAAGAAGAAATCTAAAGCTTTTCTATTTTTAAAAACCTATATAGAAACTCAGATGTTTTAGATTTCTTTCTAGCTAACGAGACCTTAACCCGTCTGCTGGAAGAAAAGAGGTAGTAAATACTATTACATACATACAAACAAAATATGCGCGAAACACTAACCCTTCCATAGCACTCGAGTAAAAAAAGTTAAGGCCCTAATATAATACCTTGTGGGACACCTTTATGTTTTTGTAAGTGGCTTTTTTTAGGTTCGATAGTAAAAAATTGGTCAAGTGCGAGTCGGACTCGCGCACGAAGGGTTCCGTACCATTATCTATGCAACATAAGGCAACGTTATTAGTATCGAGCAAGAAACGGTGAAAAAATCATGTTTGTTGTATGGGAGCCCCCCTTAAATATTTATTTTATTTTTAGTATTTGTTGTTATAGCGGCAATAGAAATACATCATCTGTGAAAATTTCAACTGTCTAGCTATCACCGTTCTTGAGATACAGCCTGGTGACAGACGGACGGACGGACAGCGAAGTCTCAGTAATAGGGTCCCGTTTTTACCCTTTGGGTACGGAACCCTAAAAAGCAATGCGAATGTTAAAAAAAACAGACTTTTTAGCTTATAATCTTCTAAATACTTTCCTGTTGTAAAAAGAACTCATTGCGAGACTTCCGTGGACTTTTAAATAACTTACTAAAACATAAACAACTTACCGAATCATAATTTCTTCTGCCCATACGCGGTATGTTCTTGCTTGTTTTAATAACGTATCCCATACTACCTTGATCAAATGAATTGATATCTTCGTTGCTTCTTCCAACTCTAGGTACATTATTTGGTTTTATAAAAGAACCTTCGACGTTATACGTAAAATAAACAAGGCAGAATGCCATTAATACTGTTGCCGATTTGGAATACATTTTTGTTACTTTTTTCTCGTAGAGCCTATGATATTTCTGTACAGCCTAACACTGAATGATGGGAAAAAAGTTTTCTCGGAGTTTTATACCGAAAGGTTTCGATTGAACCCGCATTCGATAAAAATCTGATCATATCAATGAAACCAAATTTAGAATACTAATGAGAGATAAGTATTAAGATCTAATCTTATAGTGCGGGTATGCATAGAAGAACTACTAATTAGTTTAGGCGTAATCGTGGACAGTTTTTCGAACCTTAGTCTTGCCAAGGGCCTTATGCTATTATGACAAAAGTTATGGATAGGTACAATCCTGTACAAATATTCTCTAAAAAGTGAGTAACTAATAATAATTTGGCTCTGCAAAACTAAAAAACACCCTAAAAAACACACTAAAACACACACACTAAAAAAACTAGCATAATAAAAACACACAGATGGCGTTGGTATCGAATTAGAAATCCTTTGTAGTATTATAGGGTGCATTAATAAATAAAAATGCCATTTTTTTTAAATTTCATCAACTCTTAAACGAGTGGATAAATTTATTCTCAAGAGAGATTACAACAATCAAAATTGAAAAATCTAATACAAATTACTATTTTTTCATTTCCTAATTTTTCGTGATCACTGCAGTTAGTTTAGCTGGTATGAAGACTTGATACTTGGGTGTAATACCTCCTTTGTCTATAACAGCACGAACCAAAGAGAATGGATTTAATTTCTTCTTTACTACGAGAAATCTGTAAAAATACATTATTTATGGGTCTTGTTAGTGTCTAACTATAAGTGGGTGTCATCTAGACACGGGTCCATATGATCTACACAGAAGTTGGAATTATCTAAACACTGTCTAAATGGTCCAGGCACGTGCCCACATGGTCTAGACATAATTTGACATTATCTGGAACCTGTCTTTATTACATAGACACATGCCCAGATAGTCTAAAAACGTGCCCAGATGGTCTAGACATGTTTACATTGTCTTAATACTGTCTAAATTACCTACACATGTGCAATAATGGTCTAAGTACGTGCCTAGTATCCTTAAAGGTACTTAATTCCAAAACTCACCTATCACTATCAGTGCCATAACTCTTGGATCCAAGTCCAACTCTCTGAGCGCACTGATGTAACAAGGCTCTCTCTTCTTTACTGAAGTCAGAACTAAATACCAGATCGACGTCCAAGGTCTCAGAAGATATATACCTCCTCATGAGAGAGAAGGCAGCCTTCCTTAATTGTTGGCTGTTGGTAGCTTGACTACCTAAACCTGCTCGGTTCACCTGAAATAAAAAGACTTTCTTAATAAACTTGGAATAGTTAACAATATCCCACTTAATAAATTAAATTATGGTGGAAAAAGTGATTGCCGCAAGCGGGACTCCACCATAATTTAATTTATTAAGTAAAGCATAGCATGTCAATTGCAAAATCAATAAATTACTTAAATATCCCACTATTGGGCGCTGGCCTATGATCTCCTTCACATCATAAGGGTTTTTGATCTGCTATACGATGTGGACCAGGAGTAATAGCCTAGCATAAATTTAAGGACGATTTTTAAATGTGGAAAAGGAGTGGAAGACCAAAGAGAAGGTGGATGAACTGTGTGAGAGACGACGTGAAAGAGTAAGAAGTTGATGAGAGTGAAAAACATGTGCTGCATCGATCCACAAATATATAAAGATATGGGCAGGAAGAACGGAAGAAGACAGATGTTAACATTCTCTAACACTTGCGCTACTCATTCGTTCAAATAAAACGTGACTGGTGACTGTAAAATCTCCGAAACATGCGTTGTCGGTCTAAAATTTTAAACAAATATACGCGTCTAAATAAATAAATATTCATGCAAATTTCACACAACGTCCTCTGGTCCGAAGCTAAGCCTATACGCTTGTGTTATGGGTACCAGAATACGAATACACTATATAAACTACTTTTCTTTTGTAAATACATACTTATGATACAATAGAAAACACCCAGACGCAGTACAAACATTTGTATGACATTTATGAATATCTCACAAATGATTGTGCCAAACGGGAATCAAACTCGCGACCACGTGAAAAGCAATCCGTTACATGAACCACTTCAACACGAAATCCATAAAAAGTAGTTTTATATGAAGAGATATGTATTGTTATCAGCATAAATTATCCAAAGTCCGCTCTTACAGCTGCCATAGCAAGGAAATGCGGTACCACGCGTAATAAGCACTTACCAATTGTAGATTAGGCTTGATTGGTTCAGCTATTCCTTGTGCGTCAACTCCGAGACCACCACCCTTCCAACCCATTAATTTCATCATTCTGTAATATTTTATATGAACATTTAAAACTACCCACATAAATAAAAAACTTTTTAAAGGAAAAATAACTGCAAATATCTTAGAGAACTATCTGTTTGCCGCGACTTCAGGAACTTTTGAACATTTTTTAATGATGCTTTGCTCTTATTGGTCGCAGCGTGATGTTATATAAGGCTTTCTTCGATAAATGTACTATACAACACTAAAAGATTTTTTTCAAATCGGCCCAGTGGTTCCTGAGATTAGCGCGTTGAAATAAACAAACTGTTTAGCTTTATAATATTAGTATAAGATTAATCCAACACGATTTGACATTATAAGGCGACCGTTACCCCCGCTGTAAAAGGTACGAGATCAATGCTCATACTCATTGTGTACGAACACTGTCGACTCTTCGTGTGCGTGAGGTGATTTTTTGCGGGGTGTTTGTAGCGACCTATAGGATGACATTATAGTATTTGTGTGGTTAGTATGACAGTTTTTTGCCATTTAATACAAGGCATAAACACAATCTTGTGATGCATGTAACCCGTCTCTACAAAATATGTAACTCTTTCATGGGTCATTGTATACGATTTTTTAATAAACTCCCTATTGATGTAAGAGAATTAAATAATTCTAAAATTAAAAAATTCATTAAAACTAAATTATGTAAAAAGGCGTATTATAAAATTTCTGATTATATTAAAGATGATAAAGCTTGGGAGTAGGTTGCTCTGGAGCAATACATATTCTATATTGTAAAATTTTATTAGCATTGTAAGTATAATTGACATTTAATTTAAAAAAATATTGATTTGATTAAAAGCACTGCTGAGTTTCTTACGCCGGTTCTTCTCAGCAGATTGCGTCCTGAACCGGTGGTAGGGAAAAAAAAAATTGGACATGTCATAAGCACATAATTTTTCTGAAAAATTGTGTCTACTAGATTAAATGATTTTTCATTTCAGTTCAAAGCAAACAGCATGTATAACAACTTCTGTTGAAGTAATTTATTAATTTTACAATTGACTTGCTATGCTTTTACTTAATAAATTAAATTGTAGTGGAAAAAGTGATCACCGCAAGCGGGACTTGAACATTGTGGTGGTCAAATTGGTTACTGCTAGCACGACCGCAATAAGCTGAGTTGGCAAAGCTACGGAACGGTATTCCAAGGTCGTGGGTTCAAGTCCCGCTTGCGGTGATCACTTTTTCCACTACAATTTCATTTATTAACTTCCGTTGATTTTATACTCTACTACCACCCCTTTCTTGACCCAGCTGTAAAAGCCAGCTTAGGGATATTGTAAAAAATATTGCAAATAAAATCCTCTGTGAGAGACGTAAAACTCGAAAATAAACCCTGTATCATCACAGCTAGTCAATGCGGAACAGTAGACAATAATCCATCCTGAAGTAGAGGAAGCCCATGCTCAATAGTAAGTACGTAATGGGCTGGAGAAAGAGAGCGAGAGAGAAAAAGAGAGAGAGGGATGGAGAGACTCAATATAAAACTACTAACTTCATAGCAACAGAATTCTCAACAGGTTTACCAAACACATCAGCTTTATTCTTGGAGACATCTGTGACAGATATCCTGGTATCATTCTGTGGTATGAACACTTCTTTTACCAATACACATACTACTTCTTGACGTAATCTCTGAAATAAATAAAAATATGTAATAAATTATACTTCTTGTCACTGTAGGCATGGTGTTGGTTTTTAGCATTCCATATCAAAAGGTAAAACAGGACAAATAAAACCGGTAAGATACTATTTGAGCTGAAGAGTTTGTTTGTTTGCACGCGCTAATCTCAGGAACCACTGGCCTGATTAGAAAAATTCTTTCACATAAAATTTTAGAATAAATTTTTTGTTTCTTACCTCCATGATAACAAAAAGTTATTATTTTATATGAATGAAAAGATCTAGGCCATAGACCATGCAGAGTCTAATTTGGATGGTGTTGTATAAATATTTACCTCCCAAGCCATGTTCTCAACAACAGCCCTAGCCTCTGCTTTAATATCTCCCTTAGCTTGAGCAACTACTTCTCCATTAATAGACAATGTGAAACATCCATTCTCAAACACCGGAACGAATGTTACATTGCAAACTTGACAACTGGCTAAAAGAAAATATTATTTTGTGATTAATAATAAATATCATGTATCTACAGAAATAATCCTGATAGATGTATCGGCGAACAGTTTGGTCCCAAAGAGCCTCTCACAACACCTTGAGAGGCGTCAATAGTAAGTCGGTGATGGACCATATGCAGAAAGCAGATTTGGTGGACAATGCCTGTATAGTTGGTTGGTTTCTCTCCCATTAGGCTCTACTACTCCGGCCAACTGTTGCCAACCTCGTCGGAGTGTGTCCTGCCGCCTGTCGAGATGAGGCAGTGTTGTACCCCCCCAATAATATTCATGGAACATTTTACACAACATCCACTATTTCCTGCAAACATGTCTCCATTCAAAGGTTGTCTATTAGAAATACCTATTAGCGATAAGGCCACCCATTGTACTGTATTAAATTTATTATCTTTAATGAACTTTTATGGTGAAATTGTACAATACACTCTAAATATAAACAAACATCTTCTCGTCCCAAACTAAGCTTATTTACTTGTGTTATGGGTACCAGGATTTTGAAAATAAAACATAGTTCTGTTTTTTGCAAATACATAAATAAAATAGAAAATACCCAGACCTAATACAAATATTTATGTAACATATATAAATATGTTAAATATCACGCTAATAAAAATTAATTAATAAACAATTTAATATAATATACCTACTATAAATATAAATATTCAGGACATTTCACACAACGTCCTTTGGTCCCAAAGTAAGCTATATTTCTATGCTTGTATTATGGGTACCAGATACGGATAGACTACATAGACTACTTTTCTTTTGTAAATACATACTTATAATACATAGAAAACACCCAGACGCAGTACAAACATTTCCATGACTGAATAATGGTCTTGTGACACTATCACTAAGGATACTGGCAGAGTCGCGACTTAAACACTACGATAAGTCGCTTCTAAAGAAGCCATCAAACAAGAACAAGAACAACAAGCGGGAATCGAACCTGCGATCGAGCAACAGAATGATATTACGAGGTTGTGGATTCAAGTTTTGCTTGCGGTGATCACTTTTTCCACTATAATTTAATTTATTAACTACTTCTAATTAAAAATAAGACTATACATACCCTGTATGTTAGTCATCTTAGTAGCCCATGGTCTTATTAACAGCACAAACTTCCCAAATACAGTACCAAACATATATTCTTCAAAACCTTGCACATTTAAACATTGTAACTTCAACATATCCGCCATGTAATTATAAGGATCTGATACATTTTGTAAATTAACATTATCCTTAGTGATATCTATACTATCAACTATATTTTCATCATTTATAGTACTGCTATTATCTATATTTGATTCTTTATTACTGCTCTGCAGTGAATCATCAGTATTTTGATAATTGTCAGCGGTAACAAATTGTATTTTTGCTTTCGGTTCTTCAATGATAATTCCACCTTTTCGTTTGATACCTTTCGCCCTGTCTTCCGCTGCGTCAGAAGCAGAGACAAAAGTTCTTTGTAACATAGTTTTTTTTAATTGTCTGTATGGTTGGGCTACCTGTAAAATATAAATATGTTAACACATACATACATCACACCTTGTTTCCATAGGGGTAGGCAGAGACTATAGATACCCATTTACCACCCTGATGTGATGGTATAACGTTAAAATAAGCAGATAAATGCTGTTGTCAACATTAACTAGAAATAATGTTTTGTAACAGAAATTTAGTATATTATCAATGTTAGTTACCTCATATGAAAGTGTTGATATCTCCTGCATAACTTCTGAAGGGTATTTACAGCCCAATAATTCAACATTCGTGAAAACTCTAGCTAAACAAACCAATCTTTCTTGAGGATAGTCATTCTTCCATTTTTCCATGAATGCTCGTCGTAATTGCCAATGGTCTTCACTTTCATGATCGTCTCTGTATTTATTAACATCCCAGTCTACATCAAAAGACATTATTTCGTATATTGAGCTCAGAAAAACCGAAAAAAACTTTAACAAAATTCCAAACAATTTTGTAAATTGCAAACATAGAGTAATTGCAAATTTATTGCAAAATGCAATATGCCATAAAGTTACTCTTTTGTCTATGCGTAGCGCGTAGTCTAGTCTGTGGTTATTGTTGTAAATTATGGTTCCTTCCACGAAGTATAGATACAAGGAGTCCGAACGGTATAGGCTTTTCCATAATATTTCGTGTACACAATAATAAACCCAGATCATAGTTCTATTTTCTGCCACTGGCTGCGCTAGTATTCAGGACGTACCGATGCTATTATAGAATATCAGAATATCTCTTGACCTTCTCTGTATTGTTGGGTTTAAAGCACTCGAAAAATTTCTAAAAATTTCCTGAAACTTATATTTAATTGCACGTTTCTCAGAATATTTTTTTCCACAGGTGTCAATAGTTCAAACGAGTACTTCTTGAAAAATGGCGCGCTCTACCGGCAAAAAATCTGTCCCTTAAATTGAGACCATTCGTTCAACATTACGTTCGGACTCCTTGTATCTATACTTCGTGGTTCCTTCCTACCGAAATATAAAATGGGACCCTACCCTCAGGGTTGCCAACTCTACGTCTTTTTACGTAGATCTACGTATTTTAAGCCTTTCCTGCAAACCTACGAACTTTAGTCCCAGAATCTACGTATTTTCTCTCAAAATTGTTCAAATTTGCAAAATAGACTGAATGGGCATAATTTCCTTTACTTTCGCGAAAAAAAGTTAATAAAAATGTTCCGTTTCATACTAACACACACTCGCCTCGCCACTCAGCACGTCGCGCCATTCATTTTAAAAACAAAGTGTCCATTCTATAGAACTGTGACTCATGAGTCATGTCACATGAGTCATGTAACTGTGTAAAATGAAACGTATTGCCGTAAAAGTGAATCTTAACCTAAAAAAATATTTCAAACTAAGACCTCGAAGGAGTTGTTTAATTTCGATATTTTTCAACTTCCTGCTCAATTTAATTAAATTCAATTATGGAAATAAGCAGTGACAGTGAGGAAGAGCAGAATGTGACTCCTACTAAAAAAAAAAAGCTACATTGAAAATGATAATAAAAATTGAATAATTTAAATAAATTGATGATGACTCTGAAAGTAGCAAACTTTTTTAAATTATCTACAAGTGGTAATTCATAGATTTTTTTGTTTGCTAATGGTAATTTTTTTTAAATTTATTGTTTGTCTGCTGTCTACTACTTTTAGGGTAATATAAATTGTCGTTTTATTCACTTTTACCTACCCTACTCTCTTCATTTCACTTAGAAAAAAAGTACGTAGATCTACGTATTTTCTATATGGAAATTTTACCATTTCTACGTAATTTTCTAATCTGACCTACGCTTTTTTCAAAATCCGAGTTGGCAACACTGCCTACCCTATACACTTCGCATTTACGCAGTTTGTCCGTCCGTCCATTTAAAACCAGGCTGAATCTCGGGAACGATAATAGCTAAAGAGTTGAAGATTTCACAGTTTATGCTAATGCAACAAGAACAACATTAAATATTCATCATTATCATTTGCCCATTATTCGGCTTACAACGTTATCATGATAATAACTATACGGAACCTTTCATGTGCAATTTTTACGCGTATTTAACTGGTTTATTTTTTTTTACTCTGTGCTTTACTATTTCTTCTGTTTTATCTATGGTCAAAAAAATAACCGCAGCTTATGAGCATACGCAGGCATGCGCGTTATTGTGTTTTGGAATTTTTTGGAAAAATCGCAAATTTGCAAATGCATTTTAGTAAATTTTATTTTCACTATTGTATTTGCTCTAATATAGTAAAACATTAATACATATTCTATTTGAAGACTAAATTATTTTCTTTCCTGTCCATTACTATCATTAGTCGGTTAGAAGGTGAGCTTTGGTTGTGAGGTGGTGAACTTGGTGAAATCAGTCAGGTGGTTGCAGATTGCACTTACAGTCATTTATTTGGAGGGCGGTAGTTTATTTAATTTTAATTTAAAAAGAAATTACGTTCTTCAACCTCTGTGTTCAATTATGCCTAAGGCTAAGAATATTGTTAGACTTAATTATTGTTCTGTGACTTAAAGTTACTGAAGAAGTGTCGAACTGTCGAATTATTCAATCTACGCGAAACATTACAACAAGATTATAAATAACATTAATGATGAAGAAATCGATTATAAAAAGCATCATTTCGAGTACATGGAAATAAAAGTATTACAAAGTTGCCTTTCCCAGTTATTATCATTATTGGATAGTAATAATCTAGAACTGGAATTTCCTGGTATAACAAAGCATTTAGATGAAATATTAATTCGAATAGGCAACGATATTAACGTGTTGAAAACAAAAGCCATGTTTTATGAACAGGGATATACTACATAAACCTTTTTTTCTTTTGTGAGGCTGATTTAGGCCAGTAGGTAATGGGATAACAAATATGCATATTGTTCTAATTGTTTTTCCATATTGTTGCAGTATACTAGTCTACAAGAAAATATACCATGAAAGTATTACACATAACATTTCGCCAAACAGGTTTGTGTTTATTAAACATATCAATTTATTCCTATGCTTATATACCTAAGTTACTATCACTACTTTAGTTTAGGAGATTTTCCTCTGAAGATGTCAACAGCTCGTCATGTCCCTAAACTAGCTCTTACTGCTCTTACAGCTATGGTGTTAGGCAAGTGCTACCTGCAACAAATAATATGCCTTAAAATACTTAATATTATAGCCTTGCGACTGACTGCTTACTCCAAAAAATAAGCATAAAAAAATAGTGTTTCACCATTACCATAAATGATGTTTTTTTAATATTGTTTTAAAACACTCATTATAAATATATATTTTATTTCCAGCTCACTATCACCTAGTCCACCATCGAGATCATTTAGCTTAGAATCAGAGGAATCTCAAAAATCAAGCCAAACAGTATCACCATCATTAACAGACTATTTCAAAAGTCATAGCCTAAAACTAATACAAAATTTCATAAAAGATAAAAAGCAAATAAAATTAGATTTTTCCGGGCTGACAACACTAAAGGCTGATTTTGTATATTCCATATTCAAAAGTGTTATATCTGACAGTTCTGATAGGATTGATGTTAAAAAAAATTACCCACAATTGTGGGAGGCTGTGAATATTTTGGGTTTAAAATCCAGTTTCAGTATTTGGATATCCAAATATTTGGATAGTAATAATAATAAAGAGTAAGTTTCGTAACACATCTTGTCATGTCTTATCTTACTTACTAGCTGTTGCCCGCATCTTTGTATGCATGATATTTAACAAATTATACAAAAGACAGCATCAAAGTCTGATGATCTGTAAATCTGTTTTGTAATATTGAAGATATAAGCCCATATAGGGACATACTTACAAAAATAAAGAAGATTATAAAACAAAGTCTGTATTCCTGTATGTCCCCGTGTGAATTTATATCTTTAAAACTATGCTACGGCTTATGTTTTTTTTTTAATAGATAGAGGGTGTATAATTTGTTAGTGTTAGATTTCTAATCACTAACTAGTTTTCTGTAAAATAAATCCCCCCAATCTAGTTAAACATTATTAAAAAATGCTGCCTGTGGGAAAACAATTTAAATTTCCTTTTGGCATGTTTCTTCATGTTACTCTTTAGAGGGCAACCCTTTATTAGCACTGTTTTGAAAGAATCATTGTAATCATGTAAAGTAGTTGAGTATTTAATTATTTTACAGGTCCTTACCTACTGTTAGAGAAAATGGAAAAAGATAATGCAAGTGTTCCAACTGAGTAAGTTTTTGTTTTCATGTCCTTATGTAGGTTATTATAGTTTAACTAACTCTTGCCTGCGACTCCGTACGCATGAAATTTAGAAAATTTTCTCCGTTTTTAGGGTTCCGTACCCAAAGGGTAAAAACGGGACCCTATTACTGAGACTTCGCTGTCCGTCCGTCCGTCCGTCCGTCCGTCCGTCCATCCGTCCGTCCGTCCGTCCGTCCGTCCGTCTGTCACCAGGCTGTATCTCAAGAACGGTGATATCTAGAGAGTTGAAATTTTTACAGATGATGTATTTCTATTGCCGCTATAACAACAAATACTAAAAATAAAATAAAATAAATATTTAAGGGGGGCTCCCATACAACAAACATGATTTTTTTACCGTTTCTTGCTCGATACTAATAACGTTGCCTTATGTTGCATAGATAATGGTACGGAACCCTTCGTGCGCGAGTCCGACTCGCACTTGACCAATTATACTAACATTTATCACTACTGCTTCGCTCCTATTGGTCGCAGCGTGATGTTATATAGCCTATAGCCTTTCTCGATAAATGTATTATCTAAGACTGAAAGAATTTTATAAACCAGTTATGTGGTTTTTGAGATTAGCGCGTTCTAACAAACAGACGAACTCTTCAGTTTTATAATAATAGTATAAATATTTGGTAAGCTAATCAAACGTATTATTTACGTAATACCATTTTGTTTTTTCTACATAGAAACAGCTAGACGCAGTACAACCACTTGGATGACAAATATAAATATCACACAAATGATTGTCCCGTGCGGGAATAAAATCCGCAACCTCGTGAACGGCCGGCAGTCCTTTATATAAACCACGTGGCTACAAGGCCGTTTGTGATGATGATTCAAAATTTTGATAACCAAATTGCGTGTGGTTTTAAAATCCGTTTTTGAATCCCTAAATAGTTTGGCAAATTTTTTTTTTTCAAATTGGGATATTATGCGCCTAATATTGGCAACCCTTTCGGTTTTATGGGGAGTCCTCCGATTCCCTGGAACATTATTTTTAATTTAATATTTTTGCATTGCTGAAATAGCAATGGGCAGGCCACATCGCTCGACGATCTAATGACCGTTCGGGCCCTTCCTCGAGTGGTGACCACGCACCGGACGACGCGACGTAGCGTGGGGTGGCCCCCGATAAGGTGGACTGTCGATATCGTCAAATGCTCCGAGTGGCGCTGGATGCAGTTAACGTAGGATCGAACGTTCTGTGGGGTAGGCCTATGTCGAGCAGTGGACGAAGAAGGGCTGATGGATGTATTCTTGCATTGGCAACATTTTTGTTAAAAATAAAGTGGCGGTTTTCAAACCTTATATACCTAGACTTTTGTATTTGCAGAGTTTATGATTTGGATACAGTCACATCCATGTTAAGCAGATGCAAAACATTAAAGAAACATGATGAGGCAATTAAATATATATCAGAAGAATTCATATTAACTTCCTTAAAGAAAGTTAATAAGTTCTTGAAAGATGAAACTGAAGCTAGCCTTGTCTTCTCAAGCGTTAACGCAAGATATGCGAGATTTTTGCACAATATTATTAATTATTGTCGATCAGCCAAGATTAAAGCGCTTTTCAGTAAAGAGGCGCGACAGTTGTTTGATGAAATACATGTTTCTGATGCAATGAAACACGGATTTAGAATTAAAGTTAAACAGTCTAATGTTGGTGGGGGAGATAAGTATGTATTTTTTTAAAGTGACTGGTATAAGATTAAAATATTATAAGTTGCCTGGATGTCTGTGTGGTGATAGAATAAGAATACAAGTACCGTTACCCTTCCCAGTTAAAGCCAGCTAAGGGATATTGTACGCAGACTACGCAGATAACATTCTTTGTGAGAGATGGGAAACTAAAGACCTAGTCAACATAATAGACCATTTTCCCTTCCAAAGCGAAGCGGGCCTGTGCCCAACAGTGGGACGGTAATAAGCTGGAATTAGAGAGAGAGTAGCTGTGCCTTCCAATTACACTTGCAATAGATACCTACTTTTTTTTTTTTTTTGGGTATTTATTTTAGGCAACCGCCTGATTTCCAACTCACAATACTGTTTTAGAACAGTAACAATTTAATATTGTGCCACCTATTATGAAGTAGCTAAACTAGAATTTTCGCTATTCGCCAGTAGATGGCCTAAAATTAAGTTCTTATATAATTTTTTTACCAGTCACCCTGTATTATATGTATCAGCTAATTATTGTATAACAGCTATATTTAATAACTAAAATTTTCCAGGATAATTCGATTCATGAAGATGCCTGTTTATGAAAGGCGTGGGCCGGAATCCCGATCATGGTTAGATATTTTTATTATTACCTCTTATTTGTGTTGAAAGGAGCTGTAATACTCATGAGTAACAGATCTGATATTATCTATTTGTTTAGTATTTAAATACTAGTAATTTATTAATAATTTATAATAAATAAAATAAATAAATATTCACGGACATTTCACACAACATCCTTTGTTCTCAAGCTAAGCTTATATGGTTGTGTTATGGGTACCAGAATACGGACATACTACATATACTTACTAGTTTTCTTTTGTAAATACATACTTATAATACAAAGAAAACACCCAGATGCAGTACAAACATTTGTATGACATTTATGGATATCACGAATCGAACCCGTGACCTCGTGAACGGCAGTCCATTACATAAACCATTCCACCACGAAACCCGTCAAAGAAGTAAAGATACATTAATAAATGTTCTTCCGTGTTGTGACGAATTATGAATACAAGTGTCACCACCCTAATTCTTCCCTAGGATGCTATAAGAGCCAGGCAGTTGAAAGCAGTTGACATAATCTGTGACCCGGAAAACACAAAATTAAATCTTATGCCAACATCATTAATGGACTGGAGAAAGAATAAATTTTACATACTGTCAGACCTTATCCCATAGAGGTTAGCAATTTCTACAGAGCGTCATTTCATCATCATCATCATAATATCATCATCATAACATCACGGCTTTTTCCTATGGGGGTAGGCAGAGAATATAACGCCATCAGCTACGATCTAAACTTCCTTGGCTTCATACACACATATATCTGGTCATACATGCCTGGCGATATACTTGACTTCGTTTACACTCATACATCAGGTCATACATGACTTAATAATCATTGTTATAATACCAGGTACCCTTTAGACTCATCCCAGGGCTTATCGAAAAATGATATTGCCGCTAAATGTAAAAAAGTTGATAATAATTTGGAGTCTACTGGGTCTGAAGAAAGAGCTACTTATTTTGTACACAAATATGGGTACGTATGATTTTTCGAGCCCAGAAATGTCCAATGAACGGTGATGTAACAAATACTCTCTCTCCAGCCCATTAACGTTGGGCACGAGCCTTTTCCACTTTGGAAGGGATTATGGTCTACTGGTGATATATATTATGATGTTTCTGTGTATTATAAGTATGTTTAACAAAAGAAAAGTAGTATATGTATTCCATCTGTATTCTGGTACCCATAACACAAGTATATAATCTTAGCTTGGGACCAAAGGACGTTGTGTGGTATTTCCGTGAATATTTATTTATTTACTTGTTCCGTCTCTGATATCTGTGTACAATATTACTTAGCTGGCTTAACAACACCCTGGGGAGGAAGAAGGTTGGTGAAACTTGTATAATTGGCATTGTTCATATTTTTTTAAAACTCTTAATTGCAAAACCATTTCGGGGAATAGAGTTTCTGATCATGATTCATAAGTTTTTTTCGGGAAATTTGCTATTTTAACGATTATTTTTCCAAACAAGCAAATGATCTCTATTTGCCCTTGAAATGAAGAACTTAAAATATTAAGGCGTTCTTAGGGATATACTACTCTGTGGTGGAGTTGAAATTGGTCTAATACACGAAGTATAGATACAAGGAGTCCGAACGGTATAGGCTTTTCCATAATATTTCGTGTACACAATAATCAACCCAGATAATAGTTCTATTTTCTGCCACTGGCGGCGCAAGTATTCAGGACGTACCGATGCTAGTATAGAATATCAGAATATCTCTTGACCTTCTCTGTATTGTTGGGTTTAAAGCACTCGAAAAATTTCCTAAAACTTATATTTATATCCACGTTTCTCAGAATATTTTTTTCCACAAGTGTCAATAGTTCAAACGAGTACTTCTTGAAAAATGGCGCACTCTACCGGCAAAAAATCTGTCCCTTAAATTGAGACCATTCGTTCAACATTACGTTCGGACTCCTTGTATCTATACTTCGTGGTCTAATAAATCAACTTGGCAACTTTGAAAAGATATATTGTAATCTGTCTTAAGTATATCAGGAAAAGGCAATACACAGATTGCGTACAACGATGACGTCACAACATTTAAAATATCTTTAAGTATTTTTTAAAAATTCTAAATAGTGAATATTTCAATAAAATTTAAATTAGTTGCTTAAAATAGTCTATATTTTCTAAAAAAAAAATATAAAAACAGCAGGTCAAAAATTATGAACAATCCCAATTGATCTGTCACCACACAGACAAACGACAAATAAACTAGAATCTTTATTTTAACCGGCCTTGTGGTGTAGTGGGTCATGTAACGCACTGCCAATGTCCATGAATATTCATTTATTTATTTATTGCTTTAGTGAATCAGTGCAAATGCCAGAATCACCACAGTTAGAGCATAGAAAAGGATCTAAAAGACTTCGCGGTGTGACGGGAAGACAACCTAGGACTACACAGTTGATTGAAGCGTTATCTGTACCTGTTAAGTCTGATAAGGCTTTGAAGTAAGTCTTAAATATTTTTTATCTATCCATCAGCCTCTCTCCGTCCACTCTTGGACATAGGCCTTACCTATAGAACGCCACAAAGCGCGTTCCTGTGCCACTTGCATCTAACAGCTCCCTGCAACAGTGACGATATCGTCGCTCTACTAGTCGGGGGCCGCCCTACGCGTGGTTGCCACTTTAGAACCTTTCTTCCCCAATGATCATCAGATCATTGGGGACTGATGTACTAAGAGCAATGTGGCCTGCCCATTGCTACTTCAGTGTGCTAACCCTTTTATACTATATCATCTACAAGCTGTTGCCCGCGACCTCGTACGCAATTTCCCCCGTTTTTGAAACATTTTTCGCCGATGCCTTGCTCCTATTGGTCACAGCGTGATGTTACAGAGCCTATAGCAGGAGTGGCCAACAAGTCGATCGCGCGACCAATTTTGGTCGATCACTCGCAAGTTCCATGAGGGGACGCATTCAATACCAAATGTTTCTAGTACTTGATACAGGAATGAACATGTACACAGCTCATGCTGCGAGTAGGGAGACGTTCAGCGTGACCACTTTTAGTAGTTTTCTACTATTTTCACGAGTGTACGGCGGTATAAAAGCACATTGCATAAACGTCTCCCTTCTTACCTAAGAAAGGTCGATCGCGACTCAATTTTAAAATAAAAAGTAGATCATGTGCACAAAAGTTGGCCACACCTGGCCTATAGCCTTCCTTGATAAATGTAATATCCAACATAGAAAGAATTTATCAATTTGGGACTAGTAGTTCCTGAGATTAGCGCGTTCAAACAAACAGACTCTTCAGCTTTATAATATTGGTCTATACTAGTTTGTATATTGTTAGTTAGAAGTGCGTTATTATAGTAATCACATATGCAGGTGTGCGCTCAGTTGTTCAAACAGGTGGCGAATTGTGTCATTCTGCTATGAAAACAATAACATATTTTATTATTTAATCATTAATATTTTAAAACAATACAATAATAACTCCATTTGACAATAGTAAAGGCGAATATGTATAATACTTGAAAGTAACATGTATACAAAACTACTTAAGTCCAGAAATGTTGTTTTAGAGTCAGTTTTTTTTTATGAAATATATACGTCTTGTGGCAAATAATAGTTAAAACTGGACTAAAACACCTCGAGAGGCTCGGCGTCAGTAGCAAATCTGTGACGGCTCAGACCCTGAAAGCGGTTTTGCTAAACAATGCCCCTATAGCTCTTCAGTTTCTTTCCTATTAGGCTCCACCACTCCGGGCGACTGACTGCCTTTCGAGGCGAGGTAGTGTTGTATCCAAAATATAGGACGTATAAACTTAAAACAAAAATATTTACAAATTTTACTATGTAGGTAAAATTTAACACAAGAAATATAAATATATACATATTATTTGGAAATACCCCGTCAGTATTATAAGTTGATGAAGACGTGGATTTTTAGCGCTGCATAGCGGTTTCAAGTAATAATTTCGAGTCAGACATTACGTATACCTTCTAATGGCACACATCTGCTGACAAGCTGTTGCCGCGACTTCTTACGCGTGGAATTTTGATATTTTTTCCCGTTTTTGTAACATTTTTCACTGATGCTTCGCTCCTATAGTTCACAGCGTGATGTTATATAGCCTAAAGCCTTCCTCGATAAATATACTATCCAACACTGAAAGAATTTTTCAAATTAAACTAGTGGTTCCTGAGATTTATTAAACATACAACAATTACGCATTTAAACAAACAAACAAACAAAAAAATTCAGCCTTATGATATTAGAATAGATGGGAAAAAATCTTAATTTATGAGTTGTACTACTTTCTGAAGAGTTCTTTATATTTATAAAATCTTGAATAGATTTTGTGAATCATTGTTTTCCATAATAAAACAAAGGAATTAGCTAATTTGGCAGTATTGAATTTGTTTTGAAACAGAATTCGGTTAATTTTGGGCATTTTTTTATTAAATAGTATTTTTAAATGATAATTTCGATATTTATGTAAGTACTAGCTGTTGCCCGCGACTCCGTCCGTGTGGAATTTAGAAAATTTTCCCCGTTTTTGCAACAATTTTCACTACTGCTTTGCTTCTACTGATCGTAGTGTGATGTTATATAGCCTAAAGTAAAGCCTTCCTCGATAAATGCCCTATCTAACACTGAAAGAATTTTTCAAATCAGCCCAGTGGTTCCTGAGATTTACGCGTTCAAACAAACAAACTCGTCAGCTTTATATTATTAGTATAGGTAATATTTTATCCAAAGTTTACATAATGTGTGACCGTTAGGGACGGAAGGTCCTCGAGTGGCGAACGAACGACGCAGCGTGGGGCGGCCCCCAACAAGGTGGACTGACGATATCGTCAAATTTGACTAATCGAATGGCCGCTGGTTGCAGTTAGCGTAGGATCGCGCGTTGTGGCGTTCTATGGTTGATGCCTACGTCCAGCAGTGGACAGAGAAAGGTTGATGGACATGGATGGATGAATTATAGCCGTTATTTGGTACGCATACCACAAGCAAATAAGCTTATTTTGGGACTACATTATCTCGTATGTTTTTCAGAATGATGTTAGGTATGGGATGGAAAGGTGGTGCTTTAGGGTCCCGTGGTGATGGTATTACAGAACCCATAATGCCGGATCTTAATACTGTATGTATGTTTTAATAATTTTTATATTCAACAAATTTTATTTTATCCTACCACGTTCAGGCAATTTTATAAGATATCGTTAAGTCAATGTCATGTAAGTTAAGAAAATGTCAAATATAAATAGTGTCGTTTACTTATTATAAAACAAAAGTCGCTATTTTTGTATGTATGTTTGTATGTCCCTATGTGAGCTTATAGAGAGCTTATAGAGGCGAAGCTATTTTAATGATTAGTTTTTAACTGAAAGCTGATGCTTCCCATGTGGTCCCATTCACACCAGGTCAGGATCTGATGGTTATCTCCTGAGAAATCGCGGAAAACCCACAAATTTCAAAGGCACATAAGACCGGCTGATAATTTTTATTAAAATAATTTTTTTTCTAAATTATTATTAAACAAATTGTTTGTTCCATTTCTATATTGTTATTCTTTATTCTAATAAACATTACATTATTTCCAGGTAGCGGGAGCTGGTTTCGGCCATATACCAGCTGCTAAACAAAATGTACAATTATCTAAACCGCCGCCTTCAATACCAACTGTTACTGTCTCATGTAACAAAAAGGACTCTGTCAGGTTTAGACAAGTTTTCCTAGGACAAATGTTAGAATTATTGACATCAAGTGAAGATACAAGGACCATTAGATTTCATCCACCTTTGAAGAAAAAGGAAAAATCATTTATGAGAAACTCAATGAAATGTTTTGTTGGAAGGTAATATTGTTACCGATTCTACATGCACAACTAAACTAAAATTAATGAAATTTACTAAAGTAATTTATTAATTTTGCAATTGACTATGCCTATAGACTATATATTATACTTTCACTTAATAAATTAAATTACATAATTATTAATTACATAAATAATAAATTAATTAGATGTTGCAAAGCATTCTTGATAGATGGCGTTGCACGTAGAAATACGATATAAACTCAATCGAGTGACGATTACGGTGGCCTAATTGATCACTTCGAGCACGACCGCAATAAGCTCAGTTGGCAGAGCTACGGAACGGTATTCCGAGATCGTGGGTTCGAGTCCCGCTTGCGGTAATCAATTTTTCCACCGTAATTTTATTTATTTAGTATAATTTACTTAATTTTTTTATTATAAAAAGCCGGTCAAGCATGAGTTGATTTCTCGCGAAAGGTCTCTCAGCGTTATTATCTATACCTACCTGCTAATATTATAAAAAAGAAGGTTTTGTTTGTTTGAACACGCTAATCTCAGGAACTATTGGTCTGATTTGAAAAATTCTTTCAGTGTTGGATAGTACATTTATTGAGGAAAGTTGTAGGCTATATAACATCACGGTGCGGCCAATAGGATCGAAGCAGCAGTGAAAAATTTTACAAAAACGGGTATAATTTTCTAAATTCCACATGTACGAAGTCGCGAGCAGCAGCTGTCATAATATATTCGTCATTATCCAGTCCCTAAATAACTGAATAAGGGCAGGAGAATGTTGATAACTGTTTGTTGTTATACCATCAACTGTATGTATGCAGATAATGTATCTAAGTAGGTCTATTTATAAGTATGTAATATATTTATTTATATTGTATTTGCTAGTATTTTCACTCTTCCTTCTAAGTAAATATTAAAGTACACCACAAGTCACCTATTCTGTCTTATTCATGTCCATCTTAAGGTTGTCTGGTAGAGATCGCAGCCCGCGATAAGACCGCCCATTGTACCTATTTTAAGTTTAGTTAGTAAGTTTTGTAAAACTATCTGGTGTACAATAAAGAGTATTTTACTTTTACTTTACCATCAACTGATCATAAACTGTGAAATTATAAACTCTCTAGATATCACCGTTCTAGAGATACAGACGGAGAACTAAGTCTCAGTAATACCACAGATAATATAATCATCATCATCATAACATCACGCCTTTTTCCCATGGGGGTAGGCAGATACTATAGAGCGCCATCTGCTACGATCCAAACATACTTCCTTGTCTTCATCCACACTCATACATCTGGTCATACATGCCCGACGGTTGTAAGTGCTACACACTTGCCCCTTTTGGAGTATACTGACGATGACATCTGAGTATATTTTTCTCCGCCGTGTATATGCCTTTCGTTAAGCGTCTCTCATCCATCCTCTCCACATGACCGAACCACCTAAGCATACTTTTCTCCATCTTAGTCACTACATCCTCTTTCAGACTCAGCATCTTATAACTTCAATTCTTAATCTATCTTTCAAAGTTACACCACACATACTTCTCAAAGAGCTCATCTCTACAGCATTTATTCTAATAATAACATAAATAAATACAGATACATGAATTAGAACATTAATATGGTATCACCCTAACTCTGGCTATTCTACTGGCTATTTTAATAGTGTCCCTTTTTAGGGTTCCGTACCCAAAGGGTAAAAACGGGACCCTATTACTGAGACTTCGCTGTCCGTCCGTCCGTCCGTCAGTCACCAGGCTGTATCTCAAGAACGGTGATAGCTAGACAGTTGAAATTTTCACAGATGATGTATTTCTATTGCCGCTATAACAACAAATACTAAAAATAAAATAAAATAAATATTTAAGGGGGGCTCCCATACAACAAACATGATCTTTTTACCGTTTCTTGCTCGATACTAATAAGGTTGACAGGTAGACGCTTTAACTATTCACAGAATATTTGGTTCTATAACGTGCCTTATGTTGCATAGATAATGGTACGGAACCCTTCGTGCGCGAGTCCGACTCGCACTAACCAATTTTTATCTTTTGGTGCGGAGTCCTATTTACAGTTTAGACCTGATTAAGTTGTGAGAGAAAAATATTTAAAAAATTGGTCAAGTGCGAGTCGGACTCGCGCACGAAGGGTTCCGTACCATTATCTATGCAACACAAGGCAACGTTATTAGTATCGAGCAAGAAACGGTAAAAAAATCATGTTTGTTGTATGGGAGCCCCCCTTAAATATTTATTTTATTTTATTTTTAGTATTTGTTGTTATAGCGGCAATAGAAATACATCATCTGTGAAAATTTCAACTGTCTAGCTATCACCGTTCTTGAGATACAGCCTGGTGACAGACGGACGGACAGCGAAGTCTCAGTAGTAGGGTCCCGTTTTTACCCTTTGGGTACGGAACCCTAAAAAGCTATGTTAATCCGATACATATATTTATGGACCTGTTTTCTCCATGTATGGTCCTCTTGGGTAAAAGCTGGGGGAGAATAGTAACAACAAGTAATTTTTTTTTCCAGAATACCATTGAAAATATGTGATGATGAGCAGGAATTGGTAGATAAAGTCCTGGTGCAGTACATTAATGATCCTGACCTGATAGTGATCGCCTGTATATCTGATAATAATAAGTATATATTATTTTTTATTTATTTATTTAATACTTTACTTAATGCCTAAGGCATTTTCTACCAGCCAACCATAGGGTGATGCAGAATTAAAGGAGGCAGGTGTCAATACAGAGTTGAGAAGAAAAAATAATAATTATTATTATTAGGAAAATGAAAGTTACAGTTTCTATTTATTATAAAATGTAGAGAGAGAGAGAGAGAAAAGTAATATTAATATTATTTTTCTCTCTCTCTCTCTGTCTCCAGCCGATGGGAGGTTACCTACTGTTGGGCACGGGCCTCCTCTACTTTGGGTAGGATTATGGTCTACTGTGACGCGCTGACCAGGCGTATTGGCATAGGGTTTAGTTTTGAGTTTTCCATCTCTCATAGAAGATGTTATTTGTGTACAATATCCCATAACTGACTTGTACAGCACTCTGGGAAGTAAAAGGGTTGGTGACACTTGTATTCTTAATCCGTCACCACACGGACAATATATTATTATTTATCTTTAATTATTATAAAACAAAATCGTTATTTTTGTATGTATGTCCTATGAGCTTATATCTTCATAACTATGCAACGAATTTTGATACGGTTGTCTTTATTAGATAGACTGGTTCGAGAGAATGGCATTTAAAGTTGGGTGTATATTGTGAAATTTATAATTTTCATACAAATGTTTACTCCGTCTGGATGTTTTTTATGTATTATGTTTTTCTGGTACCCATAACACAAGCATATAAGCTTAGCTTGGGACCAGACGACGTTGTGTGAAATGTCCGTGAAAAAAAAAAGAGAAATAGTATATGTATCCATGTTCTGGTACCTTTAATACGAGCATATACGCTTAGCTTGGGACCAAAGGACGTTGTGGGACGTATCCATGAATATTTATTTATTAATCGCGTATTTTATACAAATAAACGTGTCTAAATCTGTAAAAAATGTTCTTTTAATGATTTTTTTTCCAGAGAAGTTGTCCTAAAAAAATCTCACAGCATTGTGACCCCGGTCAATAAAAAAGAATATACCATACCACCAGAAGTAACAGACAATGAATTAAATCCAGATGACATACAGAGAATATTATACAGCTTCGGTTCCCTATGTCAAGCAAAAAAGGCATTTGAAAAATCAAAATTTAGGGTGACCATACTTTTAGAAATATTGAGATTTATTAAAAATATATTTTTGGATGAGACAGTAATTAAAGTAGATAAAGAAATGACAATAAAACAGAAATATTATGTTGAAAGTGTTGTGAACAATGTCAATAAAAGACTCAAGTTCGGTGCCACGGGAGGTGAAACTGCAGTCTCGTGTGAAATTAAAAAGTATATGGGTGATTTTAATTTAACTTCGAAGATTAATCATGATTTAATGTAAGTAAATTGACGAGCCTCGTGGTCTAGTGGTTCATGTAACGGACTGCCGATCAAGAGGTGGCGGATTCGATTCCCGCTCAGGACAATCACTTGTGTAATTTTTTCTAATTGTCATACAAATGTTTGTACTGCGTCTGGGTGTTTCTATGTATTATAAGTAGGTATTTGCAAAAAAAAAGTAGTTTATGTATTCTATCCGTATTCTGGTACACATAACACAAGCATATAAGCTTAGCTTGGGACCAGAGGACGTTGTGCGAAATGTCCAAGAATAATAAGTATTTTTTATCGTCCGTAAGATATAAACGTTCTTATTCATAATGACTTATCGGAGGTTTAAAAGTTCGCTAAAATCGGTTCGCGAAAATTGTCAAAACTTGTTATTCATAATAGTCTTTTTACGATAAAACGTTTTTATCTTTCTGATAAAATCTCCGTTTAAACCTCCGATAAGTCATTATGAATAAGACCATAAGAATATAAGGGACCCACCCGACTTCCTTCCCTGGGTGTGTAAAAGCTTGCCCCATTATACAGATGACATCCGCTGTGAGAGACAGAAAGCTCCAAAAAAATAATCCCTATGCCAACAAACCAGGTCATCATAGATACGACCATAAACCCTCCTGAAATCAAGGAGGCCAGTTCCCAACAGTGGGATGTTATTGGGCTATAGAGAGAGATATATAAAACTCAAGTATCGCAGTATTAATTATTATCATTTTGGTGACAGATTTTTATATATTTTTTGTGTACATCAAGTAGGTCAGACATACAAACAAAAATTTAATAAAATTCCAGGTCATTTCATGTAAGTAAACAATATGTTAATTATAAATCAGATCAGACTAACACAGCAACAGTTGCGACAATAAACAAACGTAAAACAGATTATAATTATATTAAAGATGTCAATGATGATTTATATATCGAAGATAATATTAAAATATCAGATGGTGACATAAAAACACATAAACTTAACGAAATTGTATATAAAAGTCAAGAAGTTACTGAGAATTCTGATGATTATGATGATATGTCAGATTATAAAGATTTTGATGATAATTCTGACATTGAAGGTTCAATAAATGGAAATAGAAACGAGAATATACCTAAAAATGATGATATAATAATTGAATATGAAGATGATCTCACTACAAACGTCACTGACAAAAATAAAGTTAGCAATAAAAATAAAGTCGGCAATAATATCACTGAGAAAACTACTGAAAATACTAATATCACTGAGAAAGTTACTGAAAATACTAATATTATTGAAAAAAGTACTGGTTACAATGACATTGAGAAAAGTACTGAGAATTATAATATTACTGAAAAAACCATAGTAAACGATACAAACATAGTTCAATCAAATAATAATGATGATTTAACCACTACAGATAGTTCTGAAAGTAAATTGAATAAATCGATTACAGCACAAACTACACATTTAGATTCGGATAATAAATTAATTTCGAATGATAAAATGAGTATATCCGATTCCAACGATTATAGCGTATTAGGTATCGATGAAACATCAATGTCTGAAGATATATTAACTGATTGGGATGACAGTCAAAGTGATATATCGATTAAATTGAATAATGAATCGAATACAGAAGAATACGTTCCAAAATTAGCTGAAATAAAAAAGAAAAAGCTTAAAAAAGAAATTAATAAAATTGATTTAGATATTAAAATGGTTTCTTTAAGTAAATGGTCTATTTTAGCTAAAAATTTACTAAAACATATACAACATATAATATCTTTTAATATAATTAAGTCTGATGTATATCCGTTGTTAAAATGTTATGGCGTTCATAACGGCTTAGTGGTATATAGTTGCCATAATAAAAAAAGTTACCAATGGTTAGTCGAAATTTGTGGGAAAAATGATATTATTTTAGTAGATGAGTTTTTTGATAAAATGTCGTTTAAAATTGATTGGTTTTATGATAAAAATGATGGTTATGTTTTTGATATGTTGGATTTGTATAATGAGAATATTAGCACGGATTATTGGAGAGTATTAAAACGAGAGAAAGTAGGTGATTATTTATTATTTGTTGTTAAAATGGATAATTATTCTTTCGACTTTATATTAAAGTCTGATTTAACTTTGTTTGCCGGTGTAGACAAAGTTCAGTTTAGTGTTGTATGGGAATAAATTATTTTTCGTTAATTGTTTTTTTTAATGTTGCCATAATTAAACATTTTGTGGGGAAATTGATATTTTTTGGTTGATATTTGATTGTCATTTTTGATAAAAAACGGTTTTGTGCTAAAAAGCGTGATAAAAAATATAAAAATGGTTGATTGAAAACATTAAGAACGAGTAAAAATTGTGATTAATTGTTGTATGTTGTTAAAATAGATAAGGAGTCGTTTGATTTTATATTAAAATCTGTTTTAACATTCACAATAATTTAGTGTTGTTATAGGAATAAATGATTTTTTCCAGTATTTTCTTTTTGTTTCTTTCATTTTTAGGGTTCCGTACCCAAAGGGTAAAAACGGAAACCCTATTACTGAGACTTCGCTGTCCGTCCGTCCGTCCGTCCGTCTGTCACCAGGCTGTATCTCAAGAACGGTGATAGCTAGACAGTTGAAATTTTCACAGATGATGTATTTCTATTGCCGCTATAACAACAAATACTAAAAATAAAATAAAATAAAGATTTAAGGGGGGCTGCCATACAACAAACATGATTTTTTTACCGTTTCTTGCTCGATACTAATAACGTTGCCTTATGTTACATAGATAATGGTACGGAACCCTTCGAGCGCGAGTCCGACTCGCACTTGACCAATTTTTTATTTTACACTTGATCTTAAATTAAGTGTTTATAGCGTAGTAGATTACGGAGGCAGGTATTTTATAATACACCCTTTTTTCCCTAAATACATCGTAGTACAAATATCTGTTCATTAAACAATTTAATTTTGTCGTGTATAAGGATTGAAACCACGACATAGTGTATGTTAGTTAAGTTAGACTTGTAGCCCCCAGAGATGTGCTACTTGCAAGAATAATATTAGCACTTAAAAAAAGTCGAGGAAACTGAGGAGTTTCCCCCATTGCATTACTTGGGTGTAATGCAATGGGGGAAACTCCTCAGTTCTGGGGAAATTTCATTTTATAGCTCCTCCAATGTATAATAGAGTTTACATTTGTGTAACCACATGTATCCTTATCCTTATGACCGATGTATAGTATACATAGGTCATAGTTAATACTGCCTTCAAATAAATGAGCACAGTTTTCGCTATTACACGATTTCAAAATTTACATAATAATGTTAACGAAGTTCTCTAAAATTGCAAATTTAAAATTTTTGGTGTACATTTGGTAGATTGGTTTCTGGTTAAATTCAATCTTTTCAGTAGTATTTGCGTGAACGCAAATACTACTGAAAAGATTGTTATTATAACAATCTACTTTTTATGAAATAAATATCCTTAATTCGCTGTTGGCGCGTAAAATATTACGGCGCGAACAGCGACCATAGCTTATAAAAATATCTGTTCCAAAATTTCACTTTTACATCACTACCTAATCAAAGACGAGTGAAGCTGCAAGTGATGAAATAATAATAATATGTATTTGGTTTAATTATTTACTGTCGGTCATTGTATTGTTTGTCAAATATAAATAAATTTAATTGAACGCATATTTGTTCAATAAGTACGTATTTGTTCAATAAATATAATTACTCGCACTTTAAACAAAACCTATCCAATATTTGTACAATTAAAACAGAAACCAATAAAAGCCGGTTTCTGTTTTGTACAAATACTAGACAAAGATATGAACTCCTCTCCCACTTGTACCAAAAAAAACTCGAACCGATAATATTTCGGCCTCAAAATCTAGCAACACTCATGTAGGAAGGTAGCCTGGCATACTTAATTAAGTATTTTCATAGCTTTTGATTTTTATTGTTTGAATTCACAAAATCTTCCCCTGGCCTCTCAAGATCATGAGTAGGTATTGTAAATAAATGCAGCATAAAAACACGTTTTATTACGCAGAAACTCCATTATCCAATTAATCGCATACGCATTAAATTACCTAAGTAAATATAATTTAAAAAAACTTAAATTAACTGTTTACTTGGAGGCCTGTGAATCATACACAACTACCTAATGACTATTGACACGCACTGTTCAAATAGAAACGGAAATATTTCTTCAATTGGAAATTGATATATAGCGTCTTAAGCATAAAGCATGCTTTGTGTTTCTGATCAAATCATGCTATTTTCTTTATGCTTCTTACGGCTTAAAGAGCATAGAATAATAAAAGCGTAGTCAGATAGAACTTTTGCGGTTTAGCAAGATGCTGAATACACAATTTAAATGCTTAGTTGAGGTGCATCGTAATGATTTGCCAAATGTTCATCACAAATAATTGTCCAAGATAATTAAAACCATTAGCATGAATGAATATTTATGCCATTAGCTCGTGCATGTATAGATACAACTTTACCGACTAAACTACCAGGGCAAATAATACCTAATTAGGTATATTTTAATTGCGGTTTTTTTATCCGCTAGGTTATGACCTTCTTTTATAAACAAAGGAATATGTGCGTTTAAGTTTAGTTCGTGGAAGATTATCAAACATGATTGTCGTTGTGTTATTGGTAGTGCTATTAATCTTAGTTTACCTGAAGGGCACAAAAAACTTCAACTATTGGAAGAAGAAAGGCATAAAATACTGCAAACCTATTCCGTTTTTTGGAAACAGTTTCCAAAAATATTTCGGAGTAATCAGTCCAACGGATCAACTATCGACTTTATATCGAAATTATTCTGGAGAGAAATTTGTTGGAATTTTTGAAGCAAATTATCCAGCCTTGGTCCTTCGTGATCCGGATTTAATAAAACATGTCTTAGTAGCTGATTTTATTCATTTCTATCCAAAAGGAATGAATATGCACCAAAGCGAACCATTGATGAATAATTTATTTTTCGCTGATGGAGATCTCTGGAAAGTTTTACGGCAAAAATTTACTAAAGGTTTTACAACAGGAAAAATGAAAGCTATGTATCCTATATTGCAAGAACAAGCTGAAAGAATGGAAAAACTTATTGGGAAAGCATCAAAAAACAATAAAGAAATAGACGTAAGAGATTTAATGGCTCGGTACACTATGGATGTGATTACTAACTGTGGATTCGGCGTTGATTCTAACTCTTTAAATGACGAGACATCTGTTTATAGAAAATTAGGCAAAAGGATCTTCGAAATAAAACATCGTGACAGTCTTATATTTATGCTAAAATTCATAGCGACTGATACGTTTAAGAACTTTAACTTTTTCGCTCCAGAAGTTGAGAAATCCGTTACGAATATAGTGAAAAAGATATTTGAAGCAAGAAGTAACGTTCAAAGAGCAGATTTTATTGATATTCTTTTAGAAATGAAGAAATCAAAGACATTAGTTGGAGAATCTTTAACTAAAAGAGTTAATGGTGAGCCAGAAAAATCAGAATTTGTTGTAGACGATATGCTTTTGATTGCTCAGGCGTTTATATTATTCGCCGCGGGCTATGAAACTGCTGCTGCAGCTTTGAGTTTTACGCTAAACCAATTGGCTTTTAATGTAGATATACAAGAAAAATGTCGTGACGAAATTGATAGGGTCTTGAAAAAACATGGTAAAATTACTTATGAAGCTGCAAATGAAATGAAATATGTAGAAATGGCTTTTAAAGAAGGGATGCGAATGTATCCCCCAATTGGGTTTCTAATTCGGCAATGTGCAAAAGATTATACTTTTCCTGGTACAGATTTGAGAATAGATAAAGGTGTTCCTGTGTTTATTCCATTACAAGCGTTACACAATGATGAAAGGTACTTTGAGCTGCCCGAGAAATTCATACCTGAACGATTTGATCCGCGGAATAGTGATAAATTGAATAAGTTTTCGTATTTACCTTTTGGTGCTGGACCCAGACTTTGCATCGGTAAGTATTTTCTTATCTATTTGACTTTATCTCTATATTATTATACTTACTAATACATATTATAAATGCGAAAGTATCTCTGTCTGTCTGTCTGTTACGCTTTCCCGCTTAAACCTCTCAACCGATTTTGATAAAATTTGGTACAGACAATCTTTAGACCCTGAGAAAGGACATAGGCTACCTTTAATTGCGAAAAAAAAATTCCAAATTCCACGCGGACGGAGTCGCGGGCAACAGCTAGTATTAAATAAAAAATCAATTTTTTTTAGTAAATTAATGTTTCGATACTCTTTAAATTAATTAGTAAGCCCGAAACAGAGATAAAAAAAGACCCCCAATTTATGTACTTATTTCTAACTAGCTGTTACCCTCGACTCCGTCCGCGTAAAATTTAGGAAATTTTCCCCGTTTTTGCAACATTTTTAACTACTGCTTGAGTGAGAGTATTATAAACGTAAGAGTAAACAAATATAATCAGAATGCTCCGAACTGCTAAGCTATCAGGAGTTACACGTGTTATTGTGAGTCAACCATATGCTGTTGCGGGATATTTTTTAGACAATTTTATGTAGAATATTTCCGTCATACATGATATCTATGTAACTTTAACCATTAAGGCTGCACACGCGACGGAAGCTTAAAAAATGGAGTAACTTCTCCCGTTTTCACAACATTTCGCTTCACTACTCTGCTCCTATTGATTGTAGCGTGATGAAAAGTTTACTAGGTATAACCTGCCCAGGAGTATGAAGAATAATTGTACCAAGTTTCGTTAAAATCCGTCGAGTAGTTTTTTTTTCTATAAGGAACATACAGACGGACAGACAGCCAAAAATTTACTGATTGCATTTTTGGCATTAGTATCGACCACTAATCACCCCCTGATAGTTATTTTGAAAATAAGGCGTTTGAGTGGGGGCGCCTCCTACGCTATGGGTGTTGCCACCTTAATTTTATATTCCCTATATCTGCCTAACAAACTATTTATATGTATAATAATAAATGTATATAATATTAACATATATTACACTAGCTGTTGCCCGCGACTTCGTACCCGTAAATAATTTCCTCTATAAAATATTATGGATTAATAGGGTTTTGCTGGGTGAGCATTTGAATAAAACAAAAATTTACACTGGAACTAACTAACTTATACTGGACAGACTGTAGGGGCGTCCATTAATTACGTGAGGTGTTCTAGGGGGGGTAAATCTCACTTAGGGGCGAGGGGGGTCTTAGCAAATATCACGTACCAAATTTTTTTTCTAGCAGAAAATATCTAATATCATATAATCTTTATAGTATAGAAACTACCTTAAATTATGTGATTCATATTTATAAATATAGAGAAAACATTTTTATGACACCAACTCACATCGAGTTTCTATGGCAACCATGTACATTTTACCCCAAGTTTGGGGTAATGTATAAAACTTTTAACTAGCAACTCTTACCTTGTTCCAAACACAAGCAATTGTGAACTGTCAAAATTAGTTCTCTTTTTTGCCACGCGCCAACTTATACTGGACAGACTGTATATTTCATGTACCTTAAGTAATGTGTAATTGACCTCTCTACAGATTTATTTTAAGTATAGATAAATAAAACATTTGTTTGTTTCACAAACTAAAAACAAGTTTGAAAATCCTAAACATTTTTAATTATTGCGTAGTCATCGATCCTTATTATGTGTGCAAAATTTAAAAATACCGACTAGGTACTGTGTATGAAAATTACTTTTAAAGATTCAAGTATAGGTACCAGCGGGCGTATTATGAGCTTTTTAAAATCTTGCAAGTTCCAGGCAAGCCGTAAACTGCATGTTTAAATTACGTATTAAGGCAGATAAAAAACTATTAGTTAGTAGCAGAGAAACTATTAGTTACTGTTGTACCTTTTCTTTAAGAACATATTAACCTATGACTGGTTTAGCGAACTGACTGGCTGGGAAATATGTTTGTAATACGAATTTGTCAGGCAGTTCAATTCACGGCGTAAACTGATTGGAAATAAAAGCTTATAATACGGCCGCTGTACCGAGCTAACAAAAGCGTGATAGTAATTATTGTCATGTGCCGAGAATGAACCCGTGACTTCGTGAACGTCAATTTTTTTGGGTATCACTACACCAAAAGAGCTATTTTCACAAGACTGAAACTGAATTTTCTTCACAGGTATGCGATTTGGTTTATTAGAATCAGTATGCGGTTTAGCGACAATTTTGCACAAGTACAAAGTGGTGCCATCTATGAACAGTCGGCGAGATCTCATCACGGACCCGACCTTAGCTTTAGTTCAGAACATAAAAGGTGGAATACCTTTAAAATTTATTATAAGAGACTCTTGAAAATATAAGAAGAGAAGTTTAAATAACAAAATGATAGTCTTATCGCTGTAAAAGACAGTTTCCAGTCATCCATCCATCAGGTCGCGGGTTCGATTCCCGCACTTGGCAATCATTTGTGTCTGTTTGTACTGCATCAGGGTGTTTTCTATATAAGTATTTACAAAAAAAATAGTATATTCGTATTCTGGTACACATAACACAAGCGTATAAAGCTTAGCTTGGGACCAGAGCACGTTGTGTGAAATTTCCATGAATATTTATTTACTTGATGTTATTGTCGTTATATCTCTGTGTTTAGTTTTTAAACTAATAATTTTTTAAAACTTAATTACTAATTATTGCGATATTCAATAAGACTTTCAAGGTTTGTTAAATTTTATTAAAAAAAACACAAAATATTGTTTATTTATTTATGTATTGCACAGCTATAAAACATCAGTACGTCATTAAATCAGTGGTTTTGATTAAATTTAACATACAACAGAAATATTGCATTTTATTTCTCATTCCTAGGCTGTCGTCTAAGAGCATTTCTAACAAGAGTGGACATAATAAGGCGATCACCGCTTAAAAAGTTCCGAGAGCTGTGTACAGGCTTCAGTACTGTATATTTATAAACTAACAATTTGAAATAAATAAAAATGTGTATGTAAAGCGAAATAGCCAATTAATCAAAATATACCATAGTTTTGTCATTTTTAAGTTTAGTTGTGCACATAGAATTTTTTACTATTGTGAACAGTGTACAAACTACTCTAGTTGGTTTATTACTCTAAGTAAAATGAATCAAAAATAAATGTTAGCTAATATTTTCTAACACTTGCGCGGCTCATCTGTTTAAACAAAACTACTTTTTACGGATTTAGACGCGTATAATTGTTTTAAATTTTGGCCCGACGTTTCGGAGACTTTGCCGTCACTATGGTCACGGGTGAGACAAGTCAAGTCTCACACAATTATACGCATATCACAATTATACGCGTCTAAATCCGTAAAAAGTAGTTTTATTTAAATGTTAGCTAATTTTTAGTACAATATTATGCTTAAAAATATAAGGTCGAGTAAGCCTGGAGCCCGAAATTAAATGATGGTGTAAACCCAGGGGCCCTCTTACTGTATTGGTTACAAGCCCCGTGCTGTCTTAATCCAGGACTGCTCACCTATTCTAGACGGGGGGGTAGGCTGATAAATGCTATTTTAAATGTATAACCAGTCCGACACTGTTTAAGTATGAGACTATTATCGCGATTTCAATTTAATTTTAGTGGTTTTAGAAATAAAATGCCTTAAATATGTAGGAAATTCTGTTAAAATTTAATATTATTTCAAAAATTTTGAACTCTTAGTCCCCCTAAAACTCCTGTTAAGTCTCTAACATTAATCTTAGTCTAATTATCACCCGCCTTAGGTCTTAGTCCACGTATACTCAAGTCATACACAACTTCTTCAATTTTCTTGACATCATATTTCAATACATCAAAACGTTTGCGTAGATGATCATTTTTGAGATTCAATAACCTGTAAATAATAAATTAATCAAATATAAAATAAGCTTATCTTGGGACCAGGGGATGTCGTGCGAAATGTCCATAAATATCGAAAACTAGCTGTTGCCTGCAATGGACTCAAGAAAATGTTCTCTGTCTTTGCTTCACTACACTTCACTGATGTTATGCGAGCCTATAGCCTTCCTCAATAAATGTACTATACAACACTGAAAGAATATTTCAAATCGGACCAGTGGTTTCCGAGATTAGCGCGTACAAACAAACAAACAAATTCTTCAGCTTTATAATGTTGGTATACATAAATACTTTAGGTACTTATTATAAAACAAATATTTATGTACCTATGTCCAAATGTGAGCTTAACCTTCAAAACTACGCAACGGATTTTGAAACATTTTTTTAATAAATAGAGTTGTTCATTATGAAAGTTTCAATAATTTACCTGAAGCCAGCATTCAACTCCATAACAAACTTAGATATCTGCATTGGTTTCTCATAGTCACCTCGTGTCACTGAATTTACAGCTAAGCGGGCCTGTACAAATAAATAAATAATAGATCACAATAAATGCATTCATAAAAGAATTTATTAATTTTGCAATTCACATGCTATGCTTAATAAATTAAATTATGGTGGAAAAAGTGATTACCGCAAGCGGGACTTGAACCCACGACCTCGGAATACCGTTACGTAGCTCTGACTTACTGAGCTTATTGCGGTCGTGTTTTCAGTAATAGAATAGGCCGCTTGCGGTAATCACTTTTTCCTCCATAATTTAATTTATTAAGTAAAGCATTCATAAAATGTTAGTATACTATTTTATAAACTTTATTTAATTTGTTAAAAATAAAGTGTACTAAAAAAACATGTAAAGCGATTATACATTATAATAATTAGAGTCGTTATTTTTGTATGTATGTCCCTATGTTAGCTTATATCTTGAAAACTACGCAACAGATTTTGATTTGTTTTCGTAATATTAATTAATATTTTAATGAATATTTACCAGTTCTGAGCACATCTGCAGCAGTCCAGTGAGATAGTCTTCGATATCCAGGTGGAATCCAACCTTTTGTTCAACAGCACTTACTGAAAATTTATTTAAAATGATTAAATACACTGTTGCATTTACTTTATGCCCATAGGGGTCCATGGCCTGGGGAGGGAGCTTGCTAAGGATGGAGTATACCTTCACTTTCAATATTTCTCCATTAATATTTAAAGTTAAACTGAAGTTACCATGTAGAACTAACATTAGGTTATTCGTCTTTAATTGTACTTATTGTTTACTGTTAATTTGTATGTGTTGAATAAATAAATAAAAAAAATTAAAAATGGGGCGACAAATCAAACGGACCTAAGGCGCTGATTTTTAAAATTCGCCACTGATTAAATGGTTATGACGCCAATTCTGTTATCAAACTGCCAGGGAATGGAATAATTTACCGATGTCTGTGTTCCCCGAGAGTTACAATGTAGATACGTTCAAAAAAAGGGTAAATAGGCTTCCTACATAGTTGGTATGCTTTACCATCAAAGATTCCATTGTCGCTTACCATCAAGTGGCATGGGATCAAGTGCCAACAGGTTTTATGTAAAAAAAAAAACTAAGTTAACTATGGCGTAATTGTAATTTACTAAAAACAAAAGAAGAAAAAAATTAAAGAAAGAGAAATTATTATAGGGCTTTTTGGATTTTAATGGCTATTTCGTTGCACACATATAAAATAATTAAAATCATTATTTATTCCTCTCCATGTCCTTCCTGTGTCTTGACAGTGGGTGTCGTAAGAACCAAAAACCATGTTGCATGATACCTGCGTATATATATCTAAGGAGTTTAGGCAGGCGGCCAAGAGTAAAAATCAGCTAGAACCTATTGCAACATGGCAAAATTTTACGCTGAAGTCAAGGTATAGGATAAGTGCAGGAGAATGATAAATGACTATTACTTACTGCCTAATACTTCGGCGACAGTCTCATGGGTAGCCAGGATACCTTTCTCCAGCCAAATTGTAAGTGCAATCAGGAAACAATACCTCTGTGTTATATTACGCCAGTGTTCTTGGTATCTGCAATATTAATAAATACTTACTATTATTATAAATAAATAAAATAAATTCATGGACATTTCACACAACGTCCTCTGGTCCCAAGCTAAGCTATATGCTAGACTAGCTGCCCCGGCAAACGTTGTTTTGCCATACAATTCTGTATAAAATAAAATTTCATCAAAATCGGTCCAGCCAATTTGTAGCCTATGTGTTATTCTGATGTATAAGCTATATTGTGGTAAAGTTTCATTCAAATCCATTCAGTAGTTTTTACGTGAAAGAGTAACAAACATCCATACATACAAACTTTCGCCTTTATAATATTAGTAGGATATGCTTGTGTTATGGGTACCAGAATACGGATAGAATACATATATGTACTACTTTTTTTTTTTGTAAATACATACCTACTTATAATAAATAGAAACACCCAGACGCAGTAAGACGCAAAACGAGAAAACATTGTATTTTTGTATGTCTGTAACAAATAAACTCAAAAAACTAAAGATAGATTTTGATAATTTATTTACCATTACAATGCTAAATTATGCCTGTGCAAGATAGGCAATATTTTTTACAAGAAAAAAAAAAGGAAACTTCTACAAAAATTTTAATAGTCTAAAAAAATACAAAGTATGAAAAAAATTTTACTTTAGAATGTAGCAGATCATGCTCAATAATCTCTGCCTAACATCATAGGAAAAAGGTGTGATGGTATGATACTATTATTTTGTCAAATAAATACATAAATATAATACATAACACAAGTATATCAGCTTAACTTGGGAGCAGAGGGCGTTGTGTGAAATGTCCGTGAATATTTATTTATTTATATTAGATATAAAATACCCAATCCATAATTAATATAAAATAATATCTAACTTGTAATAATCAGTCTCTGGTAGGGCTTCCTTCAGTTGAGTGTATCCTTCACGAGCTTTCTCAAATGATTCTCTAGCTTTAAGACATGCTGGGCCAACTATAATTAAAATGTTTTAATTTAAAATAACTAAATAAAACTACTTTTTACGGATTTAGACGCGTATATTTGTTTTAACTCAGAGACTCTCTTGAAGTCTCACCCGTGACCATGGTGACTGCAAAGCTGCAAAGTCTCCGAAACGTCGGGCTAAAATTAAAACAAACATACGCGTCTAAATCCGTAAAAGTAGTTTTATTTATGCAAATGAGTCACGCAAGTGTTATAAAATATTAAAATAACTAATTAAAAATATTATATTATCCATATAATGACTGATTAAGATTACAAGTTTCACCGCCCATTTTTCTGTGCTGTAAAAGTGAGCTAAAGGATATTGTGCACAGATAACTTCCTCTGTGAGAGATGTGTTTGAAAATAAACCCTGCATTTATCATTAAATTGAAGATGTCTTAGTTGTTTATTTACTAAAAATAAAACATGTAGGTAGATATCAATCTTTTTGTTCAATGTAAACTTAAAAGTGTGGGAAGCAACTGAACACAGAGGACACTTTACAGCTCAGTCCCACCCGTGATCATGATGATTAAAATCTCTGCTGAAACCACTGGCCAAAATTTAAAACAAAATATACGCTAACTAAATCTGTTAAAAGATTTTAAAAAAATTCGTTATAAGATTTAAAAAAAAAAAATTATCCATAAAAAAATTTAAAAAAAAATGAAAGAATGTATTACTTACTTCCTGCTTCATTGTGATGAATAACTTGAAGTATAGTGGTCACCTCACGTGATATCTGTGCTATATCTCTGCATATGTTGCGGATTACCTAAGAACATAGTAGAAAGTAAAGTACGATTCAAACTTAATGGCTGCTCGGAAGTTAGCTGCCAGTGCCGGGACGCGCCGGTACAGTCTAGTCGACAATGATTAGGCTCAATATAATTATTATTATAACTCGAAAGTTCACACAACAATTTCAACATTCACACAACTTTCGAGTTAGATTAATAATTAAATTGAGCCTAATCATTGTCGACTAGACTGTACCGGCGCGTCCCGGCACTGGCAACTAACTTCCGAGCCGCCATTAAGTTTGAATCGTACTATAAAATAGATTAAAACATAAGAATATGCCACCGGGTACCTCGTATCCTCCCACAAGTTGTTAGGTAGTTAATCCAACGACACTCCTGAGGCCCGTGTCCAATAAGACGACTATTGGGCCGAGAAGACGTATTAAATTACGAGCATAACAAAATTTAATAAGGTCTGAAACCGTGAAAGCAATACAAAACAGAAACGTGCTAAGTAATTAACGACATGGGTATTAGATATTCCGTGAATATCTCAATAAACGAATGTTTAGCCCAAAGCAAGCGTTTAGCCTAAGAATAATAAAGATAATCTACATACATTTAAAGAATACGAAAACGTTTAAGTTGGATTTTTTAATAAGAATCGTCCACCGCGCTTTAAAACAATTCACTTTTACCTCTCGTATTTCCTGTTCGGCGTCAATATTTTTTTGGAAATCAGTAAAAATAGTATTAATTACGTGATTCTCACACATTTTATATATTTGTCGTAGGCAATTACAGAAATATTTTTAGTTTTTCCAAAGAAAATAACCAAAGCAAACGGAAAACAACTCGCGGCACTTGCACAGACTAACTAAACAATTAAATCACAGAATAGATAGAAGATATGTACTAAATTAAATAAAAAAATACGCAGTCAGAGTACAAAGACTAGAATGATCTACAGAGTATTAATTTGTGAAAACTACTAATGGTCTGTAGTGGCACGAAGTATAGATACAAGGAGTCCGAACGTAATGTTGAACGAATGGTCTCAATTTAAGGGACAGATTTTTGCCGGTAGAGTGCCCCATTTTTCAAGAAGTACTCGTTTGATCTATTGACACTTGTGGAAAAAAATATTCTGAGAAACGTGGATATAAATATAAGTTTTAGGAAATTTTTCGAGTGCTTTAAACCCAACAATACAGAGAAGGTCAAGAGATATTCTATACTAGCATCGGTACGTCCTGAATACTTGCGCCGCCAGTGGCAGAAAATAGAACTATTATCTGGGTTGATTATTGTGTACACGAAATATTATGGAAAAGCCTATACCGTTCGGACTCCTTGTATCTATACTTCGTGTGTAGTGGCCTAAAACTATCCATGGTCGTCCGACCAGGCAGCCTCTACGATGATAGAGCTTCTCCATTTAACTTCAAATAAATTCGGTGATTGGTACAGTAAAGACAGCTCTGCATTTGGCTCCTATAAAATAATATAGACACCCTGTAAATTTTGGCTGAGTCAATGCCTATTATCACAGGTGGGGCAAAAAGGTAAAAAAAACCAAAATACAACAATCTGTGTCATTTATTACAGTTTGAAACAAAGATACAATTAGCCAGGTGGCCAGTGCATTTGGCGTCCACCCAAAATATGGATATGCAAGTGATAAACACTTTGTGCACCATTCTTGCCATCATTTATAACCAAACGGAAACCAGATTTGTCAAGACCCTCTTGTGCTGCTACTTTCTTAGCTGTTATCATCAAGTGTCCTATAAAAAAAAGTTTAGTTTTTAAAATTTAAAATCTTTGGAGTAAAAAAGGCAAAAGCAATTAATGTTATTCCCTACATGCCATGCATAAGGAATTACTGTTATAAATATTTGGAAACAATTAGCCAGCTTTAAATAATAAAAAAAAAATATTAGACTGGCTGGTAGGTAAAAAGTAAGACAGGTTGCTAATTTATAATTAAAATAATTATTACCAAGGAGTTTCTCATCCTCATCAGAAGCTTTGGACAGCTGCGGAATAGGCTTCCTTGGGATCACTAAGATATGTGTAGGGGCTTGAGGTGAAACATCATGGAACGCAACACACTACAAAAAGAAAAGAAATAGGTACCCATTACATTTCTTATTAGTATATCAGTATGTAATTTAATAGCCTATTGGTTTAATCGATTTTGTCTATGTTGTGTTAAGAAAATTCTAATTGAAACAGCTGTGATGGCAGTTAATAATTTTAAGTGCTTTTTGTTAAAATTTTGTCAGACATAATTTAGAATGGTGTGTAATTTTGTGATGAATTAATATTTATTTCCAAAATATGTACAGGGGTATCTATTAACGAAATCATAACCTATTTTGATCTACCGGCGAAGTAGTGTTAGTAAGTACCTACCTGATCGTCTTCGTACACAAACTTTGCTGGTATTTCCTTCCTTAAGATTTTTCCGAATATGGTATCACCACCAGGGGCAGCAGTTTGCGCTTTTTCCACTTCACTTTCACCACCTGCCATCTTCCAGTTCGTAGAAAACTGATCCAAAATACCAATGAACCAATCGAAGAGAATCCTAACCTTTCGTTTGAAAAATAAATGACATTAATGACAATTAAATTTAGGGTTACAAACACAAAAAATAATTATCTACCATTAGACTGTAATCGGGCTATTATACACTGACAGGCCCGGCAAGATTCTAATTAACCATATGGAAGCCATCCCTCTTAGACGGAGGGAAAGAAAAAAATTTTTTTTAAAATTATTTTATGGTACGTAAACATCCAGCCAATTAAAACAAGGTATTTCAGTCTCTTCAATGTTTATTTATTTACTCTAAATTTCAACATAAATAATTCATATTTATTACGAATGCATTATGCATTACAACATAAAATTAAAATGGTATTCTAATACAAATATTTACAAGTACAAGTAGGTATTAGATTATAGAAAGGTATCTATAATCTGGTACCTACTTGTAGCACAAGCATAAAGGCTGTTATTTCTTCCTGAATGATATTTCGTCAATATTAATTTGTACACTCGAGGATATTTTTTACCTAATATCTAATATTGTAGCGGGTGCAACTGTAATAAAATGTTTTAAAATTAATATGAGTCGTGCTGTCTAGAGAAAGGTCCATTATCCACTTAATACGTTCTCAGAGGTCCTGTGGCGCTTTTTAGTCTTGTAAGGGTTGTGTTTGATAAATAGGTTTCCCGTTAAATTCATAGCCATTACTTGGATAAAATGAAATTATAAGAGTAAGTAATATTATAAGCGATAGCCCGGTCCAGTTGGCCATAACATATGATGTAAGGCTCTTCCAAAAACATGTAATGATCTTAATTTTTCATCTTTGGGATATATATCAACCATTACGTGATAACCACTTCTATCCAGTCCTTTGTCGATAGCTACTTGTTTTGAGACTAATAACAGGTGACCTGGAACAAAAAAGTAATTAAAGAACATGAAACAAAATTGGCATAATTTTGAATCCCTTCCAAAATCTAACTGTCAATAAAATGTGTACCTTATAATATGTATAGGTATACTAACCGTGCCCTGCAGTTTTAATCGCCTGTAACTTTATTCAGGGTTACTATAAAATATGTATTCTAAGAAATAAGTTATAATGTCAGATATACTGATAAACATTTCATGAGAATTGGTCTTCCCATTTTTGAAGTAGAATGGTGACTATCATTGTGATGATATGTACATATATTTTGTACACATTTTGCAACAAAGTTCTTAGCTTAAAATCTGAAGAGCATTTATAAAGCTGAAGAGTTTGTTTGTTTAAGCGCACTAATCTCAGGACCTACTGGTTCGAATTGTTATATATTGTGAAAAATATTGCAAAAACGGGGGAAAAAGTCTTAATTCCAAGTGCATGGAGTCATGGGCAACAGGTAGTACTTTATGTATAGACAATGTCAATAGAATAATTCAACATTTCAACTCGAATTTTAATACAGAATTACTTAATTGTCAGCATGAGCTACACACTTTCCACCATTTGGCACGGTCTTTCTACATAGCTCAAGTCTCTGTAAGTGGTCTACTATATCGCTCTGACCAGACGGCGACCAGTGAAATTTAGGTTTGAAGTTTCTAACATGAGCTGAAACATTTTATTTATTTTAATTAATTCTCATATCAGATTTACAGCTTCCATGGTAGAAACTAAAGTGATGATATGCGTATTGGAAACCCGTCACCAGCACCATAGCCGTCATAGCATAACTAAATTACAAATAAAAACAACACAATGTAAAGCATTAGGTAAATATTTTAATTTATGAAAATGGCCAAAACATCTGTCTTCCACCCAGTACTTGAACATAAAATTGTTCAACTGCTTGACACGAATGAACTCCTTCATTCATTACAACTCTGAAGCCGTTATTGCTGATGCCTTTTTCTGCAGCAATACGGCGGGCAATTAGCAGTAAATGTCCTGAAATAACATTTTTAAAATATGATTTTTGGAACTTGTAAAACTTCAAAGCTGACGCATGTTCCCAATCAACAAATATTTTTTTATTTATGTTGATGCTATGATTACGACTATATGTTATTATTACGGCATGATGTTAATGGTGCCAACTCTACGTGCACAACTAAAATTAACTAAAAAATTAAAACATCTATTGGTCTATTTTGATTAATTGGCTATTTGATTGTGCACATTATATTAATTAAAATCTTTACTCTTTAATAAACAGCTTTTATAAACATAAAGTTCAGTTAACATTGCTGAATTGTGTTATCCACACTATCAAAAATCCTCTTTTAGTAGAGTTTAGTTTAGTTGTGCGTGTAGAATTGGTACCAACATATTAAGAAGGTGCTAAACCCATCGTACACAAATCCATCTCGTGCTTTATTCGGCTTTAGGTAGATCTTGTTACTATGGTACGGCGGGTTATGACCATTGTAGGAATAAGAATCTCTTATCTACGGCTCAAAAATAACATAGTATATCTTCGTAGTAATAAATACAAACCTAATAATTGTTCATCATCTACCGTTGCGTCTATTAGTCTAGTTATTTTATTTTTAGGAACAACTAGAAAATGTACAGGCGCTTGCTTATTATATTGTTCGTCGAATACTACACACTGAAACAAATAATAAAAATAAATTAGGACGAGTGAAACGAGCGTTAGTCCTATCCTAAAAAACTAAATAAATAAAACTATGATACAATTAGATCTGTGCTTTGGCATAGAAGGTAGTTTAAGCTCACAATCTGGAATCTGGGAAAAAGAAATCACACCCATAAAAAGTGAACGTCTACGCGAACCTCTACAGAGCTCAGCTTTTTGCTAGTGAACTGTATTGAACATATAGGTCTTAAAAGATGTCGTTATTTTACGGGGTCAGTGTATTCACCCCCTTATGTGATTGACAGTCTATAATTTCTACCAATTTCTACTATAATAGTATAATATTCCATACACATTACACAATGACTCCACCAAGAAGGTTTTATATAGGGAGTAACAAATCGGGAACATAGATTTGTTCCAAGGCAGGGCCGCCCTGTTTAAGGTTTAAAAGTAAAATAGTAAATAGTAGCCTTGCCTTCTCTTTTACTCCCGCTTAAAAAGAAAGAGTTAGAAAGGCTACTAAATCATTTATTTTTCTTAATGTGTTCAACTAAAAAAAGCAGCAGGCCGGATTCGTTGTACCGAGTGTTACGTCTAGATCTATATCCTAAGTCTATGGGCTCCACCGGCGTTATCGCATTATCGGTACTCGCCTTAGAGTACTAAATTAATAGGAGTTGGTAAACATGCTGTTTGCTTTGACAGATATACTGCTGCGTCGGCGAGGTGCCAAGGTAACGCACACAAATACTATAACGTCATTTTATTGGTCGCTAGGGTATATATGTTCTGTGGTCGCTACGCACGCTCCGGACACAATCACTTTACGAAATATGCGCTCTAAGAGACTACAGTGTCCGTACACAATGAGTATTATCATTGTTCTTGTATTTTTTTCAGCGTAGGTAGCCTAGTGATGTCAACTCCTGTTGGATTACCGCTCTAAGCTTGCGCACTAAGGGTTCAGTACAATGTACAAATATAACAAATATCTTAATAATAACGCCGTAGGCTGTGGCCGTAGATAGTCATATCGTACTATCATTATTTCTATCCTCACAGCTATCACCGTTCCTAAGATACAGCCTGGTGACTGACGAATGGACACGGTACGGGTGGCTGCATGTGGAGTCAGGTAGATCTTGATTTATCATTTAGTACGGAACCCTAACAGCATGAGTTGTTAAAAAATTCTAATTTGTTCATGATGACAATTTAAAATTATTTTTAATGAGTCGCCCACAGATATAACAGACTGTGGAGTCGCCCATACTAGATAACACTTACTATACTCATAATGATATATGCTACTTATCTAAGATATTAAAACTTAACGTCATGGTGATTGCTGCAGTAATCTTACGAAACGGCTTTGCCGATTTTTATATAGATGTTCGCAAGCGGTAAATGATTTGATCTCAAGGCACTCCTTTTTAGGGTTTCGTACAAACCCTTATAGGATCACTCCGGTGTCTGTCTGTCCGTCTGTCAAACTTTTTTCTTTCTCCAGCCCTCTATCGACTCACAATCATTAGTTTAAAGTTTGCAGTTCTCACAAAAGATGTTCTTTACTTCCGATTTACTACAGATTCGCGGGGAGCAGTACCACTGAGTACGCGTACACATGAGCGGTTAGGTACTATTTATACTATTATTGTAAATCTGAACCACTCTTCCGATTTGAAAAATTCATTTAGTACCTAGGTATTGTTCATATAACAAGGCTACAGGCTAGGTATATAACAACACGCCTGTCAGGCTGTCACTAATGGGAGCGAAGCAGTAGACAAAAATGTTACAAAAGCGGGTGAAATGTCCTAAATTCTATACGTACGAAGTCGCGGGCAACAGCTAGTAAGCTATAAGGGTACCTACTAAGTAACTAAAAACTATGAAAGTGCCGATTACATGCAGTCATACTCATACTTCGAATGGGGTAGACAGCAACCATAGAGCGTCACCGGCTGCAATTTAAACATACTTCCTAAGATTAATTTGTATTCATGCCTCACTTGGTCATGATTACGCACGGCGGTGTAAGTGCGACACACATGTCCTTTTTAAAGGACATCACTGATGAGGTCATAATTAAATTATATTATAACATACCTGTTCATCTTCAAATATAAACTCCGGTTTATTGTTACCAAAAAACTGTGCCAATCTTGTTTTTGTATCAACACTCATTGTCATTTCTCACTTACCACACGTTTGTGATTAACAATAACAAATATTATGCAGCAAGTTTTTATCAATGTGCTGTTTATATCGTATTTGTTATCAATTAATTATCAACTCTCCAAGTACCTGGTGCTGTTGTTTTCTCTTGTAAAATATTATCGAGTCGTTAATAGTTATATAGCAAATTATATCTATCTCTTTTTGTTTCATATAAAAAGTGACAGACTCTTTCATACAAAGAACTCGTTATGTGTGATTCATTTAATTATCATTTTAGTATAATATACAACAAATTCTGCTGCAGTGTTTGTTTGTAGTAAACCTAAAAACTACTAATAGTACGAATTTTTATGCAGTTTTACCAATAGGAATAGAAATTCATGACGGAAAGTTTGAATTAGATTTTTGTGTAATTTTTTTTATGATTTCACGAAAATATAATAGAAAATGTTAACTTACCTGGAATATCAAAAACACTGTGTGAAGCCAGAGTGAGTCGCTTGTATTAAATAACTTTGAAGGTCGTTGAGTTTACGTCGTTTTATTAGCTGAGAGCTATTCCAATGTAAAACAAGAAATAAAGGTGAAATACATCGTCAGTCAGTATGGACTATGGCGCCTTATTACAAATAAACACGTCATCACCTCATTTGCTTCCATGGTTGCCGTAAGAGAAAAAAATTAAGTCTTTTTAAAAAAAAATTAAGGAAAAATATACGCAGATTTTTTTTTAGAAAAATCATTATACCTATATATAGGTACCAGAATAAGCCAAAAGCGACTGATAAGCGTGGTATAATAGATAAACTTTGTCGTAGAGGACAAATGAGTTCCACCAGCAGCATATTTATAGATCGATAAGTAATGATGAGGTATTACTTTGCCTCAAAAGTTTTAAAATAAATAAAACACTCGATAAACAAAACCATTTAAAATATTTAATAATAATTAAATTACAACTTGAGCTATATACAGCACAGTTCATTATAATTATTTTATATATAAACAATATACAATGCAGATCACAGTCTTATACGGTTATAGGTTTAAGATCAGCGCAGATACGCTCGCATGACGAGGTAATGTATAAAAAAGTATTTCATGTCTAATAACAATGATAATTTGCTTATTTTAAGAACTAAATAAACGCGCTTAATAACCCTGAATATCATTTATCACTAGCTGCTACCCATGACTTCGTACATGTAGAATTCTGAAAATATTGCCCGTTTTTGCAACATTATTCACTACTTCTTCGCTTCTATGGGTCGCAGCGTGATGTTATATAGCCTTCCTTGATAAATGTACTATCCAACACTGAAAGAATTTTTTAAATCAGACCAGCGCTCGGTCAGATTTAAAAAAATTGGCAGCGGTTCCTAAGATCAGCGTGTTCAAGCAAACAAACTCTTCAGCTTTATTAGTATAGATTATTGCATTGTCGCCATTCTTGCTTAAAGCGTTATGGTGTTTTGTCAAGTATCTCACTGAGACCACATATCACATAATTTAGCATCACATAAGCAGCTTTATGCTGATGCATGTGTATCACGAAGATTTAAAGAATTTGTCTAGTCTATTTTTGAAACAGTTCAAAGTAGGTGCCTTTATCACACTTTCAGGGAGTTTGTTCCAATATGTGATCACTCGGTTTGGCAGAGAATATTTTAAGGGGTTTTTCTTTGCAGAAACCCTCCACAGCTTCAGCGAGTGCCCTCGCAGGCGTTTGTTGTTATTAAAGGTGTATAAACTGTCTATTCCAGAACCCTGAGAGTATTTTGTATGTCTCAATCAAATTAAATATTAATTACATACATAATGATACAATTATGTACATACGTTTCTCATGCATGCACACGTATTCGTTCTGCGCTGGTCTTTTGAGGGGCTTAATGCAATGAATAATCACTGGATATAATGATTTCTAATGGACATTAAAAAAGTTTGAAAAATAAACAACTAAAACTAAGCAAAAAAATTTCTAATGTATCAAATCACGTTCAAACATTCTAGTAATTTGTAATAAAAAGAAATGTCCTAAACATAGGACATTACACATAAACTGTAATGAACATACTTATACTTCTCCAACTACAAATCCATGTTTTTTTAATATTGCTTTCTTCGAATTACTTATGCTAACAAATTTTATTTTACATTATATTAACTGTATCAAGACAATACAAATTTTGTGACACCATTAAAATTTGTGAACTTTAAAATTTTAAATTGGTATGATATAGTGTAAAAATAATTTAAACAAAATAGGATATATATATATATACAATTACTGCAACTTAACATCGAAAAACCAAACAGTTGAGGAGTGCATGAAGTAGGTACATATGTGTATTAATAAAGTTCTTAAAGAAAAAAAAAATCTAAATAAAAGCAGTGTTGCGGAATTATAAGCGGGTTAATTTATTAGGATGTAGATATGGGAGACCCGCAAATAATTCCTTAACAATAATTTTATTTCAAAACCTTATTAACAATTAAATTCTAAATTGTTAATTTTAGCTATCACACAAAAAATTGTATTATTTTACAGTCAAATATAACTGCGTTTAAAATTGTACTATATAAAGTACATACAGTTACGTACTACATAGGGTACATACATTTATGTACTATATAACGCACATTTATGAAATTAAATTAAATCAATATTTTGCTATATTAATAAATAAAATTAAATTCTCACTATTAAATATTAAATTAATGGAAGGTTATTTCTTTAATTTAATTAACGTAAAAATAAAAATTGTGACTATACAGGTAAATTTATGATTAAAAACATATAGTTATGCCTTTTTCCAGTGAGGATAGGCAGTGACTATACATCGCCATCTGCTACGATCTAAACATGGCTAGGTACTTCCATGGTTTTATTTATGACTCATAAATCTTGAATATATAAATAAATAAATATGACTCATCTGGTCACACAAGTACGATGATCGAAAGTGCTACACAGAGGTCCTTTTTATAGGACATGGACATCAATGATGAGATCAGAGTATGTCATTCTCATACATTTTATAACTAAATATTGCTAATAGTTATTGCCTCATAGTGCAGTGGTTAACGAACTGCCATTCACGAAGTCGGGTTTGATTCCCGTACAGGACAATTATTTGTGTCATATTTTTATTTATCATACAAATATTTGTACTGTGTCTGGGTGTTTTCTATTAGTATAAATTTATAAACATGAATTTACAAAAAATAATTCATGTACACCCGACACACCCGACTTGAAACCACATAAATATCTATGTGTGCGTGAAATACGTATATATGTTTATGATACACACCTCAGGTTCAATTGAACCACAGACTAATAAAACAGGTCCGCTCATCCCAGTGACATACTTGTTTTGTTGTTTGTAAATCTGACGTTTTTAGTTTGCGATAACAACTAAGTCATTTGAATTAAGAATACCATATCTTATTAGACCCTGAAGTACGTTAAATTTACGTGTCCTCAAGATTGGACGCGTACGCACAATCTGGTATACAATATCAATAATAATCTGTGCATGAAATAAATAAACAAATGGTTTTATGTTTAAAGTTATATGCTTAATGTCAACAGTATATATCTATATACAGACTGGCACCGTAACGCGTTACGTAATGAAATCACTTATGTAGTTATCACTTTAAAATTGTCTTTATTTATTATAGACTATATTTTAGTCTCTTTGCTATGTGCTAGCCCCAGGTCGGGTCATATTTGCTCCAATCAAATTTTGGTACCAAATAAACTCTTTTACCACGTACAAAACAGGAGACTATACCTCTATAAGCTGTTCTCGGTACACCACTCTGAAAAAATAAAATAATCTATATATTATAAAACTGAAGAGTTTGTTTGTTTGTTTAAACGCGCAAAGCATAAGTGAAAAATGTTGCAAAAACGGGGAAAAGTTTTGGCGGGCAGCAGCTAGTTTTTAATTAAATTTTAATCGTTAGTCTATAATACACATGTTAATTAAAAAGTTCAGTTAAAATTGCCGAATTGTGTTTTCTTATTATTTATCCGTCACCACATGGACAAAAAAACAATCAATATCTTATATATAAAATTCATGTGTCACATTGTTTGTTCCAAACTCCTCCGAAATGGCTTGACCAATTGTTATGAAATTTTTATATGCACATTCGGTAGGTCTGAGAATCGCCTACTATCTATTTTTAAAAGAAAGAAAATAAGTTTATTTGTGAGGTTACATTACACATAAGTTGTTAACAAAAATGAATAGAATAAGACATTAGAGTAATGTATACCGTCACAAAACGGTCCCAACTCAGCATATTGCTGGTTGAAAACCAGCGCTGGTCTTCCGCTGAGCCGCTAAGTGACGTCACAGACTACAAGTTTTATCATACCCCTAAGTGATTAGGGTTTTCCACCCCAAACATTTGTATGGCAAAACAACGTTTGCCGGATCAGTTAGTACTTACTCTAAAATCATCCATAAGTCCTAATTTCTTAGCGGCTCTTTGATAACTCTTTGCATTATAATATGATACTTTAACAGCTGTTATATGATCACCGGAAGTCAACGCCTCTTCAGCCGTCATTTCTGGTAGATTTGATACTGTCCTTTCAAGCTCTGTGTCGTAGTTTTCCTGAAAGTATAAAAATTGTTATTATCATATATTGATTTACTGAAAGTAATTTATTAGTTTTGCAATTGACTTGCTATGCTGTTACTTAATAAATTAAATTGTAGTGGAAAAAGTGATCACCGCAAGCGGGACTTGAACCCACGACCTCGGAATACCGTTCCGTAGCTCTGCCAAGTGAGCTTATTGCGGTCGTGCTAACAGTAACCAATTTGACCGTCACAACGTTCCTCTACTGATGAACGTGGATGAACCACTAGACGACGAAGCCCGTTTGTTAAGGTTTGATTTCTTAATTTCACGCGTACGAAGTCGCGGGCAACAGCTAGTTATTAATAAAAAGTCATATGTTACTTACTTTTAATAAATATGTGAGATTCAACTTTGTGAATTGTACGTAATCATGATTTAATTGTATATTCCTTAGATGTACGTCGAAGAATAAACCTTTACTTACACCAACCTGGAATCAAACCGAACATCATTATAGCAATTAAATAAATAAAAGACAAGACAAGTACGAAAAGAGGACGCCCGAGAAAAATATACTCCGATGTCATCGCCGGGATACTCCAAAAGGGGCAAGTGCGTAGCACTTACAACCGTCGGGCATGTATGACCAGATGTATGAGTGTGGATGAAGCCATGGAAGTATGTTTGGATCGTAGTAGACGGCGCTCTATAGTTTCTGCCTACCCCCATGGGAAAAAGGAGTGATGTTATGATGATGATGATGATGAATAAAATAAATAAATAATAAATAAATATTTATGGACATTTCACACAACATCCTCGGGTCCCAAGCTAAGCTTATTAAGCATGTGTTATGGGTACCAGAATACGGATATAATACATAAACTACTTTTCTTTTGTAAATACATACTTATAATACATAGAAACACCCAGACGCAGTACAAATATTTGTATGACATTTATAAACATCACACAAATAAATGTACGAGGCGGAAATCGAACCCGCGACCTCGTGAACGGCAGTCCGGTATATGAACCACTACACCACGAAGCCCGTCGACGATGAAGTACGAATTGGACTGGCAAGCGAAGGGTTTTGTACCGTTATCATCATAACATCACGCCTTTTTGCTTTGGTGGTAGGCAGAGACTATAGAGCGCCATCTGCTACGATCTAAACATACTTCCTTGGCTTCATCCACACTCATACATCTGGTCATACATGCCCGACGGTTGTAAGTGATACTTTAGCAGGGAAACGTTAATGAACTGGAGATATATATTTATAGAGAGCAGAGAGAGAGAGATATTATTAAATATTTACCTTTCCAAATGAATATGTTCTTGAAACTTCAGGTCTTATACATGACTTGCTGTCTATGTTATCAGGATTACGTAGCCAATCATCAAAGAAACTGAAAAATTATAATTAAATTCATTTATTTTTATTGTAAGTGATGGTGTATATGATTTACAAATGGGCGCTAAATATATGAGTCGCCCAAGGTGCTAAATGTATGACTTATTTGATAGCTGTAAGTAAAAGAATTAGTCATTGGCGCTAAATGTATAACTAAAGCAGGTTGCTAAATATATGATTTATCCGATCACAACAAGCTACTACTCATACATTTAGCGCCCATGAGTGGATCGTACATTCACATATGGGCGCGTAAGGGCGCTAAATTAATTATTTTTATGCTAAAGTTATTAATTTTAGTACAAACTCACGCGCTAGGCCATTTAGGAGCTAATCTTGTCCACGTCTCCCTCCTAAGCACCCAGCCTAACCCTGGGAAGAAGTCTGTCCGGTGTAGCAGTTCTGGGTGTGATAGATCTATCACTTCCTTCTTACCGTTGTCGTTCCACGCGGATATACACCTACAATAATTTAGTTTATCAGATTTTATACAACAATCATAGTTAGTTAACACATCTGCTGGCGCAATATCGCAAACTGATAAATTATGTTCCATGGACAAATTAAGAACTCAACTCATCATCATAATAACATCACGCCTTTTTCCCATGGGCGTAGGCAGAGACTATAAAACTCAACTATCTATCTTATATTAGTAACCAACTTTTGCTTCCTATGCGTGGAATTCAGTAAATTTTCTCTTTTTTGTAACATTTTCCACTGATGCTTCGCTCCTATTAGTCGCAGCGTGATATTGTATAGCCTACCTAGATAAATGTACGATTCAACACTGAAAGAATTTTTCAAATCGGACCAGCGCGGGTTCCTGAGATTAGCGCGTTCAAACAAATAAACAAACTCTTTAACTTTTTAATATTAGTATAGATACTCAATAGATCAGGATACTGGTAGGATACTGATCTCTCTTAATCAATTTCATTTATCATCAGAGACGCCATCTCCTACGATGCCAAACACACTTTCTTGGCTTCGTATATTTTTGAACAATGAATCAAAATGAAAGAAACTTACCAAAGTGATTTATCTTTGAGCAATAAAGGATATGTGCCGAGGAAATATTCGAAGAAATCAGGTGATATATCCAAATCATCTGTAATCATAATATAATATCATAATCATCTACTTAGTTAAAAAACTAAAAAAACACGCTTAAATATCCTGAATATTTTTTTAAATTATTGCATTATTGCATTGTCATCGATCCTTGATATACATATATGCAAAATTTCAGATCAATCCGACTACTGCAAGTGAGTTAAAATCACTTTCAAAGATTCCGTTACATAGGAGATAGATACAGATAGAAATAGATACATATATACATTGATAGATACTGAACTTATATATGCGTGTTAATAATCATCTGTGTCTCCACTGGTGCTGCCCCTGGCAGATCTTTTTTAAATATGTATTCCCTGACAAAAGTCTAATTGGTCGCTAGGCGTGCCCTGCCCGAAATCGTGACACGCTCACTAAGAGACGATAGTGTACACAATGAGTATGAGCATTGCTCGATTGGCTCATTGACGAGCCTCGTGGTTGAGTGGTTCATGTAACGGACTGCCGATCAAGAGGTCGCGGGTTCGATTCCCGCTCGGGACAATCATTTGTGTGATTTTTCTAATTGTCATACAAATGTTTGTACTGCGTCTGGGTGTTTCTCTGTATTATAAGTATGTATTTACAAAAGAAAAGTAGTATATGTATTCTATCCGTATTCTGGTACCCATAACACAAGCATATAAGGTTAGCTTGGGACCAGAGAGAGTAAAAAAAAATTGCTCTCTTATCTTTTTCAGCGGAGATCGCTTTATCAACTCATGAATGACATGAATGCTCTAAGTTATTTGTTAGTAAAACTCCACCTACCTTCCACAATAATAACCGCTTCATGTCCTAGTGTTTCAAACACATGATTCAATGCGAACTTATAATGTCTCGCTATTTTATAATAACCACGGAACTTTACTTTTGGACGTGGCAAAGGTATTTCTGTCAAGTCCGGCTGTTGTACTAGCGTTATACTTGGATCTATTGATGTAAACTCTTTTATAACACGGTAGGTGGCGTTGTGACCACAATCCTGAAACAATTAATATTCAAATAAAATTAATAAGTAAGTACACGGCCATGAAAGCTATGTCCAGGACGGAGAAAGGCTGATAGATGGTTGGCCACAATTTCATTGACCTAAAACAGCGATTTTGATTTACAGAGAAAAAAAGGCTAAAAGGAAGATACTAGCGCCATCTAAGTGTATCGAAGTAAAAACCTAAGTTATCTTCTTTATCTTTACTTATGTATATATATTATACTATCTTAAAACAAAGTCGTAATTTTTGTATGTATGTCCCTATGTGAGCTTATATCTTCAAAAATACGCAACGGATTTTGATGCGGTTTTTTTTTAATAGATAGAATGGTTCAAGAGGATGACTTTTTTCGTATAATTTATTGGGGTTTGCTGTATATTGGATGAGATATGATATGATTAAATTTGCCGCGAAATTCGGACGTGCGCGAGCTATAAATGAAAACGCTGCCTTATTTATGTGAGGTACAACAAAATAATTTATGGAGGAATTGTTTGTTACCTATAGTTCTTCAAAAAAGTCCGCGAGGGCATATGTCAATCTTTTAAGTGAAACCCGCTGTACCCATAATAATGTCAAAAAAGTCCGCAAGGGCATATGTCTATCTTTTAAGTGAAACCCGCTGTACCCATAATAATGTCAAAAAAAATATTAAATTCAATTGGGTGTTTTCAAAAGCTATTTATGTGTATGTAGTAATATTTTTTATCAAATTAAACAGCTTAGTTAGCTTACGCAATCAATATAGATTATAACTGCTTTTGACAGCATGCAATTTAAATGAATATCTTAGGAGATATGACGAAAAAAGAATTACGCGCGACAATATAAAATACTTAAACTGTTGGCTGAGCAACGCGAACGTTTCCTCGGTCTTCTATCCATACCTACTCTAATGTTTGGATATTTGGTTAATGTTGGATGTATGGATAGATTTTCATGAAACTTTCCTAAATTCCACGCGTACGGAGTCGCGGGCAACAGCTATAAGATATAAAATCTACATTGAAATCGTTTGATACGTTTTAGTGTCACGAATGACACTATTACCCACAAATGTCCTTCTTCAAAAGAGTTTTTTTTTCCGGATTTAGCTTGCCTGCAGCGGCAGCGGCCTGGTATTACTAGGTTCATCAACGGATGCTATTTAACAACAGGTGGGCCATTAGCTCGTCTGCCAACTCTAGCCATAAAAAACCAAGAATAGGAAAGAAATAAGAATTTTATCACAACAATAAAAACTATGTGTATTTAACGCCATTTAGTTTGATTACGTAATGGGATTACACTATCATTTTATCGGTTTATCCAACTCATAAAAACGAACTTAATATTCATATCAATTACGTAAAAAATCATAAAATACATAATATGTTTTTTCTCTTATTATGAGAAAGTTTAACCTTTTTGAATCTTGGTTTTCCATTTTTGTTTCTTATTCTTTCGATTTAGAATAGAAAGTTTGGAATACATATTGGCTTTAATCAAGTTGACCACCCCTGGTTTAGCTAACAAAACTAATTTACCTGGCTCACAATAATAGGGAATGTTTCTTTATTCGGTCTAAATTTGACCAGGTTATCTAGGCATCTTTTCACTGTCACCCTGTCACACGCAATCACCAATACTGGCAACACTAACGATGACAAATCTGAAAAAAAAAGAGATTATTTAATGATTTTGAATTTCACCATGGTCACGGGTGAGACTTATTCATTTATTGTCTCACCCGTGACCATGGTGACTGCAAAGTCTCCGAAACGTCGGGCCAAAATTTAAAACAAATATACGCGTCTAAATCCGTAAAAAGTAGTTTTATTTGAACAGATGAGTCGCGCAAGTGTTAGAAAATATTAAGATTTTTTCAATTCGGACCCGCACTGCCTGCCATTAACGAGTGCCAAAAAGAAACAAACCAACTCTTCAGCTTTATAATATTACGGAACCTTTCTCTTCAAGTCTAACTGGCACATATTTTGTTTTTAGGGTTCCGTACCCAAAGGGTAAAAACGGGACCCTATTACTGAGACTTCGCTGTCCGTCCGTCCGTCTGTCCGTCTGTCACCAGGCTGTATCTCAAGAACGGTGATAGCTAGAGAGTTGAAATTCTCACAGATGATGTATTTCTATTGCCGCTATAACAACAAATACTAAAAATAAAATAAAATAAATATTTAAGGGGGCTCTCATACAACAAACATGATTTTTTTACCGTTTCTTGCTCGATACTAATAACGTTGCCTTATGTTGCATAGATAATGGTACGGAACCCTTCGTGCGCGAGTCCGACTCGCACTTGACCAAATTTTTTTTATTGACACAAATGTATGCTATCTGCTCTAGTTAAACAGTCCGTAATAAGTCAAATTATATTAGCAAATGACATTGCTGTTAGTTTGTGTACACAGAACATCTGTGTACACAAACAATGACACAAGATTGTAATTGAAATGTCAGTGTTAAACTGATAACGCTTTTGGACGGCTTTTAACACTGTGACAGCCTAAGCCAAGGGAATTTAGTTTAACCCCGAAATGACGAAAAGTTGCATTTAGTTTCCGTCTCAAATAGATAAATAAATAACATTAGGCTCCACCACTCCAGCCAACTGTTGCCAACCTCGTCAAAGTGCGTCTTGTCGCCTTTCGAGGCGAGGCAGTGTTATATCCAGAAATAAATAAATTTTATGGACATTCCACACTCGTCCTCTGGTCCCAAGCTAAGCCTGTATTATGGGTACCAGATTACGTCATATAGACTATATAAACTACTTATTTTTAATATATATAGAAAACACCTAGACAAACATTGGTATGACAATTATGTATAAATATCATCAAACAAGTTATTATCCCGAAAGGGAATCGAAGCCTGGATCCTGTGAATGGCAGTCTGTTACATGAACCGCTAGACCAAGAAGCGTTAGACACGCATTAAGATATTGGGTATGTACATACCAGAGATGGGAATATGAAATAAGAGAAACGGTGGGCCCATATCAGAAGCAAATGGCACAGGCTAGGCTTCCAGAGCGGTTCTTGCAAGTAGCTAATATATAAGTTAAGCGCAATCAAATCTGTGTAGTTGTAGGAAATATATATTTTTATTTCTTAAGTACAAACCAGATTATGATCATAATTTTTCAGCATATCAGTTTTTAGTTTGACAAAAACGACTAGATGGCGTTGGTTTCAAGTTAGTAACAATTACAGTTACGTTTTTTTTTCGACTTTTGTTAATACAGTGGGGTACAGAATATATTTCAAAAGTAGTAACAGTACAATACAATACAATAACAAGTACTCCAACTAACTATATTTTGTGTTTAACAGCCTATATAAATAAATAAATATGGTGGCTATCTAGTAAATTATACATTGCATGGCCTTGTTTTTATATTTCTTTGAAATTATTTATGTTATAATATATCCTTATGTTAGTTTATGACTATGTAACTAATAAAAAAAGACAAGGCTGTTTGAGCCTGTCTAAACTTTAAAACAACAGATTAAAAAAATATTTTTCTTGCTATAGATAAAAAATTGCAATAGATTTTTGTATGAACAAAAACACATTTACTAATAGTTCACTATTTGTCAGTAGACTGTATCTCGTAACCGGGTGTGCGCCTTGCAAATAGTGCAATCAATTGTAGGTCCCGGGTTGATTCCAAGACATATATTTGTGTGATATTTGAATGACAATATGCAACACTAACCGCTGCCCAATGAATAAAAACCCCAAAAGATTACTTGATATCTGAAATAGTTGACATGACAACCTTCTGCAATAATATAATAAATCTGAAGAGTTTGTTTCTTTGAACGCACTAATCTCAAGACCTACTGGTTCAAATTGAAACATTATTTTTGTGTTGGATAGTCCATTTAACAAGGAACTTATACCCTACTAGCTGTTGCCCACAACTCCGAACTTGTAAACTTTTCCCGTTTTTGCAACTATTTTCACTACTGCTTCGCTCCTATTGGTCGAAGCGTGATGTTATATAGCCTATATCCTTCCTCGATAAATGTACTATCCAACACTGTAAGAATTTTTCAAATCGGACTAGTGGTTCCTGAGATTAGCGCGTTCAAACAAACAAACTCTTCAGCTTTATAAGATTAGCATAGATTTCACAGGTATGAAGTTGTGGGTAACAGCTAGTAGTATGGATAAATAATACACTCACCCTGTACAGCTTCCACCTCCTTATTCTCAAAATCTTCATTATCATCTTTAGGATTAACTTTATTTAAATGTATCTTAATTTTTTCTAGCAGCATATCACTTTCAGCCATCTCTTTATTCATCATTTCCTCTAATTTTGCTAATTTATTTTCTATATCCTCTCTTTTATGTGATCTATTCAAAGATCCAGGTATTTCTATATTTGTCGAATATGTTATAAGAAGCCATAAAAAGAGAACGCCACATAGTATCAACATTAATTTTCTTAAATTTACACGCATCTTGTTATTTTTTTTAATTTTATTTTATTTCAACTATAATTCAGTCTATAGAATCAAATATTGGCTAATGGTTTTTTTTTATCTCGTCCATAATACCCTTACGTGCGTTCTCGCTATTCACAGAATGATTAAATAAACAGTAAACATCACAGTAATAATATAATTTTGAGGGATTTTCAGAATGAAATTTTCACAACACAAGTTTAAAAATTAGTATATAATTACACACGCTAATGTACTAATGTTAATTAATTGTGGACACAACACATATAACAGTAATAAATTAAACAGAAACCAGATTTATTTAAAAGATTTCCGATTTTTCGCACAATGACAACAAAACGCAACTCAGTCAGTTTATCTGACCACAGACTACAGCACTCAGGTGCAGGAAACTTTACAGAGATGATAGTATGTCATTAGGCGAATTTTGAAAGTTCCAGGGCAATTAATAAGAGAGCGCTCGTCATAATATTTTCTAACACTTGCGCGACTCATCTGTTTAAATAAAACCACTTTTTACGGATTTAGACGCGTATATTTGTTTTAAATTTTGGCCCGACGTTTCGGAGACTTTGCAGTCACCATGGTCACGGGTGAGACCTGAGTATCCGTAAAAAGTGGTTTTATTTGAGCGCTCATCATGTTAAAAATAAACGAATAGATAATTTTACACGCACGTTATATTGTCAACTTCTATACCCTTCTAGCATCTAATGATATTCATATTTATCGTTCTATTGTGCCTTAATATATTTGTGGATCCGATCCTATTCTCAAGTTATTTTCCGCTCAAAACCTTCTTTTATTGTTATAATTCCCTAACTTTGTGCATAAAAACTCTATGCGTAAGTTTTAGTGCTCAAGATGAGATTTTTTGACCAAAGAAAAAAAAACTAATATGCCTGGTTTATCTTCTCATATATCATATTCTCTTAATATCGTTACTCTTTTTGATAAGTACTAAAGTTCTCATTAAATTCCATGATTTATATAAAACCATGCAGTTATTTGTTTTTTGTTGTTATACTTAATTTTAAAGGTATGAAACTGCGTTTTAAACTGAATTTCATGGAAATCATTAGTATATACTCAAGCAGAATAGAAATTAGAATCAAAACTGAGATATCCGGCAGAGTTCCCTTAAAATTTTATGCTTAGTTTAGGTCTAAAGCTTCCTCAGAATAAAACCCTTAATAATCCCCCTAGAAACTAAATCCTCGCTATGACCATGGTATTAGGTACTTATATTTACATATTAAATTTTTTTTCAGTTAGAATGCAAGTATCAGAGCTAATGTATATGAAAACAGTAAGTAAAGATTTGTTCTCCAACTTCTTGTTTTCTTATATGGGCCAATTTTCAGAGTGAGCTGTTTCAATGTGGCTGACACATTTTATTCACAAGATGGCTCTCTTCATCTATTGTACTCTATGGGCTACACGTCAACCACATGTCAACAATGTCAATGATCGCCACAGACAATATAGACTAAAAATCTCGTCGAGGGAGTCTGTCATAGATTATATACTACCTCTATATGGTTGATGCTTGGTTTATTTATGTGTGATTTATGTAACGAAAGAACAATGTGATGTGCATGTGAAAGCCATGAAAACTTACAACAGTAAATTATGTTTCTGATATGACCTTTTAACCATCATTGATAATGCTCAATAATTGCTGTTCGTTAGGTTTGCTAAAACTCGAGAACGGCTGGGCTGATTTTTGTGATTTTGGTCTTGAAATGTTCGTGAAAAGTCCAAGGAACGTCTAAATAAACGGTGACAAAATATACGGGGATGTAAAATTCCACGCGTTTGGAGTACTGGGCATCAGCTGCTCTTCCAATAATAATTCGAAGAATATTACATATTTATTTAATAAAATAAATTTAATTACATATTTATATTTGTTTTTTAAAACAATGTTCATACATCCGGTAATCAAAGCGGGGATGGTCATCTTCAGGGTTAACCGTATCCTTAAACACAATTTTTTCCGAAATTCTCGGCAAACAAAATCAAATAAAATCAATTAAAATATTGTTAAAGTTTAACTGTGACAATATTAACAGGATACCAAAATAGCTTCGTGCATTTTTCTATGTACGAAGTTTTCATTGTTTCTTTAGATTGAATGGCTAGAGCTCTAATTTTTACGTATATGTTTTTTCAATATATGATCTAGGATCGCATCAACTCAGAAACGCGATTGAAAAAAGTTTTCTCGATAGAAAATCTTGGCGAAACAACCTCTCAAATTTTCTATTATCGCGTATTAACTTATGAAATAACTTTAAAAACATAAGTAACTATTATATGTATATAGAAACACGTAAATCAGAATTAAAATATATTTAGTAGATTTTGAGTAAATAGGAAAAGTAATATATTATAATATATAAAATAATTCTTCATTTTCTGTGCCTACTGGCTGTGTTAATATGTACGTGTCGGCTATGATATACGATAATATTGATGTAGGCCCTAAAGCTGAGGACCTTGTTACTAGATGCTTTTGATGCTAAATGTAATTAAGAGTTAAGATATTTAGAATATAAATATAGGTCTACGTAGATTATAGAGTATTTACTTTCGCCAACAAGCTGTCTTATCAGTTTGGCGATACGTAGAAATTAGGAACTATGTTATATTTAAATAAAACTACTTTTTACGGATTTAAACGCGTAGTCTCAACCGTGACCATGGTGACTGCAAAGTCTCCGAAACGTCGGGCCAAAATTTAAAACAAATAAACGCGTCTAAATCCGTAAAAAGTAGTTTTATTTAAACAAATGAGTCGCGCAAGTGTTATAAAATACTATGTAATATTGTTAATTATACGTAATTTATGTAGAATCAAATAAAAATTCCGTACCCAAAGGGTAAAAACGGGACCCTATTACTGAGACTTCGCTGTCCGTCCGTCCGTCCGTCCGTCCGCCCGTCCGTCCGTCTGTCACCAGGCTGTATCTCAAGAACGGTGATAGCTAGAGAGTTGAAATTTTCACAGATGATGTATTTCTATTGCCGCTATAACAACAAATACTAAAAATAAAATAAAATAAATATTTAAGGGGGGCTCCCATACAACAAACATGATTTTTAGGGTTCCGTACCCAGTATCTCAAGAACGGTGATAGCTAGACAGTTGAAATTTTCACAGATGATGTATTTCTATTGCCGCTATAACAACAAATACTAAAAATAAAATAAAATAAATATTTAAGGGGGGCTCCCATACAACAAACATGATTTTTTTACCGTTTCTTGCTCGATACTAATAACGTTGCCTTATGTTGCATAGATAATGGTACGGAACCCTTCGTGCGCGAGTCCGACTCGCACTTGACCAATTATTTCTTTGACTCAAAACGGGAGATCGGTTTATAGGTAGGTACATAAACTAAAATGAAATGAAAAAAAAAAACACTTTTTAAGTTATTTATTCACAAAAAGCTAGTAGTGTCATAAAATATTAGGTTTAATTATATATATAGTATATACTGGTGAAGATTTCAAATAGGAATATGATACTCTGGGCATGTTTTTGTTAAATTAACCTTCATTATCAACATCGCTTTTAAAACTGATACCTAGGTACCTGTAACTGAGTTTTCTCAGACGTCCACAATTTGTTCATTACGGAAAATACTCTTTCTACTGGAGTTCGGTTTTTGAAAACGGGACAATTTTGCGTCCCAGAGGTAGTTTCGGGGACACGGGTTGTAAAAAGGGACAGTCCCGTTTAAAACGGGACGTCTGGTCACATAAAAAAAATGGTTTACAGTATATAATACACTGTAAACCAATTATACTAATTAATAGGTCAAATAAGAGCTAAAGTCGCACTTGAAATGTTCCATAACCGTGTATAAAGGTGTATGGTCTATGTCCGTATCGTTATTACCATCATAAGTCGACACAATAGTGCCCTGTGCCGTATTTTATTTATATCATCAAGTTACTCTGAGAACATTTGTTGTCTAGAAGCCAATGATTTATTTATTTATCTAACATCCAGGAAGCACTCTTAATCTTTCTTTATTATTGTATCTTTAATGGTTTTTAGTTTATTAGATAGAGGATGAAAAGAATATCATTTGTGAAAATTTCACACTCTAGCTATTTCTGCTTCTGAGGTATAGACTTATGGTCTTATTCATAATGACATAACGGAGGTTTAAACGGAAATTTTGTCGGAAAGATAATAAACGTTTTATCGTTAAGGGCCTACATCAATATTATCGTATATCATCGCCGACACGTACATATTAACACAGCCAGTAGGCACAGAAAATGAAGAATTAGGGATACTTTTCCTATTTACTCAAAATCTACTAAATATATTTTAATTCTGATTTACGTGTTTCTATATATAATAGTTACTTATGTTTTTAAAGTTATTTCATTAGTTAATACGCGATAATAGACCGACAAATGAAAAAAATAAAAATTTTGAGAGGTTGTTTCGCCAAGATTTTCTATCGAGAAAACTTTTATCAATCGTGTTTCTGAGTTGATGCGATCCTAGATCATATATTGAAAAAACATATACTTAAAAATTAGAGCTCTAGCCATTCAATCTAAAGAAACAATGAAAACTTCGTACATAGAAAAATGCACGAAGCTATTTTGGTATCGTCTTAAAAGACTATTATGAATAACAAGTTTTGACAATTTCCGCGAACCGATTATAGCGAACTTTTAACCTCCAATAAGTCATTATGAATAAGGCCATTACAGTACAGCCTCGTGACCGACCGACATACCGTTAAGATGCCGTTAAGAGGATACCAAAATAGCTTCGTGCATTTTTCTACGTACGAAGTTTTCATTGTTTCTTTAGATTGAATGGCTAGAGCTCTAATTTTTAAGTATATGTTTTTTCAATATAATGATCTAGGATCGCATAAACTCAGAAACGCGATTGAAAAAAGTTTTCTCGATAGAAAATCTTAGCGAAACAACCTCTCTCATTTTTTATTTTTTTCATTTGTCGGTCTATTATCGCGTATTAACTAATGAAATAACTTTAAAAACATAGGTAACTATTATGTATAGAAACACGTAAATCAGAATTAAAATATATTTAGTAGATTTTGAGTAAATAGGAAAAGTATCCCTAATTCTTCATTTTCTGTGCCTACTGGCTGTGTTAATATGTACGTGTCGGCGATGATATACGATAATATTGATGTAGGCCCTTAAGTCTCAATAATTTAATAATCTATACCTAAGACCGTACCGAAGCCTAAAATTTAATTTGTGTTTGTCACCAATCTTCTCCGAAACGAATCGATAGATTTTTGTGCAATTTATTTTATATACTAGTCCCCTAGACCTAGACCTAGGCCTAGACCTAAGTCTAGGTCATAACGTTTCCAGTAAGCTTTTCTTCCTTTCATGAAAGAGGATGGATATGTTTAATTATTTTATGTATGCTTCTGATCAGGCCATTAATGTCCAAATACAAGCGCGGGAGATCCACCTCAGCCTCAGTATAGTACCTATCTAGTGTGCTTATCCCATGTTGGTGTGAAGTTATATGTCTTTTTGTGTAAAATATTTTGTTTGTCGTTAAGGAATACCACAAATTCCTTGTTTACTACAAAAAGTCTAAAGGTTCCGGGTCATAAACATTTGAATATTGCTTTTTTTTGCAGGATGTTAATTGCTGTTGCCATAAACAAAAATTCGGATGAGTTCATTAGATGTATGCCAGACACAGATAGAACGTTATTTTTTTGTTTTAATTCGCTCGTTAAATACAAATCAATGAGCGCCTATGCCTATGGCTACCTATAGAGTACAGAAATTATTGGGAATCGAAAATATCGTTATCCTGGGATTACAAACAATCTTGATCGATTTTGCTTTCCTGCATTTTAACTGAAATTCCACATTGAATTTCACCTAAATTATTATCTTTATTTGCGAGATTCTAAATAATTTAACTTGCATTTACATTTTCATTACTGAACACACAGACTGAACATAATATATTTATGGACATTTCGCACACCATTCTCTGGTCCGGAATTAATCTATAGATATTTATATACTGGTGTTATTTGTATTAAATCACGCATAAAACCTTTTAAATATTGATATGCTATAGTTACAATTTATTGAAGACATTCACTCATTGTTTATACCTAAGTAGGTGGGTATATCTACAGGCACCTTAAGTAATATTGTCCTGTGTGGGGTTGCTATCGTAATTATAATAATGTTTAATCATCAATAAGCCAAGGTTTTTAGATTACTAACTTTCTAAATCTTATTTATTAGTTTAGCAACATTCGAAAAGTAAAATTTTCAGTGAATTTAATGTACCTAATCTAAGATTCAAATTTGTATTTTATTTAACTTAAGTAAGACACTTTTATGGTTACCATTTCTATTATGTTAATAAAATTATGGAACTAGAAATCTATTACTTTTTATTTTTATATTGACTAATGAGAGAGACTGCTTGTTTTCCTGAATAATAAATAAATAAATCAATCTTATTCTCATCATAAAAACAATATTACGAAATTTCAATATAATAAACAATAATTAAAAGTAATACATATATAAAATACAAAAACCCGACCTCTGTCGCCCTTTCATAGTTGCGACATATTTTGTCATAATTAGGTAGAGCGCGCGGTGGCGCTAAGAGATTTTTTTTTCAATTTTTTCTACCATTGACGGATGAGTGGTGGCCCCGTTAGAAATAATTGCATAAGCTACGATAGTATTTTATATTTGTTGCGTGGTTCCGCGCATAGACTGGCTTTAGTTTAGAAGGGACTACAGTCATAAGTTCATAACATAAGTTAGGTGTATGACTTAGGTATTGCTATCTGTGGTGGACTCGACTAGGGCACGACCAATACCCGGAGCCGACTTTGTCTGACGTAATGATACGGGCCTTTACAGGAACAAGTGCCTCGCTGGTTGACCACGCACCCCTAAATGCGTAAAGAGGAAACTTCCACAACTGTTTTAATGAAAGACCTCCTTCCTAATGAAGATCCTTGGTAAGAGGTGGCAGTCTTCAAAGATCAATCTTATTCTGCGATTTTTATTCCCTTTTGTATCCTTTCTTGTTCATTTGAATTTGTTAGAGCTCGTAGAGTTCGTTCGTTCGTAATTAATCAAAGGAAGAGCCCTGAATATCTATATAAATCTTATGTCGTTAGATACGTCTTACCTTACTATATTATGTAGTATAACAAAAACCCTTATTAGTCTAGAATATAAAAACTTTCTAGAACATTAACATAGAAAAATATTGTAAAAATCACAAAGAACAAACTTAAAACTATCATAGTTTCATTAATACTAAGTCAATCTACATGATTTAAACGTTATTACCTTCTCTAAACCCTACCCATCACCATGAAACCCAAAGGTGAACATTTATTTAACAATGAGGGATCACATCCTCATAATTCAAAATTTACATAGTACAAATTCTTATTACTAAGTAAAACCTTATAAATTATGACTTATTATAGCCCTGCCACACAATACCTTTTAACATTACATTAAGACGATACCAAAATAGCTTCGTGCATTTTTCTATGTACGAAGTTTTCATTGTTTCTTTAGATTGAATGGCTAGAGCTATAATTTTTAAGTATATGTTTTTTTCAATATATGATCTAGGATCGCATCAACTCAGAAACACGATTGAAAAAAGTTTTCTCGATAGAAAATCTTGGCGAAACAACCTCCCAAAATTTTTATTTTTTTCATTTGTCGGTCTATTATCGCGTATTAACTAATGAAATAACTTTAAAAACATAAGTAACTATTATATATAGAAACACGTAAATCAGAATTAAAATATATTTAGTAGATTTTGAGTAAATAGGAAAAGTATCCCTAATTCTTCATTTTCTGTGCCTACTGGCTGTGTTAATATGTACGTGTCGGCGATGATATACGATAATATTGATGTAGGCCTTTAATTATATAACATTAATTATTTGACAATATATATTAAGAGGATACCAAAATAGCTTCGTGCATTTTTCTACGTACGAAGTTTTCATTGTTTCTTTAGATTGAATGGCTAGAGCTCTAATTTTTAAGCACATATATGTTTTTTCAATATATGATCTAGGATCGCATAAACTCAGAAACGCGATTGAAAAAAGTTTTCTCGATAGAAAATCTTAGCGAAACAACCTCTCAAATTTTTAATTTTTTTCATTTTTCGGTCTATTATCGCGTATTAACTAATGAAATAACTTTAAAAACATAAGTAACTATTATATATAGAAACACGTAAATCAGAATTAAAATATATTTAGTAGATTTTGAGTAAATAGGAAAAGTATCCCTAATTCTTCATTTTCTGTGCCTACTGGCTGTGTTAATATGTACGTGTCGGCGATGATATACGATAATATTGATGTAGGCCCTTAACATAAATTTTTATAATCAATACTCAATTTTAGTAATTTTACAAATCAAATACTTACATCAGTTTTCGTGGCGCATAACTGTGTCGCCGACACTATCCCTATTTACGATCGTGCGTCGCGCTGAATGGGACAAAAATAGTGCAGGCAGATATTACCTACAAATTTTTTGAAAAAAAAAAAGAAGGTTATTCGTAGGTTTCTTCGTGAAAATTAAACCGATTTGATTTTTTTTACGAAATATTATAGATGAAGAGTATATCTATGCTTCTATCGCTTTTTTTTTTGGTAAAACTTTACCAATTTTACGCTGCAAGTTCATTTAAAGAAAACTGACAAAAACGTGATTTTGGATGGTCATATTTCTTTTACCTATGTTTTAAAAAAGAAAGTAATAGAAGCTTAAAAATGGTAAGGCCGTAGGTACAACATGCTCTACTTAATTCTATTACATATTATCATTTTCAGGGTTGTTTAGACATTTTTGATTGTATCTCTCTGAGGGGGCCCTGCGTCACTGTAATATACCTAGGCCTCGCAAAATTGATCTTGCCAACAGCTACGTTTAAATTTAATCAAGTACTGCCACGCTTGCTACAAATATTATTCCATGCTAGATATAATAAATAAATTAATATTCATGGCCATTTCACAGAACGTCCTCTGGTCCCAAACCAAATTTATATGCATGTGTTATGGGTACTAGAATATGGATGGATATACTACGTAAACTACTTTTCTTTTGTAAATATATACATAACATATAATACATAGAAACCCCCAGACGCAGTACAAACATTTGTATAATATGTATTTATAAATATCACACAAATGATTGTCCCGTGCGGGAATCGAACCCGCATCCTCGTTACGGCAGTCCGTTTCATGAACCACTAGACCACGAAGCCCATCAAACCAAGTAATAATAATGCAATTGTAAAAATCCAAAATATTATTCGCAGCTAATTTGATCATTTTAATGCGGTACCCCAATTTCTGGTGAAATATTTGTCAAGTTATAGGTACACCTGGGTCCCGTTTCCGCATACTCAACTGTGGCGCTATACCGTGGCGTTTAAATTGTTTCAACCTGCGAAGATAGAGATATATTATTATAAAACTCCATCATGTAAACTCCTTAATTATATCGAAGTTATGTTATGAGCTCCAGCAGTAGGGCAGTACACACACCATCCTACCCTACTAATTAGTTTAACCAATGGTATGGTATCAATTAATTTATTAATTTTTGCAGTTGACTTGCTATGCTTTTACTTGGTGGTAATGGTAACAATTCTACGCGGGCAACATAACAAAAAAATTAAAATTAAAAGTGTCAATAACACAATTTGGAAATGTTAACTGAACTTTCTTATTATAAAAGCTATGTATGACCTATATATAGAACAACACTATAGTTGCTTTCATTTTTTAGTTAAGTTTAGTTGTGTATGTAGAATTGGTATCATTTAGTTGATACTTCTCTCTTCAGAATATTAACGTTCCACTATTGGGCACGGGCCTCCTCCACTTTGGGAAGAAGTATAGTCTACTATGCCGCGCTAACCAGCCATAGTCTCGAGTTTTCTGTTTCTTACAGAGGATGTTATTTGTGTACTATCCTTTAGTTGACTTTTATAGCACGCTGCCGCGCTGGGGAAAAAATGGACTGGTAACACAATTCGGCAATGATAACTGAACGTTCTTGTACTTCTTCTTATAAAAATTGTGTAGGTAATAAAAACTAACGGTTATACATTCATATTAATATATATAGCACATTCATATTAATTAATTAATATGAATGTGCACAACGAAATTTCTAATTAATTTATTTATTTATTTAACACTTTAATGCTATTACATGCATAGGCGGGCTTAATGCCTATGGCATTTTCTACCAGCCAACCATAGGGTGGTGCAGAATTAAAGGAGGCAGGTGTCAATACAGAGCTGAGGAGAAAAAAAAAATTACAATAATTAATAGGAAAATGAAAGTTACAGTTTTTATCTACTATATAAAAATAAGTCGGGTTTTCCTTCCTGACGCTATAACTCCAGAACGAACGAACCGATTTCCACGGTTTTGCATTCGTTGGAAAGGGCTCCGTGAGGTTTATAGTTCATTTTTTTTTAAATTTTTTTTTTTACTTTTTTTGGTACGGCAAAACAACGTTTGCCGGGCCAGCTAGTTTATTATAAAATGGATAGGGGTATAGACATAGATATATTGAACTAATGATTTACATGATACATACATACAAATATACACATTACAATGTTACTTAATAAATACCACATGTACATAAACATACATAACACATTATTAAACCAAATATGACAATAACAAATGAAAAATTAACAAGTCAATAGCCTCAAAGGATCAGTTATAGACGAAGTTATGCGTGAGAATGGGATGATAAACGTCTTTATTGCTCTCGCAACTTACGCTTGAAGGTGTTACGGCTTTTGCACATCCTGATTTCCAACGGAAGAGCGTTCCATAATATAATGGGCTGGACAAAGAAAGAAGAGTGGACAAGTTTCGAGCTATGAGAGGGACAACTAAGTAAAAGGTTATGACATGATCGAAGATTTCTGTCATGAGTCAAGCATAGATATTGAAAATGTGAAGAGAGATACGAAGGAGCGTTAGGAGAGTGTAGAATAGTGAAGAGAGTGGTCAGCGCACGCATTTCGCGCCGCTGTCGTATAGGTAGCCATGCTAGATTATTGCGGAAATGTGACACATGGTCATATTTATGGAGATTAAAAACGAATCGAATGCAATTGTTGAGAAGTCGGGCAAGTTTATTGAGCAGATCTGCATTCAGGTCGAGATAGCAAACATCACTATAATCAATAACAGGCAGAACCAATGATTGCACAAGCGCTGCTTTGGTTTTGATGGGAAGAAAATTCTTGAGACGATAGAGAGCTCTTAAAATACTAGTTACTTTTGCGCTGATATTGTACACTTGTGGTCGCCAACTTAAAGTGCTGTCAAGGTACATACCCAAGTCCTTAGCCGTGTCACTGAGTGGTATTATAATATCGTTGTAGACGATCGGTGGTAGTGTACTTTTATTAATTTTATGTGCCATTCGAGGACTAGTGATGATCATGGCTTGGCATTTTTCTGGATTGACACAAAGACCGAAACGTTCAGACCAGATTTTTATGGCTAAAAGATCAGCGTTAACCTTTGTTATCGCAGCAGGTAAATTCTCGGCAGCTGTCTGGGAGTAGAGCTGCAGATCATCAGCATAGAGATGATACGCACACCGAAGAGTCATAGTCAGAAAATTTATGAAGAGAGAAAAGAGTAAGGGAGAGAGAATGCCACCCTGAGGGACGCCAGAGCGAAGATAACACCATTCAGATGAAGAATCATCAAGGTGTATAGATTGCTGACGTCCGTGCAGGTAAGAAGAAAACCAACTAAGTGCATCATCTGAGATCCCAGGATAGGAAAGAATAGCAAGGAGGATGTCATAAGAGACTGATTAATCAATATACCTACACCGTAGTGGTTTTATTTATTTATTTAAACACTTATGGTCTTATTCATAATGAAATGACTTATCGGAGAGATAATAAACGTTTCAGCGTAAAAAGACAATCATGAATAACAAGTTTTGACAATGTTAGCGAACCGATTTTAGCGAACTTTTAAACCTCCGATAAGTCATTATGAATATGACCATTAATGTACATAATAGATACAAAGTCGGATTTAATGCCCAAGGCATTCCCTACCAGTCAACCTTTGGGTGGTGCAGAGATTGATAAATGGCAGGTGTTTCATTTTTTATTTTAGTTAAGTTTTGTTGTATCGTACAATTATTGGTAGCATTGTTAGTGCTTCAAATCGCCCCTGATATGTCGAAAACCTAAAGTAACACAAATTAAGCGCTTTATTGGCTCAAACAAAGAAATATAAGTGTTCTTCAAAAAGAGATTTCGGCAGGTTCGGCGACGTGAGAGTAATATCTCTGGTGTTACATAGGCTACAGTAACCGCTTACCATCAGGCGGGTCGTATGCTAGTTCACCAACTTAGTAGTAAAAAAAACTCAATCATAATCATTTATATTTCTAGTGAGAAATGCATAACCACGTTGTGTAAAGCAACCATTTATTACCTACTTATAATAAAATCATAAATAATACTACATTCTACAAAATCCAACCAAAAATCATCACCAATTACATTCATAATTATAACTAAACACAACACGAACGTTGGACAAAAACATAAATCAATTAACTCATAGTATTGCAAGCATCTGACTACAGTAATTAAGCAAACTAACTAAATAATTATCAAAATTAATGTGCCTCTGAATATATCAGACGACTCCTTAAATAAATCTCCTTTTGATGTCTTTAAACGTGCGTGTGCGCAGTCCAGGAACGCCTACAAAATTCTGATTGGTCCATCTCTAATTATAACTCAACGATACCACATGAGCTATTTGCATTGCTTATTTAAATATAATCCTATATTAAACTGTATGAAAATGGTATAAGATCGAGATTACAGTGGGTTTTAAATGAAAATTCTGTCATCTTGAAAGACGCCCATTAGTAAATGCTCTTTATCTTCATTCGAAACAGTCGTTCTGAAGTCAGATAGACACTAATTTGACAATTAAAGAAGTTTGAATCTTATCTTCTTAGTTTTAAGAGTGGATAGTTTAATAATATTGTAGGCAGGCGATTATGTTTTTCAAAAGTAGTTGTTAAAATTCCGTCGGCAGTTTCAGTCGACGAATTGACAAAAACGCATCGTTGTGCTTTCTTTATTAGTTTAAATTATGTGCCATTAAATAGTTTGACACATAAATTGTATTTCAAAAGATCATCAAGGCCCCTTGAGAGAACACGTTTGCCTCTTAAAAAATAAAAATGGAAGATTCAAAAATGGAAACAAACGAAATGAAAACCGGAAAAACGGAATCTAAGTTACCATTTTCAATTGAAAATTTACTAGCTAATAAATTTGATAAGACAAAAACGAATAGTGAAGAAAGTAGTGCAGTGAATTGTGAATTAAATAATCGATTAACTAGTGACGTGATTGACAATATCGATTCAGACGATGATGATAGATGTAGCGATAGTTCAGAAAATGTAGACGTTGAAAGTTCTACAACAGGAGAAGCGCCGGAGTTCCTCGATACTAAATCTAATGATTATGGAAGATCAGGTACCTATCTATTTTACTGTTTAGTTTTATGAAGCAAAAATATACTTAAGGATATTTATTAAAATTATCCACGGCATTTATATACAATAGGTACATTATTATGTATGTATAAGCAATCACTTTTCTCTTGGTTAGAGATTTATCTCTAACCAACTTCTCGATTTCCGGCAAAACTAATAGTCCTATGGAAAAAAGTCAAAAGGAAAAGTTTTAGGTAATAAAAAGATCTAAAACTTTTGTATTTACACTTTATTCACATAACCTCAAAATTTATGTGAAAAATGTTTTTTCATTCACGAAATTTGGTATAAACTTACCTTTTTATGTCCTTAATACGCTGTAATTTATTTGATTAGAAAGCAATCTCTACTCTCCGATGTATCATTTGTAATTATATATCATTTGTTTTGGGATATCTCTCCCCGTCTTTTCCAAGAAACTCTTCGCATGTAACGTATAAAGTGTTCGCAAAAGATCTGTCTGTTGGGCAGAGCCAGCTAACCAAACTGAAGACCGAAAACGGCACTGTCATTTGTTCCAAAGACGAGATCTTGAGTGAGTTCGAGAAGTTCTATGGACAGTTGTCCGAGACATTTCAAACTCTTGTTGTCAGCTTGGTCAAAGGTCCATGATCCAAACTAACCCTGCACTATACCAAGGACAACCTGCACGTCAGCCTTTATGAGATCAGAATGACTCTCAAGTAGCTTAAAAACAGTAAAGCACCGATGACAAAATCACTACGAAGCTCTTGGAGGCGGCTGGAAGACGGTCCTCGTAGCTCATCAGAAGCCGTTCAATTGTGTCGTCCTCGGGAGCACAGTTCCATAGGCGCAGACCAGGAGCGTGGTAGTGCTATTTTTCAAGAAGGGTAATAAACCTCACTTGAGAAACTATCGACCTCACTCCTGAGCCACGTATATACTTAAGTTGTTTTCGAGAGTGTATCGATATATCGAAGCGTTGAAGTGTTTGTATAGAAACGCCACCATGTCAGTCCGAATCCAAAACGGAAGTAAGAGACAGATTCCACTGCAGAAAGTTTCTAGACAAGGGGTCGTAATTTCCCCAAAACTGTTCACCGCTGCTTTGGAAAACGTCTTCAAGCTCCTCGATTGGACCGGACTCGGCATTAACATCAACGGCGAATACATCACTCACCTTCGATTTGCAGATAGAGGACCTTGGCCACAATGCTCAATGACATCAGCAGTGTTTCCCAACAGGTTGGTTTAAGGATGAACATGGACAAATTTAAGGTCATGTTTAATGTCCATGTCGCTCCGGCACCAGTATCTATTGGGTATGCGATTCTCAAAGCTGTTGATCATTATGTTTACCTAGGACAAACAGTCCAGCTGGGCAAATCCAACTTCGAGAAAGAGGTCAACCGACGAATTCAACTCCTTTGGGCAGTGTTCGGGAAGCTTAGGCACATCCTCATGTCCATTATACCCCAGTGCCTGAAAAGAAAGATCTTTGACCAGTGTGTGTTACCAATGATGACTTATGGAACTGAGACGTGATCTCTGTATGGTGGTCTCATAACGAAACTCAGAATCGCACGGCGTGCTATGGATAAGGCTATGCTCGGTGTTTTCCTACGTGATAAGATCCGGAACGCGGAGATCCGTAGAAGGACCGGTGTGTATGTCATAGCCCGAACAGTTAGCACGCTGAAGTGGCAATGGGCAAGCCACATCGCTCTACGACCTGATAACCGTTGGGGAGGGAAGGTCCTCGAGTGGCGACCACGCACCGGATAACGCAGCCTGGGGCGGCCCCCAGAAAGGTGAACTGACGATATCGTATAATCCAGTTAGCACTGGATCCCCGCGCTGTTGCGTTTATGTGGAAGGCTTATGTCTAGCAGTGGATGGAGAAAGGTTGATGGATGGATGGATGGATGGATTACATTGTGATAAATAAATTAAAAAGAATCCTAATATTTACACATCAAATTAATCCCAAATATCGAACCTACAAAATCTAGAAATATATCACCAAAATGAAATGATTCAATATTGGATTCAAGGATCTCTAAAAACTTATGAATTTATCATTCTCATGTTACATATCATTACAGTGTACTGTTATCGGTATAACAGTCTACCGAATCCGATAAATTTAATAAATTTTACATTTAACTCCCATTTCATAATTATTTTTAAAATGTCAATACTGCAGTAACAAAGCAAAACTTACGGCGAATCTGTAATACAATTTTGAAATATATGAAATGAACCTAACACGAGATATAACGGCCACCGATATGAGAAAATTTTTGTCCCCACATCACTGGAATTATATATTTCCCTTTTTACTGGACTTCACGTTGAAGTTGTGGCGCATGCATGCACTCCGACGAATAGAAGCGGACTTTATTGAATGTGAGAAAAGGCACGGGGGCTGCAGGAATGCAATGTTAACGAAGATACGAGTATGCTACGAAAACTTACTAGCCACCAGAATGATAAGTTTTCTCAGGACAAAAGATAAGTGCTTGTCAAATGTGTTAGAAATGGGATAAACAAACAAAATTAGTGTTTTTACATAGGTTATATTATAATTTATTGATACAAAAGTCGTTTTTAGTCGAAATAATAAATGCAACTACAGGGTAAGATATTTTACGAGCGAAAGTCGGTCGGGGACAGGCCACCGTGATGCTAAAATGACTCTTTGAAAGCATTTTTTAAATGTAATACTGAATATAACTCAATGATCTTTTTTGCCATGGTAGAGAAGGGCCTATTTTACTACATAAAGTAGTCAAAATCATAAAACTAACACATTGCACTACCGTTCTCACGTTTGCCGCGTATTTTTTTTGCTTGTGCAATTCGCCCTAATACAATACAATACAATCATCATATAAAAATCCATGGTACACAGAAAGTCAGCATACCTAATCGATGTGAGATAGTTATCTCTTACAAGCTTTTTTCTTGGGCAAGATTTTCACGGAGTTAAACAAACACACCTAAGTCAAATGCTAGCAAATTATTAATCATAATTCCTCATGTAACGAACAAATCCTTCCCTTTCATCAGGCTTAGGTATAGGCAACATCAACTAGCATGTGGCCAAATTAGCTGAGAAGTAGTATCTTCGTAGTAGTAAGTTCGTATAATTGTCTGTGTGGTGACGGATTAAGAATACATATAATAAGTGTCACCACCCCATTTCTTTCCCTGGTCCATTTCTTTTCCTGCCAGCTAAGGAACAATATAAGCAGTTAACATCTACTGTGAGAGACGGAAAACTCGAAACTAAACCCTGTGCCAACACGCTTGGTCAGCGCGGCACAGTAGACCATACCTAATCCCTCCCAAAGTGGAGGAGGCCCTTGCCCAACAGTGGGACGTAAATGGGCTGGAGAGGAGACATACCTAATAAGCCACTAATATTTAAGAAAGCATTAAGGAGTAGGACTGTATATATTATTTAAAAAACCTAGGTCAGATGCGTGCAGTGTAGACCTTGACTTTTAATATTTAGCTTTTTCTCTAATAATTTATGCGGTGCCAAATAAAATAGCCCGGGGCGCTACCTAATTTTCAAAATACCTCTCTGGCCTAGGTACGAGCTGGACACACAACTTTGTGCTAGTACCTAGTATGATAATATCATCTTAGAATTACGATATATAGGTACCTACTTTGAATAGTATACCGTCACAATTATGTCGTCGTCGAATCGTATCATCAAATTATACTGAAAACGTTTATTGTATTCTGGATTTTAAAATTTGTTACCATATTGACAACACAAATACACCGTCTGTGAATATTTCAACTCTAGTTACTTATTACCGTTCGTCAAATACAGCCTAGTGACCAACAAACTAAATAATAAATATAACAAATATCACACAATAAACATTTAACTTCACAACAATTTTTCATGTATACCAACTTATTTGAATGCTCATTTGCATGCATTTTTAATAATAATATGCACCAAGCACCAGTGTCTCTGCCTAGCGACTGCCGTCGGATCCGTTTTGGCCGTAGAGCTAGGCACATCACTCAATCGGCTTGAAGTCACTTACCCATCTATGTGTGCGTGAAAAACGTATATCTATGTGTGTCTATGAGACAGGCTTTACGTCATATGAAACGTCATTATTCTATGAAATACGATTGAGCTAGGCTTATGTTACTTGTCCTCAATTTTAAACATCAAATCACCATCAGGTATATCCGTGACTCGTACATAATACGTTTAGAGCTCTTTTCATTTTAGACCCACAGTAGTTTCAATCCTTTACATAAAAGTTGCTTTAAAAATCCAACCAAGAGAGGTAAATAAAACCATCTCGAAAAACTATAAATAAAAATAAAAAATTGGTCAAGTGCGAGTCGGACTCGCGCACGATGGGTTCCGTACCATTATCTATGCAACATAAGGCAACGTTATTAGTATCGAGCAAGAAACGGTAAAAAAATCATGTTTGTTGTATGGGAGCCCCCTTAAATATTTATTTTATTTTATTTTTAGTATTTGTTGTTATAGCGGCAATAGAAATACATCATCTGTGAAAATTTCAACTGTCTAGCTATCACCGTTCTTGAGATACTGGGTACGGAACCCTAAAAATCATGTTTGTTGTATGGGAGCCCCCCTTAAATATTTATTTTATTTTATTTTTAGTATTTGTTGTTATAGCGGCAATAAAAATACATCATCTGTGAAAATTTCGACTGTCTAGCTATCACCGTTCTTGAGATACTGGGTATGGAACCCTAAAAATCATGTTTGTTGTATGGGAGCCCCCCTTAAATATTTATTTTATTTTATTTTTAGTATTTGTTGTTATAGCGGCAATAGAAATACATCATCTGTGAAAATTTCAACTCTCTAGCTATCACCGTTCTTGAGATACAGCCTGGTGACAGACGGACGGACGGACGGACGGACGGACGGACGGACAGCGAAGTCTCAGTAATAGGGTCCCGTTTTTACCCTTTGGGTACGGAACCCTAAAAATAAATATTCATGGACATTTCACACAACGTCCTCTGGTCTCAAGCTAAGCTTATATGCTTGTGTTATGGATACCAGAATACGGATAGAATTCGTATACCACTTTTACGATACCATACTTTTACGTATATCGCGCTATCGTGGGTATATTATATCACAGAAGACTTCGGTCAAACCATTTTTTATTTCGCTTGGCATATTAACTTACCGTGTATTGTAATTCTTCAGATTGCAATTTACACATGGGAGAATTTGAAAGATTATCCGAGGCGCGGAGATAAGAATAATTACCCTACTCGAGCGGCCAACAAACTGGCGAGCGTAAATTGAAACGCTGGCTATCTTACACCATTCTATATTGCTATCTTTGGAACAAATAAGAATTAGGTTGTAATTGAACGACTAAAAAAGAAATGAAACTACTATGAGGGATTATAGTATGACGTGAGGTATCGATTTACCTAAGATATTATGTAAAAAAATATTACATATTATAGGAAGATGAACACTTCGAGTCATACCAATGATGATTTATCAATGGTCACTTTAATCCATCGTAGTAGATGCATTACTTAAAAAAAAACTATAAAAACGATGCTATGATAATCAGTAAAATAAATCATTTAACTACCAGTGCTACAACTTTATTACAGCTGAAGGGAGTTGTTTACTTAGAAATCTGGTGACATTTAGCAAGACAAAATAATTTCTTCCGCCGCCAAACGCTGTCAAAATACACGCTAGATATTTCAAACAAACAAATAAATTAAAGAAACGTGAACCCTTGTAATTCTAAACACCATAATTAATGAAAAAATAAAAAATGTAAAGCAATTGACGCCTTCCCGCGCTATTTGACTCCATGCCATGCTCCCGCGCTCCATGTATTTTTGGCGCCAATTAATCTGTTAGTTCGAATTTCGAATAGCACTAGGTACGTTTTTAGGGTTCCGTACCCAAAGGGTAAAAACGGGACCCTATTACTGAGACTTCGCTGTCCGTCCGTCCGTCCGTCCGTCCGTCCGTCTGTCACCAGGCTGTATCTCAAGAACGGTGATAGCTAGACAGTTGAAATTTTCACAGATGATGTATTTCTATTGCCGCTATAACAACAAATACTGAAAATAAAATAAAATAAAGATTTAAGGGGGGCTCCCATACAACAAACATGATTTTTTTACCGTTTCTTGCTCGATACTAATAACGTTGCCTTATGTTGCATAGATAATGGTACGGAACCCTTCGTGTGCGAGTCCGACTCGCACTTGACCAATTTTTTAAAATAAATAACGATGTACCGTTTTGAAATGTAATAAAAAATGACAACCGTTCAAAATTAATCATTGCATACACGTATCGTTTGGATAGCTTCTAGATCCAAAAATACCTATTTGAGTTATTCGCTTTGGGTTGTTAATCTTCTAGGACAAAGAGAAAATTGCACAAAAGCACGATATAATTATTATATTTTTCAGTTTCTTCTGCTTCTTATCTTTTCAGTATTTTTCAGTTTCTTCTGGAAAAGTTAAAAACTCTAAGAGTTTCGTAAAACACACAAGTATAATGATAAATTTTTACATCTTTATCTTTACTTCATAAAAAACAAAGTCGTAATTTTTGTATGTATGTCCCTATGTGAGCTTATATCTTCAAAAATACGCAACGGATCTTGATGCAGTTTTTTTTAATAGATAGGATGGTTCAAGAGGATGGCTTTTTTTACATAATTTGTTGGGGTTTGCTGAATATTGGATGAGATATGATTAAATTTACCGAGAATCTCGGACGCGTGCGAGCTATAAATGAAAACGCTGCCTTATCTATGTGAGGTACAACAAACTAATGTAAAATGTTTCATTAATTAATAATTATTAATTATTAATTATGTTTCATTAATTAATTAATGTTTTTTTTTCAGGAAATGTTTGTTGCCTATTGTTCTTCAAAAAAGTCCGCGAGGGCATATGTCTATCTTTTAAGGGAAACCCGCTGTACCCATAATAATATCGCAAAAATTATCAAATTCAATAGAGTGTTTTCAAAAGCTATTTATGTGTATATAGTAATCTTTTTTATCAAATTAAATACCTTAGTTAGCTTACACGTTTAATATAGATTATAACTGCTTTTTACAGCATGCAATTTAAATGAATATCTTAGGAGATATGATGATAAAAGAAATACGCGCGGCAAAATAAAATACTTAAACTGTTGGCTGAGCAACGCGAACGTTTCCTCGGTCTTCTATCCTGTTGAATTGTATGAATGTAAGGATGTTTGTTGTTCTTTCACGTAAAGACTACTGGATGGATTTCCATGAAACTTTCCTAAATTCCACGCGTACGGAGTCGCGGGCAACAGCTAGTGTTCCTATAAAATGTAAAATAAATATTTAAGGGGGGCTCCCATACAACAAACATTTTTTACCGTTTCTTGCTCGATACTAATAACGTTGCCTTATGTTGCATAGATAATGGTACGGAACTCTTCGTGCGCGAGTCCGACTCGCACTTGACCAATTTGTTTTCTTTAGGTACTAACGTCTAAGATATAAATTCATTATGCTATAACTCCAATAAATACGTCTATCAAATCTAACACACTCACCAAATTATTGTGATCACAAATCTTTCGCGATGTAAACATTAAAAAATAAATCGCTGGTTATTTTTTGCGGCAATTGCCAATTACTCTTTATAAACGAGGTTTGAATAAAAAAATAAGAATAAAACTGTATTTATTTACGATCTGTCGCCTATAAAGCAACTTCATAAACTGAACGAGCAATTGAATTCAGAATTAGCGTTTTGAAATTGGTTTCCCGCGTTCCATACATGCGACTGAAACGATTGAAATTTTTAGAATAGGGTTCCCACTCATCGTTTTCGTTGTTTTTATTTTTACATTTTGCGTCCACCACATCTGGAGGATATTTGGACTACTGCTAGATACTATGCTAGATGAGGGTTTACTTTAGAAATTTCTTTCTCTCACACAGAATTTTCTTTTTATATTATATTCTTTTAGCTGTCATTTACAATACTCTTGGCAGTAAAAGGGGTAAAAAAGCCAAGGAGCAGTAACTATAAATATAACCATAGGCATTAACTGGTAATTTTCTAAATGCTCTTCTTCCTTCTTCTAATTTAATGGACATAATAATTGTATTGTACTTCCCATGATTTAGCTGTACTGAAAATTGAAAATATTTATACAAAATTCAGACTTACTTCATAGAAAAACTTATTAGCTTTTACATTAATTTATTATTAATATTTTGCGATTGACTCGCTATTTGACTCGATAATTTAGTTTATTAGCTTTTATTGACCTTTTAGCGTAGCGGGAGATTAGCAGTTGCAGTCTGTTCAATTTGATTCGACTCGCAAGAATTAATTAGGTACACAAACCTAATAAATAATAATAATAAACCTAATACCGACCCGGCAAACGTTGTTTTGCCATAGCAAAACAACGTTTGTCGGGTCGGTATTAAAAAAAAAAAATTGAAAAATAGATGTTGGCCGATTCTCAGACCTACTGAATATGCATGTAAAATTTCATAAAAATCGGTCAATCCGTTTCGGAGGAGTACGGTAACTAACACTGTGACACGTGAATTTTATTTATAAGATTTTCAATTTCCTTATTCACATATTTATTGAAACTCGTCAACCCTAGAAATTACACCAGTTAACCGCGCACTGATGTCTCATTTTCTAAATTTGTTACGAAAAGATAAATCTCCACGCGTCTTGGCTCTCGTTAACTAAATCTTTCTCCCTCATAATTATTCACCCGTTAGAAAAAAGGGAAAATAAACATGAAAAGAAATGTCTCCCAACTGAAATTTAGTAAGTGGCCGGAGCTCATTAAAAAGCTGTAAAATTCTATTACCAGACAACGGATGGGTGTGTTTCCGAACGGGATTGAACGTCATATAGAAAAACAACTTTATTTTATCTTGTTTGAAATTTAAAAATATTTGAATATAGTCCGTATTGTAGTGGAATAAGACAGATGATATATTTATTGCTTTGTGTCATAAAGAAGTGGCATTGTGTTGGGAATGGCGGGAAACAAAGACTTGGTGTTGACAAGTGAGGATAAACTGACATTAATTGCCTTACCAATGTCGTACCGGTTTGCAAGCATGTTTACTTTCGTTTTTGTCGCAATAGGATTATTTTAGAAGCTAATTAATTTACTCACTACATTAATGTGAGTGATGTGATATATTGCTGGTTAGATGCGTTTGGTTGTAAGTAATGTTTTAAGTCGCGTTTGGATACACTTAATTAATAAACAGGGATAGAAGTATAGATACCTGATGAATTCTAAGAAAGTTTTAGCTTCTATTCCCGGGTCGGGCAAAGTACTAAATTGTTATTTATTGCTTAGTACCTGATACACGGCGTTTTGGCTATTACATGGAGTGGGATGTAGTAGAATTTTCACCCATCCATCAACATCGGTCCATAGCTGGACTTAGGTTTCCTACATAGAACGGAACGCAAAGCACCAAGGCAGGCAACAGTTGGCTAGACTGGTGGAATTTAATTTATTGATAGAGAAACTGCTACGGGCATTGTTCAGCAAACTGCACACTACATTTATGGTCTGCAGCCGAGCCATAATCAACAACAAAATATACCTACATACATACGCCAAGACGTTTGAGATATCTTGAGGAGACGTTTTTTGGGACCATATCTTTCCCCGTAATACGTCACGAACAAAACTATAAAACTACGAATAGTTTTGTTAATGACGAGTTACGGGAATTCCAAAATTCTTTATCAACAAAGACGAGTGCAGTCTCATGTTGTATTCACTGGTTCACTCTCCGTTAGTATGTTTAGTAATTGGTTTATGGTTTAATATTATTCATTAATAATTAGGGTTTCTTAATTATCTCGTTTGCCCCAATATTAATTTCAAAAGCTCTTGCTGGCTCTACGACCATTAAATCTATCGCCATATGACTAAAATATTGGCATAATTTCAACGATTCTTGAACTTAATTGGCTGCGCAGCGTTCCATCCAATAAAAATTTAAAAAGTAAAATGTAATTTATTTCAGCGCGCTCATTAGCGTGTTCGGTTCGGATACACACTATAGAATTCTCGATTCAAAATGGCGTCGTTAGAATGACATGTTGATATATTACCACTAATTACTCAAAGCGGGGAGGTGTTTATTGAAAATAACTGTAAGGTGACGACGAGCCATGTCTACTACGATCTCTGTTTCCGTCTACTTAGACTTCCGTATTTTTTGTAATTTGCATTCAATTATTATGGCTACTATTGACCACCGCCAAAAATCTGCGCCAAAATTCATACTGGATGACTAACTTCCAGTTTGGATTTAAACAGTTATCTGGTTCATTCTGTATCAAGGTTTATAGCATTCTCAAAAATACAGGAATGCTCAAATGCTGTGCTATGAATGTCTAAGAATTTTGCATTGTCCGGTACAATGTCCTGGAATCTGATGATTCTGAAATCTTAGTATCTATAGGTACTAGCAGAATTTTGGCCTTCATTTCGTTTCTATCCGCTTAGCCGTAACTCTGCGTAGATAAATTTGGCAACTGGACTCTTAAACTTCTATCAAAGCTGTTTATTTATTAACACACACATAACACATTACGACAATAAAGTGACAAATCTTATTAAAATCCATACAATGTTATAATCACATTTCTAATTATCTAATAAACTGATTAATATCCCTAACGTGCCAATTCACTAAATATTTGGCAGTAGCAATCACTAACAATTAATTATATAGTTGAGTTAATAATTGTGATTGTAAATGTCAGAGTTTTCTTCGCGTCATTAATTTTAGTATTTTTTGTATTGAATGTTCCGTACATAATACATATGTAGTTTGTATATCCGTATTCTGGTAAGTACCTATATTTTCATGTTCGTCAGTATAAATTTATTTAATAATAGGTATATACTTATTTAAACTTTCAAGTAGCACTTTAGAAAAAAGCTAGCCAGTCATGGTGACTGTCAATAGACTACTACTAGATACTGCCTAGTCGTATGCGCAGGCTACAGCGGAATTTGCCAGGCAGATCAATTCACGACGTAAACTGCCTGGAAATAGAAGCCCATAAACACTGATCAATGTTCATAATACAGCTGCCAGGTCTAAAACGTCTAACGTTATTAAAACTAATGTTATTGTTCATTAGTAGTTTATGCCAATATAATATTTTTGTCAAATCATTATTTATCATATAGATTATCCAACAGTCGTTATTTTTAGGGTTCCGTACCTAAAGGGTAAAAACGGGACCCTATTACTGAGACTTCGCTGTCCGTCCGTCCGTCCGTCTGTCACCAGGCTGTATCTCAAGAACGGTGATAGCTAGAGAGTTGAAATTTTCACAGATGATGTATTTTTATTGCCGCCATAACAACAAATACTAAAAATAAAATAAAATAAATATTTAAGGGGGGCTCCCATACAACAAACATGATTTTTTTACCGTTTCTTGATCGATACTAATAACGTTGCCTTATGTTGCATAGATAATGGTACGGAACCCTTCGTGCGCGAGTCCGACTCGCACTTGACCAATTTTTTTTTACTTAAATTATTAAAATAGTTATAACTTTTGTAATTATTTTTAGTAAATATTGTTTTGAATGTTCCGTACTAATGGGTAAGAGACCCTATTACTGTAACTACTGTCCATCGGTCACCAGGTCTCTCGTACAGTAAAAGCTCAACAATTAAAATCTTCATAGATGATGACGTACCTATTTTTGTTTCCGCTATGACAATAGATACTAAAAACCAGAATAAAAAAAAAATATTTTTTGCGTATTTTAATGATCAAATACAAACTCTACCACTACAGTAAAGAAATACCTAGATGTAAATTGTATGTTATCTCTACAGAATATAGTTATCTCCCTGTAATTGACGTACAAGCTTTACTTGTTAAAAAACAAGGTCGTTAATTTTTTATGTGAGCTTAAAGGTATCTTCCAAATTACGTAACGGATTTAGGGGCGGTCTCTTTTAATATATAGAGTGGTTTAAGGATTCTACGCGTTCGAAGTTGCGGGCAACAGCTAGTATCATTATAAACGTCTCATTATAAATAAATTGTTTATTTCCCAGGATCATGTTCGTCTAGAGGCAAGCGTGCACGCACCGCATTCAGCGCGCAGCAAATTAAAAGTCTAGAAGCAGAGTTTGAGAAGAACCGTTATCTATCTGTAGCAGCAAGAGGCAGACTGGCTAGACAACTAAGACTTACTGAGACACAGGTTTGTTTCTTTAATCTATACCTACTACGAGTAATATTATAAAGCCGAAGAGTTTGTTTGTGTGAAAGCGCTGGTCCGACTTGAAAAATTATTTTTGTATTGGATAGTACATTTATCGAGAAAGGCTTTATTTAGGCTATATACCACGACGTTGTGACCAATAGGAGCGAAGCATTAGTGAAAAATGTTACAAAAACTGGAAAAAATTTTATTTTCAACATTTTTTAAATTTAATGCGTAGAAGACGCAAGCAACAGCTTATAATTAAATATTCATGGATGTTTCACACAACATCTTTGGTACCAAGTCAAGCTCATTTGCTTGTGTTATGATTTTGCGTGTACAATACATACCTATATACTACATATTATACCAACTAGTTTATGCTTATAATGTGTAGGAAACTCCCAGACGCAATACAAATACAAAGTGGCAAAAACCAAATACTTTTTCTGTATGGGAATCGAAGTTAATCGAACCCGTGATGTCGTGACTAACATTCCGTCACATGAACCACTGAACTACGAGGCCCCTCGTGTTACTTAATTTACTTTTGAAACGTGAGGCAAGCACAAGTGTCGTTAGTAAATTTTGCATGTTAACATTAGCGTAGCTTGCTTCTAGAGCCCTCTATCCAAATGTGATGAGAGCTGCAAATACAAAAAAAGGTTTTCTTTTTTATAAAACCTTGCTAAAGTACATGATTCTCCGGTCTTAGAAGGACCTAGCCGGAGAATCTTTCTAGGAGTCCGCATCCTTGGTTCGGCGGCAGCTACAGCTAGCTATATAGCTCTTTTGGGAAGTTTTGAGTGTTTGTTTGCATCGCACAGGCTCCGGAACGATTTAAGAAGTTCTTTCATAGTAACTAAAACCAAACATACACGTTTGTTTGTTTTATTTATTTCAATCTCATATTTTTTACAGATAAAAATATGGTTTCAAAACAGAAGAACGAAATGGAAAAGAAAATACACCAACGACATTGAATTACTAGCTCAGCAGTATTACAGCAGTCTGGGTATAGTCAGTCCTCGGCCAATGTTCGTCGGTGATCGACTCTGGATCTTCAACTACCCAAACCGCGTACCACCAACACAACAGCAGCATTGGATGAAATCTTTGAACCAAATGAATGCACAAAATCAAATTATCGATAGAACTAACATGTTCCGTTCTTTACCAAAACCGGAGGTACCAATAATACCACCAACCGTGTTTCCGAACGAACGTATTTACATGGAACGTTTAAATATGGCGGGAAATTCAAACGTCAAAATCCCGATCCAAGGACGCATCCCGCGGGAAATTTATAACAATATGGCGCATAGAAGTTTAGATTTGTACAAAAATAATATTTTAAGTCATAGTAGCCCACCACAGGAAGCTAATGTAGATCATTTAAGGAGATTAGAAGAGAACTTTAGTATTTAAGTACCTATTAATGGCCTTATTCATAATGACTTATCGGAGGTTTAAAAGTTCGCTAAAATCGGTTCGCGAAAATTGTCAAAACTTGTTATTCATAATAGTCTTTTTACGATAATACGTTTATTATCTCTCCGATAAAATCTCCGTTTAAACCTCCGATAAGTCATTATGAATAAGGCCATAAGTGTTTACATTAATAATAATATCATTGATCAGTAAAGTAACATTTTAAGAATGAATATAATAAATAAAAAAACTTTAACAACAACGATGTTCAAACCTTTTTTATCTACCTTACTCACATGCTTGCATATTTCGAATAAAACTCTAGGTATCTGTCACGCTTCTAAGCAAAAACCACTCGACCGATTTAAATGAAATCTGGGTACACTGGTAGTCTAAGGCCCGAGAAACTTTCATTAAAGGACCAAACCTATATTTTTAAGGCAAGAAAAAAGTTTCTTGTACCTACGTGTCCTACGTAGTATGTAGGTACCTACTTAATGATTACAAAAGAAATCATACGACAGCACTAGTAATTTTGAAACAACATGATTTATTTAAGATGTTCTACTTACAAAATCAAAAAAGAATTCCGAAAATTATCAGAGAAAACGGTGGACATAAATAGAGAAATATACACAACCGAACATTTAACCACCTCCTTTTTTTGGGGCGAAAAAACATGACCGTATCGTAGCAAGAGGGACTATGGTACCAATTCTAAGAACACAACTAAACTTAACTTAACTAAAAAATGAAAATTGGTAGTGTCAATATAGCTATTACTTGCTATTTCGTTGTACACATTTATATTCATTAAAATCGTTAGTCTATAATACACAGTTTTAATAATAAGAAACTTCAGTAAACATTGCCGAATTGTGATAATGACGCTATCAGTTTTAATTTTTTAGTTAAGTTTAGTTGTGCGCTCAGAATCGGCACCTATGTATTCCAAAATTTAATAATTTAGCACCGCATAATTGTTGCATTCAATAAAATAAAAATTGGTCAAGTGCGAGTCGGACTCGCGCACGAAGGGTTCCGTACCATTATCTATGCAACATAAGGCAACGTTATTAGTATCGAGCAAGAAACGGTAAAAAATCATGTTTGTTGTATGGGAGCCCCCCTTAAATATTTATTTTACTTTATTTTTAGTATTTGTTGTTATAGCGGCAATAGAAATACATCATCTGTGAAAATTTCAACTTTCTAGCTATCACCGTTCTTGAGATACAGCCTGATGACAGACGGACGGACGGACGGACGGAAAGCGAAGTCTCAGTAATAGGGTCCCGTTTTTACCCTTTGGGTACGGAACCCTAAAAAGACGTAACGTTATGATGACGGTTATAGTTTTATGGTCTTATTCACAGGGGCGTAGCTACCGCCGTATCAGCCGTATCAATTAGGTATAGGGGGAGTTGGGGCACCTTGATACGATTTTTACTCAGATGCAATAAAAAGCGACCTATTGACAGTAACATTCAATATAAGACTACTAATCTATTCATTGTACATTCATCTAGCTTTTTAAGGTGAAATTAACCGTTAGATTTAATCACATAAAATTTCAGAACCTCTTTACTAAAAATTGAAATTTGTATCAATGTACCCCACATCCGGGGTACATTGATACGTATACTGGGGCACTTTGATTCATAGAAACATTCCTACAAATGAAACAAGTTTATTTATTTATGAGACATTTATTTATTTATTACTTTTAGGAACATTGTTTATATTAAGTTTTAACCAATTTGCATTGAAATAAAATCTTTTTATAATTATAAAATATTAAAATCAAACAATAAAATATTAAAATGCTTTTCTTATCGATAATTTTCCTTCCAATACTTCCGATATTGCAGAAGCCACAGAAACTTCATCGATGGAAGTTCTCTGCGAGTTTCGTTTGAATGTCCGAACCATTTTTCTATAAAAAAAATAAAATAAATAAGTTTAAATGAAATATACCTACATTAACAAAATATAGGGGCACATTGATACGTATCAATGTGCCCCAACAGCACTTGCATCAATGTGCCCCTGCCTACTACAATCGAAATAAATATCTCACAAAATTAAAACAATAAATAATCAAACGAATTGATGTCTACACAATGTAATAACATATATGTACTTACCAAATATTGCAGTAGATGACAGGTAACACTGAATATATTAGCTGAATCACATTCGAAAGAAAGCTATAAAAATTTTGTTGCGAACGTCAAAAACAGGTTTATATGTGTAGAGCGCTAACCGCCGAGTCTACGTTGTTCCGCGCTAGTGTGCGTGTAGAGTGTATGGTTACCTACCTAAGTGTGGCGGACGGCGGTTCTAACGTGTTTTGTTTTGCATTTATATTGACTGTATCTATGTGCCCCATGTATCAATGTACCCCATCTCCCCCTACGGGCCGTACGTAATCATAAAAGCAATTTCTTTTTTTCATGGTGTTCAAGTAAGAGCTATCTACAAAATAAAAGCAATTCCAAAAAATAATCAACATCCCTATTATGACGAATAAATATTTTTTATCAATTTTATGCACACATTTTTTTTTGTTTTTGTGAGAAATTTTTACCATAAAGACACAACCATTTTCATTCATAAGGGCCCCCAAATAAATTTTTATACAGGGCCCCACGAAGGCACGCTACGCCACTGCTTATTCGGAGGTTTAAACGGAGATTTTATCGGAGAGATAAAAAACGTTTTATCGTAAAAAGACTATTATGAATAACAAGTTTTGACAATTTTCGCAAACCGATTTTAGCAAACTTTTAAACCTCCGATAAGTCATTATGAATACGACCATTATTATTTACCTAACTCAAAACTGATCAAAATAAAAACTTAAACGTCCAAAAAATGTGGAACGCTTCACGATTTTGCGTGTCATCCTTGCGCAGGGGCCATGCTAATCTTCTCTGTATCGTTCCAATTTTAGTATATGTACTGCCGAAGCAAGTACGTTTGTAACTGCTTAATTATAGTATATGTACTTACGCGCAATGAAAATAATGTAAGTGCGAGTTAGAACTTTTAAAATTATATTTTTACAATATGATATACGTGTCATAAATACTACATTTTTCATAAATATTACGTGTTGTGCAAACTTTCTAATAGTCATTTGCAAAAATTTCATGAAAATAATGTTATTTTTTCTCAAAATAAGTTTACATTGATCAAAATTGCACAACTAGCGCCATCTGCTATCTACTTTAGAAGTAACTTGCAACGTGACGCGATACTCGAGCTAACTACTGTACCTATGTGTAGTATAAACGTTTTATCATGGTTTTATCGTAACTATTATGAATAACAAGTTTTGACAATTTTCGTGAACCCATTTTAGCGTACTTTTAAACCTCCGTTATGTCATTATGAATAAGACCATACATGCCATAACTGTTTATATTGTCCGAGTGACATGACACTTGTGTTCTTAATCCGTCACCACACGTACCGAACACAAGGTATATTAGATATTAGTATACAGTATACGTACCATGAATGAATTATACCATCTCCCAAATGATTATACCTTGTATTTTATCGATGATACGTACGTAACCAACATTGCCAACATTCTCAATCAACACTATTAATCCAGTCTCGTTCAGGTTAGGTACCTATTCATCTTGTCTTTTCGAAAATTTATTTAAAATACGCCACAAGGCCCGTCAATAAAAACAAACAAATAAAAAAATTTAAATTTTAAAAGTTCAGTTCAAAAATTTATATGTATCAATTTAATTGTCCTGCGGCCGTATTATGAGGTCTTATTCCCAGGCCGTTTACGCCGTGAATGGAACTGCCCGGCAAATTCGTAATATGAACATAACTCCCAGCCATCCAGTTTGCTAAAGCAGTCATAGATTAATATGTTTATAGAGAAGGTACAACTGAAAGTTTAAGTACTAACTAAAATTTTTCAACTAAATGTTTTATGTTTACCATAATACATGACTAAATGTCAGGCAGTGTCCGGCCTGCCTGGAACTTGCATGATTTTTAAAAAGCTCATAATACGCCCGCTGAAGTGTACTCGTGACTACGAATACACTTCAGCGGGAAGGAAAGTGCATCTAATACAGAGAACGAATCACGAGAGGCAGATATGACGCGACGCTCAGCAGGTCAATCACATACGATGATTTGATTTAACCGCTCCCGTGCTTCACCTCCTACCTCCAAATAGACCATTTAATTCACTTCTGCGCAGGTAAAGACCAGCGCTCAAGATTCGTGCCGATACCTATACCTACTGTAACAAGAAAGTCTTATGGACATTTTATGCCTTAAAAACATTTTTTTTTAATATGGTATGTTGCACTGTGCGGGGATCGAACCCGCGACCTCGTGATCATTCATATTATCGTGAACAGTCCGTTTATAATTTTACATGAATTAGGTACTACACCACACGCATCTCTTTATTATATGTAATATGTATTATCTATGACCACACGTATGTGTTAAACAGACGCAGACGTAAAGACTTAAAAGAATGGAGGATCTAAAGTCGTTCTTAACCGACTTCAAAAAAGGAGGAGGTTCTCCATTCGTCTGTACGATTTTTGCTATGGTTTTTAATTTTTTTATTTGAAAGCTGGTGCTTCTCGTGTTTCCATTAATACCAGGTCTGATCTGATGGTTATCTCCTATGAATTCGAGGCAAACCCTACTGACGTGGTCACATGAAGTCCGTTCAAGGTTTTAAAAAATACCCTATTATTGACAACCCACTTGCCACTACAAGACACAAATAAAACAAAAATCGGTTTTAAATACATAATTTATTTCTATGGTACAAGATAATCAATGATTTGCCGTTGCGAATTTACAAATTTCAATATGAAAACAGAAAGATAGTCTCCGGAACTCTTTTACATATTTTCTCATTTTTATAACAATTTCGTAAATATAAAAACATCTTTCTTCACGCTCGGTATTTACTGGTTATAACAATATTTTTTTCAAATAACGGCTTTGTATATAAATAATTTCACCAATTTATCCCTAAATGTCCATTTACACGCATACGAGACACATTATTTAATTATATTTAATAAAAACATAAAAAATAACAAATCGCACATTCATTTACACTTTTTATGAGAAAGACAGTTGCTAATTTTTTTTTACAATTCCTGAACGTACGGATGCATTCGTAACACGTTAGGCATTATCTTATTGTCTATGCTTCATATTTTTGAGGTATGTTAAAAAAAACCATTTTAAATTTCGAATAATTGTTAGCAACTGTCTGGCCGCCATTTTGTATTTGCTAGGCATAATATAAAATGCACGTTGTTCCGTCTGTTGCAATGTATTGTATGTATTATAATGTATATGCTACGCGCCAGGCTTCGTTTACAAGTCCATATTGACACTTCACTTTACTGTTGCGTTTCACGGAGTGGCATTGTTTTACCTGAAAATGGAAAATAATTTTTAATATCACTTGTTTTCATTTTAGTTGAGTAAGGTTAAGTTTTTAACGCATCAGAATTGGTCTCAATGTCTAATTTTAGTTTTTGGCACAAATTTCGACATTTCTTAGATCGAAAATAAACTCAAAATAATATATTCAGTAATTTTTACGTGAAAGATTAACAAACATCCTTATATCCTTATACAGGTTGTCCCAAAAGTCGACGTCAAGCCGAAATCGCATGATGGGTAAGGTCATAACAGATATCAGAAAAATAAAAAAAAATTATGTCTAGTATATTTAAAATTATAGCAAAAAACATTTTATTCGGGAAAATGTACACCCTGTAACAGTTTTACCTTCCTGTTGCTACAAATCTTTACTTTTTGCCATTTTTTTTTTACTTATTTCATCCTGAATAGTGCTTCTGTAATTTGTAACCTTAAAATCTGAGCTAACGAGACGGGCCTCGTGGTGGAGTGGTTCATATAACGGACTGCCGATCATGAGGTCTCGGGTTCGATTCCCGGTCAGGACCATCATTTATTTGTGTTATGTTTTTATTTGTCATACAAATGTTTGTACTGCGTCTGGGTGTTTACTATGTATTATAAGTATGTATTAACAAAAGAAAAGTAGTATATGTATTATATCCGTATTCTGGTACCCATAACACAAGCAATATAAGCTTAGCTTGGGACCAGAGGACGTTGTGTGAAATGTCCATGAATATTTATTTATTTATTTAACTGGTCCAGCTTGAAAGAAGATGTCATGTTTTGCAGAACCACGTTTTGAAAATCAGTTTTTCGCTCTACTTTAACTGACGGTTCTGAAAAAAAATTATACCTCGCAAGTCTGGCAAGTAACTTTAAAAATTAGCGTATTTAATAAGGATTCTAAAGTGGTATAACACTTATTAAATTATTTCTTAGATCGGGTACAAAAAATATTTTTTCAAGGAAAGTCGGTTTTGAATAATTTCTTTGACTTTAATAAAAGTGATTCTAGTGAACTCAAAGCGTTCCTTAAGACCATTGCGTGGTTTAAATGAGACTGAGTGAGACATTCCATAAAGTGTGAGCGAGACAGGTAGTGACGCCATCGAAACAGAGACAGAGAAAGTATTTTTATGAAGTGTGAGCGAGACAGATAGTGACGCCGCATTTTGGTATTGGCATACGCAATACAAATCAGTACGCTTAGTACGCTACTCTCTTTCGTTTACTACGCATCTTTTCATATTCGATCGTGTTATTTTGTGTACTAACTACTTTTGGCTTCGTTTATTGGACTTGTTTGCTTGTGATTTGGATTTGGACAATATCGATCTCTCTACAACGACCTTCGCTTTCTACTGGACTAACGTGTGATTGTGTATTGGCACTATGGCTGTGTACACCACACAGGAATATGCCAACATGCACCTCATTTATGGGGAATGCAGATGTAATGCTAGTGCTGCCTCAAGACTCTACCGTCAGAAATACCCAAATTCTGATCGTTATCCAGATCACAGAGTATTTACAATGTACATCGTCTACTTTTCTCCGAGGGCCGACTTCCAAACCAAGTGCATGGTGAAGGAAGAATGTCATTACCTTACGAGGACGTTGTTCTTCAAGCAGTGGAAGAAGACCCAAGTACTTCGGTACGTACAATTGAGGCCAGCACAGGAGTTACTATGAGTAAAAGTACAGCTCATCGAATATTGCCAAAAAATTAGCTCCACCCATATCATGTGCAGCGAGTACAAACTCTTTTACCTCGGGATTATGAGCCTCGGGTTGCGTTTTGTCAAACTATGATTCAAAAACACCGAGAAGATCGATCCACGATTCTTGGAAAAAATTTTATGGTCGGACGAATCGACGTTTAAAAAAGATGGATACATGAACTTATATAAGGTGTAAATAAATCAACTTGTCAAATTTTGTGAGGATAGTTGGTATCGAAAAATAAACACGCTAAAAAAAAATTTTTTTGAGCAATTTTATTTTTTCACGAAATAAAAGGATTTCATCAAATATTTTTATGCGTATCTTACCTACAAAATAATGTAGGTACTATGCCGTTCAGTCTCACTCGTCGGCAGTCGCTTGCGCCGACCGACCCCGCTCGCCCCACAGTAACGCGAAATCGGTTGAATCGTACGGACGTATCTCGCTTTTACGGTACGGTAAGTTTTGCGTGCTAGTGCTAATAGTGCTATACCTATGTATAAGGCATCTTTTACTAGCACGCGAAACTTACCGTACACGTTATCATATCAAGATATTCGCGATTAATATAGACTAATCGCGAATATCTTGATATGATAACGTGTTATATCCGGAGTGGCGAAAGTTTACGGAAAAGACTTAGGACCTAGTGAAAACAATATCCAAAACGTGGACGAACTAAAAAGCCGTATCATAAGTGCATTCAACCTGATTAAAAGTGATAGAGACACATTAATTAGAGTGAAAAACAATACAATACGACGAGCTTACTTGTGCATTGAACAAAGTGGAGGACATTTTCAGCACCTTTTGTAAGTAGTTATTAATTAACATTGTAAATAGGATGTAAATAGACTTTGTTTTTAATTGTTGACTTTGTTTAAATAGGTTGATTAAAATTTTTTAAACATACCTATTTATTGAATTAAGTAGATACCTACGGTTAACTTAAAAAAAAACTAATTATTTTAACATAAATAAAAGATAACTAGTGACATTCAATAAATTGCCAGTCCAAAGCCTGAAAAATGTGATGGGAAAATTAGAATCGACACATCTAGCTTGTTTACTTTATAAAGTACCTACCTACCTACATTGTCGCAGCTCGCAGCTGACGACAGCGAGTGTATTGTGGTACAGTGCGCATAACATTTACGCGTAATGTAAATCATTACAAATCTTCAAAACGGTAACGTTTTTCTTAACTTTTTCACCGCGATTATTAATGATATATTATCAGGGTTGGGCAGTATTTCAATTACATGTAATTGAAATACGTAATTGAAATACAATTATGTATTTTGTAATTGTATTTCAATTACAGCCTCAAAATGTAATTTGTAATTTGTATTTCAATTACCAGACGTAGAAGTAATTTGTAATTAGTATTTCAATTACTTGAGGCTTCAAAATACATTTTTAAAATACATTTACAACCGTCACTTTATGTAGCCAAAGTAGCTATTGGAGCTGCATCACTGTACTCGTTAAATAAACTGTATGTCAAAATTGGTTATCAAAACGCAAATTGTCAATGAAGTAACGGCGGCCCATAAAATTTTACTTTACCAACATTAGTTTGAAGTCGGTGCCGAAAATGGTCGTTTGCCACAAATACGATAATGTCATAGGGGCTTATAGTTTTACGCTGTTTGGGGTAACTACAGTAAATTGATATACAGATATGAAGTTAATTGTAAAATCAATACCTATATTACTATAAGTTAAAAAAATATTTTGGAACCATTGTAGCTTTTGATGAAAGTACCTACTGACTGGTGGAAGGTAATGCTGCTAATGGCTGGTAATATTCACGCTGGTTCTCCGTGTGTTGACCGATTAAGAATACAAATTTCACCACCCCGGGAACACCGAAATATTCCGAAAAACTTATCCGAATTTTGAAATTCGATTTTAATATAATACCGAAAAATTGTTATGTCTATTATTAAAAATCACGAAATATTTAATAAATTAAATTGTGGTGGAAAAAGTGATTACTGCAAGCGGGACTTGAACCCACGACCTCGGAATACCGTTCCGTAGCTCTGCCAACAGAGCTTATTGCGGTCGTAGATTCAAGTCCCGCTTGCGGTAATCACTTTTTCCACTACAATTTAATTTATTAAGTAAAAGCATAGCAAGTCAATTGCAAAATTAATAAATTACATCACGAAATATATTTTTCCGATTTATTACTTTTCCGATTTTCATTTGTCCGAAGTCCGAATGCTCGAAGAGTTCTCGTTCCGTAAAATGATATTCCGAATTTCGATACTTCGAATAGACTAAAGGTCAATATGGCCGACGACCTCTGCCCGGGTCCTGCGAGGTAGCAAGGCTTCGCCAGCGTGTTCACGTTCCCGCAGGACTCCCCCTTTGCCGCTATCACCTCCCTGGCGAAGGAGGCGACGGCAGCCCAACATTGTTCATTGAGGGTGACGAATCCTTGCCCAGAACGCCGACGAGGTCAACACGCTGGGTGTCCCAGGCCGTGCACACGTTGAGAGTGTGCTCCGCCGTGTCCACGGCCCCACCCCCACAAATGCGGCACTCAGGATCCTACCAGCCCCCACGGGTACTTGGCGAAACAGCCATGACCCGTGAGGAGCTGGGTGAGGTGGTACGTCAGATCCTCCGTCGGTGCCTCGCCTCGACCCACTTCCGAGGACAAGGCGGTCCGCCTGGGCGAGACGCATGCTCGCGGAAGATGGGGGTGCTGACGCTTGTATTCTTAATACGTCACCGGACAATATTTTCAGAGATAATCCCTACATAAATATTAATATTACAAAATTTATCCTCTTTCATATTCTTTAACAATAAAAAACCGAACTCAAACAGTGCCATATGATTTTTGAAAGTTGCCATCTAATTCCCTGGACTGCCATCATGAAAACCTAATTTCCCTATCACAGAACCACCTCTGAAACATTTTCTTTCCAACAAAAAAAGATGCATAAAAATCGATAAACCACAAAGTTATTCGTGAACAAACATTAAAAAAACTCCTGTTTTTTAAAGTTGGGTAAAAAAATTTCTATAAATGTATTTTGTAATTTGTATTTTGTATTTCAATTACAAACAGCCAAAATACTGTATTTTGTAATTTGTATTTCAATTACTCCACTCAAAAGTAATTAGTATTTTGTATTTCAATTACTTGCAAACGCAGTATTTTGTAATTTGTATTTCAATTACAACAAAGCATGTATTTTGCCCAGCCCTGTATATTATTCAAAACAACTCCTAAAAATATGACAAGTTAATTTTTTGACACCTTGTATAGCTTACACGAGTAGCACGTAGAGAATCCAAACTTAATGAGAGAAGATAGATCACAGTATAGTTTTAAAGTCAACATGTGGACTGGGATTTTGAATGGAAGAGTCATAGGACCCTTTGAGTTACCAGAGGTCTTAAATGGTGAAATTTATTTGGATTTTTTAGTTAACCATTTACCCAATTTACTCGAAGATGTGCCCCTGAATATTTTGAGAGATATGTTGTTTCAACAAGATGGCTGCCCAGCGCACTATAGCCGCTCAGTTAAAGAACATCTAAATGAAGAATATCCGGGCAGATGGATAGGGCGATCTGGTACGATCTCGTGGCCAGCCCACCTGATTTGCTGAGCTCACCTGATTTGAATCCATTGGATTTATTTTATTGAGGAGCAGTAAAAGAAAAGGTTTACTCAAAATCAATCGAAAATGAAGCTGAGCTCCGAGAGAGAATTACGGAGGCAGTTGATTTTGTCAATAATGGAAGATTCGCCTGTCTGATATCAAGATCTTTTTTAAGGAGATGTCGTGCTTGTATTGCAACTGAAGGAAAACAGTTTGAACATCTTTTGTAATAAATGTTGCGATTGAAACGGAACTGTTTTTTATTATTTTTTACTACTAGGATCCTTATTTGCTTCTGTGACTCATAAGCGTCTCTATCTTTCTCTCTTACCCTCTATGGAATGACTCGTTCGAACAAGAATTTGAAGTTTGAGGTCTTAAGGAACGCTTTGAGTTCACTAGTAGTAAAGTCAAAGAAATTATTCAAAACCGACTTTCCTTGAAAAAATATTTTTTGTACCCGATCTAAGAAATAATTTAATAAGTGTTATACCACTTTAGAATCCTTATTAAATGCGCTAATTTTTAAAGTTACTTGCCAGACTTGCGAGGTATAATTTTTTTTCAGAACCGTCAGTTAAAGTAGTGCGAAAAACTGATTTTCAAAACGTGGTTCTGCAAAACATGACATCTTCTTTCAAGCTGGACCAGTTAGCTCAGATTTTAAGGTTACAAATTACAGAAGCACTATTCAGGATGAAATAAGTAAAAAAAAAATGGCAAAAAGTAAAGATTTGTAGCAACAGGAAGGTAAAAACTTACAGGCTGTACATTTTCCCGAATAAAATGTTTTTTGCTATAATTTTAAATATACAAGACATAATTTTTTTTAATATTTTTCTGATAACTGTTATGACCTTACCCATCGTGCGATTTCGGCTTGACGTCGACTTTTGGGACACCCTGTATATCCGAGATCTAGTAGAAATTACAACTGTCACAGTTCACACCTGGCTAGCTATCATCCTGCAGCGTAGTGAACCTGTTCCCCAATGCTAGAGGCTGCCTCTGAGCGGTCGAGTCCCTCGTGCTGGCGCCTCCACCCGCGGTACTCCACCCTCCAGCCCCACGCTTAGCGCTTGCTCCCAGCACTGGGAAGTAATCATCGTTGTGGATATCTGGCGCGTTCTTATTCTGAAATGTAACAAGAACAATATAAATGTATGCAAATTCAAAGCATAGAAATTCGTCCATTCATGCATCAATCAGCCTTTCGATGTCCACTGTTGTATTGCCCATAGAATATCATAACGCAAGATCTGGCCATGGAGTGCTGGCTAAGAATATTACTTTCCTATGGGTGTCTTACAAAAGCGAGAACAGGCAGCAGCGTTTTTACTCAGATAAAATTTGAGGTATGTAGGTAGGAAGTAATTTAGGAAAATAATGATCCCATAATAAAACGTTTCACTAATAACAAGCTACATTTATTCCTTTATAAATGTAAATCATAGTTTAAGCTTTAAGTGAACAAGTCGCAGTCTAAAAAATCAACAGTATTTTAGTACACAAAACATATTTAAAATGTATGTGTGTGGATATCACTGTATTGATCTAGCACATGTATTACTAACATTCATTATATACAGACAATAGTAGATCAAAGTGTGCAAAGACTACCCTCAAACAGAATTTAAAAATGGTTGAGCACAAGTTGGACTTGCAAACAAATCGTTTTGTACAGTTACAATCATAATATTTTCGTCATACTGGCCCCAAATAACGGAATGAGGGCAGGAAAATAATGATAATGTGTTTGTAGTTATAGCATGAACTGATATGCATCAACTGTGAAATTTTCTGCTCTAGCTATCATAGTGCTAGAGTCTGGCGACAGATGGACAGAGAAGGCTCTGGAATAGGGTCTTGTATCACCATTTGGTATAAAACCTTAGATAATATTTTAGATATTATTGCATTGTCATTTAAGCTCAATCTATTTTATTTTTTTATATTTCTAAATTTGCATGGGGTTTGTTCGCACAGCAAACATGTCACCCCGTTAGGATCATGTTACATAGTCTTAGAACTAAAACAACTATGATTGTATGCCCTCTAAAATAAGTTTATACAACACTCTGGCTAAGTCACCCATTGGATAGGCAAGTGCACTATATTGATGTTTCCAACGTCCATCCTATTTGTCTTGGAACTGAATGATCGTCTGATACCTGAGTTTCGGACACACTCCATCAAGAGATGAAGAGATGATATACATCTTCAACCACTCCACAGTTCTCGCAATTGGGACTTGGAGACTTGTTCATAAGATGTGTAAATCTTCTTGATGGAACATGTCCAGAACGAGTCCTCAGAGCAATTACCAAGGTCAAACTATCTGTCAAGTGAATGAAAATCACTTTCAAAGATGAACACATAGATACAAACGATGCTAATAAAATTGTGTTAATAAAACGAACCTGGGTCTTGCGTGGGTTTTCAACAGGTCGTTGTTGACGCGACGATGGTGGCACATATGTGGATGGCTTCACAACTTCGCGAGGTTTTTCTTCTACGGGTGGAGGGGGAGGTGCCTCCGCTTCAGATTGATGCTAGAATACACACATTAATGAGACGGGCCTCGTGGTCTAGTGGTTCATATAACGGACTGCAGTTCACGAGGTCTCGGGTTCGATTCCCGGTCGGGACAAGTATTTGTGTGATGTTTTTAATTGTCATACAAATGTTTGTACTGCGTCTGGGTGTTTACTATGTATTTTAAGTATGTATTTACAAAAGAAAAGTAGTATATGTAGTCTATTCGTACTCTGGTACCCATGATACAAGCATAGAAATATAGCTTACTTTGGGACCAGAGGACATTGTGTGAAATGTCCTGAATATTTATTTATTATTTATTAATAGGTTAAAATATTGAATAATACATGCATATCGTGATTTTGGTTGCACACACTTTATGCTTAAGCTATGTAAAGGCGGGCTTAATGCCTAAGGCATTTTCTACCGGTTCTTTCTAATACTTTAGAAATTATTTCAAAAATTTTAAAACAAATTACAAGTTAATATCTCCTTATAATTATACAAATTGGAAATTTTTTACAAGTTAAATTCATGAACTAATGTGCTGCAAATTTCTTAATAATTACTACAAATTATAACAAAATTCTTCTGCCTTTATCCCGTTATTCGGAGTCGGCACAACATGACTTGACGTGAATAATGTTAAAGTAGGTTTTGGATAACTTTTACTCCTCGGGAAAATACGCAGGTGCTATGCGACGTGGTTCCTGCGATCCCCGCGGACAAGACATTGGAAGGTAAAATTTGTATTCTTTTTGTACAATAAAGCTAATCAACAGAACAATAGATAGATGTTCTATGTGTTGACAGATTATGAATACTAGTTTCACCACCCCGTTTCTTCTCCTGGGTGGTGTAAAAAGCAACCAAGGAATATACAGGCAGCAAATAACAGTTGCGAGATAGAAAACTCGAAAATAAGCCCTATGTCAACATGACCAATATCCCCACCCAAAACAGAGACCTGGTCCCAACGGTAAAATTTTAAGGGGAAGAAGATACATACCGGTTTATTCCAAGGTCCTTTCACTTTACCACCATCCCCTGGACCTCCGGCATCTTCAGAGGCGGAGTCCCGACTTGACTCTGGTGTACCATTGCCGCCCTGCAGCACTTGGATCTTCAGACCTGTGTAATCCTTTACTGGTTCCTCATACTCCTTCCATTCCTCTTCCTCCTGGAAACGGAGAAATTTACTAAATTAAAAATATAGTTCTAGGGGGTTTCTATAACATATTATCCATAACTGGTATTAATATAAATCCGTAAAGATAAATAACTTTACAAAATTCTGGAGCCAGATCTAGCTGCGTCATAGTAAGCAAACGTTATAAGCATAACTATTATTGGTATGTCATTTACAGCAATCAGTATTATATAAATTTTACGAGCCATAAAAAGCACTCTTTCTCGTACGTCCTAAATCGCATAACTATTTCTCGTACGTCGTAAGTCGTGAAATGCATAACTATATCTCGTAAGTTGTAAAACCCGTAGGTGATTATTTCTCGTAAGTCGTAAAACCCTTAGGTAATTATTTCTCGTAAGTCGTAAAACGCATAACTATATCTCGTAAGTCGTAAAACCCGCAGGTAATTATTTCTCGTGAGTCGTAAAACGCATAACTATATTACGTAATTATTTCTCGTGAGTCGTAAAACGCATAACTATATTACGTAATTATTTCTCGTAAGTCATAAAACGCGTAACTATATCTCGCAAGTCGTAAAACGCGTAACTATTTGTCGTAAGTCGTAAAACGCGTAAATAATTAACGTAAGTCGTAAAAAACATAACTATTCTGCATACATCATATAAAGCATGCTTATTTTTCGTATGACATAAAACTATAACTGTTTTAATACCTATGTTTAAGTTTTTAACAACAACCTAAATATATAATAAAATATCAACTATTCTCTTGCTTAAGTTACCACATCATCATTTTCCTTATTTATGACAATTAATATGTAGGTATATTATACTCAGCAGATTAATATAGAATTATTATTTCTACATAAGTATTTAGTGCTTATGATGCAGAATTAGGAAAACAATTACAAGGCTGTATCATGATAATATTGTAAATACTATTTCTTGCCTATGACTGTATAATGTATGCTTGGAATAGCTACATAATATGGACATAGTATATTGCCTATGCTATGGCATTCTCGGATATTGTAACATCCTATCCTATGATAGATTTGGAGATACTTAAAATAAATGTTACCTTTTTATGTACAGTTTCTTAAACTGTTTCGTTCTAGTGCTTTGCTTGTACTAAATCAGGGGTAGGGGAAAATATTTGTATTATTCGTTTTATACAGTTAAAAATTATGCCTATATTAATAATTTCTGCTACCCGAATACAGGAAAGTAGTGTGGTACATTTCCTTCTCTTATAGAGGATGTTATCTACTTATTTAGTCTCTTCACTGGCTTTTACAGCATCCCAAAGTAATGAATTTAAGAAAAAATCTAATACAAAGAAAAGCTAACTTTTAGCATATCTCTGGCAAAAGTTATCTATTATGAAATAACTATAATTTAGTCTAAACAATTAATAACATCACAAATAAAAGTAAAACTTTAGTTTACTATGACAAACATAACCTAACTTGAACTTAGTGATGGTAATTTAAATGACATGTCAGGAATAAATTGATAGATCTGTTGCATTATGCATATATGTTCGAAAAATAACACAAGGTAGGTTATTTACTCCAATTAAGCTAACTTAACTGTTTATTCGAACATTAAAAAAATCTTAATGCAGAACTCATTTGAAACCAGGTCAAACATTACAGTCATGATTATTCCACTTTACTGTCCGATTAACTAAAGTTCGAAACGTCTGCTAAAATGACCGCGAATGCCAACTATACGGATAAAAATGAGATTATGTATAAAAATTGCATGAATTAATGTTTTTAATTGTTTTTCAAACTCACCCCAGGTCGGCCTCCTTCTTCGCCTTCTTGCACCGGTCGCTCTTTTTTCGGCCTTACATCTGACTTTTGTTTTGTGTCTTCTAATTTTTTGGCTATCTCATCTGCGGTAGCAAACTTTTTGACTGCCTTTGACTTTTTGCGATCTTTTTTCGCGAAGAAATCGTCTAAGTCGGCCATCTCAAATTTTGACTGACAATACAAAGATTTACTCCGGTAATGAGGTAATTACAGCAATATTAGAACTAAACGTAAAGGGGAAAATAGGTCCCCAAAAAGTAAAATGATTTCTGTAGCAAGCGTGGCCGACTGTTTCTTTTTTTTAAAATGGCAGATTCAATGTTGCCAATTTATTGCATAAATGTCAGGTGCTGCTTGCCATGTGTTGTATAAACAAAATCTACTATTTTATTAAAAATACTTTTGAAGTATTTTAAAGTTTTCAAATTTTAAAGTTCAAAAGAACGGAATTTGGCAGGAACTCAGTAATTCCACGCATGACTCGGCTATTGAATGGATGTGGCGAGTCAGTGGACATTTTCTGTGACTCTTTACGAACTTTTAGATATAAAGTAACTAAGCATTTAAGTAATCATTAACTACACTAATATCACGTCTTAACATTTACTTACAGATCTAGTTTTAAATTTTAGTTTTATAAAGTTTTACATATTATTTATATCGTTTAATGTGCGCTGTATGATAGAAATAGTTTAAATGTATTTTATTTTTTATTATTATTTCTAGATTTTTAAATCAGCTTATCCTTTTGCATGTTTATATTCTTTATTGACAGTTTTAATATTGTATTGTCTTTATTTAGGCAGGCTTTTGTAAATTTTATTTTTATCTGACAGATTGTATGAATTGTTTATTAATAGCGTAATATCCTTAGATTAGGTATTATACCTAATCTAAGGTAATATCACTGTAATGAGTGAATGAGACTGCAGTGTAGTACACTCATTATGTGTGTTTTTGATTGTTTTTAAGGTCTTGCATTCATCTTGTGTGTAGACTGAAAGTTTAGCATGTGGGAGCATTCCACTGTAGCCTCGTTTAAAACTGAATTTAAATTTAATTTTGTACAACAACGCTGAAACAAATTGTGCATGCTGTGTCCAGCTTAATAGGTTGAACAATTGATTGTCACCGTAGCTTGTGTAATATTGTGGTATTATTTTATTAACCACTGCTGGTCCATATACTAATAAATAAATAAATAAATAAATAAATAAAGCTCCCAATAAATAGAGTTCCTTGAAACGAAAGAGCAAACAAAAAGTTATTCCAAATGAAACGGTAATTTTTTTTATTATGATTTTTTTTACTTTTATGCTCGTTATCAGAATAACATCAAAAAATGTTTTAAATTATTTTTATATTTGCTTTATTTTTGAGCAATACGTCAGGTTTTCGTAATTAGTTTAGTTTTATGTTTCCATCTTGTACAAAAGATGTTATGTGTTCAAGTAGTACATCTTGGTACACCAATGGAAGGAAATGGGGTGGTGACATAATGTGATTTATGACTAAATTACTAAATAATTATGATACGCTCATTAAAAAACTTGCAGTGCGCATCAGGGGCGTAGCGTGCCTTGTTGGGGCCCCGTATAATACATTATTTGGGGGCCCTTAAGAGGGATAAAAACTTTAACAATAGAAAAAAATATGTGTGTATAAAATTGATATAAATATTTATTCATCATAAAAGAAATTTCTTTTTTTCATTTGTCATTTCTAAAGTAATAAAAAATTTGGGAAGTATTGATTAATTTTTGCTTACGCTCGTCGGGGGCCCCCATGGCCCGGGGGCCCCGTATAATTGATACAGCTGATACGGCGGTAGCTACGCCCCTGGTGCGCATATTAAGTCCAAATGTTAAATTAAGACTTAATTAACATCTACATAATTTCAAGATATAGAAATTAACCAAAGAGGTAAAAAACGTCTAAAAACTTGAGCAATCCTCAACAAACATAGCATCAATATTATGTTGTCGGATTATAGCTTGAACGTTCAAACACAACCTATGTAGCCAATACAACCATTCGTTATCAGTTTCACACTCGGTCAGCACTTATCGACTAATAACCGATAGGCTCAAATTTTATCTTATCATTCTTTATACCTGGCCATTTTGAATAAACTCGTGCAAGAAATAAAATCAAAATGTTGGGTCCTTTGGCTAGAATTTCAAATCATGCTGGTAGAAATTTGATGAAGAATTTTGTGAGAAATGGTTCACATGGTGGTGTACCTGGAGAAGTAAGTACATATTTCGTTATGTAACACCTTAAGACACAATTAGGCAATTAGGATCCTAAAGAACGGAAGTTAGAGGGTCTTTCTACGGAGAAAAGTTTTATTATCTGGTATAAATAAAACACATAGTCTTTCTTCCAACATACATTTTAGCCAAAGTATTTTATTTTATATTTCGACAGTTTAAAGTACAAACACTTTTTTTCTATAATTCCTATTTTGTAGTTTATCTTAAACCAATATAAACAGTTACGTAAAAAATACAATTACTAAGGGTCTACTACGTTTCGCGTATAAATTAAAACTGAATGTTTCAGTGACATGTAAGCTTTATTTATTTTAATCAAATATATGTATAGGAGTTTGTTATAAAAAAAAGGTCAATAGTCATATTTTATGTATTTCTTTCTATTACAATTAATCGTCTGTTGCTGCTAGCCACCCGTATTATCATAATGCTTAAAACTGTCCTTGGAGAGCTATAACTCACGGGTTACAATAGTAATTAATTACTTAGTTGTTTTTTTATACCTGGACTAGGTAAGTGGGATGATAGGCATAAAGCGAAAATAATACCTACTTGTAACTATTTAAGTATTTTGCTTGAATGATAAATATTCACTTATATTTTAAGTCTCAAATTAAGGGTTATTTCTTATAATGCGTTAATTGGTTATTCATTTAAACCATACATCGCACTTCATAGTGCGTATGTAGTGCGGTAGGAAAGTATAAAAAATGTCGAACGTAGACGGAATTCAAATATCTCTTCAGTACTAAATATAACATAATACTAATCCGTTTCGCAGTAACTTTGCAACTACTGCGAAACGGGTTTCAGAGAGCTGACAGCTCTACTAACGTTTCACCACGAGACCACAGCACGAGACGAGTGAGACCCCGTCTATTTCTTCATAAAAAAAACGCAATCTCTACACATAAATCCCTTTGCTACCCGGATTACCAATCTACTTAACAATTAACATAAATGAATTCAATATTATTCACATATAAGCATTATCCTTATTATTCGTCGAATTTGAAAGGGAAATTCTGTTATTACAATTATCGAACATTGGACGCTGTGTACCACCTATGGGCAAACAAATCTACAAACTTCCACCTAAATATTGTATTGCCTAATTTTATAAATTCTAATTTTCGTCTTTAAAAAAGCCCTTTTACAAAAAAAGGTAATAGACGCATTCAAAAGTCTGGACAGTCTTAGATATAGCCTAGTTTAAATAGAGAAAACATATATTTAGTAAAATTTAAAAGTTGTAGCCAGGACTACGACAATACAAAGACCAAATTTTAGCTAGACAATTTTAATAACTTTACTGCGTAAAAACCAATCTTGTAATTTATAATACACTAGCCCGCACGTACGCGTGGAATTTAGAAATCAAACCCTAACAAATAATACGAAAAGCCATTCTCTTCGACCACTCCATTAAAAAAACTGCATCAATATCCGTTACGTAGTTTTGAAGATGTAAGCTCACATAGGGAGATACATATAAAAATAACGACATTGTTTTATTATAAATAAAGAAGTTTTCATATTATTAATGTGTTATTATATTGACAATTTCAGAATTTACCATTTGGTCTCCACAATCGTGCTCGCCTTACTTTCAACTTCTTCTGGTTCGTGGCCACTGGATTCGGAGCTCCATATGTATTACTCGTATTGCAGATGAAAAAGTAATATGGTACGTAAATCATTCTTACCACTCTTCTTCTCAACTGCTTAGCACGTCACATCCCACTTCTGGGCATAGGCATCCTGTTGTAAAGACAACAGGGAGTGTATTTGGTGTACCAAACCTTAGATACAAATTGTATCTAAGGTTTAGTTTCGAGTTTTCCGTCACTAAATGACGATGTTATTTACATGAACTATCCCTAAACTGACTCCCACAGTATCCGTTGGTAAAAAAGTCTTTCTCGCGTAAATTAAAAAAAAAATACGCAAAAAATATTGTAATGTTGTTATACTGGGTTCAATCAGACCTTGTAATACTAGCCCATAACTTCACAGTAAATCGTTATAGTATAACACAATGGTTGCAGTTATCCATTAAGTACTTTATTGTGCAATGTGTTAGTACCTACGAGTACTTATGACTAACGATAGCTTTTTATACAGTTGCGTACTTAATTATAATTTTTACTTTACACTTTATTTCGTTCATTGTTTCTCTAACAAGTATACATAATTCTTTTTCAAGTCATTATTCTATTGGAATATTTTGTTCCACAGCTTAAAAGTTATCATACATTAGAATGTCACAATTTTGAGTTTTATTTCAATTACAAATATTCTTAAGAAGACACATGACAAAGAAATAACATCAAAAAAATTAAATATTTGACATCAATTTTAGATCATTTTAGTTTTAAAACAAATTCTAATAGTATATACACCTATACGCAAATATATTGGTTATCACCATTTTGTCAGTCAATTTTAGAATATAAATAAAAATTCATGGACATTTCACAAAACGTCCTCTGGTCCCAAGCTAAGCTTATGTGCTTGAGTTATGGATACCAGAATACGGATATACTACATATACTACTTTTCTTTTGAGATATGTATGAGTAATTTTTTATTTATAAATGTGCCCATATTTATAAATTCCAGGCTTATATTAGTTCTATACATAAATTGTTGCAACTTTCCCATATCGTCCTCTAGTCTTTAACTTTTGATACTAAATAACGAATAAAATAATTACTCTTTTATGTCATAAATACATACTGGTTCATGTATAGTACAGATTAGAAAACCTCCAGACACAGTACAAATATAACACGACTTTAATTTTCCTGCCTGGGTATCGAACTGAGCTCGTGCGATACCGATACGCTACAAGGAGTATCCCACTTACTTATTAATTAACCGACTCGTGGGTCGTAGCTTGTTTGAAAATTTATACATATTGGGTTCGAAATTAATATAATTTAATTAGCTTGTTGTATCGATTTCCTAAGATAAAATATGGAATAATACAATTATTTCGCTTTCAATAGTTAGGTACTTTTGCTTCTTTCTTCGGAAAAGATCATAAAAGTCATAATCATGCATGATATATTTTTCTTTATTTCAGGTAAATCTTGAGTGAAGAATTTTTAATTATATTTTCCTTAAAAATGTAGAGCAAAATCTCATTAAGGAAATTAAATTATTAAAAGCTATGCAGTCGTTTTATTTATTTTTTTATAGTCGCGTTCATTTAAAAACTACCATCAAGGGGCAAGAATTGAACGCAGTGGTAGTTTTTAAGACGAACTTCGTCGAAAATTTTTGATCTGCTATTTATTGAATTTTGTGTAATTTGGAATAAAATTTATCCACATCAAAATGCTTACCCCTTTGGCTCGTATCTCAAACAAACTCGGCAGAAATGTGATGATTAACGCAGTTCGGAACCACTCCCACGGCGGTGTTCCTGGCGAGGTAAGTTTTTAAAAAAGACCATTACATAATCTAACACTTGTTTATTATATTGCTGCTTTATTATATTGCTTTATAGACAAATTGTAATATATAAACTGCATTTTGTGTTTGAAATACTGAAGTATATCTGTAAAGTTTCATATCTGCAATAGGTTTTATTTAATTAACCATCCTTGTAGTACTTGCTTGATTGACAATATTTTCCTGTTTTGCTTTTGGTAATAAAAATTTTTATGTAAATAAGAATTTTATGGTTAAAACTATTACTTAACTCAAAAACAACTAAAAAATCTTGATACAGACAAAATGACTGTCTTACAATTTCTCAATAAATTCCTATTTCTAAGACTATCACGAATTTAATTTACATATTTTCAAATATGGAACATTGCTCAAAGTTAGATTAGGAAAAAAACTTTCGGACTCGAGCATTTAAAAGAAAATTCATAAAGAAATATTTTTAAACTGTTCTAGTTTGAAAATTAAAAACACATACAAATTAAAAACAAAAATTATTGGAACATTTTTCATATTTGAATTTGGAATAAATTATTTTTTTTAATCTGAATTTCAGAACCTACCTTTTGGCCTGACCAACCGTTACAAGTTGACCGCATATTTCATCCTGTTCTTCGGATCTGGTCTAGCAGCACCCTACCTCATCACTCGTCACCAGCTTCTTAAGAAGTAATTACTTTATTACTATGATATTTATATAATAATTTGGACTATATTTGTCAGATTGCATGATGATTATGTTGGCATTCACAAAGCCATAGGTTTGATTCCCATAAAATACAATTATTTGCATATTTGTCACACTGTATCTGAATGTTTTCTATCTATAAATGTATGTGTGAATATATGTTTAAATACAAGATAGGAGCTTGTTGCGTAAAAGCTATGTTAGGGCTTCATCTGTAAAAGCTGCAGCAAAATGCGGAATTTGAAAAATTCAACTAAAGACCACACTAAACCTCTAATGAAGCCAAAGCGTTAGACACACTTGTTCGTTTTCATCAAGATGTTGAACGACACTACATTCAGTACATACCTCATCATCATTCTCATGGAGTTTCTTATCTGTTCTTCTCCATAGGATTCCCTTTTGGAACAGACGCCTAGCTTTTTAAAAGAGCATGTATATCTTGTCTATTTAAAATAAAAATCTTTGACTTATGTCCTCAACCCGTTATTCGGCGTCCGCGCAACATAACTTTTAGTTCAAGTTGCAGAGGGTTTGGCTAATTTTTACGACTGGCCACCTTTTTGACGTCAACCTACGTCAACGTAAAGGATAGCATAACTAAGCCATTAGTTTGTGCGATTTTCATTCTTTATGTAAACAACAGCGAGTGCGACAACCGACGTTGGAGCAAGTTAATTATGTTTATCTCATTTTGAAATTAAACTATAGAGAAAAAATGTGTAATTAAATTATTTTTGCAATTTTAAAACTGTTAACTTGTTGTTACAGGTAAGCTTCGAAGTTCCAATATGATTTTAGTTTTAAGCTAGTAACGTTGTATAATAAAATATGGTTTAAAAATAAACATTCTGTTTTAAAGTTATCAGTTTTCTTTTAATTTGAATGTCGTTCTAATTAGATTTAAGCACATTCCAGTATCTGTTGTTAGCTTGAAGCATATTAAAAAAATCTGTCGGGGCGTCAGAGAGAGAGTCCAGAATAGGGAACCTCTGGCGCTCCCGGAAGACGTGGAGAGCGCCGCAGTTAGGTTTAGTCGGTATTCCGTTAATCGGCGAGTCCGACACTATCCACTCCTGCCACGACGGTGTTGACCGAGGTGATAGGAGTGGGTGTGCGTAAAAGCATTACCCTGCGAAAAAAAAAAATTAAAAAAATCTCGTGTGCAGTGTGTTCAAACAGCCGATATTAGGATTGATTGGCTCGTTTAGCCAGTATATGCGTAGTTATGCATTGTCTAAACAGTAATACCTTGGAAAACATTAACCGAGACCTAGACAAAAAGGAACTATATATGTATATTGCAAACAGTAATTAAGAGTCGTTGAATGCAAACTGCATGTAACGACCATAGTTTAATTTTTTGCGTCACTATCCGACTCGTGGCTGGCGCTCAAGCGAGAACCTTCGTTCCCCGGACAGACTATTCAAGCTATTTGGCCTGGTCTTTACCGCTTCATACATCTTTATGGATTGTATACAAATATATTATGTATGGATTCATTGTATGCAACACTCAGCGTATCAGCAGTTTTAGGAATATATAGAAACGATTGTTCTCCTTACCTATATAAGCTAATATTATATCAAACTAGCTGGCCCGGCAAACGTTGTTTTGCCATACCAAAAAAATGTTAAAAAAAAATATTATAAAAATATGAACTATAAACCTCACGGAGCCCGAGACCGAACGAACGAACGAATGCAAAACCGTGGAAATCGGTTCGTGCGTTCTGGGCCCTGAGTCGGGTATTTCAACGGTGTCACAACTGTACCATTATTGTACCATTATGGTGCAATAGTAAAGTTTTTGGTAGTCTACTATTAATGTGTCGTCATAACGACTTCATCATTGTCTTACAATTGTCAAAGTGACATAAATTGCTAGTCTCGTACACAACTGCTTCACAATTGCAATTCAATGACTGAAATGTTTCGGTAGTCTGCTATTTTGAATTTGACAGTAATATTTTTAAATTGTCCTGTGTCGACAGATTGCCATAAATAAAAAATTGGTCAAGTGCGAGTCGGACTCGCGCACGATGGGTTCCGTACCATTATCTATGCAACATAAGGCAACGTTATTAGTATCGAGCAAGAAACGGTAAAAAAATCATGTTTGTTGTATGGGAGCCCCCCTTAAATATTTATTTTATTTTATTTTTAGTATTTGTTGTTATAGCGGCAATAGAAATACATCATCTGTGAAAATTTCAACTGTCTAGCTATCACCGTTCTTGAGATACTAGGTACGGAACCCTAAAAATCATGTTTGTTGTATGGGAGCCCCCCTTAAATATTTATTTTATTTTATTTTTAGTATTTGTTGTTATAGCGGCAATAGAAATACATCATCTGTGAAAATTTCAACTGTCTAGCTATCACCGTTCTTGAGATACTGGGTATGGAACCCTAAAAATCATGTTTGTTGTATGGGAGCCCCCCTTAAATATTTATTTTATTTTATTTTTAGTATTTGTTGTTATAGCGGCAATAGAAATACATCATCTGTGAAAATTTCAACTCTCTAGCTATCACCGTTCTTGAGATACAGCCTGGTGACAGACGGACGGACGGACGGACGGACGGACGGACAGCGAAGTCTCAGTAATAGGGTCCCGTTTTTACCCTTTGGGTACGGAACCCTAAAAATAGATAGATAGAAATATTAGAAATTGTTCTTTGTAATTTATTGCAATTTACTAATCTCCTAAACTTCACATTGCTTTTTATACTAATAAATAGTATGTACAAATATATTTAAACGAAGTCTAGCATGATTAAATGTTTAAATTTATTAGTAGTTTTTCGAAAATCACTTCAACTAACGCATTTTTTAAAAACGGCAACACATACATACCATTCTAACACAATCCATAGATAAAAGAGACCGAAAATTCAATGCATAGATAAAAGAGATCGACAATTCTATTACCATTGAAAGACCGTTATGACGGCATATAGCAGACTACGGATATTTGACTTCAATTGCAACGGTATCGTGCCGGTATTGTGCCGGTATGACAATTGTTCCAAAATAGTGGACTTGAGCACCAGGAGTTATAGCGTCAGGAAGGAAAACCCGACTTATTTTTATATAGTAGATATATTGAGTCGCAAATAAACGCCATGCAAGTCCAGACGTATTTCATTTTATCCTCTAACCGACGACACGACATATACACCTAAACTTTTATTTTTTGGTTTTTAGGGTTCCGTATCAAAAGAATTCAATTACTTATATTGATTATTTATCTCAAAATGCAGCGTTATTAACATTAAAGTAAAACACTACATTGGGCTCCATATTTTATTAGCAGAGCAATTATACAATACATTTATCAAACGTGAAACACCATTTTTCTTAACCAACACAGTAATACCAGTTACACAAAAGTGTTGCCAGTTAGGGATATTAATTTATCTATGGGAGTGTTATTATAATCTCAAAAACTTAATATGAATAATTTCTCTAAAATCCATCCCAAGCTACGATCTGTTAACCAGATGTTTATACATAAACTACGAAACTTTAAGCTCCAAAAATATTGAGGTCCTATTTTTGTTGTAGCATAAAATTTCTAGGATTAGGTATGTCCTAGAAATTTTATTTGACATTTTGCAAAAAAATAACGAAAAAACGTTTTGCATTAGGAACCGAACTAACTTTTTGACGTTTTAAAAAAAACAACGAAAACAAAAACCGTCATTGCTGAGATTCGAACCCGGACCTTCTCTATCATTACCGCCCTCTTACACCATTGAGCTGTCGTGCGTGATATGTCTTTATATCGTGTAATCATATTTCTTACTTTACTAAAACGAGTAGGAGATTCAACTCAAAGAAAGCAATTAGCGTAATCTGTTAAATGATGTAAATCAATGTTTATGATAACATAGATGATTTCATATCGAGTCGATGGTTTGATTTTGAGAACATCGACACATATCATCGACACTTAAGATCGATACACATTTAAGTAAAATCTATCAAAAAAATAATTAATAATTATAAAAATATCCAAATGAGGTGGTTTTTGATGTGCACGCCATCTCGCGTCATACTTAAAAATTACTACATAAGCGTCAAAACTAAATTATGCTTGTAAGCAGCTTAGACTTACGTAGGTACTTACAATTGATTATTTATAGTGTTATTTATCTTCAATTAAAGGACTTGAATTATGGTGAATGTATAGTTTTGTTTCTAAAATATACTAATTTTTATTTTAATCTCAATATTTCTACTTAATTCGGCTTATTTACATATTGTAATTTACAAACGTGCATCGTAATGCCACCTTTTGATCGTTCATATAAATCAATTATAGTCTGTCAAGCGAGTCTAGTCCCATGAAAAAAGCGGGAAATTCAAAAATCTTTCAGGTGTCAACACTGATATAACACGCTAAAAACTTATTGATACTTGAATTTTTAATAAAAAAAAAACATATTTGAAATAAATAAAAAAAAAGGATTTCAATGTAAGTATTTATTTGTCACAATCAGAACTAAAATCAGAATCAAGAAATTCAATGCCTTCATATGAGAAATCACTGTCAGTATCATCATTACGCACAGAAATGATGAAAGGTTCCAACTCAGTTTCGGATATCCTGTCTCTTACTTTATATTTGTTTTCGACACTAATAGTGTGATCGCTGCATTTTTTCCAATCATTGGCTATGACGCTATTAAAACATTCTTCATCCAAGGTGGCTGAAAAAAATGACAACAATCTTTATAGTAGTTTTCACTTAAAGATGCCCCAGTAAGTTTCAAGGTCATGAACACGACGTCTGGATCTAAACCAAAACGGAAATCGTGATCACATCACAGTAAAATAAAAAAAGTTAGACAATTGTGCTAAAAGTATCAACACGTTGTTGCCAACCTACCTGATGTTGAAACGATTTCATCCAAAAGTCGTCGTTTTTGCGATAACACGTCGTCAGATTCACTCTGTACACGATTATATTTATTAATCATTGTAAACAACAAGCTCCTGACACTACTTTTAATAGGTTTCGGCATTTTAACATTAAAAAACTCAACAAAAACCTGATTATTACGAGGTTTCAACAGAATTTGTGACAATCTGTTTGACAGATCATAGTATTGCCATTATAAGAAATCAGTAAAAGGGTTGTGGACTCGACTCGCTTGACAGACTCTACAAAATGTTCTAATTCGTACCCCATGACAACAGAAATTAAACCATAGATGATATAAGTCTGTGAAATCTGCGAGTGAACGCAGCCATGTAACTGTCATTTTCAAATTCATTTTGTGTCTGTGATGTCAGATTACTCAGATTTCATTAAATGTCATTAAAGTCATTTCCTTTGTGATTTGTTGTGGACGCTGTTTCTTTTTTTGAAATTCATTTAATTTTTCAGTCTATTAAACTGAATACTATTGTAATTTTAAAGAATTGTAAACATCGACAATTTCAAATAAATAATTCTGTCCTGTATTCATCTTGTATCACGTCGCCGGTAACCTCAAATGTGCCAAGAAAAATGACCGAAACTTCTTGTTATATCCTCGATAATGGGGGCTACACAGCTAAAGTTGGGTTTTCCAGTATGGAAGCAAAGATAGTACCTAACTGTATCATGAAAGCAAAATCTGAAAGACGACGTCCATTTATCGGATCTCAGATAGACGAATGTAGAGACGCATCGGGCTTATTTTACATACTACCATTCCAGAAAGGTTTTCTTATAAATTGGGATACTCAAAAAACAGTTTGGGACTACATATTTAGTAAAGAATGTTGCCCGGTTAATTTTACTGAGACTCCTTTAATAGTAACAGAACCATTATTTAATTTTGCATCTATTCAAGAAGCAATGACCGAGATATTTTTCGAAGAATATGACTGTCAGACACTTTTACGTATAAATGCGACAGACTTAGCTGAATATAATTACCGTAAGACACATAATAATCAATGTACTGTAGTTGTCGATACGGGGTATAGTTTTACATATATAGTTCCATATATAAAAGGTAAAAAGTACCGGGAAGGCATAGCTAGAATAGATGTGGGAGGTAAAGTATTAACAAATCATTTGAAAGAGATCCTCTCATATAGGCAACTGAATGTTATGGATGAAACTTATGTTATAAATCAAGTTAAGGAAGATTCATGTTTTGTATCACAGAATTTTATGGAGGATGTGAATATAGCAAAGAAAAAGGGTAAGATTAATTTTATTTTTAGTGTGAAATTACCAAGATCACTGGATAGGATGAAAAAGTTTTGTAAAAGCGACTGAGTACATTTTCATTCTCCCAGAGTATTTTCTGGGAGGAATGAAAATTTACTGTCAGTGCCACAGTTGGGAACAGGCCTTCTCCACTTGTGAAGGGTATTTCCATTTAGAAAAAAGTTTCATTGATAGTAATTAATAATTTTTTTCTATGCTAATAAATTAAATTAAAGATGAAAAATTAATAATCACATTAATCACAAAGAAGATTTGATTAGCATGTGGGGTAACCATGATAGCTCAGTTGGCAGAGCAGTTTGTTGGCTTTGTTCATAGTAGGTAGATTCAAAGTTTTTGATGTGAAGAATGCCTGTACTTGACAGAGGGTGCTTTAATAGCAAAAATTCTAGCCTACTGTTGGGCATTGGGCTGTTGGGAGAACTTTTGGTCTACTATGCCTGACTGACCAGGCATTATTTCATAGAGTTTAATTTCGAGGTTTTCGTTAAACAGTTGCTTTTAATATCAATTAGCTTACTGGCAACACTTTAATTCCTAATCTGTTAACAGAGAGAATGAGAAAAAAAAGATAGTAACCATTTTTTTTTACAGGCTCAGACAACACAATAGTAAAAGACTATGTCCTTCCTGACTACACATCAATCAGGCGTGGTTACCTACGAGATATTGTCAAACCTGATGAAGATTTGGAACAGCAAACTCTTAGATTAAATAATGAAAGATTCTCAATTCCAGAGCTCCTATTCCACCCATCTGATGTAGGAATTCCACAAATGGGTATACCAGAAGCTATAATGCATTCAATCAATGCTTGCCCGCAAGAAAATATGGAGAATTTGTTAGAAAATATAGTTTTATATGGTGGCAATACTCTTTTCCCGGGCTTTCGTGAAAGAGTTTATAATGACGTAAGGTCATTGGCCTTGGATCATTTTGACGTAAATGTAACAATGGCGGACAACCCAGTGACGTACGCGTGGGAAGGCGGGAAAAAAATATTTAGGGATCCAGACTTTTATTCTTTCTGTTTGACTAGAGAAGAATATGAAGAAGAAGGAAAGTCTTTGGCATTCGAAAGATTTGATATTTAACGACGTAAACGAGCGAGAAAGTCTTCAGATTAAGAATTTTCGCTCGTTAAAAGTTTGTTGAATACGGACAATAATGTGTGTGAGGGAATTAAGACTTAATAAATCCTTTTTTAATTTATTTACGTTGATTTATTCTATTTCTTGATGTAGGTACCTACATATTTTTATAATTATGGATGTTAGACACAGTACAAAAACTGTACAAAAAACACAACTTCATTTGTCATGAATGGCTATCGAACCCATGTTACGTGGAAACTGCTGCTAGTTATTTACCGCAATAATCTGAGCTGCCGCTGCATATCGTCGTTGATACTGCAATACAGCGTAACTAACGATGGATAATACCGCGGAAGTACAAAAGTATCGAATTTGAGATTTGGCGGCAATACGCTATCGATGCCTATTGGGTGCGTAGTGCATTCACAGATCGGTATTTCGCTCATTCAAAATACGACAAATCAGAACTAGTTAATACCGCGTGAGCTACCCGATAAAAATATTTTCACCAATACCGCGCATTCTCGCGATCATAACAAGCAGACGTATTGTTTTAGGTGGCGCTCCGGAAAATAAAAGTTTTTTTAGTGTAATACGAAGCTAGTCGGTAAGTATTTTATATTGTTATAATGCTTGTTTCTCAATCAACTTGGATACTTATTGGAATTTGTAAATTCTCTTGTTATCCAAGAAAAATATGCACTAATTGTTGTGATGGTAGATTCGCGGTTTCGAATTTTTATGTTTTACTTCATGTTTTAGTTAGTAAATACGCGTAGTATTTGAAATAAGTAAATTTAAAAGACTATTTTTTAATTCCAAGGGTTTTCTAATTCTAGAACAGATCTGTAGCGCATGACATGCATTATAATTTTAATGTGAGGGTAGCTTTTCAGTATTTCTCAAGTAGTATTACTTTGGTTTTAGATGATCATGGAAGAAGAGTCAGGTATTGACGAGTCTGTACTATGGAGAGATGCCGACCTCAGCAGTATTATTCTTACTCTACAAGATCTTCAAAATCGACGCCAGATGTTTTTAAGCAGAAAGAAGCAGATTTTGGATCACTCAATTGCCGACTGTGATACTTTAACCACAACTTTAGAACCTGTAGCTAGCTCATCAGGTGTTTCGAAAGTTACTGAGTCACTGTTGGATTTTTCGTCTGATGACTCTGTTGTGGATCCTGATTATGTTCCGTTATCTGAAATCGGAAATGAACAACCAACAATATCATCGGATCATATTGAATGGTTTCCTGAGAGAGATACTGAGACAGAGGTTGGGACACAGTCAAGATCGAGAATACGAAAAGCTGACTGATTGACATGGAAAAGAAAAAATAGCAGGAAAAATAGAATGTTAGGCAAAGAATATATTGGATATAAAAAGATTGATAACAAATACCGTCAAACAGAATCTAAGCCTGAGAGAACCATGGGTCTACGAGCTACGAGCTACGAGCTACCACTATCTCTATGAGCTACCACTTACGCTTCTTTTTTTGTGGATTACATAACAAATCTGTTAGCCGAAGATATAAAAGATGTAGTAATATGGACAGATGGTTGCACATCGCAAAATAGAAACAGTATTGTTTCAAATGCACTGCTTAGACTAGCCATGGATAAAACTATAACAATTACACAAAAATACCTCGAAAAGGGACACACACAGATGGAGGTGGACTCTGTCCATTCTGTCATTGAAAGAAAATTAAAGAACACAGAAATATTTTTGCCATCGCAGTACGCAACATTATCTAAGCAAGCAAGAAAGAAACCCTTCCTATACAAAGTCATTCAACCGGATCATACGTTTTTCAAGGACTACGCGATTAAAGATTATCAAATATATGACTCCATACGACCTGGCCGTACTTCTGGCGATGATTGTGTGGTGGACCTGAGAGTTAGTTTAATCATGCTAATAAGTAATTACCAACTTTCTAATTATGAGACTGTTTAGGCTAGATCCTACCAATGTTATGATTGTTTGATAATGATGTTTATTTGAATAAATATTACTTTTTTGAAATTATTATAATTCTGTTTTATTCACACTTTAATTCCGCGTAACTACCAAACATGCTTAAGAAAGAAATGCTTTTGAAAATTTAAAACAGCGTAAGTGTATTTTCTAACTAAATATGTATTGGATTGAATTATATATTATAACATAAGGTAACTAATATACATATCTAAATAGATAAAAGTTCAGACACGGATTTGATAAGTACAGGAGAAGTTATTTAGTTTTTTCTTTCTCCTGTAAAATTTGCCTCATCAAAGTTACGCGGTATTGTCTGTTGTTAGTAACGCGGTATTGCAGTATCAGCGACGATATCACGGTTTCTGCATATCGCATATCTGGGTTGGCTTATTTATAATACGGGCGTATTATAAATCTACGAAAGAAGGAGAAAAAACTGCCATATTGAATTCTATATTCATCCTTACTAAATTTAATATTCATTCTATATTCATCATTACTAATGTTTTAGCTTTTTATAAAATGAAGCAATTGCCGTAATTTAAACATTTTCCGAAAAAGTAAACAGCTTACCATATAACACGCATAGACTTATATTATGTATAGATAGAACGACAATCACCGTACGCAAGGGGAGCCATAGTTGGTTTTCGAAAGTTACTGGCCTTTTATTACCAAATTAAAAAACGTACCAAATTATTTGACACTAATTATACGTCAGAAAATTAGGGTTAACTATTGCTCGTAATAAACGTTTTTATTAAATTATAATGTATTTAACAAGAATTTTAAGAAATATACAAAGGGGCATTAAAACAGCGCCTTCAAAATATACTCCTACGACTGCGAGAAAACTTGAGATATTCAAGAAAACTCAAGCTGAATTTCAATTGGAAGATGATCGTCCTATTCATTTGAAGAGGCCGACTGATCGTCTTCTTTACGCAACAACGTGGGTTTTATGCTATCTCGGCATTATAAATGTTCTGTTGTTTGTCTTTGACCATGCGAAGCCACCGTCTTGGAAGCGGGCCTGTTAATTTAAAAGTTGAATAAACTATGTTGTTTAATTTGCAATGACTTGCTATTCTTTTTATTTTAAACAAATCAAAATATATAGGTAGAAACTGTGACTGTTTTAAATGAGGTTTGGATCCACGATAGCTCATTTGGTTAGAACGCGGGAACGGTATTGTGAAGTTGTTGGTTCAAATAGCACGTTATTCTGCTAAAAATCTAGGTTTTATTCTTTCACTACATGAGAAATTGGACAACTAACGGATTTCTTCATACCAATATCGATAATTAATTTCTTTGATTATCACGCTAAATGCCTACAAGCAGGGCAGCAACTATAAACGCGACCGAAACCAAGTGTTAGCAGGCCTTACTTATTAATAAAACAAATACCTACGCTATTTTTGTATGTCTTTATGCGACCTTCTCTCCAGCCGTTACGTCCCACTGTTGGGCACGGGCCTCCTCCACTTTGGGAGGGATTATGGTCCACTGTGCCGCGCTGACCAGGCGTGTTGGCACAGGATTTACTTTCGAGTTTTCCGTCTCTCACAGAAGATGTTATCCGTGTGCAATATCCCTTAGCTGACTTTTACAGCACCCTTGGGAGGAGATGGGGTAGTGACACTTGTATTCTTAATCCGTCACCACACGGAGAATATGCGACCTACTTAAATCTTCGAAACTATGCAACGGGTTTTGATGCGGTTTCTTTTAATAGATAGTTTGGTTCAAGAGGATGGCTTTTTTGTATAATTTGAAGTACGAAGTTGCGGGCATTATCTAGTGTTACAATAAAACACAAATAATTAGCTTATTATTTTATTAGTGCAATAAGGCATCACGTTTGGTATCAAACCACACGCTACAAGAAATGCATAAATTAAAATAAAACTTAAATAATCCTGACAATCTAGAATATTATAATAACTTGGATATTTATTAACTATGTTAAAAATAAACTGGTTTTAAGTCTTTTGAATACAAAATAAGGAGTTTAGAATTAGGGCTGCCATCAATTAAATTACCGGCACCGGATAAAAACTTCGAAAATCCCGGCCATTTTGGCGAAATCTAGTTTTATCCCGGATATCTCTAAAATCGTGTTAGCCGACAAAATAAAAACATCAAAAAAATTTATTTGTCGAACAGAAGTCTCCAAGTATTACTTTAGAGGCCCGGACGCCAAATCCAGGGAATCTCACAACGGATAGCAGCCCTCAAGATTCTCAGTCGAAATAATAAAAATCGTACAATATGCTAAGCATGGTCATAAACTTATAATTCGAGATTTTGGTACTATTTGTGAATTTTCCGTGTGTACCCAAAAATCTCTGGCATGTCCATGCTTTTGTGATATAATGTAGATTAAGTAGACGGAACCAATACTTTTAAGCCACTTATTCGGTCCAAAATAAAACCGGAATTCAACCCTAACTAAATCTGGATATCTTAAATACGATTTAGTATTAAATGGTGCCGTTTTAGTACTAAATAGTACCGAATAGTACAATTTTAGTACCAAGTAATACAATTTTGTACTAAATAGTGCAGTTGTTGTGCTAAATAGTAGTTTTAGTACTAAACAGTACAATTTTAGTACCAAATAGTAAAATTTTGTTACTACCACGTAATCTTTACTTTGCATACTTAACCGAAAAACTAACATAGGTAGTAAAGTTTAAATTAAGGGTGAAAATTGTTAATTAAAAAATTACCAACACATTTTCTGAAGAAATACAATAATTAATTATATTTTCAAGTAATAGTTATTAATCTTTACATAAGCTATTGTGTAAGTATAAATAAATAAATTATTCAATAGAATCAGCCGGTGAGCGTACATCATCGATCTTTAATATCATTTTGACGAGTTGTGTCGCTAGAGAAATCTGTTGTTTCTTTGAGTTGAGTGATTCAATAACATTCATTAACTTCATGTCGTTGGAACCTGGAAACAAAAAAAAAACTTTATAATGGGTGCAAAGAGTAAAGTGGGGGTAAAAAGTTAATAAAACAATTTGAAGTGGATGAAGTAAGCACTTTGAAAAGTTCAATGTTTGATGATCCTATTAACATCATCATTGTCCTGCTCTTATCCCATTAATTGAGGTAGTTGCAACATTTCTTGTTCGTACATAATTTGACGTCATATCCTCTGCATCAATCCCTATGGACATGTTATAATGAAATACAAATTAAAACACTTACCATTGCCCATACAGTCGACGCCGAGATTTGTGTTGTTCTCTGACACTTGTCTGGCTTTTACTTCTGACAGTGTGTCGATTGGAGACAGACCACTGAAAATAGAATATATATTAACAATAATACTATAAAAGGAAAATTAAGAGTAATCTACTATTTCAGCTGCTTAATTTGTGCTTGCCCATTAATTTCTCACTGTTGGGCACAGACCTTCTTTACTTTAAAAGGCATTTTAGCGTACTATTGGACCCGGCCTGGCGTGTCGGCATAGATTTTAGTTTATAGTTTTCCATATCTCACACACACTGCTCGTAATATAGCTATAGCTGGCTTTAGCAGCATCCTGGGGAAGAAATGGAGGTGATGACACTTGTATTATTAATGTGTCACCACACGGATTGGCATTTGCACTACAGCTGAAACAAACCTTTAAAATTAAAAAAAAAATGTATCATTATACCTGTTTTCGGCCAAGGCAAGTGGTATAGCTTCTAATGCATCAGCGAAGCCACGGTACGCGTACTGGTCAAGTGAAGACACTTTCTCAGCCGCCCGCGCCACCGCCAACGAACATGAGATCTCTGCAGCACCACCTCCGTACACTACACGGGAATCCTACAAGAAAACAACAACAAAATAATTTAAAAACTGGTATGAGTTGGACTCACACACAAAGGATTTTACTTTTTGGTAAGGAAACCTAAAAATATAGACAGAAAATATAGAAAAATAAGCTTCTATGGGAGCTATTATCAAGATAAACATATAAACAAGGCTATAGAGCCTTTTAAGCTTTTTTGAAATTTATTTTTTTACTAGCTGTCCCGGCAAACGTTGTTTTGCCATACAATTCTGTGTAAAAATCAACAACAAAAAATTTCATCAAAATCGGTCCAGCCAATTGTGAATCTAAACCATCCTCAAACCCCCTTGAATACACACAACAAATTTCATCAAAATCGGTCCAGCCGTTAAGGAGGAGTTCAATTATAAACACACGTACAGAAGATTTATATACATATATAAAGATTCTTTGCATTATCCTATATAACAAAATTTAGAGAAACAGTGAGCATTGCAAACATTTAGTCGCAAAAAATAGATAAATCTGAACATTTCACACAGCATCCTCAGGTTCCAAATTAAACTGTTTTTCTTGCTTATGTTGTGGGTATGTACCACATTATGGATAACTTTATTTTTAATTTCATATAATTATAGTACAGCATGCAATAGAACAACTAAGACAATCTCCTCACCTGTACAAGACTACGAACAATACACAATGCATCATGTACTGAACGTTTAGCTTCATCAACAATCATACGGTTGCCTCCTCTCATCAACAGAGTCACAGCTCTACTGTTGGAACACTCCTCAATCACCAACATCTCTTCTTTTGATGTGCCAAACGCTGAAACAAACAAAATTAACATTTATTTTTCACTAGCTGTTGATGGCAACTTCGTAAGTGTGGAATTTAGAAAACAAACTTTAAAAAACAATACTAGTGTATTGTGTATTGATGCGGTTTTTTCTAATAGATAGTGCCTGCCACTAGACAGGCACTATCTATTAGAAAAAACCGCATCAAAATCCGTTGCGTAGTTTTGAAGTTATAAGCTTAGGGACATACAAACAAAAATAATGACTTTGTTTTATGATAAGTAAAGATTAAAAACGGCAAAAAACAGCGGCTCGTCTTAATGCCAACGCCATCTAGATGTTTTTTTTTAACTAAAAATTCATATTTGAGGAAATACTATTTTAAAATAGCATTTTCCTGGAATAAAAGGCAATATTAAAGTAGTATATGTATTATATCCGTATTCTGGTACCCATAACACAAGCATATAAGCTTAGTTTGGGACTAGAGGACGTTGTGTGAAAATGTCCATGAATATTTATTATATTTATTTATTATTCACATTCAAATTTTACCATTTGAGCAAGTAACAATCATAATTGTCATACAAATGTTTGTACTGCGTCTGGGTGTTTTCTATGTATTATAAGTATGTATTTACAAAAGTAAGTATATGTAGTCTATCCGTATCTGGTACCCATAACACAAGCATAGAAATATAGCTTACTTTGGGACCAGAGGACGTTGTGTGAAATGTCCTGAATATTTATTATTTATTTATTTATTTATATTAAGACGATACCAAAATAGTTTCGTGCATTTTTCTATGTACGAAGTTTTCATTGTTTCTTTAGATTGAATGGCTAGAGCTCTAATTTTTAAGTATATGTTTTTTCAATATATGATCTAGGATCGCATGAACTCAGAAACGCGATTGAAAAAAGTTTTCTCGATAGAAAATCTTAGCGAAACAACCTCTCTACTTTTTTATTTTTCTCATTTGTCGGTCTATTATCGCGTATTAACTGATGAAATAACTTTAAAAACATAAGTAACTATTATATATAGAAACACGTAAATCAGAATTAAAATATATTTAGTAGATTTTGAGTAAATAGGAAAAGTATCCTTAATTCTTCATTTTCTGTGCCTACTGGCTGTGTTAATATGTACGTGTCGGCGATGATATACGATAATATTGATGTAGGCCCTTAATCCACACATTCATATAAAATATATGTAAAAATTGACTACAGTGTTGGCAACATATGGGCAAAGGTCTAATGTATCTTTAATGATAATGCTTATTTTCATGTGTATTGAGAGGCATGTTATATGGCCTCTCAATACATTACATAGACAGAACAGAAAAACGAATGTATCGGTGATTTATCGCCATTACATGGAACGAATATTTGTAAAGGCGTTCAAAGAGCAGCAGCCCCTCGCCTTGTTAGACAGCACATTAAAACTAGGATATCTAAACAATTATTATAGAACTTACTCAGTTCTCTAACAAGTCCGCAAGATCCCAACTTATCAGGTGTAAGCTCTTCAAACCTGGGCACGATCCTGCCTCCAGTGGCGATGGCAATCAGCTCCATCTCCGGCCCACCAACCCATCTCACAGCTGGTAGTCCCTCCGCTAACAGCAAATGATTCGCTTCATCGTCAAAACCCCATTGACAGATAGCCAGTGTAGCACCAGCATCCTAAAGAGTGAGGGAGGTCACAAATTATTACAAGGGGAAAATATCACAGAAGAAATAACTCAAAAGAGATAAAAATAAGATAAAGAAGGCAAAAAATATTACCAAGTAACACAAGAGAGAAAATATCAGAAAATAATACAAAAGAGAAAATAGCAAAATATTACAAGGGATAAAATCAGATATCATCAATGTGACTATCAAAAATATCATAAGCAAAATATCACATAATATCGCGTGAGTAAAAATACCAAATAACACCAGGGAGAAAATTACATAATATCGCCAGTGAATTTCATTTATTTGTATTATTGTAAAATTTTTGGTAGTTTTCGATTTTGTAATGTGTTCCATATAGGTAAAGAATCTATTTTTGTGAAACTGTATTTTATTTAATAACTATCTGTGGGCCACATCGTACGCGTTGAATGTAAAAATCAAACCTTAGTAAATTATACAAAAAAGCCTCGGTGTTCAACCACTCTGTCTTTAACAAAAACTGCATCAAAAACTTGCGTATTTTTTAAGATTAATGGTTTTATTCATAATGACTTATTGGAGGTTTAAAAGTTCGCTAAAATCGTCAAAAATTGTTATTCATAATAGTCTTTTTACGCTAAAATGTTTATCTCTCCAATTATTTTCTCGTTTAAACCTCCAATAAGTTATTATAAATAAGACCAAATAAGTTCACATAGGGGCATACATACAAAAATATCGACTTAGTTTTATAATAAGTAAAGAAGATAGATAAGAAATTACCTTAACACGTCGCACCATATCCAAAAACTTTTCATGTTCATATTGTCTCAGTTCCCTGTACTCATCAACGGATCCAACTTGGAGCTTATGTTTGGTCTTAGGCTTGGGGGGCTCAAATGGACAGGTCAAGATGGCGAGTTTTACATCCTAAGAAACAAAATATAAACATATTTTATTAAATTTATTTTAGAAAAATACCAAAATTATGCACATTTAATAGTACATGCAATCATCTGTACTCATATTATAAAGAAGGTCTAATGGCGAGGAGGAACACGTGGAATTTTGTGGGTAATATTATAAAGAAGAAAGATTTAATTGTTTGTTTGCAATGAATAGATGCTCAAAAACTTCTAGATTAAAAATAACTTCACTGTTAGGAAGCCACACAACCCCCAGGCCAGTAAAGGCCATAAATTTTATTAGAAAATTGGCTAAATAGGAACAATACAACGCATGGTAGCAAAAATAAATATAAAAGTTATTTTTGGTTGCACTGCGAAAACTATGTATGTACGTAAAGAAATGTTCTACATATTATAAAAGAAATAACGGGAAACAAGCAATGTTATCCCATTATTTGGGATAGGCACAATATGAATTGTTGTGTTGTAGGTTTTGGCTTATTTTAACGACTGGCTGCTTGCTTTTTAGGGTTCCGTACCCAAAGGGTAAAAACGGGACCCTATTACTGAGACTTCGCTGACCGTCCGTCTGTCACCAGGCTGTATCTCAAGAACGGTGATAGCTAGAGAGTTGAAATTTTCACAGATGATGTATTTCTATTGCCGCTATAACAACAAATACTAAAAATAAAATAAAATAAATATTTAAGGGGGGCTCCCATACAACAAACATGATTTTTTTACCGTTTCTTGCTCGATACTAATAACGTTGCCTTATGTTGCATAGATAATGGTACGGAACCCTTCGTGCGCGAGTCCGACTCGCACTTGACCAATTTTTTATTTACAAGTGACTTTTTTAACAAAATTTTCTTAAAAAACTATTTATATCTCACCTTCAAAGTCTTAGGCATCTGCGGGTGGCTCATTGTCTTGTCTATGACCACTCCTTTAACAAGCATAGAGTCTTCCATACGTCCACCGACCTTGCCTTCAACTTTGATCAACTCAAAGTTAACATCACGCTTCTCTAGATCAGCTACTGAGAGTACCGCCTGTAAAATAACACTGGGTTAATAAGAAAAGTATTTAAACAAAAAAAAAAAAACTATGTATTTGTGTCAATTTTATATCAAAAATATTGACTGCACAGCAAAATAACGATAATTGTCGAAAACAAATTGGTAGATAATTTGCTTATATTTTGTTACTAGCTGTAGCCTGCAACTTCGTACGCGTGGAATTTAAAAACCTCCTCCAGCCCATTTACGTCCCACTGCTGGGCACGGGCCTCCTCCACTTCTGGAGGGATAATGGTCTCCTGTGCCGCGCTGACCAGGCGTGTTGGGACAGGGTTTATTTTCGAGTTTTCCGTTTCTCACACAGGATGTTATCTGTGTACAATATCCCTTAGCTGGCTTTTACAGCACCCTGGGTAGGAAATGGGGTGGTGACGCTTGTATTCTTAATCCGTCACCACACAGACTATATTATTTATAGATAAACTAAACCCATATAGAAAAAACTACATCCAACGTTGTGCATTTTTTGTATTTTTTTTTAGGTATGGACTGCTTCATGGGACTTTCACAGTAATTCAGTGATGCTAACTGTCCCCCGTCTAAAGGGCTAGTTTAATGCTCTTAAACAGTTTAGTAAACCTTCTGACAGAGGTTGGACCAGCAGCACATTCACATCACTGCCTTAAACAGACCATTGCCTGTCGACCTGGACACACTCAGTCAACAAAATACTTACATCAACAGCAATCTCAGCCATCAACCGATGACACTTAACAACCACTTTACTGCCCAGGGTAGTCATAGCAACTTTGATTAAATTCTCTCTTGTATTCTTGTTGACGGGGAACGCTTCACTGATGCTGTCCAAATGTGCCAATGCAGTGGCAGCTGCCATCTCAAAGCCATCAGCCACACGAATAGGGTGGATACCTTTATCTAGGAGGTTCGATGCTTGCTCCAAAAGAGCACCTGTGAGCAAAAAAGGTTAAATTAAGAAAAGAACAGGCCTCATGGTCTAGGGGTTCATGTTGCTTCATGTTCTGCATTGTTGCTGCTCATGAGATCACTAGTTTGATTCCTGCATGCGACAAGTATTTGTGTGATATTTGGTTTTGTCACATAAATATTTTGTACTGCATCTGGGTGTTTTCTATGCATTGTAAGTACATACTTACAAAAGTAGTTTATGTAGTCTATCCATAATCTTGACCCCAAAATACAAGCAAATAAGCTTAGCTTGGGACCAGAAGATATTGTGTGAAATGTCCATAAATATTTATTCATTTTTAATAAATAGTAATAATATATCTTACTACAGATGGACAGCAGTATTAGAAATAGAATATGTACTATTGTACCTAATGGTATAGAACTCAAACTCAAATATTTATTGCAAACTAAGTGTGCTTCATGATGGTAAAATACATAAAAAGTGCTTTTGACTCAGGCCTTACACAGGCATAGCAATGTTAGTAATATGAACCGATTGATCTCCTTTTAAAAGCCAGGTTTAGTCACTTTAAGATCTCTACAAACTCACCAGCCAAAACCACAACACCAGTAGTTCCATCACCAATCTCATCATCCTGACTCTGAGCAAGTTGTACTAACAATTTGCCAATCTGATGCTCCACATCCATCAGCTTCAAGATAGTAGCACCATCATTAGTAACTGTCACTTCTCCATCTGGTGACACCATCAGCTTATCTAAGCCTCTAGGTCCGAGGGATGTACGGAGAATACTAGCTATTTGACGGGCAGCTTGGATATGTGACTGTAAGAAAAGTATTTCAGATGATAGTACATATGAGTTAGTTAACCAGTCTTACTAAAAAAATTAATAAATAAGTAACTTTTATTACATTAACTGAACTTTAGAATATTAAATTTTCTAGTCTAGTTTTTAGCACTTCAGACACAGCCAAGGTAGATTTCATGTGTAAGTCAATATTAATGAAATTCATCATCACCAGTGCTACAAAATCTTTATATATAAAAATTACATGTCACAATGTTTGTCCATGATGGACCCCTAAACTACTGAACCGATTTTAAATTTGATATGCACACCATGTGCAATTCGACCCAACTTGAAAGATAGAATAGCCTACATTTCAATTTATAGTCGCATTAATATTTTATTTAAAATTATTTGTCTACCCCTAACATTTGTATGGCAAAACAATGTTTGCCGGGTCAGCTAGTATGTTAGAATAATACAAGTCATACAACATTATTCTTTGTCTGCTTAAAATCCAAGTAGACTAAGAGTAGGTGGGTATTTAGATTTTTAACATAATCACTAATAATTTTTAAATAGGTTTTTAATGTGTTTTTTTTTTAATGCATCAGCCTGAAAATCTTGTAAACTTAATTAGTTTAGTAATACTATAAATAGTTAATCTTCCAATTCTATTTATTTTATAAACAAAATTCTTTCTTTCTCTAACAATAAAATCCAAAACGAAAAAAATTCACTTTGAACGAACCATAATTAAATAATATCGAGGAGGTTCCATTTCTACCGAATCATGTGATTCATAACATCTGATTTTTCAAGTGCTCAAAAAGACAAAAGTATGAGATTTAATTCAACTGTTATACTTTAAAACGCTTTTATGTTGCGTAAAATTGATATTTAGAGTTTGTTTTATTGACGAAATGCTTAAATAGACGGATTTATACGATTTCTTAAAGTTGATATAAATAGGTTATAAATAAAATAGATTTAACTCTATTTAGCAGACGCTTTTATTATTTGATAAAGCGTAATACGCTTCCTTAGCGCTTTTAGAATTTTCTAAGTATTCAATAAATAAATTTAATAAATACATAATTAGAAATTACCTTCAAGGCATCGATACCGGTAAGTCTTTTTTGTCTGTCTTGGTCTCTCAAGATGATAAATGGACGCCCATACTCGTCAAAGGCTACCGCTCCAGGGAACAGAGCCATTTTTCACAATATTATCACTACACAAAATCAAGATGAAAAGGGATTAGATTTCCAAATTTTACATGAAACAAACGGGATCAAGAACAAAAAGACAGATTTCAGATTTGACAGCAAGCAAAAAATTCGAAATTTTTGAATTTGACATCTCTATACCACAGAATATGGAGGGATTGGAGGGTAGAAGTAAGGAGGACTATCTCACCCCGTTTTCCAATGGCAGAGCATAATGCGACTCAGTGCCGCACAATGCCGCACAATGCTGACGCTTAATTGGAACGTGAATTAGTTTTAAAATGCGCCAGGAGAGTGCGCTAAGTTCAATATTGAAAAAAAAAATTCTAAAATAAACATTGTATTCACATTAAATGTGTGGAATATAAAAAAAGTCATTGTTTATACCTTCATCCATACTTATATTTATTTATTTTTTAACACAGCTTGAATTAACTTTGAATATTTCCAGAAAACTTCGACGAAAAGAAAGCCTTACATTTTTTTTTAACAATAAATAATATTACTAACGATAATATATAAATAAAATTTCAATCAATGCCAATTTAGAGAAAAAATACTTGTTAATTTTCTGTCGCTGAAGTTGGTATGGATTGCACGCATCACTTTTGAGAGTGCTCGATTGTGCGATGCGATGCTGTAATTGGAACACTCAACGTTGAGCATTGTGCCGCATAATGCGCTATTGTGCGCTGATTGGAAAACGGGGTCAGTATATTAAAAAGTTAGTGTCCATTGTTATTTTTGTACATATTTACTTGCTTGTTTCTGTGTTTGTTCCCGATTTATAAAATGTATATTCTATTTATCTTTATATAAACTTTCCTGATCAGTTCCTTTTCTAAATTTTCCGTTCGTTCCTTTGTTGTACTACTACCTACTATTTCCCTAATTTTTACTTGAAAATGGCAAAAGTAAAACCGATGCCAAAAAAAAAAAAAAATTGTGTCCATTGATGGGGAGCAAATTATGGTGGCGCTATAGTAGCAAGTGGAAGAATTTTAAAAAGAGCGCCTCAAATTATTATAAAGGAAAGAAAAACTTCCGCTTTGTTACAGCGCAGTTTTTTAAATTATTATATTAAATAGACAAACATGACTATGAAATAAAATTATACGGTGTTTTTAAGTACCCCAAATATTTGTAAATAGCAAATAGAAAATAGTATTAAAGAATTACCGCAACACTAGCACACTTCACTCTGCTTACAACTGCTACATTCATATAATTTCCACTTGCTACACTAGCGCTATTTCGGCGAGTGTTATTTGCTGTTTACAAATGGACACTTTTTGGACTGATCCCCCATACAAGATATTCCTCCTTACTTCTAGTCTCCATGTTAAAGTCCATTTCACGAAAGAAGTCCCGCAGACGCAGCGCTGGTGCTCAAGTCCACTATTTTGGAACAATTGTCATACCGGCACAATACCGGCACGATACCGTTGCAATTGAAGTCAAATATCCGTAGTCTGCTATATGCCGTCATAACGGTCTTTCAATGGTAATAGAATTGTCGATCTCTTTTATCTATGCATTGAATTTTCGGTCTCTTTTATCTATGGATTGTGTTAGAATGGTATGTATGTGTTGCCGTTTTTAAAAAATGCGTTAGTTGAAGTGCTTTTCGAAAAACTACTAATAAATTTAAACATTTAATCATGCTAGACTTCGTTTAAATATATTTGTACATACTATTTATTAGTATAAAAAGCAATGTGAAGTTTAGGAGATTAGTAAATTGCAATAAATTACAAAGAGCAATTTCTAATATTTCTATCTATCTATTTTTTATTTATGGCAATCTGTCGACACAGGACAATTTAAAAATATTACTGTCAAATTCAAAATAGCAGACTACCGAAACATTTCAGTCATTGAATTGCAATTGTGAAGCAGTTGTGTACGAGACTAGCAATTTATGTCACTTTGACAATTGTAAGACAATGATGAAGTCGTTATGACGACACAATAATAGTAGACTACCAAAAACTTTACTATTGCACCATAATGGTACAATAATGGTACAGTTGTGACACCGTTGAAATACCCGACTCAGGGCCCTGTATTCGCGCGACATTATGTTGCCAGGGTTCAATACGGAGACATCAGGGGAAATAATCAATCATTTAATTTAATAACTACTACGACTAATATTTAGATAAGAAAAAGTTGTTTTTAAATATAATGTATTTTAAATATGGGTACCTATTTGATGTCCATACTGCTAAGGTCAGATTAGTGAAAAATAAATCTTTCTTTAATTTTTAAAATATAAAATGACAGCCACACAAATTGGTAATGCGCCTGGCGGCCATGTTGGTGACGTCATAGTGACGTATAGATGAGAATATTACATTTTGTTAGCTGTACTTTTTCTTTGCTGATGACGTCACAAGGGCGTTAATTTGACAAGGTTCCAGCGCATTACCAATTTGCGTGGCTTATACTTAAATGGTGAAGCGCACTATCCGTTTGTTAAACTGAACGCATAGCTAAGTTTTGTCTATGAATAACACCCACGTTTGTGAATACGGGTGTTATTATACTATATCTTCTATCTATTCTGTGTACTACGGGGTGGGCCCATGAAGGTATAGATAAAAATGGAGTTCAGACTCTGAATACCTACTTGAAGCAAAAATGATGTATGGCTATCTCGCTCACTGTGGTCAAACCCTTTCTTTCTAAGTAGGGTAACCTTTATTGTATTTCTTCCAGGACAAAACTTCAAGTAGTTGTGTTCCATATAGTGTCAACAAAATGTTCACTTCTAAGACCTAGCCCGTATAGATTTTATATGTCGAGATACTTTATGTACTGTGCGTAAAAAAAATACTCAAAAAACAAACTGTTTGTTATCGCGTGAAAGTTTGGATAATTCTAGTTTTTTAACAGTAACTGGAGGTTCGGTTGTTAAATTTATTATTCTTTTTACATTTTTAAACACGTAAAATTTCCTAGTTCGTATGTACGATGTACCTATAGAATATTGGTGGGAAATAGATAATTACTAGAACAAAGGTGTAGTTCCTACGGCAATACGAAATTAATTAATGATTGTGAGATCTGCTTGAGATAAAATAATAATAATTTACCTTTATTTCAGACCTAAATACATGTTACAAAGATACAGAAAAATGATTCCAACGAATTGAGAACCTCCTTTTTTGAAGCCGGTTAAAAATAACAAGGTGTTAGTAATTTCTTAGTAAACAAAACAAGTTACACAATAAAATCTATTTGGCATACCTAAGTGGAAACATAACTTTTTGTGTAGGTAGCGTAAAAACGAAAAAGGGTTATTGTACTCATATTTTTAAACATGTACTGTTATTAAGGGACCAACCATGAAATCGCAAAAGATATATGTTTCATTAATTTTGCAGATTAATTAAACATTATGAATACATACTGGACAATAGTTTTTCCTAGATTTCTGGGTTAGCCAATGTATTTCTATTTATTAATGTCAGTTAAAGGGCAAATTCGGTCAATAATACTTCTGAAAAAAAAAAATACGTTACGTTGATTAAAATTAGTTTGTCGGAAAATCTGTAGTTAATAGTCATTTTAACTGACAATATGAATGTGGTTAAAAGTGGCTGACGGAAGAACGGAGAATCAGTCAAAATCAATTTTTACGTATATTTCTGTCTACAGCGTTTAAAGGAACCTATCATGAATGGCATGACGGGAGCTAAAAACCTAACCCACCCTTGTCGGGTTGCCCTTGGCTCCCTGTGCCTTGTGTTCCACTACTTGGCGCTAGGCAAGTCAGTTAAAATTACATTTAAACAGCTATATTGGGTAAAATTAGTTTTGAATAATTTCAGTCAAAAGTACTACTGTCGAGCGCTTACAGTCTATTGAGTGGTTATAAGTTTTGACTGTGACATATATCATAGGGGGCTATAATAGGAACGATAATAAAGTTACAAAAAAAGGGCAAAAAAGAAACAACAGCACTTTCCAAATTAAAATCATTTAATAACTTTTCTTTTATACATGACTAAATATTATTGTTTTGTGTAATTTCTGTCTCTTACCACGTAAATCACTAAGTATATTTTCTGTATGACTCTTTAAGTGTTAAAAAATGAATTTGCAATTTTCTTAATTAATACGCTTTCATGCAAATCATTGCAATAAATTGAGTCCGTGATGGGATGCTTAAACATTTCTTGCAACAGAGGAGTAAAATATTGTGATACAACATTAATTAATTTGTTTTCTATATTGTTTTCTCTGAGTTGGCCCATCAGGAAGGATTACTTTCATAAATGCCAGAGCTAGGATTTGGTACACCCAGAGTAGCTACTTGCCCCATAGACTCTTCCTGTAATGAACTGTCTATCTGAAAATTATAATATATTTTACAAAATATAGCCTTTTGCCATATATTCGAACTACTACATTTCTGAAACATAATAATAATGTAAGGCTCTCATTAGGCAGTCGGATCGGGGGGGGGGCTGGTTCAGAAAGCAGCAATTATCTCTGGAGCCTTGAGCGCCGGTAGTTTGGAAAATGTTCCTGATACTGGTGGGGTATTTTTTTTCATACTAGTTTTTATATTCCATATACATTCAAATATTTAACATTGTATAACATGTGAGACAATTAAAGGAGTTTGTAAATAGATACTTGAAATTTTACCTTGCAAGGTGATACTGCTTCTTGATTTGTAATTATAGTAGGAACTGCTGTTTGTTTTAAAAAATCCTTGCACTTTCATAAAATTTCATTTTCAATGGTACAATGGATAACCATAATTTCCTCTGGGTACTATTTTTAGGAAATCTAAAAAAATAATATTGTAGGTAAGTATATTAATGTTGTAAATAATGTGAAATAAAAATTAAATGACTAAGCAAACATGTATAATTTAGTTCAGGTCCCACAGAAAGTCCTAGATATGTCCTCAGTATGGTCATACTATTTCAAAATTACTTCTTGTAAACAAGAAAGAAAAAATTGCACTAAGTCCATGAAATTCAATGTAAGACTATTAGATCTTTACATCGTTATCAGTATAGTTAGTTAGAAGTATGCTGAAAACATTGTTTAATCATTTTATGAAGTATTTAATTGAAAATACAAAGAAATATGTTTGCAGTTATTCAATGCCAGAAATCACGATCTAAACACTTACGCGTGAAATTGTATATCACCTCCTGGACACCACGTACTACCGCAACCACGCACTACACAAGTTTGCACCATTTCTTTAATTATAAAAATAATTAGAGTCGAAAATTTGAAACGAAGCTGTGAACCGTAAAGTAAACAACCGACATATTGGCACAATTTTGTCGACAACTTGACATATGGTGACCAATGTTGCCAAATTACGAAATCCTTAGGAAATGGGGAAAATAATTCACTGATTCGTCAACCATGAAAAGCATCCGTGATCTACTATTTTATTATTTTTAATTTCATTCATCGTATTTCAACTAGTTATTTATAGTTACGATTAAACACTATCAAATGACAGTGTTTAACTTGTGATTTGATATGTGTGGTGACTCTTTTTAAGAATTTACTAGGAGATTTTAATAAGGAGATAGCAGTACTAAGGCCACACTAAAAAGAGAGGTCAGACCACAGAGAGTGAGATAGAGATACGTAGGTATTTGCCTCAAACCGATGTTCCAAGTATGGCCTCCTTTTTTTTATCTCTAACTTCATGGGTGGGCCTACGGATATGACGGGCCTCATTAGGCATGAGATATACCTGCGATATTCTATACCCGGGCTCAAAGGTATGGGTATGGCCGTATACCCAGTACTAAAACCCAGTATTAAAATACCTATAGGTATTTTCAAACCTGGTCTGTGGAGGTTTCCTTTTAGAAACTCGATTGAACGACGTTTGGAACATTTAGATGAGAGTTTTTGAATGAACACCAAACCTTCCAAAAATTATTTTGGAAGGTTTGGTGTTCATTCAAAAACTCAAAAAACTGGTCCGATTTTGCTTTACAGATTATAAAATCTGTAAAGCAAAATCGGACCAGTACATAAAGGACTGTCAACTAAGAGTTTAGTGATAAATATGAAAGAAGAAAGAAAGAAAAATATATTTATTTAACGGTCGAGATGCAGACACAAAAACAAAAAGACAAAACGATTAAAAAAAAAGTACAATCAGAAACAAACTAAAATTAAAATATTACAATTAGTGACTTACACACTCATATACTGTTGAGAAAATAATTAATAAAAAAAAAAAAAATTTGTAGGTAACGCTTATTTAAAATACTGGTAGCTGGCCTAGATCGTTATCCACAAAAGTAAGCAAGATCTCTTCGGCAGTACAACACTAGCCGGTCTAGATCTTTACTCGAAAGAGTAAACAAGATCCCTGATCCCTACAGCACTCCAATAGCTGGTCTAGATCGTTACCCACAAAAGTAGGTAAGATCCCTACAGCACAAAACAAATAAGATATAATCTTCACACAACAGTACGTAATTATAGATGTACATTCAGACCCTTATAGGCGCCGTACTCAGTACTGTCATACGATTTAGTTTGGCGTTTATCTCGGCAGTACATTTGTACCTATCGGGTACGGACCGGGTTTCTGCTATACATACCCAATCTGCGTACTGGTATACTCATACTGGGTATTTATACCTGTACCAGTACGAGGGCCAAACTGAAAGTTTTTAGAACTGGCAACTTAAAAGCATTATATTAAAAAAATAAGTTTAAATTTTGAAAATAGAACTCTTTACCAATAATATTGAGTATACATTTCATTCATTTGTCATTTGTTTTACGATTTGGCGGCAAATTGAAAATTGTCTGTGCACGTCAGAATGAATTCAATTCAATTCAATTCAATTCTTCTTTAATGGCCCATATGTGACTATCTTAGGACTAGTCACTTTCCGCCAGTGTTTTGTATTAACTTCAGACAAGAACATGCTAGTATCATGATCTATGGAGAGAAAACAATATTTGGCCGAAACAAGTGAAAAAGTTAAATAATAAACTGATAACTGATTATTCTTAGAAAAATTAATAGATAAAAATAAAAACATACATTAACAAATAAGAAATGTTAAATATATACAAGTATTATAGGAATTAAATACATAAATATGAATGTAACATAATACTCATTTTATATAATGTGTCTAATTATTACAATTTAATTTTATGTTTTTTAATATAGTTGCAAAGTATGGAATTTATTTCAAATGAAAAAATAAAAGATAAGAGAAATTTAAAGGAGACAGGACGCGGGATATTGTTAGGGATTAAATCATAAAGTGATTGTTGTACAAGTGAGCAATTGAAAAAAATATGATCAGCTGAACCTTCATCTAAGCCACATTCGCAGAGTGAGTTATCCTTTATCCTAAGTTTAGCCAGATGGGAAGGAGTACAAGAGTGACCCAATCGGAGACGGCAGATTACAGAAGTTACGCGTTTACTAGCCTTACGAAATTTAAAAAACCATGGCTTTGCAGGTATCTCAGATTGGACATCACCATAGTACTTGGCTTTTGTTTGTTTAATTGACATCCAATACCGATTCCAGGATTTCTGGAGCGTAGATTTAGGAAGTAGGCACAAATCATGAGAAAAAATTTTGAAATGTTCTAACGAGCCAATTTGGGATGCAGATTTAGCACAAGAGTCAACCGATTCATTACCGGATATTCCTGAGTGACCAGGTATCCACGCTAAAACGACAAGGATGTTGGAGACATGGCATTCATAAAGAGCCTGTCTAATCTGAAAAACTAGGGGAAATTTAGATTTGGAATAAAAGGGATTAGAAAGGATGGCTTGCAGACAGCTTTTAGAGTCAGTGAATATGATTGAATTATTAAGGTTATGTGATTTAACGAAAAGGATGGCTTCCAAGATAGCCAAAGTTTCTCCTGTGAAAACCGAAGCGATAGGCGGACATTTAAAACTCAAACAGATGCCAGTGAAAGGAATCCAAACAGCGGCACCAACATCACTAGTCGCGGATTGTTTAGAGGCGTCTGTGTAAATTTTATTCCAACCTTGAAAACGAGTTTGTACAATATCCAAAAACATAGCATTAGCATTAAATGATGATTTTTCAACTCCTAAATCAAGAATAACGTTAGGTTGAAAAACGAGAGATTCATATGGAGAAGAAAAAAGAGGGTTTAAGGGGAATTGAACAATTTGATAGGGTAATTTAGAATACCTGATAAAACTGAGAAGAATGCAGGGGATTTTGTCGGGATCAGATGATTGATAAAGATTAACAAGGACGCTCAATTTATGAAGAAGGGGATGACTAGAATTTTGTACAAGTTTAAACATAAATCTGTCAGAAAGAAATTGCCTTCGTAAATTTAAAGGGGGGTCCCAACATTCAATCTGCATAGCAGCAATTGGCGAAGATTTCATGGCGCCGATAATAACCCTAAGAGATTTAGACTGTATTTTGGAAAGTTTATTCAATGCAGATTTGTGACAGAGGTTAAGTAAGAAGCATCCATAGTCCATTTGACTGCGGATTATTGCATTATATAATAATTTCTGTGAATAAGGGTGAGAGCCCCACCATACTCCGGACAAAGCCCGAAGGATGTTGAGGTTCCTCTCACACTTATTCGCTACATAATCAAAATGAAGGGCACCCGACATTTTACTGTCAAGATAAAGGCCTAAAAATTTTGTACTATTGTGTTGAGGAATTTTTTCTCCATTTAAAATCACATCTATCACGGGAATTGACCGCTTTTTCGTGAATATCACGACAGAACTTTTAGAGGGAGACAAGCATAAACCATGGTCCACAAGCCAGTGACTGAGATAACCTAAAGCTGAATTTAATCTATTTGTTGCGCTCGGAATGTTATCAACCTTTACATACAGTGCAATATCATCAGCATATTGAAGGACACCACAAAAACAATTAACAGTTAGTTCTAAGTCATACGTGTACAGGCTATACAGCAGAGGGCTAAGAACTGAACCTTGTGGTAAACCACGCCATACTGTTTTAGGGGATAGAAGTTGCTGGTTAAATTTTATGACAATCGAACGTTCAGCTAAAATGTTAAAAATAAAACGAACAAGTTTTACAGGAATACCTAACCGAATAAGCTTGCTTCTAAGCACCGGTAAAAGAACGTTATCATAAGCAGCTACCACATCCAGGAAGACTCCTACCAGGTAACACTTTTCTTTAAAGGCTGCATAAATGTCAGAAGTTAAAATAGCCAAATTGTCACTAGTGCTCATACTTTTTCTAAATCCAAATTGACTACTTGCTAAAATAGATTTATTTTCTACTAGCCATTCCAGGCGCAATTTAATGAGGTGCTCGGTTATTTTACAGAGAACAGATGACAATGCAATGGGTCTCCAGCTAGAAGAAGAAGCTGGGTCCTTACCTGGTTTCAAAATAGGGACTATTATTTGAGTCTTCCACTGGTTTGGGATGACACCATAGTCGAAGAAGTGATTGACAAGCTCGAGAAACGATTCTTTTGTATGGGAAGAAGATTTAGTGATAAATGAATACGGAATGCCATCTATACCAGGGGACGAGTCTTTTAGTTTATCTAAAACGAGAGATAGTTCATCAAAAGAAAACGGACCATCAAAGATATTAGAAGAATGAAGAAAAGAAAGAGGCGAAGAAAGTGAGTCCAAGGAAGGTACACAGGGAGGGGCTAGCTTATCTGAAAAAGCTTCTAAACAAGACAGGGAGATGTTGTATGGAGAATCCAGAGAATTCATGGATCCACGAAAGCGTCTGATTTGTGACCAAACTATGGCAGATGGGGTTTTGGGAGCAAGGGACTTACAGAACGCTTGCCAACCAAGCCGTTTCTTTTTCCTAACCAACCTTTTAAATTGCGCAGCAGCTTTTTGATATTTTATAAAATTTTCAGTGGTCATTGCCGAATTATACATTCTCTCAGCTGCTTTGCGGGCAGCAATAGCGTCTGAGCATTCGGAATCCCACCAGGGTGAGGAAATTCTGAAGTTTTTGAAAGGTTTTTTAGAGGGAATATGGAGATCAGCAGCTGATAGAATAGATTTAACAAATAAATTATATAGGCTTAGTGGATCACTGTTTGAGGAGTCTGCAAAAGATGATTGAATTTTATTATCAAGGGACAGAGAGTATGACTTCCAGTCAGCAGATGACAGTTTGTATTTCTGCAAAGGGCTGGGGTTGGAAAAAGGGATAGGCCTGATAGAAATAGAGGAAGAAATGGGATAGTGATCACTGCCAAACGTAGATGATAATATACTCCACGAGAAAATAGAAACCAAGGAGGAAGAACAAAGAGTTAGGTCGACTGCACTCATAGGATTTTGAGATGGATATACTCGACGAGTAGGGGAACCGTTATTCATCACACACACGTCAACCTCATCAAATACATCCAAAAGTGATAAACCAAAAAAATCTGAGTGACTAGAACCCCACATAGTATGATGGGCATTAAAGTCACCCATTACAACCATGGGATGGGGAACGGAGGAAAGTAATGAAAGAATATCTGCAATAAGACAAGAGTTAGGGCGTGGAATATATAGAGAAACGAAAGAAATGTCATGCAATCTGACACCAACAATATTGATATCAGGAGGATGAGAGGGGAAAGTGATTAAAGAGAAGGGAAGGGAGCGCTTTATAAACAAAGCGCAACCTGCATACCCATCGGCTCTGTCATCCCGCAGACAGCAGAAGCCAGGGACCCTGAACCGAGAACCTGGCCTCAACCATGTCTCCGAGATGGCAATCAGGCATGGGTGGAATTTTGAAATCAAATGAACCAGCTCGTGCTTCTTACGAAACACGCTCTGGGAGTTCCATTGAAGAAGACTTATCTTGTCCATCCGTGGAAGGGAAAAAAGTGAATTGGGAAAGTTTAGAGGCGACGTTGGACGGTAAACTATGTGGATTAGTAATAATAAAGTCAATGAGAAGAGAAAGAAGAGATTCTAATGAGTTGACAGGATGAGAGTTAGACTGAGGAGTGCTACAAAGGGCACTACCATTAGGTAAGTGATATGATGGAGAGGCGATTATATTATTATGTGCAATTTTGTCGTATGATTTACCTAATGGACTTTTAGGGCGTAATGGAGATGAGATTACCTTTGTGTACGAGCGGGTGGAAGTGGAAGGTGAATGATTTTTATGGCCTGAAACTGGATGAGAATTTTGATTGACTGGAGGAGCTTCCTGAGTGGCTAGCGCATATGACCTTGTGACGCGAGGAATTTGCAACAGAGCTTCTTGATATGAAATACTACTTTGAGCCATTACAACTTTAATGGCCCTCTGCCTCTCAAACTCTGGACATTTGTTGCTCGTAGCAAAGTGACATCCGGAACAGTGGAGACACGTTGCCATATTTTCTGGAATATCACAATTTTCACCGGCATGATCCTTTGAGCACCGAAAACATCTAGGCTTCGAACGGCACTTAAGCTTAGTATGCCCAAATCTGCAGCACGAATTGCACTGTATGGTCGGGAAATGATAAAGTTCCACACGAAGTGAAGTGAAATAAGAGAAAATTTTGGAAGGAAGAATTTGTCCTCTAAATGTCAACACAACAGTCTGAGTTGGGACCCAGGATGGGTTGCCATGCTCAATGATCTTCCTGTTTAAACGTCTGGCTTTTAATATCTTACCGACACCACAGGGTAATTCTAAAGATTCGACGAATTCTGTCATCGACAACTCAGTGGGCACATTGCGAACCAGGCCCATCCGAGTAACATTATATGTTGGAATAGTAGCCACATATTTATAGGTCGCGAGAATAGGAAGGGAAACAAATGAATTGGCATCCTCAGCTGTGCTAAACTGAACCGCAATTTTGTTTCTACCTAATTTTTTTAAACCGTCACGGCAAACGTTTTTGACATCATGTGTTTTAAGAAACTGCCCAAATCTGATAGGTTTAAAGGAGTTTGAAATCAGTTCAGACTCAGATCTGGAAACATGCACGATAAAAGGTCCAGCATCTGATTTCAAATAAGATAGCCCACCGACAATCAATGACGGGTCATTATAGATTGTATCAATTGATGCCGCCGCTAGCTCCGGAGACGTAATAGTTTTTTTTAAAACTGGGGCCTGAGAACTAGGCTCAAGACGGCGCTTAGTACTTACGTTAGCCTCGCGCTTGGGGTCAGGCGGATCTGGTGGTCTCGGAGGATCCTCCTCCATGGTTAATAATTTTGTGGTGACCAGACGATTTAATAAACTAAACACAATATTTACTAATAAATATACAAAATAATGACTAATAAATAAGATAAATAAGAATAATCAAGTTAAAATTAAAATATTTTTGAAAATTCCCGCTGACAAGATCAATCGCTATCCGTCCTCAGAATGAATTTAAGCCGAGAAAATTTTCGTGCAATGATTTTTTATGACTTTCGATGTCATATAAGTCAACGAGAAAGTTATGATAGACTTCGATTGGCTTTTCACGATGAAGCCCCATCTCGTGCCACAGTTTACAACTGGTTTAATGAATTCAAACGTGGTCGAACTAATCTCACCGATGATTTGCGTGAGGGACGGCCTTCTACAGCGACGACTGAAGATAATATCAGTGTTGTGCGGCGTATGATAGAGACTGACAAAAGAGTGACCTATCAGCAGATTCGGACAAGTCTAGGCATAGGTATGAGTCAAGTGCACAAAATCCTCCATGAACATTTAGCGGTCAGGAAGCTTTGTGCCCGCTGGATACCGCATAATTTGACCGAGGCTCAAAAACTCCGCCGTGTTGATTGGTGCCGAGAAATGATCCAAAAATTTAACGGAGGTGACTCAAATGCTGTGTTCGACATACTAACGGGTGACGAAAGCTGGATTTACTGTTATGATCCGGAAACCAAAAGACAGTCTGCTCAGTGGGTGTTTCCTTCCGAAGAGTTGCCAACTAAAGTGAAGAGAGGTCGAAGTGTTGGAATAAAGATGGTGGCCTCGTTTTTCGGAAAGACAGGTCATTACGCGACAGTTGTCTTAGAGGATCAGAAAACGGTTAATGCAGAGTGGTACACTAACAACTGTTTGCCACTTGTCTTGGAAAAAGTTCGAGAGAAACGACCTCGCAGCAGGATCCTCCTTCATCACGACAATGCCTCGTCGCACACCGCCAGGCAAACGATCGACTATTTGGCGACCTCAGACGTGGAATTACTGGGTCACCCGCCGTATAGCCCCGACCTCGCACCCTGCGATTTTTATTTATTCCTGAAAATAAAAGAAAAACTTCGAGGAAAACATTTTATGGACGCCGAAGAAGCAGTGGCTGCGTTTCAAAACGCCGTCGAAGAGACCCCTAAGGCCGAGTGGGCAAGGTGCTTTTCTCAATGGTTCCATCGAATGCAGCGATGTATTGATGTAAATGGACGCTATTTTGAAAAGTTATAATAAAACTAATAACTTGCTAGAATGCTTAGTTTTTGATTTTCTAAGAACTTTCAGTTTGACCCTCGTATATACGTGTCATCCCTAGGCCTCATCATGGTTCGTGTGGCAGACTACCGACTAACCGTTCACGAGGTCGCAGGTTCGATTCCCGCTCAGGATTATAATTTGTGTGCTATTTATAATTTGTTAAACAAATGTTTTACTGCATCTGGGTGTTTTCTATGTATTAATAATAGTATCTGAGTATGAATTATTTCCGTATTCTGGTACCCATAACACAAGCATAAAAGTTTAGCTTGGGAGTAGAGGATGTTGCGTAATTTGTAACCTTAAAATCTGAGCTAACTGGTCCAGCTTGAAAGAAGATGTCATGTTTTGCAGAACCACGTTTTGAAAATCAGTTTTTCGCTCTACTTTAACTGACGGTCCTGAAAAAAAATTATACCACGCAAGTCTGGCAAGTAACTTTAAAAATTAGCGCATTTAATAAGGATACTAAAGTGGTATAACACTTATTAAATTATTTTTTAGATCGGGTACAAAAAATATTTTTTCAAGGAAAGTCGGTTTTGAATAATTTCTTTGACTTTACTAAAAGTACTTTTAGTAAAGTCAAAGAAATTATTCATAGTTTAGTGATTAAATTATGCATTATTATTAATAAGTAGATAATTATTAATAAAATAAAAGAAAAATAAAAAAAGTAAAAAAAAGTAGAAAATTATTAATAAGTAGTGATTAAATTATTCATTAATATAGTCATTAGTGGTATAACACTTATTAAATTATTTCTTAGATCGGGTACAAAAAATATTTTTTCAAGGAAAGTCGGTTTTGAATAATTTCTTTGACAAAAGTACTTTTAGTAAAGTCAAAGAAATTATTCAAGAACGAATACGAAGAAAAAATATTTTTTGTACCCGATCTAAGAAATAATTTAGTAAGTGTTATACCACTTTAGTATCCTTATTAAATGCGCTAATTTTTAAAGTTACTTGCCAGACTTGCGAGGTATAATTTTTTTTCAGGACCGTCAGTTAAAGTAGAGCGAAAAACTGATTTTCAAAATGTGGTTCTGCAAAACATGACATCTTCTTTCAAGCTGGACCAGTTAGCTCAGATTTTAAGGTTACAAATTACAGAAGCACTATTCAGGATGAAATAGGTAAAAAAAAATGGCAAAAAGTAAAGATTTGTAGCAACAGGAAGGTAAAAACTTACAGGGTGTACATTTTCCCGAATAAAATGTTTTTTGCTATAATTTTAAATATACTAGACATAATATTTTTTTTATATTTTTCTGATAACTGTTATGACCTTACCCATTATGCGATTTCGGCTTGACGTCGACTTTTGGGACATCCTGTATATATATACTAGCTGTCTTCCCGGCAAACTTTGTTATGCCATACTAAAAAAAATAAAAAGGTTTGAAAAATTGATGTTGGCCGATTCTCAGACCTACTGAATATGTATGTAAAATTTCATACAAATCGGTCAAGCCGTTTCGGAGGAGTACGGTAACTACCACTGTGACACGTGAATTTTATATATTAGATATTGTATTGTATTCTATATAAATATACATACATATATTGATTCGAAATTACAGTGGGGCCCACAAATTGAAAAAATGTCTGGCAAACTTAGCTCTGCGGCATATGCGGTGAAAACAATTAGACGACTTACGGATGTAGATACGGCTAGAATGCTTTACTTTAGTTATTTTCACAGTGTAATGTGCTATGGAATTCTTCTTTGGGGAAGCTGTGCGGACATTAATCGGATATTTGTGCTCCAGAAACGCGCTGTTAGAGCTATATATAACCTAGGTCCGCGGGATTCTCTAAGGGAGAAATTCAAAGACATAAATATTTTAACGGTCGCTTCGCAATATATATATGAATTTATTGTATGTTCATAAAAATATTCACAATTTTACAAAAAAAGCGACCACCGTAATGTTAATACAAGGCATAAACACAATCTTGTGATGCATGTAACCCGTCTCCACAAAATATGTAACTCTTTCATGGGTCATTGTATACGATTTTATAATAAACTCCCTATTGATGTAAGAGAATTAAATAATTCATTAAAACTAAATTAAGTAAAAAGGCGTATTATAAAATTTCTGATTATATTAAAGATAATAAAGCTTGGGAGTAGTTTGCTCTGGAGCAATAAATATTCTATATTGTAAAGTTATTAGCATTGTAAGTATAATTGACATTTAATTTAAAAATATTGATTTGATTAAAAGCACTGCTGAGTTTCTTACGCCGGTTCTTCTCAGCAGATTGCGTCCTGAACCGGTGGTAGGGAAAAAATTGGACATGTCATAAGCACATATTTTTTCTGAAAAATTGTGTCTACGTGATTAAATGATTTTTCATTTCATTATGCATGCTAAAAGGAATATTAAAAAAACCACCAGAAAAGAATTACAATTAAATTTTATTGAATTGAAGTAAATAAACCTATATACATTCCCATATCCATATCATTCATGATGCTATCTCGCTTTGTATTTCACACACAGAAGAGTGAGCGAGAAGGATATACAGCTATCTCCCTCCCACTCGTGTAAACAGGGACTTAAAGCTAGGAATAGTTAACGTACACTCGACTGATGCTTCTTACATTGTCAGCTCCTGTAGACAAAAAAAAGGATATTTAATTGATATTACGTGGTGGTTGAGGTTATCTATTCCATTCCTTGCGACGCGGTACTTAAGGACCGCTTACCGCCGGCTTTGTATTTGAAATACCATTCGATTTTAAGCAAACGAAAAGTGGGCGTGTTTATACGCAAGTGTACTCATGACGTCACTGCTCACGAGTTAGTTTGATTTGTTTTGAAGAGCAGCACAAAATCCTTATTATCAAATACGTACCATAATAGCATTGACAATATCCGACTGGTTGTTTCTTAGGGCGCGGACAGCCTTCGCCCTCGACACGTTGGCTTGTGACATTACTATTTCAACATCCTTCTCATCAACTCCTGTCTCGTCTACGCCTTCTTCATCTTCCTCTTCAGCGATAGGTGCTACCGTCTGTAAAATATATGATTTTGTTTAGAAATATTTGACAATAGGTCTTCTTCCGGCACATACCCATACCCTATATTGTTTTTTAATTGCAATTGAATTATGTTACTCAATTCTTTTACATTCGTAGTGCACTCAACAGGTGGCGCTGTTATACATTACATAAATGTCGAAAGTAAGATATAACGACATTGTAATGGTAAATATGTGACCCAGAAATTGTATTTCTAAGAACTTTTGTAAACCATATTTCTGCAAATAAATGAACAGAGTAATTGTACCACAATGGCTACAAATTTACATACATTCATCTTTAAATTTTTACTCTTACTTTCGCATTTATAATATTATGGTAGGTTACATACTGTGCCAGCTGCAGCTGTGTCATTGCCAACTGTAGCACTTTCTGGTGCCTTGAATCTCTCAGCAGCTGCCATGGTAGCCTGTTGTGATAGATCTTCAATCTTAGCCTCACCAAACACAATGTAGGTGTCTGAATGAGGATTCTTGTATACATCTGGAGAGTTGATCACAAACAGAATGTTCTTTGATTTGCGAATGGTCACCCGGTTTACACCTTGTACCTGAAATTTTCAATTATATTTAGCAATCTGCTAATCTCTGCCATAGATGTCAACACATATTTTATTTTGACTAGCCTAGGTATTCTTTGATTACACAATTAACAAAATAAAGCATAACACAGGCTCCACATTGTTTATGAGCAACCTAGAATTCTGTTTGTAGATGTCAGCACATTAGATTTAAGTTACGGTAAGACATGACAAAAAACAGAGAAACACAATAATATGAAATTATTGTTGTAATTTAATACGGATAATTATGATCTGATTTAGAGTATTTGAGTGTAATGCATATTTTAAAGGAACAATGGATTTCATTAGCATCATAAAATCAAATTACATGTCCACCATTTGCTGGCAAAATGTGTCTGAATGCAATATCCAAGAGATTTGTTAAAACAAAAATTCAAAATGAGAGATGAATGTAGGAGTATTTATAAGGATTTTAGATAGTTCTCTATCTGAGGCTGCCATTTTAGCTTATAAGTTACTTCTTAAAAGTTTAGGAGATAAATAAGTTGTATTGTAATGGTTAGGGTACTATGGAGCTAACATAGTCTTGTTAGGACTAAAAGCCCCTAAATAAAGGGAAAAAAAATCAATAATCATCATCATCATCACAAAATTTTCCCACGGGGGTAGACAGAGCATAGAGAGTTGGATATGGATTTCTTAAGAACAATAATTTAAAAAAATCCTTTTTTAATTGGAATTCTTGAGTGTTTGCTTGTTAAAATTGAAACAGTACATATTATGCCACGTCCTTACTTACTAAAAAGCTATATTATTGTAATTATTAACTTACAGGCTTAAGTCCCAATTTGCTCATGATTTTGCGTGCTTTCTTCTCTCCGCGTGACTGTTTAGCTTTGGACACTATGTCAATACCAGCGATTGGGTTAGCAATACCACCTGCACCTGGTGCACCTAAAAATGTTCTTGTTTAATCACAACATCCTCTGGTCCCAAGCTAAGCTGATATACTTGTGTTATGGGTACCAGAACATAGTATACTAGCTGTTGCCTGCAACTTCGTCACACGGAACTAACAAACAAAAATTAGATACAAAAACCACCAGCCATCCCCTTGAACCACTCTGTGTATTAATGAAAACCCCATCAAAATATGTTACATTGTTTGGAAGATATAAGCTCACATAGGGACATACATACAAAAATAACAACTTTATATAATAAGTAACTATACTAACTAAATAATTTTGTAAATACATACTTAAAATACCAAATAAAAGAATTACATTATACCTTATGGTCATATTTACAATAGGCAGCTATGGCAGGCGGCCGTCCCAAGAAATAAAATCTCCATACTAAGGTTGTCTATAAGAGATTGCAAATGGTGAAAGCCATTTGCAATCTCTTAAAGACAACCTTAGTATGGAGATTTTATTTCTTGGGATGGTAAATTAGTTTATGAATTTGATTTAGGAGTAAGTGTGGCATAGTGACACAGAGCCAAAGCCCTTTGATAAAAAAAAAATTTGAGAGTAAGATTCTAATTAGAATGAACAAAAGCTAATCTTATGTTAGAATAAACATTTTCTCAATTTAGTTTCTGTTGAACAATATTGAATATTTATTCTGTTAAAATATAAAAAACAATAAATTTTACCTGCATCTTCTAATTCTGGGATAGTGTCATCAGAGTCACTGTCTGAGGAAGCTGTCTCTTCCTTGCGTTTCTCGGTCATGGAGGCTGTAGCCTTGTCTAATTCAGTCAGTTCTGGCATTTTGGTGGTTATCTGTAAATAAAAACATAAAATACAGTCATCTATATGTGGCAACATTTGGAAATATCAAATCCTAGCAGTATTAATAAATGGTAGTGTTGTAGATAATCTTTGTCTACCCCATGGGAAAAAGGTGTGATGTTATAATGTAGTAGATTAGGCTTATCCTTTATTCTGTTTCACACCAAGCTACTACATTATAATTTATAATTTTCAAGGCTAGGTGCGTCAGACAAAGAACACTTATTCAGTTCTGAATCATATAGACACTGGGGCCAAAAAATACAAGTTTTATTTCTTCTATGGTTAAGGGTAGGCATGATGTTATGTGGTAGTGTAATCCTAATGTGAGGACAGCCAATACAGTGTGAAAGCACTAGCTACCCTCACCTTGCCTTGCAGGGTGCCTTTATTTACATAAATTAATAACAAATAATCACTTTACCAATTTATTTTCGAGTATAAATTAGTAAGTAATAAGAACGTCGATAAATGAAAAGTCTAGTGCGCAAATGCATTTCTAGACATAACTATACCTAGCAAGATGCAATTTATCAATCAATACTTAGTACAAAGATATGATAGAACCTAGGCGTTAACCATGACTTATCGCAAATTCTAAGCGCGGTGTAATAAGATACTCAACCTTGGAACAAAAAAATGCCGACTAACAAAATGATATGCCCGAAGCAAATAAACATAAATATTTGAAACTATATGTATTTCTACAGGTACACACCAACTATATTACACTTTATTAGACACAATATCACAAATACATTTAATTTTATTCAACACTAAACTTGTGAGATGAGCGCGAGTTTGATTCTCTTATAAAAATAAAAATAACCACAGATATGTAATTTAAAACCACCAAATATTTGTATGTCGCTTCAATAATACACAAAAATGTTATGATTTTTGTAATTTATTTGGATTTATTACCTTTTATTTTATTAATAATCGGTTTTAAAATCGACAGCGATTTGCTTCGATTTTTGACACTTGACAGAAGAGAATCAGTGTTGCCACTACAGTAATAATTAAATATTACAATATTTGGAGATCAAAACTTGTGATGAATGATGAAAATCATTCACTTACTCACCTTATTCACCCCCACTTTTATAACGCATATTAAATGATTCATAAATAAATGATTTAATAATATTACATAGGTATACAAATTTTTTACCGCAATAAATGTATTATTATTATTATAAACATCACGTTTTTACTTAAATGTGTCCCACCCCCCTAATTACATCCTCAATTCCTCATACCATGATAAAATACTCCCTTCCAATTTTTTCTTGTATTTCTGCCACCCGTATTTGGTTTCCTCTTTTAAACTCGTTTCGTACTTTATTCATCCATCTCACTCACCGAAATGAAAATTTCTTTTCATTCATTCTGTCACATAAAACTATTTTTCATCGCTTTCCAATGAGGCATGAGCAGTTGATTTAATAAAATGGAATATAGCAATGTAGGCATGGACGTGGCCAGGATTTATTTTTGGGAAGGGTAAAGGAATTTCCAAGTTTTCGTTTCTTTACTGGTTGTTGTATTATTATCTAAGCAACAAGTTAAGTTGCGACGACAAATGAATGACGACAAAGTATGGCAACCCACCCATCCAGCTGGAATCATTCATTATAGTTCATTCAAATTCATTCGCGGTCGTTTTGTTTTGTCGGGAGGTTGTGTTGTCAATTTTTCTTCAGCTGCTCTAACCCAATTTTTATCGATACCATTTTTTCTCTTTTAAGTACGTCACGTAGTTATCACTGTTGAATATTTATTGATAATGAATGTGTTTAAATATGCATTAATTGTGTAGTGAGTTGATATCTTTATTTTGTTTCAGTCACGGTCCAAAGTGCGTGTTTTATTATTTAGTGCTTGTGATTGTATTAAAAAGTGACAAATATGTCTTTGGAAGAGAAATTTAATGCTGCAGTGAATGTTATTCGAAGTTTGCCGAAAAGCGGTGAGTTTTCAGTACCCATTATGTTAATAACAAACTTGAAATATCGATTATTTTCGATCCATAACTTTGTGGTAAGTTATTACAAAATAGAACGCGTCTAATCTCTTTGTAGTTATCAGATATCGTTGTATTGACAACAACGCACAAAAGTATGGTTAGACTGTGTGTTTGAGCCTAGTTTGTCCTTCAAAACTTGTAAAAATTACATCAAACTTTCAAATTAGACTGATATTACAATACCTTCAATTCATGTAGGTACCTTTCACTAAGGATATTGGCAGAGACGCAATTTAAAAAACTGGTCAACCGCGATTTTAATCTTATGCAAATTTCCATACCATTATCATCATATTATATTCATAACCACATCATTCCATCATTATTATATCAGCAAACAGATTTTTTGTGTAACTTGGTGATAAGTTACACAAAAAATCTTTGTGGCATATGAGGCCTTTGTAAAGGGGCTTACATAAATGTATTGTTGAGTTTGTTATAGCCATCTATAATTTGGACAAACTTTATACTAACTAAAATACCTGTTATAAATCTCAAACATATTTGACACATACAAAAGCAAAATACCAACTATTACTATGAGTCCTTGAAAGTCCCATGAGGCTGCCATAGGCACCTAGGGTTTTTTTCCCTTCTTTCCGCCCTGCCGGGCCATGATGGTGCCTTGAGCCATGACTCAGCGAAGGGTAGCCCCGCTAAACGGGGCCTGACCCGATGAGGGGAGCATTAGGCCCCCCTGTCTCCAGTCGCGTTTGCTGCGGCGGGTCTCTGGATGCCGACCTGCCTCGCGCGACCTCCTCTTCGGGGGGGGGCCGCCGGCTATTGCGCGCTACGACCCCTAGGCATTTAGGGTGACTCTGAGCCTAAAAAAAAATAGAAGCAAAAAGAAAACAAAATCTATAGGTCCTTTATTAGGAATGTAAAATGTATTTTTTTGTGAGTGTTCATAAAATTTGGTGTTGGACTATGTGTTTACAATAACGTTTCATAGTATAAATAATGTTTTTTCTACAAAGTTCCATAAAAATCAATAGGATGTGACTAATCTACACTATCTACATCTATACTATAATATTATAAAGTTCGAGTTTACATATTGGATTCAATAATAATATCATTATTTTTATTTATCTTATTTCGCATTCGACGATGATGAACAAAACACTAGGTTTTGTTCATCATCGTCGCTCTCTAAAAATTCAAACACCTCCAATTCATCACCCATCATTAATATGTAGCTAATACCTTTAATTCTAAATAAACTGAAACAATTTATTATAAGTAACGATGTAGCAGCTTCTCTTGAATGGATTCTATTGAACTTGTCACTTTTAGACAGCTAAAACGGGCAAACAAATGTTCGGCCGCTGGTTGAACTTACCTGACGTCGAGTTAAAGTGTTTGAGCACTAGAGCCAGGTCTCAACTTTCTAAACAGAATTCTCAAGCACGGGCACGGGCTAAAGGCTCCTCTTTCTTTCATGTCCTCTTTCACACAGTCCATCCATCTTTTTTTATAATTTGTCAATGTTTGTTATATGTTCGCATTGTAAACTACTGGTTGTAATTAAAAATAACTTTTTTCCTTGGATAAAGATAGAAGATTTATCTCAATAAAGATATTTATTGAGATAAAGATAGAAATAAAAGATTAAGATATTTTGCATGCTACGATAAAAGAGGCTAAAGTTTGTAATATGTATTTAGAAAATAATCTTCAAAAGTAATTTAAAAAAAATTTTTTTAACCAAAAAAAACTAGTCTCCAAAAAGATTATTATGACAATCAGTGAGAGATTAACACCCGTATTCACAAACAATATTTACCTAAGTAAGTACTTAAGTGTTGATGCACTGTGCAAAGGGTAACACTTCTCAGTGCGTTCCGTTCATCGAGCCTTTGTATTCATAGACAAAACTTAGCTATGCGTTCAGTTTAACAAACGCATAGTGCGCTTCACCACTTAAGTATTGTTTGTGAAATGATTTTGCTACCCCTGTGCGTCCATGCCTACTATGAGACCTCACAGTAACGTTTGTGAATACGGCTGAAAGTCATGAGATATAGCTAGTAAAATAATAAGTGAATGCATTTGTGTTAACATACAAGTATTTTGCAACAACACAAAATGTTATAAAACAGCCATTTAATGTATTCTCATGACTTGTGTAATGCACTTAGAGTATTAAACCAATAGGAGTTGTTACTGACGCTGTTTCTAATTTACCTATTATCCACTGCAGTGGCGGAGTTGCGGAAACGCCTACGCCCACTTTTTGCCGCGCATAGCGGCTGCGGCTTATTTGGCGCGCATTTCGGTCCTAACCAAATCGACCGATTTTCGGCTCCACGTTCTTAGGGCGACCGGAAAACGGTTTCATGCCACTGCAGTAGTTATAAAACAAATTCGTTATTTTTGTATGTATGTGCATGCTCTCATCTCGTGTTTGCAAATAAGGATGGAAGGAACCGCATAATGCGTATGAACCCTAAGGGTTCATACCACGTCCATCTTTGAAATGGATCGATATGACCGCAAATGGCAACGGTTCTTAAACCGCACGTTGCGATTGCGAATGCGGCTGCCCGCGATCAGGCTGGCCGCATTCGCAACCGCATCCTGCGATCAGCCGGACGGCTAGCCGCTTTGTGGGTAACCGCATAGTGCGTATGAACCCTTAGACATGACAGTGACTATACACAATAGTATGAGCATTGCTCTCGTAATTGTTTCAGCGGGGGTCGCCTTATAATATCAACTCCTGTCTAATTAATGCTCTAAGGCTTAAGGTAATGCATTATAATGTATCCGGTAGTTAGTTCTTATTTTGAGTGGCCTTTAGATATTAGCATGATCATAATTTTTGTTTTATCTCAAAAATTTAATTTACGAATTTAAAACTCGCCAAATAAGAGTTATACTCGCACGAAAGGTTCCATACTGTTATTATCTTAAATATTCTTCATATTGACCCTAAATTAAAACTAATTATGGGACCCCAAATAATCAATAAATAAATAAATAAATATTCAGGACATTTCACACAACGTCTTCTGGTCCCAAAGTAAGCTATATTTCTATGCTTGTGTTATGGGTACCAGAATACGGATAGACTACATATACTACTTTTCTTTTGTAAATGAATACTTATAATACATAGAAAACACCCAGACACAGTACCTACAAACATTTGTATGACATTTATGGATATCACACAAATGATTGTCCTGACCGGGAATCGAACCCGCGACCTCGTGATCGGCAGTCCGTTACATAAACCACTCCACCACGAAGCCCGTCGAATGGGGGAAGGCCAGGAGAATGATGATGAGAATTTGTTGTTGTAGCATCATTTACTAACTGTGAAATTTTCAGCTTTCTAGCTTGATACGTGATCCATTCCAGAGATAGAGCCTGGTGACAGACAGCCAGATGAATGGACTGACAGCCAGAGGAATGGACTGACAACTAGGTCTCAGTAATAGAGTCCTGTTTTACTTCTTGGTACGGAACTCTAAAAACGATACACTGCGATTTCTTTAATAACATTATCGGTGTGAGATGTTATAAGACAAAAGTCTAGACAAATGTCTAGAAGATTTGCTATTACACTCGTGTAAAGCCAGAGCGCATTGCTAGTTCAAAACTAAACGAACGTAAGTTATATTTAGAGTGGAACAAATACAATATTGCTATGTTTTGCTATTATAAGTGTTATTTTATGCAATGATAATAACCTTGAAATTACCAGTTTCGAATAAATATACGTGAAGTTTCACATTTATCTTATTGTCCCTTTCTCTCTCTTGGATGATGATTGCGTGATGAAATCATTCATTCATACGTGCATCTGCTTCCATCAAAAGAAATAGAATAAATATAGCAAAAATTCGGAATGTTGAATGAAATGCAGGTTTTTCGGACTCCATGATATTCGGACATAGTTATGTGGACAACAAACGTGTCCGGATTTTACGTACACCTCCTAAACGCCCGGAACGCAGCCCTATCCATACTTATGATAGATTAGTAGTCGGATTTGTGGCAAATGGCTTATTGTAATATGCCTTTCTCAAACCACGAATGAATGCAGTCCTCCATCCGAAAAACACCCGAATTTAGCGCACCCTTTTGACTATTATTTTATTAATTATATCACTATAGTTATCCAGCGTTTAGCAGCGAATTATTGGAACACTGGTAAATCTTAAATTATACTAGACCAATTAACATCAGCATCCATCAGCCTCTCCGTCCACTCATGTGGAATACGCTGAATAAACTAAATATTTTGTTATTACTGCCAAATTTGTAATTTTCTACTTTATTTTTTTATTATTTATTTCTCTGCGGTTACATACCAGGGTAGTTAGCTGTTTACTTACGACACAAGTAGATATTTGGTAAGTACTGTTTTAAGCCGGCACCATACAGTTTATAGTTGCGTTTAATGATAGAAGTTCAAATAATATTATGGTTAAAAATAGCACCATAGTGCCATAATGCCATTCACCTAGAAATAAAACCAGTTTTCGAGGCTATATTTGGTTACCAGTAAAATTCCACTCTGCAAATGCTATTGCAATCTAACCATTAATTAACAATGTTTGTGTATTTTTAGGGTTCAATACCAAAATGGTAAACCCTACTAACTAGTTACTAAAAGTACACTCGCGTGCAACCGAATCGACTCACCTATACAAAACTGCTAAATGGTGTAATATGTTGTAAAAGAATAAAAGATATAGTAAGATATGTATATTTTTTGAAAGCCTATTTCATAACCTTTAAAGTAATACCATAATTTTAAAAATCTGCTCAATAGTTTCGAATTTAATCGAATTCGAATTACAAAACAACAAAAATAGAATTAGTGAAAAATAACAAATGATAATTAAAATTGTTAATTAACCAAATGTTATGAAAAATAAAGGAATTTATTAAATCAATAATTAGTGTTCCCCTCCCCCTGGCTTTAATAACAGCTCTGAGACGGTTCCTCATCGACCTGATAACCCTTACTACCAGATCTTGAGAGAGAGCTTCCCATTCCTCTTCGAGCGCTGTCTTTAGCTCTACAATGTTTGCAGGCGCTGGATTTCTGGCCCGGACCCTGCGTTTCAGCTCGTCCCATATGTGTTCAATAGGATTGAGATCAGGGCTGAGTGGTGGCCAGTCCATGGTCTCAATACCAACTTCATCCAGGAACTGACGAGTGATTCGTGCTGTATGGCAGCGGGCATTATCGTGCATTAGAAGGAAGCTATCTCCTATGAAGCCTTCATAAGGAAGGACGTGATCAAGGAGAACATCTTCCACATATCGGTCTGCAGTCAGACCGCCTCCTCGGCCTCCACCGGGGATGAAAACAAGAGCTGTTTTTCCTTCCACTGAAATGCCCGCCCACATCATACACGAACCACCGCCATAGGCCACTGTTTCCGCGAAACAACATTGCGAAAATCTCTCGCCTGGACGCCGGTAGACTCGAGCTCTTCTGTCGCTGCCATGCAGACACACTCTGCATTCGTCAGTGAACAAGACCGATCGCCATTGTTCAGCCGTCCAACCGATGCGTTCGCGAGCAAATGCAAGGCGCGCTTGTCGGTGAGCCCTGGTCAATTTAGGGCCTCTGGCAGGCCGTTTGGGAGTCAGGTTGGCATCTCTCAGCCGTCTTCTCACCGTCCACTGACTGACAGCGACTCCTCGAACCTCTCGCAGCCGCTGCTGCACAGTAACACCGGTGAGATGGCGATTTCTGAGGCTTGTCGAGACGATAAAACGGTCGTCTCTCTCAGAAGTATGCCGCCGCCGACTGTTATCTGGCCTCCTAGAGTAAGAATGTGTCTCCTGGAACCTTCTGTATACCCTGGATACAGCAGATTGGCTCAGATTCAGTCGACGAGCGACTTCTCGCTGACTAAGGCCTTGTTGTATCAAAAGGACAACTTGGGCGACTTCTTCTGGTCTTGTATCCATAGTGGCGGCGAATTGCTTATCGTATCTTACGGTGATGTGTTCAGGTCAACTTCTGATAAGCGACTGATAAGGGTGTGTTGCTTACGTGGGTTTATATAGGGGGCTGCATAGCGCAACACGTTAGTACTGCAAGGAGTCAATTTTACGGACTTACGGTTCATATCACGATATTTTTTAAAGTGGTGATTGGATTAAAACAGTAAATGTGTCAATTTAAAGCTAAAAGAATAAGCTTTACAAAAATATACTTTTTTTATTTTTTTAAATTATAACACACTTTTTGTCTATTTTGTATGGGTGAGTCGATTCGGTTGCACGCGAGTGTAGTTTGTAGTTGTTAGTATGTATAATCGCGTGGTGTCCTCCTAATACGGCCCAACGGAAGACCAGCGCTGGTTTTAAAACCAGCATCATGTTGAGTTGGGATGGATTTATGGCTGCTCACATTGTATTAGTATTACTTATTCTAAATAATATGATTTTTTCTGCTTGAGTGGTTGCGAATAAAAAACTTTTCTTTTAAAATGTTGATTTTCAAATGCATTAGCAACAGGCTTTTTCTCACGAACTTTGACAGCTAGACACTTTGTTCACAAATAATGTATTTCTGTTGCCAGTATACTATAACAACAATACAAAAAAAGTGAAATAAAAATTTAAGGGATCACCGATAAGTACAACATACGGTTTTTGCGTAACTGGGTGATATGGTTTCGTGGAGAATGCATTTACGCACTTTGTGTGGGACTCCCGGGTCAGAAGCGGACCCGAACTACCCACTAAACCCCACGGTGTTCCAGCTTGCCCCTCAGCCGGGCCATGGTAGTCACTCAGGTGTTACCATGACCCGACCAGGGGTGCCCCCTATCGGTGGGAGCTCACTGTGACGGGGCGGGCCCTAGGCCCCCCGTCGGACCGACGCCTCTCCCCAGAATACGTGGAGAGTGGTCGTCCGCCGCTGTTTCCGCGACAGGCCCTCCGACCTGCCGCGCGCGGCCTCCTCGTCGGGTGGGGCCGCTTGCTATTGCGCGCCGACGACCCCTACCCGGGGCCCTGCGGGAAGGCAACGTGTCGCCTGAGCGCTCGCGCTCCCGCAGGGCCTCTCTCTTTGCAGCCATCACCTCTTTAGCGAAGGAGGTGACAGCGGCCCAACTCTCTTTACTTCGAGCTCTTTACTTTTAATCGGCCATCGATTCGATGACGGCCGGCAGCGACAAATTTGCGCCAACCACGCCAGTAAGTCGAGCGCGTTGGGCAGTCCAGGCCGTGCATACGGCCAATGTGTGCCGTATCCACGGCCCCGGATGCGCAATTTTTGCACCCGGGTGAGGACTCGACTCCAACCAGCTCACACAGGTATTTGGCAAAGCAGCTGTGGCCCGTGAGGAGCTGGGTGAGGTGGTAGGTCGGCACCCGGTGCGGCGCTTCGACTCACTGACGCAGGACTGGGCGCACGGCATGGTTATGACGGTTGACTATAACGCAGCGGCGTGCACTGATATTTAACTTAGGGTAGGCAGTCACAAAAACTTTTTCTTTTATAGATTTTTAGCATAGCCACGCGACGGATCTCTAAGTCGGAAACCATGCCAACAGAACAAATTTAAATCTGAATATCCCGAATCAGTCCACACTGTACTAGAATTACTAAACAATAACTACGTACGTACATACATACGTACATGTACGTATGTACATACGTTTCATAACTTTTAACATGAAATTTTCGAGGTACAATACCTTTTAGCTGGCTTAGTTGTCGTAACTCGGGTACACAGAATCTTTTTACTGAAAGACATTTGTGAGAACTTGTTATTTTTAATTTTTAACAAACACACACTATCAACACACATTTCACAATCAAATAACATTTTAAAATCAACAAACGAAAATCCATACAATTATTAAATTATAGAAACTCATTATTAAACAGTTCAATGAATCACACGAAAAAATAAAATGGCCTCCGTCGAACCAAAATATTTCTGCTATTTAAATAAATAAAACCTTACTAAACAAAAATGCATACGTGATTTATTAGACTTCCGACTATTATATTTATTCGGATTATAAGTAACGAACGAACATTGCCGAATACTCGCGATAACATCCGATCGCCAAAGCAGGCCGCAGGATTTTCAGTGTAAATTGTCTTGGATATGTAAGCCTGTGTGCGTTTGCGAACTGTGCACGGACAACAAAATTTCTACACACATATGAACTCATGGCAGGCGGGCGGCGTCGAGCTTGCTAGCTACGCTAATATTATTCCTTCGCCAAACGCCTGGCAAAAAGCAATTTGCAAGCACATATTGGTGCTATTTATGAATTATTAGGCGTTTTTAAGTTATATTTTGTTTAATTAATAGTAAATAAATGAATAAAGTCATCTAAAACATACGAACGTTTTATTAAAATATCTGTGAATGGCAAGTAAAGCAGTGCCTTTCTGCTTATATTATTACTAGCTATTGCGCGCAACTTCGTACGCGGAATTAAAGACGGAATTAAATTGTATTCTTAATCCGTCACCACAGGGACGGTTACGGCAATTCTAGTAAAAAAAAATTTTAAAGTGTGTGTTAGTTCTTATAGTTAATTAAAATCTAATAAACTTAATTGCTTGTTAAATTAGGCTTAATAGCAGATGCCTAATTTATTAACCGATTTCAAAAAAGGAGGAGGCTAATTGTTCGGCTGTATATTTGTTGTCAGTTCGTCTTACCAAACGTTTTACTAAGTTTGTAGCAGCTTATGTCAGGGAACTAAATGGACTTTCCAAATCTATGTGACACGATTGTTGTCTCATTAAAAACTATTCCGAAGTATTCAAGAGAGCTGTTTATTGGGCAGGTCCATCCAAATGACAAGGCTGATGCCAAAGGACTGTAGCCACTGTAGGTGCATTTACAAGCGTTCGTACTGTTACGTAATCTGGTACCCATAATAAAGCCCGTCTTCTCCATTGAATCCTATAATGATAAATCGATAGTATAGAGTATAGACTATACTATCTGTACTAGTATTATAAAGTGAACAGTTTGTTTTTTTGAACGCGCTAATCTTAGGAACTACTGGTCCGATTTTAAGAATTCCTTTAGTGTTGGATAGTACATTTGTCAAGGAAGGCTGTAGGCTATAGCATCACGCTACGACCAATAGGAGCGAAGCAGTCATGAAGTATGTTGCAAAAACGGATTTATTTTTATTCTAACATGTCCGGTGCTTATAAATGCGACACCGTCCAGCCTATAGGTGCAGGACTTGCTTTGGTACCAGAGGGTATTGCGTAAAATGCCCATTCATATCAAAAAAATAAAAAGATTTAGACGTAGCGAACCGCGAGCCATTATAGGCCTTTCCGTTTCACTTTTTGGTAATACATATCTGTAATTATATGACCATTTGTGGACGGGTAATGATTTTAAATTGTAAATGTCATCTAAATGTCACAGATAATATTAAATGTAGTTTATGTAGTGTACATGTGGTGTGAGTGTATATGTGGTTAAAATTATTCGTTAAAGTACATATTAAAACTGGTTATTTGCACGTTCAATTAAAATTGAAGTAATGTTGTTAATGTAGTTGTTGCCCGGTTAAGATAACACAAAAATATATATAAATTCGCGTTTAGGTGAAAATTTGTGCGATGTTTGGAACTACATAAATATTGTAGGCACGCTAGCAAAAAAAATCGCATTTACATTCGCAAGCATTTTACCTTTTGGTAGAAAACCTTAAAAAGGATCTAAAGTTCTCGTCTCACTTATTGATATCTATAGATAGATAGATTATCTTGTGCATAATAGCATAATGCATGCAACTATGTAACAGAATTAGCGGTAATTATAGTTACTCGCAATTGTAAAAATCAGTGAAAATGAAAGTAATATTACCCATTTATCTGAAGCGCATCTTTGTTGTGGTTTACAAAACATAATTATTATGATGCTAATTTGTGGCGATGCGGTCTTGTTGTATAACATTGTGTTTTTTAGGTTTGATAACTGTATTTTATGGTTTTTCCTGTATAATTTTAGACTACGTTCGTGTAGTATTGTAACAAAGGCCGTTATGCAATGCTCAAAATAGACCCGACGCCATTTTTTATAAAAAATGGTATCGCGTCTGTATTTTGTGTTTATGTAAACATATTTAATTAAAGCAGAGGTGTATTTGGAAAATTAGCGCCTGGGCTATTTGATTTGACGCCCTGGGCCAATTTAATTAGCCGCCCTGTACATTAATAGTTAGTGATAGAGCAAAATTGTAAACTTGAAGGCTTTCTCTGCACTTCTCAGGCTGGCCGCCCCGGGCCACCGCCCCTATGGACGTAGGGTAAATACGCCTCTGATTTAAAGTAATTATTCATGGCAAATTTACACAACGTCTTCTGGTCCCAAATAAAGCTATATTTTTATGATTCTGTTATGCGACAAACATAGAAGATTGGGCGTGGCCAAGGCGGAGTTAAGCGTTCTATTATATTGCAACATTTGACACTCCTTCCTTCATAAGGTAGGGTTTCCATATCAAAATAGAAAGCGGGACCCTATTACTGGACCTTCGCTATCCATCCGTCTGTACTAGGCTGTACCTAGCATGTTAAATGCCATATTAGTAAGTTAATATTCGTCTTGAATTTTTATGTTTATAGATTTGCATAAATTATGAGCAAGTACAGTTCATGTTCAAAATCAATAGATTAAAATACAATAGAATATAATTAAAATGAAATATTAAATGTAAGTACGTTATAAGATCGATACTTATTTGTATCGATTCAATACTGTAGGCGGGTAATCGATGTCGTTAGTACCTATCTCTAAAGGTACCAATTCAAATTAAATCGATGTTGCTTGATAAGAATATGGTCTTTAATTTATTTATTTTTGCTATAATGGTATTGTGAGATGCCCTCAACATAACCATGACCAACAGTTACCAGGCCCCAGTTTCTAGAGAGAAGGTTTTCTGTGCACAATATCCCTTAGCTGGGTTTTACAGCACCACGAGAAAATGGAGTGGTATCCACCACTCCGTTTTGGCATAGGGTTTATTTTCGAGTTTTCCGTCTCTCACAGTGGATGATATCAGTGTAATATTCCTTTGCTTTACAGCACCCTTGAAAGGAAAAGGGGTGGTGACAACTGTATTCTTAAGAGGGCTCGACAGCAAACCATGCTCTATACAAAAATGTAGACATCAAATCCGCTGTTCTCTTCTCCTTCTTCGTGGTTATTGCATTCAGAGCGACGAATTTTTCTCACATAATTAGGTCTTATATATATATCCTTGTATTAGTTTTTTTTTCAAAAGATGCTAAAAGAAATATGAATACCAATACTTAACAGAAATACTTCAATTGTGAATTGGGTGCCTCTGTAGACTCTTAATCCGTGATCACACGGATCGAGTTATTAAAATATGGTTCATAAATATTGCTATAACTATTATAAATGAAGTAAAAAGCCTAAGTTACGAGTAAATAAGATGCTTGCCTCGCTAAAGTACTTTCTCTTTTCTATTGCCACCGTTTTAAAAATGGAACGTGATTAAGTTATACCGCACTCGGTTTTTGGGTTCCGCATGCCGTGAATACAAATTTTTTATAGTATCGTTATTTTACGATTATATTATATTTATTATTATATTACGGTTCGATTCCCGCTCGGGTCAATCATTTGTGTGATTTTTCTAATTGTCATACGAATGTTTGTACTGCGTCTGGGTGTTTCTATGTATTATAAGTTAGTATGTATTTACAAAAAAAAGTAGTATATGTATTCTATCCGTATTCTGGTACCCATAACACAAGCATATAAGCATGAATGAATTAGTATTTTATTTATGATACTAGCTATTGCCCTCGACTCCGTCCGCGTAGAATTTAGGAATTTTTCCCCGTTTTTTGCAACATTTTTAACTACTGCTTGAGTGAGAGAATTATAAACGTAAGAGTAAACAAATATAATCAGAATGAACGCACTGCTAATCTATCAGGAGTTACACGTGTTATTGTGAGTCAACCATAAAATATAGATATGTGCTGTTTCGGGATATTTTTTAGACAATTTTATGTAGAATATTTCCGTCATACATGATTTCTATGTAACTTTAACCATTAAGGCTGCACACGCGACGGAGGCTTAAAAAATGGAGCACCTTTTCCCGTTTTCCCAACATTTACCTTCACTACTCTGCTCCTATTGATTGTAGCGTGATGAAAAGTATACTATAACCTGCCCAGGAGTATGAAGAATAATTGTACCAAGTTTCGTTAAAATCCGTCGAGTAGTTTTTGTTTCTATAAGGACCATACAGACGGACAGACAGACAGACAGACAGACAGACAAAAATTTTACTGATTGCATTTTTGGCATCAGTATCGATCACTAATCACTCCCTGATAGTTATTTTGAAAATATATTTCATGTACAGAATTGACCTCTCTACAGATTTATTATAAGTATAGATAAGCTTAGCTTGGGACCAGAGGACGTTGTGTGAAATGTCCATGAATATTTATTTATTTATTTATTTACCCCTGGTCGGAAACTAACTAGAATACCGGGTCCCGTATAAAAAGGGACCCTTTAGTCTTAATCTTGGCTTTAAACATTTTTTTCTCATTTGTTCTAGTAACGCTTCTAGAATATGTATAGGTACACATTTTGTTTTAACTCTTACGAAATATAAAATCGAGCGTCTGTGTGGAAATTGCAGTCGACAGTTGGGCTAATTTTCCAATATAATATGCGTAGTCAATACACAACATCTTTTGCCATCATGGGAAATTATAAGCTGTCGAAGAGAAGCCTTAAAATTTGTAAAGAAGTAGAGTCAGCGCTGTTATTATAATAGACAACTTAAATTTTTTTTCGTTCAACTGCCCTGTCTCTCACATAACATGTTCTGAGTAATTGTCTCTTCTGAAATATAAGTAGTTATAGGTAGTTGTGTATTATTAGATTTATTTATCCTATGAATAAAATAATGTAGAGGTTACCTACTGTAGGTATAGCAATTACAAAATTATTATTTGACTTTTATTTGAAACGAAATTCCTTTGTGTGCTCGCTTTTGGGTACGGAACCATCAGTGCGTGTATGTTTCGTACTTGACTAAGTTTTTGTTATTTTCGACAGTTCGTTACTAGAAAGGTGTTGGTTGGCGCCAATGCATCATTATTGTTGCATAATGTTGAAAAGTATTCGTTAACGTATTTATTCGTCACTAGCTGCCCCGGCAAACGTTGTTTTGCCATACAATTCTGTATAAAATAAAATTTCATCAAAATCGGTCCAGCCAATTTGTAGCCTATGTGTTATTCTGATGTATAAGCTATATTGTGGTAAAGATTCATTCAAATCCATTCAGTAGTTTTTACGTGAAAGAGTAACAAACATCCATACATACATCCATACTTACAAACTTTCGCCTTTATATTATTCGTCATTATCTGCTCTTATCCCAAATAGATCAGTGGTGGCGCAGTCGTGCTCGTTGGTTCGAATCTCATTCGGTACTTAATATTTGTTTATGAATATTACAACTGGTAGTAATATCATAAGGGAAGAGGGTTCTATAAGCAGACCAGTAACTATTTTTTTTGTTGTACTAGTTATTTCCGTTTTTTACGGTATAATTCTTCAAATGTTGTGACGGGTCTTCTTTTATTAGACTTCGGTACCAAAAGGTAAAACAGGACCCTTATTGATGATACTTCGCTATCCGTCCATGATAGCTGAAAATACTCCTTTATAACAGCAAATAATCGTCATCATTATTCCCCTGCCTTTATTCCGTTATTTGGGGTCCTTCCTGTGTGAGTATGTTAACTTCTACCTGACCAGTTTTTATTAACAGGAAGCTACAGTCTCCGGCAGAGTTATAGGCTATCGGTCTTATTCATAATGACTTATCGGAGGTTTAAGCGGAGATTTTATCGGAGAGATAATAAACGTTTTATCTTAAAAAGACTATTATGAATAACAAGTTTTGACAATTTTCGCGAACCTATTTTAGCGAACTTTTAAACCTCCGATAAGTCATTATGAATAAGACCATATATGTAACTACATATTATGTCTAAAGACTAACTAACTAATAGTTTATGTAGTGAAGTGACGGACAACATCTAGTGAATAGATAAGTTTAAATAACTGTAATAAGTTCAACAGTTGGGTCATAGCTAATCATGAAAATGTAATGGGTACATAATATATTTATGTATTTAATTGCGTATGTGTCAACAAGCGATCAAAGTACATGTGTCGTTTTAACAAAGGGATTTTGTTTACTACTTATTATAAATAAATATTTATGGACATTTTACACAACGTCCTCTGGTCCCAAGCTAAGCTTATATGCTTGTGTTATGGGTACCAGAATATATAGATAGAATACTTATACTACTTTAATAGCCCAGTCTGTCAGTTTGTCTTTCTGTAAAACTTTTTCCAGCGTTTTGCTCACTGTTGTTGCCTATCTCGTTGTGTTCCATCCTGATTAGGGCTGCGACCGCTTATATTAACGACGAGGATAAACCCGGCAAAATACCAGACTTTGAATGAATATTGGATTTTTCCCTGAATGTCTTCTAGATATGGTATAAGCCACACAAATTGGTAATGCGCCTGGCGGCCATGTTGGTGACGTCATAGTGACGTATAGATGAGAATACTACATTTTTTTAGCTGTATTTTTTCTTTGCTGATGACGTCACAAGGGCGTTAATTTGACAAGGTTCCAGCGCATTACCAATTTGCGTGGCTTATAAAACAGACTTAATTAACAGACGAAAATAATCTGTAATCGTTCGGTTTGTTTGTATTGGTCGAAGTTGTGCCACAAACTGCCACACAAGTCATCTATACTAATATTATAAAGCTGAAGAGTTTGTTGTTTAAACGCGCTAATCTCAGGAACTACTGGTTCGAATTGAAAAATTATTTTTGTGTTGTATAATCTATTTATCGAGAACGGCTATATAAGATCACGCTGCTACCAATAAGAGCGAAGCATTAGTAAAAAATGTTGCAAATACGGGGAAAATTATCTAAATTCAAACAATCAACAGCTAGTATACGTCCCACTGTTGGGCACGGGCCTCCTCCACTTTGGGAGGGATTATGGTCTACTGTGCCGCGCTGACCAGGCGTATTGGCACAGGGTTTATTTTCCAGTTTTCCGTCTCTCACGTTATCTGCATGCAATATACCCTAGCTGACTTTTACAGCATCCTTGGGAGGAGATGGTGTGGTGGCACTTGTATTATTAATCCATCACCACACGGAGAGTAATACATGAGCATCATTGCCCCAAAAATAAAGGTGCTAAATAGTTGTTATTCATTCTTTAAATGCATTTAGATTACAACTTCTCAAATGTTATAATATTAATTGTTTTAAATTATCTGTTAGTAGTAGTTATTTGACCTTGTGTACAAATATTTCTTTGTTTATCGAAGATTAACAAGATTATTTCGTGTTTGTTTTATGTTAATGTGTAATAATAAAATTTATATTGACCGCTTTTGGGATCAATGACTTTGTTATTCGTGTTTTATGATTGTGTCTAACAGTTTGACAGCCACTGATTGCATCCTATTCGGGTATTAAACGGATTCCTTTTTTTTTGTACCGAACCCATAATTGGAGGCATTTTATGTTCAAAAGCAAAATAAATGGAAAATGAAAGAGGACATGAAAAGAAGACAAGATTTCTATAGCCAAACCAAGACAATCCCAATATAGGTTAGTTAGAGCCGCGTTGAAAGGAGGAGGCAATATGCACGAAGAAAACGGCGGACTACGATGCCCATATTTTTGTACGGAGCATGGTTTGGTGTCGTACCTCTTAATTGATGTCGCACAACTGTGATGTAACTGTTCGATGATAAAATTTATTGTTTTCAGAACCTGTATTTTAGCACTTAACCTTTGTACTGAGTATTATAAACTGAAGGATGTTGTACATAACGTCTTATGTTAAATTGCGTTTTCAAACATATAATTATCTAGAATGTTCCGTTTGTCTTGACTTTTAGTTTTAACCGTTTTGATTTTACCCGCAAAATCGTACTCGTAATTTAGAAATCAAACCTAAATAAATTAAGCCAAAATGACATCCTCTTGCGCGCTATCTATTAAAAAAAATCCGCATTAAAATCAGTTGCGTAGTTTTTAAGATATAAGCTCAAGATACGTAACGACTTTGTTTTATAATAACTAAGTAAATATAAAATATTTCGATAAAAGCCTACCGACTGCGCCAATTTTGCAAATCTAAAGATATGTTGTTTATTACTTACAGGTTCATATCAGCCGAGCAATGAGTTGATGCTACGTTTCTACAGTTATTTCAAACAAGCCACAGAAGGACCCTGCGATAAGCCCAAACCTGGTTTCTGGGATGTTGTCAACAGGTACACAAATGCTTTTAAAAAATAAAATAAAATAAGAGTAGAAGTAGTCTGAATGAAGAACCTTTGTTTTACGATATGTATTAAATTGCCATTCACAAGGTCGTGATTTCGATTTCTACACAATACAATTATTTGTGTAATATTTAGTTATTTGCAGTTGTTGCACAGATATGTGTACTGCGTCTGGGTGATTGCTATTTACTAACGGTCTTATTCATAATGACAGCATGGTTTAAACGGAGATTTTATCGGAGATAATAAACGTTTTAGCGTAAAAGACTATTATGAACAAGTTTTGACAATTTTCGCGAACCTATTTTAGCGAACTTTTAAACCTATAAGATACCGATAAGTCATTATGAATAAGGCTATAAAAGTTTAAAAAAAAGTAAAGTATAAAAAAGTTTTATTTTCTCTTGCTTTTCTGCGATCGGTCGCCAGGACCATGAGCAGATATGTTGAACGATGAGAGTGGAGCCGCTCCTCCTCCCTCTAGGGAGGAGGAGCGGCGGCTCTACTCTCATGTCAAGCGGCTGAAACGCGACCATATACTCTAGTATATGGTCGCGTTCCAGCCGCTTGACCACTGGCATTTCTAGCATCTCTGTAATTAGCCTATTGGGATGTTGCCGCAGACGGTGTTTGTGGCTTCCGCGGTAGCGCCCGATTTCTGAGTTAATAGTAGGCATATTCAGGTATTTATGGATCTTATCTGATTTTGTGAACCACGGCGCATTAGCTATTGACAGAAGTATGCCGTTCTGTAGTCTTTGCAGGCAGACTATGTTGCTGTTACTGGCTACGCTCCAAAGTTGAATGCCATACGTCCAAATTGGTTTTAGTGTGGAATTGTATAGTAGAAGTTTATTATCTACTGATATTTCGTCCCATGAGCCATAGCATGTTGCGGTATTTAATATTGACTTAATTTCGCTTTTTCTTTATGTGGTCTTTCCATGTCAAACGTCTATCCAGATAAATGCCCAGATACTTAACACACTCTGTTTGAGGTAGAACGGCGTTGCCAAGTTTAACGCAGGGGCCCTTTCAGGCAATTTCCCTTTCTAAGAGCGAAGGTGATATGTTGGGACTTGGCAGCGCTTGCCCGTAGTCTCCATTTACATAGCCAGTCATAGGTCACGTCTAGCTGATGTTGGAGTGTACTGCTTGCTGTCACAGGATTCTCATCGTCTGATAGGAAAGAAATGTCGTCAGCGTAAGTCGCTACTGTTATGTTGTTAGCTACGGGTAGGTCACAGGTATATATTGTAGAGCACAGGTCCGGCTTTGATATCATACAGTTTGGATCGCACCTCACCCTGTTTGATCTGAAACTTCCGGTCTGTAAGGTATGAAGATATTAAAAGGAATACTGAGTGCGGTAAGTTCGTCTTCTTCTTTTAGCACTCTACTTTACTCACTCTCTTCTACTTTACGCACTCTCTTCTACTTTTAGCATTAGGCCTTTGTGCCAGACTCTGTCAAATGCCTGTTGCACGTCGATGAATGCTGCAGAACAATATTTCTTGCGTTCTAGACTTTGTCGAGCAGTGTGGTAGACGCGGTGTACTTGTTCTATTGTGGAGTGTGAAGTACGGAATCCAAACTGATGGGATGGTACAATATTACACTCATCCGTTATTGGTTTCAACCTTTTAAGAAATATTTTTTCCCACAGTTTCGACAAAACAGGTGTTAAACTTATAGGGCGATAGGAAGCTACTTCCTGTTCCGGTTTGCCTGGCTTGGGTATCATGACCACCTGAGAAATCTTCCAGAGACTAGGGAAGTGGGATGTTCTGAGAATACCATTAAACAAGCATGCCAAAAATGTTATACACTTTCGTGGCAGGATTTTCAGCACCATAGGAGAGATCAAATCAAAGCCTGACGATTTCTTAGGGTCTAGGAGTTTAATTTCGCTGGCTATTTCACCAGGAGAAACACTTTTCAGGGGAAGACATAATTGCAGATCTTGTTGCAATATGGTATCCAAGTCGGATTCATCGCGAAGTTGTGCGTTGGGTGTGAATACTGAAGACAAGTAATCGCCAAAAGCTTTCGCTTTTTCTTTGTTAGTTCTGGCCCATGCAGATCCGTCAACTCTAATGGGAGGTTGACTGCATTGTGGTCTGTTATGATTTTTATCTGCTACCCATAGAGAGTGTTCACCACGACCTGTGTTTGACATTGATCGCAGGTTGAACTCAATAATTTTGTTTTTGTCTTCTAAGATTGAAGAATTTCTAAATTCGTTCCAATTTGTCTTATTGTAAGTAAGGCACTCGGGGTTTTCTCTAAAAAAAAAGTAAAAGTCTTTATTGAGACGAATGACATAATAAACAATTTACATGTTTTCTGACTCCTGAATTAGGTTAGTACCTGTATCTCAGAAGACAGATGCTCTTAGTGTGCCAACAGATCAAATTGTTTACGAGTTACAGTTAGTTTAATTAAACAATGAGAATAAAAATAAAAAAAACAAAAATACAAATGAAAGAAAAAAAGTATTATATCCGTAGGTACCAGACCCATAACTAATGCTTAGCTTAGAACTAGAGGAATGAAATTCCTCTCATTATTCTGTGTAATACTTACGGTATCCTCTGAATGCTAGCGTGTAATGCTTTCTACTAGTTTTGTTTATTATTTGAATTTTTTATATTTTCAGAGCAAAATGGGAATCATGGAACAAATTGGGCAACATGACAAAAGACGAAGCGATGCAGGCGTACGTCGAAGAATTACACAAAGTTAGTACTATATTCTTTTGTATCTTCCTTATTCATTAGACGGCTTCTCCCCATTTGTTTCGGGGAGTGGCCATACACACGCAATGGGGGGGCATAATGTTCTCTCCTCTGGGTTTCCTCCCCACGTAATGCTCACAGCCCAATTACGACAAGGAGGAGAATTTACCTTTCTTCACAGCTCATAACGCGCAAATAGTTAGTAGTTATTCAATAATACTTTAATTTATTTTAATGTCCAAACAGATATTTTTAGAAGTGTCAGGGGAGAAAACCGTATTTCGCCTTAATGTCCGGGATTTACTACTAACTACTCGACAAGCTGTCCTCACATTTGGATTGTACTACTGCTTACTACTATATTTATTGCCTACCCCAAGCCATAATTGTTATCTAATATATAAAATTCTCGTGTCACAATGTTCGTTCCCATACTCCTCCGAAACGGCTTATTCAGTATGCATATTCAGTAGGTCTGAGAATCGACTACTAGCTATATTTTCATACCCTTAAGCAGGGGCGTGCGCTCCATAAAGGCAGAATAGCAGTGCTTTACTTGCCATTCACAGATATTTTAATAAAACGTTCGTATGTTTTAGATGACTTTATTCATTTATTTTCTATTAATTAAACAAAATATTATAACTTAAAAACGCCTAATAATTCATAAATAGCACCAATATGTGCTTGCAAATTGGTGCTTTTTGCCAGGCGTTTGGCGAAGGAATAATATTGGTCACACGGACGAAAGTAGGCCCGACGCCGCCCGCCTGCCATGAGTTCATATGTGTGTAGAAATTTTGGTGTCCGTGCACAGTTTACAAACGCAGACAGGCTTGCATATTGAAGACGCTTCACACGGTATCTCCTGCCGCATGCTTTGGCGATCGGATGTTTCCGCGAGTATTTGGCGTTCGTTCGTTGCCTTCGGATTATCCGAATAAAAATAAAATGTCGGAAGTCTAATAAATCACGTATTTGTATGCATTTTTGTTTAGTAAGGTTTTATCTATTTAAATAGCAGAAATATTTTGGTTCGACGGAGGCCATTTTATTTTTTCATGTGATTCATTGAACTGTTTAATATTGAGTTTCTTTAATTTAATAATTGTATGGATTTTCGTTTGTTGATTTTAAAATCTTATTTGATTGTGAAATGTTGATAGTGTGTGTTTGTTAAAAATTTAAAATAACAAGTTCTCACAATTGTCATTCAGTGAAAAGATTCAAATTGTGTTTATAGGACAACTAAGCCAGCAAAATGGTAGGTAATGTAACTCGAAAATTTCATGTTAAAAGTTATGAAACGTATGTACATACGTACATGTACGTATGTATGTACGTACGTAGTTATTGTTTAGTAATTCTAGTACAGTGTGGACTGATTCGGGATATTCAGATTTAAATTTGTTCTGTTGGCATGGTTTCCGACTTTGAGATCCATCGCGTGGCTATGCTAAAAATCTATAAAAGAAAAAGTTTTTGTGACTGAGTACTGCTCCGCATACCCAGTGTCATATTCCTGTGCACGCCACTGCCCCTAAGTGATAAGGGTTGTCCACCCCTGACATTTGTATGTCAAAACAACGTTTGCCGTGTCAGCTATTTTAACACGCTTTTATAAGTTTGGTATGTATCTATCAATGTATTAATCTGTGTAACGGAATCTTTGAAAGCGATTTTCAGTCACTTGCAGTAGACGGATTGATCTGAAATTTTGCACACCTAACAAGGACCGATGACAATGCAATAATTTAAAAGAATATCCCAATTCCTTGATCAGAATTACTAGAATAGCATGTTGAAGTATCACTATGACCCCACTTGTATTTTTAATTATACACGTAATAGTTTAATTGTATATGAGTAGACTCACCAAGATTATTGTGTATGTATGTCTTTCATATATAATCAGACAATTTCACATAAAAACGCTTTGTTTATAGAATCAGGTAAAATATCTTTGTTTACTTGTGTTTACTACGATTGTGACAACATGTGACAACAGAAACTTATGTCTCTGACAACATAAACTGTCAACGTTTTATAAGTAGGTAGCATAGAATTGAGTATTGATAACAATGCAATCATTTAAAAAATATTCAGGATATTTAAGCGTGTTTTTTAGTTTTTAAACAAAGTAGATTATTTTTAATATATTAAACTAGCGTCGGCCATTCAAATGATGACAGCGATAAACTACATCTGCGTTTCTATATCGCTACAGATTACTCATATGGAGCTGTAGCATTAGTATTAGAGTGTGATCATGTTAAACAATTTGCATAATTAATACAAAAACAGGATATTAATATATTGTTGTGATATCATTGTTTTTATTATACAATTCCCTCATGTTTTTATTATACAACCTTGGTTGTCATTTGCGCAATATTTAGTTTCAATTAGCACTTGTATGTTAGTTCATAATAATCTATACTAATATTATAAAGCTGAAGTGTTTGTTTGTTTGAACGCGCTAATCTCAGGAACCACTGGTCCGATTTGTAATATTCTTTCAGTTTAGAACATTTATCGAGGAAGGCTATTTAGCATCTCGTTACGATGAATAGGAGCTAAGCATCAGTGAAGAATATTGTAAAACCTGGGACAATTTTCTACGCGGGCCGCAGCCTAGTATTTCTTATATTTTGTGTTCGCGTAGCTTTTAGTGAGCTCTCTACCTCTCCAGTACATTTACGTCCCACTGTTGGGCACGGGCCTCCTCCATTTTGGGAGAGATTATGGTCCACTGTGTCACGCTAACCGGGCGTGTTGGCACAGGGTAAACAGGGTTTATTTTTGGGTTTTATGTCTCTCACAAAGGATGTGATCTGTGTACAATATCCCTTAGCTGGCTTTAACAGCACCCTGGTCATGAAAAGGGATGGTGACACTTGTATTCTTAATCCATGACCAATGGATAATAGTGTGTTATGTACCTAGTTATATTATGTACCATACATGAAAGTCCATGCAATAAGATAACTTACTATACAACTTAATTATAATTAGGGATTTATTTATACAAGAACACTCACAATAATAATATTAAGTTGAAAAGTTAAAACGGCTTTAAGATTTACTTGCGGAAACAAAATGTCAGATCTAATGTGTACGCATTTCGTTTAGCACAATGTTAGCTAACTTCCATTCTTATAGATTACGTATTTGGGCAATTTTTCTGTAATTCATTCGAGGACAATCAATGTTCAAACAAGCATATCATGTAGCTGGTGCGATCGGAAGGTCGATCATATTTTTCCTACTCAGATGCTCAGATGCAGTGCAGTATTGCTGTACAATACCATTATAGTCTGTCGATTTGTTCTCATTAGGCTTTACCGAAAAACTCGTAAGCGAACCCTGTGCCAACACACTGGTCAGCGCGGCGCAGTAGATCATAATACCTTCCACAGTAGAGAAGGCTCGTGCTCAGGAGGGGAACGTTAATTGGGATCAATTTTTGACCTGCTGTTTTTATATATTTTTTAGAAAATATAGACCATTTTAAGCAACTAATTTCAATAGTATTTAAATATTTACTATATAGAATTTTTTTTAAATACTTAACGATATTATTTTAAATGTTGTGACGTCATAGTTGTAGGCAATCTGTGTATTGCCTTTTCCGGATAGACCTGGGCCCTGAGTCGGGTATTTCAACGGTGTCACAACTGTACCATTATTGTACCATTATGGTGCAATAGTAAAGTTTTTGGTAGTCTACTATTATTGTGTCGTCATAACGACTTCATCATTGACTTACAATTGTCAAAGTGACATAAATTGCTAGTCTCGTACACAACTGCTTCACAATTGCAATTCAATGACTGAAATGTTTCGGTAGTCTGCTATTTTGAATTTGACAGTAATATTTTTAAATTGTCCTGTGTCGACAGATTGCCATAAATAAAAAATAGATAGATAGAAATATTAGAAATTGTTCTTTGTAATTTATTGCAATTTACTAATCTCCTAAACTTCACATTGCTTTTTATACTAATAAATAGTATGTACAAATATATCTAAACGAAGTCTAGCATGATTAAATGTTTAAATTTATTAGTAGTTTTTCGAAAATCACTTCAACTAACGCATTTTTTAAAAACGGCAACATATACATACCATTCTAACACAATTCATAGATAAAAGAGACCGAAAATTCAATGCATAGATAAAAGAGATCGACAATTCTATTACCATTGAACGACCGTTATGACGGCATATAGCAGACTACGGATATTTGACTTCAATTGCAACGGTATCGTGCCGGTATTGTGCCGGTATGACAATTGTTCCAAAATAGTAGACTTGAGCACCTGTCTTAAGACAGATTGCAATACACTTGGCAAGGCAACTTTCAAAGTTGCCAAGTTGATATAATAGACCAATTTTAACTCCACCACAGAGTAGTAGTGTATTCCTAAAAACGACTTAATATTTTAAGTCCTTCATCATTTCAAGGGCAAATAGAGATCATTTGCTTTTTTGGAAAAATAATCGTTAATATACCAACGTTTCGGAAAAAAACTAATGGGTCATGATCAGAAACTCTATTCCCCGAAATGGTTTTCGAATTAAGAGTTTAAAAAAAATATGAGCAATGCCAATTGACATTGTTAATTTTTTTTTTAACTCATATATCGATAACCATTTCGGGGAATATGGCTTCTAATTATAATCTATAAGTTTATTTTAATAAATTTGCTATACTTAAGATTTTAATTTTATTTTAATTTTTAAAAAAAGCAAATGACCTTTGTTTGCCCTCGAAATGAAGTACTTACAATTTATAGCGTATTTAGAGACACGCTACTCTGTATTAGAGTTGTAATGACAATTTTGAAAGATACAGTTACGACTAGTCTGTGGTTACGACTTACGTCAGCGCTGTCAAACAAAAATAAAAACAAGTAAACAATGTGAAACTTTTATCTATGTGTAAAACAATAATTTATAAAAAAAGTACAAAATAAAAGTAATAAAAAATCTGGAGATTTAATATGATAAGGATACTAAAAAAAATAGACAAGAAACACTATATAAAAATAAAACAAATTAAAAGTTCATGTGAGTGACTTCCGCATAGACTAATAAATCAACTTGACAAGATATAGATTAATGTGTTGTAAAAGTTTATTAGGCAAAGGCAATACACAGTCTGCATACAACTATGACGTCACAACATTTGAAGATCTTTTTTCGTTAAAAATTTTTAAAAAAATTCAATTTAATGAATATTTCGATAATTTTGAAATTAGTTTCTTAAAATGGTCTATATTTTCTAAAATAAAATATAAAAACAGCAGGTCAAAAATTATGAACAATGCCAATTGACTGGAGAGAGAGGGCTTCACCGGTCGACTATTGCTAACCTCGTCACATTGTGCCCTGCCGCCTATCAAGGTCCTACTTACAGCATAGGCATATCCAGATTTTACAAATATCATAAAAAAATATAAATATTTTTTTAATATCCAGATAGTAGAAACTATGTCATACAGCTCAGGAAGAAAGGAATGAATGAATTTATTAATATTAAATTTTATCCAGATTTTACAAATATCATATTAAAATAAAATTTTTTTTTTATTTTCAGATAGTAGAAACTATGTCATACAGCTCAGATGTGGCCTCATTTCTGTCAGTGGATGACGACGACCAAGGGTTCCCGAACGATGACCTGGAATTGGTTGCCGGGGATGTTTTAGCTAAAGTACGATCAGCTACTACCTCTCCAATATGTAAGTAATTACTATTATTTGAACGCTCTGTTATAACATAGCTGTTGTCTGCGACTTTGTATGAAATAGCAAAATTTTCCCCGTTTTTGTAACATTTTTCACTAATGCTTCGATCCTATTGGTCGCAGCGTGGTGTTATATAGCCTATAGTCTTCCTCGATAATTGGTCTATCCAATACAAAAATAATTTTTCAATTCGAACCAAGATGTCTCGAGATTGGCGCGTTAAAGCAAACAAACTCTTTAGATTTATAATATTAGTATGGATTTAATAGGAATTTTAACAGAATTGTTAGAAGTGGGCTGCAAATGGACTGTGTGGACTGATGATATCGTCAGATGTGCCGGGGGCTGCTGGATGCAGTTAGCGCAGGACCGCAGTTGTGGCGTTCTATGGTGGAGACCTATGTCCGGCAATGAACGGAGAAAGGCTGACATATAAGTCGCAGGTTCGATTCCCGCTCGGGAAAATCATTTGTGTGATTATTTATAATTGTCACACAAATGATTGTACAGCGTCTGGGTGTTTTCTATGTATTATATAAGTATGTATTTACAAAAGAAAAGTAGTTTATGTATTATATCCGTATTCTGGTACCCATAACACAAGCATATAAGCTTAGCTTGGGATCAGAGGACGTTGTGTGAAATGTCCATGAATATTTATTTATTTATATTACGATACTATCAGGTTCTCGTCCCGAGAGCAGGTCACCATCACCGATAGTGGCATCATATCAGCCACGAGCACGTGAACGACATGATTCAGAAGACGAATATATAGACACGGTTGATGTTAGTATTGTACGTAAATATAACATGCTAATATTTATTATATAAGTTTAGTTTACTAATTAGGTGGTGGTATTTTTAAGTACTTTTATAGATTTTATTACACATGCCTCTCAGTTTTAGTTAGAAGTAAGAAAGGTTCTCGAACTTCAAGGTTCTAAACAAAATGATTAGCGAGATTGGTTCAGCTGTTTGAGATTTGCGCAACTTATTAATTTAGCAACACATTCAGGGATTAATTTTTATTGTTTCCGTACTAAAAGGTAAAACTGAACCCTATTATTGAGACATCTTTCTGTTTGTCTGTCATCAGGCTGTATCTCTTATAACGGTGATATTACCGTTCTAATAGCTAGAGAGCTGAAAATACACACAAACAACAAACATACACACTCAGTTTGTGTATATCAGTTGATACTTTACCAAAATTACTTGCTAAAATCGCCTTACGCACAATAAGAAAGGACAGCGTCTATACATAATGAGTATGAGCATTGCTCTTGTAACTTTTTCATTGGGTGTCGCCATACGCCAAACGTCAACTTCTGTTGTATAGTAAGTCTTTACTACGACATCGATCGTACATCTTTTGTTTGAATAAATATAATTAAATTTGTCTTATTGAACGATATAATATTACAGAGTGAACCGGAAGTGCCTCCAGTCCCAACTCAAGCACAATCTAGACAGACAGCGCCTAGACTTAGCAATGGACACGCGCATCAGATCACATCACAACTAACACGTGAGTATATACTCTCTCTCTCTCTTCAGCCCATTAAGTTCCAACTGTTGGGCACGGGCCTCTTCCACTTTGGATTTTAAGGTCTGCTATGCTATGACCAAGCGTGTTTGCATAGGGCTAATTTTCAAGTTTTCTGTCTCTCACGGAAGATGTTGTCTGTGTACAATACTCCTTAGCTGGCTTTTACAACACCCCGGGAAGGAAAAGTCACCACGCGACAATCTATATATGTATGTATTAATATACGTGAAGTAAATCGTTTAAGTGAGTATATTATGTAAGAAAAAAAACGTATTTTAAGAGGATACCAAAATAGCTTCGTGCATTTTTCTACGTACGAAGTTTTCATTGTTTCTTTAGATTGAATGGCTAGAGCTCAAATTTTTAAGTATATGTTTTTTCAATATATAATCTAGGATCGCATAAACTCAGAAACGTGATTGAAAAAAGTTTTCTCGATAGAAAATCTTAGCGAAACAACCTGTCTCATTTTTTATTTTTTTCATTTGTCGGTCTATTATCGCGTATTAACTAATGAAATAACTTTAAAAACATAAGTAACTATTATATATAGAAACACGTAAATCAGAATTAAAATATATTTAGTAGATTTTGAGTAAACAAAAAAAATATCCCTAATTCTTCATTTTCTATGCCTACTAGCTGTGTTAATATGTACATGTCGACGATAACATTGATGTAGGCCCTTAACGGATTAAAAATACAAGTATTATCGGCATCACTCAATTTCCTGCTGAACAAGCTAGCTTAGGGATAATGTAAGTTGAAAACATGTACGGTGAGAGTAGGAAAACTTTAATTTATACAGTATACCATCATGTCTGGTCAGCGTGGCATAAGTTGACGGAATACATTCCCGAAGTAAAGGAGACCCGTGCCCAACAGTGGAACATTAATGGGCTCAGAACTGAACCAATTTCTCTGCAATTTTTTTTTTTTTTACATAAAACATGTTGGCACTTGATCCCATGCCTCCTGATGGTAAGCGACAGTGGAATCTTTGATGGTAAAGCGTACCAACTATGTAGGAAGCCTATTTACCCTTTTTTTGAACGTATCTACATTGTAACTCTCGGCTCTCTGCTAATTTCCTGTATAATCGCGCCATCTACAGAATGTTAACAACATTTATGTTAACACTAGCTGTGACCGCGACATCATGCGAGTGAAATAAAAAAAAACATTCCTCGATTTTGCAACATTTTTTAGTAATGCTTCTCCCCTATTAGTCGCAGCGTGATGTTATATAGCATATAGCCTTCCTCGATAAATGAACTATTTGTCGCGAAACTAACTTTTCAATTTGAACCAGTAGTTCTTGAGATTGGTGCGTTTAAATAAACAAACTCTTTAGCTTTATAATCATATAGTATAGATTCATTTGTTAGTTAGTTTATATAAGTATCATCATCATCCTCCAGCCCTTATCCCATTATTTGGGGTCGGCGCAACATATCTTTTTCTTCCATAGTCTTCTATCAGCCGTCATGTCTGTGTTAACTCCTCTTTCTTTCATGTCCTCTTTCACACTTTTCTTAGGTTGGCTCTCGTCTCATGCTGATATAAGTAAACCGTAATAATTATATTTATGTAATAGATTTGAAGGTGCTAGAACAGTTACCAGGCACACTGGCGAGACTAGAGGCTGACGTGGCTGCTCTCAGGAAGGCGGTCGAAGGTGACCGGAGGATACTTGATGTAAGTTATATTTACTGACTATCTGTTGCCCGCAACTTCGTACGACACTAAACCTTAATTAATTATACGAACAAGCCATCCTCTAGAAGCATTCTATCTGTTAAAAAAAACCAAAAATCGGTTGAGTAGTTTTTAAAGATATAAGCTCACATATGTCCATATGTGAGCTTATATAAAAATATTATTTTTATACATACATATAAAAATAACGACTTTCTTTTATAATATGTAAACTATGTACTTTGTAATAACTGTCCGTGTGGTGACGGAATAAGAATACAAGTGTCACCACCCCTTTTTCCCCAGGGTGCTGTAAAAGTCAGCTAAGGGATATTGTACACAGATAACATTCTCTGTGAGAGATGGAAAGTTCAAAAAAATAACTCTGGGCTAACACGCGTGGTCAGCGTGACATGATAGACTATAATCCCTCCCAAAGTGGAGGAGGCTCGCGCCCAACAGTGGGGTATTTATGGGCTGGAGAGAGAGAGAAAGAGAGTCAAAGTCAATTTTTTTTATTACAAGTTAGCATGTTTTTTTTACAAGCTGTTTTGAAACGTCAGAAGCTAGGCGTCTGTTCCAAAAGGGAAATCCTATGGAGAAGAACAGACAAGAAACTCCATGGATTTTTTTTCATTATTATCTTTTTAACACGTTCGCGCGCGGTAATTTAACTGATAGTTTCGTAAAAAATCACAAAAATTTTCCATACATTTTAGGGACACTGTTATAACCGTACTGTCTTAACATATAACAAAAAAAGGTATTCCTGAAGGCAGTACGGTTATTACCGTCATGCGTCGAAGTAACACGCATACAAACACAACGGCAACAGCCGTAGTGTCGCTGTGTGCGCACACATCCCAAACTGACTTCAATACAAATATACAATTTGATCTTGTGCATTACATTTTGACAGTACAAACTTATATTCTTCTCACAGAGTGCCAGTGGAAATGTGTTGTATGTATAACTCACAGTCGTTAAGCTGCTCCTACCGTACTGGTAATAAGGAGAATTTGAAAGTTTACGGCAATAACCGTACTGACGATATTTGCAATACAAAAAATTTGTCAAGTGCGAGTCGGACTCTCGCACGAAGGGTTCCGTACCATTATCTATGCAACATAAGGCAACGTTATTAGTATCGAGCAAGAAACGGTAATAAAATCATGTTTGTTGTATGGGAGCCCCCCTTAAATATTTATTTTATTTTATTTTTAGTATTTGTTGTTATAGCGGCAATAGAAATACATCATCTGTGAAAATTTCAACTGTCTAGCTATCACCGTTCTTGAGATACTGGGTACGGAACCCTAAAAATCATGTTTGTTGTATGGGAGCCCCCCTTAAATATTTATTTTATTTTATTTTTAGTATTTGTTGTTATAGCGGCAATAAAAATACATCATCTGTGAAAATTTCAACTGTCTAGCTATCACCGTTCTTGAGATACTGGGTACGGAACCCTAAAAATCATGTTTGTTGTATGGGGCTCCCATACAACAAACATGATTTTTAGGGTTATTATTATCAAAAATATGATATATATATTATCAAAATTATGAGTTTTAGGGTTATTACTATCAAAAATGATTTTAAATAAAAGGGTCGGATTTTTTTGTAAATATTAATAAATAAATATTTATGGACATTTCACACAATGTCCTCTGGTCTCAAGCTAAGCATATGTGTTTATTATAGTTCTGAAATCAATGGAAAACAACCGCATTTTGTTTGTGCACAATGCGGTACAAGTGCATAATATAAAAATTGGTCAAGTGCGAGTCGGACTCGCGCACGAAGGGTTCCGTACCATTATCTATGCAACATAAGGCAACGTTATTAGTATCGAGCAAGAAACGGTAAAAAAGTCATGTTTGTTGTATGGGAGCCCCCCTTAAATATTTATTTTATTTTATTTTTAGTATTTGTTGTTATAGCGGCAATAGAAATACATCATCTGGGAAAATTTCAACTCTCTAGCTATCACCGTTCTTGAGATACAGCCTGGTGACAGACGGACGGGCGGACGGACGGACGGACGGACGGACAGCGAAGTCTCAGTAATAGGGTCCCGTTTTTACCCTTTGGGTACGGAACCCTAAAAACGGTCATAGCCGTTACCGCGCGCGAACGTGTTAAGCTATTGCATAGCTTCTATCGCGGGCCTTGAGCGTGGAGACTGAATCCAGAAATTCCGTAACGAAAATAATGTAATGAAAAAACCTTGGCATTATCGGCGTTACTGCGCATGCGTAGTCCCCTCTTCGCCCCGCAATTTATTTCATCCTGTTGATACCAAGGGTAAGCGCCTTTCCCAAATTAGACAACGTATTAAAATAAGGATTTTGAATCGACAACATATATCCTAAATGTTCAGATAACAGCGTATTTAAGATTTTAATAATGTAAAATAATGTTTATTTTATTTTATTGACATTTGATTGACAATCGCTATTTTATCATAATTACCATAAACAATGGACAGATCTAAGCATCAGTAAATAAGGATTATCTTATTTTAGTTTATGGTACATATTTAGATTATTGCATAAATAAAATAAATAAATAAATAATTATAATTGCATAAGTTGATAAAAAATGCTATGCAATAGCTTTACCGAGTGACACACGTCTTTTTTTTTCAAGTAACTTCATGTTTACAACGAAAAAGGGGTGTGAAGTGTGGGGGGTGATGCAGGGTAGTCAGAGATTAATGTATTGTTTATTATTTTACAGCAAGTATCAGGTGGTTGGAGATGGCCGTGGCAGGAGTTAAGTGCTCCGACGTTAGCACTTCTCATTATCTGGCCATTCGTAGCTTATAGACTTGTAGCGAGAGTCAACAGGCGTAATACATAACGTTAGTTTTACTTGTTTAATATCATCACCATCCCATACCTCCGTGTGGTGACGGATTAAGAATACAAGTGTCACCACCCCATACTCCTTCCAAGGGTGCTGTAAAAGTCAGCTAGGGGATATTGCACACAGATAACATCCTCTGTGAGAGACGGGAAACTAGAAAATAAACCCTGTGCCAACACGCCTGGTCAGCGCGGCACAGTAGACCATAATCCCTCCCAAAGAGGAGGAGGCCCGTGCCCAACAGTGGGACGTTAATGGGCTGGAGAAGAAAAAAAAGAATATCATCACTCACCCGTCTTCATCCCTTTATTTAAATAAATAAATATTCTTGGACATTTCACACAGCGTCCTCTGGTCCCAAGCTAAGCTTATATGCTTGTGTTATGGGTACCAGAATACCGATATAATACATATACTACTTTTCTTTTGTAAATACATACTTATACAAAAACAGCATTACAAACCTAAATTCTTTATTTTTTTTCAATGTCTTTAAAGTGCAGACATCGACTTTTTATATCTTTACATACATAACAATATTTTACCGATATCTGGACGGGCCTCGTGGTGTAGTGGTTCTGGTAACGGACTGCAGAACAAGAGGTCGCGGGTTCGATTCCCGCTCGGGACAATCATTTGTGTGATTTTTCTAATTGCCATACAAATGTTTGTACTGCGTCTGGGTGTTTCTATGTATTATAAGTATGTATTTACAAAAGAAAAGTAGTATATGTATTCTATCCGTATTCTGGTACCCATAACACAAGCATTGAGCTTAGCTTGGGACCAGAGGACGCTGTGTAAAATATCCATGAATATTTATTTATTTATTTATATTATTTATATCCTTTTTCACACAATCTATCCGTCTTTTCTTTAGTTGTCCTCTAGACATTATTTTTCTCCCGTCTGATTACAAGACCATACCAAGACAGTCGGTCATATTAGTTTAAAAACTAAAAAACGCTTTTAAAAATTCTGGATATTTTTTGTAATTACATATTACATTATAATCGCATCGGTTCTAAATTCTTTATTTTTTCAATGTCTTTAAAGTGCAGACATCGACTTTTTATATCTTTACATACATAACAATATTTTATCGAAATCTGTCCATCCAGTCAACACTTTTAAATTTTTTTTTTAATTATTTATTTTTTGTTGCAGGTCACAGCGATAAATATAATTTGTAAGAACATGTCACATTGACAGCGGTTATGTACTAATTATTATGTAAACATATTTATGTAATTATATAGTGTATTTTATTAATTTTTGATACTGTAGCGACATCTAGTGACTAATAGCTGTTACTACATAGTACAGCTCAATAACAACAAATGGCGTTAAATGTCAAAATATGACGTCACAATGAATTCTACATCGCGAAAGCAAGATTTGCATACGAGTTAAGATAGCTACAACATCTGAACATACAACAGCGGGGCGAAAGCCCTGGCCAGTGATGATCACCTAGCCTGGTCGGAGAATTCACCATTTGTGGTTGGAGGAGCACGATCACCTACGCTCCTCCACAATACTATTAAAATAACATTCTATAATAGCACTGGAAGCAGTGTTGCCAACTGTTTGATAACTTTCCCCCTAAAGCAATTTCAAAAACTACTAAAAACCACTAAATTCAAAACAAAGCCCCCCAAACGACGGATCAAAGTTAAGAAAATTTAAAAATTTTACCCCCTAAAAAATCCCTGTATAGACTTTTCCCCCCTAAATTTGGGGGAGAAACCCCCGGAGTTGGCATCACTGACTGGAAGTGTCCGCGAACTCCGTTCCGCCATTAGAATAAATACCGACTGCAACGCCACCTATCGGGTCCAATTGTAAATCTTAAGTTTAGATTTTAAACGATTGCCTGATCAACTGGAACACGCATACATAGTTTTATCGAAATTGGGCTAGCCTTTTACGAGTTCAATTACATACTAATGCACTGAATAAATTATGTTATTTATACATAATACATATACATACATATTATAAAGCTGACGAGTTTGTTTGTTTGAACGCGCTAATCTCAGGAACTACTGGTTCGATTTGAAAAATTCTTTCAGTGTTGTATACTACATTTATTGAGGAAGGCTATAGGCTATATAACATCACGCTGCGACTAATAGGAGCGAAGTATTAGTAAAAAAATGTTGCAGAAAGGGGGCAACGCGGACAGCAGCTAGTTATATAAAAAGTTTTTACTAGAATATTAAAAAAAATGCTAATATACACTGTGTTATTACTATCAAAAATATTTTTAAATAAAAGGGTCGGATTTTTTTGTAAATATAAATAAATAAATATTTATGGACATTTCACACAATGTCCTCTGGTCTCAAGCTAAGCATATGTGTTTATTATAGTTCTGAAATCAATGGAAAACAACCGCATTTTGTTTGTGCACAATGCGGTACAAGTGCATAATATAAAAATTGGTCAAGTGCGAGTCGGACTCGCGCACGAAGGGTTCCGTACGCCATCTATGCAACATAAGGCAACGTTATTAGTATCGAGCAAGAAACGGTAAAAAGTCATGTTTGTTGTATGGGAGCCCCCCTTAAATATTTATTTTATTTTATTTTTAGTATTTGTTGTTATAGCGGCAATAGAAATACATCATCTATGAAAATTTCAACTGTCTAGCTATCACCGTTCTTGAGATACAACCTGGTGACAGACGGACGGACGGACAGCGATGTCTCAGTAATAGGGTCCCGTTTTCACCCTTTGGGTACGGAACCCTAATTATTAAGTTCGTGTGGAATAAAAATTCGGTACAAACAACAACTTCATGAGAAATGAATGAAATGCGATATATTATCGTAAACGTTACAATCTAGGAAAGAGGCAACATTACAATCCCGCCCTCGAACCGCTCCGAAAACGCGAAACCCCCCTACATACATGTTACAAACTTCATCTTTTTATAAATATCTAGTATATGTTAATCTAAAGTTTTCACCCAAAACTGGCTACGTTTACGCATAATATGCAACACAAATTTGGAAGTACAAAGCAGTTTTCGTACTGTTAAGTTTTGTATGGGTATTGGTTATAAAAAGAAAAAAATAAAAAGAAAACACCGATGTGAAATATCTCGCATTTATTAAAAAAAAAATATGTTAACTGTATAATCTTAGATTCGAGGTAACTTGTATTGGGTATATTTTGTATGTTAGCACTATGTAATGTAATTAGAGATTTAGTCGTTATTATCGCACTGGGGTTTATGTTTATTAAAAAAAATGGATGAGTGAATCTATAAATTAAAAAATACAGATAAAAAAACTAAAAATTAAAAACAAAATATCTTGTTTGTGATAGTTTCAAATTCCTATACTTTTTATAATGTGGCAAAAAGTTAATGCCGTGGCCAAAAAAAGAATAAGTTCAGCTTTAAAAAAAGAACACTTCAAATTAGGATGAATTAAATAAATAAAAAGTATATTCATGTGATAGCATTTGATGTACAAAAAAGCGTTAATTATTTGACCAATATTGTAAGTTGTGATAATAAAGTTTTATATTATTTACTTATTTATAACAATATTTTGGTACACGAATAATAATTATTCATTTTTAAACAGGACCGTTTATAAATTACGTTACAGCTTAAAATATCTGTTTGATGTCATAAAATCTCAAATAAAAATGGCGCGAATATTTTATTTATGAATAATAAGTAAATTATGTGACGCTAAAGTCAGAAAGCATGACATTATTTTATAGATGGGCCTCTGGACTTCTGTTAATATTGCAATAGCGTGACTAAACATGTTTGATACTTTGTTAAATTAATTATTTTAAACTGATTAAGAAGTAGACGATAACTCCTTAATCTGTTTTGTCTATGATTATAACTGTTTTGAAAGTTATTCACGATAAAGATACGTTTGCATTTTGATTGGTGTTAATGCGAGTGTTAAATTATTTGTTACATGATTTGCAAATATGCTGTTTAAATACATGCGTGTGGATAATTTTATAGTGCGTTTCATATCAATAAACACATACAATCAATTAACATTAATCAAAATACGAACAGGTTATTACTACGTCGACAGGATGTCAATGAAAATATGGTTTTAAAATGGAATACAATTGCATAACTAATTATGTATATAACGATATGTCTTTGCCTTGTACATTTTATCGTCACTCTTATTTTATTTTTTCACAAATTCAAACCTCTATAAACAAAAATATTATGAAAAGGTATAAAAACCACACTATAAAAATGTAATTTTTGTATATTTTTTTTAACAAAATGATTTTTTTTTTAATTTATAAGTGGTAAATATGTTTTATTGGTAGGTTATTAATTTTTATGTGATACCTAGTTTAGTTATGTGTACAGAATATATCTGAATAATGATGCATTTTTAATAAAATTTTCATAAATGTTTTTTCCTTGTTTTAATTATTGTGCCTTATTTTGTTTATACTATAATGTTAAAGGATCAGTCATATAGCGCGCTATAGAAAGGACTGTTGTAAGGATTTTTCTGTGAGGTAGATGCCGAATCGGAAAGAAAGTAAGAAAAAAAGAAAATCATTTCTCTGCCTACCCACATGGGAAAAAGATGTTATGATGATGATGACGATGAGAAAGTAAGAAACGGAAATCTCGAAATTAAACCCTATACCAAAATGTCTGGACAGCTCGGCATTGTACACCAAAAAATCCCGCGAAATGAAGGAAGGAATATTTTGTTGCGTTGTTTTGTCTCCGAAACGGCTCTATCGATTTTTATTGTGTAGCTAGGCATATTTGCCTCCCACTTCATGAGGTAATATATACAAGAAATTAAACAGTTTTTACTTTTTCTGCGTACCAGCCTGAATATCTTAAAGGTTTCTGTAGTAATAAAAGAAATCAATAATAAAATAAACAATATAGCACATTATTTTTATTCTCAATATAAATAAAACACACGTTACAAAACATCATATCTTATATTGAAAGTGAACAATTCGAGTTTATAATCAACAAAGCTACATGTGAAAGCCTACTATATCTATATATTTGTACACTTAACATGTATATATGTTGGAATAATTTGCATATAGATATCTCTCATCTCATCTACGCTTAACGAAAGGCTGCACGGCGAAAGTAAGTGGAAATGCTGGGAGAGGACGCCCGAGAAAAATATACTCCGACTAGCTGGCCCGGCAAACGTTGTTTTGCCATACCAAAAAAAAAAATGAACTATAAACCTCACGGAGCCCGAGACCTTTCCAACGAATGCAAAACCGTGGAAATCGGTTCGTGCGTTCTGGAGTTATAGCGTCAGGAAGGAAAACCCGACTTATTTTTATATACTCCGATGTCATCGCCGGGATACTCCAAAAGGGGCAAGTGCGTAGCACTTACAACCGTCGGGCATGTATGACCAGATGTACGAGTGTGGATGAAGCCAAGGAAGTATGTTTGGATCGTAGCAGATGGCGCTCTATGTTCTCTGCCATGGGGGTCATGGGAAAAAGGCGTGATGTTATGATGATGATGATAGATATCTCCTCAGCGGTAATTTATGTATATTAGTCCTGCCAGTGAAATTTTAAATAAATCGCGATAGAGTAATTTTGGAGTGTAGGTAATATGAATGAAATCTTATAATGGTGTCCGTATATACTCAGTAAGCCAGTAAGGAGATCTGGTTAATTTTCTCCTGTTCTACGATAATAAAGCTAAGCTTTAGTAGTAGTACTTCAAAGTATTTGTTGTTTTTTTAGTAGCATTAGCTAATACCGGTCTGCGCTAAACCCAGTGAATAACATCTAATAATGTTTTCTAATGTATTTTTAAACCTCACTAAAGGGCACCACAGACGCCATATTAATATAGCGAGGAGACATGTATATATAAAAAGACAAGGCGAGAAATAAAAAGATATTTAATATACAGAGATGCATCTACTTATGACGTCACCGATAGATATATCCGTCTCTTTCTAGCCTCGTCTTTTTTCTATATACATTTGTCTCTTTCTCGCTATATTAATATGGCGTTTGTGACACCGTTTAAACTATAGCCATGCAAATAAACTAGATTCGGTCAGATATTTACGTACGGAATACATCAAAACTTGATAGATATGAACTTGATAAGTTTATGTGTGGATGAACCCAATGAAGTATTGTTGGATCGTAACAGATGGAGCTCTTATAGTGTCTGCCTACCCTCATGGGAAAAAGGCGTGATATTATAATGATATTTTAATGTTTCTTTTTTGTATATCTGGTGCTAATTATGAGATATCTAAAAATACATTTCATTTCATTGTTCAACCTATAATTGCAAGCAATTTTTAACAAAAATCAATCTTACAAAATTCAATTTTTTTTTTCTAGAAGCATCAAACAAATAATTCCAACAATACACACAACTTCACAACAATCTATACTCTATGCTTTACACTCTTCTATGGTATACAATCACATCTCTATAGTGCCTAACTACTTTTATTGACGCCAATAAAAGTTATATTTTAAAATATTAATCATAGTTTTAAATTATCACTAAATTAACCTTTTCCGGGTCAAAAATCTATACATATAACTTTAACAGACAATTGATATTTGTTCGGATGTAATCACAGGAATTGAACAGTTATTTTTATTTATTTATTATTTTTACGTCGGATTTTTAATATACTAGCTGTTACCCGCGACCTCGTACGCGTAGTATTTTTTTTTTTAATATTTATGGACATTTCACACCACGTCCTCTGGTCCCAAGCTAAGCTTATTATGCTTGTGTTATGGGTACCAGAATACGGATAGAATACATAAAATACTTTTTTTTGTAAATACATACTCTTATAATACATAGTAAACACCCAGACGCAGTACTAACATCTGTATGACATTTATAAACATCACACAAATGAATGTACGAGGCGGGAATCGAACCCTCGACCTCGTGAACGGCAGTCCGTTATATGAACCACTAGACCACGAAGTCCGTCATTTAGAACATGTTCCCCGTTATTGCAACATTTTTCACTGATGCATCCCTCCTATTGGTCGGAGCGTAATGTTATATAGTCTATAGCAGGTGTGGCCAACTTTTGTGCACATAAGATCGACTTTTTAATTTAAAATTGAGTCCTGAACGACCTATTTCTTGGGTAAGAAGGGGGACGAAATTTTATTTGCTTTAAAAAAATACTAAACTCTACCAAAGCCACCCTTTTAAATACTAGATTATACCAACATATTTTGGCCTACTAGAAATTTAGAATCCATGCTCAAAATCTACTAAAATAGTAGAAAACTACTAAAAGTGGTCACGCTGAACGTCTCCCTACTGGAAGCATGAGCTGCGTACATGTTCATTCCTGTATCAAGTACTAGAAACATTTGGTATTGAATGCGTCCCCTCATGGAACTTGCGAGTGATCGACCAAAATAAATCGACTTGTTGGCTACTCCTGGTCTATAGCCTTCTTCGATTAATGCACTCTCCAACATTGAAAGATTTTTTTAATCGGACCATTGGTTCCTGAGATTAGCACTTTCGAACAAACAAACAAACTCATACTAATATTATAAAACTGAAGAGTTTGTTTGTTTGTTTAAACGCACAAATCTCAGGAACGTCTGGTCCGATTTGAAAAATTCTTTCAGTGTTGGATAGTCCATTTAGTGAGGAAGGCTAAAGACTATATAGCATCACGCTTCGACTAATAGGTGAGAAGCAGTAGTGAAAAATGTTACAAAAACGTTTTCTAAATTCTACGCGAATGAAGACTCGCAGGCAACAGCTAGTAATCCTTATAATTTAGGGTTATAGGGTATAGAAATTTGAGGCTATTTAATATCACGCTACGACCAATTATTACAACATGGGCAAGACTAGGAGGGGTGATTAGGGAATAACATCTCATCCCAATCATATCTAATTTATAAATATGAAAACGAGCTGATGACACAATCAAAATTTTGACGACCAAGTGCTAATGTGTGTAACGAAACCATAGCGCGATTTAAAAAACTGTACACCGCCATCTATCGAGTGCTGTAAACTTCTGTTTGTTAAGGTTTGATTTCTAAATTTCACGCGTACGAAGTCGCGGGCAACAGCTAGTTACCCATATGTGACAAAGTCAAGACACTTTCCGCCAATGTCTTGTGTATAACTTCGGACAAGTACATGCTAGTTTCCAACGCGTATGTTGCTGTATTTCTTCAGATTCTTGATAAGGAATGTAATGTATGTAGATACGTATAATTATTTAATACTGAATATTATAATACTCAATATAAATCAGATATATTAATACCGTATTCATTAAATAAAACAAAACAACAAACGCAAAAAAATACTAAAACGTAAAATAATGAGGTAGAATATTGTAAATGGTACCAATTCTGTTTCTTGTTGTAAACTAAAACATAAATATTGATAGTGTTAATAACATAATTATTTTGGTAATATAATATTTTCTAATAATTTGGGCGACTCAAATAAAACTACTTTTTACGGGTTTAGACGTTTAGTCTCACCCGTGACCATGGTGACTGCAAAGTCTCCAAAACGTCGGACCAAAATTTAAAACAAATATACGCGTCTAAATCCTTAAAAAGTTGTTTGACTTTAAATATTTTGGTAATGTTTACTAAAACTTCTTTTTATAAAATCTGTTAATAAATATTAATGAATCAAATTTATAGTAGAAAATATGATCACCGTGAGCGGGACTTGAACCGACAACCTCGGAATACCGTTCCGTTGCTCTCCCAACTGAGCTACCACGGGACCTGCACATGATAACCAAATTTCCCACTACAATATTTCTCAACTAGCTATGCCCACGACTCCGTCCGCGTGGATCTATTTTTTCGATTGACCCAAAAAATTTTTGATTCTTTTTTTAGCCGCTAAATGGCGTTGCAAGTGACCAAATTGAAAAATTTCGTAATAAGTAAATATCTCGATTGAGTGAACCGATTGCGATGAAACAAAGACTAAGTAATACCTTGAGTTGTGTACAGTTTTTACGTATAACATTTATATTTATAAGTGTTGTACATTTTACGTGATGCGTGCACAGACAAACATCTAAACAGACAAACAAACAAAAATTTCAAAAATGCTGGAAATGGGTTCGGTTCTTGTCCTTTAACCATCTGACAATTTTTTTTGTAAATACATATATTCAATGTACAAATTTTTTTTTTCTTTTTTTTCATATTTATTATATGACGTATAGATGTGAGTTAAACATCGCTTGATATTTTTGGACAACGCCATCTATCGAACGGTTTGCACCAGGTTTTTCTACAATAATTTGATTATTAAGTAAAAGCATAGTAAGTCAATTGCAAAAATTTATAAATTAATGTAAAGATTAATGATTTTAAATAATAAAATTTTAGACGTGTACAACATAATAGCCAATAAAGAAAAATACATCAAGTTTCATTTTATTTTAGTCTAGTATTTAATGCAACAGAATTGGTACCACTGTTTTTTTTTTTGCGTCAATAAAAGTGTCATTATAATTATATATTTTTAGGTTTGTATAATTTTTACTCAACTTTTTGTATTTTTAACAAATCAAATAAAAAAGTAATGAACTTGAATGAGATTTTTACCCACGACCTTTGGAATACCCTTCTATTATTTTAACCACTAAGCTATCGTATAAAATTCATTTGATTTGTCAAAAATAAATAGTACAGCAAGTCAATTGAAAATAACTAAAATATTGATTTCTTTAACAATTAAAAAAGCATATTTTTATAGAATTTCATGAAATTAGTCAAATAATTGATTAACAATAATATTTATAGGGATAGTAAGTAATTATTAAATCAATAATATAAAAATTATAAACAAAACAAAAACAAGAAATCACAATTTTAAAATATAACCTAATTTAATATTCGTTAAGTATATTTACCGTCTCCGTATGGTAACGGATTAAGAATACAAGTGTCACCACCCCATCTCCTCCCAAGGGTACTGTAAAAGTCAGCTAAGGGATACACACAGATAACAGAAAATAAACCGTGTGCCAACACGCCTGGTCAGCTCTGCACAGTAGGCCATAATCCCTCCCAAAGTGGAGGAAGCCCGTGTCCAACAGTGGGACGTAAATGGGCTGGAGAGAGAGAGAGAGAGAAGTATATTTATAGAGATCTATAGTACTAAGGAATGTTACGGATTTAAATAATCGGATCAGTTTACGGATATCCGAGAAACTTCGGATATGTACAAATACTGCACTGCAAACTTAATAACGACTATTGTTTTTATTATTTTTTACTTATTATAAAACGAAATAGCTTAACTAACTTCATGGAGTCGTTCTGGTTAGAAGTGAATTTTAGAAGTGAAATCCATTTTTATTTATAGCTACTTCACAGACTAGTAAGGTTTTGAATTTTTTTTTATATAGGATATCCGACACATGCGGATACCGATATCCGACACTTTTATACGGATAATTTCCATAACATCTCTAGTACAAATAAAATACCTGTTTATATATACAGGGTGTGGCGTAAATGGTGGTCCAACGCTAAGGTGGTTATAGTTCAAGTATTCACCTATCATATAAAAAATAATTGGTCAAGTGCGAGTCGGACTCGCGCACGAAGGGTTCCGTACCATTATCTATGCAACATAAGGCAACGTTATTAGTATCGAGCAAGAAACGGTAAAAAAATCATGTTTGTTGTATGGGAGCCCCCCTTAAATATTTATTTTATTTTATTTTTAGTATTTGTTGTTATAGCGGCAATAGAAATACATCATCTGTGAAAATTTCAACTGTCTAGCTATCACCGTTCTTGAGATACTGGGTGCGGAACCCTAAAAATCATGTTTGTTGTATGGGAGCCCCCCTTAAATATTTATTTTATTTTATTTTTAGTATTTGTTGTTATAGCGGCAATAGAAATACATCATCTGTGAAAATTTCAACTCTCTAGCTATCACCGTTCTTGAGATACTGGGTGCGGAACCCTAAAAATCATGTTTGTTGTATGGGAGCCCCCCTTAAATATTTATTTTATTTTATTTTTAGTATTTGTTGTTATAGCGGCAATAGAAATACATCATCTGTGAAAATTTCAACTCTCTAGCTATCACCGTTCTTGAGATACAGCCTGGTGACAGACGGACGGACGGACGGACGGACGGACGGACAGCGAAGTCTCAGTAATAGGGTCCCGTTTTTACCCTTTGGGTACGGAACCCTAAAAATTAACCATTTTTAGCCATTGGTTTCGGAAATATGATTTTTTTTACTTTTTTGTAAAAAATCGATAAATATTTTATAAATGAGAATGTAACTTCGACAAATAACATTATTTTTTAAGTGTGTTTTTTGTGTTGTACGGGCGAGTACTAGCACTAGCCCATGCATTTTTGTTTTTTCATGTAAGCCCTAAAAATAAACCTATAAATAAAAAAACTGAAAATTAATTTCTCGTTTTTAACAAATCATGCATTTTAAATGTGAGTACCTAGTGTAAAAAAAATTCTAATTAAAAAATGGTTAATTTTTTTTATATGATAAGTGAATACTTGAACTATAACCACCTTAGCGTTGGACCACCATTTACGCCACACCCTGTATATATACGGAGATATTTTTTATAATAGTCATAATAAATACTTGAATGAATTAATAAAACTGGCGGCTATAAAACTTAGTCTAAATAAAATTAACTTAAATATGGCTGCCTAGTATAGGAACATAACTAAATACAACATCATCTAATCTTACAGACTTGCGCGACTCATTTGTTTAAATAAAACCACTTTTTTACGGATTTAAACGGGTTCCGCACATGACCATGGTGACTGCCAAGTCTCCGAAACGTCGGGCTAAAATTTAAAACAAATATACGCGCCTAAATCCGTAAAACTTGGTTTTATTTATACGATGTTTTATTTCGTTAGATGACATTTAAAAATATACTTTTTCACCTACTATTTATATCAAATATTATTAATATCAGACTTATTCGCTAGATCCGCAAAACGAGCAAAAAAATATTTATTTAAATTTGATTAAATGCATAAAAACACAGATTTACCAAATTGTGGATGAAGCCAAGGAAGTATGTTTGGATCTTAGCAGATGGCGCTATATAGTCTCTGCCTATCCCCATGTGAAAAAGGCGTGACGTTATGATGATGATTTACCAAAAAGTGGGTACGCGTTAGCTTGGCCAAATCATACTTCACAGTTTAATAAGATTATGGTATGGTATTCTTAATTCAAGTGACAGTAGTTTTCGCAAATTACAAACGTCACTTTTACAAGGTATAAAACAAGTAAGTAATTGGGAAGAGAAGTCCTGCTTTATTAGTCTATGGTCAAATGATCCAGTGGCGTGCATCAAAGACACACATAGATACGTATTTCACGTACACATAGATATTTATGTGGGTTCAAGTCTGGTGAGTTATGTAACCTGTGACCTAGACACACGATCTGGTAAATTTGTGTATAATGATATAAAAAACTGCAATAGAGCAAATTTAGGATAAATATTAGAATCGCAAACTATTAAAAAATCGATTTTATGCAATTACAAGCTATTACCAAACATCATTCGATCATCGTACAAGCTTAATCGATTACATTCACTCGCCCTACCTTTTTGTAAAGCCCTATCCCTTCTCGCTCTCCTAACAGCAACGGGCAGATCTCCAGGAGTTTTAACCCTCCCAGCTGGATTCAAAAGATTTACGTCCCCTGATGACGAAAATATTTCTCCAACTTGTTCCAAAGAATGTTGACGTTTTATAGCTAAACTTTTCAAACTAGGTTTAGGCGATCTATTCTCATTTAAGTTATATTTCAAATCAGCAGTATCTATTTCACCATTTAAAGCAGCTAAATATACCGGATTGTCACCACTATAACCATTAACCAAGTTCTCCTTATCATTCGGATCACTAAATTCATTATCGAAATTAGTATATTTATTTTGAAATTTATTAAAAGTGAAATCGGTAACTTGACTAGACTCTTTTAAAACATCATTTTGATACTTTTTCTTATCGATTTCAGGTTTTGCTATAGTCTGCATAGTTATTTTTGATCCACCATTTTCAGATAGCAACATTAAGTGCTCATCTTCGGAACTTGAACAATCTGAATTGAGATCAAATGGACTTATATTCCCATAAGTTTCTGGATTATCAATGTATTGAAGTTCTAAATTAATGCTTGCTTTCGAGGAATTGCCACTGTCTATCTGTTGATCACAACTTAATCGTTTCTTAACAGTAGAATCTTCCGACTCTGAATTTGATTTGATCATACTTTGGGAAGATGTCGAAGTGTTAACAGATCTTTTGTTTAAACTATCAGAACTGCCCCGTTTATTTTGCATTTCCAATAAATCTGGTTTCCCTTTTGGTACTATTACTGCAAAAATTTGATTTGGAGTTTTAACATCTTCCCTTGAAGGTAGTTCTTTAAAACCGAATACTTTATCTGACTCCAACATCATAGTTGGCGATAGGGTCTTATTAGGTGGGGACAAAGCGCAGGGTCCTTCAAAATTATACGGACTCCTATCCTGATTTATATTCAAATTAGAAGGTCTATCATTATTCGGTTTGTCAACTATAGAAGTTAATATTCTTTGTGAATTTTCAGCTAATTTGACTTCAGTTTCCAATTTATTTCTATTAAGTTTTTCAAAGAATTTTTTAATGCCCCATTTCGCTTTTTCTATTTTAACATCGTGGAGCAAATTTGTTTGTTTTGGGCCTCTATCTTCGTGTGAGGTGACATCATTAGGGACGTATTCTAATGGTCTTTGATAGGACCGGATTTCATTAAGCCCTGAGTTTTCTTGGAGAGGTAAGCGTTGTCGTGAAATTCTGGCGACTGAGAGACAGTTCTCTTCATTAGGTGCCCTAATAGTTTCTATAGGTGCTGTTATATCTTTTAAACTTTTATGTATTAGTTCTACAGTTATTTGTTGTGTGTTAGAATGTGTGTTACGTTCTATACAAGCGTTTCTACCCATGTGTGGTTGTGGGTATAATAGTGGAGTATTTACATCACAATTCTGTGTGGTAGTACAATTTGAGTTTTTGTCCGGTTCTTGCGGACTATTAGATTCGCCTGAAAGAATAAATGTATTGATGAAATTTTTTTTATACCGCCTTGGTATATAAGTACATAATATAATATTATGTTTAATATTGTAAAGTAAGAAAACCTTTTTTATTTATTTAGATAAAATTTTAATATGTACAACTTAACAGGTTTCATTGTAGTCAAGTTTTTGACGCAACAGATTGGTGCCATGTTAATCTTGAGCGAAATTTAACTTATGTATATTTCAAGCTAGTTACTAGATATAGGTACTATATTATATAAAGTACATACCGGGCGGATGTGGATGTATGTTATCATGTATGAGTGGTCCTTGACAATGTAATCTTTGTTCCAACTCGGCCATTCTTTCTTCAACGCACATTGCTGTTAATCTGACAAATAAAATTTATTAGTAAATCTACAAAATTTATATTTTCTTTAATCATCATCATCATAACATCACGCCTTTTGCACATGGGGGTAGGCAGAGACAATAGAGCGCTATCTGCTACGATCCAAACATACTTCCTTGGCTTCATCCACACTCATACATCTAGTCATACAAGCCCGACGGTTGTAAGTAAAAATTTTTGCAACATTTCTTTAATATACATAGCTATTTGCCTCGGCTTCACACGGGTAACTTAATTGAAAAGTAAACATATATAGCCTACTAGCTATTGCCCTACTAGCTTTTCCTCGTTTTTGCAACATTTTTACTGATGCTTCACTCCTATTGGTCGTAGCGTGATGTTATATAGCCTATTAGCCTTCCTCGATAAATGTACTACCCAAAACTGAAAGCATTTTTCAAATTAGATTAGTGGTTCCTGAGATTAGGGCGTTCAAACAAACAAACAAACTCTTCAGCTTTATAATATTAGTAAGTATTAGATAATTTTCGATTCGACGAGCCTCGTGGTTGAGTGGTTTATGTAACGGACTGCCGATCAATGGTCGCGGGTTTATCTATTAAAAAAACCCGCATCAAGATCCGTTGCGTAGTTTTGAAGATATAAGCTCACATAGGGACATACATACAAAAATTACGACTTTGTTTTATAATAAGTAAACATAAACATGATATACGGCAATAAAAACAACTCTGCCATATCTGTTTACTTCACGGTTTCCATAGTAACGCACAGAATCTATTGATAAACACGTACCTTGCTTCAGCGTCATGATCCCAGCACTCGTCACAAGTATCACACGCTATCTTCAATGCTCGGGACTGTGTCGGACCCTTTGGCAATGGAGGCCTGGCTTTATTACGTGACACCAAACTCTGTAACAGTATAAATGCTTTTAGTGCTGTTTTGATGCTAATTAAAGAAATTAGCAATGCATTAAGTCAAATAATTATGTTTGAATAATCTAATAGTATCAGAATAACATATAGGCTACTTTTTATCCAAAAAGAATGCAATGTTCCCATGGGATGATAAAAAACGAACAGATTTTTTATTCTTATTAACGCGGGAAACATCGCGCGGTACAGCTAGTTAGTAATAAAGCAGTCTTATCATTGTGTTAGTTATATCGCGATATTATTAGAAACACAGCTGTACTAAGTCGAAAACAAGCAGGTACTAAGTTAAAAACAAATGAGTACTAAAAATAATGAAAGAGTTCAGGAGTAGTTAGGAAGTAAAGGGTATAAGAAACAATAGGGGTATAATCCCTTACAAACGGGTACAGTTTTCTATCTTAGTACCAGTTTGATTCTTTCTAAAAGCGATAAAAGCTTAAAAAATATCAGTACTAAGTCAGAAACAAATCGGTACTTAGTTAAAAAATAACCGGTACTAAGTTAGACAAAATACGGAATTATTTTAAAAAATATCAGTATTTAACCTGCATCTGAGCTAGTGTTGGCCTGGGTGGAAGTCCAGCATGTTGATAAGGCAATGCATATGCAGGCACGGGCCCAGGGTGTGCTCCTCTTGTCCTCCATAGCATCTCCCAAAGGACAAGCCCTAATGCAAATACATCGACAGCACATAGGGCGGCCAGGGCTCCGCTAAGGTCTAAAACACCTTCTAGGGCTTCAGGGGCTAGGTAGCGGAGAGTACCAGCCTGATAAAAATCAGAGAAATATTTTTATTTCATATATGCATGAGTAACAAGCTTTTTTAAACTTTTAAAAATGCAAGTAGCTATATCAATATAACGATATTAATAAAAGTATTAATCTTAGTTACTGATATATCGAAGAAAAAATATTAACATAGTAATATGTCGATATCGAGTTGAGCTGAGAAAAATCAACGAAGGGTTCCATATTGTTAATATCAGAATAAATTCGTCATACCGACCCCAAATAACGGGACAACAATAATTGCATAAGGGCAGGAGGATAATGAGTGTTTATTGCTGTAGTATCAACTGATATACATACATAAACTGTGAAAATTTCAGCTCTCTAGCTATCATCGTTCCTGAGATACAGCCTGGTGACAGACAGACGGGCGACGGACAGCGAAGTCTCGAGTCTTTGAGTTCCGTTTTACCTTTTTGTATAGATTTTATACTTCGGAATCTTGTTTTTAGTACCCAAAGGGTAAAAACGGGACCCTATTACTGAGACTTCGCTGTCCGTCCGTCCGTCCGTCCATCCGTCCGTCCGTCCATCCGTCCGTCCGTCCGTCCGTCCATCCGTCCGTCCGTCCGTCCGTCCGTCTGTCACCAGGCTGTATCTCAAGAACGGTGATAGCTAGACAGTTGAAATTTTCACAGATGATGTATTTCTATTGCCGCTATAACAACAAATACTAAAAATAAAATAAAATAAATATTTAAGGGGGGCTCCCATACAACAAACATGATTTTTTTACCGTTTCTTGCTCGATACTAATAACGTTGCCTTATGTTGCATAGATAATTTACACGTTTTTAAACAGTGTATGATATTTCATAGGTAAGACGATACAAAGATCTCTTGTTTGCACGGTGACCACTTGATATGTTGTAGATTTTCCCTAAATTCATGTTAATAATTGTTTGTTAGATGCACTGTACTTTTTCCAATGAATGTTTGAAGGAATATTAAGAGAGCAAGGCAGCGGTTGCCCAGAGTGTAAGGGAAGTGCAGAAGACTGGTGATATGTCCTGCACATCTCACATGCTTAATACAATAAATAATACAATTGTCGAATTATGTTCTACATGTGATATTCTGAATTGTAATGCTAGTGTTTTGGTTTTACTGTAAGCTTGCATGTAATTAAATAAATAAATAAATAAATAAATAAATAAATAATGGTACGGAACCCTTCGTGCGCGAGTCCGACTCGCACTTGACCAATTTTTTATGTATATTATTAGGCCAATTTGAAAAAAATATAATAGGATACATTATACATACCTCAGTAATCCTAGTTGGTGTAGTTCTATCACGTTTGTGATGCAACAACTGCGCGAGACCTAAATCAGCGAGACGAGCGTGTCCGTGTGACGTCACTAGTACATTATTGCTATTCACATCACGATGTACCACACATGGCTTGCTACCACCTACAAAATATTATATTATTTATAACTCGAAACTTCATAAATGCTTCGCTCCTATTGGCCGCAGCGTGATATACCCCGTTTTCCAATTACAGCACAATAGCGCATTATGCGGCACAATGCTCAACGTTGAGTGTTCCAATTACAGCATCGCATCGCACAATCGAGCACTCTCAAAAGTGATGCATGCAATCCATACCAACTTCAGCGACAGAAAATTAACAAGTATTTTTTCTTTAAATTGGCATTGATTGAAATTTTATTTATATATTATCGATAGTAATATTAATTTTTGTTAAAAAAATTTTTAAGGCTTTCGTTTCGTCGGAGTTTTCAGGAAATAATCAAAGTTAATTCAAACTGTGTTTAAAAAAAAATTAATATATTCCACACTTATAATGTGAATACAATTTTATCTTAGTATTTTTTTTTCAACACTAAACTTAGCGCACTCTGCTGGTGCATTTGAAAACTAATTCATGTTCCAATTAAGCGTCAGCATAATTGAGCATTGTGCGGCACTGAGTCGCATTATGGTCTGCAATTGGAAAACTAGCGTTATATAGCCTTCCTCAATAAATGTACTATCCAACACTGAAAGAATTTTTCAAATAGGACCAGCGGTTCCTGAGATGAGAATAGAATAGAATACACTTTATTGTACACCATAAATTACATGTCACTTAAAACTAATGTAACAATAAAACATGTACAATTGGCGGTCTTATCGCATATTGCGATCTCTTCCAGACAACCTTTAGATGGACTCAGTTTATTTGGAAAGGGGTATTAGTGGTGTACTTGCTATGTATAAATTCCAAGTAAGAAGACAAATCTTATATTATGCATAATCTATATATAATATGCGTCTGGGTGTTTCTATGTATTATAAGTATGTATTTACAAAAGAAAAGTAGTATATGTATTCTATCCGTATTCTGGTACCCATAACACAAGCGTATAAGCTTAGCTTGGGACCAGAGGACGTTGTGTGAAATGTCCATGAATATTTATTTATTTATTTATTTTATTTAAATCAACACATACTACAGATATACATACACATATAGAGATATAGATCCATAAATGTACATAAACCTATACTTATTTCTAAATAGAATAGAATACTTAAATATATACATAAACATAATGATGAGAAGTTTGGAATAAAATTGGTTAGCGCGTTTAAACAAAAAAACTCTAAACGTTTTTGAAGCCAGGTTTAACTTTCAACTTAACATTATAAAATTTTACATAAGCTAATGTTATAAAACCGAACAGTCTTTCAACTACAATAATGAGCCTCGTGGTTGAGTGGTTCATGTCGGACTGCCGATCAAGAGGTCGTGGGTTCGATTCCCGCTCGGGATAATCATTCGTGTGATATTTATAATTGTCATACAAATATTTGTACTGCTTTTGGGTGTTTCTATGTATTATAAGTATGTATTTACAAAAGAAAAGTAGTATATGTATTCCATCCGTATTCTGGTACCCATAACACAAGCATGACAAATTGACAACATGACCTTAGCTTGGGACCAGAGGACATTGTGTGAAATGTTCATGAATATTAATTTATTATGTATTATTATTTATAAATAATAAATAAACTTACTTGGTGTATGTAAATGCGCTAATGCAGAAGCAAGTCCATGTGACATATGTGCGAACTCCTGCCAGGACAATGTCGCCTCTTGTAGACGTGTACGCAATGAACTATTACATAATTCAACAACTATTAACTTAGAACCACAACCGCCATCTAACGCCATACGATTGTCACTACCTGGTGACAAATAATTACAATTCAGTAAATCCTAATAATATTAAAAATGTTAAAATTTATGTTTGGTTGTTTGTTTCACTTTCACGCAAAAACTACTGAATGAGATTTTAATGAACCTTGACGATATCGTCGCTCCACCTTGTCGGGGGCCGCCCAACGATCGTCAGTCCTAAGAGCGATGTGGCCTGCCCATTGCCACTTCAGCGTGCTAACCTTTCGGGCTATGTCGGACATGCCAGTTCTCCTACGGATCTCCGTATTTCGTATTTTATCCCGTAGGCAAATACCGAGCATAGCCCTCTCCATAGCACGCTCTGCAAAATTGAGCTTTTTTACGAGGCCGAAATTTAAAGACCACGTCTCAGTTCCATAATATATGTCATCGCTGGTAACACACACTGGTCATAGACCTTTGTCTTCAGGCATTGCGGAATATTGGACGAGAAAATATGCCTAAGCATTCCGAACGCTGTCCAGCCGAGTTGGATTCGTCGGTTTCTCGAAGTTGGATTTGCCCAACTGGACAATTTGTTCTAAGTAGACGTAGTGATCGACAATTTCGCTGACTACGAACGAACCATCAAGTGGAGTTATATTACAACACGCAGCTTTACCTCAGTACCCTACTAAACCTCTACAGTAGGATAAATGATCATCCTCCTGCCCTTATCCCATTATTTGTGGTCGGCGCAACATGTCTTTTTCTTCCATACTCATCTATCAGCCGTCATGTCTGTGTCAACCCCTCTTTCTTTCATGTCCTCTTTCACACTGTCCATCCATCTTTTCTTAGGTCTCTCTACAGTAGAACAAATACTTACCATAATATCTAAGTATATTAGGATGAGCCAGATGTGGTAACGCGTACACACTAGCTTCTCTCTGCCATGTATGAGTGTTCGAGTATAACTTGACAGCAACAGGACTCGAACCTAGACTGCCTCGCCATACAGAACCGAATTTACCTTGACCTGTAGATATTTTCAAAATTATAGGTCTACAAACTTAAAATAAAACACGAAAATTTTACGTGTGTGTGTATGTTTGTGACCACTATTTGCTTAAACTGCTAAACAGATTAGAATAAATTTATTTTTATATTTTTGAAAGCGTTAATCTCAGAAACCACTGATCCGATATGAAAAATTATTTCAGTGTTGGATAGTACATTTATCGAAGAAGGCTATAGGCTATATAACATCACGCTGCGACTAATAGGAGCGAAACATCAGTGAAAAAAAACATTTTTCACTGATGCTTTGCAACAGCAAAGACAGCTTTTTTTTTCTAAATTCCACGCGTTGCAGGCAACAGCGAATTACGCATATTTAACACAATATGTATACACACAACATCCTCTGGTCCCAAGCTAAGCTTATATTCTTGTGTTATGAGTACCGGAATACGGATACGATAGATAATTTCATTACTATTGGAATAGAGTAAACAACGCCCTTAGGTCTGTCAGAAAAATAAACTGTTGTTCCGTTTCCTGACGACCTCATGTGACATTGTCATTATCATTCCTATATTGTAATACTTTTCTTCAGTGCAATAAACCGATGTTTGATTTTATTGAATCTAATAATTGTATTATTTCCTATAATTACTATTCATTAGAAACTTACCTATATGTTCAATAAGTGTTAAATTATCAACACAGGTAAGCCCAGTAGCTAAGGCATCAGGACCTATGCCCATCACGTCTCCTGAAAAAAAAAACTGATCTAAAAAAAATGAAATATTTTTTTACAATATACTTATACGACCTATCTATGTAACGCAATCTCGATACGCGATTTATAAATAAATTAGTCGGTAGTCATCTAAAATTTTGTAACTTATCAAAGAATTAAAAACAAAAGATAAATTTTCAGACTACACTCATACATCTGGTCATGTATGAGTGATGTATGAGTGTGGATGAAGCCAAGGAAGTATGTTTGGATCGTAGCAGATGGCGCTCTATAGTCTCTGCCTACCCCATGGGAAAAAGGCGTGATGTTATGATGAAATTTTCAGACTAAGTAAATAAAAATATGAACAAATAATTAAAAATAAGAATCTACTTATTATAAAAAAATGTTATTTTGTAAGTATGTCAAACACTACAAACGGATTTTGCTGCTGTCTTTTTAAATGGATAGATTGGTTCAAGAAGATGGCTTTTTTATATAATTTGTTAAGATTTGGTTTCTAGATTCCATGGTTACGAAATTGGGTAAATAAATAAAAATAAACCATTAAAACCTTACCTTTTTCCAAATCAGGCCCATCACTCACAGTATCTTTATCTATGTTCATCTTAACGCGCCAAAACTTTCGCGCCAACAATCCCGCCAAAATTACAACCAAAACCAAGATGGCACCGGCTATTATGTTAGCCGTGGCATCAGAACCGGACGTTGTGTTCGTTGTAGCTTCCGCTTTTATAGTTATCACCTCTTCTTTTAGAGATACTGTGAAATTATTAAGATGTGAAATAATTTACTTAGTTCAAAAACTAAAAAACACGCTTAAAAATCCTGAATGTTTTAATAAATTATTGCATTGTCCTCGATCCATAATAAGCATGCAATATTTCGGATCAATCCTATTACTGCAAGTGGGTGAAAATCACTTCCAAAGATTCTGTTACATAGATTAATACATTGATGGATACCTACAGAACTAATATAAGCGTGTTAAAAAAGCTACGAATAAGCAATCATATTAATAAATACTCTCTCTAACTCCTACGATAGCTTAGTTGGTTACAACGATAAAACGGTATGGGGTATCAATTCTAAATGAACAACTTAACTAAAAAATGAAAACACTATGGCGTATTTTATTTAATTGGCTATTTCATGATGCACATTTTCATTAATAAAATTAAAATCGTTAGTCTATAATATACAGATTTTTAATAAAACAGTTCTGTTAACAATTTCGAATTGTGTTATTAACACTATCAATAGTAGAATCGGTACCATTGACTACTATTGTCATACGCGACCGCGACCAGAAATACATGTTCATGTCGCCAATAAATGACAAGGATAATAAGTAGCGATCTCGCAACGTCAAACGGAGAGCAGTGACGTCAAACGAAGCGACTACTTTTCCTTTTAGCCACGCCCACTTTTTTAAATTGCTAGAGTAGTTCAACAGAATAGTTTTTGAGCGAAGTTCCTTATCGCGCGTTGCGAAAAGGTGGCTAGCCGGAAAAAATTAAGACCAAAAGTTGTAACGACACTTTTTGTTATAGTTGTAAGCCGTGTGACGTGCGCGTGTTTCTCTGTCTGTCTCTCTCTCTCATAACATAAATAAAATAATAATATATTATTTTTTTATGAATTGTTGAGCATCATTATACTATACATATAATAATTTATTATATAAAATTTTATTACAGTTCCTTTACTAGTCGAAAGGAAGTTCGTTCCATCCGGGTGTCCCTTGACACCTCTCAAGTTATTTTTTTTTAATAATTTATTAATATTTAGTTTCCAAATTAAACACATACGAACTTGCGGGTAACGGCTAGTATACTATGTGACTTACAAAAATCAGCGTTACAATAATGTTTAGTGCAACAACAGAACTTCAATCCTGGTAGTTTGGGAGCCACTGCTGTACATTTGTCGCAAGACTTGCGGCTTTCAGTGGAAGCACGCCAACACCCTGCCAATAAATTATACACGTTTAGGTGATATAATATAGGTACTTTTTACGGATTTAGACGCGTATATTTGTTTTAAATTTTAAAAACGGCATCTAAATCCGTAAAAAGTAGTTTTATTTAAACGAATGAGTCGCGCAAGTGTTAGAAAACATTATAGAAATAATATATTTATTTATTTTCACTTATTATAAAATAAAGTCGGTATTTGTAATTATAAATCTGTAGAAAAAAAAGTAAAGATGGTTAAGGGATAACCAACCGATTTTTTTTTTTTTTTTTAATATTCACGCACATTTCACACAACGTCCTCTGGTCCCAAGCTAAGCTTATTATGCTTGTGTTATGGGTACCAGAATACGGATTTAATACATAAACTACTTTTCTTTTGTAAATACATACGTATAATACATAGAAACACCCAGACGTAGTACAAACATTTGTATGACATTTATGGATATCACACAAATGATTGTCCCAAGCGGGAATCGAACCCGCGACCTTGTGAACGGCAGTCCATTACATGAACCACTACGCCACGAAGCCCGTCATATTGTCATTTTTGAAATTTTTGTCAATTTAGATGTTTGTCTTTGCACGCATCACATAAAATGTACAACACTTATAAATATAAATGTTATACGTAAAAACTGTACACAACTCAAGGTATTACTTAGTCTTTGTTTCGGTGTCGCAATCGGTTCACTCAATCAATATTAATAATATTTACAATACAAAATTTCTCAATGTGGTTACTTGCAACGCCATCTAGCGGCTAAAAAAAGTAAATAAATATGCGCGAGTAAACGGGAATGTTGGAAGGGGAAAACCATACTCAGACGTCATCACCTCATCACTAATGTTAAAAGATTCAAGTGTGTAGCACTTATAACCATTGGGCATGACATATGTCGCTCTATATCTTCTGCCTACCCCCATGGGAAAGAGCATGATGTTATGATGATGACAGATTAATATCTAATATGTAGCTGTAGAATATAGTTATAATATCTAATGGAACAGCTGCCTTAAGGGCCTACATCAATATTATCGTATATCATCGCCGACACGTACACATTAACACAGCCAGTAGGCACAGAAAATGAAGAATTAGGGATACTTTTCCTATTTACTCAAAATCTACTAAATATATTTTAATTCTGATTCACGTGTTTCTATACATAATAGTTACCTATGTTTTTAAAGTTATTTCATTAGTTAATACGCGATAATAGACCGACAAATGAAAAAAATAAAAAAATTGAGAGGTTGTTTCGCCAAGATTTTCTATCGAGAAAACTTTTTTCAATCGCGTTTCTGAGTTCATGCGATCCTAGATTATATATTGAAAAAACATATACTTAAAAATTAGAGCTCTGGCCATTCAATCTAAAGAAACAATGAAAACTTCGTACATAGAAAAGTGCACGAAGCTATTTTGGTATCCTCTTAATGAATAATGTATTTGTATAATTACAAAGTAAAATTACATTCAAAAGTCACTTACCTTGCCCCAATATAGTAACATTTCCTTCATCAGTTTTATGCCATAGTGTATAACATGACGCCCTGCTATCAGTACACTGTTCAACTTGTGATAATTCACCATTTGGTAATTTAGACTTTGATATGGCACCCCTTTCTGAAAAACAAAATATAAAAATAAAGCTTGTTCTTTACCAAGCATAAAGAATAACATGCATATTTTCGTAATTCCTTTTCAATACTCTCCATTTTGATATTCTAATTTTTTATTTTATTGATTGCCACACATATTCCTTGGTGGAATTTCACATACGCCTAGAGGTACACATACCACTAATTGGGAAACAATACTCAATAGGATTGATTAACTTCTTTTGTCATTGTGTTACTATCATCTTCTAAAATGTCCGTGTGGTGATGCATTAAGAATACAAGAGTTACTACCCTATTTCCTGCCAAGGGTGCTGTAAAAGCCAGCACAGGAATATTATACACAGCTAAAATCCTCTGTGAGAGACGGTTATGTTAACATATCTGGTCAGAGCTGCATAGTAGACTATAATACCTCCTAAAGTGGAGAAAACCCGTACCCGTGTGTTAATAGGCTGGATAGCAAGAGATAATATATATAATATAGATAATATGCCACACCAACCAGGTGTATTGGCATAAGTTTTGAATTTTTTGTCTCTCACAGAGGGTGTTATCTGCTAAACCCTAACACATCTAGTTAGCATGGCATATTAGATCAAATATCCCTCTAAAGAGAAGGCTCATACCAACTAATCATGTCACGTTAAAGGGCTGGAGAAAGAGAGATATAGCTTAAGTTACATATTTCTGTCTTACTCATGCATTGATAGATAATTAGTGGGAAATCTTTTAAATAGATAACATCCTCCGCTAAAGATGACATTCTGCTTTATTTCTTTTAGATTAAAATACCTAAATGAGAAGGTTTGAATTAAAGTTTGTAAAAGTCTTTATGAGCAAAACCCTAATCTAGGATTTAAGTTGATCACCTACCATGGCGATCAATTTCTACCATCAATTGTGCATTTTTCTCATCAGCATAAGATGGTGTCACACTCATGGCAACACTATCATGCATTTTATAAAGACAAGAGATTGTAGGTCCCATTGTAGTTACTGCTAGGGTTGGTATTACAGCCGCTTTCACTTTGTATGCTTTTATATTCTCAGGTAAACCATTCTTTTCATTATTTACCTTTCCTGGGCTTATTGCTTTCTTTTCTATTGTATTCCCAGTGTTCTCCCTTTCAGTATTAGAAGAAAACTCAACTCCAGACAAATCATGAGAGGCACCCACAAGTTCATCTGATTTAACAATGTCAACAGTCCTCTTTGCCATTTTGGATGGTACTGGCCAGTATTCATCAATGCTTTCAGAATTCAAATCTGGAACACTAGCTTTTTTTATTAACTCTTGTCTATAGTACTTTGAATTTTCTTCATCTTGCATGAGGGTTGAATATTCAACACTTCTTTTTTCAACTTTATGGTGATCATTTACAACCGGCCAGTTATTATTGATCAGATCATTGTTATGATTCCATTGAAATGTTCTTCTATGATGATATTTAGTGAATGTTCTTACATAATGTGATGGCTTTACATGATGTATATCATTTTTTACTTCTTGACTTTCATGCGGTCGAGAAGTAAGCACCTTTGCCGTAAAAATAAACAAAAACAAAACCATGCACTTTAGTAGTGGTGTTACCTTATTATGTATTATACCTTCCATTATATAAATTTTAATATTTATTTTATTTAATTTTTGTCATTTTGTTTAAATGAGGTCAACACCGTAGTTCTGCTGCAACAACAAACATGTAAAAAACACACTAATTATCACTCTTCCCAGCCTAATTGGATATTAATTTTACACAGTTTTTACAATGAATAATGAGAAAAACCAAATTTATTTAGGTACGTATTTTTAATTAACATTAATAGTCACAGCAAGCAAATTATTATTCACATAGATTTAAATCTTAGAATCTTATTATCCCAATGAAAGCAGCTAGCAAATAGTTTAAGCGGACATTAGTTACGAGATTTTTATTGGAATTTATTGATGTTTTTCTACGAAAATTCACAAAACATACATTACACTCGACTCGATAAGACGACTAGGGATGGACACTACATATATGACATACCAACCGAGTACCGACGATATACATTGACACGACGATATAGATATTTAAACACTCGGTGTGTAGAAACGATTAATCAAATTAAAATCGGTGTATCACTAACACTTCAGCATCGAATATACATGAAAGCTTTTTATTCGATGCATCGAATACGAATTAAGGGTGCGAAGCAACGAAAAAGTGAAAATTTTAAGTAATCCAAACATTTCATACTTATAATTTCCGTAATAGCATAGATTTACGTGAATCAATGGCTAAATGTACGTAACTTTGTTAGGTTTCCTTTACCACAGAACCGGCATAGCACAATTAAAACGAAACCAAAACAAAAATATTGCAGAGCAATATTGTCGGCAGTGTTTCTGCTGTGTTAATGTCTCCTACATTATTACGCCTTAAGTATCTTGCCAAACAAACAAGATTTTAAAAATAAGCGAAGATTATTGATATTTTAAAAACATTCTTATTTGTATTTATCAGGTTACCTTTAGGGCAACATGCTATTGCGAAAATAATGGGTTTTTCTAAATATTGATATATTTCTTAAAATATCGAATTAAGATTTATATGCAACAGTGCAATGGATTATGTCGGACGAAAATATCGATATTTATTTTAATTATGCATCCCTACCGATGACATTTATAAACGCACAGAGTAATTAATTATAAGTAAATAACATCAACTAACCATAGAGGAAAGAAGTATACTCAGTACCTACTTTGGTACCTATAAGCCACACACATGCACACAAATTGGTAATGCGCCTGGCGGCCATGTTGGTGACGTCATAGTGACGTATAGATGAGAATATTACATTTTGTTAGCTGTTTTTTTTCTTTACACTCTGAACAATCAACGTTGAGCATTGTGCCGCATAATGCGCTATTGTGCTCTGATTGGAAAACGGGGAAAGTACTTAGCTTGGGACCAGAGGAGGTTTTGTGAAATGTGCGTGAACATTTATTTATTTACAAAAAAAAACCATAACGTAATTCTATTGGTAGGATAAAGACTGGATCTCTATGGCATAGTCATCAGTTTTCTTTTCTACATGGTTTATTAATCTGTGGCGTAAGCTTTATGGTTTGGTTTGGGATTGGTCGTGTTTACATGTCTTGAAATTAGCTCCTGAATTATAAATGTTTCGGAATTCTGCAGAATTAGAAGATTCTTTTGAATTCGTGGATGATAGTACATCTCCAAAAGATACATCTAAAATGTCATCTACATCTCCGGTAGACGAGATTGATGAAGTACAAGAGAGGCAACACTTTCGCGCGGTTGTGACCGCTTTTAAATATTATAAGTAAGTTGTTACTCAATTTATACGTATAATAATCTATTTAGACCCACGGGAGAAGTTTCAAGCAAATCCATTTCAATATTTTACGAGAAAGCTACACATTTACGTTAAATTTCCCGGTTAGCAACAGCTCTTTGTTTGAACAAAATCAGACGATATAATTAACCTATTTAGATACCTACTAAAATTAAATCCTTTGTGTTAGCAGATAGCTGTGAAATGGAGTAACGTATGTATTATTATTATGAAACAACTCGTCTGTTGATGGAATCATGAAAAAAGTGATTTACGAAAGATACAATACATATTATTCCTTTCGCAACTGAATAAAATATTTAATACTAGCCTACGACTAGGCCAGTGTTTGTAACGGCAAAAATAAAAATAATAAACTAATACTTTTTACATCCATGTACATATCTAACAACATCCTCTCGTCTCGAATTGAGCTTAATAGGTGTGCTGTTTCCTAAATGACTGATATTTTTTTGTTAATGTTTATTTTGAGTTAAAAAAATATTTTTTTTAGATTATGCGGCTTAGCTAGGATACAGAAATCGGAGAAAATTATATCATTACTACCATTGAATCATCAATGTAGGTTAGAAAAATATAAAACATATTTAACAACGTTTAAAAAATGTTTGGATGTTAATAATAGTGTCGTTCATTTGATTATCAAAGATGTGGAAACTATGTTTGAGAATGTTGACCATACTACCCCGGGTACATCTGGGACAAATGGCTCAGAGGCTATCGGTTGTAATTATAATAATTGTGAGGTAGCATCACAAAAAGAGCAGAAAATGCAACATGACGTTGAAAAGGTATGTGTATTAACTGATTTAGAAAACGCTAGCTGTTGCCTACAATTCTTTTTTATGGCTCAGAAAATTGACTACACTCCACCTGATGTTAAGTGTAGTGCTATCCAAATGTGAGTGTGAAAGAAATCTTTTCCTTAAATACCGATTTTCGTAATTATATAGCTTATAGCACTCTTGGAGACTTCAAAAATAATTATTTTTGTATATTACCCACCTCATAATTATTACATACTTTAACGCGTTCAATGCTGAATAATTTGCGAATTTATAGCCAATGCTAATAAAAGAGTCATTCGCCCAGTGCTGAAAACGCGCATGTGCGTTCAAAAAATTTTTCGCGTAGTGCTAAGAACGCTTATATGCGTTCATAGAAAACTCGCGTAGTGCGGCTGGACGCTATAGCGCGTTGTCTTTTACCTTCCCGCAGTGCGGCCGACGCTTATGTGCGTTCGGTAACTTTCGAGTTTTATGACTGTCATATAACAATTACGGGTCATATAAAGGTGTTGGATGGATAAAGGTGCTTCCACACTAGTGTTTATTTGTAAGAGACTTTGTGAAGTTTACGCCATAATATATCTTCGTTCGGTTTTGTTAAAATAGTAAGTTATACCTTAATAAAACAGTAATAGTAAAGGTACCTTCTCCCGAAAGCCCTTTTATTCTTAATTTTTTTTAATTTACGACTCTTCGCCCGCCTCGTAATAGACACCATTTATAAATAGACTAAAACTACCTATTACTTTAGTTAAAAGAGCGAGTCATAATAAAATTATTTCAATAATCTATTGTACTAAATTAGGTTATTATTATTATTATTAGGACGGGCCTCGTGGTCTAGTGGTTCATATAACGGACTGCCGTTCACGAGGTCTCGGGTTCGATTCCCGGTCAGGACAATCATTTGTGTGATGTTTTTAATTGTCATACAAATGTTTGTACTGCGTCTGGGTGTTTACTATGTATTATAAGTATGTATTTACAAAAGAAAAGTAGTTTATGTATTATATCCGTATTCTGGTACCCATAACACAAGCATATAAGCTTAGCTTGGGACCAGAAGACGTTGTGTGAAAGGTCCATGAATATTTATTTATTTATTTATTGTTGTCGTCGCCGCCGCCGTCCCCCCCCCCGCAATATTCGTAGCAGAAATCTGACTAGTGTGTAGTCTCCTTTACAATTCCACATTTTACGACCACTTCGAAACAATAGACACCCAGAATACACGGTATAAACACACAGGTGCGGCGCACCCTGCTTGCCTATAATTTTTTTTTTGTATGGACGCGTATACGCGTCGGCCCGCACTTGGTGAAGATCAGAAAAACGCGCATAAGCGTTAGCCGCACTGAACGTATTAACCTCTTTAATTGGGATTGTTCATAATTTTTGACCTGCTGTTTTTATATTTTTTTTTAGAAAATATAAACTATTTTAAGCAACTAATTTCAATATTATTGAAATATGTATTCACTAAATAGAATTTAAAAAAATACTTAAAGATATTATTTTAAATGTTGTGATGTCATCGTTGTACGCAATCTGTGTCTTGCTTTTTCCTGATAGACTTAAGACAGATTGCAATACATCCTTTCAAAGTTGCCAACTGGATGTAATATTGATAGACCAATTTCAACTCCACCACAGAGTAGTATATCCCTCAGAACGTCATAATATTTTAAGTCCTTCATTTCAAGGGCAAATAAAGATCATTTGCTTTTTTGAAAAAATAATTTTTAATATAGCATATTTTCCCTATTCCCCGAAATTGTTTTTGAATTAAGAGTTTAAAAAAAATATGAACAATGCCAATTGCTTGACCGATTTTTGAAATAAGAAAGAAAGAAAGAAATATTTATTATTTTCCCCATGGAGGACACAAATACATTAACAAAATTGAAAATGCACTTACACTGGAAATATAAAATTTGAGGAACATGTTGAACCAACTTATAAACTACCTAGCCAAAGTGTGTGTCTCACCTATGGGAAACAAACAACAATAATATGGGAAACCTTTTTATGAAATTTCTGTTAGTTTGGTGTATTTGGGGACGGGAATATGATTGTTTACTTATTATAAAACGAAGTTGTTAATGTTTTATGTATGTTCCTATGTGATCTTATATTTTAAAAGCTATGCAACGGATTTTGATGCCATTTTCTTTAATAGATAGAGTGATTCAAGAGGATGGCTTTTTAGTATAGTTTGTTATAGATTCGTTTCTTAATTCCACGCGTACGAAATTGTAGGCAACAGCTAGTAATACGATAAGATAATGTACAAAACACTAAATTATTAAATTAAATTTTTTTCAGGTACAATCAGTTTTAAAGAATATAGTACGTGATTGGAGTGACATGGGTGCACTAGAAAGAGAACAATGTTACACACCTGTTCTTAATGAAATGGACGAGATATTTCCTATTGAAGAATTTAAAAATGGGTAAGTTCATACAAGTGTCGCCACCCCATTTCGTATCAACAGAGTGTAGACATGGTAAAATATACTCTATGCCAACATGCTTGGTCAGCGCGGCATTGTAGACTTAAAGCACGCTTAAAATGGAGGAAATTTGCTATTTCTTGTACGCGTGAAATTAAGAAATCAAAGCTAAACAAACAGAAGTTAACTACTCCGCTCGATAAATGGCGTTGTACAGTTTTTAAATCGCGCTATGGTTTTGTTCCACACATTAAGAGGATACCAAAATAGCTTCGTGCATTTTTCTACGTACGAAGTTTTCATTGTTTCTTTAGATTGAATGGCTAGAGCTCTAATTTTTAAGTATATGTTTTTTCAATATATGATCTAGGATCGCATAAACTCAGAAACGCGATTGAAAAAAGTTTTCTCGATAGAAAATCTTAGCGAAACAACCTCTCTAATTTTTTTTTTTTTTTCATTTGTCGGTCTATTATCGCGTATTAACTAATGAAATAACTTTAAAAACATAGGTAACTATTATGTATAGAAACACGTAAATCAGAATTAAAATATATTTAGTAGATTTTGAGTAAATAGGAAAAGTATCCCTAATTCTTCATTTTCTGTGCCTACTGGCTGTGTTATTATGTACGTGTCGGCGATGATATACGATAATATTGATGTAGGCCCTTAAGAGGATACCAAAATAGCTTCGTGCATTTTTCTACGTACGAAGTTTTCATTGTTTCTTTAGATTAAATGGCTAGAGCTCTAATTTTTAAGTACATGTTTTTTCAATATATGATCTAGGATCGCATGAACTCAGAAACGCGATTGAAAAAAGTTTTCTCGATAGAAAATCTTGGCGAAACAACCTCTCAAATTTTTTATTTTTTTCATTTTTCGGTCTATTATCGCGTATTAACTAATGAAATAACTTTAAAAACATAGGTAACTATTATGTATAGAAACACGTGAATCAGAATTAAAATATATTTAGTAGATTTTGAGTAAATGGGAAAAGTATCCCTAATTCTTCATTTTCTGTGCCTACTGGCTGTGTTAATATGTACGTGTCGGCGATAATATACGATAATATTGATGTAGGCCCTTAACACTTAAACTCGTCAATATTTTTACTGTGTCATCATCTCGTTTTCACATTTATTAATTAGTAAGGATTACTAGCTATAGTAGGTATTATAGAATGTATGCCTGTTTGAGTGAATCGGTAAATGCTTGCGTTCGTCCGTAAATGCATATTTATTACGCGAGTGCTCGTGATTTAGTGCGTGCGTGACTAAGTGTGTGTGCAATAATTATTGCGTGCGTGCGTGATTTAGTGCGTGCGTTTGATATTTATTGCGTGCGAGCGTGATTTATTGCGTGCGTGCCATATTTATTACGTGCGTGCGTGGATGAGTGTGGGTGTGCATGTGCATACATGAATGCGTACGTACTTTTTACGTGTAAGTAAATAACTAAAACCTCTATATTTATTCTAGTGATCGCACTCAGATTCGTGTTCTTGTACCCGGGGCAGGACTGGGTCGTCTTGCCTGGGAGATAGCCGCCCGTGGTTACACTTGTCAAGGCAATGAGTTCTCATTGTTCATGTTGTTTGCCAGTAATTTTATACTCAATAGATGTAATGAGGTTAGTGTTCAGAGATTTTATTTTATGTTCACCATGTGCGCTTGTGTGCTTTCAAAAATGCCTCCTGCGCTTCAAAAGGGTATCTGGTCTACATATGCCACACTGACCATAAATGAAACCCTACACTCGAAACTTGAATACATATCTTCGAAACTCGAAAACCTCTACTTCTATATTAATCATTATTTTCACAGGCTTCGTGGTCTAGTGGTTCGTATTTAACGGACTGCCGATCATGAGGTCGCGGGTTCGATTCCCGCTCGGTACAATGATTAGTGTGATATTGTATATGTTATACAAATGTTTGTGCTGCGTAAGTGAGTTTTCTATGTATTATAAGTATGTATTTACAAAAGAAAAGTAGTATATGTATTCTATCCGTATTCTGGTACCCATAACACAAGCATATAAACTTAGCTTGGGACCCGAGGACGTTGTGGGAAATGTTAGTGAATATTTATTTATTTTTTTATTATTGGTTCGAATTAAGAAATTATTTTAGCGTTGGATAGTCCGATAGATAAGATAGATTAGTCTAGATAAATTCCACCCGTACGATGTCGCTGGTATCAGCTATCTACTAATATGATCTATCTAGACTAATATGATCATGTCCTGTTTTTAGTTAAGTCGCTTAGACTAAATTTAATATTATTTTGACCACAGATTAACCAATATGCAGTGCACCCATGGGTTCACCAATACGTCAATAATTTGACGTGTGAGCATCAGATAGTAGAGGCACGTTTCCCCGACGTTTGTCCAGCTGGTAATCGACCTAATCCCAATTTCTCAATGACGGCGGGCGATTTTCTAAAGGTAAAACTACACTATTAATAACGAGGGATTATGAATTTGTGTGTAAGAGGTAATCTCGGAAAATAACAGTCTGGAGTTCGATGACACCATTATGGCGCCTTATTGGTATCGCTTGTGACAAAAAAGTAACAGACTACCAAACTCGATAAAATTCGCTATTTTGCAATCCACAAATTGCAATAAGTGATTGCTTAGTGGCGAATTTTATCAAGTTTGGTAGTCTACTATTAAGACTCTGAATAATATATTGTCTGATAAGTATGACTCCAGGATTATGAAGAGTTTCATGCATGTGTTGGTCCAGTGAATCACTGTAACTTGTGATACTACAGCTTGTAGTGATTCATCCGGCTCCCATAGTTTATTTTGATTTATATTTTGTTGTTCTTAGTTTTTAAGTTATTTTTATATGGACTATGTCTGAAAATAAAGAATTATAATTATTATGTTTTTATATAGTTTTACTTACGGGCCGAAGCCAAGTGTTAACCAAGAATAAGACTATATTGTTGTCTGTGTGATTTGTTGGTGTGTAGTTATATTGTTAGTCGTAGGATTTGTGTTTGTGTGTGAGTCATATTCCGACTGCAAGAATTTTCTAACTATTCTACATGTATTTAAAATAGCTGCTTTCTGTAAGGTTTGATATATATTCGGTGGAAGGTCTAGAGTCCTTATTGATTGATGAAGTTGAGTGGGAATGATTCCTGTGGTCGAAATAACACTAGGTATTATAGTGACGTTGCGTAAGTTCCACATACGTGCTATTTCGATTTTTAGGTATGTGTATTTTGAGAGTTTTTCAGATATTGTATTTTGCAAATTATGTGAATTAGGCACAGCTATGTCAATGAGTAAGGCGCTTTTATTTACTTTATCTATATTAATTTTTTGTGGTTATAATTGTGTCATTGAACAATCATTGTGTCAACATTCAGCAGACTTAGCCCCTTGAGCGATGAGCGTTGGCAGGGGTCAGTTTTGAGGAGGTTTTTGACACAGAACAAAGACTACATTTGTGAAAAATGATCTCATCATATAATCTTGTTTTATTTGGTCTAATATTCAACATTTTACGCAATGGATACAAATGTTTTGACGATTGTTACTAGATGGCGTACTCATCAAGTTAGATGTTTGGCTTTGATACTCTACTTTTTCCTTAAACGGGCCTTATGGTCTCCTCTCTCTCTCTCTCTCCAGCCCATTGTTGTCCCACTGTTGGGCACGGGCCTCCTCCACTTTGGGAGGGAATATGGTCTACTGTGCCGCGCTGACCAGGCGTGTTGGCACAGGGTTTATTTTCGAGTTTTCCGTCTCTCACAGAGGTTTTATTTGAAACTTTTCCGCTATGAGTAATTAATGCAAATGGAGTATAGGATTTATCCCTAGATGGCGTTGGCGTCAACTTATAAGTCGTTATGGCTTCACTTTTACCATTTATGGTGTCTTTTAATTTATTTATTGAACATTTTTAACACAGTTAACAAAAAATAAATGTATATTTTTCAGGTGTATACGGACGCGTATGAATGGACATGCGTGGTGACATGTTTCTTTATAGATTGTGCACCCAATGTGATAGAATTTATTGATAGGATATATACAATATTACAACCAGGAGGTTATTGGATCAACCTGGGACCTTTATTGTACCATTACAGGTAAGTTATAGGTATCTATAGTCATTACATGTAGTCCATTTTTAAGGTTTTGTACCAAAGGGTTAAACAGGACTACGATGGATGTCAGTCTGTAGGTAAATGTGGGTAAAACAGTCTCCAAAACCTGGGGCTAAAATTTAAAACAAATATACGCGTCTAAAGGCCTGCGCAGACCGGGACGGCATGGCAAGGGATTTTAATTTTTACTAATGGACATTCAACTGTACAGTTACAGAAATACGACATAAATTGCTTCGTTTTTAGGGTTCCGTACCCAAAGGGTAAAAACGGGACCCTATTACTGAGACTTCGCTGTCCGTCCGTCCGTCCGTCCGTCTGTCACCAGGCTGTATCTCAAGAACGGTGATAGCTAGAGAGTTGAAATTTTCACAGATGATGTATTTCTATTGCCGCTATAACAACAAATACTAAAAATAAAATAAAATAAATATTTAAGGGGGGCTCCCATACAACAAACATGATTTTTATGGTTCCGTACCCAGTATCTCAAGAACGGTGATAGCTAGACAGTTGAAATTTTCACAGATGATGTATTTCTATTGCCGCTATAACAACAAATACTAAAAATAAAATAAAATAAATATTTAAGGGGGGCTCCCATACAACAAACATGATTTTTATGGTTCCGTACCCAGTATCTCAAGAACGGTGATAGCTAGACAGTTGAAATTTTCACAGATGATGTATTTCTATTGCCGCTATAACAACAAATACTAAAAATAAAATAAAATAAATATTTAAGGGGGGCTCCCATACAACAAACATGATTTTTAGGGTTCCGTACGCAGTACCTCAAGAACGGTGATAGCTAGACAGTTGAAATTTTCACAGATGATGTATTTCTATTGCCGCTATAACAACAAATACTAAAAATAAAATAAAATAAATATTTAAGGGGGGCTCCCATACAACAAACATGATTTTTAGGGTTCCGTACGCAGTACCTCAAGAACGGTGATAGCTAGACAGTTGAAATTTTCACAGATGATGTATTTCTATTGCCGCTATAACAACAAATACTAAAAATAAAATAAAATAAATATTTAAGGGGGGCTCCCATACAACAAACATGATTTTTTTACCGTTTCTTGCTCGATACTAATAACGTTGCCTTATGTTGCATAGATAATGGTACGGAACCCTTCGTGCGCGAGTCCGACTCGCACTTGACCAATTATAAAATGATGCCGTGGCATTGAAAGGGATTTTATCGCACGGCATTAAGAAGGCACGATACCAAATTATGCTCCATACAAAAATATGGGTATCGTACTGGTAGGGGAGCCCACGATGCTAAATGGGGATTTACTCGAGCGTCATAGAGACCTATTGAGTTGCAAAGCTTAGATGATAAGAAGAAAAAAATGTTATGTGATTTTTCACTTTTATCGGTGGGGAAAGCGGCTATAGATTTTTAAATATGTAAAAAAAAACTGTTGCATGGACATCCTCGAGCGCGTCAGATATTGATAGCATCAATGCCCTACGTATTTTTAATAATGTACGTATGTTAATCTGATCGTTTGCATGATGCGGGTGGTTGTATTTAAGGGTTGAAAATGAAAAAAAAAAAAATTTTGTCGAGCGCGTCAGATTTTCTAAGGGAGTGTTAAGTGCACCAAAAAAAAGCTCTCATTCACTAATCTGACGATTTCGATGGGACGCAAACTCACGGGCAGTTTCATAATGTGCAAAAAAAATTCGCCATTTTGAAATACTCAAGCGCGTCAGATTAAGATATATATGGTTCATCTTTATGTTCTAAACGTACTGTCTCATAATCTGACGATTACCTAGAGGGATTCGCCTAATCTGACAAAAAAAAATTCGAAAAACGGTTCACCTTAAAGGCCATCCCTGCAACTTCCCGCTAATTCCATTCCTGGGCGCTTAAAATTGTACTTTGAACTATATTTTGAACTCAGCGGGTCATTCCCAGTCCTCCACACCCCGTCGTCCACAGTGTGGAGGTATGGGAATAGTGTGGACGAATGGGAATAAAAAGGGTGAGGAGGGAAAGGTGCCGTTTATTCCCAGTCCTCCACACTATAGTGCAGGAGCCGACACTAGAAAAAGTTAAATTTCAAAAAGATGAATTGGACTTCTAAATGTTTAATTAGGACTGTTTATGAGATATTAAGCCATCAAAATATATCGTAAAAAAAGTTGCAAAGTTATACTGTCGGCTTTTATATTGTTAGATTTACCAGCTGCTCTGGTGTCTAGCCAACGGGAGTCGCCGATAAGAGATAACAATAGATTTTAAGGACAATAGAGTCGTAAAATCTCATCTCCATTGAATCATAGCTAGACAAGAAGCACAATTAAAAAGCTCTTAGGAATATTTATGAGTATGTTGTAAAGATAAATCATACAAATTTTTAGACAAGTATAAAATATTATTTCTATTACAGCGTGATTTGAGAAAAATAAAATTGAAGCGACTATATTCAATACTAAAAGAAAGTTAGTAACTTCAACGTTTCCTTGTGTACCAAATACTTACACCTCAAAAGTAAATAGTTTGAAGAACGAAAACATTAACGAAAGTATTTACACTTTCAAATTATTGTCCATTATGTGATAAAACTATTCTGTGATACAAATTATCTTAGATCATAATATTTACTTTCTTTTTAATTGTTGTAAATTATAAATGATCACGCTGAAATAGAAATAATATTTTATACTTGTCTAAAAATTTGTATGATTTATCTTTACAACATACTCATAAATATTCCTAAGAGCTTTTTAATTGTGCTTCTTGTCTAGCTATGATTCAATGGAGATGAGATTTTACGACTCTATTGTCCTTAAAATCTATTGTTATATCTTATCGGCGACTCCGGTTGGCTAGACACAGAGCAGCTGGTAAATCTAACAATTTAAAAGCCGACAGTGTAACTTTGCAACTTTTTTTACGATATATTTTGATGGCTTAATATCTCATAAACAGTCCTAATTAAACATTTAGAAGTCCAACTCAAACAAACCCAAATGTAGGCATCACGCAGCTGCACGCATTTAACTTTATCGACGAATTTTTGTTATTTCGGCTTGCGGAAATTGTCAGATTATATATTTTTCATTATTCTTGAATTATTACCTTCAAAATAAAAAAAATTTAGCTACGCTCGAGAATGTCGAGATGACGTTTTTTTTTTACAACTTTGTTGCCCTCCCCTTTTTTTACGTCACTCTCAAATTGTCAGATTAGTGGAATATACACTTTTTAGGATGTAATTAACTCACCCTACCTTAATCTGACGCGCTCGAGAATTTCTGATGGTCAATTTTTTTTTACTAATCTGATCCTGTATCCTTCACGGGCGGCCTTATATATGGGTCTCATATTTTGTGGAGGTACTTAACCGGGTACAAGGTATCCTCCTGTATATTAATCTGGCGCGCTTTAGTAAATCCCGAAATCCCCTCTTCGGCTCCCCTACTATACTCCCCATTTTTCTTTGCGAAAGTTAAACCGATTTTAATTGTGTTTACGCTATATTATAGATGAAGAGTATATCTATGCTTGTATCACTTTCATTTTTTCAAAACATAGTAACTAGAAGAAATATGACCATTAGAAAATCCCGTTTTTTTTACGGTTTTCTTTAGGTAAAGTTGCAGCGACTATCACACATATTTGATAAGGTTTTATCAAAAAAGAAAGTGATAGAAGCATAGATATACTCTTCATCTTTAATATAGCGTAAAAACAATTAAAATAAGTTTAACTTTCGTGAAGAAAAAAGGGGACTACGAAATGTCTTTTTTTCAAAGAATTTGTAGGTGAAATCTGCTTCAGCTATATTTGTCCCTTTCAGCGCGGTGCTTGGAAAAAGGGATAGCAATACCTAAGGCAAATACCTAAATTAGGAGTACAGTACCCTCTTAAAAGACGCGCCATAGGCTTCCGTGGCGGTATGCCATGGCATACTGCGGTAGGCAACGGCATACCATGGACTCCGGCGCTCGTAGTGATATACTGCGGGGTGCGGCGGAACGCAACTGAAGACTAAAAGTGTATCAGGCAGCAGGAGTCGCTAAGGCGTGCTTTGTCGTGCCGTGGCAAAGTGCTAGAATGCCGCGGTATCTAAGCGGCCAGTGTGCGCTGACTCACGGCAAAATCCCTTGCCACGCCGTCCCGGTCTGCGTAGGCCTTAAATTATATAAAAAAAATATTTAAGAATGTAACTTTTAAAATTATTTAATGTATTACATATTTTAATTTCACAGTGATTTGCCGACAGAAAACAGTATTGAACCACCTTATGACATATTGTTAGAAGTTATTAGAGATATTGGATTTGATATATTGGTGAGTTACATTTAAATATTTTTTTTGCATACAGTGTATTTGACATAGTCCTCCCCCATAGAACGCCACAACGTGCAGTCTTGTACCGCCTGCATCCAATGTCTCCCCGCGACCTTGACGATATCGTCGCTCCACCTTGTCGGGCGCCCAACGCTGCGTCATCCGGTTCGTGGTCCCCACTAGGACTTTGCTAACCCAACGTTCATCAGTCCTACGAGCGATGTGGCCTGTATGTTGGCATTATTATTTAAAATAACGTCATGGGTATTTGCCATAATTATGTCATTGGTTATTGGCAATATAACGTCATGGGTTATTGCCAAAATAATGTCCTCTGTTATTGTCAAAATAACGTCATTGGTTATTGCCAAAATTATATCATTGGGTATTGCCAAAATTATATCATTGGTTATTGGCAATATAACGTCATGGGTTATTGCCGAAATAATATCCTTTGTTACTGTCAAAATAACGTCATTGGTTATTGCCAAAATTATGTTATTGGTTATTGGCAATATAACGTTATGGGTTATTGCCGAAATAATATCCTTTGTTATTGCCAAAATAACGTCATTGGTTATTGCCAAAATTATATCATTGGTTATTGCCAAAATTATGTTATTGGTTATTGGCAATATAACGTCATGGGTTATTGCCGAAATAATATCCTTTGTTATTGCCAAAATAACGTCATTGGTTATTGCCAAAAATATATCATTGGTTATTGCCAAAATTATGTTATTGGTTATTGGCAATATAACGTCATGGGTTATGCCGAAATAATATGCTTTGTTATTGTCAAAATAACGTCATTGGTTATTGCCAAAATAACGTCATGGGTTACTGCCATTAAAGCTTTAGTATTTGTTTTTATTATCTTATTAAGTGTATTTTTTGTTTTTAGAAAGAAAAAACCGGTGTAAAGACGAAATATGCACAGAATCCCAACTCAATGATGAAACATGAATATGACTCAGTGTTCTTTGTGTGTCGCAAGCCTTACAACACGTAGCGGCGGGTACAGGGGAATATTTACATGTACAGTCGCGGTCATCATGTTTCTTATTATCAGGACATGGGGTACTAAAGTACGATAATTGTTGTATGTACAGTCGCGTTCAAGATTTTTGATAGCAGCAGTGTGTTAACTGCGTGAACATGATTGTACATAATTAAAACTATATAAACCGTTTTCGTTCGCAAAATCTTTTTTTATTAGTGTTATTTTTATTTTTAAAATTCTTAAAAATTAACAAAAATTTGTATAGGACCTTTGTTTTTACTAAAATTATTCTAAGGAACTCCGTCTATATTAGTTTCACGTTGAAACTACTGAAACGATTTTAATTATATTTGGTTCTCAAATAGCTTAGACCCTGAGAAACGACAAAAAAAAAGATTTCACATTCTACGCATACGAAGTCACGGGTAAAAGTTAGTTCAAAATTTTAATTTTGACATAACATCAAAATATTTCTAAACATACAGTGATAGTCATCGTTGCTTAACCAATTTCAAAACACTATCACTTGGAGGCCATCTTTAAATTATGTCATAACATCATCATCGTAATATCACGCCCTTTTACTACAGGGGTAGGCAGAGACTATAAGAGAGCCATCTTACTATCCAAACACACTTCCCTGGTTCCTTCTCCTTTCATCCACACTCAGTGTAAATTTCTGCTTTTTATGTGTGAAGTAATTTATGAATATTTTGACCTGGCAGTTTGATAAAAAAAAACATAATTTATAACAACTCATATGTAACACTCGCAATTTTCATCATCATCATCATCATAACATCACACCTTTTCTCCATGGAGGTAGGCAGAGACTATGGAGCGCCATCTGCTACGATCCAAACATACTTCCTTGGCTTCATCCACACTCATACATCTGGTCATACATGCCCGACGGTTGTAAGTGCTACGCACTTGCCCCTTTTGGAGTATACTGGCGATGACATCGGAGTATATTTTTCTCGGGCGTCCTCTCCCAGCATTTCCACTTACCTCCGCCGTGTATATATATGCCTTTCGTTAATCGTCTCTTATCCATCCTCTCCTCATGACCATCTCTCGCTCTTTTGACTAAACTAACTCACAATTTTGACTAAACAAAATTCAAAAAAAAAAATATTCGAGTAATGAAAAACCCTTAAGTAGGTCACTATTATTAGTCATTTTTTTAATGTGTGTAGCCACGAATATACCAGATGGTGGGTTGACGTTTAAAATTGAGGACAAAGTAACTTAAGCCTGACGTTTCATATTTTTATTTATTTTCCTGGCCTTGTAAGTTGCAAATAAAACTTTTTCTGTGGATACATTTTGACAATACATTACATGAATATGAAGGTGGCTTCAAGCGGACTGAATGATGTACCCATAGATTATACATCAGGGTTATCTGTGTGTATAGTATCATCATCATCATAACATCACGCCCCTTTCCCATGGGTGTAGGCAGAGACTGTAGAGCGCCATCTGCTACGATCCAAACATACTTCCTTGGCTTCATCCACACTCATAGTATATCAAAGATTTTGTTATTATCATGTCAAAATTCTATCATATTAGGTATAGCTTTTTATAATTAAACATTTTTTGTGCATTAAAGAAAAATAATGTCAGTATTTTAGGATACACTCGCTGTCATAAAAACCGACACCACAAGGATAACGAAAAATATACAAAGAAGTATAACTTATGTCCATAATTTTAACTTTTAGTGCAATGACAAAAGCTTTCTGTAATTTTACTTTTATGGCAGTTAGTATTTTGTATAAGAGACTGAATAACTAAAATATAGATCTCTCTCGAAGCGGCATAAGACCGCGCGTTGTGGCGTTAAATGGGGCAGGCCTATGTCCAATATTGGACGGAGAGAGGCTGATGGCTCAAAGATCTTAATTTTCCCCTACAACCGCTTCAGGATATGTAATTCTTTATTAAAAAAAGGCGGAAATAATGGGATCTCTTAAAGTTAACTCCATGTCACGCCTTTTTTCATCGAGGTAGATAGATTAGTGGTCTTATTCATAATGACTTATCGGAGATTAAAAAGTTCGCTAAAATAGTAAAAAAAAAAAATTCTTAATAGTCTTTTTACGATAAAATGTATATTATGACGAGCCTCGTGGTTGAGTGGTTTATGTAACGGACTGCCGATCAAGTGGTTGCGGGTTCGATTCGCGCTCGGGACAATCATTTGTGTGATTTTTCTAATTGTCACACAAATGATTGTACTGCGTCTGGGTGTTTCTATGTATTATAACTATGTATTTACAAAAGAAAAGTAGTACATATAATATATGTACCCATAAACCAGAATACGGATAGAATACATATTATGTATTCTATCCGTATTCTGGTTTATGGGTACCAGCATATAAGCTTAGCTTGGGACCAGAGGACGTTGTGTGAAATGGCCATGAATATTTATTTATTTATTATCTCTCCGATAAAGTTATTGTTTAAACCTCCGGTAAGTCATTATGAATAAAACCATAAGTATTTTTTTTAAGACGATAAGTACAATTTTTGTTTGTTATACAGTTTTTGTTTAAAAGTGCATGTAAATTATCATATCACATTTTATACTGTTGATAATTACAAACTTGTATTATTTTATATTAAGAGATTAAAATTATGTTTTATGTGATATTTATGTTTTTATTTTAATGAATGAATGATATATTATAATAGCTATTGCCCGCGACTCCGCACGCGTGGATTATAGAAAATTTTTGCTTTTGCCCTGTTGGTTGCAGCGTGATGTTATATAGCCCAGTTATGTAGTTCCAGAGATTAGCGCGTATAGATATACCGTACGTATAACGCGTACCCACTTTATTGTACATATGTGCCCGTATAAACAAGTTTACCAAATAATGGATAGGTACCAGACACGTATTTTGAAAATTTGCGCCCCGGGCCATTTTAATTAAATGAATAGAGATCGAGCAAAATTTTAAAATTGAAGGCTTCTGCCCCCCTTCTCAGGTTGGCCGCCCCGGGCCATGACCCCCATAGCCCTAGTCTAAATACGCCTCTGATAGGTACCCATTCAATCTTGAAGATTCGTTACTTTAGCGACCCTAAATCGTACTTTGGAGTCTAATAAATATGGTATTCTGTCAATTGAATTCAATTGACTTAGTAGTTTTCGTAAACTACAAATGTCACTTTTACAAGAAATAAAGTATTCCATTGGAAAGAGAAGACCTGTCTATGGATCAAATAAACTTTTTTTTTTGCCTTTCCCTCCGTCCATTTAAGAGGGATGGCTTCCCATTGGATTTGCCAGTGTCAAAGCCCAAATCAAATTAACTTGTGGCGTGTATACACACATAGAATATATTTCACGCACACATAGATGTAAAGCTAGCGGAGTGATGTAGCCATAGACGCTATGGTAAGTCTGTGTAAATCATAAAGAGGGGATCTCTTCAAAGCAAGTAAATCTGCAGGTCATACCTAGTACCTAGTTAATAAAAAATCAATATTTAATCTGTTAAAGTTTTATTCAAATATTGAATATAATATCTACCAATTTTATTTGTTTCTTCATTTGAATGATTCATTTTTGCAAATGTTAAAAATTGCCTTCTTAATTTTAACAGTTTCTGTGGACTCACAAACTGTGTGTAACCCGCTTCTAACACACAGCCGGGGTATTCTGGGAACTTGATCTCACCATCGATATTTAATTGTTTCGCATCTAATATCTGTTTAGATATTGACTGAGTGACTTTGTCAAGCTCATATAAGAAATTTGTGGAGGTAAGTGGTGCCTGGAAATATAACAATGATTATGACTAGCTAGGTTTTTATTATAAATGAAGCTATTTTTATACTGTAAAGTATGGGACATTAAAAGGCAGATAAATTAAAAATAGTTTAAAAAACACGCTTTATTTAATCGAATTATTGCATTGTCATCGGTCTTTGACAGGTGTGCAAAATTTGAATAGAATCTGACCGTTTAAAGTGGGTCAAAATAGCGTCCAAAGGAGTCGGTTACAAACATACAAACAAACATACAAGTGAAGCTAATATAAAGCGTGTAAAAAGGGTTATGTACCATTCTTTAACTGCCAATAGTCAAGCCATGCTGCTGGCCCCAAGCTAAGCTTATATGCTTGTGTTATGGGTACCAGAATACGAATAGAATACATATACTACTTTTGTTACATAAATAAATACTTAAAAATGCATTAAATAAACTTACATTCTGTGTACTCATGTTGGGTGGTGGTGGTTTCTTTTCAAACAGCACTTTATATACACTGTCTAAATCTAACGTGTCTGTTGGTTGTACTGTGAATAATGGACTGTCCCATCTATTATTGGAGTTTGGCTCTTCAAATCTGAAATAAAGTATGGACTTTATTTGATAGACTTTAAGGTGCTGCATTAGTGTAACGAATTACCATTCACTAAGTTTTGGTTTTAATTTCCACACAGAATTATTAAATATTTGTGTAATATTGGTATTTTGTGTCAGACAGGCACAGTCTCTCCGTAGTTTTAAAAATAGATTAAGTCAATACTATTTATCAAAACAATAGTTTACCTATAGTTATACGTGTATTTATTTGTATTTAAGTGTATTATATATCTAATATATAAAATTCACGTGTCACAGTGTTAGTTACCGTACTCCTCCGAAACGGCTTGACCGATCTTTATGAAATTTTACATGCGTATTCAGTAGGTCTGAGAATCGGCCAACATCTATTTTTCAAACCATATATCTTTTTTTTTAGTATGGCAAAACAACGGTTGCCGGGTCAGCTAGTAGTTATATATGTTAAAGTATGTCTAGGTATTTAACTGGTTTTATGTAAGTTTTTCTAACCTTTAAGACTAATAAATTTTTTTTATGTTTTATTTTTATTTATCATAGATTTTTGTACTGTGTCTACCCGAAATAACTAACTTGATTTGACTCTTTTTCTGACAAATTTAGATAGATAGATAACTCTTTATTTGTGTGTACAAATAAAGAGTTATCTATAAAAGTAAAAGGTGTCTATAATCAATAAATTAGGATTAAGTCATTACGTACTAGTACAAAATAGCGGCCTTATCGCTAATGCAATTTCTTACAGGCATCCTTGGATGGATAGGAGTGTGTCTGACTTGATGAGGTAGTTAGGTGTCACTCTATTATAAAGATAAACTTACATAAAACCAGTTAAATACCTAGACATACTTCAACATATATAACTATATATAATACATTAATTTATGAATTTTTGCAATTGACTTGCTATGCTTTTATGTCCCGCTCATGGTTATCATTTTTTCCACTATTATTTAGTTTATTTATATATAATACACTTAAATACAAATAAATACACGTATAACTATAGGTAAACTATTGTTTTGATAAATAGTATTGACTTAATCTATTTTTAAAACTATGGAGAGACTTTGCCTGTCTGATTTAGAGAGGTAATTTATTCCATAAAAGCACAGCTTTGACAGTGAATGATTCACCAAAAAATTTGGTAAAATGCCTTGGGACATTCAGCCTCAAGTTCTCAGTCGATCTCAGACATTTTGGATGTGTGTCATGACGGAACACAGACCGTTCCTTATGATAAATGGGAGTATTGGGATGGTATAATATTTTAAATGACAAAATAAGGACTTTAGTATTCTTGTGGAAGCGAATTGGAAGCCACTTGAGCTTTTTGCGAAACTGATATAAGGTCATATTTGCAAAGACCAAATATGAACCTTATGCACATCTGCGCAATCAAGTCAATTTAGTCCTTTTTTTGGCAAACCCAAACAAATTAAAACAATATAATTTTGCACTATGTATAAATCAAGCTTTATTTGGAACTAGAGGACATGTCCATAAATACAGATATCAGAAATCTTTACCTTAATCTTGTTAATGAATTAAATACCTCCTCAGTATAAACAAAAGTACTATTATTTTCTGTTCCATGTTTGTTATTGCTATCCTGTTCTCTCTGTCTCTGTAAATTATCTTCCCAGGCATCATCATGACTTCTGATAGTATATACTGTACATTGTGTTGATTTTGATGCTTTTGAGGCACAATAGAGCTCATAACGATAACCTGAAAAAATACCACAAATATTAATTATTGTCAGTACCGTTACAGATTAAGAATACAATTGTCACCACTGCATTTCTTCACAAGGGCGTTGTAGAAATCAGCTAAAGGTTAGTATAAGAACAACATCTTTTAAAGAGATGAAAAACTAAACACTACAAACTTATCTGGTCAGGGTGTCATAGTAGACTTAATACACTACCAAGGAAGTGGAGGTCTGTGCCTAGCTGTGCTAGCTGGACATTAATGGGCTAATGAGAAAAAGGAAATTAATTGCACTCATAACTACATGTAGTGTCTGTCTTGTCACTGACTAAAAGATAAAGTAGATATGTTTAGCAAGAGATTTAAAGCTTAAACTAAAGCTTAGACCAAGTATAGTAGGTGCCGTGTATGTTATCAGTGCTATTAGCTATTTAAAAAACAATACTAACAAACAAGCCACCTATTGTAGAAAATACTACAAATTTTACTGATTACAAAAACATGATACTTATTACCTTTTATATAATTACTTCCGTCCAATATAACAACATTATCCTTTCCAATTAATTTTAACACTTCTGATTTAAGATATCCTCTGAGTCTTTTCTCTTTTTGGGCATCCAAATATGTGGAATTCTTCTCATAACCTAAAATGTTGATAGCTTCGTCTTCGGACACGATTTCAACCTGTTTATTATGCTTGGTCACAAAATAGTCTTTTAATTCGTTAGCTCTTGTTGTTTTCCCACTAACTGGTGTGCCACAAATTATAATTAAAGGCATTTTCACAAAACATATGTTTATCTAAATCACGAAGTATAGATAGTACAAGGAGTCCGAACGGTATAGGCTTTTCCATAATATTTCGTGTACACAATAATCAACCCAGATCATAGTTCTATTTTCTGCCACTGGCTGCGCAAGTATTCAGGACGTACCGATGCTAGTATAGAATATCAGAATATCTCTTGCCCTTCTCTGTATTGTTGGGTTTAAAGCACTCGAAAAATTTCCTAAAACTTATATTTATATCCACGTTTCTCAGAATATTTTTTTCCACAAGTGTCAATAGTTCAAACGAGTACTTCTTGAGAAATGGCGCACTCTACCGGTAAAAATCTGTCCCTTAAATTGAGACCATTCGTTCAACATTACGTTCGGACTCCTTGTATCTATACTTCGTGATCTAAATACTGAGAAACTCTGAGAAAGTATTTTAAGAAAACAACCACTAGATGGCGTAGAATCAAAACTGCTGTCAAACAGCAAATAGCATAACAACTCGGGAAGATAGATTTGTCCCAAGGCCCGGCCCGTTTACGGTTTAAAAGTAAAATAGTAGCCTTGCCTTTTCTTTTCTTCTTACTAGCTTTCTCTTTTACTTCAACTCAAAAAGAAAGAGTTAGAAGGGCTACTAAATAGGCTCTTTGTCATTTATTTTTCTTAATGTGTTCAACTAAAAAAAGAAGCAGGCCGGATTTGTTGTACCGAGTGTTACGTCTAGATCTATATCCTACCCTCAGAACAATAACAAATTTGTTATTGTTCTGAGATCTTACCTAGGTCCATGGCTCTTTTTAAAATTCTTCCACTTGCTACTATGTACTACACCTTAATTTGCTGCCTTTCAGCGGACACTTTTTAATATACTGAGATATTCCTCCTTACTTCTAGTCTCCATGCCTAAGTCTATGATAGCATCAAACCATCAAATGCGTGTGCCAGGCTCTCGTAGCTAACTTCGCTTCCTCGGGGTCATGGGGTCATATTTATTGTGAGTAATCTTGATAGGGTCATGAATGATCGATTGAGTTATTTTTATTTTATTAAGCTATTCAATTTTTCCTGTTGTCTTCTTACCTATATCTTAATCTCTTTGGACAAATTTTTGTTACAGTCTTATAGTAATATGATTAAACTGTGTGATTATTGATTAAAGAAAACAAAAATAAATTTTCTATAATTTTATTTTTAAATTAATTGCACAATAAATTTAAGTCAATAAATAAAGGAGATCAAATAAAGAGAAAATAAATTTTGTATAAACAATAATGCAAGAAAATGGCAAATAAATCTATATTCACAAAATGCAAACTACGAATATTTTCACTAAAACAAGTTTAGGGATTTTTACTACATAATACATAAAATACAATAACTTAAATAATTATTAACAAAGAATTAGATTAGTTTAGAACAGCGACGTAACAAAAAAAATTTTGGGATAAATTGATGACATTTCTGGTAGATAAAACATATTACTCGATTTCTAGTTATCTTAATGACAATTTAATAATATGACATGTTTATTAGAATCTAAATTATATAAAAGAAAAAATTATAATAAATTCTTGACATTGTTGTGATTTTATATGTATTGATTTGATTTTAGAATTGTATTAATTTTGTTTTTTTAATTATTTGTACACCAAAATTGGTAGAACATAGCTGGTTTTAATGTTTAACGCATGTATCATCTACTTATTGTAAACCTATGTTCACAAATAAAGAATACTCTGACTCTGACTCTAACAATAGGCAATGTAAGTAGAGATCAGATAATTTAGGTACCTTGACTAGGACCCATGCCATGCGGGTGTAGTCAGTTGGTGTCGAGATAAGTGTCAAATTATTTAGAAATGGAGATGATTTAGGAATAAGTCGGAATTATTATTATCTCGTTTTGTTTTGCTCCATTTTCGAGATTTTTATGTTAAACCCGTACTGGTTATCTCCGGGGGAATATTTTAAAAATTAGTGCCCTAGGCCCGTTTGATTTGTCGTATAGAAATGTAATGGAAAAGGAGCAAAACAATAAAAATACAAGTTGGTACATGGTCCCTATGGCCCTAGGGTAAGTATGGATAATGGGGGCTTCCGTGATATTCATAGAATATTTAGGTACCACATAGTTTACCCGTCTCATTCGCCTTAAGGATTTTGGTTACATCATTATTACGTCACTATCGTCGTCGTCATAACTTATCAAGTTAGTTAATGAATATAAACATCCACGTATAACTAAACTTAGCTTAATTTTATTTATAATATAAATGCAAAAATTGGTAAAGATGTAAGTATGGGGTATCCAGGTGGGCGGGGGTTTTGGGAATTCCAAAAACCCTCTCTGGATAATTTAAAAAACGAAAACTGGAAATAAGTATTATATTTTTTGCTATATTCTTTTGTCTACTATAGATAGAAACGAAACTTGATAAAACATCTATCGTAACCAAATTCCGGCCACGCTCAAAAAGTTCAAATCAAATCAAATTTATATTTTGTGGTATAAATTACAATATAAGTTTCGGCTATGTCCTGCCACAATATGCTGTAAAAATAAAATAAAATAAAAATACTGTAACTATTAATGTTCTGCAACAATCAATCTAAATTAATAAAAAAAAAGACATTACACCGACAAGATACATTATTTTATTATTCGGAAATCTAGAAAGAATATAAAAATAATGTATCTTGTCTGTGTAATGTCTTTTTTTTATTCATTTAAAATATTCTAAGACTGCTTAAAATGCAAAATTACTATTAAATAAAAATAATCATAACCAATATCACATAAAATAAATTAAAATTCAAATATATTCAATATTTCACTGTGTATCATAAAATATTAATTTGATTCAAAGGCAATTTGTTCATTGCGAAGTGGTTATTCGCTTTATAAACTAATGTGAAAGTGTTATGACTTTCTAAATAATGACATGCGTTTTGTATCTAATAATGGCGCGAAAACGAAATGGTGAAGAGCGTGACCTTTGTTTTTTTTATTGATTCGCCTTTTCCTTTGATAGGCACGGGAAAGTCCATACAGCCAATGATGAAGAGACCACAGAATATCATGCAAACTTAATTTTAAATCAGGTAATGCAAATATGACTTTAATCAAACTAATGTTAATTGATAAATTCAAAAAATTTTAGTTTTTATTAATGTTTGTACATTTAATCATTTATTAACACAAATCTTATAATTATCAGGATATTTTTACAACTAATCTTTATTATAAATATAATAATAATAATCTTAATAACAGTAACAGCCAGTAGTTTGACTTTGTACAACTAACGCTAAATTTTTATAAAACATAATAAAGATTTTACCTAAGTCTAAATAAAAAAAGCAGACTTATTCTTGTATCACTCGTAATTTATCGAGGCTAAAACAATAGAACAATATTCGAATTATTTAATTCATAATATTATAATTTTTTTTTAATTAAGGAACCAATACAGTCTAGTGACTTATTCTTAATTTCATTAGTGTTAATGTGTGTGTTGAATTGTGTAAAAATTTTATAACCTGCATTACAAATATGACTTAAATAACTTGTTATATAAATTGTTTAGCAATAAGTGCGAAAATAGATATTATAAAATATATCTATTTACGGGGGAACCTGATGCTCCCCCCGTCTAGTCGGGCCCTCGTGAAGGAAAGGCACCACCACGGCCCGGTAGGGCGTAAAATAAAGGTACATCTATTTATCACTTATTACATAAAATTAACACTAATCAAATCAAACATATTTTTATGGGCGTTGCTTGGGTTTTGTTTTGAGCACTGAATAAGAATAAAGCACAAAATTGAGGATCTCGTTTTTTTATAAACAATTTTCGGATTTTCATCGATAGGGGTCAACCCTCAAGTCCCCCTGGCTATGCTCATGCATATTTTTAATATTCAATGTAATTCATAATAGGCGATATAACTCCTTTTATCCAATGACTTGTGACTTTAACGTTGTGGTATATACCAGGTTGGTGGTCTACTCCACAACCGAAGCCAGCTGATGTTATGCCAACAAGATAATATCGACCATTGTCTAACACTATGAGTGGTCCTCCGGAATCACCTGTTAAAATTACATGATATTAATATATAGATAAGTAAGTGGCTTCTAGCCGTTTGGTATATCTGCCCTTAAAAATGTAAATTACCTAAACAAGCATCCTGGTGTCCATCCGAATGTCCAGCGCATATCATCTCTGAGTGAATTTCAACTGAGATCTGTTTGCTTCTATGCCAGTTTATACATTGCTCTTTGCCTGAAAAAAAGAAAGAATAAAAAATAATAATCAAAAGGAATATAAAAAAATAAACGGCTTTGCTTGTCTAGTATAAATTAATAATTTGCTTAGTTCAAAAACAAAAAAAACACGCTTGTAAATCCTAAATATTTTTTTATTATATTGCATTGTCACCGGTCCCTAATATGTGTACAATTAGGGACCGGTGTCTATTTCAGATCAACCCGACTACTGCAGGTGGGTAAAAATCACTTTCAAAGATTTTGTTACATAGATTAATTCATTGATAGATACTTACCGAACTAATATACTCGTAAGCATGTTAAAAATTAGCTGTTGCCCGCATCTCCTTACGTGTAGAATTTAAAAACCAAACCCTAACTAAATTATACAAATAAAATTGGTCAAGTGCGAGTCGGACTCGCGCACGAAGGGTTCCGTACCATTATCTATGCAACATAAGGCAACGTTATTAGTATCGAGCAAGAAACGGTAAAAAAATCATGTTTGTTGTATGGGAGCCCCCCTTAAATATTTATTTTATTTTATTTTTAGTATTTGTTGTTATAGCGGCAATAGAAATACATCATCTGTGAAAATTTCAACTCTCTAGCTATCACCGTTCTTGAGATACAGCCTGGTGACAGACGGACGGACGGACGGATGGACGGACGGACGGACAGCGAAGTCTCAGTAATAGGGTCCCGTTTTTACCCTTTGGGTACGGAACCCTAAAAAGCCAGATTTTGAAAGATTTAACTACAGATAAGGACATACAACAAGAACCGCATATTTGGAAATTGCATTAATTTTATTATAAGTTTTTTTTATAAATTAAAATATTACAATGCGTAACATTTTGAGTTTATATTTTTACTAGCTTTTGCCCGCGGTTCAAAACATCCTCTGGTCCCAAGCTAAGCCTATATGCTTGTGTTACGGGTATCAGAATAATGGATATACTTTATAGACTACTATTGTAAATACGTACATATAGTACGTTTTACTTTTATCTATCCATCCATCTACTACTGGACATAGGCTTTCCCCATAGAACGCCACAAGGCGCAATCCTGCGCTATCTGCATCACCATTCGAGGACCTTCCGTCCCTAACGGTAGTCAGGTCACCGAGCGATGTGGCCTGCCCATTGCCACTTCAGCGTGCTAACTCTTCGGGCTATGTCGTACACACCGGTCCTTCTACGGATCTCCGCATTTCGGATCTTATCACGTAGGGAAACACCGAGCATAGCCCTCATCATATGCATCCATGAAGAGGGTTACATTTATCAATATCATACAAATAATTATACAATGCGGGGATCGAACCCGTAACCTCGTGAACAGCAGATAGTTTTAAAATATATTTATAGATATAATTTGTTTACTTACTTAAAATCGGTACAGTTGCAGATCTCAATAAATTAGTCCCAGTGTGACCATTGCTGGCATCAGTTTTCCCCCAACCAGCTATGACTCCAGATCTGCCCCATAACTCCATGTCTCTCTCGGGCAGACAAATTGGCAGTATATGAGTTGTATATGTGACCGGACGTGACATCTTTAATAATGCTATGTCATATCTGTCAGGTTGTGTCATACGAAATTGAAATAATGGATGAAGGATTTTTTGAACGACTCTGTGGAGTTAATTATACTTTATAGACTAAAGTTTGTCTGTGTGGTGACGGATTAAGAATGCAAGTGTCACCACCCCTTTTCTTCCCAAAGTGCTGTACAAGTCAGCTAAGGAACATGTAGACAGGTAACATGCTCTCTGAGAGACGGAAAACTCGATATTAAACCCTGTTCCAACACGCCTGGCCAGCGCGGCGTAGGAGACTATAGTCTTTCCCAAAGTGGAGGAGGACCGTGCCCAACAGTGGGACGTAAATGGGCTGGAGAGAGAAAGAGAGAAAGAGAGACTAAAGTTTGTATTTTTCTTCTCAGTTCATTAACATTCAACTATATGGCGCGGTCCTCCTCATCCAGGGTACTTTGTCTACTTAAGCCACCGCTGACCTTGTGTGGTAGAAAAGGATTTCATTTCAAGTTTTCCTTCTCTCATAAAATATATTATCAATTGTCCCTTCGATGGCTCTTACAGCACCCTGAGTAGAAATGGGATGGTGACACACGTATTCTTAATCCGTGACAGATAAAGGTTACTTGCATGTGTGTATTTGTTACTCCTTCACGCTCATACGGATTAATTGATTTGAAAATGGGTTTTAATTAACAAACCTAGATGTCGTTGGCATTCAGTTAGATGATGCTATATAGTTTTGTTACCATCTTTTACCACGATATCTTTCTTTCAAACTTTATATCCATTGGCAACACTGTATGAATTTTAAATAAATTCGTCATTAATATGAATAAAAGAAACTTACGCAAGTTTCCTAGCAGTATGGGCACCAGAGCTTGTATCTAAGGCTCCTAACCATACAACTATGTCTCGTGGCCTCGCCCGAGACACACAATGGGCAGCCGTCGCTACATACCATCGTGATACTGTAATTAAAATATTTATTAAGACTATGTGGAATTTGGACTCGCCGTGTGGTGACAGGTTAAGTGTACAAGTGCAAGTGCTTCCCCAGGATGTTGTAAGTTAAGGGATATTAAGAGCAGTTAACATCTTTTCAGAGATGGGAAACTCGAAACTCAACCGTCTGCCAACTCACCTGGTCAGCGTGGCATAGTAAACCACAAACCCTCCCGAAGTGTAAGAGTCCAGTGCCCAATAATGGGACGTTAATGGGCTGGAGAGAAAGAAAGAGACTCCTTTTTCGCATTAAACTTAACTTAACTTAACTTTATTTACTTTAACCTTTAGAGGTTTCGCTACGATAGATGAATGAAGTAATTTCAACGTACCCAGAACACCTCCACATTGAAACTCTGAGATCCTGACATGAGCTTGCCAGGGGAACTCCGCGAACCTTGCCTCTCGACCTCCTATGATTCTTTTCTGAAGTAATTTATTTGAAGGAAGCCCACATTCGGCCTGAAAAATATGGAGTCATAATATACGTTTATAAAATATCTAACGAATATAATCCTGGCGAACCAGGTTACTGATTTGCAGTGCAAAAGCGTAGCCACCAGGAGGGTTTTAGGGTTTCTTCTCTGAATAGCTCTTTAATATCCACTGTTGGGATTGGGCCTCCTCCACGTACAATGCAGACTTACAATGTAGACTCGTTCAAAAAAGGGCTAAAATAAATAGGCTTTTTACATAGTTAGTACACTTTACCATTAAAGATTCCATTGACGCTTACCATTAGGTGGCATAGAATCAAGTAAAAAATAGTTCTTTGAGTCATTGAACCTGTTATTGATCCAATGCAAATGATTTCTATTAATTCATATGTAAGTAACTATACTCTTTAAGTGGACTTAATGTTCTTGAGTTAATAAAGATCTTTATACACAAATTCTTTTGCTTTTGGGGAGGATTGATTTTTTCTTAAACAAGTTACATACCTGTGTCAGTTCATCATCAGCGCGTCTTCTAAACACGTTTGTTGGAACCACACTTCTTTGTGGCACTTGACGGAGTTGTGGTGGTACCACTTTGTACTTCCAATCAGTTGAAGATATACTGTAATAAAAAAATATATATTACAAATAAGCAGAGCCGAATACCAAAGCTTTTTAAGATCTAAATCATCCAAATCGGTCCAGCCAATAATAAAAATAGCACAAGTATAGATATTTGGACCTCTTAGATCTCTTTCTGTGTGGTGACGGATTAAAAATACCAGTTTCACCAAAAAAGCCAGCTAAGGGATATGTACACAGCTGAAATCCTCTCGTGAGGGCCGGAAAACTCGAAACTAAACCCTATGCCTACACGCTTGGTCAGCGTGGCATAGTAGAGCAAAACTCTCCTTAAGAAAGAGAGAGATTTCTCGTCTGCATTTGCGTGCTTCTATTGAGTTTAATAATATAAAGATTAAGAAAACAGGAGAGTATAAAATTGTCTTACAATATACCTATTATCATTATCTTCACTTCTATCATTGTCTGAAGTACAGCATGAGAACAGCCAACTGCCTCCACAACCATGAACCCTGGTGCCTCCATTTAACCAACATGTTATAGACAATGTACAAGGATGTACTTCCGTACCAAGGTTGCAACTTGTTGGATAACCTAGTAATGATGCTAGCATACGGCTTGTTACTGTTGATAAAAAAAACATGATCGTATTTTTTTGGCACGTATCTATACTATCAATCTATACCAATACTAGCTGTGGGCTGCAAATTCATACGCGTGGGATTTAGAAACGAAACCTTGACAAATTATACAAAAAAATTCATCCTCTTGAACCACTCTATTTACTAAAAAAGACCGCATCATAATCCGTTGCGTAGTTTCGAAAATATAAGCTCACACAGAGACATATATACGAGTACAAAAATAACAACTTTGTTTTATAATACGTGAAATGACTGATTACAAAGGACGCGTATACGCGTCTGAAACTTTTTAAAATAACTTACTTTCCACAGCTTGAGCTTGTCCAGTTAAATTTAATATCACGAGCGGTAACAATACGTTGAACCGCCATTTTGGAGACAATCTTGTCCGCCATTTTGTAATTAAAGCATTCTTCCGTTTTCTTATTATTTTATCTGTCTGCCTCTTAACTCTGAAACAAATAAGTTATACTTTAATCAAATGTGTTTGAAAGTAATTCTAAAATAATTCATACTTTTTTACGCTTATTAGACTCTCACACTCACATCTCACGTCTCACTGCTGGCCATAGGCCTCCTACGCTTCGGGAGGATACAATTCGGTCTACTATGCCAAGCTGTGCAGGTATTTTTTTATTTAAAAGTTTTTTAATTGGCTATCTATTTTAGTTGTGATTGTTACATAGGACAGTCGTCGGAGTTACTTAAGAGAGATGTGGTAGTTACCTGTGACAGTTGTGGTAGTTAGCTATGATAGTTCTGACATTTACCTATGATAGTTGTCATAACATTACCTATGACGGTTGTGGGAGTTACCTGTGACGGTTATGCTAATTAACTATGATAGTTGTCATAACATTACCTATGACGGTTGTAGGAGTTACCTGTGACGGTTATGCTAATTACCTATGATAGTTATGGTGCCATGTTGGGTGTGCATGGTTCACCGTTGACATTGCGTTGCTCTGCTGCGGTGGTAGTATGACATAGCGTGTGCTGTCACTTCACTCGCTTATATATATATGTAATCTGTGGACAAAATGAAACTTTATCATCATTTACACTGGCACAAATTCTACGTGCACATCTGAATTTAACGAAAAATGAAAATGGTGTTATTTCCGTTTTAGTTAAGTTAGATTAAGTTTTTTAAAGTATCAGAATTGGTCTCACTATCCCACAATCTAATGATTTATCACTAAGATTACTGACACATCATATTTTGGCTAAATAATGTCAGAAGAGAGAGAGAGAGAAAGAAGAGATCGCAATATGCGATAAGAATGCCAGTTATATATAAGAAAAGTAGTTTATGTATTATATCCGTATTCTGGTACCCATAACACAAGCATATAAGCTAAGCTTAGCATGGGACCAGAGGACGTTGTGTGAAATGTCCATGAATATTTATTTATTTTATTTTTATTTATTTATATGGTCTTTTGTAACTACGTCAGTTAAGTGACATGATTGTAGTTTATTGTGTACAATTAAGTGTGCTTTAATCTATTCTAAACTAGCTGTTGCCCGCAAATTTTCTCGCTTTCGCAACAGTTTTCATTGCTGCTTCGCTCCTATTGGTCGCAGCGTGAAGTTATATAGCATATAGCTTTCTTCGATAAATTTACTATCCAACACTGAAAGAAGTTTTCAAATCGGGTAAGAGGTTCCTGAGATTAGCGCATTCAAACAAACAAAGAAACTCTTCAGCTTTTTAATATTAGTATAGATGGGTGTTAATAACACACATGATTTTTGTTCGTATCTACGCTTTTGTATTTGTAATCGTTTCTATAAAGATAATTTCCACCCCGTTTTTTGCGGATTGATTTATTTGCATACTTATAAAGAACCAAATACAGTAATTTTAATAAAAACATAGGAATTTGCACGACTGACTGATATTTTAGCGTGTTTGTTTCATTTTAAAACTTTTCTTAATATTCTCTAACACTTGCGCGACTCATTTATTTAAATATAACCACTTTCTACAGATTTAGACGCGTACATTTGTTTTAGCTTTTTAGCTCACCGACTCCGCGACTTTGCAGTCACCATGGTAATGGTCTTATTCATAATGACTTATCGGAGGTTTAAAAGTTCGCTAAAATTGGTTCGCGAAAATTGTCAAAACTTGTTATTCATAATAGTCTTTTTACGCTAAAACGTTTATTATCTCTTCGATAAAATCTCCGTGTAAACCTCCGATAAGTCATTATGAATAAGGCCATGACTTTATTTATTTATTATACTTATTAAATAGACAAGGATTTACATTAAACAGTAAAGTAGGAACAATAATTTTATATTTACAAGTGGCTTTCTTGTCGTACTCAGTTTTCTTATGAGTTCAGACATAATTATTTATATAAGACTTCATGCCTTTTTATGGTATTATGGAATAATGGCGGACAAAATTTCGATACAACAATTTTATTTTAGTATTTTTTTTCTACACTGAACTTAGCGCACTCTGCTGGTGCATTTGAAAACTAATTCATGTTCCAATTAAGCGTCAGCATAGTTCAGCATTGTGCGGCACTGAGTCGCATTATGCTCTGCAATTGGAAAACTAGCACAAAATCCATATTTTTGTATGGAGCAAAGTTTGGTATCGAGTCCTCTTAATGCCGACAGTGGCATTTTATACCAGTCAACCAACGTTGGTGCAGAGACACTTTGTTATTTAAAATTATCTTTTCGTGTAAATATATATTACAAATGAGCATTAATAGTGTGCGTAAGGTCAGTGACACACAACGCAAGCGACGCGGTACTAAAACGCTTTCATATCTTATAATTGTAACTGGTAATGATATAAAATTATTATTTAAGTTTCTTAATACGCTTTTACAACAATAATGCACTACGAAGAGACGCTGGATATAAGTGGCATAATCTGCTTAGTTCAAAAACTAATAGTCACGCTTGAAAATCTATAATCTATAATAATATTATCCCTATAATCTATATATTACTAGCTGACCCGGCAAACGTTGTTTTGCCATACTAAAAAAAAAGGTTTGAAAAATAGATGGTAGCCGATTCTCAGACCTACTGAATACGTATGTTAAATTTCATAAAAATCGGTCTAGCCGTTTCGGAGGAGTACGGTAACTAACACTGTGACACTTGAATTTTATATATTAGAAGAAGAAGATTATAAACCGGAAGAGTTTGTTTGTTTGTTTGTTTGAACGCGCTAATCTCAGAAACCAAATCCCATTTGCAAAATTCTTTCATAGATATGGATAGAAGATTTATCGAGGAAGGCTAACGGCTATATAACATCACGCTGTGACCCATAGGAGCAAAGCATCAGTAAAAAATATTGCAAAAATGGGAAACTTTTTGTAAATTCCATGCGTAGGTATCTACGAAGTTGTGGACAACAGCTAATTGATAGATATCCTTATAAATAATAAATAAAATAAAAAGCCTTTTATTTCTTGTTACAATATAGGTTGAATATAGGTTTACAGTTGAACAAAAAAGATAAAATGAAAAAAAATAAAAATAAAAAGTAAACAACAAAACAGTTTGCATGCATTAATTAATTTGGTGCTTTATTCTTTTAGGTGTTTTATAATTATGGGTACAAGAACCCCTCTCAACGGAGGGTAAAGGCCTCCTCCAAAGATGACCATTTTTCTCTGTCTTCAGCTTCTTGCATCTAGTGTGTGCCTGCTATTTTTATAACATCGTCTATCCAGCGCGTATTTGGCCTACCTCTTTTCCTCTGGCCTGATGGTCCTAGCCATGACGTTGTCGTTTTGGTCCAGCGATTATCCTTGAGTCTGGCTACATGTCCAGCCCATCGCCATTTTAGCTTCTTTGAGTAACTGAGTGCGTCGATAACTTTAGTTTTCTGTCTTATGGCGGTATGGCGGATTTTTTGTATCTTCTTGATTTTCAGGATGCTTCTCTCCATACTTCTTTGACTGGTTATGATCTTATTTTTTAGTTTACTTGTGAATTTCCACGTTTGACAAGCGTAAGTTAGTGATGGGAGCAGGCAGGTGTTCATGACTCTACTTTTCAAGTTTATGGACATGTCGCTTTTTAGGATTTCTTTGAGGTTCCAAAATTTCTTCCAGGTGATGTTTACCCTTCTCTCTACTTCTAGTTCGTTGTTGCGTGGATTAAATGAGATTTGTTTTCCCAGGTAAATATAAGTATCAGCATACGATAGCGGTCGATTTCTGAGCCATCTCAGATTTGCGGATGATATAGTTCTGCTATCAGAAAACACAACCCAACTACAACAGATGATAAACTCTTTACATGAAGAAAGTCGTAAAGTAGGCTTGGAAATCAATTTAGATAAAACAAACGCCATGACAAATCACATTAAAAAATAGATATCCTTATCCTTACTAATTTATAAATGCGTAAATCGAATTAAAAAACAAAAAATCTTGACGAGCTTAAGTGTTGATGTGTGTAACCAAACCATACTGCGATTTAAAAGAACTGTACAACGTCATCTACCGAGTGATATGGTAAACTTCTGTTTGTTAAGGTTTAATTTCTAAATTTCACACGTACGAAGTCGTGAAACAAGATCAGCATAACACAAAAGATAAATAATATCACGTTAAAAAAAAGGAGTTAGGCAGTTACTTTATACGTACCTATATGAAACTGTGGGTATTAACTAGTAATAGTATAATGTCCTCCGTGTGGTGACGGATTAAGAATACAAGTGTCACCACCCCATCTCCTCCCAAGGGTGCTGTAAAAGTCAGCTGTACACTGTACTGTACTGTCATATGTACGTCTGTATGATGGTAACGGTTCACTGCTCTACAACAGGCTACAATAATAAGTATTTATCATAGTTAACAATGATGCCTGAGAATATGATGTTTTCCAATGTTAAAGTACATTTATACATACTTTAGCGAGTGCATTGTACTATACATCTCTTTGTTGTGTCAATTTAAATTTCTTTTAGCTTATAAAATACTAGTAGTTCGCCCCAGCTTCACACGGGTACGTTTGGGTAACTTTGTCGACGAATAAAATAGCCTATGTTCAATGGAGATAGTGTAGTTACCCGACGGCAAAAGAATTTTATAAATTAGCCCAGCAGTTCTGAGGAAACAAGGCTGAGAGAATAAAAAATTAGGTATTTATTTTGTAAAATGTATATTTGCGATGGAGACAACTGCTGCTTGGATCGAAAAAACCCATTAAAAGCTCATGACATCGACGTTTCGTACTCCTAGTAGATTATTTCCCCAAAACTTAACCTATTTATGTAATTCTTTCACTAAAAATTAAAAAAAAGTATTTGGGCGTGTTCCTATATTCTCCTTTTTTGAAGGAATGAATGAATGAACTTTATTTCACTTAAAATAGAGTTAACAAAGGTGTTACATAAATTTGTTACAATAGTCCATCTATTTAGCCACTGAAAGGCATGTGAAAAAAATACATTATTGGAATTGAATTGAATAATGTTGTCATATTTGTTTTCTGGACATGTGAACACCGCGAAACATCTAGTATATTTTTCGATATTTGAAGGGTAATATTTTTTGTAAGAATCAACTTATGAAAAAAGAAACACATAGGAAGCCATATATTTATGCAAAAAAATTGCTTTACAGGCATTATCCAGGGAGGAAATAGGGGACTACGTTTGTATGGAAAAACTGCCCTGTGATTTCATGTTAAGAGCTTTTTCGTTTAAAAAAAAACATTTAATCAAATCCTACTGCTTTAGAATATTACATATTGGTACCAATTCTATGCGCATAACTTAACTAAACTTAACTAAAAAATGAAAACAACAGTGGTGTATTTTGAATAATTGGCTATTTCATTGTACACATTTATATTAATTTAAATCGTTAGCCTATAATACACAAATTTTAAAACAAGAAACTTCAGTTAACATTGACGAATTCTGTCACAGATACAATCACTTTTCATTTTTTAGCTAAGTTCAGTTTATTGTGCATGTAGAATAGGCACAATTATAAATATAGACTAGTAGACTAGACTTCGGCACGTGCCGTGGACTTTGCAAACATTATTTTTCACACATTTTAAACTAGAGGCTTCATCAATCTTTAACCGTGTGAGAATCGAACTTGTGAATTGCATAACTACTACGTTTCGAGTTTGAACATAATACCAAAAACTTTCTAAGCCTTCCTTTAGATATATAACAAAGGATTTAATATAGAAAGTTAGACGTTAAGTTTTTGTCAGCCATCTTGTTTCCATTCAGTTTTTGAACGCATTAATAATAATAAGTGAAACAAATGAAGTTATGACGCTGTGTGACTATTTTTGTAAATTAATTATAACTGTCTGTCTTTACTTTTGTAAAAATACTGTTAATATATTCAGCGTTTCGAAAATTTATCATAATAAGTTAGTGTTTTTCAGGGTTTCATACCAATAGGTGAAACGGTACCCTAGAACTGAGACTTCACTCTTAGTCCGTCACCAGGCTGTGTCTCTGGAATGGTGATAACTATATAGCTGTAATTTTCACAGTTTATGTATATCAGTTTTTGCTACAACAACAGTTACTGATGGTCATCATTTTCTTCCTCTTATTTTATTTTTTGGGCCCCGTTATTTGGTTTTTTTTTAATAGAATAGTTTCCTACGATATATATTACTTTTTATTTAATAATCATGTTTATAATGTGCAACATATGTGTGTAACCTAGTTTGTGAAATTCTAATTGCTTGTTTTCTTGTTGGGCATCCGTGACATCACTCATTAGGGTCCATTTGAAAACCAGCGTCAAGTCCTATGGACTTGACATAATGCTGAAATGGGCACCCATTGCTACTGTACCTTACGTTATTGATATAATAATATGTAGTATGTGTGTATTTATTTTAAGCTTTTAATTGTTAAATGATTACCTATATGTAATTTATAAAATTCACGTGTCACAGTGTTAGTTACCGTACTCCTCCAAAACGGCTTGACCGATTCTTCTCAAATTTTACATACATATTCAGTAGGTCTGAGAATCGGCCAACATCTATTTTTCAAACTTTTTTTTTAGTATGGCAAAACAACGTTTGCCGGGTCAGCTAGTGTAAGTATAAATATTATCAGTGTATATCTTGGTACTGTGGCAATAAATGTTTTCTTTCTTTCTTTCTTTAATAAATGATTATTCATGGACATTTCACACAACGTCCTCTGGTCCCAAGCTAAGCTTATTATGCTTGTGTTATGGGTACCACAATACGGATATAATACATAAATTACTTTTCTTTTGTAAATATATACTTATAATACATGTAAACTCCCAGACGCAGGACAAATATTTGTATGAAAATTATAAATATCACATCAAATGATTGTCCCGGGCGGGAATCAAACCCGCGACCTGGTGAACGGCATTCCGTTATCTGAACCACTAGACCACTAGGTCCGTCGTGATTTTTGATTGACATTAAGTAAGTATTTAATCATAGATACTTAAAACTAAAAAAAAACTATTTTATTGTAATGATAAATAAATAAGGAATATATCAATTCTATAGTTTATAGTTTTTTAAATTCCACACATACGAAGTCGCAGGCAATAGCTAGTATTAGGATAATGCTGGTAATGTGTGAATCCAACTTATACTTGACTGGTTTTTAACGACGAAAGCACTAAGTGAATTAGAGGTAAAGTCAGTGACAATTTTTTTTGTTCATATTTGGTAGGTCTGACATATGGCTTTGTACTGACGGATTAAGAAAACAAATGTCACCATTCCATTTTCTTCCCAGGGTGCTAAAAAGGTTGTTCACAAGCCAGCTAAGGGAGTTAAAAGATTTTAACTAGATGACACTTATTGTGAGAGACGGAAAAGTCGATCCTATGCCTTATGTCAACACACCTAATCAGTGCGGCATAGTTGATCATAGTCTGTTCTGGATTGAAAAAGGCCTGTGCCCAACATTGGGATATTAATGAGCTGGGAAGAAGAAGAAAACATTTAATAAATAGGTTGTAATACTTGTAGGGACACATTGTATGAATTCATTGTTAGCAAGTAGACGTATGTCAACAGGTCTACGAATGCATAGAGACCATTTTTTTTTTTTTTTTTTTTTTAATATAAATCATTTATTTGTCACCACAATAATAACAAGCAACCAATCACAGTAAGCTGAAGTTGTTACAACCAAGGTTATACAATATTGTAATGATATTGACCATTGTGCTCGCCACCTAAGTTATTATATACAAATATATTTATATGTATGTATGTATTGTTTGCTCGCCGCCTAATTTATTATATACAAATATATTATGTATGGATTCATTGTATGCAACACTATGCGTGTCAGCAGTTTTAGAAATATATAGAAACGATTGTTCTCGCCACCTATATAAGCTATTACCATATCAAATATATGGAGTCGCAAATAAACGCCATTCAAGTCCGGACGTATTTCATTTTTATCCTCTAACCGACGACACACACCATATACACCTTAAATACTATTTATTATTTATTTTATTTATAGTAATACTATTTTAATTACTACAACTACATGCTTCATCAAAATTAAATATTCTAATAAAAACAACGAAATAGATTATGATACCAATTCTACGTGCAAAACTAAACTTAATTTAACTATAAAATGAAAACAACTATTGGCGTATTTTCATCAATTGCCTATTTTGTGGTGCACATTTATATTAATTAAAATCTTTAGTCTATAATACACAATTTTATAACAAGAAAGATCAGTTATCATTGACGAATTTTGTTAATGACACTATCAAAATTCATTTTTTAGTTAAGTTTAGTTTAGTTGTGCTCATAGAATTGGTACCATTATCAACCTAGATAATTCAAATGATTCCCTTCTAATTCCCTTCATTGTCAATGTTATGTTTGGTTATCTTATATTCATGATTGTATTTACGCGCCAAAAAATTTGCTATTTTTTTTACATTATCTATCTGTTTACAAACATACAAGATACACATAACGACATAGTTACGAGTTGGACAGAAAAAATCAAATTCTTATTTTGTCCGGGTTTCGTAAAATCCTTATCTTTGGTGTCCGTCTGTTCATTTGTCTATGGAAGCTTATATAGAGTGATATTTTTTATGTGAGCAACCCCTAACAAAAAAAAACCTTTTATTTCCACGCAATCGAATAAATAACATCAAATTACGAAAATTTTGGAGCGTTTTTGAGATGGGCATCAAAACCCACAAGTTACTTCCCAATAAACTAGATGCTTTGGAAATTAGTCATGGATTTATAAAATAAGATGAAATAGAGAAAAATGTAATTTTTGTTATCACGAAATTACTTAAGTAACTGAAATATAGTCAGCTTTTTATTTCGAATACAAAACTAACTGCTATTTTAACGCATTATTTATCACTTTCGGTCTAGCAGTTGTACGAAATCCTGAATGTGCAATTCTATCTCGGTTTTGAGCGGTTTTATTAATTATGATAATAAATTAAGTGAATATCAAACTTGGGACAGTTAATTATATCAAATTAAATGTAGGGCATTGGATACGGCCGTAGCATCTCAGCTCTTCCATTTCTCTGCATCTAACCAGATTAAACTCAACAAGATTTCGAGGACCCTACACTCACCTGACGTTGCCTTTCACTTTTAGATAAGAAAACACTTTCACTAAACTAATAAAACTCAAATTAAACACTTATTAAAAACAACAAAAATATGCACGTACAAAAACAACCACTGTCTTCGGTATCCTGTAGTGAAATGGCGCGCGGATATATACAAACGTTCGATTTTTGAATTGTATTATATATTTTTTATAACAATATGTACGATGGCAACGACAGTTGATCGTATACTGCCATGTTTTCTCGAAACAGGTTGTAGTAAGCTTGTTGCGGTCTCGCTGTCTTGATTATTAGAGCTCTGGTTTTAACGTGATATTTCACGATTTCGCATAAGAAAGTATGCTGTTGTGGAAAAATTTAATAAACAGCCTCAATGTACTGATTATTTTGTGAAGTTGCACGGTTAATGGCGACGATACGCGGCGCCATTTTAAATTACTGTTTACATTTCATTAATATTTTACTTTAAAGAATGAAATTAAGTAATTTTGAATAAATTGTATTGATTACTTTCTAATATTAAACAAGAGTTCAGTTTTAATATTAACGCTTTTTCGATTAATTTTGAAGATCGGCCGGTAGCGAAAATTTTAGCCACAGATTTTAGATTCCCACTCGAGTTGTTTTTTTATCTGTATCTGTTTTTGCATGCATGTCTTGGAAAAAAATATCAGAGTAATTTTTACGATGTGCGCATATACCGTCCAAAGAACCAAGACTTTAAACTAATTTACAAAAGTAAATTATGACTGATGTTGAACGAAGAAGTATAATTTCTTACGTGCGTACATACATCAACTATCGATTTTATATTCGTAATCTAACTCCAAAAGAACAAGCCAAGCTAACTTCCTAAAGTTAGCTTGGCTTGTCCTGTGGTCCTAACCACAGGACGTTATGTGAAATGTCTTCAAACATTTCGTTATTTATCTTGAGGTTCTCTGGTACTAAGATAAGCTCATGCTTGTGGATTGGGTACAAGAATACTGATATACTACATAAACTAATGTTATTTTATAAATTTTGTAAATACATACTTATATGGAAACTACTAAGACGCAGTACAAACATTTATAAAATAACTAGCTGTTGCCCGCGAATTCGTACGCGTGAAATTTAGAAATCAAATCTTAACAAAAAAGTTTACTATACCACTCGATAGATGGCGTTGTACAGATTTTTAAATCGTGCGTGGTTTCGTTGCAGACATTAGCACCTAAGCTCGTCAAAATTTTGTCACATCATCAGCACGATTTCACATTTATAAATTAGTAAGGATTACAATTAAGTTACATAGACAGAATTGGTTGATTATACTGTGCGAAAATCGAAGTTGCCACCTCTTGAACGGCAGTCCGTTACATGAACCACTAGACCACGAGGGTCGTCAATTGATTTTAGTTTACGACAGCTTACCAAATGAAAGTAAGACAAATTATAAAAATTATAATATAACAATGCCCGCGGTGTCATTCGCGTTTATAGTTAGTTGCTTCTTCGTGTGCGGTTGTTAGCGTAGGGGATTGCCAGGTACCTAATGGGTTAGATTCCCGCACACGATAATATTTTTGTGATGTTAGTGGGGTGGTGGTTGAGGTGGTAACACTTGTATTTTCAATTCGTCCCCGGACGGACAGCTTAGCTTGGGATCAGAGGATGTTTTAATTATTCGCATTGTGACGTTGCGTAAAATGTCCATGTATATGGACGGGCTTCGTGGTGAAATGGTTCGTGTAATGGACTGCCGATCAAGAGCTCGCGGGTTCGATTCCCGCTTGGGACAATAATTTGTGTGATATTTATAAATGTCATACAAATGTTTGTACTGCGTCTGGGTGTTTACTATGTATTATATTATGTATGTATTTACAAAAGAAAAGTAGTATATGTAGTATATCCGTATACTGGTACCCATAACACAAGCATATAAGCTTAGCTTGGGACCAGAAGACGTTGTGTGAAATGTCCATGAATATTTATTTATTTATGTTAACTACTAGCTGTTGCCCGCCACTTCGTACGCGTGGAATTTAGAAAATTTGTCCCGTTTTTGGAACATTTTTCACTGATTCATCACTCCTATTGGTCGCAGCGTGATGTTAGATAGCCCTTTGTCAATAAATTTACTATCCAACACTGAAATTATTTTTCAAATCTAACCAACAACGGTTCCTGAGATTATCGTGATCAAACAATGAAACAAACTCTACAGCTTTAAAATATGAGTATAGATATCTTTTAACGTAAGGTCTTTTGTCATATTCGTGAGAACTGGCTATAACTATGTGGCAATATATGTGAAGCCGGAAATGTAAACACAAGACCTTTATCATGTCGGCTGTACAAATATTAATGCGAATAATTGTAGTGACATCATCGGCGCCGGAGCATCAGAAACGCGTTATAGCGAAGTGAAAACGATTATATACAGGATGGTGATAAAAACTTTTGCTTAGTTCAAAAACTAAAAAAATACTACAAGAGATATACATATCTGTGAAAATTGGAACGTTCTAGCTAAAATAAAATCTTTTATGAGATATATCCTTTGTAGAAGAGTTCTATATACATCAGTGCTGCGTTTAACAGCCGAGAAGAAAAACACTTTAATAACACGCTTCTATAACACAAGCATAATAAGCTTAGCTTGGGACCAGAGGACGTTGTGTGAAATTTCCATGAATCTTTATTTATTTATTATTTATTCTATTAACTCTGTACCAATATAGCTGTCCATCAATCTATCTATGTGTTAACGTCTAGGTAAAGGAATCATTGAAAGTTATTTCACGCACTTACAATAGTCGGATATATCAAAAAAATTTAACATAAATAAATAAACGACGATAATATAATAATTTAAAAAAATATGCGGGATTTTTAGCTTGTTTTTTAACCGACTTCAATAAAGGAGGAGGTGCTTAATTCGTCTGTATGTTTCTTTTTTGTTTGTTACCTCATAACTTTTAAGAGGGCGTAGCGATTTTAATTAATCTTTTTTTATTTGAATGCTGATGGTTTCTTGTGGTCCCATTGGCACCAGGTCGGGATCTGATGGTTATCTCCTGATAAATCGAGAAAAACCATCAAAATTCAAAGGCACATGAAGTCAGTTGAACTTTTTTTTTAAATTTCGACATATCTGTTTTTAAACTCAGCATAGATTAGAGATCATCCTGTATATAAACAAACTGGTTATAGCATAACATTCAAAACTGTGGTGTGATGGAGTGATGACGTCAGCGGCGCCCGCGCAGTGAAACCGCCGAGAGAAATGCACAACATAATTATATTGACATTATGATTTTTTTTGTGAATATCTACATAATATATAACATTCCGATGTCTGTTTGTCCGGGTATAGATGTAATACAAACTCAACATAATATGGTGACGGGTTAAAAATTTACTTGAATTAACACATAGAGCATAGAGAGCGGTTGTAGAATGAGTATGCAATCCATTAATAATAATAATAAATAAATATTTTGGACATTTCACACAACGTTCTCTGGTCCTAAAGTAAGCTATATTTCTATGCTTGTGTTATGGGTACCAGATACGGATATACTACATATACTACTTTTCTTTTGTAAATACATACTTATAATACATAGAAAACACCCAGACGCAGAACAAACATTTGTATAACAAGTATAAACATCACACAAATGATTGACCTCCTGATCGGCAGTCCGTTATATAAACCACTAGACCACGAGGCGTTTTACCTGTATCCAAACATAGTCCCAAGATATTAGATTTTAGTTTAAAAAAATCTTACTATCATAGTCATGTCACATAAGTATCGTATCGCAGCGTATCGTCAACAGTGAAAACGTTTGTTCTATAGCTAAAACATATATTATATAGTTTTTAATAATTGTTATTCTAGCGATAACAAAAATACGTTAGAAGTATATAATACTTTTTAGAAATTGTCTAGAAATAGATTATGTCTCAGCAACAGGCTACCGTTTTACCCTTTGATGTGGTACTCTAAAAACATATACGCCCAGAAAAGACATCGACGCGTTTAATATTAGCGCGTTGATGTCTTTTATATTTCTCGTAGCATTATCTACACGCAGACAAAAAGTCGATAATTCAATTCTTACTTGAAACATAATATATAATATTATTTGTAGCAAATCAGAGGAATGGAATTTATTGTCTTAACTTTAAGAATTACGTCGCTTATCGTGTAAGTTTTCTGGCATTTTAAGTTTTCCAAAACAAGTAAATTTTTGTTTAAGGAAAAGATTGATTCGAGGCAAAAGCAATTTCTAAAACAAGCTGCTTCACTCCCTTTGATCGTCTTCGGTAATTTTAACCTTAGGTATAGTGCCACCTGCGTCCGTCATTAATGTAATAAGTACTTTTACAGAGACCACCAATTATAAACAGTTCACAATAGCGATTAATGGTTTAATTCAAATAAATAAATAAATATATAAATAAATAAGTAATAAATAAATAAATAAACAAATAAATAAATAAATAAATAAATAAATAAATAAATAAATAAATAAATAAATAAATATTCATGGACATTTCACACAACGTCCTCTGGTCCCAAGCTAAGCTTATATGCTTGTGTTATGGGTACCAGAATACGGATATAATACATAAACTACTTTTCTTTTGTAAATACATACTTATAATACATAGTAATACCCAGACGCAGTACAAACATTTGTATGACATTTATGGATATCACACAAATGATTGTCCTGACCACTGACACGGTCCTAACTTAAACCACTCCACCACGAAGCCCGTCAATTAAAAATATTTGTATAGAGCCATCTATGTTCACTACAGAATACTAATGAAACTCTGTAACACAGTCTTTAAGCAATAAAATACATGTTTACGAAAGTTGTTAATCGAGAAACCGAGATGGCGCTAGGTTGTCTTATTAGATAAGCTTCTGTAAGCTTATTATATCGACTTATCATATCGGTAACGGACTTCCGTGCCTGAACTTAGACATTCGCTTAGCATGAGTATAGCTAGAAGGCATTTTGAATATTAATGGTACAATATTTCTTACTTAGTATTTATTTCTCAAAGATGAAATACGGTTGTGATACATAAAAATGTATCTATGATAGCTATCACCTAAATTGCAGATGCCTTATAAAAACGAAAACAATCCCGAACATTTTGCTCAAATGTTCGGGATTATTTTCGCTTACGTTACCGACCCCTAGACCATGACGGGCCTCGTGGTCGAGTGGTTTATGTAACGGACTGCCGTTCACGAGGTCGCGGGTTCGATTCCCACTCGGGCCAATCATTTGTGTGATATTTATAATTGTCATACAACTGTTTGTACTGCGTCTGGGTGTTTACTATGTATTATAAGTATGTATTTACAAAAGAAAAGTAGTATAATGTAGTCTATCCGTATTCTGGTATCCATAACACAAGCATAGAAATATAGCTTACTTTGGGACCAGAGGACGTTGCGTGAAATGTCCATGAATATGGAATATAAAAAAACATAAAAATTGGTATTTTCCCCGACATTCGTAATTATATTTCTTAATTAAAAAAAAAATGTTATAATACTCCCCTACAAAGATAAGTGTCAGGTTTAATATGACCTGTTTTTGCAATCTGCTACTAGACGGCCTCCGGAAGCCTTTCAAAGTAGAACGGATCCGGGGAAACTCAGACAAATGGCAGCACAAAACTCATCACACTTCAAGAAACAAAACAAAGTCTACAGGAGCCAGGCTAAAAGCAAAACAATAAAAAAAAATACCTGCATAGATTACGAACACAATAAAGTCGCTATAGATTAATAAAGCTTCAACTTTATGGTCAGAGTTAGGAAATAATAAAAAAAAACTTTCATATTTATGATATAATAATTTCCTTTTTTAAATTTTTATGTGAAGAACGTGAGCTATGTAGTCGTTTAGTTTATTTTTAATAATATTATAGTTTTATATTTATATTGTGTCATCTCTACAATTGGTAGAGTTTTGTAATTTTTACTTCCGTCTATATGTAAGTTTTACGATTCTGTGCAAAAACGATTACATATTGTTTCGTTCTTTTGTATATCTGTCTTTTAACCATTTCTTCTAAGACACTTGTTTCTTGCTTACCTATTACGTCTCACTGTAAGACTCCTATTTTGGTCTATTACGCCGCAGCGTAGGTCCGGTAGCTTCAGTGCTTATTAATTAAAAAATAAAACTAACAATAAAATCTTTTTTCAAAATTATATTAGTACTAGCTAATGTCCATGGTTTCACATACATTTATACTTGTTGAGCCTTCCTCCCGCAATTAAACAAGAAGAAACATCCTCCAAAACTTCTCTATCTATTAAAAAAACCCGCATAAATTCCGTCGCGTAGTTTTCAAGATATAAGCTCACATAGGGGCATACATACAAAAATAACAACTTTGTTTTATTATATGTACTCGTAAGTATAGATATTAAAGATAGTCATTTTTGCGATCAAACCTAAAATACATACTGCTACTTAATGATTAAATACAATACAAACACAAAGCTAAAGAAACGGTTACGCAACTGTCACCATAAAAAAAAATAAAAACGCATTTTACCAACATTCCGGCAGTAAGTTACATAATCTGTTGTTCAGATAAACAAAATGAGTTCTGTACTGTCTCTAATATTATAAAGAGCATTTATCTTATATCTTTGAATGAACTATTCTTGTATTTTTAACACGCTCTTATTAACTTCGTATTCCTATCTGTTAATCTATGTATCTATGTAACGGAATCTTTGAATGTGTTTTTCGCACCTTTTCATCTCTCTCTCTCTCTCTCTCTCTCTCTCTCTCTACAGCCAATTAATTTCCCACTGTTGGGCACGAACCTCTTCCACTTTGGGAAGGTTTGTGTCGCTCTGACCAGTCGTGTTGGCACTGGCTTCTTTTTTCCAGTTTTCCATCTCTCAACAAGGATGTTATCTGTGTACAGAATGTCTTAGCTAGCTTTTACATAACCCTGGGAAAGAAAAAGGGTTGTGACACTTGTATTCTTAATCCGCCATCAACTTTATATACGTCAAATTAATTTTAATTGGAAAGTTATCAAGGACTACTGCGAAACAGTAGTGTATGTTGAAAATTACTGCCTTGGGCCCTTAAGATTTGCCGCCCCATAAATTAATGGAGGTAGAGAGAAGTACTCCGCTAGATGTTTGTCTCTTTTTGCTTACATCACCATAGCCAATGGCTCTTAAGTAAATTCAATACACCACTGGTCTAAATACAATAGGTAGTAAAAATTTAATTTTATGTTTGTAGAGCTGTTGCGTTTTCCTGATCGTGATTTTAATTACGGTTTTGGTATTATTTTTTTGTGAAAAATGACCAAATTAATCGTATATAAAGACTTTTTAAAGACAACGCATGATTTTTACATCTTCTTAGCCTACTAATGTTCTATTGTTGGGCACCGGCTTCCTCCATCTCAGGAGTATTTGGGATCCATTTTTGCCACATAGAGCAGGCGTGTAAATGTAGGGTTTGGTTTCGAATTTTACGTCTTTCACGGCACTCTTGGGCAGAAGCTAGGTAACAACACTTGTCTTGTTGTTTTAAACCACCACTAACATGTACACAGTTTTATAACATAGTTACCAAAAAAATATTGATAAAAAATGTTGATTTAAATCCAAACTGAAAGTAGCACTTCTTCGCTGCAGGTCTTCGATTTACCAAAAACATTTGTAGGTGGCTACTATCGCTAATCAAATGTTACGTAAAGTGTTCGAGGCATTACATGCATTTTTATATAACAGTACCGAGACAGCACTGGAGAAGGTAGCATTGTTAGTACACGGCCGACCACCGCGACAAACACACGTCTCGTCTCACTAAAAACAATGAAAATCGGTCGAAATTTCGTAATATAAAATCAAAAAATCCGATGTAATGTACTAAAAATAAACATGAATGTTTTTTAAGTAATTTTTTATCGATTTTTAATATGATAAGAAAGTGAAAATTAATAGATCAGTGACCGTAGCAATATGTTCAGTCACAGTGTATGGAAAGTGATTTTGCTTGTGGTAGCGTCTGTCGTCGCTGTCGAACCAAGCCGCGCACTGAGCCTAGTCTATCCTAAAACATATAGAAATGTTATGTTCGTGCCAAAAAATTATTTAAGAAGGCGTGAAAAACAATCTAGGGTAATATTCTTGGATGAAAATGAAAAACATCAAACTGTGGGAAAAGGTGAAATTGATTTGACGAAGGACAAAAACTATTCAAAAATCAAATTTGATGAAAATACAGATTATGAATTTACATCTTCTGATGATGTTAAGACTGAATTGTCAGGGAATGAGAGGTTTTATGAGCCTTTGCCAAGATTTAGACCATATCAAAGTTATCCTCAGTATTATAATGGAAGGTTTGGTCGGACTTATGCACCGGGTTATTCATTCGATTACCCAGTTTCACCTTACGCACCAGTGGTTAGAAATGGGTATTACCCTGGATGGAAGGCGCGTTCTCCTCGGGTAGTGTTTCCTTATGCTTCGGAGAGTGTTAATACAGTGCATACTAACTCACATGGTGGTCCAGGGGGTGTGACTGATAATGTTGTGTTTCGTGACCAGAATTTTGGATTGAATGACGTTAGTGACGAACAGCAGTTGCAAGACATTGGAACGGGATCTGGTGATGGTTTCGCAGAGAGAGGTGAGTGAAACACACTTATAGGTGGAGGGTTAAATGTTCATATCCTGATTCAATTGATGGGAAATAATTTAAATCATGGCACTATTTAGTAAAATTTTGATCGTAATAAGAAGAAGAGCAGGTATTATTTTGTTGTCTTGTTAGAGTTTGTGCTATCTTATTCTGAATGGCTAAATCAATTAGTGTTCACCAACACTACAGAAGGTTATGTAAGTTTGCAAACTTCCATGTTTCTATCTTTAGTTGTTTTGTGTATGCGTTGTTATGTCAGTCAGTCTTCTTCCAAGCCTAATATCGTCCTACTATTGGGAACTTAACTCCTCCATTTTGAGATGATAATTGGTTTACTTATGTAACGTTGACCAGGCTGGTATAGAGTTTAGTTTCGTGTTCTCTTTCTCTGAATATACCTTAACCGACTGTAACAACCTGTAAAAGAAATGGAGTGATGGTACTTGTATTTATAATCCATCAACACATTGAAAAACAAACAATCAAAGACAAGTTTTATGATTCATTTGCAATGCATTAATTATGTAAATCAATGCGTTTTATGCACATACTAACTTTCAATTTCTAAATAGATACAAAGTAATTCTTATTTAGTTGTTTAAGAGGATACCAAAATAGCTTCGTGCATTTTTCTAGATACGAAGTTTTCATTGTTTCTTTAGATTGAATGGCTAGAGCTCTAATTTTTAAGTATATGTTTTTTCAATATATAATCTAGGATCGCATAAACTCAGAAACGCGATTGAAAAAAGTTTTCTCGATAGAAAATCTTAGCGAAAATACCTCTCTCATTTCTTATTTTTTGCATTTTTCGGTCTATTATCGCGTATTAACTAATGAAATAACTTTAAAAACATAAGTAACTATTATATATAGAAACACGTAAATCAGAATTAAAATATATTTAGTAGATTTTGAGTAAATAGGAAAAGTATCCCTAATTCTTCATTTTCTGTGCCTACTGGCTGTGTTAATATGTACGTGTCGGCGATGATATACGATAATATTGATGTAGGCCCTTAATTGTGTTACGTATGAGTAGTTTAAACGATTTTTGTTGCGGTCATGGGTTTTATTCCAGCATAATACAATTATCTTTGTAAAAAAACATTTGTACTGCGTTTGGGTGTTGCCTAACCTAAAAATATTCTTAAAAAAAAAATACGTGTATTTGTTCTAGTCTGATATTTATAGAAAGAGAATTAAATTCACTTTGTAACTAGATTCTGTAGTGTAAAAATTCAATATTAATAAACTTTTTCTGTGACTCTTTTAAAAAAAAAGTAATTGTAATTCAACCTTTTTCAAATCAATTTAAATAAAAAAATAAGTGAATAGAGAACCTAGTAAAACTTCATGTAGAAAAAGCGCGGGTATCGTTGAATTTGGCGGACGCGGTTTTTACATTTTTATTTCTTTTCCTTGTGGATTGGTGTTTTATATAGCGTAAATTGTAGATATATATTGTAAAATAGTGTAGATTACTAGTTTGTACAAAAGTAGCTAAATTTAGGTAAGTTTCTTTTCTTTCCTATATCTATGGGGGATCCTGAGGATCCAGGGGGAACGGCCCCTGACATTGGATATTCAGTCACCATTTCAAATATTGCTTCCAACACTGATAGTATGGACACAGATTGTTCAACTATCAGTATTGGTGGTTCCATAAAGAAACGCAAAATAGTCTCTAGAAAGTCTACGTGTAGACATTGTAACAAGAGAAGGCGCAAAAATGGCGACAAAGTTGCGGACACGTTATGTTGCCAATGTTCAGCTGACTTACCTACAATCGTAGATACTAAAAAGGTTTCTCCTCAAGAAACTTTAACTAAGCCAGATCAATCACAGAACTCGATATCCATTGCAAGGTTATCATATGTACATACAGACGTTTCACCTTTCATAGTCCACATACAAAAAATAACATCTTCCCCAGATGATAGATCAACTCTTCTCCCTATCACTTTTGGCCGATTTTTGAAAAATAACACTAACAATGTTGTAAACGGAAGTTATATAGACTGTCTATTGAATTTAATAATTATCAAAACGCTAACACTTTCTTGACATCTCCACTTCTTCAAAAAGATAATTATAAAGTTTTTATTCCGACCTTCTCAGTGACCCAGTTTCTTGTTCAGTTCAGTTTAGTTCTCAGTGTTGTAAGAGGAATCCCTCTGGACCTAACAGATGAAGAAATAATAAGTAATATAAGTTTGCCCTATGGGTGTGATAGTATATTGAAAGTTCTTACTTTCAATAAAAGTATATTAATATAATAAATATAAATAATATAAATAAAAGTATATTATAAATAGGCTAAAAAGAAAAATCTCTATAAATAATGTGACAGAACTTAAACCGACACAGTCCGTAGTAGTTACTTTTGATGGTCAGGTATTACCAAATTATGTATATATGTGTTACAATGCATTACCTGTCGAGTTATACATATATATCCAACAGTACAGTGCTATAACTGTTGTCGTTTTGGTCATGTCAAGTCACAATGTAGGTCACATCCAAGGTGGTATAAATGTGCACAAGAACACTGGAGAAACATGTCATGTAGATGAGGATGATGTCTGTTGTATTCTCTGTAAGGGTTTTCATATGGCGATTAGTAACAAATGCTTAGAATTTCAACGGCAAAAGTCAATAAAAGACACCATGGCTAGAAGCTGTATCTCTTACTATGAAGCTTCTATACAATACCCAACTATTTCAAAAATGTCTGATGCTGATGTATTACAAGTACACCTCAACCTTCTCACACTCCAAACATTCAGAAAGACAACTATCATTCACAACCAATTAAAACTTCATACAAAAAGACAGTATTTTCTAAACCTAAACCTAAAAGTAAAACAAGTGCTGGTTATGACATTAACACACACAAGTCTTTAATTGAACACTATGATTTGTAGCCACCATCTAATGGTGGTGCACTAAAACCTACAGGAAAAGAAGAGTTATCAAACTCTTCTATTAAAGAACTAATAATTGCATTAATTAAGTCTCTCTCACAATCAAAATACATTGAACGGTCCAACGCTGCTCTACCAATGATTTTGGTAATAGGGTTTTAAATTTGTTAGATACACATAATCTATGTTTACTTAATTGCGGCTCTATTACTCGTCGCACTTCACCTAACGAAGGTGATAGTGTCCCCGATTTAACTATGTGTTCCAATAACCTAGCTTCAAAGTTGTCATGGAGTTGTTTACCATCCTCATATGGAAGCGATCATTTCCCTATTTTTATTACTTTTCCCTTTTTTAAAACTCCTCGCCACTCTCCCTATCGCCCACGATTAAAATATAAATTGGTTAATGCGGATTGGGACAATTTTAAAAATTGTCTAGACAAAAAGATATCAAATCTGCCAGATATAAATCAACAAAATATATCTAAATGTGCTGATGCTCTTGCCAAAGCATTTATAGAAACTGCCACTGAAGTGTTCCCTGTAAAAATAGTAAATTAGGTTTTGTATGGTCAATTATGAGTTCAAAACGCGTATGTTTAAAATCAATAATTATAAACAGCTAGGTGAAACTAAAAAAGCTTGGTATTCTTCTTTTAAAATTGGCTTTTATGTGACTATCTTAAGTCAAGTCACTTTCCGCCAGTGTTTTGTGTATAACTTCAGACGTAAAATTCTAATAACAAGAGTGAAATCAATGTCACCGGCGCATTTGACATTTATTATGAAATATCCTCGCATTTTGAAAGTGACTTCATTACATAAACATTATATATACTTATTCTATTTGTATGGTACTAACATTTTGTTACTTCGTATGTTTCAAAACTGATTTTCGTGAACCTATACTAATATTACGAGTATAAAGCTGAAGAGTTTGTTTGTTTGAACGCGCTATCAGGAACCGCCGCGCTGCTTGTCTGATTTGAAGAATTCTTTTAGTGTTGAATAGTACATTTATCAAAGAATGCTATAGACTATATTACATTACGCTGTGTCTAATAGAAGCGTAGTGGCAGTGAAAAATGAAAAATGATGAGTCAAACTTCAGGACAAAATGTTAAAATTTCTGGTTTTCAAACAGGGAAAGCGAAAATAACACAAATTCAAATTATTATTTTGTGAGAAACATATCATGAAAAAATATTGTGTTTACGTAGTTATTATAGATAGTAATAAATTAATAATTAATGTTAATTAAAATATTAACCCGATTAAATTTGCTGTCAAGAGGTCAAGCTAAGCATATAGTTAAATATTAGTCTAGTACAATTTTCGATCATAAAGAACTCTCTAATGTTAATTTATATTAACAATATTTACTTATTTACTTACTTTATTTTGTTTAATTAAATCAACATTTTAATTATGTTTGGAGTTTCAGACACATTCGTAAAGTAGCCACTTAAAGGTTATTAAGGTCAATTGATTTATTTAAGTTAAATTTAAATAAAAGCAGAAATTTAAAAATAAAGAAGAATTTTGATGATTGGGATTGTCTTTTTATAAAATAAACTATATTTAAGTTCAAGGTCAAAGGTCAAAAGGTCACTTTTGAAAACTAGCTAATCGTTCTGACTAGAACCTATATTGAAACTCGCTGTTGCCTGCAACTTGATACGCGTGGAAATTATGAACAAAATCTTAACAAACTGTTTGTATACATAAAAAGCCATCTTCTTGAACCACTCTATTTAGTAAAAACCCACATTAAAATCCCTTGCGTAGTTTTGAAGATATAAGCTCACATAGAGACATACATACAAAAATAACCGCCCGGCCCTAAATAAGGGCTGATTGGTGATGATGAATAACTTAAAGTTCACGTGTCACAGTGTTAGTTACCGTACTTCTCCGAAACGGCTTTACCGATTCTTCTCAAATTTTACATACATATTCAGTAGGTCTGAGAATCGGCCAACATCTATTTTTCAAACTTTTTTTTTTAGTATGGCAAAACAACGTTTGACGGGTCAGCTAGTATACAGGATGCTTCAAAAAAATGTATACACACTTTGAACTTCAATAGAAAATTTATTTACCGTTCTACAAAGTTAAATTTCAGGAAAATAGAAAGCTGAAAGTCCAATGTAAATGAAACATAAATAACAAATGTTAATACTGTTCTCTAGGTTACGTGGTTTACGTTTGTACACCTCATCTTTTACTGTGCCCCACAAGAAAAGGCCAGTGGATAGGACGCAGGGGGCCAATCGAGTTTCCAGCACGCTCTCCAGACCTTACACCGCTGGATTTCTTCTTGTGGGGCACAGTAAAAGATGAGGTGTACAAACGTAAACCACGTAACCTAGACATTCTTTGGAATGACATTCAAGCAGTGTGTAGAGAAATCTCATTGGACGTTTTGATACGATGTACAGAATCAGTGGTGACTCGTACTCAGAATTGTATTGATGCTGCAGGTCACCAATTTGAACAGTATTAACATTTGTTATTTATGTTTCATTTACATTGGACTTTCAGCTTTCTATTTTCCTGAAATTTAACTTTGTAGAACGGTAAATAAATTTTCTATGGAAGTTCAAAGTGTGTATACATTTTTTTGAAGCACCCGGTATATATAAATTGTAACAATTCATTCATAATATTGTAAACTTAAGATAACTAAATATAAAAATAATTTATAATTACAATAAATAGTCTCATAAATAGTCATTACTGAATTAATATAAATTACGTTGATATGTAAACTATTCATATACTATCTTCTAGAGACGTTTCTAATAATTATTCATTTATTAAACATATAGATATCACTATGCGAACTTTTTTTTATAAAATAACCAAACCAAAATTCGCAAATTAACTTTTATGATGTTTCACACAAACCAATTCAATTCAAATTGGTGCCAATTCTACATGTACAACTAAACTTAACTAAAATTAGAAAACACAATTGCTGTATTTTAATTATTTGGCTATTTTGTTGTGCATACATATTTATATTAATTAAAATCTTTAGTTTAGAATAAACAGTTTTATAACAAGAAAGTTTAGTTAACATTGTCGAATTGTGTTATTACTTATTAGCACTATCAAAATCCTTTGTTCTGTTATGTAGCATTGAGCAGGCGTGTTGGCAAAGGATTTAATTGTGTGTTTTCGTCTCTGACAAAATATGGAGCGAATGGGTGGTGACACTTGTATTGTGAATCCGTCACCGCACTGACAGTCTTATTTATCTAAAAGTAACCTTATATTTACCGTAACCTTTGTCAACATTCCTAACTGACAAAACTATGACGTCACATGACAGCATCTTCGCTGTAACGCGTAGATTTCTACAAAAGACTTATTAATTATAATCACTTATATAAGAATTATGTTTATGATGCGTGCATAATCTTGAGAATATCATATAAATTTACATGTTATATAATAATTATATTCATTATTGTATTATTTAAACACAAATATGGTGGGTTTGTTTTTGTTGGACCATTTGGGACATATATTTAAATATATATCGAAAATATGTTTAGAGTGATTTCACTAATATATAGAAGCTTACTCACGACTCTCGTACGCATGGAATTTAAAAAAAAAAACACGTTATTACAACATTTTCAGCTTCGCTCCTGTTAGTTGTAGAATGATGTTATAATAATATAACCTATATATAATATAGGCTTCCTCGATAAATGTACTATCCAACATAGAATTTTCTAAACCGGACCAGCGCGCAGCGGTTCCAGAGATTAGCGTGTCCACACAAGTGAAATGAAATGAAAATGAAATGAAATGAAAAATCATGTAATCAAGTAGACATGATTTTTTAGAAAAATTATGTGCTTATGACATGTCTAATTTATTTTCCCTACCACCGGTTCAGGACGCAATCTGCTGAGAAGAACCGGCGTAAGAGACTCAGCAGAGCTTTTAATTAAATCAATATTTTTTTTTAAATTAAATGTGAATTATACTTACAATGCTAATAAAACGTTACAATATAGAATAGGTATGTATTGCTCCAGAGCAACCTACTCCCAAGCTTTGTCATCTTTAATATGTATAATCAGAAATTTTATATTTTTTTAGCAAACAAACATACTCTTCAGCCTTATAATATTAGTAAAGATATAAGTTTGCCCGGTTTGGTGGCACATAAGTATTGTATCGGAATTTGATTCCCACATGGGGGAATTTATTACTTTGGTGAATACAAATATGTACTGCGTTGGAGCTATATCTTAATAGTTCTATGTATTTTTAGAAAAACATACTTTATTTAGCTTCATTCCTTTCTATCCATTAATCGATGTGTCAACGGAATCTTTAAAGGAATTTTCAGTATCTACTTTTATTTAAGCGTACTTTTTAGTTTGTATAACAAAATAAAAATAGTTTACTTTTAATTCAAGTGTTTTTTTTTGTGTTCCGTTATCCACAAGAAGTCACTCTTTTTGTCTTTATTATCTTTACTCATTGTAAGGGATAGAAATAAAACAATTGTTTTATAATATGTCCCTATGTGAGCTTATATCCCTAAAACTACGCAACGGATTTTGATGCAGAGTTTTTTTAATAGAGTCAAAGTTAAAGTCAAGAATTTTTATTTCAAGTTGGCATGTTTTACAAGCTCTTCTGAGACGTCAGAAGCTAGGTGTCTGTTCTAAACGCGAATCCTATGGCGAAGAACAGACAAGAAACTCCATGGTTTTTTTTTTCTCTTCTTTTTTTTCTCTTCAGTATTATTTTATATTGTTCACTGTGTGTGGTTCAACTGACTGTTTTGTATAATTAGTTAAGGTTTATTTTCTAAATTTCACGTAAAGAAGAATTTCCTAAGCTAATAATAGGTGAAAGACATGCAGTGATGACATTATTGATGACAAGTTATACACAAAACATGACAACAACACAGGCACGCACGTCAAGGTTGGAAATCGTGGCTTTTAAACGCACGAGTAGTTTTTCAGAACAAAATTATCACACAATTGGTAAAAGTCCTATTGTTAATACGGAGTTAGGTAATACTAGATGTGTTAAGATATTTTATGACGGGACTCTAGTGCCGATTAAATTCACAATTTAAGTATTTGCTTACACAATTTAAGTATTGTTATCCATTATCCGGTGATAGATTAAGAATACAAGTCTTACCACCCCTTTTCTTTCCCATGGTGCTATAAAAGCCAAGAATATTGTACACAGATAACATCCTCTATCAGATATAAGCTCAATAGTCGGACATTATTTATTATTAAATAAATAATAAATAAATAAATAAATATACATGGACATTTCACGCGATGTCCTCTGGTCCCAAGCTAAACTTATTATGCTTGTGTTATGGGTACCAAAATAATAGAATATAATACATAAACTACTTTTCTTTTGTAAATACATACTTATAATACAAAGTAAACATCCAGACGCAGGACAAATATTTGTATGACAATTATAAATATCACGCAAATTATTGTCCCGAGCGGGAATCGAACCCGCGACCTCGTGAACGGTGGTCCGTTACCTGAACCACTAGACCACGAGGCCCGTCATGAGGCTATATGAAGCTTACAAAGTAGTTAAAATTTTTCTTTCCCTTTCAATTCCTCTACATTCATTCTAAGAACATTCCTAATAATGTTACTATCCTCCCGTCTCATTACATAACCATACCAAGATAACCGCTCATTTTTCAGTTTTTCTATCACTGGCATCACCTTCAGACTTCCTCAAACATTCCTTTCATTGCTTATTTTATGCATTCGCGTAATACTACACCACCATCTCAGCATTGGCATCACCGCTACTTGTATTCTTCTTTCATCCATCGACATAATACACGACAGTGAAAATGTATCCAAAGCATAGTCATATCTAGTTAAACTATATCTACGTTAACAAATATACGAAAACATAAATTGGTTACGAACGAACGCATCTTAAAAACCCATTAAACGGACAAGTTGGAGCGTGTTTGAAGTGATGTTGTGAAATGGTCATTGCCACCGTGTGCTGTCAAATGAAAGATATATTTTAAGATTAAGTAGTTACTTTTGTACTAAATGATATTCTGTTAATATTTGATATTTTGTAATCTGATTGACCGAGCATAGCTGAATAAAAGAAATAAAAAGAATAGAATAAAAAACCGGTCAAGTACGAACTGGAGTCGTACAAAAAGGAATTCATAACCTTATTTTCGTTATACTGACCACATATAACCCAAAATAATGGGTTGAGGGCAGGAAAATAATAATGAGTATTTAACTAATATAACTATGAAATTTTCAGCACTCTAGCTATAACTATTCTAGAGATACAGTCTGGTGACAGACGGATAGACTGACAGCGAAATCCCAAAAATAGGGTCTCATTGTATCTTTTGGTTCGGAACCCTAAAATGAAACATAGATAGATCGTTTTCTCGCCCCCAAAACCCCTTTTCTAGATTAAAACGAAAATATACGTCTGAATTAGTATAATAACACAAATGACTGTAACATCCTGTAATGTAAAACTAAATGGTGTACAATAAAGAATATAATAAATAAATAAATAAATAAATGACTATCCTGTGCGGAAAATCGAACTCGCGACCTCATGAACGGCAGTCCATCACATGAACCACTAGATTACGAGGCAAGGCCAGCTTTTTTAAATTCTTCTGCAATAATAATCTTTATCTTATCTTATAGTTGTTATTATAAAATATTATTAAGCAAATATTTATAACTTTCAACATAGAAATATTTTATGTTTGGTCGCAATAATGTAAAATAATCTATGTATGTATAATATTACCCAATTTAAATGAAAGAGGATAATTATGTGTTTGCACAAGGGAAATAAATTTTTTTATTATAAAATTGTTTGTAATATGTATGTATGTACATAATAATAATAATAATAAATATTCATGGACATTTCACACAACGTCCTCTGGTCCCAAGCTAAGCTTAAATATGCTTGTGTTATGGGTACCAGAATACGGATAAAATACATAAACTACTTTTCTTTTGTAAATACATACTTATAATACATAGTAAACACCCAGACGCAGTACAAACATTTGTATGACATTTATGGATATCACACAAATGATTATAAACTGTTATCCAATATGTAAAATTCTCATATTGTGGTGTTTTTCTCTTTCGAAACGGCTCGACCGATTTTAATAAAATTTGTATGCATAAAGCGTAGCTTTATGAATTAATCAAAACCTATTTTTTATACCTTTAAGTTTTAAGGGTCTCTAGTAAGTACGCAAGAGAATCTAAAATTCTTTGCTTATTATTATTTCTATCACACTGCTTATTATAAAACAAAGTCGTTTTTTTGTATGTATGTCCCTATGTGAGTTTATGGTACCAACTCTATATAATAACTAGCTGTCCCGGCAAACGTTGTTTTGCCAGACACATGTCAGGGAGTTGGGTGGTGTTTGAAATATAGATAGTAGCCGATTCTCAGACTTACTGAATACGCATATAAAATTTGGTAAAATCCGGTAAAGCCGTTTCGGAGGAGTACGGTAACTAACATTGTGACATGGAAATTTTATATATGAGATAAATATACCAAAAACAACTATGGCGTATTTTGATAAATTGGCATTTTTGTGATGCACATTTTTATTAATTAAATTCGTTAATAGAAAATATACAGGTTTTCTCATAAAAAAGTCTGTTAACATTGCCGCCGATTTGTGTTATCAAAATATCAACACTATCAAAATTCATTTTTAGTTAAGTTTAGTTGTGCGCGTAGAATTGGTACCACTATCTTTAAAATTACGCGACGGATTTCAATAATCATCACCATCATCATAACATCACGCCTTTTTCTCATGGGAGTAGACAGAGAGACTATAGAGCGCCATCTGCTACAATCCAAACATACTTCCTTGGCTTCATACACACTCATACATCTAGTCTTACATGCCCAGTGCTGTTTTTTTAATAGATAGAGTAATTCAAGAGGATGGCTTTTTTGTATAATTTATTAAGGTTGGTGTTTTTTCTTGCGTACGAAGTTGGGAGCAATAGTTAGTGAAACATAAATTTACAAAATTACACTCAGTTTAACAAAATATTATTTTGTATAATAAACAACGTCATTTAAGAGCAAAGCGCAACGAAGTTAATCTAAGATTCAACAACTTTGTCTGGCTCCTTGGCAGGCAGAGTGCATTATCACTGTCCAACAAACTAAAGGTCTACTGCTCCATTATAAAACCAATCTAGACATACGGTATGCAATTGTGGTCATCAGCCAGCAAGTCCATTATTATGTGCCTGCAGAGAGCTCAGAACAATATTTTAAGGACTCTCTCATCGGCTCTCTGGTACCCTCTTAACACGGAAATCCACGAGTAACTGGAAATCCCAACTATCACGGAAGAAGCAAAAAAGTACTCAGCCAACTACAGGACTCGTTTCGCAACTCATCCCGACCCGTTATCGAGTGTCCTCTTGGAGCCGAACGCGATCAGACGACTTAAGAGAGCCGATGTGCTAACTCATGAGAGCGGGTAGAACAGTGGTTCTATCTTGTGTAACCCCACTTCCCTTTGCAACTCACCTGATTATAGTCCAGGTCGACTGATCGCAGGTATTAAATAAAAAATAAAGTTTTAGACAAACATACGCAGACTGGAGTTGAAATTTGGCAGTGTTGCGATTTACTAAAAACATTTTGCTTAAAATAAACATGTTCAGGAAATTTTTACTCGCCAACTTTATCGGGAGAAGGTCTTAAATACTATGTTCAAATTGTTGTAAAAGCTACTTTAAGTCTATAATAGAAGGTGTAAATTACAGCTGTTTATTTAAAACTCTCAATTTCAGTTGCGTGACTCTATGTGGCGTGCATTTTATATTAGGGAGGAATTTTATTAAAATGTCGTCTCTGTGTTTTACTTTTACTAAAAGATTATTATCATTAAATTACTTTTGTTATAATCTTCCTTGGTTTTCTAACTAAACTGGTTAATTACGAGTTGGGTTCATACACGAAGGGTTCTGTACCGATTTTATCATAATAATATTCGTCATACTGATCCGAAAAAACGGCAAAACGGCAGAAAAATTATGATGATAAGTGTTTGTTGTTATAGCATCAACTGATATACATAAACTGAGAAATTTACAACTTTCTAGCTATCACTGTTCCAGAAAAACAACGTGGTGACAGACGAACGGACAGCAAAGTCTCAGTATTAATATAAATGGAACTCTAAAATTGCAATCAAATTGTACCATGCATGACACAATGAGTAAATTAAAAAAGAACGTTACTAGAATATAAATAATTCAAAACAATAGATTGGTTTCATTTTATAAATAGACAATTTTGAAATTAGAATATTCTAATATTTTAAATTTAATTTGACTTATTTTTAAAAAACTCATTAAAAAATTTAAATTTTGTGACATTCTAACTTCCATTGTTTTAAGTAAATATTTTTTTATTCTAATTTTGAATAGATTTTTTTTTCAACAAAATGCTACTGGCAATAGGGATTGTTCATAATTTTGGACCTACTGTTTTTATATTCTTTTCAGAAAATATAGACTATTTTAAGCAACTAATTTCAATATTATTGAAATATTCACTATACAGAATTTTTAAAAAATTCTTGAAGATATTACTTTAAATGTTGTGATGTCATCGTTTTACGCAATCTGTGTATAGACTTTTCTTGATAGATTTAATACAGATTGCACTTTATCTTTTCAAAGTTGACAAGTTGATATGATACATAGACCAATTTCAACTCCACTTCAGAGTAATATGTCCCTAAAAACGCCTTAATATTTTAAGTCCTTCATTTCAAGGGCAAATAGAGATCATTTGCTTTTTTGGAAAAATAATCGTCAATATAGCAAATTTTCCGAAAAAAACTAATGGATCATGATCAGGAACTCTATTCCCCGAAATGGTTTTCGAATTATAAGTTTAAAAAAATATGAACAATGCCCATTGTAATTTTGTTATACTTATTTAAAATAGAAATTGATTTATTTCTTTTAACGAATTAGGATTTTGTTCGCATTAAATTATATAGTTAGATACATAAACAGTAAACACTTTCTTGTTAACAATACAAGTTCACACATAAGTTATCACAGTTTTTGTTTAACATCAGTGAAACTAACATTTTCACCCGGACTCTCACGATCTTCAGATGTAGAAACTGCGCATTGTTATACCTTTAGTTATTAATATTTGATATATATATGGGAATATAGGGTGTATGTCTTAACAGCTGATAGGTGTAAATAAAAATAAACGTTTATTTACATTTCATGTAACGTCCTCTGATTCCAAAGTAAGCTATATTTCTATGCTTGTGTAATGGATACCAGATAAGAATAATGGTACCACTACCAGACGCAGTACTAATATTTATGTTAGAAATATAAATATCCTCCTCTCTCCGTCCCATTTACGTCCCACTGTTGGGCACGGGCCTCCTCCACTTTGGGAGGGATTATTGTATACTGTGCCGCGCTGACCAGGCGTGTTGTCACTGGGTTTATTTTCGAGTTTCCGTCTCTCATAGAGGAAGTTATCTGTGTGCAATATCCCTTATCAGACTTTTGCAGTACCCTTGGGAGGAGATGGGGTGGTGACACTTGTATTCTTAATCCGTCACCACACAGGAAGATATATAAATAATAATTGTATGATTACGAGTATCGAACCCGCGACCTCGTGAATTGTAGTCAGTTCACGCATCACTAGACCACGAGGCCAGCTTAAAGACGACGAAGATATAAAAGAAAACTGTTCTCCTCCAAAACGGCTATGAAATATGCATATGAAATTTTGTTTATAAATACAACAGGTCTGTGAATAGGATGTAAGTTAATTCTTTAACATACAGGTATATGTCATAAGTGTGGCCTTGTCTAGAATTACACGCAAGTAAAACTGTAAGGCAAGACTAGTAAATTTTTATAGGCTTTTGATAGTTGTCCCCTGATCCGAAATTAAGCTTGTCGATTGTGCCTGTTATGGTTCTAGAATACGTATATACGAGTATGTACCAACTATAGTAATTTATCTTCAGCTTATTGAGGGTCTACTGTTGACCATGTACTTCTTCCCCTTCGGGAAGGTATCTAGTCTACTATGCCACAATGGTCGTCTGGTCAACTGTCTGCACCACCGGAAACCTCGAAAATAAACTTTATTTGTATTTACATACAGCTTACTTTCCAGATTTTCGTGTCTCGCAGAAGATTTTTTTGTTTTTATTTTTGGCTGGCTCCTACAGCGTCCTGTAGGAAATGGGGTGATGACAATTGTATTTATAATCCATACGGATATATTCTTTATACAATCATGGTGACAAACAAGCAAACAACTTGTTTGATGGTAAGGTTTGCAACAACAAAGAGATCTTATAGACCTTACGAATATTAATCCTTTAAGAAACTTTTGATGCCCATATGGAGAGCCCCATGCTATACCTAGTCTAAAGTTACTACACAGCGCGCCATTATGAAAAAAAAAGTTTCCTTATCTCTATGAGTTATGGTATTAATTTAATCTTCTTAGGTCTTATAATCAGCATAAGTCAACGATCAAGTGTATGAAAGTAAGTTAATTCCTATTATAAACTATTAAACTCATACATTTCCTTCATACTTTAAGACTATTAAATCGTTAGGAAAACCCTGTCCTCATGTCAATGACATACCAATGTGTGGTAGAGATAGACAATACGTTACGTATAAGAGTGAAAGAGGTAGATGTATGTTTGTGTGTGTGGTCACGTGTTGGCGAGCGCAACAGTGAAATCTTTATTAAGGCGATGATCTATTTTATTGTTTAGCTAGAGTTTAGCTTTGTACGTCTGGAAATTAGAAACAAAATCTTAATATGCTCTAACACTTGCGCGACCCATTTGTTTAAATAAAACTACTTTTTACGAATTTAGACGCGTGTATTTGTCTTAAACTTTGGCTTGACGTTTCGAAGATTTTGCAGTCCCTAGGGTCACGGGTGAGACCGAAACGTCGGGACAAAATTTTATTTAAACAAAACTTTAATTCTAATGGTCTTATTCATAATGACTTATCGGAGGTTTAAACGGAGATTTTATCGGAGAGATAATAAACGTTTTAGCGTAAAAAGACTATTATGAATAACAAGTTTTGACAATTTTCGCGAACCGATTTTAGCAAACTTTTAAACCACCGATAAGTCATTATGAATAAGACCATTAATTTTTAAATTCACTGGAAACTTCATTTAGGACCTCAGAAAACAACATGTCACTGCACAGCGAATCTCTGAAAGCGATTGACTGTTTTTACTATACACTAAAATTTTATTCTTATGTATATTTCATGCTTTATATTGATCAAAATATATTTATAATACAACAAAATTCCTAACAAAGAGCATTGGTACCAATTCTACGGGCACAACTAAACTTAACTAAAAAACTTATTATTTATTATTAAATAAAGTTGATAGTGTGAATACATCTATAATTTTCCTTTTCTTGGTACATATTTATCTTAATTAAAGTCGTTAGTCTATAATACTCAGTGTTCACGTATGAACATACATACGGACAAGTCCACCCTAGGTTATATATATTGAATAACTAACTTCCCGTTTATGAATAAACTCACGTATTAATATAATCAGCAAATTCTTTCTATGCTCTATTTTAGTAACTCTTCGCAGTCACGTATTTTGCATATGTGTGTATAAACGAAACTACTATATAAACTATGTATTTCTACAATAAAGCAGTCCAGTGAAATCACCCGAAGTTTCATTGACTCCCTCCTCACCATGTGGCTACCGTCGCGCCGCCCTAGCGCTGCCTGAGTCCAGCGCCGCGTCGCTCTAACTATCGCGCTGCCCGAGTTCAGCGCCACGCCGCCGCCCTAACCGTCGCGCCGCCCTAACCGTCGCGCCGCCCTAGCGCCCTAGCGCTGCCCGAGTCCAACGCCGCGTGGCTCTATCCTTCGCGCCGCCATACACCATCGCTGCACAAACCTAACCGTGCCTAACATCATGTAGTTTAGGTACTGAGCGTCTACTACGTCCGACAAATCAATAAGGTAGCTAGAGTCTACGTGTTTACGAGTATCTATGGACTCTCGTTCTGTACACGCCTGTCAGCGAGCAACACAGCACGTTCCCGGCGTGTCCATTTGGTCCTTCGAGGTAAGAACTAGCATTTCTCTTTTCTATTACTACTTGTGTCTTATTAAATCATAGGCTGGTGAGCCCTATACACTCACTGGTACTGTTATATGTTAAAAGCTGTTTATAACTCAGTTGCCTTCGTGCGGTAACGAATCAGGCATCGGTCTCCCACAAGCGGGTCGCCCCGATGCTCGAGAAGTCGTATGTAATTGTATTATACCGTAACGGGAAAAGAGAGCGCAACTAAGTTTAGTCTTACATCTACCAATTACAAGTAGTACCATCACTGGAAAAGAGATATTGGAAATACAAGAAGACATAAATTGAGGAATGAAGAAATATCAAGAAAATATCACAAGAAAAGAATAATGGAACAGAATAATACGTATTAGTTTTAAAAAGAAATAACAGAAACTCGTAGACATCTGCTGCCCAAGAAGCTACCTACTTATGAAACAGATTACGTTAATCAAGAATGAAATTAGTCTACAAGTGCAAAATGAGCTCAATAAAATAATTGAAGACTTACGCAAAAAGAATACGCATAAAGAAAGTCACTGACGAATGCATTCGAATGTCACACTGGTCGTGATCGTGACATTGACATGAATTGAACTTCATTAATGAAAAGATATTGCTATTAGCACAGAAAAATGCGAATTCGCCAAAATAACTAGTACTCTACGGAATTATGACATCATGATGTGTTTACGTTCATATATAAAAGCGCTATATAAATAAAATAAAAGGGGTAAATTAATATTAGCACCTCATGAATATGGTACCTTTGTTATAAACCTTATCAATTTTAAGCAGCTGCATATGCATTAAGACAATATTACAAGCAAGGAATATGGATTAAAATCGTCACATGGGATCCCATTTCAACAAGAATTAGAAATACACAAATTGAGGAATACGCAAGGAACGAAATAAATCAGAATCAGAAACTCAAAGTGATTAAACAAGTCATGGGTCAAGTCCTAATTCAAGTCAAATAAGAAAAATAAAAATCAAATAGACGTTACGTCACAAATTTGTTTATCAATTGAGTGAAACAATTAAAACAACACGTATTTGTGTAAACGAGTTACTGCTATATCAGCACAAATACGCACGTTGGCGGTCAATGCAGAATATAAACGAAAATAATCTAACAACACAAAGCAAGAGAGTAAACAGAGTATCACACATACAAAAGTTATTGCCACAAACACGTTGGAATTACGGTAACACTAATCATCATGGGCACACAAAGGCACTATACCTCCATTCTCTCCGCACTTCGAAAAAATACAAATATATAGGGTGAATTCAATAAAATGTCATTTGCGCAGAGTAATAGGCGCATAAACAGTTGCATGTGAAGAATTGCATATCTACATTCTTACATCAGACAAAAGCATGGTTATACTCAAGACTACTATGTGTACTATGTGAGGACATTAATGATAATACGGTACTGAAACCAAGTTACTTCATAATTGGAAATGAAACTCCTGCTACTAAGAACCTACATACAACAAAAAAAAAAAATGAAGAAGGGAAAGCTGGGCTAGTGATTATATTCATCATCTACAATATAGATATAGATGGAAAACAAGAGAAGATAATTCAAAGACGAGTACCTTAGTATTATAATAATAAAGGACGAAGACATTCGCGTAGCCAAATGGCTACTGGCAAAAGAAAGAAATACACACTTGAAATGATGGATTAACAAAAGTAGTAACGTTAAAAAGATGTTCGGGATCACTTACACACGATCAATATACACCAAGATACCTTTACCGGTACAACCAAACGATGAGAATAGCGTTAACGTAAATGGTTAGCAGCACAGAATATAAATCCACCATGCAAAAGTCTATCACCTGGATTCTATACAACAAATGACTCAACAAAGATAAATGGAGGGACATTACAAATCGAGACAAACATTAATCAAAACGACCTACAAATAGACATACAAAAGTTTACCAATATTATCATGGATTTCAAGCAATCATGCAACAACCCAGGAGACGCGAAGACACACATTGCAACCAATTTTATCAACACCTAGAACAGAAGCAAAACAAGTTAACCACATTATGAGGATACAAATATCAGCAATATTCGGGCAACAAATTCGAAAATATGCATTTCACACTAATGAAAACAATACCTATTTCGTTGGCGGCATAATTAAGACAACACTTTACTAACGAGGGTAACTCGCCCTGATCCAACTAACAACAGAAGAGAAATTGACATTATCAGTTACCGTATTACGAGTGTCCTAAATAATGATACTAAACAGATATCAAGTACTTACGACCATATGACTGTGTGTGGACATGGAAAATTATAACATGACAAGGAAAATCACTAAATGCGTACTTATACACATACCAACATCCATACGACTGAGAATTACACGTAAAAATGGCACGGGGCATTAGAAGAAAAGGAAATGTATAATTTAACTAAAACGTCATGTGAGATGAACAGACACTACAAATCATGATGTATACAGGCACATGTTACTAATAATGAAGCGATAATTGAGGACAAACAGTCTAGAAGAAAGTCCGTAACATAATAAATTTGGCATGTTTCTACCATATTTATCACTAATCATTCAGAAGAAAAGAAGATGGCAATTAAGGCATTAACGAGAATATACAAGAAGTTCAGAGGAGTTTATAATCAGGTCAGTTATCCAGGATGGCAACCAAGGCTAGGACGGGGTCCAAAAAAATTGTGGAATTACGGAATACGAATTTATGACCCAAAATTGTTAGAAAAATCAGAACATTACTACTGCCGTAAAATAAAAATGAAACCAATTAATATACGTCTGCTAATATAAGACTTAAACAGCGGGTCAAAATATACCACTATTGTTCTATCAGGCAGCGGCTTCTAAAGTTTTTTTGGATGGAAAATGGGAAAAGGAGGCAAAATAAAATTACTCTAGGAAGACTGCACAAATGATTATTTCTATTTTTAAGACAAGTGTTCGAAAACATTGGAAGAAAATACAATTCGAGGATTATGGAATTGCATCTAAGAATATAACGCCTAAATACATATTGAAGAAGCCAGAAGAAACTCACCAGACATAATAAAAAAAATAAAAAAATAGTTTAAAAAAAAAAAACTAAAAGACACGCTTAATTGTATCGAATTATTGCATTGTCATCGGCCTTTGACAGCTGTGCAAAATTTGAATAGAATCTGACCGTTTAAAGTGGGTCAAAATAGCGTACAAAGGAGTCGGTTACAAACATACAAACAAACATACAAGTGAAGCTAATATAAAGCGTGTAAAAAAAAAAAAACAATATTTTATTACCATACCTAGATTATGCAAACAATTTCATGGCTGATTCATGAAAGCAATACATGAAAATATTATCACTATCAGATAGAGAGAAAATGATACAATCAAAATTTTTACATCGAAATGAAGTCGTCAACGTCGTTACTTATGTGTAAACATATTTCTGAAGAAAACTATCTAATGGGATGGTCAATTTAAAATACTACTATAATGCATTTGGACTCATAACCAAGGGACATACAAACAATTGTATGACACAACTTATAAGAAAAAGAATTTGTATACAAAGACCTCCATTATGGAAGAAAAACGGCTGTAGGAAGCAAGTACCTACATTGAAAAAAGCAATAAGCAAACAAGGGTTGGAAGCAAACTTACAATAAGAGCCATGAAAATATCTGTGGAAATATACAATCTAAAGAAAATGGGCTAAATCTATTAACCACAATCATGTCGATATAGGACATACAAAAATACTTATGGAAATATAAACGTACAGTCTTTAAGCAAAAAAATATATATCACATTTGTGAAGAAGTGTATAGCAATAAATTGACAAAGGGTTACGAGAGTTTACAGTACAGCACGAAAAGACTCAGATATAAATCATTCAAGAACTGACCGCGAGATTATCGCAGCTAACTACTAAAATGGCACAATAAAGACTGAAATTACGTGTAAATAATGATAAAATGAAGAAACATCTGCGCAGATAATATAACATACCGAAGATAGTACGTGTGCCTTAAACTAAAATACGTTTGCAATTATTTCTATATGCTATTGGCACCAAAGGAAGTATAAAACATGGAATCACATTTATAGAAACTTAATAATGACGCAACGCAATAACAAAGGATTTAAGATAAAACTATTAAACGTACCCGGTGTACTATAAAGGAACATAATAATGAAATTAAAGGGAGCATATTTAACACTGCTATTGAACGTAAGAAACAAATCACTAACAATTCTACAATGCCACTCAATGAACAATTGAACTAGAGGCATATTTCTATCTCTGACAATACGACGTCGACAATCTGTGTATGTATTTCTCTTCTAATGGCCATTTATAACGTTGATCTAAAGTTACCAGACATTTCCCTGTCAAGAATTGTAAAAATGATTGTACAATGTAATGAACACAAAACATACTTATTCTCCATCTAGCCATCCATCAGCCCCTTTTCCGTCCACTGCTGGACATAGGCCTCCTCTATAAGACACCTTAACGCGCGGTAGTGCGCTATTTGCATCCAAAGATACTTATTATCATTATCAAATAAACTAAAATAACAGAAAAACGTAAAATAATCAAAATTACGAGCGCTCGGAACTGTATACAAACAAATTATCACAAAACAAAAACCTGTCCAACGAAAAACAGAAAATCAACGAAAAATCTATACGATGCTAGATCTAGCAAGAATATGAAATTGACACCAAGCGTGTACTAATGTGGAATACGGGATGAATTTGAAACATTATTGTTCGGATGACAAAAACGGGCACATTTAACGATAAAGCCACTCTAATGACATTTACTAAAGTTTTATGAAAATCGTAGTTCAAATATAATCATCTAACAAACCAAGTCTAAAAACATTGAAAAACATTTAAAGACGCTCGGTGCCAGAAGTCCTCCATTTAAATGTACAGAACATAAGAAACATGAACATGTCGCCTGGAAAAATACTATCAAGCTATGCAAGTCTTACCAGTTCAAAGCTTAAGAAGCTAGTGTAGTGGAAACATTGACAACGTGCACAGAAAGCAGCCTTCCTTAAAAATACGATACAACAAAAAAAAAATTCTAATGCCAGTACCCAAGGAATAATCGGGCAAGAGTTCAAATAACGCTTAGTGCGATCATTGCTAAAATACATTTGATGCAATAATGTAAAGTCCTCCAGAGTTATCATATTTTTATTAAGAAATCAACGAAACAAGTCAATCAAGTAAAGAAGAAAGGAAATAATGAAAACATACAAATCACAAACACATATCGCACTACCCGTAAAAAAGGGACGTCAGTGAACTTGCGTCAAAAATGTTTTATTGCATAAATAAATCGAGCTTTACGGCTTACACCTTCTATCAAAACCTAGTGAAGCTATCGACAAAAATGAGAAGTCAATATGTATATCATACATAATTGTAACAAAACAATCCAGCTGGTCAGAATGATAATAATCAGTAAACATGTCGCAATGCTGCTATAAACAGAAAGTCCCTGTAATAACAGGGAAACGAAGAGAAATTTCATTTTTATGTATTTTGTCACAAGACAAGAGCATTGCATACCTGTACATTAAGAAGAGGATATCCTGAGGAAGAAGTTTTATGTGCGGGGTGGTGAAGATAATGTACCATCTTACATAATTGCATTATTGACAATCAGTGAAAGGTACCACAATATTCTTGTATATATAATATATCATCATCTAAACTGAATACCTGTAAACTGAAACAACATGATGATAATTAATTATTAAGAATATACCAAACAAAGAATAAGAAAATTTAACCAAAACCAATAACTCGAGTTGGATAACAATTGGACAACTTTAGACCACTGTTAACAAGAAGGATGAAAATATAAAAAGAAATATATATGTATATGAAGGATACGAGATAAAGAAGCTGAGCAATACAATATGCAGAGATTGAAAATAACATTAATGAAGTGTGACAGAAATAACCCATTATAATACATATTTCTTGGGGAAAAATATTTCACAGAAGAAGGATTGGGCCCGGGCCATAAAGAAATGAAAATTATTATTTACACTTTATAACACTATATCTACTTAATACATCTTTATATATGAATATTGCATGAAAACTCACTCCTACTTATTGTATGAGATATCTAAGTATACATTACATGATACACTAATACAATACTAACAATTTACACGGTTACTAATATACTAAAGTATATTAACACAAGTATATACAACTTATTCTTCATAAATCAGACTATTAACGTTTGTATTCAATACTAAAATTATTGAAAAATAACAGCGGGGGACGTTGCCAAGGGAGCCCACCACTGGAACAGCCCCGGTGTGACCATGACGCTGATGACACCACATCCACGGCGAGACATCGCGAGGCAGGACAACGTACAGTCGCAGGGTGTCCAAGCTGTACGAAATGAAGTCCTTCCCCGGAGAGTGGCAGAAGAAAGTCTTCAAACTTAGAAGAAGAGATCCAGGCACTGCATGAACCTTACAGAAGCGTGCAGTCAGAACTTATCGACATTACATATAACAATTCTGTGACGTATGATGATTGCAACGTCACGGAGGAAACGGCCATTCCGCCGCTACCACCAGTATCACCAACTAGTGATACCGAGGATTATCCTTTCCCGCCATTACCATTACTGGAACCAGTATCAGAACCTACAATAAATGAATAAATGAATTATTACAACAGAACCAATAGAATGCCTTACGAATGAAAACGTGCAGATGGAAGAATGCCAGGAAGAGCAATTGGTAATGGAACCAGCTATCACAGAAGAGGTTGTTGGAGATAGTTTCGAACCTATACATCGAATCTACAAACAAAGTTTACACACACTAAAAGTCTCTACTAAGTACTCTGGTATGAACAGAATGTAGTCTTGAAGGAAGAGACAGATAAATACCATTGCTACAATAATAACACCAAAAGAGGAGTACAATTACTACTGGAAGCTATGGAAGCAGATCCCGAGGAAGTGGGATTAAAGTCCGCAGCAGTGAAGAAAAGGCAATACTACAGAAGTTGCATTGTTGATTACGTGTACAAATATTATCATTACACTTAGACGAAAGCAACGAGCGGCTTTGTGAGGTCTTCAAGATATACGAGTTGAAATCCCTGCCTGGAGAGTGGCAGAATGTTCACGTATGAACATACATACGGACAAGTCCACCCTAGGTTATATATATTGAATAACTAACTTCCCGTTTATGAATAAACTCACGTATTAATATAATCAGCAAATTCTTTCTATGCTCTATTTTAGTAACTCTTCGCAGTCACGTATTTTGCATATGTGTGTATAAACGAAACTACTATATAAACTATGTATTTCTACAATAAAGCAGTCCAGTGAAATCACCCGAAGTTTCATTGACTCCCTCCTCACCATGTGGCTACCGTCGCGCCGCCCTAGCGCTGCCTGAGTCCAGCGCCGCGTCGCTCTAACTATCGCGCTGCCCGAGTTCAGCGCCACGCCGCCGCCCTAACCGTCGCGCCGCCCTAACCGTCGCGCCGCCCTAGCGCCCTAGCGCTGCCCGAGTCCAACGCCGCGTGGCTCTATCCTTCGCGCCGCCATACACCATCGCTGCACAAACCTAACCGTGCCTAACATCATGTAGTTTAGGTACTGAGCGTCTACTACGTCCGACAAATCAATAAGGTAGCTAGAGTCTACGTGTTTACGAGTATCTATGGACTCTCGTTCTGTACACGCCTGTCAGCGAGCAACACAGCACGTTCCCGGCGTGTCCACTCAGTTTTTTTAATAAGAAAGTTCAATTAACATTGTCAAACTGTGTTCTTAACACTATCCATTTTCATTTTTAGTTAAGTTTAGTTCATTTGTACACACAGAATCGGCGCTAATTGTAGGAAAGAATGATAGCTTCCCCTTAAGTTGCATTATATTTGTATGCAAGCATTAACCAATAAAAACCGTTAGAGAATGCACTCACACACACACACACACGCAATGATGTACAAACCCACATATAGATAATAATATGGCAGTAGTAAAAAAATAATTTATATGCATTATTACCTCATTTCTACAACTCATAAAAATAACTTATTTAAATTAATACCATAACTTGTAGAGATGATGAAACTTTTTTTTCATAATGGCGCGCGGTGTAGTAACTTTAGAGGTCTTTACTTTTTAATTTTCTTTGCACATAAATTTCAAATATAGAATGATTTATTTTTGTATTGCTTCCATTTTTAATTTAAGTGTTTTTTGGGGTTCCGTACCCAAAGGGTAAAAACGGGACCCTATTACTGAGACTTCGCTGTCCGTCCGTCCGTCCGTCTGTCACCAGGCTGTATCTCAAGAACGGTGATAGCTAGATAGTTGAAATTTTCACAGATGATGTATTTCTATTGCCGCTATATCAAAAAATACTAATAATAAAATAAAATAAATATTTAAGGGGGGCTCCCATACAACAAACATGATTTTTTTACCGTTTCTTGCTCGATACTAATAACGTTGCCTTAGGTTAGGTTAGGTGCCTAATGTTGCATAGATAATGGTACGGAACCCTTCGTGCGCGAGTCCGACTCGCACTTGAACAATTTTTTTAAATATTTTTTTAATATTTAGCTATGTACTGCTAGCTAACACAACAAAATTTAATCTGCTAAATGACACGGCTTTTCTTGAGAAATAGAGATATTACGCCTTCTTTGATTTTTAGACGACGAATATACTCATTTATAAAGCTCAATTTTATTTTATTTTATATAGCTCAAAACAGATTAGAAATTAGACAGAATCGTTTAAAAGCTCCTAGGTGCATAGAATTATCCAACATTCTCTACAATAAAAAGATTTTGCTTCCACTTATCGCTTATATATATGTTTTACTTTATGGCGTCAACGGTATTGATCGATTTAAATTACAAGTGCAATAATTCTTCCCCAGGGTGCTGTAAGAGTTAAGGGATAATTTAGCATGTACTTTTGAGAGACAGAAAACTAAACTAAACCCTATGCCAACACGCTTGGTCAGCATGGCATAAATAAACCAAAAAATTAATCTCTTGAAGTGTACAATCAGTGACAACGAAATCAATTCTGATGTGTCAAAAACTTAACCAAACTTAACTAAAATTATAACAACTGTGGTGTATTCTGATTAATGGGCTATTTCAGTGTACAAATTTCTTTTAGTTATAATCTTTAGTCCATAATGAACATTTTTATAACAAGAAACTTCAATTAACATCATCAAATTGTGATAATGAAGCCATTGACGGGCTTCGTGGTGGAGTGGTTTATGTAATGGACTGCCGTTCACGAGGTCGCGGGTTCGATTCCCGCTTGGGACAATCATTCGTGAGATATCCATAAATGTCATACAAATGTTTGTACTGCGTCTGGGTGTTTTCTATGTATTATAAGTATGTATTTACAAAAAAAAAGTAGTTTATGTAGTATATCCGTATTCTGGTACTCATAACACAAGCATATAAGCTTAGCTTGGGACCAGAGGACGTTGTGTGTAATGTCCATGAATATTTATTTATTTATTATTTATTAATTTTCATTTTTTGGTTAAGTTCAGTTGTGCACGTGGTTTTTGTACCATAGGGGTCCATCTATCTTATAACTTATGGTATTTAGAGCCTACATACGGAAGTTCTTCTATAATTAAACATTATTACACAACATCCAAATGTTTGACATTTAAAACGGCACATGTCCGACTTTTTATGTTGTAATAGACTGTCATATTACGAAATGAACCGGTTCAGTATTTAACACAAAACTGTATGGAAGCAGATGTTATAGTCATTATTGACAATTTCATGTTGATATATTTATGTCGTAAGTTTAAAATGAAGAAGAAGATGGCTTTTTAAATAAATAAATATTCATGGACATTGCACACAACGTCCTCTGGTCCCAAGCTAAGCTTATAGGCTTGTGTTATGGGTACTAGAATACGGATATGCTACATATACTACTTTTCTTTTGTAAATACATACTTATAATACATAGAAACATCCAGACGCAGTACAAACATTAATTTGTATGACATTTATAAACATTACACAAATGATAGTCCCGAGCGGGAATCGAACCCGCGACCTCGTGAACGGCAGTCCGTTACATGAACCACTTGACCAGAAAGCCCGTCGATAAGAATAAGAAAAATAAGTGATAAGTTTAAAATACTAGCAAAAGGCTGTGTTTTGTGGTAGCTCGCGTATACATACATTTTATTATTACCAGGGGCTATTCCAGTTTGGGAGGGATTATGGTCTACTGCGCCACGTTGGCTAGGCGTGTTGACACAGGGTTTATTTTCGAGTTTTTGTCTTTCACAGAGGAAGTTATCTTTGTGAAATAAATCCCTTAGCTGGCTTTTACAGCACCCTAGGGAGGTAATGGGATAGTGTACACTTGTATTCTTAATCCGTCACTACTCTATTTCTTGTAAGGGATTTATTTTACAGAGACAACATCCTTTATAACAAATGAAAAATTGAAAATAAATTTTGCGCTCTAACTGTGCGACCTTAATGGGCTGGAGAGAGAGAGATAGACAGAGAGTACACTATACAAAAAAAAACAGAAGAAGAAATAAGATGCAAATGGCGGTCTTCTTTATCTTTACTTATTATACAACAAAGTTGTTATTTTTGGTATGTCCTTATGTGAGCTTATATCTTTAAAACTACGCAACGGATTTTGATACGGTTATTTAATAGATGGAGTGATTCAAGAGGAAAGTTTTTTTGTGTAATTTGTTTAGAATAGAATAGAATAGAATACACTTTATTGTACACCATAAATTACATGTCACTTAACTAATGTAACAATAAAACATGTACAATTGGCCGTCTTATCGCATATTGCGATCTCTTCCAGATTACCTTTAGATGGACTAATGAATTCTTATATTACGCATAATCAATACATACTACAGATATACATACACATATAGAGATATAGATCCATAAATGTACATAAACCTATACATAATTATTAATAGAATAGAATACATAAATATATACATAAACATAATGATGAGAAGTTTGGATTGAATTTTACGTGGTTTGTAGCAGTAGATAATGTTCATTGATACGTTTATTAAACGAAAAAAAAGATTGCGCTTATTTAATGGATAAAAACATAATTACAAATAATTTAGCTATAAATATCGGTAATTAAATAACAGTTATTTAATAATATTACGTGTTGCATTTGCAATGCACAGGGTTGGTGAAAGCGACGTGGACGGATAGCAAATAAAACAGACCACTTTATTATTAGGCAAATATATGTGGCTAACTGTTGCTCGCGATTTTTTATCAGATTTTGCATTAAAAAGTGGCAAAACTATATCTAAATTTATGTTAATCCTGAAAATCCCTTTCTGTTCTCCATAACCCAACTCAATTTCCTTCCCAGATTCTGTAAGAGCCAACTAAGGGATTCTAAGCAGTTAACATCTACTATGAGAGACGGAAAACTAAAAACTAAACTATAAGCCAACATGCCTGGTCAGAGTGGTATAATCTACCACAAACTTTCCAAAATGGAATAGACCTGTGCCCAATAGAGAGACGTTAATAGGCTGGAGAGAAAGACTGTATTGTCATCAGTCCTTAGTACGTGAACAAAATTTCAGAAAAATCTGATGAATTCTGAAAGGAGTAAAATTACGTTTAAATATTCCGTTACATAGATACGTAGATTCTTAGATACGTAGAGACGAAAAAATAAAACATATAAATAAATAAATATTCATGGACATTTCACACAACGTCCTCTGGTCCCAAGCTAAGCTTATATGCTTGTGTTATGGGTACCAGAATACTGATAGAATACATATACTACTTTTCTTTTGTAAATACATACTTATAATACATAGGAAACACCTAGACGCAGTACAAATATTTGTATGACAATTATAAATATCACACAAATGATGGGCCCGAGCGGGAATCGAACCGACGACCTCGTGAACGGCAGTCCGGTACATGAAGAACTAGACCACAAACCCCGTCAAAAGAAGTAGAAGATAATAAAGACAGCTAGAGATTTTATCCAACGTCTAGAATAATAAATAAAAATCTATTTTTTGTCATCATTACGACCCAGTTACCGCTTACGTAAGATCGATAAAGATGTCTTTAGCGATTGAATCGATATCCCAGTGCATTGAATCGAATTGGAATCAGTAGCGTGGTATTTAACTGTAAATTTGTATTCATAAAGGTTCGTTGCCTTCACTTAAGTACAATTTATCTCCATTTTTATGTTAAGGAAAATACTTGCTACTGTTCGTGTGGTGACGCATTAAGATTTCAAATGTCACCACCCCTTTTCCTTATCAGAGTACTGTAAAAGCCAGCTATAAAGGGATATTGTACACAGATAACATCCTCTGTGAAAACTGAAAAATAAACCCTGTTCCAACACGCCTGGTTAGCGCGCATAGTAGATCGTAATACCTCCCAAAGTTGAGCCTGTGCCTAAACATGGGACGTTAATAGGCTGGAGTGAGAGAGAAGTGTGTTTTTCAATTTACTACGTATGTAACCCTAAGTATGCGAGTATATCTTGCTCTTGATAGGTTTTTTAAATGAATGATTTTACGTCATTTTGGCCAATCCGTTACCACACGGACTAGTCCATGTCACCACCCCTTTCTCTTCCCAGGGTGCTGTAAAAGACACGAATATTGTACACAGATAACAATAACATCCTCTGTGAGAGACGGAAAACTCACAAGACGCACACGCCTGGTCAGCGCGGCACAGTAAACCATAATCCCTTCCAAAGTGGAGGAGCCCCGTGCCCAACAGTGGAACGTTGATGAGTTGGGAGAGAAAGAGAGAGATAGGGGAGGAAATGGAGTGATGACACTCTTATTCTTAATCCGTCACAACATTAAACATTACTTAACACAATTATTCAAACATTTCACAGTCTAAACATGTATGTGTACTTATTATTGTAAGTAGTAAGTATGTCAACTGCATTTAGTATGCATTTCACTACTCTATGTCGTAATTAGCTTTCCCATAATCGTATACCATCTGTTAACCTTATGTCATAGTTGTTATTATGTTAACTTATTTAATTATATTTAATATTATAAAACTGAAGAGTTTGTTTGTTAGAACGCGCTAATCTCAGGAACCACTGGTATTTTTGGAAAAATTTTTTCAGTGTTAGATAGTACACTTATTGATGAAGGCTTTGCGCTATTTAACATCACGCTGCAGCCAATAGGAGCGAAGCATCAGTAAAAAGTTGCAAAAACGGGTTAATATATGGCTAGTTTAATATAATATGTGTCATCATTAATGAGTCACTTAAAAATATTTTTAGAGTACCGCGCCGAAAGGTAAATCGGAACCTCATTACTGAGACTTCGCTGATCGTTAACTCATTCGTCTGTCACCAGACTATATTTTTAAAACGGTGATAGCTAGAGAAAGCTGATTTTTTTTTTAAATCTTATAATACCTAACATCATCATACTCATGCCCTTTACTCGTTATTTGGGGTCGGTAATATGACGAATATATAAAGAGAATAGCGGTACGGAACTTTTTTTGTCCAAGTCCAACTCGTACTTGACCGGTTTAACTGATTTTATCTGTATCTTGTTACACCAAATAAGGTTGTAAATTACGCGTAGTTAGTACATCCATAGGTATTCTGACATCCATTACAAGCTTAGCTTACGACCCACAGGACGATTGGCTGTTCAAAACCAAAATCTAACAAGTACATTTGAGTTTCAGGAGAAGCTTTTTCATTTTGTAATTAACAAGTACGAAGTGGACTTGTTAAGATTATACACGTTCATATCTTTGATTCTATTTACGGTACAAATACAGTTGTTTTTGCGTTAGACGAAGTAAAAAAATGGGAAATATTGATTTAAGAAAACGAATTAAAAAAAAAATGTCCCTTGCTAGGTTTTGGTTTTGGACAGCCGCGATGTGTAGTTATATTGTCGTTACAGTTTAGTTTTTGGGGCAACAGAGCACTGTAGCCATCTAATCATAAACTTCCGTAAAAATGTAAAGCCATAAAACGTCTAAGATTATTATCAAATCAAAATTACATTCAACACATTATATAAAAAAAACGGCAATTTTAAACCACTACACAGACTTATTAACATACATAAACACCCACAATTTAACGCCAAAATACAACAAAATGACGTAACAGACACATGAAGATGTCCGATACGAAAGCGCAAAGAACGAATTGTGGCAGAATAAGGCATACGCTTTCGCTTACTCTTACGATAATGGGGGGAAACCGAGTGATGTAATGTGTTTGTTCTCTGTCATTTTATTTCACACATTACTGTTTCATATAGCACATGCAAAAGTGTGCTAAATTTGGCAAGAAATGTATATACATATACTAGCTGACCCGGCAAACGTTGTTTTGCCATAAGAATGTTAAGGGCGGACAACCCTTATACCCTTATGAAAAATATATAGTAGCTGATTCTCAGACCTACTGAATATGCATAAAAAAGTTCATAAAAATCGGTTAGGCCGTTTCCGAGGAGTATGGGAACGAACACGAGAATTTCATGTTATAGACTGTATCGTGGATAAATAAAATAAATAAACTAAATTAATATATTAATGTAAATAAAATAAATTAATATTTATGAACATTTCACACAAAATCCTCTGGTCCCAAGCTAAGCTAATATGCTTGTATTATGGGTACCAGAAGTAAATATCCTAATTCCTATGGTGGTGATGGATTCGTCCGTGTGGTGACGGATTAAGAATACGAGTGTCGTCACTCCTTTGCCGTCCCAGGGTGCTGTAAAAGCTAAAAGTAAGCTAAGGAATATTGTAACCTCGAAAGTAAACCCTGTGCCAACACGCCTGGTCAGCGTGGCACAGTTGACCTTAATCTTTCCCAGAGTGGAGCGGGCCCGTGTCCAGTAGTGGGACGTTTATGGGCTGGAGATAGATATTGAATCGCATCATTGTCACAACATGCAAAGAGATTATTGAATCGAAAAGATAATTTGAAGCATTTATAACATTTTTATTCGACGCGTTTCTTTCTCAATCAAAGTTACTTCCTATGGTATTCTAATGACTATTAATTTTTAATTTAATGTAATTTAATTAATATATACTTCCTGATTTTATACCCACATAATTACTATTAATTATAGAAATGGTTTTAATATATTTTCATGCAGTTTCGCAGATCGCCTAGCCCTTACTGATCTGTAATGCCGTTATTAGCATTTCGTTTTAATCGGTACTGAATGTCAGTGTTCAAGTCTGCCTTGCTTTTGACTGTCTGTTTTGTAAATAAGTATTTGTTGTAATATAATAGTACATAGAAAATACCCAGACGCAATACAAATAATTGTCTTATGTAGGTTTTAAACCTAGAAAATGAAGGAAGAGATTAATTTCTGTTTAGTAAATATATCAACTTTATGTACATATTATAATATTTTTGTTGGTTTGTATATTAGTATTCTGTATGGGTGGTTATTATGTGTAATTATTGTAATAGTAAGATGAAGTTCTTTAAGATTTGTATATAAATTATGCATTCATCACTATCCTTACCACATCGTCTTAACTTTTTTCCATGGTGGTAAGAATTACTATAAAGCGCCATCTACTGCGGTCTATTTTCAACCTTTAACTAACTACAAAAACATCATTTACTAATTATATAACTGTACTTTTCTCATTAATCATTCTGTATATCAATAAAAATCAAGACAAAAAAGATTTTGTCTAGTTCTTGTTACTTACCAGCTGATAGAGTTTGTGTTGATGAACTGTTGTAAAAGTCAGGAGTAATGTAGCAGTTGCTACGAATAGGATTATTTTTCCACAAAAATTGCCGAATCGATTAAAAAGTATCGATATTAAACAATAAAGGAGAATAATCAATGTACATATTTTAAATTAAACTGCTTTCTAAGGATTGCCACTTTTCCAGTACCTACCATGGTTATGGGTAAGATTGAATTAAAAGGTTTCCTTTTGGAATAATTTTATTCTTGAATCAGTTAAACCATTGAGTGGCTAAAGAGTATTCAGAGTATTAAGAAAGATTCAACAAAATTAAATATACCACAATTGGAAAATATCTAGATTCACGAAATTAAAAGAGTAAGTAATGCAACTGTTTTAGACTGTATAGAGAGTAATTGATTCGGTAATATTTTTAGGAAAACGAAGCTCTTTGTTTTTCATAATATAGTACAAAGTGACTTTCGAAGCCTGCTTATATGTAATATGTAGCAAATGTAGTAGTAGTAGTTTTTTTTAGGTTTAAATTTATTTATATACACTTAGATACAAAAATTCCTATGCAGAAATATTAATCTTTCACCGGTTCCGAAATGACCATATATTTTTTTTAATTCAAACAGATGCCAACGAACCACATCGAGCTCAGTACGGCAAAGACTTTAAAATAAAAAGAAAAATCCACAACTTCGAGAAACCAATGTTCATTCAGACAAATACACGAGATTCGAACAAAAGAGCTGATTATTTTAACTTCCCAAATGTGACAAATCGATTGGCAGATTTGCCAAAATTCAGACCAATCACTGATGAACAGATGTTGAAAATTAATGAAATTTTGGAAAGTTTACCATTGATACCTAAAAGAAAAGGTCGGGTTTTAACCCCACCACAAACCGTTATAGATATATCGACAACAGAACCTCCTAAATCAAACGATAGACAAGATAACAAAAGATGTGCTCAAGGCGGGACGTGTGAATTTTTTTTCTACTGTTGGATGGTAGGAGGTCTTTTGGAAGGATCTTGTGGAGGTCTTCTAAAGGGATGTTGTCACAGAGTAGCAAAAGCTGGCATTTTGGGTGTCCAGGATTCAAATAGCCTTGATTATGGAAATGAAGGACTAAGTTATGGACCTGTCGTGAATGATGAAAGTAAGTCCGAAACTACACTGAAGCGTCATGTTGTGAATTTAATATTATTGCACGCTTAATATTTAGCACTGTTTATTTAATATGGCAATTATTCTTGATTTGAAATTTTAATAGTTTGAATTTTAAAAGCACACTATTTCGAGTATGACTTTGCCAATATCACTCCAATATGTATATTAATGAATACTTTAAAATACCTTTTACAGTTTTTAATAATATTCTTAATAACCATTATTTATTTCTTTTTTATACTTTTTACCATTTCTTTTCACGGATGCAAATGATAATAGATTCGTTTTTGTATATGTCATACCTATTATATAAAAAGTGCTCATGTAAGCAAGCGTGGTAGTGTAAATACGCATGGTGTAAAATTTCATAAAAAGTGAATGTCAAAGTCAACGGTAAAAGTAAAGTTACACGATAAGTCTAAAGTTTTGACTTCATTAGCATAACTTCTCTGATATTTGTTAAAAAAAAAAACAGACTGGAAATCAGAATGGATTCAAAACGGAATGATATTGGCGAGTTATATTTAAAAAAGTATTTGTTGACAAATAACTGACTACAAAATGTGAAAACTAAATGCATGGATTACATATTACATTTTAATGCATGATTTCTATAATTTGTATTTTTAGAACCTTTTTGTGTCTTTTCCTTAATTTTGTTTCTTTTTATATTTCTTTAAACACAATATTACGCTTCAGTGTTTATAAATGGAAAAAAGCGCCATCTATTGCCAGCTAAAAGTACTAACAGAGCTCAGATGTGGTCGTTTGGCAAGACATAGCTAGGATTTCGGAGCCGGTGTCGCAAGCAGGTACTGAAAAACTGTATAAAAATGTATATTTGTATAATTTTCTTTTTTTTACTTATTTTTCTAAATTCCGCCTCCTTTCTAACTATGTCTTGCTTCCTTACATCTATTGCGTCATTTGTATATATTTTTGATAACACTAACATACTAATATACATTTCATTTTTAATTTGTTTTTTTTTATGCCTAGTTTCTCACTGTGCCATCGCAAGGTAAGTTTTTTTTACCTTTTTGTATATTTTTAATAACATGTTCATTTCATTTATTAACAAATTATTCATTTTAGGGATTATATCGTCTTTTATATCTTTTGTAAATTTTAATTACTCTTTCATTTTTATTTATTAACTTTAATGATGGTTTGATACACAAGACTTACATAGAAGCCATAAGAATAGAAATAAATATAACGTCACGCCTTTTTCATTTGGAAGTAGGCAGAGCTAACAAGACTAACTGCCGCACTCAGAGACATTTAATGGTTACTTAAGGAGCTCTATAGTATTGATTTAAAAAAGTTTTAACTTAACTTTTACTTTTTTAAATCAATACTAAAGAGCTCCTTAAGTAACCATTAACATTTAATGGTTACTTAAGGAGCTCTTTAGTAGAGATTTAAAAAAGTTTTAACTTAACTTTTACTTTTTTAAATCAATACTAAAGAGCTCCCTAAGTAACCATTAAATGTCTCTGAGTGCGGCAGTAAATGATGACTATTTTAAGGAACATGCACATTATTGGTTATCCATAAATAATATAACGTCTTCGATAGGTATTGATTTGAAAAGGACAAGCATCATTAAATTTGTCTTAACGCGACTGTGCAAAAAATCAATGTCAAAGTCAAGAGGAAAGTCAAAAATAAATCTAAAACCAAATAAAATTTTTACTTCTACAGCTTGATTAAAACGTTGTACAGTAAAACATAATAAATTTTCTAGCACAGTAGGATAAAAACTATGTCGGAAATGTTACAAACTTAAAAAAAAACTAGTTTTTACATTGTATGATTAAGTATGACACAGTTAAAAGGCTAAATAACATCAAAAATATATAATTATAAACATAATTACTAGTTATAATTAGTTAATTATAATGATAATATTATATAAAGTTTGTATAAATTTATTATTATTAGATACAGGATGATTTTGATGGTCAGTTGAACAACCGGAACATGACGACATACAAACTTACACAAATAATTTCCGCGGAAACGGCTGGACCGATTTCTATGAAATTTTGTGTGTATATCGGGTAGATGTTCTGGCAGTGGTTTGTTATGGGTTTTGTAATAGGATATTGTGGAAACAATTTAAAATTTTTAACCAATCTTCCTCTCTCTCTCTCTCTCGAGCCCATTACCGTCCTACTGCTGGGCACGGGCCTCCTCCACGTTAGGAAATCTATGGTCTACTGTGCCGCGCTGACCAGGCGTGTTGGCAGGAGACGTGAACTGCTTATATTGTCCTTTAGCTTCTTTTTCCTTTTTGCACTTAAAGCATCCTGAGACAGAAACGGGGTGGTGACACTTGTATTCTTAATCCGTCCCTATACAGATATAAATAAATAAATATTCATGGACTAAGCTTATTATGCTTGTGTTATGGGTACCAGAATACGGATATAATACATAAACTACTTTTCTTTTGTAAATACACTATAACCCGCGACCTTGTGAACGGCAGTCCAGTAGGTACATGAACCACTACGCCACGAAGCCCGTCAATATATATGAACGATATACATATGAACACTCATCGTTTATAAACACATTACAATGTCGTAGTCAGTTTATTTATATTATTAAATGTAAATAATTTTATATGTCATAGAACTTGAGATGAATCAGCCCTAATTTCGTTAACTTCACTTATGCAATGATCAGCTGAATGGTACACTCGGTAACAAAAGTGTTACAAAATCTATACTAACTTTATAAAAGCTGAAGAGTGTCTTTGTTTGAACGCACTAATCTCCGGAACTGCTGGTCGGATAAAAAAAATATTTTCAGTGTTGGATATTACATGTTTCGTGGAAGGCTATAGGCGAAGTAACATCACGCTGCGACTAATGGGAGCGAAGCATGCAAAAGTGTTGCAAAACGGGGAATAGTTTTACGATAGCGGTGCGGATATTGTAATCAATCACACTAGCACGAACTGCTTACGACTGGAATAATTTCCCGATGTCTGTGTTCCCCGAGAGTTACAATGTAGACACGTTCAAAAAAAGAGTAAATTAAGCTTCTTACATAGTTGGTACGCTTTACTATCAAAGATTCCATTGCCGTTTACCATCAGGTGGCATTCCCATGCCAAAAATTCTGGCACTTGATCCCTCAAGTGCCAGAATTTTTTATTGAATAAAAAAATCCCTCCCGGTTTGGCTGAAAATACCTTGACCGGTTTTTTTTCAGTTATATATCACTTATGTACTCAATAGTACTAGCACAGCTGATTATTATGTAAGGACTTTCACTTCGCTCGGCGCCGTACAGCCGCTTACAAACGGATGTCTTACTATTGTTAGCAATTTTTAGGTTTAAACTTGAAACATGTACAGACCACCACAAACGTTGATATCTTAAAATTATAACAGTTATACTGTGTAAGGGGGAAACTTATTTCCGTTGTTGTATCTAGAAAATTATACGTTCGAACTAAGTGTAATTTAAAGATGTTAGTGTAACTTTGTTTAAAAATACAAGTGTCACCACCCCTTTTCCTTCTCAGTGCTGTAAAAGCCAGCTAAGAAATATTGTACATAGATAACATTTTCTGTGAGAGACGGAAAACTCGAGAAGAAACTGTGCCAACACGCCTGGTAAGCGCGGAATAGTAGACAATGAACCCGCACAAAGAAGAGGAGGCCCGTACCCAACAGTGGGACGTAATGGGCTGGAGAGAGAGAGAAAGAGAGAGAGTGTAACTTAAAGATGGTGGTATAAGATTGTTGGTCTTATTTTCTCTTTAATTTTAATGTGGCCTTTTTAATATATTTTTGCTTAAAATTCAATTTAATCTGTTACTAGGCACACTTATGAAGGACCGATAATAATAATAATGCAAAAATATAGAAAGCGATACTGATATTTTAAACTAAGTTTATTTATTTAAAAAAACCCACTTTTAAGTTAACACTTGTATATTTTGTTTCAAATCTAGCCCGACGTTTCGGAGACATTTCAGTCACAGAGAAAAATCTATTTTTACCTAAATGAGTCACGCAAATGTAAAAGAAAATTAAGGTTATTTAATACTAGCTGTTGCCCGCGACTCAAATTCAAATGCAAATTCAGAAAACTTTTCATCTCTTTTTTTCGCAGTAATAGGTAGCCTATGTCCTTTCTCAGGGTCTAAAGATTGTCTGTGGCAAATTTCATCAAAATCGGTTGAGAGGTTTAAGCGGGATAGCGTAACAGACAGACAGAGAGAGTTACTTTCGCATTTATAATATTAATAGGGATTCTATTGAAACGATTTCTTTAGTTATTCAAATTATTACATAGAAGTTTTTAAACCACTTAAACAGCTAAAAACTTATGTGTAAATTCCCATTATTATAGATTTCTAACACATTTCTCAATTTGGAATTACCTATTTCTTCAACTAACTGTAGATCTAATGTCTATTGCATTATATCTAAATGTTAAGTTGCATCAAATATTCTGTGTCATGTATGAATCATTGTTAATATGGTGTTGAGTTGTTGAGAAAAAGAGGTCATATTGTGGTTTAGTAAAGTTTCTTAATTATGCAATATGTTAAGCTTTTTTTGCCGTATAAATGTCATAGACTTTGCTTATGATTACGTCCACCATAATATTGATATATAGCTCTATAATTAAAAAAAAAACGATTAAGAACAGAAATATACCCTTCGTCTATCATATAGCGTTAAATTTTTTAAAATCGGTCTATTTTTTACGAAGAAAACAACGGAGTACGAACGCCTTTTTTCAAAGATTTTATACGTAATATAGAATTTAGAAATAAATCGGTACAAATTATACATAAAAGCCATCCTCTTAAACCATTCTTTAAAACGCATCAAAACTCGTTGCGTAGTTTTCAAAATTTAAGCTCACATAGGGACATACATACAAAAATTTGGCTTCTTTTGTATTATGCAATGATTTATATTATTATCTTTCTCGCTGTCCTATGTTTGTAACTATCTTCATGATGTCGGTTTTTATGACGGAACGCGCTCGTGTCACAAATATTTTACTTTCATTATATTCCCCAACGTGTCAAAAGAAGTATAACTTAAAAAATATCACTCAGTTATTTGAAATTTAATTGCTGTTCCTATTTTAGTTAAAATTACTATTTTGGACCGTATCATCAGAAAGCAAAACACTAAATTTATTTTACGCAATCAATTACAGAGAATCGATTCTCAATTAAGCGATAGTAGGTTACGTCTCTAGCAGTTGAATCGGTTACGGTAAATCGATTTACCTGAATCGATGTGCTAAATATTATGTAAAATATTTTGGTATGTGGTGAATATCGACCGGCACCCATAGTGCAGTAGTCTGTGTAGTGGACTGCCATTCACGAAATCGCAATTTCAATTATTTTGTGCGTTACACAATTACGAAAAGTCGAAACTAATCCCTATACCAACATGCCTATTCAGGGTGACGAAGTTGCATCAGACACCCTTCCAAACTGAGGCCTAACTACTGGGTACGAGCCTTCTCAACTTTGGGAGGGATTATGTTCTACTTTTGTACTCTACGTTTCGTGGTTTCCGTTTTTCATAAAGGATGATATCTGTAAAAGCCAGTTATAGGAAAAGAAAAGGGGTGATGATACTTATATTTTTTATCCGTCACCACACAGACAACGGCCGTGCCCAACAATGAGACATTGACGGGCTGAGAAGATATGTTTAGTTCAGTTTTTGTCGCCATAGAATTGACACCATTATATTCGATAAACGCTATCGTAACACTTGTCCGAGAAATTAACGATAAAATTGCGTGTTTAACAAGAGTTAATAAATGCGGTCATATCGACGTATTTCGACCATGACTGTCATGAGTAAGCTTTATTTAAGCTGTGGAGTAAAACAAGCGTTTTGTAATTGGGATATCTAAGATTTGATTCACGGTTAGGGACAAATTTCTAAATAACATTTCTAGTGATGAGTTTCTTATCTGTTCTTCTTCATAGGAACAAAAGACTTGCTTTTGACTTTTTAAAAGAGCATGTTTATTTTGCATATTTGAAATAAAAATATTTGCCTTCGACCTTGACTGCGTCTTTCCATGATTTTTAGACAGTTAAAACACAGGTAGTGTATTTTTGTTACCGGTATAGGTACATGAAAACAATAGTTAAAAACCAGACTACGATGAATATAATAAGGGAGCTCTCGTACAACGAACGTTTTCTGTTTAATGCTTACGGCCATTTTCAACATTTTGTCTATCCTCAATTCTTGCTCTTAAAGTCAGACTAATCAAAACTTTTGCATTTACTTGCATATTAATGAGCTACTGATGACTAAATTTCCTATTGAAAATGTACCAGGAGATAGAAATATCTTACTGATGAACGGGGATTACAATCTATCCGTAATCGTAGATTGATTATAGAAAATGGCCGTCAGACGACAAGATTACGACGATATCATAATATTATTATGATTAATATACAATTATGATAACGACTTTGAACCCTTCGCAAACGAGTTCAACCTTTACTTAGCCGGATTTTACACCAAGTGGAGCCTCTTCCAAACTTGTGCTAAGTGAATATCGAACTTAAGTAGACAGCAGTGTATTTGATAGTCCATATGTATATAACAGCTGTGTATATACCAATAATTGTCATCTGTAAATAATATCGGTGCAAATACAGTGAAAGGCAAGTAACTGCGGAAACTACGCGTCACTGAACGCGATTACTAAATAGATAGTGTGTGGTACAATTGCAGGGATATAGCGATTGATTCTGACTGCTAATATCCACATTCACATTCCCTCACTACCATAGGGAATGTGGAGATCTGTAGGGTGACGATTGTCTTCGAAGAAAATGTTAGTACGCTAAAGGCAGTACAGTACATTACGTGATAGTAACCCACAAATTACAATCAACGGGGAACTAAAGTTATTGTTAAGTTGCGGCCATGAACCAAACAGTCCTGAGGTTGTCCCCATTTAACTAGACTTGTAGATCGGATCAAACGTCGCAAAGGTGAGTGTTGTTGACTTCTAAGAAGGAGGCCTATTTCCATCAGGGTATGGCAAAACACTGATGGATGTTTAGATTGATATTAGTAAAGTTTACTAGAGCTTTACAAAATGGGTGCGTCGTTTGTTGTCTGTTCTTCTGTTCTTCTGTTCTGAATATACTTCGTATAAAATTGAACTACGTGTCGAACTTGGTTTTAAAAACATTGTAGTATCTCTCGGAAGGTTACAACGCTCTTATTAAGTTGCACTGATGTCTGTCATCTCGAATTCTTTTCCACAATATCCACCACTAAGTTGCAAGGAAGTGTGTGAGAGGAGGATGTTTATGCTTTTTAAACACTATTTCGAAACTGTAAAGGCCTCTCTTTAGATATCACGAAATATAATAAATTATAAGTTGCTTAGTTCGAAAACTAAAGCACCCTTGAAAGCCCTATATTTTTTTACATTATTATCGGTTTCTCGCTTATAACTTGAACCAAGTTCAGTAAAGTGTGCGCGGTCGAGCGTCATCTTCCGGTGGCTCAGCTAATCAATGGCAATGATACTTCCTGTCAGAACTACTCTAAACATTACTTATATGCACTGAAGATGCTATAGGATGCAAATGATCACATACAAGTTTAGGTTTCACGATTCTTCTACTATAGGTATGCTATGACATATTGAAGGAAACCACGGGTACCTGTAGTAATACTAGTCATAATCATTCTTCCGCCCTTATCTTGTTATTGGAGGGTCTGCGCAACATGTCTGACTTTTATCGTGGGTTTTGGCTGATTGTTACGACCTTGTCATCTGTCTCACGTCACACGACAGAACTGATTTTAAATAAGTTCTGGATCCCAATTCTGCTATTACGATGATGTTACAATGCTGTCATAATAAATAAATAAATAAATATTCATGGACATTTCACACAACGTCCTCTGGTCCCAAGCTAAGCTTATATGCTGGTGTTATGGGTGCCAGAATACAGATAGAATACATACACTACTTTTTTTTTGTAAATACATACTTATAATACATAGAAACACCCAGACGCAGGACAAACATTTGTATGACAATTAGAAAAATCACACAAATTATTGTCCCGAGCGGGAATCAAACCCGCGACCTCTTGATCGGCAGTCCGTTACCAGAACCACTACACCACGAGGCCCGTCGTGATAATGATATTGATCAGTCACTGATTGCTTAACGCGAATTTTATCAAGTTTGGTAGTCTACTATAAATTATTTGTCATAAATGACGCGAGTGACTGATCATTATGACAACATTGTAAATATTGTAATGGCAGACTTGGGCCCCTGAATTAGTTCGTCGTTTCGTTACCTATTCATTACAAACAAGCAATCAATTCTTTCTTAAAATGTTAGTATAGATAGAACACAAATTAAATTGTTTTCTGCTTAGACCGAACTACTACATGTTATGATGTCGTTATGACTATCCAGTACCATCTTAAGTCTGTTTTATGAGTGTATATTTGTGTCGCCATTTCCGCAAAACTACTTTACAATCAAGGGCAAGTTACTTCCGGTTAATCATCTTAGATAATGACACACTTATGAAATACAGGATTCTCATAAATGCATATATTTAACTGAAATAATAGGTAGTTACGCTGACGATCACGGGGTCTTGAGTTCGATTTTCGTACATGAAGTTTGTGTGTATAAGTTTGACTTATTTACAAATAAACGTATTTATATATGCTATTTCATTATTCTGGTAACACCAGCAAAATGCTTGATTAAGGACCAGAGGATGTCGTGTGAAAAAATAAGTAAATACTTCTACTACGTCTGTTTGTTAGTAATTAAAAAGCATTTCACTGGGTGCCGTAAGAACCAACCCAGAGATATTACAAGCGAAAAACATCTTCTGTGAGAGAAGAAAATCTCGAAACTAAACTCTATTGAATAAGTGGGTACGTGGTATACCCTCCGGAATTACTGGAAGCCTGTGTTCAATAATAGGACATTAATGGACTGAGAAGTATATAAAAATTATATTTATCAGACTTTATCCGCCCACTGCTGGACGTGGACCATTCCAATAAATCTCTTTTTGAAATTAGGATCACCTCCTCTCCAGCCCATTTACGTCCCACTATTGGGCACGGGCCTCCTCCACTTTAGAGGGATTATGGTCTACTGTGCCGCGCTGACCAGGCGTGTTGGTACAGGTCGTTTATTTGCGAGTTTTCCGTCTCTCACAGAGGATGTTATCTGTGTGCAATATCCCTTAGCTGACTTTTACAGCACCCTTGGGAGGAGATGGGGTGGTGACACTTGTATTCTTAGTCCGTCACCACACGGAGAGAATAGAATCACCTAAGAAATATTAATTACCATGAGCAGGATTTAAACCCTCATACGCAGAAAACCGGTCGGCTCTCCCAACTGAGCTATCACGATGCCCGCAATAAATATTATAGCATAGCAAGTCAGACGCAAAAATGAATTACTTTTCAAAAACCTATTTTAGTCATCATATTGTATCGCACACTTTCGAATATATTTTGAGCAATGCCGTCAATTCTATTGTGTACTTATAAGAACAATAGTGCTAACATACGCCATATTTGTGTTAAATTAATGGCTATTTTGAATATTTTGATGATTTAGAAAGTTTCGCGAGCGGAGATCACGTGCTATAATGACATATACACATAATATTAGAAGCGTTTCAAGTTTCAAGCGTGTAAGCGGCCGAACGCCGCGGTACTGATGCGATTTTTGTTATATGTAGATTGTTACAGTTATATTGGCTTTAAGCGATTATAAAATCAATTAAATGTCAATCGTAATCCTAATTTATTTATAAATTTCACATTTATGTATCGAGTTGATTACGCACGAAAAATTTTGACTACTTTGTGTTAATGTGTGTAACGAAACCATAACGCGATTTAAAAATCTGTACAACGCCATCTATCGAGTGGTATAGTAAACTTCTGTTTGCTAAGGTAATTCAGGTTTGATTTCTAAATTTCACGCGTACGAATTCGCGGGCAACTGCCTGTGAGACATAAGTAAGCGGCATAGCTCGCCCATTCGACCACCGAGCTCTCTAGACTTAAGTATTTCGGTCAGATTTATATATTATATGAGGTATGAATAGATTACTTTACTTGGGAAGGTCAGAAGCATTCACGGTAGTCCGACCGCTCGTCTATAAGTTATCGTTCTCCTGCCCTTATCCCGTTATCTGATATTGGAACAAAATGTCTTTACTTTCGTACTCTTCTGTCACACGTCATATCTATGTTCAATCCTCTGTCTTTTATTATCACATAGTCTAACAGTCTATTCAACTTTTCTTTGGTCTTCCTCTAGAGTTCTCTGGACTTTCTTTCCTTGTATTAATGAGCCTCTCTATCCAAAAGTGAGTTAACTTTTAGCTAGTCTTCTCTACTACTTAGATAACTTAGTTGACTCTCCCAGCATCTTCTTAATGAGGGAACTCCATCTCACGGACTCCATGATACAATCGTTTTCTCGATAGAAAATCTTAGCGAAACAACCTCTCTCATTTTTATTTTTTTTCATTTGTCGGTCTATTATCGCGTATTAACTAATGAAATAACTTTAAAAACATAAGTATATATTATATATAGAAACACGTAAATCAGAATTGAAATATATTTAGTAGATTTTGAGTAAACAAAAAAAATATCCCCAATTCTTCATTTTCTATACCTACTAGCTGTGTTAATATGTACATGTCGACGATAATATTGATGTAGGCCCTTAACGAAGAAACACTAAAGCTGTATAAAATAAATAGTATCACGCTACGGCTAATAGAAGGTTGCTCACAAATGAAAATGCAAACCAAAGTCACTATCCTAAATAGGTGATCCGGACCCGGCAAGTATAATAATGGTTCGTTCCTAGATACGCGCGCTGAGATAGTTTTGTGTATTGGCTTTAAGATTTGCTGTATATATGGTAAATTGTAGTTTTTAAGGCAATAGTGAATACATTTTAATCACTCCAGTTAGATATCTATGAGAAAGTGTGTCTTTCTTATTCATAAACAAATGATTAGCTGTTTTTACATACATGAATATCACGCTCAGTAAAATGCTCATAGGAGTAAGCAGAGTTTCTTATGAAATATAGGTAAATTAACTATAATTAGGGTATTTTACACAACGTCCCACGGCCTTAAGGGCCTACATCAATATTATCGTCGACATGTACATATTAACACAGCTAGTAGGTATAGAAAATGAAGAATTAGGCTCAAAATAATTCGATTGGTTTAAAAACTAAAAAAAAAACACGAATAAAAGTCCTTAATATTTTATTAAATTACTAGCTGTCCCGGCAAACGTTGTTTTGCCATATATTTGTTAGGGGTGCCCTTAACATTTTGGGAGATGAAAAATAGATGTTGTCCGATTCTCAGACCTAACGGATATGTACACAAAATTTCACGAAAATCGGTCGAACCATTTCGGAGGAGTATAATTACAAACACCGTGACAGGAAAATTTTATATATTAGATACACAGAAAATCAAAAAATAAATCAGTAGTTTATTGTATTTAATAGTTATTTATGTATCTAAGTATTATATAGTTATTATGTTTTTATTTAGTATGTACTAATATATTTTATGTTAATATTATGTATTCTATTTGTCATATTTAGTTTATTCGTTCCTTGATGTTTATTTTTTAAGCAAATAACGCACCTACCACTAATGTCTCTGCATCACCCTAGGTTGACTGGTAGAAAATGCTTTTAGCATTAAGTCCGCCTATTGTACAATTTTGTGCTGAAAGTTTTTAAATAAATAAAATAAATAAATAAAAATCACTTTTAAAGATTCCGTTACATAGATTAATACATTGACTGGTAGTTTGACTAATAAAAGTGTGTTTAAAAGTAAATAAGTAAATACAAATTTAAACTATTAGAAAATATTTAGTCAAACAATAAAACCTTGTACTTCACCTACAAAACAACGGAAATGAACCTACATTAAAAAAATAAGCTATATTACGTCACCACACGTAACATACTTTCACAGCATGACATAATGTCTGCCATGGGTTACTTAAGATATATATATGTTGTGAGTCGTACCTCGTACGTAATATAAATGTTAAATAAATACTAATTGTTATGATAAACACACAGATAATATGTAGGTCTTGTAGAAAGTATGTCATGAACCTTAACTAGGTTTTGAGGTGTCAAACAAGTTACTTTTTTATTCTCCGCCATTAGCCCTTCCGGGCCATGGTGGTGTCTTGAGCCTTACTATGACCTGACAAGGATGGTCCCCGACTCGTCGGGGAGAGCAGAGTCCTCCCGTCATCCTTTGAAATAAGTGATATATTTGTTTGATGATAATATTAAATTAAGTGTGTCTTACGGATCATAGAAGCTATGTTTTTAACGCCATTTGATTGGTATTTTTTTGAGGCTAGTGGTAAGCAATTGACTACATTCCATCTGATGTTAGGTGGTAGTGGAATCCAAATGTAAACATAGCTAGTGCAGTGTGAAAGTGTTTTGACATTATAAATAAACTAGCTGACCCGGCAAACGTTGTTTTGCCATACAAAAAAAAAAGTTTGAAAAATAGATGTTGGCCGATTCTCAGACCTACTGAATATGTATGTAAAATTTGAGAAGAATCGGTCAAGCCGTTTTGGAGGAGTACGGTAACTAACACTGTGACACGTGAATTTTATATATTAGATAATTATTTACTGAACTTATAAACTAAGAAAATAGCGATTAAAAACAAGCTGATCCAGATATCATCAGAATTTTTTCAAATTATTGATGTAATATTTTCTAACACTTGCTCGACTCATTTGTTTAAATAAAACTACTTTTTACGGATTTAGACGCGTATATTTGTTTTAAATTTTGGCCCGGCGTTCTCACCGAGAGTCTCACCCGTGACCATGGTGACTGCAAAGTCTCCGAAACGTCGAAAAAATTCTTAGTCTTCTTTATAATATCCTTTTCAACCCAAACACTCCCAACTATCTCAAAAAACGCTTCACGTTTCTTCATGATACACACGCAAAGAGCTTAAGATCATCGGAAAACTTAACGTACAACGTACGTTAACGTACAGCAAATCTTTCACAATGGAAGCAGCCCGGCTATGGAATGCCTTACCATTGACGGTAAGGAAGGCTCAAACCTTAACATCATTCAAAAGCTCGTTAAGGATCACTACATGTCACTATAAACCAACTGAGAGATCCATGTGAACATCGTTATGTATTTGTATTTATGTGTAGGTATGTATGTATATGTATATATATTATTATATATATGTATGTATGCAGATAATGTATCTAAGTAGGTTTATTTATAAACTAGCTGTTGCCCGCAACTTCGTATGCGTAGAATTTAGAACCAACTCTAACAAATGTTACAAAAAAGCCATCCTCTTGAACCACTCTATCTTTTAAAAAAACCGCATCAAATTCTATTACGTAGTTTTGAAGATATAACCTGACATAGGGACATATATACATAGGACATTTTTAACTTTCCTTAATTATTTGTATCATTTCTGTTTAATTAAAAGCTGGCCTAATACATATGCCTTTACGAAGGCAGTGTCAGAAGAATTAGTTCGAACCAAGGGCAGAATCCTACCAATATGTATTGTCAGACCAGCTATAGGTAAACGACATTTTATTAGACCTACTTATCTGCGTTTATTGTTGGATCCGAATGCAAGGACATATAAAGAACCGAACTTCTAGGGATACAATCAGTTCACACCGTTGTAGAAACTATCATTCAGATATAAGACGGGTATACAAATCCCGGGAGCCAGCCTCCCCTGCTGGCACCTTCCAAATAGAAGACTCAAGGACTTTCACACACAACGTCTGAACAACCTTCTACTTTCTCACAAAGACACCTCATTCAATCACTTTCGTAGGGTATCGAATACTGCCTAGAATACAGAACACGACTGGCGACGAAGCCGACGCCGATGCCGACGACGATGCTGTTTTATATTATGTAAAGATGTTGTTGCTATTTTTTAGACAATTTTATGTAGAATATTTCCGTCATACATGATTTCTATGTAACTTTAACCATTAAGGCTGCACACGTGACGGAAGCTTAAAAAATGGAGTAACTTCTCCCGTTTTCCCAACATTTCCTTTCACTACTCTGCTCCTATTGATTGTAGCGTGATAAAAAGTATACTATAACCTGCCCAGGAGTATGAAGAATATTTGTACCAAGTTTCGTTAAAATCCGTCGAGTAGTTTTTGATTCTATAAGGAACATACAGACGGACAGACAGACAGACAGACAGACAGACAAAAATTTTACTGATTGCATTTTTGGCATCAGTATCGATCACTAATCACCCCCTGATAGTTATTTTGAAAATATATTTCATGTACAGAATTGACAGACAGACTCTACAGATTTATTATAAGTATAGATATGTAATATATTTATTTATATAGTATTTGCTAGTATTTTCACTGTTCCTTCCAAGTAACTATTAAAGTACACCACAAGTCACCTATTCTGTCTCATTCATATCCATCTTAAGGGCCTACATCAATATTATCGTATATCATCGCCGAAACGTACATATTAACACAGCCAGTAGGCACAGAAAATGAAGAATTAGGGATACTTTTCCTATTTACTCAAAATCTACTAAATATATTTTAATTCTGATTTACGTGTTTCTATATATAATAGTTACTTAAGTTTTTAAAGTTATTTCATTAGTTAATACGCGATATTAGACCGACAAATGAAAAAAATAATAAATTAGAGAGGTTGTTTCGCTAAGATTTTCTATCGAGAAAACTTTTTTCAATCGCGTTTCTGAGTTTATGCGATCCTAGATCATATATTGAAAAAACATATACTTAAAAATTAGAGCTCTAGCCATTCAATCTAAAGAAACAATGAAAACTTCGTACGTAGAAAAATGCACGAAGCTATTTTGGTATCCTCTTAAGGTTGTCTGGTAGAGATCGCAGCCCGCGATAAGACCGCCCATTGTACCTATTTTAAGTTTAAGTTTAGTTAGTAAGTTTTGTAAAACTATCTGGTGTACAATAAAGAGTATTTTACTTTTACTTTACTCTGAAAATCTGAATGACAAAATCCAACTCAAAATGGGAATCAAACTCCGAACTTCTGCATTGCACGGCATCCTTAACCGATACACAACAATGGTAGTGAATTAGTTTACTATTATAAATGTAAATAGGTCTTTATATTCAAGGTCTATTATGTATAGAATAAATAAATAAAACTTGCCCTACTTAATAACGATTGGAATTCATAATATGTTTGTTTGTTTGTTACATAACACTAGTTCTGCCTACATACGTCATTCACTTTTACTTCGTTTAAATATGTAACCGTGTTTTTGTTCGTTTCTCGGAAACTAATGTACTTAATTGGATTTGATTCGGAAGTTTGATAATGGGAATTAGGTATTGGAATATTAATGTTATTGTTTCACAGATCTCGTAACGTGGTAGTCTGTTCGATAACCACTTTAGACAAATTAATTTGATGAAATAGCTGTTAACGGCGACTTCACATTGCTGCATTTTTATAATCTCTATTTGCATGCCTTAAGAGAGGATCACTACCTTTAATTTAGGTATTTGCCTAAGGTATTGCTATCCCTATACCCTAGCCCCGCGTTGAAAGGGACAAATATAGTTGACGCCGATTTTACTTAGAAATTCTTTATAAAAAGAAATTTCGTAGTACGCTGTTTTCTTCATAAAAATTAAAGCTGTTTTTTACGCCATTCTGTAGATGAAGAGTATATCTATGCTTTTATTACTCTCTTTTTGGTAAAACCTTACCAAATCCGTGTGACAGACGCTACAAGTTTATATAAAGAAAACTGAATATCCACTAAGAAAACTGCCGACTACGAAGCCCATATTATTGTAAGAAGTATAGTTTGGTGTCGTGCCTTCTTGAGGACCAATGATATAATAATTATTAAAAAAAACAATCAGGATTGTTTGAGCGTTTTTTAGTTTTTGAACTAACAAAATTGTAATATGCTGAAAAGAAGGTTTGTGCTTATTATGGACTCAATGACGTTGTGTAAAATAACCATAAAAGTATCGTTTCATATCGATATTATTGTGCTTATTCGATGTCAGATCGAGTCATAAGTTTAATATGCGGATATTATGCAAGCGGCATTGTATAACAATTTCTTATCCTTATGTTGAGGTAGAATATAGTCGGTATTGGTGAAAATGTGTTATTTGTTGTTATTTTATGTTATTTAGTCCTGGGTTAGAGGGAGGTTGGGAAACAATACTAATGAATCAACTTAAAAATCGCTTTAATATAAAATGGACACGCAAACTCTCTTTCTATGACCGTCCAGGGAAGTCTCAGTAATAGAGTCCCAGTAGAAGTTTAATTTTACCTTTTGTTAGGTACTAAAATTGTTCAGCTTTTTACTTTACTTACTTTTAAACAAAATTGTCATTTTTGTATGTATACCCTTTTTAGTTTTTGTTTTAAAAACTAAATTTAATCAATTTAATTTATTAATTTTTTTAATAGATAGAGTGGTTTAAGAGAATGGCTTTGTTGTCTAATTTATTAGGGTTTTTTACTGTCTAAATTCCACACATAAGAAGTTGTAGGCAACTGCTATTTAAGTAACATACAAATACATCATACATCTATGTTATAATCTTACTTAATACCCTCTTACTTATTGTTTCACAATACTTTATGATACAATACGTCAGGATGTTACCAACAATATGTACAATATGTAATTTCACGGCAATACTTATCTAGCACAATGTCATGAAATCTTAGTTAAATTATAGATCACACGACGGATATACTTTTGTCATAATAAAAATCGTATCTTTGCACTTAAGTTACAAATATGTAGTAGCTGTTACCTGTCTCGTATGATGAAAGATTAAGAATACAAGTGTCGCCACCCCATTGCCTTCCCAATGTGCTGTAAAAATCGTCTAAGAGATATTGCACACAGGTAACATCCTCTGTGAGAGACGGAATCGTCGAAATACTATCGGATACTACTAGCTTCCAAATGATAAAAACTTGGATTCTTCCGGAATAGTAGTGACGGGTCTAGTGATTCATGATTCCCGCTCGGGACAATCATTTGTGTGATTTTTCTAATTGTCATACAAATGTTTGTTCTGTGTCTGGGTGTTTCTATGTATTATAAGTATGTATTTACAAAAGAAAAGTAGTATATGTATTCTATCCGTATTCTGGTACCCATAACACAAGCATATAAGTTTAGCGTGGGACCAGCGGACGTAGTGTGAAATGTCCATAAATATAAAAAAAAATACAGGAGTATTAATAGTGTCAGTAACTTCACATTCTTATGGTAAAAACTGTGTATATCTAACGATTTTAATTAACGTAAATAATGTGGAACAAAATAACCAATCAATCAAAGTACACCATAGTAGATTTTGTATTATTTAAGTTATTAACGCAACAGAATCGGACTCATAGTATTTTAAGTGGAAACTAATATTTCACATAAAGAAATCAAACTTACCATAATTCAAGTGAAGTTTCTGAATATCAACTTGAACTTTCATATTTGCGGTCTACCTCTGCGGTTAAGAAAACATTTGTACAATAATATTACATTCCCTAACCCCATGACTTTGGCATTATAAACATAATAATGGTGCCAATTCTATGTGCACAACTAAGCTTAACTTAAGTAGAAAATGAAAACAACTATTGCTGTACCTATATTATTTGGCTATTTTGTTGTGCACATCTATATTAATAAAAATGTTTAGTCTATAAAAAGCAGTTTTTATAACAAGATAGTAAAACATTACCGAATTGTGTTATCAATACGAATGACGTGTCATATGACGTATGAAATGTATCATAGACACACAAAGATACATTTTTACACACACACAGATATTTAAGTGGCTTCAAGCCATAGCCAAGTGAGGGATGTGGCCATCAAATCTGTGTATGTACTCAGTTTATTTAATAAGTAAATAAACATTAGTTATAAACTTAACAAATATAACTTGTTTCTAAGTATGCACACGAAATTATGTACATATGAATAATTCATTGGTTTAGTAACCGAATAACTTGTTTCCTATAACACTTTCTATCAATGATTATACATCGTTTTAGCAAAAAGAATACACTACAAGCTTTAAACCAATGTAATGCTTGTATATTTTTGCCATGGATGCTATTTTGGTGCACACTCTGGGGCTAAAGTTTCCCCCATCAGAAGAGCTCTATGTAATGGAGCCACTCTTGCGGAGTCTTGGCCGGTTAAGACAAGGAGTAATAAGAATCTTACTAATATTATAAATGTAAAGGTTTGTGAATATGGATGTTTGTTACTCTTTTACGCAAAACCTACTGAATGGATTTTAACGAAACTTTACAATAAAAACAATGTCGCTTAAACATCAGAATAACACATAGGATTCTTTTTATCCCGAAAAAATGCAAGATTTCCGTGGGACAAGAAGTGATGTCCTAAAAGCACCTTATACTTTCTGATTTTTTATCCTTTTTACCGCAAGTAACACCGCGGGGCAGGACTAGTGAAGAGATAAAAAATGGATGTTAATCCCAGAAAAATAGAAATCCATAAAGTTACAAACGTAGGATAATGTGTAGGATAAACAATCATTGGGGTTTGTTTATCCCACACATAATCCTACGTGAACGCCCCTATTACTGAAACTATGCTGGAGGACAGAATCCGTTGTCCGCCTGTCACCGTAAGAAGCAAGTCAGTTGAAATGTTTACAGCTGATCTATTTCTGTTGCCGATATAAAAATATATTAAAACCTGGATAATACAATAATGGTCTTATTCATAATGACTTATCGGAGGTTTAAAAGTTCGCTAAAATAGGTTCGCGAAAATTGTCAAAACTTGTTATTCATAATACTCTTTTTACGCTAAAACGTTTATTATCTCTCCGATAAAATCTCCGTTTAAACCTCCGATAAGTCATTATGAATAAGACAATAAATATATAAAGGACGGACAGTCACACATCAAACATTTTTCGAGTTTTTATGACGATGTGGTCATTACGGCATGCTATAATCGAATGTATTATGATTATTAAACCCTCCGTGTGCCAATTTCACTGGTAATTAGGCAGTTTTTAATAATTTTAACAAATTTTGTACTGAAATTTTCGTGAGTTTGAGTTATATTAGGTCAACATCATCGATTTCAAAACAGCGAGTGTTAACCGTGTTTTATATGTCAGCAACTGCTAACACATTATAAATAAATATAAATATTGAATATTTCTACGGACATTTCACACAACGTCCTCCGGTCCCAAGCTAAGCTTATATGCTAGTGTTATGGGTACCAGAATACGGATATACTACATTTCATTTGTAAATACATACTTATAATACATAGAAATACCCAGACATACATAACATAACACATAAAATGTTGGTTATATTAAACTAGCTGCTATATTCAGAATATTCCTTTTTTTGTTTTAAAATTTTTTCACTAATCGTTGTTGTAGCGTGATGTTATATAGCCTGTTTCATTGCCCGATAAATATACTATCGAACACTGAAAGAATTTTTTAAATCGGTCCAGCGGTTCCCGAGATTAGCGCCTTCAAGCAAACAAACTAACAAACAAACTCTTCAGCTTTATATTATCTTATATATAAAAATCAATTGCTGTTCGTTAGTCTCGCTAAAACTCGAGAACGGCTGGGCCGATTTTGGTGATTTTGGTCTTGAAATATTCATCAAACTCTAGGCAAGGTTTAAACGGTGACAAAATATATGGGAATCTAAAATTCCACGCGTACGGAGTAGCGGGCATCATCTAGTCTAATATATAAAATTCCCGTGTCGGCCAAATCGGCCAACATCTATTTTTCAAACCTTTTTTTTTTAGTATGGCAAAACAACGTTTGCCTGGTCAGCTAGTCTTATATATAAAATTCACGTGTCACAGTGTTAGTTACCGTACTCCTCCGAAACGGCTCGACCGATTTTCATGAAATTTTGTGTACATATCCTCTAGGTCTGAGAATCGGCCAACATCTATTTTTCAAACCTTTTTTTTTGGTATGGCAAAACTACGTTTGCCGGGACAGCTAGTATAGTATATATTTCTAATTTTAGTAATTTAAGTATTTAATTTCCTTATTTACAGGCTGCGGCATTGCAGTTGGAAAACAAACAGCTCAACGTAGGATAGTTGGCGGTGATGATGCAGGGTTTGGCACATTCCCATGGCAGGCATACATCAGGATAGGATCCTCAAGGTTATATAGTTTACTACTGTATATTTTATAAATTTTCTACCATATTTTATTTGCTTTTCTACGCTAGCAACACTACCATTTTACTAGAATAAAAATTAGTAAATTTTTTATACATACTTATGTTACACTACAACTGAACGGGTTAGTCATAATACTTTTGTATAATTGTGTATAATTTTAAGCACATTTTTGCACATATCTAACATTGTATATTAACGCACTAATATATTGACTAATTTAAGTTTTAAGTGTTTTTGTGTGTAAATAATTAATCATAATAATCTGAGTGAAAATAAATGTTAAAAAATTAAGTCAATTTTTAGGTTGAAGCTTAAAAACACTATATTTATAAAAACGGGTCGTTTTAAAATTATATAAAAAATACAGAAGCAAACTATATAATAGGCAGACAAGTTAAAATCATACATAAAATCAAATGTTATGGTATTGCAGATAAAATGTACATAAAAAATTTCTGTTCACAATTTATCAGGATTTTTACACTTGTAGCTATATAAATATTATTAAAATATTGCAATATAAAGTAAACATAAAGGTAATAAATAAATAAAAATAATAAATAAATACACAAAAGATAAACAAATCATTTATTTTCACTCAATGTGTGCTAATTAACTAATAATAACATGAATTAATCATTAATTTTACAGATGCAACACGCTTATGTCCATATTCGAGCTTATTGGTTGGAAGCAGTGTTGGATAGAGAGGTAAATGTGCGAAAGAGATAGCATGATTATACGTAGCTCTTTTAGTTTTTGTATAGTTTTCGGCGCGTTTGGGTAAATTGTTTTCGCTTAATCTATCTTAATTTTGTTAAATATTATTTCTATTCTATTATTTTACTTATTTTAAATTATACATATATGTATTTTGTATTATATTTAATTATTAATATTTTGTATTTATAATTTTGCTGCTTTCTGCGGGAATAGAATATTAGGTGCTAGAATAATGTAGCACTTTCTATTTCATACTTATTTTCTGTCATGTAACGTAACATAAGTCTATTAGAAAATGGTGAATTAGAGAAAAAAAATAGATATCACTCTACAATATTTCTCACACACTTTTTCGCACATTCCTCTTCTTTAAAACAATTTTAATTAGCATAATATACTAACAACTAACAAAATATTTACATAGCATATTCACGAAACATTCTGAGAAGCCGTTTAGCCTTATTCCACGAGCAAACCTATCGAAAATATCGACACGTGATTTGCCTCTAAATGAGACATCTTCAAGTCAATTTCTTCTATAAATACATATTATACCTGCCGTATTCAGGGTTACTATGGTTTTGCGTCAAGCAAAATATAACAATAAATATTAGACATAAACTATATTATTATGCGTAACGCTTCAGTGTGTTTTTGTTTAATCTCTTTCCAGCCTAGTAACGTCCATTATTGGGCACGGGCTTCCTCCACTTTGGGAGGGATTATGGCCTACTGTCCCGCGCTGATCAAGTGTGTTGGCATAGAGTTTATTTACAAGTTTTCCGTCTCTCATAGAGGATGTGATCTGTGTACAGTATTCCTTAGCTGGCTTTTAGACCCTGGTAAAGAAAAGGGGTAGTGACACTTGTATTCTTAATCCGTTACCAATACAACATTGTTTAATCTAATGGGATACAAATATTTAGGGCGCTTCAGTTCAAGTATTTATATGGTATTCATTCACCAAAGATTTTCTTTACTGGCTTAGCGCTATTTGCGCATTGCCACTCATAAAATATTTGGTAGAAAAAAAAAAACAACTTACAATAGAATTTTTGGATTAGGAATAAATTTGACATGATTCTAAGAAAGCTTCTCAGGATGCTGTAAAAGCCAGTTAATAGGCTGGATTTCAGAAATCATTGACAAAAACATTTTGTCAAACTGGTGAGAGACTGAGTGCAAAATTAAGTGCTGAATTAGGTGTAGGATTGAATCATCATTTTCCTGCCCTTATCATGTTATTCGGGGTCGACGAAACATGACATTTTGTTCATGTTACTGTGGATTTTGACTGATTTTATACGACCGGTTGCGGCCGCCTGCCTGGCGACAACCTTCCTCGGGTTATGGCAAGCACAGTATACCGATGAATGTAATAGTAAAGATGAAACATTACCTACTCGTATTTCACACAAAGTCGGCCATCTTGAAAATGTCACATCTTCTATTGTGTGGTTACGAAATGGTGTAATTATTGCGCACTTTTTATAGTTTTCTACAATTGAATTTGAGCGGGAAATGAGAGATGTGATGATTAAATTCATTGTGTAACTTCGTAATTTATGGTTTGTAGTGGTTTTTATAGAAGAGTAATTAGAGGATACTTATAAAATATTTTGCACTACGTAGCATTGCAAAGAGTTTTTAGAAAATTTAAAACAATTATATTTAGATGGTAAAAGCTAGGCTTACAACTTTTTCAATACCTACTCTAATCTAATCTATAAAAAAAATATATTAAAAAACAGCTGGAATCATAATATTCTCTAACACTGCGCGACTCATTTGTTTAAATAAAACCTATATTTAAGTCCCACCCGTGACAATGTAGACTGCAGTCTTTGAAACGTCCCACTAAAATTTAAAACAAATACAATGCGTCCAAATCCGTAAAAAGTTAAAACAGCGGGAAATTTAATTTCGTCCATTTTTTCACAAAAAGAAGCAATTCTTTTTTTAAAATGAATCTTTTCTTTATATTGGGCAGCTCGGTTTGAGTATTGCCATTTACTGTTTTTTTTTTAATTTTTCGAAATGAATCTTTTTGATATTATCATGCTATATTTTAAATGCTATATACATATATTAGCCAGATACAACCAAAGACATTTCATTATATTTAAAACAGTCTTTTTCAGGAAAATATCTTTATTGCATCGATGTTAACGTATGCCATATTAAAAAAATTGGCTAAGAGGTTATTATTTTTTTAATTTTTGTTACATAAAATCTAACGCCTATTAAACTGATTTGCAGATGCGGTGGTTCCTTAATATCTCGTCGGCACGTCGTCACAGCTGGTCATTGTGTCGCCAGAGCTCAACCCCGTCATGTTCGCGTCACTCTTGGAGACTACGTCATCAATTCAGCGGCAGAACCTCTCCCAGCCTATACCTTTGGAGTCAGGACTATTAAAGTCCATCCACTGTTCAAGTTTACGCCACAAGCTGATAGATTTGATGTAGCTGTGTTAACTTTGGACAGAAATGTTCATTATATGCCGCATATAGGTAAGAAATATATTTGTACTATACTTTCCCCGGTTATATCTTCCCCGGGAAGCTAGGGGATGTTTTAAGCAGTTGCCATCTTTACTTCTTATAAAACAAACTCGTTATTTTTGTATGTATGTCTCCATGTGAGCTTATATCTTCAAAAATATGCAGCGGATTTAGATACGGCTTTTTAATATTATAAGAGTGGTTAAGAGGATAGATTCTTTGTATTATTTGTGAAGGTTTGGTGTATATTGGAAGAGAGGCGGCTCAAGCGCGGGTGAAATTGCGGGCATTAGCTTGTAAACTATAAGAGACGTAATACAACCTCTATCAAAGTAAAGGAGGCTTGTATGAATGGAATGCCAATGACTTGGAAAAGAAGAAGGAACACTCTATAGACGTTGCCTACTTCCATGGGAAAAAGGCGTTATGTTACGTAATTTCACCTTACATTTAACCAAACACCTTAATTTTTTAAAATTGAGACGAGAGGAAACAAATACTATTCATTATTATTTAGTTAGTTTTTGTTATTTCCAAAATACGTAACAATGGAGATGAGAATTAGTGATAAAATTATGGAAGAATCATTCTCATTGATTAGAAAATAAGATAAAGTGTAGCACAGAGGTGTCTGTTTCGCTCGACCTGATTACTAACAACACTTAGGGCCTCTTTCACCATTCTCAAGTAAAGCGTCAAGTAGACTAATCGCTAGTTAAAGTCACCAGTAACTACACGTGCGACGTTCACGACGTTCGAGTAGCAGTAATCTTAAGATTAAAAAATTGAAATTGACAGAAGATACTCGTAACTATTACTTGACAATTAACGCTAATCGATAAGTAACTAATCAACGCTTTACTTGAAGATGGTGAACGAGGCCCTTAATCGTACCGTAACGTTCTTCTTTCTTTCTTTCTATTTTATTCATGTTATGAGAGAGAGAAAGGGAGAGAGAGAGACCGAGAAACGCGCGCACGTCACACGGCTTACAACTATAGCAAAAACCACAGAAGAACAAAAAGTGTCGTTACAACTTTTGGTCTTAATTTTTTCCGTCTAGCCTCCTTTCGCAACTTACGCGATAAGGAACTTCGTTCCAACAACTATTGGTGTATTTAGATTAATTGGTTATTTATGTTGTGCACGTTTATATTAATTCAAATCTTTACTCTATAATGAAAAGTTTATGAAGCTATTGCATAGCTTCTATCGCGGACCTTGAGCGTGGAGACTAAATCCACAAAATTCGAAATTTAAATTCCGTAGGTAACGAAAAAACCTTACATTATCGGCGTTACTGCGCATGCGTAATCCCCTCTTCGCCCCGCAATTTATTTCATACTGTTGATACCAAGGGTAAACGCCTTCTTCAAAATAAACTATGTATTGAAATAAGGATTTTGAATCGACAACATATATCCTAAATGTTAAGATAGCAGCGTATTTATAGAAGATTCATAATTACCAAAAACATTGGACGGTTACAAACAAGTGGTCCCACTTGCGGCATTTCACTTTTTCCACCAAAATTTGATTTATTAAGTAAAAACATAGCATGTCAAATGCAAAAATTAATAAATTACTTTAATTCATTGTTTAGTTAACTTTAGTTAAGTCGTGCCAGTAGAATTGGTAACAAAGCTAAAATTTTTGTTAAAATTGTTTATTTTTATAATTCCAGCACCAATATGTCTACCAGAACGTGGTTCTGACTTCCTCGGTCAGTACGGCTGGGCAGCAGGCTGGGGGGCACTAAGCCCTGGCTCCAGACTTCGCCCGCGTACCCTCCAAGCTGTCGATGTACCGGTACTAGACAATAGGGTCTGCGAGAGATGGCATAGAGCTAATGGTAACATATATTTTGTTTATATTACAATATATTTTAGGGTTAGCAAATAAATAAAATAAATATTCATGGACATTTCACACAACGTCCTCTGGTCCCAAGGTAAGCTTATATGCTTGTGTTATGGATACCAGAATACGGATAGAATACATATACTACTTTTCTTTTGTAAATACATACTGAAAATACATAGAAACACCGCGACGCAACAAGCATTTGTATGACAATTAAAAAAAATTGGTCAAGTGCGAGTGGGACTCGCGCACGAAGGGTTCCATACCATTATCTATGCAACATAAGGCAACGTTATTAGTATCGAGCAAGAAACGGTAAAAAAATCAGTTTTTTGTATGGGTTTAAATATTTATTTTATTTTATTTTTAGTATTTGTTGTTATAGCGGCAGTAGAAATACATCATCTGTGAAAATTTCAACTGTCTAGCTATCACCGTTCTTGAGATACAGCCTGGTGACAGACGGACGGACGGACGGACGGACGGACGGACGGACGGACGGACGGACTGACGGACGGACGGACGGACGGACAGCGAAGTCTCAGTAATAGGGTTTCCGTTTTTACCCTTTGGGTACGGAACCCTAAAAATCACACAATTTATTGTCCCGAGCGGGAATAGAACCCGCGACCTCTTGATCGGCAGTCCGTTACATGAACAAATCAAACCGAACAAACGAGCTTCGTTCGTCTAAAAAAATAAAAAACTTATTTTAAAACTTGTCATGATTTCCTACAAATGTAGCTATTTTTAGGGTTATGTATCAAAAAGAAAAACGAACCCCTATTATTATGACTTCGCTGTTCGTCTGTCTGTCACCAGCGTATATCTCATAAACTGTGATCACTAGAAAGTTAAAATTTTTACAGATGTGTTTTCTTTTGCCTCTCTATTGAATACAAAAATCGTAACAATACATTATTTAAAAGGGCATGCAACATACGTTTTGGTGTAACTTTATTATTCTCATACTCGATATGATAATGACTATTATTATGATAGTACCAAATCCTTCGTGCACGAGTCCAAATCCTATATAACCAGCTTTCGATCTTTGTCTCAATTTTTAACACGCTTATATAAGTTCAGTATGTATCTATCAATGTATTAATCTATATAACGGAATCTTCGAAAGTGATTTTAACCCACTTGCAGTAGTTAGATTGATCTGAAATTTTGCACATACATATATCAATGACCAATGACAATGCAATAATTTAAAAAAATATTCAGGATTTTCAAGCGTGAATTTTAGTTTTTGTACTAAGTAGATTATTATTACGGTACGTTTTAGTTCGGTTTGTATCTATCAATGTAACGTATCAATGTCATTTACCTAATCTACGTAACGGAATTTTTGAACGTGATTACACCCACTTGCAGTAGTCAGATTGATCAGAACTTTTGCACACATATTAAGGACCGATGACAATAATTTAAAAAGAAATTAACATCGTGTTTTTTAATTTTTAATTATGAAAATTAATAATTTTATATATTTTTATTTTTTTTCCAGGTATAAACGTCGTAATATACCCTGAAATGCTATGCGCTGGATACCGGGGAGGGGGAAAAGACAGTTGCCAAGGTGACAGTGGGGGCCCCTTAATGTTAGAAAGATCAGGTCGTTGGTATCTCATAGGGGTGGTATCAGCCGGGTATTCTTGTGCGTCTAGAGGTCAACCGGGTATTTATCACCGGGTGGCTCATACAGTGGATTGGATATCACACGCCACTACACTATCATAGCATTGATAGAAGGAAAACGTACTTATAAGTATGTGGCGTTCTGTGACTAGAAGTTAAAAGTGTTCTTGTGATTTCTGCTTTTGATTTTCTGAAGATTACTCAGACAGACAGACAGGCAGACAGACGGATAGACAAATAATCAATATGCTTTTGCCCGACTGTCATAATTTTAAATGGATAAATAGATTTCGCCAGTAAGATTATTGATATATTCATCTTAATGACCGAAGTATTTATAGATAAACTAGCTGTCCCGGCAAACGTTGTTATGCCAAACTAAAAAAAAAGGTTTGAAAAATAGATGTGGGCCGATTCTCAGACCTACTGAATATGCATGTAAAATTTCATAAAAATCGGTCAAGCCGTTTCGGAGGAGTACGGTAACTAACACTGTGACACGTGAATTTTATATATTAGATATATAATAAATAAATGTATATGGACATTACACACAACGTCCTCTGGTCCCAAGCTAAGCATAATAGATAATATATAGATTACATAGATACATGTTTTGAAAATAATACGGGAGCTTACAACCGTCGAGCATGTATGACCAGATGTATGAGTGTGGATGAAGCCAAAAAAGTATGTTTGGATCGTAGTAGATAGCGCTCTATATGTAGTCTCTGCCTATCCTTATGGGTAAAAGGCGTGATTATAATGATGATGACTACAGGAGCCCGTGTGATAATGGACTAAGAATTCGGGCTAAAAGATATTTGGGTCAAAATAATAACATTATGGTAAAAATAAACCAAACCTGAAGGGTATGGAAGTTAAATTGGTAACGATTTTAACACGCGTTTATAAGTTCGGTGTGTATCTATCAATGTATTAATCTATGTAGCGGAATCTTTCAACGCGATTTTCACCCACTTGCGATAGTCACATTGATTTGAAATTATACATACAATCAAGGACCGATGACAATGCAATTATTTAAAAAGATATTCAATATTTTCATGCGTGTTTGTTAGTTTTTGAACTAAGCGAATTTTAGTGTATCACTTTTTGCAGTCGGGCATTATAATTTTTAACTTATATAGTGTTTTTGTGAAGATTCAGATATATAGAGTAAACCACTGATAAATTGATAGTAAACTTAAATATAGATCTAAGGAAATTATAAGTAGATATTTCAAGAGCATTGTAATTTGTATGTTGGTCTTGTCAGACAAGTATACGTGATTGCTAGACTCGGGCCTACTCTTTTAAAAGGAGTAGTCACTAAGTTTGATAGTCTGCAATTAACTATGTGTGTAGTCGAACGGAATCATCAATTTTAGAGTATGGTATTAAAATACGATCGAAAAAAATTTATTTGGATTAAAAATAGACTTTAATAATTTAAATTTTAGTTAAAACTATATGTTTCCCACAACTTATTACGCGTAGAATTTTAAAAACTAATGGTCTTATTCATAATGACTTATCGGAAGTTTAAAAGTTCGCTAATATTGGTTCGCGAAAATTGTTAAAACTTGTTATTTATGATAGTCTTTTTACGCTAAATTTTTCACTAATGCTTCGCTCCTATTGATCGCAGCGTGATGTTATTTACAGCCGTATTCACAAACGTTACTGTGAGGTCTCATAGTAGGCATGGACGCACAGGGGTAGCAAAATCATTTCACAAATTATGCTTATGTGGTGAAGCGCACTATGCGTTTGTTAAACTGAACGCATAGCTAAGTTTTGTCTATGAATACAAAGGCTCGATGAACGGAACGCACTGAAAAGTGTTACCCTTTTCACAGTGTTGATGCTTTACTTAAGTAAATATTGTTTGTGAATACGGGTGTTAGTCTAAAGCTTTCCTCGATAAATGTTCTATTCAACACTGAAAGCATTTTTTAAATCTAACCTAAAGTTCCTGAGATTAGCGTTTTCAAATAAACAAAATATTCAGGTTTATAATATTAGTTTATATTTATTTCGATCGCATTCTAATACTTAACTTTTGGTATCGGAAGAGATATGTATAAGGGTTGTATTATAATTAACTTTTAGACACAGCAACGCTATTTTGTTCTAGTGATGGTTTTTGCTATTAAAATTTCAATTAAATGTAACCTTAGGTATAGTACGGGATCCGTAGTACATTTTTATAGACGCTCAATAATTTTCTATTCCAAAATCTCGATTGTGGTAGCTAACAGAGATAGCAAGGATAAAATATCGTAATACCCTTTAAAAAAAGACGCAAGTGAACTTGCGTCAAAAATTTCAAACAAATTTGTCAAAAAAATCACTTACTTGCTTTCTTCCAGTTATAGTACGATATTTTATCCTTGCTATCTTTGTTAGCTACCACAATCGATTTTGGAATAGAAAATTATTGGGCGTCTCGTCATGATAAAGCTACTCACGGAAAATCAGCTTGATAGTCATCAAGTGAAAAAAATGTACTACGGATCCCGTACTATTACTAAAGTAATTTATTAATTTCGCAATTGACATGCTATGCTTTTACTTAAATTATGGCAGAAAAAGTGATTACCGCAAGCGGGTACGTAAAAATCGTGTGACGATTATGGTGGCCTAATTTGATTGCTGAAAGCACGACCGCAATATAAGCTCAGTTGGAAGAGCTACGGAACGGTATTCCGAGGTCGTGGGTTCAAGTCCCACTTGCGGTAATCACTTTTTCCACCATAATTAAATTTATTAAGTATAACCTTTTTTGTATTTTATCAATAACTAGCTGTTGCCCGCCACTTCATACGCCCAGAGTCTACTTTTTAAATAATTTATAGCCCATAGCGTTCTTGGAAAAGCTTATATAGAAAAGTTTATTTTATTATGATTTGTACAATACTTTAGGAGAGACTTTTATCCCCAAACTTACAAGCAAAAACCAGATGTGGTGTCGTGGGACACCAGGTAGGAACGAAGTTCCTTCGGCTAATGTAGAATCGACACAATTTGCGAAAAAAGAAAGAAAGAGAAAGGTATTATACACTACTCGCTTGTGTATACGACTGTCGCGCCTGCGCACGTCTCATTTAACTGTTTTATTCCACCGACTTTTTTCCACGGCCTTTTTTCCACGGAATTTTTCTTACGGTTTTACTATCACATTTTTTTCAGTTCGGTCGCGCAGCAAAATCCCTATCTCCTCCAAGCCTGCCGTAAGGAACTTAGTTCCAAAAAATACTTTTATATTAGTAGAAAAAGATAGGAACGGGCCAATTGAGAGTCAGTAACGAACGTTAAGGGCTCCGTACAAACATCATATTGATTATTATCATGACAAGAAAGATTTCTTTAATTATTCAAAACGTTACATGTAATTACAAAAATCTTTTTAAGATATTATAATATAATGCAAAAAAAAGGATGTTTGAAATTATATACTTTTAATCTCTAAGAGAATAAATAATTATTTCATTGTACAGAAGTAAGTACGAACTATTGTGTTAAAAAACAAAATACGCTTCCTAATAAAAGCATATTGGTACCAATTCTATTTGCACAACTAAACTTAACTAAAACTGAAAACAACTATGGTATGATTTTCAATCGACAACATATATCCTAAATGTTCAGATAACGCGTATTTTAGATTTTAATAATGTAAAATAATGTCAAAACTAAAAGATTGACATTTGATTGACAATCGCTATTTTATCATAATTACCATAAACAATGGACAGATGTAAGCATCAGTAAATAAGGATTATTAATCTTATTTTAGTTTATGGTATGTAGATTCTTGCATAAATAAAATAAATAAATAATTATAAATACATCAGAAGTTGATAAAAAATTCTATGCATTAGCTTTACCGCGGCAGTCCCCGAGTGCCACACATCTTTTTATTAATTTAAATCGTTAGTACATATATACATAGATTTTCTAATAAAAAAGTTCAGCTAACATTGCCGAATTGTGTTATTGACACTATAAATTTTCGTTATTTAGTTAAGTTCAGTTTAGTTGTGCACGTAGAATCGGTACCGTTATCTTAGATTTTTATCTGTTTGTAGAGTTATTTTTGAGTTTAGAATAAAATGTACTTAAAAGACGACAGCATAAATACATATTATTTAATATGCAGTTTTATTTTGTGAAGTTTTTATTCTAAATTTAATTATACGCTGTTACTTCAAAGACGCAATAGTCATAAGTGACTCTAGATCTGATATTTATGATTTATAAATATAAAAATGTTTGACTAACAGACAGATTTTACAACAAATATTTCAAAATGTTTTATTAATTATGAATGATTGCAAATGATTCTTCATTATTTAAAGGTGGTTGTATGGTTGTGTGAATAACATTAAGTAGATAGCTATTTAAACTTAATATTAAACATAAATAACATTACCATCATTTTGTAACAGTCGAGTAGAACTTAAAACGTTACATTTTTCTTTAAAAACATATATTAAGTTATAAGCTTTTATTGTGATACATAGAATTCGATCAAAAACAACGTTGCTTCGATAATACTCGCTCAAATTGCAATATTATGTTTAAAAGAATTAATTTAGTGCCTTATATTAGAGCTTAGTAAATTAAAAATTATAAAATATTAATTAAATATTACTTATAAATACAATAAATTATATTTTTGATAACTACATTATTAATCTGTTGCTATTTTTTATGCTGGTCTTATACATAATGACTTATCGGAGTTTAAAAGTTCGCTAAAATAGGTTCGCGAAAATTGTCAAAACTTGTTATTCATAATAGTCTTTTTATGCTAAAACGTTTATTATCTCTGCGATAAAATTTCCGTTTAAACCTCTGATAAGTCATTATGAATAAGACCGTTAGTATAAGCAGTAAATTGCCACTACAATTTAGTATAAGTACTAAATTGGTTTCTAAATTCAGTATAAAATGACATTGGGTGTTCAAATGAGTATAATTGTATGATGAGTCACAAATTCTATCATTAAAAGAATAGAGAGCACTAAAAGATAGTGACGAAACAGTATTCCGAGTTCGAGGGTACAAGTCCCGCTTGCGGCGATCACTTTTTCTGTATAATAATAGTAAAATGTTCATTTAGCCTATTACAAAGATTAGATTGATAATTCAATCTAGTATAAAAAGTAAATTGGTAATTTCAGTATAAATAGTAAATTATTCCATCGATTTCGGATAAATTGCAAACAATTTATCCGAAATCGATGGAATAATTTATTTATTATAATTAATATAATCGATGGAATAATTTATTTATATAATCGATGGAATAATTTATTTATATAATCGATGGAATATATAAATTATTCCATCGATTAATACAAATTAATTTATTATAATTTTTAATTAACAATGCTCTAAATAATCTAACAACTTGTAAATACTATTACTACATGTAAATAAATTAAATAAATACATTTTACCAATTTGTAACTGTAAATAAATTTAAATTAGGTTTAGTTTTAAATTACGCATTTCGTATTTCTTTTTCGTATTTAATTTATTTTGTACCAGTTTTTTGTACCTTTTTAAAAACGAATAATATTAAGCTCCTTTCCCTTGACACCGACAGAATGAATTTATTTAATGATGAAACTTTATTTAATGTTAATTTAAATTAATAAATTATATTTATTGTTAATTTTAATGGTGTGTTTTATTTTCATTTTTATATGTGGTGTGTTTTATTTTATTGTTTTAGTTTGTGTTTTATTTTAGGTTATAGCTATCAACACCTGACTGAAGAGGTATTGAGTCATCGCTCTGTTTTTCGGCCATTGATAGATGACTATTGTAAGTATTGTAACCTAGGTGGATAAATATATTGTAAGTATATTTTTCCATCTGCACTGATATTTAAGCAAATATCATCACGAAATATAGTTTCATCCATCCTTTCTACAACCACTGCAGGATATGGCCTATATCCTGCAGTGGACGTAGAAAGGATTCCCCATAGAAGGCTAAAAGGCATTTGCCTGCACTATGTGTATCCAACGTCTCCCTGTAGATTTGACGATGTCATCCTCCACTTCCTGGGGCAAGCTTACATGAAGTGCAGTTAGTCATCAATTCATCATCATCATCATCATCATACCATGACGCCTTTTTCCCATGGGAGTAGGCAGAGACTATAAAGTGCCATCTGCTACGATCCAAAGTATAAAATAAAATATTTGCCTCGTTCAGGAACTAAAAACCACGCCTGGAAATCTTGACTATTATTTTACATTATTGCATTGTCATCGATTCTTAAGAGGATACCAAAATAGCTTCGTGCATTTTTCTACGTACGAAGTTTTCATTGTTTCTTTAGACTGAATGGCTAGAGCTCTAATTTTTAAGTATATGTTTTTTCAATATATAATCTAGGATCGCATAAACTCAGAAACGCAATTGAAAAAAGTTTTCTCGATAGAAAATCTTAGCGAAACAACCTCTCTCATTTTTTATTTTTTTCATTTGTCGGTCTATTATCGCGTATTAACTAATGAAATAACTTTCAAAACATAAGTAACTATTATATATAGAAACACGTAAATCAGAATTAAAATATATTTAGTAGATTTTGAGTAAACAAAAAAAATATCCCTAATTGTTCATTTTCTATACCTACTAGCTGTGTTAATATGTACATGTCGACGATAATATTGATGTAGGCCCTTAATATGTGTGCAAAATTTCAGATCAATCTGACTAAATGGGGTGAAAATGGTTTGCCAAGTGGGTGAAAATAACTTTAAAAAATTCTGTTACAAAGAATAATAGAATACGTACCGTGTTAATAATAGCGTGTTAAATTAAAATAAAGTCAAGAACAAGCAGAAATATATTTTAATGACAAACAGTTACAAGAGTATGACGTAATTAATGTATGACACCTAAATATATCTAACGAAGTCACCATCCAATAGGTATACGATATTTTCTCACAAAATTCTCAAGTATATCATATAACGGTTGATAATATCTTAATAATGCTGATGATGATATATCTGTTACATGTATTGTTTGTTGTAATGTTTGACTCCAATGTTGCGAATGACCACGTGACATCAGATCTCTGTAACCAGTTAAATATCACTGAATTAAGTATACCTATTATTACAAATTTCTTTATTTTCTTGATGACGGATCTAATTTGTCCATTTATTTATTTATTCATCACATTCCGATCGGTATCTCCGATTCTGACCTTGTACGTATGAAAGGAAAACAGAAGCTGCCATCGAGAAAACAATGAAATGGAAATAGTTTACAGAATACATATGTTCGTAGTAAATTTTTGTATTGTATCTTTTTGTAATGGCGACGAAAATGCTAACTGGGACGATAATTGGCTGGAGAGAAAGAGAGAGAGAGAGAGAGAAAGGAGGCCCATGCCTTATGGCATGGGCCTCACTGCCTTATGGCAGTGAGATATTAATGGGCTAAGAAGGAAAAGACGATAAAATGACCAAATGACATCAGATTTTTGTAGATCTGACGTCAAGTGGTTATTCACACCACATTATTAACAAAGATTTGTGACGTACTGTAGGTACGTTTCAGCTAATTTGATACTACGTAAGTATGGGAATTTTGTGGCATTGTTTTGTTTTAATTAAAGTAATTAATTTAATTCTACCTTCTAAGTAATAATGACTAATAAGAGCACACAAGCGTGTCGCTCTAAAAAAAAATTACCGTTAAAAGGAATGCCCCCGATGGCAAATGTAGATTGGATGACTGATATAAAACAAGAAAAATATTGTCTGAGCGATCTTGTTTTTAGCAATAAAGGCATTTTTTGTGCCGTTTGAGACGAGAAGCTAAATTTATAGGAAGTGGCGTCTAGATGTTTTGAATTCCTTAAACAATTCTTACTCACTGGCTATAACTAAACACGCCAAAACACTGGACTAATTAAAATAAAAGGCACAGGTATACCAGATGGTGGGAAGACGTTTAAAATTGAGGACAAGTAGCTTTGGCCTAGTCCGTGTGGTGACGGACTAAGAATACAAGTGTCACCACCCCATCCCCTCCAAACAGTGCTGTAAAAGTCAGCTAAGGGATATAGCACATAGATAACATCCTCTGTAAGAGACGGAAAACTCGAAAATAAACCCAGTGCCAACATGGTCAGCGCGACACAGTAGACCAATATCCCTCCCAAAGTGGAGGAGGCCCGTGCTTAATAGTGGGATGTTAAATGGGCTGGAGAGAGAGAGAGGGCTTTGGCCTAGCTAAATCGTACTTCAAAGAATAATGACGTTTCATAAAATACGTATAGCCTGTATCATAGCCACAGATACATATTTCACGCACAAAGTGTAGGTAAGTGTTTAGATATATGTAAGTGGCTTCAAGCCGATTGAGTGATGTAGCCATAGACAGTACATCTGGTAAATCTGTGATAAAAGGTATACAAACAGTATAGAACCTGAGAAATAACATAGGTTTTTAAAAGTTTATTTTAAATTCCATGCGTACAACAGCGTAAAGCAAAATGGAAAGAACTAACAAAAACAGAAATTTAAAATACAAAAATAAATAAATATAAAAAATATAAAATAAATATGAAAAGAATATTTTACTTCAATATCTTTCCAGCAGTTTTAGATCCATATATATCACAACGTGTCAAACTTATAGTTTCTGGAACTGGGTCGTCAGTGTTACGTTGTCCATACACTGCAGCTTTACATAACTTCTCAAATATTTGGTGCTGGAGAAAACTGCTTAGGAAATATCTGAAGATTTAAAAAAAGATCCGTTAATTTTAAATTAGGGCCAGCTCTTCAACAAAAGGAATTGCAATTGCCTCATTTGCCGAAGTTATAATATTTTAAAGATGATAGACGGATAATGTAGCTAATGTGGTAATTCCGTATGGATGTTTATTTTATATGAAGCTTTCTTAAATCTCAAAACCAAAAAAAATATTTCTTACTTTATGAAACGGATAAGGTGCAGCAAAGATGTCATGAAAATCACTGGAAGACACTAGATGAAAATAGCTGAGCCACTCGTGACAAGGGGAATGGCATTGTCTACCTTTGGAATGAGAAAGGCTGATAGAAAATTAGTAAGCTCTATTAAATCAGCCAAAGTCACCTATTAAACACCTATCAAAGCAGTTTTAATATAAATATTATACCTGATATACGGCGTATTATCAGGAACGTGAAACTTAGCGCCAACATCAAAATACTCTTCACTTCTTAGTCCAACCGGAGCTATACCTTGCAATTCTGCTACTAAATCCCAAAATTCTTCATTATCTTTCACAACATTACCTTCAAAATATTTCCATCTGTATTCATCAATTAATAAAGCAAATGGTATTTGAGGTATTTTGTTCAATGCTTGTTGAAACAACAGTATCATATCAGTAGTCAAATCTTCGGCGTTAAATAGTTCAGGGAATCTTTTTACTTTCTTTTTTCTTCTGTTACTCTTTTCAACGTTTTTAATATTATTATTTATTGTATTTTCTTTAATAATAGCGTCAGTTTTTTCTATAACTTCTTCAGAATCTATTATTTTGTCTTCTTTATTATCTTTATCGGTTTTGTTGTTTTTGTCGACAATATTTATGCTATAGTTGTTAAATGTATATAGCAAAGAATCATTGATAAGTCCAAGTCGATTTAAATGTTGTGGTGTCAAGACTCCATACATAATAGAGTCACCGATAGCTTCGTGGAGAGCAGCATTTGCTTGCTGGAAAATAATTTTTGTTGGTAAATTATAGCGAACTGATGTTCATAACATAAGAAGGATAAAATAAGGGATGATTATGGTAGAAGAAGTCTGAAAGAGATATACGTGACTGAAAAAAAAAATTGGTCAAGTGCGAGTCGGACTCGCGCACGAAGGGTTCCGTACCATTATCTATGCAACATAAGGCAACGTTATTAGTATCTAGCAAGAAACGGTAAAAAAATCATGTTTGTTGTATGGGAGCCCCCCTTAAATATTTATTTTATTTTATTTTTAGTACTTGTTGTTATAGCGGCAATAGACATACATCATCTGTGAAAATTTCAACTGTCTAGCTATCACCGTTCTTGAGATACTGGGTACGGAACCCTAAAAATCATGTTTGTTGTATGGGAGCCCCCCTTAAATATTTATTTTATTTTATTTTTAGTATTTGTTGTTATAGCGGCAATAGAAATACATCATCTGTGAAAATTTCAACACTCTAGCTATCACCGTTCTTGAGATACAGCCTGGTGACAGACGGACGGACGGACGGACGGACGGACGGACGGACAGCGAAGTCTCAGTAATAGGGTCCCGTTTTTACCCTTTGGGTACGGAACCCTAATAACGAGAAGAGTAATCGTGTCAAGAGTGTATTTCAAATGAATACGGAAGGAATAAAGGAATAAAGGACTGCCGTTCACGAGGTCTCGGGTTCGATTCCCGGTCAGGACAATCATTTGTGTGATGTTTTCAATTGTCATACAAATGTTTGTACTGCGTCTGGGTGTTTATTATGTATTATAAGTATGTATTTACAAAAGAAAAGTAGTTTATGTATTTTATCCGTATTCTGGTACCCATAACACAAGCATATAAAGCTTAGCTTGGGACCAGAGGAAGTTGTGTGAAATGTCCATGAATATTTATTTTATTTTATTTATTTAAAGCCTAGAGGAAGATGACAACAATTGGATGCTGTGTATGATGATTACACTAATTGCCAACATGAAAACATCAATCAGGGTCTTTAAAGGCCTCCAAGATATTAACAATAATAATTTACCCGGTATAATCCTGGTTGATGCTCATACGCCATATAATATTGTATATGCCCGAGTTCATGATGTAATACATAGAAGTCTTCCTTACTTGGTTCTGCACAATATAATAATCTGAAATTTAGATAAAAAGTAAAACAAATAAGAATTATATTTAAATTGTAAAGGTAACTAAATATTTAAGGGAGGTATCTAAAATATTAGTTTTATATCTATGTATAGCAATCAGTTTATAGCCAGGCTACTATACTTTTGTTTTGAAACATAACGGAGTGAATTCACAAGGATAGCATTGTTTAGATTATGTTATAGTTAGTTATTAAGAGGATACCAAAATAGCTTCGTACATTTTTCTATGTACGAAGTTTTCATTGTTTCTTTAGATTGAATGGCTAGAGCTCTAATTTTTAAATATATGTTTTTTCAATATATGATCTAGGATCGCATGAACTCAGAAACGCGATTGAAAAAAGTTTTCTCGATAGAAAATCTTGGCGAAACAACCTCTCAAATTTTTTATTTTTTTCATTTGTCGGTCTATTATCGCGTAATAACTAATAAAATAACTTTAAAAACATAGGTAACCATTATGTATAGAAACACGTGGATCAGAATTAAAATATATTTAGTAGATTTTGAGTAAATAGGAAAAGTATCCCTAATTCTTCATTTTCTGTGCCTACTGGCTGTGTTAATATGTACGTGTCGGCGATGATATACGATAATATTGATGTAGGCCCTTAAACATAGATATAGTACTTGTCTTCAATGTTAATTTCAAATGAATGCCGTTTTTAATTAACATTTAGGATAGGTAAAATAGTGGTTTAATTATATTTATAAATATTGCTTAAATATAATTAATATATTATGTAACAAATGTATTTGGCTACACTATTGCATTAGGGTTAACCTGTAATAATAGCTGTATTGTGATAATAAATAAACAAATAAATATAGAATCTATCTAAAATCTCTGTTTTAAAAAAAAAATATCTAAATAATAGGTTTAAAAAATGTAATGCTTAGGTACTTTCAAAATGCTGTTTAAAGCAAGTATCTATTAAGTATATTTTATATTTAGTTTATTTATATTAATTATATTTTATTTTTGGGCTTTATCTTCTTTTATTATGATTTTTTCTAATTAAGGATTTTTCAATATTCAGCACCAAATTTTTTTCTCTGTACTATTTATTGGTTGGCTGGTAGACAATACCTAAGGCATTAAGCCCATCGTTGTACTTTGTTTGTGCATTAAGTCTAAATAAATAAAATAAATTAAGCATACAAACCGAAAGTCGCCATCTTGAAACATGTCAGCCGCAGTACCATGACAGCGCACGTCACTGTTATTTTCCCGCGTAAACACAGATTTGTGCCAAAACGCGTCTGTCATAGCTGGTAACCCAAGCGATTGATAGAAATCTTCGGCTCTTTTAACCTAAATGTTATTAGATAACTGTTATTTATACTTGAAAGCCATAGGATGGGATATTTTTGGGGGTTTTAAATTCTTGCAACTGTTATTTGAGGGTTTGTGTGTACGAGGCAAAGGCGTTTTAATGAAATAGTAGAAAGGCCAAAAGGCACTTGTGCCATCAACATCTATATGTTTTATTTAGAAATGTTGCTCTCATAGGCTCTACCAATTATGGTGTTGGAGTACTGCCGAGCGACTGAGCCCTAAAGCCTGATACTATCCTCTTCAGCCCATTAACATTCGACTGTTGGGCACAGGACTCCTCCACTCTGGGAGAGATTATAATCTACTGTGCCACGCTGACCAGACCTGTTGGCACAGAAACCTGATACAAATAAGTCCAATTTTTTTCTAACACGCTTTTATTTGCTCGTTGCGTATCTATCAATGTATTGATCTATGTAACGGAATCTTTGAAAGCGATTTTCACTCACTTGCAGTAGTCGGATTGATCTGAAATTTTGCACACATATTAAGGACTAATGACAAAGCAAGAATGTAAAACATATTCAGGATTTTTAAGCGTGTGTTTTGGTTTAAGAACGAAATAAATGGTTACATACAATATACCCACAAGCATCTTTACAACTCACCATATGATCAACAGTCCAGTTTAATTCCTTAATTTGTTTAACCAAGTCAATTGTTTTAGGTAACATCATATCTGACAGGCTTTCCCAATTCTGAGACCATAGGTTACCTGTTAAACAAATATTGTTATAATATTTAAAACTAACTGATATCGTCAGTTTCCTTTCTTATCCTGTTTTCGGGGACTGTATTTGTCTATACATCTTTTGGTAGGTATAATATAACATAATACGTAAAAGGTTAAGTTAAACAGGCAAATAATATTTAGGAAACACACGAAAGAACATTACAATGAAATTAAATAATTAGACTAAATTAAGCGTCGAAATATTCCTCCGCATCGCTCTCAACTGCAAAAGTGCCCAAAAGGCCGACAGCAGTGCCACATTGGCTACTTAGATTGTCTGAGCGTTTGTCAATATCCTTAGTTTGAAAGCGAAAGTAAATACCTAATAAATGTGCAGGTATAAGTCCAGCTCTGGGCACGATGTTTCCATAATACCTTCGTAGATAGAACCGGACCACTCCATGTAGTAAAGTATATAGAGGTTTGATGCTGTGGTATAGATCTCGGTTTTGTTGACGCAGACGTGGCATTTCCATCTCATCACGCCAGGATGCTCCAATATTTGGATAGCCTGTGAAATTTGTTTAGTTTTATATTTTTACAAGGAGAAACTGACTGATAGACTAACATATAAACATGCAGTCAAAATTACTGGGACTAAAATCTAAAAGCCGAATTATTACTATTTTGACGAGCCTCGTGGTGTAGTGGTTCTGGTAACGGACTGCCGATCAAGAGGTCGCGGGTTCGATTCCCGCTCGGGACAATCATTTGTGTGATTTTTCTAATTGTCATACAAATGTTTGTACTGCGTCTGGGTGTTTCTATGTATTATACGTATGTATTTACAAAAAAAAGTAGTATATGTATTCTATCCGTATTCTGGTACCCATAACACATAATATAAGCTTAGCTTGGGACCAGAGGACGTTGTGTGAAATGTCCATGAATATCTATTTATTTATTTATTTATTGAAACACTTTTTTCAGTTTCCCCCAGTAAATAGAATCAGTATCTTCTCTTCGCAATCAATCAGATTCCTAGCTTCAGTAGAAACTGATTGTCATCGATTGATTTTTCCTCACCATTTCGCCGAGACGCTTGGTTTTCAATTTCAACCAATCTCTTATACGGTTCTTTCATTGGAGGTCCAACTTTTTCCCTCCAAGTTAGCCATAACCATCTCAAAACCTCTTCATTTCTAGAAAATTCTATCAACGCATCAAAATCTTGTTCTCCTTTTAAACATAACCTATATGGTTCCTTAGGGTTATCACTAACAGCAATTTTGGCGGCAAATAAAATGTAATCGTGTTCGAAATTTAAAAATCTTTCAACGTTTTTAAGATAATTCAAAATGGCGTCTTCAGTTTTGGTTTTGGTAGTGATATTTGTGTTTAGGTCAACTGGAATACAAACTTCTGCATCAGAATATATTGTTTGTAGTTCCTCGTATAGATTACTGGTACGCCTGTAAAATAAATGCTTTTATAAGTGCCTTATTTATACCTATAGTCATTAATCATACTCTCCCTCTCTCTCCAGCCAATCTACGGCCCACTGTTGGGCACGGGCCTCTTCTATGTTGGGAGGGATTATAGTCTACTGTGCCGCGCTGACCAGGCGTGTTGGCACTGGATTTATTTTCGAGTTTTCCGTCTCACAGAGGAGGTTATCTGCGTGCAATATCCCTTAGCTGACTTTTACCCTGGGGAGGAGATAGGGTAGTGACACTTGTATTCTTAATCCGTCACCACACGGATAGGATCATACTATTCTCTAATAATTACGCGATTCATTTATTCGAATGAAATTACTTATTAAGGAATTGGACCCGTATATTTTGTTTTAAATTTACAAAGAGCTGCAGAATGTGACGTTGCACTAAAAGATCAAATATAATAATTAAATTAATTGAGAATTAAAACTAGGCCCTTATTCATGATCGTTAAAACTAAAATCAATCACTCACGCGATTGTGTTTTAATTATTTATAAAGATTTCGCATTTCCTGCTCGCGGAAAACACCCAGACGCAGTACAATTAATTGTGTCCGTCACATAAATTATTGACCTATATAGGAATTGAAGTCACAACTTCTTGTTTAGAAGACTTCATTATTATTGGCTAACTTAATAGTTCAAATAAAATCACTATAAACAGATTTAGACGCGTATATCTGGTTTGAATTTAAGGCTGACGTTTCGAAGACATATCAGTTACCGTAAAAAGTGGTCCTATTTTTAACACGCTTCAATATCAATGTATTAATCTATATAACGGAATGTTTGAAAGTGTTTTAACCCACTTGCAGTAGTCGGATTGATCTGAAATTTTGCACACATATTATGAACCGATGAAAATGCAATAATTAAAAAAAAAATCAGGATTTTCAAGCGTGTTTTTTAGTTTTTGAACTAAGTAGATTATAATTACTGAGTCGTGCTAGTGTTAGAAAATATTATTTTTAATAGTTTCTCAATTGTTTGAAGTCAAAGATTATTATTATTATATATTATTACCTGGCTTCTAAAAAAGTATATTTCGGTCCGCGACACAATAAATACGCCTGCCTTCTTTGAGTGTCATTCAATAAATGATTATTAAACAGTGTTCCCAACTTATTACATGTACGGTGTTGCCATAATATACGTTTTTTCTGGTAAATGGCAGATTTTTGTGGTAGTTCCGTGTTGCTAGGATTTATCGAATACTCCCATGCTATATTAGCTCCTATAGCATTTAATTTAATCGTTTCTTCGTTTATTTCTTTATATAATTTGGTAATATCTTGGCTTAGACATGTTTTGAAGAGTAAAAAAAGAAATATGATTTTTACTGCCATCTTTTTAGTAATTTTTCATTGCTATTTGGTTTAGAGGAACCTAGAATAAAAAAAAAAAAATTATATGTAAAAATCACACAACGTCCTCTGGCCCCAAACTAAGCATATATGCTTTTGTTATGGGTAAGTACCAGAATACGGATATACTACATATATAAAAATTTTTTTGTAAATACATATTTCTAACAAAAAGAAAACACTAAGTGTTTTCTTTTTATCACGAAAAGGAAAACACTCAGACGCAGTTCAAAATTAAATATCTATACATCACTCAAATACTTGTTTTATTATTTATTTACTTATTTATATTACACTTTATTGTACACCATAAAACTTTATTAACTAGACATTTCTTAAATTAACACAGTACAATGGGCGGCCTTATCGCTAATAGCAATTTCTACCAGGCAACCTTTGGGTGGAGACATGCCTGCAGGAAAGAGTGGTAGCTGTCGGTATACTAGAAGATATTATAAACTATATTTAACGCTAAATAATATAATATAAACACATATTGTTTTGTGCTGGGATCGAACTGGCGACTTTGCAAACGGCAGTCCACGGCAACCGTTAAATTTAAGTATAAATATATTTATGAAGTAAAATCTCTTAGCTTATGGTCAAAAAACAACATTATATTTGTGTAAGCTGTTAAAAGTCTATACCTGAATAGATTAACTTTGCTTCCTTGATAAATAATAATTGAACACTCCACACGTTATCTGTGTTATCGATGTGATGGACATATTTATCATGTTAATCCGGGATAAGTATTTGTTATTAAAAATGAGTAAAAATCTGGTATGGATGGATTAATATGTAAGATATCAGAGATATGGTAAAACGGTAAGATTAATTGTACAACTCAATCCATCTTATATCACAAAGTATGTTATCTGTGTACAATATTCCTTAGCTGGATTTTGCAGTACCTAGGGGTGGTAACACTTGTATTCTTAATCCGTCACCACACGGCAGTAACTATTAAAGTAGATTAAAACTTATATTATTTTATGTAGATTTAAGCAGTCCTAGAAAAAAAGAAAGAGTAAAAGAAAGCAGTCATTGTCGCTCCGTTCCATTGTCGCTTACCATCAGGAGGCACGGGATCAAGTGCCAACATGTTTTATGTAAAAAAAAAAACCTACTAATCATAATTTTGTTTTAATTTTCTTTTTATTTAAGTCCACAAAGAAGGTGATTGATCGGATTTCTTACAGTTTGTTATAAAACTACCAATGACTTCGTACGCGTGAAATTTAGAAAAAAAAACCTATTTTGCAACATTTTTAACACGCTTATATTAGTTTGGTACGTATCTATCAATGTATTAATTTATGTAACAGAATCTTTGAAAGCGATTTTCACCCACTTGCAGTAGTCGAATTGATCTGAAATTTTGCACACCTAACAAGGACCAATGACTATGAAATAATTTAAAAAAAATATTTAGGATTTTCAAGCGTGTTTTTTAGTTTTTGAACTAAGTAGATTATTCACTTATGCTTCGCACCTATTGATTGCAGCATGATGATACATATAGCCTATAGGCATCCTCTATAAATGGACTATCCAACACTGAAAGAATTTTTCAAATCGCGCCCGTGATTCCTGAGATTAACGCGTTCAAACAAACAAACTCTTCAGCTTTATAATCTTATATATAAAATTCACGTGTCACAGTGTTAGTTACCGTACTCCTCCGAAACGGCTTGACCGATTTTTATGAAATTTTACACGCGTATTCAGTAGGTCTGAGAATCAGCCAACATCTATTTTTCAAACCTTTTTTTTTATAGTATGGCAAAATAACGTTTGCCCGGACAGCTAGTATTAATATAGATAGATTCACGACTCTTAAATTAAGCACAGGTAAGCAAAATCTAATCTGTGTATAAAATCCTCTATAAATTCGATGACGTTTGCGTTATCATCAATATGGCGTACCACTCGACTGGCTCTCGTGATTTGAAAAGATAATACTCTTTTATCTCTCCCGATTGTTAAGTTAACCATTATTTTACTTGATTATAATATTACAGAGATATACTAGCTGTTGTCTGCAACTTCGTATGCGTGGAATTTAGAAACTAAACCTTAACAAATTATACAAAAAAGCCATCCTATTGAATCACTCTATCTATTAAAGAAACCGCATCAAAATCCGTTGCGTAGTTTTGCAGATATAAGCTCAGATAGAGACATAAATACAAAAATATCGACTTTATTTTATATAGCTGTTGCCCGCGACTCCGAACGCGTGGGATTTAGAAAATTTTCCCCGTTTTTTTTTGCAACATTTTTCACTACTGCTTCGCCCCTATCGGTCGCAACGTGATGTTATACATATAACCTATGGCCTTCCTCGGTGAATGTATTATCCAATACTGAAAGAATTTTTCAAATCAGGTCAGAGGTTCCTGAGATCCTGAGTTCCGTTTAAACAAATAAACTCTTCAGCTTTATAATATTAGTGTAAATTAACGGTCTTATTCATAATGACTTATCGGAGATTTAAACGGAGATTTTATCGGAGAGATAATAAACGTTTTATCGTAAAAAGACTATTATGAATAACAAGTTTTGACAATTTTCTCGAAATTATTTTAGCGAACTTTTAAACCTCCGATAAGTCATTATGAATAAGACCATAAGTAATAAAGATGTTCAACAGAAAATATTCAAAGTAATCATAATGGCTACATTTTGACGAGCCTTGTGGTCTAGTGGTTCATGTAACCGGCCGCTGTTCACGAGGTCGCAGGTCCGATTCCCGCATTATTTGTGTGATATTTATAAATGTCATACAAATGTTTGTACTGCGTCTGGGTGTTTACTATGTATTATTAATAAGTATGTATTTACAAAAGAAAAGTAGTATATGTAGCATATCCGTATTCTGGTACACATAACACAAGCATAAAAGCTTAGCTTGGGATCAGAGGACGTTGTGTGGAATGTCCATAAATATATATATAAATATTTAAGCCATGATGTTAGTGTTATAAAAAATACATTTTCAATTTTCTCGTAGTTTTCTTTTTAGTAAGTACAACGTCCTCTGGTCCCAAGCTAAGCTTATATGCTTGTGTTATGGGTACCAGAATACGAATAGAATACAAATACTATTTTTCTTTTGTAACGAAAAATAGTATTTCTCGTATTATTTTAATATTTACGTCGGGCCAAAATTTAAAACAAATATACGCGTCTAAATCCGTAAAAAGTAGTTTTATTTATTTAAAGGAAAAGTAGTTTAGTATTGTATTATATCCGCATTCTGGTACCCATAACACAAGCATATACAAAGTAAACACCCAGACGCAGTACAAACAGTTGTGGGACCATTATACACATACAATGACTGTCCCGCGCGGGAATCGAACCCGCGACCTCGTGATTTTCTACATACTAGGTACGGATCGGTATAGTGAGGTTTGCTCGCACCTGACTAGTATTTTTATATCTTAACAAAACACAAATGTAATTTTACAAACTCAAAATATGAATTCTTGAAATAACATTCGTACATAATTAAAATATTGTATCTTTCTTTTCACAGAATTTACATAAAATTAATTTTTGTAACAACTTTTATGATGTTTCTAATTTATGTTATTTATTTTATTGTCAAAATTGCTACCAATTCTACATGCACAGCTAAACTAAACTTAACTAAAAAGTTAAAACAACTATGGCGTATTTTGTTTAATTGGCTATTTCGTTGTGCAAATTTTATTCATTAAAATTCAAATATTTATTGCATACTAAGTGTGGTACATGATGGTACAATTTATAGAAAGTGCTTTAGACTTAGGCCTTTTACAGGCATAGCAATGTTAGTAGGTATATAAGTTATTTATTAGTTGATTAGTGCATACATATTTATTTAGCTAAAATTGTTAGTCTATAATATACCTACAGATATTTTTATAAAATTATTGACACTATCAATTTTCATGTCTTAGTAAGTTTAGTTATGCACGTCGAATTGGTATCATTGTCAAAGGCGCTGGATGCCGCTGGATACAGGTAGCATAGGACCGCGCTTTGTGGCGATTTATGGGGATGCCTATATGTCCAGCAGTAGGTGGTGAAAGGCTGAAATGATGATGTATGGTTGAAATTTAACCGAAGGAAGTATTTAATAAATCAAATTATGGTGGAAAATGTGACTGCCGCATGCGGGACTTGAACCCATGACCTCGGAATACTGTTCCGAAGCTCTTCCAACTGAGCTTATTGCGGTCGTGCCTGCAACATTCAAATTAACCACCACATTTGTCACTCGATTGAGTTTATATATTTTTACGTACAACGCCATCTATCAAGATTGCTTTACAACATCTCGACTTTTTCCACTTTTTCCACCATAATTTGATTTATTAAGTAAAAAGCATAGCATGTCAATTGCAAAATTAATAAATTACTTTACCAAGGAAGTATGTTTCATAATGGTGTTCTGTAGTCTCTATCTCCACCACAGCTAACCACCACAGAGAAAAAAGAATTAAAGGAAAGTAAATGATTGTTGAAAAAGGACAAATTAAAAAGCTTCTGTTTAAATTATGAGTGAATTAAAAAAAATACGCGCCTCAATCTCCATTTTCAGTCATAAAAAAAAACAAATGAGATACTACGCTGTGTATTTTGCCTACTGTAATAACGTGGATCTGCGTTAATATTTAGCTCGCAAGATTTGATTACAGAAACCATCGTGATAGATAAATTAAATAAAAGTTTTTAAAAAAGTTGGAGGAGAGGAGGTTTGATTAAAAATAGTTTAACCAAAACTAAACAGAGAAAAAAATTCTCTTTGGTGTAGTTTAAAGAAAATAAAAAAAAATACGTACCTCAATCAGCTCCAAACAGCCAGTCATAAAAAAAATTGGACACAGGCGCTATGTATTCTGCCTACTGGCTTCTAATAAACACGGCACCGGTGAGGTACAACTGAAACGCGACTGAAATCAGAACGAACTAGTCGTGCGTACATTATTGCTAGAGATCCTTGGGCGGATAGCAAATGTATTATATATATAACCTTACACACCATCTTCTGGTCCTGAATTAAGCTGTATTTTTAACCGACTTCAAAAAAATGAGGAAGTCCTGAATTCGTCTGTATGTTTTCTTTTTATTTTATGTTTGTTACCTCATAACTTTTAATTGGCCAAGCGATTTTAATGATTCTTTTTTTCCTTGAAAGCTAGCTAGCTAGCTGAAAGGTTTCCGCGAAGCTCTATTGGCACCAGGTCAGGATCTGATGGTTATCTCCTGAGAAATCGAGCAAAACCCTCAAATTAGGCACATCAAGACGGCTGAATTTTTTTAAAAATACTTCTTTAATAAATAACGATCAATTAATGTTTTCTAGGATGCGAATTCCTTGACATACATTTTTTGTGTGAAAAAACACAAGAGACTTGTCTGTGCATGTTTTATATCTACTCTATTCAGAAGAAGAGAATATCTCAAGGTCGTGTGCTAGGCTTTTTTTCTTAATAAGCATTTTTTCATTTCCGCCAACGTTCTTTTTTTAAATATCCCTATAAATTTATTTATTTCAAACAACATACTGCGAAAAAAAAGCTCGTAGGAAACCGCCCAAATTCGAAACCTCTCACACTTGGCATCATTCAGTCTGCCCTCAGATAAGGCTGAAGTTACACTGCGTGGGCGATGCGATGCTATCAATTGTATTTAACCACATGTTATCAAACATTAATTATAATCTTTGTAAATTTAGCCAGAGTTATTTTTAGTTACTGCTACCATTGCTATCTCGGAGTGGTTCTGGGCCTCTCCATTGACCGTCTAAACTTTTCATGTTATTTCTGATTCATCAATTTTCTATGCATATCCAAGGAGTGTTATGATAAATCATTGTGAATATCAATGACAATTAGATTAATTTACTACATTCGTTTTACTAAAGTATTAAATTTACTAAATTCGTTTTCTTAGACTGAATACCGAGAATGTAAAATACACTTTTGTTTTATTTTATTATTACAATTAATAGACGGTTAAAAAGACGATAGAGTATTTTTGTTGTAGCAGAATTGCTACTAAAATCGCCAAATTATTAAATAGACTAGTGTATTCCACACCTTATAAACAATAAAGCAACGTAGATAAGTCACCAGTCACCCTCCATCTTAATTTGCAACAAATACACTACTGCCCACCCACAAATTACTAGATAAATTGTTTCCTTACGCTTTATAAATAGTGAAAATCTTATTGGCTTTATTTGGTGTGACATTTGCCTAATACTGTTTTTAAAAATAGAATAGAATGCGTTTGTTTTTTTTCGTTATATTCAAAATTTAAATATTTTTCACAAAACTTCTCTTTCGGAAAAATATATTTGTATTTTATGTCAATAAATAAATGTTTTTGTGAAACAAAACAATGGCGTCCACAATAATCGCTCTAAATCCCGTATATATTTATGTTTACAAATTAGCACGAGAACAATCTGAGATTACTTATTGACTGTTAAGACCGACACACAAATGTAAATATTGTCTGCGATATTTTATTTTGATATTATCTGGGTTATTTACTGCTATTCTCACGCCTTTATCATACCCCTCGTATACACGCTTAAAGAAGGAGTGAAGTAATGAGAATGTTCTCCTACTCTCAAGTAAGAAGATGTCGTGACTAAGGTAGAAAATAGTAGGCATGCTTAGTTGGCTTAGTCATGTAGAGACGATGATGATAGACGAAAACAGCAGGAGAACAAGGCATAGGTAAGTGAATTGAAAATGCTAAAAGAGCACGCGTGTGAAAGATATCTTTGAAAAGTGTCAGAAAATTTACTACCGTTGTTTTCTGTATGACCAGACGTATGAGTATAAATGGAAACAAGGTATTTAGATCTAAAATAGAATAATTTGGGTAGTTCAGAAACTAAAAAACACGCTTGCAAATCCTTTGTTTTTTAAATTATTGTTTTGTCATCGGTCACTAATATGTGTGCAATATTTCAGATCAATCAGACAGCAAGTAGGCGAAAATTTCTTTCAAAGATTCCGTTACATAGGATAATTATTATATTGACAGATGCGTATGGAACTAATAAAAGCGTGTTAAAAAAATGTAAATTATAGAATAATTGGAGTTTCTTTAACCGCGCGTCTTATTATATTTGTGTGTTATTTCCTTTAAATTAAGTAGAACGAGTGGTTTTCATTGTTTAGGATTTACAAGGTATTATGGATGATTGCTTTCTTAAACAAATATTTTGTATTAAAACAAAAAAAAACAAACAATATTCCAAATAAGAAACTAAAAAGATAACCGTGTATATTTTAAAAAGTGGAGTTAACACTGATATGACGTCTGATAGAAGAGCATGAAAGAACAGAATAAAAGAGTTCGCGAGATCTCTTTTCTTTGAGTAAGTCAATAAGGGTTTCCTTGTCGTGTAGAACCCTAAAAGTCTTAAGGTTCTTTAGATAAAAGTGTGTTAAAATGTTTGTAACTGTATCTGTATCTGTACGAAAGAATTTTCATTGCATATCTGAATGGAGCTTAGAAATGTTAGAATGAGTTATCAACAAATTCTTACTAAATAAAATTTTATATAGATACTTATCTCACTCGTTTCCTTTCGCAAGAACACGTGATTTTATTATTTATCTGTACTATATATAGGTACTCAATACTCATTTTGTAAAGCTGAAGAGTTTGTTTGTTTAAACGCACTAATCTCAGGAACTACTGCTTCGAATTGAAAAATTATTTTTGTGTGGGATAGTACATTTATCGAGGAAGGCTATAAGCTATATAACATCACGCTGCAACTAATAGGAGTGAAGCATTAGTGAAAAAGTAAAAACGGGGAATATTTTCTAAATTCCACGCGTATGAATTCGTGGGCAACAGCTAGTAAACAGAATTTTTTTTTAGTATGTATGGTTAAGGGCCTACATCAATATTATCGTATATCATCGCCGACACGTACATATTAACACAGCCAGCAGGCACAGAAAATGAAGAATTAGGGATACTTTTCCTATTTACTCAAAATCTACTAAATATATTTTAATTCTGATCCACGTGTTTCTATACATAATAGTTACCTATGTTTTTAAAGTTATTTCATTAGTTAATACGCGATAATAGACCGACAAATGAAAAAAATAAAAAAATTGAGAGGTTGTTTCGCCAAGATTTTCTATCGAGAAAACTTTTTTCAATCGTGTTTCTGAGTTCATGCGATCCTAGATCATATATTGAAAAAACATAGACTTAAAAATTAGAGCTCTAGCCATTCAATCTAAAGAAACAATGAAAACTTCGTACATAGAAAAATGCACGAAGCTATTTTGGTATCCTCTTAAGGATTTTTTTTAAACTGCGCCAGTAATAGAAAAATTGAAAGGGAACCGTCTGTCCTGATAGGGGCACATAATAAGGAGAGATGAAAGGCATTTAAGCAAAAAGTTGATGAATATAAATGTTGATAGCCAGAAAAGGAGAGGAAGGCCAAAGAAAATATGGATGGACTGTGTGAAAGACGATGTGAAAGAGAAAGGAGTTGACGAGAGTATGACAGCTAATAAGAGAGGTTGGAAGGAAAAAAACGCGTTGCGTCGACTCCAAATAATTTGGGATACGGACAAGAAGAAGTAGGGGGCAAAGATTTTTTGCCAAGGTGGCGGAGAACGATTAGATGCAGGCGTGGTAGAGTTCTATGAGGAGGTATCTGTCCAGCAGTGGACGAAGAAAGGCTGATGGATGTAAAGATTTTTTGACTAATTAAAGGACAAAATGTAAGAGATTGTTTGTTTTTAAATACACATCTGGTTAAACATAAGACTGGTTTTAAAACTAGTTGAACAACTCTTTGAGACTGTCTCGATTTATAAAAACAGTTCCGGCTTGTGTATATTTCCATAAACAATGTTTGCGAAATTAATTTAAAACGAATAACGCAGTAGAAATGTGAAAAGCAAGTTAAGAAATAGCTTTAAATTTATTCTCAGATACAAAATTTCATAAAACTTTTTTATTTCCTTATTAAAGGTTTCTTCCTTTATTTTTAGTTTTGTTTTTTGAAATAAACTTACAAATATACTTAATTCTATTTAACTTATACATAATATAATAAATAATAATAAATATCCATGGACATTTCACACAACGTGCTCTGGTTCCAAGCTAAGCTATGCTTATGTTTATGTTATGTTATGGGTACCAGAATACGGATATAATACATAAACTACTTTTCTTTTGTAAATACATACTGATAGTACATAGAAAACACCCAGACGCAGTACAGACATTTGTATGACAATTATAAATATCACACAAATGATTGTCCTGAGCGGGAATCGAACCCGCGACCTCGTGAACGGCAGTCCGTTACCTGAACCTCTAGACCACGAGACCCTCCGTACAAAAATTCTAACGCGATTTTATTATATTTTTATTACACAAATTCTGCAATAACCCCGTCTAGGATTATACGTAACGGCTTCTTCCATAGACAAGCACAAAATTGTGATGCTATGATACATTTTTTAAATAACCTCATCTGTGAACCTCATAAAACACATCCCATTTAGTTTATTTTTCTAATGATGTTGTGGTTAGACATAATTAAAGGGTTTAAGCTGTACAGATGAGGAAAAAACAAGCTAGCGAAGACCTTATGAACTAATAATCAAAGTCATGACCTCGTGATAATATTAAAATAAATATTTAATAACATATCTACGCATTAGAGAATATATTATCTGTTTTAAAGGTGCTTTTAGTGGTATAACTATAACATGGTCTGTGTAGTGACGGATTAAAAATATAAGTGCCACCACCCCATTTCCTTCCCAAGGTGCTGTAGAAGCCAGCTAAGGTATATCATACAGATAAAATACTCTGTGAGAGACAGATAATTTGAAAGTAAACCCGAAGCCAACACGCCTGGTCAGCGCGGCATAGTGGATCATAAAGCCTTCCAAAGTGGAGAACAGTGCCCTACAGTGGGACGTTAATGGGCTGGAGAGAGAGAGAGAGAGAGAGTAACTGATGGTTCTGCACAGAATAGAAACTGTGACCTCTAGGGTTGCCACGCGTACTTTATAATAAACTATTGTACGTTATTTCAGGTAGGTAATTGTACTTTATACTTTATAAGAACAATAAAGTACGTAAAATACTTTATTTTGTATGATTTGATTTTTTTGGGATTTTGAAAAGTTTAGTCGTAAATATTTCTTTGTTTTACGCCACCTAACCTCCAATGTCAACAATGTCAGATGTCATATCAGTATCTATGTCTTAAAAATATATACTGTAAAGATGCTGTGCAATTGTTTAGTAGAGATACTAATTTAATACAAACTGCAAAAATCAATAAAAAATATGTTTTTAAATATAATAAAGAACTTGTACTTTATATTGATACTATGTACTTTATTTTTCTTACCTATAATAACTAATGTACTTTAACTGCAAAGAAAAAAGGTGGCAACCCTAGGGACCTCATAAGCAGGCGAGGCCCATTAAATTGATAACAGATATTACCTTCTCATCTGTGCTATGAATTCAACAGCTATTTTGGTATCCTCTTAACCACAAGATAATTGTGGTTAAGAGGATACCAAAATAGCTTCGTGCATTTTTCTATGTACGAAGTTTTCATTGTTTCTTTAGATTGAATGGTTAGAGCTCTAATTTTTAAGTATATGTTTTTTCAATATATGATCTAGGATCGCATGAACTCAGAAACGCGATTGAAAAAAGTTTTCTCGATAGAAAATCTTGGCGAAACTACCTCTCAAATTTTTTATTTTTTTCATTTGTCGCTCTATTATCGCGTATTAACTAATGAAATAACTTTAAAAACATAGGTAACTATTATGTATAGAAACACGTGGATCAGAATTAAAATATATTTAGTAGATTTTGAGTAAATAGGAAAAGTATCCCTAATTCTTCATTTTCTGTGCCTACTGGCTGTGTTAATATGTACGTGTCGGCGATGATATACGATAATATTGATGTAGGCCCTTAATTTGATTTAGCTAATAAGTGACGTGAACATTTGACGTCATTGTGGGAATGTACGGGCTAAATGATTTTACTATGACGTCAGATCATGGTAACTAGAAAATAGTGAATAAACGTAGTATTTTGTTTTACCTGTTTTTCTATTTTTAGTCCATTTATGCCCCAGTATTGGCCTAGTTCAATGTAGCAGAAACTATAGACCGACTACGACTAATCTGACCAGGAGTTTTTGTATAAGGTTTAATTTCAAGTTTTCCGTCTCTCGCAGACGATTTTATAGGCTTATATTACTTGCTTAGAAATATAATACGTTGCTTTCCATTGATTTCATAACGATCTATTTGATATAATATTATCTTTTTTTTAATACCTCCGCCTTGCCCTGCCGGTCCATGATGGTGCCTTGAGCTTTACCATGACCCGGCGAGGGGTGGCTCCGCTAATTGGGGCCCGACCCGATGAGGGGAGCATTAGGTCCCCCTGTCGCGTTTGCTGCTGCGGGTCTCTGGATGCCGATCTGGCTATTGCGCGCCGACGACCCCTAATATAATATTATCTTGATAGTTTGAAATGAGAAGCCTTCATACAGTCCAAATCGTGAACCTTGGTGACTGAAAAGTCTACGAAACGTCGGGCTAAAATTTAAAACAGATATACAAGTTTAAATCTCGCTTAAGTGTTAGAAATTATCACTTTAATACTTACTAATATATTTTTAGAGTTGATTTTTTTTTACATTTTATGTATAGTATATCAATTGTTGCTACAACAAAAAATATTCATCATCATCGAGTAATGATGATGAATATTTTTTTTGCAGGTGAGTTCCTGCCCCCATTTCATTATTCGGGGTGGGGAATATGACGAATATATTATAATGATAAACGGAACACTTCGTGTCGGAGTCCAACTTGTACTTATGTATACCGAAATTCTGGTGAAAGGCGTGTTAATCAAAAAACTTTAATACAGATAGTATTAAAGTTTTTTGATTAACACGCCTTTGTAAGTTTCTTTTTTATATTTTGTCTTTGGTATATTTATCTAACGAATATCCAAGAATTTTTTGGTCTAACTTATGTTATTACAAGCATGGTTTTTTTTAGTTTTTATACTAAATACCTATTAGCTACTACTTTCACTACGCAACCCGCATACATCTAGGTAAATGAAAGTTACTCACGATTGAAGGTATTAAAATTTAAATAAATAACGGTAAAAGCAATTTTATTTACGTCTAATACAAGGTTTACCCCCTTTTTTTACCTTAGGTAAGAAATCACGTATATTTTTAACCATATTTTTCCTCAAAGAAGTTCATAAAACGTTTAACACGTCCCAATCATCTCAGTAAGTAAGCGCGCTCACAACGCGCGCCATGTTGTGAAAAAATTCGTGATAAAATCAAAATAAATATTAAAATAACACTTATTTTATATTTTACTATCTTATTGCCCGGGATTTTGTTCGCATAAACTGTAATTTTTTAATAAAATATAATCTATAACACGGAGATTGTATTTTTTTATTAGTGAGAAAATAATGTATGATTGAAACATTAGGTACTTTCGCAGCTTACTCCTTACATATTCCAAATTTTATTTTTTTACAAATCGCATAGGAAATAAAGTATATAAATGTTAAATTCTATGTGTTTATAGTAAAAATGAGTGTTTTATATGTGTTTTTGTGTTATGTTATTGTGGTTGTGTCTGCACAAACATCAGCCGGTGAGTTGAAGGTTACATTAGTTTGATAAACTCGTTTCATGACGCTTGTTATCGGGGTGTTGTATTGATATTAAATTAATTATAAGTTATGAAACAACTATTTAATTATTGACCTATGGGACTATGGACATACCTAAATATCTCCCAATACCAATGAATTTATTTAGCTAACATAATATAGAAAAGCTAAGCTAATGGTTGTTATATAACTTTAAAGAACAAAATAATTGAGTATTTAAAAAAAAAGTTCAACCGATTTTATGTGTCTTTGAAATTTGAAGGATTTTCTCGATTTCTCTGGAGATAACCATCTGATCCTGACCTAGTGCCAATGAGATAAAACGGGAACCACCAGCTCTCAAATAAAAAAAGAATAATTAAAGCGCTTCACCCAGTTAAGAGGATACCAAAATAGCTTCGTGCATTTTTCTACGTACGAAGTTTTCATTGTTTCTTTAGATTGAATGGCTAGAGCTCTAATTTTTAAGTATATGTTTTTTCAATATATGATCTAGGATCGCATAAACTCAGAAACGCGATTGAAAAAGTTTTCTCGATAGAAAATCTTAGCGAAACAACCTCTCTAATTTTTTATTTTTTTCATTTGTCGGTCTATTATCGTGTATTAACTAATGAAATAACTTTAAAAACATAAGTAACTATTATATATAGAAACACGTAAATCAGAATTTAAATATATTTAGTAGATTTTGAGTAAACAAAAAAAATATCCCTAATTCTTCATTTTCTATACCTACTAGCTGTGTTAATATGTACATGTCGATAATATTGATGTAGTTAAAAGTTAACAAACATAAAAAAAATGTACAGACGAATTGAGAACCTTCTCCTTTTTTTAGGTCGGTTAATAAGCTTACTCTTTCTTTGTCCATGTGGTGAGGGATTACGAATACAAGTGTCACCACCTCATTTGCTACACAGAGTGCTGTAAAAGCCAGCTAAAGGATATTTTACAGAGAACATCCTCCGTAAGAGACGGAAAATTAAAACTAATTCCTTTGCCAACACGCCTAGTCAGCGCAGTATAGAGCAAAATTTCTTCCAAAGTGGAGAAGGCCTAAGCCCAACAGTGGGACTTTAATAGGCTGGAGAGAGAGAGGAGCTTTTCTCGTTTTTACTAAGTTAAGTTTCAGGAATTAGTTAGGCCAGTGAAACTGCGGGGCAGCTGGTAGTTAAATAAAATAGTAACTAATATTGTATTGTATATTGTGATGTACCTACTGAAAACAAAGGTTTTATTTTTAGAAAATGACGTAATGGCAAAAAAAGTTAAATTATGATGATTAGTTTTGATTATGGGTAATCCCCGGCAAAATCATTCAAACGTTATTATCACCATTCTATTCTTTCGAACAGGTTTTATGTAAAATAATCTTAATGCAAATTATTCTATGGTTTCGCACAAAAAAGCATGGTTCTTTTAAGAGTTTGTTTCAAAGGATAGTCAGCAGAAAAAACTTTTACAGCGCCCTTGGAAATGAAAGGGGTTGTGATACTTGTATATTCAATCCTTCACCACACGCAGAATATACTTAATAACAATAATTACTTAGAAATCACACATATTAGTTTTACTTTTAAATAACATATAATTTGTTTTTTTATAGGACCTACACACGGCAAGGCAGTTGTTTGCTACGTCACAACATGGAACTTTTACGGGCCCAGTTCTGGTGGCATTTCATTGCAAGACCTCGAGCCATCTCTATGTACCCATCTAGTTTATGGGTTTGCTGGACTTAATAAAACTACGAATACTATTAAAAGTTTAGGTAAAATTTTAAATTATATCGACAACACAAAATAAAGTAATAATAAAATAAAAAAAGATATATTCTTTATTGTACACAGTGATACAATATTAACAAAATATGATTACAGAGAAGGCATGCATATAGGCGAGCTTAATTCAAAAATTCATGGACATTTCACACAACGTACTCTGGTCTTAAGTTAAGCTTACATGCTTGTGTTATGGGTAGAAATACGGATAGAATAAATAATAATAATTTGCATGGTTCAAAAACTAAAAAACACGCGGTCCTTAATATGTGTGCAAAATTTTCAGATCAATCTGATTACTGCAAATGAGTGAAAAACATTTCCAAAAATTCCGTTACTTATATGAATTGGTAAATACGTATCGAGGTAAAAAGAAAGACGCGTTAAAAAGGAGTATTTCAGACGTTTTTCCCCAACAAGTTTTTATTTTATTTATTTATTTATTTATACTTTATGCACAAACATAGTACAAAGGCGGGCCTTAATGCCTTAGGCATTATCTACCAGCCAACCGGTAAAAGTGCAGAGATAAAAGATTGGGTGCAAAGTATTTGCACCCAATCTTTTATCTCAAAATCGTAAAAATAGAATAAGATACAATGAGAAAAATTTCAAAATAAGAATTACAACATACCTATTAAATATTATACAAATAACAGAATACATAAATAGCAAAATACATAAAAATACATAATATATATAAGTATATTTATATACATACATACAAGTTATGTCTTAATCTTCATAATTTCCAGGTCCATGGGAAGACCTTGAGGCTGATGATGGGAAGGGTAGCTACAACAATGTGGTAGCACTTAAACAGAAATATCCTCATCTTAAAATAACTTTAGCCGTCGGTGGGTGGAATGAAGCTTCAATCAAATATTCGGACATGGCAGCCAAGAAAGAATCCAGAGCGCAATTTATTGCAAGCGTATTGTTGATGTTAAAGTAAGTAAACATTATTATAACATATGTCTCTCTAACCAGCCGGTTAACGTCCCACTGTTGGGCATGGGCTTTTCTATTTGTGTTCACTGTGAAGTGAACTTAGACCAAGACCTTTACCAAGACTAAAATACATCTTTCAGTTATCGCTTAATCTTATATTGAAAAAAGAAAGATCATTCTTTTAGTTTCTGACGTATTCTAAATTTCTTTTACAGCAAATTTAGATTCGATGGCTTAGATTTAGTTTGGGAGTATCCGACCGAAAAAGGTGGCAAACCTTATGACAAAGGAAACTTCGTACTACTTGTAAAGGTAAGATATAATAAATACAATGTTGGTTGTTATCATTTGTTGTTGCCCGCGACGTCGAATTTTAGACATTTTTCCCAGTTTTGCAATATTTTTCACTGATACTTTGCTCATATTGGTCGCAGCGTCATCTTTTATAGCCTCGATAAGTGTACTATCCAACACTAAAAGAATTTTGTAAATTGGACCAGCGCTTCCTGAGATTAGCGTGTTCAAACATAGAAACAAACTCTTCAGCTTTATAATATTACTATAGAAATGTTAGTATAGATAATTATGTATGTATTGTTTTCATAATTCAGAGATTTTAGGTGCTTTTGTGTGTTTAGCAAGTAATTTTACGAGATTCTGTGAATAGATGCATGATATGTTAACATTATCTTTATCCGTAGCGCTTACGGCCGTTTTCAGTATTTTATCTATCCTAAATTCTTGATGATAATGTCACACTAATCTAAACTTTTGTCTTTACTTGTATATCTATTAGCTACTGATGATAGTATTCTCCATTTAAGATTTGACAGGAGACAAAAATATCCTACTGATGAAGAATAACAACAATCTATCTGTTATCGTAGTCGTAGTAGTTATAGTAATCGTAGTAAATGAAAATAATTTAATAAATAAAATAAATAAATAAATATTCATGGACATTTCACACAACGTCCTCTGGTCCCAAGCTAAGCTTATTATGCTTGTGTTATGGGTACCAGAACACGGATATAATACATAAACTACTTTTCTTTTGTAAATACATACTTATGATACATAGAAAACACTCAGACGCAGTACAAACATTTGTATGACATTTATGAATATTTCACAAATGAATGTCCCAAGCGGCAATCGAAGCCGCGACCTCGTGACCTCCTGTTTGTTACATAAACCACTCGACCACGAAGCCCGTCAAATTATTGTCTCAATTTTAAGCATAGTTTGTGTTTGAAGCATCTACGGAAATACATTTTTGTATTATAGTCTTACAGCTCGTGTTAGCCGCATCTTCGTATGCGTGGAATTATACAAAAAAGCCATGCTCTTGAACCACTCTACGTAATTTTGAAGTTTTAAGCTGAAATTGGGACACACATACAAAAATAACGAGTTAAGTCACGTGCAGCCAATCGTAGATTAATACATATATATACAGTTATTGAATTTCTATATCTTTCTTTCAGGAACTTTCAGAAGCATTTACACCTCGCAAATACATACTAACAGCGGCTTTAGGGGTTAACAAGAATACTATAGAAAAAGCTTATGATTTGGCAAAACTGAGCAAATATCTGGACTTCATACATATCATGGCTTATGATTACCACGGTACTTGGGAAGGTGTGTTAGGAGCTAATGCACCTTTAAAGGGCTCAAATGAAGATGATGAGTTAAATGTGGTAAGTTATCTCAGTGGATAGATAAAGGTTGATGGATGGATGGAAGTTATTAAGGCTGTCCTAATTTCCAATAATTAAGGGAAAAAAATGCCATAAGCCCAATAATATATTTTAAAATATATTTATTTTTTATCAAAGCTTTATGCACATAACACATACAATGGCGGACTTAATGCCTTAAGCATTATCTACCAGCCAACGAAAGTGAGTTCAGAGATAAACAGTGTGCTAAATGAAGAGAAGATAAACATTATGAGAGTAAAACTAAGCAGACAATATCAATACATACATAACATATATCAATATCACTCTCGACGTAATCACGGATTGAGAATACTAATCAATAGGTATTCAATCTTACCCAACTTTTCTGGCTTCACGCCTTCTTTAGATCCTTTTCACGTTGAGCCAAAAATAACGTTTCAGTCAAGTACGAGTTAAAGTCAATAACACACCAATAACGGGATATGGGGCATCAGCTGATATATAGAAGCTGTGAAATGTTTAGCCCTTTAGCTATCACCGTTCCAGAGATACAACCTGGTGACAGATGGATGGACAGAGAAGTCTCCGTAATAGGATCTTTCTGGTAGAGAATCCTAAAAACGTAAAATTTTCTAGCTGGAGAATTTGCCTAAGGTCTTATTAAAAAAATCCATGTTTCTTCTCATAGGAATACACAGTAGACTACATGTTATCCAATGGTGCTTCACCTCATAAACTAATTCTTGGCGTGCCCATGTACGGTAGAACCTTTATATTGGTTAATCCATATGCAAGACAATTGAAGTTTGGTTCAACGCTCGTGGAAAAAAGTGGGTTTACAGGACCATTCGATGGTCAACCCGGTTTCATCGGATATAATGAGGTAAGGGTTCTTGTTCTTCCTAGTCCATTAACGTCCCAATGTTGGGCACAAATCTCCTTCACTTTGAAAGAATTTTTGGTGTTCTTTTTTTTTTTATAGCTTGGGCTGCCAAATGACTACACTCCACCTGATGTTAAGTGAATGTGTAGTCCAGATGTAAGGACGGCTAGTAGCTAGCTAGCTAGTTCTATGCTTCGCTAAATAGGCGTGTTGGCTAGGGTTAATTGCGAGTTTTCTATCTCTCACAGTTGATATGTTGATTGCTTTTATTCCCTTTGCTGGTTTTTTACAGCACCCTGGGGAAAATGGGGGTGATGACACTTGGTTTCTTAATCCGTTACCACACGGATAAGGAACTTGTAAGAAGGTAAGGTATTTCTTGATAATATTGTTTGATGAATGGCAAATATTCCAACCATTTCAGTATATGCTAGTGCTGGCACATCCGCCTCAGAAAATTAATCACCCCTACCTCAAACCCTTCACCGAATAGTAGAATATGAATTCGACTACCAAGGAAGCCTCTCATGTGCGTACCCTGCACAAGAAAGGCTGACGATATTTTCCGAATTTTCTACGTTTTTATACAATCTTTATACTTTTAGATCTGCATGGAGACGAGCAGAATAAAATCAGAGTGGCATGAACAGACATCAACACCATACCTACGTAATAGAAATAGCAAGGTTGTTACTTATGATAATGGAAGATCTGTTGCTATTAAAACTAAGTAAGTAATTGGCCGTGTGGTGACGGACAAAGAATACAAGTGTGCCACCCCATTTCCTCCCCAGGGTGCTGTAAAAGCCAGCTAAGTGATATTGTACACAGATAACATCCTCTGTGAGAGACGGAAAACTCGAAAATAAACCCTGTGCCAATACGCCTGGTTAGCGCGGCACAGTAGACCATAATCGCTCCCAAAGTGGAGGAGGCCCGTGCCCAACAGTGAGACGTTAATGGGCTGGAGGAGGAGAAGTAAATCCTCCACATCTATACTAAAATTATAAAGCTGAAGAGTTTGTTTGTTTGAACGCGCTAATCTCAGGAACCACTGGTCTGATTTGAAAAATTATTTCAGTGTTGGATGGTAGGTATATTTATTTAAGAAGACTATATAACATCAAGCTGCGCCTAATGGGAGCGAAATATCAGTGAAAAATGTTGCATATTTTTCTAAATTCCACGCAAAGTCCACAAACATACTGTTATCATAATAATTTATAATATTATATATGTTGACAAATGCATTTCATGTTAAGTGCCTACTAAATTTTTATCTACTTTTGTCATTTGTCGCTACTTATAATTAATTTTATGGAAAGTGTGAGACAACTCCAACACAAGTATTGGGCATATGATATAACGTAACTATTTTTTACAGTTTTTAATTTTTTTTTCTTTTATATTATCTATCATTTTTATATTTTTTTTGTATCTACATAATAATAAAAAAAATTTTAATGCCAAAGTATGAAACTTAGTTTGGGACCAAACGACGTTGTGGTAAATTTCCATGAAAATATCAGTTTATATTGTTTTTCAGGATGGCGATGGACAAAGGTTTAGGAGGAATGATGGTATGGAGTATAGCCACTGATGATGTGAGGGGTTATTGTAACGAAACCAATATTTTCCTTGATTTCACCACGCGTTACCAACAAATGATAAAAGATCCCTTATTGGAGAAGGCTTTGGTAAACCTTACTTTACCTGATGGTAAGTCATTGTTGCGACGGTTTAAGAATATGGCACCACCCCATTTCTTCCCCAGGGATTACTATAAGGGGTATTGCAAGCAGTTAACATCAACTGTGAGAGACGAAAAACTAGAAATTGAACCACCTTTGAGTTCGTTCCTAGAGTGCTGTAAAAGCCAGCTAAGGAATATTGTACACAAATAACACTTTCAGTAAGAGACGGAAACCTCAAAAATAAATTCTGTGCTAAGACACTTAGTCAGGGCGGCATAGTAGATCATAATTCCTACTAAAATTGAAGAAGCGGTGCCCAATAAGAGGACGTTACGGGGACATCGACAGCTTACATAATTATCTCATTTTCACTTTTAGTTACCCAAGTGTCAACAGAAGCTCATTATGTTTTAAAAGACAACCAATTACATCTTCATTTACCACAAGAGAAATACCCCAACTATACTCTGTCTCGGACCATCAATGATGCAATATTTTTGGCTTTGGAAGAAAAAAGAATTATGGAACAGCTGACAAAGGTCGGGAAAAAAACAGAAGGTGGAGCAGTTCGGGAATTCAAAGGAGGTAAAAGATTCATTTTATTTACCATATATATATAGGTATAGCTCACTGAATAACAGTTGAAGTTTATTTCAAAAACTAAAAAAAACGCGACTTTTTTATTTTTATTAATGCATTGTCAATAATTTTTAATATGAATATGTGGGAAATGTTTCCTCCTAAAGACGTTGTCCCCATTTTTCTCTTATGTGACACTTGCAGCCCAATTTGGAAGAAATGGGTTATTATTATTCTGTTAATATGTGGGTACTACGAATCGTATATGGAATAGTCAGATTGTGGTCAGTTGCTGCAAAAGTATATCCTAGCTAATATCTAATAGAAGTCTACAGCTTTTTCTGCAGAGTTCAGAAAACAGATTTAGAAAACCTCTTTATGATCTAAAACTTAGTTTTTCATTCTCAGCTCATAAATACCCCTTTATTGGGCACCAGACTCCTTCATAAAGACGGCCAGAACTCTGGTATTAGGGCTTTTTTGGAGTTATTCATCTTGCATTATAAACTTACATTTTCCTTGAGCTAGTGCTGTAAGAGCCTGCGGCACCTTTAGGGGACTATGGAGTAATGATATAATGTATTCTTTTTCCCGCAGGTCCAAAACACGGCAAAGTAGTGGTCTGTTATTACGTACAATGGGCTGTTTACAGGCCTGGTCTTGGCAAATACACTCTTGAAAACCTTGATCCAACTATCTGCACTCACATCATCTACGCATTTGCAGTTCTTGATGAAACTACGAATACAATCACGAGTTTCGGTAAGATATTGCTTAAGTATTAGTTAAGTAAGTTATTACTTACATTCGTATATTCTACAGGTTGATTACTCGTTGAATGCAGACAGCACTGAGGTGCGTTGTGCGTTATATTGGAAGTGGTAACTAAACTAAATATGTGTTGTAAGAGCACGGAAAACTCGATAATAAACCCTGTGACAACACACCTGGTTAGCGCGGCACGGTAGACCATAATACCTCCCAAAGTGGAGGAGGACTCTGCCCAACAGTGGAATGTTAATGGGCTAAACCAAAGCCACAACAACAAAACTGCGATTTTCCCAAGATTAAGCATAGCGTATGTTTATGAATCGAAAATGAACTGTCTTTTTACCTAATTCCATTCCGATCCTTTCGCTGAAGTAGTACAAACATAATTAACTTTTATTATTATTAGTAGATGTAAATTCCAATTATCTTTAAAGGTTACGTACCAGACGTGGAAACGAAACAAGGCAAAGCCAGTTATCAAAAGCTGGTAGCCATAAAAAAGCAATATCCTCACTTGAAGATTCTGCTATCCGTTGGAGGTTGGAATGATGGTACGGCAAAGTATTCCAATATGGCTGCCAATCCTGAATATAGAGCGACATTCATTTCCAGCGTAATTACCATGTTGAAGTAAGTATTTTTGGTTATTTTAAATGATAATTCTACATTGCTATTTCCTATTGACGGGCCTCGTGGTCTAGTGGTTCATATAACGGACTGCCGTTCACGAGGTCTCGGGTTCGATTCCCGGTCAGGACAAATATTTGTGTGATGTTTTTAATTGTCATACTTGAAATGTTTGTACTGCGTCTGGGTGTTTCTATGTATTATAAGTATGTATTTACAAAAGAAAAGTAGTATATGTATTATATCCGTATTCTGGTACCCATAACACAAGCATTAATTACTAAGCTTAGCTTGGGACCAGAGGACGTTGTGTGAAATGTCCATGAATATTTATTTATTATTTGCGGTTACCTGTTCTTGTTGCTCAGTGTCAGATATTTCTGTCCTGGGTTGGCAGAGATTTCAGTTGTGCTTGCATCTATTCTACGGTAGTCTAACAGGGGGTAAGAGTCAGTCTCTACCAGTGGCGTAGCGTGCCTTAGAGGGGCCCTGTATCAAATAGCATTAAGAGGCCTAAATGAAATAAGTTTTTTTTGGAACTTTTCACGCATACTTTCGAAGCTTCGGGGGAAAAGATTTCATAGCAACCAGTTTTATTAATATTAAGTATTTTTCCAGTAAATTTAAATTCGATGGTCTGGATATTGTTTGGAAGTATCCAACTGAGAGAGATGGTAAACCTTACGACAAAGAAAACTTTGTACTACTTGTGAAGGTAAAATATTGACAGCATATTGAAATGTTTTAGAAAGACTTTAGAGGCATTGGCGGGTATAATATTATTTTATTTGCGTTTCAGGAACTTTCAGAGGCGTTTAAACCTCATGAATACATACTCTCTGCGGCATTAGGAGCCGTCAAAGGTACAATGGAAGGTGCTTATGACTTGGCCAGATTAAGTCTTTATCTGGACCTTGTTTTAATTATGGGTTATGACTACCATGGACCTTGGGATCGGGTTGTTGGATCTAATTCACCTTTGAGAGGGACTAGCGCGTCTGATTTTATGAGTATGGTAAGTATATAATCGTATATATTGAATTTATGAGAATGGAACCCCAGATTTCTAGTTTAATGACAGACATACGGATGAACAGCAAGGTCTTAGTAATAGGGTCTCCTTTTACTGTTTGGTACGGAACCCTAATAATATTAAACGTGGCCTTCCGTAGAAGACCACAATTAAGAAAACGTATGACAAGACCAGTTCTGTGAATAAATGACATTAAAAAAGTCCCAAGATGGGACTGGATGCGGAAGTCGAAGGACCATGTGTTGTGGCGCAAATCAGGGATGGCTATGTCCAGCAAGGGAGTTGGCTAAATTGATGTACATAGCCATAATGATGCAAAATACTTTGCCTGGACAGCGTCCTGAGAGTGAAGCAATATCACACACTAATGGTTTATGAGAAATGCATTTTATTTACATCTCTTTCTCTTATCTCTTCAGGAGTTCACAGTAGACTATATGCTGTCTCATGGAGTGTCTCCATTTAAGCTTGTTCTTGGTCTCCCAACTTCTGGTAGAACATTTATACTGCTAAACTCAAATGCTACTGAAATAATATTCGGTGCCACACCTACTGAAGAATCCGGCTTCGAAGGACCGTTTACTACAGAATCTGGATTTATATCGTACAATGAGGTAAAGTATTTCATTATTTTGAATGAGCTTGTACATTTTCTTTGTTTTATAAAAGCATATTGTCGTAATTAAATATATCTACAAACAAAATAGTTTTTTGCCTTATGAAACAAGAAATGCGTATATATCAAGATGCGAGTGAAGCTAGCTAGCGTGGACAAATCAAATACAATGCCATTATAGTAGAAGCCATTTTTAAACTGAAGGTTGATTATAATTATTATCTATTTCAACGATGATTTTCTTTCAGATTTGCATGGAGTTAAATAACAAAACATGGGAATACCACTGGCATGATCCAACACTTACACCATACATACGTAGAAGAGAAAAAGTTATTGTTTATGAAAATGGAAGATCTTTTGCTCTCAAAGCTAAGTAAGTATACATTTTTGCAATTGACTTACTACGCTTTTACTTCATAAATACAGTGGGAAAATGATTACCATGAGCGGTACTTGAACCCATGACCTGGAAATACCCTTCCGTTGCTCAGCCAACTGAGCTAACATCGTTCTCGCACATGTTAACCAAATCTTGTACTGCAATTGCAAACTGCTGTACATTGATGCGATATATGAGAGAAACTCTCATATATCGCATCAATGTACAGCTTCATCTATCGAACCGTTTGCACAACTAGATTGATCGATAAATTTTGTTGTAGGTATTCCGAGGTAGTGGGTTTCGATCCCGCTCGTGATAATATTTTTTTGTATTATAATTTGATTTATTTGCTAACGAATAGATATAAACACACACAAGATACAAACAAATAAACAAATGATTATACTGTGCAGGCGTACAGTATAATCATTTGTTTCGTATTGTGCATTTTTATCATTTGTGTTGTGTTTACATGAATCACTAGACCACAAGGTGTTTTGCATAAAATGTCCATGAATATTTATTTATAATGACATCCCTTTCAGAATGGCGGTAAACAAAGGTCTTGGAGGTATAATGCTGTGGAGTATAGATACAGATGATTTCCTAGGCAATTGTGATGAATCAGATGCCTTAATAGATTTTACTGAACGCTATGAACATATGATTAAAGATCCACTACTGAAACAAGCTGTGAAAAACCTGAATTTCCTTGATGGTAAGTTTATTCTTTGACATATCATTAGGTGCATCCATGCATACACTGCTAAGCTGGATAGCAATGCTGACTTTTTGAATGAAACACTAGCCAGTTTTCTGGTTACTAGAAGCGTTAAAAAGATGGCCCCTTAGTCCTGAAAAAGACAGCACGTTCCATAGCTTGAGCGTTTCGACCTTGTATTGAACCTATTACCCAAGTTCTTGGCAAGTAGAAACTAGTCCCGATAATTCCGGGATTCCTAGTGTAGGGACTGATGTTATTTGCAAACTAATAATAATTCTGTATTTATTTCAGTTAACCACGCAACAAACATAGGAGCTCACTATGTTATAAAAGATAGCAATTTAGAACTTCATCTACCAAAGACTAATTATACAAACTATGGTCTTACACGAACTATTAATGATGCTATAACTCTAGCATTAGAAGAGAAGAGAATAGAAGACGAATTAAGAGAAATAAGTGAAGAAAATGAAATACCAGAAAGCGATGAAGGAGATGTTGCAGGTAAAGAAATTGCAGCATAATTTGTTACCAATAATGTTAAGAAATTAAATATCTAACGCCTAATCCTTTTAGAATAGGACGGAATGGTAAACATACGTGCTTTAAGCTGCATTGCAATTCTTATTGGTTCAATAGTTTTATACTTCTTACAGGTCCAAGACATGGCAAAAGAGTGGTCTGTTATATCACAACAACTGGCAAGACAGATGGCAACCCACTGTCTCTAGAAAACCTAGAACCAGCCTTGTGTACCCATATAGTATACTTCTTCAGAGGTCAGGAAGACGAAATAGACAATAGTTTAGGTAAGACTAATTAGGGAAATAAGTTCTTTATCACGCTTATGGTAACACAATGCGTAAATGACCACGATATTCTGAGTGCGGCATTAAATTTGAGATTCGGATATGCGTAGGGAGGACGCTACTACACGCGATCCTGCACCAACAGTATTTAGCAATTTTCCACAAAGATGATATCGTCTGTCCACCTTATAGGGGCGCCACCCCACGCTACATCGTCCGGTACTTGATCGCAACATGAGGGGTTTCGTTTTCCAATGGTCGTCGGAGTGTCAAGCGAGGTGGCTAGCGCAGCGAGACTACTGCCAATCTAACTTTTGCTATATAAATCAACACCATAAAAATGTTATTATTTTCCAGATGATTGGCACCATTTCGACACCAAGTATGGTAGATCCAGTTACAAGAAACTAATGGCGCTTAAACAGAAATATCCTTTGTTAAAAGTCTCGATAGCGATCGGAGGATGGAACGAAGAGTTTCCTAAATACAATTCTTCGGATCCCCAGTCAAGGATGGCATTCCTCACAAATATATTGTTATTGTTAAAGTTAGTATTTTGAATGAGACCGTATTTCGAGTAGAGTATTTTAGAAATTCCAACTTTTTGAAAAACACAAGATTATGGCATTTGGGAAATTTCTAAATTCTATACTTCAGTATATAATGCTAAAACTGTTGAGTTCGTGACTGTTACTGACATCTATCTTCTTCTTCTGACCCTATTAATGACCCACTATTGGCTTGGGCGTCCCTCCTTTAGGAGAGTATTTGGTTTAGTATACCACGACGATCAAGCGTGATGTTATATGTTTTAGTTTCGAATTTTCTATCTCTCTCAGGATATTCTCCGGTTGTTACCCTGAATTGGCCATTACAGTGTGTCCTGGGGAAACGGGGATTGAGATGATGTTACTTCTATTTTTAATCCGTAACACAGACATGTCGCATTTGTTTATTCTGTAATATATTTTAATATTTGTTAACAGCAATTATAAATTCGATGGAGTGGATTTAATTTGGAATTACCCAACTGAGGGAGACGACAATACTCAGAACAGAGATGGCTTTCTCAAAATCGTTAAGGTAGGTGCTTTTATTAGCTTTTCTAGTGTATGTATTTATAAAACTATTTAGCAGAAGATTCATCTAAAATACATACTTGTCAAACCGAATACAATGGTTCTCAAATATTCGCAATGCATATATTTTCTTCCAGAAACTTTCAGACTCGTTCCAGTCCAGTATATATACATTATCAGTAACATTGGAAACTAGTAAGAGCGTCATGGATTGGGGTGATGAGGATCTGGCGAAATTAAACCGTTATGCCGACTTAATACATATAATGACGTTTGATTATCATGGGAATTGGGATAAAGTTGTAGGAGCTAATGCACCTTTGAAGGGAACCAATTCTGAAGATGTTATGAGTGTGGTAAGTGGTAAATAATTTAGTTGTATTCTTTATTGGATCTGTGCAACAAGAAACTCTTAAGATACCGTGAATCGAATCGTATGGGGTCACTTAATTTTTCGTCTATCTGTCAAACAAGTTTTCTAAGTTAGGGTATCAGGGTGGGTAATATACAGATTTAAGAAATCTGAATATACATATAATAATACCTACAGCCTAACATTTTGCCAGAGGTGGGAAGGAATCAAAACCTCATCATTATATTCAGGCTAGTCTAATTAAATCTATTAAAGATGTTAATAAAGTCAATAAAAGGACTTCTTCTTAGAGGCAGAGATTGAATCAAAATACCTATAATCACATTTAGTTTATGGAGAAAAATATTAAAAGTTTATTTTTACTCTCAGGAGTTTACAGTAGACTACATGTTAACTCACGGAGTATCTCCTTATAAGCTGGTTCTTGGTCTACCAATGCATGGAAGAACATTTGCATTGACTAACCCTGACATTGAAATACTGGAGTTTGGTTCCACACCTGTTAAAGAAACCAGCTTTGATAAACCACTGGATAATGAACCTGGATTTATGCACCATAATGAGGTAAGATAGGTGATAGATGAAAGTAGATTGTTTGTCGGAACTTTCTTTAGAAACAGTATAGAATAAGAGCCAAAGTCTAAATAATTTGGCCCTTATTTAGAGTACCTTATCCATGACCATAAATGTACCCAGGGAAGGAAAATGGGTGGTGACATTTGTATTCCGTCACCATACGGACATCACTTTTTCTTAGTCGTTCATTCTTGGCAGAACGGTCGTGGTTGATGATGCTTCATTCTTATTAGCCAATGCAGTTCCCGCGATGCGTCACCACTTACTGCGTTTTTTGGCGTCTCGCAAACTATGGACTTCATTAATTAGGATCTAAATTAGACGCATCGGAATGTGTTTCAACAATTAAGGTATTCTGTGAGATATAATAACTATTGTAGTGGATGTATGAGTGTAAATGAAGCCAAGGAAGTGTATTTAGATCGTAGTAGATGACGTTCTATAGTCTTTGCCTATATCCATGAGAAAATAGCGTAACGGCATGATGATAATAAGTAACTCTTATAAAGTCCCACTCCATACTTTGTTAAGGCTTGCGTCCATAGGTCCGTGGGTGGCACTTATTATAACTCATTAGCGTTCAGACACACCGTATAGCGCATATAACACAAATTATCTTGACTCACACAACACTGTTTGTTTGTGATTCATAGATTATAAAGTGTTTGTAATTATTTACTTTATATAACTCTGATAAGTTCAATGTAATGCCTACATGCATATGAACAATTACAGATCTGCTCAGAGACTAATAGCGAAACATCAAAATGGGTATATCACTGGGATGATCAGACATCTACACCATACCTTCGTGATAGAGAAAGAGTTATTACTTATGATAATGGAAGATCTATTGCCAACAAAGTCAAGTGAGTAATTTTTCAAACTTTTATTTGGCATCATCTGCCAGCAAATATGGCAAGCTACAGTAAACCCAACCATTGGGTTGGGTTCAAATCCCGCTCATGGCAATTTTTTTAAAACTATAATTGGTGTCATTAAGTAAAAATATAGTAAGTCAATTGCAAACATTTATATTTCTGTCCATATATTTAAAATCTTGCGATTTTTCAGGTTGGCGGTAGACAAAGGTCTTGGTGGTGTAATGGTTTGGAACTTTGACAATGATGGTTCTAAAGCAATATGCAATGAAACAGATGCTTTCATAGATTTCAATGAAAGCTACGAACGTATGAAACGTGATCCAATATTGAAGAAAGCTGTCGATAATATGTTTCTACCTGACAGTAAGTATGTTACTGTAATAAGTTAATTCCGAATAAGTGGCGACAAGCGGCAAGTTAAGAATTAAATTATCACCACCACATTTCCTCACAGAGTTCTGTAAGAGCCTGCTAAATAAATAACATTCTCTATGAGAAATGTAAAATTAAAAACTTAACCTAAATACTAATTTTATTTCTATGTAGATTTTTTCTGTTTATCCATCTAGATTTATCTATTTATTTCTATTATTTATCTAGATTTTTTGTACTGTAAAGGTCCTTTTGAGTACGTACTCGTTGAAGAGGTTTTCAAAGGGGCAATTTTTAGCACTTTGATACAAGTAGTCGTTCGATTGATTCAAATAACCCCTTCCAAAGGGGTTATTTTTAAACACTCCTGGACCTTGAATGAAGCGCTTTTTGTGATCGATTAGTATCGATTACAAAGAGCGCTTTAGGTACTAATGTTTAAAAAATATTTGACCATTTTTACATTCGGGTATCTAAAACTAGCGATCTAAAAACTTGGAATAGTAATCGTTGTCGCAGTGACTTTAAAATTAAATACATTCATATTTACTTATTACAAAACAAAGTTGTAATTTTTGTATGTTTGTCCTTACGTTAGCATATATCTTCAAAACTACGCAATAGATTTTGATGCGGTATTTTTGTTATTGTGGTCTGGTTCAAGAGGGTCGCTTTTTGTGTAATATGTTAGGGTATGGTTTTCCAATTCCAAGCGTATGAAGTTGCGGGCCACAGCTAGTTTATTTAAAGAAAATAAGAATCTTGATTTGGCCCTATGATTGAATATTTTTTTTTAATTTCAGTTGATCAATCATCACCTAACACAGAACATTATGTTTTGAAGAACAACGATCTATACCTACGTTTGCCAGAATGTGAGAAATTAAACTACACACTAATGCAAGCTATCAATGACGCGATATATCTCGCACAAGAAGCTAAAAGACTAGAAGATGAAATGGCAGAAATAGCTAAAGATAATATCATTGAAACAGATGAATATAATGGCGGGAATAATTTTAATGGTAGTTTTATATGTTTGATTTTATGTACTTTATCTTTACTTATTTACTAATTTATAATTATAAAACTAAACTGAATAATTAATAAACAAAAATAATTTCAACTAGCATAAGTTTAGTGTTAACGAGATCATAGTGCGATTTAGCAGGTGTAACCCCATCTATCGGACAGTGTAGTAAACTTTTGTTTGTACGGTTTGGTTTCTAAATTTCACACGTACGAAGTCGTGGGAAACAGCTGTATGTATGCAATAACTAATTAATTCTGCCGCATTATTAAAATCAACTAATTAACTAATTTTAATTTGTTAAACTATAGTTACAAATATAGTTTGTCGGTATGGTGACGGATTAAGAATACGACTGTCACCATCCTATTTCCTACCCAGGATGCTGTAAAAGGCAGCTCCTCTCTCTCTAGGCCATTTACGTCCCACTGTTGGGCACGAGCCTCCTCCACTTTGGAGGGATTATGGTCTACTGTGACGCGCTGACTAGGCAGGCGTGTTGGCACAGGGTTTATTTTCGAGTTTTCCGTCTCTCACAGAGGATGTTATCTGTGTGCAATATCCCTTAGCTGACTTTTACAGCACCCTTGGGAGGAGATGGGTGGCGACATTTGTACTCTTAATCCGTCACCACACGGAGAGCAGCTAAGGGATATTAAAACCACCACATATCCTCTGTGAGAGACGAAAATCTCGAAAATGAACCCTATACCAACACGTCTGGTCAACGCGGCACAGTAGACCGTAATACCTTCCAAAGTGAAAGAGTTAGCAGTATGTTAATTGGCTGGAGAGAGAGAGGAATATAGTTGTTAGCTTCATTAAAATCAACTTATTCACTAATTATAACAGACTAGCTGTGGCACGCGACTCCGTCCGCGTGGAATTTAGAAAATTTCCCCGTATTTGCAACATTTTTCACTACTGCTTCGCTTCTACTGGTTGTAGCGTGATGTTATATAGCCTAAAGCCTTCCTCGATAAATCTCTACCACTGAAAGAATTTTTCAAATCTGCTGAGTGGTTCCTGAGATTAGCGCTTTCAAACAAACATACTCTTCAGCTTTTTAATATTAGTATAGATTTTTTAAATAATAGTTATAATACTTATGGTAGCTTTTTCATAGAAAAAAAAATCCTTTTATATTTGGAAATGGAATATGACTATTTTTGTAACGTTTAATTTTTTAATTTTGTTAAAAATTCGGTATTCTATGGGTATAATAGATATAAACAATATAGATAGATAGATAGTTATGAGCTATAGGTAGATTTAGTTAAAGATAGTTTGTTAATCTTCCGTTTATATACGTACTGTATGTTTATTAAACCAAATTATAGTAGAAAAATGATCACCATGAGCAGGACTAGAACCCAAGACTTCGGAATACCGCTCCGTTGCTTAGCCATTAAGAGGGTACTGTACTCCTAATTTAGGTATTTGCCTTAGATATTGCTATCCCTATTCCCGAGCACCGTGCTGAAAGGGACAAATATAGCTTAAGCAGATTTTTCCTACAAATTCTTTGAAAAAAAGACGTTTCGTAGTCCTCTTTTTTCTTCGCGAAAGTTAAACCGATTTTAATTGTTTTTACGCTATATTATAGATGAAGAGTATATCTATGCTTCTGTCAAGATAAGTACGATAACGTACTTCTGGAAGTACGATACCCATATTTTTGTATGGAGCATAATTTGGTATCGTGCCGTCTTAAGGTATCATGTTCCTCCCACATGTTAACCAAATCTACCATTACAATGTTTCTTAATTGAGTTATACATCGATGTTTTTTGTACAACGCCAACTATCGAACCGTTAGCACAACTCGATAACTCAATCGATATTCTTTATAGAAATCCAATTGGCTTGCAATAACGTGTCATAGGTTCAAGTCTCGCTCTTGGTAATTATTTTTTTCCATTGTAATTTAATTTATTAAGTAAAGCATAGCAAGTCAATTGCAAAAATTAATAAATTACTGAACAGGTATGTGTGTAGTCTTTTAAATGTCCTCTTGTAAGATCTAAAATACATCTGTAGCCATTTTAATAACGCTTTTGTAAATTCTCTATCACTTTTTAAAGATTTTCGGAGGTTTAAACGGAGATTTTATCGGAGCGATAAAAAATGGTTTAGCGTAAAAAAAACTATTAATAATAACAAGTTTTGACAATTTTCGGGAACCGATTTAGTGAACTTTTAAACCTCCGATAAGTCAATATGAATAAGACTATTAGACGCGTGAATTTGTTTAAAACTTTAGCTTGCCATTTTGGAGACTTTACAGTCACCATAGTCATGTGTGGGACTGGTCACCATGGTCATCGGGTCCATACACAAAAGCGTGTAAGTAAAACCACTTTACGGATATACACGTGTCTAAATCCAAAAAAGTGGTTTTATTTAAACGCTTTTGTGAAAATAAATATTAATTCTGCTTTTTAAGACACAATTATTGGTCTTTTTCGTATCTATTAATTCGAGGAGCCTCATGGTTCATGTAACGGACTGTCATTCACGGTCGCGGGTTCGATCATTCGTGTGAAAATGTTAGTACAGCGTCTGAATATTTTCTATGTATTATAAGTATGTATTTACAAAAGAATATAATTATATGTAGTATATCCGTATTCTGGTACCCATAATACAAGCACATAAGCTTAGCTTGGGACCAGAAGACGTTGTGTGAACAATATACATTTTTATTTATTTTATATAAATCATTTTTTTCAAAAATCATATCTATACCTTGCTATCTTTTTATCATTTTCAGACTTATAATCGTATCTACTTCATCTGTGATGTCGACAGATGGCGCTGACAACATTTAACACGATTTACTTCGAAGATCTATAACTATGGGTTACCTTGACCAAAGACTAGACAGATATTTTTTTTCTGAATACCTCTAATCTTAGAGTAGTAAGCCAACAGGGCTTGTTATACAAGCTGTTTTCTTATGAATAAATTTATATTCTTTCTTTCTTCTTTCTTTCTTCTTTCTTTCTTCTTTCTTTCTTATTCCTTTCTTCTTTCTTTCTTCTTTGACAATTATGCTAGCATGTCAGTGGGGTGCCGAGATATCAAACAACGTAATTTCATTGGTCGCTACACACGCCCCGCACAAAATCACCTCGCACACATTAAGAGACGACAGTGGTAATGATTCTAAACGAACAAAAAACTTATAAAAAATTCAAATTCATAGTGTCAATAACACAATTTGGCAATGGTAACAATTCTACGTGCACAACTCAACTAAACTTAACTAAAAAATGAAAAAAACTATGATGTATTAGGTTGTTCGGAAAGTAATTTCGTTTTTTCCCGACAGAGGATTTAATTGTATTCTTTTGCACCCAACTTCACATGTAAGCCGTATAATTTTCATATGCTTTGAGAGCTCATATAGCAGGCTTGTGTGTGAAAAATTCCAATTAAATTCAACTTCAATGTCAACAAAATTAATTCCTCAAAAAAAACGAAATGGCTTTCCCAACAACCTATTATTTCGATTGATTTGCTTTTTCACTGTGCTCAATTATATTGATTAAAATCATTAATCTATGATACACAGTTTTCATATTAAGAAAGTTCAGTTAACATTGCCAGATTGTGTTAGTGACAGTATCAATTTTAATTTTTTAGTTTAGTTTAGTTTAGTTGAGCACGTATAATCGGTAGCAATGTTAAATTAACTGTCTTATTTTAAAAACTGTGTATTATCGACTAACGGTCTTATTCATAATGACTTATCGAAGGTTTAAAGTTCGCTAAAGTAGGTTCGTGAAAATTGTCAAAACCTGTTCTTCATAATAGTCTTTTTACGGTAATACGTTTATTATCTCTCCGATAAAATCTCCGTATAAACCTCCGATAAGTCATTATGAATAAGACCGTAATGATTTAAAAGAAATATAAATGTGTACAATAAAAAAGCAAATAATAGAAATTTTGACACGATCAATTTTCATTTAATAATGAAAATAAATATTTATATTTTATTTTTCATATTTTCATTTTTCTAATATGGGTCTGGGTGTTTCTATGTATTATAAGTATGTATTTACAAAAGAAAACTAATATATGTATTCTATCCGTATTCTGGTACCCATAACACAAGCATATAAGCTTAGCTTGGGACCAGAGGACGTTGTGTGAAATGTCCATGAATATTTATTTTATTTATTTATTTATTTTTTAGTTTAGTTAAGTTTTGTCGTGCCCTCAGAATTGGTACCAGTATCCGTACACAATGAGTATGAGCATTGCGCTCTTTTTCATCGAGAATAGCCTTATAATGTCAACTCTTGTTGGATTATTGCTCTAAGTCAAATATATGATATAAGTGGATATAGGTAATAAATTGAGTAATAAGTAAACTAAACTTAAGGGCCTACATCAATATTATCGTATATCATCGCCGACACGTACATATTAACACAGCCAGTAGGCACAGAAAATGAAGAATTAGGGATACTTTTCCTATTTACTCAAAATCTACTAAATATATTTTATTCTGATTTACGTGTTTCTATATATAATAGTTACTTATGTTTTTAAAGTTATTTCATTAGTTAATACACGATAATAGACCGACAAATGAAAAAAATAAAAAATTAGAGAGGTTGTTTCGCTAAGATTTTCTATCGAGAAAACTTTTTTCAATCGTGTTTCTGAGTTTATGAGATCCTAGATCATATATTGAAAAAACATATACTTAAAAATTAGAGCTCTAGCCATTCAATCTAAAGAAACAATGAAAACTTCGTACGTAGAAAAATGCACGAAGCTATTTTGGTATCCTCTTAACTAAAATTAGTATAATATATTAAAATAGTTTTGGTCTTATTCATAATGACTTATCGGAGGTTAAAACGGAGATTTTATCGGAGAGATAATAAATGTTTTAGCGTAAAATGACTATTATGAATAACAAGTTTTGACAATTTTCGCGAACCGATTTTAGCGAACTTTTAAACCTCCGATAAGTTATTATGAATAAGACCAATTGTCTTTAATCTTTAAATACTCAATATTGTATAGTTTCTAAGTAATTATATTATTTTAGAATATAAATGCAAGAAAAATGGTGTTTTATTTTTATTTCACTTCGACCTTTAGTTGATTTATTCATTTATTTATGGTCTTATTCATAATGACTTATCGGAGGTTTAAACGGAGATTTTATCGGAGAGATAATAAACGTTTTATCGTAAAAAAAACTATTATGAATAACAAGTTTTGATAATTTTCGCGAACCGATTTCAGCGAACTTTTAAACCTCCGATAAGTCATTATGAATAAGACCATTAATCTTTGTATACAGGCAGACTTAATGCCTTATAGGCATTCTCTTCTCTTCCAGTCAACTAAAGGAGGTGCAGAAAACAAATTAGTGTAGGTAGTACCTCTTTTTCTAAATCTTGTTGGTCCTTGCTATAACCATGAAGGTATAGATAAAAAAAAGGAGGCCATACTTGGAACATCGGTTTGAGGCAAATATCTACGTATCTCTATCTCACTCTCTGTGGTCTGACCTCTCTTTTTAGTGTGGCCTTAGTACTGCTATCTCCTTATTAAAATCTCCTAGTAAATTCTTAAAAAGAGTCACCACACATATCAAATCACAAGTTAAACACTGTCATTTGATAGTGTTTAATCGTAACTATAAATAACTAGTTGAAATACGATGAATGAAATTAAAAATAATAAAATAGTAGATCACGGATGCTTTTCATGGTTGACGAATCAGTGAATTATTTTCCCCATTTCCTAAGGATTTCGTAATTTGGCAACATTGGTCACCATATGTCAAGTTGTCGACAAAATTGTGCCAATATGTCGGTTGTTTACTTTACGGTTCACAGCTTCGTTTCAAATTTTCGACTCTAATTATTTTTATAATTAAAGAAATGGTGCAAACTTGTGTAGTGCGTGGTTGTGGTAGTACGTGGTGTCCAGGAGGTGATATACAATTTCACGCGTAAGTGTTTAGATCGTGATTTCTGGCATTGAATAACTGCAAACATATTTCTTTGTATTTTCAATTAAATACTTCATAAAATGATTAAACAATGTTTTCAGCATACTTCTAACTAACTATACTGATAACGATGTAAAGATCTAATAGTCTTACATTGAATTTCATGGACTTAGTGCAATTTTATCTTTCTTGTTTACAAGAAGTAATTTTGAAATAGTGTGACCATACTGAGGACATATCTAGGACTTTCCGTGGGACCTGAACTAAATTATACATGTTTGCTTAGTCATTTAATTTTTATTTCACATTATTTACAACATTAATATACTTACCTGCAATATTATTTTTTTAGATTTCCTAAAGTACTACTAAATAGTACCCAGAGGAAATTATGGTTATCCATTGTACCATTGAAAATTAAATTTTATGAAAGTGCAAGGATTTTTTAAAACAAACAGCAGTTCCTACTATAATTACAAATCAAGAAGCAGTATCACCTTGCAAGGTAAAATTTCAAGTATCTATTTACAAACTCCTTTAATTGTCTCACATGTTATACAATGTTAAATATTTGAATTTATAAGGAATATAAAAACTAGTATGAAAAAAAATACCCCACCAGTATCAGGAACATTTTCCAAACTACCGGCGCTCAAGGCTCCAGAGATAATTGCTGCTTTCTAAACCAGCCCCCCCCCCGATCCGACTGCCTAATGAGAGCCTTACATTATTATTATGTTTCAGAAATGTAGTAGTTCGAATATATGGCAAAAGGCTATATTTTGTAAAATATATTATAATTTTCAGATAGACAGTTCATTACAGGAAGAGTCTATGGGGCAAGTAGCTACTCTGGGTGTACCAAATCCTAGCTCTGGCATTTATGAAAGTAATCCTTCCTGATGGGCCAACTCAGAGAAAACAATATAGAAAACAAATTAATTAATGTTGTATCACAACATTTTACTCCTCTGTTGCAAGAAATGTTTAAGCATCCCATCACGGACTCAATTTATTGCAATGATTTGCATGAAAGCGTATTAATTAAGAAAATTGCAAATTCATTTTTTAACACTTAAAGAGTCATACAGAAAATATACTTAGTGATTTACGTGGTAAGAGACAGAAATTACACAAAACAATAATATTTAGTCATGTATAAAAGAAAAGTTATTAAATGATTTTAATTTGGAAAGTGCTGTTGTTTCTTTTTTGCCCTTTTTTTGTAACTTTATTATCGTTCCTATTATAGCCCCCTATGATACGAGTATATGTCACAGTCAAAACTTATAACCACTCAATAGACTGTAAGCTCTCGACAGTAGTACTTTTGACTGAAATTATTCAAAACTAATTTTACCCAATATAGCTGTTTAAATGTAATTTTAACTGACTTGCCTAGCGCCAAGTAGTGGAACACAAGGCACAGGGAGCCAAGGGCAACCCGACAAGGGTGGGTTAGGTTTTTAGCTCCCGTCATGCCATTCATGATAGGTTCCTTTAAACGCTGTAGACAGAAATATACGTAAAAATTGATTTTGACTGATTCTCCGTTCTTCCGTCAGCCACTTTTAACCACATTCATATTGTCAGTTAAAATGACTATTAACTACAGATTTTCCGACAAACTAATTTTAATCAACGTAACGTATTTTTTTTTTGAGAAGTATTATTGACCGAATTTGCCCTTTAACTGACATTAATAAATAGAAATACATTGGCTAAGCCAGAAATCTAGGAAAAACTATTGTTCAGTATGTATTCATAATGTTTAATTAATCTGCAAAATTAATGAAACATATATCTTTTGCGATTTCATGGTTGGTCCCTTAATAACAGTACATGTTTAAAAATATGAGTACAATAACCCTTTTTCGTTTTTACGCTACCTACACAAAAAGTTATGTTTCCACTTAGGTATGCCAAATAGATTTTATTGTGTAACTTGTTTTGTTTACTAAGAAATTACTAACACCTTGTTATTTTTAACCGGCTTCAAAAAAGGAGGTTCTCAATTCGTTGGAATCATTTTTCTGTATCTTTGTAACATGTATTTAGGTCTGAAATAAAGGTAAATTATTATTATTTTATCTCAAGCAGATCTCACAATCATTCATTAATTTCGTATTGCCGTAGGAACTACACCTTTGTTCTAGTAATTATCTATTTCCCACCAATATTCTATAGGTACATCGTACATACGAACTAGGAAATTTTACGTGTTTAAAAATGTAAAAAGAATAATAAATTTAACAACCGAACCTCCAGTTACTGTTAAAAAACTAGAATTATCCAAACTTTCACGCGATAACAAACAGTTTGTTTTTTGAGTATTTTTTTTACGCACAGTACATAAAGTATCTCGACATATAAAATCTATACGGGCTAGGTCTTAGAAGTGAACATTTTGTTGACACTATATGGAACACAACTACTTGAAGTTTTGTCCTGGAAGAAATACAATAAAGGTTACCCTACTTAGAAAGAAAGGGTTTGACCACAGTGAGCGAGATAGCCATACATCATTTTTGCTTCAAGTAGGTATTCAGAGTCTGGACTCCATTTTTATCTATACCTTCATGGCTATAACTACAGATAATCTGTGTTGGACAGTTGAATAAGAATCTTACTAATTTATAAGTGCGAATTCCGGATAATGGCACATTTGGCACAATAATAATTTTGACGAGCTTAAGTATTAACACTTAAGCTCGTCAAAATTATTATTGTGTGGAACGAAACGATAGCGTGATTTCTAAATTTGACGCGTACGAAGTCGCGGGCAACAGCTAATCTTACTATAAAACAAAGTCATTATTTTTGTATGTAAGTCTTTGCGTGAGCTTTAATTACATTTCAAATTATGCAACGACTTTTGATATGGTTTTTTAATGGATAAAGTGGTTCAAGAGGATGGACTATTTGTATTATAATTTTTTTTTTAATCACGCAGACACAATTTTTTTGAAAAATTATGTGCTTATGACATGTCCAATTTTTTTCCCCTACCACCGGTTCAGGACGCAATCTGCTGAGAAGAACCGGCGTAAGAAACTCAGCAGAGCTTTTAATCAAATCAATATTTTTATAAATTAAATGTCAATAAAATTATACTTACAATGCTAAATAAAACTTTACAATATAGAATATGTATTGCTCCCAAACTTTATCATCTTTAATATAATCAGAAATTTTATAATACGCCTTTTTATATAATTTAGATTTAATGATTTTTTTAAATTTAGAATTATTAAATTCTCTTACATCAATAGGGAGTTTATTATAAAATCTTATACAATGACCCATGAAAGAGTTAGGTACATATTTTGTGGAGACGGGTTACATGCTTACATGCAGTACAAGATTGTGTTTATGCCTTGTATTAACATTATGGTGGTCGCTTTTTTTTGTAAAATTTAAATTTTTTTTATGAACATACAATAAATTTTCATATATATTATTAATGTCCGCACAGCTACACTGTGAAAATAACTAAAGTATTTTATATTATAATAAAAGTATTTTGCTTTTATATACTACACACGAAGCAGCGGACGACATCTAGTAATAAATAAATTAATATATACTTAAGTTGTACTTAAGTTTTCATTTAAAAAAATTACATTCAAATGCACTACTAAAAATGGTTGACTCCAAAATTATCATTGAACCGTGAAGCGTGTTTCCTAAACGGCATCGGTTTACATTCGACGAAGGCAATGTGCCCTAAGATGACAATATACAAGAATATAACAGAAGTGAAAAAAAATAAGTCAAGTACGAGTTGGACATGAGCTTATCGAGGAAGGCTTTAAGGCTTTAAGGCCAGTCATAATATATTTGTTATACCGTCTCCCAATAACGCCAAATGAGATGCCAACCATGGATACTCTCATTCTGTATAGAATAGTAAAACAAAGAACAAAATAATTTTCAAAGTTCAAAAACTAAGAAACACGTTTGAAAGATGAGATCCTAGATATTATTATATTTTTGATATAATTGCATTGTCAGTCGGTCCTTGTTATTGCATGCAATATTTCAAATCAATCTGACTATTGGAAATGGGTGAAAATCGCGTTTAAAGATTGCGTTACAAAGATTAATGCATTGATAGATACATAGGTACCGAACATATAAATAATAATAAGACAAGACGCAATAAAAAATAGATTTTGATCCAACTACAAAGTTATCTTACTGTGCACAAAGTTAAGCTACTTTAATTATCTTGTACAGTGGCAAATGTCATATTTTCCGTAGCTAAATAAATATTCAACATTAAGTCGTTTTGTCGAAAGAATAAAGTTAAAAATTTAAGAACACATAAAATAACAGTGTGGATTCCACCTCGACTTTAAACAACTTGCCCCGTATAAATTTTTCCCATAATATCGGGTAAACATCGCTTAGGGGCTCTTCACAAATCGTGGTTTTATGGAATCCTTTGAATTCTCCATCTATCTGTATTTCTTAATGTTATTGAACATGAACAAAATAATTGGAATGGTTGGTAACATCTGAAATTTCTAAATTTTGCAAAGAAATTATTATCTAGTTATAGAAAAAAATCATAGCTTGTTCTCTTTGTCGTCTTCAATAGGGATCTGGTATCTTACTGTTTACATAAATTAACTAGGACTCAGAACTTTTTTATTAATAGCCTAAGAAGTGATAAAAATACTTCACAGATAACTATAATATACAATAAATACTTTTTAATGATAACTATCAGTGCATTAATGATAATTAATAAAAAAGTTCTAAGTACTAGTTAATCTAGGTAAACAGTAAGATATCAGATCCCTATTGAATATTGAATATTGATATAAAATTATAATGTGCACTTATGATTTTAATGATAATTATCAGTGATTAGATTACGTGGCAAATAATTGTTCCATTTCGTTACATTTGATAGAATAGTAAAAAAAAACGATACAAATAATTATGCTGATAATAATATCATGTGGTATTTAGGTATTTAGAAAGTCTAGCTCTAGCAGCACTCAAACGCCATTCACCGCTGGATACTAGCGCGCATGCGTCGCGCGCGCTTTTTATAGAATTTCAAAATAATAAAAAATAACTAAAATAATCTGTGATATGTGATGAACTTTTAGTTTTAAAATTAGTTTCTTATTATTTGTTTAATATTTGAGTGATAATATAAGCGATTAACAATAAAATGAAGGTTTTAAGTGTGTTTCTATGTTGTGCTTTTGTGGCAGTATGCGCTCAAACCTTGGCCGGTAAGTGAAAGGTGTTTTTTTTTAATTTTAGGAAACTCGTTTTCAAGATGGCCATAATCTTTTGTTTTTATAATATTGCATTTTTTTGTTGTTATTTAATAAGCTAAATAATTATATTACGTATAAATAAACGAATATAAAGCGGTATAATTACGTTTACGTACCTACCCATAAAACTTTCTCAAATATAAGCAAGAAAGTCCTAAAAATATTACTTACGTTTTACCTTTTCCGGGATAGTATTCAATGCGTTCTTATTTAATTCAGTAACTTTATAATATAAAACGTATTAAAAGTAAAAAAACTTACAATATTTAAATGAATTATAATAAAGTAACTGTATATCCTTGATTAAATAACTGACTGGTTAATTTTAAACCGATAAACGGATTTCCGTAAAACAAAAGGAAGAAAACATTTAAACTGACCTTTTCATAGATCCTGGAGAATTCTAGACAGTATATTAAGAGATATTTTTGAGTTTAGTTCGTTGTAAATAAAAGCCATAAAAAATAAAAAAAATTTGTTTAATAATAAAACAATTCTCTAACAACCGGTTTGTTATGACTTTATATTTATACCCCATTCGGATGTTTTGGAGACATTTCCGCCACCACGGTCATGCATAACAAAATTATAGGTGTCCATTCTTTGTGATCAGTTGTTTCAAGGATAAACATACCCACAAATTACAGAATAAAAAAAAGAGCGCCATCTGCTACGAATCAAACGGATAGTCTGTACCTACCCCCATAGGAAAAATGGGCGTGATGTTATGAAGACGATGACCCATATTTTATTCAATTTCTAATATATTTATTGTGGATCATAGGTACATAATTTTGGGATACAAGAATAATTGATCAGCCATGTCCCGTCTCATGGGTATACCATATTCTTAATCTAATATATAAAATTCACGTTTCACAGTGTTAGTTACCGTACTCCTCCGAAACGGCTTGACCGATTTTTATGAAATTTTATATGCGTATTCAGTAGGTCCGAGAATCGGCCAACATCTATTTTTCAAAAGCCTCCCCCCCACTGATATTTGTATGGCAAAACAACGTTTGCCGCGTCAGCTAGTTTAATTATAAATTTATTAAAAATTTTCCATTTACGAAATACATATAAAATTAAAAAAAAGTTGGCTATAGAAATGTTTCCACGATGAAAAAGAAACCTACAAAAATAAACAAAAAGCAATCATATTTGTGGCAGTATTAATTCTGTGGTTGCAGTAAACATTTCAAAAGAGTTTACTGTTGCAATCTTATTGACATTTGTAATGTTCCGGGTTCAAACTTAGACGCTACGCCGTGGATTGTTTAAAAGAGCTAACAATAGGTACTCATACTAACTCTGTCTCCAGCCCATTTACGTCCCACTGTTGGGCACGGGCCTCCTCCAATTTAGGAGGGATTATAGTCTACTATGACACGCTGACCAGGCTTATTGGCACAGGGTTTATTTTCGAGTTTTCCGTCTCTCACAGATGATGTTATCTGTATGCAATATTCCTTAGCTGACTTTTACAGCACCCTTGGTAGGAGATTGTATTCTTATTCCGTCACCACACGTCATACTAACTACTTAGTTAGATTTTTATTATAATTATCATAGCTAAGTGTATCTATATAAACCTAGGTGTTCTCTAATAGTAAGTCTGTCGAATTTAGTGCTTTTTTGGCTCTCTCCCGCATAAATGAAAACTATAATTAGGGGAAACCTCTCGGAACTAAATCCAGACAAACTAAACAAAGCCCATGGTCTGATATCTTACAAAATATTTGTTTATAATGACATCAGTCATATCTATGTCTTTAATAATTATAAAACATAGTCGTTATTTTTGTATGTATGTCCCTATGTGAGCTTATGTCTTCAAAAGTACGCAACGGATTTTGATGTGGCTTTTTTAATACGTAGAGTGGTTCAAGAGGATGGATGATTTTTTTGTATAATTTGATAAGGTTTTGTTTTGAAATTCTACGAACTAACGCATACGAAGTTGCGAGCAACAGCTAGTTTAATTATAATTAAATAATGTTATCTGTTTCGTAGTATCGATACCATAGACTGATATCAAAATATGTGATTGTGAATAAAAAAAAAATGGTAGGTCAAGACTGTTTTGTTGGTGCAATGGCTTTGTAAAGGTCTGATAGTCTAAAGATTTGATATTTCTGATAAAAGAATCACTTAAGTTTATTATTCTCTCTTTTTCTAGCCTTCTAACGTCCTTCTGTTGGGCACGGACCTCCTCCACTTTGGGAGGGATTATGGGCTACTGTTCCGCGGTGACCAGGCGTGTCACAGCAGGGCCTACATCAATATTATCGTATATCATAGCCGACACGTACATATTAACACAGCCAGTAGGCACAGAAAATGAAGAATTAGGGATACTTTTCCTATTTACTCAAAATCTACTAAATATATTTTAATTCTGATTTACGTGTTTCTATATATTATAGTTACTTATGTTTTTAAAGTTATTTCATTAGTTAATACGCGATAATAGACCGACAAATGAAAATAATTGGTCAAGTGCGAGTCGGACTCGCGCACGAAGGGTTCCGTACCATTATCTATGCACCATAAGGCAACGTTATTAGTATCGAGCAAGAAACGGTAAAAAAATCATGTTTGTTGTATGGGAGCCCCCCTTAAATATTTATTTTATTTTATTTTTAGTATTTGTTGTTATAGCGGCAATAGAAATACATCATCTGTGAAAATTTCAACTGTCTAGCTATCACCGTTCTTGAGATACTGGGTACGGAACCCTAAAAATCATGTTTGTTGTATGGGAGCCCCCCTTAAATATTTATTTTATTTTATTTTTAGTATTTGTTGTTATAGCGGCAATAGAAATACATCATCTGTGAAAATTTCAACTGTCTAGCTATCACCGTTCTTGAGATACTGGGTACGGAACCCTAAAAATCATGTTTGTTGTATGGGAGCCCCCCTTAAATATTTATTTTATTTTATTTTTAGTATTTGTTGTTATAGCGGCAATAGAAATACATCATCTGTGAAAATTTCAACTCTCTAGCTATCACCGTTCTTGAGATACAGCCTGGTGACAGACGGACGGACGGACGGACGGACGGACGGACGGACGGACGGACGGACGGACGGACGGACGGACAGCGAAGTCTCAGTAATAGGGTCCCGTTTTTACCCTTTGGGTACGGAACCCTAAAAAATAAAAAATTAGAGAGGTTGTTTCGCTAAGATTTTCTATCGAGAAAACTTTTTTCAATCATGTTTCTGAGTTTATGCAATCCTAGATCATATATTGAAAAAACATATACTTAAAAATTAGAGCTCTAGCCCTTCAATCTAAAGAAACAATGAAAACTTCGTACGTAGAAAAATGCACGAAGCTATTTTGGTATCGTCTTAATACAAGACTATAGTTAATAACGATTTTACTAATACTTGCCTCTATAATAGTGACTAGCTAATGGCCGCGATCTCATCCACGTTCTCTTTAAATATAAACAAAACCTTAACAATCATTATCATCATAACATCACGCATTTTCCCATGAGGGTAGGCAGAGACTATAGAGCGCCATCTGCTACGATCCAAACATACTTCCTTGGCTTCATACACACTCATACATTTGGTCATACATGCCCGACAGTTGTAAGTGCTATGCACTTGCCCCTTTTGGAGTATCCCGGCGATGACATCGGAGTATATTTTTCTCGGGCGTCCTCTCCCAGCATTTCCACTTACCTCCGCCGTGTATGCCTTGCGTTAATCGTCTCTCATCCATCCTCTCCACATGACCAAACCACCTAAGCATACTTTTCTCCACCTTAGTCACTACATCTTCTTTCAGAGCGCAACGTTCTCTTATAACTTCATTTCTTAATCTATCTTTTACCTTAACAAATTATACAAAAAAAGCCATCCTCTTGAACCACTCCATCAAATAAAAGAACTTCATCAAAATCCGTTGCGTTGTTTTGAAGATATAAGCTCACATAGGGACATACATACAAAAACAACGACTTTATTTTATATTAAGTAAAGATGAATTGCGAAATTCTATAACAATCGTCAAATATTTAATGATTTTTGTATCGTCAACAAAACGTGACTTTTTAATATAAACAATAATTAAAAACAGGTTAACTTTTGATTTGACATTATTATAACCGGTATAATTATATAGCCTTCAAAAAGCAAGACAGCTAAACTGTTTTTTTTTAAATAAACTAGATCTGATGTCGCCCGCAAATTTCCACATTCCACGCGGACGGAGTCGCGGGCAACAGCTAGTAACTAATACAAATAATACATTACAAAAATAACCAGGGATAATTGAGCTATCTTTAATAAATTTTTTAAATGGCTCCAGCTGTTAGTTTCGTCGAACATTTAATTTTATATCAAACTAGCTGGCCCGGCAAACGTTGTTTTGCCAAACCGTGGAAATCGGTTCGTGCGTTCTGGAGTTATACCGTCAGGAAGGAAAACCCGACTTATTTTTATATAGTAGATAAACAATGAAATCCTTGCTCCTTATAATATTAACAACAATCCGTGTGGTGACGGATTAAGAATATCCGTGTCACCACCCCATGTCCTCCCAAGGGTACTGTAAAAGCCAGCGAAGGGATATTGTACACAGTTAACATCCTCTGTAGGAGATGGAAAACTCAAAAATAAACCCTGTGTCAACATGCTGCATTGGTTAGCTCGGCATAGTATACCATAATCCTTCACACAGCAGAGGAGGCCCGGGCCCAACAGTGGGACGTTATTAGGCTGGAGAGAGAGAGAGAGTGAGTATAAATAAAAAAATAAATATTCATGGATATTTCACATAACGTCCTCTGGTCCCAAGCTAAGCTTATATGCTTGTGTTATGGAAATACGGATATACTACATAATATATTTACTACTTCTCTTTCGTAAATACATACTTATCTAATACATAGTAAACACCTTAAATAATCATGATAATTTAAAACAGCCTCCTTTGGTCCAAAGCTATGCTTATTCGTTTCACATCATTTTATAACCGTTGGACAAACAGAACTTGGTCTAATCAAATCTTTTTAAACAATAGGACATATAGGTAAGTTATTTAAGTTGAAATCTCATAACTGCTCATTGTTTTAAACGTGATATGAATATTAAATAAATGGTCATCCGGTATAGTTACTTAGTTATGTTCAGTATGGAGCATGGCATTTTGATTGTTCACAATTCACATATTTTCGTCTAGCAATTAAATCTTATGCTGTAGAGCTGTTTATATAAATTTTACACTATAGGTCCGTGTGGTGACGAATTAAGAATACAAGTGTCACCATCCCATTTCTTTTCCACTGGCTCTTACAGCACCCTGGGAAGAAATAGGGGTGATAACATTTGTATTTTTAATCCGTCGCCACACGGACATCCGTCACCACAAAGACAGAAAATATCTATATTTTGAACAAATTATAAACCACAATATTTGCTAATACAAGAACAGTACAAAGTTATTATTTGTCGTAGAAACTTAGTGAGTCAACTATGTAAGAGAAAGTCTTTGTGAACGATCGTCGACATTATTGTTAACTATTCATAATAACATTATGAACCACCAATGTCTAGTATTGTTATAGACTTGTTATTTACTTGGCGTCTTTACCAAAAAGGCAGAAAACTATAAATGCTTATAATATGAGCCTCTGTTGTCCGTTTGTTTGTATGGTGTAACAGCATCGCGATGCGTCAAAAACGTAGGGAAATTAGTTGATTGAAATAAAACCAACTATGGTTTCTTTTAGGTTAGCAATAAGACTGAACATACTTATAATTTTTTTTTTGTTTGTTTTTTTTTTTTTTGTTTTTGGACATTTCACACAACGTCATCTAGTCCCAAGCTAAGCTTATATGCTTGTGTTATGGGTACTAGAGAACGGATATACTACTTATATTACTTTTTTTTTTGTAAATACATACTTAGAATATTATAACATAGAAACACCCAGACGCAGAACAAACATTTGTATGGCATTTATAAACATCACACAAATAATTGTCCGACATTAATACACGACATAATAAATAAATAAATATTCATGGACATTTCACACAACGTCCTCTGGTCCCAAGCTAAGCTTATTATGCTTGTATTACCCGCGGCCTCGTGAACGACAGTCCGTTACCCGAACCACAACACCCCGAGACCCGTCGATATTTAAAATAAATAAACTAAGAATTGCTGTTTAATTTACACTTTAGCGATACAATTTAAATGTTCTCTATAGCCTACTCTGTATTAGCCAACTTTAATTTACCAACTAACGGTTCTCGCTTCAATAACTCCGTGACTAACCTATCTTATAGAAAGGCAATGCTCTGATAAACTACAGATATGTTTAGGTCAAAGTAACTGTAATGGATTTTAAAATGTCTATTTATTGATCTTCAGGGTGCTGAGAAAGCCAGCTAATTGAGCTAATATACATCTACACAGATAACATTCTATGTGAGACACGCAAAAATCAAAAACAAACCCTGTGCCAACTCGCCTGGTCAGCGCGGCATAGTAGAACCATAATCTCTCCCAAAGTGGTGGAGTCCCGTGCCCAGCTGTGGGACGTTAAGGGTTTGAGAGATGTTTTTGCAGCATTTTTCACTGATGCTTCGCTCCTTTTGCTGCGTAATTTTATATCACAAAGTCTTCCTCGATAAATGAACTATCAAACACTGAAAGAAATCATAAATTGGACCCTAACACTTCAGCTTTAAAATATTAGTATAGAAGATATTTTATTCTGGTATCCATAACACAAGCAAAGAAATATACTTTGAGACCAGAGGACGTTGTGTAAAATGTCCATAAATATTATAATTATTATAACGTGGATTATTGCGCGAGTCACAAAGTTTTAAGTTCTAAATTTAACCTGTTCTGTGACATATACCATACAGGTTTTTATTTTTCTTTTAAATACAAGTTAAAATACATTTTAAGGTGACCTTGACATTCGTATTTAACACGTGACAAAGAGATAAGATTTTACATCGTTTTAACCGACTTAAAAAAAGCAATATACTTATATGCATTTATATGTTTTCTATATAATGGTTACCAATTTCTCCGTCAATTGTGGACTGACTTTTGAAATTCTTTTTTTTTGTAAAGTACCTGTTTGTCCATGACTTCTGACGCGTGAAATTTAGAAAAGTTTTCCTGTATTTGCAACATTTTTCATTGCCGCTTCGCTCTTATCGGTCGCTGTATGATGTTACATAGCCTATAGTCTTCCTTGATAAATGTACTATCCAATACTGAAAGAATTTTTAAAATCGGACCTTGGTTCCTGAAATTAGCGCGTTCAAACAAACAAACAAACTCTTCAGCTTTATAATAATACTAGCTGTTGCCCGCGACTCCGATCGCGTGAAATTTAGGTACAGTAGGTATTATAACTAGGTTCTGTTTACAAATTAAAGCATGTGCCTTCAGGCGGCAGTAACTAGGTGTCCATTTCAGCATATGCTAGGTCACAGGACCTAGCGCTGGTTTTCAAATGGACCCTATTACGAATGATGTTACAGACATCGATAAGTTAATTAGAAAAATACAATTAGGTATAGTAAATTTGAGGCTTAAGTGTGACAGAACTAACAATGTTAAATAAGTACACAGGGATGTGTAAATACGTAATACGTAAGTATACATTTCAAATAAAATTACTTAAATTGTCGGAGTAAAACCTACCATTTATATTTACTACACCACCTAAAGGTTGACTGGTAGAGAATGCCTTAGGTATTAAGTCCGCCTATGTATAAATTGTATGTGAATGAAGTTTTAAAATAAATAAATAAATAAAACATTTTGTATTGATCACAAAATGTTCACACAATAAATATTAAAAAGAAAATCATTATAGAAAACCTAAGGATACCAAAATAGCTTCGTGCATTTTTCTACGTACGAAGTTTTCATTTTTAGGGTTCCGTACCCAAAGGGTAAAAACGGGACCCTATTACTGAGACTTCGCTGTCCGTCCGTCCGTCCGTCCGTCTGTCACCAGGCTGTATCTCAAGAACGGTGATAGCTAGACAGTTGAAATTTTCACAGATGATGTATTTCTATTGCCGCTATAACAACAAATACTAAAAATAAAATAAAATAAATATTTAAGGGGGGCTCCCATACAACAAACATGATTTTTTTACCGTTTCTTGCTCGATACTAATAACGTTGCCTTATGTTGCATAGATAATGGTACGGAACCCTTCGTGCGCGAGTCCGACTCGCACTTGACCAATTTTATTTCTTTAGATTGAATGGCTAGAGCTCTAATTTTTAAGTATATGTTTTTTCAATATATAATCTAGGATCGCATAAACTCAGCTACGCGATTGAAAAAAGTTTTCTCGATAGAAAATCGTAGCGAAACAACCTCTCTCATTTTTTATTTTTTTGATTTGTCGGTCTATTATCGCATATTAACTAATGAAATAGCTTTCAAAATATAAGTAACTATTATATATAGAAACACGTAAACCGGAATAAAAATATGTTTAGTAGATTTTGAGTAAACAAAAATAATATCCCTAATTTTTCATTTTCTATACCTACTAGCTGTGTTAATAGGTACATCTCGACGGTAATATTGATGTAGGCCCTTAAAGAGCCTGACTGCAGAAATTAGTGAACGCAAATTCTTCCTAATTAATATACATGTAACTTACAAATAACTATTTGTAAGTTACATGTATATTAATTAGCATTAAATGCAAGTGTTATTTACTTTCCGTCTAACTAGACGGAAAGTAAATAACACTTGCATTTGTAAATAAATTAGGTATATAAAAAATATTATAAAAATCCCCGAAACGTAATTCAGGAAATGCTAATGATAAAATCAATTACATACCATGGGGATTTTTCCTAATCACAGCTAGATGTGAGGCCATTGAGATATGAATCTATCACTGTGTCCTTGCTCCGGTTATGCCTTCAAACCCTTAAATAATATTAATAATTAATATCTTATAATATCCATTAGGAGTTTACATTATAAGGCAATCTCCGCTGAAGAATGTACGAGAGCAGTGCTCATACTCATTGTGTACGGACACTGTCGTCTTTAAGTCTGCGTGAGGCGATAATAAGTGGGGCGTGAGGGCGAGCAATGAAAAATTACGTTATAATGTTTGTGTGCGTTACCTCAGTACATCGCCGACTCGGCAGAATATTTGTTAAAAAATAATTGAACCGACTTCATGAGACCAGACCTCGGTAGTTCTACTCTTTGATTATTTAGATACATAATATGTGAAAAGAATTAATAAATAATAAATAAATAAATATTCATGGACATTTCACACTCTCTGGTCAAACTTCTCTGGTCCCAAGCTAAGCTTATATGCTTGTGATAACACATAAGGGTTACCAGAATACGGATAAACTACATATACTACTTTTCTTTTGTAAATACATATATATAATACATAGACTGTGCGTGCTTTTGAAAATTAGGTACGTAGGTACCTACTGTTAGTGTTTTTATTTCCTATGTTTTTATTTCCTGTGAACATTTAGAACAATGAAATAAACAGTTAAATGCAACGAGATGGAAAATGTCACGCACGGAGCGTAAAGTAATTTTGATGTTATCACTTACTTTGTGTGGTGACGGATTAAGAATTCAAGTGTCATCACCCCATCTCCTCCCAAGGGTGCTTTAAAAGTCAGCTAAGGGATATTGCACATAGATAACATCCTCTGTGAGAGGTGGAATCCTCGAAAATAAACCCTGTGCCAACAAGCCCGGTCACCGCGGCACAGTAGACCATAATCCCTCCCGGAGGAGGAGGCCCGTGCCCAACAATGGGACGTAGATGGGCTGGAGAAAGACAAAGAAAGTTACTTTGTGGCCTCATGTAGTAGATAATAGTACCAATTTTACGTCCAAACTTAAATTATGGAAAAAAAATGGTGGTGTTAATAACAGAGTTAGGCATTAAATGTCTTATTATAAAAACTGTGTATTATTAACTAGGGATTTTAATTAAGGGCCTACATCAATATCATCGCCGACACGTACATATTAACACAGCCAGTAGGCACAGAAAATGAAGAATTAGGGATACTTTTCCTATTTACTCAAAATGTACTAAATATATTTTAATTCTGATCCACGTGTTTCTATACATAATAGTTACCTATGTTTTTAAAGTTATTTCATTAGTTAATACGCGATAATAGACCGACAAATGAAAAAAATAAAAAATTAGAGAGGTTGTTTCGCCAAGATTTTCTATCGAGAAAACTTTTTTCAATCGCGTTCCTGAGTTTATGCGATCCTAGATCATATATTGAAAAAACATGTACTTAAAAATTAGAGCTCTAGCCATTCAATCTAAAGAAACAATGAAAATTTCGTACATAGAAAAATGCACGAAGCTATTTTGGTATCCTCTTAATACCTACATATAAATATGAATAACGAAATAGAAAATGAATCAACTTTTAACTGAATTTCTTTTCCCCCTTCCGTAGCATTAACTAAATCAAATGATATTTGAATGAGTAATATTTCAGTTTCCTTATTATTCCAATATAACATAAAATTAATCAGGATATACTACCGAACGAATTAGGTTAAGGAAATTAAGGAGAATTTGTCAAATGTTAATTTATATGAGTCATATAAATTTTACTCACTGGGATTTTTTTAAACATTTTAGAAGGGAAACGTTTTATTTGAAAAGTATGCTTAAGTGGTTTGGTCATGTGGAGAGGATGGATGATATAAGATTAAAGAAAAGCATATACACGGCATAGGTTCAGTTGAAATTTTCACAGATAATGTTTACCTGTGGATGCTATAAAAACAAATACTGAAATATGCAATGCAATAAATATTAATGGACACATTTTCACATTCTGTCGTGGTAGGGGACTTATAAAGATACACACTGCTACCAACTTTGTATGCACAACTAAACTTAACTAATAAAAGGAAAGTTGATTGTGACAATATATGTAATCTTTGCTATTTCATTGTACATATTTATCATAATTAAAGCGTTTGTCTATAATACACGGATTTTCTAATAAAAAAGTTCAGTTAACATTGCCGAATTATGTTATTGACACTATTATTATTCATTTTTTAATATGTATTTACAAAAGAAAAGTAGTAGTTATATGTATTCTATCCGTATTCTGGTATCCATAACACAAGCATATAAGCCTAGCTTGGGACCAGGGGACGTTGTGTGTAATGTCCGTGAATATATATTTATTTATTTTTTAGTTAATTTGAGTTTTATTGTGCACGTAGTATTGATACCCCTGTCATCCCTTTTGCTAGGTAGTCTCCACCAGAACTACATCTTCATCTGCCAAGATCTGAACCTTTTTTTTGTATTACATTTATTGATTGATGAGGGACTTTATTATATTTTGTATAGTTGGTAATATTGACCGTATACCATAATGTCCGATTTAACCTTGAATCACATTGGCTTAAAATATCGATACCATTTTTAGATCCAAACTTTACATTTATTGATACTTTATAAGCAAATTGATTTGCGCCTTAAATCGAGACTGTGACTTTAAACTACGATATTGCGTTATTTAATAACGTCCACGGGATCGTAGGTTTGATTCCCACTCATTATTGTGTGATATTTTTAACACCGACATTTGCACTAAAAAAGAAAATAGTACTCATATTTGTCATATCCGTATTATGGTAACCATAACACCAATAATTAAGCTTAGCTTGGGACCAGAGAACGTCGTGTTTAATGTGCGCGAATATTAATTTCTTAATACTTTTGTTTTCTCTTTTCAGGTCCAAAACATGGAAAGAATGTAGTATGTTATATAGCAAGATGGGCTGCTTATCGGCCAGATGGGGGGAAATTCGACTTGGAAGACTTGGAACCAGCTCTCTGTACTCACCTGGTCTATTCCTTTGCAGGTCTTAACGAATCATCCAACACTATTAAGAGTTTAGGTAAGATGACATGATAACCTTTAATTGATACGTCTTTTAAAGATCAAATAAAATTGTATAAATTTATCTGCTTGCTGTGTGGCTACGTATTAAATATAAAAGTCTCATTTCCTCACCCGTGTACTGATAGAGCCAGCCAGAGGATAATATAGTGGGCAAACATGTTGTTTAAAGACGGAAATCTCATCGAAACATTTGCCAACACACTTGGACGATGTGGAACTAAAGGACGCCATAGAACACAATCTTGGGATATTAATGGTTGGCAAAGGAAACGATTCGTGTAATGGATTTTCAGAGTTCCCTAATGTGTCTAAGTCTATGTATGTCAATATGTTGTTCTACTTTTTTTGAAGTAACGTCCTAACTTCAGTTGTCATTCCGTGTGGTGACGAATTAAGAATACAGACCAATAACATCCTCTGTGAGAGCCGAAAAACTTAAAAATTTGGCCCAACAGTGGGACGTTAATTGGCCCGAGGGAAAGAGAGAAAAAGAAGTGATTAGACATGGTCTTTTCTCTTACGTAAGGCTATTTATTTACTAGTAATTAGTCCATGTGGTGACGAATTAAGAATACAAAATGTCACCATCCCTTTTCCTCCCGAGTGTGTTGTAAGAGCCAGCTAAAGGATAAGGTACACAGATGACAACCTCTGTGAGAGACGGAAAACTCGAAAATAAACCCTGTGCCATCACGTCTGGTCAGCGTGGCACAGTAGACCATAATCCCTCCCAAAGTGGAGGAGGCCTGTGCCCAGCAGTGGGGACGTTGATGGAAAGGAAGGCTATTTAGTTTTACAATATATGCTACGCTCACGAGGCTTGTTGCGAAAAAGTTTGTTTTCTAGATTTCCATCTCTCTTAAAACCTTTAATCTGAATGAATTATTTGACTAAGTATCATAATGATTACAATTTTTTATTTCAGATCCTTGGCAAGACTTGGAGCAGGACTATGGCAAAGCTGGTTACAAGAAAATAGTGGCTCTTAAACAGAGATATCCTCATTTGAAGGTCACTTTAGCTATTGGTGGGTGGAATGAAGGATCTCCCAAGTACTCCAATATGGCGTCCAAGCCTGAATCCAGAGCGGTGTTTATAAAAAGCGTGTTATCGATGTTAAAGTAAGTATTTCTCATCCCTTTTTCGTAGACGTAACCATATAGTAAGGGACGAAGGGATCATTGGCTTATGTAGAATTTTGGTAAAATGTGATATAATACCACTAGCTGTTCGTAAATATCATCATCTTTACTTATTACAGCAACTACAAATTCGATGGTCTGGACTTGGATTGGGAATATCCAACTAAGAGAGATGGCAAACCATACGACAGAGAAAACTTTGTGCTACTTGTTAAGGTAATAACCGTTTAATATTTACATTTCAAGGGGGAGGATGACTGAATGACTGACGTATAATGTACAGCCACTACCAAAGTCAGAAACCTGAAAGTTTGAGGATGTAAAAGAAGGGCTGAAGGATGGTATTAAAATTTACCATTTTTATGTGGACTATCCGGAATGCGAAGATTCATAGAAGGACCGGTGTGTACGACATAGCCCGAAGAGTTGGCACGTTAAAGTGGCGATGGACAGGCCACATTGCTCGACGATCTGATGACCGTTGGAGACGGAAGGTGCTCGAGTGGCGACCACGTATCAACTAGGTGGGCTGACGATATTGTCAAATATGTCGGGGCTCGCACGATGCAGTTAGCGCAGGACCGCGTCTTATAGCGTTTTATTTGGGAAGCCAGTGGACGGAGAGCGGTTGATTGATGGATGGGTGTGAGCGATCTCGTGGGTAAACCGGAGAAAGATAGAAAAATATATCGTATTTGTTTCTAGTAGCTTGTTCCTGTCTTCATACCAAATTATTTTTGTTTGTAGTCCTACAATTCATCACAAGTAGACTATACATTAACAACTCAATTTTCATTTTTTCCAGGAACTATCGGATGCCTTCGAACCCCATGGGTACATCCTAACAGCAGCTTTAGGAGCTGGTAAAGCCACAATGGAAACTGCGTATGACTTGGCTAAATTAAGTCGCCATCTTGATTTGATTCATATCATGGCGTATGATTACCACGGCACTTGGGACAGAGTGGTTGGAGCCAATGCACCTTTGAAAGGAACCAGTGATGATGATATTTTGAGTGTGGTAAGTGAAAAATATTGATTGATTTTCTTATATTACTTAGTTTGGCCTCACTATTTTTCTTTTTTTGTTTTATTTTTATAAATATTGGGTGACATCATCGATCGTCGAACTTAAACAATGGCATCACTGAAAATCAGCGTTGTGACGATAAGCTATTCCAGCAAGTCGTCGCGACACTATGCTGAGGGATCTACCTATTGCGGTTTAGGTGGACATTATTTTAAGTGACTATTTGTAACTTTTATTTTTAGTTGTTATTTTTTTTTTTATTTGGTCATAATTGTTTTGTCTTTTTGTTTCGTGTCTGCTCCACAACCGTAAATAAAAATATTTTTCTTTCTTTCTTTCTTTCTTGCTTTCTTTCTTATATACTAGCTATTGCCCGTGACTTCGTACTCGTAAAATTTAGAATATTTTCTCCGGTTTTGCAACACTTCACTACTGCTTTGCTTCTAATGGTATCGATACGCCTGGTCCTCTCCTCTCCAGCCCATTTACGTTCCACTGCTGGGCACGGGCCTCCTCCACTTTGGGAGGGATTATGGTCTACTGTGCCGCGCTGACCAGGAGTGACCAGGACAGGGTTTAGTTTCGAGTTTTCTGTCCCTCATAGTAGACGTTAACTTGACGTGTCCTTTATAATTTATTATTTTGTATCTTGTATTAAAAAAATCATTTTGTATTAAATCATTTTGTATTAAAAAAATGTAATAAATTAGACTTATTGCCTGTCGCAATAGACATTAATATTTGTACGCCGTTTCACGGTTCTTACCGTACGTTACTTCTTACCTTATATTACCGTATTGTCATGTTGACACATTTACATTTAAGATATTATTGTAACTTGCATGCTTCTGTATGTATACACATGTTTAACAAATAAATATTAACAAATCAAATTATGGTGGAAAAAATGACTGCCGCAAGCGGGACTTGAACCCACGACCTCGGAATACCGTTCCGAAGCTCTTTCCAACTCAGCTTATTGCGGTCGTGCTTGTAGCATTCAAATTTACCACCATAATCGTTACTCGATTGACTTTATATTGTATTTCTACGTACAACGCCATCTATCAAGATTGCTTTGCAAAATCTCGATCAACCACCTAGTATTCTTTACAGAATACAATTGGGTTGAAAATAATGACGCGACGTTCATTACTAAAGTAATTTATTGATTTTACACGGACTGGGCAAATACTAACAATCATTCATTTATTTTTGTATAATTTCTTTATGTGTTTTGCCTCCAGGAGTTCACAGTAGAATACATGTTATCCCATGGAGTGTCCCCTTACAAGATGGTTCTCGGTCTACCAATGTATGGAAGAACCTTCATACTAACAAATCCTGACACTAGTGTATTGGAGTACGGTGTGACGCCAGTGAAAGAAGCTGGATTCAAAGGACCATTTACTGGAGAAGCCGGCTTCATGGGTTATAATGAGGTAAGAACTTTAGAAATTCGTTAAAACTTTAATTTGTCTTGGATCCTTTTTTTGGAAAACTTTAAATAACCCTTTAATCTTCCAGATCTGTATGGAGACCATGAATAAATCATCACCATGGGTATATCACTGGCATGAGCAGTCCTCTACACCATACCTTCGTGATGGAGAAAGAGTTATTACTTATGATAATGGAAGATCCATTGCTATTAAGGCTAAGTAAGTATTAGATGACCGCACCTTTTAATACATAACTAACATAGGTTGCTTTCCATTTAGTTAACACAGAGGGACTCTGCGTTACATTGTGAAACACTGCCAAACACTGTGTAAAAGTTTAAATGAAACAGCTAGTTGTCTCAAAATAACACTAGAGTGCACACAAAAAACTTATTATCACCGTCGTAGAAGAAATTGTTATCATCATCTATGAATATCTCACTTTTATTTATAAAGCAACCATGTTTCGCCACATTATCAGGGCTCACTTCAATAGTGCAATATTTACATTTGAACATTTTTATGAAATTTTAATTAGCAGTAACAGACAAGCTCAATTTAATAATCTCAAATAATACTACTAGAATCTACCGTAAATCGAATCGAATCTACCAATCTAAATAATTAAAACTCATAAGTAGAGAAAAGAATTCTTCTCTTATTTGTTGGTAATTCTTGCTAAGCATCTGTCAAACACCACTTTTTCGAGTGTCGAACAGTGTACGGCTGTGTTCAACAGTGTCGTTGATGGAAAGCGCTTTATCGAGCACTGCGTTACACTGCGTCACTTTTTGTAATAATTGGAAAGCAACCTATAGCAAGTAATTCCGTGTGATGGCAGATTAAGAATACACGTGTCATCACCCTATCTCCTCCCCAGGATGCTCTAAAAGTCAGCTAAGGGATATTGCCTATAGATAACATCCGCTATGAGAGACGGAAAACTCGAAAATAAACCCTGTGCTAACACGCCTGGTCAGCGCGGCACAGTAGACCATAATCCCTCCAAAAGTGGAGGAAGCCTATGCCCAACAGTGGGACGTTAAAGGGCTCGAGAGAGAGCGAACTTTAGCCCACTTTGTACTTGTGGAACTAATAAATGTTAAAATTAAATTTTATTACTTTAAACCACTCTTAAAAAATGCTATAAAAACTATTGCGTACATTTAAATATTTAAGGGACATACATACTCGTAGGTATAATAAATTATAAAGACTACGTTTTTTATTATGTACCCACCTAAAGAAGTTCTGGCAGCGGCCACTGAAGTCTGTCTGTGTCTGTCTGTCTTTCTCAATTCCAACAGGCAACAGCCAGCTATCTTACAATATACGTAATTCCCCTTAGATAGTATAAGTACAAATGAAATTTATAGTACATTACGATATTAGTGCGTAAAGATGGTTATAACGTGCGAGGAGAAATTTCAGCCCGAGCCGAGGGCGAGGGCGTAATTGAGCCGAGCATGTTATAACCAATACGCACGTATATCGTACGACGTTTTTTAACACATTTGCGAGGAAACAGAAAAAAAAACATTTTATATTTTGTTCAAAGTACAAAGAAAAGAAAATTTGAGAAAAATGGCGCGAGGATTACTTTCTGCCGTGGCTGTGTGAAAATGTTGGCAAAGACACATTTTTTTCGGTACCGGTACCGAATAAACTGTTTTTTTTTAATTTTAAATAAACTCAATCTGTGATCTGTTCGAAATTTGAATAGCAACAGCGCGCTGCTCGAGTTGTGCGGCGGCGGTCAGTTCCATATTTGAAATGGCAAATAATACTGTTATGAAATTTGTATGGACTATAACTTAACTATTTGATTTGATAACACACGCGTTTGTTATGACCCGTTTTACATATTTAAAACTTTACGAGCAAGGGTGTTAAAAATAATAATCTATTTATTTAATTGTTCGGATGACTGTTTTACAAGACAAGCGCTATACCGGATAAATAATATAAAAATAAATTCACACGATAAACAACTAAGATATTTATTTAAAGTATTCCATGTAATATGCAACTCATCATCATTCTCCTGCCATTATCCCATTATTTGTGGTCGGCGCAACATGTCTTTTTCTTCCATACTCATCTATCAGCCGTCATATTTGTGTTAATTCCATAATACAATAATAAATAAATAAATATTCATGGACATTTCACACACCGGCCTCTGGTCCCAATCTAAGCTTATTATGCTTGTGTTATGGGTACCAGAATACGGATAGAATACATATACTAGTTTTCTTTTGTTAATACATATTTATAATACATAGAAACACCCAGACGCAGTACAAACATTTGTATGACAGTAATTATAAATGTCACACAAATGATTGTTCCGCGCGGGAATCAAATCGTTATGGTTTAAATTCCACACGTACGAAGATGAGGGCAACAACTAGTCTACAAATATAATTATGTTATTTATTTCAGAATGGCAATAACCAAAGGTCTTGGTGGTCTAATGGTATGGAGTATAGACACGGATGACTTTAAAGGCAATTGTAATGAAACTGATACATACATAGACTTTGTAGAACGCTACCAGAGTATGAGCAATGATCCATTGATGAGGAAAGCCGTTGAAAATATTAATTTACTTGATGGTAAGTTGGATGTTTAATGCGTATGGTGATGGACTATGAATATAGTCACCACCCCACTCCCTAAGTTGTTGTAAGAGCCAGATAGATAATAAAAACAGTCTACATCAGCTGTATGGGAATGAATTGAAACTAAACAAATACCTACTCAGAACGGCATAGTAAGCAAAATTTCTCCTGAAGTGGTGGAAGCCCCTGCCCAATAGTGGGACGTCAATAAATAAATATTCACGGACATTACACACAACGTCCTCTGGTCTCAAGCTAAGCTTATATGCTTGTGTTATTGGTACCAGAATACGGATAGAATACATATACTACTTTTCTTTTGTAAATACATACTTAGAATTCATAGAAACACCCAGACGCAGTACAAATACTTGTATGATAATTAAAAAAATCACACAAATGATTGTCCCGAGCGGGAATCGAACCCGCGACCTCTTGATCGGCAGTCCGTTACATAAACCACTCAATCACGAGGCTCGTCTAAAGGCTCGTTCAATAGGCTGGGAGAGGGAGTTGATGGTATAACATGGAACTTAGAACATTTTCACCACTTTTGCAACATTATTCACTGATGCTTCGCTCCTAGTAGTCGCAGCGTGATTATATAATCTATAGCCTTCCTCTATAAATGATAGTACAGTTATCGAGGAAGGCAACACTGTAATAAATTTTCATATCGGTCAGTGCCCAGTGGTTCCTGAGATTGGCACGTTCAAACAAACAAACAAACCCTTCAGCATTATACTTGCGCGACTCATTTAGGTACTCAAATAAAACTACTTTTTACGGATTTAAACGCGTAGAACGTAAACGTATGCGTCTTAATTCGTAAAAAGTAAGTAATTTATTAATTTTGCAATTGACTTGCTATGCTTTTACTTAATAAATTAAATTGTAGCGGAACTTTATTAAGTAAAAGCATAGCAAGTCAATTGCAAAATTAATAAATTACTTTAGTAACAAAGTTCCCGCTTGCGGTGATCACTTTTTCCACTATAATTTAATTTATTATTTAAAAGTCGCATCATTATTTCAGCTCAATTGTATTCTGTAAAGAATATTAGGTGGCTGGTTGAGATTGTTGCAAAACATTCTCGATAGATGGCGTTGCATATAAAAATGCGATGTAGACTCAATCGAGTAACATTGTAGTGGTCAAATTGGTTACTGTTAACACGACGCAATAAGCTCAGTTGGCAGAGCTACGGAACGGTATTCCGAGGTCGTGGGTTCAAGTCTCGTAAAAAGTGGTTATATATAAAATAATATTTTTTTTCTTTACAGCTAACCAGGTACCAAGAAAATTAATGCATTATGTTATAAAAGACAATTCTTTAAATCTACGTTTACCAGAACCTAAATATTCTAACTACGTTTTAATGCAAACCATAAACAATGCATTATCTCTGTCCATCGACGAGAAGAGAATAGAAGATGAGATGGAGAAGATGGCTAAAGAAAATGAGATTTTACCAAAAGATAAAGGAAATAACTCTTCAGTTTTAAACAGCAGTCTTTTATGCTTAATATTGGCCGTGTATGTTGTATTTAGGTTTTGAATGTTAGGTGTTAAATACTTACTTCCATCCATAGATTGTTACCGTTTATACTTAATAGGTAAAATGTTGCCAAATTTCTCAAAAACCCTTGTACCAATTTAGAATAACCTAAGAATCGAATCTAAGACTTCTACATTAGAAAAACAAAGTCTTACCAATTTTTCTTTGAAGTCATATTTCTTTATTTTTGTAAATATTTTGTGATATTTTTTATTTAAGGCTTCATCATTTATTTGTCATAGAAAACCTTTTAAAAGTTAAGAATACTCAATATGTTACAATTTTTATATTTTTTGAAATATATTAAATTACAAATATGTTTTTGTTTTGTTTCTCTCTCTCTTCCTCTCCTCCAGCCCATTAACATACCACTGTTGGGCACTGGTCTCCTTTACTTTGGGAAGGGTTATGGTCTACTGAGCCGCGCTGACCAGGCGTGTTGAGAGTTTATTTTCGTGTTTCCCGTCTCTCATAGAAGATGTTGTCTGTTTATAATATCTCTTAGCTAGCTCTGTCTGGTTTTTACAGCACCCTGGGGAAGAAATTGGGCAGTGACACTTGTATTCTTAATCCGTTAGTACTCGGACACATGTAAAGGGTTTTGTGAACTAATATTATCAAGAGGAAAGGTTTGTTGGTTTGAAATAAATAGGCTCAAAAACTACTTGAACCCACTAATTAGCACCCGTTATACCAAGAACACAATAGTGGGATACCTATGAGATAAAATAAGGCCTTAGGTATATAATAAAACGAGACAAATAAATAATCTTATTTAATTTACAAATCTTCATATGGTGATCCACATCTTACATTGTAGAAATGATCACATACCTGTAATTAAAATAATTCGTTTACAAACTGAAATACAATTCTGTTAAGGGCCTACATAAATATTATCGTCGACATGTACATATTAACACAGCTAGTAGGTATAGAAATTGAAGAATTAGGGATATTTTTTTTGTTTACTCAAAATGTACTAAATATATTTTAATTCTGACTCACGTGTTTCTATATAGTTACTTATGTTTTTAAAGTTATTTCATTAGTTAATACGCGATAATAGACCGACAAATGAAAAAAATATAAAATGAGAGAGGTTGTTTCGCTAAGATTTTCTATCGAGAAAACTTTTTTCAATCGCGTTTCTGAATTTATGCGATCCTAGATTATTGTATATTGAAAAAACATATACTTAAAAATTAGAGCTCTAGCCATTCAATGTAAAGAAAAAATGAAAACTTCGTACGTGGAAAAATGTACGAAGCTATTTTGGTATCCTCTTAAATACGTGTTTGAGTTACACACAAAAGGTTCCAGATTATTATTCTCTTTCCAGCTCATTTACGACCCACTTTTGGGCACGAGCCTCCTCCACGTTGGGAGGAACTATGGTCAACTGTGCCGCGCTGACCAGCAGTGGTATTCAGTAAGAAAAGTAAAGTGAATTTTCGGTGAATCTTGATCACGTGACAGCGTTCCTCCAACACTTTTTCTTACTGAATATCACTGCTGGCGTGTTGGCATACGGTTTATTTTCGAGGTTTCCGTGTCTCTCTGAGGATGTTCTCTGTGTGCAATATCCCTTAGCTGACTTTTACAGCACCCTTGGGAGGAGATGGGGTGGTGACACTTGTATTCTTAATCCGTCACCACACGGAGAAGGAGACCATTATTATCGCAACTGTACCAGATCAACAGTAATAGAGTCCTGTTTTACTTTTTTTGGTACGAAAACCTATACAATACAGGTACTTAATGGTATTTATTCTTATTTTCCCATCGGGTACCTCAACACATTTGGATTCAGGGCTCTTCTAAGGCAAGCTATATATCACTGGCTAGAATGTGAATGTAAGACCTAAGTAGTTTAATAAACACCAACTTACTTGAAATTGTTCGTTGAATAATGTACCATTAGCGCACAGATCTGTGCTGATGAGTCGCTGTCTCCAACAGAAATGGTACACCTGCAATCAATAAATTGCTAAAGAAAGTAATAAAAATTGGTCAAGTGCGAGTCGGACTCGCGCAAGAAGGGTTCCATACCATTATCTATGCAACATAAGGCAACGTTATTAGTATCGAGCAAGAAACGGTAAAAAAATCATGTTTGTTGTATGGGAGCCCCCCTTAAATATTTATTTTATTTTATTTTTAGTATTTGTTGTTATAGCGGCAATAGAAATACATCATCTGTAAAAATTTCAACTGTCTAGCTATCACCGTTCTTGAGATACAGCCTGGTGACAGACGGACGGACGGACAGCGAAGTCTCAGTAATGGGGTCCCGTTTTTACCCTTTGGGTACGGAACCCTAAAAATTGTTAAACGGGCGTATCCGACATAGCCCGAAGGGTTAGCACGCTGAAGTGGCAATGAGCAGATATGCTACATTGCTCGTAGGACTGATGAACGTTAGGGAAGAAAAGTTCTAGAGTGGCGACCACGGACCAAACGACGCAGTGTTGGGCGGCCCCCGACAAGAAGGAACGACGATATCGTGCCCGCAATTTCGTACGCGTGGAATTTAGAAAATTATTCCCGTTTTTGCAACATTTTTCACTGATGCTTCACTCCTATTAGTTGCAGCGAGATGTTATATGGTCTAAAGCTTTCCTCGTTAAATGCATTATCCAATACTTAAAGAATCTTTCAAATCAGACCAGTGGGTCCCGAGATTAGCGCGTTCAAACAAACAAACTATTCAGCTTCTTAATATTAGTATAGCATGGTAAGTCAAATGCAAAAATTAATAAATTGATGTGTAAAAATACCTGACAGCCGGTCTGCACATCAGCATAATATCCTCTAACTTTAGATTCACATGAGAAGTGAGTCCTTGGTGCTATGTCCAGCACTGGATGTAAGGGTGGTGTATGTTGGAGATGTAGTACGTGGTAGTAGTCAAATGGATGCTGCCCTAATACTGCCGTGAGAGCTGGAAATTAAATAGTAAGTGACCTAATTAAGTATGTATTTACAAAAGTAAAGTAGTATATGTAGTATATCCGTATTCTGGAACCCATAACACAAGCATATAGGCTTAGCTTGGGGCTAGAGGACGTTGTGTGTAATGTCCATGAATATTTATTTACTTGCTGTTGCCCGCGACTTCGTACGCTTAGAATTTAGAAAATGTTCCCCGCTTTTGTAACATTTTTTACTACTGCTTATCTCCTATTAGTCGCAGTGTAATGTTAAATAGCCTATAGCCTTCCTCGCTAAATGGACTATCCAACACTGAAAGAATTTTTCTAATCGAACCAGAGGTTCCCGAGATTAGCGCGTTTAAACAAAGAAACAAACAAGCAAACTTTTCAGCTTTATATTTTCAGTTTTTTATAGTACAGATTTATTATATACCTACCTACATATGAAATTGTTAAATGCTAGCTTCAAAATGAGAAGTCAGTAACTATTTATTTACAAAAAAAAGTAATTTATGTATTCTATCGGTACATGTATGTGTTCTATCGGTACACAAACAATATTTACTTAAGTAAGTACATAAGTGTTGATGCACTGTGCAAAGGGTAACACTCAAAGAATATACTACTCTCTAAGTAACACTTCTCAGTGCGTTCGGTTCATCGAGCCTTTGTATTCATAGACAAAACTTAGCTATGCGTTTAGTTTTACAAACGCATAGTGCGCTTCACCACATAAGTATTGTTTTTGAAATGATTTTGCTCCCCCTTTGCGTCCATGCCTACTATGAGACCTCACAGTGACGTTAGTGAATACGGCTGTAAAACTCATAAACTAACATCAAAATAAGGTAGTATATATCTATTAATTTCTTGTTTGGAAGACGGTCTCCGAAAGATTTAGTTAAATACGTCTAACTCACTCCATTATATTGCTACGTATTATAGTACATTACGATATTAGTGCGTAAAGATGGTTATAACATGCGAGGCGGAATTTCAGCCCGAGCCGAAGGCGAGGGCGTAATTGAGCCGAGCATGCTATAACCAATACGCACGTATATCGTACGACGTTTTTTAATAAATTTGCGAGGAAACAGAAAAAATACATTTTATATTTTGTTCAAAGTACAAAGAAAAGAAAATTTGAGAAAAATGGCGCGAGGATAACTTTCTGCCGTGGCTGCGTGAAAATGTTGGCAAAGACGCTAGAGCATGCAGCCAAGTTTACCGAATAAACTGGTTTTTTTTTATTTTAAATAAACTCAATCTGTGATCTGTTCCAAATTTGAATAGCAACAGCACGCTGCTCGAGTTGTGCGGCGGCGGTCAATTCCATATTTGAAATGGCAAATAATACTGTTATGAAATTTGTATGGACTATAACTTAACTAAGTAACTATTTGATTTAATAACACACGCGTTTGTTATGACCCGCTTTACATATTTAAAACCGGTGGAATTACATCAACTTTACGAGCAAGGGTGTTAGAAAGAATATAATAATCATCATTTTTCTTAATAATAATCAGAATTAAGCAATACTTTTTAAATATAATCTTAATATACTTATACGACCTTTTAGTTGGTGTTGACCTCGCACGTGTTACCTTGTCGATCTTTGTACGCAATATGTTACCTTCTGTTAACGACAACACAGACAGGTGGACAACTTAACAGTGATCTGATATCTGTTCTAATATATCTTATGTCTGTGGTATCCATCTATCCATCAACCTACACACCACTTCTGGGCCCCAAGTCGGGTGTTTCAATGGCGTCACAATTGTACCACAATGGTACCATTATGGTGCAATTGTAAAGTTTTTGGTAGTCTACTATTAATGTCTTGTTATAACGACTTCATCATTGACTTACAATTGTCAAAGTGACATAAATTGCTAGTCTCGTACACAATTGCTTCACAATTGCAATTCAATGACTGAAATGTTTCGGTAGTCTGCTATTTTGAATTTGACAGTAATATTTTGAAATTGTCCTGTGTCGACAGATTGCCATAAATAAAAAATAGATAGATAGAAATATTAGAAATTGTTCTTTGTAATTTATTGCAATTTCGGATCTCCTAAACTTCACATTGCTTTTTATACTAATAAATAGTATGTACAAATATATCTAAACGAAGTCTAGCATGATTAAATGTTTAAATTTATTAGTAGTTTTTCGAAAATCACTTCGCCTAACGCATTTTTTAAAAACGGCAAACATACATGCCATTCTAACACAATTCATAGATAAAAGAGACCGAAAATTCATTGCATAGATAAAAGAGACCGACAATTCCATTACCATTGAACGACCATTATGAACTCATCTATCAGACTACGGACATTTGACTTCAATTGCAACGGTATTGCAGTTGCATCGTGCCGGTATGACAATTGTTCCAAAATAGTAGACTTGAGCACCTGGACACAGACCTCCCACATAGAACACCACAACGAGCGGTCCTGCGCATTGTTGTGTTCTATGTGGGACATGATGGGGGCTGCTGAATGCCCCCGGCATGTATTTGACGATATCAGTACACCTTGTTGGGTGGTAATAGCTAGAATAGTTAGTGATAAAATAAAATCGTATAATTTTTGAGTATTGTGTAAATATCTTAACAAAATTGATAACAATCAAATTGAATGAATGAATTAAATTAAGTATTATTTTTACATTTAAACAATCTAGGTCACACTAATAAAATAATAATTTACAAGTTCATTTTAATATTAATATAATATTTTTAATAAGTAATTCTTGTATATTTTTTTTACATTAATGGGGTGATGATGACACTTGTATTACCGTCACCACTGGGTCGTTAAGTTTAATGGATTGAGTTTTCGCCTTATGCAGAGGCGTATCTTGAAAATTAGCGACCCGGGCCATTTGATTTGACGCTCTATATATTAATAGTGATAGAGAAAAATTTTTAACTTTCAGGTTTTCGCCGCAATTCTCAGACTGGCCGCCCCGGGCCATGACCCCTATCGCCCTAGGGTAAATACGCCTCTGGCCTTATGGTATGTTACTTTGTACAATCAAACAAATCAGTCAAGTACGGGTTCGACACGCAGATGAAGGGTTCAGTAACGTTTTTATCATAGTATATTCGTCATATTATTATTTCCTACCCCAAATAAGAGGATAAGGGCAGGAGAATCTTGATAAAAAGTATTAGTTGTTATAACATCAACTGTTATATATGGTGTAGTGACTAAGGTGGAGAAAAGTATGCTTAGGTGGTTTGGTCATGTGGAGAGGATGGATGAGAGACGATTAACGAAAGGCATATACACGGCGAAGGTAAGTGGAAATGCTGGGAGAGGACGCCCGAGAAAAATATACTCCGATGTCATCGCCGGTATACTCCAAAAGGGGCAAGTGCGTAGCACTTACAACCGTCGGGCATGTATGACCAGATGTATGAGTGTGGACGAAGCCAAGGAAGTATGTTTGGATTGTAGCAGATGGCACTCTATAGTTCCTGCCTACACTCATGGGAAAAAGGCGTGATGTTGTGATGATGATGATGATGATGATGTTATATAAATACTGTAAAACTTATGGACAGTAAAATCTCAGTAATAGGGCCCCGCTTTACCTTTAGGTAAGGAACCCTGAAAACCTGTCAAGAGCGAGCGGGAGATTCAGGGTTCCGTACCTACTAGGCTGAAAAATATAAATAACTGCATTCAAATAATCAGTTAATTTGACTTAAACCAAATCACCAACTTAATTTTGTAGTTGAAATATAGGGAATCGCTTACATTTCAGCTATTTCATAAGATAAACACATTTTTCGTGTGATGTGATGACAAATTATAAATTTTTGGACTTTTCCCTATAGTGCTGATATAGGCTTGGTCTATGCCAAATTCCAAGTCTTACAGCTAGCTAGTAAATAATAAAAAAATAAATATTGACGGGATGGGTATAAATATTGATGGATAAATAAATGTTGATCCATTTCACCTAAAGTTAAAAAGAAGTCTCATTAAACGCAGGGATTATTATAAAAACAAAATAAATAATACTCTATCTGAAGGGTTTGCTGTAGAAAACTCAAGTTTTAGTGAAACTCGACTTTTTAAAGTTTATTTTTAACAGCTGTCACTCGTAACTTCGTACGCGTGATGTTTAGAAACCAAATTTAAACAAATTATACAAAAACCCCATCCTCTTATTAAATAATATAAAATATGATAAATAAATAACAACAGCAAACTGAAATAATATAAAACATATAACAATATTTAAAAAACGTACATACCCAAACAAACTAAAGTAAATATTTTAAACATTATTATAAAAATAAATTATTAAACACTAAAATAAATAATTATATTAATTATTTAATATAATTGCGCACTCAGGTCGATAGCCGGCCGGTTGCGCGCGGATCACTTAACTAAATCAATGAAATAATCCGATTTGAATTTAGTACGATATAGTTATTGATCTTTGGATGGTGTTATGCAGAATGTATATTTACATTTCTTTTTTCCATTTGACGGGCCTGGTGGCTTAGTGATTCGTGTAACGGACTGATGTTCGCAAGAACGTGGGTTCAACGTCCACAAAGTTTTAATTTTTGGTGAGATATTTATAATTGTCATACAAATGTTTCTACTGGGTCTGTGTGTTTTAATATGTATTATACTAGCTGACCCGGCAAACGTTGTTTTGCCATCGAAATTTCAGGGATGGAGCACCCTTAACATATTTTAGGGGGATGAAAAATTGATGTTGTCCGATTCTCAGACCTAACGGATATACGTACACATAATTTAAAAAAAATCGCTCGAGCCATTTCGGAGGAGTATAATTACAAACACCGTGACAGGAGAATTTTATATATTAGAAATATGTATTGTATAAATATTATGTAGGTAGTATATCTACATCCGGTACTTGTAACACAAGTAAAGAAATATAGCTTAATTTTGGACCAAAGGACGTTGAGGCCAATGTCCCTAAAAATATTTAAAAACCACATTTCATAACTTTATTTTGAAACATAACGAACCATTTCAGTATAAACTTTCTTTTCTTTGATGATTCTTTTTTTATTTGCAAACTGGTGGTTCCCGTATGGTCCCATTGGCACTAGATCAGAATCTGATGGTTATCTCCTGAGAAATCGAGGAAAACCCTTAAATTTCAAAGGCACAAGAAGTCGATCGAACTTTTTTTTAAATACTCAATTATGTGACGGATGATGAGTCAATTTCTTTTCAAGTTTGAATCATTTTCGATTTAATTTAAATATTACATACATTATTAAGTAGTATATGTATTCTATCCGTATTCTGGTACTCATAACACAAGCATATAAGCTTAGCTTAGGACCAGAGGACGTTGTGTGAAATGTCCATGAATATATTTTAATATATGAATGTAATATTAATTTATTCTTGTCTATATTTTGTATAACATCGTCCAAATAAAACACAACAAACTGTGTACTGTAGCAAATGTATAACATTTCGCGCACTCTAAGGTCGCGTACTTGTGTGCAATGACCATTACTATAAGTACAGCTTGACCATTAACAACAACCTAAGAAAAAAATACAATGACATTTTGTACTGTAGTAGAGATCCGTTAAGGGCCTACATCAATATTATCGTATATCATCGCCGACACGTACATATTAACACAGCCAGTAGGCACAGAAAATGAAGAATTAGGGATACTTTTCCTATTTACTCAAAATCTACTAAATATATTTTAATTCTGATTTACGTGTTTCTATATATAATAGTTACTTATGTTTTTAAAGTTATTTCATTAGTTAATACGGGATAATAGACCGACAAATGAAAAAAATAAAAAATTTGAGAGGTTGTTTCGCCAAGATTTTCTATCGAGAAAACTTTTTTCAATCGCGTTTCTGAGTTTATGCGATCCTAGATCATATATTGAAAAAACATATACTTAAAAATTAGAGCTCTAGCCATTCAATCTAAAGAAACAATGAAAACTTCGTACGTAGAAAAATGCACGAAGCTATTTTGGTATCCTCTTAATGAATAAGTTATTAATTTAGTTTAATCACAAAATTTTCTTAGTTCGTAAACTAATAATCTACTTTGTTTAAAAACTAAAAAACACGCTTAAATATCCTGAATATTTTTTAAATGATTGCATTGTTATCAATACTCAATTCTATGCTACCTACTTACACAACGTTGACAGTTTCTGTTGTCACATTTTGTGTGCGTTATACTATACGTAGTATCTTCTATCTATTCTGTGGTTATACTCGTGAACGGGTGCCTTCTGCTAGGACTGGTCGATTTGCTCCAACAAGGCTATTTTATTATTAAGTTAGTTTTAGTTTTAAAAAAGTTAGTTTTAGTTAGTCGTGATAGTACTGATCGGCATCATTCTCACACCCCTGATACAATTATGTATAATATTGTTGAAAAAAAAAATGAAAGGAAATGGAAAAAGAAAAATCCATGGAGTTTCTTGTCTGTTCTTCTCCATAGGATCCGCGTTTGGAACAGACACCTAGTTTCTGACGTTTCAAAAGAGCTTGTAAAACATGCCAACTTGAAATAAAATATTTTGACTTTGACTTTGACTTTCAGTGTTTTTGTTTGTTAGTGTTGTTATAAATTGGGATTATTCTTTTAAATTTTTGCATTGTCATCGGTCCTTGTTAGGTGTGTAATATTTCAGATCAATCCGCTTTCAAAGATTCCATTACACAGATTAATACATTGATAGATACATACCAAACTTATAAAAGCGTGTTAAAAAAACATGCTTGCGAATCTATACCCATATTACGAGTATAAAGCTGAAGAGGTTTGTTTGTTTGAACGCGCTAATCTCAGGAACCACTGGACCGATTTGAAAAATTCTTTCAGTCGTGGATAGTCCATTTAGCGAGGAAGGCTTTAGGCTATATAACATCACACTGTGACCAATAGGAGCGAAGCAGTAGTGAAAACTGTTGCGAAAACAGGAAAAGTTTTCCAGATTCGTATATGTATAGTAGACCATAAAACCTCTCAAAGCGGAGAAGGCCCGTGCCTGACATTGGGAGGTTAATTAGCGAGAGAGAGAGACAGTGGGAAAGAGAAAGAGGGAGAGAGATAATTGTTAAATTTCCAACCTCAAATAACGGCATAAGGGTAGGAGAATGATATTTACAGGAAAAATTGGCTTTGAGTTTTGAGTTCATCTTTTACAACGGCCACTGAGACGGTTTCATAAAGGCAATAATTCCATTCGAACTTTTTCTTTATTTACTACGTAACCTTAAACGCACTTAGATCATACCGTATAACATAAGGCAATAACAGTTCAATGACCTTGTCATAATTGCCATAACTTCCTCGAACCTTGGCCTGCGAGTTACCATTAAATATCTACACTATTCTACCCAAATATTATGCAGCTGCAGAGTTTATTTGTTTGTTTGAACGCGCTAATTTCAAGAACCTCTGATCTGATTTGAAAAATTCTTTTAGTGTTGGATAGTACATATTTCAAGAAAGGCTATATGCTACATAACAGGAGTGGCCAACAAGCCGATCGTGATCGACCGGTCGATCGCGCGTCCAATTTTGGTCGATCATTCGCAAGTTCCATTCCCCTAGACAAAGTTTTTTAACCCGTTAAATAAAATATTCATGTATGTTGCTGGAACTCGCAAGAGTGCACGGCGGTATAAAAGCATATTTGCATAAACATCCCACTTCTTACCTAAGAAATAGGTCGATCGCGACTCAAATTTAAAATAAAAAGTAGATCTTATGTATTTTGCACAAAAGTTGGCCACACCTGCTATATAACATCACGCTATGACCAGTAGAAGCAAAGAATTAATAAAAAATGTTGCAAATTAGGGAAAATTGGGAAATTCCACGCATACGAAGTTGCAGGTAACAGCTAGTACGATATAACCCATGACTTGTGTCTATCAAACAAATCAATCAATCAATATTGACGAATTAAGATTGATTTAATTTTACAAGTAGGTAAGCTTAATATTAAACTAATTAATACATGATCGAAACTGCTTTTTGAGACTGCGATTACAGTCTTCTAAAGCAGTTTCGATCATTAACTTAAGTATTAAGTTAATTGTTTTAGTAATAATCTATGTAACGGAATCTTTGAAAGTGATTTTCACTCGTAGTAGTCAGATTGATCTGAAATTTTGCACACATACTTATTAAGGACCGATGATAATACAATAATTATCATAAGCATCATCATAATATCACGCCTTTTTCCTATGGGGGTAGGCAGAGACTACCGAGCGCCATCTGCTAAAGATCCAAACATATTTTCTTGGCTTCTTCCACACTGATACATCTGGTCATATAATAATATGCCCGACGGTTGTGAGTGCTGGACGTTACTTGCAATAATTGAAAAAAAAAATACGATTTAGTCGTGTTTATAACTAAGCAATTTATTAAAACTAACTTTTCCGAAAGTATAGATCTTTCTAGATGCATGAGGCGTATACGAATTGTAATGTTACGCAAATTAAACAGCAAGGACGCGATTGCTATATCGACTACTATCCTGCAACCTTCATAATACTTTTTATTTTAATACTTAAAACGTAGAAAAATGCTAATACCCATACGCAGCACAAATATTTGTGTAACTAATATAAATATCACGCATTTAATTTTCCTGTGCGGAATCGAACCTGCGACCTCGTAGGCGCTAACCACTGAACTACAAGCCCGCCCGTCACTTTCAAAAGAGTTCTATGTTCGACTTTTAAACGCACCCGGTTCCAATTTCAAAATTCGTTATTCCAAATATGAAACATAGGTATTTGGCCTCGGTCGGCGGTCAACCTGTGCAAGCGCACGGCGCCAATCACTCAACTTAGGGTTGCCTACTTCGAGGATTAGAAGTGATAATTTCGAGTATTTCGAATCTAACTCAAGTGATGCGTGCCCTAGAGTGCACAATTTGACCAGCTTCGTCAAAAGTTATTTTAAAATTTTTTTTATTAACTTTTTTTTCAATATGTTTACATTAATAAATGAATGAAAAGTCTTTGTTCTACGCCATAAAACTTACAAACAATGATTATAATAACTCTTAGCTACAAAAGGCAGTCTTACCTTATTATGTAGACATATATCAAATTAACTATATAATTTTAGGCCCATTGAAAAAGTGAACGTATCTCTCTTCTCCAGCCCATTTACGTCCCACTGTTGGGCACAGGCCTCCTACACTTTGGAGGGATTATGGTCTCCTGTGCCGCGCTGACCAGGCGTGTTGGCTGTGTGGCGTATCTGTGTGCAATATCCCTTAGCTCACTTTTACAGCACCCTTGGGAGGAGATGGGGTGGTGACCGTCGATTGAACGTCTCTATACGTGCCCTAACTCTCAAAAAACTGAACGTTTTGCTTGTATATACCAATTTTAAAATGTCTATATTACTGGCAACCCTACATTTTCTTAAATCAAACCACAGTTCAAGTTGTCAAGTGAACAGCTAAGTATATCATTTATAATTATGCGGTGTTGATTTATTGTTACATACTTAAACCTAATAACTGTTTGTTATTGTTATAAATATTAAACGTTAGTTTAAACAGGGATTAATGATTCGACGGTTGAGTGACAGCCCTGGATGTGTGCACTCACGACTTTGTACCTCTGTGTTGCAATAATGTTCCCGGATGTTTCGAAATGTTTTTTTTATAGATTTAAATATGGAATAAAATTTGGTATATTTAAAAAAAATTAACCATAGAAAACCTGTCAATGGTACCAATTCTGTGTACACAACTAAACTTAACTTAACTAAAAAATTAAAACAACTACGGCATATTTTGATTAAATGGCTATTTCGTTGTGTACATTTTTATTAATTAAAATCGTTAGTCGATATTATACAGATTTTCTAATAAAAAATATTCATTAACATTGCCAAATAGTGTTTTTGACACTATAAATTTTCATTTTTTAGTTAAGTTAAGTTTAGTTTTGGCCTCAGAATCTGTACCATTATTTTTATATATAACAGTAACTCTAAAGCAAGGTCTAGGTTCAGGCAAGGACCATGGAATTACTAGATATAGGTAGGTAATATTATTATGTATGTATTCTCGCCGAGTACTCCCCTTTTTAAGAAACAGCTTGGTAAGCCCATGAATGTATTAGGAAACTCCTTTTTTTTTCATGGACATTTCACGCACGCACGCAAGTGGTTCCTGAGATAAGCGCGTTCAAACAAACAAACTCTTCAGTTTTATAATATTAGAATAGGTTTGAGAAGCAGATTAGTTTTCTCTTTAATCCTTACTTATATTTAAAAGTAAAGTGAGTTTGTTTGTTTGTGACGTTTTCACGCAAAATCTACCGAACGGAATTGCACGAAAATTAGTATAGAGATAATTTATAGTCCTGGAAGAAACATTCGCTCTATATTATTTCGCTAAAAACTCTGTACGTGACAAATAATGAAAAATTTTGTGAAATACGGTATAAAATAACGGAACCACCATTTTTGTTATTCTACAGTTGTCATAGCAACCCGTAGAATCTGTCAACTTAAAGGTATTTTTTTTTATTTCAGCAAAAATTTCGATTTTTATTTTAGGTTCGGTTTCAAATGCGATTCGGCTACTAATGCCTGCGAAGCCGCGGGCAGAATCTAGTAATATACTTAATATATATTTTCTTTTATAACACTTATGGTGAACTATGCCACTGTCATCCAACCTGTTTGTTTTTATTCCTAACAATCTACTATATAAAAATAAGTCGGGTTTTCCTTCCTGACGCTATAACTCCAGAACGCACGAACCGATTTCCACGGTTTTGCATTCGTTGGAAAGGTCTCGGGCTCCGTGAGGTTTGTAGTTCTTTTTTTTAATTTTTTTTTTTACTTTATTTTAATATGGCAAAACAACGTTTGCCGGGCCAGCTATCTACTATATAAAAATAAGTCGGGTTTTCCTTCCTGACGCTATAACTCCAGAACGCACGAACCGATTTCCACGATTTTGCATTCGTTGGAAAGGTCTCGGGCTCCGTGAGGTTTATAGTTCTTTTTTTTTTTTTACTTTATTTTAATATGGCAAAACAACGTTTGCCGAGCCAGCTAGTATTCTTATAGAAAATGTTATTTGCTTATAATTTGGTAGCTTTAACCACACACATATTACGGTCAAAATCCAACACAGATCACCTTCAATAGATTACGAGATTTTTTACGACGACTAAACGCAACTATAAGCAATGCATTATCATTAGTCGTAGCTAATTCACATAACAATTCATACATTTTGATGCGAGAATAGCGCAGTTTGGTGTGCGTTTGATAGCCTTGGGGGGCGAATCTACGGGGGGTGATCTGTGAATTCTAAACACCTATCGACCACTTCTAATTACCTAATACATGTATTAAATGCTCTAATTTATGGCGACATTGAAGTGTCTTATGAAGGTTATATGTACGTATGTGTAGTCACAACTGATAGATTACTGGACTGAATAGCTCAATTCGTTTAGGGATCCGTAGACTAGATGAGGTAAAATGCTTTAATGGGCCCTGGTACCTACACAACTATATAATAGAAAACAAATTTAGCTTGTATGTGTTGTGTAGTGTTGTTTAGGTAGGTACTAGAGGACTATGTTTGAAATCAATACTAATTATTATAAAGCTGAAGTGTTTGTTTGTTTGATTCAACGCGCTATTCTCAGGAACTAATGGTCCAATTTGTAAAATTCTTTCAGTTTTGGATAGTACATTTTATCGAGGAAGGCTATAGGCTATTTATAGGTCAAGGTCAAGTGCCAGCTGAGAGGATAATATCGTTCTGTAACCAGTAGGAGCGAAGCATCAATGAAAACTGTTACAAAAACGGAGAAAGTTTTCTAAATTTAACGCGTGAAGAAGCGGGCAAGAACTAGTGTTATTATATTATTATCGTGTTGTTTTATGTTATTAACAATTCCACTTACCCCGAAAAAGCAAAAAACATTTAGTCTTTGGCCATGTGGTGACGAAATAAAAATATAAGTAGCACGCATCTCCTTGTGCTGTAAAAAACAGGTGGGGGATATTGTAGATAACAGCTCCTACTGTAAGAGATGGAATACACGAAAATAAACCTTTGGCCAACACGCCTGGTCAGCGCAGTATGGAAGACCATAATCCTTCTCAAAGTGGGGGAGGCACGTACCCAACGTGGAACGTTAATGGACTGAAAAGAAAAAGAGATTTAGTCCTACTTTGTATTAAGGGCCTACATCAATATTATCGTATATCATCGCCGACACGTACATATTAACACAGCCAGTAGGCACAGAAAATGAAGAATTAGGCATACTTTTTCTATTTACTCAAAATCTACTAAATATATTTTAATTCTGATTTACGTGTTTCTATATATAATAGTTACTTATGTTTTTAAAGTTATTTCATTAGTTAATACGCGATAATAGACCGACAAATGAAAAAAATAAAAAATTAGAGCGGTTGTTTCGCTAAGATTTTCTATCGAGAAAACTTTTTTCAATCGCGTTTCTGAGTTTATGCGATCCTAGATCATATATTGAAAAAAACATATAGGTACTTAAAAATTAGAGCTCTAGCCATTCAATCTAAAGAAACAATGAAAACTTCGTACGTAGAAAAATGCACGAAGCTATTTTGGTATCCTCTTAATTTGAAAACCTCTCCAAAATAAAATTTTGGCGGGCGTTGCAAAAATTTTATTTTGGGGAGGTTTTGTGTCGTTTGTTTCTAGTAGGTACTTACATAATCAATTAATAAATTAAATTTTCATACATTTGGGGGCCTATTGCTTTAAGCCTAAAATTATACGGAACGTAATAATACACAATTTTAATGGTCAAATACAAACTGACAGCTATAAAAACTAGATAGGAAAGTAATTGATTAATGTTATAGTTTTGGCAAGTGGGCGTATTAAAAAAAATTGGTCAAGTGCGAGTCGGACTCGCGCACGAAGGGTTCCGTACCATTATCTATGCAACATAAGGCAACGTTATTAGTATCGAGCAAGAAACGGTAAAAAAATCATGTTTGTTGTATGGGAGCCCCCCTTAAATATTTATTTTATTTTATTTTTAGTATTTGTTGTTATAGCGGCAATAGAAATACATCATCTGTGAAAATTTCAACTGTCTAGCTATCACCGTTCTTGAGATACTGGGTACGGAACCCTAAAAATCATGTTTGTTGTATGGGAGCCCCCCTTAAATATTTATTTTATTTTATTTTTAGTATTTGTTGTTATAGCGGCAATAGAAATACATCATCTGTGAAAATTTCAACTCTCTAGCTATCACCGTTCTTGAGATACAGCCTGGTGACAGACGGACGGACGGACGGACGGACGGACGGACGGACGGACGGACGGACGGACGGACGGACGGACGGACGGACGGACGGACAGCGAAGTCTCAGTAATAGGGTCCCGTTTTTACCCTTTGGGTACGGAACCCTAATTACAAAATGGCTAGGTCACTCTTGTTAGGTAATAGGTCAGCATTTATCTATTTAATATACATTGATTGATCATGATAAATACAGATAGATAGCTATCTACATAAATACCTACCGTCACGCCGTTTTCTCTTTGGGGTAGGCAGCGACTGTAGAGAGCAATCTGCTGTGGTCTATTTAAAGATACTACTTTGGCTTCAATATCTATTAGGTATTCGTTAATTCTCATAAATTACGTTTCTTTACGTTTCATAGATATACAATGGTTATACACAGGGGCGTATTTATTCTAGGGCGATATGGCCATGGGATCATGGCCCGGGGCGGCCAAGCTGAGAAGGAAGGCGAAAGCCTTTAATTTCAAATTTTGCTCTATCTCTATTAATTTATAGGCCGGCTATTTAAATTGGCCCGGGACGTCAAATTAAATGGCGCGGGGCGCTTATTTTCAAAATACGCCTCTGGATATACATAGTCAGCGTAGGACTGCTCATACATTCAAAATGGCATTTGCCAGCCGGGCCCGCCCTTACGCAGGTAAGCGCTCTTACAGGATATACACCATCATTTATTTTAATCTATTGGGCAGTCACCCTGGCTCTTTCCTTCTCAGTCCAAGCCTGTACATAGGTACATGTACCTACAACGGTTTTAAATGCACCTGGTACTTTTGAAGGACATCAGGGCAGGTCTCAGAAATCTTATAATGTTTCCACTTTTTAATTTTTAGTGTTTCGTACCCAGTAGGGTATTTCAGTCTACCTAAATTGTTGTATAAGTAGTGACTTTGTTCAGTATGGAAAGAACAGGGTCCCAAGTCTGCTAAATGAATTGTGTCACAATGGCAGCTCAATTGCACATTATAACCACAAACAATTTATTTAGTGTTATTGCAAACAAATGCAATAACTGATTGCTTACTGGCGAATTTTATCATGTTTGGTAGTCTATTGTTAATTTGTTGTGGTTATAATGTGCCATTGAGCTACCATTGCGTCACAATTCATTTAGCAGACTTGGGGCCCAGATGAAAAATCATATTAATATAGACGCAGTTGATTATTATAATGATTATAGTCAAGTTATTCTATAATTTGATAGATATAAACCTGTGGCTTTGTATGAGGTAAGTGCTCTGTATTCTGTCAATGTCAAATATTGATAAAGTTAGTTAAAGTTACTCTGTGCGTTATTGATAAATATTCAGTTTTATTTTCATTTTATAAAAATTTTATAAAATAAATGTGTTAAATAACGCGATATGAACACAGTTAATATAAAAGTACACCTATTTTAAAGTTACTGTATAGCTAAGGCTGTAAAATGAGTAATATTTATATTCAAGAACCACCCGCATTAGGCAAGGTAATTTTACAAATGTTTAGATTTCTAAATAACAGCTATTTTATGTAAAATTTACATTAATTAATGTTCGTATGTTGTTAAAATTAAGTTAATCATGTTTATTTGCGAAATCATATTAATTTAATGAGTTAGTTTTAGTGGAAATCGTAAATTGTGACTAACGTTAAATCGTGAAAAAATCGAAAGAATAAGCCATAATGCTTTGCAATTATGAGACATAATTAAATAAATTGAATAATATTTATGATATTCAAAGAGAACTAATGTGTCCTCTCCACAGAATATAAAAGGAACTTTGCTCAGCATTCAAAAAGATGTCAAACTGGCTGATGCCTGTGTTTTTGTACGCCTGGATTTAGAATTGCTGCGTTTAGACATAATTTGTAGCCTATAGTGCTATTGTTTTTTTTTATTTTTTTTAAATATTCATGGACACTTCACTCCATGTCCTCTGGTCCCAAGCTAAGCTTTATATGCTTGTGTTATGGGTACCAGAATACGGATATACTACATAAACTACTTTTCTTTTGTAAATACATAGGTACTTATAATACATAGAAAACCCAGACGCAGTACAAACATTTGTATGACATTTATGGATATCACTCAAATGATTGCCCCAAGCGGGAATCGAACCCGCGACCTCCTGATCGGCAGTCCATTACATAAACCACTCCATTACGAAGCCCTTCTTATTAGTAAATAAAAATTTTAGATCCGACCTTTTCTATTATAGAATACCCTTATTTTCAACTACAAACTTTATTTCATTATTAATAGTATAGATTAGTAGTCATACTCATACACACTTCATATTTTCAGGTTCTCCTAAAGACCACAGCTGGTGAGATTGATATAGAATTATGGACGAAAGAAGCTCCAAAAGCATGTCGTAATTTTATCCAACTTTGTTTAGAAGGATACTACAATGGTATGTGTTTTTACAAGCATTTATTAGCTTTTTTAGTATGTATCTATAGCTTATCCCAGAGTTCCAAATGTTATCTGACATTTACTGTATTGCTAGGTAATTACACTTTTAAAATACATAGTTATGTCCTCCAACCGTTATTAAACAAAAAATAAACGTAAATCTTTAGCAGATTTATGTAATTCTCTAAATTCATTAAAGTTAACTTTTTTTACAGATTCATACAACCAGTGCAACCCTGTGTATTACTTTATTTCTGAGATATGCGCGTACAAACTCACTCACACGAACAAATAGCTAATAACCTTACATTCATGAATAATTATATAAATAATTACATTCATTCATTACATTCAGCATGGTGCTATGCTCGCCAGAATCATAGAACAATGCAACGAGAATCAACTAATGACCAACCGTAAAATGGCGAATTTTTTACCTTGTTTGTTTTTGAAGACATGTTTATTTTAATTTATGTTATATTATACAAAGCAGTGATTCCCAATTTCACACGTACGACTTCGCAGGCAATAGCTAGTACGACATTTCTGGTCGGTTCGAATAATCGGTTATAACCGGGATAAAAAAATTACGGTTGGCCAACACTATTGCAAAAAATGTGGCAGCATTATTTTCAAGTTTGACATTAGTAACTGTCAAATAACATTTTGAATTCTGGGATGGATTATATGTATGTATGTTATAATTTATGTAATGGAATCTTTACAAATGATTTTCACTTACTTATAATAGTGGGATTGATTTGAAAGCACACATACTAGTAACTTAATACATAATTTCAGCAAATATATAAAATTTATGAATATTTTTTTTTTATTTAGTTACTTCGTTAATTGTTTAAAAATGTTATTGTTTCAGGTACAATATTTCACAGGGTAGTCCCAGGTTTTATAGTACAAGGTGGTGATCCGAATGGGGATGGTACCGGTGGTGAATCAATTTACGGTGCACCATTCAAGGTGAGAATGTATAGACAACATAACTTTTAAATTTGATTAGAGACTAGCTGCTGATGCTCGCAACATCACACGTGTGGAATTTAAAATCCAAACCTTAACAAATTATTGAAAAAGCCGTCCTCTTGAATTATTCTAACTATACTTCTATACTAAATACTAATATTATAAAGCAGAAGTTTGTTTGTTTGTTTGAACGCACTAATTTCAGGAACCACTGGGTTGATTTGAAAAATTCTTTATACATGAAATTCTTTATATGGCTATATAACATCACGCTACGACCAGTAGAAGTGTAGCAGTAGTGAATAATGTTGCAAATACCGGGAATTTTCTAAACTCCACGCGAACGAAGTCGCGGGCAACAGCTAGTCTGTAATAAAAACTGAATCGTTTTTTGTAACTAAAAAATGAAAACATCTATGGCGTATTTCGATTAATTGGCTATGCATAGTATGCATGGTGCACATTTTTGTTAATTAAAATCGTCAATATCACAAAAGAATAATATGAATAACTAGCTGGCCCGGCAAACGTTGTTTTGCCATACCAAAAAAAAAGTAAAAAAAAAATTAACTGAGAGGTGATGAGGTTTATCCTCACGGAGCCCGAGACCTTTCCAACGAATGCAAAACCGTGGAAATCGGTTCGTGCGTTCTGGAGTTATAGCGTCAGGAAGGAAAATCCGACTTATTTTTATATAATAGATGAAGTAATCTAAAACCAATGTTTGTATTAAACAAAGGTCTTTAGATATTAAAAATTCTTTTCCCTATTCATTATAGGATGAATTCCATTCACGTCTCCGGTTTAATCGTAGAGGATTAGTTGGTTCAGCAAATGCTGGCAAAGATGATAACGGTTCACAGTTTTTCTTCACCCTAGCTGCAACGCCCGAACTCCAAAACAAACATACTATTTTTGGAAAAGTTACAGGTTAGTCACAATTTAATAAAACTGGGTCGTAATACCCCATGTGTTCATGGATTAAGAATAGAAATATCATCACCCTATTTCTTCCTCAGGGTACTGTAAAAGACAGCCAAGGGTATATACAGAATGTCCTCTGTGACAGCTGAAATTCTTATAACAATATGGCAACACATGTGGTCAATGTGGCAGTAGACCAGGTACCCCCTTAATGTGGAGGAAACCTGTGCAGTATGACGTTAATTGGCTAAGAAGCACTAGGAAGCTGCAGATTGCAATTACTAAAAAAAATATGATTGGGTTAGCTGATGCCCGTGACCTTGTACGTGTTAAATTTAGAAAACGAATAATATAAACTATTAACACAGCATACGCAATGGAAACCCCATAAATATTCCCCTGATTTTCTCTGTATTTCCAATATTTTTCGTTAATGCTCTGCTCATATTAGTCGCAGCTTAATATTATGTTGCCTATAGCCTCGATAAATGTACTATCCAAAACTGAAAGAATTCTTGAAACCGGACCAGTGGTTTCTGAGATTAGCGCAAACAAACTCTTCAGCTTTATAATCTTTATTATATATGTCGGAGAATAGACCAGAAGCCAGAACAGGAATCCGAGCACATAGCGTAAGAACTGTCTTACCGATATTCACACCTCAATCTATCATACTCTTGAACACTTAAAAGGATAACTGGCCTCCACATCAACCCCTTATAGCCAGTGCCCAAGCCTCGCAACGAAGAATCATCACTACGTTCACACAATGAGGAATACATGTACGCGAAAACACGTACATGACGACTTTACACAATACACGTACACACGCGCACACAGATACACGCCGCGCCGACGCCTATAAGGACCAGCTCAATGCCGGTACGTCGGAGATTGAGCAGCGCGACGACTCGTACAATACCAACTTCTACATACACACTAATACGCCGTGATGTATACAGCACGAATTCTCGAATAATACTGAACCTCAGCCACGTTCGCCTATCGTATTTAAAGCAACTTGCGAGTGGGGGTAGTGGGGGAGTTGCGACATAATACAATCTTAATATTACGGCCATGATAAGATACATAACTCTTATATCTTCAATATCTTTAGGGCATATTTTATTCTTAGTTAATATCTCGACATTAATCAGATACTAATCTAAATGAGATTTAACTAACTAATTGGGCATAAGTAAATCAAGAACTAATTTCGTATACCTACAAATTGGTTATAAACACTTTAATATTCTTTTAAAACCCATGTCCTTCACGCCTAGCCGACACGGCCATTCTGACCAGCGACCGTCCTCGGGCGATAATAAACTTGGGTTTGATTGGAATATACAAAACTATTCATACAACCGCTCGTCCATCCTGCATCTGTCCGCGTCACTTTCGCATAGAATAATCTACTTAGTTCAAAAACCTAAAAACACGCTTGAAAATCCGAATACCATTCCAAATGACTGCCATCGATACCCAAAACGTGTGCAAACCTTCAGATCAATTCGACATTAACAGACACTTACCGAACCAATATAAGTGCGTTAAAAAGAAGCGGCCCGACCCGGAGTGCCGAGTCGCTATTCTAGCTACAAAATAATTCTATGCCTCCCACCCACAAAGAAAGCTGAAAGCCCGTGCCATCAGAGACACAAGTCTGCGCCGTCACAATGCTGTCACAATCTTAGCAAACAACCAAAACATTCCCATCTGATTCTTTAAACAAAGCGATCCTATGTGAAACTATCCGACTGTATATGAAAGGCATACCGGAGAAACAACAATCCTGGTGAGTCCACTCATACACAACAAAATTATTACGTGCATAACCAAACACACAAGTGTGCTCACAGTGACACTGCAACGAGCCACTCCAGCGACTCTGAATGAAATACACCGACAGACACACACCGAACATATAAAAGAGTGTTAAAAATAATTAAAAGGACAATTCAATAAGGCACACTTCCTCAATTTAGTTAGTGACCTTTTCACAAGTGGTTTAACAAGTGTTTAGCATGTTGCTTACTATAGTACTAAGTAACTAATAACAATAGACAATTTCTAAATAACCACGGCCATGTATTAGGTTGTGGCCTTTTAGTCATACTTCACTACTTTATCATTATGCCACCTCGCCAACTAACATTTGGGCCACCTAGCCGTTCCGTTTTTGACACCTCGCATCCACATTTTGGGCCACTATGCCACTCCACTCCCTATTTCGGGCCACCTCACCCTCCTGTCTGGGCTACCTCGCCCTCCTGCCTGGGCCACCTCGCCCTCCTTCAGACCGCAACATCCCTTCATAACTCCATCTCCCAATCTATCGACGGGCTTCGTCGTCCGGTAGTTCATACAACGGAACGCCACCCGCGAGGTCGCGGGTTCGATTCCTGCCTCGGACGATCATTTGTGTGATCTTTACAAATGTCATACAAACGTTTGTCCCGCGTCCGGGCCTCTACCGTGTATCACGAGTGTATATCTACAAAAGAAAAGCAACTTACGCACTCCATCCGTATTCTGGTACCCACAACACAAGCACAATAAGCTCGGCTTGGGACCAGAGGACGCTGCGTGAAACGTCCATGGTTATCCATTTATTTATCCCTCAAAGCCACACCACACACGCACCTCTCAAAGATTTAAAGTATTCGTCAAACAAAATTATTGGGTATCATAAAATTATCGTCAGGTCATCGCGTAATACCACAGTCGCATCCACTGTTAAAGACGCCATTGACCACCAACCATAAGCACTATTTAAGTAGGCCTTGCACAAGTAAAATTCTTTAAGGCGTCGCGTCGGTGACCTCCGCTGTACCACCTTTATGATGAAATAAACAGAAATAAATAGTACCTACTCTTTACTTTACTTGTGATGTAATTTTTAACAAAAAGAAATTGACTTCACATAGCCCTATTTCTTTAACACAGACACACCTTTGAAATATCTTTCCTCAAAAAATGTATCACCAATATCGATTCACAAACGACGAAAAAGCATAAACACGGTTGAATCGAGAAACCTTCCTCTTTAATTACTGTTCAAAGTTAATATGTAGAAGATAAATGTCCAAGTGATCTTTCAACCTTACCTTCGTGTAACTCAAATGGGTGTTAAGCCTACACACATGGCTGCTTTGGATATTGCTTTCATCATCAAGCTTAAAGGCGCATAGTATTATAGTTAGCCAAAAAAACCTCTCTAAAATCTAAAGCGGTTCCAGGTAGCTATAGTCTAGTAAAAGCACCACGCAGCAAACTCCGCGGTCATACGATTATCTGGTGTTAAACCGTATATCCGTCACTGTAGTCTATATTCAATTTGTTTAAAGCTAACACTTGGTACCATACATTACATATGTCTTCATGAACTTACCTGACCTTCAAGTAGATTACAAGAGTCAAAAACAAATTTGACAAACGACAACAATACTAAAGTTTCAAACTGAAAGTTCTAAAATTGTAAACGCTCTGTTGTACTCATCACTCAGTTTAAGTACTCATATCACCTACATTTAACTAGTAACAGGTATAAGCCCTACATCTTTAGATAACGTGATCTAAATTTATCCTCACTAACTCTCTGGTCACGTCAATGTTAATTAGGGTGTCAGTTTATTATTTACGAAAGCACGAAATAACTTAATCGATTCGAATTAACTTACTTCACCAAGGTTGGTGTTTTATCTACCACAAAGCACTTTTCACACTAACTTCAAAATTTTAAAACTCTTTTTCACTTACCAGTAGGTATTTTGCGTACAATATCACTTTAAACTTAATTGTAAACTTTCAATGATTTATCTCGGCACGAGTAACTACATTAAATAAAACGATAGAATAAGCAAACACAAAATATCTCACGACAGACACAGCCTCTATGTCCTTTACTATGTCACATTACTGTTTACAACATTATTTTAAATCATAATAAACCAGTTTAAATTTAGTGTTAAAATAAGTCATTTTTGTCCCGCTCTTTCTACTAAGAGTACATGTATGATACATGTTGAACACACACACGCATATTACAAAACAATCGTAATTATTATGTGGTTTTAAAGGTCCCACAATTGGAGTAACTTTGTATTTTCATAACACTGACGGTACTTACAGAAGTATTTTATAAAACACCATGACGGTAGGAAACTAATACACCACCCTTAAATACGTAACGCAGAGGAATTGTCTCATACAGCCAAACTAAATTGATAACGTTTTATCAAAAATAGTTTCATATCAATTTGTTATTTTTTTTTTTTTTTTGACTTGGCATCCTTTTGGGACACTTCAGGAAAAAACGTGATTATCCGTTTTATAAAGAATAAAATAATTCTCAAGATGCTTTCTCGTTTTAGATAACGCCCACACAATTACTAGGTTTTCTAACGAATGTTAAATCCTTTTCAAATATTTCTATACTGGCAACACCTTTCACATATCAAAGGCGGTAGAACAAACCAAGTACCTACCTACGTTAAATTTGCCTGGCAGTATTTACATAAAAGAACTGACTGAATAACTACTCGGTTATTGATATGCACCGATCCGACTGAAAGTATGTGGCGCCATTACTAAACTTATTCTGCTCTTTATGAATAATATTACTCTGATCACAGATGTATGAACTGCAGTGATCTATGAATCGTTCAGTGACAAACATTAAACGAGTGAACTCTATAGGTTACCTATTTCCTTGCACATATCAAATATCACATACTGAATTTTAATCAGACAGTTACCTACTTCTGCTTTTATAATACGATTGCTATCACGTAATGTTTCCCCAAAGTATATCTAGTGCGCATCGAAATATATCTTCAGTATTCAACAATATCTGTTCATAACGTATATCAAAATATCTCTGTTAATAATTTCTCACTGTACCTAAGCATTAAATTTATAGACTAGGCATATCGTAACATTTCAGATAGCTTTAAGTTTCTTTCTTTTTAACATCTCTATTTATAAATAACTTCGACATTTTACTTGAAACAAACATTGCATGTAAATTAGATAGCTAATAACGCCCAAATATTCTTTGCGGTTTGTGTTACCCACTTTCGTTTACTTTTAAACATTTTACTCACTTATAGTAAAAAAATATTGCTTACCGAATACGACGTTCAGTACTCACGTGCCTGCTGCTTCGGACACTAAATTCCTTGCCACTATCACCATTTCTTACGCACTATTTTACTACCAATCCTCGATAGGACCATGGATAAAAAATCATGACTCTTATTTTCGCACACTGTTCACTGTTAACCTATATTTTTACGAATACACTCCCAAGCCCTCGCGATCACTATGTGGGCTACGTGTAGTTCTTATATCCCACTTCTGATGTCGGAGAATAGACCAGAAGCCAGAACAGGAATCCGAGCACATAGCGTAAGAACTGTCTTACCGATATTCACACCTCAATCTATCATACTCTTGAACACTTAAAAGGATAACTGGCCTCCACATCAACCCCTTATAGCCAGTGCCCAAGCCTCGCAACGAAGAATCATCACTACGTTCACACAATGAGGAATACATGTACGCGAAAACACGTACATGACGACTTTACACAATACACGTACACACGCGCACACAGATACACGCCGCGCCGACGCCTATAAGGACCAGCTCAATGCCGGTACGTCGGAGATTGAGCAGCGCGACGACTCGTACAATACCAACTTCTACATACACACTAATACGCCGTGATGTATACAGCACGAATTCTCGAATAATACTGAACCTCAGCCACGTTCGCCTATCGTATTTAAAGCAACTTGCGAGTGGGGGTAGTGGGGGAGTTGCGACATAATACAATCTTAATATTACGGCCATGATAAGATACATAACTCTTATATCTTCAATATCTTTAGGGCATATTTTATTCTTAGTTAATATCTCGACATTAATCAGATACTAATCAAAATGAGATTTAACTAACTAATTGGGCATAAGTAAATCAAGAACTAATTTCGTATACCTACAAATTGGTTATAAACACTTTAATATTCTTTTAAAACCCATGTCCTTCACGCCTAGCCGACATATATATAAATCTCCTGTCACGATGTTTGTCCGCGATGGATTCCTAAACTACTTAACTGATTTTAAATTAAATTGGCACACCGTGAGCAGTCTGGTCCAACTTGAGAGATATTATTGCAAATTATTTGTCTACCGCCCACATTTGTATTGCAAAACAACGTTTGCCGGGTCAGCTAGTGTTAGTGTAGAAATATTAGAAGCTATTTCTATTTAATTTCGCAGGTGAAACAATATACAATGTATTAAAGCTATCGGAAGGGTTAATTGGTGAAGATGATAGACCAGAACATCCTCATAAGATAACAAGCACTTCTGTATTGATAAACCCTTTTACTGACATTGTTCCAAGGGTCGTAGAAAAGATAAAAGAAGAACAGCCTAAAAAGAAAAAAGAAAGACAGGGGGTTAAGTGAGTAATTTAGTAACCTATCTTTTTTTAGGTACCAATAGGTAAAATGGGGTTACTGAGACATCGCTATTCATCCTTCCGTCTGCATATTATTCGGTCTGTCTATCTGTCTGCCATCAGACTGTATCCAGTGGCGTAGCTAGGTAACCAAGGGTCCTGGGGCAAATTAAAAAATGGGGCCCCACTACTATGTAAACTGACTAGGTTTTTTCAAAATATGAAATATGTAAATATATTTAAAATGCTAAAAAAAGCTAATTCAGCTCGATCAAGATTTCTAGTAAGGATTCAAGGGCCCCCTGGTAAGGATTCGAGAGCCCCCTGAGCTTTAGGCCCGGTGCACTGTTCCGCCTAGCCCCTTGGTGACGCATAACGCTGGCCGTATCTCAGCAACTGTTATTAGTAGACTGATGTTATTATTGTATCAACAGATATAGTTACATTATCAGTAAAACAATGCCAGCTATCATAATTCTTGAGATACAGCCTGGTGACAGATGGACGGAAAGCAAAGCCTCGGTAATAAGTTCCTGTTATAACCATTTGCAACGGAACTCTAAAAACCACAAATTATTTAAGGTAGATTCTAGTCAAATATTAAGAAAGCCTACAATACATTAATAGTTTTTATGAGTTTTAAGTCTAGATTTTATATAGTTGATTGGTTTTCTAGAAATTTCTGCCTCCTATCTTTCGGTGAGGAGGCTGAGGAAGACGAGGGTGAAGCTCAAGAATACCGCGGCAAACCTAAGTCTACACATGATCTGTTAGAAGACCCTAAGTTAAGCAAGAAGACCGCAGCAGGTATGTGGAAAACTAGTTTATTTTATTGTTTTTATGTAGGTTTACAGCCGTTTTCAATATCTAACCTCCTCTCCAGCCCATCAACGTCCCACTGTTGGGCACGTGCCTCCTCCACTTTGGGAGCGACTATGGTATACTGTGCCACGCTGATTTAGTTTCGAGTTTTCCGTAGTAGTCGTAGTCTCACAGTAGATGTTAACTGCTTATGTTTTCCCTTTGCTGGGTCTTACAGCACCCTGGGAAAGAAATGGGGTGGTGACACTTGTATTCTTAATCTGTCAGCACACGGACTCATCTCTAACCAACGGTTAGTGATAGATAAGTAACCCTGTTTATCAGATATGTCTATCTCCAGCCAAAGTTAGATTTGTAGTGTAGCAGCAGCAACTATTGTCAATAGATAAAATATTGAAAACAACCTAAGAAGAGTTTTGAGGGCTAAAGTCAAGAATCAGAAAATCTATTTAAACTTCAGTTTAGTCCTTACTGTAGGTATGGAATTGAGTTTAATAAAGGTTTAGGGCGTTTATTCAACAAATAGGGAAAAGTATTTTAAAATGTTATTTCTAGGCTTTTGTGTATGAATAACAATAGGATAAAATAAGCTTATAGCTTAAAATTGCGTGGTTTAAAAAAAATATATGTTTTTTACTTTCTATGAGAAATATACGTGTTTAGCTCGTAATAAACGGCTCTCTATAGTCTTTGCCCACTCCCAAAACAAAATCGCGAGACGGTATGATGATAATGATGAGAAATGAAAACTTTCAATATTTTTTTATAGAATTAGAACAAGAAATTCAAGAAGAAACAGAAAAATCCACTACAGAGAAGAAAGATAAACAGACAGAAGCTACAGTATTAAGTATTAGAGATAAACTAAATGTTAAGCGTGCACAAACTCCAGAAGATGATAGAAAGAGAAAGAAAGAGGACAGTGAAGAAGAAGAAGAATATTATATTGGAAAAGACAAAGATGATGCTAGAAAGAAAGAGACGTGAGTTAATTTAGTTATATAAATATTGTTTTATTGATAACCACCTTGCTCGCGACTGCATGTGGAATTTAGAAAATTAACAAATTAGTTATATTTACAGGTAATCCTTCCTCTTAAAACACTTTCTATTAAAAATGAAATGAAATATTTATTTCCAATTGACTTACATAACTTTAGAAAACCTTTAAACTAGGTAAGCCTGTTTGATGAAAGCCAATCTTTACATCTTTAAAATCTATTGCATAGTCTTAAAGACTGACATAAAGACATGCAAGGAGGTCAATAACTTTGTATTGTAACCAGTATTATATTGAAAAAAATAAAAAAGGTTTTGACGAAAAAATGTTAATTAATCTAAAATCTTAAGTGATTGTTCGTAATATTTTAGGGCAAGAATAAAAACTGAAATTAAACAACTCCGCAAACAAATGAAAGGATATAAAGATGAAAGCAAAAATCAGATTGAAGAAGAAATACAAGGTACGAGTAAACAAGAAGATAATGAAATGTATAAGAAATACTTAGAAGATCAAGAGAAATATAAAAAGAATAGTGAAAAGATACCTAAGAAAGGAGCTGCAAGGTATTTATTGGCTTTTTGTATATAAATGATTTACTTTTCACACAACGTCATCTAGTCCAAATTTAAGCAAAGCTTATGCTATGTGTATGATAGTATAAGAAACATTACAATTATTGCTATAACGTTATTTAATACGCACGATAACTCGAGTTGAATTTATACTTCAACATTTTTATCTTTATTAATCTGTGAAACTTTCAGTTTAATTTTTAGTTACCCTTCAAAAGTGGTGCTTTGCCAATAAATACAACAACATGGTATCTTTTACTCCTTTTGTTTTTGCTATTTGTTTGTCGTATCATTGAATTTTTGTTGGACCAAGTATGGTGCCTTGAAGAACTCCCTATTTTAGATTACACCAATTCGTCGTTTTAAGTACGCTGTTGGTACTCTTACGATAGAATGATAAGCATACTACCTTACTGGTTTATTTTCGATGCGAGAGGAATAATTTATTGATATTTTATAAAAACAACCGACTTCTCAATAATTGCATTCGATTCGTTTTCAATCTCCGCAAATATGATCATGTTTCTCACTTCCGAAAAAAGCTGCCATGGCTACCTATACGACAGCGACGTGAAATGCGTGCGCTGAACACTCTCTTCACTATTCTCTACTCTCCCACTGCTCCTACGTATCTATCTTCACATTTTCAATTTTTAGGCTCAACCCACGACCGAAATCTTCGATCTTCTGACAATCTCTTGCTCACCTGCCCACCTCATAGCTCATGCCTCGTTCATTCTTCTTTCTTTATTCGCTCCATTATTCTCTGGAATACTCTTCCGCGGGAAATCAGGATGTGCACCTCCCGTAAAGCGTTTAAGCGTAAGATACGTGAGCACTATCTCCGTATATCGACACAACCTCACGTTTAGCTGCATCCACATCTGAGTCTATGAAGCTACTATACTACTATCTATCTGTATTTAAGTACCTGTATTATATGTATTTATGGTATGTGTAATGTGCGTATATATCTGTGTATGTATGTATGACATGTATGTATCTGTTTAATTGTATTGATTTACGTGTATCTCTATGTATGTGTATGTAATGTATTCTTTATAGGATTTATCTATGTCAATAAGTCTTTAACAACTATAATCTTTGATAATCTAGCTTTATTTGTTACACTTCTACCTTCCCTTTTTCTGCACCACCCTATGGTTGACTGGTAGAAAATGCCTTAGGCATTAAGGTCGCCTTTGCATAGTTTAAGCATAAAGTGTAAATAAATAAATAAATAAATAAATAAAAAACAGTTGTCGTGGTAGACGATATCTAAAGCATTAGAAAAAACATTATTTGTGTTATTAGCGAACATAGTTTTGATAGCTTCTTTCCATGTCAAGTTCTTTTTCGTGTATGAATATAAATGATATACAATATAAAATACCACAGAAATTATAGAAAATTTTGTGTCTTCTAACTCTTGTACCAATTTCTAAGAGTTTTGTTTTATCGAAGCAGTATTTTTAGCATTAATTTTTAGATATGTTTTATGAAGTCGGAATTGCAGCTTAACAATTAAATACATGTTTAAAAATGCTGCTGTCGTATATCACAGCACAGCGTTGTAGAGTTCAGCTAGTATGCGATAGAATAAAATCCAGTATGAAGACAAGAATCGTACAAGAATTTAAGAATAACCCGAGATAAATCGCATTTCAGACGCGGGAATCAAGGAAATCCAAAACCCAGTGTTCGGAATCCAAACGAAAACACCCAAGGAAACAACGAACAATACAACAATGAAGCTGTAAAAGTGACTTTTAGTCAAGCTGTGCAAGGCGCATTTCGTCTTGTATTAAGACTATGTATATGTGTGACATATGTATTAATGTTTGTGTATATGTATAATAATTGGTTACATACATACACAGTTATACTTATATCGGTTACTGTTAGTCTTTGTTGTTATTTAATTTATATAAAACAAAAAGGTAGTGCATCTTTTAAACATTTTAGAACTGTTTTAGTTTATGTTAGTATAGGTTATTTATTATCTCCAATATTACATACATTAACTGACACAGTTAGTACAGACACGATATATGCTTGGTCTGTTATTATGATGTTAATACATTTAATATTTTTTGACTATAATGTCCCAGCTGCTATTGTATCTAGTTCTTTATCAATTAACGCAGCTTTATTTGCTTCAGTCTGTTTAGTATCACGTCTATCAACACCATTTGACGCGTTCATTTTACTAACTATATCTGTTTTATTATTTGTATTAAGTCCTCAATTGTTTAATTCTTGTTTAGATACTAAATTATTTAATATATTATTTTTTATTATACTTTCCTTAAGTGTGGTAGGATTGTGTACAGTTTCTACTACTTTGACTGTAATTTTTGTGTTGGCAATACTATTTTTAAATGTATACTGTCCATATTTGTTTGTGAAGTGGCAGAAATATAAGGATAATAAATTTGGTCCATGGGCGGAAGCTGTTATAAATGATTAGTCAATAATAAAATATATTTAACCAGATATTAACTTATTACTTTTGAATTAAAAATAAATCAATCATTAAATCCTCCCGGAAGGTAGATCTTTGCTATGCCTAACCTGACAATGTATGCTTTATCCAACATATTCACAAAAACTAAAAATGATCTCAAAAATGGAAACGAAACCACAAATCATTTTCAAATTACGAGAAAAATCTTAACGATTAAACGTACTAAAATTAGAGGAAGCCGAGCGTTATGGAATAGTGGATTTTACATATATGGGAACTCGGCGTGGCGTTTTGACCAATCAAAACCACACGCCGAATTCCCATACATCGAGTTTACCTACTCGTTAGCGCATATTATCTCCAATGTGCGTTGTATTCTTTGCGTGTGGAATGGAACGTACGATCGCTGAGAGGTGAAAAGCCGTGTTGTTTTTTACTGTAGTAGGTTATACATGAGTTAACTATTTTTCCATTCTTTTTAAACAGTTGCAAGTTTTGGCTTACTGTATACGGGTACAATGCAAACGGGTACTTAGTATACCCCTACATGTATTAGTATATTAGCTAAGCTTTACGCTTACTTTGACACTAGATGATGTTGTGTGAATTGTTTTAGTTTCGGGAGATGTTTATTGAGTGGGTTTTGAGCAAAAATAAAGCACTAAATTGGTCGGAAATAGTGTGATACGCATTTTTAGCAGAATTTTTAGATAAAGTAAACTCCGAAATCTCCTCCCCTGTAAACTGTAACTGTGTGTGACTAGAAAAACACTTCGGACTAATAAAGTTTAAAATATATTAACTATTCGCACTGTCAAACTTATTGTTTTATATTTCATTTTAGTATAAATCCTTATTAATTTATAAGTGTGAAATCCGGACGATAACACTATAATAATTTTGACGAGCTTAAGTGTTAATATGTGGAACGAAACAATAGCGCGATTTAAAAAACGTACAACGCTATCTATTGAGCAGAAGAGTAAACTTCTGTTAGTTAAGGATTGATTTCTAAATTTCACGCGTACGAAGTCTCGGGCAACAGCTAGTAATATGATAAAATACAAATAACATCCCGTGTGAGTGACGGGAAACTCATAACTAAGCACTATGCTGACACTCTGGTCAGCGCGGCATAGTAGACCTAGGACACGGGCCTCTTCCACCAGGATTAACCTTTCCAAAGTGGAGGAGGCCCGTAAGATGTTAATGGACTGAAGAGAGAAAAAGCACCACGTGAGTCATACATTTGGTGTCCTGAGTTAATCGTACAATAAGCGTCTTGGTAGAGTCATACATTTATCGTTTATGTAACTTATACATTTAGCGCCGGATTTAATTCATACATTCCAACGTCCTGGATGACCCAACAGCCTGTTTATTGTTGTTTTTAGAGAAGATTTCACTCTACAATTACTTGCTAAGTTCAAGAATAAACTTCACGCTATTAAAGAAAAGGCGGAAGCAGGGGAATCAACTGAATCAAAAGCAGAAGAAACTGATGATAATTTTAATTCTGATGATTGGTAAGTAATTAATTAGAATAACTACTAATGAATAACCACAACTGTAGGTGTCCTGTGGGATTAATAAAATAAATAAATAATAAATATAAATAAATATTGTTACGAACACACAAAGGAGCTAGCGCCATCTAGCAGCAACTAGTAAAACCAATTAAAGAACCGAACAGAGTGAAACCCCTATTAGATACTAGATGGCGTTAGAGGAACTACCGTACATGCGCGAATCTTCTAGAAACATTCGTTCCGGGCGATCACGTTCGCGCACAGTCGGGAACATTCTGGAATAGTCTGGAACTCGTCTCGGCGCATATAAATAGCGGCAGGGAAGCGAGCCCGGGCAGTTCATTTCGAGCTACGATCGAAGCGACTTCGAGAGCGAAAACAAGTGATCAAGAGTGATACCAGTGAAACCTACGACTTGGCTACGACCTAGGACATTGTTAGTGCTTAGTGTTTGGACCTAGTGCTTAGTGTGTAACTAGTGCTAGTGAATAAAGTCTTCAAAAAAGAGTCAGCAGGTCTTTCTCTCCAAATCCTTCGAACCCTAACACGTAACAACTGGTGTCAGAAGTGGGATTTGGAGATGCCATTGACTCCGAGAGAGGACTTCGAGGGCGTCAGGACAAGGGCACAACGAGCTGCGGAGGCCACGCCCGCTGTGGACCAAGCCCCGCCCACTGGCCCCACCCACCAGGCCCCGCCCACCGACCACGCCCCTCTAGACCCGCCCACTGGCCACGCCCACCATGCCACGCCCACCGACCACGCCCATCGGGCTCCGCCCACCCAGGCCCAGGCTCCGCCTACTCAGACTCAAGCCACGCCCACTGGCTCCGCCCACCTTGCCACGCCCACCACACCGGCCACGCCCACTAGACAAGCTCCGCCCACTGGATCCGCCCACCTTGCCACGCCCACCACACAGGCCACGCCCACTAGACAAGCCACGCCCACGAGCGGCGCCGTAGCGTCAGTGGCACTTCAATTAGGAAATTTAATTGAACTGATAGAGATGCAAAGGGCTGAAATTCGGTCAATGAAGGAGTTACAAGAACGCAAGTTCGAGTCACAAGAACGCAAGCTCGGCGCTTTGCAAGAATCACAAGAACGCAAGCTCGAGTCACAAGAACGCAAGCTCGGCGCTTTGCAAGAGTCACAAGAACGCAAGCTCGGCGCTTTGCAAGAATCACAAGAAAAAGTGCTTTGTGCTATAAGTGATGTTAGTAACACGGTGATTAAGCTTCGAAAAGATGTCGACGTAGTGGAAGAACGAGTTACCGGGTTAGGATTGGATGTCGAAAATGTGAAAACCGGCCTCATTGAACTACAGAAGAAAGTAGTGCGCCTTGAAACCACGGGAGTTACGATCTCTAGTGGAACTATCGGAGTGGCACAAGGACCAAGAGTGAAAGTTCCGCCATACGACGGCTCTACTTCCTGGAACGCTTATCGTCAGCAATTCCAGACGGTTGCTACTGTCAACGGATGGACGGAAGAACAATGCTTGACCGCTCTCACTGTTGCGCTAAGAGGGCAAGCTTTGACGGTCCTGGAAGCACTGCCACATACAGGAAATGGGTTCCAAGACCTGATGGAGGCACTTGAATCCAGATACGGGGAGCGACACCTGGAGCACGTGTTCCGTGCCCAACTGCGTGACAGAGTCCAACGCTCAGGAGAAGGACTACAACAATGGGCGTTGGAAATTGAAAAACTCGTCAGGAAGGCACATCCAGGAGCCGACACCAAGATGGTAGACACGAATATTGTTCAAGCGTTTGTCGACGGAATCAAAGACCTGGAGGTCAGAGCTGCAGTGAGGCTTCGTCACCATACCTCGCTAAAGGAAGCATTGGCGCATGCTTTGGAGGTCGAGGCTGTTCGTTATGACATACGGCATACCCATAAGATCCGCGAGGTCTCTGAGGAAGTCAAGGAGGTTAAGGCCCCTACGAAGAAAAGTTCTGGAGCCATGTGCTACAAGTGCGGCGAGAGGGGCCATCTTCAGCTCAACTGCCCGCAGAAGGAAACCCAGATGGAAAGGATGAAAAGGATCGAGGAACAAATAGAGGTTCTGAAGAAGCAGGGGGCTTTGTCCCTTGCCCGGGATCAGGGAAACGAATAAAAGCCAGGACTAAGGGGCGAGTGCTGGCTGACGCGGAGGGAGCCCCGATAACTGTTATCTCCCAGGCATGCAGCGGGAATAGTCTTGCGATTCAGGGGACTATTAACGGGAAGGATTGCAAAATGACTCTGGACACAGGAGCCTCTAGAACAATAGTGAACCCAAGTCTGGTAAAAACCGCAACGGGACACAAGAGGAGAATTAACTGTCGGCTTCTTACTGCCTCCGGTCAGCCAATACCCGTCCTGGGAGAAACGTCAGTTACGATGTATGTAGGGGGGTCCTTATACTCTCATAACGTAATCGTGGCTGAGATTGTGGATGATTGCATCTTGGGTTTGGATTTCATGAAGAAACACAACTGCAGAATTAATGTCGCTGACGGAGTTTTCAAGTGTGGTGAAGAAGAAATCTTCATTCTTGGAGGCGCCTGCGGGAAAGTCACATGTGTAAAGAAGGTCATCATACCTGGACGAGCGGAAGCTCAGGTACTGGTGGAACTGCCGCCAGCTGGAAAGAAAAAGTCAAACAGATGCGTGTTGATCGAAGACACACCTACCAAGACATCGTCACAAAAACTGATGACGGCGAGAACCCTTGTTAGTGGAAGCAGTAACGCTGTAGTCAGTGTTTTGAATCTTGGTGATCGCGAGATCTGCTTGAACAAAGGTGACGTCATCGGAAAGTGCGAGGAAGTTGTCTGGATGAAAAAGTGTAGTTCGATGACAGGCGCAGACTCAGCAAACGGCAATAACTACGGTTTAGTGACTAAGCTACTCGATGACTGTAAGAGTAATCTGACTTATTCGCAGAGCATGAAAGCTAAGAAGTTTTTGCAGCGCTACGCGAATATCTTCTCCAGCCAAGAAGGGGACCTTGGAAGAACGTCGATGGTTCAGCACAGGATAGATACCGGAAGTGAGAGACCAATTCGTCAACGAGCAAGACGGATACCAATTGCAAAGGAAAAAGAAGTTGAAGGCCTTTTGGAGGACATGAGAAGGAATAAGATTATTGAACCGTCTACAAGTCCGTGGTGCTCACCTGTTGTATTAGTGAAGAAGAAAGATGGTAGCACGAGATTTTGTGTGGACTATAGGCGTCTCAATGATGTCACTAAGAAGGACAGTTACCCGTTACCTCGAATCGACGACACTTTAGATACCCTGACTGGCATGAAATGGTTCTCGACCCTAGACCTGAAATCTGGCTACTGGCAGGTGGAAATTCATCCAAAAGATAAGGAGAAGACAGCTTTCTCGACCGGTAAAGGTTTATGGCAATTTAACGTCATGCCCTTCGGATTGTGCAACGCACCTGCCACATTTGAGCGACTCATGGAATGTGTACTGGCAGGCTTAGTTGGAGAGGCTTGCTTAGTCTACTTGGATGACGTCATAATTGTCGGCCGCGACTTCGAGGACCATTTGCGAAACTTGGAGCGAGTTTTCGCCAAAATAGAGGGAGCCAAATTAAAGTTGAACCCGGAAAAGTGTCATTTATTCAGGAGCAAGGTCAACTATCTCGGCCATATTATCTCCAGTGATGGAATCCAGACAGACCCGGAGAAACTGGAAGCAGTTCAAAAATGGCCTACCCCTAAGGACAAAACCGAAGTGCGGGCATTCCTCGGCCTATGCTCATACTACAGGCGTTTTGTTAAGGGATTCGCAGAGATAGCCAAGCCATTACATCGGCTGACAGAAGATAAACGACAATTTAGTTGGGATGAGACTTGTGAAGATTCTTTTCAGAAACTGAAGAAACATCTGTGTGAAACACCAATCCTGGGGTATCCACAAACTGAAGGTCAGTTTATAGTTGACACGGATGCAAGCAACACGGCCATTGGAGGGGTGTTATCTCAAAAACAGGGTGAAAGAGAAGTTGTTATTGCATATTTCAGCAAATCTTTATCCAAGCCAGAGAGAAACTACTGTGTGACAAGACGAGAACTCTTGGCTGTTGTAAAGACGCTACAACATTTCAACAAATATCTCATCGGCAGACAGTTTTTACTACGAACTGACCACGCAGCCTTGAAGTGGCTACTGCAATTCAAGAACCCAGAAGGTCAAGTAGCTCGATGGATTGAACAGCTCCAGGAGTATGACTTCAAGACGGAACACCGCAGCGGAAAGACACATGGGAATGCCGACGCACTCTCACGAAGGCCGTGTTCGGAGGACTGCAAACATTGTGTTAAGCAGGAATGCAATGAAGAAACATTAAAACTAACGAGAACGAATCCTTTGAGTCTCTGGGAGAATGATGCTATGAGGGAGGCTCAAGAAAAAGATGACGACCTTCGGCACATCATCACATGGAAGAAACGGGGTGACGTAAAACCAATATGGAGTGAGGTTGCACCCACTGGCGCTGTCACTAAGGCGTACTGGGCGCAATGGGACAGTCTGATACTCCAAAACGGAATACTCTACCGGAAATGGGAGAAGACTAACGGCAGAGAGTTCCATCTTCAGATAATTGTCCCAAGAACGAGAGTACCAGATGTTCTCCGTGAAATACATGATGGCGTATCAGGAGGTCATCTAGGTGTCAAGAGGACGTTAACAAAAGTGAGAGAACGATTCTACTGGTTGCATTGTCGAGATGATGTACAGGATTGGTGCCGCAAATGTACTACTTGCGCTGCTGTAAAAGGACCACAGACCAGGAGCCGTGGAAACCTGCGGTTGTATAACGTCGGTGCACCGTGGGAACGAATTGCAGTTGACGTAGCTGGGCCATTTCCTGTAACGGATTCGGGAAACAAGTATTTTATGGTCGTCATTGACTACTTCACCAAATGGCCCGAAGTGTTCGCCATACCAAACCAAGAAGCCACAACAGTCGCTTCCAAGTTAGTCGAAGAAGTGATATGTCGCTTTGGTGTGCCTCTGGAAATCCATTCTGATCAGGGCAGGAACTTCGAATCGCAGGTGTTCCAGGAAGTGTGCAGAATTTTGGGCATGCATAAGACGAGGACCACCGCGTACCATCCGCAGTCTGATGGAATGGTTGAGAGATTTAACCAGACCCTTGAGAGGCATTTGGCGAAATTGGTAGATGACAAACAAAAGGATTGGGACAAGTATATACCACTCTTCCTTCTGTCTTACCGAACCGCCGAGCATGAGAGCATAAAAGCTACCCCGGCGTATGTCAATTTCGGTAGAGAACTACGAATACCAGTAGACCTATTGACAGGAGGGTCACCGGAGGGACCAAAGACTGTACAAGACTATGTCTGCGATTTACGGGAGAAGATGCGCTATATACACGCCTTGGTTCGGGAAAATGGGTTACAGTCAAGTGAGAACATGAAAACCAGATACGACCGGAAATCGAACACGAACGGCTTCGAGGAAGGGACACTGGTGTGGCTACATAACCCAACTCGCCGGAAAGGGAAATCTCCAAAGTTGCAGAGCAAGTGGGACGGTCCATACAAAGTGGTTACCCGATTGAATGATGTGACCTATAGGATTCAAAAGCAACCAAGAGGGACATTCAAAGTGGTACACATAGACCGTCTGGCGCGTTACCATGGTAGTAACAACGATGCTCGGGACGAGCATCTCTAAGAGGGGAGTAGTGTTACGAACACACAAAGGAGCTAGCGCCATCTAGCAGCAACTAGTAAAACCAATTAAAGAACCGAACAGAGTGAAACCCCTATTAGATACTAGATGGCGTTAGAGGAACTACCGTACATGCGCGAATCTTCTAGAAACATTCGTTCCGGGCGATCACGTTCGCGCACAGTCGGGAACATTCTGGAATAGTCTGGAACTCGTCTCGGCGCATATAAATAGCGGCAGGGAAGCGAGCCCGGGCAGTTCATTTCGAGCTACGATCGAAGCGACTTCGAGAGCGAAAACAAGTGATCAAGAGTGATACCAGTGAAACCTACGACTTGGCTACGACCTAGGACATTGTTAGTGCTTAGTGTTTGGACCTAGTGCTTAGTGTGTAACTAGTGCTAGTGAATAAAGTCTTCAAAAAAGAGTCAGCAGGTCTTTCTCTCCAAATCCTTCGAACCCTAACACGTAACAATATTCATGGACATTTTATACAATGTCCTCTTGTCACAAGCTAAGCTTATATGCTTGTGTTATGGGTTCTAGAATACAGACATACTACATAAACTACTTTTTTGTACTTAAAATACATAGTAAACATCCAGACGCAGTACAAACATTTTTATGACAATTATATTACACAAATGATTGTCCTGTGGAAATCGAAGCCGCGACCTAGTGAACGGCAGTCCGTTACGTGAACCACTAGACCACGTGGCTCGTCATATAAATCTAGTGAAAGAGGGAAAAATGCAACCAACACATTTTCTTCCCAAAAATAAACCCTATGCCAACATGCCTGGTCAACTTGGCATAGTAGACCAAAAACCTTCTAAAGTGGAGGAAGCCTGTGCCCAACAGTAGGGCGATAATGAGCTGGAAAGAAGCATAATTATATTTTTCGGTCTAGTTGCTACGGAATACTTGTTGTGCTGGCGTGCCCTCTTGATTGGTTTTCTTTTTTTAAAGGTTGGGTCACACCCTTCGCTTTGAGGATAAAGGTGCTGTGTTAGCAAAGGATGCCAGCAGTAAAGGAGATGATTGGTTTGACATATACGACCCAAGAAACCCTTTGAACAAAAGAAAGAGAGAGAAATCTGATAAAAGACAGAAGAAATAAAATATAAAACTACTTTTTACGGATTTAGACGCGTATATTTATTTTGTTTCAATTTTGGCCCGACGTTTCGGAGACTTTGCAATTACCATGGTCACGGGTGAGACTGACCTCACGTCTCACCCGTGACCATGGTGACTGCAAAGTCTCCGTAACAAATGAGTCGCGCAAGTGTTAGAAAATATTATAGAAATAAAATATGTTTATAAAAAATTACGTTTTTTCTTTATACTGCAAAATATGCTCTTATTAGTAAAGTTCGTGTATATCTATGTTGCGGAATTTTTGAAAGTGATTTTCTTCGTCCTGTAGACGGATTAATCTAAAATTTTATACTTAATTGTATAATTAGATAATTAGAATTATATAATTAGAATTAATTGGATTGTCATCGGTTCATAGTATTATGTCAATCCAATTATTTCTAATAATATTCAATTATTTTGCGTGTTTTTTGTAGGTACGTAGGTATCCATCGGCCTTTCGTCGTCCACTGTTAGACATAGGCCTCCCACATTGAACGCCACAACGTGCGGACAGCACGTTGTGGCGTTTACAAAAACATTTTTACCGTTATTTTACGGTTCGTTAAGTTTTATCGTCTTGTTACTAATATTAGTTATACTTGCCATACTGTTATCTTATAATCTGGGGTTTAAAAAACCCGTGGGCTTAGCTAAACAATAGGATCTTGTGAAGCGTTTGAACCCTAAGTTGAACCCTAAAACTCATTGTAATCATTTAGAGTGGTGGATTAAAGGTGACCCTTGGGTTTTCCGTAACTCAGTCGCACGACCGGGTCTGATTTTATATTGATAATGTCGTCTGATTCTTATGTACGATGCAGCTGTTACTGCTTTGTAGAGAAGTGGGCGTGGCTAAACGCAAATGTGACCGCTGAATTGGCACCGTTCACGGCGCGATAGGGTTGCGTTCAGTCACGCGACTCACATTTAACATTGCGAGAGCATTGTTGAATTGTACAAACGACATAAATGTATTCTTGTCTTCTTTTGACTACGTGGCAGTTGTGCGTTGCGGTCGTAGGACTTCCGAATGACACCTTAATATTAAAAGTGTACTGATCACATTTTTTCCCAGGGCGCTGTAAGACCAGGTGAGAGACAACCATAGATCAGCTGGAGGTTATCTGTGGGTAAAACATATGCAGGAGACACCATGAGTAAAAAAAAATTTAAAACTAAACTCATGCCAACTTGCTTGATTGTTGCATTATTTTGTGGCTTAAATAGATCAAATAGGAGAAAGGCAATTTTGGAGACTAGAAACTGTTCTTTGTGTTTATTGTTTATTGTCTAAAGGCTTTCAGACTTGGAAAGTAGATATTTCCTACTACGGGACATCTAGTTTAAAACTACATGTTGAGCTATTTATTTAATGATTTTTCAATAGTTCTTAGAAATATAGATTTTGCTTGGAAGTAAATAAGCTATCTTCTTAGCCCATAAGCTTTACCACAACTGGACACGATTAAAACGTCATGGTATTTTTGTTTATCTTCGTGTGGTTACGGATTAAGACTACAAGTTTCACCTCCTCCCAAGGGTGCTCTAAAAGTCAGCTAAGGGATAATGTACACAGATAAAATCCTCTGTAAGCCACGGAAAACTCGAAAATAAACCCTGTGTCGACATGATTGGTCAGTGCGGCACAGTAGACCATAATCCCTCCCAAGTAGAGGAGGCCCGTGCCCAACAGTGGGACGTAAATGGGCTGGGGAGAGAGAGACAGGGGTCTTTTAGTTTATTGCGTCATCATTGAACAAGTTTATTATTACTTACAGTTTATTTTCGTTTTATAATAAGTAATAATAATATTTCTCCACATTATGCACCATATTAACTCGATTAATGCCAATCTTGATGTTACTGTTATAGGTTAACGGGATATTAATTCCTTAACACTATTCGGGAGTAAAAATAGTCTTAGTTTTCGTTTACTTAGACCTAGCAGATGTGTTAGGCACTCATAAAGCACCCGGGACTGGGGAAGAAAATGGGTTGATCAGTCTTTATCGTCGTTGGCCATACGTTCTTCTCTCTAATTGCGTTCACTTAGTAGTTAGTAGGTTGATTTTATTAACAATCATGAAAGAAAGCCAAAAAATTAGAGATTTTTGCGATCAACTATTATTACAGCGTGTTTGTGTATTATTAAACTGAATAGATATTTTACTTGTATTATTAAAATACTGAAAATAAATCATCCTATATAAACAATGTGATTACATAGTGTAAAGTACAAAAGAGTTTACAATATGTACAGGTCGTTCACTTGTATCATTTAATTTATATGTGTTTTATCTGTATTGCCATCAAAGAATAGATAATTTGCGAAGGAAAGAAGCATTGTTTTGTTTATAAGTTCCGACTTCAAAAAAGAGGAGGTTCTCAATTCGTCTGTAGGTATGTTCTTTTTTTAAGACTGGTTACTTCTTACTTTTGTTTCTTCACATACTATACACTTTAAGCCTATCCAAGAGAAGCAGAGGACGCAATTTCATCTATTCATAGAGATGAAATTGGGTCTTTCTTAGGCACTTCAGAATAAAGGAGCCATATTAGCAGTGGAGTAAATAAAGCCAAAGGGGCCATGGCCTAGGGCACTTTTAATGTTTAGCTATTTCTCCATTAACTTATTAGATGGCAAATCCAAAGGGCCCGGGCGCTAATTGTCAAAATACGCCACAGCCTATAATTAGACCGCCGGTTATCATTTCAAACAGAATAGGGACGGGTCTCTAATAATTACGAGGACTTTAATGGTCTTATTCATAATGACTTATAGGTTTAAAAGTTCGCTAAAATACGTTCGCGAAAATTGTCAAAACTTGTTATTCATAATAGTCTTTTTACGCTAAAACGTTTATTATCTCTGCGATAAAATATCCGTTTAAACCTCCGATAAGTCATTATGAATAAGACCGTAAATGTTCCCACTGTGTCCATTCAGCGGCAGGCTGTTCATACATTCAAAATGGCATTTACCAGCGGCCTCCCCACTAGCGCAGGTGACCGTGAACTCCCCCCGGAACACTATACACCATTATTTAATCTCGAGCCGCAGACATGTGACCACCCGGGCCTTTCCGGCTCAGTCCGACTGTGTGTCGGTAGAGAAGACGGACATGCCTGTGCCTTTACAGCCTAAATTAAGAGATTTTAGGCTTTTGGGCCCTACTAGACACAGACCCCGTGGCACTAGTTACGTAGCTACCTGGATAACATTAACTCCTTTTTTATCCGCCAAAATTTTGTATAATTAAGATAAATAGGCGAATATTACTGCAAATCATTATTAGTCTATGTTAAATTAAAATTCACACACATAAAATACGGATTTTAATACAAAATTAACTATCAGTTTTCACAAACACGTTATAAACTGCTCGGTCAACGACTCTTGAGTTATAAAACTTATATATGAGTTATATATTATTATGTACTATAAGGCTCGTTAGTGGAGGATAATCTGACGATCAAACAACGGTCAGAGTTTACCGGTCAGTCGGATGGTGATGTCACGAAAAGGTATCGATAAAAAAAATTATCTTGGCTAAACCTTGCCCTACTTGATTTTCCTTAAAGTCTGATTTATTTGCTACATTGGCGACTAGGCGGATATATCGCTTTAGCCGTTGCTAGGTGGAAGCAAAGAGAATTAGGAGTTAAAGTAGAACCAAAAATAATTAGAAGAAGATTAAATTGAAGAAAAATTCAATGAAAGACTATCACAGCGAGTAAAGAATATTATAGACAAATCTAATGAAATAAAACTCGACGTGCTTGTGTTGTTTACAGAGTTTTTATGCCCTCCTTTCAGCTTCATCATCAGATTAGCATCATGTCATGATAATATGGTATAGTCTGGTGATATACATTGAAAAGTTGCAGCTCGAACAGTAATCGTAAAGTGTGAAATCCAACCTATAAGATTCAGACAAACACCGAAACAAGAAAAACTTGTAAAATTAACGGAAATTTTACTTAATATAAAACAAACTCGTTATTTCTGTATATCCCTATGTGAGCTTAAATATCTAAAACTACTAAACGGATATTGGGGCAGTTTTTTTTTAAATATAGAGTGGTTCAAGAGGAAGGTTTAAATATATAATTCGATACGTTTTGGTTTCTAAATTCGTTAAATAGTTTTGAATAAATATCGATATGACATATGTGCTTCACTATAATAATAACAAACACAAGAGATATTATTAATTTAATAATAAATTAGCAAAGTGCTCAGTCTACTGATGTACGTGCAGATAGTGTTAATTACCACATTCATTGTTTCTTTGTATCAAACTGGAGTGAGTCATAGACTTAATAGAAATCAGCTCGAGTCAGATATGGAGGACTTGGGTAAATCTGATCAGGGTTATCAAAAAGTATAAAGAAAGTTCTGATAGGCCTCGTACTAATGTAACGATGTAAAAGTCTGCCGTTTACGAGGTGGCTGAATAGATCCTCGCAATGGATAAATTCCAATTTTTTATAATTTTGACATCTAACTCCTGACTTCGCTCTTGATTCAGAGTTCTAACTCCAGTTATGTCCCACTGTTCAGTAAGAAACGATCCTCTTCCACTTCAGGAGCTTGCTAATCTAATTATATTAAGCCGAATATCCGTCTTTAATCCCGAGTTTTGCGTTCACATACGATGTGAAGTGGTTTTATTATCTCGAGCTTACTACTTAATTTACACCTTGAGGAAGTAAAGGACTAGCTTTAAGTAGGATTTAGTTAGGAAGGTTCCAAAAACTGTTTTAACATCAGTTTAGGCTTTCCCCTTTCTCCAGTCCATTAACCTCGCACTGTTGGGCACGGGCCTCCTCCGTGTGGTGACGGATTAAGAATACAAGTGTCACCACCCCATCCCCTCCCAAGGGTGCTGTAAAAGTCAGCTAAGGGATATTGCAAACAGAAAACATCTTCTGTGAGAGACGGAAAACTCGAAAAGAAACCCTGTGCCAACACGCCTGGTCACCGCGCCACAGTAGACCATAATCCCTCCCAAACTGGAAGAGGTCCGTGCCCAACAGTGGGACGTAAATGGGCTGGAGAAGAAGCCGCGCTGATCATGGTGTATTGTGACAGGTTTTATTTGTGAGTATTTCGTCTCTCACAGAGGACATGTTATTTGTGCACTATATCCCTTAGCTAGCTTTTACAGCACCCTGGGAAGAAGAAGGGATGGGGTGTTCTTAATCCGTCACAACACGGACATCCGTGTGTTTCTAGACAGTACTAATTCTATGTATTCAGTTTTATTACTTTCCTCTAAAATTTCGGTAAATTTTCACAAAGCGCCTTAGTTATTTTTTCTTACTTTTTCTCATAAACGGTACCTATCTTTAGTTTTTTTTTGTTACCATTTTAATTAGGCAACTGTCTTCCGAATACGGTTTCTTCAGTACAGTTAACTGAATATTTTTGTTTCATAGAATACAAAGAACTGTTTGTTTTGCCATTCTCACAGAAATTCGCGAAATATCTCTCTAATGTAATAATTAGAACGTAATAATTATTTGATTTTAATCAGTACTTTTTGCATATCATTGTAATCTATTAAAATGGTTCCGTAGACATAATATAATGGATATTAAATATGTATTTAAATGTCCGTGTGGTGACGGACTAAAAATACAAGCGTCGCCACCACATTTCCTTCCCAGATTGCTGTAAAAATTAGCTCAGGGATATTACACAGATAATATCCTTTGTGAGAGACGGAAAATCAAAAATAAACGTATTACCAACACGCCTGGTCAGCGCCTTGTGAGAGGGATTATAGACTTACCGTCTTATTCATAATGACTTATCGGAGGTTTAAATGTTCGCTAAAATTGTTCGCGAAAATTGTCAAAACTTGTTATTCATAATAGTCTTTTTACGCTAAAACGTTTATTATATCTCCGATAAAATCTCCGTTTAAACCCGGAGGTTTTACGGTGTTATTCATAATGACTTATCGGAATAAGTCATTATGAATAAGACCGTTAGTAGACTGGCGCAGTCTACTAAGGCCATAAACCCTCTCAAAGTAGAGGAGGCATGTGCCTATCAGTGCGACAGATGGATGGCCGTCTCTCAACCTTTCTCGTTCTCTGCTAGATATAGTCATGATAAAAAAATAGGTATATATGTTTAATAAATTAAATTGTAGTGGAAAAAGTGATCACCGTAAGCGGGACCCACGACCTCGGAATACCGTTCGTAGCTCTGTCAACTGAGCTTATTGCGGTCGTGCTAACAGTAACCAATTAGACCACCACAATTGTCACTCGATTGTAAATAGGTATCTATGCTTCTATACTAATACTATAAAGTTGAAGAGTTTGTTTGTTTAAACGCGCTAATCTCAGAAACCACTGAGCCGATTTGAAAAATCATCTGATTTTCAGTGATGCCCCAGAATTATAATATGTACTCGTAAGAAATTATATTTTCTTCATATTTAAGTAACTCTAAAAACTTTGAAATGCTAATTTAACTTATTAAATGTGCAACACGCGTGAAACACATGTAATTTTTTTACACAAAATATATACATCCATCAAATTATGTAGTATTATTTTTATTGAACACAGCTGACCCGGCAAACGTTGTTTTGCCATACAAATGTTAGGGGTAGACAAATAATTTGCAATAAAATAATATTGCGACTATAAATTTAAATGTAAGCTATCCTATCTTTCAAGTTGGGTCGAATTGCACACGGTGTGCAAATCAAATTTAAAATCGGTTCAATAGTTTAGGTGTCCATCGCGGACAAACATCGTGACAGGAGATTTATATCTTATATATAAAATTCACGTGTCACAGTGTTAGTTACCGTACTCCTCCGAAACGGCTTGACCGATTTTTATGAAATTTTACATACATATTCAGTAGGTCTGAGAATCGGCCAACATCTATTTTTCAAACCTTTTTTTTTAGTATGGCAAAACAACGTTTGCCGGGTCAGCTAGTCTTTCTTAATATATAAAATTCACGTGTCACAGTGTTAGTTACCGTACTCCTCCGAAACGGCTAGACCGATTTTTATGAAATTTTACATGGACATTCAATAGGTATGAGAATCGGCCAACATCTATTTTTCAAAATTTTTTTCTTTAGTATGGCAAAACAGCGTTTGCCGGGTCAGCTAGTCTTATATATAAAGAAGATAAAACATAATAAATTTTTACATAATTATTTATAACATAAATACACATTTAATATAAAACAGGGGAAAAAAGGGGTAGCTTATATTAGGTATCAAAAAATTCATTCGCATCGCAGTCTTTGGGAAACGTACCCAAAAGACTGGCCGCATTCCCTCTTTGTATAGCAAGGCATCCATCAGATTATATGTACGTTCTATCAAAAATCGTTCACTATTACAGCTACACGTTTGTTGAACGCTTTGCCTGTAACTATTAGACAGGCTAAAACGTTGAAATCATTTAAAAAGATGGTAAAAGAGCGTTACCTGGAACTGTCAGCATAGAATTAGTTGGACTATATCTTAAGCACTTAGTATTTGTACTGTACTGTCTTTAAGCATATAGAGTATATTGTAAAGGTCGTGATCAGAGGACATTGAAGAGGATGAAAAATAGATATGGTAAAAAAAATATGAATTTAAAAAGAATACAATTATAGAGTATTATAAACGTAAGAGTAAACAAATATAATCAGAATGAACGAACTGCTAAGCTATCAGGAGTTACACGTGTTATTGTGAGTCAAACATAAATAGATATGTGCTGTTTCGCGATATTTTTTAGACAATTTTATGTAGAATATTTCCGTCATACATGATTTCTATGTAACTTTAACCATTAAGGCTGCACACGCGACGGAAGCTTAAAAAATGGAGCACCTTTTCCCGTTTTCCCAACATTTCCCTTCACTACTCTGCTCCTATATATGTAGCGTGATGAAAAGTATACTATAACCTGCCCAGGAGTATGAAGAATAATTGTACCAAGTTTCGTTAAAATCCGTCGAGTAGTTTTTGTTTCTATAAGGAACATACAGACGGACAGACAGACAGACAGACAGACAAAAATTTTACTGATTGCATTTTTGGCATCAGTATCGATCACTAATCACCCCCTGATAGTTATTTTGAAAATATATTTCATGTACAGAATTGACCTCTCTACAGATTTATTATAGGTATAGATATGTATCAATAGGATATACAATATATTTTTATGTAGGTATATATTAAAATAATAATATTCGTGCACCTACAACTCTACTCGCTCCTCATTTCAAATCGCTTTTAGCGATAAGGCCGCCCATTGTACAATCTTGTATTTTATTATTAAGTTATATGTTTCTGTATGGTGTACAATTAAGAATTAAATAAATAAATAAATATGTATATCAGAATAGACTACCCTGGCAAAATATTTTTTTACTGCCGCCGCCGTTCACATGTCCGCGGGTTAGATTCCTGCACTGTAACAACCATTTGTGTGATATTTATAATTGTCATACTCTCTCTCTCTCTCTCTCCAGCCCATTTACGTCCCGCGGCCTCCTCTTTCCTCTTTCTCGGGCCATTGGGAGGAATTATGGTCTACTGTGCCGCGCTGACCAGGCTGTAAAAGTCTGCTACGGAATATTGCTCACAGATAATACCCTCTGTGAGAGCAGAAAGTTTTAAGTTGCATGATATATTATTTTAAGTTTTATTAAAGCAGGAACTGTTATCTAGCTCCTGGACTATAAATTTGCACACTCATTTGGTAAAGCATGATTAAGCTACATTATGTTATATTCCACAAATTGATAACTCATGTACTTGCAAATAAATGTTTTCTTCTACGGAATACTCGAAAATAAACCTTGTGTCAATTGTCATACAAATGTTTGTAATGCGCCTGTGTGTTTACTATGTTTTTACAAAAGAAAACTAGCTTATACTAAATAAAAAATAATTGGTCAAGTGCGAGTCGGACTCGCGCACGAAGGGTTCCGTACCATTATCTATGCAACATAAGGCAACGTTATTAGTATCGAGCAAGAAACGGTAAAAAAATCATGTTTGTTGTATGGGAGCCCCCCTTAAATATTTATTTTATTTTATTTTTAGTATTTGTTGTTATAGCGGCAATAGAAATACATCATCTGTGAAAATTTCAACTGTCTAGCTATCACCGTTCTTGAGATACTGGGTACGGAACCCTAAAAATCATGTTTGTTGTATGGGAGCCCCCCTTAAATATTTATTTTATTTTATTTTTAGTATTTGTTGTTATAGCGGCAATAGAAATACATCATCTGTGAAAATTTCAACTCTCTAGCTATCACCGTTCTTGAGATACAGCCTGGTGACAGACGGACGGACGGACGGACGGACGGACGGACAGCGAAGTCTCAGTAATAGGGTCCCGTTTTTACCCTTTGGGTACGGAACCCTAATTAATGTAAAACTAGCTTATGTAGTATATCTGTTCTGGTACCCATAACACAAGCAAATAAACTTAGTTTGGGAGCAGAGGACGTTGTTTGAAACGTCCAGTGGAGGCAACAAACTACAAAGTGTGTTTAGTTCATTGCAGATGGCGCTCTATTATCTCGGCGTTCTCCATAGACAAGACCTGACATATTACTAAAATAAAATTATGGATGTGTATTTTCCGTGAGGTGGCGGATTAAAAATACAAGTATTACCATTCCATTTCTATCGCAGGGTGCTGTAAGAACCAGTTAAGACATATAAGCAGAAAGCATCCTATAAGAGAGATAACTCTAAACTATATCATTAGTTCCAGGGCCTATAATAGGAATCGGACATTTTCTATGCCCTAAGGCTGATAAGTAGTTATAAGCACAAATATTATACCAGATGGAGGGTTGACGTTTAAAGTTGAGGACAAGTAATTTTAGCCTGGCTAAATTGTACTTCATAGAATAATGACGTTTCATATGACGTATAGCCTGTATCATAGACACACATAGATACATATTTCACGCACACGTAGATATGTACCTAAGTGGCTTTAAGCCGGCTGAGTGATGTAGCCACTAGGTACATCTGGTAATTCTGTGTATGTATTTTAGAGTACAAACTACGTATTAATATTATAGTTAATAGTTTTATGTAACTCGACTGTGACGGATGACGCAGTAGTAGGTACCTATTGCGGATAGGTGTAAATGATTTTTTGCAGAAAAACCTGTACCTAAATTATAATAAATCATTTAAGCAGGGTCGTATTTGCCCTAGGGCCATAGGGGCCATGGCCCGGGGCGGACAGCCTGAGAAGGGCGGCGAAAGCCCTCACTTTTAAAATTTTGCTCTATCTCTATTAATTTATAGAGCGGCTAATTAAATTGGCCCGGGGCGTCAAATCAAATGGCCCGGGGCTTTAATTTTCGAAATACGCCTCTGCATTTAAGGTTACTTAAAAAAATCCTACTTTAGAATGTTAGGCAGCTGAAATGGGATATGGACATGCAGTTTCCATATTTTGAGAGTTATACTCTTTTGGCACGTAAAGGAAGCACATGAAAGGACATTATTACGTTGTGCGTGGAATCTTTTTCACTCTGGCCCATTGACGTTCCACTTTTGGGCACGGGCCTCCTCCACTTTGGAAGGGATTACGGTCTACTGTGCCGCGCTAACCGGGAGTGTTGTCACAGGGTATATTTTCGAGATTTCCGTCTCTCACAGAGGATGTTATCTGTGTACAATATTCCTTAGCTGGCTGCAGCACCCTGGGAAGCGAAAGAGGTGGTAACATTTGTATTCTTAATCCATCACCAACATACAGTGCTCGCCATACCACCCGATAAAACCTGAAATTAGCTAGTTACAATTTTTCTTATATGTATCTATGCCAAAGAAGTATAACTTCTTACGTGTGTTTAAGTAAACACAAACACGTTTGTTTTTAGATAATATAGGCTACTAGTTTTCAACGCACGATTTTGTACGACCAATCATCGATTTTCATACCTCTACTTATGCTCTACAGTCTACACTAAAAAATTACCTACTAACAATCGATATATTATTCTCACTCTTTAGGTAATAACACAGTAATAATTTTAAAATAGTAAAGCTGCCAAGCACATGTTTCCATAAGCTTAAAATATCGAGCTTATTGAAAAAAGATTAACAAAGTTCAGGTCAAGACGAGTTAAAAAATTGCATCTCACGATCAACTTGCCAGATTAGCAAACTAAAAGTTCACATGGTGATGCCAAGGAAGTTGTCTGGGCATCGAACCATGAAACTAAGGCACACCCAACCACTTGCGCCATAATATTTGCAAATTTAAAACCGCATGGACGTGTGCCTTTGCAAAAATATTTAAAAAAAGAAGTATAAATTTCTCATTATCTGTGCCCCGTGGGAAATTGGCGGGAGAATTTTAAATTTTGAAATTCGATTGCGTTGTGAGTTGTCTTCTATCTCTCTCTATTATTCAACATTTGAAAGAGATATAGTATTGTAAAACAAACGTGAGATCTCCGATGAGTATTATTAAATCGCTTAAATTTGGATTCTGTGGTTTCATTCATAATCCATTGAATGTTTTGTTCTTAATTTGAAATTTATATTTCTTTGTCGGAAGGCATTGGAACAAATTTAACTAAAATTTGTGTTCTAATAGTTTTCTATATTGTAATCCAATTGTTAGAAGATAATGGAATATTAAAATTCTAAAAATAAGTGTAATTATTTTATGAACGCTTTAATCATAATGGCAAAATTATTTTAATGTGAATATGTTAAGTAATATGTCGGTAAAAATGATTCATATATTAGTTTTGTGTCCGGTTTTGCTTGCCGCGGGAGTTCAAACACTTACGATCGACTCACAACTTGGAACATCTATAGAAGGTAAGATTCTTACTATTCTTACTATTATCTACATATATTAATATTAGAAAGCCTCTGGAAGCCTCAGGACCCTCAGGAACCATCTAGAACATAGACAACTGTAATATACATAAATACATAGGTACGCGTAGAATAAAAAAAAAATATCCCTGTTTTGAAGCTGGGTTGATTTTTCACTGATGCTTCGCTCCTATCTGTCGTAGCGTGATGTTGTATAGCTTAAAGCCTTCATCGATAAATGTACTACCAACACTGAAAGAATTTTCCTATTCGAACTAGTAGTTTCGGAGGTTAGTGCGTTTAAATTCTTCAAACAAACAAACACTTCAGCTTTATAATCTATACATATAAAAATCAATGCCACTTTTCGTTGTAACGTTATAACTCAACAACGCCTTTACCGATTTGACTAATTTTGGTCTTGAATTATTATTCGTGGAAGTCCAGGGATGGTTATAATTAGAGAAAATTTAAAAAAAAAGTGCAATATCAACATCTTCTATGTATATATTTACTAGCTGACCCGGCAAACGTTGTTTTGCCATACTAAAAAAAAAGTTTGAAAAATAGATGTTGGCCGATTCTCAGACCTAGAGGATATGTACACAAAATTTCAGGAAAATCGGTCAAGCCGTTTCGGAGGAGTACGGTAACTAACACTGTGACACGGGAATTTTATATATTAGATGTATATAAATGTTTCTGTGTTTCTATTTTATAATATTGTTTTCTACACATTCCATAAGAAACCCGTTTTATTATTACTGGTCAATATCATTTGGGTCATTTGGACTTTTAAATAGCTAGCAATTTAAAATATTTTTTGTTTGAATAAATGAATTATAAAATCATTTTTTTTATTACTATGCCATAATACGTAGCGAAGCACGTACCGGGCCGCTAGTATAAGTAGAGTATAAGTAAGATAACTGGGAAAATGACTGCAGTCCACCTAATGTAAAGTGGAAGTGCAATCCAGAGGCGAGAGCAGCTAGTATAGTGTTTCAATTAAAACTAAGTATACTATGAGCGGTTCTTTTTTTTTACGGACATTACACAACGTCCTCTGGTCCCAAGCTAAGCTTCTATGCTTGTGTTATGGGTAGTACCAGAATACGGATATACTGCATATACTACTTTTTTTTTGTAAATACATATTTATTATACACTAGCTGCCCCGGCAAACGTTGTTTTGCCATACAATTCTGTGTTTAGGAGCCAGCCGTTTAGGAGGAGTTCAATTACAAACACACGTACAGAAAATTTATATATATAAAGATAGAAACACCTAGACGCAGAACAAACATTTGTAAGACATTTATAAACATCATACAAATGATTGTCCGAGGCGGGAATTGAACCCGTGACCTCATGATCGGCAGTCCGTTATACGAACCACTAGACCACGAAAATATATATAAAAATATAGCTAGATCATACATGCTCAGGTGTGTATGGTAGCAGTGACATACAAGTTGAAAAAAAGGTACTCTAGTTATAATACGCCTAATTTTTTTTCCCTAACACCGGTTCATGACTTTCATTGAGAAGAACTGGCGTAAGAAATTCAGTAGAGATCCTTTATCTTTGGTCATATTTCTCTTTTTAGGGTTTCGTACAAACCCTTATAGTCTCACTACGGTGTCCACCTGTCTGTCTGTCCGTCCGTCAAACTTTTTTTACTCAGCATCGGCTGAAGGTATCAACTTGAAACTCATACCTCAAATGTAGATCTATGCGGTCCCTTGCTACAAAAAATACAATCAATATTTTAGATCTACGCATTCGGAAGATATAACCGAATTGCAGACATTTATGAGTATTTACGCTAGGGCATCAAAATTTACAGGTTACTTCCCATTGTCCTAGAGGCCTAAAATTTGGCATGGACCAAGCCTACATAGTGCTGATATAGGGAATAATCCAACAACTTGTAATTTGTTATCACATCACATGAAAGAATTGTTTAAACTAATATGTTGATATTAGTTTAAACAATTCTTTCATGTTGTCATAAGTTGTTATGAAGTAGCTGAAATGTAGGCGATTCCCTTTATTGCAACTACAAAGTTAAGTTGGTGAGTTGCTTTATGCTTAATTAACTGTTTATTTGTATTTAGATATTAATATTTTTCGGTCAAGTAGGTACGGAACCCTAAGCGTGCGAGTTTACCTCGCTCTTGTAATGCTAATCTATACAATATAAACAAATTACAATTACAATATCTGTTGCTCCGGAACAATTTACTTCCAAGCTTCATAGAAGATGTATGATTAGAAGCTTATGTTAGGTATATATCAATGAGAATGCCATTAATAAAGGCATAGAAGTATGTTTGAGTTGTAGCAGATCGCGCTATATGTATAGGCCCTACTTATAAGTATATTATTATACTCTTTGTCAGGGCCGGATTTAAATTTGTGCCGCCCTGGGGCACTAAAGAAAATGCCGCCCTATGACTTAAATTTTATAGAAAAATTCATTAATCAATAAAAGTTTCTGCTATCAAAAAGACATACATAATTTGAAAATATTTTTAATTCTTCAAAAAAGCTACATAAATTTATCAATTCCAGAAAAGAAAAATATATATCAATGAGAATGCCATTAATAAAGGCATAGAAGTATGTTTGAGTTGTAGCAGATCGCGCTATATGTATAGGCCCTACTTATAAGTATATTATTATACTCTTTGTCAGGGCCGGATTTAAATTTGTGCCGCCCTGGGGCACTGAAGAAAATGCCGCCCTATGACTTAAATTTTATAGAAAAATTCATTAATCAATAAAAGTTTCTGGTATCAAAAAGACATACATAATTTGAAAATATTTTTAATTCTTCAAAAAAGCTACATAAATTTATCAATTCCAGAAAAGAAAAATATCAACTTTAATTTTTTCAAACCTATAAAGAAATAAATTAATTAAACTATTTGAATAGTTTTTACTTAAATTTCCTATATTATAATATACAAAATTTTAATTTGATACATAATACTTAAATTATATTTCTTGAAAGATAAAATGTTTATTTAAAAGAATTAGTTAATTATATATTGTATAGAAATTTTTTTCCCACTTTCCGAATTTTGCCGCCCTAGAAAATTTGCCGCCCTGGGCACTAGACCCGACTGCCCCTAGTGTAAATCCACCACTGCTCTTTGTGCTCTACCTATCCTTGTAAGAAAAATACACGATTTTTATCTTTACTTATTATAAAACGATGTCGTCATTTTTGTATCTATGTATATCCCTAAGTGGGCCTATAACGGAGTAAAATGCGTTTTTTTAGAAAGAGTGGTTGAAGAGGATGGTCTTTTAATAATTCGGATTTGTTTTTTAGATTCCAAGCGTACGAAGTTGCGGGCAACAGCTAGTATAACATAATTTACTCATTTAGACGCGTGGATTTGTTTTAAATTTTCGCCTGACGTTTCGGAGACTTTGCAGTCATGGTCACGGTTCAGACTTTACAGCTCAGTCTTACGTAAATATAAGGAAAAAGTTGTTGTATTTAAACAAATAAGTCGCGTAAGTTTTTGAAAACATTATGTACTCTTCAGAAGTATGCATTATTTTTGCTACCTGATTTGTGTAGCACAAATTAATATTTTTTTGGGACCAGATAGAGCTGGCGTTGCGTCCATTGTATAGGCAGTATAGGTTATAAATCAAGAATTCTTTTGTTTAAATAGATAGGTATATATTAAGAGACTGATCTCTTAAACTTCAAAGCCGATGTTTATCATAATTTAAAATTATTTATTTACAGATTGCTTCGAAAGAATATCTATCGGAGAACAATTGCCTCAAGATACTATCTATCGGAATGTGACGGAACTAACAACGCGTGAATGTGAACAAATCTGCAAGCAAGACAAACAATGTCAGAGCTATGATTACGGGTAAGTAATTATAGATGGCGTTATTTTTAGTTTGATTACATACTGATTTGTTTTAAAGTCTACTGTAGCTTTCCATAAAAAATGTAGGTAATATTATTTTTAAACTGTTATGAGTAACAAAAACTATTTTACAAGTACTTAGGTTTTATTAATAATCCGATTTTACTACTGCTTCATTTAATACTACAGGTGTTTGGTATTCGATGTACCTATATCAATTAAATTTATTTACCTGTATACCTGGAAATATCTAAATAACATTTTAAACAAGAGACGCATATGTCGAAGCTGTTAACACAGGCATAGTAACATAAGTTATCTAGGACCAAAAGTAGCTGTCTCAAATATTTATGAATATTTTTTTATCTAATAATTTTTTTTCATTTCAGTGTTGGTGCTAAAGGTAACGCCACCTGCAACTTGGGAAACTCCAGCGAAAATGATATAAAAGAAAATAATTCACTTAAACGTCATCCAGATTACGATGTTTATGTTAGACGGTTTCAATGTGAGCAATCACCCCCTTCTCCAATTGAAGCTCAATTCGACGAACCATCAGATACAAATCCAGAAGATTCTTCCGAAAAACCAACACACAGACCAGTTTTCAGACCAGCTGATGAAAAACAAACATACTCAAATGATTACCTAGTATCCAGTGATTTAGGATCCTATGGTGTCCAAAGACCAGTATACAAACCACAATTTGATGAAAGACCTGACGATTATAGTAATCCAAAACCTGATTACGATTCCGGTCCAAGTTATGGCTCTCATAAGCCTCAAGATACTCCCTACAATCCACCAAAGCCAGTGAAAAATCCGAATCAAAGTGCCAGACCAGATCCTTATGATGTGCTGCAACTACAAGATTCTGAAAGACCTAATGATAAACCTGGTTACCCAACTAATGATGACAGACCCTATAAAAAACCATACGTGCCAGAAGAAAAACCTGAATATATCTATATCACTAGACCACATAGAAAACCTAAACCACAAAACGGTTTTGATAATAAACCAAGTTCTGATGACCCTGGTTATGGATCCAGTCCTTCGAGACCTCAAAATGATGACTATTATCGCCCAAGACCAACTACACCCGGTCAGTATGCCAGTGGTTACGGCCAAAATGTACCAAATGATAATAATTATATTCATGTGGAAATTATAGATCCACCAAGACCTTATGATCGACCAAAGCCATCTGATCAGGGAACTTACGGTTACGGAAGTTACTCTAGTCAAAACTCTTATTCCCAGTCCCAAAATAGCCATTCTCAGCATTATGCAACCAACACTGTATATGGCAATAACCAGTATTCAACAAAACCGGGCAGACCTGGTTACGTAAACCCAGCTTTAGCTGATGAAGGATACAAACCTAAACCAGGTTATAACAAACCTGGCAACCAAGTATTCCATGACAATGAATTCAGCAGTCACAATGAATTTGGTAGTAACCAAGCGAATTACGGTAGTAGTAGTAATAATTTTTATGAAGGTAGTTGGCACAAACCGTCATACCATAAACCTAGCCAAGATGCATCTCATGGAAATCAGGGAGGTTATGGAAACGACAAACCGTCTTTTGATGATCAAGGCTATGGAGGAAACAAGCCTTCTTATGAAAATGATGAAGGATCTTATGGTGGAAAACCTACGCAAAATGATAAGCCGTCATATGGTAATCGACCTCAGTATAATGGCAATAAACCTTATGCAGATGATGCACCTTCATATGGTGGCAATAAGCCATCATATGGTAGTAGACCTCCTTATGATAGTAATAAACCATTGTACTCAGATGAGCCACCTTATAAGCCGTTATATGGCGACAATAGACCATCTTATGGTAATAAACCTTCGTATAACGATCCACCTTTCAATAATAAGCCCAGTTATGGTACCAATCGGCCTCCTAGTAAGCTAGATAATGATTACCCAATGTACGGTTCAGGATCTTACGGTGGAACCCAATACTCTGATAGTCAATCATCTTACGGTAGCAGTTCTTCATCACATAGTAGCAGCAGCCAAAATTCATATGGGTCTACTCAAGGATCCTACAGTCAAAGTAACTACCTGGCAGACCAAGGGTCTTATGGTGCTTCAAATTTATATGGAAGTAGTCAAAATGATTACCATAAACCTACGTATGGTACCAATCGACCATTGCAAGATGAAAACCGGCCTGGAAATATACCGTCCTATGACCATTCATCAAACCATGAACCATCATACGGCAATAGACCAATTCATGATCACCCTTCATATGGAAGCAATAAGCCTTCGCAGGATGAACCATCGTATGGAGGTAGTCCACCATTGCAAGATGACCCTGCCTATGGTTTTGACAGACCATCGTATAGTGGAAACCCATCTTATGCAGGCAATCGTCCTGCATTAGTTATACCTTTTAAAGGTGGTAATCGCCCATCATACAGTAGTAAACCATTACAAGACGAACCATCACATTACAAGCCAACTTATGGTGCTAATCGGCCGTTACAAGATACACCAGCGTATGGCGGCACGACATCAGACGATGAGCCATCTTATGGCAGTAATAAACCCTCACATGATGATCCGTCTTACGGAGGCAGCAGGCCATCACACGATGAGCCATCATATGGCAGTAACAAACCCTCGTATGATGAACCGTCATATGGCAGTAATAAACCGTCGTATGTTAGTAACAGACCGTCATTTGATGAACCGTCGTATGGAGGCAACCGGCCATCACATGATGAACCATCTTATGGTGGTAATAAACCGTCGCATGATGAACCGTCGTATGGCAGTAATAGGCCCTCACATGATGAACCGTCATATGGAGGCAGCCGGCCATCACATGATCAGCCGTCATATGGTATTAACAGACCATCACATGATGAACCATCTTATGGCAGTAATAAACCATTGTATGATGAACCGTCGTATGGCAGTAATAAGCCATCTTATGGTAGTAATAGGCCCTCTCACGATGAACCCTCATATGGAGGGAGTCGGCCCTCATATGATGAACCGTCATATGGCGGTAACAAACCGTCGTATGATGCACCGTCGTATGGTACTAACAGACCATCACATGATGAGCCATCGTATAGCAATAATAGACCCTCACATGATAAGCCGTCTTATGGAAATAACCGTCCATTACAAGATCAACCAGCCTATAATCAGAAACCACAAAAACCAAAACCAATTCACACACAAAATGACGACACTGGTTATGGTAATGATAGACCCGGTTTTGACAATGATAGGCCAGATTATATCAATCCGGATTTGCCTAGCAGTGACACCGAAATCAGTTATGGCAATGCTAAACCGTATAAAGCCGGTCCAAAACCGGTTTATGAATATGAATTGGACAAACCGAATAATGTGCCAAGTTATATAGCAAGACCTGGTGGAGAAATTGTAACTTCAAGACCTATGGCGATTGGTGATTATATTGATTCGGACTATAAGAGAGATCCTGGCAGGACGACAACGTCTTATGAGGGTAAGTGGATTTATTTATTGCTCTAGGTTTCTTACGAATAGCCATTTTCCTAGAGGTATTTTTGAAGCAGAAAAAAAAAAAGTAAAGGAGAGAATTTAAAGAAAGAAATACTATATTTTATTCACGTAATGGCCCTTCATAAATAGTAAATACTTAAGACTAGTGAAAAAATAAATAAAATCTTACTGTTGCCCGCGACTCCGTGGAATTCAGAATATTTTTCTCGATTTTGCAACATTTTTCGCTAATGCTTCGCTCCTATTGGTCGCAGCGTGATGTTATGTATCCTATAGCCTTCCTTAATAGATAGACTATCCAACACGTCCGTCACTGAATTACCAGACAATAAATTCAAACAGGTTGTTAAGAACACATTGATTTCTAAAGCATACTATAATACCAAACATTATATGGAAGATAAACACGCTTGATCTTCACTTTGCAGCGGCCCTCTGGCAATGAAATAAATAATTTTATTAATACGGAAAATATTGTCTGCTTAATTGTATTAGCATTTTCTCGCTTTGTTGACGTCAGATATGATAACTTCTGGTAATTATCAGTATTTTTAATAAATATTCATGGACATTTCACACAACGTCCTCCAGTCCCAAACTAAGCTTATATGCTTGTGTTATGGGTACCAGAATACGGATATAATACATATACTTCTTTGTTTTTTGTAAATACCTACTTATAATACATAGAAACACCCAGACGCAGTACAAACATTTGTATCACAATTAGAAAAATCACACAAATGATAGTCCCGAGCGGGAATCGAATCCGCGACCTCTTGATCGGCAGTCCATTACCAGAACCACTACACCAGGAGGCCCGTCGTATTATGATTTCAAGTATTGTTTGACTAAATGACTGTGTATGTTGTCAGAAACTTTATATTTATATATATCTACTAGCTGACCCGGCAAACGTTGTTATACCATACTTACTAAAAAAAAAGGTTGAAAAATAGATGTTGGCCGATTCTCAGACCTACTGAATATGTATGCAAAATTTGAGAATAATCGTTCAAGCCGTTTCGGAGGAGTACGGTAACTAACACTGTGACACGTGAATTTTATATATTAGATATTGTAATAAGTTATTAATGAGATTGTAAAAGTGTGAGCATTATGCCGAACCTAGTGTATTTATTTTGTATATTTCTTATTGTTTTTTTATTTGCTTTGTGTACTGTGCCACGGGGCGACTTCGTCATGCTCACTCAAATGTCTCGAAGTTGGTAGCGTTGCACGTCGGGTCGCACGGCTACCTACAAAATGGTGCGTTATACTCGTGAACGGGTGCCTTCTGCTGGGACTGGTCGATTTGCTCCAACATGGCTTTTTTTTATTAAGTTAGTTTAAGTTAGTCGTGCTTGTACTGATCGGCATCATTCTCACACCCCTGATACAACTATGTATAATATTATTGAAAAAAAAGAACTGAAATAAAAAAATAAAAATAATCCATGGAGTTTCTTGTCTGTTCTTCTCCATAGGATTCGAACCAGTACTTTCAAAGATTAGCGGGTTCAAACAAACGAATTTTTCAGCTTTATATTATCTATTGAAAAATTATGATTATTTAAAAATATATTAGAAATAAAGACATTCACCATTTAATCGAAATATTTTAAGCTGCGAAATTCCTGTGGCACTTTCTTGTAAATTTTATTTAAATTGAACGTTTTTATCTGATCGCACTATTACTTTTGGAGACAAACTTTACTTCTTAAATAATTTAAAGTAAAACTACTTTTTACGGATTTAGACGCGTATATTTGTGTAAATTTTGGCCCGACGTTTCGGAGACTTTGCAGTAACCATGGTCACGGATGAGACTGAGCTATAATGTGTCTTTTACGAAATGTCGGGCCAAAATTTAAACAAATATACGCGTTTAAATCCGTAATAAGTAATTTTATTTAAACAAATGAGTCGCGCAAGTGTATAAAATATTAATTTAAAGTAATTAGGTGGAAATACGTTTAATCTTACGTCTACCTTTAATCGTTTAATCTAGTCATATACAAGACTAGATTCATAAGTGTAAATAAAAAATATGTAGTTTAAAAAAACTAAAAAACACGCTTTATATAGAAAACCCAACTAAAAAATAGAAAAAAGAGTTTCTCTGGAAATGCGCGCATGCGTAGTTCGCGTACTAGCCCTCTCTCTTACTCTCTTACAAAGGATCCGGAAAGAGATTAATGAATCCTGGCGAATCTAACCAGGATAATCGGATATTTTAATCGAATTATTGCATTGTCATCGGTCTTTGACAGGTGTGCAAAATTTGAATAGAATCTGACCGTTTAAAGTGGGTCAAAATAGCGTCCAAAGGAGTCGGTTACAAACATACAAACATACAAACAAACATACAAACAAACATACAAACAAACATACAAGTGAAGCTAATATAAAGCGTGTAATGACGCCAACGAAGTGTGTTTAGATTTCTTTTAAATAAAACAGTTGACACTTGATCCCATTCTCGTGAACGGGTGTCTTCTGCTGGGACTGGTCGATTTGCTCCAACAAGGCTATTTTATTATTAACTGCCGCACTCAGAGACATTTAATGGTTACTTAAGGAGCTCTTTAGTATTGATTTAAAAAAGTTCACTCTCAGAGTCAGATAACTGTTTATTAGGGTCCCTTAATCTGCCGCACTCAGAGACATTTAATGGTTACTTAAGGAGCTCTTTAGTATTGATTTAAAAAAGTTTTAACTTAACTTTTACTTTTTTAAATCAATACTAAAGAGCTCCTTAAGTAACCATTAAATGTCTCTGAGTGCGGCAGTAAGTTAGTTTTAGTTAGTCGTGATAGTACTGATCGGCATCATTCTCACACCCCTGATACAATTAAGTATAATATTGTTAAAAAAAAATGAAAGGCAATGAAAAAAAAAATCCATGAAGTTTCTTGTCTGTTCTTCTCCATAGGATCCGCGTTTGGAACAGACACCTAGTTTCTGACGTTTCAAAAGAGCTTGTGAAACATGCCAACTTGAAATAAAATATTTTGACTTTGACTTTGACATTCTACCTGATGGTAAAAGCAATGGAATCTTTGATATTAAATCGTTTCAAATATGTATGAACTACATATTTAGTATATTTTTGAACGATCGTAGATATATTATATCTATAGACCGTAGCAGATGATGCTTTGCCTACCCCATGGAAAGGAGGCGTGACGATGATAATGATGGTAATATAAAATTAATAATAAATTAATAGTATAGATTAACTTGTTTAAAAACTTCCAAAATCTTAAAATCTTTGTCTTTGAACAAACTTTTATAATCATCAAATCCTATTGAATTTAACTAATTTACACGGAGTGAGGACAAAAAACTATTTCCGTATTCTTTGTGATTGTCGAAATAATTGCTTATTGTTTCATTAAGTTTGTTTGTATGTACGCCTGTCACTTTTCATTGTATTATTTTATCAGACACGTTAACATCTAAATACGTATTTGAAGTTATTACTTTACACACGCCATAAAAGTAATATTATTATAATCCTTTGTGTGCATTAGACAAAAATTGGTGGAGTAAATATATTGACAGGCCTCGTGGTCGAGTGGTTCATGTAACGGACTACAGATCACAAGGTCGTGGGTTCGATTCCCGCTCGGGACATATATTTGTGTGATATTATTTATAATTGTCATACAAATGTTTGTACTGCGTCTGGGTGTTTTCTATGAATTATAAGTATGATTTACAAAGAAAAGTAGTATATGTATTATATCCGTATTCTGGTACCCATAACACAAGCATATAAATTTATTAATTTTTGCAATTGACTTGCTATGTTTTTACAAAATAAGTAAGTTAGTTTAGTTTATTATGTAAAAGGACATTAGACACAACGTCCTCTGGTCCCAAGCTAAGCTTATATACTTGTATTTAATAAATTAAATTATAGTGGAAAAAATGAGAACCATGAGAGTCTCTCACAGAGGATGTTATCTGTGTACAATATTCCTTAGCTTGGCTTTTACAGCACCCTGGGAAAGACAATAGGTGATGAAGGACTAAAATTAGTTATAAGATTTTTTTATTCTACACACTAGATAAGTCCGTGAATATAATTTAAAAGAATGATTTCAACATAGTTTTAATTTGATCATCATAAATGGTAACATATCGCGTCGACCATGGGAGCGGAAGGTCATGGTACTGTCTATTATGATGTTAATAATTAATGTTAGACCATTATGTGAAACAATGGGGGTGACGGTTCGGTGGTAAAGGTCGTTAGTGTGGTAATACACGAATTTTAGTAGGTATATGGAACTATTTCTTAAACAAGTGTTAATAGTTTCAAATTCAAATGCATAAATTTGTTTTAAATATGTTTTTCGGGTGACTTCGCACTACTTAATTTTCGAATCACTAGAAATAGACATCGATAAAGCATATCATTTATCACTATCGGATTAGTATCCGAGACCGAATGATGTCGAATAGGATTAGGAAGCTACTAGTGTAGCTTCCTAATCCTATTCGACAGGTCTCTTGGTCGAGTGGTTCTAGTAGCGGACTGCCCTGGTCGCGGGTTCGATCTCGCACGAGACAATCATTTGTGGGATATATATATAAATGTCATACAAATGTTTGTACTGTGTCAGCGTTGTCTATGTATTATAAGTATCTATTTACAAAAGAAAAATAGTTTTTGTAGTCTATCCATATTCTAGTACCTATAACACAAGCGTTTAAGCTTAGCTTGGAATCAGAGGAACTTGTGTGAAATGTCTATGAATAATAATATGTATTTATTGTTAGTTAATTTTTAGGGTTCCGTACCCAAAGGGTAAAAACGGGACCCTATTACTGAGACTTCGCTGTCCGTCCGTCCGTCCGTCCGTCCGTCCGTCCGTCCGTCCGTCCGTCCGTCCGTCCGTCCGTCTGTCACCAGGCTGTATCTCAAGAACGGTGATAGCTAGAGAGTTGAAATTTTCACAGATGATGTATTTCTATTGCCGCTATAACAACAAATACTAAAAATAAAATAAAATAAATATTTAAGGGGGGCTCCCATACAACAAACATAATTTTTTTACCGTTTCTTGCTCGATACTAATAACGTTGCCTTATGTTGCATAGATAATGGTACGGAACCCTTCGTGCGCGAGTCCGACTCGCACTTGACCAATTTTTTTTTTTAGTTTTGGCCCATTACCTCTGCAGATTATTTCCTCACATAAATATTACAATCTATACCTTTTTGTTAATAGTATGGACAGAGTTGAGTCACAAATACTATAAGTTAGTCAGACTCTCCAGAGCAATCTCTGGTGACACAGTCTAATTCTCAGTGGCGCAGCGTACCTTGGTGGGGCCCCGTATAGTAATTTATATGGGGGCCCTTATGAAGGGTAAATATTTCGCACAAAAGAAAAAAAATTCTGTGCATAAAATTTCTGAAATAATAAAAAATTTGGAAAGCATTTATTTATTTTTGCTTTCGCACGTTGTCTGTATAATTGATACGGCTGATACGGAGGTAGCTGCGCCCCTGCTAATGCTAGATGTTTTTGGAGTTGATATGGCCCTTATGTAAATAAAGATGAGAGATGGCTAATGCTAATGCTTTTATGACAGAACATAACAACGTACTAGCCGCCCTCATATCTGGATTACACTTTCGCTTAACATCAGGTGGAGTGTGGTGATTTGCTAACCCAAGCTATAAAAAAGAACATGAGATAACCCTAATAAATTAAATTATGGTGGAAAAAGTGGTTACCGATTGTATTCTGTAAAGAATACTAGGTGGTTGGTCGAGATTGTTGCAAAGCATTCTTGATAGATGGCGTTGTACGAAAAATACGATATAAACTCAATCGAGTGACGATTATGGTGGCCTGATTTGATTACTACAAGCACGACCGCAATAAGCTCAGTTGGCAGAGCTATGGAACGGTATTCCGAGGTCGTGGGTTCAAGTCCCGCTTGCGGTAATCACTTTTTCCACCATAATTTAATTTATTACGTAAAAGCATAGCATGTCAATTGCAAAATTAATAAACTACTTTAGTAATGAGATAACCCTATCGAACTTTTATAACATTTATTTCGGGCTGCATACTAAAATGGAAAACGAGAACCTATTACTGAGACTTCATTTTCTGTCCGTACAAGCTAGTTAGTAAGAGTTGAAAGTTTTACCGATGATGTTATCTTGTTGATGCTATAAAAATCAGAATACAGTAAATATTTAAGGGGGCTCCCATAAAAAAACGTTTTTAGTGTAACTTAATCCTATCGTTCATGTACGTACGTACTCTACAGACTCTTAATTTGCCGCTTTTTAAACCTATATTTTTATGACAAACTCTTTTTATTAGGTATCCTAATTTAGGTATTTGCCTTAGGTATTGCTATCTTATTCCCGAGCGCCGTGCTGAAATTTTACAAATTACAAATTCTTTATAAAAAAATGACTCCTCGTAGTCCCCTTTTTTTCGCGAAATTTAAACCGTTTTTAGGGTTCCGTACCCAAAGGGTAAAAACGGGACCCTATTACTGAGACTTCGCTGTCCGTCCGTCCATCCGTCCGTCCATCTGTCACCAGGCTGTATCTCAAGAACGGTGATAGCTAGACAGTTGAAATTTTCACAGATGATGTATTTCTATTGCCGCTATAACAACAAATACTAAAAATAAAATAAACTAAATATTTAAGGGGGGCTCCCATACAACAAACATGATTTTTTTACCGTTTCTTGCTCGATACTAATAACGTTGCCGTATGTTGCATAGATAATGGTACCGAACCCTTCGTGCGCGAGTCCGACTCGCACTTGACCAATTTTTATATTTTTTTGCCGCCATATTATAGACTATATATGCCTTTACCACTTTCTTTTTTTGGTAAAACCTTACCAAATTTGTGTGATAGACGCTGCACCTTCATCTTGCCTTCTTTCTTGTGTGAAATGTCTATGAATGAATATCTTAACAAAACCGAAAAAATGGAATTTTTGAATGGTCATTCATATTTCTTTTAGTTATTATGTTTGAAAAAAAAATACAAAATTAATAGAAGCTTAGATATATAAAAGACATAGGTACTGTAAAAAAAATTCGATCCACTGGAGCGAATATCTATCTATGAAGTAAACAGCGGACTACGATGCCCATATTTTTGTATGGCCATAAGTTTGGTGTCGGGTTCTCTTAAATAAGCTCACAAAATTCCTAGTACTAATATAATTTGTCTTTAACAAAAACAATGTTACGCATACATAGTTGTTTAGATGGCGTGATGGTCACGTTGAAGGTTGCTGTTATGTCATACTAATGCTTTTTGTGAACACCACGGGTGTTCTATTACTATGAGAATTACTCATCATTAGAATATACTAGCTGTTATAAACCACGCAAATTGGTAATGCGCTGGAACCTTGTCAAATTAACGCCCTTGTGACGTCATCAGCAAAGAAAAACTACAGCTATCAAAATGTAATGTTCTCATCTATACGTCACTATGACTTTACCAACATGGCCGCCAGGCGCATTACCTATTTGTGTGGCTTATACCATATCTATATAACTTCGTACGCGTGGAATAAAAAAATCGAACCTTAAGGGCCTACATCAATATTATCGTATATCATCGCCGACACGTACATATTAACACAGCCAGTAGGCACAGAAAATGAAGAATTAGGGATACTTTTCCTATTTACTCAAAATCTACTAAATATATTTTAATTCTGATTTACGTGTTGCTATATATAATAGTTACATATGTTTTTAAAGTTATTTCATTAGTTAATACGCGATAATAGACCGACAAATGAAAAAAATAAAAAATTAGAGAGGTTGTTTCGCTAAGATTTTCTATCGAGAAAACTTTTTTCAATCGCGTTTCTGAGTTTATGCGATCCTAGATCATATATTGAAAAAACATATATGTACTTAAAAATTAGAACTCTAGCCATTCAATCTAAAGAAACAATGAAAACTTCGTACATAGAAAAATGCACGAAGCTATTTTGGTATCCTCTTAACAAATTATACAAAAAATACATTCTCTTGAACCACTCTATCTATTAAAAAAACCGCATCAATATCCGTTTCGTAGTTTTAAAGATACCTATAAGCTCACATAGGGACATACACACAAATTAAGACTTTGTTTTAAAATAAATAAATATAAATATTCATGGACATTTCACACAACGTCCTCTGATCCCAAGCTAAGCTTATATGCTTGTGTTATGGGTACCAGAATACGGATAGAATACATATACTACTTTTCTTTTGTAAATATGTGCTATTTCGACCTGAATGCAGATCTGCTCAACAAACTTGACCGTCTTCTCAACAATTGCATTCGATTCGTCTTTAATCTGCGTAAATTCGACCATGTATCAGCATTCCGGTCTCGCTTGAAATGGCTGCCAATAAGACAACGACGAAATCTTCGAGCTTTAACAACCTTATTCTCTATCTTATCTTACTCTCATTCGCCCTCTTATTTAAAGCCAAACTTTCAATACCTTTTTTCCACTCATGAACGAGATTTACGTTCCTCTAATAATCGTCTTCTCTCTTGTCCACCGCATACTTCCACCTTAGTACATTCTTCTTTTAACATTCAAGCGATTCTTCTCTGGAATGCACTCCCTCTTGGAATCAGGATGGCAAAAACCCGTGACACTTTTAAGGCAAAAGTACGTGAGCATTATAGGGGACTGTTGGCGGAATCTAATCGCTAAAGATCACCTTTCACTAAAATATTATAATTATTTATGTAGATATAGTGTTTATGCATCTGTATGTCTATGTAACTATTCTATAACTATATGAGTATATTTTTATGTATACTATTAGTATGTAAGTTTATGTTATATTTATATGGTATGGTATTTGTTTATGTATATATATGAAGGTATAGAATTAATATTTGTGTTGTGTATAATAATGTCTTTGAATTTAGTATGTAATTTAAGTTTGTATTGTGTAAATAAGTTGAAATTGAAGCATTCTATTTCTTTTTTTTTAGTTTATTGTAAAATAGCACCTGCCCCAAATTGTCTCTGCACCGACGTTGGTTGACTGGTAGAAAATGCCATTGTCGGCATTAAGTCCGCCATTGTATTATTAAAGTGCATGAAGTTTAAAAAAAAAAAGAAATACATACTTTAAATACATAGAAACACCCAGACGTAGTACAAACATTTGTTTGAAAATTAGAAAAATCACACAAATAATTGTCCCGAGCGGGAATCGAACCCGCGACCTCTTGACCGACAGTCCGTTACATGAACCACTCAACCACGAGGCTCGTCCAATAAGTAAAGAAGATAATATCCGTATCCACTTGTAATAGTTAGACAATTTATCAAATTTTGTACACATATTATAAACCGATGACCACTTCAAATAAAATGACCAGAATTTCCAATCGTGTTTTTTAGTTTTTAAACTAAGAAAACTGTTCTGACTTTTAATTAGAGTTTGTAGTTATAGTCTGAAAGTACAACTCATTTTAATTTAACTTACCTAAACTTATACACGTTATAACTGGAATGTGCCAGCTATGTACCATGTACCATTATTTTCCGCCCAATACATACTGATTTTTTACTAGTAATAGACACATAATGGAAGGTCTAAACAATTTGCCTAGAGCCTACCGTTTGCAATTTAATATAAGAGCATGGTATAAGTTACAGCCGTAATGAATATAGATCTCATCATCATTATAACATTACACCTTTTCCCCATGGTGGTAGGCAGAGACTATAGGGCGCCATCTGCTACGATCCAAACATACTTCCTTAGCTCCACGGCCACACATCCACATTCAGATGTGTGAATCTCGCCATACATGCCCGACGGTTGTAAGTGTTACGTACTTGACCCTTTTGAAGTATACCGGCGATGACAACGGAGTATATTTTTCTCGGGCTTCCTCTCCCAGCGTTTCCACTTACCTCCGCCGTGTTTATGCATTTCGTTAATCGTTTATCATCCATCCTCTCCGCATGACCAAACCACCTCAGCATACTTTTCTTTTGAATTTATATCTAAATCTAAGAGCAGTACAACAACATGCTTCCTTTATTCCCAGTGCATTAACGTCCCACTTTTGGACAAGTATCTTGGATTTTTGGTTGGAGATGTTGGGATTATACTACCATAACCAAGCGTGTTGGCAATTGCTTTAGTTTCAAAGTTTTGGTGGGGGACTGGGGAAGATTCAGGAAATATTATTGGTTGGGAAAGTAGAGAAACACTAAAATAATGGAAGGTGATGTGAGAAGGAGTCATAGAGTAGTGAGTGATAGAGTCACCGTTGACAGGACAGCTTCTAGCAGGATATATCTAATATATAAAATTCACGTGTCACAGTGTTAGTTACCGTACTCCTCCGAAACGGCTTGACCGATTCTTCTCAAATTTTGCATACATATTCAGTAGGTCTGAGAATCGGCCAACATCTATTTTTCAAACTTTTTTTTTTGTATGGCAATACAACGTTTGCCGGGTCAGCTAGTCTACTATATATATATCTTTGTTTGGTGTTTGTCTAAAACTTATATCTTCTGAGACATAGATGTTACACAAACCAAACTATTTTGACAAGTTCAGTTTTTGATAAGTTCAGTTGTGTGTCAATCAAACAAAAAAGATGTGTGGCACTCGGGGACTGCCGCGGTAAAGCTATTGCATAGCATTTTTTTATCAACTTATGTATTTATAATTATTTATTTATTTTATTTATGCAAGAATCTACATACCATAAACTAAAATAAGATTAATAATCCTTATTTACTGATGGTTACATCTGTCCATTGTTTATGGTAATTATGATAAAATAGCGATTGTCAATCAAATGTCAATCTGTTTTAAATTAAATGTCAAAAGTCAATCTGTTGGTATACAATTTTAGTTTTGACATTATTTTACATTATTAAAATCTAAAATACGCTGTTATCTGAACATTTAGGATATATGTTGTCCATTCAAAATCCTTATTTTAATACGTTGTCTAATTTGGGAAAGGCGCTTACCCTTGGTATCAACCGTATGAAATAAATTGCGGGGCGAAGAGGGAATTACGCATGCGCAGTATCGCCGATAAAGTAAGGTTTTTTCGTTACGTACAGAATTTAAATTTCGAATTTTGTGGATTTAGTCTCCACGCTCAAGGCCCGCGATAGAAGCTATGCAATAGCTTAAAAACACTTATGGCCCCGGGGGTGGGTTTCTAATTTTCATACGGGAGTGAAGCTGTAAAAAATTACTAATCTTATGTATTGGGGACTGCAGCCTAAACTAGTCAAACCATTTCAGGCCCCAGTTGAGTGTGTTTAAATCGCTACCTCTCCTAACTTACCAGCGTATATTCTAAGATAGTGATCTGATATCAAGATAGTTTGAATCATTGTGTACAAAACTTATTGTTAATGTTATATCATAGGAGCTATTCGACATGGCCTTCGCCCATTGTCTTTTGTTTTTACAAAAAAAAAACATTAAAAAAATTAAGTCTTCGTTACTGTGACTGTAGTATATTTTGATAACTGCGTTGTTTTGCTTTACTGGTATGGAAAATATGGATAGTTATTAATAGCTTTATTTTTGGTACATCTGTTCCGATGTTTGTCTCTCTCAAATGTTGCAGACTAGTTATATACATTCAGTTTTCTAACTAACATGAACTTTTAAATACTTAACTCCGTTGTCACGGAGATAAGTATTTAAAAGTTCATGTTGTCGGTTGTCACCGTCGGGCATGTATGACCAGATGAATGAGTGAGGATGAAGCCAAGAAAGTATATTTGGATCGTAGCAGATGGCGCTCTATAGTCGCTGTCTGACCCCATTGGAAAAAGGCCTGATGTTATGATGATGATGATGATCTTCGTGACAATGCAATATCATTAGGTATAACCTAAAGCTGATCTGATGATAGAGTAAGAATGTCATGGGCAGTTTTTCTGGACAGCAAATACTCATATGGTCCACTAGTAGTTACTTATATATCCCAATACACCCAGTTGGACTGTTTCCAAATAAATTAAAGGTCTCCTTGACGTGCTTTGAAGCAGATCTATTCTAAGAACAAAATAAGATGCGGTTTTGCTGAAAAACGCCCGTGTAGTCTGCTAGTTTCCGTCCCAACAAGCCCTATCGCTCCGGCTGACTGGTGCCAACCTCATCAGTGTGCATCCTACTGCCTTTAAACGCGTGTTTAGCCTATCCACGAATAACGCGAAATTTTACTGCCTCTCTCAATAGGCCCTTACCTTGCTGCCTCGCCGGAGTGTGTTCTTACGTGTTCTTACGGCTTTGTCCTGTACAATAAGCAATAATTTTTTTTGCATATGTCATTCAGGTTCATTTCGCCTATAAGAAGCCCTGGCCACTTAATGATAATAGGTCCCATATGGGACTGTTAATTGCGTAGACTTGATCATGTGTCTATTGAAAAAGACGGGCCTGACAACTCCTGGTCAGTTAACTAGAAAAAAGGCCACAGATGGTAAAAAATTGGCAACCTTGTTCTTACCATAAAACAACATTGTAAAGTATCTCTATCAAATAAATGAGTTTTAAAATGGCAGAACAATTGAAGACGTTGCCGGATAAGCACAATTTTGTTAAATTACACGGAAGGGATTCTGGTTATTGTATGTTTTTGTAGACGTTTAGATATTCATAGTTGAGTTATAAATTTAAATAAAATATCGTCTTGACATACACTTTGGATTCACAAATTTATGCTACCTTCGTTACATTGGAGCTATTATATGAGTTATATGACATATGACGAACCTCGTGGTTGAGTGGTTCATGTAACGGACTGCCGATCAAGGGGTCGTGGGTTCGATTCCTGCTCGGGACAAACATTTGTGTGATTTTTCTAATTGTCATACAAATGTTTGTACTGCGTCTGGGTGTTTCAAGTATGTATTTACTAAAAAAGTAGTATATGTATTCTATCCGTATTTTGGTACCCATAACACAAGCATGTAACACTGAAAACAGAAGTTTGTTGTGAAATTTGTGTTTGAGAAGTAAAGATTTTTATTCGTTTTATATTTTATTAAGTATAAGCTTGGGACCGGAGGACGTTGTGTCCATGAATATTTATTTTTTATTTATTTATTTACAGGCTTTTTATAGGTACAGCGGGAATTAAAAAAAGGCAAACGCTCTCAATTTTGTGAAGTGAAACAGCACTTCGGCTTTTAATACAACGTCCTTTGATCCCAAACTAAGTACATATAACTATATTGAATGAATAGGTACTCAGTATACATATAACTAATATAAAATGTTTAGGTGCGAAAAATAATCTTATATAGATTTTGATCTCTGTCTAGTCATATATAGATAGAACCTACTACCTCTTTTACGAGAATAGCATTTTACGATGTTTAGCAAATTCTATTAAAAAGTACCATAGCAAAGTACATCTTTCTCTCTCTCTATCTCGTCCCACTGTTGGGACACGGGTCTCCTCCACTTTAGGAGGGATTATCGGCTATATTGCCTTGGTGACCAGGCGTGTTAGTACAGGGCTTATTTTCGAATTTGCCGTCTTTTAGAGAGGATGTTATATATTTTCAATATCCCTTAGCTGGCATTTACAGCATCCTAAAGTGAGGGTGACTATTTTAAACTCATCCCTATAAGTAGACGAGTGTATTTATGCACCTAGAATTGTCGAGTTTATTTATGCACCTAGAATTGACACCAATGTCTATTAAATGAACAAATTCTATCATAAAGTCCCATAGCAAAGTATGTTTATGAAACCATTAAATATACCATGATATTATGTTTTACGTTCACATACAGTGATACAATAGTCGGATGTATTAGGCTTTTTGCCTTAAATAAATCCTTTTTTATATAGAGACAATGGCCCGGCTGCCGAACTTATCAGATTTAATGAATTAACGGTATATTAATGTGGATAAGACTGTATGACCAATTCTTTACTTAATAAAATATAAAACGAATAAAAATCTTTACTTTTTAAACACAAATTCCACAACAAACTTCTGTTTTCAGTACTACTGTTAAGCTATTGACCGTTTGGTGACGGACTAAGAATACAAGTCTCACCACTCCATCTCCTCCCCAGGGTGCTGAAAAGCCAGCTAAGGGATATTTTACACAGATGACATCCTCTGTGAGAGATGGAAAACTCGAAAACAAACCCTGAGCCAATACGCCTGGTCAGCGCGGCACAGTATACCGTAATTTATAATTTTGTTTTGCATTATAACAGGGCTGTCCAAACAAAGGCCCGCGGGCCGCATGCTGCCCGCGGCTTGTTTTCATGCGGCCCGCGACACGCATTTTAAAGACTACAATACAATTGTTAAAGATAAATTAACGAAAAATCAATAAACATAGAAAGACAAAATTACCCTGTATTATATTTACTTGACAACTGAAAATATTTTTCTGGCCCTCCAGCTTTTGTATGAAATTTAATTAGCCCGCGAAGGTGTATAGTTTGGACAGCCCTGCATTATAACATTATTTTCATACGTACATTGATGTGGGTCTGGTTCTAATTGCCTAACTAGGCTAAAAGTTAAGCCTATTTTTGGCGTACAGTCTCTAACCCCTTATTATTAGCTAGCTAAACATTTATTCTGCTGAAGATTTTATAGGCTTTCATAACGCGTTTCTTAACAAGCTTTGTATCTATTATGTAACATAATCTTTATACGCTAATTTAATTCCTTTAAATAGGACAGATTAATAATTCCAATAAATTTTTTACTTCATATTTTGAAAATAATACATAATATAATTTATTAAAATCAATTGGATGAAATTCTATTTTGTACTAGCGTTAAATAACGCACAGCGTAATAGCGTTAAATAGCGTTTAATAAGCGTACAGATAAATCTGAAATTTCACACGCATCGTAAAGAAATTTTCTAGATTAACTGATGTTAAAACGCGTTGTTTAAATTAAAGAGTTAATTTTATACCTTTACATTTAAAAACCACGAAATTTCAAACAAATTTTTACACCCTTTTCACGACTTTAATGATATTCATTTTCTTTCGGTCAGGACAATCATTTGTGTGATGTTTTTAATCGTGATACAAATGTTTGTTCTGCGTCTGGGTGTTTACTATCTTTTTAAATATAAATCTCTGTCACGATGTTTGTCCGCGATGGATTCCTAAACTACTTAACTGATTTTAAATTAAATTGGCTCACCATGAGCAGTTTGGTCTATCTTAAATAAAAAATAAAATAAAATAAAATACTCTTTATTGCACACCATATTAATTTACAGAACTTACTTACTAGACTTAATAATAGGTACAAAGGGCGGTCTTATCGCGAGCTGCGATCTCTTCCAGACAACCTTAGAATGGACTTGACCGGATCTTGAGAGATAGGATAGCTTAGATCTTTAATTATAGTCGCAATTTTATTTTATTGCAAATTATTTGTCAACCAACAACGTTTGCCGGGTCAACTAGTGTATTATAAGTTAGTATTTACAAAAGAAAAATAGTATATGTATTCTATTCGTATTCTGGTACCCATAACACAAGCATATAAGCTTAGCTTGGGACCAGAGGATGTTGTGTGAAATGTCCATGAATATTTATTATTTATTTATTTATTTATATTCTGAAAATCTTTTTTTAGTCTTGCCTACAGTGTAAAAGGAACCAGCACTACTACTTTTGGATGTTTATTTATGCAACAGTCTGTCATATCCGTGCCGAAATATTTTATGCTATGTAATGTCCATATTATTCTTTACCTAATTTTCCATTCACATATAAGCTTATTGCAGACAATGCCACTGTTCAGTTGCACTATACTGCGTGTCGCGACCTCATTGACCTACAAACGCGTAGTTTAATAAAAAAATCAATCACTTATGTATTGAAAAAATTAAATAAAAATATTAACAATGTGATAAATAAAATAAACACATGATTTTGATTCGAAATTCAAAAATAATTTAAAATAAGTTGACTTTAAAAAACTAATTTATGATGTGGATTATTTAAATTTCGAACGAGCAATGAGGATTTATTTTTAAAACTATAACTTGTGACTTTTATTTTTAATATTTAATTGAGCTTTTATTTAAAAAAATGTTGGATTTTGTTGGATGTGAATTATTGAACAGTGAAATTGTTGGATTTAGTGAATAATGTATGAGAAAGTGCCATGAAAATGAAATTGTGGACTATAACATTACTGTTCTGCCAATTTGTGTGTTTTGTGTTTGGATCAAGAGTTATTCTCGTGGAAAATGCACCCAGTACGTAACTAATAATGACTGCAATTTCTTATTAGCCCTTATATTACATTCCTTTTGACAAGCTTTTGGCATAGTTAGTAGTGATATCGATATCCACGTATGTTTTTTCGATTCGATTTATAGTACCTAACAGAATATTATATTTGTCTGCGATCAGTGTGACGACGGATTAAAAATACAAGTGTTACCCATTTCTTCCCTAAAGAACTGTAAAAGCCAGCAAAGTGGTAACAAATAAACATCTTCTATGAAAGAATAAAAACTGAAAACTAAATCCTAAGCCATCATTCCTGATCAGCGCGGTATAGTAGACCAAATACCCTCCCTAATTGGAGGATGCCGTGCCTAACGACGGGACTCTAATGAACTGGAAAAAAAAAGAAACTGTACCTATTGCTTTGTAATTTGATGCTTTCTGTTGTATCCCTTACATGAGTTGTGTCATATATTCGCCAATACACATCATCGGCTTTCTCCCATGGGAGAGGCAGAGAGTAAAGAAGGACATCTGTTACGCTCAAAATATGCTTAAATTACATAATATAATAACATCTTAAGACGGAAATAATGAAGTGTTTAAAGACAAATTTTAATAGTTACTTAGCATGAATAGTGTCATAAATTTCATCATTTAAAACCTGTTATCATTATAATTATTTGTTTATTCGTGAGAATAAAATAAATACTTAAAATTTTCACAGTTGGTTTTTGTTTTGTGGTTAATATAGATATAACAATCAGTAAAAAATGTTGTAAAAACGCCAGTCGCCTCCCTCGCTAAATGTACTAATCAGCTATGAAAGAATTTTTTCAAATTGGACCTGTGGTTCCTGAAATTAGCTCATTCAAACAAACAAATAAAAATTTTTTAATTAAAATTAAAATTGGACTTCTTTCAAAACTTCTTTTTTCAAAGATTTTGTAGGTGAAATCTGGCTGACTATATTTGCCTCTTTAGACGCAGCGCTCGGCAATAGAGATTGCAATACCTAACACAAATACCTAAATTGTGAATGGACAGGATATATCTTCTCTTCTCTCCAGCTCATTGATGTCCCACTGTTGGGCACGGGTCTCCTCCACTTTGGGAGGCATTATGGTCTACTGTGCCATGCTGATCAGTCGTGTTGGCACAGGATTTAGTTTCAAGCGTTCCGTCTCTCACAGTAGACGTTAACTGCTTATATTGTTCCTTAGTTAGCTCATACAGCATCCTGGGAAAGAAATGGGGAGGTGACACTTGCATTCTTAATCCGTCACCATACGGAAGACTGGATATATAGTGGGCACTTAATTATTTCATTATTTGATAAAAACCATAATTGAGACTTTAACTTATAGGTATTACGTAATTCATTTTAATTACGTCCTCTGTGTAGGTCATAACTTAATTTAAAACTTAACTCATTTATATGATTCAAGGTTACTATAATTTTTTCTAGTATTTTAGATTTAAAAAAAACAAAACTCATGGATATTTCACACAACGTCCGCTGGTCCCAAGCTTCAAACAGCGTTATACTATTGCTATCGATATACAGTGCAATCTCAATAACACGAATCTGCGGGAACTCGTAAATATTCGATAAACCAAGTAATTCATTAATCTGAGGTTTATATTGAGGTAAAATTGATCTTAATTTTGTTATATTATAGAGGTAAAGAAATGATCGCGACGGAATCACATGCTACGGTATTAAAGGTCATATTGATGGAAACGTTACGTAGAGGTTTTAAGTTGACAAAATTCGTAAATTAGAGGTTTTTACACTTTTTTAATAGCTGAAAATTGGTTATAAAGAGGAGGTTTGTAAAAACATTCGTAATAGACCAGCCATTTTAGAGATTTCACCTCGGAAAAAAAGCAATAAAGCTGTAACGTGGTATAAACCTTTGTTTTATCGTACTAAATATTGTCTCAAAAGTCACAAGTGCTATCGTGTCTGCGTCTTAAGATATTGATGGTCAAAAGTTATGAAAATAGATTTTTCGCGAATATTTCGCTTTCTATTGTCTAAATGAGATTTTAGCAGTGACATAAAAGTTAAAGGTAGGTTTTTGTACTGAATCATAAGGACAATTCAATGGGATTACAAAATATTTGTTATATCGAGGAATTCGTTAAAATGAGGTTCGTTATATTCAGGTCGCATTGCTTATATGATTTGTGTATTATTCTCACTGGTTTTTGTTCCACAGCATGTTTCCGTCGAGTTTTGGCTGGAAAACGAACATTGCGAAGTTTTGTTCGAAAAGTGGTGTCCTGCGAGAGGTTGGAAGACTGTAGAAGAGAATGTGCCACCGAGAAGAGATTCCCGTGCGAAAGTTTCAACTATCGGTAAGTTTTATTTAATTTTTAAACGATTTTTCGATTTCGATCAAAATAGGCTATCATCAAAATCTTAAAGGTACAGATTTTTATACATAGGTATGCTTTTTCTCCGCTTCCAGCCCCACCGACCCATGATGACGATACGCACGTTATGTTATGGGCTTTTTTTAAACGCTTGATGCTGACTCCGTCATCATCATTATAACATCACGCCTTTTTCCCATGGGGGTAGGCAGAGACTATAGAGAGAAAGCTATTGCATATAAGCATAGTATTTTTTATCAACTTATGCAATAAAATATGAAATATAATTATTTACTTATTTTATTTATGCAAAAATCTAAATACCATAAACTAAAATAAGATTAATAATCCTTATTTACTGATGCTTATATCTGTCCATTGTTAGCGATTGTCAATCAAATGTCAATAAAATAAAATTGGTCAAGTGCGAGTCGGACTCGCGCACGAAGGGTTCCGTACCATTATCTATGCAACAAAAGGCAACGTTATTAGTATCGAGCAAGAAACGGTAAAAAAATCATGTTTGTTGTATGGGAGCCCCCCTTAAATATTTATTTTATTTTATTTTTAGTATTTGTTGTTATAGCGGCAATAGAAATACATCATCTGTGAAAATTTCAACTGTCTAGCTATCACCGTTCTTAAGATACAGCCTGGTGACAGACGGACGGACGGACGGACAGACGGACGGACGGACGGACGGACGGACGGACGGACGGACGGACGGACGGACAGCGAAGTCTCAGTAATAGGGTCCCGTTTTTACCCTTTGGGTACGGAACCCTAAAAACTAACGCCGTAAAACGATGCCAAAATAGAAAAAAAAAACTAACGCCTAAACTGACATGAGTCACCAGCGCGAACAGCGAAACGGCGTTGTAGTATTTTTAGTTACGCTATCTTTGTTATGGAATTTAAATTTCGAATTTTGTGCATTTAGTCTCCACGCTCAAGGCCCGCGATAGAAGCTATGCAATAGCTTAAAAATACATTCAAAATCGTTTATTATACATACATATCATAAATACAAGATACGCATCAGAAACAACTATCAAAATACTTATTTAATAGTTGGTCAATAAAAAATAATATTTCCATAGTTTTAAAACAAAAAATCCCGCTTAAATACTAGTTGATTATGAAAATCCCAGATTTTTTTAATCATTGCAAAATACTAACTATGCAAAATTGGGTGAAAATCACGTTCAAAGATTAATCGATAAATACATACGAGGGAAGCTATAATATATGTGTGACCAATTAATTATTTATTTCCGTATTTTGCGTTAGTTTGTTTCCAAAATTCAAGGCGATCATTTCGTAGTATTGTAGTCATTTTGATAGTTTTACCCAATTCTATAACATTCACGTTATTTTTACTTGGCATCCATTCTATATCGGATGTTGGTTTTCTGAAAAAAATATTAATTATGATTATTATAATTACAAGACGGTCCGTGTGGTGTCGGATTATGAATAAATAAATAAATAAATATTCATGGGAATTTCACACAACGTCCTCTGCTCGCCTTACATGCTTTCGTAATGAGTATACCTACCTACGTACTTATAATATACAGAAAACACCCACACGCCACGAATACAATTGTTACCATCCCTTTTCCTTCCAAGTACACAAATAACATCTTCAGTGAGAAACGGAAAACTAGAAAATAAACCCTGTGCAAACACTCCCTGGTCAGCGCGGCACACCATTATCCCCCTTAAAGTAGAGGTGGCCGTGTCTAACAGTTTAGTAGTTTGTAATTCTAACATTGTATTACTCGAAATAAAGATTATTACACCGTCACGCTTTTTTCAAAACGCACCTTTTTTCATTTATTACACTTAATATGTATCTGGTATATTATACTGGTCATACACCAGGATGGTTGGTAGTGCTACGTACTAAGCCCTTTTGAAGGACATCAACAAATTAAATTAAATTATTCAGACAGTTAATGTTTTTATAGGGTTTCCTAAAAATACGCACGTAAACGGTTTTAATACACATCATGGCTACAACAACAACAAAACAATAAAACAGCATGATAAAATAAATATAGGTATAAAACTATGAACACACTATTTTTTATTATTATGTTTCTAATCTACTTCACTAATTTTTATTTTGATACCCTATTTGATAGCTTTGGTCATTTTATTGGCATTAAGTTTCTATTTCACTCGATTTTTTTTTAACTCTATTAATTTAAGACCACACTCGGATTAAGACGAATCTAGCGATGCCGTAAGAGAAAAAGAGTGGGATGATAATAAGATTGGAAGAAGAAGTACATTTAACATACCCAGTTTTAGCAAAGTTAGTCCAAAATTTAACCATTGTGTCTATCATTTCACGGTCTTTTGATTTAGTGGGTAAAAATGAAGCCATTTTAGGATCAAATAAATAGTAAAGTTCGTCTGCATGACATGCTCCTGGAACATTTGATAAATGTGTGCTTTTCTTTTTATAATTCCGTCTAGAACTATATGTAAAGTAATAATTGTACATTGTATGATTGGTTTTCTTAAGGACAGCTTCCGTAAATTCATTTACTGGTGATCTTATTATAGCATCTGTAAAATAATCTATCAAACCATCTTGTGCGGTCTCGTTTTTGAAATATAGTTCTTTAACATCTTCAATGAATTTAGTTTTATCTGTTTCATTTTCAAATACCAAATTAAGTGGTATTATAGTATCAAAATATTTCATTACTTTATTATAATCAATAGGCGTATACTTATCAGCCCATAGAATTCCTTCTTTATTATTCAAACCGATTATTAAAGGTACAGATTCATCTATTTCTTCTAAAAGTTTTTTTGGTTTGTTTGTTATAACTTTATCTTGAATATTACTAGTTTCCATACATGGAGTGAAAAAATATCTCGCTAAGGCATTATTTTTTTGGTCTACATAAGTGGCTTTAACAATATTTTCCACTGATTCATTCTTAAATACTTCAAGTAACTCATAAGGATCTGTTGTATTATGACCTAAACGTGTAGCTACTTCATTAGCCCTTTCAATGGGTTTGAAATTAAAAACTAGTGGGGTTAAAAATGTTCCACTTTCTAAAATTGCTCTGTGGAATAATTTTTTACTGGATGATAATGATACCAGATAGCTTATAGACATAGATCCGCTGCTTTCTCCAAATATTGTAACGCTATCGGGGTTTCCTCCGAAATATTTTATGTTTTGCTGTACCCATTTCAAAGCAGCTATCTGATCTTTAAGGCCCATATTTCCTGATGCTTCTTCTAGACCTAAACATAGAAATCCAAAGGCACCAAGTCGGTAGTTAAAAGTCACAACTACAACATCTTCTTTTACTAGAAATTTTGGATTATAAATGTACACCGAACTACTACCAGAAACAAAACCCCCACCGTATATAAAAACCATTACAGGTAAAAGATCTGTTTTCTGATATTTTGGTGTAAACACGTTAATTATAAGGCAGTCTTTGACACCAACGGCTTTTTTCGAACTGGAATCGTATTGTTGGCACTTAATATTTGCTTTGTTAGCTTTAAAAGTGTCATTCCAACTTGGTGGTTCACCAGGACTCTGATAAATCAAAAATTTGCGCTTTAATCACACTTTCTTTAAAAATAATTTTCATTTAAAATTAGGTATAGAAGTTTAAATAGGCTAGACACATTAAAAACATAAAATATAAAAAGAGACATTTAAAATAAAAGTGGTTTTACAAAATTGAAATATTTTTTTTTTCTATAATATAATTCAGTATTTCAACATGATCTAAATTATTGCAAATAAACAATCGATACTAGTCTAACTTTTTATTCGCTGCAGTAAAATGACGTTTTGTGGGTTGCCGGTTTTTGAAGAAAAATAAATAGGGATGTAGCTAAATGAGTGAATCATAAATGAATAATCAGTTTGGATTTTTTTTGAGATTTAATATTAAGTTGTAATGTATTTTTTTAACCTATTATTATTACTATACTAGAGGATTGATCTTTTTTAGTGGAAGTATAGGGAGGTACATTCAAAATGAAACAAAAACGTCATAATAATGTTATTTAATTAATCTTTTTCGAAATCACTGTCGCTGTCGCTTTCGGCCACACTAATAACAAATCTATCTGTCACTTCATCTATAATATGATCGAGGTGGCACATTTTATCTTCCTCTTTAATAGTGTGAGACACACAGTCACTCCACTTAGCCGGTGTCACTTTCTTGATTCCTTCTTGGAATAAAGGTTCACTTCTTGCATTTTATACGTCTTATTATTGTTTGCGACGTGACTCTTTACCTGCGCCCATACCAACTCAATGGGGTTCAATTCACAGTGATAAGGGGGCAGTCTTAAAAGTGTGATACCTTTTTGTGCAGCCATCTCGTCTACGGCATATTTCTCAGTATGATTTTGTTGTTTCACAATATCTATGAGAGTGGCCTTGACCATATTTGGTTCAAACGCAATATTTTTAGTAGTCAGCCACTCTTGAATTCGTGCTTTCGTCTACGACATCTTCGGGATTGTTTCGATCTTCCGAGAGTGATAGGGCGCATTGTCCATTACGACTACTGCATTCGGCTTGAGTTTAGGTAGAATACCGCCGAACCAATCCTCGAAACACTCCGCGTTCATTTCATCATGGTAGTCTTCTGTACCTTTCTTTGCTTCAAACATAAGAAGTCCGTCGACCAGGAAGCCTTCTTCTCCGCCTATGTGACTAATTATGAGTCGTTTGCCCTTTCCTGTGGGATTTTTTAATCCGGTAGTCAGGCCGTCTAAAAATGCCTGTCGAGAAGATTTAATACAAGAAGATTCAATCCAGGTTTTTTTGTAGTATGACCTGAAAAGAACAAAAAATAACCATAAGTTTCGACATCAAAACAAAAAGGGAACAAATAGAAGAAACTAAGAGTTGACACGTACCAGCGTTGACCCAGGTCTCATCTTGATAATATATGTATTTTCCCTCCCTACGATATTGTTTAATTAAACGCAGGTAGCGCTGGCGCCATGATATGATATCTTGTCTATCAATAAGCACACTCTTGCGTGATCGAGTAGCGAATTCGAAATTAAGATGCCTCATAATTTTTCTCAACGTCTCTTTCGAGAAGTTGGGCAATCCTGGGTCATCATTTACAACTTGCAGCACCTAAAAATGATTAAAGTTATTACCTAATTGGTTAAGATTACACATGGGATGGGAGAAAACATACATAACGTATAATAAAAAGATGAGTGACGACATGTGTAAACTAACTTTTGCGATGGTGGGTATTTCATTTCTATGAAAGAACTGATGTACAATTCGTCTAACAGCAGTGAATGTGAAATCATCAAGTTTATCTTTAAATGTAAGTTTTGGGCCCGTTTTTTCGGGAGGTTTTGGTGATTCGCTGTCGTTCTCCTTGTGCTCCTTTAAAACGGAATAAACTGTGCGGACGGATATTCCCAAGACTTCAGCCACCTTGTTAACGCATTCACTTGTTTTTGAAACTTCAATGTTTGATTCTGAAGATTTCACTTCAAACACATATTTGTAAACGTTTTGGACCTAAAGTTTTTCAGTTGCACTTAGAGCTACACGTGGCCTTTTTTTCTTAGGAGATAAAAATGTGTCTCCATCTTGCGATGTGCTCCGCAGAGCATCCATGTCTTCAATGTATCAAACAAAAAAAAAACTAACACGATTAACGAAAACAGGTAATGAAAAAGAAACACAACGTAACATAAGTTTAACAATAATGATAACAAAAACAACGCGCATTACATTAATATTAAATAGAATTTAGTATGATCATTATGAGTCAGCTATGGAACGATTAGATATTCTGTAAACTTTTGTGAACTGAATCACATCCCTATTGAGATTAGGCTGTCAACATTATTTTACGGAATGACATTTAGAAACGTCATTTTACTGCAGCTATTATAAAGTTAGACTTTATATTCTTGAAGATAGGATCTAAATTTTCCGGGCGTTGCGTTGGTCAGACTCAAGGCATATAACATGGTTCGGTTAGGGCTAGGAGAACAAAAAAAGGATTGAAATCTTGACAACTTAGATTTACGTTGCTACATGATTGCCTTTTCTTTTATGCAAACATTACACATTTAAATTTCTTTTTCCGAAAACACTCTGAGTTATTTATTACCCTGTGATGTCCGAAAAAAACCGTAATCATTTACTCCACAGTATATACTTAAACAAAATATTGTGTCGGTGTGTGAATTTTCAGAATTGACGAGTGGTTAAGCGTAAATTTTAGAATCCAAATCATAAAGTTTTTATTAATTTTAAGTCTCAACAGGATGTGGCGGTTAGTGCCACCAAGCTAAGTCCTGATTTAGTCGCGTTCAGCGGGCGTAATATGAGCTTTTTAAAAATCATGCAAGTTCCAAGCAGGCCGTACACTGCCTGACTAAATTATGTATTATGGTAAATATAAAAAATTTAGTTGAAAAATTTTAGTTAGTACTTAAAGTTTTAGTTGTACCTTCACTATAAACATATTAATCTATGACTGTTTTAGCGAACTGGATGGCTGGGAGTTATGTTCATATTACGAATTTGCCGGGCAGTTCCATTCACGGCGTAAACGGCCTGGGAATAAGAGCTCATAATACGGCCGCAGCCCTATTTATTTCTACCACCTATCATTAGCCTTTAATTTTGAAAAAATAAATTAAAACCTACTACCTACTTACCTGGAATCTTTCTTTAACGGACGCAAAAGGAATGCCCAAAAATTTCCTTTGATTATGAAATAAATCATAAGAGCCCTTCACTTTACCTTGGGGCAGATCAATTGTTAAATCGGCTTTCTCATGCCCAAAGATATTAGCATTTATTAATAAACAACAGTGAATAAAAATAATCCTTATTTGAATTTGTATATTCGAATTAACCATAATGATAGATGACGAGTTAAAAAATTTATCTAGTTTTTTTTTTTTCGCGCCTGGCCACTGTCTTGTTCCAAAACAAAACAATGAATGTCGTTTGACAGTAACTTTAGGGTAAGGCAAATAAAATTTTAACTAACATTTCTTATCTTATATATTATTATTTGGAGGACGGGTTACAATTTTATATTATTTCTGCATTACACTATTATATTGTATGTCAGTGTGTGTGTACGTCACAGAAAACACCCAATAGATACCGGTACCCAATAAGCAGGGTATAGAATGATGCACTTTTATTGGTCGTAGCAGTAGCACAATCACACGCAGAGTTCTTATATTTTACCTATGTGAGAGTAGCGCATTCGTTCGTTGTGCGTCATTGTATTTGGTATGCTCAAGCACCCTATTTGTAAGAAATTAGAATGAATGATTGATTATTTGGACCGCTTTTATTCCAGAATAATTTAATGGTTACTAGCTGTTGCCCTCGGCTTCACGTGGAATTTGGAATCACCTTTTTTCTCATTTAATAGCCTATCTCAAGACTATACGAGTACAAAATTTTATTCTATAATTTTTCTCATTATAGAGTGATATACAGAACAGACAAAAAGTGTTAAGTCCAGGAGGACTTGGCGCTTTTTGTCTGTCAGTTAGTCAGGAGACTGAGTTTTTATGTTTTGGAGGCCTCAAAAAAACATTGGATGCGAAGCCAGAGTGATTTACTAGTGTTATTGTAAACTGTTAAAATTACTTCAGAATGGGTTAATTGCATTTTAAATAACAAATATCTGATGAAATAATTTAAATACTTACCCAAGGTTGCATTAATCGAATTAGTCACTTTTCAAATAAAATAAGGTTTTAAATTGACACACAAATGCAATGAAAAAACTTTACGTTTAAATAATACTTCGTGGTTTCATTTTCAATATAAATTAACACGTAGTCCTTTGACCTACTAGGCAATATTTCGCACGCTTTAGATTATCTTATTTTGTAATGAAATCGATTACAAACTCGATTACGGCAGAATGCGTAACCTGACCTGTGCCTCACTAGTGGCTGTTCGTCTTACTCTTAGGTCATTCTTTGTCTGTGCGAGGCAATAAACGTACGCGTTCCGCTTTCAAGTTAAAATTATACAAATAGGTACTTATATTTTTTGTGGCACAATGCCCAAAAGGTCTGTAGAAGAACAGAAAATTGAATACTATGTACAGAGAATGGAAAAGTTAAAACAAAAACATCAAACTAAACGAAGACGTTTAGATTATTTTTCATCATGTTTGTGATCAAAACGAACTAACTTCTCAAAGTAAAGGTTTGTACTTATTTATCAATCTATAATTACATCCATGTTTCTATATTTACTGTACATATACTGTTCGAAATGAAAGTATTGTTACAGTATTTTGCCATAGATTCTAATATGAACGCGGCAAAAATTATATGTAACTACCCACCGCCATAGATTCTAAAATGAACAAGGCGTTTTAATTGAACTATGATTATTTCTTTATCTTTTAGGAGACAAATCTGAAACATGGAATATAACAGAGCCACATTCAAAATCGGTTAACATGGAACCAATATATGATTTTGATACCGGGAATCATACTGATCCCGCTAAGGGTCTTGCCCTTGTACACAGCCAATAACGTCGGTATCGGAAATTCCTGCCGAACCGGCTGCGGCTGTCGCTGACGCTCCGCCTTTAGACCCAGAGATATTGTCTGCGCTCGGAGAAGCGACCGATCATGGACTAGCGTGAGGTCCAGATATACTCAATAATTTATCATCATTGTGGCTAACTTTGCTTAAAAAAGGCATGAATAATGATACACGAGACGTAATGTCCAAAACGTATCTTATACCTAGTAATTGTACATTACTCCAAGCTCATAAATTGAATATTGAGATATCGGCCGCCGTTACCGAATTGGTAAGAATTCGCGACAAGAAAGTCGAAAGTATTCAACAACAATTAGGGGTCGGTATAACAACCATAAGTGAGGCGATGTCCCATTTGTTAATTGCTGATAACAAAATTGAATCAATAAAAATATTAAGTGACGGTTGTCGAATATTTTGTGACTTGCATATTATGCAAACAAAATCTCGCAGAAAAATGATAATATCCGGTTTAGCTAAATCTTTCTTGAATGTAATTCAAGACAGTGAACGAGATGATACATTGTTTAGAGCTGATTTGCAAGAAAAAATTAAAACATTAAAAACCATTGAGAAGCAGGGCTTACAGTACAGATTAAAAAAGGAACAAGTCAACCTAGCTCGACTGTAGTTCAACAAAACGTCGCATCTCGTCAGCACTTGGGATACTGGTCGGGTCCCCATCCTCATTACGTGACAAACATTCGAGCATCATCGTCAATAACAACTCAGTTTCGAGTGAATCAAGGGCCAAACTCGTGCCTCGAGTCCAGCATTTTTATAACTGTTACGGTTAAATATTTCTAAAAATACTTGCGCTCTTAACTAGATTCTTAAGTATCTATTAGGAATAGAAGTATCTATTCAGTTCAACAGCCAAACATATCAATCTTTTGTATCAAATATCACAAGGTCGTTAAATGATCAGTACGGAATGGCTAAAGCCATGACAAAATTACAAAACATGGGGGCTATTGTACAGGTCGAACCAGTACCAGATCAATTTTGTTCTAGTACATTTTTAGCACATAAATCAAATGGCGGCAAACGTTTAATTTTGAATCTGAAATGTTTAAATAGATTTATACCAGAGACACATTTTAAAATGTAGGATATTAGAACAGCTTGTTAGATAATACAACCTAATTCATTTATAGCTACTGTAGATTCAAAAGAATCATATTTACTAGTACAAATGAATGTCAATTCTCGTAAATATCTGCGATTTCAATACTTAGCAGATTGTAAAGTTTTAACTTACGAATTCACTGCGCTGCCCTATGGACTCGCAGTTGCACCTAGGGTCCTCACTAAGATTATTCGCGAGGTGGTGACATACGAGTAACTGCGCGCCTGAGGTCTCAAATCTGATTTACTATGTATAGGTAGTGATTATAATTATTTTTTACATAATATTAAGGATTACTTTAAATTTGTTAGGGTTTGGGCTTTGTAATAAATCACGAAAAAAGTAAATTACAACCACAGCAATGCTGTAAGTTTTTAAGTTTTATTTACAACAGTTTAGACATGACACTTACATTACCGTTAGATAAACGGAATAAAGTAACATTTATTGTTCAAAAGTTTTCAAAATTACCAGTAGTTACACTTAGAGGCTTTGCACTACTTTAGGTAGGCAGGTACTTTAGGTTATATACAGAAGTACTAGAAATAGTTAAGTTTAAATTCTTACAAGAACAAAAATCATACGATGCAAAAGTTAAACTACCTAAAATTATTTTAAATGATTTATTACGGTGAGATACAAATATTTACAAGATATACATATAACTCGATAAAACCTTTGAGCTTTGATATAGAGATCTTTACCGATTCTAGCCGGACTAGTTGGGGCGGATATCTAAAAATTTTAAAGTTAATGGCTTGTGGAAAGAATGTGAACGTAGTTTTCATATAAAGTACTTGGAGCTACTGGCTGAATTTCTTGTTCTCAAATGCTTTGTTCGTATAAGATACGATTGCGCTATATTGGTCCGCGTGGATAACACAACAGCTATTAGCTATATCAATCGCATATGCGGCATTCAATTCCCATTTTTAAATAAACTAACTCGCGAAATTTGACAATGGTGTGAGGAGAGAAAGCTGTGGATTTTTGCTTCCTACATTAATACCAAAGATAATGACGAAGCAGAGTCGCGCAGTATTAACCCAGACGTTGAATGGAATCTATTCACATCTGCTTTTAATGTAATAGTTAAAAAGTTAGACCAGCCTGAGATCGGTTTGTATGCCAATAGAATCAACGCCAAATGTCGCGAGTGTTTTTCGTGGAAACAGGATTCTGACGCCATAAGTGTTCATACGCGTTCACAATAATAAGCACTAAAAAAATCTATGCATTTTCCCCCTTTTGGTATTAAATTGTATCCAAAAAATAATTCCCGATTAGGCCACGGGTGTTCTAGTATTCCCTATGTGGCCAGCACAGGCGTGGTACCCACAACTAATGGAGTTATTTGTTAAAGATCTAGTTGTTTTGAAACCACATCCGATGTTAGTTTTATCACATTTCAGAAAACAGCATTCACTCCACAAGACGCTTACCCTGGGAGCAGCGCTTGTATCAGGATTGCGTTTCTCCGCCATGGTAGCTAGCTAATTAACCAGCCACCATAAGTCTGATGATCTCTTCGATATCAGACAACACCCGGCAAAATACAAATTATGGTGGCAATACTGCTTAAATAATAACTATTATATATTCCAGGGTTCGGTTCCTAATGTTATAAATTTTTTGACTGAGCAGTTTGAAAAAGGTGCTTCTTATAGCACTCTAAACAGCCATCGCTCAGCGTTAGCTTTGCGGCTAGGAAAACCTCTTGCAGATGATGGTATCAAGCGTTTACTTATGGGAGTATTTAGACTGCGCCTTGCTTTGCCAAAATATGCCAGTCAAGTTGGGCACCTAATAATCAACTAAGTTTAGAAAAATTATCAGAAAAGGTTGTAATCTTATTGGCATTATGAACTGCACAGGGAGTTCAGACTTTTTCATTAACTAAAGTAAATCAAATTACAATTAATCAACACGGTATCGATATTCTGATAACGGATATCATCAAAACTTCTGGAATCGGATGTAATCAGCCAGTTTTATACTTACTTCCATGATAGTATTTTGATTTGCGGCTAGGAAAACCTCTTGCAGATGATGGTATCAAGCGTTTACTTATGGGAGTATTTAGACTGCGCCTTGCTTTGCCAAAATATGCCAGTCAAGTTGGGCACCTAATAATCAACTAAGCTTAGAAAAATTATCAGAAAAGGTTGTAATCTTATTGGCATTATGAACTGCACAGGGAGTTCAGACTTTTTCATTAACTAAAGTAAATCAAATTACAATTAATCAACACGGTATCGATATTCTGATAACGGATATCATCAAAACTTCTGGAATCGGACGTAATCAGCCAGTTTTATACTTACTTCCATGATAGTATTTTGATTTGCCCAGCCACCGCTGTAATAGACCATATGACGATCATCAGATCATCTCTTAATATGTGTGCGTAAACGTCCTCATAAGAACGCGACTTTTGTGTGAGAGTGGTGTAGATGTGTCCGTTTACGGAACACACAGTACGCGCCACGCCGCTTCGTCTGCGGCGCACACCGTTGCGATATGATTCGAAATATAAAGACTGCTGCTGAGGCTGGACGGCATCATCTTCTATTTTCGCTAAATATTAAAATAGGCCTATTACTGAACCTCGTAACTTTGCCCAATTTGTTTGTTTACCACAATAATGGTTCCACCTAATTAAGTATTCGTATTCTAACAATGATTACCTACACATTTGAAAAAAGCTTTTTGTGCAAACATTAATAATTATGCTATAAGTCATTAAGTTATGTTATTAAGTAATTAAGAAAGCGGGATTATAACACATATTGATTACCTATAAACATCTCGTGTTTTATCTTCGAAAACTCTCGAAGATGTATTGTAGGTACAATACTTATTCTCTGAACATCTACGTGTTAATTTATATTGAAAATGAAACCACGAAGTATTATTTATGATCAAACGAACTTCTAAGTGAAGTTCGATCATATTAATATTAGTGGTATCATTGAAAATATAAAGTACCCAACCCACCCGTATCACAGTTTTGTAAATTGAAACACGAGAAATCACCTACTTACTCTAAAAAGAATGAGCTAAGACGAACAGCCACTAGTGAGGCACAGGTCAGGTTACGCATTCTGCCGTAATCTAGTTTGTAATCGATTTCATTACATAATAAGATAATCTAAAGCGTGCGAAATATTGCCTAGTAGGTCAAAGGACTACGTGTTAATTTATATTTTCAAAGAAACCACTAATATTATTATGATCGAACTTCACTTAGAAGTTCGTTTGATCATAAATTATAGGCTACTATTACTGTTGGGCCGGGCCTCCTCCATTTTGGGAGGGATTATGGGCTACTGTGCCGTATTGACGGGCCTTGTGGTCTAGTGGTTCAGGTAACGGATTGCCGTTCACGAGGTCGCGGGTTCGATTCCCGCTCGGGACAATAATTTGTGTGATATTTATAATTGTCATACAAATGTTTGTCCTGCGTCTGTGTGTTTACTATGTATTATAAGTATGTATTTACAAAAGAAAAGTAGTTTATGTATTACTAGCTGTTGCCCGCAACTTCGTATGCGTAGAATTTAGAACCAACTCTAACAATTGTTACAAAAAAGCCATCCTCTTGAACTCTATCTTTTAAAAAAACCGCATCAAATTCTATTACGTAGTTTTGAAGATATAAACCTTACGTAGGGACATATATACATAGGACATTTTTAACTTTCCTTGATTATTTGTATCATTTCTGTTTAATTAAAAGCTGGCCTAATACATATGCCTTTACGAAGGCAGTGTCAGAAGAATTAGTTCGAACCAAGGGCAGAATCCTACCAATGTATTGTCAGACCAGCTATGGGTAAACGACATTTTATTAGACCTACTTATCTGCGTTTATTGTTGGATCCGAAGGCAAGGACATATAAAGAACCGAACTTCTAGGGATACAATCAGTTCACCTTTATAGACCAACTCAACACTGATCCGTCGAGGATTGAGCAGCGTAACAACCTGTACAATACTGACTTTTACACACATTATCACACCGTGACACACAGTATCTTTATAAATTATTGCTTAAATGTATTGTGTCAATCTGAAATGTAAGCTATATTATTGGAAAGTTTTATGAAAATCCATTCTGAAGTCTTTATTTGAAATAACCACAAACATCCTTACATTCATACATTCAACATTAACCAAACATCGAAACATTGGAGTACCAGACCTATAGATAGAAGTTCGAGGAAACGTTCGCGTTGCTTAGCGAACAGTTTAACTTTATTTTGTCGCGCGTAATTCTTTTTTCGTCATATCTCCTAAGATATTCATTTAAATTGCATGCTGTAAAGAGCAGTTATATTCTATATTAAATGTGTAAGCTAACTAACGTGTTTAATTTGTTAAAAAATATTACTATATAGACATAAATAGCTTTTGAAACACCCTATTGAATTTGATAATTTTTTCGGCGTTATAATGGGTACAGCAGGTTTTCCTTAAAATATAGACATATACCCTCGCGGACTTTTTTGAAGAACTATAGGTAATATACAATTCTTCTTTACATTACTTTGTTGTACCTCACATAGATAAGGCACCGTTTTCATTTGAAGCTCGCGCGCCTCCGAATTTCTCAGCAAATTTAATCATATCTCATCCAATATACAGCAAATCCCAATAAATTATGCTAAAAAAGCCATCCTTTTGAACCATTCTATCCATTAAAAAAACCGCATCAAGATCTGTTGCGTATTTTTGAAGATATAAGCTCACATAGGGACATATTTACAAAATTTAGGATTTAGTTTTATATTATGTAAAGCTGCTGTTTTATATTATGTAAAGATGTTGTTGCTATTTTTTAGACAATTTTATGTAGAATATTTCCGTCATACATGATTTCTATGTAACTTTAACCATTAAGGCTGCACACGCGACGGAAGCTTAAAAAATTGAGTAACTTCTCCCGTTTTCCCAACATTTCCTTTCACTACTCTGCTCCTATTGATTGTAGCGTGATGAAAAGTATACTATAACCTGCCCAGGAGTATGAAGAATATTTGTACCAAGTTTCGTTAAAATCCGTCGAGTAGTTTTTGATTCTATAAGGAACATACAGACGGACAGACAGACAGACAGACAGACAGACAAAAATTTTACTGATTGCATTTTTGGCATCAGTATCGATCACTAATCACCCCCTGATAGTTATTTTGAAAATATATTTCATGTACAAAATTGACCTCTCTACAGATTTATTATAAGTATAGATATCCGTATTCTGGTACCCATAACACAAGTATAATAAAGCTTATCTTGGGACTAGAGGACGTTGTGTGAAATGTCCATGTATATTTATTATTTATTATTATTTTATTGACCACCTGGTCACGTGCCTGTATTGACACAGAGTTTATTTTAGAGTTTTCCTTTTCTCATAGAAGATATGTACAATATTCGTTAGCTGGCTTTTACAGCACCCTGGGAAGGAAACGTGGTGGTGGCACTTGTATTCATAATCCACACACGGATTACTGATTGCCAGAGGACAATTTACAGCTTAGTCCAATCCGTGACCATAGTGACTGGAAAGTCTCTGAAACATCAAACTATCAGACTAGATTTAAAATTAAATTTAGGTAAGTACTAATGATTCTTATTATAAAAATTGTGTATTATAAGACTTACAATTTTAATTAATATAAAGTACAACAAAATAGCTCAAAATATACCATTGTTGTTTTTATTTGAGTTAAGTTGGGTTATGTTTTTGACACATCAGAATTGGACTTACGGTCTTGAAGTAGTAACTCGTGGACTACAACTAGTTATAACATATTTTTAACCAACTTCTGTAAAGTGAGTGATTTTGTACCAAACGAGAATTTACAAGCCAAGTACAGCTATTTCAGAGTTATATTCTTAAATAAAGATCTAAAGATATATAAACATAAATTAGCATTCCCACGTTTATATAATATTTCGCACAATTGTGTTCTAGTACATGTTTCCTGATATACGACCTTAATATTTGATATTACAACATATTTTTTGTACTTGCTATAAGAATCTTATGGAATCATGATAAATTAGAATATAGTAACTATTTCACTCCGTATACGTTCTTCTATAAGTTATTATGACCTACACATAAAGTTCTCGGATCTGTATCCGAGAACTTGATGTCTTATTAATAAAAATAATAAACCTAAAGCTAAAGAGTTTGTTTGTTTAAACGCGCTAATCTCAGAAACCATTAGTCCGATTTGAAAAATTCTTTTAGTGTTGGATAGTAAATTTATGGAGGAAAGCTATAGGTCATAACATTACGTTATTTTCTTCCGTATTTTCTGTTAGTTTTTTTCCAAAATTCAAGGCGATCGTTTCGTGGTACTGTAGTCATTCTAATAGTTTTACCCAATTCAATTATATTCAGTTTATTTTTACTTGGTACCCATATTTTATCAGATGTTGGTTTTCTGAAAAAAAAAATCTGATTACTTATTTATACAAGTAGTACAATTACTTATAATAACAACACGACACATACAATTGTCCGTATGGTGACGGATTAAGAATACAAATGTCACCACCTCTTTTCCTTCCCAGGGTGCTGTAAAAGCCAGCTAAGGAATGTTGTATACTTTTAACATTCTCTATGAGAGATGGAAACTTCGAAAATAAACCCTATGCCGTTGATTGGCTGGAGAGAGAGGCCCTTTGAAGGACATCGCCTATGCTATCAGAATATTATTAAGTATGTCTTCCATAATTTTTTTAATTCTATTTATATGTTATTCAAAATCACTATTTAAATTGAATTATTCAGTACGAGTACTTTAGTACTTAAAGTCAAGGTTTTTATAGGGTTTTATAAAACAACGCACGTAAATAGTTTTAGCTACATATTATGGCCACAACAAGAACAAAATAATAATAACAGAATGGCTTAAGACCAAATACCCTCCCCCCTACAGAGTAGTTGAAGATAGTAAGTTTGGAAGAGGAAGTACATGTAACGTACCCAGTTTTAGCAAAATTAGTCCAAAATTTAACCATAGTGTTAATCATTTCACGGTCTTTCGATTTAGTAGGTAACAATTCAGTCAACTTAGGATCAAATAAATATAAAATTTCGTCTCCATGACATGCTCCTGGAACTTTTGATAGATGTGTCCCTTTCTTTTTAAAATTCCGTCTAGAACTATATGTAAAGTAATAATTGTAAATTGTATTATTGGTATTTTTAAGAACAGCTTCCGTAAATTCAGTTACTGGTGATCTTATTATTCCATCTGTGAAATAATCTATCAAACCATCTTGTGCTGTCTCGTTTTGAAAGTACAGTTCTGTAACATCTTCAATATATTTAGTTTTATCTCTTTCATTTTCAAATACCAAATTAGGTGGCATTAGGGTATCAAAATATTTCATTACTTTATTATAATCAATAGGCGTATAGTTATCAGCCCATAGAATTCCTTCTTTATTATTCAAACCGATTATTAAAGGTAAAGATTCGTCTATCTCTTTTAAAAGTTCTCTTGGTTTGTTTGTTATAACTTTATCTTGAATATTACTAGTTTCCATACATGGAGTGAAAAAATATGTGGCTGCGACATTTTTTGGGTCCACATATGTGGCTTTAACAATATTTTCCGCTGATTCATTCTTAAATACTTCAAGTAACTCATAAGGATCTGTTGTATTATGACCTAAACGTGTAGCTACTTCATTAGCCCTTTCAATGGGTTTGAAATTAAAAACTAGTGGGGTTAAAAATGTTCCACTTTCTAAAATTGCTCTGTGGAATAATTTTTTACTGGAGGATAATGATACCAGATAGCTTATAGACATAGAACCGCTGCTTTCTCCAAATATTGTAACGCTATCGGGGTTTCCTCCGAAATATTTTATGTTTTGCTGTACCCATTTCAAAGCAGCTATCTGATCTTTAAGGCCCATATTTCCTGATGCTTCTTCTAGACCTAAACATAGAAATCCAAAGGCACCAAGTCGGTAGTTAAAAGTCACAACTACAACATCTTCTTTTACTAGAAATTTTGGATTATAAATGTACACCGAACTACTACCAGAAACAAAACCCCCACCGTATATAAAAACCATTACAGGTAAAAGATCTTTTTTCTGATATTTTGGTGTAAATACGTTAATAATGAGGCAATCTTCGGTACCAACAACTCTTTTGGTTGTGGAATCGTATTGTGTGCACTGAATAGATTTTTTCTCTGCTTTAAAGGTACCATTCCAACTTGGTGGTTCACCAGGACTCTGTTAAATCAAAACTAGATCTATAGGCTGGAAACAGTGTAGTGTATCTATGAAAGTCAATGGCTGGAACAGTGTTAGATGACGGCCAGCGCAGACGGTCTTCTAGCACTGTTTCCAGCCATGCAGCCTCTTAATATAGAAATTTTCTATTCGAGGAATCGAGTAAAATACATTCTGCTATTGCTATTTTTTGTTTAACAGTTATAATTTGAAAAAATCCAAAAGAATCCAAAACCTACTTACCTGGAATCTTTCTTGAACAGACGCAAAAGGAATGCCCAGAAATTTCCTTTGATTATGAAATAAATCATAAGAGCCCTTCACTTTACCTTGGGGCAGATCAATTGTTAAATCCGTTTTCTCATGCCCAAAAATATTAGCATTTATTAATAAACAAGAATGAATTAAAAGAATCTTTATTTGAGTTTGAATATTCGAAATAACCATAGTGGTCGAGTTAATTTTTATTTTATTTTGGTCTTTGCCAGTGTCTAGCTGGGATGCTCCAGGATAATGGTGTGTCTAGTTTATAACCACGATTATTATATTCAAAACCACCACGTATAACTACGTCAAACAAGAATTAAGAATGATTTCTAGTGTAAATCAAATAAAGTTTTACGTGTCTTATATTTGAAGGGCTATACTATAATATAAAAAAGTTTGTAGATGTGTATGTTTGGTGACGGATTAAGAATACATACTCTCCGTGTGGTGACGTATTAAGAATACAAGTGTCACCACCCCATCTCCTCCCAAGGGTGCTGTAAAAGTCAGCTAAGGGATATTGCACACAGATAACATCGACGGAAAACTCGAAAATAAACCCTGTGGCACAGTAGACCATAATCTCTTCCAATGTGGATGAGGCCCGTGCCCAGCAGTGGGACGTTATTGGGCTGGAGAAGAAGAGAAGAATATATACAGGGTTACAGGAAAAGTCGTGCTAGATCCGTTAAGGGCATGGAGTACCCATTATTTCTGACTTATTTCACTATGAAAGACCCTACCCTAAACTTAACCCTTTTCGAGATATTCAACTTTAAATTTTTTTAATTTTTTGATTGAATTTTGTATATTTTATGTGTTATTATTATTATTATTGCATATTTACATGTGTAATAAGATGCTTTAGGACGTCAATCATTAAAATAGTGCATGAGTTGATTGAATAGGCCGCAGTAGACAAGTGAAAGTTAAGAAATTTAAAAAAATATTAAAAGTTTATTTTTCTATAAGGGATATCAAAAAAAAATGGTATGGTATAAAAGTTGTTCGGCAGATGTGTTTTAAAATATCTACGTTTCATCAGCTATCTAACGAGGTATAACAATGTAGGGTTTTATTTAAATTCATTGAAAAAAACTTAGTTCATAGGCGACAGTGGAGAAGAAAATTAATACTTAGCCAAGTAAAAGTTAAAAAGTAAAATAAAACAATATTTGTCATTCAGTCATTTATTAAATCAACTTTTTCTAACATTAAAGTTCATGTTCAACATGGCCGCCTTTGTTTCGAATACATTGTCGCATCCTTGTCCGGAGACCAGTCTTCACTACTCCAGTGGTCATTGTTTGATGGTCCTCATTTGATTAGCTGCATCTTGAATCCTTTGTCTTAATTCTTCCACACAGGAAACTTGATTCGGCTCGCTGTATACAATACTTTTCATGCGCCCCCACATATGAAAATCCATGGGGGTTAGGTCTGGACTTCTTGCTGGCCATGGCAACGGCCCACCTCGTCCAATCCATTTATTTTTATAATTGGTGTCCAGCCAATCTCTGACACTTCTCCTGAAATGGGCGGGGCAGCCATCATGTTGAAAGCACATGTCCCTGATCAAGTTGAGTGGCAGATCATCTAGCAAATCACTCAAGTCTCCTCTCAGGAAGTTTTCGTAGCTTTCCCCATTTAGATTGTCCGGGAGAAAGTAAGGTCCAATCAAATGATTGGAGATAATTCCCATCCACACATTTAAACTGAATCTTCGTTGGGACCCCTTCACTCTTTTCTTATTGGGATTCCTTTGTTCTTTAGGAGCCCAATAATGAGCTTTGTGATAATTAGTCATGCCATCTTTATCAAATTTGGATTCGGATTCATCTGTCCACAGGATATTTTATAGAAAATCTGGGTCTTCTACGTCAGCATATCTGCAGAAGTCCAACCTTCTCGCGGGGTCTCCTTCTTCAATAGCGTGTACCGGCGTGTAATGTTACGGGTATAGGCCAGCAGTATGCACTGTAATCCACACTCTCCATTGCGAAAGTCCCAGATCGCGGGCAACAACATTAGTGGAAGTAGTCGGATCCGCTCGAAAGCGTTGCACTATCTCATTGTCCTGTTCTTCGTTGTCACCAATTCGTGGTCTTCCCATATCTGTATTTCGTCTCAAAACAGAGCCAGTTTCTCTAAGTCTTCGATAAACTCTGTCAAAAACGGCCACATCCGGCACTCGACGACCGGGGTAGCGAGTTATGTATTCGTTGCGAGCTTGTGCAGACACACATTCGCAGTATCCATAACAGATAAGCATATCAGCAAATTCCTCAGGTGTGTAGGACGTCATCTTCAACACTTCCGTATCACAAGTACAAATCAGAGTCTGTTTAACAAGCACAGTAGTCACAAATCAGAAGAAATAGTCCAGAATCACAGCCAAGTCGAGAAAAAGAGCAAAACGATATCACATCTACTATGTACTAATAGGCTAGTGCAGATAGCTTTAAAAATAATAAAAAGTGAAAAAAAATAATAGTAGGATGAAACCCATTAGAAAAAGAGGAGAGTATTATAAAAATGAAAGGAAACATAATTTACGGGCGATCTGAGGTCGGGAAGGGGATGGAGATGGTTTTAAGGGTAAAAAATGGTTTTTCTCGATTTCCGGCAAAACTAATAGTCCTATCGAAAAAAGTCAAAAGGCAAAGTTGTAGGTAATAAAAAGATCTAAAACTTTTGTATTCACACTTTATTCACATAACCTCAAAATTTATGTGAAAAATTCAAAAATCCAAGTATTTGGTTTTTTCTTTTTTTCTTTTACAAAAATGTTTTTTCATTCACGAAATTTGGTGAAAACTTACCTTTTTATGTCCTTAATACGCTGTAATTTATTTGATTAGAAATATTTATTTTTTCACCTGATTTTGAATTAATATCGAAAAAGCACCCTAATTTTCAATCGAAAATTCACCTGTCAAAATATCAGCTTTTTTCAAAAAGTTGGTATGCTTTCTGTTCGTTACAATCTCTACTTTCCGATGGTAAAAAAATTATAATATGTTACTATAGAAAATCTTTTCAGAAAATGCACTAAAATATCATTCAATTTTAATCTTAAGGTTATATGTTACGTTAAGCATACTATTTTTTAAAGAAAATATTACTATTATTAAGTTTGAGTTGATTGATTGGTCTCTATTTTTATCTGTATCAATCAAATCAAACATAAAAATAGTAATATTTTCTTTAAAAAATAGTATGCTTAACGTACCATTTAACCTTAAGATTATGCAATATTTTAATGATTGACGTCCTAAAGCATGTACACATTACACATGTAAAAATGCAATAATAATAATAATAAGACACACAAAATATACAAAATTAGTATTATTAGCCTAAGAATCGGCAATTTTCAATAAAAAAAATAAAAGTTGAATATCTCGAAAAGGGTTAAGTTTAGGGTAGGGTGTTTCATAGTGAAATAAGTCAGAAATGATGGGTACTCCATGCCCTTAACGGATCTAGCACGACTTTTCCTGTAACCCTGTATATATCCATACTAATATTATAGAGCGGAAGAGTTTGTTTGTTTGTTTGTTTGAACGCGCTAATCTCAGGAACCACAGGGCCGATTTGAAAAATTCTTTCAGTGTTAGATAGGGCATTTATCGAGGAAGGCTTTAGGCTATATTACATCACGATACAACCAATAGAAGCAAAGCAGTAGTGAAAAATGTTGCAAAATCGAGGAAAATTTTCTAAATTCCACGCGGACAGAGTCGCGGGCAACAGCTAGTGGTATAATAATATACCTAAGCTTATTTGAATGTTTTGGTATAAATAAGTAAATAAATATTCATGGACATTTCACACAACGTCCTCTGGTCCCAAGCTAAGCTTATTATGCTTGTGTTATGGGTACCAGAATACGGATAGAATACATATACTACTTTTCTTTTGTAAATACATACTTATAATACATAGAAACCCCCAGACGCAGTACAAACATTTGTATACATTTGTATAAACGTAAAACTTGTTTATTTCATTAATTCTAATAGAAAACTATAATAAATTTGCAGGTTTAGATATAAAGTATTATAATAAGTAGATATGTAGGTAAGTATATGACGCACAGCCTCGGTTCAGTTATCTGATACTTATTGTGTTTAGTTACCTTGGTAGTTTGAATACCTAACTTGGTTATATACTAAAAATATATGTTATAATGTAAATTACTTGCTTTTTAATTATTATTAAGGTCATCACAAGTTTCATCATTATCATAAGTTTCTTAGGAGGAGGCCTGTACCCATAATGGGGTTCTTGGGGAAAAAAAAAATATATGCTATATAATAATAATTAATTACAATATAATTGTTGAAAGATGTAACAAAAAGGTCAAGAAAAAATAATAATTCATGGAATCAAACAGATGTTTTATGAACGAAGAAATAAGGAAAGCAAACCAATAGTAATCGAAGAAATAAACACAAATACCGAACTCATTTTAAACACCTTTAATCTTATGTTATCTTTTTAGCTTAGTACTTAAATTTAGTTACTTTTAGGTTATTTTACTACCTTTGTATTTTTCCAAGAAATAAAAGGCTTTTCATTATTTTATTTTATTTTATGGTCATCACATTGTTTGTTTGGGCAATGGGCGGGGCACATCGCTTGAAGGACTGGTGATCCTTGGGGGAGGAAGGTCCTAGATTGGTAACCACGTACCGGACGACATAGCTTGGTGCGGCCCCCAACAAGGTTAAGCGACGATATCGTCAAGGTCGGGGGGAACTATCAGAGCAAGTTGCACAAAACCGCGCATTTTGGCATTCTAGGGGGAAGTCTATGTCCAAAAGTGGAATCAGAAAGTCTGATGGATAAATGCAGGGAGATGCTAAACACCTTTCTGGGAAACACAAACACTCGTATGAAGAGGGCACGGTACCAAATTATGCTCCATACAAAAATATGGGCATCGTAGTCCCCTTTTTTCTTCGCGAAAGTTAAACCGATTTTAATTGTTTTACGCTATATATTAGATGTAGAGTATATCTATGCTTCCATCACTTTCTTTTTATGACTTTTTAAGAAATATGACCATCCGAAAATTCCGCTTTTTCGGTTTTCTTTAGATAAAGTTGCAGCGTCTATCACACATATTTGGTAAGGTTTTACCAAAAAAGAAGGCGATAGAAGCATATAGATATACTCTTCATCTATAATATAGCGTAAAAACAATTAAAATCGGTTTAACTTTTGCAAAGAAAAAAGGGGACTACGAAACGTCTTTGTTTCAAAGAATTTGTAGGTAAAATCTGCTTCAGCTATACATATTTGTCTCTTACAGTGCGGCGCTCGGGAATAGGGATTATGCAATACCTAAGGCAAATACCTAAATTAGGAGTACAGTACTCTCTTAACACTAATAAATTCGAGCAGGTCTCTAATTCTCTATGAACAATGTCGTGAGCAAAGTCTAATAACTATAGTATAGTTTGTTGTGAACATGTACAATGCAGATCACAAATGACATAACTGGGTCATAGATACTCAAGGCTACTATGTACTACTGTTCTATTGTGTCGGTTTGAACCGAATGAAGACGTGTACATTACTATATTATGACTTGATTCCATCTACTAGCTGCAAACATTCCAGGTTTTTAGGGTTCCGTACCCAAAGGGTAAAAACGGGACCCTATTACTGAGACTTCGCTGTCCGTCCGTCCGTCCGTCCGTCCGTCCGTCCGTCCGTCCGTCCGTCCGTCTGTCACCAGGCTGTATCTCAAGAACGGTGATAGCTAGACAGTTGAAATTTTCACAGATGATGTATTTCTATTGCCGCTATAACAACAAATACTAAAAATAAAATAAAATAAATATTTAAGGGGGGCTCCCATACAACAAACGTGATTTTTAGGGTTCCGTACCCAGTATCTCAAGAACGGTGATAGCTAGACAGTTGAAATTTTCACAGATGATGTATTTCTATTGCCGCTATAACAACAAATACTAAAAATAAAATAAAATAAATATTTAAGGGGGGCTCCCATACAACAAACATGATTTTTAGGGTTCCGTAGCCAGTATCTCAAGAACGGTGATAGCTAGACAGTTGAAATTTTCACAGATGATGTATTTCTATTGCCGCTATAACAACAAATACTAAAAATAAAATAAAATAAATATTTAAGGGGGGCTCCCATACAACAAACATGATTTTTTTACCGTTTCTTGCTCGATACTAATAACGTTGCCTTATGTTGCATAGATAATGGTACGGAACCCTTCGTGCGCGAGTCCGACTCGCACTTGACCAATTTTTTATTCATGAATATAACGGCAACGTCACCTTCTAAAAAACCGTATTACTTACCAATATAGCAAAATATTGACAATCGAAGGAGCCACATATGACATGTTTTATAAACGCCTCATAAAAGTGTGTCACTGATTTTTATCATGCGCAAATAGGATGCAGTTGAACCTTTCCATTGCAAAACTTCCGTCTGATTCAGACTTCAGTAATAAGAATAAAATCCCTTTGGAAGTATGGTTGATTTTTTACCGTCGCGCGTCGTATCAAAAACCAAAGGTTATTGTATTGAATACAAAAGATTCCGAATGTTTGGTTTTATTTCAATCGAAATGTTTTTAAGCTATTGCATAGCTTCTATCGCGGGCCTTGAGCGTGGAGACTTACTGCACAACTGCACAAAATTCGAAATTTTAATTCCGTAACAAATCTGTCGCTATCAGTCGCTATCTTTGTGTAACGCCGTTTCACTGTTCGCGCTGGTGACTCTTGTCAGTTTTGGCGTTAGTTTTTATTTTATTGACATTTGATTGACAATCGCTATTTTATCATAATTACCATAAACTTATAAATATAAATACATTATTTTAGTTTATGGTATAAATAAATTCTAAATAATTTATTCATTTCTAATTCCTTCATTCTTGCATAAATAAAATAAATAAATAATTATAATTGCATAAGTTGATAAAAAATACTATGCAATAGCTTTACCGCGGCAGTCCACGAGTGCCACACGTCTCTTTTATTTTATTTTTTAGTTTCTGAACTTTGTATTTTGCAGGTTGGATCGCGCCTTCAATGGTCAAGGACTATGCGAGCTGATGACAAAACCAATAGAAGCCTTCGATCCAGTACGTGACTTCGTAGAAGATAAAGATTTTGATTTCTACGAGCTGGACCGAAATAGCTTAGAACCTAACTGCCCTGATACATTAAGGGGCCCGGGACTTTTACATTCTGGTTATCTATCATCAAAGACAACTCGTGTGCCAGAAAGAGAAAGTGATAGAGATGATTGGCAAGGGAATAGACGAGGGGATGATAGGTTTAATAGTAATAGGAGAGGAAGCCATGGAAACAGATATGATGGGAAGTTTTACATACCTTACCAAATAAACCATGGTAAGTTATATATAAAATTGGATCGATATATATGTCCCTCCCCTTCTAATCATTTTATTAATTAGAAATTTTCTACTTAACGGGTGATAATGTAAGAAAAAAAAGGTGTATTTTTATATTCGGTAAGTGGTTCAAATAGGTGTTAAAAGTAACAAAGCGATCATTATTATTATGTGTTTATATTTCAAAAACATTCCTTAAGATTTAATTACGTATTCGGTTTTTCCTGCTAGGAATAGCTCGCAGCAGCGAAGATGAAAGTTGGGGTCAATACGGAGGAGCTTACGGTGGCAATGAAAGATACTATAAAGATAGAAATGACTACCACAAATCCGTAACCCATTGGAGACTTTCAGACGATCATCGACCTTCTTATGGTGTTAGACCTTATGAAAGTGTACCAACTATACCAACAACAAACTTTGATTATAATTCTCTTGCTAAAACTAGTGGTGAAGATACCAGAACGTATGGATACGGGACTTGGAAGAGGGGAAGATGGAATAATTCTGGGAATAATGTGCTGGAACATGGAGAGTCAAATTTTTACAAACCCCAGTCCCATTTTCACGGGGTTAACGAACATGGACATGATCCGATAGCTAGGAGTAATGATGAACCGATAAAAGGTAAAGTATCTTTTGTTCCAAGAAATTTTTACAAAAAGGAATTCTGGTATTCATGTACACCAGTCTGCTTGGCAAATATTTATTCACATGTTTCTTATATCTAATTATAGGCCCACAAGAAGTACTTTATACTATAATAGTCATGAATTTAAAAAATACGGTTGTAAATCTTGTTTCCCAAAAGTAAGGACATAATAACAAATTTTTTTTTTACATTATCGTAGGGGCATTTAATTTTATAACCAAGCTCATTTTGAGGCAATTAATAAATGTTTCATTCTAGATTGTTCTTCCCGACGTCGACCAGGGATGTCGTTAGGTACTGGTGCAATACGAAGATCTTTAATATCTCGTAATGTGGTAGAATGTGAAACTGCTTGCTTTGACGAAAGGCAGTTCAAATGTGTCTCCTATAGTTTCAGGTAAAACTTTATATATTTTTTCTTAATAAACAATAATTGCACGTAAATGTTAAGACAGATGGACAGCGGAAATCGCAATTTCGCATGTGTATTGAAGAAATGAAGTCCAGAAAAAGATTAAGAAATATGGATGGTAGGGATTGTTTGAAAGAGGATATGAAAGAAAGAAGTGTTTACACAGCTATGATGTCTGCCAGAAAAATGGGAATATGGCAGGAGAATAATGGTTAAAATTTAAGTATGTTTGGTTATATATTATGTCGAAATAAATAGTGCGATTCAGAATAGTAGGAAATGAGCAATGTGTTGTCATTCTATATGAATCATGGTGGCTAGTTAGATCAACGTGGCTTTAACTAACTGATCTTAAATGTTAATTTGCTTTTGCAACGAATTCGTATAATTTTTTTGCAATTTTGAATATTTTCCTTAAATTGTAAGTAGTAAAGTGAGGTTATTTTATGTTTTTTCCATTTTTTAGTTTACATTATTAAACTCTTCGTTAATTTTTTCAGATATTCAAGTACCCATGGTGTAGATAATTGCTTTCTGTCTGAAAGGCCTTACCGGGATTTAGAACTTTCGGCAGATAGCAGTTCTGATGTGTACGCCATGCCTCAAGACCAAGGCTGTATTACAATCAACTCTAAACCTTGGGTCGAAAGCGGTAAGTCTCATATAGTCGAACTTAAACGCCAAGCCCTGTAACACTAAACCCATAAAAAATTAATCCTTACTAATATTATAAATGTGAAAATAGTAACTTTAAAGAGCAACATACAGACAAACAGACAGGATATCTGTCGATCTTTACGTCAAAGAACTACTGTTTACTACTTGAAATGTGGTACACACATAATCTAAAACCTGATAAAAGACATGGGCTATTTAAAATACTGAATGCCACGCAAAGCCAAGAGGTAGTAATTACACTACGATATAGGTATTCCTAGTGTAGGGCCAAAATAACCTATAAATTTATTATTTAAAAAATAAACACATCGTAATTCAGAAAATTGACAACTAGTGCGTCATTCTAGTAATTAGCATAGATATTAAAGAAAAGTGGGCTATTACGTCAATGCAAATTCTGTACTACAGTATTTATATCGCACCTATTACTAAACAGGATGATACATAAACTCATAAAATCCAATAAAGTCCATAGCGAAGTTTTCTTTGAATAAAATAAGTTATGTCGATGTTGAGAAATATAAAACACTTCTGATCATTCCTTATAAGCGCATCCAGTTCGAAGGACCACAGGAACTCGACATATTCTTGAATTTATCTGGCACGTTCAATGTGGTGCCGCATATTTATTGGTGATTCAGGCTAGAGAGATCAACAAAAAATCAATGTATCCTATTTCCCAGAATGTTTCTGTTCCAGAATCCTTTCGAAGGACCAATAAAATCTAAACACTTTTCATGTCTTTGAATATTTCTAACACGTTAGATCTGGTATCCCTTTTTACCATGTCAATATTTTCTGAAGAACTAACTTATCTTAATATGTGTGTCTTGAAATATTTTCGTTCAATTTGGTGACACTTCCAAGTAAATCTGGCTCAAAGGACCAAGAAAAATCATTTATTTTATATGTTTTAGAATGTTTCTGGCACGTTCGATCAGGAGCTGCAGTGACAGATTCTGCTGTAAGAGCAGCTTTAACAGTCGCTGGACTTGGAGCTTGTGAAGCTGAGTGTATCAGAGCGCATGCTTTCTTCTGTAGGGGATTTAGTTTTAGGTAAGTACGAAATATATACAAATATTTTATCGGTGTTTCAAAATATGGAAAAATGTCAAGATCTTCTCGTCCTTCTTTATGAACATTTCAGTTTTGGACACGAGCCTCCTCTGTGATGAAAATTATGAACAGGGTTTTAGATTTTTATTCCTAGCTGATTTAATTGAAATTTGGTGCTTAGAATTTCCGCCACTTTTCTTATTTCAACCGATTCCAAAACCCAAAGACTCCATATTTTACTTTCAGTGCTATTTTTCAGATTCGATTCCCCAACAATAGGTGATGATTTAGAGAATTGCATCTTAACATCTTCTCCACCTACTTCACTAGATATTGGGCGTGGACTACGTCCTAATAGTGGACATGAATTGTATTCACGTGGTAATTACGGAAGAGGATGTGAACCAGCTTTATATGATGGTGCACAGAGTAGAGATGAGGGTAAGTAGATCTTTCTTATTTTTAAAAAAAAATCTATATTCCGCTTATGTTAGGTGCAAATAATAGTAATACATAGTCCTTCCATTTTCCATTCCGCTATGATATGGTCCTTCGAGCCGGATCTCAACTGGCAACCTATGGATTTTTATTTAGAAATGTATATATATTTTCAGAATGTTACCTCCAATACGATAAAGCCGCTAAACTAACACCAAGTGCAGTTCGTGGACGTGCTCGTGTTAAAGACGAACAGACATGCGGACATGCATGTAATGAAGCGCCTTTTACTTGTTTAAGTTTCTCATTTAAGTGAGTATTGTATTATTTGTATGTACAGTCGCGTTCATGTATGCTTAACCAACTTAAAAATATAGTCTTAATCAATACACAATAATGTAAACAAACTGATGGACTTTTTAGTAAAAATAAACAAAATCAAAAAAGACGAAAAGATAATTTGCCTTTTCATAACTAACTAGCTTCGTTCGTTTATGAACTATCTGCGTAACTGAAACGTAAAATTTACATTTAAATTTTCTTTAAATGTGAAATTCAGCCACTTTTAATTATCTGACTGATCTGAAATTTGCACACATATTAAGGACCGATGACAATGCGATAATTTGCACAAAGCATCAGGATTTTCAAGATCAAATTATGTATCTAAACCTATTTATTTATTGTATTTTTTCTAGCAACAACGCACCACCAAATACAGACAATTGTCTTTTATCTGAAATAAGATTATTTGATCTTCAAAGAGGTGTGGACTATGTACATTCAGCTGATGATTGGCTGTTCGCCTTCGACTTGTTCAATGGACAATGTTGGAGGAAAGTTCATTCATCGCATATTGAGTAAGTATATTAAAATAGTATTAGAAAGATTTACTTTGCTGTTGCACGCCAAAGTTCCTTATGTTGTTTAATCAAAGATAAAGCAGATGGATTCGCTAAAAAAGCCGAGGATTCTAATCGATCTACTAGCGGAACTCTATGACAACAAGGGTGCTTCGCATTTGTTTATAAGAATCCCTGAAACTATAGTTTTGTTTTGTTTTAGTGATTCATCGTCAGAAATCCCAAGACCACTATCTGCTCCTCCAGTTGAAGATCCTTATTCAGTTCTAGAACCTTCAGGACCAGGGCTAACTGGACCATCTGGGCCATCTGGGCCTAGCTTCTCGTCAAGCCATCATGGTGATCTATTTTAAAATATATATTTTTATGTATTATATAGAAATCTCTCTAAATACCATAATTATTTTGACTAGCGTAGGAATTTAAAGCTTTGTCAAGGCAAAAATTCAGATTGATATACTCCGAAATAGTTCTTTTAAAAATAGTAGTTGTTCGGGATTGGCACCGCTCCTTAGCACATTATTTTGTGCAAAACGAGATATCTATCTAAATCTTGTTAAGCATCGATGTTCATTGAACATTTTAAAATTTTCAATTTTTTCAGATGTACCATTTGGACCATCAGGGCCACCAAGTGGCCCAGGATATAAGCCTGAACCACACAGACATCCACCTGGACATCATCCAGACTACCCAGAACCGTCTATATCTGGCTTCAAACCCCACCTACCAGGATCAAAACCATCTTTCTCTAGTCCATCGGGTCCTAGTTATAAACCTGGACCAAACTTCAAACCAGATTACCTAGATGAACCACCTGACATCAAACCTGGATTTTCTGTACCAAATTTTGAACCAGATTTTTCTGGACCGTCTGGTCCTGATTTTAAACCAGGCCAAGGACCTATTTTAAGACCAAGTCATTCGCGCCCATCAGGACCAAGTTATCCAACACAGAATTATAGACCAGCTTATTTAGAACCATCCGGACCTGGTTTTAAACCAGGTTTTTCTGATCCATCAGGACCACATTTCAAACCAAGCTTACCAGGTCCTAGTTATCCTCCACCAGGTCATGGTAGACCAGAATATATCGAACCTAATACAAATCACAAACCAACTTATCAGGGACCCATTGCGCCTAATTACAAACCTGGATTACCATCTTCTAGACCAGGCAGTTACTATTCTGACCATGAAATAAAACCAGCATACCGACCAGGTCCTGAAAGACCATACAGACCTGAACATGACTATATTCCAGGTAAACCAGATTATTTGCCAGAAAAACCAGGTTATTTGCCTCACCAGCGACCTGGTTATCCAGGACTTGACAGGCCATTAGCAGATGTTCCAAAACCTGGTGGACGACCAGGTTATCCGGATAGAGAAAGTAATCAGCCAAGTAAGTGTTTTTTAACACGCTTATATAAGTTCAGTATGTGTCTATCAATGTATTAATCTGTGTAACGGAATCTTTGAAAGTGATTTTCACACACTTGCAGTAGTCGGATTGATCTGAAATTTTACACACTTGACATTGACAAGGACCGATGACAATCCAATAACTTAAAAAATATTCAGGATTTTGAAGCGTGTTTTTTAGTTTTTACCTAAGTAAATTATATATTCCAGTTTTGATTTTAATTTAAGGGTTTGATTTATTTATGATTTCAAGCCCGTAAAATCATTCAACAGGAACATTCGTTTATCTTGATTATCAATCAAATGTATTTTTTTATATAAAAGTGAAATTGTAATAATTTTATCTTGACGGGCCTCCGACTCCGGACTAGTGCTTCATGTAACAGACTGCCGTTCAGAGGTCGCGGATTCGATTCCCGCACAGTACAATCATTTGTGTGATATTTATAATTGTCATACAAATGTTTGTACTGCGTCTGGGTGTTTTACTATTTATTTATTATAAGTATATATTTACAAAAAAAAGTAGTTTTTATAGTATATCCTTATTCTGGTACCCATAACACAAGCATAAAGCTTAGCTTGGGACCAGAGGACGTTGTGTGAAATGTCCATGAATATTTTTGTATTTAATGTATTTTCTACCAATTGCAAATATACCAGTATAAAAATGCAAAAAAAAAGACAATTCCTATGTGACGACATCTCATGGTCAATAATAGGAAAAAATACTGACTAATTTTGACTTTTTTACAGAATTCCACAGGTTTGTTTCATTATTTAGTTAACAACCAGTAGCTAGTTAGATAGCACAGCTGCTACCATCAAACACAATTTTATTTATTTAAACCTTTTTTTATCCATAGTTACACAAATTATAGACTACTAACACATTGAATTAACATTTTTTTTATCTTTCGTTTCTTTTTATACAAATAAATGTTATTGTTTCGCCAAATTTGTTTTAGATTAGTTTTACAATTGACTTCTATAAAATTAAATACCTATATTTTTATTAGAAAAACTAGCTGTTGCCCGCGACACCGTACGCGTGGAAGTTTCACGTTTTTGCGACATTTTTCACGACTGCTTCGCTCCTATTAGTCGCAGCGTGATATTATATGCCTATAGCCTTTCTTGATAAATGTACTATCCAATACAGAAAGAATTTCTCAAATCGGACCAGTGGTTCCTGAGATTAGCGCGTTCAAACAAACAAACAAACTCTTCAGCTTTATAATATAGTATATAATATAGTATAGATAATTAGAAAAATAAACAGGTATAACGTAACTACACACTTAATAAAAACATATTTGAGCTAAAACAAAAAAAACTGTTAAAATTAGGCATCCAAAAACTCGTTCACTTTGCCGTCATAAGGTAACGTGCCCGAAAGACTGGCCGCATTGCCACGTTTTAATAGTAATGATTATACGAATTGCCAAATACAGGCCAGCCCTTTGGTCACGAGAAACGTCGACCAGTCTCTTAGAAAGATGTTTATATTTCTTGACATTTTTGATTTTTTTTTCTCCCTTATTGCCTTACCGGGCTATGGTATAGTTAGTACTGTAAAGTTCGTGATCATTGAATATAACCTATTCAATGATCACGACCATACCATCATTGAATAGGTTATATTCAATGATCACGACCTTTACAGTACCTTGAGTCTGACTATGTCCCGGCCATGGGGTGGCCGTTATTCGGAGCCCGACTCGGTGGAAGGGACATTAGGCCCCCCCATTATGTGCACATCGCCGCTCACCGGAACGCTTGGTGAGAGGGCCATCCGGCACAACTTTTTTTTATTAAATAAAAGTTATTAGAAGGTTGATAAAAAAATTTGAAAGTAATATTGAAGGTAGATTTAAATATCATAAAATGTTTGACAGTAAAAGCATCTTGGCGTCACTACACGGTGTCAGGATTCCCTTGCCGTGCTGGGACTACATGTGCCCAGAATCATATTGCTGGACATTGGGCTTGTGAACCAGAAGGTGGTGAAATTGGTAAGTTTTCTGTTAATATTACATTATATGAAGTTTTCAAAAATGAGTTATCTATAAAATAATATTCGACGGACCTCGTGATCTAGTGGTTCATGTAACGGACTGGTGTTTACGAGGTCGCGGGTTTGATCTCCATGCAATATAATTACTTGTGCGAAATAATTAGGTACCTACAACACAGGTATATAAGCTTAGTTTGGGACCAGAGAACGTTGTGTTAAATGTCCGTGAATGTTTCTTTCTACTTTTTTAATTTTTTTAGTAATATGTAAATTTTAATAATTATAAAAAAGACATGTTGCGTGGTTCCAAAATAATGGGATAAAATAAAAGTAAAATAAAGTAAAATATATTATATTTTTAGGTTCTTGGGATTACTGTTGTGCTCCTACACATAGATGCGGTTATAGTGAAGGATTCCACAAACCTTGGTAAGTGTTTGTTCTAGATTATGTCAATCATGTTTGAGTTTTTCAGATTTTTTGACAAGTCTTATTAGGATTATTGATTACTAGCTGCCCCGGCAAATGTTGTTTTGCCATACAATTCTGTATAAAATAAAATTTCATCAAAATCGGTCCAGCCAATTTGTAGCCTATGTGTTATTCTGATGTATAAGCTATATTGTGGTAAAGTTTCATTCAAATCCATTCAGTAGTTTTTACGTGAAAGAGTAACAAACATCCATACATACATCCATACTTACAAACTTTCGCCTTTATAATATTAGTAGGAAGTAGGATTGATGTATGACAATAGTCCAAAGTATGACATAAGAGGTGTTATTTAAGGTTTTTAACCTACTTCGAAATAACGGAGGACGTTATAATGTTCGATTGTAAATTTTTTGGGGGGTTTTGTACAAGAAAGGCACTCTAAAAAGTCTCACTCCCATCACTCTATTGGTCTGTCTTTTTGTTAGTCAAACGTTTTTTTACTCATCGACGGCTGAAGGTATCAATTTGAAACTCATAATATGATGATCTATGCGGTCCCTTGCTACAAAAAATACAATTAATATTTTTGATCTACGCATTACCGAATTACAAATATTATAGGTAAGCATTTTCGACTCACCTACAAGGAATCTAAATTTACGAGTTATTTCCCGTTGTCCTAGAGACTTGAAAATTGACATGAACCAAGTCTATATAGTGCTGATATAGGGAAAAGTTCAAAAACTTTATAATTTCTCGTCAGATCATAAAAAAATTGTGAATATAAAATTTACATACTAGTAGTGCTGGTAGCGCTGCGGCGAATAGTGGAGATTTTACGAGCAGCTCCATCTGTCGGGGAACAGTTACGAAACCCTGAGTGTGCGAGTCAAACTCGTACAAGGCCGGTTTTTTTAAGTGTGTTCATCGGTTTTAATAAAATTTAGGGCCGATTTTCTCATTTTTTGTGTTATTTTCTACTGACTTATAAATATAGCTATACTACACAGGTGTTACGTAGGTCCAGCTGATGACCAATGGCGTCCATGCAGTGAGAAATATTACCCGTATTATCAACACAATGTACCACATCCTTCACAAGGAAACCAGAACTCATTGGGAAATAGAGGTATGTATTTTAATCGACTTCAAAATAGGAGGAGGTTATTTGATCTGCTTCTTTGTGTGGTGACGGATTAAGAATACAAGTGTCACCACCACATCTCCCAAGGGTGCTGTAAAAGTTAGCAAGGGATATTGCACGCAGATTACATTCTCTGTGCTGTGAGAGACGAAAAATAAGAAAATAAACCATCTGCCAACACGCCTGGTCAGCGCGGCACAGGAGACCATAATCCCTCCCAAAGTGGAGGAGGCCCGTGCCCCAACAGTGGGACCTAAATGGACTGGAGCGAGAGAGATTTAAGTTCCGCTGTATTTTTTTTTACTGTATATTCACTAATTTCTCCGTCAATCGTGAACCAATTTACAAATCAAAATTGCAATCAATCTTGCCTATTTATATTACTTTAGGTACCTACCTAAATAATTCCCGCAGTAAAAAATTAAGCTTCGTGCTCAAGAACTCTTGATATCGGGCACATTTAAAAAATGTTTTTCAAATCAACACAGACTGTGGATTTAAAGAAATTAATTCAATTTATTCAATTTTGTTTAAGTTAAATTAGATTTAATAATTTAAGTTTAATGAATCACTTTCCGTTAGAGATCTAATCAATTTTCTTCAATGATTTATACAGTTCAGTTGTCTGTGTGGTGGTGGATTAAGTTTGGCCATCCTATTTCTTTCTCTTTCATTTATCTTCTATCCACTCACACGTTCAAGGATACTTTGATATCCAAAAAAAAAAGGGCAACTTACGTCCAAGGATACTTTTATATCCATAGCGACATATTTTATAAAACCGACCTCTATGGATAAATTGCGTTATTTTTTGCATCTTTAAGTTGTGTAGTAGATAGCTGATGAATTACTTTACAATCACAATTACTAGATGGCAGTGTAAGAAGCATCAACGAATAAAAACAAACTTTTTTCTTCAGTCCACTCTACGCTTTGTGTTTAGTGAACAAGTGGTTTTGAAGTCCCAGTGATTATGTCGTAAGTACTTCAGTTTTATTTATGAGTTCATAGATTATTATACATCAAGATAAACTAGATGATTTGTGCGTTATAATTAAGTATACATATCACAGTTTTAAGAGTAAAATAGTGTTATATTTTGAATTCAAAGTTCGAAAAAAATAGCGTAAGAGCGGCCATTCTTGTTGTTGACCAAATTTTAGTTATTTTTACGTAGTTTTTCAGTAAAATATTGTTTAAACAACGAGTAATAGTTCGTCATAAACATAATAATACACTTTAAAAACAGAAATATACAATAATTACGGAAGATTCCTTAAAAATGTCTTTGTGTTCCTCAGGTGTTTAAGCATGGATAGATTACTATCCACGGACGGAACTAAAATGGTTCAAAATAAGGGTGTGTACAAACTGCAAAATATGTTTGCAATATTTTTGTGTGGTGGTGTGTTTCTTCGTTTGTTTGATATAATAATGTTATGCTTGTTAACAATTGTCGAGTTTTGCTATCATTTTTAAATTTTCGTGATGGTTTCACTTTTTTTCTCTTGTTAGAAGAATTTAATTCTCATATTTTATCAAAATTATTAATATTTCGGTTTCCGGTTTTAAGCCTATTTGTGTCGGGCTTATTATTTTTTTAATATTGATGTCATTATTGTAATAATTATACCATGTGCATACTTAGTATTGCTTGAAGATACGCTGCTATTAAAATGTGAATGTTTGTTATAAGTTACTAGCTACTGACTCTGATATTTCTAATGCATCATGCACATTATTTTTGCCTTTTGCCTTGATGATATTGATAGTTAAAATTAATACATACACCAATTTTAGATCACCAATTGAATTTTCCTTGGCTCGTGGAAGTCGCACACGTGGACGAGGGGTTCGTACTAGAGGTGGGAGCGTACTTGTAAAAGTGTCTTCAAAGATTATTATTATTCTATTTACAGAAATAAATATTATTTCATCATCATTTCATTTGTTTTTTTTTTTTTATTGAATAAGGATTAATAAATAAAACACAACATATAATTTATTATTGCTGTTTAATTTAAAAGCCCAACTAAAAAAAACATAGCCGCCTTTTTTGAGTTGCGTAAATAAGTCTGAACGAGACCTTAGGCGGCCATCTTGCTTATATTTTGACTTCGCGAGCGAGTCGAAAGCGTTCGGGGCCATCACGATAAAATTATGAAGAAAGGTGTTTTGTTTCGATTTATTTAACTACTTAGGATTAATTAAACATAATGATCCATGCATCGTTTTACAGGAAAACACTTCTAGTTTATTGTTACATTGTTTAATTGGTAAAATAAACAATAATTTTTCGTTGTGGTGTAAATTAATACAATATAAATGTTATGTTTTCTCCAAATTCAATATTTACACCTATTTTTAATACTTTAAAATAAATTTTCAGATCTTAAAAAATACATAGATTTCATCTGTAGTCTTTTAGCAATTTTTCGTAGTATTTGTCTTCACTCTAGATATTATAGATAAGAAGCTATAAAGGTTTTTTGTTACAACATGCGAGCGCGGTACCGATCGAATCAGCGCCACGCGTAGCTGGACGGACAAGGGTATAATAGGTATTTATGTCGGGACGTGTGAGTGGCTATAATATCTAGAGTGAAGACAAATACTACGAAAAATTGCTAAAAGACTACAGATGAAATCTATGTATTTTTTAAGATCTGAAAATTTATTTTAAAGTATTAAAAATAGGTGTAAATATTGAATTTGGAGAAAACATAACATTTATATTGTATTAATTTACACCACAACGAAAAATTATTGTTTATTTTACCAATTAAACAATGTAACAATAAACTAGAAGTGTTTTCCTGTAAAACGATGCATGGATCATTATGTTTAATTAATCCTAAGTAGTTAAATAAATCGAAACAAAACACCTTTCTTCATAATTTTATCGTGATGGCCCCGAACGCTTTCGACTCGCTCGCGAAGTCAAAATATAAGCAAGATGGCCGCCTAAGGTCTCGTTCAGACTTATTTACGCAACTCAAAAAAGGCGGCTATGTTTTTTTTAGTTGGGCTTTTAAATTAAACAGCAATAATAAATTATATGTTGTGTTTTATTTATTAATCCTTATTCAATAAAAAAAAAAAACAAATGAAATGATGATGAAATAATATTTATTTCTGTAAATAGAATAATAATAATCTTTGAAGACACTTTTACAAGTACGCTCCCACCTCTAGTACGAACCCCTCGTCCACGTGTGCGACTTCCACGAGCCAAGGAAAATTCAATTGGTGATCTAAAATTGGTGTATGTATTAATTTTAACTATCAATATCATCAAGGCAAAAGGCAAAAATAATGTGCATGATGCATTAGAAATATCAGAGTCAGTAGCTAGTAACTTATAACAAACATTCACATTTTAATAGCAGCGTATCTTCAAGCAATACTAAGTATGCACATGGTATAATTATTACAATAATGACATCAATATTAAAAAAATAATAAGCCCGACACAAATAGGCTTAAAACCGGAAACCGAAATATTAATAATTTTGATAAAATATGAGAATTAAATTCTTCTAACAAGAGAAAAAAAGTGAAACCATCACGAAAATTTAAAAATGATAGCAAAACTCGACAATTGTTAACAAACATAACATTATTATATCAAACAAACGAAGAAACACACCACCACACAAAAATATTGCAAACATATTTTGCAGTTTGTACACACCCTTATTTTGAACCATTTTAGTTCCGTCCGTGGATAGTAATCTATCCATGCTTAAACACCTGAGGAACACAAAGACATTTTTAAGGAATCTTCCGTAATTATTGTATATTTCTGTTTTTAAAGTGTATTATTATGTTTATGACGAACTATTACTCGTTGTTTAAACAATATTTTACTGAAAAACTACGTAAAAATAACTAAAATTTGGTCAACAACAAGAATGGCCGCTCTTACGCTATTTTTTTCGAACTTTGAATTCAAAATATAACACTATTTTACTCTTAAAACTGTGATATGTATACTTAATTATAACGCACAAATCATCTAGTTTATCTTGATGTATAATAATCTATGAACTCATAAATAAAACTGAAGTACTTACGACATAATCACTGGGACTTCAAAACCACTTGTTCACTAAACACAAAGCGTAGAGTGGACTGAAGAAAAAAGTTTGTTTTTATTCGTTGATGCTTCTTACACTGCCATCTAGTAATTGTGATTGTAAAGTAATTCATCAGCTATCTACTACACAACTTAAAGATGCAAAAAATAACGCAATTTATCCATAGAGGTCGGTTTTATAAAATATGTCGCTATGGATATAAAAGTATCCTTGGACGTAAGTTGCCCTTTTTTTTTTGGATATCAAAGTATCCTTGAACGTGTGAGTGGATAGATAAGAAGCTATAAAGGTTTTTTGTTACAACATGCGAGCGCGGTACCGATCGAATCAGCGCCACGCGTAGCTGGACGGACAAGGGTATAATAGGTATTTATGTCGGGACGTGTGAGTGGCTATGGACTGGAGGGAGGGAGAAAGAGAGATTTATTTACTTGTTAATTCACTATTATATTAAGAGGGCATGACACCAAATCACCAAACTATGCTACACTATAAAATATGGGCATTGTAGTCCACTGTTTTTTTCGTGGATATTGCCTCCAGAGTAACGATTTTTTTTCACAGTATCTAGGTATTATATGCTTGCTTCTATATCAATCGGGATAGCAATTCCTGAGGCAAATACCTAAATTGGGGCTTTATTACCCTCTTAATGAATCTGACAATAATGATTTAACCAATCTTAATTTACTTCAATGATATAATCAAGCAATTTCTGTAAATTGATCAGTTAATTTCCGTTATTTATTATCATTGATTATTTAATATTTGTTTTCACAGAATCAGATCGTAACTCCCTAAGGCCTTGGGACAGACCAGTACAGCCATCAGGTCCACCAGTTTATGAAGATCGACCACATATACCTTCGAGACCTATAGATAGGCCACAAGGTCCATATCTTTCAGAGGCTGATAGAAGATATTGGGACAATTTATACAAAAATGGACCTAAGGCTTATTATGATAAATATGGAAATCCTTTACCCGGTGAGTTATTGAAGTGAAAATTTTTGAAGTCTTTTTATTATCCTCTCTCTCCCTATTCAGCCCAATAACGTCCCACTAATGGGCACGGGCCTCTTCCACTTTGGAATGGATTATGGTCTACGCTGATCAGGCGTGTTGGCACAGGGTTTAGGCCCATAGCACACGGCGTATTTTAAACGCGCAGACGACGCGCGTATACGTGGTTTAAACGAGATTTGATCGCAACCCGTGTAACCTAAGCACACGGGGCGATTGTAAAACGCGCCTCTACTGCGCGTATACGCGCAGGTACAGCTGTACAGACGCGCTGTAGTCACTCGTAGTTTTTGCGTTTCGATCAGAGCGCAGTGGTGGCGTGAGCATCCCAGCCCCCCTCTGCCCGTACCCAGCTCCTTTGTACGCGCGTTTGTATCGCTTTAAATGCGCGTATACGCGCTTCATGCGCGCGTTTCTATTATCAATGCAAACGCAACAATCAGCGTTTACGGCGCCGAAGAAGCGCGTTCCTAAAACGCGCGTCGTCTGCGCGTTTAAAATACGCCGTGTGCTATGGGCCTTAGTTTCGAGTTTTCCTTGTCTTACCGTTGATGGTAACTGCTTATATTATTATTGTCCCCTAGCTGGCTTTACCGGGAAAGAAATAGGGTGGTGAAACTTGTATTCTTACCACACAGACACTTTTTTATTCAATTTATTGTAATTCTTTTATAGTCCTTGTGGTAACAGTTTAAGAATAAAAGTGTCACTACTCCATTTCCTTCCCAGGGTGCATCCCAGCTATTAAGGGACATTTTTCAAAGATAACATTCTCTGTAAGGAATCTCCAAAATAAATCCTATGCCTGGTCAGCGCGGCACAGTAGACCAAAAGCTCTCCCAAAGTGGAGGAGGTCCGTGCCCAACAGGGGGACGTCATTGGGCTGAAGACAGATAGAGATATTTATTTAATAAACAACAAAATACAATACATTAAAATGCAATTTGAAGACAATTTTAAATCTTGTATTTTTCCAGGATACTCTCGAGTACCACCAGGTGAAAGACCTCATAATAATAACAAAAATAACTACCCGCATTCTGGTAATGGACCATGGCAACAACCTCAAGAGTCAGATGGACCTCCTAACGCTTTAGGAGTACCTAGGTAAGACTTATCGTGAAATTAAAAAGAAAAAGAGAGAGAGAGAAAAAGAAAGACAAACAAACTTGACCATTAGTTAATTTGTTCAAAGTTTTGACAATCAGCTTTTATGGATTCGAGCTTCTTATTTATTTTTAATGCATTGCTAATCTTTGCTAAAAAATGCTATTTAGAACTTTGGAAGTGAATTTAGTCATGTTAACTCATGAAATTAAAAATAAACCATTATTATATACATCACATTATCTTACAGATATTGGCCCGTAGCATATCTACATAAAGGACCCCCACCAAACACAACTTATTTCCGTTATAACGAAACCGATAATACATCTAGACATGCATTAACAACAACAGAACATCCTTCAACAACATCTAAAGAACATTTAACAACAGATCAACCTAACAACGTTGAAAGGCATAGAGATGTGAAACAACGCAATATAAGTGTTGATGATATACCAGAAATAACAACAACGAAACCTAAACCAACTACTACCATAACAGTACCAACGACTACTATAGAAGTTAAACCTATTAAAGAAAATAAACCAAAAATTAATGAAAATATAACAGAAGTAGAAGCAGTAAGACCAATTAACGTGAAAATTAAAGATGTGATCAAAGGTATAGATGATAAAATAGATGATTTCTCAAGATCGATTGAAATTCTAGACCTAGACGATATTAAATCAGAAAAATCGGATTTCAAAACTTTAGAAGCGGAAGAAAAACAGATTGAAGAAATCGGTAGGATATTAGCATCAAGAAGAGGTGGCAAATTAGTTTTGGATAATAAAACTGAAAGAGAATTAGAACATAAAAATATTGCAGTAGATAAAGAATTGTTAGATTTCAACTTTGGTAATAGATTTAACGTTGAGAGAGATAAAAGGAGAGGTATTATACAAAAAGTGACTAAAGAAGAGATAGAAAGAGAAAGAAATGGTGATAAAAGTCTAGAATTGAGTGAGACAACATATGTCAGACCTCCAAGAATATTACCTAATGCAGATAATAATGTAAGAAAAACTTTAGTTAATGGAAAAGTGTTTTTTGATGCGACTGTTAGGGAACAAAGAGATGCGTTATTTTTGACTAATTCTACCCGGAAAGCTAAGAATTTAAGAAACGCTGATGAATCTAAAATACCTAATTTGACTACTACAGGTAATTTTGGTAAAAAAACTGTTATAGCAAGGAATGTAAATCCAGTGAGAAGAGTTAGGAGAGTCTTTAAGAAGAGATATAATCCAGATGAAGTTAGAAGGAGATTGTTAGAGAAAGAGAAAAGTAAACAAGATAATAATACTAATTCTAAAGCTGCCGTATCAGGTTCGATTCGTGTAATTTGAATAACAATATTTCGTGTAACTTTCTTTTTAATAACTAACACAGTAATTTCTGGAAAAAGTAATTAAAATGGCAATCATGAAGGCGTTTACATTTACAAATACATTATTTTGTTGGGAATTTACAAACCTACATAATTGAAACTAAATTTATATGTATAAGAATTTTAACTTAAATAAAACTACTTTTTACGGATTTAGACGCGTATATTTATTTTAAATTTTGGCCCGATGTTTCGGAGTCTCACCCGTGACCATGGTGACTGCAAAGTCTCCTAAACGTCGGGCCAAAATTTAAAACAAATATACGCGTCTAAATCCGTAAAAAGTAGTTTTATTTAAACAGATGAGTCGCGCAAGTGTTAGAAAAAAGAATTTTAACTTCTATAATTGAAGTAATTTATACATGTTTAATAATTTATATTGAAGTAAAGAAAAAATAAATATAATCAAAAGTCAGGAAGTAGACGCCTCTGATCAATTTTCACTCTTTTATGCCCAAATGAATTTTGGCTAATATGGGCAACCACAGTGGGTATGCCCCAACAAGTCGGGCGCCAAATAAAGGGGCCCCTAGCCGGGTTATGGTAACGCAAGGGAGGGATAAGAAAAAACATAATGGGCAACATTATTAGTATCCTGTTGCCTGTTTCAATCTTTGTGTCTTTAAAAATATCAAATCGAAGAATAACAAATCGAAAAAAAAAACTATAATCATTGTAATTTTAGTATCAATACTTACTTTTTTATATACTAAGTATGAAATGAAATTAAAATATACTTTTAAATTATGCCTATTTAGAATTAAGAAATATATTTTTTATTTATTAAAATAATAAATAACCGCTTTTTTATAATTGTCAGTTTGACTTAAACTTAATTAAATATTTAAGTTTAATTGACGATGCGTATAATAAATTAATTGTAAGTTATAATTATACTAATTAATTAAAATCTAATTATATTTATACTACATTTAAATTTGTATCAATTACGTTAGGTGGTATAAGTTATAATCGCTACTAACGTAATAGCTAAATTATAGTAGAAATAAATATTACCATGAGCGGGACTAGAACCTACGACCTCGAATTACTGTTCCGTTGCTTTTCCAACTGAGCTACCATGGGGCCTGCGGATGATAACCAAATTTTCATTTTCCACTACAATATTTTTCAATGCGAGTTAAACATCGCATCAATGTTTTGTACAACGGCATCTGTCGCATGTTAACATATGCAAGTCCCAGCTACAACAACATTATGCAGGTAGCTCAGTTGGCTGAGCAACGTAACGGTATTCCGAGGTCGTGGGTGCAATTCCCACTCATAGTTCCACATAATAATATATAATCTAATATATAAAATTCACATGTCACATTGTTAGTTACCGTACTCCTCAGAAACGGCTTGATCGATTTTTATGAAATTTTACATGTGTATTCAGTAGGTCTGAGAATCGGCCAACATCTATTTTTCAAACCTTTTTTTTTTAGTATGGCAAAAAACGTTTGCCGGGACAGCTAGTAATAATATATAATTAATAATTAATGTCCATATAATTTAATTTATTATGTAAAAGCATAGTAATTCAATAGCAAAAATAGCGAAATAAAAATATAATTTATATTTCGCTATTTTTGTGATAATTTTTTCGTTACCGAATTTAACATAGTTACCATGAAGAAATTGTTATAAGATAATAATAATAATAAATAGAAAAATAATTTCTCACTTTTATAATTATTATTTAGATTATAATAAAAAGCAATTATAATTAATAATAAAATGGTGTTTTTATTTACGGGCTCACAAATCTTATTTCCAAACAACTTTAACTTGATGCAATAATCACAGCTTAGCTTAGGTCCAGAGAACGTGTGAAACATCCAAAAAAAAAAAATTACTTAATGTATATTTGTTAATGAAAATTATATACCTACGTATGGACTTCTGTTAACCGAAATAAAGAGAATTGAAAAGTAGCAAAAATATGCCTCAAAACAGAAATATTTTACTTATAATGTTACCTGTGACTAGCTGGAGAAGGATTCTGAGTATCTATAGTAGGTAATAGTAAAAAGCTGAAGAATTTGTCTGTTCGCGCTAACCTCAGGAACTACTGGTCCAATTTGAAAAATTCTTTCAGTGTTGGATAGCAAATTTATCAAGGAAGGCTATATGCTATATAACATCACGCTGCGAGCAATTGGAGTGAATCATCAGTGACAAATGTTGTAAAAACGAAGAATTTTTTTAAAATTCCACGCGTTCAAAGTCGCCTGTAGCGGCTGGTATTACATATTATTATGAAAAAATTGGTCAAGTGCGAGTCGGACTCGCGTACGAAGGGTTCCGTACCATTATCTATGCAACATAAGGCAATGTTATTAGTATCGAGCAAGAAACGGTAAAAAAATCATGTTTGTTGTATGGGAGCCCCCGTTAAATATTTATTTTATTTTATTTTTAGTATTTGTTGTTATAGCGGCAATAGAAATACATCATCTGTGAAAATTTCAACTCTCTAGCTATCACCGTTCTTGAGATACAGCCTGGTGACAGACGGACGGACGGACGGACAGCGAAGTCTCGGAACCCTAAAAACCACAAACTCGTTAAAAAGCTAAACTATAAAAATAACAGTTTAATTTAACTGTAGGAGTTTGCGGTTACATGTAAATATCATCACAGCGAAAGTCAGTAACGTGCACAATTATTCATTTCCATGTCATTTGACATTACGATTATAAACACCTCATAATATTCACTCGATACGCTTTTATTTTTTAAACGTTTATCATCGCTTTCTAAATGTATCAAGTGAGTTAACTTTGCTTCCTAGAATCACTTGCTTTGGCCTTGCTTCCAAGCTTGACTCACGAATGACTCACTATTGGGCACGGGCCTTTGTCTAATTTAGCTTCTTAATTAACGCTATATTTATGTTCACAGAAGGTATAGTTTTAAGTTTTCCGTTCCTCATAGAAAATTTATTCTACTTTTTTCTCTAGGCTGGCTCTTACTTAAGCCTGTAGGAACATAATAATATTAAGATACTGGGAAATATGTCTTACATTGGGACGGGTGAAACTAAATAGCACATTATGGTCTTTGGTCCTGAAGTAAGCTATATGTCTATGCTTGTGTTACGGGTAAAAGATACAGATATACTACAAAAATACTTTTTTTTGTAAATATACTTATAATACATAGAAAACACCCAGACAAAGTACAAATATTTGCATGACATTTAGAATTATCACACATCGATTGTACTGTGCGGGGATTGAAGATTCGAACCCTCGACCTCGTGAATGCAGTCCATTACACGTGCTACTAGACCACGAAATCCATCATATGTTTCATTATTCATCACAAAACATTAATACAAAAACTTCTACAAACAGTCATACATTTTATTTGTAAGTATAACAAAGTTATGTATGAAGAAAAGCAATAAAATATTTCATCTCGTTAGATCATCAAAGTCATAACTGTTAAATTACATGACATTGTGTATGAAACATTATTTTAGCACTACATGTAATAAAAAAGATATATTATGATGTATGGACATTAAGTCATTCGGTTGAGTATTTACCGTATTTGTTAGGTGGAATAAGAATGGAAATGTCCAGCGGCGTAGCTAAGTAGCTCTGGGGCAAATTAAAAAATGGGGCCCCACTGCTATGCAAACTGACTAGATTTACTACACACTACAAATATTTTCAAAATGCTATAAAAGCTTGTTCAGTTCGATCAAGATTTCTGGTAAGGATTAGAGAGCCCCCTGAGCTTGAGGGCCCCGGGGCACTGCCCCGCCTAGCCCCTTGATAGCTACGCCACCGGAAGTGTCATTACCTCATTTCCTTACAAGAGGTACTGCAAAAGCTAAGGGACGATACAAGCAGATAGCACCTTCTATCCCTGTGATAGAGAATTAAGCATATTATAAGTGACACCACCCCATTTTGTTATAGGAAAAACGTCCTGAAAATAAAACGAGGCAGGCCTAAGCAGTAACATCTATCTAAGTGGTGACGGATTAAGATTACATGTGTCACCACCCCATTTCCTCCCATAAGATTTTATGTACTTTAGTAGAATTACTTATCTGAAATTATTTTATTTGTTTATCCTTTTTAATTTCCTCCTTGACTTAATGTCTATGTATAATATATATGTTTGGTAACTAATATTCGAGCCCAAATGCTTCCTTTGGGGCTACACGTCAGTAATGCCCATTATCATTTATAATAATTAAGTATTCAAAATGCAAAGAGAACAGAAAGTAAAACGCAGTCGCAGTTTGCATAAAATTGCAATCGCCGCGCCTGCGTGAAAGTTGCACTTTACTCGACAAGTAAAAGTGCTCTCTAGGGCCCCAATGTCACAAAGGTTGCGTAACATTTGCATAAAGATTACTTCTTTTTAATTTATTATAAAGTCCTTTCTAATGAAAGTAAATAAATAAGGCGCCAGTGTCGTGAGTTATAGTTTTATTTAGTTATATTTTAAGATTATTTTAAATTATATAACGCGGATCGATTGGATGTTTTTTGTATATTAAGGCTCAGCTGCAGAAATCGTTTTCTGTGAGAGAAAGAAAAAGGATTCGATGTGGTGACGGATTAAAAACATAAGTGTCATCACCCCATTAATAAATGGGGTGATGACACTTGTATGTAGGTGCTGTAAAAACCAGCTAATGAGCTTAATAAGCAGTTAACATTGCGAGAGATAGAAAGCTCTAAAATAAACCCTGTGCCAATACGCTTGGTCAGCGCAGAATAGTAGATCACAAACTTTACCAAGGTGGCGGGCTGGGAAGGGAAGGATATACCTATATGTATATGTAATATAATATATAAAACCCACGCGTAAGTATTGCGTTAAAGAGTAAAACAATACCATGCTAATTTATTCAATTAAATTAAAGTAAATAATAATTTGTATTAATTTATTTATTAAATAAACTTAAATTTTCGCACTTATTTATTATAACTAAGGGATAAGTAAGCGCCTAAATTGTTTCTATTAAAACAAAACCATTTAAATCAAATATTTAAAACGTAACTAAACGAGCAGTAATTTTATTTGTGGTTCTTGTTAAACAGTAACCAACCATGATGGTTATGGTGAAAACTTAAATAAATGTGTTGAAAGTAAACTCATAAAAGCGAAATTTTAACGATTGCCGTGAGAGAGAAATGTTATGTTTGATCGACTTTATATACAGAGGGAGTTAAAAAGTAATAGACTGGCGAATTTCGTGGCGGTTTTTGTGAGAGGCCTATGTTCAGCTGTAGATGGAGAAAGGCTGGTGGATGGATGGACTGAATTTCGTATAGTATCTAAGTTAACACTAATATTACAATCCAATTATCTACAACGGCTTTTATAATGCTTATAATATATAATTTATTTTTTAGTTTAAAGTAGTTTCATAGAAAACACCCAGTTTTTTGTATGCATATTATGTAGGTATGTATGTTGTTTAGCTGTCTCGTGTGGGTATCGAATCCGCGTCCTCATAAACAGCATTCCATTACATGAACCACTAGACCACGAAGCCCGTCAATAAAATGGGAGTAATAATATTTTTATATACAATTTAGAATCAGCCTGTATCACTTAAATAAACTCCAGAACGCCAATTTTTGTAACGTTTATTTTGACGTTTTATTATTACTCGTTAATTTTAAGTACAGATCAATGAACTTTTTTGCTAAAGATTTTTATTTTACACCTACTATATACATACTACGGAGTTACATATGCAGCGATGATAATTCTTATTTGCGATAAAACCTGAAAAAGTGATAAAAACCTAAATACCCGTATGATAACTTAAATATCGCATCGATGTTTTGATAACATAAGTTAATAATGGTAGCAATTTCACTAGAACAACTAAATTTAACTAAACAATAAAATAGTTCGGTAATGTTCTTTGAACATTCTTATTAAAAAAAAACTGTTTGTCAAGGAATAACGATTTTAATTAATATCAATGTGTACCTACAACGAAATAGCTGTTGAATCAGAATACACCATAATTGGCTTCATTTTAGTTAAATCAAATTTTTTTGACATTGGAATTGGCACTAATAACCACTGCGAGAGACAGTAAGCTCTAAAGTAAACACTATACTAAAACGTCTGGTCTGCGTGGTATACTAGACCAGATGTCTTCCCAAACAGAAGAAGGCTTGTAACTAACAGTGGGTCGTTTATGGGCTTTGAAGAGAAGTAGGAACGTATTATAATGATAACTTTAAAAGGTGTTTAATCTTTACCTACTAAAGGCGGATACGTTGACCTAGTCAACATGCGTATATGCGCAGTGAATGCGCAAAATCTCACAGTTTTCACTTAAACAATAGTTGATTAAATTTCAAAGAACGATGCAGACATACTTACTAATAGAAATGTAACAGTACATACATTTTGTATAGATTTTTAACATTGGCCTTGTAACGTAGAGGCTACGTTTAAAACCTAAGTTCATCATCATCATAACATCACGCCTTTTTCCCATAGGGGTAAGCAGAGATTATAGAGTGCCATCTGCTAGGATCCAAACTTCTTTGGCTTCATCCATACTCATACCTACATCTGGTCATACATGTCTGACGGTAGTAAGCGCTACGTACTTGAACCTTTTATGTATGCTGGCGATAACTTTGGAGAATATTTATCTCAATCTTAGGTCCTTTTCCAGCGTTCCCACTTATCTCCACACACCTAACGATTTGATGTTTTTTCTAGGCTGCAATTTCAGCAACAACATTCATCTTCTGTGACAGTAAGGCAGGAAGAATCCATGTGGTGACGGATTAAGATTACAAGTGTCACCTATCCTTTTTCTTCCCACGGTGCTGTAATAGCCAGCTAAGGAATATTTCGCACAGATAACATCCTCTGTGAGACACGGACAATTTGAAAATAAACCTTGTTCCAAATGGAGGAGGGCTGTGGCCAGCAGTAGGAAATTAATGGGCTGAAGAGAGAGAAAGCCACCATTACATAAAAATGAGTCAATGAAACAATTTATAAATTCCTTAAACTAAGTTCTTTCATTCTTGTGGTCCTACCTTTAAGATAACCCTTTCATGTGTCTATGTTTTAAAAAACACATTTTAACCTTGAATAACCCTCAACTAGTAAGGTAATTATATTGTACTGTTGGCAAAAATATTAATAATTTCCAAAATTACAAATATTTATTATTAATTTATTATTTTGAAAATATTTATAAAATAACTAGCTGACCCGGCAAACGTTGTTTTTCCATACAAATGTCGGGGTGGACCACCCTTAACATTTAGGGGGATGAAAAATAGATGTTTTCCGATTCTCAGACCTAACGGATATGTACACAAAATTTCACGAAAATCAGTCGAGTCATTTCGGAGGAGTATAATTACAAACACCGTGACAGGAGAATTTCAAATATTAGTTTTGCTTTTTACACAAAACCAGGGGCACAAGTCTGCTATTGTCATAATGATCAGTCACTGATTGCATAGTGGCGAATTTTATCAAGTTTGGTAGTCTACTATTAATTTTCGATATATTCATAAATGACGCCATTATGCAATCAGTGACTGATCATTAAGACAACATTGTAATTGCAGACTTGGGCCCCTGTTTTTCGTGAAAAATTCACCTGCCTGTCCTATAACTAGTTTCTTCACTACCTAATATTTGGTTGGTAGAGAATGCACTTAGCATTAAGTTCGCTATAGTACAACTAAAAATTTTGGGCACCAAGTGAGTAATAAATAAAAAAAAAATCCACTGGTCCCAGGCCAATCTTATTTGCTTAGTACCATTGCCAGAAAATACAGACTTATATAATTTATTTAAGTTAACACATACCAAAATATATATAAATACCCAGACGCAGTACAAACATTTGTATGACAGTTATAAATATCACACTAATAAATGTGCACCGAACGGGAATCGAACCTGCGACCTCGTGAACGGCAGTTACATGAACCACTCGCCCATGAGGCCCGTCGTAATAAATACTTTTAATATTTAAGAATAATTTCAGACTATGATCCCATCAATTAAGAAATGTATGTATTGTAATTTAGGATAAGATTATTCTTTCCAATAAAGAATAATATCAGTTTAATAAAGATTATCTTATCTTATCTGCCTTATCCTCAATTATGTACTGTATAAACTGTATTAAAATAAAAACTATACTAATAGTCGAGTAGCTGTTATCCTTTACACAATAATTATATTAGTTTCTGTTTAGAAAGTTAATATAAATCAGCATTTAAGATGATAAATAAAATATGTAATTTATTAAGAAGATGTTATAATTTTTTAACTTGTATTTATCCAAATAGCTTAGAAACTTTTTATAATTTATTGAATAAGATTCTGTGAAAGTATTTAGTATTATAATTAATAATTTATGTTATTAAGTATATAAACAAAATAATAATTTGTACACTACGAGTTTTTAATCCTATTTTAAATTATTTAATATATATTTCTTTTTATTTTAAGATTTATAGATTTAAAATAGAAACTAAATAGAACTCTAGACTATCTTAAATTTCGAACCAAGTAAACACATCAAATTCCCTTCAAAACCTTTTTGAATTAACAAATAAAAAACACCCGCCTTTTTTGTCGACGCTACGAGTTAAGTGTACAACACAAATAAACTTTCTATTGTCTCGGTCCGTATCGAATAGTTTATCTATAATAGCCAGTGATGTGCATGTCGACAATTTATAGCGATAAAATATTAACTAATTTGTGATCTAATATTTGTTTTAACATGTAATTACATCGTTGTATTTCTTTGTTAGCTGATAAATTGTCTCAAGATTAAATTTTATAAAATTAAAAACTTTATTTTTCTTTTTGGCAGATATTTGTACAATATTGGTGTGTTTAATTTTTTCCTTCACTTCACGAGTACAACCGACATGAAATATCCTTCTGGTTCTAATCAGATGTGTTTGTATCTTAGAGCACAACTCCAATAGAAATTTATAAGGCGACACCCCTCTGAAAAAGATACGAGAACATTGATCATACTCATTGTGTACGGATAGTGTGGTAACTTGGTGTGCGTGAAGCGATTTCGGGTGGGATGTGCGTAGTTACCAATGGCATGACGATATATTGTTTAGTATTTATTGCAGCAGTATTTTTGTCACAGCAAACAACGTGTATATGTATGCTTTAGTTACCTTTCACTTTACCTAGATTTATTATCTACCTGTCATTCACTACAGTGTTTGTTTTTATAGAAAAACTTCCTATGAATATTATCGATGAGCCAAAGCTTTAACGATAATTGGTGCCGATTCTACGCGCACAACTAAACTTGACTTAACTAAAAAAAATATAAATTACTTTTGTAAAAAAATTAAATTGATAGTGTCATTATCACAGTTCGTTTATGTTAACTGAACGTCTGTGTTATAGACAAACGATTTTAATTATTATAAATGTGTACAACGAAATAGCAAATAATAAATATATTGACACTTCCCATTTTAATTTTTAAGCTATTGCATGGCTTCTATCGCGGGTCTTGAGCGTGGAGACCGAATCCAGAAATTCCGTAACGATAATAGCGTAATGAAAATAACCTGACATTATCGGCGTTACTGCGCATGCGTAATCCCCTCTTCGCCCCGCAATTTATTTCATCCTGTTGATACCAAGGTTAAGCGCCTTCCTCAAATTAAACAGCGTATTATAATAAGGATTTTGAATCGACAACATATATCCTAAATGTTCAGATAACAGCGTATTTTAGATTTTAATAATGTCAAATAATGTTTATTTTATTTTATTGACATTTGATTTACAATAAGCATCAGTAAATAAGGATTATTTTACTTTATGGTATTTAGATTCTTGCATAAATAAAATAAATAAATAATTATAACTGCATAAATTGATAAAAAATGCTATGCAGTAGCTTTACCGCGGCAGTCCTTGAGTGCCACACATATTTTTTTTTAGTTAAGTTAAGTTAAGTTGTGCACGTAGAATTGGTACCAATAACAATTATTAATACACACACACACACGTATCGTTGTAGTTAATGATAGTATTGCAACGTTGCAACGCTTTAAGTAGTGTACTATCATATCGATATCGATATTTCACACTGTCACCCCATCTCTAGTTACCTAGACATGACCTCAGCGAAAGTCTCAAGGAGCTAGTGATGCGCTTAGGCATAAAATATCTATACATTACCGTCTAGTGCTGAACCTTTTCGATTGACATACTTAGGAAAATGAAAGTTAAAACGATGTAACGGATACTTAGGAATTAAATGTTGCTAAGTAAAAGAGTTTATAATCTAAATTTGTCTTTTCTTGGATTTTGCTAAATCTGAATTCTCCGTGTTGTGATTATTTTAGTTATAAGTAATAGTTAGCAATTAATGGTGGTCAGTGGTACCGATTCTATGTGCACAACAAAACTTAACTAAATAATAAAAACAGCTACGTCGTATTTTGAATAATTGGCTTTTTCGTTGCGCACATTTTAAATAATTAAAATCGTTAGTCTATAATAATTCGTCAGCGGAAAGGCAAAATTACTTAAGCGCCAAAACTGCATTGCTGGGAAATGAATTTTAAAAGTTTTTTTTTATTAAATTCCCATTCATTTTTATATTCAGTACAAAATTTTATACGATTTTTTTTCCGAAAAATAAAACTTTAAAATTCATTTCCCAATAATGCAGTTTTGGCGCTTAAGTAATTTTGCCTTTCCGCTGACGATACAGATTTTCTAAAAAAAAAATTCTGTTAACATTGCCGAATTGTGTAATCGGTAGCAGTTTCACTGATTAAAAACACAACTACTCACTCCACTAAATCAAGAAGAATCACAATTACAAATCCATTATCTAAAAGAGTCAATCTTCTTATATATAAAAATCAATTGCTGTTCGTTAGTCTCGCTAAAACTCGAGAACGGCTAGGCCGATTTTGGTGATTTTAGTCTTGAAATATTCGTGAAAGTCCAGGGAAGGTTTAAACGGTGACAAAACATACGGGAATCTAAAATTCCACGCGTACGGAGTTGCGGGCATCAGCTAGTAATAGTATAAATACATCAGAGTAACAGAGATATCTATATTATTTTAATAGTTACGTCTACTAACACGGTAGATCAACTCATTGGAAAAATTGCTAATCAAATGAATTGAATGGAAACGGTAAAGTTAATATAACTATCCTTTTAGAATTAGCTTAGAGGCTGCTGTCTACAACTTTGTACGCATGAATTGAACGAACAATTCATGCGTACAAAGTTAACATAACAAACCATCCTCTTGCACTACTCTATTTATTAAAAACCACATCATAATTCGTTGCGTAGTTTTAAAGATAAAGATAAATGGTCTTATTCATAATGACATATCGAAGGTTTAAACGGAGATTTTATCGGAGAGATAAAAAACGTTTTATCGTAAAAAGACTATTATTGAATAACAAGTTTTGACAATTTTCGCGATCCTATTTTAGCGAACTTTTAAACCTCCGATAAGTCATTATGAATTAGACCAAAAGATTATAAATAAGACCACCGATTTTAGTGAAATTTTAAACCTTCGATAACGGAGGTTTAAAAATTCGCTAAAATCGGTTCGCGAAAATTGTCAAAAACTGTTATATTTATTAGCGTAAAAACGCTAAAACGTTTATTATCTCTCCGATAAAATCTCCTTTTAAACCTCCGATAAGTCATTATGAATAAGGCCAATAAGTTATAGTTGCGCAGAAGTAAGGGACATATTTACTAAAATAATAATTTTATTTTATAATAAATAAATGCTGTATAATAAGTAAGTGCTGTAGTGCCTGCCCTTGCTTCAAAGACTCCATATCAGAATCTTTACTAATATTATGAATCTGAAGAGTCTGTTTGTTTGAATGCGCTAATCTCAGTAACCACCGGTCTGATTTAAAAAGAAACTTTCTGTTTCGTATTGTACATTTATGGAGGAAGGCTATAGTTTACATAACATCACGCTGCGACTAAAAGGGGAATATTTTTTGACGAGCCTTGCGGTTGAGTGGTTCATGTAGCGGACTGCCGATCAAGAGGTCGCGGGTTCGATTCCTGCTCGGGACAATCATTTGTGTGATTTTTCTAATTATCATACAAATGTTTGTACTGCGTCTGGGTGTTTCTATGTATTATAAGTATGTATTTACAAAAGAAAAGTAGTATATGTAGTATATCCGTATTCTGGTACCCATAACACAAGCTTATAAGCTTAGCTTGGGACCAGAGGACGTTGTGTGAAATGTCCATGAATATTTAATATTTATATTTTTGAAATTCCATGCGTTTGAGATCGCGGGCAACAACTAGTAACTGCTTATATGTCTTATCTATTAGCCGTCTTTTTCACTTCACCCCACCCCATTTCTATATTGAGAAATGGGGTAGTAACACTTGTATTCTTAATCCACCACCACACAGACAATTCAAACCTGTTAATACTCAGAAACAGACTTTCTTTTATGATTTGGCTAACTGTGAGTCAACTGCACATTCCAGTTTTCATGCTGTGGAGTTTATCATAAAAACATCTTGATGCAAGCTTGAATCATTATTAAAAGTTCTTTAAGAGAAATCACCGGTGATTTTAACTTATTATACAAATATTTTTCATTAACAATTTTATTATGAGTCATAGCTTCAAAATTTTTGGGAAAATTATCGATAAAATTAGGACTTAATTTAAATGTATGGTAGTCGATTACCCAGAAAGTGTGGAGTTATTTCAATAAATGTTAAAGTAAAGCTGTCTATTTTTCTTTAGCTGTTTAATGCCAAAACTACTGTATCGATTTAGCTAATTTTGGTACTTAGATAGTCTAGGGTCTAGAAGTGTAAGAAACGATAATCGTGCCAATTCTATGTGCAAACCTAAACTTAACTTAACTAAAAATGAAAAGAACTATGCCGTATCTTGATCAATAGGCTATTTCGTTATGTACATTTTTATTCATAAAAATCGTTAGTCTATAGTATATCAATTATTTAATAAAAAAGTTCTGTTAACATTGCCGAATTGTGTTATTTACACTATCAATTTTCTTTTTTTAGTTAAGTTTAGTTATGCACGAAGACACGTAGGCCTCCTTGTGGTAACGGATTAGGAATACAAGTGTCACCAGCACATCTGCTCCCAAGGGTGTTGTAAAAGTCAGCTAGGGGATGTTGCACACAGATGGCATCCTCTGTGGGAGACGGAAAACACGAAAATAAACACTGTGCTTACACGTCTGGTCAGCACGGCACCGTAGATCATAATCCCTCCAAAATGGAGGAGGCCCGTGCTCAACAGTGGGATGTAAATGTCCTGGAGAGGAGAGGAGTGCACGTGGAATCGGTACGTGCCAATGACTAAGTAATTTTTATGGTGACATCCAAATTCGCTTATGAAGCCGTGAGCAACAGTTAGTATCATCTATAGTTCGAATAAATTTTCTTTTTTTTGCAAAGAAGTCTCTTGATATTTTTTATTAAATCTTATTTGCAAATCTTATTTATTTAATCTTATTTATAAATTTAATAAGAATCTTATTAGAACAGTTATTTATGTTTTGTTGCCATCCATAAAATCGCGCTTCACAAATATGTATTGGTATTTTATATTAACTCATAGTTATTTCATTGAACATGGAAATCGAACCTAAGACCTCTAGCAAAAAAACTAACTATAAGCTACATCACAATGGAAGTTTATACAAAAAAGTTATCTTTTCAAAAAAAGTTAAATAAAATCTGTAAAATTATAAAGTTTAATACACTTTCGATTGCATTAAATAATTTACATAAATTATCTCAAAAATTTAAAAACAAGCATAGACCACCGGTAATCTTTTTAAATAGACGAGAACCATAGATTATAAAACATGATAATAAATAAATACCACGGTTGATTTCTAATATTCTCAGTTTCACCGGTTGTACTATAAAAAGAAATGTCTATCTATCCTTTTCACACATATACCTGTCTCTCAGAATTTCTCATTTCACCGTTCACTCGTTTAGCAAGTCTGTACTAAGTGTGACCGAGTTGCTATAGTCACAACTCATAAAGAATACTTCACTTTATTGTGTAAATTTAAGATTGATTTTTCAATAAAAAAGAAAATTAATTAGAACTTTTTTAAAGTAAATCACTGTTTGTAATATGTATGTTTCTTATTTTACAGTGTTAAGTTGGTCACTTGGCTAGTAGGTTTAAACCTGTAGTGACGAACAGACGTTTATCTGTAGTTTTTCTTAGAGTAGTATCGTAAGAAATGACGACAAAACTCTATGGTTACATTTAAAAAAAAATAAGAAAAAAAAAACATGTGAATGTGATTTCAAAATACGAACAAAATAAATTTTTTCGCGCGCGATTTTAAACAGCAGGATGCCAGTTCGAAAGTGTTTCAAATTTGGAAAATCCATGCCGTATTGTGATGTGAAAATGTTTTTTTTTATTTTAGTGTTGCTAACTTTTTTGGACAATTTACCCTTGGGGTGTAAGGGTGAAGAAATTAATCGAGGTAAGCTTATTCCAATTTTAAAATTTATCAAGCTATTAATTAAATTTTGAAGTGTCTGTCACTGATAGTAGACAGTAACAAAAAGTAGCCTTTACATAATTGTTTTTCTATTTTTAAGTGAAGTATTGCATTATAAACAATACAAATTGTTTTTGAGATTTGAATATACAAACATACAGACATGTTTATAAAAAACCCAAAATTCCATTCTAACAATTTTTAAGCCTATATAATTTCCTTTTTACCCAGTTTTATTCAATTAACAGTTAAAAATATTTATACACGTAGGTGAAACAAAATATAATACACAAAATACTATGTATAGTTAGAAAATATATTGACATTAATATGGTTTATGTGTGACCTACACTTCCGTAGAAACTGAACGAACGAATACAAGTTATGAAACGAGTCTCGATAAAACTAGGTTAATATTAAATTTATCCAACAACCATCTTAATTAATGTTAAATAATGATAATATAAGTGATATTAATAATAATCTTTATGTGTGTGGAATATATAAAAAGGTATTTATTAAATTATTTAAATTGTTGTAATTAAAATTACCAAGCTTTTTTTTACCGCCAAAAGCTTAGGTAAGGCATTCGCATTTCTTACTAATAAATTGGAAATATTAATGGATATTCATGTGGTAACGAATTAATAATACAAGTCTTACCATTCCATTTCTCCCGCAAGGTGCTGTAAGAGCCAGCTAAGGGAACATACATGTAACATAATTACCATACACTGAGAGATAAAATCTTCGAAACTTATTGCTATGCCAACACGCCTAGTCAGTGTGCCATATATATACTGGCCTTTAAATCTTATCTTCGAAAAAAAAGAAACAAAAATATTGTTTTTTTGTGGTCAACGACAATACAAAGTATTTATCCACTTGAGCATAGACAATGTTGTTTGTGGTCAACTTTACGTTTGAACAATTTCTAACAATTTATTTTTTTACTACACTTGTTGTGATGTTGTTATTGTGGTTGTCAATATTTCTGCCGCCTTATGTCGTGCAGTCGCAGATTCGATTTCACTCTCTAAATTGAAGTCGATTATTTTTAATCTATATTATATATAAACTAGCTGTTACACACAACGTCGTACGCGTGAATAAACAAATCCCAACAAATTATGCAGAAAAAGCTATCCTCTTTAATCATCTTTTAAAGAAAACCGCATCAAAATCCGTTACGTAGTTTTGAAGATATAAGCTCACATAGGGACATAAATACAAAAATAATGTCTAAGCAATGAATTTTGAGGCACACGCATGTTTTAATAGATAGAGTGATTCAAGAGGATGGCTTTCTTATATAATTTATTAAGTTTTGATGTATATTTTAAATTTTATAGCTAGTCCAGAATAAATTAAATATTAGTCATCATTAACTAATAAGAACAAAACGCGTTTATGTCTAATTCATGATCCAATTACCCGTTGCCTGCAACTTCTTGCGCGTGGTATTTAGGAACACTACTCCTTGACAAATTATACAAAAAGCCATCCACTTGAACCACTCTACCTATAAAAAAGCCTTTATCAAAATCCGTTGCGTATTTTCAAAGATATAAAACTCACGCTAAAGCTCACGTTCTGTCTCTAGACAGATATACATACAAAAATTACGGCTTTGTTTTATAATAAGTAAAGATTCGTACGGTTGCTGATTTTAAGAAACTTTTTAAGATTTTCTACAGAAATTTTGACATGTTTATTATTTAAACAATGTAGAGACATATCTAACAGCATATTGACGTGACATCTCACAATATTTTAACTATAACAGTATTTAATCATTATAACCAGCTCATAACGATCGTCTACATTCCTTTAACAACCTACTTATTTTTAAATAAGTTGTATCCTGCTGTTTTTAGGGGTCCGTATCTATATTTCTATACTAATATTATAAAGCTGAAGAGTTTGTTTGTTTAAACGCGCTAATCTCAGGAACCACTGGTACGGTTTAAAAAATTCTTTCAGTGTTGCATAGTACATTTATTGAAAAAGGCTTTCGGCTATATAACATCACGCTATGACTGCGGAACTCGAACCCGCGACCTCGCGAACGGCAGTCCGTTACATAAACCAATAGACCACGAGATCAAAATTATTTTGTATAATTAGATAATTTTACAACATAATTATCCCGTTATACATGTACTTAATTATATTAAATGTTATTATAGGCACTTAAAAAAATTAAAACAGTTAATAACCAGGAAACATTTTAAAATCCTGTTTATTGCAAAAATTAAGCCTTTTTTCGGTACAAAGGAAAAGTAGATCATATTAGTGTCGTACCGGTTTGTGGTAGCGAATTGTACAAGTTTTGGTATATTGACCGTGTTTTGGGCCACGCGGTACGCATAGTAATGTTATTAAAAGGGTACGTTGAATCTTTAATTATAATAAATGCGAAAGTTTGTAAATATGTACGTTTGTTGGGTAAAATAAAAAATGGATTGCTAAGAAACTACAGTAATAACGTAATATTCTCTAACAGAGTGACTTATTTTCTCATATAAAACCACGTTTATCAGATTTAGAAAAGAATATTTGTTTTCAATTCAGGACTGACGTTTTGGAGTTAAAAAGTGGTGTTATTATAGTATGCTCATATTGAAATTACGACTCGCAACTTTGTCAAACCTCGATAAATATCTTTAGTTTAAAAACTAACTAGTATGTTAGACGCATGGCTGCATCTAGTGAGTAAATGAGTATACTTTCTATTACAAAAAACCACATCAAAATCTGTTGCGTAGTTTTGGAGATATAAGCTTATATAGGGATATATATACAAAAAAACTTTGTTTTATAATAAGTAAAGAAGCATACTTAAAATGACTATATTCTGTTCACAAAAAAACTAACTATTTTCTAAACATCCAGTTGTTAATAGTAGAAATTAAATTTTACGAAGAAAGTAGGAAAACTAGAAATAATAATAAATATTATTATATGTTGCGTGTGTGAGAGCATTCCAGTTTGACATAATGTTACCAATTATTACTATATAGTTTACTTTAAGTGTTGCTTTCCGTGTATAAAATAAATAAATATTCATGAACATTTTACACAACGTCCTCTGGTCATAGGCTATGCTTATATGCTTGTGTTATGAGTACCAGAATACGGATATACTATATATAACATATACTACTTTTCTTTTGTAAATACATACTTATAATACATAGAAACACTCAGTATTGGTGCGCAATATAGTGACCCCTTAAGAATATACATGAAATCAATCGATTACTTAAATATTATTAATAGCTAATGTCCGCGGTTTCATCCGCTTTAATAGTCATTGATCCCCTCAATGTGCAACAAACCTTAACAAATTATACAAGAAACCATTCTCTTTAATCAGTCTATCTATTATAAGAAACCGCATCAAAATCCGTTGGGTAGTTTTGAAGATATAAGCTAACATAGGGATTTGCATACAAAAATAACGGCTGTGTTTTATAATAAGTAAAAACATAATTGTGGATTTTAGCTAAAATATGGTTAACTGAACTATACGCTTTGTCATTGAAGTCATTCTGCGAACACAATCACGCAAACCTCTTATAGCATATATCGCACAGCTAGTCTTTACATTACTATCTGTGCCTCATAGATTTATCCCTACATACTGGAAATCTGAAGGGATTTCCAATGCGAAAAAGGTATACAAATTTATGTTAATCGATTCTCAGACGTACCTTTTATGCATTTTTAAAAATTTTGTAGAGTCGTTTTGGAAGAAATCGATCCCGTGAACCCGTAGACGTAATTATATTTTTTATTAGTTTGTATGACAAGATAAAACGCTTATTTTAGGACAGATTGTGTAATGTCGTATGTATGGATTTCATTCATACGACATTACAATATCGCTAATTCAGTTGAAATCTTCAGAACAATTGTAAACGACCTCTAGTCCCAGAATAAGCTATATTTAGCTATTCTTGTGTTATGGTAGGGTTATACTACATGTCTTTTTGGTAAATACATACTTATAATACATAGAAAATAGCCAGACGCAGTACAAACATTTGTATGACAATTATAAATATTACTCAATTATTTGTACTGTTGGGAATCGAATAAGTGACCTCGTGAACGACAGTCCGTTACATGAACCACTAGACCATGGGGCCTGTCATCAACAATTCTTTCTACAACATGCATTTTGCGATCAAATTCCTATGACGTCATTAGTGTTACGTCACAACTGATAGTGAAAGCCCCTTTAGAATTCGGCTAGCCGTTTACTCTATTGTATAGACAAAGAGATAAACAAATGATAACTAGTTTTGTCCTCACTTGACCTACTCTATGACTAATTAGGCGTCTACTTGCTTTAGAACGCTGACGTAAAAATGTCGATGCCCGTGTGTATAGGTACCAGTCGAATTGGATAATTAAAAGGAAATATTTCATATTCTACTTATCAAAATCATTTCACACAACGTCCTCTAGTCCCAAGCTTAGCTTATATGCTTGTGTTATGGGTACCAGAATACGGATATAATACATAAACTACTTTTCTTTTGAAAATACATAGGTACCTACTTATAATACATAGAAACACCCAGACGCAGTATAAACATTTGCATGACCTGCATGCATGACAATTATAACTATCACACAAATGATTGTCCCGAGCAGGAATCGAACCCACGACCTCATGATCGGCAGTCCGCTACATGAACCATTCAACCATGAAGCTCCTCAAAACATAATCTCTCCTTGACAGTCGGGCAAAATTAACAACAAATAGCTTTCCCATTTTTAACAGAACCCTAATTGATAAAGCGTTGTTGATTAAATCAAGCTGTCAATCTTAAAACAATAAATTTATTAGTAAGTAACTATTAGAAATAAAAACTCTATCGATAGAAAGTGGCGCGGTCATTGAAAGCGAAACCGTTCTACAATACAACTACAGGTGAGCAAATATAACGGCTCTATACCTGTCTCTGTAACTTGTAGTGATGGATTAAGAATACAAGTGGCATCAACTCATTTCCTACCACAGGGAACAAGCTCTCTCTTCAGCCCATTTACGTCCCACTATTTGGAACGGGCCTCTTCTACTTTGAGAGGGATTATGGTCTACTGTGCCGCGCCGACCAGCTGTATTGGCACATGGTTTATTTTTGAGTTTTCCGTCTCTCACAGAGGATGTTATCGTGTGCAATATCCCATAGCTGACTTTTACAGCACCATTTGGAGGAGATGAGGTGGTGACACTTGTATTCTTAATCCGTTACCACACGGAGAGGAACAAACTTAGGGATGATAAAAACAGATAACTAAACTTCATCTATTTGAGTCGGAATTCTTGAACATAAACCTTACACCAAGTTTTCCATTTATGTTGGGTTGTTGCTCCACATCTAACAATTGATCAACAAGCAGTCCTTCAACGCGACGTATTTTTATTATTTTAAATGGAACTTGACTGCTCGAGTCAAGATATTTTTAAAATTTTAAAAACAAACCACTAAACTCCGTTACGTAGTTTTGAAGATATAAGCTTATATTGAGACATACAAAAACAATATCTTTATCTTTATTTATTATAGAACAACTAGCTGACCCGGCAAACGTTGTTTTGCCATATAAATGCCAGGGGTATCCATCCTTACCATTACCATTTTTAACATTTAGGGGGATGAAAAATAGATGTTGTCCGATTCTCAGACCTAACGGCAAATGTACACAAAATTTCACGAAAATCGGTCGAGCCGTTTCGGAGGAGTATAATTACAAACACCGTGACAGGAGAATTTTATATATTAGAAGTCCATGTGAGCTTATATCTTCAGAACAATGCAATGGATTTTGATGTAGTTTTTTTAATAGACAGTGGTGCGAAAGGATGGCTTTTTTGTATAATTTCCCAAGTCGACGCATACGAAGATATGGGCAACAGCTAGTTTTATAATAAGTAGACATTCTCAAGAATAGAGTGTAATTCATCAGAGGGGATCTCTTCAATAAATACGTAAGTGAAATTTCGTTGTACAACTAGCGTTAAAAAATCACACGTTCATGCTAATATAGTAAAATTTTGCGTTATTCAAACATCATACTGTTACACCAAATAGAAAGCTAAATATATCCTGAGTCACATATTTACCAGAAAGGGAATACGAGCTCAAACTTGAAGATTTTACTGTTTTTAGCTTTAGCCTGGCTAAATTGTACTTCAGGGTCTAAATAAAATATGGTATTCATGTGACGTGTAGTTTTTGCAACAAACAGAGAAGTCTGAGGTTCAAATTAATCCGTCACCACACAGCAACTACGCCTATGTTGAGATGATAAAATCACTAATAATATAGGTAAGAATTATTTCGGGAAGTGCTCCAAAAATATACATTTATATGGCGGAAATAATATCGAATTTTGTCTCGTCATAAAATTTTCGAGATTTTTAACACCCCCTGTGGTTGTCACTATAACGCCCATGACAAACAGTCATGCGCATCGCCTGATGGTAAGCGCTTACCGTAGCCAGAGCAACACCAGAGATATCAATCGCACGCTAATCCTGCTGAAATCTTTGTATTCATTTACTTGCTACTCAGGGTTCTGTAAAATACAGCTGAGTAATATTCTAGACAGATAACAGCCTTTGTGTGAGACGGAACAATCGAAAATAAACCCTATGCCAACATGCCTTGTCAGCGCATAGAAGACTAAATCCTTCCAAAGTGTAGGTAGTGCTGGCCCGTGCCCAACAATGGCGTGTTAATGGGCTGGAGGAATGGAAAGAGGGAGGTGTTTAATTCTAAGAAACCTTTTTCTCTCGTTTCAAGATTTGAGCTAAATTTTGCTTTTAATATGGACAGTATGATTTTATTTGTTAAACGTATGCGACATGATAATAACATGAATACCAAACAGAGCTTGAATCTATGTTTACTTTGAATCAGTGAAAGTTCAGTGAAAACTGAACAAATTGAATTAAACTATTACTACGCTAAGAAGACGTTAGGGTTGTCAATCTATACTAATACTAGCTGTCCCGGCAAACGTTGTTTTGTCATACAATTCTGTGTAAAAATCAACAACAAAAAATTTCATCAAAATCGGTCCAGCCGTTTAGGAGGAGTTTCATTACAAACACACGTATAGAAGATTTATATATATAAAGATTATAAAGCTGAAGAGTTTGTTTGTTTGAACGTACTAATCTCAGGTACTACTGGTTCGTATTGAAAAATTGTTTTTGTGTTGGATAGTCCATTTATCGAGGAAGGCTTTGGGCTGTGTAACATCACGCTGCGACTAATAGTAGCTAAGCATCAGAGAAATATGTTTAAAAAAATAGAGATTTTTTTTAAATTCCACACAAATGAAGATGCGGACAACAGCATTTACGTAAGCTTAGAAGTCACCAAATCAACCAAAAAATATTAGCATTTTGCACTCCTTCTCTACGTAAACTGATTCCTCAACACTCTCTCTCTCTCTCCAGCCCCATTTACGTCCCACTGTTGGGCATGGGCCTCCTCCACTTTAGTGGGATTTTGGCCTACTGTGCCGCGCTGACCAGGCGTGTTTGCACAAGATTTATTCTCGAGTTTGTGTGCAATATCCCTTAGCTGACTTTTACAGCACCCTTGGAGGAGATGGGGTGGTGACACTTGTTATTTTAATCTGTCACCACACAGAGAAACTGATTCCTCAACAATCACTCTTAAAGATAACTAGAATTTGGAATAAATACACACTCATAGATTCTGTCTACCCTTTACGTACTTTTGTCGCATCAATAAGTAGTATATGTCTTCTTAAGCTGTAGACTAGATCAGTTCCGCAGTTTTTTTTCGTGAAAGATTGACAGACAGAGCGAGAGAGTAATGTTTCTTTTATAATATTAAGTAAGAATAATCTAAAATTGCTGCGCATTCTCATTCGTTCAAATAAAACTACTTTTTATGGATTTAGACGCTGTATTTGTTTTAAATTTTAGCTCGATCTTTTGGAGAACTTGCAGTCACCATGGTCGTCTTGCAGTCCCACCTGTAATTATGGTGACTAAATCTGTAAAAAATGTTTAAGAATAATCTTTTAACAAGTTTTGACATCCCTAGAGTCTGCCGACTCGAAGGCGTATCTATTTGAGTTTCTCAATGCTTCTAGTGAAAGAGAAATTATTTGCATAATCTTATTTGTAGACAACATTAATTTAATTAATAATGCATTTAATTGTTAATTATATTACAATTTTATGTAAAATTTTAATAACATTGTGCGATTAAATTGGAATTTGTAAAATATTACAATGAAAATGGCGTCATTTTCTATTTAATGTTATGTATAAATTGTTTAATCAATTAGTAATTGATATTTACAACTGTATAACATAGTCCATACTACCTAATAAGCTAATCAAATATTACTTAAAAAAAACACGCGAAATTTAGAAATAAAATCACGTTTTGCAACATTTTTCACTACTGCTTCGCTCTTATTGGTCGCAGCGTGATTTTATATAGCCAAAAGCCTTCCTCAGTGAATGGACTATCCACCACTGAAAGAATTTTTCAAATCAGGCTAGCAGTTCTCGAGATTAACCCATTCTAACACACAAACAAACAAATAAACTCTTCAGTGTTATAAATTTACGTAACGCTGAACAGTTATGTTCTTATTCATAATGACTTATCGGAGGTTTAAAAGTTCGCTGAAATCGGTTCGCGAAAATTGTCAAAACTTGTTATTTATAAAGTCTTTTTACGATAAAACGTTTTTTATCTCTCCGATAAAATCTCCGATTTAACTTCCGATAAGTCATTATGAATAACACCATAATGGTGTTATTCATAATATATTATATAGATTTGATGTATAGATTTTATTGTATAGATTTGATGAGCGCGTAACGATGCAGCGGGATCTTAGTCTATAATAGCATCATAACATCGCAAGTTGAAATTGACTTTGACATTGAATGGAACAATGGATGTCAATGTCAAGAAGCGACGTTGACATTTATTTGTCAGTTTTGTCAACAGCTGTGCTACTTTTTCTTGCCTTTATTTTTATGTTCAAAGGTCAAGGAACAAAGGTCAAAGGTCATGTGCTGTTTCAATTTGATTTCCTGTCTTATTTGGTATACTTCACCGTCCATGTAATAACGGATTAAGAACACAAGTGTCATCACCCTTTTTCCTTCCCAGGGTTCTGTCAAAAAAAGTCAGGTTAAGAATATTATACGAACATAAGATCCTGTGTGAGAGACGAAATACTTAAAAATAAACCCTTTGCCTGGCTATAATCCCTTCCAACAGTGGGAGGTTGATACATACATAGAATGAAATGATATTTTATAGGATTTCCTTGAATGAAAGACTTCAGGTAGATCTCGTTGCAAACTCCAGCAGTAGTCTGCCATCATTATGTGAGTCCCAACGCTTCTGATAACGCTCTTCCATTGTCCGAAGATCCTGGTGGAATGTTTCACCCTGCTCTTCACTGTAATCACCCAGATTTTGTGGATATCGGTCTAAATGCAAGTGCAGGAAGTGGATTTTTATGCTCATTTTGCACCCTTGTTCTTTCAAGTTCGATAGCATGGCCTCACCAAGCTCCAAATAGTCGTTTTATTTTCACAACGCAGAAGTAGCAGTCGTCATGACGGTTTTGAGGTTCTCGCCAAATCATGGGAGTTCAGAACATTACTGCATCTCTTTTTGAAATGGACCACAATCGTAGACATACGACACATGTTTGGCATACAATATGATGAACCCATGGCTTGTCCTGATTACACAATTTTATTTTAAAGTATTGATGATACGCAGTTTTCACAAAGTCCGATATTCGATATATTGCAAATACATATTCACTACAAATATAGCAAAAGGAATCGGGATTATGCACACAATATTTTCTTGAGGAAGCCATATCGAAAACAGGAACAAAATATATTGCAGTGTCCAATAAAAAACGCAAATGTAGATGAAAGTAGTATATGAGGGTAGTTAGCTATAATTGAAAAACAAAAGCTGTTAGAGAAAAATTGTTGCCAAATTTGAAAAATACGGGTCATTTTGAGATAGAAACATAAAAAAAATAAAAGGAAAGAATTTTTTTTTTAATTTTGTTGACCAGTGTAATGTTCCGTGATCGTATGATTTTATTGAAAGTTTACCTAATAATCATAATTACTCTAGAAGATGATATTGGATATCCGTAGATAGTCATGGTGTAGCGTTAGTGAGTTCGATTCCAACTCATTGATGCGATGTGTAACTCACATTGAGAAGATTGTAGTGGAAGATTTGGTAAACATGCGCGGGAACCATGATAGCTCAGATGGGAGAACAACGAAACGGTATTCCGAGGTCGTGGGTTCAAGTCTCGCTCGTGGTTGTCATTTTTTCCACTAAAATGTAGTTTATTAAGTAAATACATAGCAAGTCAATTGCAAAAATTTATAAATCAATCTTCTATATTTTTTTATGTTTTCTACTACCTAACTGTTAACTGGGAGAAGCGATTTTAATGATTCTATTTTCATTTGAAAGCTGATGCTTCCTGTATGGTTCCAATGGCACCAGGTCAGGCTATCTCCTAAGAAATCGAAGAAAATCCTCAAATTTTGAAAGGCACATGAAGTTGGTTCAATTTAAAAAAAAAGACGTGTGTCACTCGGGGACTGCCGCGGTAAAGCTATTGCATAGCATTTTTTATCAACTTATGCAATTATAATTATTTAAATACCATCTAAATACCATAAACTAAAATAAGATTAAATAATAATCCTTATTTACTGATGCTTACATCTGTCCATTGTTTATGGTAATTATGATAAAATAGCCATTGTCAATCAAATGTCAATAAAATAAAAACTAACGCCAAAACTGACATGAGACACCAGCGCGAACAGCGGGTGTAGTATTTTTTAGTTACGCTATCTTTGTTACAGAATTTAAATTTCAAATTTTGTGCATTTAGTCTCCACGCTCAAGGCCCGCAATAGAAGCTATGCAATAGCTTAAAAATACCCAATTATAACGCTCAAAGTCAATACTACGAAACACTTGTGAGGGATAAACGCACCACCCTATCAACTAAAACGGATATCTCCCACTTAGTAAACAGAGCGTAACAGAAACGCATACCAGATGCAATCTTACGATTACTCGTTAATTGTATATCTTTGATCATATATCGATTTAAACTGAACATTATCGATAAACAGGTGTCATGGTCCAGTGGTTAGTGTAACGGACTGCCGTTCACGAAGAGACAAGTTTCATTCCCGCACAGGCCAATAATTTGTAAGATATATTTATTAGAGAAATATTTGTAAGTACTCCGTCTGGGTATTTTATATGTATAATAAGTACATATTTAGGTACAACAAAAACATTTCAATAATATCATAATCTGAACTTTTTTATTATAAAAACTGTGAATTACAGACTAAAGATTTTAATAATTTTTATGTGGACATTGTGTACAATAAAATAGCCAAATTATCAAGATACATGTAGAATCGGTATCAATGCATTATCAATGTTAATAATATTTTAATTTAAAACAAGAACACTTTAAGCAGGCTCAGGCACATAAAAGGTAATGCCAATAAAATAAAAAAAAGTTACTAGGTACCTACATAATCGAAAAGTCATCGTTACATTGCAAAACTACCATTCACTGCTTGCCTGCAACCCCGCACGACGGGTTGCACCCGTCGTGTAGGCCTGCAGTGTAGCCTATTACTCTTACGAGAAATGTAAGCGTTTAAGATTCGACTATTCTACCGTTTATTGGCATATTGTGTTAATCTTCATAAGAAATCCAATTGAACAGAGAAGAAATCCAACTTTAAGATGGTGGTTCTTGAGAGATTTAACCTATATAAAAACTTAGTTTAGAATATAACTTTTTATTTTCTTTACTTTGAATATTACTTGGTTTTACGCGTAAATGCGTTACCAACAAGGCAATGCGATTAAGAGATATAGACAGTAACGTACTCTGTTAGCACATAAAAGAGAGATGGATTCAACATAGCGTCGTCGCGCGAACATGAACCCCACTGCTACACTGCATTGTATGAAAACTGATCGTGGTTGACGGCATTGCTCTTGTCGAGACACATCTCACTACGTAAAAAACCAATAGCTAATAAAATTTCACCTTTTTAATTTCAGTCGCGTGGTTTGATTTTGTGCGACCACTAAATAATCTTACTTTCTTTTGGCATCGTGAGAACTACCTAGAACATCTGATTGCAGTCACGAAAGAACCTAAGACTTCTTTGCTATTCTTGCCTTATTAAACTTGATTTTGGGTTACAGTTCTGCGTTATGTGTAAATTTTTTTAGGAAACGTATACGGTTTATTACTTTAGTTTGAATAAGCGGTAGTCTAGTTAGTAGGCCTTCCGTGAATGGTGGCTTTAATGCTAACAAAAGCACAAGATATGTAAAGATAAAATTTGAAAAAAAGAATAGTTTATCAAATACTTAATCAAAATGTCATCGTTACGCTGCGACCATGTTAAGACCGCAATATGGCCGACGCATAGTGACATACTTTGTTATAAATGGAGGTCAAACGAAAGTGTATGGGAACCAACAGGTGTATCAAGTGTTAGAACTAACATTGTAGTTATAGCATTATATATTAATAATGGCATTAAAAGTGTATTGTGTCTTTAATGATGATAAGCTTTATGCTTACTTTACAATGATTCTGGTGCCGATTCTAACAGTTTAACTAAACTAAAATATTAAGCATACTAATTATAATAAAGAATTGATAAGACAAGTAACAATTTTACGTGCACAACGAAACTTAACTAAAAAATATATTTAGATACTAGCTGTTGCCCGCGACTCCGTACGCGTGGAATTTAGAAAACTTTTCCCGTTTTTGCAACATTTTTCACTATTGCTTCGCTCCTATTGGTCGCAGCGCGATTTTATATAGCCTATAGCCTCCCTCGATAAATGTACTATCCAACACTGAGAGAATTTTTCAAATCGGACCAGCGGTTCCTGAGATTTTTTTATGGCCTCTCACCGAAACACTAGGTGAGAAGCCAAACACCATATTAGGCGCGACAGGTCTACCGACCCACCGCGCGTGACCTGCTCAAGATGGACACCACCCGCACATTAGGTAGGGGCGGCGTCCATTGCCTCCACGACAGCTGATGGATCTGCTGCCGGAGAAGAAGAAGACTGGGCAGGGGGTCCACCCCCACCCGACCTTATTCGCGACATTGCAGCGCTGGCCACCGCCGGGCACTTTGTGTGGCCAAGGCGGTGGCCAGCGTCCCTCCCTCCAGACAAACAAATTGCACATGCAATATCTGCCGCGCAGGTGGCAGCCTTGTGACCGGGCTGCCCGCATCGGAAGCACAGTGCGCTGCGGTCAACCTCGCAACGACACTGCACTCCCAGATGCCCTGGCACCAAACATCTGAATAATCGTTCAGGCCGCGCATCTAAAAGTGCAGCCCGGGCGGTGGACCAACCAATCTGGAGGCGACCAGCCCCGACCATCTTCTTGGCCGCCAAGACCGGACACTTGACCCAGACTGTGCCCTGGCGACCGGGTGGGCAGCTGATCACCCCCACCCTCACTAAAGCGGTTCCTGAGATTAGCGCGTTCAAACAAACAAACAAACTCTTCAGCTTTATAATATTAAGTATAGATTGTCGCTAACACAATTCAGTAAATATAACAATTTTAAAAAAAAATATAAGTTGTGTAGAATAACGATTTTAACTATGTTAAACGTTGTGCAACTAAATAGCCATTAAATCAAGATACACTGTAGGTAGTTTGTTTCATTTTAGTTAAGTTAGGTTAAGTTTTTAACGCAACAGAATTGAGGTCATTGTTTTATTAGAGTTACGTCCGTCCGTCCTTTCGTCTGTCATCTATCTATATGTTATAAATCGTGATAATTATAGCGGTATCTTTACTTACTAATCTTATTATAGAACAAAGCTGTTATTATTAACACGCTTATTTAAGTTCAGAATGTATCTATCAATGTATTAATCTATGTAACGGAATTTTTGCAAGTGATTTTTGCCCACTTGTTGTAGTTGGATTGATCTGAAATTTTGCACATAATATATCAAGGATCGATGACAATGCAAAAAATTTCAGGATTTTCAAGCGTGTTTTGTAGTTTTTGAACTAAGTATTGTATGTAGGCATGTCCTTATCTGATGGAATTCGATGCGGTTTTTTTTCTAGTTTAAGTGGTTCAAAAGAATAGCTCTTTTATGTATTTTTTAAGGTTGATTTCTAAATTCCACGTGTACGAAGTTGGGGACAGCAACTAGTATGATTATAAAAACGAATATATTTTATGATGAGAGTGGTATGGAACCCTTCGGTCAACTTGTACTTAACCATTTTTTCTATCAAGTTCAGACTTTGTTCGGACTTCTAGTGCATTATTTATAGGTCGCAAGATGGATTCCCGCACATTTTTGTGATGTTTATAATTGTCATACAAAATTAAATGTTTGTGCTGCGTCTGGGTGTTTCTAAGATTTATAGGTACCTATGTATTTACAAAACAAAAGTAGTTATATTTAGTATATCAATATTCTGGTAACCATAACATATGCATAATATAAGCTTAGCTTGGGACCAGTGGACGTTGTGTGAAATGTTCGTGAATATTTATTTATTATGTTTTGCAGTCGATATTTGTTTTTAACAGTCAATATTAAATCTACAGCTATATAAGTCAATGTAATATCTAATTTCTACAACAAATTCTATTACTTGTACTACAAAAAGTACAAAACATTAGCTATAGCGACAAATTACATAAAGCAATTTTGTCCGCTCTGAGTAACAGTGAAATTAAGAGTAAACTTTCTCTTGAAATGACATCATTGTACATTTTTGTTATTGAGTATTTTGTTTATTATGTAGTTGACAAATAAGCTGTGACCATAACTTTCTGACTTAATTATATAATACACGATTTTTTTCAATTCAGTTTTAGCAATGATAATTCTCTACCTCACTCTCCACCTCTTTAAGAACCCACTCCTAGGCACGGGCTTCTAATTTGGGAGGGATTATGGTCTACTTTGCGTTAATCAGGCGTGTTGGCGTAAGGTTTAATTTCGAGTTTTTCTTCTCTCACAGAAGATGTTATCTGTGTATATGCTTCTAAAGCATTATCAGCTGGCTTCTACAGCATCTTGAAGATATGGAGTGTTGACACTTGTATTCTTAATCCGTCATGGCTCGGTTGATATATGCACGACCTTTGTCGATTGAATTTTAGCTATGATTGACTTATTTGACTTCTGCTACACACTTACGGTTGTTTTAAATAACGATTATTTGTTTTTTTTTAGTTTTTTATACTACTGAGGTGGCGAACAAGCTTACGGCCCGCCTGATGGAAAGCGGTTACCGTAGACTATAGACGTCTGTTACACCAGGGGTATTTATCGCGCGTCACCGACTCAAAATGGGTAGATTGTTATCCCCGTTTTGTAACACATTTGCTCCACTCCGGGTTTCAACAGAAAACGCAAATCATCAGTAGCTAATAAATAAATATTTCAAAAAAATATATAATGAAAAGAAATATCCATAGAGTTTCTTGTCTGTTATTCTCCATAGGATTCACTTTTGGAACAGACGGCTAGCTTCTGACGTTTTAAAAAGCATTTTAATCTTGCCTATTTGAAATAAAAATATTTAACTCTGACCTTGACATTCATAGACCTCTGGTCCCAAGCTAAGCTTACATACTTGTGTTTTGGGTACCAGAATACATAATATATACTAAATAAACTACTTTTCTTTAGTAAATACATACTTATAATAATATTAAACACCAAGACGCAGTACAAATATTTGTGTGACCATTATAGATAACAGAAAAATACTTGTACTGAGTAGGAATCGAACGCACGACCTCATAAACGGCAGTCCATTACATTAACGACTAGACCGCGAGACAATACGATAGAAAATAGATGCCCGAATAGAATTTTTTCTTTAATTGGTTATTTAGACAAAGGTTTCTACTACAGAGGAGGAATCGAATTTAATTGATTCTAATTTCTTGCCAACAATTGCACTATATAGAGTACATAATAATATTATTTGTATTCAGATAGGCAATCAGCCAATTTTAAATTTCTACGCGCACGTGCCTAAAAACATTAGGTACACATTCAGGGCCATGGTTTCCATATTGAAAGAAAGAAAGAGGAAAGAAAAAGTTTTAATTGAAAAATAGTTTTTGCATATAGGCAAATTTTGACTAGTTTCATAGATATTTGAGACATACTCTAATGGTACCATATTATTATTAAGCATTATTAGTATAACTGTCTTATAGGCACTAGATGTCGAGTATATTATTGTATTTTTAGTAAATAAGTGTTTTTATTACATAGAAAATATCCAATAATATTATAATAATTAATTATTTAATTACTATTATAATAATTAAATAATTAATTTCAATTAATTATTTTTAATTATTCTTATAATAATATTATACTCTCTGCCTACCCTTACCGGATAAAGACGTGGTGGTATGATGATAATGAATATAATTTACTACATTAGGGCAAATAATAACACAGATAATGTTCATAACATAAATACCTAATCATTGCGTGACGGAATCGAACTTAGGAATTCAAATAAACTACGACTGTACTACGAGCTCTTTCAAACTTGTTACCTAAACCTAATCTAATCAAATACTAGAAATACCAATAATAATTTATCGATTTTTATTACTCGATTAATGGCTTTCTTCCAAGACAAACTTTCTCAGACACTGATAAATGGCAGAAAACGATTCGAAAGTGTCTGATTCGATTAGAATTACAAATTACTACTCGATTACTATTCGGTACTCGTGATGGCATACTTTGTCATCCTGATAACATTTAAACTATCCTTCCGGTTGCTACGTGATGCCATTTATATCATTAACAACACACGATATGGGAACGACACGATTTATTAGTTACGTTTTTTTTGCTTCTTCACTAACTAACAAGCGACATCTGTAACGATAGAAAAACATGTGGACTGAGTCAAAAAATGATTACTTAAGTGTTTTAAATGTTATTTATGTGTTGTACGCCTAAAAAGACTACTACTTCTATAAAAATTCAGTTCAAAGTGTTAAAATATACTACCACAATAAATGCGAACGTAGATTTTAAGTAAAATAAATAGAAAATACTCAACATTAGTAGAATTATCTGTGTTCATTACACAAATGAGTACTCTGTGCAGGCATCTTAGAACTTGGCAGTCGTTTAACACAACGTCGCTACCACACCCACTAAAACCCCCGCCGTGTGCCTACCTCAGCTGAGGATTGGGCACCAGTAACCACAACCGTCTTTAATTTAGTTTTTATTATCATTCATAGGAAACAATGCAAAATTCTTTCTGTTATGCTAAAGTTGCAAGAGTAAGCTCATATAATGTATTTTAGTTATGACTTAAGATATTTATTTCATAATAATTACGAAAGTACTTAATGTCTACCACAATAATAATTTTAAATTACGTGCCGTTTTATGTCGTTCACGTGAGGTGTAAAGACGTTCTTGATTGCGTTGTTTTAGAGTTATAGATCAAAGTTATGTTTTGACTGAATCAATTTTCTTTCTGTCTATATTTTATTTAATAACACATAGTCTATAGTTATGTTAGATATTCCTTTCATCAAGGAAGGCTTAAGGCTATTTAACATCATACTGCGGTCAATAGGAGCGAAGCATTAGTATAAAATATTGCTAAAAACGGGTAAAATTTTCTAAATTTCTAGCCTACGTAATCGCGGGCAACGGCTAGACAATAGTAGGGATATTTAACGTTAAGTGCAAACTGTTAATTTCACCTATTAATAGTTAGACAGTTATTACGAGTTATTACTTATATTAATAGTTAGACGATTATTTGATGAGCCTCGTGGTTGAGTGGTTTATGTAACGGACTGCCAATCAAGAGGTCGCGGGTTCGATTCCCGCTCGGGACAATCATTTGTGTGATTTTTCTAATTTTCATACAAATGTTTGTACTGCGTCTGGGTGTTTCTATGTATTATAAGTATGTATTTACAAAAGAAAAGTAGTATTATGTATTCTATCCCTATTCTAGTACCCATAACACAAGGATAATAAGCTTAGCTTGGGACCAGAGGACTTTGTGTGAAATGTCCATGAATATTTATTTATTTATTACAAACTCCCTAGAAAATATTCTATAGTAAGTAGTCCATTGACCCAGATCTATATATTTCACACAATAGCTTTACTTAGCGGCTGCGTAATTGTAACCTAGTAGTTATATTGTAACTATGTGAACAGCTGTTGCTAATACCATAACATGAATCAATCGCATGTATAACAAATTAGCGTACCTATATGCTATAATTAAAATAAAACCAATAAGATGCAATGCACACTTTCATCGGGTTCTGTATCGACTAGATACCAATGGTAGTTTCGTACTACTGCTAAACGGAAATACACAAATACCTTTCGATTCATGTAGTTAACGACTTCTTTCTTGCTAAATTGCAACTGTTTTGGTTAATAGCCGTGTGGTGATTAAGAATATAAGTGTCACCACTGAAGGTCCTGTAAGCTAAGGGATATTAGCAGTTAACATCAACTGTGGGAGACAGAAAACTCGAAACTAAACCCTACGCCAGAACGCCTAGTCAGCGCGGCATAGTCGACTAAAAGCTCTCCCAAAGTGGAGGAGACCCGTGCCCAGTAGTGGGACGTCATTAGATTAATCCGTAATTAGATTGCCCCGCAAATGTCAAGATGTATTTTTTGCATTCTATTAAATAATAACTTTAACCACCGACGACAATTTTTTTTAAATAGATCGACTGTCAGACAGACAGACGAACATATAAGTAGTCCTATAAAAGTTTCTTTTTAGTGCCAAACCTTAAAAGAATAAATATGTTTGAAACTAAATAATGTAGCGTAAGTTTATACATCTTTGTCGTAAATAGGCTTGCGTTATCTGATGTACGGTCAAGAAAACAAGTAGTAATAACTCTTCAAGCTTTTCGCAAGTCATTGCAAATATCTATTTTGTTAGAGAAACTGTAGAAAGTGTGACTTGTATACAATAATTTAAGTAATGGGGGAAAATTCTACTGTACTGTCACGTACCGGCGGCGTCTAAGTTTAGTATAAGTAATACTAAGTATTCACAGCCTAGTTTACTTATAGTTGTAATTTATGAACATATAGTAATTGAAAACATGTTCAGATTGCTTGATTAATTCTAAGACTTCGTCTAGGCGTTCTGAACGTCAAGTTGGACACGGACCTCATCTAATCATAGCTAGTCAATGATACATGCATATATAAAGCCAAGGAAGTATGTATGTAGATGGCACGTGGTATAGTGCATATATATGGTCTGCATCACATACATGGAAAAATCGTTTGTAGAAATAAAACTCACTAATGACTGAACTGTCCAGTCACAAAAGTAGTATCTCATTGGTGAATCGTTTGACATCAATCTGCTATGTCATGGATTAGGCATACCTCTCTTGTTATATCATGGTTTCTATAATTGCGAAAACGATGCGTTTAATTAATTAGTTCAATTTTAATAATTCATTTAGGCAGAGATGTATAGTGCGTATTAAAGAAATAACTTTAATTAGTATACAATAATATATTAACTATGCGAGTCACTGGCTATGCTTTTACTTATAGAATCAAATTTGATTTATTAAATCGAATAGTATTTTTTTTTTGCTTTTTCCAGATTCAAGAAAACTCTTCGGTGGATACAGAATAACTCCAACATATTGTAAAGCGACACGCGCAGCTAGATATAACAGAGGAAATAAAATATGCATGTTTAACCATGAGTGTGTGCAACGTGGTGGAGAAGTAGTAGGGGCTTGTATGGATGGATTTCTTTTTGGGACCTGCTGTCAACTAAAGTCAGACAGTCAATCCCACATGCCTAAAGGTCCAGGAATCGTTATGACCAGTTATTTAGACTATCCAGATGCTACAGAAATAGAAGACTATGATCTAGAACAATTAAGCGTTCAGCATAATAGCTACAAACCTGTGGTAACACCCGGTTATAAACCAGGTGACAAACTACAAACAACTACTTCAAAACCAGAACAACCTATAAGTACCGAAGGAGAAAATGGCGAAATAATTTCTGAAGGTTTATCTCAAATAACAAATACATTATTAAGTTCTCCTCCTAAAGATAGTTCTATTTATTATTTGAAACCTGAACCTGGTTATTATCCACATGGAAGTGTTAATCATGGAGTCCCAGATACTATACTTGTTCATACTAATGGAACTATAGTTGATACAGTAGTAAGACCTTCAGACTTTAATATACAAGTATCATCAATGCAAACAAAACCAACAGTGCCACCAAGCACAACAGAAACAACTTCACCTAATGCCATATCAACACATCGTCCAATTAAACCAATCTTCAGACCAAAGCCAGTTGCTACAACTGAAAATTATGTTGAAGTATCCACTATAACAAAAGAAACTCAGAAAGTACCTGAACTATCGTCTATAAACTCCATCATACAAATGCTAAATGATAGCACGCCTGATGTGAAAGAGGAAGTTACACCATCTATTGATGTTTTAGAAACTAAATCTTCGCCTGCCCCTGATTATACCTATTCAAGTTCATTATCCACTGGTCATTACGTCACGTTGAAACCATCCTCTCTTTCAACTTACATAACTAAGAGACCGTCTACATATAAACCAAGTAAAAAGCCATCCTATGATTATTTACACACAACACCAAACAGCTTACCTCAAGATGACAAACCTTCGTCATATTACTCCTCACCAAGTCCTAGTCAATCCACTAGTCAAGCAGCTATTGATGCTTTCAATAGATACCCAACAAATCCTACTAATTTTGGGGATTTATCTACGTTTAGTTATGTTAGTTCTACTACTACAGTCAGACCAAAACCAACTCCAACAAGAAGACCTCCATCAACAAGCTACATCACAGGAACTCCACCCATTCGAAGACCTGAAATTCCATCAGATATTTTAACATACAACACTGTGGATACATTTTCAAGTGTTACTCCGACAGTGATAGTTTTAAATGATATTCATACAACAAAACAACCTCCTGAATCAGATGAAGTTCAGTTTGTCGAGATTTCCCAAGAGCCTTTCAAAAAGCCAGTCAGTCAAATAACTGTAAACAATCATATACAATCTACTAATAATATTTATGTGCAAAAGCCAACACCCTCTGCAGCTACAGTAGTTATTACACCCAAACCTGGTGCCACAACTCCTTATCCAATCAAAGCATCTACTAGGCCAGTACCAATTTCGTCAAGACCTGCTTTGGAAGTAACTGAATCACCAACTACATTTAAACCTGAGATGCAAACATCACCTGATGATTTGATTAACTTCCCACCAGTCAGAAACCCAATGCTTAATGTAACTGGTTCTAATCCAGCATTATACAACACAAGTATTGCATTATCGGATAATGAGTTAGATGATCTATCTAATATAGAACTAACAACACCAACGCTACAAATAGATGAGAATTTAAATGAGAAAATGACTCTTTTTGTTAACAAAATTGTTGGTAATCTACAAGGTACGTTCCAAGAACTGCATGATATAGTAGTCTTAGATGCGAAACCTAATAGAACTTTACTTACAACGACAACACAAAAACCCAAAAAGACTTTACCGACAACAAAAAGGCCTTTCTTGACGACGACGACGAAAAAGCCTCTAAAGTTAACAACGACCACTCGAAAACCGATTGTGAAAACAACTAAGAAGCCAGTAAGATTGACCACACAGGCGAGAAGAACAACTACCACAGCAGCTCCAGCTACGACGACAACTACTAAAAAGCCGGTAACATCATTTGTTTTTGTTATAAAATAATATACAACGTGTGGTGCTGATTAAAATAGAATAATTGTTACTATCACAATTCCACTTCAGGGTGCTGTAAGAGTCAACTAAGAATGACTAAAAGCAAGAAGAAAGACAATGGATGAGGATTCGGTAAAGTTAAGCTTTATAACGCGGCAGTCTCTAGTATGAGGTCAAAATATCCTCGCGAAGTAGAGGAAGCCCGTACTAGAAGAAGTACGAAACATGTAACGTTGTCAGTGATACGAAATGTACTTCGTTCTTTAGTCAATCTGATTTCAGGATACCACAACAAAGAAGACTAAGCCATCGAAGAAAACAACAACGACCCAAGCACCTACTTCAACGGCGGAATACGATGAGATAACTACTGAGAACTATGATGAGGAACCAATTGATTACAGCGATAAACATTGTAAGTGATCCTGATTATAAGTTTAAATTATTTAGGGAGAAAAAGAATTTATTTTCTTTCTAGCTCATTAATTTAGTCCCATTATGGAATATCACTTCTAATAAGTTAAAAATTAAAAGTAAATTCAAGTATGACATCAAAGAGTTTTCTGAATTTCTTCATGTTCCCTTCATCAGATCCTATATTAATGACCACGGGATCTGCCAAGAAACCTGGGGACCTATCTAAACAGATTCTTAAAGTCACGTTTATTTACTTTTTCAGTGTGTGGTGTCCGTCCATTAGCGAAATCCGGTCGTATTGTTGGCGGGAAGAACTCCAAATTCGGTTCATGGCCATGGCAAGTTTTGGTGAGAGAATCTACTTGGCTTGGTCTCTTCACTAAGAACAAATGTGGTGGTGTTCTTATAACGAATAGATTTGTGACTACAGCTGCCCATTGCCAACCTGGGTAAGTATATTATAATAGACAATTATGGTTTCAAATGTTATGAGAGATTCTTGGACAAAGTCCGCGAGAAATTAATTTAGGAATCCTGAATTGCACCGTTCATTTTAAATGATAGACCTTTTATGTCGATAATAAGGATGAACACAAAATTTTGATTTTTGATAAGCTTTCATAAGTTTCGTTCTATCCATCCATGTACCTATAAATCTAAGTACCCATGTAATGAAATCTTTGAAAGTAATTTTCATCCACTTGCGATAGTGGGATTGATCTCAAAATTTGCATACATAAAGAACCAATGGCAGGATAAAGAACCTCGTAAACAGCAGTTGTCTTCTTTTGATTGCGCCGGGGGAAATCCTTGACCGCACACTAGACTGTTTGGGGATAACAGAAGGGTAGTGTAGGGCCTTTGCCCACTAAAACCCCCACGGTTTGCTTACCTCAACTGGGGAATGGGCACTGGTACAGCGCTGGTTCCGGCACAGCAGTTGCCTAAGGTAACCACGCAGCCCGTCAATTTCTTTTCTCCGTTTTATTTAACGCAATACAATAAATACATTATTGTAAATAATCGATTCTGTTTTTCAGTTTCTTAGCATCACTAGTAGCAGTTTTTGGCGAGAATGACATATCTGGTGACATTGAGCCTCGTAAACCTGTGTCGAGGAATGTTCGCAAGGTGATCGTACACAGACAGTATGACGCAGCTACCTTTGAGAATGATCTGGCTTTGCTGGAATTAGAAGCACCTATCAAATTTGATGCCCATATTGGTAAATATATTAAATAAAAATCAAATACAGCAGAAAATGTGATTCTCACGCGTAGGATTTAAACTTGTACCCTTTGAAAATCCTTTCAGGTTTTAACTAATTTAACTGCCTTATACAGAAGCTGAGCAAGCCAATTGCAAAATATTTAATAAGTGTTATTAAAAATAATTTTAAAGCCGTAGCTTTGTAAATTCGTCAAATTCGTCGCCTTCTTGACTTTTTCTAATAATTTGTAACCGTCATGCCTTAACTAGTCAGGGTATTAATTAATGTTTCGGAGGATTTGCCTCTACTCGCCCCTCGAAGTTTTGGAAATGGTATGTATGCCTCGTGATATAAATGGCACTAAGAGTATTGTGTGCTACATGGCTTATATGCTCTTAGTTCCTTATAATTTCCTTAACATTATGTGGTATTATACTCGTAATTACAATATTAATTATTATGGTTTATATGCTTATATGCCATCATAATATGGTTGGTATTACTGAACCTACTACGATCAATTTTAGTACCAATCTGCATGCCTCCTGATGAGGCAGACTTCACTGGACGCGTGGCGACTGTCACAGGATGGGGTCGACTCAAGTATGGTGGTGGAGTACCAGCTGTACTACAAGAAGTACAGGTAGCATAATTATTAAGAAATACATATATTTTAATATATTCATATATAAATATACTCATGGATATTTAACACAACATCCTCTGGTCCCAAGCAAAGCTTATTTAGTTGTTTAATCAGTACCAGAATATAGTTGTATAATTATTATACAAATAAAATAATTGGGTAGCTGTGCACCTCAGCGGTTTTCTTTGTCTTTCCAGTCCATTAACATCCCACCTTTGGGGATGGGCTACTTGCATTCAGCAGGGTTTGTGGTCTACCTTTGTATAGGTAACTTCCCTGTGCCAAAAAACCTGGCGTGGTCGCCAGGTTTTTGGCAAAGGGAAATTTTCCGTCATTCACAGATGTTGTTTACAGCTTATATTGTCCTCTGAGCTGACTTTAACGTCATTATGATATGAGTATTGAGTATAAATGAAGCCAAGAAAGTATGTTTAGATCATTTCGACATTCTATAGTCTCTGCCTATACATGTAGGGCCAATGTGCCGTGAATAAATGAATATGTGACGGCATGATAGGGTATTGCCGTTCCCAGATTGTTATTAATCGGCTACCGTCCATCCCCTTTTTGTTACGAAACCACCTAAGCTCTACCTCACTTCAATTTTTCAGGTCCCTGTAATAGAGAACAGCGCATGTCAAGACATGTTCCAAACAGCTGGTCATACTAAGAAGATCCTCAATTCATTTATCTGTGCTGGATATGCAAACGGACAGAAGGATTCTTGTGAGGTATTTCTATATTGTATATTTACTAGTCGTGTCCCCTAGTTTCACCAACAAACTTACTAGAGAGCTTTTCTCTCTTATGACCTAGAAGTAAAATAAAAGAAGTGAATCTATTTTCAGACCTAATTAATATTCTAAGCACGCAAAATTTAATAAATTCATAATTAATAAATTAATAAATTCATAATTAATTAATAAATTCAGTCCAGTCGTTTCGGAGGAATTTGGTAATACCTAAACGAAGTGACATGACAATTGAAATGTTTACTCCTTTTTTCTTAAATTCTCTTTAAATTGGTTTTAAGTGGGCTATATTGAAACAATAAAATTAAGATAGGCAAGCTCTTAAAATCAAATCTGTTTTTTGATTTTTTCGGGTGCCGTGCCAAATAGTAAAATGCTATTTCGCCGACCATTCGTCGGTCACTAGGCTATATCTCTAGAAGTTCTAGCTGAAAATTTCACAGTTTATATCAGTTGATGCAATACTCATCACAATTCTGCCCTAATCCCGTTATTTGGGTTCGCGAATATTACAAAAATATTAAGATAACAACGGTACCTTTCGTGTGTGACTCCAATTCGTACTAGACCGTTTTTTTAAACAAATATTTTCTATTTCCAGGGTGATAGTGGTGGTCCCTTAGTACTTCAGAGAGAAGATGGTAGATGGCAGTTAGTTGGTACTGTCTCACACGGAATCAAATGTGCAGCCCCATTCCTACCTGGAGTATATATGAGAACTACATTCTATAAACCATGGTTAAAAAGTATTACTGGTGTACACTGATAAATACCTAAGCCTTTTTTTTAACAAGGGATAGAAAATGGTGAAATTAGATATTTGATTGAATGAATGAATGATTTGTCGTTCATTTGTCTTTATTAATATTATAAAACTGAAGAGTTTGTTTGTTTGATTGTTTGAACGCGCTAATTTCAGGAACTGCTGGTTCGAATTGAAAAATTCTTTTTATGTTGGATAGTCCATTTATCGAAGAAGGCTATATAACATTACGCTGCGATCTTTACGAGCGAAGTATTAGTGAATAATGTTGCAAAAATAGAATTTTATTAATTTCATGCGTACGGAGTCGCCGGCATCAGCTAGTATAATATGACGTGATGTCGTTTAAGCTTTGAAATAAATGGAGTAATAAATGAGGTTAGATTAAAATACGTTTTTGGAAAAGTTAATCGTAATAGATTTCAGTCAGACTAACTGGACAGGAAGACTTCAAACTTCCTTTGATTTTTTGCATAGCCTTTGAAGATACCTATATAAACGAATTTCTTATAATTTCTTCTATAAAATAATTACAAATTATAATTTTAATTAAAAATTATAAAATTTTCCAATTCTGTAATATGGGCTGTAAAAATATTTTTCACTAGCCCTGTTAATTGTTTTTTCTAAATCCGCGACACAGGAAACATAATAATATGCATCTAATTTATTGCACGACTCTAAAATTGAAACTGTAAATGGAAATATTAAAAATATAGTGAATAAAATCCCTTGTACTCAAAAATTTACTTCGTAAAATGTATTATAAAGATCTATTTAATTTATTTATATTGACTTAGTAAGATATTAAAGCTGTAATAATGAATTATTTGATCGCTAATATAAAAAGCAATAATAATAACTCAATTAAAACAATAGTATAAATATCATAGACCAAGATCTAAGGATTCTTTGTCTTTTTTTCTCAGCGATGAAATGCGTTGGTTAAGATAGTCTTTGTACGTAGCATCATTGTAAAAATACCCGCAATTTCAACCCGTTGGCCGTTTTACAGCAATTTGATGGTAAAGTCTATCGTCAAAGTCTGCCTTATCCAATAAATTTCATTGCTGAGAAAATAAGTCAAAAGATTCACCACTCAGATCTCGGTCTATTAATTAATAATTTTAATTCAAATAATGAACAGCAATTTTCCCACCACTAACCTTTTAATATAATTTTCAATTACAATTCTAATTATTTATATTTATACTTTGTAATTTTAAATATAAGGTTATACTTAGAGTATTAAATCAAAAAGAGCTGTTACAAATGATGTCTATTTGGACAGTAATTGGGTATATAAAAAAAAAGTTGAACCGACTTCGTTGGATCGAGTTGGTTCGACTTCTTACTGGGCGAAGCGATTTTAATGTTTTTTTTAAATTTCTTTTAAATAAAAAAAGAATCATTAAAGTCGCTTCGCCCAGTAAGAAGTTATGATTTAACAAACATAAAACCAAAAAAAGGTCACAGACGAATTAAGAACCTCCTCCTTTTTTTGAAGTTGTTTAAAAAATAGTACCGAGGGTAGGGTGTCAAGGTCACTACGCACGCTCTCTCCAAAATCACTTCACGTACACTAAGACACGACAGTGTCTGTTTAAAATGAGTATGATCATTGTTCTCGTACCTTGTTCAGCAGGGGTCGCCTTATAATGTCATCTCTTGTTGGATTAATGCTCTAAGGAGATATAATAAAAAATATCTGCTCTCTATTCAAATTAAATTATTACGAGCTTGAAATGTATAAATTATAATTATTAATTTCTTTAGGTTTATATAAAATTCTTGTATAAATTTATTATTCTAAATTATTGTTTTAAATTAATTTAATATAAGTATTATTAAGTAGGATGCCTATTATTCTTAGTTTACTATAAACTTTCTTCATCATCATCATCATCATCATAACGCCTTTTCCCAGGTAGGCAGAGAGACTATAGAGCGCCATCAGCTACGATCCAAACATACTTCCTTAGCTTCATCCACACTCATACATCTTTTTAAACTTTCCTTTTCTTTAAGTATAAATCTATTCTTCTGAGAGTCTGGAGTCTGAACTAGGCCTAAGCCTGTGCTACAGAACTCCAGGCTCTCCCTTTAAAAGCTATTTACAGAGAAATTTTTACAATTTTGTAATTAGTGATTTCTGACTGCGTAAGATGTATCTACTTTTCTTTATGAATAACATAGACCGCATACATATATGGTTTTATTCATAATGACTTATCGGAGGTTTAAAAGTTCGCTAATATAGGTTCACGAAAATAGTTAAAACTTGTTATTCATAAATAGTCTTTTTACGCTAAAATGTTTATTATCTTTCCGGATAAATCTCCGTTTAAAGCTCCGATAAGTTATTATGAATAAGACTGTTAGGACATAAATCGAGGTAAGTTTAATTTTACCACTTGCATTTAAGTAATTGAGTCAGCCTAAATTATGGGCTTAAATCCGTATATTGCTGTTTGTTAATTACAATCAATGTTTCTAAAATTGGGTTAGAAATATCATTTTCTTTGTTGTTTAAATAGTAGCATTTATTAATTTAAAGTATAAATTGTAAATTGATTATTAATAATTTAGTTGTAAATTAATTATTAATAATAAAACTGTGCGTGTGTATTTCTTAATAAGTGATGTATGATCAATTCTCTATACCCGAAAATACTTTTTTTACTTAATAAATTTTTTTTATTCATTTGTATCATATTTTCGTAAAATAGTTTTAGGTTTTGTAAATTATTTTTAAAAGAAATGCATTTATTTATTGTTATAAAATAGTTCTTAATTTAGTTATTAAGACTGAATTCTAGAAAATATAAATTATTTTCATTTTAAAAGTTGTTTTATTTAATTATAAATTTTATTTCTTTTTATTGGCGTGGAATATTTGTCAGAAATTATTATGAACCGGCCAAGTACGAATTGGACTTTTGTTCGAAGGTTTCCAAACCATTATCATCATAATACCTATATTAGTCATTGTTCATTACTTAGGCTTAGGCTACTCCTAATAGAGCAAACGAACAGTCCAAGCAGAACGCACCCGTTCACAAGTACAACGTTCACAGCCCCGCTTATTGGTATTCAGTAAGAAAAAGTTAAGTGAATTTTCATTTCATTTTTATTTATCAATTTTTACCGAAAATTCACTTCAGTTTTTCTTACTGAATACCACTGCAGCTCGATCTACCTATTAAGTATGTTTGACCTATATTATGTGACTATATCAGTAGGTATTCTGACACTTGGCAACCCAATAGTTGTTAACCGTCTAAAAGGTATCTAATTCAATTTCATTATGTAATAATTCAATTCAAAAGTTAATTTATGAGGAAAACCATAATAGTACATTAAGATATTAGTGCGTTAAGATGGTTATAACATGCGAGGCGGAATTTCAGCCAATAACCAATACGCACGTATATCGTACGACGTTTTTTAACACATTTGCGAGGAAGCAGAAAAAAAAACGTTAAATAAACTCAATCTGTGAATGCACACTTGCTATACACAATGCTTTCCCGCCATTTTAACAGCGCGCTAGCGCTGCCTACTGACTGGCGCCGCGCGGCGATTAGTTCGAAATTTGAATAGCAACAGCGCGCTGCTCGAGTCGTGCGGCAGCGATCAGTTCCATATTTGAAATGGCAAATAATACTGTTTTGAAATTTGTATGGACTATAACTTAACTATTTGCTTTGGTAACACACGCGTTTTTCATGACCCGCTTTACATATTTAAAACCGGTGAAATTACATCAGCTTTACGAGCAAGGATGTTAAAAAATAAATAACACCAACGCACATGTTTTTTTTTCACATAATTATTCCTTGTTTATTACATCGTGTTAAAACCAAGGAAGTTATAAAATTATTTTGATTGTAAAAGCGATACAGCCTGATGACAGACGGACGGTCTTTAAGCGGATAAATTTAGTCGCCCCGTTCATTTGATATAGATTTACGTCGGTCAGTGCCAATTCTGAGGTCACGCGACTGATTGAAACTATCGATATTCATAGTTTAGTTTAGTTGTGCGAAGAGAACAAGTAGCAGCTACGTAGATGTTTTACTATGATAGACGTATAATAAAATATCATGTAGTTAATTTATAAAACAGGTCTTTAATCTTGATTATTAATAAATCGCATAAGCATTAGAGATTATCTTTATTCTTTTTTGTTATAGGTACTTGTGAAATGTATGTGGGTATTGTAATTGAGCAATACACACGCACAGTTTTTTTTTTATAATTATTCAAAAGGAATAACCTCAATTACAATACCCACATACATTTCACAAGTACCTATAACAAAAAATAATAAGGATAATCTCTAATGCTTAAGCGATTTATTTATTCCATTGTAGAAATGTTTAAAAAAGGGTCAATAGCCTTCTTATAAAGTTGGTACGCCTTACCATCATGGGGTTAAGTGGCAACATGGTTTATTTAAAAAAATATAAGTGATTTTTTAAGATTTAGCGAGATTTTAAACAACTCAAATATCGATGTGGTGACGGATCAAGAATAAAATTAGTAAGAATTCAACATGCCTGATTAGCGCGGCATAGCAGACCTAATCCTTCGTAAAGTTAATGAAATCCTTGCCCGAAGTCTCGGTTTAAGCTTTTGGTACGAAACCCCAAAAAAGAGCAACGTCAGCGAGTTTTAGAGAAGTCTAGAAATAAATTAACACTTTTCCCGCTCCGCATATGTCTATGTCATGTACCTAATATGCGGTAAAATTACAATATAATCGATTCGGTGAAACTTTGTAGCACAGTTGCTCACACACCTCATTACAAGTAAGTTTAATAACGAGATAATTTTATTTATTTAAAATATTAACTTTTTTTTTAAATTAAAATAGTCAAAACTATATAGGGGAGCGAGGGGCTAGTTGTAACAATTTTAACAAATAATTATTTATCTTGAAGTGTATTGGCTAAATTCCCACTAACTAAACTTTAATTGATACTCTAACTATTCTTTTATTAAGTTAAATCGAAAAAATATCAAATCTACGGGTAACTCTTTCACATTTTTAATTTTACAACTTACCCCGTGGTTGGGGCTAGTTGTAACATTTATTGGGGCGTGTAGTAACAAAAATAAAAACAAAAATGTGACACCTTCAATCGTTTATTTTTTTCACATCTTGGACCAATTTGCTTTATTTACAACAAAAACTAACCAGATAATTCTATAATATGTATTTTTTTATAAAATTGTTAACTAAAACGTACGTTTTAGTTAATAATTATATAATCAACAAATTAAAGACTTAAGTTTTTATACATGGCACTTTATAATCAAAGTAAATTCTTAGTTCTTCGTCTTCTTCTAGTTATAAACCTCCAAATTAATCTTAATTATCTCTTAGTTCTACCTTAATCTTACAATAATCAGCCTTGCAATGAGTTTCTTTTATTTCAGCGCATTTGAGGATATATGAAGACATTTTACCTTCTTCTTCTTCTGTGAATACTTGTCTAGGCTTGACAAAGCCTACTTTTGGACTTTCTATATTTTTCTTCTTCTTAATGTATCTGTACAGAGATACGTGACAAAGATCAAAATTCTTACTCGCCTTCCGAATACTATAGTTGTTTTCTAAAACTTCACCTACAGCTAACTCTTATAACTCCTGGCTTTGTTTTGCCCGGTCTGTCTTTCTTTTATATTCTCTCATTCTACATGAAAACAAATAAGGTAGGTTACATTACAAATAATAACAGTAACTTACGGCAATCTGGGGGCAAGTTGTAACATGGTACAACAAACCCCGAGGTTTTGTTACAACTAGCCCCTAGGTATAGTTCTTAATATTTATCACGATAACTATTATATCCACTTAGTAATCTCGAAAATTGTTGCACAACATCATAAATAGTTATATTATAGCATCAAATAAGATACATAAAGCTCCAATTACTCGAAAATAGTAATTTTAACCAAAAACTTAGGCAAATGAAATTATAGGTTACCTGTCTACAACGAAGTGTTTGCACATACCCAATCACTGCGCCGCCTGGCGGGACACTGACTGTGAAAAAGTGGCGTGGCGTATTGTAATTTTAAGATTAGGTAATAAAGATTCGAGAATAAAGTTTAAATTCCTATTGAAAAAGGTCTGTTACTACTTGCCCCTGTTACAACAAGCCCCCCGCTCCCTACAAAGCTAAAAAATAAAAACAAAATAACAAATAAAATAAAATAAAATTAAGCGTCAAAATATTCCTCCGCATCGTCCTCAACTGGTAAAGTGCCCAGAACGCTGGCAGCATTGCCACGTTGAATGGCAATGCTTATTCGTTGTGCAAAAAAAAGGCCAGCGTTCCGGTCACCCGAGGCGTCAACTAGCCGCTTCGACAACTCTCTGTAAAAAGAGCGAGTCGTCAGACCCCACGGTCCGAGCGTTTCGACCCCAAACGGCTCAAATACGTAATCTTCGACAAGATTACTGTATTTGCGCCGCTTGAGCATCTCCGCTGATGCGGCAGCAGCGCCAGCAGAAGCCGCGGTACTAGGAACATGTGATGGCGCAAGGGTGTCGACGCAGGTAGTGTCCCACACCAAAGGCCTACCCATCTTCCATGGCAGTAAAGACATACCGTCTGTCTCTTGCCATCGTCGCGTACCAAGCCATTAGGTTCGAGTACGGCTGGTACTCCGGCGGTAACGAGAGCACGACGGATGATGTCGTTGATAACTGCATGTCGGGGTATGCGGCCCGCACTTCTGCCGCATGACAGGTGTCTGAGACTGTCAACGGCCTCTCCGCAGTGACAACGATGCGGAGAAACACATAGAGCACCCAAACGAAGGCACGCAGCCATGCGGAAAGTTGTGTCGGCCAACATAGTGCCTATATTGGACGACGGAAGAGCCTGGATCCATAAACCAGACTCCCACTCTCCCACCACAAGCAAACGAGCACGCTCCGTAGCACTGCTAGAAGAATTTATTAAGTTCTCTCTAACAATGCCACAGAGAGGCCCGTCCCACTGTCGCTGGGAGAATGGGTTTAGTAAGTTTTGTTTATTTATTGAGTGAAATTTTAACGGCTGAGCCCATTTTGATGAAATTTGTGTGCGTATTCCAGTGGATTCGAGAATGCTTTAAATCGTGATTGGACCCAGTACGTGGCGCTGCAATCGATATCTGTTAAATTTAAGGCAGACTGGATTTCGCGGGTACAGCTAGTTAAAAATCGGTCCAGCCGTTTAGGCGTTCAGTGACATACGTACAGAAGCAATTCAGATATAAAGATGATATTCTGTGTCAAAGAGGAAAACGGGATCCTTAACTAATGGCTCTTTGTACGTTTGTACCTCCGTCTATCCGTCTGTCATGAAATTATCACAAAAGTAATTTTTTTTAACTGTATGAGTGTACAGTACAAAGACATAAACTCTCTTTAAATAACATTAGCATTTTTCAGGTTTTTCAGTAACCTCATCTAATAATATGGATCACTCCGAGTTTCGTGTAAAAGGTAAGACTATCACTCTATGTAATAGTCCAATTATGACGGGCTTCGTGGTGGAGTGGTTTATGTAATGGACTGCCGATCACGAGGTCGCGGGTTCGATTCCCGCTTGGGACAATCATTTGTGTGATATCCATAAATGTCATACAAATGTTTGTACTGCGTCTGGGTGTTTTCTATGTATTATAAGTATGTATTTACAAAAGAAAAGTAGTTTATGTAGTATATCCGTATTCTGGTACCCATAACACAAGCATATAAGCTTAGCTTGGGACCAGAGGACGTTGTGTGGAATGTCCGTGAATATTTATTATTATTATTATTATTAATTGAACCGCAGTTCATATTCATATTCATTTATTCGATGCAATCACGTTGTTTACAAGGTGTATATTAGACAGTATCAAACATGAACCCTGTTAGGGCACAGCAACATAACTTATTATTAATTGTTTACATATTGATTAATCTTACATTTTCTTAAATCTATTACAATTTTGCTATCTATATAATTATAACAGTATTATCCTCTCATCTGGCTAGTAGGTGTTTAAACAAAATCATTGTGAAATCTTCGAAACAATGAATCTATTGTTACCCAGCGGGGTGGGCGGGGCAACGGGGGGGCGCCGCCAGATGTTAGGTCAAAGTTCGCACGTTCGAGCAAGTGAGAGGTTATTATAACCATTAAATACCTACTACATACTATTGTTAGATAAACATGTTGTTAATAATATTTTTAAACATTTAAATTAAATATATCTATTTTGTACATTAATATAGCTAATTTATTAAAAAAAAAAATTTACATATTTAATTAATCTACTTATTTATCATCTAAAAAACGCTTCAGCAACGCTTATTTAAAAAAACTATAGTTTTTTAAAGCATCATAGAATATAAAATACTAGCTATTGCCTGCATCTTCGTACGCGTGAAATTTAGAAATCTAACCTTATAAACTATATAAAAAGCCACCCTCGTAAAGCATCATTTAAAAAAACCGCATCAAAATCTATTGCGTATTTTTGAAGATATAGGCTCACATAGGGACATACATACAAAAGTAACGACTTTGTTTTTATATAGAGTAAAGATAACAAAATGCTATAAAATGATTGGGAAAAGGCTTTCATACTATAACGATCTTTTTCATTAGAGAGTATCTAGTTAGAGAGTCATCATTGTCATAGCATTACGCCTTTTTCCCATAGAGACTATAGGGTGCCATCGAGACTGGCCTCGTGGTCGAATAATTCATGAAACGGACTGCCGTTCACGAGGTCGCCGATTCAATTCCCGCATAGTACAATAATTCTTGTGTGATATTTATAATTGTCAAACAAATGTTTGTTCTGCGTCTGGGTGTTTCTATATATATTTTATAAGTATGTATTTGCAAAAGAAATGTAGTAAATGTATACTCTCCGTATTCTGGTACCCATAACACAAGCATATAAGCTTAGCTTGTCACCAGAAAACGTTGTATGAAATGTCCATGAATATTTATATAATAATAATAATAATAATAAGGAGAGAGCCGCCTGTTGGAGCTCACATTTATTTTATATTTTTAAATGTATATTTTTTATTATTTAGTTTATATTTAATTATATATTTAAAAATGTAAGATATTGTGATGTAAAAGAGATAAATAAAGAAAATAATAATAATAAATATTCACGGACATTTCACACAACGTCCTCTGGTCCCAAGCTAAGCTTATATGCTTGTGTTATGGGTACCAGAATACAGATATAATACATAGTGTAGTGGTTCTGGTAACGGACTGCCGATCAAGAGGTCGCGGGTTCGATTCCCGCTCGGGACAATCATTTGTGTGATTTTTCTAATTGTCATACAAATGTTTGTACTGCGTCTGGGTGTTTCTATATATTATAAGTATGTATTTACAAAAAAAAAGTAGTATATGTATTCTATCCGTATTCTGGTACCCATAACACAAGCATATAAGCTTAGCTTGGGACCAGAGGACGTTGTGTGAAATGTCCATTAATATTTATTATTATTATGTATTTATCCATTTAAGATCTCGGCTGTTGCCGGTTAGTTAAGATAACCACGGGCCGAAGCCAAGTGTTCATCCTGTTAAATTATTTGAAGAAATCGGTTCTTCAATATGTTGATGTGTGGTGAGGGATGTTCTTGTGTTTGTGTTGTTTGTGTCTGAGTGTATGCATGTTTGATTATCTGTCTGTAAAAATTTTCTAACTGTTCTACAAGTGTTTAATATAGCAGCCTTTTGGAGAAGTTTATAGGTGTATGTAGGTAATTCTAAATTTTGTATAGATTGGTGAAGTTGCGTCGGTATTACACCTGTGGTGGAGAGTACTATAGGGACTATGGTGACTTTATTTAGGTGCCACATTCTGGTTATCTCTATTTTAAGATCTAAATATTTTGCCATTTTTTCTGATATAGTGTTTTGTATGTTGTGTGTGTTTGGTACTGCTATATCAATGAGACGCGCAATCCTGTTTGTTTTATCTAAAATAGTTATATCGGGTCTGTTGTAATGTGTGGTTTTGTCTGTTAAAATAGCACGGTCAAAGTACATTTTGAATCTAGAGTTTTCAAGGACAGCTTCAGGAATATATTTATAGTAGGATATTTGTGGAGTTTGAATCAAATTATATTTTATTGCTAATGATTGATGAATTATGTTAGCCAATTGGTCGTGACGATGCTTATAATCTGTTTGTGCAATTGCTTTGCATGCCCCTGTAATATGCTGGATTGTTTCAGATGCACTACTGCACCTTCGACACAAATCTGATGTTATTGGGATTCGCATTATATGTTTTTGATAGTTACGCGTCTCAATTACTTGATCTTGAATAGCTTGCATGAACCCTTCCGTTTCAGAAAACAACTCACCGCTGTTCAACCATTCGTTCGATGCTAATTTATCGACTGTAGGATGATTAAGCTGTTGGAGGTGTCTTCCGTGTAATGACTTTTGGGCCCATGCTTCTAGTTTCGTTTGGATGTCAGTTTGCTTTTCGTTGCTTTGTGTGTTGCTGTCGTTCATATTTAATGGTGTAAGTTTCTTATCGTTGTGTACAATTGCGTTATGTAGGCTAGACATAGTGCTTTTTGTGAAAAAATATGTTCTTAAATTAGTAATTTGCTTGTTATGTAAGTTAGTTATGTCTATAATAGCTCTGCCTCCTTGTTTCCTTGGTAATGTTAGTCGTTGGATACATGCTCTAGGATGGTGTTTTCTATGCTTGGTAAGAGAAGTGTTTATAAGTCGCTGCAAATTGCGTAGCTCCGTTTTAGACCAATTTATTATGCCGAAAGAGTAGGTGAGAATCGGAATCGCGTATGTGTTGATTGCTTTGACAGTATGTCGGGAATATAGTTGGGTATTAAAAATAGCTTTAAGTCTTTGTTTAAATTGTAGAATTAGATACGATTTAATTTCTTTGTAATGAATTTGTTTCGATTGTATATAACCTAGATATTTATAAGCTTCCATTTCAGTTAGTGAATCTATAGTTTCGCCGCATTCTGTGGTATATGAGTGTTGATGTGTTTTCCCTGCTATAATTGAATTTATCTTACATTTATCTATTCCGAATTCCATTTTTATGTCATTGGAGACTCGTTCTACAGTATTCGCTAATGTGATAAGTCCGTCTGGTGTTGTTGCATATAACTTAATGTCGTCCATGTAAAGAAGATGATTAATTTTAACTGAACTTGTATAATCTCTGCTATCTAAAGAAGGGTCACTGTATTTTAACAAATATCCATGTCGGTTTTGATTAAGTTCTTTTGAAAGAGGGTTCAAAGCTAAGCAGAACCACAAAGGGCTAAGTGAATCGCCTTGAAAAATCCCTCTCTTAATACTAATGTGATCTGTGTCGCATGTACCTGTAGGTGTTGTCAGTCTTAATCTTGTTGTCCATCGTGTCATAATGTTATTTAAAAATATTTGAAGACTAGGGTGAATTTTGTAAATATCAAGAACTTCTTTAAGCCATGAATGGGGAATAGAATCATAAGCTTTTCTGTAATCGATATACATAGTACATAAATCTTTTTTGTTCTTTTGGACCTGTCTCTGAATTACTGAATCTATAGTTAGCTGCTCCTTACAGCCCTGACTGAGTTTCCGGCATCCTTTCTGTTCTTCTGTTAAGATTTTGTGTGTATCTACATGTAAATAAATGATTTGTGTAATGCATGATGTGATTATTTTGTATATTGTTTGTAGGCATGTGATTGGTCTATATTTGGCAGGATTGGTATTATCATTGAGATCTTTTGATATCATGTATGTAATTCCTTCAGTTATGTAATTAGGCATTTCTGTGGGATTTTTGATGAATATATTGATATGGTTTAACAGATATGGGTGAATGTATGTGAACTTTTTGTACCAATAATTATGTAAGGAATCAGACCCTGGCGCTTTCCAGTTATGTAATTTACTTATGACTTCACGGAAAGTGTCAATGTGGACATCATCAAATTCCATCTCTTGTACGTTTGAGTTACTTGATTTTTCGTTTTCGATCCATTCTGCTTTAAGGTTGTGAATTACAGGCTTCGCCCATATGCCAGCCCAAAATTTATGAAAATCTTCTGGCGATGGCTGGTTATTAGCACTAGCTATTGTAAAATTTGTGGTAGATTTCTTTAAATTTCTGTAAAATTGTTTTTCGTTGTTCCTAAACTGATTATTTTGTGTCTTGCGGAGTGTGCACGCAATATATCTGTTTAATCGACTTTTTACTACTGTAAGTTTCTGTTTAAGAGTGTCTAGGAAATGTATGAGTTGTGAGTTAGGTTCTTCGTGTGTTGTGTGTATTTTATAGTTATTTAGTATATGATCTACATTTTTGACTAGATTGCTGCTTCGATTACCATGTATATATTGTGTAAGCTTACCTATCTTTGCTCTTAAGTCTTCGCGTTTGTTTTCTAGCCTCTTTTGCCATTTAGGTTTAATTTTATTATAACTCTGCCTCATATTTTGTTGATCAAGTGATATTTTAGTTCCATTTATTTTTGCAGCTGTCCATGCCGCACTGTAAATAACTGTTTGAGTAGTAGTGAAATCTGTGTTTATGTTAATATGTTTTGGTAAAATTAAACTGTTAATATATTTAACTATGAATGCAAATTTTTTAGATGTTTTCTGTCTGGGTATGTATTGTCTTTCTGTAGGATTGATGTTAGTGAAATATTCTAAGCATTCCGCAAAAGTATCTTCAATTAATGGATTTCTTTCACAATCTTCATCTTGCTCGGTATTATGTGTATTCTGATTGTTAATCTCTGAGTCACTATTTTCTATAAAAGTGGGTGTTGCTAGGCTTGGAATATTTGTGTCTGCAGTAATATTTTCTTCCCGGTGATGTGATGGTTCTGTCATATGTAATTCTTCTGCTATCTCATTCCTAATGATTGTTAGTCTTGTGTCATTGATATACTTATTTTTTATAATTGCTCTTCTTTGGTCAGCTATGTGTTGCTCTGATAGGTGTGTTAAAGTTGGATACAGGGCCAGAAATTCTTGGTGTAAATTCTGTCTGTAAGTCGTTCTGTCAGTTTCTAACCGAGTGATTCGATAATAGATTTTCATGATAGCCTCGTTATATTCATTGGACCATCTCATACGTTGTCGTATCTGTGTGTTAGTTGTTGCATTGTGTTGCGGTGTGTTGTGGTGTATTGTATCCTGTAAGGCTTGTAGCTCATTTTTAACATCAGAGTAAATTCTATCAATGGCATTTTGTGGTAGCAACTTATTTCTTACTATTGCTCTGCGCTGATCACCGACTCTCTGTCGGCTGACCTGCATAAAAGGGTACCTTTCTAAAAATTTTGTGTGAAGTGGAAGAAGATATGCATTTGTGTCTGTGTCTAAATTAGTTAGCTGAAAATAGGTTCGTAGGATAAACTCATTCATTTCTGCATTCCATTTCCTACGAGTTTTTGCAACGTTGGTGGTGGGCACAAGTTCATCGACAGAAATAGTCTCTTGTGCAACATCTTCCAACTGTATACTATTAACTACACTTGCTGAATCTATAGTACTAGATTTTGAAGAATTCTGAAAGGATTGAGAGCTAGAGGTAATTGACCTAAACAATGTAGCATCTGAGCGTGTTGACATTTGATCACTCGCCGAAACAGTAGTTGAAGAGTTCCGACGACCCCCTAAGAACGACCTAAGGTTATAAGTTTTTTTGTTATTTTGCATTTTTGTTCCCACGAGAAGCAAGGGATTAAAATGTCCACCGTAGCATAGCCCCGCTTACCACGGTAAGGGAAAATTAAAACTGAAGGTCCCCAGGTATTCAGAGTAGATATTCTCGACTAAGCTCCCCCTTAGCCACGCAGCTCTCGGCATATGCTTCACCTTAGTTGGGTTGTCCTACTTACTAAATATCTTATATCTATCTTAACTACTAGCTATCTCCCCTTTATCCCCCCTTCTAATTATCTCCCCTATCCTAACTACCCCCTATACTAACTATCTCTCCCTACTGACTACCCCCACCTACTACCTATCCCATATAAAGTACCTAGTGTACTTTACATGACAGAGCCATGTTAGCCGCGCCAGTAACAATGAATATCGCGTGTCCGCCCCCCGCGTGAGTCTGGTGTTCGACTCGGACGTATGGTTGGTTATGGGAGGCTTATTATTATTATTATTATAAACTATATTTTTTTTTGTAAATACATACTTATAATATATAGAAAACACCCAGACGTGGTACAAATATTTGTATGACATTTATGAATTTCACACAAATGATTGTCCCAAGCGGGAATCGAACCCGCGACCTTGTGAACTGCAGTCCAGTACATGAACCACTACGCCACGAAGCCCGTCAATATATTTATTACATTACGCCTTTTTCCTATAGGGGTGGTTAAGAGACTATAGAACACCATTTATTACGACCTGTACATATAATCTTGGCTTGATTCATAATCATACATCTATTCATACATCTGTGACGGTTGTAAGTGGTGCATTGAAAAGAGTAGTAAAAATGAGTGTAAAATGTAGTATTGCACTATATTTTACACTCATTTTTACTACTCTTACTACGCTTGCAAACTTTTTAATGAAATAGCTTTTGTTGCAGCCAAGGAGATGGTGGACTACATAGCAGATTATTTGGAGAATATTCGAGAACATCGTGTGTACCCTGGAGTAAAGCCAGGGTATCTACACAAACTGCTGCCGAAAGAAGCTCCACAGATGCCTGAACAATGGGATGATATTGTTAAAGACGTAGACGCGCATATTATGCCTGGTGTAAGACTTTTCATATGATCTCATAATAATATGATGATACAGGCCTCATGGTCTAGTGGTTCTTGAAACGGACTGCCGTTCGAGAAGTCGCGGGTTTGATCCCCGCACAGTACGATCATTATTTATGTAATATTTATAAACTAGCTGTTACCCGCGACCCCTTCGCGTGGAATTTAGAAAATTTTCCCCGTTTTTGCAACATTTTTAAATACTGCTTAGCTTCTACTGATCGTAGCGTGATGTTATATAGCCTAAAGCCTTCCCCGATAAATGCCCTATCTAACACTGAAAGAATTTTTCTAATCGGCCTAGTGGTTCCTGAGATTAGCGCGTTCAAACAAACAAACAATCAAACAAACAAACAAACTCTTCCGCTTTTTAATATTAAGTATAGATGCCATGCAAATGTTTGTAATGCGTCTGGGTGTTTTATTGTAATAGATGTGAATATTTACAAAAATAATAATATTATGTCGTATATCCGTATCTGGTACCGTAATACAACCATAGAAATATAGCTTACTTTGAGAGCAAAGGATGTTGTGGGTAATGTCTATTAATATTCGGGCTTCGTGGTCTAGTGGTTCATATAACGAACTGCCGTTCACGAGGTCGCGGGTTCGATTCCCGCCTCGGACAATCATTTGTGTGATGTTTATAAATGTCATACAAATGTTTGTCCTGCGTCTGGGTGTTTACTATGTATTATAAGTATGTATTTACAAAAGAAAAGTAGTTTATGTATTGTATCCGTATTCTGGTACCCATAACACAAGCATAATAAGCTTAGCTTGGGACCAGAGGACGTTGTGCGAAATGTCCATGAATATTTATTTAATATTTACTTATCATTGATTTTACATGCTTTTAGGTTTGTCAATTCAAATGTTCCAAGCAAAATTATAAGTTTTCTGAAATAAGTTACAAGTTTGTATATTTTTTCCACAGCTAGTACATTGGCAGAGTCCACATATGCACGCGTATTTCCCTCTTCTAACTTCATATCCCTCAATAATGGGAGAAATGCTGTCCAGCGCTTTTAACGTGGGTTGTTTTACATGGGTAAGTTAAATAATACACTTTAGATTTTATTTTTTCTAACGAGACTTGTGTAGTCTTCTTAGCCACAACAATCATGTCAGTTGTTATAGACATCCATGATGATTCGTGATCATTATGTTTGAAAAGTCTTTGGTAATTCGGATCTTTAGAATATAAAGATCTTATAGCAAGTTATGTTGCAGAGGGACTAAGTAACAAAAAATGTCATAATTAACAATTCAACATGAATGCAATTATTAAATGAATATGAATTCTATATATCACTAGCTGTTGCCCGCGACTCCGTCCGCGTGGAATTTGGAAATTTTTTTTTGCAATAAAAGGTAGCCTATATCCTTACTCAGGGTCTAAAGATTGTCTGTGCCAAATTTCATTAAAAATCGGTTGAGAGGTTTAAGCAGGAAAGCGTAACAGACAGACAGACAGGGTTACTTTCGCATTTATAATATTACAAAGAATTAAGAGGGTACTGTACTCCTAATTTAGGTAATTGCCTTAGGTATTGCTATCCCTATTCCCGAGCACCGTGCTGAAAGGGACAAATATAGCTGAAACAGATTTTACCTACAAATTCTTTGAAAAAAAGACGTTTCGTACTTCCCGTTTTTCTTCGCGAAAGTTAAACCGATTTTAGTTGTTTTTACACTATATTATAGATGAAGAGTATATCTATGTTTGTATCACTTTTTTTTGGTAAATCGTTACCAAATATGTGTGATAGACGCTGCAACTTTACCTAAAGAAAACCGAAAAAATCGGGATGTTCGGATGGTCATATTTCTTTTAGTTATTATATATTGAAAAAAAGAAAGTGACAGAAGCATAGATATACTCTGCATCTATAAGATAGCGTAGAAACAATAAAAATTGGTTTAACTTTCGCGAAGAAAAAACGGAAGTACGATACCCATATTTTTGTATGGATCATAATTTGGTATCGTGCCCTCTTAACTATGTTTTTAACTAGGTATTTTGCCATTTGCTACGTAAATAATTTACCCATACGCAAAAATACTATTTTCATGTTGAATTATAATAATATAAATATTATAATAGGCTTCATCTCCAGCGGGTACTGAATTAGAGACAATTGTAACCAATTGGTTTGGGAAGCTACTGGGTCTTCCAGACTGCTTCCTAAATGAAAAAGAAGACAGTCTAGGTGGTGGAGTCATACAGGTATACTTCTATATTATTTTATAGCTGACCCGGCAAACGTTGTTTTGCCATACAAATGTCAGGGTAGACAAATAATTAGCAATAAAATAATATTGCGACTATAAATTGAAATTTAAGCTATCCTATCTTTCAAGTTGGGTCAAATTGCACATAGTGTGCCAATTTAATTTAAAATCAGTTAAGTAGTTTAGGAATCCATCGCGGACAAACATCGTGACAGGAGATTTATATATATAAAGATTATTACTTTTTTATAGCTCCAAAATATCACTCTCTCTCTCCAGGTCATTAACCTCCCACTGTTGGGTGCTGGTCTTTTCCACTCTGCCAGAGAATATGGTCTACTAAACTGCGCAGTGCAGGCGTATTGGCATGAGTATTCGAGCAGGCATTTGAGATTTCCATCTCTCACAGAGCATGTTATCTGTGTAATATCTCTTAGCTGGCTATAACAGCACCTTGAGGAGGTAATAGGGTGGTGACATTTGCATACTTAATCCGTTACCACACGGAAAAAGAGAAGCTATAGTTATGTCTAGTTATTTCTATGGTAAAATTTTGCATCAATATATTTTCCCAGACTACTGTAAGTGAAGCTACACTCGTGAGTCTTCTAGCAGCTCGTACCAGATCTCTGATGGATTTAAATAAACAGACTCCTGACAAACATCCTTCAGAACTACTAGGCAGATTGGTTTGCTACTGTTCTGACCAATCACACTCTTCTGTGGAGAAAGCAGGGCACATAGGTCAGTTTACATTCCTCTTCTTAATATTCTCTAACAGTTGCGCGATTCATTTATTCAAATAAAACCACTTTTTAAGGATATATATACAACGTGTTGCAGAAAGGTGTAGTCATAACTTAAAGTTGCATTAGATAGGCCTTAAATATTATAAATATTACAGTTACACATAGAAAAATACAGTAGGTAAGATTTTTTTTTGTTTATTGCTTACTACTAAATAAGTACCAGAAACGCATCAATTATGAGATGTTTACGGTTTATTGAATGCGATTGAACCTTACGATAAAAGATGACCTCATAGTAGTGTTGTATTTAAACTAGATCGATTAATTTAATAAATTAATTAAACTTTTATGAACACATAAAAGTCATAATATATATAACTAGTATTTGTAATTTCATCCATGCCTAGTGCCTAGTCACCGGCCACGTGTAACGATGGTCAAATATGACTACACCTTTCTGAAACACGTTGTATATGTCAGATGACATCGTCAATTGCGCCGAGGGCCGCTGGATGCAGTCAGCGCGGTTGGCTTATATCCAACATTAGACGGAGGAGGACTGATGTATGGATGTATGGATAGGTTTCTTCGTTATCTCTTTCTTGTCAGTCTCCTGTCCCACTATTGAGCACGCATTCATGCTTTTATTTCATATTTCCATTCAGGTTTAGTTCGTATGAGGTATATCGAATCTGATGAAAACCAGAGCATGCGCAGTGATAAGCTAGATGAAGAAATAACAAAAGACAAAGAGACAGGATTAGTACCTTTTTGGGTAAGCTTTTGAAATAATTCTGTCATATTTGCATTTAATATGCTTGATGCCCACGCCTCCCAAATGGCAGTTCGTAGTACTATCATTGCACAAAAAGCCCATTTTTAACCGACTTTCCAAAAAGGAGGCGGTTATATTATTTTTCTATAACATAAAATAGGCGTAGTTTATATTTTTAATTATTTATTTATTATTTTTTACCTTTTAGTGAGTCTATTTGATCTAAAGTCGGTTCATTTTTTTTAATATTGATATCCTTTTTTGGTTGTTGCGATGCGCACGACTTCATAAATCCGACTCTCTGAAGTTAGCCAGTCAACATTTTAGTTTTCGCGAGTTATGAAAATGAAGTTAGAAGTATAACAAGTGCAAATAAGTAAATTTTGTTTTCCCATCCTTAATATTAATTATTTTTCAGGTATGTGCAACTCTAGGCACAACGAACTCTGTCGCATTTGATAATCTTCGTGAGATTGGAAGTGTTTGTGAGAAGCATGGAGTCTGGTTACATGTGGACGCTGCATATGCTGGCAGCTGCTTTGTTTGCCCAGAATTTAGGTACTATATTTTATCTAAGACTATTTATTTATTTATTTATTTGGAAAACCAACAGCTTAAGATACAGAACTAAGAATTACTTAATATAAAACATACAGCCAATTACAGGCTTCCACGAATAGTTAACAGTATACAGTTGTTAATAGGAAGTACATGAATTTAACATTGCAATAGTCCCAATGGTACAAAGTGATAGCATGTATAAGTCAAAATCATTCAAAAAACCGTTTGCCTAGTTGCCGTCTAGCCGATGCCACACTTGTGTAGAAAATGTCTAAATCAAGGTCCTGCTCCTTACTAAGTCTGTTAAAGCTTCTGCTCGCTCTGCACAAATAGGAGTTTTGTCTATAATTAGTGCTTGCAAAAAATAAATCTAAAAAAAAAAAAAATCTAGTCAAAGAAATACATCATTTGCGTAGTTCAGAAAGTAAAAACTACGCTGGAATGTTATGATTTTTTTGTTATTGGTCCATAATATGTGTGCAAAAATTCAGATCATTCCGACTACAGTAAATGGTTAAAATATCGCTTTCAAAATTGACATAATACGTACCAAACTAATATTATAGGCGTGTTAATTAAAAACGGCCAAGTACGGGATGGGATCCCGCATGAAGGGTTCGCCCGCGACTTGTCACACGTCGAATTTAGAAAATTTTCCCTATTTTTGCAACATTTTTCACTGATGCTTCGCTCTTTTTGGTCGCAGCATGATGTTATATAGCCTATAGCCTTCCTCGATAAATGTACTATTGAACACTGAAATCATTTATCAAATCAGACCCGTGATACCTGAGATTAGCGCGTTCAAATAATTGTTTATTTGAACGCGCTAATCTCAGGTACCACGGGTCTTGAGTCGGGTCGAGAGTTTGTACTCTTCAGCTTTAAATTACTGTTTCAGACACTGGTTAGATGGTGTAGAAATGGTTGATTCTTTCGTTGTAAACCCTGCAAAGTTGCTAATGGTTAACTTTGACTGCACTACAATGTGGTAAGTATATTCTTTCCTCCTATTGGGCATTAACCTCCTTTACTCCTAGTTGGTTTTTGATCTACTATGGTGCCGATTCTACATGTTCACTAAACAAATTTAACTAAAAATTTAAAATTGATAGTATTCATATAATCATCATCATAATCATATAATGTGATAACACACTTCAGCAATGTAAACTGAACTTTCTTATTATAAAAAACTGTGTTTTATATACTAAAGATTTTAATTAAGATAAATAAATGTATAAAGAAATAGCAAATATTAGTTAAGTTTAGTTGTGCATGTATAATCGGTACCTAAGCCACGCTGACCAGACATGTTGGCTTCAGTCTGTATTTTGTAAATTGTTTTAATTTGGTAAATTGGGCTATGGATAGCCACTTATCCTATCATTCATTATATCTTTCAGGGTCAAAGACAGCACTGCTCTTCACAAAACTTTCAATGTTAACCCTGTTTATCTAAGACATGAAAACTCAGGTAAAATCTGAAAATTATTTATTAATCTAGTCGAGTGTGGATGTTACATGCAGTAGTACCTACGAGTAATGTTTTTCTCAATTGCTACTTAATAACAAATGACATTAATTTTGTTTTTATTTTCAGGTAAAGCCATCGATTACATGGTAAGTCTGTTATTTGTACCAATATTATAAAGCTGAAGAGTGTATTTAATTGTTTGAACGCACTAATGTTAGGAAACACTGGTCCACTTTCAAAAATTCTTGCAGTGTTGAATAGTACATTTATCGAGGAAGGCTATATAACATCACGCTGCGACCAATAGGAGTGAAGCATCAGTAAAAATCAACAAAGTCGGTGGCATAATTCCTTGTCCGAAAACTATTAAGCTCCTTAAATTATTAATGTTTGGACCTCGGTACGTAAAAGTATGTCTCCGTGACGAGGCGAGCGGGTATGAGCTTGTTACAAACGGACTCCCTCAGGGCTCGGTACTGGCACCTCTCCTCTTTAACGTTTATATCCGCGATATGCCCGATATCCGTAACCACATGAACGGCAGCCCGTTACGCTAATCATCGCACCATAATGCCAATCAAAAGTAATCCATTCTTTTTGCTTACCTCATGAAAGATTGAGCATGAAGATAATTAAGTAAATATGTATTATGTATATCGGAGAAACACCGTAGACATCACCTGTAATTACAGCCAGAGCCTTTAGATGGATGACTATTATTAACTACGATGAGATTGATCCGTGGCTTACGACACGTGTAACTGGTTTGGAAGGATCCTTTTATGAATATTCAACGGGTCACCATTCATTCTCATCTAATAAACGAATTACTCATCATTGACACCATTTGAGGGCACACTTCAGAATGTTGGAACCTAAGTTAAAACTAAAATTCCTTAAGTAAACTGTTTTAATCAAGTCTCCTACGACATATATTATTATTTTAGCACTGGCAAATACCACTGAGTCGAAGATTCAGGGCACTCAAATTATGGTTCGTTTTACGAAACTACGGAGTGGTTGGGCTTCAGAAGCATATACGCGAGGTGAGCTTAAATCTTTTCTTATTAATCTATATCTATCTCTTTTCTTATTAATCTATATATATCTAATCTTACTGCCTCTCCTCGAAACACAACAGTATGCATTCCGACGAGGTTGGCAACAGTTGGCTGGAGTGACGGAGCCTAATGGGAGAAAAAACGACGACAAACGAACGATAACGATACGGACATTGTCTAGCAAGACTGCTTTCTGCATCTGGGCCGAAACCGACTTGCTATTGACGCCAAGCCTCTCGAGGTGTTGTGAGACAAAAGTCTAAGTCTTTGGGACTAAACTATTAATGAGACTAAATTATTAATATCGCTAATCCTTCTTCCCTTTTTTACCCAATCCTGTAACGCCCATTGTTGGACAAGGATCTCCTCCAATTTGTGAGGGTTGTTACTCTATCATGCTGCTTATTAGTAGCCTATAATATAAATGCGATAGTTACTTTGTCTGTCTATAGTTCTTCCACGCAAAAACTATTGAACTGATTTAAATAAATTATATCGGATAGGAAAAGAATAATAGATCTTGAGAAAGAAATAGGCTACTTTTTCAAAGACAATTTTCTTTTTGGTCGGCATGTTTTACAAGCTCTGTTAAAACTTCAGAAACTAGGAGTCTGGTTAAAATGCGAATCCTATTAAGAAGAACAGATAAGAAACTCCATGGATTATTTTTTTCTCTTTTTCTTTATTCTTTTCATGTTTTTTTACATTGTTATTTTCAATATTATTTTACATTGTTGTTGGTTGTGATAGTATTATTAAAAAAAAATATTTTTGTTGCTCTGGAGAGCATTCTTGGAAGAAATACGGCATTCTGTTGGTTTATCAGTTATACATAAACAACTAGATGCATACACTTACTAAATGTTACCTTATTTATTTCAGAGTATAAGTCTAGCCCAGCTGTTTGAAGTGTTACTGTTAGCTGATCAAAGATTTGAAATACCTCAGTCAAGGAATCTAGGTCTGTATTAAATACAAAAAAAAATTATTTACCTTATATTTGAATTAAGTAATATAATATGTAATATAATGAAATGGGCTCTTTAAAAATGGTGATAAAAGGTTCCGACAGGGTCGACAAAGCGCGAGTGATACCTCTGGTGTTGCAAACGTGCATAGGCTATGGTATCCAATTAGAGAAATGAATTTCGTGCCAACTAAAAATTGATCTATTACCATTTTTAATTATTTTAATACGTTCATGTTATCTTCGTTCGTATCTATTAATAACGAAATCTTTAAAATAGATGTCTCTCACTTAAAATAGCCAAGGGATAGATAGACAGCTTGATAATTAATAAAGATACGAAAGAGGGTAATAAGCAGCAGTTAAAAATAAAAAAATTGAAATAGGGCTTAAAATTTTTTACACTTCCAGGTACTATGGTCTTTCGACTAAAAGGTGATAATACTCTGACCGAAAGTCTGCTGAAACAGCTCAATGATGGAGGCCACATTTTCGTAGTAGCAGCTTGTATCAAAGGAAAATACATGATACGATTTTCCGTAAACTCTCCAAGAACTACCTATCAGGATATCTTGAGTAAGATTTTCATTATACACTTTTGAATGAATGAATAATCTTTATTATACGCCAGCATAAGTTTACAAACAGGTTTAAGTATAAACAATGTTAAGGCAAGGTTTTTTTAGATTTTTTAAGCCTTCAATTAAGTTTTAACAAAACGAGTTGACATAGTTCTTTAAAAATGCAACAGGCTAACCAGATATGGTCGAAGATTCAATAGAGAAGATAAGTTCTAGAGAGACTGCAACTCGATAAGTGTCGCCATCCCATTTCATTCTCAAGGTGCTGGATGAATTAGCTAAGGCCCATCATACATAGGCATACATCTGCAAGGAATGGGAAACTCCAAACTAAACTGTACACTAACCCGTCCGGTCAGCGTTGCCTAGTTAGACTAGCCCTTCCAAAGTGGAAGAAGCCTGTCTGGCTGGTCAAAAAGAGTGATATTGGAAAGGAGGAATTTAAAATCCGATTTAAAACTCTGCCTAAGTCTTTAGATATTGTCGTGATGTTACTTAATTTATTGTTTCAGATGACTGGATTGAAATCAAAACAGTTACTGACGAACTGTTTTCTAAAATATATGGTGCTCAAGGAGACTAAATAAATAAAAATAAATAAAACGAAGTCGTTATTTTTGCATGTATATCCCTTCTTCTTCTCCAGCCCATTTACGTCCCACTGTTGGGCACGGCCCCCTCCACTTTGGGAGGGATTACGGTCTACTGTGCTGCGCTGACCAAGCGTGTTGGCACAGGGTTTATTTTAGAGTTTTCCCTCTCTCACATAGGATGTTATCTGTGTGCAATATCCCTTAGCTGACTTTTACAGCACGCTTGGGAGGAGATGGGGTGGTGACACTTGTATTCTTAATCCGTCACCACACGGAGGATGTATATGTATATCCCTATGTGCGCTTATATCTTAATAATTGGTCAAGTGCGAGTCGGACTCGCGCACGAAGGGTTCCGTACCATTTTCTATGCAACATAAGGCAACGTTATTAGTATCGAGCAAGAAACGGTAAAAAAATCATGTTTGTTGTATGGGAGCCCCCCTTAAATATTTATTTTATTTTATTTTTAGTATTTGTTGTTATAGCGGCAATAGAAATACATCATCTGTGAAAATTTCAACTGTCTAGCTATCACCGTTCTTGAGGTACAGCCTGGTGACAGACGGACGGACGGACGGACGGACGGACGGACAGCGAAGTCTCAGTAATAGGGTCCCGTTTTTACCCTTTGGGTACGGAACCCTAAAAACTACGGAACGGATTTAGAAGTTGTTTTTATTTAATAGATAGAGTGGTTCAAGGGGATGGCTTTTTAGGGTTCCGTAGCACTAAGCATAGCCTTCTCTTTAGCACGCTGCTCTACTCTGAGCATAGTTATGAGGTTGGCCTCATAACTATGCTCAGAGTACTTCTGGAACTGACACGGTGTCTCCAAATGTTGGCATTTGGAGACACCGTGTCAGTTCCAGAAGTCATCATTGGTCATAGACTATTCTTTTCAGATACTGGGATATTTTGGACGTGAGGACCATGTCACAGCATGCGTATCCAATAAAAGAAAAGATTCAGTTTACAGTCTTTTAATTAATAAAAATGTGCAAAACGAATTAGCGAATTAATAAAAATACTCCATAGTTGTTTTCATTATTTAGTTAAGTATAGTTCTGCATGTAGAATGGGTAACAATATCTGTTTTATTAAACAAATAATTATAATCTGAAATGGAAGCAAATGATTAAAAAGAGCTGTTTACATTTTCTAATATAGTTTATTGTTCGCTTATGTATCAAGAACACACGCAATACAGACTAAGCATGCATTCTTCTGCATCTTTAAGTTAGCAAACTGCTTCACATTCTTCTAGGCTGTTGAAACGATTGTCATTACCTCCACACCCGCCGTAAACAAACCCTTCACATTTATTAGCTGTGGTATCAAACGCGAATCTAAAAAAAAATTACGTATTTCACTCACAATCTTTTGTTAGAAGAATTTATGTCATAATCTGTGGTTATAATTTTGCTAATTTTTTCCTTGCATTTCAGATATGGAGAAACTACAACTCGGCGAATTAAGAATACACGTCTCACCACCCCATTTCTTCCCAAGGGCTATAAGAGACTCTAAGAACCAGCTAAGGGTACATCCCTTTGCTGGCTCTTAACATCATATTAATGAAGCAGTTAACATCTACTGTGAAAGACGGAAAACTCGAAATTAAATCTTATGCTCCTACCCTCCCCAAGTAGAGGAGGCCGGAGAGAGAGAATGCTTATAAAGAGGCCAGTGATATATTTAGAGGCTTAAAAGGAAGCCTCTAAACTTTGTTGGGCATAATTCTTCTTTTTCCTAACCAATTAATGTCCCACTGTTGGGTACAATAGATTAGTTGTGCGCATGGAATTGGTACCACAGTCTATACATGTAATGTTTATTTAAAAACTAGGTGTGCCCACAACTCCATCCGCGTGGATCGATTTATTTTCCAAATCAATTTTTTTATTCTTTTTTAGCCGCTAGACGGCGTTACAAGTAACCAAATTGAGAAATTTAGTATTATATAAATATCTCTTGATTGCGTGGACCGATTGCGATGAAACAAAGACTAAGCAATACCTTGAGCTGTGTAAAATTTTTACGTATAACATTTATATTTATTAGTGTTGTACAGTTTACGTGATGCGTGCACAGACAAACAGACAAAAATTTCATATATGCTGGAAATGGGTTCTGTTGGATGTCCTTTAACCATCGGACAATTTTTTTTAAACATATGAAATGCACAAAAAAAAATCTGCGGATTTATTATATTTATATAAATAATATGTAAGTACCTTGAATGATGGCCATAACAAAATCCTGGGTCTACAGGTAGCGAACATCTTGAATCTGTAACAAGATTGCATTCAAAACAATTTTACCAGATAGTAAATATGCGTTCAATCTTGAAGACATGTTTTTGCTTGGCTAAATCATAACTGGCTAATAATCTAGACCAGTGTTTCCCAGTGGTTCACATACCACGATGCATCAAGGGGTACGTGCGGCTATCAATAAAAACAAGAACAATATCCAATTAAAATTTAAATTGACTTACTTTTACCCGCGGTTTAAGACTATTAGTTAATCCAGGGTGTCAACTATCTATATGGCAAATTTCATCAAAATTGGTCCAGGCGTTTTAGCGTGAAGAAGTAACAAATATACACCCACAAACTCACAAACTTTCGCATTTATAATATTAGTGATTGCTACAATAAGGGGTACGCAAGTTTAAGAGGGTACTGTACTCCTAATTTAGGTATTTGCCTTAGGTATTGCTATCCCTATTCCCGAGCACCGCGACCGTGCTGAAAGGGACAAATATAGCTAAAACAGATTTTACCTACAAATTCTTTGAAAAAAGACGTTTCGTAGTCCCCTTTTTTCTTCGCGAAAGTTAAACCGATTTTGATTGTTTTTACGCTATATTAAAGATGAAGAGTATATCTATTCTTGTATCACTTTCTATTACATATATATTCACATATATATTAAAATGGGGTAACTAACCTTTTTCTTGACAGAAACTCAAAGTCACAATTAACAGTAACAAAAAACAAAAAAAATATTTCATTTTGAACAAAATAAACAGTATCTATGTAGTATTTTGTGAAACTAAAGTAGCTTGAACACATAGATATAAATGTTTTTGGTATAAGTAAAAATATGATTATATTAAATGGGATGTATTTGGTTCGCTGTAATAATATTATAAGGATTTGACGGGCCTCGCGGTCTAGTGGTTATTCGATTCCCGGGATATTCGGGAATAGAACCTGCGACCTTGTGAACGGCAAAGATAGTAAGAAATTCTAACGTAATTTCTTCTTCTCATTTCGAAGAAAGTATTTGGTCTACCATGCCACTCCACGAGGAGTGTTGGCGTAGGGATTTAGGTTTCCGTCATTATACCTTAGCTGCCTCTTACGCTCCCTCAAAGTCAAAGTCAAATATTTTTATTTCAAGTAGGCAAGTATATTATTATAGTATTGACGCCACCTGCGTCGATACCCTCGCGCCATCTCATGTCCCAAGCACGTCTTTATACGCTGGCGCTGCTGCTGCAACAGCAGAGACACGCACTCAAACGGCGCAAATATCATAATCTTGTTGGAGATTGTTTTTGAGCCGTTTGTGGTCGAGACACCGGGTTCGTGGGGTCCGAGTGCTAAATCTCTTTATATAGAGATTTCTAAAAAATTTGTCGACCGTTCACGTGACCAGAGGGCTGGTCTGTTCTTGGCACAACGGATAGCAATTGCTACCCAGCGTGGTAATGCGGCCAGCCTTCTGGGCACGTTGCCCACGGACATCGATGCCGAGGAGTTTTTTGATGCATAAAATATATTTTTAGGTTCTTTTTTTTTCTTTTCATTGTAAAATTTTTTGATACCCTTTTTTATGTTTTGTCATCATCATCATAATATCACGCCTTTTTCACATGGGGTAGTCAGAGACTATAGAGCGCCATCTGCTACGATCCAAACATACTTCCTTGGCTTCATCCACACTCATACATCTGGTCATACATACCCGATGGTCAGTTATGTTTTGTATATATTTGAAAGTAAATAATTAAACTAAACCGAAATTTGTAGCACAGTAGGCAAGATAAACATGCTCTTTTAGAAGCTAGGCGACTGTTCCAAAAGTGAACTATTCTATTCGTTCGTATAGAGAAGAACAGACTTGTCTACGTCTTGGGTCTTGGTTGCTCACTACACAGAGATTATTTACAACTAAGTAAAATATGTAAATAAAAAATATAGAATAGAAAAACAGAATACATATCTGTTCGGTTTATCATGAAGGGTCAAGCCTGTTACATGGTGATAAGATAGTATGACAGTTTCATCTTATTTTTGTCAGTAAATATGTGTTGTAATAAATAAATAATAATAAAAATAAATAAATATTCATGGACACACAACGTCCTCTGGTCCCAAGCTAAGCTTATTATGCTTGTGTCACGGGTACTAGAATACGGATATAATATTATTATATAAACTACTTTCCTTTTGTAAATACACACTTATAATACATAGAAACACCCAGACGCAGAACATTTGTATGACAATTATATTTATCACACAATGTTCATCCCGAGTGGGAATCGAACCCGTGACCTCGTGAACGGCAGTCCGTTACATGAACCACAAGACCACGAAGCCCGTCAAAATGTTGCAAAAACGGGCAAATTTTTCTAAATTCCACACGTATGAAGTCGCGACCAACAGCTAGTATACTCATACATCTAATCATTCACTGCGAATGTTAAGTGCTACTTATCTGACACTTGAAGAACATAGTATAAAAACAATATAAAAATAAATTCATATTGCGTGGAAATTGAAGCTTCCTTGCCTGATTCCCACAGTACTCTTGAGAAGACATGGGTTGGTGGACTTTGGACTCATTCCTTAAAACTACCTTTGAAGAAAAACATCAAAATACCATTGCCTCATAACATTTATTGCGAATAACATTTCAAAGCTATATATTTTATCAACAATACTACTATATATATCTTCCTATAGGTGGAATATCAATATAATATAATATTATATCTCCATGTCTACTTTGCGATAAATAAAATTTTGTTTTAGGTACGATACCTGTTATATGTCCCGACGTTTCGGTCATTTTTTTATCGCGAAGTAGACTAGGTGATTACATTAATCTTATATATAAAATTCACGTGTCACAGTGTTAGTTACCGTACTCCTCCGAAACGGCTTGACCGATTTTTATGAAATTTTACATGCATATGCAGTAGTTCTGAGAATCGGCCAACATCTATTTTTCAAACCTTTTTTTTTTTAGTATGGCAAAACAACGTTTGCCGGGTCAGCTAGTCTAATATATAAAATTCACGTGTCACAGTGTTAGTTACCGTACTCCTCCGAAACGGCTTGACCGATTTTTATGAAATTTTGCATGCATATTCAGTGGGTCTGAGAATCGGCCAACATCTATTTTTCAAATCTTTTTTTTTTAGTATGGCTAAACAACGTTTGCCGGGTCAGCTAGTAATATATGTGTGCAAGTCGCGAAAGTTTAAAAATAGAATATTTTTAAGTTAAATTTTTAGGTAAAGTTTTTGACACATCAGAATTAGCCTCTTTGTCTATAGTTATCGGTGAGCTTATTTCAATTTATAGACATTTTAGGGTTCCTTACGAAAACAGGAACCCTTTTAGGATGTATTCCGTATCCATCCATAACTAACTCTATTTAATAAAATAGTAAAAGCATTTATCTATCTTTTAAACCTTCTTTTATTCAAATTCAATTCAAAAATACCAAAATGTTAATAAATTATGATATTAACATTTTTGGCTAGATTTATCTTTTTCCCATGGGGGTAGGCAGAGACTATAGAGCGCCATCTGCTACATCTTTGGCTAGATTTAAAAAATATATTAGTGAAACCCACAAAATATTTGAAGATTAGTAGCTTATATTCGCATTTCTTTTGCCTACATTCTTTTTATTGATATTGCACAGCAGTAATATAATAATATATATTTTTTATAATAAGATGTCAGTTTAACATAACATCAAGCTACACATATTTTATCACATATAGATACATTTTTTTAACCTAAGGCAGCGTCACGAGTTATGAGCGCTAGTTTAACCTGTGCAGAATATATTTTTTAAGTTTGATAACAGGGTTGAGGTGGAGAGGCACCATGCACCAAGCTTAATCTCACACGCCATTGGACAATCAGTAGCTGCTTTACACCCACGCATTGGTCATTAAGAGGAGTCTACAGTCGCAATTTAGGTTTTCCAGGCGCCACGCTGAAAGGGACTTATATATAGTTGAGACAGATTTTACCTACAAATTCTTTCATTTAAAAACGTTTCGTAGTCTGCTGTTCCCCTTGTAATTTTTTTTATTTTATAAATATTTATGGACATTTCACACAGCGTCCTCTGGTACCAAAGTAAGCTATATTTCTATGCTTGTGTTATGGGTACCCGAATACGGATAAACTACATATACTAAATAAACTAAATTATAGTGGAAAAAATGCTACATATACTACTTTTCTTTTGTAAATACATACTTATAATAGATAGTAAACACCCCGACGCATACAAACATTTGTATGACAATTATAAATATCACACAAATGATTGTCCCGAGAGCGGTAATCGAACCCGCGACCTTGTGATCGGTAGTCCATTACATGAACCACTCAACCACGAGGCTCGTCAATTAAAGACGGTTTCTATTTTTTTATCGTTTTACGAATATTAACGATTTTAATTTTTAGTATATCTTTGCTTCTATTACTTTCATTTTTGGTAAAACCAAATTTGTGTGATAGAGGCAGCAAGTTCATCTAAAGAAAACCGAAAACATGGGATTTTTGGACGATCATATTTCTTTTAGTTATTGTTTTGAAAAAATAAGATGATAGGAGCATAGATATAATAAGACTTAGATACTGTGAGAAAAAATTGTTGCTCCGAAGGCAATATCTACGAAGAAAACAGCAGACTACGATGCCCATATTTTTGTAGGGAGCATAGTTGTGAGTGTACACATGCGGAGATCTCCACCACTAAAACAGAGCGCTCATAACTTGTGACGCTACCTTCACTGTAAACTATATCTTCTTCTGTCTTTATTTTGATGCATAGTTATGCCGATTTTTTAAGTCGGCCGACAAAACTGTGCAGTTCAATTTGCGTAATCTTTTTGAGCAAATGTATGACAAATCGCCGCAAATCGAATTTTTCGTCGAAGGTGCGTTGTTTAGCGCGCACCAAATCATCGTACGATAAAAGTTCATGTTCGATCTCTTCGAGTTTTCGTTCGTTTGTAGCACATTTTAGTGTACCTAAATAATATGTCTTAAAGGAAAAGTGTTTTAAAACCAAAGTTAGTTTCTATCTCGTTTCATTATCCTAACTCCAATAAGTGATATCAATATATGCTTAAAAGCATTCCTTTTCTTTATAATATATTTTTGAATAATATTGAAAGCTTAGATTAAATATAAAATATACACTTTTAACATTTATACTCGTATTACCTACTAATAAACAGAATGCCAATAATATTTTTAAAGAAATTGTTCTTATCAATAATTGTAATACTTGTTATTTTTCTACAAATTATACATAGAAGAGCATTTTATCTGCGAAAACATTATACATTCTTTTAATAAATTAAAATATATTATTCAATTTTTGAGTTTAATATACATATGACTAAAGCCAAAAGATTGTTAAATAGAAAAATCCGATTGGTTATACTTTAAATACTAAGCATAATAAAAGCTATGTATTTATTTTGTAATCTAGATAAACAATTAACAACTCTAAATTTTATTACCTCCATGCCCTTACCTCAAAATTCTTTTTTCCATTCAAACTTGATCAAAACAACAAAAACATAACCTAAAGCAACAATATTGTGCAATAACTTAACATAAATTGTAATAAAACCTTTACCAAAATAAGTATATATTTTCCCAAAATACCCATAACAAAAAGAAAAACCACTTAATACTAAATACATTCACCTAAATTACAGGATTAAATATTTCCAAAGCGGACTACATTATTCTCGTAAACATTAATGATATATTTTAATACTATAATCTCATATTTAAGGTACATAGTTTATGAACATCTACTAAAAGCGAATAATAGAACAGTTTTACGTTGAAATACAAAAGAAACACTGCGTTAATAACAATTATCTTGCTAGTGTCATGAGCAAATAAGACAGGTCGTCTCTTTTCCTGTGTGACACATGAAATAAAGGCATCTTTCATCCATTTTTTGTTTTATAGCTTTAATCTATAGTTTTTTAGGGTTCCGTACCCAAAGGGTAAAAACGGGACCCTATTACTGAGACTTCGCTGTCCGTCCGTCCGTCCGTCCGTCCGTCCGTCCGTCTGTCACCAGGCTGTATCTCAAGAACGGTGATAGCTAGAGAGTTGAAATTTTCACAGATGATGTATTTCTATTGCCGCTATAACAACAAATACTAAAAATAAAATAAAATAAATATTTAAGGGGGGCTCCCATACAACAAACATGATTTTTTACCGTTTCTTGCTCGATACTAATAACGTTGCCTTATGTTGCATAGATAATGGTACGGAACCCTTCGTGCGCGAGTCCGACTCGCACTTTACCAATTTTTTTACCAAAATGTTACATTTTTGCGCATTATTATTATATTTGAAAACTTATTTATAAACTCTTGAGCGATTAAAACTATATCCATCTATCGGAGATACAAGTTAATGGAAAATTTACAAGTTTAAGTAATGCGTATTTAGAAGAGTAAAACTTGAAAGAATACAGACATCACATAAGGTATGTCCTTTTACTAAACTTAATACATCAAAAACAATAACATCTTATTGACATATTAACGCTGTGTTTCCAATCCAAATAATATTATAACTTCAAGTGCCTTTTACTTCGTATTCCCTTTATAGTGTAAGCATTTTTTACAAATCGCATCCGCTTTATCTCTAATAGATTGTGTAGACACAGCTCTCTCACTTTCTGGCTTGGGATCTTCCCCTTCAAAGGCCCCTTCACTAAACTGCTGAATTAATTTCTTAATATAACTCCCAGGTCCTCTAATCGTCAATTTAGTATTAGGTTCATCGACATTATCAACAGTATTTTTATAATCGCTTAACATCTGTAATCCATCTTGAAAATTTTCAAACGCTTGTGTTATTTTCCCGCCGATATTTAGTTTTTCTTCAATATCGCTGTAACTTGTTTTAGCGATCATTTCATCTTCGACAATCTTGGATCCAGTTGGTGTGATGATAATCTCGTTGTTTTTAACATCAATAGTTATTTTTGATTCGTCTAATGAAAGACCAGAAAGTGAAACGTCTACTGATTTTGATCGAAACCTGTTAGGTACATTTGGAATTTGGAGCTGATTGATTTCAGCTGGGTCTTGTTTGATTGTGCTAGTTGATGTCACCGGTGAAGAAGTAAGTGATGATCGTTCTGCTGGACTGGACCCTAAAGAAGAAGTTTATAATATAAATTGCAACCATATTGAAATTGATTGTGAACAGACTTTAAATAAATTTAGAGGTCTTAAAATTATGCAGACTTCAGATAATTTTAAAGCAATTTTTAATATTCTTATTCTAGTGTTAATTCCACCACCTTTTAAAATATTATTAATTACCTCAATTACAAACTCGCTTCGATCATTTCTGCTTTTGATCCTATAAAATATGAATGAAATCAGAACAAAAATAATTTAATTTCGCTGTTTTCTCATTTTGCAGATAACTTATTCTAACAGCTTAATCAATGGCAAGCACGTGGCTCAAACCCTTCAACTCAATCCTACCCACGCCCATGCTCTCGGGAATAGACATACACTGAACAGATAAGAACGAACAAGACAACTACCAGTTAAAGAAAAGTTTGCAAGAAAATGGATACCATTAGAAACATCCTCTCTTTCATCTTCACTACAAAGTGGAAGAGATTGTTCAACCATGAGTCCCTGCACCATGTCCATGCAAGAATCCAGCGAAAACTTCTTACCACACATCTTGATGCCTCTGATGCGACGACGCATCTCTGTTATTTAAATTAGTAAAGCTGAGATAAAGATATTAAAAGTTGCACGAGAGTAAATGAATTACATAATAATTTGTATATTCCACACCATAGGGAATCATATAAACTTGAAACTGTCACATAGAAGTATTAGTAGGCGAACAAGATCACTACAAGCTTTCTTCCAGACAATCAGAGGACTTCGGAGTTAGAATTTAGAAAAATTAAAAGATACATAAAATAAGAAGGTTAATAATCCCTACTATAATATTAATAATGCGAAAGTAACTCTGTCTGTCTGTCTATTACGCTTTCCCGCTTAAACCTCTAAACCGATTTTGATGAAATTTGGAATAGACAATCTTTAGACCTTTATCTTTAGACTTTACATTGCGAAAAAAAAATTTCCAAATTCCAAGCGGATGGAGTCGCGGGCAACAGCTAGTTGGTGATATATTGAATTGAATTGGAAGAAAATGGTATCTACATTTTTGCCATAAACAGGATGTGTATAAGCAAAATCGTTAATAGCATCTGTTTGAAAAGCTTTTTAATTTTTATTGTGCAAGGTTAGTTGAATGTTACTGGGTTTCTAAATCAATAAAAGTTACTAGTAGTAAAGCTGTATTAGTAGCAAGAATATCTACAAATTTTAATAAGCTAGCTATAAAACTAACCTGGACTATCTTTAGGCTCCATTTTGAGCTGTGCAAAAGTCTGAGCGCAGGATGTTAGTACTTGCTCGTAGTCACAGATAGCAGCATGTGTACCATTAACAATCTTAGGACTCATTGGACTGTTGGCGAGCAAAAGACTGGTTCCAAAAGTGGCATTCAGTTCACGAGTTTCTGGAATCATAAAATGTTATTGTTCTTTTACCAATATCATATCCCCAACATGGAAACCAGTTTTGTTACGCCAAAAACCAAACTAAATTAAAACGAAAACTGCTATACTATGTTGTGGTTTTATAGTTATAATTATTACTATGATAGTTTATCTGACCTTAACAAGTTAAGTTAATGGCACTAGAAACATTTCTGTTTTAGTTTGGTTTTGTTGGGAAAATAAATTTGGAACCGTCTTGAAAGTGATGTGAAATCAGCAGTGCTCTTTCTGACATAAAAGCTAAAACAATCTTAACGTAGCACCCAATAAAGTCAGATTTTTCGTAAGCACAAACTAGTGGTTGATTTAATTCAACTTTACCTAGTAGAATTTAATGAGACAAAAAGTAAAAATTTCAAAAAAAAACGTAATGAATATAGTTGCACAGATAATCAATAAAAGACATTAACATAGGTTTATGCATATATAACATAGGTTTAAGCATTTATATTAAAGCATTGAAATTAGAAAGGAAATATTTTAGATAGTTATTTATAATCAGATATTATTGTAGCCACACTCCAGTACCGATATCTATCTTTAGAAGTGCAATAAATGTATAACATTATGACCGTAGTTTATGTATAGCCACATAAGGACCAATTATAACATTTAGTTTTTGTCTAACATTTCGTTCTCACACTTTTATCAATATTAGTTACGAATTTATTGCTGTTAAGAGGATACCAAAATTCTTCGTGCATTTTTCTATGTACGAAGTTTTCATTGTTTCTTTAGATTGAATGGCTAGAGCTCTAATTTTTAAGTATATGTTTTTTCAATATATGATCTAGGATCGCATAAACTTAGAAACGCGATTGAAAAAAGTTTTCTCGATAGAAAATCTTAGCGAAACAACCTCTCTAATTTTTTATTTTTTTCATTTGTCGGTCTATTATCGCGTATTAACTAATGAAATAACTATAAAAACATAAGTAACTATTATAATTATATAGAAACAGAATCAGAATCACGTAAATCAGAATTAAAATATATTTAGTAGATTTAGAGTAAACAAAAAAAATAGCCCTAATTCTTCATTTTCTATACCTACTAGCTGTGTTAATATGTACGTGTCGACGATAATATTGATGTAGGCCCTTAAGAACATGTGTTTGAAAACCTCAAGTAGTGCGTCCTTTAAACAAAACGGGATCGCTACTCTTCTTGTAGAACGTAAGATTAGTAATAAATCAGTCATAGTTTGGTCTTGGTCGAGAATAAACGTCTTACGAACTATCATGTGGAGTTATATTACAACACGCACCTTCACCTCACTACCTCTCTACAAACCTCCACATTATTATTAATTCTTTCCTTAATTTCTTCCTGAGTTTTTTCTGGCAATTCGTTTAGTAAAAGTTAGATTAAATAAACACTGCATTGGAATGTATTTTGCTTGCAATACACAAAACTACCGAAGTTAAAATTGCTTACTTATTATCAACAGGGGCTTACATTAAAACATAAAAACCGTAAAAATATTATTTCAAAACATTTACACCCTTATTCATAATGACTTATCGGAGGTTCAAAAGTTCGCTAAAATCGGTTCGCGAAAATTGTCAAAAGTTGTTATTCATAATAGTCTTTTTACGCTAAAACGTTTATTATCTCCCCGATAAAATTTCCGTTTAAACCTCCGATATGTCATTATGAATAAGACCATTATAATATAATTCTAAGATGGTCACTAGTGACCAAAGTTCGACTGAAATTTGTTGATGAGGATTAAATGGCAGGAAATGCTATCAATAATAGTAATACCAGTAATACTTATTAATATGATGTAGTTGTTTACAAATAGCTTATAAATATTTAATTGAAACCCGCTTAAAGGCACTTATTATTAGTGTGGTAGAGCATCGAATTTCGATTGTGATTATAATACCGATGTTTGGGGATGTATTTTTCAGTAATTTTTGGAATACAAACGGACAAAAGTACCTCATATATTGTCCTCATATTACCAAGATTCCGCATTTGAAGTACATAAAAAGCAAACCCAAAAAAGAAACCATATTAATCACAAATAAAACTTGTCACCAATAATAATAAATAAGTCCAAAAAAGTAAAGAATATTTTACAGATTAGTGACACAAAGAGCAAAGACAAAATAAATAGACTTACCGTAAAATTTTAAAGTCACGTGATTTTCAGACGGTATAAATTTTAATTTGTATTCTTTCTTTGAAGTCTAAACGGAAATAATTTTGTCTGTTACATTAAATTTAATTACAAGTCATAAACTTTCACTATTTCTTGTTATAAAGAATTACTTGGCCTATTTATTACGATATAGAAAGAAATTTTGTCACTTTTTGATAATTTCAAACAATTCCCGGTCAATCACTCTCCCTGTCAATTTCGGCAACTGTGACTGTTACTGGATTAAGTAGCGGGTGAAGTTGTTCTGCCCGCTGATGTGCCCTAAGAGGGCTGCAGTAAATCATGTTTTGTAATAAAATTACAGCATTAATTAATGGAATCGTAAAGGTCTGTAGTTATGGCTAATTAAAGAAATTAAATGAAAGTCACAAATGAATCCTACTATTTCGATTACCACATCAACTTGACCCATCTTCAATCATCGGCTGTCGGTGTCAATGGTATCTAATTTAATATTTAGAATCGCAACATTCACAAGCAAATTTTTATTATATTTTGCCATTACTATAACTATAATTTTTGTTTCAATTAATTACGCTATGTCCTGCATTTGACCTATATTATTCCTTTACTCTTCAGTTTTTATTATAGGTCAAGGTCATGCAATTTTCTGATGATATGAAAGTTATCAAAATAACGGTTCATAGAATAAAAATAGACAATCACATTGGACCTATTTTAGGTTTCAATAACAGCAGAAATTAAAACAAAATAAAATTAACATTTATTTAACATAACTTATAAATTAAAAAAGAAATTTATTTAAATACAAAATTAAATAATACTAGGGACTGTGCGGTTTGTGAGGGTACCTCTCAGTGTGATCCTAGGACGCTTTGGTACAACTATGTTCCCATCTTGAGCTCCAAACATGTCAACAAGTATTTCCTTTGCCACTGTTTTGATTTCATTCCAGTCATCTGGAATGCCAAATATACAAGCACACCAATGAATATAAATATTTAAATATAAATATTCATGGACATTTCACACAACGTCCTCTGGTCCCAAGCTAAGCTTATATGCTTGTGTTATGGGTACCAGAATACGGATAGAATACATATACTACTTTTGTTTTGTAAATACATACTTATAATACATAGAAACACCCAGACGCAGTACAAACATTTGTATGACAAATAGAAAAATCACACAAATGATTGTCCCGAGCGGGACTCGAACCCGCGAAACCTCTTGATTGGCAGTCCGTTACATGAACTACTCAAACACGAGGCTCGTCAAATGAATTTCTAAAGACAAAAATAGTGTTTGCACAAACAGTAAATAATAACAAAATTATATTGCGGTTATAAATAAAAAGACCTAAATTTGTTTTACGCAAATGACTATAATTTGTTCCACTTTCAGGTCAATGTGGTTTAATAAACAAAGTCTAGAAGTAACATACTGATTAGCCTTGAGCTTCGCAAACTCTCCAAATTTGTTATTGTGGTCATGGGTGTTATGAGAAAAATAAGAAAGAAGGTTTAGAATAAGTCTTACCCAAAATATCCTGATTAGTTGTCCTTTGAGAGGTTACAGTAAAACGGATCACATATGTGCCTTTGAAACAAGCAGGCACAGCGTGCATATATCCTCTTGCGTTTAATCTCTTTAGTAGGCATTCAGTTAGAGCATTGTCACCTTTTAGTCGAAAAACCACCATACCTAGAAAAAAATTAAAAGTTTTGAAAAATTTTATTTCTATAAAATTCTAATTAATCCAAGATAATATTTTAATGCATAAATTTTTAATAAAATTAATGTTTTCAATAAAAAGATAAGTAAGAGTGTAAGTATGGTGTATATTTAAGTTACAAAACTTTTTTCATATTTCGAAAGGTCTATTTTGCTGTAATATCAGTACTAGATGTTATAAAATTCTATACAAACCTAAATTCCTTGGTTGAGGTACTTCAAATCTTTGATCAGCTAATACCAAGGCTTCGAATTTCTGAGCCAAACGAACACTCTGAAACGAGAAAAAGTTCCTATGTATTCCTAAACTGTTAATGAAGATGTAAGTAAAGTCTAAAATATAAGAAGGGAATAATAGCAATTCAAAATATTATACAAATGTAGTAGGCTATAAATACTTAGGCAGATAAAAAATATCTCTGTATATAATGATTGTTATGTTATAAGAGTAATTTGAATTTGTAACATTTGTAACATAAAGTTTCTACGACGCCGCGACGGTCGAACTCACCTCGCGGATATGCTTCTGAAGTCCAACTACTCCGTAGTTTCGAAGAACAAACCATAATTTAAGTGCTCTGAATCTTCGACTCAGTGGTATTTGCCAGTGCTGAAATACAAAATTACAGTAATTACTTTGATCGTAAATCTTATTGGGTGATTTTTTTCGGTAAAATGTGGTTAGTAATTACTAAGTTATAGATTAGAATAAATGATTATTTAACTTTACATTCGATATTATTAATTAGTTTCTAAATAGCTAAGTCAAATAGATTTAAAAAATAAATTATTACGCTATTATAAAAACTTCTATTTGCATAACTTGGATGGTTTGTTTCTTAGATTGGCATATCATGTATAATGCAGATCTAAATATCATAAAGAAATGTCAACAAATAAATATTATCATTTTATAATGATTTGAGCTACGAAAATTTAATACATTAGATATTTTAGATATATTTGCAAAATATGTGTAGGCTTCTACATATTTGAATAACTCTTTTATAATATTTTTTTTATAATTTTATTAAATTCCCCGCAAGATATGCTAGTTTAACATTCTCAGGCTAATCTAATTTATTAGTTATGGCATCATCATAATCAATAGGTACGTTAACTTACTGAATTACCCTTTTTTCTAATTAAATTACCCTTCACCAGGTAGCCATTAATTATTTCCTAAAACTAAGCAAGTAGGTTACAATATCATTCATGTTTAAATCTAAAGTTAAATTACGCTACACTTTTAGCATTGTTAGTTTCATTACTTCATTTGCAAGTCAAAGTTTTAATTTTTCTTAGTCTAGATAAATGAACATGCTTCTATCAGCTACTAGTTACTCCTTTGCACCTGCCTTTTCATAACATTACTATCTAAAATCTAATGCATGTGTTATGAGTTTCATCAGCACTTATAATTAGGTGTTCTCCAGTACTAAACCTCTAAAGACAGAATCATATTATGATAATCACCACTTGATCTTCTAAATCTATTTGGATGATGTGATTATGCTCACAAAGAACAAAATTACGCAAATTGGTCCAAATTTTTCAAAAATATCTGTTGTAATAGGAAATTAAGATCAAATACTAATTATCATAGTACTTTTTGATATTTTTTAAGCTATTACAAGATCTAAATATCCCGTTTTAAGTCTGGTAACTTCCACCGTGTGATCTCCATCATGCATCGACCTTAAAACATCTTACAAGCAATTCCTTCTTATTTGGATCCTCCAATTGTATTTTATCACCGCAGCCACCTGATATTTTACTGTAACCATGAAGGTTTGGCTCATCTTCATCAAAATGATTAAATGTTTCATCATTTTCATTATCTTCTGATGTCAAATCATCACTTTCAACATCACTTTTTAGTATAATCTCTTCATCTTTATCATCACCGTGGACGTATATTGTAGTTTTTATCACTTTTTTTCCATTATCTTCATCACCATTTGTGACAATAGTAATACTATCGTCATTATTATTATTTACATTACCTTTTCCTTGTGTTGTGTTTTTATTTTCCGTAGTCATGTTAATTTTCCTTAAGGGCCTTTTCTTTATATTTTTCTTCTGATCGTCATCCTATACCAGCGTAGTAATAATATAAATATATATATATTAAACTGAACACAGCTACATTAAATATTAATTGAAATAAAACAAATTAAACTGTTAAATAATGTTAAATAATTTCTATACTAGCTACAAGAAATTACTGAATTTATCTATAAGAATAGTATGTATACCTACGAATATCTATACAAATATCTCATCCCTGAGCACCATAACATAATTTATTTCTAAGTCATAACTAAATAGTTATAACTATATAGCTAACGATAGTAGAATTCTAAATACAAGCATTGAATTTACTGCAAAAATTTTTAGTTAATACTCGTAACAAAAGAAGGGCCTCCATGCGAGCGTTGGCAATTGAACCCCTCCCAGAAGAGATCGTTCGCTGGAGGAGCGAATGTCATGAGAAACTCTTCGTGAGATGGGCCACAAGGTTGGAAAGCGTGTCGCCGGGTAAACGGCTTGTTGAGGCCGTACGCCCAGTCCTCTGCCAGTGGATCAAGGCACCCCTGGTCGGGTCATGGTAATACCTGAGTAACTACCATGACCCGGCTAATGGCGAGGAGGAACATCGTGGGGTTTATTGGGTAGTCCGGGTCCGTTTCTGACCCGTAAGTCCCACACGAAGTGCGTAAATGCATTCCCCACGTAAAAAAAATACCCCGAATAACAAAATAAAGTATTTGTATAACCAGATGTATGAATATAAAAGAAACCAAGAAAATTTAATTAAGATTGTGGAATCAAGTCATTTTATCACTTACCATGTAGTCGATAGCTTTTCCAGAATTCTCATGCCTTAAATAAATAGGATTTACATTGAATGTTCTGTGAAGAGCTGTGCTATCTCTTACCCTGAAAATAAAGAATAAGATATTTATAAATAGAATAAGATATTTTTATATTTATTTTTGGATGGATGGTTGGATATTTATTTTTGGTTGCAAGGTAATCTATCAGCATAATATAAAGAGGTTGACTAACTGAAAAACGTATAAAATGAAATACACATTAAATAGATGGAACTACTAACGGTCTTACTCGATCCTTAAAGAATATTGGCAAGCACCACAGATCACCCCTGGTAGCCATCGTACGAAATTTTTGGTGAGACCCAAACAAACCATCGTTAGAGGAAGTAGCGGGTCGCAGTGAATGATAATGCATTTTCATTTGGTCATACCAAAATCACACGCAGAGTTCTTATGCTTTACTAATAGGAGAATAGCATATACGTGTGCTTTGATCGCCTTACGTGCGATATCTATTAGGGTTATCTTTGGCGAAAAACAGAAAGGCTTTTTTGTAAGTTCCAGCTTTATAGGGACTCCATTTAACTAACTTAGGGACTAAAACGTAGATGTAGGTATGAGTATATAAAAATATTTCGTTTTTAAAAAATTTACCCATTAAAATAGATAATTATTAAAATTATTGTCAAATGTCTTCATAACAATAAATAAAATATACTTACCACATTGCTGTGCAATCAAAATTAACCATCAGCCACTTAGAAGGGTTGAAAGCAAATGAATCTGCCATTTCCACACCATCTAACCAATGTCTGAAAAGATAATAGATAATATTTTTTAACACTTGCACCACACTTAAATAAAACTACTTAGACTTTTCAATCACCAAAGTCACGGGTGGGATTGAGCTGTAAAGTTAAAACTTAAAGTAAAGCTCCGTCCCGCCTATGACCGTGGTGACTGAAAAGTCTCAGAAGCGTTGGGCTAAAATCTAAAACAAATACATATTCGTAAATAAACTAAATTATAATGGAAAAAATGATAACCATAAGCGGGACTTGAACCCGCGACCTCGGAATGCCGTTCCGTCGCTCTCCCAACTGAGCTATTATGGTCCACGCAAATGTTTACCAAATTTTCCACTACAATCATCTCAATGCGAGTTTTAACATCGTGCGATGTTTTTTTTTCGTACAACGCCATCTATTGAGCGGTTTGCACCAACTCCATCAATCGATCAGTTAGCGTTCTTTACAGAACACAATTGGACCGAAGTAATGGCTGTTCATGTATTTCTACATTAATTTATTAATATTTTGCGATTGACTCGCTATGCTTTTTACTAAATAAACTAAATTATAATGGAAAAAATGATAACCATATGATTTATTTAGTAAAAAGCATCGCGAGTCAATCGCAAAATATTAATAAATTAATGTAGAAATATACGTGTCTGGTTTTATTTAGGAAAGGGGTATTTTCAAAAAATTAATTTCTAAAATAAATTTCATTTTTTTAATTTTCGTTACGTAAGATTTAGGCTACCTTTAATCTTGGGCAAATACAATAATTATTCTCATAGTAACTAACTTAAATGTTCACGAAAAAAACTACATAAAACTTATTATAATCCTTTAACACAAACAACACAGATATACCAAATAGTGGGTACCTACGCGTTCAAACTTGAAGCCACGTAAATTTACCTTGGCTAAATCGTACTTCATAGACTAATAATGTTTCATATGACGTACCCTGTATCAGAGTTACACATAGATACATATTTCACGCATATCCTTACTTAAATATACTTAAAAGTGAAAGTGAGTTTGTTTGTTTGCTTGTTTGTTTGTTTGTGACGCTTTCACGCAAAATCTACCGAATGTAATTGCACGAAAATTGGTATAGAGATAATTTATAGTCCTGAAAGTAACATACGCTATATATTATTTCGCTAGAAACTCTGTACGAGATAATAAACGCAAATGATAGTGAATTATGGTATAAAATAACAGTTCAGCCATATTGTTTACTCTACAGTTGTCATACAACACATGAAATCCGTCGACTTATAGGTATTTTCTGTATTTGTTTGATTTCAAATTCGATTCGGCCACTAATGCATGCGAAGCCGCGGGCAGAAGCTAGTATATTATAAGGCTTCAATCCTATTGACTACATCAAGTCATAGACAATATTTGGTAAATCTGTGACAAACAATATCTTTTGTTACCTATATTCTGGGCAAACAAAGCAGCTACCAGCATATGCAGCGTCCACATGTAACCAGACTCCATGCTTCTCACAAACACTTCCAATCTCACGAACATTATCAAATGCGACAGAGCCCGTTGTACCTAGAGTTGCACACACCTGGAAAATATTAAGATCTACTTAGTTTAAAGCTGTGTTTTTTTAAAATTGTGTTTAGGGCATAGTAGATGGTACTCCATAGGGCTTGACTAACCCTACAAAAAAAACGTAATCGTATGATGATAATTTAAAATCAAATTTTATTCATCATGAATACCTAAAATAAAAAGATATTACACTAAAATTTCCTCCCGCGTCTTCTGATCGCAAGCTAAGCTTATATGTTTATTTTATGGGTACCAAACTAATAGATAAAAAAATTATCAAGTGCGAGTCGGACTCGCGCACGAAGGGTTCCGTACCATTATCTATGCAACATAAGGCAACTTTATTAGTATCGAGCAAGAAACGGTAAAAAAATCATGTTTGTTGTATGGGAGCCCCCCTTAAATATTTATTTTATTTTATTTTTAGTATTTGTTGTTGTAGCGGCAATAGAAATACATCATCTGTGAAAATTTCAACTGTCTAGCTATCACCGTTCTTGAGATACAGCCTGGTGACAGACGGACGGACGGACGGACGGACGGACGGACGGACGGACGGACGGACAGCGAAGTCTCAGTAATAGGGTCCCGTTTTTACCCTTTGGGTACGGAACCCTAAAAACATCGACACAGTATAAGTATTTGTGTGACAATTGACAAATATAAATATCACGCAAACACAGCAACAAAAAATTATATCCTGTGCGAAAATCCAACCTGATACCTCGTAAACGGCATTCTGTTACATTAGTCTGTTTTACATTTACAGGGTACGTCAAATAATTTACAAACAAGAAACATTTCAATCGTGCAAGAAACACTTAAAATTACTCAAAATATTACAAGATACTTAAGAAAGTAATCATGTGAAAAATTATTAAAATTTAATCGAAAATTAAGAGTGTCGATGTCTTGATCCTGATAAAACATGGCTGATATTATTCTAGATGTGTTATAAATTGTTACACTAAAATATTCTAAGAGTTTAAGTACTAAATATTATATTAAAAACTAGCTGTTGCTCCCGACTACTACTACTACTTCGCTTCTACTGGTCGTAGCGTGATGTTATATAGCCTTCCTCGATAAATACCCTATCTAACACTAAAAGAATTTTTCAAATCAGCCCAGTAGTTCCTGAGATTAGCGCGTTTAAACAAACAAACAAACTCTTCAGCTTTATAATATTTTATAGTATAGATGACTATATATCTATTAAAAAATACCGCATCAAAATCCATTGCTTAATATTTTCTAACACTTGCGCGACTCATTCCGTTGCGTAATTTTAAAGATATGTATAAGCTCACTTCTGGACATACATACAAAAATAACGACTTTGTTTTATAATAAGTAAAGATTTATTATGTTTAAAAACTAAAAAAAAATTAAAACAAAATCACTTGAACGGATTGAAATGCGTATATTTTATTCTCTAACTTGCGCGACTCTTTTGCAGAAATATAACCACTTAACGGATTTATACGCGTAAAGTTTCAAATGTTAGCCCGTGGTTTTGAAAGACCATACGTGGTACTGAGCTGTACAAGATCATGCTGTGAGAGACCATGGTGACTGTATAGTCTGTGAAACGTCCGGCTTAAATTTAAATTGAATATACGCGTCAAAATCCGTATAAAAGTGCGTATATTTTGTTTAAAATCTTACCGTCTAATGAATGGTTGCGGGTTACAAATGCGTTTAAATCGATTAAAGTGATTTTATTATAAGAATGACACACCACAATGACACACAGAAATAACGACTTTATTAATATGTAAAGAATTAAATACGCAACAAGCGTAATATTCACCCTAACATTTCTAGTTAAAATGTAATATCTTTGTATAACGCGAGTAGATAATTAATACTCCAATAAAACCCGTTATAGCAAGTTTGCAAGAAACAGTATAAACGTGATGTAAATTGCTATAGGTATGTAGTTAGACTAATTTTATAAATCTGAAGAGTTTGTTTGTTTGAACGCGCTAATCTCAGGAAATGCTAGTGCGATTTGAAAAACTCTTTCAATATTGAATAGTACATTTATTGAGGAAGGCTATAGGCTACATGATATCACGCTATGACTAATAGGAGCGAAGCATAAATGAAAATGTTACAAACAGGGAAATTATTCTAAATTCCACGCGTACGAAGACACGGGCGACAGCTAGTTTAACAATAAACAAAGACATATTAATATAATAACAATATAGCTCCCAGCTGCAATGAAGCTAAGACATTGAAAACATTCATTTGTAAGTCGCTATAAAATTGTGGTACAAGTTATAAGATATTGAAGGCTCTAAGTTTTACTATATTCTTCTTATAAATAAAAGTCAATCCTTGTTCGTTAATCTCGCTAAAACTCGAGAAAGCTGGGACGATTTTGGTGATTTTGATCTTTAAATATTCGTGAAAGTCCAGGAAGGATTTAAACGGGGCCAAAATATATAGGGATCTAAAATTCCACGCGTACAGAGTAGCGGGCCTCAGCTAGTATTTGTATAAAATATAAACTTGTTCGTTTACTGCATTTTGCGCTGTCAAAAAAAATTTAACTTAGCGTACAGTAATTGAATTTAAAAACCAAATTTAAATTTATTTATTTGAAAACAAAACCACTTTTTACGGATTTTGACCGTATATTTGTATTCATTCTGCTAAAACAATCTTAATTTTTTTTTTTTAATGTCACGTATCGTAATATATTTATTTATCGTAATATTTAAAACATGTATTGTGATTTCTTAAAAACCTATATACTAATAAAATAAAGAGGAAGAATTTGATTTTTAAATTGAATTGAATAGCGTCAGTAGTATTTTAGCATCATATTTCAGTATGACATTTTTATATTGCTTGTTATAATTTCAGTCACTGATAGTGTAATTTAATTTGTAATTTATGGAAGGTAAAATTGAAATTGAAATTATGTATGACATGTAAGAATCCCTTATGGATAAATGAGTTATGAGTCATAAAATAGTTTAAGTAGTAAGTAGAAGTAGTAGTAATAAATAATAGTAGTAATAATAGTAGGATAAGAAACACTCGCTTATAACTTGGACCATACATTTTAAACTCCTGGAGCTTCCGTCCTAATAATCTGTCGACATTACAAATTGGTCCCAAAGAGAATTAGACTAAAAATGACTACAATTTAATCTTGCTATAACAAATACAGTATTAATTTAAAAGCATCTTGTAATATTTTTATAAAAGTCTCTAGAGAAAAATCTACTTTCATTACAACCCGCGGAATTCAAAAGACGCCAATTTAATGAATTTTTCCAGACTTGTAGAAGGGGTCTTTCGAGGCTATTTAAAAAATATGTAGGTATATCCATCTATCAGCGTTTTTACCATCCACATATTATAGGCCTCCCTTACAGAATGCTACAACGTGCAATCTTGTGTCGCTTTCATTCAATGATCACCGCGACCTTGACGATATCATCGCTCCACCTTATTGTGGGCCGCCCAACGCTCCTGTACGTAGTCGCCACTCTAGCGCCTTCCCTCCTCAATGATCATTAGTCTTTCTAGTGATAGGCCAGCCGATTGCCACTTCAGCGTGCTAGTCCTTCGGGCTATGCACATGCATATGCAGGATACACCCGTTCTCCTACTAATCTCCGTATTTCAGATTTATTCCCGTATAGATTGGAAATACGTACGTAAAAATAATTGTAGGATTTTTAGTGCCTTGTATCTTTTAAACGGGTGAAATAATTTTGACAATAAGAATATCGATGGATTAGGTAAGTAATTATTTAAAAAAACTAATTTTATACATACTTTAAAATTTATAATAAACAGACTTACCCAAAATGGTACTAGACCTTTCTCTTTATCACTTGCAATAGCTGCATCCAGCCTATCTCCTCGCATACTCTGGTTTTCATCTGACTCGATATATCTCATGCGGACCAGACCTGGGAACAAGTAATGAAAACTACAATGACCGTACAAATTATATGTTAAAACTCTGCACCTGATCAGCGTAAAAAAGTAAACTAAATATACTTCGTAACAACATTTATTTGTTTTTTAGTCAAAAAGAAGACCAATTATATGAAAAAAAGGGAGGACAATGACAGTACGTTTTTATCGTAGCAGATAGCACTCCTCATCTCTGCTTACCCCCATAAAAAAGGCGTGATATTATAGTGATGATGTGGAATACAAACTTCCAATAAATTCGAAGATTCTTTGTAATTCTTTTTTGATATTTTACCAATTTTAAAATTAACTTACCAATAAGTCCAGCTTTCTCCACAGAAGAATGTGCTTGATCGGAACAATAGCAAATTAAATGGCCAAGAAGTTCTGACGTCTGTAGGTCTGGATTTAGCTTGGATAACGTCATCAGAGATCTGGTACGAGCTGCTAGAAGACTTACTAGAGTGGCTTCACTGGCTGTGGTCTATTTGAAAATAAAACTTTGAATGGGCATTGTTCATATTTTTTTTTTAAACTCTTAATTCAAAAACCATTCCAGGGAATAGAGTTTCTGATCTTGATCCATTAGTTTTTTTCGGAAAATTTGCTATATTAACGATTATTTTTCCAAAAAAGCAAATGATCGCTATTTGCCCTTGAAATGAAGGACTTAAAATATTAAGGCGTTTTGAGGGATATACTACTCTGTGGTGGAGTAGAAATTGGTCTATTATATCAACTTGGTAACTTTGAAAAGATGTATTGCAATCTGTCTTAAGTCTATCAGGAAAAGTCAATACACAGATTGCGTACAACGATGACGTCACAACATTTAAAATAATATCTTTAAGTATTTTTTAAAAATTCTATATAATGAATATTTCAATAATATTGAAATTAGTTGCTTAAAATAGTCTATAATTTCTAAAAAAAATATAAAAACAGCAGGTCAAAAATTATGCACAATGCCAATTCACAACTCACTTTATATGCTGAAGATTTTACTAAAAGCACCCACAGGAAAATATATACAATATCCCATATTTAACTGTGGGTATTTTTAGTAAAATCTTTCAGAGACAACCTCAAAAAATCCCCATATCTGTTTATCTATCCGCATCTTGTTTTAGGAAAGCCCTTTGGCGAATTGGCTATGATAATTTTTCAAAACTTTACCTGTATGACCCCGCCACCTGGACTGTCATCTTTTTCATTAAGAAAGCAGTCAGGCAGACCCAGCAGCTTACCGAGCCAGTTCATGGCAATCGTCTCTAGCTCGGTTCCAGCAGGAGATGAAGCCTAAATAGGAAGCATGACATTTAATAACTGACTGTTTAGACATTAGTTAATAGTTCAATAAAATAATCCTCAGCAATCGGAAGTTATAAAAAATTATGACGTGATTAAGTAATTATGAGTCCTGGCCATTAAGCAATACATTATTATTGGTTCTATCCAGCTAAGCGTCTCTTAAAGCTAAATCTAGCTAGATATCCAGTAGAATAACTTACCCAAGTAAAACAAAGCACATTAAGAGAGCTGGACAGCATATCCCCCATTATAGACGGGTATGATGTGAGGGCGGGGAAGTAGGCATGCATGTGTGGACTCTGCCAATGGACCAGCTGTGGACAAAAGTAGAATATTACATAGCGTCTACTTCATACACTAGAAATTAAGTGGCAATTAATTATGTCTTTCTGTCTTGATGGTGTCTCGTTTAGAGGGAAAACACGTATGGATCACTTTATTTTACAAAAAGTAAATATTGTAAGAGTCAGGTAATAAACAATTTTAGCTGAAAAATTCAACCGCAAAAATTCTAAGCTAAGCTATATGTCACTACATCTGGGGGCCAAGTCTGCTATTAAATGTTGCAACAATGATCAGTCACTGATTGCATAATAGCGAATTTTATCAAGTTTGGTAGTCTACTCTTAACTTTTTGTCACAAATGACGCCATATCGGCGTCAGTGACTGATCATTATGACGACATTGTAATAGCTGACTTGGGCCCCTGGTCAACGTAAACCAAATACCGGCAATACCATCTAATGAAGTGAAATCGAGTATCTAAATCACGCGGCTTTCACCACGCTTACTTCAAAAACAAAGTCCTAGTCTGAAAATGTCAAAAATAATATACAATGGTGCCAATTCTAAGTGCACAACTAAACTAAACTTAACTAAAATAATAAAATTGATAGTGTCAATAATACAATTCGGTAATTTTAATTGAACTTTCCTATTATAAAAACTGTGTATTAGAGTTGAAGAATTTACTGAATACAAAATGTACACAACGAAACAGCCAATTAATCAGAATACACTATAGTTGTTTTCAATTTTAGTTAAGTTTAGTTTAGTTGTTCACTTAGAATTGGTGCCAATATCTGCTCCTTTCTTTCTAAAAGAGAAGACTTCTTCTCTTCTCCAGCCCATTTACGTCCCACTGTTGGGCACGAGCCTACTCCACTTTGGGAGGGATTATGGTCTACTGTGCCGCGCTGACCAGACGTGTTGGCACAGGGTTTATTTTCGAGTTTTCCGTCTCTTACAGAAGATGTTATCTGTGTGCAATATCCCTTAGCTGACTTCTACAGCACCCTCGGGAGGAGATGGGGTGGTGACACTTGTATTCTTAATCCGTCACTACACGGAAGAACTAGAAAAAGAGAAGACTTACTCCAGGCATAATATGTTCATCTACGTCTTTAAAGATATCATCCCATTGTTCAGGCATCTGTGGAGCTTCTTTCGGCAGCAGTTTGTGTAGATACCCTGGCTTCACGCCAGGGTACACACGACGATCCCGAATATTCTCCAAGTAGTCCGCTATGTAGTCCACCATCTCCTTGGCTGCAACAAAGTTACTGCAGTCAGACATTTATTTTTTACTAAGTTTTAATTCTACATAAATTTATTAATTTTTGAAATCGACCTGTTATGCTGTTATTTAATAAATGAAAATAAAGAAAGAAAATAAGTTTATTTGTGAGATTACATTACATAATTTGTTAACAAATTATGGTAACTTTTAATTAGTACCCAAACCAAAATTTAGTAAAATTTGATTTGAAGTAGTCATTTTATTCGGCGTTTTTCTGAATTTTTACTAATTAATAAATGGAGAAGGCCCGTGCCCAACAATGGGACATTAATGGACTGGAGAGAGACCTAGATATTTCTATGGAATCCTACTAAAGTTAGTCTGTTAATATTTTTAAAATTAAAAGATCTAATAATTTATTTATATTAAAGATAGTAACAAAGTCAATTATATTTTTCTGTCGTCAATCTTTATTGTACATAGACACAAAGATATGCTCCCTGTTGATTACTTTGTCGCTTCGCACACAAAGAACTCAATAGACGTGTTACTTGAACGATTTCTTTTTACTAGAAGTGTCTTTGAAGTTGTTGATAGGATTGTACTAGTCAATACTAGATTGAGTTTACTTGTAAGAGCAACACAAACGGCATATTAATATATATTAATATAGCGAGAAAAAGACAGATGTATATAGATAAAATACGATGCGAGCTAGTAATATGTAAAGAAGATTGTCGATACGAAGACAATATGGCTAAATAAAATACAATTTAGGTACACAGCGACACCAATAAACACATGTCCATAAAAAAGCTTTACACGAACTGGAATGAACCGGTATAAACCGGTTTGTACTGGTTTGTACTGATACTATCCGGATAAACCCGGATATTGACGATTCAATATTCAAACAAATGGGGGCTAACGTTGGCTTTGTTTTATTGCAATTGAATGGATATATGACGTTGATTTTGTTACAACGTGCCACATTCGATTTCAATTAGTTTACAGGATTTTGTACAAGATAAATGATACTGCTGTCTACTTTGGAGCAAATCAAGACTACAAGACATCCAGCAGATCAAGACTGTGTTCAAGACAGTGTTCAAGACAATACAATATGGGGTCTTTCAAGCGAGGCGTGAAAAGGCATCTTGTGGGCCGGCAAGGTGGGGGCGGCTAGTGCTCTGACAACGTACTAGCCGTCCTCATGTCTGGATTACACTTTCGCTTTACATCAGGTGGAGTGTAGTCATTTGCCTACCCAAGCTATAAAAATAAAAAAAAAAGAAGAAGGATTTTATCAATAACTAGCTGACCCAGCAAACGTTGTTTTGCCATACAGATGTCAGGGGTGGACAACCCTTATCACATAAGGGTATGAAAAATAGATAGTAGCCGATTCTCAGACCTACTGAATGTGCATATAAAATTTTATAAGAATCAGTCGAGCCGTTTCGGAGGAGTATGGGTACGAACATTGTGACACGAGAATTTTATTTTGATATTCTTAGTTTTAATTTAGAAACTATGAATACTTTTTAAAAATTTTGCATTGTCAGTTCTTAATATGATGTGTACAAAATTTTGAACAGTTCTGACTATTGCAAATGGGTTAAATAACTTTTAAAGATTCCATGTTGGATATACGGATAAAAGTAGTTACTTAAAAAGAGAGTTAAGAGCGAGATAGAGTCAAGTGGATTTAAGCCTAATTTTAAAGCAATCTATCTATCTATGCTAATATTGTAAAGCTGATTGTTATTTTTTTTTAAACGTGCATATCTCAAACACCGCTGCAGGTCCAATTTGAAAAATTCTTTCAGTGTTGGATAGTAAATGTATCGAGGAAGGTAATAGACTATATAACATCACGCTGCAACTAATAGGAGCGAACATCAGCGAAAAATGTTCCAAAAATAGGGATTTTTTTCTAAATTCCATACACACGAAGTCGCGGGCCACACCTAGTTAATTACTTTTCTAGTTAGCACGAAACCTTTAGAGCGTAAATCTTCCTTGCACTTTACTGGGTTTTTTTGGTAAAAGTTCTGCAGTGCCTATTTGCGATAGTGCGGGAGCTCTGCCTTGTTAATTTTCCATTGTCTTTATCCGTGTAGTGACGGATTAGGAATACAAGTATGGATAGATACTGTAAGAGCAAGCTAAGGAATAAGCTTATAAGCAAGATTTGAAGCAGATAACAACAACAGGGAGATATGAAAAACTCGAGACTAAATAAACCCTATGCAAAAACGCCTGGTCAGCGCCTAATAGTAGAACATAAACCCTCCCTAAGTGCAGGAGGAACAGAGAACAGTGGCGAGAGAAATAGAGAAAGAAAGAGATAGAGAGATTGACAACAAATGCACACTACTGAACTACCTATATAATTACTAATAACAGATATTTACATCGTATAACTTTGTATTGAATAAATAATTTAATTTGAAATGCACGCGGAATATTGATTGGCAATAATTAGTGTAATTTTATCATAATTCTATTTAATCAAAGGCGGTTTTTATAATTTCTTGGAGTTTTCTAGGTCGATAAATCAGACTACAAACTAGCTGTTGCCCGCGAATCCGTACGAATCCGTAATCTAAAAAATTTTCCCCGTTTCTGCAACATTATTCACTACTCCTTCGCTCCTATTAGTCGCAGCGTGATGTTATATAGCCTTCCTCAATAAATGGACTGTCAATCTAATACACAAAGATTTTTTGTTAGAAAGAGTAGTTCCTAAGATAAGCGCGATCAAACAAACAAACAAATTCTTCGTTTAAAAAAATCCTTAAAAACTGTAAGACAATGGGATTGTGACACTTGTATTGTTATTACGTCATCATTTCGATATCAAAACAACTATTACTGAATCTCGGAAAGACATATTTTATTATAATTTTTTTTGGCATCGGTTCGGAAAGTCATTAATGATTGAGAGACTAATATCAACTAAACTTAATTTATAAAGAAAAGAAATGTTATATTTACGACTGTTTGCGACTACTCATACAATGGCATCAATTTTACGTGCACGACTAAACATAAATAAAAAATGAAAACAACTACGCTGTATTTTGATTTATCGGCTATTTAGTTGAGCATATAATAGTTAAAAGCTTTACGGTCTTATCCATAATGACTTTTCGGAGGTTTAAAAGTTCGCTAAAATGGGTTCGCGAAAATGGTCAAAACTTGTTATTCATAATAGTCTTTTTACGATAAAACTTTTATTATCACTCCGATAAAATCTCCGTTTAAACCTCCGATAAGTCATTATGAATAAGACTATTAGTCTATAACAGGAGTGGCCAACAAGTCGATCCAAGTTTGGTCGATCACTCGCAAGTTCCATGAGGGGACGCATTCAATACCAAATGTTTCTAGTACTTGATACAGGAATGAACATGTACGCAGCTCATGCTTCGAGTAGGGAGACGTTCAGCGTGACCACTTTTAGTAGTTTTCTATTATTTTCAAGAGTGCACGGCGGTATAAAAGCACATTGCATAAACGTCTCCCTTCTTATCTAAGAAATTGGTCAATCGCGACTCAATTTTAAAATAAAAAGTAGATCTTACGTGCACAATAGTTTGCCATACCTGGTCTAATACACAGATATTCTAAAAAAAAGTTCCGTTATCATTTCTAAATTGTGTTAACGACACTACCAATTTTATTTTTTTTGGTTAATTTTAGTTGTGCACATAGAATCGGTACCATTGAAGAGAATTAACATTAGAGTATATCTATACTAATATTATAAAGCTGAAGAGTTTGTTTGTTTGAACGCGCTAATCTCAGGAACCACTGTGGCGATTAGAAATAGTACATTACGTGCCAAGGGAGGAAAGTAGGACATTTCAACCCGCGCGATATTGTCACCCTCGCCTTCGGCTCGGGTGACAAAAGCGTGGGTTGAAAAGTCCTGCTATCCTCCCGTGGCGCGTATACTATTTTTCATCATACCAGGACCGAAAGTTTCCGCAGCTTCCGCAGCAATGTTTCGTCGCACTTCTTCATCTTCAGAGTCGTCACTTGAATAATCTGATGAATTCATTGTCAGGTTTTTTTTTACACAACTGTATTCACTTATTTTTTATACACAAGTTTTTTTCTATGTATATTTTTTATGTTATTTTTATCAGAATCAGAAAATCAGAAAATTTGACTCTTAGATCAATATTATTTTATTTTATTATTATTAAATGATAAGATAATGCCGCGTGTATAATAATATGGGTTTAAAATAACAACTGCACGGTTACCATGACATTAAATATTATTTGGAAATTTTTTTCACAATTTTATCGCTACCTACATTTATTTACCATACCTAAACACTACTCTTATTTCTACGCGTACCCAAGTACACTCTACTCTTATTTCTATGTGTACTTACCTAACTAATTACCACTTACACCTAATTTATACTTAAACACTACTGAATTTCACCTACTTGCCTACTTTTTGTCCTTATAAACACTACTCTTATTTCTACGCGTACCCAAGTACACTCTATTCTTATTTCTACGTGTACTCTTACCTAACTAATTACCACTTACACCTAATAACACTACTGAATTTCACCTACTTGCCTACTTTTTGTGCTTTTTGTATAATAATATGGGTTTGAAATAAGAACTGCACGGTTACCATGGTAATGAGTTATTTCAAATAGATAACGGGAAGAAAATTAAAACAAAAATAGACTAAATTTTAAACTGTCACTAATTGTGACCAGTCTGAAATATGCAACTTTCTTCCCGCAAACAAATGAAGAAATTCAAACTTTCGGCCTCGGAATGATGAAAAATTCTTTCAGTGTTAGATAGGGCATTTATCGAGGAAGGCTTTAGGCTATATAACATCACGCTACGACCAGTAGAAGCGTAGCAGTGGTGAAAAATGTTGCGAAAACGGAGAAAATACAAATTCAACGCGGGCGGAGTCGCGGGCAACAGCTAGTAAGTAATAAAGTGAACAACACACTCCATTCATAAACAACACTTTTTCTTCTTTACACTTCTCTCCATGCACTAAGTATCATATTATTAAGAAATGTTAATGATTAGGGACTTACCTTTGACACGGAACTCGGTGTGATCCATTTCAATGGATTAGGTTACCTAAATAACCTTGAAAACCTGGAACAAAAGTATAAATTAGTGATTTACTTATTAATACATATTCTTCCCTAGAATTTTACAGGCAATTACAACCTTTGGATAGTAAAATCTACAGTCGATTTAACGATTCAACATTGTGGTCCACTGCTGGACATAGGCTTCTTACCATTTCCGCCCCAAAACAAGGTCCTCCGTATCCAGTCCCACCCTGCGACCTTCTTCAGGTCGTCAGTTCACCTGGGCCCCAAGTCCGGTAAATGAATTGTATCACAATGGTAGCTCAATGGCACATTATAACCTCAAAAAATTAACAATAGACCACGAAACTTCATTGAACATTGAAAAGAAAGAAGAGAGAAAGAAAGAAAGAAAAGTTATTTATTTCGGAAACCTTCAACAAATAATCTATACTTATAATAAATCTGTAGAGAGGTCAATTCTGTACATGAAATATATTTTCAAAATAACTATCAGGGGGTGATTAGTGATCGATACTGATGCCAAAAATGCAATCAGTAAAATTTTTGTCTGTCTGTCTGTCTGTCTGTCCGTCTGTATGTTCCTTATAGAAACAAAAACTACTCGACGGATTTTAATGAAACTTGGTACAATTATTCTTCATACTCCTGGGCAGGTTATAGTATACTTTTCATCACGCTACAATCAATAGGAGCAGAGTAGTGAAGGGAAATGTTGGGAAAACGGGAAAAGGTGCTCCATTTTTTAAGCTTCCGTCGCGTGTGCAGCCTTAATGATTAAAGTTACATAGAAATCATGTATGACGGAAATATTGTCTAAAAAATATCCCGAAACAGCACATATCTATATTTTATGGTTGACTCACAATAACACGTGTAACTCCTGATAGCTTAGCTGTTCGTTCATTCTGATTATATTTGTTTACTCTTACGTTTATAATACTCTCACTCAAGCAGTAGTTAAAAATGTTGCAAAAACGGGGAAAATTTCCTAAATTCTACGCGGACGGAGTCGAGGGCAACAGCTAGTTACAAATAAATATAAAGAAACTACATAACTTAAGGCCGAAAATGGTCCTTACTCAGCAAAATGCTGCAGCAGCAAGCTACTACAGCGCTGGTTTTCAGTAAAAACCTGAGACTGTGAGTACGGACAGTCACGAGAAATTATTTACTTATACATATCAAACACAGTGTAAAAAAGAAGCAAGTATCCAGATATACACACATACACAAACCCACAGAGAGACACACACATGCACAATCAACACAAGTGAGTTTACATAAGAATAGTCTACTGAATACACTGAGAAGAATAGTCTAAGAATAGTCACTGAATATACTGATTTATGAAAGCGGACTTGACCACCAGGCAGGGGGATGTCCTACATAACGATTGAAATCTCCACTCCAGAAACCTTTGTTCTATTAGCCATCGGTTTTTGAAAGAACAAATGCATTTTACTCGAAGAAATATTCTTTTTTATTAGGGTTCCGTACCCAAAGGGTAAAAACGGGACCCTATTACTGAGACTTCGCTGTCCGTCCGTCCGTCCGTCCGTCCGTCTGTCACCAGGCTGTATCTCAAGAACGGTGATAGCTAGAGAGTTGAATTTTTTACAGATGATGTATTTCTATTGCCGCTATAGCAACAAATACTAAAAATAAAATAAAATAAATATTTAAGGGGGGCTCCCATCAACAAACATGATTTTTTTACCGTTTCTTGCTCTCATACAACAAACGTGATTAATTAAGTATTGTGTGTGTTGTTTGCTCATTTATTAATAACGTGCCTTATGTTGCATAGATAATGGTACGGAACCCTTCGTGCGCGAGTCCGACTCGCACTTGACCAGTTTTTTTATAATGACATCTAAACTAATATTGTAAAGCTGAAGAGTTTGTTTGTTTGGACGCGCAAATCTCTGAAACTACGGGTCCGATTTGAAGAAATTTTTCAGTGTTGCATCGTACATTTACCGAGGTAGGCTATATAACATTACGCTGCGTCTAATAGGAGCGAAGCATCAATGAAAAATGTTGTAAATATAGGAAAAAAAATCTCAAATCTACGCGTAAGGAGTCGCGGGTAAGAGCTAGTGTATCTATAGGGGTATTAATTACTTGTATATTGCAGCGGAACAACAGTTTTAGTAAATTTACTTTTAAAATATACATACATATATTGTCGCCTTCGCCCGTATACATATATTGAAATGCTAAACAGTTCTCATTTATTCGTTTTTATGTAAAAGAGTAGTCTATAAAAAGAAATCTTTCTTGGTTATATAATAAATAATATTAAATAAATATTCACGGACATTTCACACAACGTCCTCTGATTATATGCTTGTGTTATGGGTACCAGAATACGGATAGAATACATTTATACTACTTTTCTTTTTGTAAATACATACTTATACATAGAGACACCCACATGCAGTACAATCATTTGTCTGACAAAATCACACAATGATTGTCCCGAGCGAGAATCGAACCCGCGTCCTCTTGATCGGCAGCCTGTTACATGAACCACTCAACCACGAGGCTCGTCTATATGATGATGAGTATTAGCCATTACAGATCAACTAATATTCATTAACTGTACTGTCACTGTTCCAGAGATACAGCCTGGTGACAGACGGATGGACGAAAATCTCCTACAAAACCAAAAATGTTGCTGCTTAAAATATTAGTAGCATATTTAATTAGCAAAATAAAGTAAGCATAATAAGCTTAATTTTGGGTTAGAAGATGTGTGAAAACATCCGTGAAAAGAAAAACAAAGTAAGATTATTCTTATGATTGTTAAGTAACTAAAAATAATATTCAAAAAGTATATTTTTAGGGTTCCGTACCCAAAGAGTAAAAACGGGACCCTATTACTGAGACTTCGCTGTCCGTCCGTCCGTCTGTCCGTCCGTCCGTCCGTCCGTCCGTCCGTCCGTCCGTCCGTCCGTCTGTCACCAGGCTGTATCTCAAGAACGGTGATAGCTAGAGAGTTGAAATTTTCACAGATGATGTATTTCTATTGCCGCTATAACAACAAATACTAAAAATAAAATAAAATAAATATTTAAGGGGGGCTCCCATACAAAAAACATGATTTTTTTACCGTTTCTTGCTCGATACTAATAACGTTGCCTTATGTTGCATAGATAATGGTACGGAACCCATCGTGCGCGAGTGCGACTCGCACTTGACCAATTTTTATGTAACACAATGTTTTTGAAATAATTAATTAGACGCAAAATTAACAAATGTATTATAATTTCACTGACGTATATTGTTTACGTTTGTTATTACGTTTTACTGATATATTATTAACCGACTCAAAAAAAGAAGGAGGTTCTCAAGTGATCTGTATGGTTTTTTATTTTATTTGTTTATCATCTCATAACTTTTAACTGTGACAAGCGATTTCAATGATTATTTTTTTTATGCGAATACTTTGTGGTTTCCGTGTGGTCCCATTGGTACCAGATCAGGATCTGATGGTTATCTCCTGAGAAATCGAGGAAAACCCTCAAATTTCAAAGCGACATGAAATACAATTCACAAACAACGTCCTCTGGTCCCAAGCTAAGCTTATGTACTTGTGTTATGGATACCAGACTACGGTTAGAATACATATACTACTTTTCTTTTGTAAATACATACTTATAAAACATAGAAAACACCTAAACGCAGTACAAAAATTTGTATGACAATTATAATTATCACATAAATGATTGTACCTAGGGAATCGAACCCGCGAACTCGTGAACGGCAGTCCGTTATATAAACCACTCGACCGCGAAACCTGTCGATAATGATTCAGTTATTTTATTATTTCTTCAAGGTTACGCTAATTGTTACGGCAGGCTGCTTCTAAATTAAATTCTAGGTCAAAGTACGTGACCTAACATAGGTCAGTAATTAGTATTAAATAATAAATCGGACGGATATACATATACGCGGAACAAAAAAGCACCAGCTAAGTACGAGTTGGACTCGCACACAAAGATTTATTATTTATTACTAGCTGTCCCGGCAAACGTTGTTTTGCCGTACTAAAAAAAAAAGTTTTGAAAAATAGATGTTGGCCGATTCTCAGACCTAGAGGATATGTACACAAAATTTCAGGAAAATCGGTCAAGCCGTTTCGGAGGAGTACGGTAACTAACACTGTGACACGTGAATTTTATATATTAGACTAGCTGACCCGGCAAACGATGTATCGCCATACTAAAAAAAAAAAGTTTGAAAAATAGATGTTGGCCGATTCTCAGACCTACTGAATATGTATGCAAAATTTGAGAAGAATCGGTCAAGCCGTTTCGGAGGAGTACGGTAACTAACACTGTGACACGTGAATTTTATATATTAGATTATAACATTTTCGTAATATTCCCAATCATGAGAATGAAGAGTACCTATTTGTTGTTATAACATCAACTGATATGCCTAAACTGTGCAATTTTCAGATCTCTAGCTATCACCGTTCAAGGGCACGATACCAAATTATGCTCCATACAAAAATATGGGTATCGTACTTCCCTTTTTTCTTCGCGAAAGTTAAACCGACTTTAATTGTTTCTATGCTATATTATAGATGAAGAGTATATCTATGCTTCTGTCACTTTCTCTTTTCAATACATAATAACTAAAAGAAATATGACCATCCCGATTTTTTCGGTTTTCTTTAGGTAAAGTTGCAGCGTTTATCACACATATTTGGTAACGTTTTACCAAAAAAAAGTCATAGAAACATGGATATACTCTGCATCTATTAAAATCGGTTTAACTTTCGCGAAGAAAAAAGGGGTGTACGAAACGTCTCTTTATCAAAGAATTTGTAGGTAAAATCTGTTTCAGCTATATTTGTCCCTCTCAGCACGGTGCTCGGGAATAGGGATAGCAATACCTAAGGCAAATACTTAAATTAGGAGTACAGTACCCTCTTAAGATACAGCCTAGCAATAGACGGACGGACAGTGAATTCTCAGTAATTGGGTTCTGTTTTACCTTCTGGTACGGGGGGGAGATGTCGTTCACCAATCGAATAGAAATCGAAAAATACAGAAATTATGTTAAGACTCCTGTCTATCCAACTTAAACGTTTGGCACACTTACATTGCATTGGCATGATTTAGCTTGAAAAGGGACATAAATAAAATATATAAATAAATAAATATTCATGGACATTTCACACAACGTCCTCTGGTCCCAAGCTAAGCTTATATGCTTGTGTTATGGGTACCAGAATACGGGTATACTATTGAGTTGTTCGGAAAGTCATTTCTTTTTTTCCCGACACAGGATTTAATTGTATTATTTTGCACCCAACTTCATATTTAAGCCGTATATTTTTTATATGGGTACCATATACCATATGGGTACCAGAATACGGAATTTTTTTTGTAAATACATACTTATAATACATAGGAACAACCAGACGCAGTACAAACATTTGTATGACACTTAGAAAAACACACACACATATGATTGTCCCGAGCTGGAATCGAACCCGCGAGTTCCTGATTGGCAGTCCGTTACATAAACCACTTAACCACGAGGCTCTTCGTTGTTATAACATTATATACCTACTACTTATCTTTTTTAAATACATACTTAAAATATATAGCCTACTTAGATAACTCATAATAAACGTCCCACTGTTGGGCACAGATCTCATTCACTTCGTGAGATTATTTGTCTACTATGTCGCATTGACTATGCATTACAGTTTCGAGTTAAAGATGTTATCTGCATAAATTCCCATTACTGGCTTTTACATCACGACAATGGACACAATGGAGACAATGGGGTGGTGACACTTGAATACTTAATCCGTAACGCGGGCATTTAAATTGATTATGTACGGATATAATATACCGTTCTAGATATCGACGTTCTTTACTAAGGCTTCTTACTGTCTACTAGTAAGGATTACTTTCATATGATATAGTTACAAACCGAATTTGTCATTTTTTAACATTAGTTATATTTTTTTGTTGTGGTGGTAGTTATAATTGTTTGGTAGGTACGGTGGTCATGCTAACAGTTAATTATAATCATTGTCACGCAATTTAAGTATACATTTAAAAGTACTAATTTCGAATTCATGAAGTTTAATCCTAATGCTATTAACAATATAAATGTGAAATTTTGTGCGTACGGATGTTTGGATATTTGTTACTCTTTCACGCAATAACTACTGAATGGATTTTAATGAAACTTTACAATATTGTAGCTTATACATCAGAATAACATAAAGGCTACAATTTATAAAGATATTGTGTGAATTGTCCAAATATTGAAGCATCATCATCCTTCTGCCCTTATCCCATTATTTGGGGTCGGCGCAACATGTCTTTCTCTCCCATAGTCTTCTATTAGCCGTCATGTCTGTGTCAACTCTTCTTTCTTTCATGTCCTCTTTCACACAGTCCAGTCATCTTATCTTAGGTCTTCCTATAGCCTTTTTTCCTTCCACATTTATACTCAGAACTCTCCTAACGACATTACTTTCCTCTCGTCTCATAACATACCAGGACATCCGCTCATTCTTCAATTTTTCAGTCACTGGCATCACTTTCAGACTTCCTCTAATATATTCATTCCTTATTTTATCCATTCGCGTGACGCCACAATAAAACATAAAAAAAATTGGTCAAGTGCGAGTCGGACTCGCGCACGAAGGGTTCCGTACCATTATCTATGCAACATAAGGCAACGTTATTAGTATCGAGCAAGAAACGGTAAAAAAAATCAGTTTTTTGTATGGGAGCCCCCCTTAAATATTTATTTTATTTTTAGTATTTGTTGTTATAGCGGCAATAGAAATACATCATCTGTGAAAATTTCAACTGTCTAGCTATCACCGTTCCTGAGATACAGTCTGGTGACAGACGGACGGACGGACGGACGGACGGACAGCGAAGTCTCAGTAATAGGGTTTCCGTTTTTACCCTTTGGGTACGGAACCCTAAAAAAAAACATACAGATGAACTGAGAACCTCCTCCATTTTTTAAGTCTGTTAAAAATAGATACGTATTATTATGGTTTGTCGCTATTTATATTGTACGTGAATATATATTAGATATTTGTTTATTTATTATTATCCGGTAACTGCGTGCTTTAATTTTTGTACGTCAATCATTGTTTTTTTTAAATTCGCGTAAAAATTATGATTATAAATGCTTATTCATAATCTTTTGTCCGAATGTAAATAAGGTTTTGCCCGAAAAACCTATATATTGAAGGCTTTGTTTCGTTGACAACACATCCTTGCCAATATTAAATAACACGCTTTCATTAGCTCGCTAAGTATCTGTCGCGATGCTTCTATCACTTTTTTTTTCAAAACATAATAACTAAAAGAAATATGATCATCCAAAAATCCCGTTTTTTTTCTTTTTTCTTTATATGAAGTTGCAGCGTTTATCACACAAATTTGGTAAGGTTTTACCTAAAAAGAAAATATTTAAAGCATAGATATACTCTTCATCTTTAATAAGGCGTAAAAAAATATAAAAACTCGGTTTAATTTTCGCGAAGAAAAAAGGGGACTACGAAACGTCTTCTTTTAGGGTTCCGTACCCAAAGGGTAAAAACGGGACCCTATTTCTGAGACTTCGCTATCCGTCCGTCCGTCCGTCCGTCTGTCACCAGGCTGTATCTCAAGAACGGCGATAGCTAGACAGTTGAAATTTTCACAGATTATGTATTTCTATTGCCGCTATAACAACAAATACTAAACATAAAATAAAATAAATATTTAAGGGGGGCTCCCATACAACAAACATGATTTTTTTACCGTTTCTTGCTCGATACTAATAACGTTGCCTTATGTTGCATAGATAATGGTACGGAACCCTTCGTGCGTGAGTCCGACTCGCACTTGACCAATTTTCTTTAAAGTATTTGTAGGTAAAATCTGCCTCAACTATATTTTTGTCCTTTTCAGCGCGGCGTTCAGGAATAGGGATAGCCATACCTAAGGCAAATACCCAAATTGGGACTGTAGTCCCCTCTTAATTCATTTAGAACCAATATCTAACGTTTTAGTAAATAACTCCATAGCAAATAAAGTATTTCTTCTAGATTGATACATTATGATGTATCTGTTGACAAATTGACATGTTGAACGAAATTCCTATTACTGAGACTTCGCTGTCTATCCATCCGTCCATCTGTCACCAGGCTATATCTCTAGAACGGTGATATCTAGATTCTTTAAACATTTATGAACATTTCACAAAACGTCCTCTGGTCCCAAATTAAGCTATATTTCTATGCTTGTGTTATGGGTACCAGAATACGGATAGGCTACATATAGGTACTACTTTTCTTTTGTAAATACATACATATAGTACATAGTAAACACCCAGACGTAGTATAAACATTTGTATGACAATTATAAAGATCACACAAATGATTGTCCCGAGAGGGAATCGAACCCGCGACCTCGTGATCGACAATCCGTTACATGAACCACTCCACCACGAGGCCTACAAATATGTATTTAAAAAAAAATCAAAAATATGTATTCTATCCGTATTCTGGTACCCATAACACAAGCATATAAGCTTAGATTGGGAGCAGAGGACGTTATGTAAAAAAAAAGTGATATGGTCCATGAGCCAGGTACATTTTTATTTCTTCTCGAGAGAAACTTCGTAAAATGCATAAGGGACTTATGCTATGAATACTCGCGACCGTCACCTAATGCATTTCCCGAATTTTTGATTGGGAGGGACTTGATCATGAAAATCTGTCACTGGCTCCCGGACTAATAGTTTGTGAGTGTGGATGTTTGGATGTTTGTTACTCTTTCGCGCAAAAACTACTGAATGGAATTTTAATGAAACTTTACAATCATGTAGCTTATTTATTTATTTATTTTTAAACTTTTTGCACAAAATACATAGTACAATGGCGGACTTAATGCTAAAAGCATTCTCTACCAGTCAACCATATGTATGCTTATGTATCAGATACTACTTTTTATCCCGAAAGAATGCAAGGTTCCCGTGAGATAATAAATTGAGGGAAAGTTTTCTATATTATGTTGTATATTACACGTACGTAGTCGCGGGCAACAGCAGCTAGTAATATTATAAAAATGGTCGTCAGCCAGTAGTCCTCTTTTTTTATAATAAAGCTTCTTCTATCTCTTTAATAAATCTTCGTGCGCAAGTCCCACTCGAACTTGACCGGTTTTATATTATATACTTTCCTTAATATGTTAAAATAAAATAAAAAGTCACCAGATAATAAAAGTTGTTTGTTAATTTTGATTGCATACGAAAAAATCCGCCAGTGCATTAATTTATTTAAATCGGTTTATGAACAAATAATTTATTAAAATGAGGTTCAATTGAGAAAATAATTATTATTCCGCCTTCCTTAACTGACGCAGCAGGTGAGTTATGTTTTGTTCACATTTTTAGTTGTTATTTATTTATTTATGTGACACTACATATAGAAAGAAAGAAAGAAAGAAAGAACTTTATTGACACCAGTGTAAGTTTATAACATAATAGTATAAGTATTTAATAATTTACAACATGCTACGTAAATTATATACAAATTTAAATATGAATTTAAGCTATATAGAAATTTTTACAACAAGTGCCAAAGGGCAGGCAACTCAGCATATAGTTAGATGGCAACACATGACACCCAACGCTGATTTTCAGTTGCCTACATATGCATTAACTAACTCTGTTAGCACGCTGAAGTGGCAATGGACAGGCCACATCTCTCGAAGATCTGATGACCGTTGGAGACGGAAGCTCCTCGAGTGGTGACCACGCACCGGATAACGCAGCGTTGGGCGACCCGAACAAGAATGCCGGGGACCGCTAGATGCAGTTAGCGCTGGACCGCGCGTTGTGGCCATCATGGCACATGTGATGGATATATACATTAATTGTCTTATTCATCAGTCTTTATTCCATTACTTTGGATGAGATATATTTTTCAGACGTACATATACGTCATATCTGTGTTCCACATTGTTCCATATCCACTTTCACATAATACATCTTTAAATTGATATTAATACTCTCTCTCTCACCAGCCCATTGACCTTCCAATGCTGGGCACGAGCTTCCTCGACTTTGGAATGGATTAAGGAATATTATACCACTCTGACCAGGCTTCTCGTTTTCGTCTCTCATGTTATCTGTGTTCTAAATCTCTTAGCTGGGAAGTAAAAGGGATAGTGACACTTTTATTAGTGAATTTGGGTTTTGTGAAATGTCCATGGATATTTATTTTATTCTTAATCCGTCGCCACACGCTAGCATTAACTAGTACCTAATAAGTTATGGCAATATTTGACCCTATTTTTAGTTATCAATTCACACATCCTTTTAATTAAATAAAAATAATAAACCATGACATGGCGGATTTTAGCCCAGACATAGTAATTATGGCGATGACATAAATTCACTAGTAAAAAGATATGACCCTAGATTTAAGATAAAACCTCTTTTATTTTAACTCATTGAATTAAAATATCGTATTAAAAAATATGCTATACTAGCTGTTTCCGGCAACTTCGTACGCGTGGAATCTAGCAAATTTTTCCCGTTTTTGCTACATTTTTCATAAATGCTTCGCTCCTATTGGTCGTAGCGTGATGTCGTTATACATAGTCATAGCCTTTCTCAATAAATTGACTATCCAACACTGAAAGAATTTTTCAAATCGAACCATTAGTTCCTGAGATTAGCGCGTTCGGACAAGGAAACAAACTCTTCAGCATTATAATATTATTAGTATAGAAAATTCGGTCCTTAATATGTGTGCTTAATCCATCTACTGTAAGTGGGTGAAAATAACTTTTAAAGATTCCGTTAAATATAGGGTGATATTTTAAGAGTTAAGTTTTTCAGACTATCAGTACCATTGGTTATGGCGTCCAATTGTCATCTGCGATAGTGAAAAGTTTTCAGTTAACTCTGCCATTTCATCATGGAAAGACTTACCAATGAGCAACGATTGCAAATTGTAGAAATTTAAGTACTATCAAAATACGTGCTCAGCAATTAGGCCTCTGTTACTTAACCACACAGAAAATTATACGTGCCGTTTGGATTTGAAGGTCTATAAAATTCAACTTCTTCAAGAATTGATGCCGAATGACCTACGACAACATTTTTGGTGAATGGACCTTGGAACACCTGCATGATAATCCGCTGTTTAGCGATGGAATGGATGGAACACTTGAAAGGGAGTCGCGGGCAACATTTACATGAATTTATCTTTAAAATATAAGTGGCAAAAGCCTAGCTATCGATTCCAATAAAAAAAAAATACATGATGCAAATTCAGTGTTTTATACGATTTTAAAAAAAAACAATGCTTAAAAAATCGTCCTTTAGATTAATACATTAATAGATACGCACCAAGCTGATAAAAGCGTGTTAAAATAGCTTTGAATAAACGCCGAGCCCCTCGACGTATTGCCAGTTGAAATTGTATTATTATGTATATTATGTTTGCTAACTGTAAAATATATACTAGCAGATATTTAAGTGATATTGAAAAAATTGTAAACGCTATAGAATATCACGTGAAATAATAGACTCAGATGCGAGACGTGAAGAATATAACTTATCTTCACAACTATAAAACATCTATATTAATATAAAAAAATTAAAAACATAGGTAAATAGATGTTATAGGATAAAATTAAATAGTTTATATAACAATTGTGCAACTATGTTCTGCCGAACTGGCATGCAATAATTTATGTTATTGAGGCGACAGAATTATTAACGACTAAAGCTGAAGAGTTTGTTTTTTGTTTGTTTGAACGCGCTAATATCAGGAAACACTGATCTGATTTGAAAAATTCTATCAGTTTTGGACAGTACATATATCGAGAAAGGCTCTAAGCTATATAACATCACGCTACAAACAATAGGAGCAGAGCATCAGTGATAAATGTTGCAAAAACGGGGAAAATTTCATTGCTATAAAAATAAGTGAAAAATGAAATGACTTAAAATGAATTTTGAACAAATTCAATTTTAAGTTATGAATTTCATTAAAATAAATTGAAGTTTGAATTTAAGTCATGTCAATCGGCTCCTGGATCTCTTGCTATAACTATGATGGTGCATAAATTTGAATATTTATAGCACGTGTATTTATTTTGACTGTTTATTTATACAACTGTCAATTAAATATGCGTCATTAACTATCGATTTTGATTTCAAAATTCATTGCGAACTCAACGATCATACATTAATCGCGATTTTTTTTATGTTATGCTTCTTCTTGCTATTTATAATTGCTAATTCTTGCTAATTGCTAATTGGGATTGTTCATAATTTTTGACCTGCTGTTTTTATATTTTTTTTTTTATAAAATATAGACTATTTTAAGCAACTAATTTCAATATTATTGATATATTCACTATATAGAATTTTTTTTAAATACTTAAAGATATTATTTTAAATGTTGTGACGTCATCGTTGTACGCAATTTGTGTATTGCCTTTTCCTGACAGACTTAAGATAGATTGCAATACATCTTTTCAAAGTTGCCAAGTGGATATAATAGACCAATTTCAACTCCACCACAGAGTAGTAAATCCCTAAGAACGCCTCAATATTTTAAGTTCGTCATTTCAAGGCCAAATAGAGATCATTTGCTTTTTTAAAAATAATCTTTAATAAGTATAGCAAATTTTCCGAAAAAAACTAATGGACCATGATCAGTTTTAAAAAATATGATCAATTCCAATTAGAGAATAATGATAACAGTAAATTTTGATCATACAACGAAGATAACGTGGCTAATTCTGATTCGGCCACCGAGTCGGGCCCCGAATAACGGGGTGGCTCCTTTGCCGGGTCATGGTCAGGATCTACACCATGGCCCGGTAAGGGCAAGAAGGGAGGAAAAAACCTAACATAACTATAATAAATTTGTATTAATAGCCTATTTCTTTGTACACATATAGAATAATAAAAACAGGCTAAAACACACAGTTTTTATTATAAGAAAGTTCAGTTAAAACCGCGGAATTGTATTAGGATTGGCAGAATAAATTTTAAATTTTTAGTTAATATTAACTGTGCACGTATAATAGAAAGAAGAAAAAAAGGAAGAAAGAAATTATTATTTATTTCTATCATATTATTTATTTCTATTCAATAGCGTGATGAAATCTCCGTGGGAAATCAATAAGATTTTTATGTCCCTTATTTTAGTATGTACGTTTTTCAATTATTAGTTCCGAAAACGATTAACAGGCATAATAACTGATACGTGTGGGTATCATTACGCTTATCTCAGAGAAGGTATACAGAACTGTTATTATATACATAATAACAATGACGAATAAAGAAGACAACAATGTCTAATGTTGGACACAGGCTTCCTCCACTTTGGTAGGGTGTTTGGTCCTTGTAGCTCAGCATAGTAACTAAGCTACAACGATATACTTTAATTTATAATTCTATTTTCACTATCTCTCTCTTTCTCTAGTCCATTTACGTCCCACTGTTGGGCACGGGCCTCCTCCACTTTGGAGGGATCATAGTCAACTGTGTCACGCTGACCAGGCATGTTGACTCAAGGTTTATTTTCGTGATTTCCGTCTCTCACAGAGGATGTTATCTGTGTCCAATATCCCTTAGCTGACTTTTACAGCACCCTTGGGATCAGATGGGGTGGTGACACTTGTATTCTTAATCCGTCACGGATTTATATATTTATTTATATATATATACGGACCATTTTTACTAATTCTATATTAATAAAAACTAATGTAATGAGACATTCTAAATAAGATTATGATGATCAGAATCTTGGAAACGACTGCAACGATTTTCATGAAATCTTGTATGCAAAAGGTTTAAAGGGTAATAAATCGACGGGCTTCATGGTCTTTTGGTTCAGGCAACGGACTGCCGTTCACGAGGTCGCGGATTGGTGTTTACTATGTATTATAAGAAAAGTAGTTTATGTATTATATCCGTATTCTGGTACCCATAACACAAGCATAATAAGCTTAGCTTGGGACCAGAGGAAGTTGTGTGAAATGTCTTAACAAACAAATATTAAATAAAAATCAATCTAGCCAGGTTTTTTTTTTAATTTTGTCATTTGGGCATAGATAGGGGCAGGTATTTTTAATAAACTGAGGTTTTAGGGTTCGTTACCCAAATAGTAAGACTGCGATTAAGACTACTTCTCGTCCATCCATCCGTATGTAATCGACCTCCTGAATAATATACAGGCAAATTGAATTTTCACAAATAATGTATTTCTATTGCCGCTATTACAACAAACACTATAATCCAGTATAAATAAATTAATACAACAAACGTTTTCAATACAACTTAATGATAAAACTTACAGCCATTTTCATTAATTTACAATGACAGATAGATTGTTATCGTTGTTTTCCTATCGTCTGTAAAAATTTCAATAGAGAATACTGTCATCAGTAGCTTCTTGATATGCAAGTAAGGACAAAAGTTTAGATTAGTCTGACTTTGATAACAAGAATTGAGGATTGATAAAATATTGAAATTGGATAAGAGAAGTATATTTTATAGTTTAAGTAGGAGAATGCAAATTGTGTGGCTATCTCTGAATTTTTTTTTTAATTCAAAGATAGCTGTAGTATGTAGTATAGTATAATTATAATATAATAGTATAATTAGTTATCTACTGGTGATTCGTTACATTACCTTTATTATTAATAATTATTTTATTATATTATTAATTACCCAGGTATATTAGGTACCATATTAGGTACCCATAATACAAGCATAGAATTATAGCTTACTTTGGGACCAGAGGACGTTGTGTGAAATGTCCTGAATATTTATTATTATATTATTATTATAATAATATTGTCTAACACTTGCACGGCTCTCATTTAAATTAAACTACTTTATAAGTACTTAGAGGTGTCAATTTCATCCGCGATCATGGTGACTAAACCAAACTGCTAAAAAGTCACCGAAAATTTTATAAAAATATACGCGTCTAAATCCGTAAAAAGTAAGTTTTACTTAAATTGCCTATTAAATAAAAATTACTTACGTGCAATATATTAAGCAGACACTGAAAAATTTCAAGTACAACTCAAAACATAGGATGTTACTATACTGCGCTAACAAGTTCCGCCGACTCGCTTATATAGGGGGTGTATAGCGACCGCCTGGTTAGGTATGCGACACAAACATAAGCGGAGCGGAAATTTCATATAATTTTTCAGTACATTTTAAATTTGTATTCCCGACTTATTAATTTAAACTGATGAGACTCTATTTAAACTAGTAAAGAGCTTTGTCATTGCCCGCGCATGTTTTTTCTTTTTTGTTTATTTACTGTATTAACGCACAAATCTAAAGGCATTATTTTGATGAGTTATTGAGTTAAGCGTCTCACGAAAATGTTAGGATAGTATCAAGGATAGGGTTCTTTGCTTGAGCCTATTAACACACAATTAGTACCTACCAATTCTACGAGTAAAACAAAAAATATTGAGTCACTAACACAATTCGGCATTGTTAACAGAACTTTTCTATTATATTTGTATACATTATTACCCTGTGCCAACAAGTCTGGTCAGCGCGGCACAGTAGACCATAATCCCTCCCTGAGTGGAGGAGGCCCGTGCCCAACAGTGGGACGTTAATGGGCTGGAGAAGAAGATACATTATAGACTAACGATTTTACTTAATAAATTAAATTATGGTGGAAAAAGTGATTACCGCAAGCGGGACTTGAACCCACGCGGTAATCACTTTACATAGCATAGCATGTCAATTGCAAAATTAATAAATTACTTTACTAACGATTTTAATTAATAAAAAAATGTGCACAATGAAATAGCCAATGAAACAAAATACACCATAGTTATTTTCATTTTTTAGATAAGTTCATTTGTACACGAAGAATTGGTACCATTGTTTGCGGTTTTTATTTTGTGGATTTTTTCAGAATACGGATACGTTTCGGCTGCAATGGTCACACATAGGAAATTGTTCTTTGCAATCAGATTTTTCTACAAATAACATAAATATGAAGTGAAATAAACCAAGTGATTTTAATATTACAATTTTTTTTTATAGAAAACGTTGGACGAATGACTGCAGTCCACCTGCTGTTAAGTGGGAGTGCAATCGAAATGCGAAGGCGGCTACTGCAGTGTATATGCCCGGCAAGGCGGAGGCAGCTAGTGTAGGTAATATATAACTTGTTAAGTATATAAAATACTATCTGTAAATTATATACTTAGCCACACATAGATTGATCTTATAACAAGACGGAAATGATGTTCTCACTCCGTTTTATTTTATTCATTTTTTTCAATTTAGTATAATATTAAAGTGTTTTTAAAATATATATTCCGCTCTCCTCTGCAACAATCACGCCATATAATACTATTTTCATAAAAATGGACACACTTATTCCGCGTCTAAATATAAATCTCTTTATATATACCGCTTAACTAATAAATATCACAAATAAATCAACAACAATTAAAAATCTTATTAAATGCGTCATAAATGTAAAATATGGTTGTAGACCGCAACTTCGTACGTGTGGAATTTAGAAACCAAACCATCACAAATGATAAAAAAAAAACATCCTCTGGAACCACTCTATCTATTAAAAAAACCGCATCAATGTCTGTTGCGTATTTTTAACAATATACGCTCACAGGGAAATACATACAAAAATAACATCTTTAATTTATAATAAGTAAAGAAACTTACTTTGTTATAATTTAATTAAAGTTACTAACAAATAAATCATTATACTATTTCTTTTAATTATAAACTTACTTTGAGCCTACGTGCGTTTGGGCAGCTTGAAATACACTAACTAAAAGAAAGAATTACTTTAACTACATATGAAAATATAATTAATTATCTTCAAAAGGAAACGATCGATTCGTCTGTATGTTTTTTATATGTTTTTAACTCGATTTCTTCAGTAATTAAGGACCGATTTTGAAAATCCTTTTACAAGCTTTACTAATATTGCAAAGCTTGAAGAGTTTGTTTGTTTATTTGTTTGAACGCTCTAATCTCGGACACCACTGGTCCTATTTGAAGGGACTATTATATTTATATCTTGAAGGGCTACCGGCTATATAACATCGCACTGCGACCAATAAGAGCGAAGCATTAGTGAAAAATGTTTTAAAAACATTGTGTCATGAGTACCAGAACACGGATTACTACAAGCAATATTTATTTTTTTGTAAATAATGTAACTAAAGTACGTAGAAAACACCGAGACGCTCCGTTACATGGACCACTACATGGGCCCCATTTGAAAATCAGCGAATTTAAGCTTTTAATTTGATCATTTTGTGTACACAGTAAATAAAAAAGTTTTCTTTCTTTCTTTCACTAGACCAAGAGGCCCATCATGAAATGCTTATTATGGACTGGAAGAAGAATGGGGTTCTGTTTCTCCATGAAACCGACTTCAGACCCTTTTTCGATTATCATGGGGCAAAAAGTTTAATAAACTTTTAAATAAAACATATATATTTTTATAAGACTGTTTAGGCGTTATGAAAATAAAGAAAAAAATATATTAAAATTTACGACCAAGTCTCTCTCTCTTTCTCCAGCCCGTTTACGTCCCACTGTTACGCACGGGCCTCCTCCACTTTGGGAGGACTTATGGTCTACTGTGCCGCACTGACCAGGCGTATTGGCACAGGGTTTTTTTAGAGTTTTCCGTCTCTCACAGAGGATCTTATCTGTGTGTAATATCCCTTAGCTGACTTTTACAGCACCCTTGGGAGGAGATGGGGTGGTGACGCTGGTATTCTTAATCCATCACCACACGGAGAACGACCAAGCAATTAAGAACTATCCCCTTGTCTGAATTTAGCTTGAAGTGCAAACTTAACGAAATAAGCCTCGTCAGAATTTAGTTTGGATTAAGAAGAGTGCATCGAAATAAACAATAACTATTGCAGCATTTGACCTATAATTATGATATACTCGTAATTATATTCTTTAAGGTAATCCTTCAGAAAATGTATTTTTCTCTTAATTCAGATAATTTATTAGATTATTATTATTAAGAGTTATAAAAAGCGTGTGGATCAGTGAAAATTGCTTTTTCTTAGTACAAATAAATTAATCTATCAAGTGTTCTTGAAATAGATACATCTGAAATGATACGAATTTTATGGCATTTTTCCCGTGTGGTGATGTTTTAATAATGTCAGGGCTACAAGGTATATCCTCCCGTGTAATGTAAGGGCCAGCTTTGGATTATTGTAGGGGATAAATATATTTTAATCTAACTTTTTAAGAAACTCTAGTTAAAAATAATTTGTTATAGGTACTGAATATTTTTGGTGACCTGTCACATTTAGACTGCTTTCCATACTGGTTTAAATAATATTATTTGTGTGATACAAGCAATATTGTGTGATACTGACAATATTAATTGGAACTGTGTAGAAAGGATGTGGAAAAGATGCACAGAAATCTGAACATGGTTCGATATAAATTATATAATCTATCCTCAATTTGTTGGGAGATGACAACAATAATCAGTATGTATTGGGATACTAAAATACGTTATGTAACACGAGAATACCAAATAAAAAAATCAATGTTAGTCATTTGACTTGGGGGTAACAAAAAAGCAATGAAATTTCAGTCTATTAACTTGGGGGTACCAAATGACAAATAATTTTTGACAAGGGGTACCAAAAAAGAAATAAAAAATACTTACTAAACAGCTTTGAGTCAGCATTAGTACTTAAGTACTACATACGATCCATTCAGAGCTACGTGTGCCATTTTATCCTATATTTCATATCTCCAAGTCTAGTCGGCTTATATTATCAGATTTTTAAAGGCTCGGGCCGTTTACGAGGCTAATATATCGCTTCTTCCCTCTCTAACTAGTAAGATTGGTGAAGAGATACAATAAATTGTAATCTTCATGAACAGTTGCTATTATTTTCTAGTTTGCCTAGACCAGGAAAACTTAGAAAACCTTAGCAGAAAGCTTCCGCAGCTTGCTCTTGCCTTCACACGCAAAATGCTATAATGAAAGAGTTACTTGGTAGAATTCTGCTACAATTCTTGGCGGCCAAGTTTTGGCCATTTTAGATATGGACATTTCACTCAACGTCCTTTGGTCTCAAAATAGGTAATATTTCTATCCTTGTGCTGTTAGCACTAGAATACTTTAATGAGATTCGAACCTAGATTCACGTCACAAACTGCACTTCAATATTTTATGACTAATTAATTAAGTTAAATATTGTGTACACAGGGATTTTTCTTTTTATATAAGACCAATTGAAGTTTATTATTATATTTATTATTTATTTATTCAATGATAATGAGACACATTTTTTGTTTTTTTTTTTCGTAATTATTGTATATGCGACAATCAGTACAATATAATAACTGGAATGTAAAAAAAAACTTACTTCGTAAATAATATATTAATAAAAAATACATTATTTTCTACATAATAACTGCCTATTTATTATAATTATGCTTAATTTTCATAAGTATGAAAATTAAGCATAATTATAATAAATAAAATCTTTAAAAAAAATTGCGTATGTATACGCAATTTTTTTTTCAAGGCACTTCCTTCTTGACAACAGTTTTGCTAAAAACAAAAGATAAAACACAGACCGTTTTTGGGTGTTTTCTATGTATAAAAAAAAAACAAAACCGGCCAAGTACGAATTGAACTCACGCACGAAGGGTTTTGTGCTGTTATATTTACCATCGTATCATACCGTCCGCGTCATAATGACATCGTCATAAGCATATAATAATTATGGTACACTATCAGCTCGGAACGTATTTTTTAATGTATTAATCTATATAACGGAATCTTTAAAAGAGATTTTCACTTATTTGCAGCAGTGGGATTTACGGGATGTGTGCGTAATACTCGTGAACGGGTGCCTTCTGCTGGGACTGGTCGATTTGCTCCAACAAGGCTATTTTATTATTAAGTTAGTTTTAGTTAGTCTTGATAGTAGGTACTAATCGTCATCATTCTCAAACTCCTGATACAACAATGTATAATATTATTGTAAAAAAAAGAAAATAAATGAAGAGATTAGGAAAAAAAAAACCATGGAGTTTCTTGTCTGTTCTTCTCCATAGGATTCGCGTTTGGAACAGACACCTAGTTTCTGACGTTTCAAAAGAATTTGTAAAACATGCAAACTTGAAATAAAAAATTTTGGCTTTGACTTACATAAAAATTTTTTCATATATTAAGGACCGATGACGAGACAATTATTTAAAATAAAACAAATAAACAAATTAAAAAAAAAGGTTTCAAGCGTTTTTTAGTTTTTAAACTAAACAAATTATTTTTATAGCGGCAACAAAGACACATCAAATGTGAAAATATGATCTATATAGTTTAGATATTACCATTCATGAGAGACAGCCAGACAGAGGATGAAGAAGTCGTGTAAGTAACGGGGACCCGTTTTACTTTTGGGGTACCCTAAAAAAGTAGTCAAGTGTGAAGCTAACTTACGACTATACCAGTAAATGATCATTTAGTTCAAACGAATACATGAATTACCCTAAAATGAAGATCAAAATACAATGTAAAATTTATTTTTAAAGATGTTGAAAAAGTGCCTGTACGCCAGCTGTATAAATAAAATCAATATTCACGGACATTTTACACAACGTTATGTTTTCGCAAACTAAACTATGGCAGCTTGAGTTTTAAGACACTTTCGGACATTTCTGGTTTGGAAAAAAAATTATATGGTGACAACTTGGAGTAAATAAGTTACTGGCGAGTACGAGCGTGCCTTTCCAATCCAATGGAAGTATACACTGGTTACTTTGTCGAAACAAATACTGCTAGGTGATGAGGTAACGTACACTAACACTATCTCTCTCCAGCGCAGCCCATTAACGTCCTTCTGTCGGGTCTCGCCTCCTCCACTTTGGGAGGAATTATGGTTTACTGTGCTGACAAGGTGTGTTGGCACAGGATTTATTTTCGAGGTTTCCGTTTCTCACACAGGATCTTATATGTTTACAATATTCCTTAGCTAGCTTTTACATAGCATCTTGGAAAGGAAACGTGGCAACACTTGTATTCTTAATTTGTCACCACATGGACACTAACACTAACGTGATTCCATTGCACTCTCGGAATCGGCTCACACATGCACGCTAAGTGATGACACTGTCTGTAAACTATGCGTGTGAGCACTGCTCGGCGATTGCGAACTTTCGGGGAGGTGAGGGTAAATTTCTCAAAACATATAATGCTTTATTCTACAACGTGTAATTCTACAACAGGTGCATCCAGCGACTTCCTGAGATTTTCAATATTTCGTCACCTCGCCTTTTTCGACGCTGCATCGTCAGGTATGTAGTTGCAACTAAAAAACTTTCCTTCATCAACTATTCTAGAAATTGAATAAGCTCTTTAAAATAATCTTCCTACTTATTCCCATTTCCTATCTCTTTAACTTCCAGTTGTTTGGCACGAGTTTATTTCACCTAGGAAGGGTATTTGGTCTACTGTGCCACGTTGACCAGACGTATTGCCATAAAGTTCAGTTGCGAGTTTTCTGTCTCTTAGATTCAATGTTACAGCGCCCTGGGAAAGAAATTTTTAATACGTTTCCGCCCACTTTCAATCTTTAGTCGTGGATAATCGCTTCGCTTATCACAAACACACAGCTCTGAAAGGATGTAAGAACTAGAATAAAATGGTTTGTAGTACTTTTAATAGTTTTTCCGGATAAACTTTAAGCATTTGATCGTTATGTATAATCTTAATACGGAGCCTTGAATCATAACTTATTATTGAAGTCATATTTAATAACAATATTGATTTTATTATTTAATTGTAACTAGATAACATTGTGCGTTTTCTAAAAACTTCTGTTCGTTTTGTTCTGTGTGTTTTAAGAGCTTTTATTAGCACATATTATTAAGTGAAACAAAAAATTTCATTCTTATAGGTACTAATAATAAGTAAACTAAATTTGGGTATGTCACAGGCTTTGTGCATCAGCGTAGTGGAAATGAAACAGTCATTGCGGGAGCGCTTTTTTGGCCGCCTGAAGAAGGTTTTAAACAGCCTTTTATCGGGTGCCAATAAGGTTCGCGCCTACAATGGCCGGGTCATGCCGCTGTTCATGTACTCCTTTGCCATACTCAAATGGACTCAAACTGATCTTGATGCCCTGGATAGAAAGGTTCGGACACTGCTCACTGCATTTCGAATGCATCACCCTCGTTCTTCTGTGATGAGGTGTATCCCGCGAAAATGTGGGGGTCGAGGATTCCTTAATGCCAAGACCCTCCATAATCGCGAGGTGTGCAGCCGCAGAGAATATTTTCTGCATAGAAATGATGGTATGCATCGAGGTGTAGTAGTGGTGGATTCGGGCCTTACCCCGCTTGCCTTAGCCAAAGAGAACTGGGTCAAACTTGTGATGCTTACCACTGGCGATCGCGAGTCTGTATGGCAGACCAAAGAACTGCACGGCAGGTTCTACAAGGCTCTTCATGGGCCAGAAGTAGACTTCTCGTCATCCGTGTCCTGGCTACGTTTCGGCAACCTTTTTGGGGAAACCGAAGGTTTTGTCTGTGCAATTACTGACGAAGTTATTAAGACGAATAACTACCGGAAATATATTCTGAGGGATGGTAGGTACAGTAGATATATGTCGGGCTTGTCATCGCCCTGGTGAATCCCTCAGACATATCGTTTCCGGCTGTTCACGTTTTGCTAACGGCGAGTACTTGCATAGGCATAACTAAGTAGCCAGGATAATACACCAACAAATTGCTCTGTGATACGGACTTGTGAGCGTAGGGATACCGTACTACAGGTATGAACCTGATCCGGTTTTGGAAAATGGTCGTGTCACACTGTATTGGGATCGATCTATCATCACGGACAGGACTGTTGTTGCTAACAGACCTGATATCGTGGTGGTAGATCGATCAGAGTGCCTCGCAATGATAGTCGATATCACAGTTCCTCATGACGATAATCTCGTGAAAGCTGAAAAAGACAAACAGGCAAAATATTTGGACTTAGCCCACAAGATTGTCGACATGTGAGGTGTGGACTCGGCTGTCAATGTGCCGATAGTTGTTTCGGTAAACGGATTAATAGCCAAAAGTTTCGACCTCCACCTACAGAAACTTGCGTTGAACGGTTGGATCAAGGGCCTGGTGCAGAAGGCGGCACTCCTCGGCACGGCACGCATTGTGAGGAGGTTCCTTTCTCTGGAGCCCTAACCACCGTTGGCTTGGTCCCTGTACCCGACACCGATGGGCCTCCGCGTAATTTTATATTTTTAAATGTATTTTTATTTTGTAATTTTAAATTTAAAAATGTAATTTTATAATGAGTTTAAATAAAGAATACCGAATAGTAAACTAAATGCGGTTTGTTAAAAATTGAAAACTACGTTTAAACGAAACACACGTTTAAATAAAACAGTCGTAAAAATCCCAGAATTTTCTTAAAATTATTCTATTGCCATTGGTGCTTAAAAAGTGCATATCATTTCGACTATTGAAAGGGAATAAAAAGTACACGTTTCCGTTTTATTGATTTAATAGATAAATAGACATATAGATACGAAAAAAGCTGATGAAAGTGTATTAAAAATATAATATTACCAAACCCTGCATTATAGCACAAGTTTAACGCTTAATTTAGGATGAGACATCTTTCAGGCTACACCGAATAAAAATGTATACATGCTTCTATGGGGCCTATAATAACAGAACTATAATGTGCGAATTTAATGTTATTTAAACTAATATTATGTTAATTTATTATAAATAAGTATAATTTATTTAAATAGATAATAAAATATATTATTATTTACCGCAAAATGCAAGTAAATATTGTTAAAAAAGATATAAATATTTAATATTATGCTAATAGTATTTTTAATTATAACATCTGAAGAAAACTGGATTAAAATAGCGAATTTGATTGTTAACTATGCACTTACACAGGCCCATCTTCTTTAATGGGCACACTGGGCATATTCGAGCCTCGAGTCTGGTAAATGAATGGTGTCACAATGGCACCACAATGACACATTATAACCTCAAAAAATTAACAATAGACTACCAAACTTGATAAAATTCGCCACTAAGCAATCAGTTATTGCATTTTTTTGCAATAACACTAAATAACTAATTGTTTAGTTGCGAATTTTATCAAGTTTGGTAGACTATTGTTAATTTTTTGAGGTTATAATGTGTTATTGTGATGCCATTGTGACACCATTCATTTACCGGACTCGAGACCCAGGGCCTCCATTCATATTTTTGTACTTAAATAGGTATATTATAGCAGGGTACATGTTCCAATGTGCACAGTGTCTCTAATACGTAAAAGACGGTCCTGCACCTAAGTTCGATACCAGCATATGAAGTTCCTGTAGAAAAGTGCTGAGAGTAGGTAATTTTTAACCGACTTTAAAAAGGAGAAGGTTCTCAATTCATCTGTATGTTTTTTTTATGTTTGTTACCTCATAACTTTTAACTGAGTGAAGCGATTTTAATGATTGTTTATTTATTTGAAATCTGGTGGTTTCCATGTGGTCCTGTTGGTCAGGATCTAATGGAAGGATTTCTCAGGATTATGTCATAAGAAATCCAGGAAAGCCCTCAGAATTCAAAGGCACTTGAAGTCGGTTCAACTTATCTGTATAAATACGCAATTATATCTAATTACCTACTAGCTTTGTTTTTATACTACTAAGTTGGCGAACAAGTGTATCTAAATCGTAAAAACTTTTACATCTTTTTTGAAGAACCCCATACTGTAGTCCAATGGGAAAATCTCGGCAGTTAGTTCATTCCACAACTTTTTTGTACGTGGTATAAAATTCCGATGGAATCGTACTGTGCGCGATGGTATAGGTTCTAGAGTGTGAGAATGAACTCGCTGCCGGTGACGTGAGGTGCGATGGTAAAAATGCCTACTGCCTGGCCTTCAGACTGGCCTTCAGACCTACTGAATATGCATATAAAATTTCATAAGGATCGGTCAAGCCGTTTCGGAGGAGTATGGGAACGAACATTGTGACACGAGAATTTCATATATTAGATTCTTCGGTACAAAACCCTAAAAACCCAAGACATGAAGTTAGGAACCTAGAATAACGCGTAGAATAAATAATAATTGGTCAAGTGCGAGTCGGACTCGCGCACGAAGGGTTCCGTACCATTATCTATGCAACATAAGGCAACGTTATTAGTATCGAGCAAGAAACGGTAAAAAAATCATGTTTGTTGTATGGGAGCCCCCCTTAAATATTTATTTTATTTTATTTTTAGTATTTGTTGTTATAGCGGCAATAGAAATACATCATCTGTGAAAATTTCAACTGTCTAGCTATCGCCGTTCTTGAGATACTGGGTACGGAACCCTAAAAATCATGTTTGTTGTATGGGAGCCCCCCTTAAATATTTATTTTATTTTATTTTTAGTATTTGTTGTTATAGCGGCAATAGAAATACATCATCTGTGAAAATTTCAACTCTCTAGCTATCACCGTTCTTGAGATACAGCCTGGTGACAGACGGACGGACGGACGGACGGACGGACAGCGAAGTCTCAGTAATAGGGTCCCGTTTTTACCCTTTGGGTACGGAACCCTAAAAACGTAAAACTAAATTACGTGATTTTAGAAATAATGCCTAATGAATTAATTGTAATGACTAATACAAAATGTTTTCATTTAACTACCCAAGTTCCAGATCATTGATTTAGTTAAATTAAAAATTATTTCTTAGAAACATTAGTTTAAATAAAATCTAGTCATTTACTACGTTAAAAAAAAACTGAAAAAAAATCCATGGAGTTTCTTTGAATTTCCATTGGATTCCCTTTTGGAGCAAACGCCTAGCTTTTGAAGTTTTAAAAGGCCATTATTTAAAACGGCTGTGCATATTTTGCATGAGTACGTTAACAGGCTTTTTCATTAATCTTCGATTAAGGATAGATTGTTATCGTCGTTTATCATTAAGATATTTTTAACTCCTGGCTTATTGCTATGCCAGTAAGAAGAAAAGTTTAGATTAGTCTGACTTTGAAAGCAAGAAGCCTGTATTCTCCAAGGAGGTTATAAGTAGGGAGGAACAACTCGGGAACATAGATTTGTCCCAAGGCCCGGCCCGTTTACGGTTTAAGAGTAAAATAGTAGCCTTGCCTTCTCTTTTCTTCTTACTAGCTTTCTCTTTTACTCCAGCTTAAAAAGAAAGAGTTAGAAAGGCTACTAAATAGGCTCTTTGTCATTTATTTTTCTTAATGTGTTCAACTAAAAAAAGAAGCAGGCCGGATTCGTTGTACCGAGTGTTACGTCTAGATCTATATCGTAAGTCTATGGTATTCTCCAGGAATAGCCTAGCTATCCGACGTTAAATGATTTTACTTCCTCCTTCATTAAAACTAACCCATCATTCCTCTTTATAATATTAGTGTTGATATATAGACGACTTTCTGACGGGCCTCGTGGTCGCCTGGTTCAGGTAATGGACTGCCGTTCATGAGGTCGCGGGTTCGATTACCACTCGGCACAATCATTTCTGTGATATTTATAATTGTCATAGAAATGTTTGTCCTGCGTCTGGGTGTTTCTATGTATTACAAGTATGTTTTCACAAAAGAAAAGTAGTTTATGTATTATATCTGTGTTCTGGTACTCATAACACAAGCGTAATAAGCTTAGCTTGGGACCAGAGGACGTTGTGTGAAATGTCCATGAATATTTATTTATAGGCTGCATCATATCGCACTAAATAGCCAAGGATGTGGACAGTAGCTATAATATTAGTTATGAATTAGTATAATATTGCATAATATCAAGTAATCTAAATAAAATCGTAATATTATAAAGCTGAAGAGTTTGTTTGTTTGAACGCTCTAGTCTCAGGAACTACTGGTCCGATTTGAAAAATTCTTACAGTATTGGATAGTACATTTATTTGTAGCCTATAAGCTACATAACATCACGCTACGACCGATAGGCGCGAAGCATCAGTGAAAAATGTTGCAAAAACGGGAAAAAATTTCTTAATTCCACGAGTATGTAGTCGCGGGAAACATTTAGTATTGAATAAATCAATACAAAAACAAGCCAATATCACAGGATATTTGCAACATTTATAATCAATTACGAACTAATACGTAATTTAAGTTGTTTAAGATGTCCTTCGCGATAAGTTTTGGTGTGTAAAAGAGGATATTGTTGAGAATATTAGACTATAGTAATAAAATAAGTAATTATTGTCTGTTAGATAAATGCGTAATACGTAAACATTACCTACTATGGGCGTTTTGGTATAACTGAGTTATGTTCACGAGGTTATAGGTTCGATTTTCACATGGATTTGGAATTCACATAAATATAAACCTAATATACTTATTGGAATTATACAAAAAAGTAGGCGTCAAAAATGCTCGGTGTACTGAACAAGGTAAGGCGGTAGGTACTTCACCTCAGGACAAAGACTCACCTTATACTAGGCGCAGGTCCGGCCCCATATGGAGTACTGCTGCCATCTTTGGGCGGGTGCACCACAATACCAGCTTGGGCCATTTGACTCGATCCAAAGACGCGCTGCGAAAATTGTTGACTATCCCGATGTGACAGGTAATATCAAACCGTTAAGACCCCACGATACTCGCCACAAAATCACAATTTAGGTATTTGCGCTAGGTATTGCTATCCTTATGCTCGTGCGGAGCGTCATCAATGTGTGTTACTGTAGTATTATGCTTTGTAAGTGTGCAAAGCGGCCGCGCGCACGCTTACGCAACACGTACCGCGTTCGAAATTCATAAGTACCTACCCGTTCATTCATAAAATTCTACCGACACGGTATACGTATAACTAACTCCCGTCATTGTTTTGCATCTTCGCATCTTCGCTTACTTGAATATAAGACTTCGGCGATAGTATTTTGCAACGTGCGCTAATTCTACTCGATCTAATTTGTGTTTGGCTTGGTTTTTTATTTACGGACTTGACTCGGCTTTATTGTGAGCAATATTTACCCGGAAATTATTGATGGTCGTAATCCAAGAAATAAATAAATAAAATATTCATGGACATTTCACACAAGGTCCTCTGGTCCCAAGCTAAGCTTATATGCTTGTGTTATGGTTACCAGAATACGGATAGAATACTTACATAAACTACTTGTTTTTTGTAACTATACACAAAGAAATACATAATAAATACTAATACATACTTATAATATTTAATAAACATCCAGACAATTATAAACATCACACAAATCACACGCGCTGACCGGAAATCGATCCCGAGACCTCGTGAACGGCAGTCCGTTATATGAAACACGAGACCCGAAAAAGTAAAAAAAATTACCCGTAAGGGAAAGAATTTAATTTTTAATAAAATAGGTATATACGCATTTTTACGTAATGAAATGAAATATCATTTGATCAAGTAGACATAATTTTTTTAGAAAATTATTTACATATTACAGGTCCAAACATTTTTTCCCTACTATCGGATCAGGACGCAATCTGCTAAGACAAACCGGCATGAGAAACTCAGCAGAGCTTTAAATTAAAACAATTTTTTTTATTAAATGCCAATTATACTTACAATGGTAATAAAAGAATATAGAATATGTATTGCTCTAGATCAACCTACTCCCAAGCTTTATCATCTTTATTAGAATCAGAAATTTTATAATATAGTTACGCTTTTTTACATTTTGTTTCTAATGAATTTTTTCAATTTAGAATTAGGTATTTAATCATCTCATCATCATCAATCTTACATCAATAGGGAGTTTATTATAACAAAACATATACAATAACCCATGAAAGAGTTACATATTTTGTCTCCACAATATATGTAACTACTAAATACCTAACCTAATCTTACCTGTAGAAGAGGGCACAAAATCGTCTCTTCAAGAACCGGTCAAGTACACGTTAGACTGGTTCACGATGGGTTTCGTATCGTTATTATCACAATTCAATTCTCCGTGTGGTGACGGATTAAGAATACAATTGTCACCACCCCATCTCCTCCCAAGGGTGCTGTAAAAGTCAGCTAAGGGATATTGGAAACAGATAACATCCTCTGTGAGAGACGGAAAACTCGAAAATAAACCCTGTGCCAACACGCCTGGTCAGCGCGGCACAGTAGACCATAATCCCTCCAACGTGGAGGAGGCCCGTGCCCAACAGTGGGACGTAAATGGGCTGGAGAGGATTATCACAATATTCCTCGACCGGAAATAACGGGATGAGTGCAGGAGAATGACAATGACGATATCTAGTATCTATTTGTTGTTATAGTAGCACCTGATATATACAAAATTTTTAATTTTCAACTCTTTGTCAAAGTGCCAGGGATACAGCCTGGTGATAGACAGACGGACGGACGGCGAGCTTTCAGAAATCCTATTTTATCTCTAGGCACGGAACTCTAAAAATGAGGTATGTATGATAAACGGAAAACGATAAAACGAAAAATAATATTCAGTAACCCTATATTCAGCTACATAAATAAGAATAGCTGTAAGCTAATGAGTAGTACCCGTTAGTAGTATAAAAAAAAATTTAAAAAGTAGGTAATCCTCGAGAACCACTTTATCTGTTAAAAAACCGCATCAAATGCTTTGCGTAGTCCTGAAGATATAAGCTTACATAGGGATATACATCCTCCGTGTGGTGATATTGCACACAGATAACATAACATCCTCTGTGAGAGACGGAAAACTCTAAAATAAGCCCTGTGCCAACATTCCTGGTCAGCGCGGCATAGTAGACCATAATCCCTCCAAAGTGGAGGAGGCCCGTGCCCAACAGTGGGACGTAAATGGGTTGGAGAGAGAGAGGGATATACACACAAAAATAACGATTTTGTTTTGTCATAAGTAATGTTAATCCCTCCTAAAGTTCATACATTGCGTAACCTACACCCCCCTTCGTTTTGAAATATAAATTGCATTGATTGTTGATTGATTAAAAACAATAAAAAAGAAATTACATGTAGTTTCTTGTCTGTTCTTCTCCATGTTTGAAACAGACGCCTAGCTTCTGACGTTTAATAATTGAGTATTTAAAAAAAAAGTCCAACCGACTTCATGTGCCCTTAAAATTTGAGGGTTTTCTTCGATTTCTCAGGACATAACTATCAGATCCAGACCTGGTCCCAATGGGACTAAACGGGAACCACTAGCTTCCAAATAAAGAAGAAATATCAAAATCGCTTCGCCCTATTAAAAATTATGAGATGATTAAAAATGATGAGAACAAACATAAAAATTTAAAAGTAAATAATAAAAAAACTAATGAATAAATAAAAAACATTTGACTTTGACTTTGAGTGGAGAAGGCACTTACCCAACAGAGGAACGTTGATGGGCTGTAGAGAGAGAAAAAATGTACCTAGGTATTGAAAAATCGAACCCGAATCGAAATCGACAATAACACCGTGTTATTCTGTTTTTGTACCATTATCAAGGTCTTCCTGTAACTAAAAACATAATGTTATCGTAATGTGCAATAATTTCACATATCTGTTTCCTATTGCTAATATTTTATATTGTTAACAGTAGCAGAAAAATATATAGTAATTTTGTCTGAAGAAGTATAGTGGAACACAATGTGATATTATTTTTGAATAATTCAAAGAATTTTCAAGATTTCCTATGTTAGGAAAACTCGAAAATTCTGTAAACCCTACCAAAGTGGAGGAAGCTGGAAAGTGGGACGTGGGACGTAAGACGACAATACGGGAGGGCTTTCGGTATCAGTTTATCTTAGTCTCCCTCTCTCTTTTTCTCCACCACAGGCCATGATAAAGTGATACCAAAAGCCCTCCCGTAGTGAAGAAAGCCAGCGAACAACATTGGGTCATTAAAGAAAAAAAAATTGTGAGAAGAATCTAAGTATTATTGTATTTATGTCTTTGACTGTATTTGTACTTTACCAGTTGCCAATGACTTCGTACGCCTAGAACTTAAAAAAAAATCTCGTTGCAACATTTTTCACTTATGCGTCGCTTCTATTCGTCGCAGCGTGATGTTATATCCAACAGTTAGACCACCTTAGCTAACATTAATCGCTTGATGTCTGGAGTGGCGGGCGTCACGCCATATTCCAAATGAAACCATATTTCATTGTATTATTTATCAGTTTATTGTTCTTCGTATGAGTTTATACATTTTCCACATCAACTATATTTATTATTTTACTATTCTTTACTTACCCCGTTTTCCAATGGCAGAGCATAATGCGACTCAGTGCCACACAATGCCACACAATGCTGACGCTTAATTGGAACGTGAATTAGTTTTAAAATGCGCCAGCAGAGTGCGCTAAATTCAGTGTTGAAAAATAAATTCTAAAATAAACATTGTATTCACATTAAATGTGTGGAATATAAAAAAAAGTCATTGTTTATACCTTCATCCATACTTATATTTATTTATTTTTTAACACAGCTTGAATTAACTTTGAATATATCCAGAAAACTCCGACGCAAAGAAAGCCATAAATTGTTTTTTAACAATAAATAATATTACTAAAGATAATATATAAATAAAATTTCAATCAATGCCAATTTAAAGAAAAAATACTTGTTAATTTTCTGTCGCTGAAGTTGGTATGGATTGCACGCATCACTTTTGAGAGTGCTCGATTGTGTGATGCGATGCTGTAATTGGAACACTCATCGTTGAGCATTGTGCCGCATAATGCGCTATTGTGCGCTGATTGGAAAACGGGGTACATAACTAGTACATCAGAATCACGCGCAACAAGTTCCGCGCCCTAATTAATACATCATTATATAATACTAGCTGGCCCGGCAAACGTTGTTTTGCCATACTAAAAAAAAGGTTTGAAAATTAGATGTTGGCCGATTCTCAGACCTACTGAATATGCATGTAAAATTTCATAAAAATAGGTCAAGCCCTTTCAGAGGAGTACGGTAACTAACACTGTGACACGTGAATTTTATATATTAGAAGATATATATGTCATTCTATACTGTCATTGTTCGTACTGCCGGATATCCGATACTGTTCCATTTTCAATAAGTCGATGGTATAAAGAGTACCAATTGAGAGACTATACTAATGACTTGTGTATACTGTATTATGAAAGCGGTGACACAACACTGAAAGAATTTTTCAAAAAACCACTTTCCACGGATTTAGACGCGTGTATTTGTTTTAAATTTGGAAATCCGTAGAAAGTGGTTTTATTTAAACAAATGAGTCACGCAAGTGTTAGAGAAGAATTTTTCAAATAGGTCCAGTTATTCCTGATTCTTTTTTTTTTCAAAACTTATTAGGTAAATTAAAGAAATATGACTATTTAAAAATCCCGTTTATACTCTTCTTTTAAGAAATTTAAAGTCAGTTTACTTTTCACGCTGAAAACAGCGGGCTACAAAAGTATTTTTTTTTTCAAAGAACTGGTTTAACTGTCCCTAACGGTGTGGCGCTCAGGAATAGTAAAAATACAAATACCTAAACTGTGAATTGGCTGAGTCTGTAGGTCAAGCCTGTTTTTTTTAGTTTTTTAACAAATTTGTTTAATTTAATATAACCATCGACAGCGGCTGAAGAAGAAGATGTCTGCCAACTGCCACTTGATTATGGTAACTGCGACTCACCAGATGATGAATATCCAGGAATGGATGCGTACTCTTTCCAGTGAGTAATACATAGGTTACTCGTAACCATGCGATATCGGATAAATAATCATGAAGCATTCAATTTCTTTTTTTTTTAGTTTATTGTAAAATAGCACCTGCCCCAAATTGTCTCTGCACCGACGTTGGTTGACTGGTAGAAAATGCCACTGTCGGCATTAAGTCCGCCATTGTATTATTAAAGTGCATGAAGTTTTAAAATAAAAATAAATAAATAAAATAAATAAATAAATAATCTACTAGAAAATACTGAATATTTTTTATATTATTCCGATGTCATCGGGCCTTGAAATATTATGTGCAAAATATCAGATCAATCCGACTACTGCTAGTGGGTTAAAATCACTTTCAAAAATTCCGTTACACAGATTAATACATTGATAGATACATACTGAACTTATATAGGCGTGTTAAAAATACAAGTATTGTGTGACCCCGCATTTCCTCCAATCGATGCTATTACAGCCGGCTAAGGGACAGTATGTAGATAACGGGGTCACACGTCAAAAAATTTACCCAACTTAACTAAAATTTAGAACAAGATAAAGTTAGAGGTATAGATTCCCAAGATTCCGTTACATAGATTAATAATTTAACAGATACTTTCGAGACTAATAAAAGCGTGTTAACGTCAAAGATATACCAGATATAGTACCTATGGCTATATCACTCAGCTGGCTTGGAATCCACTTACATATCTATGTGTTTGGAGAAAATGTATCTATGTGTGTCTATGATACAGGCTATATGTATTGCCAGGGTAAAGCTAAATTTACTTGTCTTCAATTTTTTATTAAAGACAAGTAGGTAAGTTTAGCTTTAGCCTGTGTGACAGTGGGATGTTGATGAGAGGTCGTGAAGAAGTTTTTAACAGGAAACGTGAGGAGGTTTTAATTGAATCTTTGAAAGTGATTTCCACCCATTTGCAGTAGTCCATTTGATCTGAAACTGAAATGCACACATAAATATTAAGGACAGATGACAATGCAATGAAGTATATGTATAAAATATGTTTAGTTCAAAACCTAAAAAACACGCTAGAAAATACTAAATATTTTTTTATACATACAGGGTGTCCAGTGGCAGATTTCAATGTTTAGAACATTGTAAAAAAAAACTACAGCTCTAATATAAAAAAGGTTTATTGTAAATTGTAAAACACATATGCGGATCTTATTTTTTAAAAACAACGTTCTCTAAATGGTGGCCATCAACTGTAACGCACTCTTCGAGTCTAGCACGCATGTTCTCAAAAACGCGTTTACATAGAGACGGAGGAATCTTGCTGACTTCGGTGCGTATATTTTCTTTAAGTTTTTCGACAGTGCCCGGATTGCTTTTGTATACAACAGATTTTAGATATCCGCATAAAAAAAAGTCACACGGGCTTAAATCTGGTGATTTAAGTGGCCACGGTATGGTACCGTTTCGGGATATGTTTTTTTCTTTAAATAACTGCCGTACTGCATTCATAGTCACATTAGCAGTATGAGCTGTGGCCCCATCCTGCTGAAACCATGTGTTTCGGTTGAAAGATGGATTTTTGTGTAGCTCTAGCCAAAAATATTCGTTTAACATCTGGGTATACCTCTCCGAATTTACGGTTACAGTTTGACCACGTACATTTTCAAAAAAATAAGGGCCTATTATCGCAGATGCCGACATAGCACACCAGACTGTTACTTTAGGCTTATGTAAAGGCTCGTGATGCAGCTGTTTTGGGTTATGGACATCCCAGTAACGAAAATTTTGCTTATGAGGTTAATCGATGGTCCATCACGTAATCGACGAATACCAAAACGATTATTAAATTGACGGCGTGCTACAGACAGCGAAAATCCACTCGAAATATAAGCCTCGACGGCAAAAGCGCGGTGCTCCCCACTCCACTGTTCCATAGCTACTAAATAATCCGCAGCGCTTGCGCTTCTAGCGATGCCCCCCGCGCCCCTCAAACATGTTGCGTTCAGAAACTACGTTAGTTGAAACTTTGAAATCTGCCACTGGACACCCTGTATTATTGCATTGTCATCGGTCCTTAATATGTGTGAAAAATTTCAGATCAATCCGATTACTGTAAGTGGGTGAAAATTACTTTCAAAGATACACATACCGAACTTATATAAGCGTGTCAAAAATATTTAAATCTTTAAGCATTTTTTGTAACTTGCGTTTCCTTGTAGGTTTGGATACGAAAACGATCATTGCGTAGGATTCCCAAAGAGATGCGGTGGTAATGCAAACAGCTTCGACACACTTCAAGAGTGTGAAAAAACTTGTGATGAACCTGCATCATTATGCTGCTGAACGTGCTATTGTTTCATTTAAACGGGACACATCAACTTATATGTTTAGTTTTTTTTACTAACTAGATGATTTTTGCAATTAATTGTGAATAATTTGATTGGTGTGTTCCCTTCCTTCCAGCGGGAAAAAATATAAATATCTCTTTATTTCTTCTTTGTTCTTTCTTCTTTCTAATCAAATAACGTTACTTACTCTGCCTATGGTAATAATTGAGTATATTTTAGAAAATGTTCGATCTACTTCATATGCCTTTGAAATTTGGGGGATTTCCTCGATTTCTCAGGAGACCACCACCGGATCCTGACCAGGTTCCATTGGGAAACCTCCAGCTTTTAAATAAAAAAAGAATCATTAAAATCGCTTCGCCCAGTTAAAAGTTATGAAGTAATCAGATGTAATAAACATAAAAAAAAACATACAGACGAATTGAGAACGAGGAGGTTCTCAATTCGTTTGTATGTTTTTTTGGACGTTGGACTGCCGGAACTCTCACGAATATTCTAGAAAAGTTTAAACCTCCTTGATACGAAATATAAAAAGAAAATTAATTAATAAAGTAATTTTAATTAAAGGATTAAAATTATTAATGAATAATTGATTAATGACATATATATTTATTATATTAAATAAAAAATAAATAATTCTACCTATTATGAATCACGTATTAAACTGGCATAAAAACAAAATCATAGTCATTAAAATTTGCAACAATTCGGCCAAAATGTTATGAAAAAAATATAAAAGATAAAAGCCAAAAAAACGGTCAAGTACGAGTTGGATTAGCACACAAAGGGTTCCGTACTGGCTCCAAATAACACCAAATGACGAGACTCCAAATAATAGGATGAGGCCGAGAGAAAGATGATGATATGTGTTTGTTGTTATAGTACCAACACAGTACCAACTAATATACATAGACTAAAATTTTGCACCAGCGGCCGTATTATGAGCTTTTATTCACAGGCAGTTTACGCCGTGAATTGAACTGTCTGGCCAATTCGTATTATGAACAAATTATTAGTCAGTCAGTTCGCTAAACCAGTCATACATTAATATGTTTAAGGAGAATGTACAACTAAAAGTTAAAGTACTAACTAAAAATTTTCAACTATAAGTTTTATTTTTGCCATAATACCTAATTTAGCCATGCAGTTTACGGCCTGCCTGGAACTTGAATGATTTTAAAAAGCTCATAATACGCCGGCAGGGCTTTAAAAACCTTTGCAGCACAGACGGACGAATGGACAGCAAAGGTTCAGTAACACGGCCCCGTTTTACCTTTTGATAAGGAACCTTAAAAATACACATAAAGATAAAAGCAAAAAAATTTACAGTCAAAAATCCAGTCACATTATATTTTTTCTATAAGGCTCATTTCATTAATTGCATTTCATTATTATTTTTTACTATTTCGTTGTGCATTTAATAATTTGAATCGTTATTCTATAATATACAGATTTTCTAATTTTAACAAGTTCAGCTAACATTGCCGAATTGTGTTATTGACACTATAAATTTTCATTTTTTAGTTAATTTTAGTTGTGTACGTAGAATCGGTTCTAGTCACATGACATATGGACGGATTTACAGACGGACAGCTAAGTCTCTGTAACAGGGACTCTACTGCTAAGACTGCCCTTTATCTGTCTGTAAAATAGGACCTTATTATAGGGTCCAATTAAACCTTTTAGTACAGGACGTACTATCCACACACAAAATACTCGAAAAAGATTATCCTCAAGTTTTTTAAGCGCCATTTTGAATAAATAAACAATGACTTTAAACTTTATTGATTAAAAATCATTGAGTTTAAGTAATTAAATTATTGTACAAGTCATTTTGTAATTAATTACGAAATATAAAGATACTAATAACGCAGATTGGCCTGTGAAGTACCATTCTGCCAAGCTAAATTTATGTGTGAGAGGGGGAAAACTCGAAACTAGGTATAATAAGATCCATACTAGCTGTTGTTCGCGTCTTCATACGCGTGGAACTAAGAAATTATTACCCGTTTTTGCAAAAAAATTCGCTGATTCTTCGCTCCTTTTAGACGCATCGTGATGTTATATAGCCTACAGCACAGCCTACAGCCTTCCTCGGTAAATATCTACACTGAATTTTTCAATTCATGGAACTATGCTGCCATCTATTAAATAAACGAAGCAATTCATAACTTTAGGCGCACAAAATGTTTATCGTTATCATGTCACACACATCACGAAAATGTTTATAGCGTCTTTCTGCTAGTTACATAAGTAATTGACAGATGGCGCTAATAATATCTTCTAAGCTTGTAATAAAAAATGTAATTCCGATTTATACTTTCACTTCCACATTCCTAGGTATTCATTTTAAGGGCCTACATCAATATTATCGTATATCATCGCCGCCACGTACATATTAACACAGCCAGTAGGCACAGAAAATGAAGAATTAGGGATACTTTTCCTATTTACTCAAAATCTACTAAATATATTTTAATTCTGATTTACGTGTTTCTATATATAATAGTTACTTATGTTTTTAAAGTTATTTCATTAGTTAATACGCAATAATAGACCGACAAATGAAAAAAATAAAAAATTTGAGAGGTTGTTTCGCCAAGATTTTCTATCGAGAAAACTTTTTTCAATCGCGTTTCTGAGTTGATGCGATCCTAGATCATATATTGAAAAAACATATACTTAAAAATTAGAGCTCTAGCCATTCAATCTAAAGAAACAATGAAAACTTCGTACATAGAAAAATGCACGAAGCTATTTTGGTATCGTCTTAATGATAAAAAGCACAAACATAGGTACGGCCAAACACGCGTTGGAGACGCACACGAATGGTTCCGGTCCCGAGATAACGGGATAAGGACAGGAGAACGATGATTATGAGTAATTGTATGTATTTATAGCATCAACTGATATAAATAAATTGGAAAATTATTATTTATAACAGCTATCAATTTCAAATCTAGCCTAATGTTTCTCTTCTTACCTATAAAAGTGGTAAGAGACTAATGGTCTTATTCATAATGACTTATCGGAGGTTTAAAAGTTCGCTAAAATAGGTTCGCGAAAATTGTCAAAACTTGTTATTCATAATCACGGAATTTCTATTCCGTGTTCATAATAGTCTTTTTACGCTAAAACGTTTATCATCTCTCCTATAAAATCACCGTTTAAACCTCCGATAAGTCGTTATGAATTAGACAACAGAACGACACCAAAAATTGTCTTATACAGGAATCAAACCCACAACATCGCATTTAGAAGTAACTTACAATAACATCTCAACGAATCCCATCAAGTTAGTTTAAAAGCATTCAACAAGAACGTGTTCCCGTTCCGTTAGATATCTCCCGTTACCTTATTATAGGTCTAAATAAAACTACTTTTTACGGATTTAGACGCGTATATTTGTTTTAAATTTTGGCCCGACGTTTCGGAGACGTTGCAGTCACCATGGTCACGGGTGAGACTGAGCTGTAATGTGTCTTCTACAATCAGTTATTACAGGGTTTACCGACATTCGATTTTAATTTTACATTACATTACAGCTCAGTCTCACCCGTGACCATGGTGACTGCAAAGTCTCCGAAACGTCGGGCCAAAATTTAAAACAAATATACGCGTCTAAATCCGTAAAAAGTAGTTTTATTTAAACAGATGAGTCGCGCAAGTGTTAGAAAATACTACTTATTATAGGTCATTAAAGAATATGATGCATTGCGTACTTATGTATCTAGTCGTATTAAAGACTAGCTATTGCCTGCGACTTTGCACGCATGAAATTTTGAATTTATTCCCCGTTTTTACAACATTTTTTCTGATACTTCGTTCCTATAGATCGCAGCGTGATGTTATAGGTATAGCAGGGGCGTAGCTACCGCCGTATCAGCCGTATCAATAATACGGGGCCCCCGGGCCAGGCGCGCCCCCGACGTGCGTAAGCAAAAATTAATAATAACTTTCCAAATTTTTTATTCTTTATCCTTCGTAAGGGCCCTTCATATAAATAATTTTTTATACGGGGCCCCACCAAGGCACGCTACGACCCTGAGGTATAGTCTAAAGTCTTCCTTGATAAATGAACTATCAAACACTAAAAGAATTTTTCAATTCAAACCTATTGTTCCTGAGATATGCGCGTTCAAACATACAAACTCTTCAGCTTTGTAATATTAGTGTTGATTATTCAAAGCAGTTTGCGTGACATAGTAAGCTAATTACGTTAACAGTAGGTAATTCTGTCAACCATGATTATCAGCAACTATGTCAAGGCTGACAGTCAGTTCGCATGCTGGACTGATCACTGCAACGGTTTGATGACAATAATTACTTGATTACTGTCATTTTATAACAAATCACTGGATTGTGTAGAGCAATGATTGTATAAAATTATAGAAATAATCTTGTATTGAGACGTGTTAAGAATATAGATAAGAAAATACTACGTGCGTGTGGAATTTAGAAGTTTTTCCCGTTTTTGCAACATTTTTCAGTGACGCTTCCCTCCTTTTAGTCGTAGCGTGATGTTATATAGCCTCCTCGATAAATGTACTATCTAACACTGAAAGAATTTTTCAAATCGGAATAGTGGTTCCTGAGATTAGCGCGTTCAAACAAACAAACAAACTCTTCAGCCTTATATTATTAGTATCAACAGGAAAAGTTGCAATTTTTGTATAAATATTTATGGATATTTCACACAACGGCGTCCTCTGGTCTGAAACTAAGCTTATATACTTGTAATATTATGGGTACCAGAATAGAGATATACTAAATAAACTACTTTTTGTAAACACATACTTAAAATACATAGAAAACACCCAAACCTTTGTATGACAATTATAAATATTATACGAATGATTGTCCCGTGTCGGAATCAAACCCGCGACCTCTAGAACGGCAAGCCGTTACATAAACCACTATACCACGAGGCTCGTCAATTATATAATATAACTAGCTGACCCGGCAAACGTTGTTTTGCCATACTAAAAAAAAATAGTTTGAAAAATAGATGTTGGCCGATTCTCAGACCTACTGAATATGTATGCAAAATTTGAGAAGAATCGGTCAAGCCGTTTCGGAGGAGTACAGTAACTAACACGTGAATTTTATATATTAGACTAGCTGACCCGGCAAACGTTGTATTGCCATACTAAAAAAAAGCTTGAAAAATAGATGTTAGCCGATTTTCAGACCTACTGAATACGCATGTAAAATTTCATAAAAATCGGTTAAGCCGGTACGGTAACTAACACTGTGACACGTGAATTTTATATATAAGATAATATAGGTATATAATGTAGATTAAGTTAAAAGCCTTTAATACATAAAATTATATTTATTAAATATACAGCCTATTACGAGTATAATAATGAAATAAATACATAAAAGTTTAACACACAATTTTTTAATATTATAAATGAAAAGAAAATAACTCGTTATTTTCTTTTCATTTATAATTAAAATACTTACTTGTGAATTTTTATGTAATGTATTTACATTACATAAAAATTCACAAGTAAGTATTTTATTATTAAAATAATATTTTTTATATCTACAAAGATATTATTCTCATGATAAAAACTAAGTTTTTGATCCTTTCACGCATAACGTAAACGTGAAATACATTTATTTAACATAAAATTACGAATATCCTCCGTATTAAGAGACATAAACATTTACAAACACAATTTGAGCATTTTCTTAATTCGTCAATAATTAAAAATATTCTTAATCCATTAATCTAAATATATACAAATAAATATAAATTTATTTGTCTATCGTAATTTAATTACAACGCCATCATTTAAAGACCTAAGCAAACTTTAAGTGCTTAGCTAAAATTCTGCGTAAACTTTCTTCTAATATTTATTACCTTCATCTAAATGCTTCAAAATGTATTAATTAACTTTTTGATCATATCCACCGATTCATTTTGTCCTATACCTTCGATATACTCTGTGGCTTTTTTGGCGTGTTCTTTGTACAACATTTTAGTTTTATCTACAGCATCTGTTTTTAAAATATTAAACTTTAAATCTTCATAATCAACATCCTTAACATCATTCTTAGCCTGATCTATTATTTTATATAATTCTGGATTACTGTCTAAAGCAAACAAAACCGGTGCACTGGCTAAACAGTATTGATCTTTGTTATTAGAAGTAAGCTGTTGAATCTCAGTAGCTGCTTGCCAAGCTAAACCAACATGGCAACCAAATTGATAAGCTAAATTTTGCGTATCGTGGTTTTGCCGATCTAGAACCATTGCCGATTGGCAACCCCTTCCTAACAAACTAACACCATTATACACAGTTCTAGCTGTCCATTCTTTCTTAGGCTTCCCAAGCACATCATCAACTGCAATAGCATTTGTATCAAAAGTAATTTCATAGTCTTTATCTTTCGGTCTAGGTTTGCCTGGTAATGGCATATTCTGTTCATCTCTTTCCCCAAAGAATTCCCCTTCAGATAAATCTTTTAATGCTGTTGAAATAATATATGATACATCTGAGTTTCTTAAATTAGCAAGCATACCATTTGCTGTTACTAAAAGATAATCACCTAACAATAAAGCTATTTTATTACCAAATAGAGCAGATTCTGTATCTTTTGATCTTTTAGCAAAAGGTACATTGACAATACCTTTGTGAATCAAATGTCCAGTTCTTATCATTTCAGTTAGTTCAGCTAGAATTCTTGTGTCTTCGTCAATTTTCTTCATTTTTGGTGTATAGTTTGGTGCTTTTACAGATTTGGATAGCAGTAAGATGATAAGACCCCAAGGTTGTAGGTTTTTGGAGTCACCATAGAGGACGTTTTTAGCTGTTTGCATAACCAAGTGGTTACTGCCAACCTGGAAGTAAAGAATTTTGTTCTGTTTAATCAGTGTTGTAGTATTTACGTCTCAATGGGTGATTAAAGTTTTGCTTCCTATAATTTTTAGATCGTTTGGGGATTTAATGACACTGGATTATTGATTTCCTAAAGGAAATTATTCGGTACTGTTCAGAAGGTCATATTTGACTCAATTATTTTTATCAAATTTTTTATTATCTTTAGTTAATATTCTTTAACACTTGCACGACTTATTTAATCAAATAATACCACTCTACGGATTTCAATTTTTGTTTTTTAGTTTAACCCGACATTTTAAAGACTTTTCAGTCACCATCGTCAAGGTATCACAATATGTTAAGCCCCAAAACAACTGATCACATAGACCACCTTACAGGTCAGTCCCACCCGTGAATGGTCACGGGTGGGGTGACTAAAAAGTCTCCGAAAGGTCAGGCTAAAAAGTTTTCTTTAGTTATCATATTTTACGTTTTAAATCTCTACTTATTATAAAATAAACTCCATTTTTTTACGTCTCTATGAGAGCTGAAATCTTCAACACTACGTCGCGAAATTTTATGCGGTTTTCTCTATTGGATAGCTTGGTTCAAGAGGAAGGTTGTATAATTTGTTAAGGTACAGTTTCAAGATTCCGCGCGTATGTAGTCGCGAGCAACAGGTAGTATTATGATATAACATGATTTTTCCAATAATGTAGCGATAATTTATAGATTCAGTATTACATCATAAACCATCCTAATGGAAATTACATACATATCCAAAAAACAATACAGCAGTGGTTTTCCATATTAAATAAGTTGCTAAATGAGACTACGTAAGTGTTAGATTGTGGTGACGGATTAAGAATACAAGTGTCACCACCCCATCTCCTCCCAAGGGTGCTTGTAAAAGTCAGCTAAGGGATTATTGCGCACAGATAACATCCTCTGTGAGAGACGGAAAACTCGAAAATAAACCCTGTGCCAACACGCCTGGTCAGCGCGGCACAGGAGACCATAATCCCTCCCAAAGTGGAGGAGGCCCGTGCCCAACAGTGGGACGTAAATGGGCTGGAGAGAGAAGTGTTAGATAAAATATCTAAGTAGTGACGGATTAAGAATACTAGTGTCACCACCTCATTGCCTCCTCAGAGCTATAAAAACCAATAGAGGAAAAATATAAAGCAAAAAATACCCTGTGAGAGATAGAAAACTTGAAAATAAACTCAATGTCAACACGTCTGGTCAACACGGCACGGCACAGTAGACTAAAATCTCTCCAGATGTGCAAGAGGCCCTTGCCTTACAGTGGGATGTTAATGGCCTGGAGAGAGAGAGAGAGAGAGAGAGAGAGAGAGAGAGAAAAATATCATGGTTTCGGTATTTTAGCGTTTGCGCATCATGATCAAATTTATTTTCATGATCTCTCCATGACGCATCAAATGATACAAAAACATTAAAAAAAATATTTACTTTCATGATCTCTCCATGACGCATCAAATGATACAAAGCATTAAAAAGTTTTAGTTAGCAGGGTAATTTATTATTTTATACTCGCTGAAAGAAACGTTTTGCAAAAAAATTCAATTATTTCATATACGTATCATAAATAACAATACACATGTATCATAAATAACAATAAACTTAATTCTTCTTCTTCTTCTCCAGCCCATTTACGTCCCACTGTTGGGCACGAGCGTCCTCCACTCCAGGAGGGATTATGGTCTACTGTGCCGCGCTGACCAGGCGTGTTGGGACAGGGTTTATTTTTGAGTTCTCCGTCTCTCACAGAAGATATTATCTGTGTACAATATCCCTTAGCTGAGTTCTTCGTCTCTCACAGAAGATATTATCTGTCTGCAATATCCCTTAGCCGACTTCTACAGCACCCTTGGGAGGAGATGGGGTGGTGACACTTGTATTCTTAATCCTTCACCACACGGAAAAAAATTAAACTTATTTAAAGAATGGAACATTACATCTGAAATTTCTCATTATAAAAACTGTGTATTATTATAGACTAACGATTTAAATTAACATAAATGTGTACAATGAAAGAGCCAAGTAATCAAAAGACACTATAATGGTAGATTTCATTTTATTTAAGTTAGGGTAAGTTGACTCATTAGAATTGGCCTCGTTATGTTATAACTTGACTGATAGACAAATAGATGCAAAGTTATTCAAATAATCCAAATGTAAATAAATTTTAGAAAATTAGAAATTTAAATACAAAAGTTATTACGGCTTTCGTTTTCTCAGTCCTTACAAGTCCTACTCTTTTTATTGCATGATATCGTAACTAAATGTCTGTCGCAGGTTCGATTTCTACTTCTTTTTGTGAATTAAGGCGCTCCGTATCTTGTAGGCGTTATTTGTTTACATCCCTTAGGTGGTTTTACCAGCAACATAGGGAAATAAGGTGGTGACAGTTGTATTAGGGAATCACCATACCAAGTAAAATTAAAAGACATGAAAGAATTCCAAGCACAAATAAAGCACGCTTATGTTACTTTAGCCATGATCTACACAAAATTTAAAAAAAGTTAAAGTAAAATAATTAAAAAAAAATTAACTTACCAATTTTCTCAAATATAAAGCCAGATTTGCAAATTCGTCACTTAATAAACACCTCAAATTCATAAAGGAAGTCGGATAACCGACAACTTTCTCCGCATCTCTTATGATATTACTCCAACTCGTGAAAGGAGGTCGTAATAATATTAAAATCTCATCTTTTGTTAAACTTGCAACAGTCGATTCCATTCTTTTTTGATAAAAAAATGGTGACACTCTTCTAAAAACGCGGGAAACCGCGTATGACGCCATGACAGTTGTTTTTTTTTCAGGCACAGGTAACACGTCTATACAGCCACACGGATGTTTGAGCAATGATGTTTTAGTTTGATTATAGGATGTGGAAGGCCGTGTCATCTCCGAAATCTCCCATATTAGGGTAATTTAAAATATAAACGTAGCTGTACAAGGTTCTTTATGCTTCAAGACATTTAATGAACTTTGTGCAATATTATAAATTATGCTTATGATCCTGCTATAGTCTGTAGATATATGGATCTATAGGTACCTATATGTTTTAAGGGTTTCTCTTAAAACCTTAGAGTATAAAAACCATTTGTAGATTATAGGTTAACTTTAATGTGATAGACTATCTTAGAACTTCGAGTAATCCTGACTTCTACTATGATACGGAATGAGGTCGTAAATTTATTCTATTTTTGTGATGAACATAAAATAATTATAGGGGTATGGATCCCCTCCACTTTTATATTTCTGAATTATTGCAATGTTTCCAAAAAAGTAATAACTCACCAATTTGATCACACATGATATATCTAATATCCCTCCCACCGAGTCGGGCCCCGAATAACGGGGCCACCCCTTTGTCGGGTTATGGTCAGGCTCAAGCCACTATACCATGGCCCGGTAAGGGCGAGATAAGATAAGAGAGGTAAAAAAAAAAGAAAAACCTGTTTGATTTAAAACTACTGTTTATTTTCATACCTAAAATAATAGCATTTAGTTTGGTTCGTGACTAGATGGATGCTTAAGAAGGCACGACACCAAACTATGCTCTCCATACAAAAATATGGACATCGTAGTCCCCTGTTGTCTTCGTGAATGTTGCCTACTATTTCTCTATCAAGCTGACGATTTTTATCATACTTATTTATACATTTTTAGAGATTAATAAAAAACCTCCTTACTTTCTTGGAGAAAACTAGAATATAGCAACACTAGTGTTCTTGACCGTGAAAAGGAAAGTATTGTTGAACTAGTAATGAATACCAAGATAGTTTGCGTTTAATTATAATTTATTTAAACAAAAATCAACTTTATTACGAAAAAATAAGAAACTTAATGTATTTGCGTAGCTTCAAGAGAAATTTTGTGAAGTTAATATCAAAATAATAACGATCTTTGAATGCCAAACAAATGTTAGAACGCAGAGCTCAAGTAATAATGGTTAATGGCTTCACTTGAACGCATTCTTTTTATTACCGGTATGATGTTGAACAAATTTCTCCTCTAACCAGTTTGATTTCATAGATTTTTTTTATATCTTCGTATTTCGAATTAGGAACATTATTTTTTATTTATAGCTTTAGAAATTTTATAATAAAGGCAACATTTGTTTTAAATATTCAAATTAGGAACAGAACATTATTATTTTCATTAAAGATTTCTTAATAAAGAAAAATTCTCATAAGTATATCGAGATCATCTTTTGAATAGAATTAAATTTAAACAACAATACGCTTTTTACCAATTCAAATAAAGAATCGAATAAAAACTATGCTGTCAAGTTGTAAATGAAAACAATAACATCACAAAACACAATTTTATTAGTAAAAAGTAAAAAAAAATACTAAATTATTATACTGCAATGTCGTTCGTAATTGTTCTAAATTGTGCTAAAGGTATAAAATCATTTTAGATTGTATTATGGATTAAAAAAAGAAGCAATTACTAATGTTTATTCTTTTTTCCAGATCTTTTATTTTCTTTTTTATTAACATTTTCTTTTCTCTTCTTTTTATCTTTCAAACCATGTATAAAATCATTAAAGTACCATTGTGAGTAGTAAAATGTCCAAAAAAGTATATAAATTCCAGCCAGGGAAAGCGGAAAATATATAGTACCATAGATCATACCGAAAATAGGATACATCCATACATTTCTATCTTTGTAAGTATAGAGTAATCTGAAAACAATAAAAAAAAGAATTAAAAACATTTTTTTTCTAAGTTGGCCAAAATTTCAGATAACAGTACCAATTATACGTGCAAAACTAAACTTAACTAAAAATTGAAACCAACTATGGCGCATTTTCATTAATTGGCGATTTGTTGTGCACATTTTATTAATTAAAATTTTTACTCTATGATTTTCAAATAAAAAAGTTATGTTAACATTGCCGAATTGCTGAGATGTCCACAGACAATAAAAAAAACTACTTACACACTTAAATACCCAGCAACATAAAGTGTCATAACTATTAAATTCCTTTTATGACTCTTAGGTTCTATTCTCGGTCTGTAGATCACTTCAAATAATATTACTGGTATAATCATTGTATGTATTACATGGTTAGATAATGTTGATAAAAGTTCATCAAAAAATTCTGGCAGAATTAATGATCTGTCGTATTTAAAAAGTGCCCAAAACACTGTGAATACTACCTGAAAATAGAAGTATCAATAACAACAAGAAAACAAAAAAGCAGTTGTACAGTTTCTGCCGTAGATATAGAGGCGTATTTACCTTAGGGCCATAGGGGCCATGACCCGAGGCAGCCAGCCTGAGAATGGCGACGAAAGCCTTCAACTTTAAAATTATGCTCTATTTCTATTAATTTATAGGGCGGGAAATTAAATTAGCCCAGGGCATCAAATCAAATGGCCCGGGGCGCTAATTTTTAACTTACGCCTTTGCGTGGATAGCTGGTGTCTGAGATAGGTAAAATATTACTTGTGATACAGATCACCAGGTCTCCACTCGAGCCTAATAATAATAATGGTAACTTACTAGCTAAACAAAGTAAAAGATGTTTATAAAGAGAAAATATCAGAAAAAGAAAGAATATGTTTGTATGTAATGTGTCTGAGGTGTCTCAATCAATCCAGTCAGTCTGTTACTGTCTACTGCTGGCCATAAGTCTCTCCCAATTCACGCAACAATAACATACATAGTTATAACATAGTTCTCTATGATCCATCAATGGCAATCAATGGCTTGATGGAGTAGGTTGGAGCCATCGATTTTCCTAGAGGTATGTAGAGCTCATTGCCGTTTCAGTGAGTTGCCTTTGAACTAATATATATTGGCAACTTTAGTTCTTTGATAGATAACTTCATTTCAAACTTTATCACTCAAAAAGATTTCAAGTATATCGTACTGCAGATCCAGGTGACTTAGAGGCTATTAATTAGCCTAAAACTCGTCCACATCTACAACAAATATTTCTCAATGCATCTAAGCAAGGATTTAATTCAAAAACTGCAGACTCACCCAGAAATGTTCATTAAAAACTTACCAAAGAACTTGGCCACACAATACTGGCAAAGAAACCATCTCTAAACGCGCGTAGAAATCTTGGCAACTTGTTGTTTCCATTTAGGAGCACAATAACATCACTAACTAAACTAAAGAATGAGTATAAAATTTGCATGATCTGAAACAAAAAAAATACTATTTTAACCAGTTAACACTCAAAGTTTAAGGTTAAATTATGTCCACCCAAGTTTAATAAAAGCAATAAGCATGCCCAATGCTCATATTCGGGTGGGAACAGCGCTGTTTATGATCTTTTGACTTTAATTATTACTTGTTAACACCATTTTATTACCGTTGTTCGTATCTAAGTACCCATACACCTATAGGAATCTTAAAGCATAATTTTTTACCTTCATTCAATACGTCACATCTAAAATGTTGCATATCTATCAAGGATGGCAGCCATTTGCAATTCATGTAGTGACTAATTAAGAAAACAAATTATTACCATCCAATTTCCTCCGCAAGTTGTATTCCTTGTGAGAGAAAGTTAACTTGAAACTAAATGCACCGCTAAATGGAGCAAATGCCCTCTTGAGTGGAGGAATACCATACCCAATAGTAAACATTAATGGATTAAGGAAGAAAGAAGAATTGTTTCAAACGCAACACAGTTTTTATAACGAGGTAGTAACTGTTGCCCGCGATATCGTACGCGTGGAATTTAGAAAAGTTTCCCCATTTTTGCAACATTTTTCACTGCTACTTCGCTCCTAATCGTCGCAGCGTGATCTTATATAGTTTATAGCCATCGTCGATAAACATACTATACAACACTGAAAGAATTTTTGAATTGGACAAGTAGTACCTGAGATTAACGCTTTCAAACACACAAACTGTTTACACAAATACTCACAAAAGTCCAATTAGTAAAAAACCTGGTGGCCAATCCTTTAAACACCAACACTCTCTCATCTTTAGATTGACTCTGTTTCCCATACCACTCCATGTAGAATATGTTTGATATATGCATTAGCATGATTGCTGTGTACCCAAATATACGTACTTTGGCTGAGTCGGTCATGGTTTAGGCCTAGAAAATAAAAAATAAATATTCATGCACATTTCACACAACGTCCTTTAGTCCCAAGTTAAGCTTATATGCTTGTGTTATGGGTACCAGAATACGAATATACTACTTAAGCTGCGGGAATTGAACCCCTGACCTCGTGGACGGCAGTTCTTTTCATAAACCACTCAACCACGAGTTCCGTCATTGTATTGGATTTATTTATTTTTTAAAGACTGTTATCATTGAAAAAACTGCTAAATCATTGTATACTTGAGCAAACAATGTCGTGATAATCAATAGCTCCTTGATACAAGTTATAACTAATTTTACTAATAGTATTATGGATCTTATGCAAATATTTATTTCCTTGGTAAAATTATAATTTTAATGACACACGCATAAAAGTCACTTCCAACACAAAAGTTAAAAAAAGCACTGAAATCATGGCTTTTGGAAAAAAACTATTATAGTGTAAGAGATATGTATGATTGAGTCACTTAGTTACACAATGTGTGTATTCTGTGCCTATGACATGTTAAATGACTGGTTATGTCCAATATTGTAATTTTTCACATGCCTTTCAGTGGCTAAATAGATGGACTATTAAATTTATGTAACACCTTTGTTAACTCTATTTTAAGTGGAATAAAGTTCATTCATTCATTCAAAAAACACGCATCTAAATCCGTTGCGTAGTTATAAAGATATAGGTATGGAATCTACGTGCACAACTTAACTAAAAAATGAAAATTGATATTGTCAATAACACAATTCGGCAATGTTAACAGAACTTTTTTATTAGAAAATCTGTATATTATAGATTAACGATTTTAATTAATAAAAATGTACACAACAAAATAGCCAATTAATTAAAATACACCACAGTTGTTTTTATTTTTTTAGTTAAGTTTAGGTGTGCACTTAGAATTATTATGATTTTTTTTTAATGGATATTTCACACAACTTCCTCTGGTCCTAAGCTAAGCTTGTATGCTTGTGTTATGGGTACCAGAATACGGATAGAATACATATACTACTTCTTTTTTTAAATACATACTTATAATACATAGAAACATCCAGACGCAGTACAAACATTTGTATGACAATTAGAAAAGTCACACAAATGATAGTCTCGAGCGGGAATCGAACCCGCGACCTCTTGATCGGCACTCCGTTACATGAACCACTCAACCACAACCACGACGCTCGTCATTTAGAATTGTTAACATAAGCTCTAATAGGTATACAAAAATAACGATTGTGTTTTATTATAAGTAAAGAATAATATTCTCTAACACATGCGTGACTTATCTGTTCAAGTAAAACTACTAAGAATTTTAAACAAATACACGTGTCGTATTAAATAATTTTATTTTAATATATAATAATAATAATAATAAATATTCATGGACATTTCACACAACGTCCTCTGGTCCCAAGCTAAGCTTATATGCTTGTGTTATGGGTACCAGAATACGGATATAATACATAAACTACTTTCTTTTGTAAATACATACTTATAATACATAGTAAACACCCAGACGCAGTACAAACATTTGTATGACAATTAAAAACATCACACAAATGATTGTCCTGGCCGGGAATCGAACCCGAGACCTCATGATCGGCAGTCCGTTATATGAACCACTCCACCACGAGGCCCGTCATAATAAGTAAAGAAGTTTAAATTAAACTTACTTTTAATTTATTTCTATCACAAACACAGTCACTAGTGAGAAATCACATCATAAACTAATTAAATGATCGGTGTATATAATCATTATTATCTGTTTACAGTTATCTGTAACCAATGACATATATAAGAGTCATATTGTATGACCTTCATGTACCTTCACTATCAAAGTTACGTATCATTGGAACATGTTATTGGAATCATTTTTCTATGCAATGATTTATCTAGCTTCGTATTAAATTAGAATTACACTAATATTAACCGACTTCGAAGAAGGAGGAGGTTAATCTGTTTATTTTTTTATGTTTGTTACCTCATAACTTTTAACTGGGCGAAGCGATTTTAATGATTCTTTTATTAGAAATTGACGAAAACTCTCAAATTTCAAAGGGCACAGGAAGTCGGTTGAATGTTTTTTGAAAAATACTCTATTATTTTAAATTTCTACAATTGATATGTCTTAAATTGTAGAAATATCAAATAACTTTAAAAGTTGCATTAAATGTTGTAACTAATTTATTCATATTGGATTTAAAAGAGAAATAATTTCCTAAAATAAAACCACACATAAACCAGAATTTTTATTTTCTTTGTTAAATAAAAATTTAAAAAATAGTAACTACAGTACCCTAAAGATTACATAAATTGTAAATTTTAACAGTCTTCTTAAAAATTATGCTAATTATTCTTTTTCTTTTCTGTATTAAAAAATGTATAATAAACAATTCTCTATTTGAATTTATTCTTCATAATTTTTTTAGAACTATAATTTTGTGCCATGTATTATAAACTATAAATAAAACCTCTTTATTTAACTTTCTTTTTTTTAAGTTCTTTTTGAACCTTTTTCGTTTCTTTCGTGCTATGTATCATGGATGTAATTGGCCATTGTACATAGTAGAAGATATAAAATACGATTCCAGCGCTTGCCAGAGCAATAGGGAAGTACACAGTTCCATAGAGTTTACCTAAAATTGGGTACAACCAAACACCGCGTTCTTTGTACGTGAATAACAGTCTGAAATAAAAAGAAAGATCTTTTAGTGCCTTTTCTCTCTTTTCTTAGTCCGTTAAATTCTCATGGTCTTATTCATAATGACGTATCGGAGGTTTAAAAGTTCGCTAAAATAGGTTTGCGAAAATGGTCAAAACTTGTTATTCATAATAGTCTTTTTACGATAAAACGTTTATTATCTCTCCGATAAAATCTCCGTTCAAACCTCCGTTAACTCATTATGAATAAGACCGGCACTGTTAGGCGAGGGCCTTCTCCACAACGAGAGGATTTCTTGTCTACTATACCTCTCTGACCAGGCGTGTTGGCAAAAGGTTTAGGTTTTTACGACTCTCACAGTATCTGTTTATCTGTATTGCATTATAAAATATCTAAAGAAAACTACATACGCGCGTAAGAAATGTTGCTTAATGTCACAAAAACAAAAATAAATAGGGGTCCAATTTAGAAGGGATTATGACTCGCGTTGTCCAGGCATGTTGGTGTATAGGGTTTATTTTCGAGTTCACTCACTTCGTTATTAGTGTAATACCTTTGAGCTGGCTTTTAAAGCAACTTAGGAAGGAAATGGGGTTGTGACACTTGTATTCCTAATCCGTAAGCACAAGAAGTTAATAAAATTTTATTAAAAAATTTTTACAGTTTCAGCTCAATCCGGATATTGCCACTGGATGAAAATCACTTTCAGAGATTCCGTTACATTGATAGATACTTACACACTTAAATAAACAGTTAAATGTAAAGTAAGTTGTGCAATGTTCCTTGCATGTGTCTCAGGTTCATATCTCGGCCTGAACACAAGTTCAAATACAGCAACCGGCAGTATAAATGTATGTATAACTTGGTTAGAAATAGATGGTATAACTGTGTCTAGAAATTCTGGGTATATCAGTGCTCTATCAATAGCGTAGAGACCCCAGAAGACGGAGAATACCACCTGGAAAATGTGAGAATAAAATATTATAAGCCTTCTTCACTTTTTAAATAAATAAATAAATATTCACGGACATTACACACAACGTCCTCTGGTCCCTAAGCTAAGCTTATATGCTTGTGTTATGGGTACCAAAATACGGATAGAATACATATACTACTTTTCTTTTGTAAATACATAGTTATAATACATAGAAACACCCAGACGCAGTACAAACATTTGTATGTCAATTAGAAAAACCACACAAATGATTGTCCCAAGTGGGAATCGAACCCGCGACCTCTTGATCGGCAGTCCGTTACATAAACCACTCAACCACGAGGCTCGTCAATTGTTATTAAAGAATAAAGTAGTTATTTTCGGATATATATGTGAGCTAATGGTACCAATTCTAGGTACACGACTAAAATTAACTTAACAAAAAAATGAAAATTGGTAGTGTCAATATAGCTATTACTTGCTATTTCGTTGTACACATTTATATTAATTAAAATCGTTAGTCTATAATACACAGTTTTAATAATAAGAAAGTTCAGTAAACATTGCCGCATTATGATAATGACGCTGTCAATTTTAATTTTTTAGTTAAGTTAAGTTTAGTTGTGCGCTCAGAATCGGCACCTATATCTTCAGAACTACGTTCCGGAATTTTAATGCGGTTCTATGTATAGATAAAGTAGTTCAAGATATATTGTATAATTTTTAAGATTTGTTTTTAAATTCCACGCGTAGGTACATAGTGCAAGCGTAGTTATTAACAGTATTAATTACTTACCAAAGTACTCGGCCATACCAGACTGGCAAATGCAATCTCCCTAAAATCAGCTACCGGTTGGGATAACTTGTAATTTTTGTTCTTGGCATTTTTCAATACTAAACAATCACATACAGTACTATATAACATATATACTATTTGTAAAACCTAAAACAAAAGAAAATCACATCACAGAATCTTAGAACATATAAATCTGGAATCATTGTCAGGTCTTAAATAATATTTAAAATAATTGCATCAATGTAAGATAGCCTATCCGTGTGGTGACGGATTAAGAATACAAGTGTCACCACACCTTTTCTTTTTTAAAGTGCTGTAAAGTGCTGCCAGGTAAGAGATATTGCACACAAATAACATTCTCTGAGAGAGACGGAAATTCGAAAATAAACCCTGTGCTAACACGCTTGGTCTGCGCGGCACAGTACACCTTAATTCCTCCCAAGTGGAGGAGGCTTGTGAAATGGGCTGGAGAAGAAGAAGAATGTAAGAAAGCACAAAACTACCCTATAAAATCGGACGTTTTTAAATTGGAAAATGTGCTCTATAAATCCGAATTATATTCTGACTTATAAAGGATAAGTTCCGATTTACATTGTAATTCAACTCCCGATTCTAATACAACAGAAGCTATCCAAAAATTATCCCTAAATTGGGACCTGGCCTTTGTAAGTCTGGTCATGACTTCTGATAATCGGAACATGACTTCCGTAAATCGGGACGTGTCTTACGAAAATCGAGAAATTTGACTTTCGTCAAACGTACACGTCCTCTAATAATCTACTTAGTTCAAAAACAAAAAAAAACGCTTGAAAATCCAGAATATTTTTTTAAATTATTGCATTATCATCGGTCCTTGATATATGTGCAAAATTTCAGATCAAACCAACTACTGCAAGTGGGTTAAAATCACTTTCAAAGATTCCGTTACATAAATTAATACATTGATAGATACATACTGAACTTATACAACGTGTTTCAGAAAGGTGTAGTCATATTTGACCATCGTTACGCATGGCCGGTGACTTGGCATTAGGCATGGATGAAATTACAAATATCTAATATTATGATGTTACTCGTATGACTTTTATTTGTTCATACAAATTTAATTAATTTATTAAATGAATCGATCTTCTTTAAATACAACACTACTATGAGCTCATCTTTTATCGTAAGGTTCAATCGCATTCAATAAACCGTAACAATCTCATAATTGATGCGCTCCTGGTAGTTATTCAATATTAGGCTATAAACAACAAAAAATTTACCAATTGTATTTTTCTATGTGTAACTGTAATATTTATAATATTTAAGGGCTATCCAATGCAACCTTAAAATATGACTACACCTTTCTGCAACACGTTGTATAAGCGTGTTAAAAATCGCAACGGCACTCTTGGACAAGACATCAATAAGAATATCAAGACTTGCTTGTTATAAAACAGGAAGTAACTTCTGTAAAACACACCATGACTTTTGTAAATCCGGTGATGACTATTTTAAATCGTCATATGACTTTTAAAAATCGAAACATTAACACTGGCTAACAATTTACTTTTTAAATACTTACAGACGTCCACATAGTGAAGAATCGAAACTCCAAACTCTTAAATCTGATAACCCTTTCATCTTTACTTGGGTTTTGTTTAGCAAACCATGACATATAGAATATGTTAGATATATGTATTGCTATTATACATATGTATATGAATACTCGCAGACGAAGTGGCCACGACATTGCTCTGAAAGGGAAAGAATTAAGTAATTAGTAGGAAGATCAAATGACGTCATTTGATCATCTGTGTGGTGACGGATTAAGAATACAAGTGTCACCTCCCCATTTCTTTCACAGGGTGCTGTTAGAGGAAGCTAAAGAACTTTATAAGCAGTTAACGTCTACTGTGAGAAACGGAAAACTTGAAACTAAACCCTGTGCCAACGCATATAGGTAGCATGGCAGAGTTACCCATAATCCCTCCTAAAGTGGAGGAAGGCAGCGCCCAGCAGTGGGGTGATAATGGCCGTTAAGGAGGAGGAGATGATCAAATGACCTCTGTGTTAACACCTAAACTGGAGGAGGTTCGTGCCCAAAAGTGGGACTGGGGAGAAACGGGTCTAGTGCACTGCCGTTATCGATGTCACTCGATTCCCACAGAGTACAATTATTTTTGTGATATTCATAATTGTCATACGAATGTTTGTTCTGCGTCTGGGTGTTTTCTATGCATTATAAGTGTGTATTTACAAAAATATATCGACGGCGCAAAGCGTAAACTTCCACAAATTATGAAATATTTTTATTGCACTATTCGAATCAGAAAAACTGTTAAAAAACCACAACACAAGCAAAGAAATATAGCTTACTTTACGACGTTGTGTTTATACAAATATTTTATTTATCAAAAAATCTAAACTATTTTGTATACAATTGATAAATTGAAATTGTAATTTTGGTAATTATAAATTAAAATTTAATAAAATGTAAACTAGAGTGGATTTCATTGGTACCAATTGGCATTGTTCATATTTTTTTTAAACTCTTAATACGAAAACCATTTCGAGGAATAGAGTTTCTGATCATGATCCATTAGTTTTTTTCGGAAAATTTGCTATATTAACGATTATTTATCCAAAAAAGCAAATGATCTCTATTTGCTCTTGAAAGGCGTTCTTAGGGATATAACACTCTGTGGTGGAGTTGAAATTGGTCTATTACATCCACTTGGCAACTTTGAAAAGATGTATTGCAATCTGTTTTAAGTCTATCAGGAAAAATCAATACACAGATTTCGTACAACGATGACGTCACAACATTTAAAATAACATCTTTAAGTATTTTTTTAAAATTCTATATAGTGAATATTTCAATAATATTGAAATTAGTTACTTAAAATAGTTTATATTTTCTAAAAAAAATATAAAAACAGCAGGTCAAAATTATGAACAATCCCAATTCTAAGTGCACAACTAAACTTAACTAAAAATGAAAATTGATAGTGTCAATATTGCTATCTGCTATCAATAATCTGTTAATTGTTATTTAGTTGTACACATTCTATAATACACAGTTTTTATAATAAGAAAGTTCAGTTTTTCTCCAGCCCCTTTACGTCCCACTGTTGGGCACGGGCCTCCTCCACTTTGAGAGGGATTATGGTCTACTGTGCCGCGCTGAGCAGATGTGTTGGCACAGGGTTTATTTTCGAGTTTTCCGTCTCTCACATGTGCTACCTTTACAACACTTTTGCTGACCCTTGGGAGGAGATGGGATGGTGACACTTGTATTCTTAATCCGTCACCACACCAAGTTCAGTTCATTGCCAATAAAAAAAAATTGCAAATTATGTTAATGTCACTATCAATTAACATTTTTTAGTTAAGTTCAGTTGTCCACGTAGAATCGTTACCAATGAATAGTAAAATAAGTAATACTTACATATTTGTATTATAAATCCAACTGTACGTTTGTTCTGTACACCGTGTGTTCAACGAATGTACTACAAGCAAATACTTTCACAAACTTTCTACACTTTTACATGTTATTTTATGTTTTTAAGTTAATATTCAACCTGTATTCTTTATAACTGCGATACGACTGCTTCGTGCGATCACTATCACCGTTATGTTGATTAATGAGGACGATCAGGGCGCTGCTATCACTATGAAGTAAATAAAATAATTACATTGATATTTTGCCATTCACAAATTCGCCGGTTCTCGCACGGGACAATCATTTGTTTGATATTTATAATTGTCATACAAATGTTGGCTTCATTCGTATTCTTTTTTATTTTTTTTAAGAATCCTTTTTTTTTCTAATGTTTATGTAATTTTAACCAATTTAGTACGCTTTTATTAGCTTCTTACGTACCAATCTAATTATCTATCTATGTATGTATTAATCTATGTAACGGAATCTTTGAAAGTGATTTTCACCCACTTACAGTAGTCGTATTGATCTGAAATTTTGCTCACATATAATATAACTAACGTCATAATTATAAGGTCAGAATTTCAAAAATAAAAACTACAAAAATAATTTTTTTTTTTCATACAATACCAGCTAATTCACGCTTTTCATAGCTACGCACGCGATTTCATTCGCGTTCGTAGTTATTGAGCCCTCCTTCCCAAATATACACCAAACATTCACAAATTGTATAAAAAAGCCATCTTCTTGAACCACACTATCTATCAAAAAAAATCCGGAGTGTAGATTTGAAGATATAAGCTCACATATGGACAAAGGTACATTAAAAAAAAAAGACATTTTTTATTATAAATTACATATTTTTATTAATTTAAATCGTTAGAGTATATAATACACAGATTTTCTAATAAAAAGTTCAGCTAACATTGCCGAATTGTGTTATTAACAATACCAATTTTAATTTTTTAGGTAAGGTTAGTTGTACGCCTAGAATTGGTACTAATGGCTTCATTCTCTGCGTAATGTATCGCTGTTGCTAGTGTGTTTTATCCTTTATTTGTTAGTTGCATATCTACATTAATTAAAAACAAGTTTCATCAAAGTGTAATACGCCCTAATATCGTAAGTTAAATAATAAGTATTCTGTTAAAGTTCTCGGTTGTGAGTGGACGTCTTAAACTGTTATCTGTTCACCAAAAAGTGTTTAGCCATATTTGAGTTATAACCACCAAACTATAAGTGTTGTTATTGTGTGACAGGAGATGTGAGTTCAATATTTTTTTTTCTTTTTTAAGACCGGTTTGAGACTGGTTGGTATATTTTGTGTAGGTATGTTGTAATAATTTTAATTTTGTCTGCACGATTCATTCCTCTCCAGTCCATAAATATCCCACTGTTGGGCACTGGCGTACTCCACTTTGTGAGACGTTATGATCTTGTTGGTCTATTGTACCGCGCTGACCAGGTGTGTTGGCACAGCGTTTATTTTAGAGTTTTCAATCTCTCTTTTCTGTGTACATCCATAATTGGGATTGTTCATAATTTTTGACCTGCTGTTTTCATATTTTTTTTAGAAAATATAGACTATTTTAAGCAACTAATTTCAATGTTATTGAAATATTCACTATATGGAATTTTTCAAAAATACTTAAAGATAATAATATTGTTTTAAATGTTGTGACGTCATCGTTGTACGCAATCTATGTATTGCCTTTTTCTGATAGACATAAGACAGATTGCAATACTTCTTTTCTAATTTAATTAAATTTTCTTTAATTAAATTTAATTTAATTTTCTTTCTAAAGTTGCCAAGTTGATATAATAGACCAACTTAAACTCCACCACAGAGTAGTATATCCCTAAGAGCGCCTTAATATTTTAAGTCCTTCATTTCAAGGGCAAATAGAGATCATTTGCTTTTTTGGAAAAAATAATCATTAAAATAACAAATTTTCCGAAAAAAACTAATGGATCATGATCAGAAACTATTCAAAGAAATGGTTTTGGATAAAACTACTTTTTACGGATTTAGACGCGTATATTTGTTTTAAATTTTGGCCCGACGTTTGGAGACTTTGCAGTCACCATGGTCACGGGTGAGACTACGCGTCTAAATCCGTAAAAAGTAGTTTTATTTAAACGGATGAGTCGCGCAAGTGTTAGATAATATAATGGTTTTGGAATTAAGAGTTTTAAAAAAATACGAACAATGCCAATTGGCTTTTAAAGCACCCTGAGAAGGAAATGTGGGTGGTGACACTTGTATTCGTCACAACAAGGACATTGACTCATTTACTTAAAACAATTTACTTTAAAACATAAAAACAAGCTTAAAATTGCCGAATATTTCTTAAAATTATTGTTTTGTCGTTGGTCCTTTATTAGGCTGTATCTTAAGAACGGTCACAGCTATACAGTTGTAAAATGCACTTAAGATGTTATTCTATTATCGCTCTGACAACAAATAATAATAACCACAATACAATGAATATTTCAAGGTTTACTTCCATACAACAAACGTTTTCAGTATAACTTGATGGTATGGAATGATACGGAAACACAAGTGCACAAGTCTTGTAGTCTTCAAGTAGTTGACAGGTTTTATTATACTTCCTTGGCGTTATTTAAACTCATACATCTAGTCATACATCTGGGATTTAAGTGATAAGATCAAAACAAAACAATTTAATTGTTTTAAATATGTTTGAAGAACGCTCAAGTGCATTTTCAATGTCAGATAATACAGCTGTTAATGTTTATGAGATTACAAAGACTGGACACAGATAGACAAACAATTTTAGAGGTCATGCAATCAGGAATAAAGTAACTAATAAATTAGAATAGCTACCTGCTATTTGTACTAGAACGGCTCCTCTACTTTGGGAGGGATCATGGTCTAATACGCCACGCTTACCAGGCGTGTTGGCACAGGGTTTATTTAAAGTGTACCTTCTCTCACAATTATGTTATCTTCTTATAATTATCCCTTAGCTCCCTTTTAGCACCCTGTGGCAGGAAATGGAATGATGACACTTGTATTCTGTCACTACCCGGATGTTAAACCTGGAGCTTTATAGATATAGTTATAATCTTAGATTAGATACCTAATTAGACATGATAGACAAGACTACTTACTTTGATTTTACATAAAGAATTAGAGTTCCGTAGAGAAACAATTGTCCGTGTGGTGATGGACTAAGAATACATATGTCACCATCCCATTTCTTTCCAAGGGTGCTGTAAGAGCCTACTAAGGAACAATATAAGCAGTTAACGTCTACTGTAAAATACGGAAAACTTGAAAATATACCCTGTGCGAACACGTCTGCTCAGCGCGGCACAGTAGATCATAATCTGTCACAAAGTAGCGGAGGCCTATGCCCCGCAGTGGGACGTAAATGGGCTGGAGAGAATGACCTGTTTTTCTTCCCAGTGCGCTGTAAGAACCAGCTATATTGTAGACAGATAACATACTCTATGAGGGACAGAAATCTTGAAAATAAACCCTGTGCCAGCGCGGCACAGTACACTGTAATCCCTTTTATAGCGGAGGAGTTCCGTGGCCAGCATTGTGACGATAATGCAATGGAGAGAGAGAGAAATTAAGAGATCATTTTATGTAAGCTTAGTGTAGCTTTTCAAACGGTTACAAAATTCTATATTTCATGCAGATAAAGTTGCAGGGTACAGCTAGTTCTACAATAAATTTAGTGCAATCTTCACAAATTGCTGCAATTTTCAGTGCATACAATCGTAATATATTCAAATTGCAGTTATTGTAATTATTGTAATTTGCTAAGTTCTTCATACAACCAACTAACTGTTACCTACAACTTCATACACATGGTATTGAGAACCAAACCGTAACAAATTTTACAATAAAGCAATCCTCTTGAACCACTCTATCTAACCTAACTCTACCTAACTCTAACCGTATCAAAATCCGTTGCGTAGTTTTAAAGATATAAGCTCACATTAGGACATACATACAGATGCGAACGTTGCAAAAAACACATAAATAATTATCCTGGGCGAGAATCAAACCCGTAACCTCGTTAACAGCAGTCTGTTACGCTAACCATTGCAACACAATGCCACGGCCGGTCAAATCAATTTAAATCTGTTTTCTTTTTATTTATTTAGAAGCAAGAATCCATCCATCAGTCTGTCTCCGATCCAATTATACAACTCGACATAAACATCCTCCATAGAACGCAATAACACATAATCCTGTGCCGCTAGCATCCAGCGCTGTCCAGTCACTGAAGTCAACGATGTCGTTGTCAATATACTTTCGTCTATTCGGCCAGGCGGCAGCACTGATTGTACACAGTATTAACTCTATAACCATGTTGATTGCGACCCAAGATGCTGAGCTGCTGAAGGACCCGAAGATCAATACAATGGTATCGATGCAAAGTCGATACCTAACTGTGTGGAATATTGTTAGTATTTAGTTATTAGTAGTGGCAGTACCACCGTGTGGTGACGGATTAAGAATACAAGTGTCACCACCCCATCTCCTCCCAAGGGTGCTGTAAAAGTCAGTTAAGGGATATTGCACACAGATAACATCATCTATGAGAGCCGGAAAACTCGAAAAGAAACCCTGTGCCAACACGCCCGGTCAGCGCGGCACAGTAGATCATAATCCCTCCAAAGTGGAGGAGGCCCGTGCCCAACAGGACGGAGAGGAGAGAGAGGAGTGGTAGTATGGTCCGTGTGACGGATTAAGAATACAAGTGTCACCTCCCTATTTCTTTCCCAGGGTGCTATAAGAGGCAGCTAAGGAACAATATAAGCAATTAACGTCTACGCGTGGAATTTAAAAACCAAACCTCAATAACTTATACAAAAAAGCCATCCTCTTGAACCACCATATTTATTAAAAGAAACCGCATCATAATCCGTTGCGCAGTTTTGAAGATGCATTGTTTTATAATGAACGGGCTTCGTGGTCTAGTGGTTTATGTAACGGACTGCCGTTCACAACGTCGCGGGTTCGATTTCCGCTCGGGACAATCATTTGTGTGATCTTTATAAATGTTATACAAATGTTTGTACTGCGTCTGGGTGCTTTACTATGTACTATAAGTATGTACTTACAAAAGAAAAGTAGTTTAAGAAGTATATACGGTATTCTGGTACCCATAACACAAGCATATAAGCTTAGCTTGGGACCAGAGGACGTTGTGTGAAATGTCCATGAATATTTATTTATCTTTATATTAAAAAATTACGTATCACGTTGTTTGTCCGCGATGGACTCTTAAACTACTAAACCGATTTTAAATTTGATTTGCACACCGTGTGCAATTGAACTTAACTTCAAAGATAGAATAGCTTAAATTTCAATTTATAGTCGCAATATTATATTATTGCAAATTATTTGTCTACCCTGACATTTGTATGGCAAAACAACGTTTGCCGGGTCAGTTAGTTTCTTATAATAAGTAAAGATTAGTAACGTGAATAGATTTCGTTTTCTAATTATATTTAGATTAAATTAACTATTTTTTTTCAGGGTTTTCAGTTGACGTATTTCTCTATTGCATTCCTAAGTGACATCTCAACAGTTATTGGGAAAGAAAACAAAATACCTAAAAGTATACACAACTTTAGAAAAGTATTCTTTGCAAGTATATTATGGCCGACTACTATGGTAAGTATACTATGACTAGCTTTTTGCCCATGTCTTCGTCCACCGCAGTTTCACGTGCGTAAAATTCTGTTCTATCATTCTCGTAAGAAATACGGATATAAAATAGACCAGATCTACTAAATATAAATAAATTTTCATGGGCATTTCACACAACGTCCTCTGATCCCAAGCTAAGCCTATAATGCTTGTGTTATGGGTACCAGAATACCGTATATACTTCTTAAACTACTTTTCTTTTGTAAGTACATACTTATAGTACATAGTAAAGCACCCCGACGCAGTACAAACATTTTTATGATATTTATAAATACCATACAAATTATTGTTCCGTGCGGGAATCGAACCCGCGACCTGGTGAACGGCAGTCGATAACATTAAGCATTCGACCACGAGGTCCGTTAAGTCTACTGATTATACACACAAAATTTTATAATTTCGAATGAGTTTAGTAAAAAACCTTAGGAGGATACCAAAATAGCTTCGTGCATTTTTCTACGTACGAAGTTTTCATTGTTTCTTTAGATTGAATGGCTAGAGCTCTAATTTTTAAGTATATGTTTTTTCAATGTACTCGTATGATCTAGGATCGCATAATCTCAGAAACGCGATTGAAAAAAGTTTTCTCGATAGAAAATCTTAGCGAAACAACCTCTTTAATTTTTTATTTTTTTCATTTGTCGGTTTATTATCGCGTATTAACTAATGAAATAACTTTAAAAACATAAGTAACTATTATATATAGAAACACGTAAATCAGAATTAAAATATATTTAGTAGATTTTGAGTAAAAAAAAAAATATCCCTAATTCTTCATTTTCTATACCTACTAGCTGTGTTAATATGTACATGTCGACGATAATATTGATGTAGGCCCTTAACGACAGGAACACGCATACGCGTAAATTTTGCATTACTTGAAAACAGATCAGCAGTTATGCCGTAAAAGAATGACAGATAGACAGACAGAGTTACTTTCGCATTTTTAGTATTCGCATATTAGTAAAGTTAATTAACAATTTGTTTTTAAGTTTTAGCGTCCGATATACTTAGTTTTAGGTATCTATTCTTAAACTTAATTTCAAGATTACTTAGCATTCCACGTTTCTTTTATTCTTTTTTAGAATATGCAAATAAGAAGTTAAGTAATTACTGAATCAATTAAAATTTGTGTTGGACTATGAACTTAGTATTGCAAGGTTAAGTTATTCTCTGTTACTACCTAATAGTCATAATGTAATGTAATGTATTATGAAATAAATTGCTCAGTTCAAAAACTAAAAAAGAAACAGACTTGAAAATCTGGAATACTTTTTTAAATTACTATTCCATTGTTAGCGATCGGGTAAAATTTCAGATAAATCTAACTACTGTACTGTGAAGCCTCTGCTTCACATAAACCTTCTTCTTGTAGAATAATTCATTTATTACCTTCTAGGAATTGTTACATTTATAAAATGAAAACATTTAAGGCTTTATAAATAATTGTATTCTTTTTAAATTCATATTTGTTTCACAATATCTATTTTTTTTTATGTCCTATCGAATCCCCAATCCTCTTTTGTTCTTTAGTTCCTTTCTTAAAATTTTTATTACTTTTCTTAAAAGTAAAACATATGTGGCCTGTATCATTGAATAGGTTATATTCAATTATCACGACCTTTACAGTACCGTATTACCTTTCAGTACGGAACCCTCAAGGACTAAACACATCTAATACTTATTATATTAATTATTACTTAGTTCAAAAACTAAAAAACACGCTCGAAAATCCTGAATATTTTTTTCAATTATTGCATTGTCATCGGTCCTTGATATAATATTAAGTATATGCAAAATTTCAGATCAATCGTTGGATTGGTCTGAAATTTTGCACACTTGGTAAAAATCACTGTCAACGATTCCGTTACCTGCATAGATTAATACATTGATAGATACATACCGAGCTTATATAAGCGTGTATAACAAAGTCGTTATTTTTGTATGTATGTCCCTATGTGAGCTTAAAACTACGTGAGCTCTTTAAAACTATGCAACGGATTTTGACGTTTTTTTTATTAGATAGAGTGGTTCAAGAGGATGAATTTTTAGTATAATTTTTTAAGATTTAATTTCTAAATTACACGCGTACGAAGTCGCAGGAAACAGCTAGCTTAATAATATAATTTAAATATGTTTCAGGTAGTTTTTACACTATTCTGGCCATTCTTTCTGACAGATAGAGAGCTTTTATTCCCCGCTTTTGTCGACAAGATATTTTCGTTAAAAAATAACTTGGTAATACATGGCTGGATATTTGTAGTAGCGTTATGGGAAGTATTGTTTTGGCCCAGAAATGTACCTAAGACACATAAAAGAAATTTAATTATCATTTCTTCATTAATACTCTTTTATTTGGTAGTGTGAGTATCTTACTATATAGGTTAAATAAAAATAAATAGTTATTTATAATCTTTATATATATAAATCTTCTGTACGTGTGTTTGTAATTGAACTCCTCCTAAACGGCTGGACCGATTTTGATGAAATTTTTTGTTGTTGATTTTTACACAGAATTGTATGGCAAAACAACATTTACCGGGGCAGCTAGTATATATTAATAAATAAATATGGACATTTCACACAACATCCTCTGCTGAGCTTTTAAGCTTGTGTTATGGGTACCAGAATACGGATATACCACATATACTATTTTTCTTTTGTAAATACATACTTATAATACATAAAAACACCGAGACGCAGTAAAAACATTTGTATGACATGACAATAATAATTATCACACAAATTATTGTCCCGAGCGGAAATCGCAACCCTCGACCTCGTGAACGGCAGTCCGTTACATGAACCACTACACCACGAGGCTCTTCAAACGTATTAACATCAACACCATAACTTCGCGCCTTTTTCCCATAGGAGTGGGCAGATACTGTAAAACGCTATCTGCTACGATCCGAATATTAACAGCTCTATAATATCATTCCAATATTCCATTCCAGATTAGTGCACACGTATAGCCAGCGTGGAAAATGGCCGTATCCAATAATGCGTGATACTTATGGAACGATATACTTTCCACTACTAACGCTAGCTGCTTATATAATATGGATAGCGTGTTACTATGTACAATGGAAGATAACTCCGATATTGGAAAAAGCTGAGACTAACAAGAAAATGAAATAAAATAGTTGTTTTTCAGAACACTGGGTGTTGGTAAAAAAGGTGAAACCTTGGTATATTAAAATGGTGCGTCTGGTATTTTGTTTTCATGAAATTGGTGTGTAAAAAAGCTGAACCATTCACAGTACGCTTGCTATTCAGCCTATATTGTAATAAGATCTCATTACATTTTGTTTTATGAATTACAGGCAAGTTAGTGAATGGGGCCTTTATTTCACAGCTTATCGGACCTTACATTCACCTGGATCAAAGAACACTTAGGAAGAAATGTAAAAAAAAATCGATAAGGATATGTCGTTTCATTACTAAGGTCTTATGGCCAACTGCCAACTCTATCATCAGATCAGCTTTAAGTCACCATAATTTAGTATTATGACGTAACACTTATAATTAAGCTTTCAAGAATTTATTACAAACTAGCTGGCCCGGCAAACGTTGTTTTGCCATACCAAAAATAAAGTTAAAAAAAAAAAATAATAACTAAAAACCTCACGGAGCCCGAGACCTTTCCAACGAATGCAAAACCGTGGAAATCGGTTCGTGCGTTCTGGAGTTATAGCGTCAGGAAGGAAAACCCGACTTATTTTTATATAGTAGACATACGTCGGGTTATTTGAAATGAAATATTAAAAAAACACCACTTCACAAATAGAGCCCTGCATTATTTATTAAAAACTGTTTAGGACGGAAACAGCATCAACTGATATACATAAACTGTCAAGTTTTCAGCTCTCTAGCTATCACCGTTCCAGGGATACAGTTTGGTGATAGACGGATGGACAGGGCCCTGAGTCGGGTATTTCAACGGTGTCACAACTGTACCATTATTGTACCATTATGGTGCAATAGTAAAGTTTTTGGTAGTCTACTATTAATGTGTCGTCATAACGACTTCATCATTGTCTTACAATTGTCAAAGTGACATAAATTGCTAGTCTCGTACACAACTGCTTCACAATTGCAATTCAATGACTGAAATGTTTCGGTAGTCTGCTATTTTGAATTTGACAGTAATATTTTTAAATTGTCCTGTGTCGACAGATTGCCATAAATAAAAAATAGATAGATAGAAATATTAGAAATTGTTCTTTGTAATTTATTGCAATTTACTAATCTCCTAAACTTCACATTGCTTTTTATACTAATAAATAGTATGTACAAATATATTTAAAAGAAGTCTAGCATGATTAAATGTTTAAATTTATTAGTAGTTTTTCGAAAATCACTTCAACTAACGCATTTTTTAAAAACGGCAACACATACATACCATTCTAACACAATCCATAGATAAAAGAGACCGAAAATTCAATGCATAGATAAAAGAGATCGACAATTCTATTACCATTGAAAGACCGTTATGACGGCATATAGCAGACTACGGATATTTGACTTCAATTGCAACGGTATCGTGCCGGTATTGTGCCGGTATGACAATTGTTCCAAAATAGTGGACTTGAGCACCAGTGGTACTGATTCACTTGATTGATTTAATCAAGTGAATCATTACCACTGGGGTGTTTCCTATGTATTTATACTTACAATACATAGCTGACCCCGCAAACGTTGATTTGCCATACAAATGTCAGGGGTAGACAAATAATTTGCAATAAAATAATATTGCGACGATAAATTGAAATGTAAGCTATCCTATCTTTCATTTTCGGTCAATTTGTACACGGTGTGCAAATCAAATTTAATATCGGTTCAGTAGTTTAGGAGTCCATCGCGGACAAACAACGTGACACGTAATCTAATATATAAAATTCACGTGTCACAGTGTTAGTTACCGTACTCCTCCGAAACGGCTTGATCAATTTTTATGAAAGTTTACATGTATATTCAGTAGGTCTGAGAATCGGCCAACATCTATTTTTCAAATTTTTTTTTGTATGGCATAACAACGTTTGCCGGGTCAGCTAGTCTAATATATAAAATTCACGTGTCACAGTGTTAGTTACCGTACTCCTCCGAAACGGTTTGACCGATTCTTCTCAAATTTTGCATACATATTCAGTAGGTCTGAGAATCGGCCAACATCTATTTTTCAAACTTTTTTTTTAGTATGGCAAAACAACGTTTGCCGGGACAGCTAGTTTTTATATATAAAGATAGAAAACACCCAGACCCAATACAAACATTGGTAATAGAAATTGAATATGAATGTAATATGTCATTCATAGCTGATATACGGAAAGAAATGGGTGTAGACCGAAAAATACATACTTTTTAAAGTTCTACATACAGACATCACGGTTACGGATTTCTCACACACTCTGAACTCAACGCTTACAAAATTATTTTTTCGATGATTTTGTGTAATTAAATATTTATAGTATCACAACTTATCTCAAAATATTAAGAAGACAACTAACCCCATTTATTATGACAAGATAAGATAAGTTTTGTACTTTTTGTCTCAAGGCCTTTTTTAGGGTTCCGTACCCAAAGGGTAAAAACGGGACCCTATTACTGAGACTTCGCTGTCCGTCCGTCCGTCCGTCCGTCCGTCTGTCACCAGGCTGTATCTCAAGAACGGTGATAGCTAGAGAGTTGAAATTTTCACAGATGATGTATTGCTATTACCGCTATAACAACAAATACTAAAAATAAAATAAAATAAATATTTAAGGGGGGCTCCCATACAACAAACATGATTTTTTTACCGTTTCTTGCTCGATACTAATAACGTTGCCTTATGTTGCATAGATAATGGTACGGAACCCTTCGTGCGCGAGTCCGACTCGCACTTGACCAATTTTTTGCCTTCAACCATGCCTGCCAACTCAAGGATGTCCTACTCACGGTGGACCCGTGAACATTAGTCCCCCTGAAGTTCTAAAAGTGTAGTGATTAAAGTTAAGCGTATTATAAAATTTCTGATTATATTAAAGATGATAAAGCTTGGGAGTAGGTTGATCTGGAGCAATACATATTATATATTGTAAAGTTTTATTAGCATTGTAAGTATAATTGACATTTAATTTAAAAATATTGATTTGATTAAAAGCTCTGCTGAGTTTCTTACGCCGGTTCTTCCAGCAGATTGCGTCCTGAACCGGTGGTAGGGAAAAAAATTGGCACATAAATATGCACATAATTTTTCTGAAAAATTGTGTCTACGTGATTAAATGATTTTTCATTTCATTTCATTTCATTTCAACCAACTGATTCCTATACATGCTAGTCATTTGTATATTATTTCTATTTCTCATACAGGTACCTATTTTTAATTCGTCAAGATGTTTTCTATTACCTCTGCTCCGCATCAGTTTTCTTTCCTATTGAAACTATGAAGTAGTAATATTTTACTGATAAACGCAGATAATTTCTATCTGTCTGTAATCTTAGATTGCTTATTAAAAATGGCCGTTAGGGTATATTGTATAAATAAAACACAAACAAAATTGCAAGTGATTCAAGAATAATAATAAAAACAATAACATTTATTACCTATTGGTTCAATAAAGTTCACCATCTACATTAGGTACACAGTACATTCTTTTTGTATTTGAGTTAACCAACAAAGCTTTTACGCGAAAATATCGAAAAACGTTCGAATACACAAAAATAACCAATCGAAAAAAAACGAGATTTCAAACCTAATTCGAACGTTTTTCCATGATAACGCGTACATAAAATATGTTTATTTATTTTTTTATATAATTCTGTTTATTATACATATAATAATTATTATGATTTATATTTTATTACTCTTTATTTGCTCAGGTAATGTGTAAAAATATTTAATTATTTCATTTAACAAATTAATAATTTTTTTGATAATATAAATCATTTTATAGAAAAAAACAAGACATACAAAAATTTTATTTATTTATTTTTCATTTTCACTATACGTTATGTTTTCTGATACCCGTAAATTCGTAGGTACCACTTTTAAAAATAGAATCTTAAAAACAAAATTTAAATTTAAAAAAAGAATGTTTATATTTAGAACAAAAGTACTTTTTTTTAAACACACACACTCAAAACAGTTAATATCGCAAATATCATGCTTGCTTTTCCAAAATACGCATTTAATTTCTATCCATTACGTGTTCCAATCTATATTAAATACTTTAGTGAAAATTTAGCAAAACATAGTACAAAAGTTTTAGAAATACCTACTAAAACTACCCAGCAAGTAAAACGTTTACCCCATATATCTATCACTATCGCACTGACACACAATGTTTGTGTGCGAAAGAGATGCACGATGCATCTCACTACACCCTTCGATTTGCACCAATCAAGTCTATGTTTGCAAGATGTGGACACGGCATTATTTAATTTTATTAGGCAAAGTACATACTTGCGATTTAATTATATACAAAAAAATTACCTCATTTCTTAAAAATAATATCATACGTTTTCAAATAGGTAAAATATTAAATTTATTTTACAATGAACTAGCAAGTAATAATAATCAGAGAATCTACCAATAAAATTGGGAATACACGATCACAAGGAAGTATGAAATGGAATGGTCACAACTCAAACCTTTTCTTTTTATGGCAAGGGTTAGGCAAATGACTATTCTCCACCTGATGTTAAGTGAAGTGCAATGCAAATATGAGGACGACTAGTACTAGGCTATTTTCTTTTCTACACGTTGCCTCATAATCATAGGTCCATGTCCATGAAACGCAAAACCCGAAATTTTACGCAAAAACTAAAATGTGTTACAATAAAAAAAACGTAACCACTACAGATATACCAGATTTAGATGTCTATGGCTACATCACTCAGCCGATTTGAAGCCACTTACATATCTAGGTATGTCAGTGGCTTTGACGAGCCTTGTGGTTGAGCAGTCCATGTAACGGACTGCCGACACGAGATCGGGGGTTCGATTCCCGCTCGGGTCAATCATTTGTGTGATATTTCTAATTGTCATGCAAATGTTTTTCAATGCAATGCATTCTATCCGTATGCTGGCACCCATAACACAAGCATATAAGCTTAGCTTGAAACCAGAGTACGTTGTGTGAAATGTCCATGAATATTTATTATTATTTATTTATTTATGTTTGCGTGAAAATGTATCTTTGTGTGTCTATGATACAGGCGATACGTCATACGAAATGTCATTATTCTATAAAGTACGATTTAGCCATGCTAAAGTTACTTGTCCTTAATTTTAAACTTAATATTAAACGTCAATCCACCATCCAGTACATCTTTGGTAGCCATAATATTCTTAATTAATAGGTACTACAAATAAACCGAGAATCTAGGTCACAAAAATGTCAGCTGAAGTATAGGCAGATACTCGTAGATATGTTAATAAAAGCTTGGTGTCATAATGTTCTTGGTCATATTTTCAAACCCCATTGTTTAGTCTTAATTAACAACAGCAAAGGCTAATTTCTCACTTAACACAATTATATTTAATGGTACTAAGATATATAATAGTAGAAATGCAAGTCTGTACTTTGCTTAATTACTTCAATATAAATTCATGTAGTATGGCCGGTCACAGGCAGTTTTTTAATTGCCGTTCGAAATTCAAATTTAGAACAGCGTAGATTATAAATAGTGACGCTTATTTTTTTTATAATTTTTTTTTCACGGATGTTTTTAAAGCGAAGGAAATAGGTATTTCAGCCAATTTTTCAGTCTTAGTGCTCTAAAACGTTTTCATCGTTATTTTCGTTTTTTTTTTCTTTACTAATTTATATTTTTTAATATTAGATTAATGGAAAATGTCCAATTGTAATAATTTTATAGAATATTCAAAAAAAATAGTAGAAACATGGTGATAATTCCAAAATAAATACATCAATAAAGTTTATTATTATGTAGTATTAAATACGCTTAAAATATTAATATAACAGTAATTATAGTAATACACGAACGTTATTTTGTCGTTATAAATATTTTAGGTACAAGTAGATAATATATTTTTTTTATTTATACAGGATGGTTTTGAAATCATCCATCCATCCATTTTATGAAACAGTTTTATTTCCGTAACCAATGCTATAAAGGATATCTGGAGGATATCTGCTATATTAGATATGTTTAATTATAAGCAGAAAGTAGTGGAAGAAGGCTGTTACCTAACAGTAAGAAGATCTAGCTAAAAAAGATGAAATCACAACTACAGGTCATTTGACAATGTAATTATTTCAGAATATTAGAATTTTCAAGCTCAGCGAGACGTGATTTTCTGTTTTTATACTCTATTAGGCGTCAGTCAAACTTAATATAACTGTTAAAAAAATTTACATGGTTTCAAATCCACCCAATATTTTGTTTACAAATTGGACATTACCCATTGTAAGCTAAACGTAATTCTACACAATCTAAAAGTGTGCGCCTAGTTCTTGATAATTTAAATCTTTTTTTTTTGTAGATCATTGCAAATTATAAATTGAGTAAGTAACTCTGGAAAAATACCTAAACTAAATATGATGGAATTATTTAAAACTCGGTTATTAATCTTAATTTATTTTTATAAATATCTGTTACGGAATATAAATTAATAATAGAACCACCTGTATTATAACTATTGTTTCTCACTATTTTATTATTATTAAATTTCTAATAAAAAATAAGGAAATAAAACATAAAATAAAACAAAAATTGACAATAACATTGATTTATTTAACAAAAAATATAATATATATACATATGTTTAAAGAGATATATAGAAAAGAAAAAAAAACAATAATTTATGTGTGATCTGTGGGTGGCCATTTTGAAAAAAACTTGTTCCTTTTTCGAATGTCACAATTTGATAGTACGAGTGCAAGCAACCCAATGAACCAGTCATATATTTATAATAAAATACATATGATTATAATTATTTACAAAATACGCGTTATGATTTATATATTTTATTATTTATATTAACTTTATTTCCAGTCTATATAAGGCTATTTAAACAACTGTTACGTAAAAATGATTAATTATAGTTACCATTAATAGCAGGCAATTTAAATTAAATAAGAACAAAAATACGTATAAAATAACAAAAAGCTAAATAAAAAATTCATTGTATAAATAAAATAATAATTTACGTATGTAGCAAAAATACAACAGAATTATTATGTAAAAACTTTGTTTCCGCTGACTTTTTTTATTCTTGTTTGTTTTTATTATGCATAAATGTGACGTGTAATCCCAAAAAATGGCACCCAAGCTTGTTAGAAAAAAAAATGAGATCAATTTAATTAATTATACGCTCGAAAAAAAAATTGCCTGCTACAAAAAAGGAATTTTATCCGCGTAAAAAAGAATTTACTTATTTTTTTGTTCAAAACTGCTATTAACTATTAATATTATATTATTATGAACTGTATATTTAAAAAATGAAAGTAATCTTCACAGATTATTAAAAAATAACAAAAAAATACAAAAAAAATGGGCAGTATCATTTAATCTTATAATACAACTTAAACCGATAAATCTACAAGAAAAGAAAATAAAACATTAATTATAATAATCATTTGAAATAAATAACAAGTTATAATAAAAAAAAAATGTTAAAATTAATAATAAAAAAAAAGAAATTGGGTAGTTCTTAGAAAAACCTTTTATTTATACCTTAATAAAAACTCTAACCTATTATTATATAATAATATTTATATAATAATAATTATTATATTTCTTCATTCAGAGTTACATACATTATAATTATATTACGATATCCTTTATACACAATACACAATCAAACACATTATAGATATAATTATGTATTCTATATAAATACAAAATATTATGTATTTTATTTTTACACTACATTATATAACTTTGTTACGAAATAATCATAACATATAAAGTTTCATATAATCTGAATAAATGTAAATTGTAAAATTAAACGCATTTAAATGTAACTAGACTTAAATAAAATCATTTTTAAATGTTCAAATTATTGTATGTAGGTATCTCTAAGTAAATATTTTAACAGTCGCCGGATACATACATACAAATATAAATATCATATTAACAATTATTTAAATGCGTTTAATTTTAAACTTATTTAAAAAAAAAAGAGTGGGGAATAAAAATAATAGCTGTCGGAGCTAAAGAGTCTTTAAATGTTCTCAAAATGCCATTTGTTATGGCCAAAATGAGATCTAACTTACACGTTTAAAATTATAATGACGCAACTCAAACTCTTAACACAAAATTGGATTTAACACAAATTTTGTTGTGTAATGCTAATTACTACGCATTTATAAAGCATTAGGTCGCATTTTGAGTTAGGTCATTGTAATTTTAAACGTGCCATAAATTGGGGATTAACCAGGAGTATATTTTCTGGACATTAACCGTGAGTATAATCCAGAACGCTGTCCAAAGAAAACAGTTCCTTGTATAACGCTGGGAAAGAGTGATGGGGATGGGCAGCTTTGAAACGGCCTAGAGCCTCTTGATGCATCACAGATAATTCTCTGTAACAAATAAAAAATATTTAAATAGAAAATCATTACTATATAGAGAAAGAGTATTTTTTATTCCATTTATGTTACCTCGATAAGAAAATGCAAAAAAAACTATGATTGTGATGTAATTTCACGGGTTAATAATTTTCTCATCACATTTTAAACTTAATCATATCAATGTGATAATCAATTACCTACGCAATTATATTTTTTCTCGTAACACAACAACTCGCATTATAGTAGATCCTACCATCATATTTATTATCATAATGCTAATCAGTAAACCATCATTTTCTTCATCACTTTCCAATCTCAGTTATCACTCAATTACACCATAATTTTTCTCATCACACTGCAACTCACAAACTTTTTTTGATAACAGCGACATCTATTAATATATCCTAGTAATTTCTTTTTCAGTGTTGTAAGATCTCGTAAATATAAAATCTACTAACCTGAATGTAGGCATCTTAGTCAACAGCGTATCAAGAACAGTAACGTCTCCTTTGAGTGGCGCGTGGTTTGTTTCTATCTCATGACGCATCGCAGCCATAGACATGTTGAATAAACATTGGATCTCTGGGTTACCGCGGACACCATGCCGCTCTGAAACAACATTAATGTATTTAAATAATACCCAAAAAATTATTCAAAAGTCAAGAATTCATTTCTGGGAGCACTCGTTTCCTCATAAACAGTCTGATTTAAAATATTCTTTAGTGAAGTTATTTATCTCTACACGAACCATTTGGAGCAACTTTTGATCAGAAGACATATCAACGTCTGGTCCCAAGCTAACTTACTTGCTCACAACTAGAACCGTTTAGAATTAGGTATAATATAATACCTAATTCTAAACGGTTCTAGCTGTGTGTAAATAGACAAATAAAACAATAAATATAATATAATTACCTGGCCACAACAGCACAAGGCTCTGATACAGAGCTAGTTCAGTCTCAGTTAATTTAAGCCGCGCGATCGTCTTGGCAGCGTCGAATATACCCACCACAAGTGCCATGTCACGTGGATCACTGAAACAATAAATATATTTATGAAAACCTAATCAAGTAAGACTTGCTATGGGTTAAAAATATCAGCCAAACATCTAAAAGTGTGCCTTTAATGTCCATGTACTGAAGTATTAAGAGTATAAGTACCACGCCATTCCCTCCCCAGGATACTGTAATTTCCAGCTAAACAGCAGACACTAAACGAAAATAAGTATCCCATCTATCCCGCTATTGGACACGGGAATCTCCCGCTTCGGAAGGATATTTATTTATTTATTTAATATACCATATTTGATCTAATAAAAAACGGCGATCATGCCTGTTAAAATAGGGCCGAGTTTTTCTTCTATCCAATACAAAAATAATTATCCTATGTAAAAATCAAACTCGTGACCTCATGAACAAAGGTCTGTAAAAGAAATTATTTAAATACGGAACTCTAAATAAATTAATGTGTACATACCGAGCACGCACGCATTCTCTGATGGGTAGAACAACGTCACCAAACAGTACTTGATCACGGTTTATGTCAATCAGTCTTGAGAGACGCACAATCGCTAACTCGAACGAACCTGAAAAAAAAATTTACATTCAACCTACGACATAATTCAATTCTTTTAATTGCATGTTTTTATAATAAATATGTTGATATATTATGTGACGCGACGTTGGCGAAGTTGTACATTACAAAAGCCATAATCTAAAAGATGAAGAAGTATAAAATCTAGATTGACGAGGTTGATTTGACGAGTTTCGTCGTCGAGTGCTTCATGTAACGGACTGCCGATCATGAGGTCGCAGGTTCGATTCCCGCTCGGGATAATCATTTGTGTGATATTTATAATTGTAATACAAATGTTTGTACTGCGTCTGGATGTTTCGAAGTATGTATTTATAAAAATAGTGTTTATATTCCATCCATATTTTGGTACCCACAACACAAGCATACAAGCTTAGTTTGGGACCAGAGGACGTTGTGTGAAATGTCCATGATTATTTATTTATTTATTTAGATTTACAAAATCCAAAAAAAAATCTACTTAAATAACTTAATAGTTTAAAAATACTAAAAAACACGCTTTAAATAGAAAACCCAACTAAAAAATAGAAAAAAGAGTTTCTCTGGAAATGCGCGCATGCGTAGTTTGCGTACTAGCCCTCTCTCTTACTCTCATGCAAAGGATCCGGAAAGAGATTAATGAATCCTGGCGAATCTAACCAGGATAATCGGATATTTTAATCGAATTATTGCATTGTCATCGGTCTTTGACAGGTGTGCAAAATTTGAATAGAATCTGACCGTTTAAAGTGGGTCAAAATAGCGTCCAAAGGAGTCGGTTACAAACATACAAACATACAAACAAACATACAAACAAACATACAAACAAACATACAAACAAACATACAAACAAACATACAAACAAACATACAAGTGAAGCTAATATAAAGCGTGTAAAATAGTTTACGTTTTAACGTAAACTATTTTATTGATTTTTTTTTAATTTATCTCATTTGACAAACAATAAAATGGAACATCTGTGTGAAAGATGGACCAGGTCAAAATGTTTTTGTAGGGTATAATTATATTATTCATACTTACCAGACTTCAATAAAAGTATCTGATCATCTTGCGTCAGTTTCATAAATCCAGGTATGAGTTTAGCAAACTCTATAATATTTTGAATCATTGCAGTCAGTTTGTTCGCGCAGTCGAGCCACATCTCTTCGTAACTGATCGAAGTGTAGTACAAAAGTCTGTAAAATATATTTAGTCAATATTTATCTATCTGTTGCTACAAAAATAGAAGAAGAAAAGATATTGCTAGATATTTACTATTTACTAATTAATTTGAAACTATTTCTAAGCAAAATAGAAATTAAATGATAGGTTTTATCGTATGAGAAAAAAAAAGTTGTGTAAACTGATTTTCGGTAGGTGGAGTTACATGCTTGGTTTGATTTTTCATTGTTGATCTGAGAATGAAAGAAAAACATGATTGTAATTTTTTGACTAAAATGATTTAAAATAAAACAAAACCTCAAAGCTACTAAATGTAATAAATATTTTCAATCAACAAAACATGCAACACCGAAAAAGGTTGTAGTGTTTGTTACTAGATGACGTTTTAATAAAGTTGTGTTAACAGACTTACTTAGAGACATCAGGTTGCTTTCTAAACATCTCATGTATGTACTCCAACTTTGGATTGGTATTTGCGTGTGCTTCTGCCAAACTCTTCACGAGAACCTTGCTGATATCTCCCTCCGCTGAAAATAAGATATATTATTTTAGGGGTTTTGGTAAGAGATGGCATTGGTATAGCCATTTACATAATAAATGGTATTTATTTATTTAAATGTAACAAATAATATTCAGAAGATGCACATAAAATAAAATCGTAATAAAATTAAAATTTATCTAAAACATAGGTTAAATTTAATTAAATCGTGCCAAATAAAAAAAAATTAAAATTTCTCGCTACGCAAATCGAATCTATGATTTTTGTCAAGAAATCTGTCATAGTCATTTCATTTAATTGACAAACGTCGAATTTGAGACAAGTTGTCAAATATTGTTTAAAAAATATTTTTATTAATTTATTACTTTATTTTATAAAAAAAAATTATAAATAGTAAGTAGTGTAGCATAATGATTGATCCTCTGTCGGTAATTTTATTAGGAACATGTCTGATGGTCTGTTGGCGTAAGTATCCATTTGTATTAATTTTAATCAATTTAAGCCTAGCCTTTCTTATTACATGGTCATAATAAATAATGTAAAAATTCATTATCAATAATTTAGAAAATTCAATTGGGTAGCATGAAGTAGCACTAACCTCTAACATATTGTGCAAATGAGTGGAATACATGGAAGTAAGTTTAAATCGAAACAGATGGCGCTTTATAATATTAACCTACTGGTACACCCATGGAAAAGGGGCTTAACAATATGCTGTCTTTGAAACACTCACTTTTATGATTACTTTCTCATTTTTCAATAATAAAGAAATATTTTTTACAAGACTTTCTAACTAAATCAAATAATATTATCTTATAATTGTTAAAAAGCTCTTCGTGATAATCATGATTCTAATAAAACTACTTTTTACGGATTTAGACGCGATAAAACCACTTTTTACGGACTTAGACATTTTAGACGCGTGTATTTGTTTAAATTTTTTTTATGTAGTTTTATTTAATCGAATGTGTCGCGCAAGTGTTAGCGAATATTAAATGATGACTCTGTTCAATTTCAGCTTGTTTTCTACCATGCTGTTTACTACCATTTCCTGTAGTAATAGTAAGAAAATCTAAATCAACACCCAATCTTTATCAAGAGTGTTATTGGTTTAACGTTTCTGATAAAGTTAGTATAATGATTTTTTAGTTTTCGATTACATTTTTTTAATATTGTCTGTGGGTAATCTTGCCAATCTTGAATGGTAGCTTTAACCCTGGAAAGATAATCTGCGTCAAATTCACGCATCGGCTTTAGAAAAAATGCTTTCTCTCTCTTTCAAAATAGCGGGATTTGGTATTTGTGCTTTTAGGACATTTCTATTGGAGCTAAGAGCTACTGAGAAACATACAGAACCATGAGGTAAGTCTTACCGATTTTGATATATGACGCCTGTATGCGTGAAGAGTACGCATGATTATCTTTAACGTGACTTTTAAGACTAAAATGTATATGATGATTTTGTTATTTGTCATATTTTTATGCTTTAAATCTATATTTTTATTATTATTTATAGTTATAAATGTCAATACAGAATTAAACAACAATGGGAAGTAGGTATTTAATGGAAGGCAGTAGTCTGGTCGCTCTTTTACTAAGAAAAATTAAATTCTCCCATGAGGCCTCTATTGGTCAAGCTCCAGATCCCAACAGTGAAAACAATAATGCAGTGTTAAACGAAGCTTTTATATATTAAAACTAAACGAAGACTATATCAGGAAATTTTGAGCTGGAAGAACAAAGTACAGACCTGCTGTCGAAAAATCAGATCTCTTATCGCCTATCGGCCTCTTAGTGGAATCTTAGCTTTAAATATTATTTGAGTTACTGTTTTTAACTTTATTGACTTTTGTATATACAGTATAACATGAGTAGACCTAAAAAGAATGAATATATAGTCTAAGAGGGATGTCAGTGATAGAGAAAGTAATAAATGAGAAGCTGTCTTGATATGGTCATGTAATCAGATGAAAGAACGGTAATTATTATTATGAGTGTTTTGCAAATAACTTTGGAAGTAATCAGGAGTAGACGTCTTCGTCTACTCCTGATTACTTCCAAAGTTATTCCAAAAGAAATAATAATGGACCATGTGGAAGAGAAAATATTTGAAAAATAAGTAAATACCGATACGACGGCAGACAAAAAAGCACGGAAGAAAACAAGTTGCCAAGTCCCAGCAGTGGGATATGGGCAGGAAAATGATGATTTGTTAACGATAATATCCTCGTACTATTTTTGTGATAAAAAGGTGTAGCTATTTTAGTAATAAAGTAGTTGAATAGTGAAAAAACGAAAATTCATAATTTTTGCAACTTTTTGAAGAGGTATCCATATAGTTAATTTTTTGTGAAAATAAATAAATATAAATAAATTATTTCTAGTTTTTTTTTATTTGTATAGGTGTAGTAATGTATAATAACAGATATTTTATTCAATATATAAATATATCTCAACATATAACCAGATAAAAAACATGCGTGCATTTCACGCATGATTATCTTTTCCGTACATATAAATAAGATTATCTTTCTAGGGTTAAGAACAGTAATCCAGTAGGTAATATTGGAAAGAGAATGCCAAGGCCAAATTTACTATGACAGGTCTTCTGTTTTCGTATAATTATGGCACATGAAATAAAGGCACCATTCACTGACCTGCCTGTAGTTTACAAAAGTGACCTGTTAGTTTTCTTTGTTATCTTAATATAGGCCTAATAACAAGTATATCATGAATGGTTAGCACATTTTGAAACAGGGCTTCTTGATGTTGGATTTACTTTGGCTTCCGACAAAATTGTGACTGTACCACAGATAAAATAGACTGTACCAATGAAAATATTGTCATTTCCAGGTATATAAGACGACAGATCACGTAGATAATTACAGAATAACATGGACTGGAAGTGAATTTTTACTAAAAAGATTAAAGACGCCACATTTTACTGGTTATTAAAGCATCTTTACAATTAATGTTGTTTAAATTTTAAATAATGAGGAGGCCCGTGCCCAATAGTGGGACGTTAATGGGCCGGAGAGAGACAGAGAGAGAAATTTAAATATGTCTTAAATAAAGTTTATTAGAATGATTAAGATTGGAAGGATTAAAACGATGTGTTTCTTATTTAGGAGTTGATGGTTGAGATACTACCCGCTAAAAATAAGTTACTGAATATAAATAACGGCGGCTTAATCAAGCTCTCAGTCGGTAAAATTTATCTCTAGGCTTAATTCATTATTAAGTTTGTTTTTACTCAAATAGCAGCTATAGGTTTAAAAAAAAAATATACTTATATAACATCTTATACCTATCCACAAAAAACAAAATAAATAATTTTCTATACATCAACTTATATACACTTAAGCACCATTATACAAAAATTACTACGAACAAACAAAAAGGAGCAAATAATATTTTTAGCAGCCATCAATTTAAAAATAGGAACAAAAGATATCTTTAAATAAACGAACTAGGAGCAAAATAATAAATCTTCTAGCAGCATACAGAGATCAACCGATCAACTTACATGGTAGATCGTCATTTGAACTTGAACCTTGATGTCTTCTATTTGAAATTGCATTTGGATTAACCATTCCCATTCCTGACATATTCATATTTAATGGATCCATTAGTCTCCCATGTCCACTACTAGACGTTAAATCATCTGGACTTAAGTCTTCACTTGTCAATGAGACCGAACTTTGTCCACTAACAAGTACAGAATTATGTATATCCATTGGACTATGTTGTATATTTGATGGGCTGTGGAGGAATGTTGTTGAGTCAACATAACTGGCTACGAGGTTTTCAACACCCATTGAGGTCTCTGGTTTGATTTCCTGTTTAATATTTATTACACCACTTGATATAGATGCGGGTGATTGAATTCTTTCTTGTTCGTATCTATCAAATTCTTGTATTCTTTGTCTCGGTATTTCGTTAATGGTGCTTTGTCTCATAGATGTTGTCGGTGTTGTTATTGTTGTTGTTGATGTTGATCCTGATGGTCGAATTATAGTTGTTCCTTTTTGATGTTGTTCGTCTAAACATTGATTTTAATTTCATCAGTAGTTAATAAAATATGTCTACCGTAACGTTAACTTATATTAAATACTTTACTTATCATAAATATGCTGCGATCTTTGCTAGATTATTTTACGATATTCCAAATTTAATAAAAAAAAACTGCTTGCTATTAAAATTGTGTATTTATAACTATAGCTAAAGATTTTTGTTATAAATTCTAAGACTGTTTAAGTTATAGATAATCTTTACTTATTCAAAAATAAAGTTGTTATTTTTGTGTATGTCCCTATGTGAGCTTATATCTTTGAAACAACGCAATGGATAATACGGTTTTTTTGACAGATAGAGTGGCTTAAGAGAGTGGATTTTTTGCTATTTTTTTAGGGTTTGGTTCTTAAATTCTATGCGTGCGAAGTTGCGGGTAATTACTATAATATTATAAATCTCTCTAAATTACACTATAGATTGCTTTGTGAATGTAATAAGCAGAGACTCTGCGTGCTTTGATGCCTATAAGCCTCCATATGCAATATTGATTACAAACTTGAATATTTAAATATTACAGAATGTTTGCATCTGTCAACTATTATTGTTCATTAGAGTATTAACTTATTGAATGAAAGAACAAAATTAAATAAGCTTATAATATTTTTCTCTATTGGCAATTCTATTTTCAAATATTTAAAATATGTAATAATGTATAAAGAATTAGTTTATTGAAAGAACAAAAATATTTTTATATTGTTCTTTCATTGCCAATTCCATTTACAAATTACTATTCGATATAGAATCAGCTCAGCATGTTCTATTTTCAAATATTTAACTTATTATTAGATGATCATCTTAATAAAGGAATAAAAATATTTATATATTTTTCTTATAAGACTATTCTAATTTCAAATATTTTAAAATCTTTTCATATTAAAATAAATATTTTCTTACCGTGACTGATAAAATCTGGATCCAAGAATCCTCCAGTAGGTTTAGGCTCGTATGTAGTAGTAGAATCAACTACGTAATCTGTTGGAACTTCATAGGGCTGTTGTGGAGGTGGCGCTGGTTGTATACCACCCATGTTAGACGCGAGGGCCGGCCCTGTGTTGTTGTACCCGTATGATGATAAGGGTGAGCTGTAGCCAGGATAACTGGAAAAATGTAAGATTTTAAGTTATTAGGAGTATAAATGAATGCCAAAATATATGTTTAGATCGAAGCAGATGACATTCATGTCTCGGCGTACAAAAATTTTTACTTTTGACATAATAAGGCATAATTCAATATGCTATCATAAATAAACATGTCACCAGCACATTTTATCTGGTGCTGTAGAGACAAAATCTATGAAATACCGAAATATCGAAAATAACCAATGCAATAATTCGATTGTGTAATGGGCATTGTTCATATTTTTTTTAAACTCTTAATTCGAAAACCATTTCTGGGAATGGGAATAGAGTTTCTGAGCATGATCCATTTGTTTTTTTCGGAAAATTTGCAATATTAACGATTATTTTTCCATAAAAGCAAATGATCTCTATTTGCCCTTGAAATGAAGGCCTTAAAATATTAAGGCGTTCTTAAGGATATACTACTCTGTGGTGGAGTTGAAATTGGTCTATCATATCAACTTTGCGACTTTGATAAGATGTATTGCAATCTGTCTTAAGTCTATCAGGAAAAGGCAATACAAAGATTGCGTACAACGATGACGTCACAACATTTAAAAGAATATCTTTATGTATTGTTTAAAAATTCTATATAGTGAATATTTCAATAATATTGAAATTAGTTGCATAAAATAGTCTATATTTTCAATAAATAATAAAATCAGCAGGTCAAAAATTATGAACAATCCCAATTATTTAGAACATGATTACATGACCATTTCTTCTTCCTCTCAGCGTATTAGAGTCCCAGTGTTGGGCACGGACGTTCTCCATTTTGGTCTCCTAAACCAAACTAGCCAAGCGTGTTGTCAAAAGTTTTATTTTCAAGTCTACCGTCTCTCATAGAACATTTAAATATCTGTTTAATATCCTAAGAAAGAAACTGGTAGTGACGAAATTAAACAATCGTAATCTTAATCAGTCACTACGCGAACGGACGAAGTGCCGTTTACAGAACGAATAGTAAAAACGTTACATTTCTAACGTTAATCATTAGTAATTGAATCATCAAAGTAAAAACATGTACAATGGCAGGAATGTTTCTTTGAAATGGCAGAATACTGTTAGGTACATAAATCTAACAGCAGAAATAAAAACAACGCCATCTATCATTAATGGTAAACAGTTTGTACTGCTACTTGATACTAGATGGCAGTATTTAGTTTACCGTTAAGAGCCATTCATTGCTGTCACGACAATATACCGTTGTGTGCTTACCTATAATGACAGCTATGCACTGCTAACACATTTTGAAGCCCGTATATTATGGAATTACAACGGTGATAGATGCTATAACATTGTAATCAACATTCTTTATATCTTGTTGAATATTCAGAATGAGCTTTTGTTTGTGTGAAACTTGTTGCAATGGTAGAAAACAGGGCTTTTAGTCGTATACAGACGAAAAGATATATTATTCTTTAGCCGTGTCTCTTTAGATTTGGTTGAAATAAAACCCATGGGAAAAAGTCGTGACGGAATAACCATCTTGTCACAGCCTATAAATTATGCTACTCTTAGACATGTGCTTCTTCCACTAATAATAGGGTAATATTTTGATCTATACATAATGTATTGTGACTAGACGTCCCGTTTTAAACGGGACTGTCCCTTTTTACAACTACGCGTCCCGGTGTCCCCGAACCTACCTCTGGGACGCAAAATTGACCCGTTTTCGGAAACCGAACTCCAGTAGAAAGAGTATTTTCCGGAATGAACAAATTGTGTACGTCTGAGAAAACTCAGGTTACAGGTATCAGTTTTAAAGGCGATGTTGATAATGAAGGTTAATATTAAAAAAACATGTCCAGAGTATATATTAAATCAAATTTGTTCTTCTGATAGATAGTTATAATAAACCTAATATTTTATGACACTACTAGCTTTTTGTCAATAAATAACTTAAAAAGTGATATTTTTTCATTTAATTTTAGTTTATGTACTTAGAATCCGATGTCCCGTTTTGAGTCAAAGAAAAAATGGTCACGTTATCTATACATTATATACACCAGTCTACAGTTTAGTTCTGAATTTTCCGATAGCAAGTTCGTCGGTGAAAACGTGACGCAACAGAAGTCATAATAAAATATTATTGTAAACAAGGATTTTATTTAATACGCATTTTAATAGAGTTTAAATAATAATTTGACAAAATAAGAGACAAAAGTTTAGCTTTTTGATAACAGATGGCGTAACTTACCCATTGTAATGATGGAATTGATCACTTGAGCTTGGTGTCTGTTGCTGAGTATCGTATACTGAATCAGGTGCAGTGTCTGCTTGCACCCTCATTTGTGCACGATGAAAACGAACCTCATCTTCAACCTTTTCACGCTGTTTCTTAGACATACGTCCGAATTTTACCGCTGTAAACAAAAGAAAACGCAATTTAAATAACTAGTTCAACTATTTACCACTGCAGCGCTAGTAGTAAGCAAAAAATTATATTATATAACAGGGAATTCGATATACACATCGTTCCCATGCCTTCTTGATATTCACATGACTAAAAAACACAGCTAAAATGACTACAATACAATGCAATTATATTCTCAATGACACCTAGCTTCGTCGCTTAGTTACTCAATACCTCACGCACACTAATAGAGATTAAAGATGTGTGCGAAACGCGTTTCTTCATAAATGTGTGCGTGAACAAACGGGCATTTGTTACTAGTGTGTGTTAAAGCTGCGCATGTGTATGTTCGGGACACTTCGGCCGTTGGCACACTGCCTAGTGGAACAACGAACTCGCGAACTCTGACGTATGTATAAGTACGTACGTGTGTGACGTATAGCGTTCTACGTAACTACACGATCCCGTTGGGCGGCAATACGAACGATTTAAATTTCGAACGCCTGTGATTAAAACCTTTAACATCTAACAACTATTTAATTTGTTCGGTTTCTTTTTAAGAATCGAATTTTGTAGTTGATTTCTTTGTACAGAGTTCGGTTACCTACCCAATATAATTTGAACTCTATTTTTCAACGAAAACTTTATTACAATAGGTCTTACTTTTTGGTCAAATTCGTCAATACTTAAACCAGAACAGTGGCTGCTTAGTTTAACGTCCTAGATAAATTTTAATACGACGCTTTGAGGAAACAATTAAAATTTGTAACAATGAATATTTTGTTCAGTAAAAACAAAGACTTGTGTCTATGAACCCTATGTGTGTCAAAAAATATTTATTTTCCTTTTGAATCGAATCTTCAAGCTTAATGTTTAAAAATGGTGCGTGTAATATGAAAAACATGGCTATAAACTACAAAGCTGTTATTGTAAAACTCTTTGGTTTTTCACGTTTTTTAAATAAAAAAAGTATATAACATTTTTACATTATATTACCTAACCTTTTGGAGGTAAGCAGACTTCAAATGACTGTGACATTAAACATTTTTAGTTTTTTTCTTTTTTTTTCCTCCTTCTTGCCCTGCCAGGCCATTATGTTGCCCTGAGCTTTACTATAACCCGGCGAGGGGTGGCCCCGCTAAACGGGGCCCGACCTGTCGAGGGGAGCGTTAGGCGCCCCCTGTCGCGTTTGCTGCGGCGGGTCTCTGGATGCGCGACCTCCTCTACGGAAATCATTTTTAGTCACAATTTTTATTATTTTTGTAACCACTATTGATAAAATTACCAAATGTATTTTTGAAGTTTGACTAAAAGTAATTGTTTACTATACGTGCACCACAGACTAGGATAACCGAAAAGAAAATCTCAACTATCTTTTTTTCATTGTGGAAATAAATAAAACTTCTCATGTATACATAATCACACACACTTTATCTATATAGAAGGAATTTAAAACCCGTGTAACTAAGAAAAAAAACAACAACAAAATTGTTATACAAACGCATAAAAACCTTGCCAGGCGATAACAGGTACGTAAACTTATTTCAAGAATTACCACATGTTACATAAACACCACCAGTATTAAAGTGTGCGTGTTCTAAACCTGTATGTGTAGTATAAACGTGTGTATGGTTGCGTGTGATATGTAAAAACTTGGATGTGTTTATGTCATGCTCCGTGACTGCAATTGCGCAATATCGTAAGGATGTGACTGTTAAGTTATCGATAACTTTTATTACGTATTTTAACACATTCAGTAATTGTTTTTGTAGTATGTTAACTTAGCCTGAGGCATAGTAGTTTAGATAGTAACATAGATTAGTATATCCTAGATTTGTAACTAACTTTAGGGATACGTTATTCACGCAAATCTCATACGTTGGTAAAATATATCTATAAAAAAATTACTCTCATATTTTTCCCTAAGAAGTACAACTCTAAAAGTCTCTAAAGACTTAATATTCTCTAACACTTACGCGACTCATTTGTTTAAATAAAACCAGTCACACCCGTGACCATGGTCAATGCAAAATTTCCGGAAAATCTTTGAAAGTGATTTTCACCAACTTGCAGTAGTCGGTTTGATCTGAAATTGGACATATATCAAGGACCGATGCCAATGCAATAATTTAAAAAAAATATTCAGTATTTTCAAGCGTGTTTTTATTTTAGTTTTTGAACTAAGTATATTACTGTATGTTTGTCCCTATGTGAGCTTATATCTTCGAAACTATACAACGGATTTTGATGCAGTTTTTTTATTAGATAGAGTGGTTCAAGAGCATCGATTTTTTTTTTTAATTTGTTAAGATTTTTTATTTTTTAAGTTCCACGCATACAAAATTGCGGACAACAGCTAGTGTACTATAAATTACTACCATCTACATGTATTGTACATGTACATGTATTATAAGTATGTATTTACAAAAGAAAAGTAGTATACGTATTCTATCCGTATTCTGGTACCCATAACACAAGCATATAAGCTTAGCTTGGGACCAAAGGACGTTATGTAAAATTTCCATGAATATTTATTTATTTATTTATCTACTTCGGTTCTAACTATGTACAAACTGAGGCTCAGACACCTAGCGTACAAAGGCTCGTTGGGGGAGGCGGGCTCAAATAAGGGTGATCCATCCCATCCCAATTTGTCGAAAAAATAAAACCGCGTCGTTGTTTTATTCCCTTGTTAAAAGATGAATATTTAGTTGGCATAAGTGGATGAAAGTTTTTTTTATGAACGTTCCGTATTTTACAAAGTGTCCTGATTATTATCACAGAAAAGTAAGAAATTATAATTCTTTAAAAGAATTAGGACTGGGAATATGTTAAAAAATACGAAAATCGTCTTCAAAATGATTTACGTAACTTTTTTACAGTAGTCACATTTTTTGCGATTAAGATTTGGAAAAATCTCCATGGATTTTTCTATTTTTATCTTACAAATAACAGGCCTACTTCTATTTTCTAAATGGCTAGGCAAACGTTAATCCCACTTATAATCCTAAAGTATTTCATATGTTTGTTTATGACGTCTTTCTATTAATATAAAGATTACATGTATATTTAATAAAACCCTGACTCAGATTGTCATGAATAAAATGGAACATTCTGGGAGTCTAGAATCTAAACGATCGATCAGCGAACCTAACGGAACATTAAGACATGCGCTGTTTGGTTTTCTGGTGTCAATATTGAACGAAAAAAGTATACGTAATATAAACATTCTATTCTATGATGAGATAGCTGTAACTTCGTACGGTGGAAGAAACTTAACCTTAATAAAAAAGCCATCCTCTTGAAACACTATCTATTAAGTAAAACACATCGTAATCTGTTGCATAGTTTAGAAGATATACACATAGACACACATACAAAAATAATGACTTTGTTTTATGATAAACAAAGATAATTTTAATTACGCAGTAAATCTGATGATCCCAATATACGCAGTAAGCTACCATTATCTTTGAATTAACTGGTCCATTGTTTCTAATAACTTTGTTTCAATACAATACTGCATTTGTCTAAGTCTTTGTAAGAAAAAACTTTTAATAATGTCGGTACTACCTACATGTAAGTGGACACATATATTAGTTTCAATTGCAATCTATTACCGGTGGCTAATATTTTAAAATTGTATCGAGGTATATATTTTATTAATTTCAATTATAGTTTATAATATAGAATACAGAAATCAGTTAAGGGCCTACATCAATATTATCGTTGACATGTACATATTAACACAGCTAGCAGGTATAGAAAATGAAGAATTAGGGATATTTTTTTTTGTTTACTCAAAATCTACTAAATATATTTTAATTCTGATTTACGTGTTTCTATATATATTTTTTTCAAATGTTTTTAAAGTTATTTCATTAGTTAATACGCGATAATAGACCGACAAATGAAAAAAATAAAAAATGAGAGAGGTTGTTTCGCTAAGATTTTCTATCGATAAAACTTTTTTCAATCGCGTTTCTGAGTTTATGCGATCTTAGATCATATATTGAAAAAACATATACTTAAAAATTAGAGCTCTAGCCATTCAATCTAAAGAAACAATGAAAACTTCGTACGTAGAAAAATGCACGAAGCTATTTTGGTATCCTCGTAAGTATAATATTATATTTATACAAAATTCTCACCATTTTCTTGCAAGAACAGCCATTTATTTAATTTTTATAGTCCAGTGAAGTAGGCAAGAGAAACTATAGGGCAGAGCTAGTTTTATTAATAAAAATCAAACATGTCTGTATGAAATAGATTTTATGAGATGTTCAAACGTCAATAAGATGTCAAATAAAATAGCTTTCGAAACAATCGAACAATATTTTGACGAACAACAGTATATATAACAATCCTACTAACATTACAAATGTGAAAGTTTGTGAGTATGGATGTTCGTTACTCTTTCACGCAAAAACTACTGAATGGATTTTGATGAAACTTTACAATAATGTAGCTTATACATCAGAATAACACATAGGCTACAGATTATAAAGATATTGTGTGAATTGTCCAAAATGTGACGATAAGTCTCAAGTAAGTAGGAAAAAATGCTAGTATATCATATTATTTTGTATTTTAATACAAGAAACTAGGTAAATGGATGTATCCTTGGTTTTTACACTCTATCAAATACGCTGTACGGTCTAGATATCAAAATCTATGGTAGCTAGCTCACAAGAGTATAATAAAGTCATTGCCCCGCTCTGTGGTCCCAATTTTCTTTGTTACTTATCATAATATGTATAAATATTATTAATTTTATCGATATTGTGTACACGCTAGGTCTAGAAACAAGTACACGGCTTATAGTATAAGTAGCTGACCTATTTTATTTGACTCAAAAGAAAAATAATCGAAATTTGAGAAAAGAAATTTCAAAAACCTATCTTGCTTACGAATTACCTTTACTGCAATTAAATTGTACCTTTTAGAACAAAAATGAACTCTTAGAACAACACAGTTACAATCTAGGGCTTAATAAATTTTCTCGAATAATTTTTTCTCGGTCAGTCTAGCAAGATTTTACTATTTAAATCTCATTAGAATCATTCGAACCGTTTCGGAGAAGAATAGTAACTAGCATTGTGATACGGATATTTCTAATGATACTACGTGTGCTCTGCACGAAAACACGAAAACCGTTAGGTACTTATTATAAACCAAGGTTACTTTTTCAGTATGCCCACATTGTCCTTAAGTGAGCTTATATCTTTAAGACTATTCAACGGATAATGATGTACCTTTTTTAAATAGTTCAAGAGAAAGGATTATATTTTTGTAAGGTTTAGGTTTTCCACGCAGGAAAAGCTAGTATCTATATAACATTAAAATTTATCGATAGTGAATACAACACTACAGTACGATTACAAGTATTACACAAGACGTAGAGTCATGGCACGCGTCGTCAAGAATATGCGCACGCGATCACAGGGCTCTTTGTTTTAAACTAAAGGATTTTAAGAGATAATATCTAAACAAAATATAAACATAAATTTAACTATATTCATTTATATATAATTACAAGCTAATGCCCGCGACTTCGTACGTGTGAAATTTTGAAATATTTCCCCGTTTTTGCAATATTATTCACTAATGCGCTCCTATTGCCGAGCCTCGTGGTTGAGTGGTTCATGTAACGGACAGCCGATTAAGAGGTCTCTGGTTCGATTCCCACTCGGGACAATCATTTGTGTGATTTTTCTAATTGTCATACAAATGTTTGTACTGCGTCTGGGTGTTTCTATGTATTATAAGTAAGTATTTACAAAAGAAAAGTAGTATATGTATTCTATCCGTATTCTGGTACCCATAACACAAGCATATAAGCTTAGCTTGGGACCAGAGGACGTTGTGTGAAATGTCCATGAATATTTATTTATTGGTAGCAGATAGTACATTTATCGGGGAAGGCTATAGGCTATAATACCATCACGCTGTGACCGACAGGAGCGAAGCATCAGTCAAAAGTGTTGTAAAAACGGAGAAACTTCTAAATTGTATGAAAATGCAGACAACTTATTTGAATAAAACCCTAAATAAAACTGAATAAATAATTATGACCTTTTTCACAAATTGCATGTCTTTTGGTTCCATGCTAAAATTAGTATACTACTTCTTAAAAAAATCATTCTTAAATAAAAGAAAAAATTAGTCAAATGCGAGTCGGACTCGCGCACGAAGGGTTCCGTACCATTATCTATGCAACATAAGGCAACGTTATTAGTATCGAGCAAGAAACGGTAAAAAAATCATGTTTGTTGTATGGGAGCCCCCCTTAAATATTTATTTTATTTTTAGTATTTGTTGTTATAGCGGCAATAGAAATACATCATCTGTGAAAATTTCAACTGTCTAGCTATCACCGTTCTTGAGATACAGCCTGGTGACAGACGGACGGACGGACGGACAGCGAAGTCTCAGTAATAGGGTCCCGTTTTTACCCTTTGGGTACGGAACCCTAAAAAAAGGTTCGCTACATTAAGTTAACTACTATTTAAACCATACACCTTATTACATTAGAAATCAATACATATGCTATTAACCACCACACTGAAAGCCAAGGAGCAGGTCAGTATTTATAAAACACCAGTGATAACATTTTAGTAAATAAATCAATAGAAAAATCTATTAAAAAAAGTTTTGCTAGTCCACACTAGATGGCAGTAAAAAGTACGTATTCTATTTTTATTACAAAGTTTATTGATCTCCGATAGTAGTTTATAATAATAGATCGATGTAATGTATTCATTCGTTGTATAAATATTAAAGTTTTTTTTTATTATGGACAAAAGTGGGAACAATAATCTATACTTATAATAAATCTGTAGAGAGGTCAATTCTGTACATGAAATATATTTTCAAAATAACTATCAGGGGGTGATTAGTGATCGATACTGATGCCAAAAATGCAATCAGTAAAATTTTGGTCTGTCTGTCTGTCTGTCCGTCTGTATGTTCCTTATAGAAACAAAAACTACTCGACGGATTTTAACGAAACTTGGTACAATTATTCTTCATACTCCTGGGCAGGTTATAGTATACTTTTCATCACGCTACAATGAATAGGAGCAGAGTAGTGAAGGGAAATGTTGGGAAAACGGGAAAAGGTGCTCCATTTTTTAAGCTTCCGTCGCGTGTGCAGCCTTAATGGTTAAAGTTACATAGAAATCATGTATGACGGAAATATTCTACATAAAATTGTCTAAAAAATATCCCGAAATAGCACATATCTATATTTTATGGTTGACTCACAATAACACGTGTAACTCCTGATAGCTTAGCAGTTCGTTCATTCTGATTATATTTATTTACTCTTACGTTTATAATACTCTCACTCAAGCGGTAAGTTAAAAATTTTGCAAAAACGGGGAAAATTTCCTAAATTCTACGCGGACGGAGTCGAGGGCAACAGCTAGTGTAAAATATTTTTATATGAGGCAATTACAGAAGAAATGGCATGACGGCTAATAGAAGACTGTGGAAGAAAAAGACATGTTGCGCCGACGCCGACCCCAAATAATGGGATGAGGGCAGGAGGATGATGATACAGAAGAAATGGAGTTCTGACTTTACTTTATCATTTCTAAACTAGCCATTGCCCGCGACTACATAGAATCTATACTGATACTAGCTGACCCGGCAAACGTTGTTTTGCTATACAAATGTCAGAAATGAAAATAGATGTAGTCCGATTCTCAGACCTAACGGATATGTACACAAATTTTCACGAAAATCGGTCGAGCCGTTTCGGATGAGTATGGTAACTAACATTGTGACACGAGAATTTTACATATACTGACTAGCTGTCCCGGCAAACGTTGTATTGCCATACTAAAAAAGGTACCAAAATAGATGTTGGACGATTCTCAGACCTACTGAATATGCATGTAAAATTTCATAAAAATCGGTCAAGCCGTTTCGGAGGAGTATGGTAACTAACACTGTGACACGTGAATTTTATTTAAAAGATATTATAAAGCTGAAGAGTTTATATGTTTGAACACGGTAATTTCAGGAACCACTGATTTGATTTGAAAAATTCTTTCAGTGTTGGATAGTACATTTATTGAGGAAGGCTATAGACTATATAACATCACGCTGCGACTAATAGGAGCGAAGCAAAAACGAGAAATAGTTTCTAAATTCCAGTCGTACGAAGTCACAGGCTACAGCTAGTATAAAAATATGGTATAAGTATAAATACTATAAACAAAGAAATTGAACAAACTTAAAAATAGAAAGTAGGCCAGTCTGTTTTACAGTCTAGACAGTATTTGACTGATAAGCTGAATTTTATGTTAATATAGAAAAAAAAACAAAAAAATGATGTCATCTAAGTATCACTAAACATAAGATTAATAAGATAACAGGCAAGTAGTTCGGAATATGTGTTATCGCCCGCTCGTTTCGAGATCACCGATTCGATTTCTGACAAAGGATATTTCTACCCTGTAAATATTCTGACGGAAACCTCGAAAATAAGCCCTATACTAACACGCATGGACAGCGCAGCATAGTAAATCATAATCCCTTCCAAAGTGGAGGAGGCCCGTGCACAACAGAAAGGCGTTAGTGGGCTGGAGAGAGAGAAAGAAACATTCGGAATTTACATTGTGTATGGTGACGGATTAAGAATAAAAATGTCACCACCCCATTACTGCCCAAGAATTCTGTATATGCCAGCTCAGGATGTACAGTTTTAATAGCTGTTACCTGTGAATTCATACGCGTTCAATTTTAAATTACTACAAAAAGATAGCCTTTATTCTTTTTCAGGATCTATACTAGGCTATCTGTGTAGTAATTTGACGAGCCTTGTGGTTGAATGGTTCATGTAACGGACTGCCGATCATGTGGTCGCGGGTTCGATTCCCGCTCGGGACAATCATTTGTGTGATTTTTCTAATTGTCGTACAAATGTTTGTCCTGCGTCTGGGTGTTTACTATGTATTTTAAGTTTTTATTTACAAAAGAAAAAGTAGTTTAAGTATTCTATCCGTATTCTGGTACCCATAACACAAGCATATAAGCTTAGCTTGGGACCAGAGGACGACATATGTCCATGAATATTTTAAAAAAAAAATTTAGGTTCTATAGTTTTGACGCCTTCCGTGTGATCACGGATTAAGAATACAAGTTGCTCCTTTTCCTTCTCAGGGTGCTGTAAAGGCCAGCTAAGGGATATTGTAAACAGATGACATGTTTTGTGAAGGATGGGAAACTCAAAAATATATGCCAATACGCCTGGTCAGCATGGCATAGTCGACCATAATCCCTCCCAAAGTAGAGGAGCGCCGTGCTCAACAGTGAAATGTTATTGGACTGGAGAATCATAGAGAGAGAGTGTGTTTATTATATTGTTGTTATAGTTATTTTGGCGTGAAAAAGTGACAGACAGAATTACTTTCGCATGTATAATTATACTAGTTTCTGTCCATAACTTCGTACACGTAGAATTTAGAAACAAATCATACAAAAAAGCCATCCTCTTGAACTACTCTATCGAAAGAAACCGCATCGAAATCCGTTGCGTAGTTTTGAAGATATAAGCTCACATAGGGACATAGGTCATTTTTATAGTATTTATTATGTTTTTGAATGCCTTATGTACCTACTATTAAAATACAATCTCATTGTTTTATGAAGAAATAAATACAATAAATACAATACAATACAATACAATACAATACAATACATACATACAAAAATAACGACTTTGTTTTAAAATAAGTAAAAAATTGGTCAAGTGCGAGTCGGACTCGCGCACGAAGGGTTCCGTACCATTATCTATGCAACTTAAGGCAACGTTATTAGTATCGAGCAAGAAACGGTAAAAAAATCATGTTTGTTGTATGGGAGCCCCCCTTAAATATTTATTTTATTTTATTTTTAGTATTTTTTGTTATAGCGGCAATAGAAATACATCATCTGTGAAATTTTCAACTCTCTAGCTATCACCGTTCTTGAGATACAGCCTGGTGACAGACGGACGGACGGACGGACGGACAGCGAAGTCTCAGTAATAGGGTCCCGTTTTTACCCTTTGGGTACGGAACCCTAAAAAGTAGCTTTTATAAAATGCTTATCAGTCAAATTATGTCTAAACTATAAACATTTTGACCTAGTTTTAAAGATATTTTTGGAGGTTTCTTTGTTTAAATATTTTATTTGTTCATCTTACTGATTATATTAATCTTTGAGGAAAATAAACAAAATAATTAAATAATGCTGTAGCCTTTACGCCCCGCAGTTGATAGTAATTTTTGGTAAAGTGAACATGGGTTTGATTTTCGCTCGAGATTTTTACTTGTATGAATTCACACACATTCTAATATTTATGATACTTTATATAACGTCATTCGGTCCCAATTTAAGCTATATTTCTTTGTTTGTGTAGTAGGTACGAGATTATGAATATAATAACAACAATACATAAATATTTTAATACTGTAATATATATGGAATATATCCAGACGAAGTATATGTGTTTCACACAAATAATTGTCCTTTGTGGGCATCGAAGCCGCGACCTTATAAAAGCCAATCCGTTCCGTAAAATAACAAGTTATTTCCTGATCGGTATAATATGTCCGTGTCGTGACGGGTTAAGAATACAAGTGTCACCACCACTTTCCTTCCTAGGGTGCTGTTAAAGTCAGCTAAGGATACATCCACAAATAACATCCTCTGTGAGAGACAGAAATCTCGAAATTAAACCCTGTGCCAACACGCCTGGTCAGCGCGGCACAGTAGAGTATAATCCCTCCCAAAGTGGAGAAGGCCCGTGCCCAACAGTGGGACGTAAATGGGCTGGAGAGATAGAGAGAGAAAGTATTTTTTTCTAGCTCAGAATCGAATCTTAAACGCATAATACAATCGTAACCTTTTATTTGATTTAATAACATATTACGTATAATTTCCCGTTGCTGTGTTTAACTACTCGTAACATTTGTATTATAAACAGTGGTTGATAAGAGCTGATAAGAGGACGTTGAACTCGCGTTTGCTTCCTGATCGCACACGTGTGAAAGGTATGTGAGAAATATAATGCGGAATTATATTTTTACATACTAGTTAATGCTTCGGGTTTACTTATTTTTGTCAATACTAATAATTGAGTATTTTAAAAAACAAGTTCAACAGACTTCATGTGCCTTTGAAATTTGAGTGTTTTCCTCGATTTCTCATAAGATAACCATCAGATCCTGACCTGGTGCGGTAACCACCAGCTTTCAAATAAAAAAAGAATCATCAAAATCGCTTCGCCCAGTTAAAAGTAATGAGGCAACAAACATAAAAAAAAACATATAGAGGAAATGAGAACCTCCTCCTTTTTTGAAGTCGATTACTAATAAGAAATGTTTGTGTTCATAGATATATCAGATGGTGGGTTGACGTTCAAAATTGAGGACAAGTAACTTTAGCCTGACTAAATCGTACTTCCTAGAATAATGATGTTTCAAATGATGTAGCCTGTATCATAGACATACATAGATACATTTTCACGCACACATAGATATGTAAGTGGCTTCAAGCTGATTGAGTGATGTAGCCATAGAGACTACTTCTAGTATATCCGTGTTTGTGTGTAAACTTGTTACTTTGTCACGTTTAAACAGCCTAACGACAAATGATTTATCATTAAAGATAACTATATATAACATATCATCAATGAAAAATTTCGTCTCTAGCTATTCGTTCCTGAGATACAGCCTGGTGATAGACGGATGGACAGCGAAGTCTCAGTAATAGGGTCTCATTTAACTTTTTGGTATCCATCAGCCTTCCTCCGTCCACTGCTGGACATACGCCTCCCACATAGAACCCCACCACGCGTGGTCTTGTGTTGCCTGCATCCATCGGCTCTCGGCAACTTTTTGGACTCTAAAACGTGTTTAAAATAAAAAGATAACTTACCATCACGACTCATGCCAAGTTTGAGGCACTTCTGCAGTCTACAATATTGACATCTGTTTCTGTTGACACGGTCCACCACACACGCCTTGTTCCGAGGACATTGGTAGTTCACCACTGGAAAATATTACATGAGTTAGTACATTATATAACTATGTCGGAAATATCCAACACTAAATATGATTGTACCGTGCGGGAATCGAACCCACGATCTCGTGAAGGGCAGTCCGTTGCATGGACCACTAGACTACGAGGCTCGTCTTGAAAATGACTTGGTTGCCAATGTTGAATACAATTGCATTATGTAAAATGGAAATGGAAGATATTAACATCCTTACAACATGGTTGGGGTAGGCAGAGGTAGTCCAACTGTTAGCCAATTGCCAAACTGCAATTTAAAACGTCAAAAAATCCCGAACATTTGAACAAAACGACAGCTCATCACAGAAAAAGAATTACTTATTCAGAGTAAGATTATCTTTCGACGGAAATAAAAACCTCGTAATTTTTTTGTTTGTGATACTTTTTAGAATCCTCTACCGGACAGCCCTGGGTTGCGATTCAAGCTAGGATAAATATGGGGAAATTCGAGGATGGCAACCCCAGGTAGAGACAGCTGCCGCTCATCTGAAGCCTTAATCTATTTATAGGATGCAGATCTAATACTATTACTACAATCCTCTTAAATCATAGAATAGGAAATAGAAATCGCCAGACGACGTTGTGAGGTGAGGTGCTAGGCGCTATTTAATCATAGGCTAGGTTATTGTTATTGCTCCGTGTTACGGATTAAGAATACAAGTGTCACAACCCCATTTCCTCCCAAGGGTGCTATAAAAGTCAGCTAAGGTATATTGCACAGAAATAACATCCTCTGTGACGGAAAACTCGAAAATAAACCATGTCCCAATACGCCTGGTCAGCGCGATACAGTAGACCATAATTCCTCCCAAAGTGGAGGAGGCCCGTGCCCAATAGTGGGACGTAAATGGGCTGGAAACAAAAGAAGAAAAGGCTATTATCATTTAAATTATCAACTTCTCATCTGGTAGGTGTCGTAAGAAACTAAAGGATTACCAAGCAACGGGTAGGAGTTCTCTTAAGAAACTACAAAAATTACTACGGTCTACTAGCCTGCAAAGTGTGGCGGTGGTTATCAACCATCCAAACCATTATCAAACCCCCTATCTTAGTAATCCCCTGCAGTGTTTTAGGAAGCAGCCTCTAACCATCCCATTTCCCCCCAGAGTAGGAGCTAAAGGATAATAAAATCCTGTGAAAGAGTGAAATAAAACCCTGGACTCAGGGTATATAGCCTACCGCCTACCTATATGCCGCGCTAAGCAGACGTGTTGGCATGGAATTTAATGTCGATATTTCAGTCTTTCACAGGCCCGATGTTATTGGACCGGAGAGAAAAAATAATCGGCTGAAATAGACTAACAGATCATGCTTTTTACAGAAGCGAAAGATAAATTAATAGTATTTTAGGTCTTTATTATCTCTGCTTACACGACACATAGCGAGATGTAAAATCTTGCCAGTGACTTGAGGAATCAGTGGCTATTCATGTAATGAGACGAGAGAAGAAATATTGTTAGGACTATATTAAATATAATATAATAGTAAATTCTTCATGTTAAAACCAAGTATTACCCAGGCAAACTGAAAACTGAAGGTTATATCAACAGTTTTTGTCAGCGCGGATAAACATCCCGTTGTGTATGAAGCCTGGACGAGTTTTAGAAAAACAGGTCAAAAGAAAATCCTATTAGTCAAATAGAAATATTTTGGAATCATGTTAAAATTATGTAAATTCATTTCCAAGTGACATACATCAAAACAATTTAAAAACCTAGTTTTTAAAAGTGATTACTATATCAGCTTTTCTCCGTCCACTGGACAAAAGCTGGACAAAAGCATTGTCTACAGCACGGCAAAAGGTACGGCTTTACGCCACTTACGTCTATAGGCTTGATTTTAACTATTATAGATATTACTTCCACCTCCCTTCCAGTTTGTAAAAAAAAACAAAGAAAGAGAAATATGATGTCCATCATTATCATAACATCATGCCTTTTTCCAATGAGACTAAAGATTATAAAACGCCATCTACTACAATCCAAGCTTACTTCCTTGGCTTGGCATCAAATATTTAAAAAAAAATATCGAAAAAAAACAAATAGAAAGAGACGAACTAATTTCCTTGGCTTGAAAAAATAAAAAAAAAAACAAATAAATAAGAGAAAAAATAAATATCATCAAATAAGAAGCCGACCTGTGCTCTGCGATCTTCTGAAGAAACCCTTGCAGCCCTCGCAAGTGATGACGCCGTAGTGGACACCAGATGATTTGTCTCCGCATACCTTGCATGGTATAATCTCGATTTGAGCTGTAACAATGAAAAAATAAACGTTAATTCATATAAAAATGTTAATTTGTTTTAATAACTCCTAAAAGATCTAGGACTTACATCACTTCCAATGCTATTAAGGTATTATGAAACAAAATTAAAAAAAAAATTAAAAAGAATTTCATTATTTAAAAAACATAACTATTTCTTTTTTATAATGAATTCGTAGTTTTTTACCAACTACGAATTTTAGGTCAAAAAATGGACAACAAACATGAAGTAAAATTTTCTATAAAAGTATTTTTAATTATTACTTTGTTAATTATTGTAATTTTGTCCCTACGTGAACTTACATTTTCAAAACTACGCAATTTTGGATTTTGATGCGTTTTTTAATAGATGGAGGGGTTCAAAAGAATGGTTTATTGTATAGATTGTTAAGATTATTATTTATTTTCTAAATTCCATGCGTACGAAGTTGTAGGCAAAATCTAGTCTCATATCCATGGTGTAGTTAAATATAACGCTTCTTAATTTAGTCTCTTTTCATGACATTAATGTGTTTAAAAGCAAACCGCTACTACACATTAAAAAAAATTTAGAATTTTAAAGTTTACGTTACTTTACAGCTAGATGGCGCTGTATAATATTTTCTCAATTAATATAATTGTATAAAACCTCTTTTAATAAAATTTGCTTTTTTTGAAAAAAAAAAGCGCAATGACTTCATTTTCTTAATTCGAAACGCAACATTAAGTCAGTCATTTTCGGTTACAGTTCGTCGACCCCGGCAAGGTCGAGCCGAGTACGTTGACTTCGCTGTATGCATGTGTGTGTGCGTACGGTAAATGTTTATTGTAAAGGGCCCATTCTTAAGCCCTTTTGTAGTAAAGAACAGTCTATATTTAGTTTTAAATATAACTTAGGTTCGATTTACAACTATGCAGTATTGTAGTTTACTTACTTTAAAATGTCTAATGTAATTTACGAGTAGTGATGAACTAAAGAATCACCACCCCATTTCCTTCTCAAGGATCTGTAAAAGCCAGCTAAGGGATATTACACAGGCAAAATCCTCTGTGAGAGACGGAAACCTCGAAATTAAGCCCTATGCCAATACCTTGTCTTATATTGGCATATTATCTTACCTACTTGTAAATAATTTTATTAATTTAAAACTAAAATAAAATCATCGACCTTAATAAACCTGAAATTTCAGATCAATCTGACTACTGCAAGTTGGTGAAAATCACTTTCAAAGATTCCGACACATAGATTAATACATTGATAGATAGATACTTAATTGATATTTAAAGATAGATACTTGAAAGAAGCTAATAAAGGCGTACTAAAATGGATAAAATTATTTAAACATTAGAAAAAAAAATCTTACACGTGTTTCACATTAGCACCATTTATTAAATAAAATAATTAAAAAATCGGGTCAAGTGCGAGTTGAACCGCACACGTAGGGTTCGGTACCATTTTAATCAATATTTGTCATATTGCCGACCCCAAATAACGAAATAAGGGCAAGAAAATCATTTGATGATGAAACCTTAAAATCTTCAGCTATTTAGCTATCACCGTTCCAGAGGTACAGCCAGATGACAGACGGACTGACGGACAGTACAATCAGAGGGAACAGTACAATAGAGTCGCGTTTTAAGGAAAGGATAAAGATCTGGGACCCTTATGATCTGGTTATATCAATACTCAATATTCTAAAGCTGAAGAGTTTGTTTGTTTGAATGCGTTGATCTCAATAACTATTGGTTCGATTTGAAAAATTCTTTCGGTGTTTGATAGTCCATTTATTAAGGAAGACTGTAGACTATATAACATCACGCTGAGACCAATAGGAGCGGAGTATCAGTGAAAAATGTTACAATTAAATAGGAAAATACATACAGTGAATATTAATTATTAAAGTTATTTAAGACTAATTATAACAGCCCTGATAATTGAATGATATTTTAATTGTTATATACATTATATTATATTAATAACAAACACGTGTAAGAATATTTCCTAATATTTATATATATACTAGCTGACCCGGCAAACGTTGTTTTGCCATACTAAAAAAAAGAAAGATTTGAAAAATAGATGTTGGCCGATTCTCAGACCTACTTAATATGCATGTAAAATTTCATAAAAATCGGTCAAGCCGTTTCGGAACATACGGTAACTAACACTGTGACACGTGAATTTATATATAAGATGTAGTTTTAATATTTTCTAAAAAATCCTTCTCTATGGAAGTCGTTTGTATCTTTTAAAAATGTAGAGACTGTACCGATTCTAGATAGATACTTGTAAATAGATAGATAAACTTTATTGTATACTTTACAGACATTGAAATAATGTCAAGAATCTTAAGACTAGGAACAAATGGCGTGAAAATAAAGTGATCTCTCCCAGGCAACAATTGCAACAAAATGGCAGATGGCATAGGACGAAAAGAGAAGTAAATAAAATAAAATAGGGTTGCAGTATACAGTTAGTCAATGAAGAATATAAACAATACAATGACATAGATATATATAATCCACAAATTAAAATACATAATTAATGGTACCACTTCTAAGTGCATAACTAAACTTAACTAAAAAATGAAAACAACTCTTGCTGTATTTTGATTATTTGGCTATTTTGTTGTGCACATTTTTATAAATTAAAATCTATAATAAACAGTTGTTAGAACACAAAAGTTCAGTTAACGTTGCGCTGTGTGAAATGTCCGTGAATATTTATTTATTTATTTAAATACTAAAAACCAGAATACAATAAATATTTAAGTGTGCTTCCATACAATACGTTTTAGGATTAATTTGATGATACGATTAGACGACATAATTATGATGGTATAACATTAAAATCTTTATATATATAAATCTCCTGTCACGATGTTTGTCCGCGATGGATTCCTAAACTACTTAACCGATTTTAAATTAAATTGGCACACTATGTGCAATTTGACCCAACTTGAAAGATAGGATAGCTTAAATTTCAATTTATAGTCGCAATATTACTTTATTGCAAATTATTTGTCTACCCTGACATTTGTATGGCAAAACAACGTTTGCTGGGTCAGCTAGTATAATATATATATATACATTTATGATCTTTTGAGATACCCATAATCACCTTTTATACAACGTTGGTTAAATAATTAACTATCAATCCTTCCATTGAAATTTGTCAATATCCTACAATTCTATATCTATGACTAAATCTATAGAACCATAGATGTATACACAATTAGATATGCTAACAAGGATATTGCAAATTTTAATTCCGTTAAAATATTGTGTAAAACGGAACGTTCTGTAAACGATTGTTTTACGTTCCTTTATATAACTATCTAATGCTCGTGACTTCGTACTTGTGTACTCACCATTTTTGGCATTAATAATTTCCTTAGTTCAAAAAACATACAAACGGAACCTCCTCCTTTTATGACGTCGGTTAAAAACTAAAAAACACGCTTGCAAATACTGTTTTTTTTTAATTATTGCATCGTCATCGGTCCTTGTTATGTGTGCAAAATTTCAGATCAATCCGACTACTTCAAGTGGGTGAAAATCTCTTTTAAAGATTCCGTTACATAGATTAATACATTGATAGATACGTACCGAATTAATAAAAGCGTGTTAAAAAGAAGCCTAAGTCTTTTCTCGGGCTATAGACTGTATATGTATTAAATTTAGTTTAAATCAGTTCTGTAGTTTTGGCGTAAACAAAATGACATATTGGTAGAATTGCGTAAACGGCTCTGCCGATTTTCATGAAATTAGTTTAGTTTTAGGAGCCGGTTAATCGATCTATCAATTAGTTTTATTCCAAAAAAAAACATGAAAAAATATTATTACCGAATTAATCTCAGTATGCAATAGTAGTTATAAGTTATAATATATTAATCTGTGATTACAAATTTAAATAACAGTCTTATCAGTTGACCATGTAGTCATTTTCCTAATAATCAATATCATAAGGCACTATCTCTCTCTAAACTATACCCATCTTGCTCTAACTCAGCTGATCGTGACGTCATGGGGCATCGACCGCGGGCATGTTCAGAATTGTATCACGCCTCGATACGTCATAGTCTGTACTACAGTTAGATTTTTGAATTTCGAACGTTCAGGATGCGTTCCAATACACTGTGTTGCATAATGTGATTTATTACCTTTGCCTGATTTTAGTTTGGCTGCTTTATTTTTTTGTTTCTACGCAATATAGAGCATTGACCTCATTCTTAATTCAAGCTGGATGTTTTTTAATTTTTTTTAACTCTTTAAAGAGCAGTGGTCTTATTCATAAGTTAACGTGGTTATTTCTTTTCTTTCAAATGTTTAGCCTCATTCATAAAATAAATACATAGGGCTTATAAACAAAAATCATTTATTTTGTAGTTTTAAGTATGCATTATTTTTCAATAAATCTTGCGTAATCTCTGCAAATCTACTAACGAACTAAGAAACTAAACGTCTTCTAACGAAATGTTGAGACAAATGTATACCTATTACAAAATTTAAAAACAGACTCGAAGCGAAACAATTTCATTGGACAACTACAAACAACAACTTTTTAATTATATATTACCTAGCATTTACATCTACACTAAGGTCCTACGCCTACACTAACATTTTCAAGTAAAATCTAAAGAGGTATCCTCAAAATTACCCCAAAGTGGTAACAAAAGGATTTAACCCTAAATTATTTTATACTGTATATAACAGAGTAAGAATAAGTAACTAATTTAAATATGTAATACAGAGTCAGGAAACTCAAGGGAAAAAATATTTGTGTAGGTGGAGAGGTAGGTACTTATTTTGAAATATCTTATTCCATCCGGTTTCATATTTCGCATAATTTAGTCTGTGTACTGTAATTTGCGATTTCCTTTCAAATAAAGAAATTCACACACCCACAAAACGTCACAGTTCAATAACCGTGAAGCCTTAGGTAGGACATGTCTTTAGTTCAAAATTTGAATTTTAATCTAACGGGCTTACGTCATAGGTCAACGAACGCGATTGTTCGATCAGTTACAAAATTAAACTCTACCATCCTTAGAAATACTTTCACGCTTTATTCCAATGGAACAGCGTTAAGATTTGAATAACAGTTTGAGTAAAAAACTGCAAATTGGTGATGCAAAAATTCAATTTTCGAATGGAAAATGCTAGGCTTTTATTTCTATCGGTGGACATCTTTGCCAATAATGATTTTTTTTTAATTTTCTATTTTGTTTCGTTTGTTTTTTATTTAACTACCTAAGTATTTTATTAAATTTAGCATGAAATAGTTACTTAAAAGTAAAAAACATAGAACTATTTAGAGCGGTAGAAATAGTAGAGCTTGTAAAAATAAAGCAATATTGTAAACATCTGTTAATAGGTTATTATTATACTTAATTCCTGTTTTCAAACTTCTGCACCTGGTTTTTTTACCAAACCACCCCTAGCTAAGTATAGACAAAAGTAGGTCTAATATCTTTAATGGCAAATTGCTTAGTGGCCAAGGTCACACACAAAAAAAATACAATCAGTATGCAGCAATTCCATTGCTTTGAATAAAAAAAAAACAGATGTCAACATTAACATTTGGATAAAGATCAGCTGTGTGCGGTCATCGAACTCTACCTATTGTTTTAATAATGTATTGTAATCGAATTCCTGTATCATTGCCCAAGTTTTAAAAACTTATTGTGCATTACTTTGATTGAAAATGTACTTTTAATCGACTTAAAAAAAGCAGGAGATTCTGCCGTTTGACTGTATGTAGTTTTATGTTTGTATAAAATAATTGACCTATGTCTACCCCTACTACACGATGCGTAATGTTAAAAAAGCAATAAACTAAAACATGAAAATTGTAGTTTGTAAAATGAATTTGGAAATAAGTGATTATTAACGAAAAAACAATTAATTGATTTCAAATTAGAACATCTATCCAATGAAATTAAGTAGGCATCTTACAATTATCTTATTTTATAAGTTTGAAATTAGAATGTTACTGGCCGATTTCAGAAAAAAAAAATTAAATATTTATTTAAATTTAGAACTTTTTTTAATCTTTGTATAATACAAAGGCTACAACAAACATTAGGATTAAAAAGTCGATGAAATAAAAAGTAATATTAAAAACTTTATCAATCAATCTTACTTATAGTCTCGTATATCTAAAAGGTACAATGACTAAATGTTATTACAAAAGGCTAAGTAGGTTGTGCGTTAATACAATAGATTTTAACCTAAATAAACCTAAATGAGAGCGAAAGCAAGGTGAAAACCCCAGTATATTGGTCGGATTAATGACCTCGATGGACGGTGTAATGACCTCAATTAACTGGGATATCGAGGTTAAATCGAGGTCAAACGTTACAACTTATAGTGACATGAAAATTTAAATAAATAAATAATTTTATTTATTATTATATATTATTATAATTATATATTTTTATTATAAATTTAAATTTATTTACATGAAAATTCTTTCAGTTTTGTAAAGTGCTTTCTACATTTTGCTAAAAAATGCACTAAATACTAACGGTCTTATTCATAATGACTTATCGGAGGTTTAAAAGTTTGCTAAAATCGGTTCGCGAAAATTGTCAGAACTTGTTATTCATAATAGTCTTTTTACGTTTATTATCTGTCCGATAAAATCTCCGTTTAAATCTCCGATAAGTCATTATGAATAAGACCATAAATATAAAAACGCTATAATAACTAAAAAAGACACTTTTACGTTAAAAAATGTGTTTAGTCTCTTTAAATGATAGCGATTGGTTTTGATCTTTTTATTGGATCAATAAAAATTACAAATTATACACAAATCATAAAAAATAGTTAACTTTTAAAAAGTGCTAAAAGGAAAAGAATTACAAGAAAAATACATACAGTAAGAAAAAAAAAGTGTTATGTATAAAAATCTGTGAATCATTTTTATCAAGACACGGCAATGACCTAATATCGGTCAAACGTAAACCGCATTGGAGATTGTATCGCGAAATACTATACGTAACACGGACGCAAATCAAATAACCAATACATTTTGTGACATCACCGGTCAATGACCGTTTCATTTTAAATTTAAAATAACCATTTTTAAATGACCTTTTAAACGTTCTAAAATTTTAAAATATATAGACCACGTTCTAATGGATATGTGTTACACCGTTATAATTGACAAAATTAAGTTGGACTCTCTAGAGATTGTAGTTGATAGATTTGATAGGTCTTCTTAAATTAGTACTTAAATTAGTAGTTGCTTTTAAGTTTGGTAGTACAAAAGATCTTTCAAATCTTTTAAAGTATTTTTAGTTGATTGAACATTCTTTGAGGTTGAAATCAAAGTATATTTTAGTACTGTTGTTTACTCAGCCCATATAACGTATGAACTTCATTTTGATCGCTGTGCCACACCCTTTTTAGGGTTCCGTACCCAAAGGGTAAAAACGGGACCCTATTACTGAGACTTCGCTGTCCATCCGTCCGTCCGTCCGTCCGTCCGTCCATCCGTCCGTCCGTCCGTCCGTCTGTCACCAGGCTGTATCTCAAGAACGGTGATAGCTAGAGAGTTGAAATTTTCACAGATGATGTATTTCTATTGCCGCTATAACAACAAATACTAAAAATAAAATAAAATAAATATTTAAGGGGGGCTCCCATACAACAAACATGATTTTTTTACCGTTTCTTGCTCGATACTAATAACGTTGCCTTATGTTGCATAGATAATGGTACGGAACCCTTCGTGCGCGAGTCCAACTCGCACTTGACCAATTTTTATACCATAGTATCTTAGTAATATAAATTATATGACAAATCTTCTTAACAAGCCATTGGTACCAATTCTACATGTACAACTAAACTTAACCTAACTTAAAAATAAAATTGTGTTTTTGACACTATTATAGTGTATTTTAATCCTAATGTTTGTAGCCAGCCTCTGTATTATACAAAGATTAAAAAAAAATTGTTCTAAATTTAAATAAATATTTAATTTTTAGGGTTCCGTACCCAAAGGGTAAAAACGGGACCCTATTACTGAGACTTCGCTGTCCGTCCGTCCGTCCGTCCGTCCGTCCGTCCGTCCGTCCGTCCGTCCGTCCGTCTGTCACCAGGCTGTATCTCAAGAACGGTGATAGCTAGAGAGTTTAAATTTTCACAGATGATGTATTTCTATTGCCGCTATAACAACAAATACTAAAAATAAAATAAAATAAATATTTAAGGGGGGCTCCCATACAACAAACATGATTTTTAGGGTTCCGTACCCAGTATCTCAAGAACGGTGATAGCTAGACAGTTGAAATTTTCACAGATGATGTATTTCTATTGCCGCTATAACAACAAATACTAAAAATAAAATAAAATAAATATTTAAGGGGGGCTCCCATACAACAAACATGATTTTTTTACCGTTTCTTGCTCGATACTAATAACGTTGCCTTATGTTGCATAGATAATGGTACGGAACCCTTCGTGCGCGAGTCCGACTCGCACTTGACCAATTTTTTTTTATTATTTTGTTTTTGTCACTATAATAGTGTCAAAAACACAATTTGGAAATGTTAACTGAACTTTCTTATTACAAAAACTGTGTATGATTAATCATTTTAATTAATATAAATGTGCGCAACGAAATAACCAATTAATCTCAATACACCGTAGTTATTTTCACTTTTTTTTTAGTGCATTTAACAACAAAATTGTGGAAGCAAAATTTGAATCAATTAAGACTTCTAATAAATAATTTTACAAAATGTATCTTATCAGATGTGTAAATGGTTTACTTTCACGAAGTCGCGGATTTCCAAAATATTTGATTTTATTTGAATTTGTAACAGTGTGAGTGAGTATATACGGAAGCCTAAAAAGTTACTTAATGCGTTAAAAGTTGAAAGAAACCAGAAAGCGACCAACGAAGTTAGCCCCTTTGTAGTATAGGCCTATGTCCAAGCCTTTTATGGCTTAAGAATATCAAAACATACAGATCATTTTGTCATAATCATAACACAATGACGTGCACTTCAAACCATCGCAGGTCATTGACTTGAAAATATTAAAAACCGATGACTAAATAATTCATGTTTAATGATTCATTTACTTGGAATCAAGAGTTAATTGTGAAATTGTATTGCATTATTTATTACTTATTACCATCCTCACACCCCAACAACATTATAAAATCTTTTGCATAAACAAAGTTTTCGTGTCTACCGAAATGACTCAACCGATTTTTATAAAATCAAATATCTTTGTTTTAAACATATTGGTACCGATTCTACGTGCACAACTAAACTTTACTAAAAATTTAAATTCATAGTGTCAATAACACAATTCGACAATGTAAATTAAATTATTTTATTAGAGAATCTCTATATATTTTAATTAATAAAAATGTGCACAACGAAATAGTAAATTCATCAAAATACATCATAGTTGTTTTCATTTTTAGTTAAGTTTAGTTGTTGTCTAAAATAAAAGAAAAAGAATTGGTACCAATGTCAGTTTTATATGATTAGGTCACAAGGGTCCGAGTAAGCAAGCAAGTGAAAGTGCATGCTGAGCCAGAGATTTTTTAAATAGATCACCGAAATGAAAAGCCTCACAATAAATAAAAATGGTGACCTATATTTTAGCAGTTAAATTTTGTGTGTAATAAAGATTGAATATCATATTATACTTAATAAATATTATTTACAAATTACTCTTTATTCCTGCCCTAAACGTAAATAAATTCTATTACGCATATAATAACACTTAAATAAAACAGTTAAAAATCGCTCATTTATAACCACCCTAAAATAAAAGTGACAGCATACGTAATTATGACGTCATGGGTCGACGACATCGCGCGCGCCTTCTATATTTAAAATTTGAACCATTTTGACAATTGCTCGATTGTGTTCGCTATTTTAACTTTTTAATAATTGGTCATTAGTTTTTTTTTATAACAGTTTAGTACTTCGAAATAGTATGTAATATGTATTGCTTCAGAATCAGTTAATTTTTTAAATTCGGTAAGCTTGTTTCCTTTTTTTTTACAATCTATAAACCTAGACAAGGACCGAATCTTTTTAAATGAGGATTCACAGATCGATTGACAGTTCGCCAGTATGAAAAAGACTACAGTATTTTACAAACACATTCATAAAAAGAATGACAGTACAGTTTGTAAGACTTACGTAAAAGAATGTATCATCATAAATGAATGTCCTTGAACCGGGTTGAGGTCAATTTGCCGGATGACAACCCCGAATTGTTCTATTACGACATTTTGACTGTAACGCTCATTGTAACTTATATTGCAGATGAGTCAAGATGGCCATCCTAATAATTCTTACTAAATCCACGACTTTTGTACTCAAATTTTTTTTTAATATATGTAATTTAATATTAAAAAGTAAAGCAAAATAATAAAAAATAAGTCATCAATTTTAAAGTGCAGTTTCCATCATAAAGCTAAACAAACTTGACTACAAAAATGAATTAATTGGTTAACAAACAGCCGTTCGAAAATAAAATTTGAATTTGGCGTTCCAAATGAACATTACACAATTAACATTCCAAAATTAAAATTTCAGTATTTAAAAAGAAATAAAAAATTACGCTAAGACAACGGCATATTCAGCCTTTACTTACGTCGTTTTAGTATTGCCATACTAATCCACGTGTAAGTTTTCGAAGGTTCATTGACACTTGCTGCACTTTGACTTGGGCAATAATTGTTTAGTGCTGTTCGTTTAATTGTGTACAGGTCACTTTACTATATTTTGTTTTACACCGTTTTACAAAAGTTAAGGAAGTGCCTAGTTAACCTACACTATTTTTTTATCACTTTTATGTAAGTAAACTTCAAAAATATTCTAGTCAGTTTCAATTACCTATTACTAAAGAGTATATTATGTACTTTCTAAAACTAACAAGATTATTAAAAAAATAATTTTGAACTTCGAATGCATTTTTTTTTTCAGAAACATTCTCTTGAAAAGTATACTTAGACAGAGATAAAATAACACAGTTAATAACTGTTTATTTATGATTTTAAACACTAATGGTGTTATTCATAATGACTTATCAGAGGTTTAAACGGAGATTTTATCGGAGAGATAATAAACGTTTTAGCGTAAAAAGACTGTTATGAATAACAAGTTTCGACAATTTTCGCGATCCTATTTTAGCGAACTTTTAAACCTCCGATAAGTCATTATGAATAAGACTATAAGTGTATAGCCTTCATAGAGTATGAGTGCAATAATATAGCTTGTTATATAAGGCACTCAATCCGTAGCTTGTTGCTATGACATAAGCAATGTAAAAAACCAATAAGACAACTTTCTTTTAAACTTCGAAGAAGCGGGTGTAGTAAATGCCTTAGAAATGCTGTTTAAAAAAGTCATTAATACAATAAAAAAAAAATATCGTGTTCTAAATTTAAGAAATAATTTGCTAGAGAAACATCTTAGAGTCCAAAAAGTTTTATAGTAAGCTCGTGCATTTATTAAAATAACGAAACGTAAAATATGTCATTGTGTAAACAGTTTAACATAATCATAATTGACATAATTGCAACTTAACCCGAATTCCGAACCAATTAGCCTGGTTCCAAACAAAGAAAAAAAAACCCTACGAGTAGTATCTATGGAAATTTGTATTTGGAACACAAACATTTAAATGCAATTTGGGCCAATAGATAAATTAATGCATTTTCAATAATTATTTTAAATTTGGAACAAGTGACGTTATTTTACTTTTAATTTTAATTACAGAAATCCGTTCTTGTCTTTGGCTAAAACTTTATGTGAATGGTTTTTTTGTCTATGATATTTTAGAATTCTATTTTTAAGTCAACTATTCAAATGCCCAACTATTGCATTTTCAACTATTCAAATGCCCAGTAAAGTGACGTCTAACCGCTGGGAAAAGAAAATTGATTTAAGCCATTATGGAACCTGCTGTAAAAAATCTTTGCTCGGTCAGTTTCTTGAAAATCGTTGTCAATGTTTCCGCGATTCAGAAAATACTATCCTTTTCTACTAATATTATAAACGCCAAAAGAAAGAACGTACCTATGGATGTAAGGATGTTTGTTCCTCTTTCACGCAAAAGCTACGGGAGCGGGGCAGTAACTATAAATACGCGTGAAACCGCGGGTATAAACTAGAATATATTTTTTTTTGTTAAAAATTAATAAATAAATATTTATGAACATTTCACACAACGTCCTCTGGTCCCATGCTAAGCTTATTATGCTTGTGTTATGGGTACCAGAATACGGATATAATACATACTACTTTTCTTTTGTAAATACATACTTATTATACATAGTAAACACCCAGACGCAGAACAGTATTTTCAAGGAGTGTTAGTTTATTCACTTCTATCTATTTCTTCTGATAGAGTCGTGATGATAAATAAACGGATTTGGCACTTTGCTCCTACAGTTCACCTAAATAATCTAAACAAACATATTATACTAAATATTTGCATTACATATCAATTATTATTCTAATTAGATATTTGTAACGTGGTTTTGTTAGTTTATTTCGTATCTATCTATCTATTAATCTATGTAATAGAATCTTTAAAAGTGATTTTCCCCCAATTGCAATACTCGGAGTAGGCTCTCATGAATTTTTGGCCTATTTTTTTTTATTAGGCATAATGGGTAGGTGGCCGGGGCCAGCAATTTTCGATCACCTTAGTCCTTACTCCATTTCAAAATGGTATATAGTCTACTCATAGGCCATGTGTGACGAGGAAAATGTGTGATTTTACTTCAAAAAATATTTATTTAGTTTTTAATCGTAATTGGTACTAAGTTTTCTTTTAAAATTATTATGGCAGACTAAGGCTAAATGTAGGCAATGGTACCAATTCTATATGCACAACTAAACATAACCAAAAAATGAAAATTGATAGCGTTAATAACATAATTCGGCAATGTTAACAGTACTTTTTTATTAGAAAATCTGTATAACATAGACTAACGATTATCCTACTAATATTATAAAGGCGAAAGTTTGTAAGTATGGATGTATGTATGGATGTTTGTTACTCTTTCACGTAAAAACTACTGAATGGATTTGAATGAAACTTTACCACAATATAGCTTATACATCAGAATAACACATAGGCTACAAATTGGCTGGACCGATTTTGATGAAATTTTATTTTATACAGAATTGTATGGCAAAACAACGTTTGCCGGGGCAGCTAGTAATGATATAAATGTGCACAACACAATATCCAATTGCCATTGTTCATATTTTTTTTAAAACTCTTAATTCGAAAACCATTTCGGGGAAAAGAGTTTCTGATCATGATCTATTAGTTTTTTTGGAAAATTTACTATATTAACGATTATTTCTCCAAAAAAGCAAATGATCTCTATATGCCCTTGAAATGAAGGACTTAAAATATTAAGGCGCTCTGAAGGTCTGAACATTTAAAGGTCACAACATTTAAAATAATATCTTTAAGTATTTTTGAAAAATTCTATATAGTGAATATTTCAATAATATTGAAATCAGTTGCTTAAAATAGTCTATATTTTCTAAAAAAAATATAAAAACAGCAAAAAAACAGGTAAAAATATGCCTGGTGGTTATAGTACCTACACCTATTTGGTCTACTGGACATATTGGTATACTTTTATCATCTCTATGAAAGAGGTCATTGCCTCAATGTGGTATAGTGAAGAAAAAGTCCTCTCATAGTGATGTAGGTCATTGCCCAACAGTGGGAGTTTTAGGAATTGAGAAGAAAATAGGTCCAATTAAAGTAGCCTTATGCAGTATCAGGCGTGGGAAGAAATGGGATCATGACTTTTGTATTTTATTCCATCAAGTTACTAATAAAATAGACGCGAATAAGTTTTGGTCTTAGACTATAAAGTAAATTATTATTTTTTTCGTGCTGAAAACTTTACAATAAAAAAAAATTGGTCAAGTGCGAGTCGGACTCGCGCACGAAGGGTTCCGTACCATTATCTATGCAACATAAGGCAACGTTATTAGTATCGAGCAAGAAACGGTAAAAAAATCATGTTTGTTGTATGGGAGCCCCCCTTAAATATTTATTTTATTTTATTTTTAGTATTTGCTGTTATAGCGGCAATAGAAATACATCATCTGTGAAAATTTCAACTGTCTAGCTATCACCGTTCTTGAGATACTGGATACGGAACCGTAAAAATCATGTTTGTTGTATGGGAGCCCCCCTTAAATATTTATTTTATTTTATTTTTAGTATTTGTTGTTATAGCGGCAATAGAAATACATCATCTGTGAAAATTTCAACTGTCTAGCTATCACCGTTCTTGAGATACTGGGTACGGAACCGTAAAAATCATGTTTGTTGTATGGGAGCCCCCCTTAAATATTTATTTTATTTTATTTTTAGTATTTGTTGTTATAGCGGCAATAGAAATACATCATCTGTGAAAATTTCAACTCTCTAGCTATCACCGTTCTTGAGATACAGCCTGGTGACAGACGGACGGACGGACGGACGGACGGACGGACGGACGGACGGACGGACGGACGGACGGACGGACGGACGGACGGACAGCGAAGTCTCAGTAATAGGGTCCCGTTTTTACCCTTTGGGTACGGAACCCTAAAAATAACATTGGCTGAAATAGGTTATACCATAGACGAAAAAAAAATAAATACCTCGAATCGAATTAGCAGCTTTCTTATCCATGAACATGCCAGAAATCGATGATCCAAACATTCCATCACTACTCCCAGGTGGAGGGGAGGTGCTATCAGCAACTGATCCAGATGTGATACCCATCTGATTATGCATCACACGCACATCAGTATGGGGCTCCTGTTTTAGCTGCATACCCTGAGGTAGACCCTGTGACTGGTGCAGCATCGTAGAAGCAGACGAGTGACCTCCATGCTGGTCTGGAGGCCACTGGGATCCAAACAAATCATGGAACTGATTATTACTCATCATTCCAAAATTAATTTTCGAACTTATTCGTCTTCTTTTTTTAAATTTGTATTTAAAACTTTTTTATTTAAGTTATTTTCGGCCAATGATTAAGTGTACGCGCGAATCGAATTCGCATTGCGGTTACCACTAGTATCACTGTACGTGTTGGTGTTATAATTGATAGTTTATTTTTTAAATTTTATTCGACTATGTCGTTAAGGCAACTGTTTTTGTGTTTTGTAAATTTTGTCTCATTCACCAGAATTTTTCTTCGAAAAACTATGGCACGCCAAATTGTTATGGTTCTTCAACTTAGTTGAGAAAAGCACCAGATGTTTTTTTGCGTTTTTAACTGATAAATATATTCCGGCCTAGTGGTGATGTGAGATTTCTTTTTGCGAAGTTTATTTCAGGTATTATCTTTTTGAAGAGTAACAAATTTTTTGGCATTTTGTCTCTGTACTTATTTTGTTTCCTCTTCCTTCTGTCTTAAATAAACATTCTTTAAGGCACTGTTTATTTTATTGTAATTATTCACTTGTTCCCTTATTCTACTGCTTGTGTATTATCTCTTTATCAAAACATTGCGAAACTCAAAAAATCTGCAAAGAGAAAACCGAAGCAGAGAGAAGAATTTATTTGAATTTTTAAAAGTATTATGAGAATTAAAAACAAAATATTAATTTATACTTTATGCTTTTAAATAACCGAACAATTTTGTTCAATTATCTAAAAGCCGTTATCCAAATTTACATGTAACACAAAATTAAAAATTTAAATTTAGAAGTTGTTAGGCGCCTCCACGTTCTATTTTCAAAAAGAAAATATTATGTCGTTCACTGTAGCACTTAAAGGCACTGTCACTTGTTTTATGTTAAAAAAAAAACAATACGCGTTCACCTCACTGCTGAAAAAATTTGTACGTTATATTTTTGTACTATATGTTGTGCACAACTCGGCTTCGCGACGGCAACTGGCAAGTCCAAGATGTTGACGCCAGAACGGCCCGAACGTGACTGACGCATTGACGAATCTTCGGCCAGGCTCACGAAAAAATTATATATTTTTTCATTCCGACCGAATAATCAACTTAGCTCATAGCAATAGTTCAGTCGCCCCGGAGCGGCGAGGACTAAGGGAAAATTTTTCTGCAATATTCATCTCTAAGGAGAATTTCATAGTGGTCCATCAATTAACAGCCTAGTACCTCCCAAATCACTAACAAAATATACGGAAATATGTGTAATTACTCTGTAATTAAGAGACAAAATTGCCCATCAGAATGGTGCGGATCACAAGGCGTCGTTTGCGTGTGTGCGTACGTCGGTGTTGTGTACGGATGTAGCGGCGCGCGCACACTATCGCGCGGGCGTCACACTGGTTCATTGACCCCGGGACCCAAACAAAGTAGATTTCGGTGAAATGCTGTTGAACTCTAGTTTTGAATGTGGAATCACTGAGCGATATTACGTCGCCGCCTTTTCTGGCGAATTTTTTCGCCAAATTGTTATTTTATATTTTTTTCATTAATTATTCAAAATTGGAACTCAAATTAAATCCAACATTTAATCATTTTAGATATTCTCTATAATATCTATTGAAATAACGTATAATATTCAATTTTAAAAATAAATATTATTAACAAATTAAATTGGAATTTTGTAGTTTATTTACTTTTATGTAACCTTTTTTAATTTATGTAATTTATTAATGAAACAAAACAAAATTTTCACAAGTTAACAATAGAAAATTAGCAAAATTTATTTATAAAGGTATTATAATTAATCATAGAGTTTAAATGTTAAGAAATTTTAATTCATTAATCAAACTCATTGTATTAAAATGATTGTTGTTTCCCCACAGTCTGATAGCAGTGTTAAAAGGTTAGTGACCCAGGAAAAATGTGTTGTCAACCGCAAATAGTGTAGGCAATTTTGTTTCGCGCTGTTTTGTTTACGATGTCTTTTCTATTGCAAATGTTTTCATGTTCTTTATTTAAAAATATGGGGTATTTCTTTTTCTTTTTTAGCACAGATGAAAAAAAATATATGGTAACTTTTTGTTTTTTATTTCGCCCATTAGGCAAAAATTATACGTGTCATTACTGCCATTATTATACAGGTGTTAGAATGTTGTCAAACGAAGAATATACCAATATTGAAAGTAGGAATACTTATTATAATTAATATAATATGTATATTATATTGTATATTTTTTTATATTTAATGTTGTGTCTAATTTTAAAGAAAAGACATAAATATTTTTTTTATTTTGAACTAGAAATTTTTGTTATTTTATATATTTGTATATATTTAGCCACAAATTCAAATGATTTTAATTTAAAAAATTATAATTCTAGGTTCACAATCCATTTCCGGCGATTTTTAATTATTTGAATGACAGCAACAGCGATAAATGTCTAATCCAATTCACCTGTCAAAATCAATTTGCATTGATGTCCGTGATTTTGATTGGTCATTGTCTAGTTTGTCTATGGGTGAATTATTTTGACATATGAGGTTAAAGACCACGTTTAAATTAGGTAACAATAATCTTATTTATACTCCATATGGCATGATAGCATGTTGCCAAGAAAACAGATTTTTCTAAATCGAAATCACAAATCGTCTTAGACCTCTAAAGCTGATCCCTTCACATTTAATTTATAAGAAGTTAATAATGTTTTTCACGAAATATAGAGAAATGTATTGTTATACGATTCAAGTCGAGACTCACAAAACACCGACACTCTAAAGTTAGTTACAGACGTAGAATATGACGGAAGACAAACAAAGAAGTATAACTTCTTATTTACTATACCGCGCTGACAAGGTTTAATAGCACACTTTTTAGTTTACAGTATTCCTTAAAGAAGATTTTAATCAAAATTACATGTGTCTAATCTTAAACCTTAATTACAGAAATTTTACCAAAACAATATTCCCTTTTCTCTCGCTTCTTCTTTTCCCATTAATATCCCACTGTTGGGCACGGATCTCCTCCGCTTCTGGGAAGATATTAGATCTACCTATGTCACGCTGACTAAGCGTGATACCATAGGATTTAATATCGCATTTTCTATCTCTCACAGAATGTTAACTATTTTATCCCTTATCTCTTACAGCACCCTGGGAGGAAATAGGTGTTGAGTATTCCTAATCCGTCGCCATGTGAATCTGAGACATCTTTACTTATTATAAAACAAAGTCGTTATTTTTGTAAGTCCATATGTGAGCTTATATCTTAAAAAGTACGCAACAGATTTTGATAGGAATAGTTTTATTAGATAGAGCAGTTCAAGAGGATGGCTTTTTATATAAGTTTTGTTTTTAAATTGCACGCGTACGAAGTTGCGGGCAACAGCAAGTTTGACTTAAATATAAAGCTGTTATGTAGAACAAAACAACGCTATATATGGTCATAGACCATTAAATTTGACTTTCACTCCTACTCTATGGTACAAATTTGGACAGATTCAAGATTATAATGTCCTTCAACTATATTTACGGTATAAAGATCGTGTCCCTGATAAAATAGAAATCCCAGATTCAATTCGAATTACAGAGAGCTGTTTGCTTTGACTTTTTATGATGGTGACGGTAAAAATTTACTCTACTATTTTTCCATGTAGTGCCAAAAGAGGTATAACTTCGAAACTATTGGCAAAACAGAGTTTCCCGAGTCAGTTAATAAATGGTGGCGACAAGTGTATTATCCATCACCGGTTAATGTTTATGAACTGTCATTGCCTACCTTGCGTAAAAGAGATGGTTGTGACGTCAGACATCGGTGTCTCTCTCTAACACGCGGGCTAACGACCTTATTGATTTGGGACCACGTGCTACAACGTTCCGTGACAGTCCACAATTGGGCAAGTGGGCTAATGTCTGAGATAGGAACTTTGATTCAGATTAGACGATATACCTTTTATAGTTCAGTAACACTGTGCACTGTAGATGGATTCGATTTTAAGTATGAGTAAATGTTCTTTCAGTTGATGCGTTGATTGAAGGCCTGGATTGAATTCTCAGGCTAAAGAAAACATATTAACCTAAATATTAGCCGCAGCGTGATGTTATATATGTGCCTTCCTCAATAAAAGTACGATCCAACACTGAAAGAATTTTTCAAATCGTACCAGTGGTTTCTGAGATAAGCACGTTCAAACAAACAAACTCTTCACGATTTATAAAACTAGTATAGATATGTGTTTATAAAAAAAAAACTTCAAAACCCTTAAATATTGGGAGAACTGTACACAATATCTTATGAAAACTGTTTATTATAAAATAACTCAATTATTAATACTTAGCATATATACTCGTATAATATTATTTGTAAATAAATATTTGAACAGTGATATTTATACAAGCATTATGCATGCGACATTTTTATTGCGTTTGTACATGCATCGCGTACGACAACTATTAGTTTCGCAAGTATCTATGTAACGGAGTATTTCGACTTGTCAAGGATCACTGATGATAGCTACAATAATTATTCTATTTATTTGGTGTCATAGATATAGCAATTGTAGTGGCTTTGGCTGGCTACATCACTCAATCGGTTTAGAGTCCTTTCCTCATTTTTGAGTGCATGAAATATATATCTATGTGTGTCTATGTTACAGGCATACAAAATGTCATTTTTCTTTGAAGTACAATTTATTCAGGCTAAAGTTACTTGTCGTCATCATCGAAAAAATAATAAACGATACTTGAAAATCATCCGGAAATCGAACTCACAACAACCTAGTTACAAATATGCGGACAACATAAAACAGCGCAATAAAAAAAATACGGAAGAAATAAATTCGCCTCCCTGTTCAAGTCTAAATAAGAATTACAAATTTCAGGACACTTATTTATACGTTCATCGAACTCTTGAACTCTGAGAACTGTCAGAACTGTGACCTTTTACCGATGAACCATCGAGTATAGAGTTTCTCAGACTAAGGCGGTAGTATTTACAGCCTAGTGGGTATAATTTTTTTTAATACTACTATGATAGAAATCTGTTATTGATTTTAAACTTATGCGATTTCAACTTATAATTTGTTAATTTTAATCGATATAATTTTGCAACTTAAACGAAAAATAAATAAATAAATGAATATATAAATGCCGTTCACGTGGTTTCGGGTTCGATTCTCGCTCGGGATAATAATTTGTATGATATTTATAATTGTCGTACAAATGTCTGTACTGCGTCTGGGTGTTTCTATGTATTATAAGTATGTATTTACAAAAGAAAAGAAGTATATGTATTCTATCCGTATTTTGGTACCCATAACACAAGCATATGAGCTTAGCTTGGGACCAGAGGACGTTGTGTCCTATCCATCCATGAATATATATAATACATAAATATTATATTTTTATATACATATAAGTGCTTACGTAAATATAATATTTAGTTTATATCATTAAGGTAATACGATGCCCTCACTCAAAAATGGAATCATGACATGTCATGTCTCAATACGTCATCAAACAGACAAATTTTCCACAAACTATTTTCATCGCATCTAAATTTCAATATTACAAAACATCTGCGAAATTTTAACGTGAAAATGTTTTGTGAAATTGTAATAAGACACACACTATAAGTATTAAAGCAACCGGAGTAGTTACAACAGTTTTCTTTTAAAAATATACTGGAAGGTAGTAAAATAGTAACTATATAACTAACTAGCTGTTTCCCGCGACTCCGTACCCGTGGAATTTCTATTTACCTTCACTTATCGTCATATTTTTGACAATTTACACAATATCTTTATAAATTGTAGCATGTATGTTATTCTGATGTATAAACTACATTAATGCAGTTTCATTAAAATCCATTTAGTAGTTTTTGTGTGAAAGAGTAACAAACATCCTCACTCACACACTTTCACATTTATAATATTTGTAGGATGTAAATCCATCGCTCGCTATCCACACCAAGAGACGAAACTGTCTGTCTGTACATTATAAGTATGAGTCCAATACCAATTTTCAGCAAGTGTGGTGAGATACTGGTGCCAACTCTTCATGCACAACTAAACTTAACTAAAAAATGAAAATTTATAGTATCTATAACACAATTCGGCAACATTAACTTACGTATGATAAAAACTGTAAATTATAGTCTAACGATTTGAATTAATATAAATGTGCACAACAAAATTGCCACTAAATCAAAGTAAAGTTTGTGTTCATTTTTAGTTAAGTTTAGTTATGCACGTAGAATTGGTACCAATATAAACTCCTGCTAGATTAATGCTCTAAGGAAGCACACGATGATTCAAAACCGTTTCTGAGGTCAGTAACATTACATTCGCGAATCATTCGAATTTTAAAAATTTCTGTCGTTAATTATTTTAAATGTAGAATAAATAATGGGCGGAAAATTAATAACTACGCATTTTAATAATTTTAATATTATTGCTAAAAATATTAATATCCTAATATTTTCTAACACTTGCGCGACTCATCTGTTTAAATAAAACTACTTTTTACGGATTTAGACGCGTATATTTGTTTTAAATTTTGGCCCGACGTTTCGGAGACTTTGCAGTCACCATGGTCACGGGTGAGACTGATTAATATCCTGTTCAAATTGACTTATCACGAGAATTACTTATTTTGATACTAAAATTTCAAATAAAATAATAAAATTATTAACTTACGCAAAAAATGTTTGTTGTATGGGAGAATGGAGTGAGATAGTATTTGTTGTTACTTTTAACAACAAATACTAAATACCAGAAATTTTTGAAAATTTTTACAACTGTTTTTCTGTTCTTTAACAGAAAAACATCTGAAAAATTTCAACTGTCTAGCTATCGCCGTTTATGAGATTACAACCTGACGACAGAAGGATGGACGGAAAGCTAAGACTCAGTTACATATTCCCGCTTTACCCTTTGGTTCGGAACTATAAAAAAGAAAATAAAGTTTTATGAAAACCGTGTACTGAACACACGGATATCGGATATCCGTCTATCTAGACGACGAAAGGTACATCAATTTCGCATCTAATAAATCGGCGATCGATATCACGCCGCCCGGTGTTATCGCTAGCGATTATTGTGGGTCTGTAGTTCGTCGTTCGTTCGTACATCGAACCCCCGAAATCGGAGAGTTCAACGGCCAGTTTTAGTCTAGTCGACGCGTTGGTTGATGCATTCGCAAAACACTATTGGCCGCTATTTGAATTTAGAATCTTTGATGCAGTTTAAAATAAGAATCTAACGTTTATTTCGGAATTAGCTGTTAAAAATTTATAAAAAAAACTTTTTTTTCTTAAAAACACAGAGACACAATTACATACTCGTATTTGTGTTATTTGATTATCCCAGGGTATTTTTACACATTTTTCCGGGTTTAAAAATAGCATGTGTAAATCTTGAATGTAAGCAATAGCATCAAATTTAATATAAAACATTAGACGGTTTACGCGTGAATCCGTAAAACACATACACACACAAACTTACGCGTTTTTAATATTAGTTGTGTTCCATTTTCAAAAACTAAAAGAAAAACATGAGCAGAAAATATAAACATTCCAGTAAATCGAATCATTCTGTATAATTCTAAATTTAAATATTTTTGGAATTATGAAAATACATTTTTTATTGGAACTTAGGTGGCAAAAGGCGTAAAAGCTGACAGTTTTAATTAAGTTATAAATAATGTTTAGTTTTCTCATAAAACGACTGTCATGGACGGCACAGCAATATATTTTAATATCTTGTTGAGGTGTAGTTATTTGTGATTTCAATACGAAGTAAATATTATTTTGTCGTTACAACAGTCATTTTAGTTAACCCTAGTCGCTAATCCCAGGAACAACTGGTTCGAATTGAAAAATTATTTTTGTGTTGGATAGTACATTTATTGAGGAAGGCTATAAGCTATATAACATCAAACTGTGACCAATAGGAGCGAAGTAATAGTGAAAAATGTTGCAAAAACGGGAATTTTTTTCTAAATTCCACGCGTATGAAGGCGCGGGCAATAGCTAGTAAAATTGGACAGTTTTTTAGGTTTGGATGCGTCTTGGTGTTTTCTATGTATTATAAGTAAGTATGCAGGGCCGTCTTAAACTAAGCTAGGGCCCTTGGGCACACACGAATTTGAGGCCCTTTCAAAAAGTAAAAGACGTGGGACAGATTTGCCATAGAAGCGTTAATAGAATAGTACTTTTCTGATTTACGTTCTTTGACAATGGTTTTCAAAACTTGCTGTCCCATTAAAAGAATACATACTTTTTTCTCTTCACCTTTCTAATACCTTCTGATAAGATCACTGATTTGTGAAAACAAAAATATATAGATGAGTGAGAAAAAAATTTCGGACAATCGGGGCCCCCTAAGAATGGGGGACCTGGGCACTGGCCCCGTGTGCCCTTATGGTAAAGACGGTACCTATTGTAAGTGTGTACATATTTACAAAAAAAAAAGTAAGTATAGTAGTAGGTATATCCAAATCCGGTAACACAATCCGTAAACACAATCATAGAAATATAGCTTAGTTTTGGACCAGAGGACGTCCATTTATAAAAAACAAAAACATTAACTGTCACCGCTGCCGTCAAGTGCCGTCATCTAATCGACCTATTCCAAAGAAGTATTTAACTTTTCACGTACGTAAATATGTAGGTACACACATACTTTTGAAACTTAAATTATTTATTGGAGTCTTTATAAGTATTTATACATTCTGCCATATGCCTATAAAATATAGAGGCGTGATGTGTTAAAAAAGAACTTTCTAGCAGAAATATGTTGTAATAATCAAAAGTTTTGCTTTCAAAACATTTTTATATCTACAAACAAAATTAACCAGGTTGTTCCTTTATGACTGGCGTCGGAGACCTAAATAATGCCGCCTGTAGTCATGTTTATATTGTAATATGTATAGTATTGTTTTAATTTGTTATTTCGTAGTATAAGTAAGATATAAACAGTAATAATATACTGTGAGAGACGGAAAACTCGAAACTAAACCCTATGCCAACATGTCTGGTCAGCGTGGTATACAAAAAAGTCCTCCTAAAGTGCAGAAGGCCCTGCCCAACAGTGGGACATTGATGGACTCAAAAGAAAAATAAAAGCAATCGAATGCTTTATGGTTGCTAATAATTTCGGTAGTCATGGTTCGACTCCCGCTCAAGTCAATTTTTATGATGAATAACAAATAATACAATGTCCGGATCATATTTTATTTACATACACTAATTAACTAAAATATTAATACGTTTTGTTTCGTTTTTTCCTGGTACTACAACAAATCTTCCGTGCATAATTACGCATTAAACAAATTAGAGGAAAATGTAACTGTGATTAGGTACATCTGTTTTCAGTTTTCCTAAAATTTTGCAAATGATTCAAAATATCACTATAGTTGTATTTAAGGATAGGTTTTATGTAGTACTGGTAATAAAGAAGCTTGTTGTGCACGAGGTCATTAGTTTGATTCCAAGCAGTATCATTTTTGCGACTAGGTATTTTCTTATTACAATCCCAGGAGTCACTGATTGCAAGCGGTTCAAGACCACGCGTTGTAGTCTGCTATAAGAGGGGCCTATGCCTAGCAATGGATGTCCTGAAGCTGACGAATGTAATAAAAAAGAAAAATAAAAAAAACAAAAAGAAACTGTAATTTTTGTATTTCCAATTTGGTGCCAAAAACACAAGTATTACCTACGCTTATTTCCAGACTAGCTGTGACCCGCGACTTCGTACCATTGGATTTAGGAAACATAATATCTATACTAATACTAGCTGTCCCGGCAAACGTTGTTATGCCATACAAAAAAAAAGGTTTGAAAAATAGATGTTGGCCGATTCTCAGACCTACTGAATACGCATGTAAAATTTCATAAAAATCGGTCAAGCCGTTTCGGAGGAGTACGGTAACTAACACTGTGACACGTGAATTTTATATATAAGATTACTAGCTGACCCGGCAAACGTTGTTTTGCCATACTAAAAAAAAAACTTTGAAAAATAGATGTTGGCCGATTCTCAGACCTACTGAATATGCATGTAAAATTTCATTAAAATCGGTTTAGCCCTTTCGGAGGAGTACGGTAACTAACACTGTGACACGTGAATTTTATATATAAGATATATATTAGATTATAAGTTGAAAAGTTTGTTTGTTTAGACGCGCTAATCTCAGGTACTACTCTACTACTAGCTCAATAATTGGAAAAATTATTTCAATGTTGGCTAGTATATTTAATGAGGAAAGCTAAAGGCTATATAACATCACGCTGTGACTAATTGGAGCGGAGAGTCAATGAAAAATGTTGCAAAAACGGGATTTTTTTTCTAATGTTCCACGCGTACGAAGTGGTGGACAATAGCTAGTTACTCAAGTACTCATATTTATAAGTAACGCAGCGCACGCATTGGACGCTCTCAAAGATGGATAATTATTCCCGATTTCGTAACATTTTTCACTGATGCTTCGCTCCTATTGATCGTAGCGTGATGTTATATAGCCTATAACCTTCCTTAATAAGTGGACTATCCAACGTAAAAATAACTTTTCAAATCAAACGAATAGTTCCTGAGATTATTGCGTTCAAACAAACAAACTATTTTGCTTTATAATATGAGTATAGACTCGTAGTCTAGATAAAACCACAAACATATTAAAATATGTAACAATGTACAAAGTTAAGGAAATGTTAGAAAACGACCTAGGTCAATGTCCTGATGACGCATGCGTACTAGCTACTTTATTAATCATAATTAACTCATTACTAGACGTCAGACTAGTCCGAGCAAAAATATTCTTTAGTCTATGGATAAAATAGTACTTCCCATGGGCATAGACAAATTTAGTTCAAGAAAGGTAGACGAAGGTACCAATTCTATCTGCACAACTTAACTAAAAAAAAAGGAAACAAATATGGTATGGATAATAAATATTAATTTTTATAATAAGAAAGTTCAGTTAACATTGCCGAATTGTGTTATTGAAACGATCAATTTTCATTTTTATTTAAGTTTAGTTGTGAAATTTGTGTTTGTAGTTAATTAAATAATATATCCTATAAACTTTCTTGTCGACAAGAATTAATTAAATATTTAGAAAAGACAGATCACTGCCTATCAAATGTGACAAATTGTTATAATTAAATAAAACTAATATAAATACCGGATTAATATAATATAATTTTGCTAATTAAGTCTTTTAAAACTCGATTATTTGCGGATAAATGTAATAGTAATTTAAAACAGCATCATAAAAATGTCACAGCGTGTAACGGATTACAAATTATTAACATAGAAACGGCTTTATTAAATTATTTCCCGCTGATTTTGTATTTAGAATCAAACCTTTTTCAATTTTCAATACGACACATTAAAAACGGAGCGCCCAAAAGGTTTATTTTAATTTCTTTTTATTCATAGATATTTTTGCAATAGGTAATGACAAAAAATTTTGAACTTTTTACAGACAGAATTAAAATAAGTTTTATTTTACTTAGTAACAAAAGAGTTTGTATAAAAAGATATTTGAAAAAATCACAAATATGCGACCGGGAAGTGAATGCTGGGCGATAAGACGGGCCGGTTCCTTCCACTCGGCCCACGTGGTGGGTCAACGGCTGCCCCACTGCGCAGTGGGGTCGCTGAACTGAACAAACCACGCAAACATTAATACAAAGCACGCACACACCTGCGAATTCAAACAAGTCAAACAGTTACGCACACATCTGTGTATTTTATATTTACACATCTCACTACTACATAGATATTGTGTATAAGTGCTTTGCTTATGCGCACATTTGAGATGAGGCACAGGTGACTAATTGTATGTACTTTTCTGAAAGCCTTTTTACGACTGTAAGGTTGGCAAATGTTTACAATATATTTAAATTTGGAATGAGCGTGGCGAATTTGAAAAAAGAACTGTCAGATCTAATGAAATGTTGTCTGTTTCTGTTAATTGTGACTATTTAACTAACAATTGGCAATTGGCATGATCATATTATAGAATAAATTCGCGACACAGTATAGTTAATATGTCCTTGCCCAGCCTATCAATGTCCCACTGTTGGGCAAAGGCCTATTCCACTTCTGGTATTTGGTCTATGATTGAACACGGTTGACCAAGCGTTTTGGCATAGGGTTCATTCAATTCAAGGTTTCTTTCTCTCACAGTACCCGTTGATGTGAACTGCTTATAAAATCCTTAGCTGGCCATTTTTTCTGACACTTTTTTCTATATATTGGGAGCACTCGTAAGGTCAACACATGGAATACGACTAGTCGTATTTTTCCCAAAAATAGTGTTATTTTTAGACTAGTAACCCTATATTATGGAGCGTTGCATGTTTCGTCACAGAACAAATATTGCATGCAGGCAGTGTTATGTTTTGGCGCGAAAATGCATAATCAATTGTGCAACGCTTGTAATATTATCATTACTGCAATAATATTGCATAATTGTTGCAACAATGTTTGAAGTAGTGTTAGATTATTATGCTATCTTCTTAATCGGCTTTAAAAAGGCAGAAAATCATCCTGACTCTATGTTTGTTATATTTTTTTTATTTATTATTAACTTTATTTAATACAGTTTCATTAACATCGTATAATCTATGTATATATCTACGTAATGGAATAATCGCTTTCCAGAATATTTTAATAAAAACAAGATATCTCTCTCTCATTGGGACGTAGAAGGGCTAGCCTTCAACGTCCCAATATTGGGCACGGGCCTCCTACACTTCGGGAGGGATTATGGTCTACCACACTGGTGGGCTGCACTGACCAGGAATGTCGGCACAAGGTTTATTTTCTAGTTTTCCGTGTCTCACAAAGGATATTATCTGTGTACAATATTTCTTAACTAAAGGGGTGGTGATGACACTTGTGTTCTGCTAAGATATCATAGAATTATTTCCGACAAGATTTAGTCGTTTTGGTCTCAACAATGAGACACACCCGAAAACAGAATCCTGGCGACGCTCATGCCTGGAACTTCTAAATTTAAAAATGACAGATCATGACCGGGGTTGCTAGTATAAAAAAATAAATCGTTATGCTAAGATATTGTTTTATTACGCCCAGACGAGTCCTTGAGACAGATACGGGTTCTCGACCAAGATGGGCTAACGACCTCAGTCTAAACTACGCCAGACTGTATAACTTAAAATCATGTAATCACGCGATTTTAAGAAAAAAATTTTTTTTTTAATTTTTACCAAACCTTAACAAAATCATAAATAAAAAAATAACAATCCGCTCCTTCTACACGTAATTCAATATTTTAAATATCGATGGAATTATTTTAGCGGTAAAAATTCTTTACTTACTAAAATCCCGTAGACAATTTAAAAACCGAATGTTTACCGCGGTTAAAATAAAAATCGGCGAATGTGATTTTAATTCTAAGAATTTAAAATTAGCTACTACGTGACCACTAGGCTCAAAATAAGAAAATTATGTAGGCTATTCAATTTAAATAAAGTGGTCACCAATCATTAAAATGACTTATTTCAATTGACCTCAATATGACCTACGAATACCATAGCCTGACCATAATCAATATTTTTTTTTGACACAAAATCTATAGGTACGCATAGGTCAGTACTAGCCAAGCTAAGTTGAACGACATGCCGATGACCGCCGAACTCGCACGAAATTTGCCGAATCTATGTCAATTTTAAATAGTGTTCATAAAAATAAACGCAAGTTTATATTTTAAAATGATGGCGGCCATTTTAGAATTATTTGAAGTTACTAAAAATAAATAAGTTTATTGTTATTAAAATATGTTTAGATATAAATTATGTAGTTATTTTAGTTGTTTAATCGTGTTTTCAACGGAAAATAGTAATTGTGTGTAAATAAATCAGGCTTCAGTCAAGCTTAGTATCCTGGGAAGGAAATGTGTTGAAGGAAATCCGCTACACCACAGAGTTACTGATTTAAGAATTCTATCAATAATGATATTAAATAGTGATAACTATTATTGTATGTTATAGTATATAGTATGTTTTTAAATTATTTTCTTTTTATTTCATTACTATTTTATGTAAAATAACTTATCACTAGCTGTTGACATTTGTGTACCTACTTAGTTTTTATTTAATTGCTGCCAACAAATCTGTAATTTATTGAAATAAGATAAAAATTTATGTATGCCTGTTCGTAGCCGTAGCATCAGTCAAGGGGCCCATTTGAAAACCAGCGTCTAGTCCAAAAGACTAGGCATATTCTGAAATGGGCACCCATTGCTGCTGTTCCCTTAACGCTATATAATGTTTATTTTAGTTATAATTTATGTAAATAGTTATTAGTCTAGTCTGTATAATGTAATTGTGGATCCGCAGTAATAAAGTTTCTGTCTTCTTCAAATAATAATTAAATAAATATTCATGTACATTTCACACAACGTCCTCTGGTCCCAAGCTAAGCTTATATGCTTGTGTTATGGGTACCAGAATCTATACTAATATTTTAAAGCTGAAGAGTTTATTTGTTTGAACGTCCTAATCTCAGGAACCACGGGCCATATTTATCGAGGAAGGCTACAGACTATAATAACATCACATGAATGTTCCAAAAACGGGGAAAATTTTCTAAATTCCACGCGTACGATGTCACGGGTAACAGCTAGTATAATATATCTTCTTATATATAAAATTCAAGTGTCACAGTGTTAGTTACCGTACTCCTCCGAAACGGCTTGGCCGATTCTATTCAAATTTTACATACATATTCAGTAGGTCTGAGAATCGGCCAACATCTATTTTTCAAACTTTTTTTTTTTTAGTATTGCAAAACAACGTTTGCCGGGTCAGCTAGTAATCAATATATTTAAAGAGTTGTTAATACCATAAAATTAACAACAAAACAACAAATTACAACGCTGTGTTTGGCCGAAAATTATCAGGCTTTGCCCCTAGAGGAATGCCCTTAAAGGACGTTACACTTTGATGTTATAATGAACCCTTATGAACTACATTCTTGTTTGAGGACATAGACTTTTCACCTCTATAAAGTAGGCGTGTCATTATTTATCGTCAATTGAAAAAAAAAAACAATATAATTGTCTATGTCTAATCACAGATATAACAGATGGTGAATTGACGTTTAAAATTAAGGGCAAGTTTAGTCTGACGTATATCCTGTGTCAAAGACACATAAAGATAGATATTTCACGCACACATAGATAAGTAAGTGACTTGAAGCCAATTGTGTAAGATCAAAATAAAAAATCATTTATTCATGCATTTATTCACACAATTTTTTTGCCAAAAAAGGGCTCTTATGATATGTTCAAATTTTTTTTCCTTACCACCGGTTCCGGACTTTCAATCCGTTGAGAAGAAACGGCGTTAGAAACTCAGAAGAGATCGTTATCTATAATCATATTATATGGGTTTACATTTAAGGTAGTCGTAACCACTACATCTGGTAAATCTCTGGTACCGAATAACTAAATTTCAAATTTATTCCGAGATATTGCAAAATAAAACTCCTTTTCGTAATCTATTTATTTAATTGTAATCTATCATTATCAGTACGTCGGGAAACCGCATAATTTTATCATAAACCACCAAACAGTGATAACGTTGTCGTAGGTCAATCACCTTTTTAAAATGTGTTTTTTTTTATTAAAATCGCTTATCAATATGTCTATCTATCTGTCAATTGCTGTATCTATGTGATAGAACTTATTAAAGTTATTTGTGCTGCTCCCCCTCGTAAAGCCTTTATTGTCCAGTACCGGGTACGCAGATAAAATCCTCGGTGATAGATGGAAACCTCCAAACTAACCTGCTAACACCTGATCAGCGCGGCACATCACCCTTCCAAAGTGGAGGAGGCCCGTGGCCAGCAGTGGCACGTTAAAGAGAAAGCTAAAGACCCTTAAATGTGTAGATCAAAGACTGAAACATAGGCTATGAGTATATATTATAAGGGAAATGGGTGGTGACACTTGTATTCTTAATCTGTCACTAGACGGACTTTTTACATCTATTTTCAATCGCCATCATTCTCACACTCCACAACAATGTAAATACATATTGAAAAAAAAATTAAAAGAAAGAAAAAAGAGAAAAAGAAATCCATGAAATTTCTATTTATATCTCTAATTGTCTGTTCTTCTCCGTAGGATTCGCGTTTGGAACAGACACCTAGTTTCTGACGTTTCAAAAGAGCTTGTAAAACATGCCAACTTGAAATAAAAAAATTTGACTTTGACTTTGACTTATCGATACGGGACCCTAAATAAGCTCTTCTGTTTCACGTTTGACTAGAATATTAGAATCACGTGTACTAGATAGCTCGCATTATTAAAACTCATTCTTTAAATCAATGGGTTATTGTACGATGTCAATGTACGACCTTCGGGGGGTTTGGCCTTGGGTGCGAGTTCGAATCCAGGCTGACGTCATAGTGTAATATCTCTACTCGGGGGTGACGAGGCCATATTGAGGAGAATGAACCCGGAAAACTTGAAATTATTTTGATAGTCATTTTTAAACTATGAATCAATTCTTAGTTATTTTCTATTTTTAAACGATTTGTCATAAGGTCATAGATTAAGAAGTGTCACCACCCCATTTCCTTGGCCTATGTTTCAGATGTCAGGCTCTGAAATTGCAAATTTAATTCAAATCATATCAGTAGGTTTCGTGTGAAAGAGCGACAGATGGACAGGCAGAGTTAACTTTACGTTTTGTATTATTTACTAGCAAAATTTTCACAATATTATGCAATTTTTAAAAGGGCTATAAAGTTTGACACCTATCAAAATAATGACTGAAAGATGGTTCAGCATTTTATGAGTTATGATGCCTGATATAAATATACACGTTAAACTTATAATACTACATTTTTCTGTCATCGGTTAACACAATACACATACAATACATATTATCGAAATATTACATAGTTCTGTCCACTGTTGATGAGTCGACGATTTTCAGGAGTCATTGCGCTCTTAAGGTGAATAACCTCTATTATATTACTGTTTATATAAAATACATTTACATACATATATACGTTATATAACAGAAAATATATAAACACAAAATTTTACCTGTTTCTCGTAGTAATTTTGTAACTGGGGGTTTGATTCCGATTTAAGTTTCAACGGGATAAAATTTGGAATTCGTCATGTTTTTTTTTTATGTTTGTTACCTTCATAACTTTTAACTGGGCTAAGCGATTTTAATGATTCTTTTTATATTTGAAAACTGGTGGTTCCTGCGTTGCACCATTGGCACCAGGTCCGGATCTGATGTTTATCTACTAATAAAACGAGGAAAACCCTCAAATTTCAAAGACACATGAAGTCAGTTAAATCAATGATTGTTCCAAATGGAAATCGAACCCGCAACCTCATAAACAGCAGCCTGTTACATAAACCACTCGACCACAAAGCAAGTTAACTAAAATAATTACATCTTTTACGGTTTTAACTAACATTATAGTGTCGGTTGTTAAGTTTTGTTTGTCGTAAAAACCTACTTGAATCACTTTGCCCTAACGCGCCAAAAGAACTATAACTATAAAATAGCGAAATGGAAAAACAAAATACCTTGCATGATTTTATTTATTGTGGAATTGAAAAAGGCCTACGAAGATGTCGTCGAGGCCCACAATTAAATTCACCCGCCACTGCTTTTGACCTACTAAACTTAACTCATGAACTACTAATCCTAATAATAAGTAATTTATATAATTGATAGCTGTAACTCGAAATTTGTTTTTACTGTTTATCCAACAATTTTCATAAATTTTTCGTTCCTATTGGTCGCAGCGTAATGTTATATAGCCTTCCGCAATAAAAGCACTATCCAACGCTGAAAGAATTTTTAAATCGTTTTTGCAATACTTTTCACTAATGCTTCGCTCTCATTAGTCGCAGCGTGATGTTATAAACCCTTCATCGATAAATAGACTAGAGTATATAGATAGATAGATACCAACGGTGCTAATTTAAGCTTATTATAGATATCCTCTGCCGTGCCATCAAACAAACAAACTCTTCAGCTTAATAATATCAGAAATGATACATCATCATTACAGTAATTGCATCCGGAATTTACTGACGTCACAAAAATACTGTTTTTTTTGTTAATTTGAGATAAATTTATTTATATAAGAACAATTATGATAATAGCTATTTTTAAAAGTAGTTTTATGATTAATTTAAAACAAACATACAAACAGATTTTTGTATGCTTATTGATATATTTTTCTACTCTTCCCAGCTCATTATCATTCCACTGTTCGGCACAAGCATCCTCATCGAGAGTGTCTTTGGTCTACGGTGTCACGGTGACCAGGCGTGTTGGCATATGGGTTAATAGAGTTTTCCGTTTATCCCAAGGGATGTTATTTGCTTATATTATTATCCCTAAACTAACTCTTACTGCATGTAATGGGGTGGTGACACCTGTATTCTTAACCCGTCACTACCCAATTGATTAAAATTATTGAATAACACAACAAAATGGATTTAAGATATACCTAAGCCCGAATGCCTGAGGCATTAAGTCCGCCTTTGTACGCTCTGTTTGTACATAAAGCACAAAATAAATAAATAAATAATTTTGTTAAAAAACTGTGTCTACTTATTTAAATGATTTTCATTTTTATATTTTTAAATTATTGCAATAAGTACTTTATGAAAATTTTTTCGTCTAAAAGCTTCAGAATACATAAATAAATAAATATTCATGGACATTTCACACAACATCCTCTGGTCCCAAGCTAAGCTTATACGCTTGTGTTATGGGTACCAGAATACGGATAGAATACATATACTACTTTTTTTTTGTAAATACATACTTATAATATATAGGAACACCCAGACGCAGTACAAACAGATGTATGACAATTAGAAAAATCACACAAATAATTGCACCGAGCGGGAATCGAACCCGAGACCTTGAAGTTGCTAAATGACTTCATAATCCAAAAAGTGTTACAAATATTAGAAGGTTTTAAACAAACAACCAAACAAAAACACAAATTATAATGTATGTAAAGAAAATTACAATATTTTATTGAAAAATATTCATTTATTATTATACTAGCTGCGCCCCGCGGTGTTACCCGCGCTAAAAAGGATAAAAAATAAGTTCAAAAGCTGTAAAGAGCGGTTATAACATAATATATTAATTGCGTAAGCTAACTAAGCTATTTAATTTGGTAAAAAATATTACTATATACACATAAATAGCTTTTGAAAACACCCTATTGAATTAGATAATTTTTTTGACATTATTATGGGTACAGCGGGTTTTCCTTAAAAGATAGACATATGCCCTCGCGGACTTTTTTAAAGAACTATAGGTAACAAACAATTCCTCCATACATTAGTTAGCTCGCGCGCGTACGAATTTCTCGGCAAATTTAATCATATCTCATCATTATACAGTAAGACCCAATAAATTATGCGTAAAAAGCCATCCTCTTGAACCATTCTATCTATTAAAAAAAACCGCATCAAGCTCCGTTGCGGATTTCTGAAGATATTTAAGCTCACATAGGGACATACATACAAAAATTACAACTTTGTTTTATAAGAAGTAAAGATAAAGATAAAGATACCACTAATATGAAAAAATAGCAAGCCGTCGTAATCAAGTAGTGAACCGAGCGCGCGGTCGTTCGTTGAACTCTCCACAATTTTGGCAGTTCATCGACCCGGCCACTCAACTGCTTATTTATAATGTGCGAGCGAGACAGACGGTGTGACGTCATCGCGTCATCAACAACGCGTCATTGACAATTGCATCATCATGAAATTGTATTTGGATATATATATGTATTGAAATCATTCGAAGGTCATGTAGTACAAATATGTATTCACAAAAGAAAAATAGTATATTTATTCTATCCGTATTCTGGTACCCATAACACAAGCATTATAAGCTTAGCTTAGGACTAGAGGACGTTGTGCGAAATTTCCATAAATATTTATTTATTTATTATTGAAAAGTCAGTGTGCTAAAGAATATAAGTGTCACCACCCCATTACCTAAGAAGTAAGAGTAGTAAACGTGTAAGCTAAGTATGTTATACAACGACTAAAAGTGAAGTTAACTGTGTGGTGATGGACTAAGAAAAAAAGAGTCACCACCCCTTTTCCTTCCCAGGATATTACGAAAGCCAGCTAAGTGATTTTGTATACAGCTAACATCCTCTATGAGAGACGGAAAACTCGACAACATTAAGCCACATCGCCTGGTCATCATGGCATACTAGACCAGTCAACACTTCAAATCTATCCCACTATTATAGGCGGTGTCCAGTTGTCCGTGTGATGATGGATTGTCCGTGTGGTGACGGATTAAGAATACAGATGTCACCGCCCCATTTCCGCCCGAGGGTGCTGTAAGAGCCAGCTAAGGGATTTTCTTAAAGATAATAAAAGATAAGCAGTGGGACGTCAATGGGCTGGAGAGAGAAAGATTATAGGCGGGTGAAAATCACTAACGAAGATTCCGTTACATAGCTCAATAAATACATAGATAAATACGAATGAGGCTAACAAAAGAGTGTTAAAAACACGTCGTATTTTTCCCCAATTACTTGGAGTCGGCGCTGAAAAAGTTTTTATTTAATATGAATACCACACATTTACCAGATATATAGTATATGGCTACATAGCTGTGTAGTCTGCTTGAAGCCACTTACATATCTATCAGTGCGTAAAAATGTATCTATGTGTGTCTATGATACAGGCTATAAGTCATATGAAACGTCATTATTCTGTTGTTTTTTTTTCTTGTAGTCTGTGTCTTCTTACTTAACGGCCCAGCGGAAGACCAGCGCTGGTGTCAACTAGCATTATGCTGACCTGAGGCCGTTTTGTGAAGGGTTTCACACATCTTTTGTTTTATTTCTTACATATACTGTATATTATTTTCTGTACCTAATTGTATTTGTGTAATTATCTTTCCAATAAATTTATTTTTCTTTCTTTCTTCTTCTTATTATTCTGTGAAGTACGATTTAGCCAGGCTAAAGTTACTTGTCCTCAATTTTAAAAATCAACCCACCATCTGGTATATCTATAATGAATACAACAACTTGAACTATGGACTCGAACTTCTTAAAACTTTGAAAGAAGCCATTGAAACATTTCAATCAGTTCAACAAATTATTCTTGGCAAATTTACTTTTTGATTACGTCAAATAAATACGCAAAGAAAGAGACGAGACGTACTAAAATAGATGTTTAAAAATATATTTCATCGTATTTTGACGAGCATTTACCTTAACATACGTGAATGTTTGCATGTGTTTGTAAAACACTAGTTATCTGCCTCGGCTTCGCATAGATAACTCTAAGAATATTATAGGTAACTTTGCGGTATTTGACTAATATCCTATAGTATACGACATATAGTAATTCTCTTTTCATTTATGTACATTTCTAAAGTAAGCTATATTTCGCTATAAGCTACATATATATCACAAATAATTGTACAGTGTGGGTATTAAATTCGAGACCTCGTCAACGGCAATCCAAACACAGAACTAATACCTAATATTTCCATCCAACCCTTCTCAGTCCACTGCTGGACATAGGCCTCCCCCATAGAACGCCACAACGTGCGGTCTTGCGCTAACTGCATCCAGCGGCCCCCGGCGTATTTGACGATATTGTCGGTCCACCTTGTTGGGGGCCGCCCCACGCTGCGTCGTCCGGTTCATGGTCGCCACTCGAGGACCTTCCGTCCCCAACGGTCATCAGATTGTCGAGCGCTGTGGCCTGCCCATTGCCACTTCAGCCAACCCGCCTGCCAAGCGTGGCGATTATGGCAATAACCCCCCATATGAAACAAGGCAAAACCTAATATTTACTTATTATAAAATAAAGTCGTTATTTTTATAATTATATGTTCCTGTGAGATGAGATCTTAATATATTACTTAGTTCAAAAACTAAAAAACACGCTTTAAAATCCTGAATATATTTTTAAATAATTGCATTGTCATCGGTCCTTGATATGTATGCAAAATTTCAAATCAATCGGACTATTGCAAGTGGGTGAAAATCGCATTCAAAGATGCCATTACATAGATTAATACATTGATAGATACATATCGAACTTATAAAAGCTTATTGAAAACAACGTAACGGATTTTGATGCGGGTTTTTTAACAGATAGAGTGGTTCAAGTGGATGGTATTTGTGTAGCATTTATTAAGGTTGCAAAAGCTATTAGTGGAAAAATAGTTAGAATAGTGGAATATTAAAGAGCCCAAAAGAAAATTGAATTTTTTAAATAGAAACGACCTACAAAATTTTAGTCATGAATTCTGACATTTGGTTCAAATTCTCATAATTGGAATACAAGGCTACCGTGGCTAAGGTAAGTTGGCATTCAGCCAAAGATGTCATCATTCCAGACCTAGACACATAATTAGTATTCTACAGTCTGAGCTCTGCGTTTTATAAACATTTTATTGACAACCCTTGTGTGTAATAATAGTTAGTTGTGGATTTCAACTTCTTTCAGAACATCCTACTTTTTTTTAACATGGATTAAATTTTTCTAAGGGTCTTATTCATAATGACTTATCGGAAGTTTAAAACTTGTTTTTCATAATAGTCTTTTTACGCTAAAACGTTTATTATCTCTCCGATAAAATCTCCATTTAAACGTATTCTTTATCTAGCTAACGCCCGCGTATTCACCTGCGTTTTTAATTATTGAGCTCTCACTCCCCCATTATACATCAAACCTTAATAAACTATATAAAAAAGCTATCCTTTTGAACCACTCTATCTTAACACGCTTATATTAGTTCGGAACATATCTATCAACGTATTAATCTATGTAACGGAAACTTTGAAAGTGATTTCACCCACTTGCAGTAGTCGGATTGATCTGAAATTTTGCACACATATTAAGTATCGATGACAATGCCATAATTAAAAATTTTCATAAAAAATTTAGGATTTTCAAGTTTGTTTTTATTTTTAAAACTAATTAGATTATTTAAAATAAGTAAAGATGCGAACGAAGTTACAGCTAATAAACAATAATTACCAACAAGTTAGTATAATAACAATGTTATAACTTATAATGTAACAATTGCTTCAACGTATCATTAAATAAATAAAAATTAATGATTGACTGTATAAAGTTTGTATATTGATAGAAAAAACAAATACAAATAGTTTTATACATTATATAAAAACTACTGACTGTTTGTGTGTTTTAACATCAATTTCTAACACTATCTAATGCCTACAGTTTCACTTGCATTAAGAGGGTACTGTACTCCTCATTTAGGTATTTGCCTTAGGTATTGCTATCCCTATTTCCGAGCGCCGCGCTGAAAGTGACAAATATAGATGAAGCGGATTTTACCTACAAATTCTTTGAAAAAAGACGATTCGTACTTCCGTTTTTTTTTTCGCGAAAGTTAATCCGATTTTAATAGTTTTTGCGTTATATTATAGATAAAGAGTATATCTATGCTTTTATCACTTTCTTTTGTGGTAGGTATATCTTCACCAAATTTGTGTGATAGACGCTAAAGAAAAAAGAAAAGAAAATAAAGAAAAAAAAAAGAAAACCGAAAAAAGTGGGTTTTTCGGATCGTCATATTTCTTTTAGTTATTATGTTTTGAAAAAAATAAAGTGATATAAGCATAGATATACTCTTTATCTATAATATAACGCAAAAACTATTAAAATCGGTTTAACTTTCGCGAAGAAAAAACGGAAGTACGATACCCATACTTTTGTATGGAGCATAATTTGGTATCGTACCGTCTTAATAGTGATTGTAAAAATGACTTATAGCCTATGTGTTGCTCTGATCTATAAGCTATATAACTAAACAGTTTCATTATAATCTCTACAGTAGTTTTTGCGTGATAGAGCAACATACATACATACATTCTTACAAATTTTCACATTTTAATATTGGTAGGATTTATTTAAATTGCAATAACCATATACTCAGTGTGGTGACGGATTAAGAATACAAGTGTCACCACCCCGTCTCCTCACAAGGGTGCTGTAAAAGTCAGCTAAGGGATATTGCACACAGATAACATCCTCAGTGAGAGACGGAAATCTCGAAAATAAACCCTGTGCCAACACGCCTGGTTAGTGCAGCACAGTAGACCATAATCCCTCCGAAGTGGAGTAGGCCCGTGCCCAACAGTGGGATGTAAATGGGTTGGAGAGGAGAGAGGCATTATCCAAATTTAAAGCTACTCTAATTTATAAAAATCACACCGAAAATCCAATTATTTTACGTATAAATGAAACTTTTTTATCCACCCGACATTGCCGATATATGGAATGTCAAGGTTAATTATAAAATTAAAGGCCACCAGACCCATTTTTGTGTTTCTACTCGCCCCTATCGTGCCGTGGTACACAATGCTTTGAACATAACCGTAACCCAGCGAGGAGTAGCCCTATTACTCAGAGGCCAGACTGGTGGGGGAGACATTAGGCTCCCCATCGTTTAAAACTAGGCTCTCTTCTACCTTAGACTACCTACATCTAACAAACAGCCAATTGGTCTAAGGCTTTACTGGTAGACATACTGCTTGGTGTTATCCGTTTAACAGTCTCTCGCATCGGAACACTTGCAACCTAGATTCTCTCAATAAAGTAAACAGTTAATTATGTCAATAAAGTGCTATATATGACACCTTCACTAAATAAAAAGTGAGATCTAAATATTAAAGTATGCCAATTTATAAAACACGATGTATATTATATGTCGTACGTAAATAATTTCAATGATTACATCTCCGTGTGATGACGGATTAAGAATACAAGTGTCACCACCTCTTCCTTCCCAGGATGCTGTATAAGGGATTTTCTGAACAGCTAAAATCCTCTGTGACTGCTCGAAAATAAACCCTATGCCAACACGCCTGGTCAGCGCAGCTTTATGGAGTGTAATCCCTTCAAAAGTGGAGGAGACCCGTGCCCAATTATGGGACGTTAAAGAGCTGGAGAGAGCGGAAGAGCTAATTTTATTATGAAGATTTTTGTGAAGCTTTGCGAGAATCTCAAAACTCATCGATGTGACCAAAGAAAAATTATTCTCTAATAGAAATTTAAAACATTATTCCCTAATCCTTATATTTAATAATTCCGGTATATTGTATATACAAGCTGTTCCGAATTAGAAATTTCCCCGTTTTTGAAACTACTTTCGTTGATGATTGGCTCCTATTCGGCGTAGCGTGATGTTATATAAGCCTTCCTTGTATAAATGTACTATCCAACACTAAAAGAATTTTTCGAATTGGAAGGGCAGTTCCTGAGATTAGCGCGTTCAAACAAACAAACTCTTCAGCTTTATAATATCGGTAATTAAAATTTTTCTAAATGTTACAAATTATTCTGTGTTTTTTAAATAAATGTTCAAGAACTTCCTGCTTCTTGGAAAATGGTTTTACAAATTGTTATCATAATGGATTTCTGTCAAATTCTATTACAAATATAATTAAAATATTTAATTAATCAAAGAGTAACATAGTCAATACATTGTATGTTAACATAATATATAAGTATGTATTTTATCTTGCTACCAAACCTCGGTCAATCACTCGAGCCTATACTCGTATTATGACAAATAATTTTGTAATACACTTATGTTTTTGTTGCTACATATTGAGTAAAAACATTATATACTAACTCTTTCCTGTGACATTATACGCGTGGAATTTGTCGTCGCCTTTTTGCACGTTAATAACTGGCCTACGTACATTCATTTCCCCTATACGTTATATCATCTGTATATCAAACAAGCTGTTGCCCGCAAACTTCGTACACATGGAATTTAGAAAATTTTCCGCGTTTTTGCAACATTCTTTAATGCTGCTCCGCTTATATTGGTCGCAGCGTGATCTTGTGCCTATAGCCTTCCTCGATAATTGTACTATCCGACACTGGAAGAATTTTTCAAATTCGTTCTGTAGTTTTGGCGTGCTAGGCAGGTAGAGTTAGTTCTACAATTAACTATAATAACAAAGTAAGAATAAAGTATAATACTGGCTGTGCCCCATATTTTCCCTAGCGTAGTTACTGAAAAAGTACCTTATGACTAGGGCTAGAAAAGTTTCAGATCAATATCAAAGGGGGCAATATTTTGCATTTCAATTGTAGATAAGAACGAAGCTTATTCGAAATATCTTTACTTATTATAAAACTAAGTCGTTATTTTTGTATCTATATCTCTATGTGAGCTTATATCTTCAAAACTATGCAATGGATTTTGATGTGATTTTTTTTAATAGATAGAATGGTTCAAGAGGATGGCTTTTTTGTATAAATTGTTAGGGATTTGTTTCTAAATTCCACGCATACGAAATTGCGGGCAAACAGCTGGTTTTATTAATAAAATAGATATAGGCATATCTTGCTTGCCACTTTAGAAAAAAAGAATTATCCCATGCGTGAAAAATTGAATGCAGAACTAACAAGATTATTGACAAATCTCTGCTTAAGCTAAAGCAGGAAGGATGATATATTTCCTGTTAAAATTGAATTCCCAGTACTTTATAATAATTAATATTAAAATCACAGTTATTTTTCTAGGCCAATGGCACACTTTCGGTGTTGTGAGTAATACAATAATTGTTTATTTGATATATACTGTATTGTTACAATGTATGCGTATAATTTGACCCAAATATTAAGGAATATTGCGAATTATTCAAAGTAATTAAGTTTTCAAGGAAAATATTTGTAATAGGCGAGCGTCTGGGGACGTTGGCCCCTGCTTACCCCATGGCATTAACATCCACAATCTCTTAGTTATTGATAAATAATAAATAAATAAATAATAAATAAATATTCATGGATATTTCACACAACGTCCTCTGGACCCAAGCTAAGTGCTTGTGTTATGGGTACCAGAATACGTATATACTACATATACTACTTTTTCTTTTGTAAATACATACTTATAATACATAGAAACACTCAGACGCAGTAGAAACATTTGTATGACAAATATAAACATCACATAAATGATTGTACCGAGCGGGAATCGAACCCGAGACCTCGAGAACCGCAGTCCGTTACATAAACCACTCCACCACAAAGCCCGTCAAATTGTTGTTCTACCATCAACTGATATAAACAAACTGTAAAATTTTCAGCTCTCCAGCGATAGTTGACAATGTATCTCTGATTGTATCTGTGGAATGGTGAGAACCGTTCCAGAGATACAGAATATCGTGAAGTCAGTTCCTTTACATAAACCACTAAACCATGAGACTTGTCAATATATACCAACGTGGTTATCGAACGTAAGACATCGTGAACAAATAATTTCCTACCGCAGCCTTATTGAGCAATAGTTGTTAAAACATTTTGTATGTTTATTACGCACCAACTCATAAAATGTTATTGCCTAAGATACGGGGCACACAAGAAACTCGTTAAAAATACCTATACGTAATACTAAAATTCATCATTTAATTTTATTATTAGTTGTTTTAATAAGCTTTAAGCAAAGTTACATTATATTTTGTGCGTTTTTTTAAGATAACAAAATACTAAAAAAGATATATAAGATTGAATAAAAAAGTCATATGAAAATAATGTGACAAAGTTAATTTTGCAGTTGAAATTTAGGTAAGTGCTTACATATTAACTGCATTTGTAAGTTTGTATTGTAAAATAATCATCTATTTTTGTATCATAATATATTTTGGTCGTATATTCTAGTAAGATTTTCATAGGAAATTATTTTTTTACAGTACAAATAATAGAAAAACTTATTATAGTTCTGAATGGGAATCGAACCTAATAGGAAAAGGAATATATTATTATAAAGTCCTTAAAATACATTCAGACATACAAACAGTTTAAAAGGGTAACCTGACAATTTTGATTCTTTTCACCAAAACATTTCTAGGGACAACAACCTTACACAAGGATCAACGTACTCCAAACCAGACATCGGGAAATACCTTTAGGAACAGCGCCATCTGTTATCAAGTAGTAGTACTAAAGGTCAAATAGTAGGGTTAATGAACCATGAATAACGCCTACCTCTATTATTATGAAACTATTTTCAATAATGAAATATTCAGACATGATAACATTGATTTTGACGTACAGGAAAAGATTATATTTCTAGATAAGACAATTTTATTGTCTTTTCTAATCAATACTGCTAGTTATTTAAATTTTTTCATAACATTTTGCAATAATTAAAAGCAATGGCAATTGTTTATTCTGCCTTCTTAACTGAGCATATCCGGATAAATTATTTTATTCCTAACTAAAACCTGGTTTATGAACTTTTTGAATAAATATTGTTACTTCAAAAGAATTAACAAAAATATCAAAAGTAAAACTTATAAAATAATGCCATCTATTATTGCATAGCAGAACTAAAGTTCAACTGCCAAACTGCGGTGAATGACCCGAGGCTCCGGCTTATCTCATATTGAAGTAGTATGACGCATACTTAGTTTATTTTCCATATAGTACGTTAAAATGTTGAGGTAAAATGTTTATTTATATATCCCGCACCTCGTCATTACAATATTCACGTGAAATTAGTAAACATTGTGTAATGGTGATGGATTGTGAACATGACACCACCTCATTTCCTTCCATCGTCAATGCAACCAGAATTTTTGAGAATATAGGCCTTAAATTTGAAAATACTGTTTTTAATAAGTAGATAAAATTTACACTCGCGAGGTCGCAGTTTTGATTCCCGTAGAGGACACTAATTCGTGTGAGGCTTGCATTTGTTTTGCAAATATATTATGTGTTGCTCTATCCTCATTCCAGTACCCATAATACAAGTGTGGTGCAAGTGGTCAAAGTCAAAAGCCAACATTTTTTATTTCAAGTTGGCATTATTTACAAGCTCTTTTGAAACGTCAGAAACTAGGTAGTATTTTTATTTTAGCAAAGTGTAATAAGCTCCTAATGTATTAATTAAAATTATTGACTCGTTTGTCTGTAAAACGTGAAGATATTTGTCGGTGTTGCCAGGTGCATGCCTCATTAACATAGGATTGCATTATATAACACATTTATAAGCCACGCAAATTGGTAATGCGCTGGAACCTTGTCAAATTAACGCCCTTGTGACGTCATCAGCAAAGAAAAAGTACAGCTAACAAAATGTAATTTTCTCATCTAAACGTCACTATGACGTCACCAACATGGCCGCCAGGCGAATTACCAATTTGTGTGGCTTATACCAGGGCGTGTCGCATTTATTATACAATAATTAAATAAACATCACATACAACTTTTTAAATAAAAATCGAGACTTCGCAGTGTACTTTAAAAAACAATGGTCGATGGATCGAAACGTCGGGTTTATTTTTATAGGTATACGATACCTTATAATCTATACTAATATAATAAAGCTGAAGAGTTTGTTTGTTTGAACGCTCTAATCTCAGGAACTACTGGTTCGATTTGAAAATTTCTTTCAGTGTTGGATAGTACATTAATCGAGAAAGGCTATATAATAACATCACGCTGCGACCAATAGGAGCGAAACGGGGGCGTAGAGTGTCTTGGTGGGGCCCCGTATAAAAATTTATTTCGGGGCCCTTATGAAGGGTAAAGATTTCTCACAAAAGAAAAAAATGTGTGCATAAAATTTCTGAAATAATAAAGAATCAGGAAATTGTTTATTAATTTTTGCTTACGCACGTCGGGCCCCACCTGGCCCGGGGGCCTCGTACAATTGATACGGCTGATACGGCGCCGGCGGTAGCTACGCCCCTGGAGCGAAGCATCAATGAAAAAAGTTGCAAAAACAAAGAAACTTCTAAACACGAGTATGAAATAATAATTGTTTTATAGAATAATTCTTTTAATCGTTAATTTATATAATTTTAAGTGTGATGAGTTGTATCTGAAGTGAATGAATGATAAATGATTAACGAAAGGTATGTTTCATAAAATCTAAGCGAATGAATGACTAGATGTATGAATATAAATTAGACCAGGGAAGTATGTATTAGATCTTAGGAGTAGGCGTTCTATAGTATCTGCCTACCACAATAGGAAAATGATGGGACAGTATGTCTGTATGTGGTATCTAAGTAATTATTTATCTTATTAACAGGATACATACAATGTTATGAGCCACGGATAGTTGTCGTCATTGTAGTCTTAGTAAATAAAAATACAATAAATTGCAATCGGTCACTGTACGATTATCGAGTCTGTGCAGTTAACGATAAAAATTATGACATAAGAAACGACTGGTCGCTGACCTAACATAATGTAACATGCGACACACAACGCCATCTAGTATCGAGTTACCCAAACATCCTTTTCTAAACACGACTACAATGTCTCTTACTTACTTAGCATGATAACATACGTATCATTATAGGAATGTTAAGAAATATAGTTTTAATAATTTAAATATTTTAAATGCATAAATGAAACAACTTTCGGATACAATAGTAATACTACTATTTACTAGATGGCGCTGTTAATATTTCACGTAACAAAAACAACTTTTATCTAACAACGTTTAAATATTAATAAATACAGAATAAACCAGTTTGTTATGTTCATTACTTATTATGAAATCGGATTCTTGTTTCTTTACCTAATACAAGCCCCGCTTGTACGTAATGGCTAGACTATCCCCCCCTTCTATTCCCCTATTCTTACCGTCCAAGGTTAGACCCATAGATGAATACAAAAAGGGCCTTTTGTAATAAAATTTTAAATACAAAGGTAAGCGCGACACGTGCGGACACATGTGATGGGGGGAAAATCTTTTTTAATATTTTGTAAAATGAAATTTCTGTTTTTTTTTTATTCAATTCATAGTTGTTCTACAATTTTAGATTTGAATTTCGAACATTGCTATAATTGTGTTAAATTAGAATTTCGGTGCTTTTTGATATTTTTTGTTTAGATTGCTTTTTTTCTTTGTTTCAGCTAATTTTAGTGCGAAAAAAAAGACGGTTCTAATTTCAAGATGAGCGCGCATACCGTCATGAACACCGACTCTATGAAGTTAGTTACAAATGTAGGATACCGATTCTCCTTCTTCTCCAGCCCATTTATGTCCTACTGATGGGCACAGGCCTCCTCCACTTTGGGAGGGATTATGGTCTACTGTGCCGCGCTGACCAGGCGTATTGGCACAGGGTTTATTTTCGAGTTTTCCGTCTCTCAGAGAGGATGTTATCTGTGTGCAATATCCCTTAGCTGACTTTTACAGCACCCTTGGGAGGACACTTGTATTCTTAATCCGACACCACACGGAGAAGTATAAACTAACGATATTAATTAATAAAAATTGGTCAAGTGCGAGTCGGACTCGCGCACGAAGGGTTCGGTACCATTATCTATGCAACATAAGGCAACGTTATTAGTATCGAGCAAGAAACGGTAAAAAAATCATGTTTGTTGTATGGGAGCCCCCCTTAAATCTTTATTTTATTTTATTTTTAGTATTTGTTGTTATAGCGGCAATAGAAATACATCATCTGTGAAAATTTCAACTGTCTAGCTATCACCGTTCTTGAGATACAGCCTGGTGACAGACGGACGGACGGACGGATGGACGGACGGACAGCGAAGTCTCAGTAATAGGGTCCCGTTTTTACCCTTTGGGTACGGAACCCTAAAAATGTGTACAACGAAATAGCCAATTAATCAAAATACACGTTGATAAAAATTTTTTTAGTTATTAGATGTGCACTTAGAATTGTCACCATTGACGTCAATTAATTAATAATATTCAAAGAAAGTATTACAATAATGCAACGGTAAATATTACGCAATCAGTCGTATCTAGAAATGTCTGGTTTAGTAATACGTTATTTGTATGCGACGCAGCACTGAGTCGTATAGTCAGTACACAAAGTATATGGAAAGGTTGCGGTGAAATTTTATTTTTGTAATTGGAATTTTAAAGTTAGATTTAAGAAAGATTTGTATTGTTTTTGACCGCCTACAAAAAAAGGAGGAGGTTTTCAATTCATCTGTATGGTTTTTTCTATGTTTGTTACCTCATAACTTTTAACTGGACGTAGCGATTTTAATGATTCTTTTTTAATTTGAACGCTGGTGGTTCCCTTGTCAAAGTTAGGATCTGATGGTTATCTCCTGAGAAATCGAGGAAAACCCTCAAATTTCAAAGGCACATGAAGTCGGTTGAACTTCTTTTTTAAATACTCAATTATTACAAGAAAAAATGTTGCTTGCTTGATAACAGATGGGTACTAAATTCGGATACCCAATAGACCTATTCAAACTCATGCCCAACAGTGGGATATTGTTAAGCCATAATGGTAATGTATCAAGACCATTAAAACATGGTTTCCAAGCTTACAGATGTAGACAGATCATACTTAATTTTGGCGGGCCTCCTAGTGATGGACTGCCGTTCAGGAGGACAAGTTTTTTTACTTTGACTTTGATAATTCAAGCACATTAAGCTTAAATTGGGACCTGGAGACATCGTGTGGAATGTCTTATTTGTGAATATAATCTTGTCAATAAATATTTAGTTATTTATGATTTTATTTATACTGCTAGATGTTATCTGTTTAATTTGTCCTTTAGCTATATTAAAAATTAAATAAATATTCATGGACATTTCACACAACGTCCTCTGACAGCTGACAGTATTGAAGGGACATTAAACATTTTACATAAATATCATCCACCACAAATTATTGCAAAAAAATAATCCTGGTTTGAAATAAAATGACGCATAACAATTCCTGGTGAACTTACACATGTTTTTATTCCAAGTATTATATACTATCAAAATTATAGGAAACACATGAACTTGGTGTGAAACTGATTAATAATAATAATTTTATCTATTTCTTCTTTCTGGAATTAATTTTTTTATGTATATACTTTGCTGTTAAGATAAAAACTATTTGTAAGTCAGCTAAAAGAAATTTTAAGTCGATAAAATCTTTTATGTGTTTCTTAAATTGGATGCAAGTGGCGCAGGATCACGCATTGTGGCGTTCTATGGGGGAGGCCTTTATCCAACATCGGATGGAGAAAGGCTAATAGATGGATGGATGGAAAATATTCTTCTTAAAATGAAATAACTATAATATAGGCTTGTTTAGCGTGGTAAACTAAATCAAATGATTGACTCTTACTGTAATGACTATTATTGTAAAGAAAGTCTGCTCCCACCAGTGGACGTTTCTGGTGGGAAGAAGATAAAAAATATTATTTTATTCAATATGTTATGATACTGGATGCAAGATTGCATGTTATTACGTTCTATGAGGGGTGGGGTTCAAGCCCAGCAGTTAATTTAGAGAGGGTCTGATGGGTAGAATGTTTGGAATCTTTAAAAGGATATGTTTTAATAGAGCAAAAAACTGTTTTAGTATTCCAGCCATTCCAGGTCAACAAATTTCATGAACAGGCACGGAAGTTAAACTTTGACCTCGAATTGGATTGAAAATGTTCAAGGTCGAGGGGTCAGATAGGGTCGTTCGAGAGCTAGCCTAAAACGTGTCAGGCTATGACCTGTATTTGACCTACATGTGTTACAAGTTTGAGGTCAAACTCTGACTTTTGCTTCTCTAGAACTTTAGGATAATTTTGCAACAATACTTTTTATTTTCAACATTATTTTTTATTATTTACTCGAGAATGGTAGGAGTTTACCTTTACAGTCTTGTATATAGATTTGAGAACCTAGACTATACAAATATACTTAAAAATGTAACAGGTACCGAGTTCACGTCTTCTTATTAAAAGTTCCCATGATATATAATATTTCTCTGTAGCGTTTAATAAATTGTATATGATCGATGAAAATACTCAAATCTGTCTATCGTAGCTATGGGGAGCTAAATAAATTACTCATCAAGGATATACTTTCATAGTACTGATACTTATCTGTACTCAAAGTACGAACAAAATATTAACTGTAAGGCTCAAATTAGCTCAGTTCTGTGCAAGGCTATAAATGTAAGTTAGCGTTCAGTTAATAAAATGGGTCAGTGATGTACTATGCACTATTATTGCTACATTTAAGTTTAAATTTGTTATTATTTGTGTACTTTTAACAAACGTTTTCATCTTACTAAGGATTTTATCAATGTTCGTTCGACGAGCCTCGTGGTTGAGTGGTTCGTGTAATGGACTGCCGAACAAGAGGCCGCGGGATCGATTCCTGCTCGGGACAATCATTTGTGTGATTTTTCTAATTGTCATACAAATGTTTGTACTGCATCTGGGTGTTTCTATGAATAATAAGTATGTATTTTAAAAAAAGTAGTATAAGTATTCTATCCGTATTCTAGTACCTATAACACAAGCATATAAACTTAGCTTGGGGCCAGAAGACGTTGTGTAAATTTGTCCATGAATATTTATTTATATTTATATTTATTTATAATATTATATAGCATTAAATGTTTTTAATTCTACAAAAAGGGGCTTCATGTTGTATGAAAAAAATATTAATATAATTGCAAGTTTGTAGGTGTTTGTGGTTCATTTAAGCTCAAACTACTTAATAGATCCGTTTCAAACTATAAGGTAAAATATAGGCTGTTTTACTAACACGCTAAAAACGCAAAAATGTACAGCAGTAGTAGGTGAATAATAGCACAATGAACTAATACATATAAAAAGATTACTCTATCATTTTCAACACGTTTTCTATTTTTTATAATGAAGTTTTTTATCATAAATATGACCCTCTGAAATACTTCACTTACTAAAGGAAATTGCAAGACCGCTTTCCAACCGACGCCATGTGGCTTGAAAATGGGTCATCCATTATCTTTCGGCAATTGAAATAGTGCTTTCTCGCTCTTCGTTTTGTAATATGATGCGTGTGACAGAGAGAAGAAAACTTTAGTCCCCTCGTTACGCGATAGTGTTTCTTGAAGTACTTTTGTTGCTAAGGTTACATATCTGATGCTTCCTGACATCTGACAGGAATCTTGACAATTTCTCTATGACAGAATAATGGTGACAGTTTTCCTATTCTTCTATTAATTAACAGATAAGTTTTAAATTATAATTAAACCTCACACACTATGTTTTTGTTTCTATTTTTTGTATGCAATATCAAGTTAGTATTTTCTTTTTAAAACTACCATATTTGAAAATATTTTTTTTATGGACATTTCACACAACGTCCTCTGGTCCCAAGCTAAGCTTATATGCTTGTGTTATGGGTACCAGAATACGGATAGAATACATAAACTAGTTTTCTTTTGTAAATACTTATACTTATAATACATTTATTACTTTGAAATAATTATAAACTAATTAATGAAATAAAAAATTTTATTACTTTAGACGTCCAAACCTTTTATCGTATCAATAAATAGATGTGCTTGTGTCATAAAAAATTAGTAAAAGACATTTTAAAAAAAAAATTTAAAGAGCTAATTTTTTAGAATTTGGCATAAATCGTGTTGATTTACACCAGTCTTTAAGACTTACGTAATTATCAAAATAGTTATATTTACATAACTACGGAAAACAATTTACTACGAAACTTATTTTATCATTTACTATGAAACCATGATAGGACCGTTATCGTTTTTTATGTAAATAATAGTTTGCGGTTTTTTATTTTGTATTATTGGCAAAATTCAGTATTATTTATCTATTGTAACACCTGAAGTGGTAATGCAATGATAAAGCAACCTCAAGATAGAAAAATAACTATTGAACACTGAACGTAACAACCACTACCCATTACAAGTGGTCCTAAAGATGCATCGCTTATTAGGGTTCCGTACCCAAAGGGTAAAAACGGGACCCTATTACTGAGACTTCGCTGTCCGTTCGTCCGTCCGTCCGTCTGTCACCAGGCTGTATCTCAAGAACGGTGATAGCTAGAGAGTTGAAATTTTCACAGATGATGTATTTCTATTGCCGCTATAACAACAAATACTAAAAATAAAATAAAATAAATATTTAAGGGGGGCTCCCATACAACAAACATGATTTTTTTACCGTTTCTTGCTCGATACTAATAACGTTGCCTTATGTTGCATAGATAATGGTACGGAACCCTTCGTGCGCGAGTCCGACTCGCAATTGACCAATTTTTTTTTGAGAAATACATGTCGATTATTCGATATATTTTTTACAGGACAATGCCAATTACCAGTTTTTATTTTGAGTTGTATTTTCATCTGATCTTAGACACAATTATAGGTCTTATGGTTATGTTATGCCTCGTTTATCTGTTACGTATCGATATTTCAGTTAACTTTTTGCATATCATTGCAAAACTTCTCGTCACAGGGTACTTTTCTTCTATGTTCTATTCTACACAATTACAAAGGATTTATGCCAAATAACTCCTGACACAACGACATAAGACACAAGAATAAAATTTCATAATATAAGTAAAGAAAAAGATATACTGCGCTGACCACATGTAATTTGATAAGGACAGGGCAATGATCACATTGATGAATATATTTGCTGTAAAATATAGAATTAGCGACAAAATATAAGTTTAAATTACGCTGTAACACCAATAACTTGATAATCAGTTTCAGATAACAAGAATGAACCGCGCAAAAATATATAAGACTGTTATATTTAAGTAATTAGTAATATGATTAATTACTTAAGTAAATAAATTTTCTAATACGTTTTACAATATGTAGTTTAAATAAAGTGAGTAAAATATGTTTAGATCATTATAAATGGTGCTCTGCGGCCGTATTATGAGCTTTTATTTCCAGGCAGGTTACGTTGTGAATTGAAATGCGTGGCAAATTCGCATTATGAACATAACTCCCAGTCAGTCAGTTCGCTAAACCAGTCATAGATTAATATGTTTAAAAGAGATGGTACAACTAAAAGTTTTATACTAACAAAAATTTTTCAGTTAATAATATATGCCATAATACGTAACTTAGCCAGGCAGTGTACGGCCTGCCTGGAACTTGCATGATTTTTAAAAGTCTCATAATACGCCCGCTGTAGTCTTTGCCTGTGCTCCATGGGATGAGGAGTGACGGTACAATGACGATGGTAAGAAATAAAGTAGGTGCTTAGTTATGTATTGTAATGTTTGATAATTTTTTCAATATATACCTAATCGTGAATGGTAAATCGTCATTAATTTATAACTATTAGTATCTTTAATACCATATAATTCGCGGTTTTATTATCAAAACATTTCTCGTAAATAATATTATTTTTAATAATTTTAAATTAAAAAATATATATCAAAATATAAATAGCACTATGTCATGTTTGAGCCTTTCACCTTATTTTCAGACCACATAATCCCATGCAGGGAATGTTTGGTCTTCTATCAATTTCACCAGCAAAAAGTTTAGAACATGTTTATAAAAAATATATAAAAAGGAATTAGATAGAATTAATTCTACAAATTAATTAATTAATTAAATTAATAATACATAATAGAGCATTAAATTATATCACCAAATTATATATTACGTATAACTAATCGTCTGCTAAAGTTATCGTAAAAAATAACATTTCACTAAACTTCTAAATTTGTTATTAAAAAAATTATATAATAATTTCCGCAATTAAATGTTGTGTAATAATTATTATACACTTTAACAACTATTATTAATTTTAATCTTGCTGAATATCACTTTCCTTATTATTTAATTGATTCTAATTAGTTCTAGAATATTTGCAAAATGTCTGATTTTAAACTTTACGTTAGCGTTACCAACCGTATAATTTAAACTATTATAAAACAGTTATTTTAACCGTTAACTATTTTCACATGCAAAATAACTTCACGTTTAATTGTGCAATCAGAATTAATTATTCATTATGTATTAAAAATTATGTAAAAAAGCGTTCTTGGATATACACTGCCGTCAAAACCGAGTTGTGTCAACGCAAGTAAAACGAATTGTCAAACCTTAAATCTTAAATCAATCCATACGTTTTTTTTTCACTGCACAACACAAACCATAGACACTACACTCTCACTATTTTTTTTTTAAGTTCTGAATTTAAACGTTTTCGCGCCGAAATTCTAAGGACCCGCTCACACCGAGATGTTGCAAGCGGGCCATCAGGGGAACAACTAGGAAATGAATACAAGCGTCGGCACACCACGCCGCGCCCGCCACATAACCTCATTATATGCAGTAGTGTGTGTGTAGTGCATAACGTTTTGACAACATATTGAAGTTTATTTATAGGCCTATCACAGGATAAATTCTTAACACATTTCAGAATAATTTACTACAAAAAAATGAGTAAAAAAGAGCTCTTAAAAAGAAAATCTTGCTAGATTCTAATAAGAATAAAACATTATTCTTAAATGCGTAGAGGAATTAAAATATATTCAATCATAATTTAAAATCTAAATGATTGATAAAACATCTAAGACATGTTTAACATTTGTGAAAAAAAATGTTACGCGGCAAAATCACAACAACCGTTATTACATAACAGTAGGCTTGAAGGAGATGGTGATAGTTTTTACGCTGGTTAAAAAAAGATAGAGATATAAGGTTGTGTAACTAAACACAGGGAAAGCTCACACATGCTTTCTTTATACACGAGTGCAACAAACACTTCCACCATGTACTACATAGACATTTGTGTTAGTGTGTGCAAGTCTTTATATTTTTGAATTTTGAACGAAAGAGCCTATGTGGAGAAATGTATTTCTGAAAATGGACTCTTATTTTTTTTCGAGAAGGGGAATTTTCAGTGTTAGTGTTAAGAAAATACGGTCGGTTTTTCTTGATGAGAAGTTAGCTACGATAGCGTTTCCAAGAGGTTCAATGACACATAGTTTGGCACGTTCCTGTGCCTACTGATTTTTTTAATGTACTGCAAGACTAGGCTGAAAACACCACAAAAGAAGTGATTTTCGCAGAACTAAAACTAGGGCATGCGTAGTCGGTGCTAACGAATTTTTAAACGATATTCCTCGAAACGAAAATTTGAATTTCGAACAAGTGAATTCATATATTCAAAGAATGTTAAGATTATGTCGCACGTAAAAATAAAACAGTTAAAATATTAATACGTAGTTATTCCTACCCGACGATAGATGGCGCTATAATTAATTATATTAAGAAAAATAATGAAAAATAAAATTAATGACAGCGCTTACATTTTAGCGTGTGATTTGAGCTGAAGTTAAAGCTACACTACAAAACAATGAACGAATGAATTCAATAATTACTGTAACATTATTCTTTGTCACTACATAAAAAGATATTTTTTTAGTTAACTGACCAACTTTTAACCCTAAAAACTTTTTATTGCACGCCTGTGCAATTGATAATTACGAAATCCTAAAAATAAATGAATGTTTGTCTCAAAATAGATGCTATACTGTAAAATTGCTATTGCATCACAGCAGAGGAAGTGAAATAACAGTCATAATATTTATATAGCCATCTCTCTCAGGCAGCATGGCATCATCTTTGTCGCACACAGCGATTTCCTCGTTTGAAATGTAAGAATAAGTGACATATAGCTGTCTCGCTTTCGCAACAGCGCTTCTGTATATAGCCGATGTGTTCGTGCAAGGCAACGGAGTGCATTGACCTGTCCTTGTTGCGCATGTGTGCAGCCTTGCTTTACAGTTATACACTGTTTCTATGTGTAGTACGTGCATCATAAGGATCGGTACACACTGCATGTTTTTTATGCAGATATTTTAATTTTTTTATTATTATATCCTTTATGCTAATTGGTTGTGTCGTATGTACATACCCATTTTCTGTTGAGAGTGTGTTATTACACAATATCTATTATATAACTTACCTGTAAAAGAAAAAATATATTTATTAGTTTTTTATAAAAAATGAAAAATTAAAGTAATTTATTAATTTTGCAATTGACATGCTATGCTTTTTACTTAATAAATCAAATTATGGTGGAAAAAGTGAATTGCCGCAAGCGGGACTTGAACCCACGACCTCGGAATACCGTTCCGAAACTCTTCCAACTGAGCTTATTGCGGTCGTGCCTGCAACATCTCAAATTAACCACCACATTTGTCACTCGAATGAGTTTATATATTTTTACGTACAACGCCATCTATCAAGATTGCTTTACAACATCTCGACCAACACTTTAGTATTCTTTACAGAATACGAATGGGTTGAAATAAACTTTTTCATGAAATTAACTTTTTTTGTTGAAACTTTTTCCACCATAATTTGATTTATTAAGTAAAATGCAATATTTTGTTAAGTTACTTAATATATACTGTATATATCTTTTAACAGAAAAAGGATAATTATTGAGATACAAAATATTACGGATTAAAAGTTACAAAATCATCATTATACCATCACGCCTTTTCCCATGAGAGTAAGCAGAGACTATAGAGCGCCATCTGCTACGATCCAAACACATAGGTAAATATATTTAACGATATAATTCAAATAGTAAGATTTGATATTAACATGACATTTGACAACATATTTAATTTCTAGAATGATATATTTTTTCAGAAATTACCCTATTATACCCGTAATAATAGATTTTAAGTTTAATTTTATTATTCCTCTTTTTGTAGAATAAATCTATCTATATTATATAGCAGACACTACGATGAGCCATCCAAATAGACGAGAATATTGCGAGAAGAAATACACTATAGTTTTTCCTATTGTATTCTTACAAGAATACAATTGACTAAGCTAAACTATAGCGCTTTATTATGGTAAAATTGTCACAATAATTTCAGCGACTATCTTATTTACTACCTACTATCTGACTACATATTGTAATCAAATTAATTTTATATTTGAGTAAATAAATTTTAAGGTTAAATTAATATCAGAGATCAGATATGACAAAACAGATAAAAAAAATTGTGGTTATTAAAAAGAACTGTTTTTAATTTGCATGTTTTGTTCTACGCAGAATTTGATTTTTGAATTTCGAACAATTTCAATCTACATTTTTTAGAAAACCGAATAATACTCTCAAATTAAATAAATTGATCTTAAAAATACCTTATTTTTATTTTATAATTGTAATTGACGATAATACAATAATAAAAGAAAAATAAGGGCTTTTACATATTTTATAAGTACATATGTAAAAAAATTGGTTTAATTCAACATTATGAAGGATTTAAAATTATGTTCAAAGTTCCGTTATATAGATTTAGAAAGAAGCTAAGAAAAGCGTATTAAAATAGTCGCTAACATGACCTTGTGCACAGGCAGAACACTATTTACAATTTTAAATTAGGAATTTTAGTTATAACATTTAAAATTAAAGTCTAATAATCAAAAAGAAAAAGTATGACGAAAGCAATTTACATAATTTAGGTGAAAAATTTGCTGTAATATTTCCACAGTTATGTTGTCCTACTTATTAACACCAGTATCATTTGCGTACATTTTATGAGATAAGACAAAAGGGAGCGAAACAATTATCAAATTATAATTCTATAAATGTTCTTATTTAAATATTAAAAAAAAATGGTTAGAATACAGCTATGATGTTATCTATCCTAATATTATAACTATTAAAAAGGAAAGGTATTTTTTATTTAAAAGAAAGATAATAAAATTACAAAAATGAATATAACTTATATGCAGAACCACATTTCAAAAAATCTGAATCCGAGGCAAAGGAAAACCTGCAAACAGCCTAAGCGCGTATAAAAAAAAATTGCGTCAGAGACCATAAAAAATGTCTGCCAGGCGTCAACGTTGCCATTACATCACTATCCACATCTGTGTGAGTGAACACACGTCATTTATACATGTGTGAGTTTCATATTCTTGTTGTATAGCATAGGTACAAGAGCTCAAACATAATATGTGAGCGCATATTTTATATAGGTGTGAGTAGCACGTTTGTGTGTGAAGCCTAATCTTTTGTGGAATGCGGGTTTCATATAGTGAGGTGGATTTTAAAAAGCACTGAAAAAGGAAAACTTTTGAGTGACGTGGCTACCCCGTTTTTACTTTATAATTTTTTTTTCTAGGTAAATGCAACGTCATTTTTTGTATTTAAACGTTAATTAGAGTTCCGTTTACCTTAATTAAGTTTTAGTGGAGTTAAAAAGAAGTAAAAAGAACTGACTTTCCATTTTAGAACCTAGCACAGCTCCTTTATGTTATTCTTTTATAACTTATTACATTGTTTAAAGATTATTAATTCGCTGGAAAGATGTCACACGAAATTCAGATCATTCTAAATAAAAAAAAAATTAAGTTTTAAACGGTTACGTTACACTCGCAGAAATGTTAATAATTCAAAGAAGTTAGCTATAACCCTACCAGGTGGCACTTTATAGTCTTTTTCTATTTCCATTGGAAAAGGGCGTGAGGATATAATGTTAAGATATATCAGTAACATAGACACAAACTAAATTAAATAACTAAGTATTTTTACGTCAAACGCTATAAAATATGTACATACGGTATGATAATTCAAATCAAAACACAAAATAGCCGTTTCAAGGAGACGTCAATATATTTAACCGGAAAATGCTGAACGCATCTTATATGATAGAAGGTAAACTTAAAGTATCACTGACCGACCTTCTAACCGACATCTATGTTATTTATATGTAGAAATCTAGCTGTTGCCTGCGACTTCGTACGCGTGGAATCTAGAAAATCTTCCCCGTTTTTGTAACATTTTTCATTGCTATTTTGCTGCTATTGGTGATGTTGTAACCTATAGCCTACTTCGATAAATGTACTATCGAAGACTGAAATTTTTTTTCTAATCGGCTCAGTGTTTCCTGAGATTAGCGCGTTCAAACAAACAAACTCTTCAGCTTTATAATATTTAGTATAGACATAAACATGTATTTATTTCTAAAAAGACTTTATTTGTCATAATTACATTTTGGTTTATTATAATGATAAAAAAATTATGCAATCCTGTAATGCGATAATCAAAATGGAAGCAAAGAAGCGTAGCTTGGGAAGCCGAAGGACATAATGTAGTATGTCTGCAAATATTTATTTATGCGTTTGCCTAGATTTACAAAACAAAGTTCTTGTTGTATTAGATCCCTAATTTTTATTGTTTTTTTATCATTAACTTAATAACCCCCTTGTTATTGTCATTAGGAGTCATTTTGACTGCGGTAGCAAGGGTGCCTAAGTCCCTGGTTTGGATTTTCAGACACAAAATACAATAGTAGATTATTTATAAATAATTGTGAGTAAATTATTATATATGTTTGTGTAGATCATAATAATATTAACAAAAAATGCTCGCTTGGACTTAACTGAGACTGCAGCTAAAATATATTAATAAACAAATTAACTAATTTCTGAAAGAAATTCAATTCAAACATTTTTCGATGGGCTTCGTGGTCTAGTGGTTCACGAGGTCGCGGGTTCTATTCCCGCTCGGGACAATCATTTGTGTGATCTTTATAATAAAATTGTCATACAAATGTTTGTCCTGCGTCTGGGTGTTTACTTTGTATTATAAGTATGTATTCACAAAAGAAAAGTATTATATTGTATTATATCCGTATTCTGGTACCCATAACACAAGCATAATAAGCTTAGCTTGGGACCAGAGGACGTTGTGTGAAATGTCCATGAATATTTATTATTATTATTTTTCATATCCTGGCGTAGAATCGGTAGAACATAGGAACAATTTTACACTTTACTTTTCACTATCTTTGGCTAAGTAAATCATAAATTTTACAAAGTGTAAACTAGTGGAAATACCACATTTACGTACTTAGATAAAATGTATATTTTTACGAGCTTTTGTTCCATAAGTGTTGAACAAAAATTATTAACACCTATTGCTAAAACCTGACCTACATCAACGCACGTAACATATTTGCACGAACATGAACTCATAAATAAACGATATAGTTTTATTCCTTATGTTTAGCGCTTATTACATTTAGCTAGAAAACTGTGAAAAATGCAGATTCCACTCAAAAACGTCAACATAGACTAGGAGTAATCTCATAAAAAACTAGCTGTTGCCCGCAACTTTGTTTGCGTGGAATTTAAAAACCAAAACTTTGCAAATCAATCAAAAATGCCGTCCTCTTGAACTACCTTATCTATAAAAAACACCGCATCAAAATCCGTTGTGTAGTTTTGAAGATATAAGCTTACATAGAGACATAGGTACACATAAAAATAATGACTTTGCGTCATAATAATTAACGATCTTGTCATTTGCTTCCTGTCTCTTCTGGTCATCATTTTGTCTCACTCATAACAATTCTATGTACTTACCTGTACTTAAAATGTCATCTAAGTTTGACCTAAATGTAATTAGGACTTTTTATGCTCACTAATTGTGCAATGTATACTAATTCCTTCACCTTTGAAGGTTCCAGGGTCATATCGAAGTTGTTCAACTTCTCCTGCCGTGGTTTTTCCACAGGACCACACCATAGAGCTTTTCAAAAAGGGTGTTAAAAGGTTCCTGCAGGGTCGGCAACGAGCGAGTGATACCTCTGCTGTTGCAAACGTCCATAGGCTACCGTAATCGTTTACCATCAGGCGAGCCGTATGCTTGTTTGTCACCCTTGTAGTATAAAAAAATGGATGGTACATAAAATTTATTCTACTAACTTCGTGATAATATGAATAGAAATTCGGGAGTCCAGAAATTGATGTAAGAATTGATTTAACATACCTGCAATAAATATCGTCTTTACCTAAAAAGCTATTAATTGTACCCCTAACCTTAAAATAAGGTACACAGTGTACAAACGTAATTACAAAGCCATATCATATAACTAACTAACATGAAAAACCTATTTGAATAACTTTTTGCAAGTAAACAATAGTCTAGGCGGCCATGACAAGTCTCCGTTTAATATCCATTTATAGGTAAATCATGATTGTATTAATAGACGTAGTTTTTTGAGCTTTTCCTTTATATAATAGTAGTTACCATCGTATTAACAATAGCTAAATATCTTACTGAAGCTTATTATTATTTAATAATATTAATATGAGCTGATATTAATTGCATCACCTGCTTATCGCCAAGCCATAGTGAACACATAGGATGATGTTTAAGTGCGTAATTTCAATGAAGTTATGATGTTTCTAAGTTGTAGTAACAAACTTCAGGATGTTGTATTTTTATTACAGTATCGTACAAATTTACCCTAAAATGCAGAAAGAAGTAGAACTAAAAAAATATACTTAAAAATCTGTGGCAAAATATAGGCGGAGCACTTTACCCCCATGGTATGAAAACCGTCACTATTGGCTATGATAAACGATATACCCTTCCCGTAGGGCTCAAAGAACACATACAACCCTTTTTAAAGGGTTTGACGCATATGTTCGTAAAAGAATTTCGAACCTACTTTCAGCAATATCCCTTTGTGCAAAATTGTAATAATGCATTACGTACACTGAAAAGGAGTCTCAGTTTTAAAGAGCGTAAAAGTGTTTAATGCATAAATAAAAATGTATAAAATAAATCGATGCAAATTTAGCTTATCATTGTAAATGATACAGTAAACCTACGTCACAAATGTTTAGATCGGGTTTAGAGTATTATAATTACTTATCGTAAAACAAAGTCGTTATTTTAACGTAATTTAGTCGTAACGAACTTCCGATCAAGAGGTCGCGGTTTCCATTCTCGCTCGGGACAATCATTTGTGTGATTTTTCTAATTCTCATACATATGTTTGTACTGCGTCTGGGTGTTCCTATGTATTATAAGTATGTATATACAAAAGAAAGTAGTATATGTATTCTATCCGTATTCTGGTACCCATAACACAAGCATATAATAAAATTATATTAGTTTAGCTTGGGACCAGAGGACGTTGTGTGAAATTTCCATGAATATTTATTTATTTATTTATTTATTAGTGTATAATATGTGAGCTTAAGTCTTCAAAAACTACTCAAGGCATTTTGATGTGATATTTTTAATAGATAGAGAGGTTTAAGAGGAACCTTCACTTTTTAAGTTTTGATTTCTAAATTTCATACGTACGAAATCACAGACAACAATTAGTTAACAGTTTAAGATCACATCTTAGATAATAGAGGCTTATCAGACTAACCCAATCACAAGGATCACATAAATAATGAAATGTGCACTGATTTTTAAAACAACGCTTTCCGTCATTAATTAAGCTTAGTAATTGTTTTATAGGTACTCGAATAGCAATACATATATGTAAGACATATAAAAACAAACACATGTAAAATATTAATCGCAGAAACAATTATTCTGAGCAGGAATCTAACCCACGATTTGGAAATAAATATCACAACAAAACCAGCAATTCAACAACAAAATGGGATTAAGGTTGCTTGTAAGGTTTTGCATCTAGCGATAAATACCCTTAGTGCATTTTGTTAATTAATTATTATGGTCTTATTTACAATGACTTATCGGAGGTTTAACCAATAACTTTATCGGAGAGATAATAAACATTTTATCGTAAAAAGACTATGAATAACAATTTTTGACAATTTTAGCGAACTTTTAAACCTCCAATAAGTCATTATGAATAAGACCATAAGTCTTTTAGAAAATGTATTATTTCATTATGCGCAAGCAAAGATTTATTCATTTATTTATGGGATTTTTCATGGAATTGAATTTACAACCTTGTGTATATAACTCAGTACTATCAACCACGTCAACGATGTGTTGTACACAGAGACATCTATTGCTCAATGTGGCTGACGCGACATCAAGGTACTTTGTTACATATCGGTGGGTTTAACCAGCTACTTGTATCATGCTATTTTCCTTAAACGTATACTATACGAATTAATGGAGGTTATCTGTACATTTAAAACTATTAAACTATTTTATTTTCTAAAATCTGTTTTTCTTGCTCATAAGCTTACAATGTCACTGACAAAAATTTGGATAAAAAATAAATTAATACTTATGGTGATAGATCTTAAAAATTTTATTTTTAGAGTTGAAATGTCATTTAAACATCTTTTCAAAATCACTTCTTAGCTTCTTTGCATAGTACAACTTAAATTACCCTTAACATAAGCAAATAAGCTTAGCTTGGGATCATAAATAAATGTGAAATGTCCACAGAAAAAGCACTACAAAATCAAACATAATCTATACAACTAGTGATAAGACCGCCTTTTGTATCTTATAAACCTGTTAACACTGTTAATCTTTTATAAATTTTTGGTGTACAATAAAGAGTATTGATTTGATTTGATTTGATAATCTTAAACACAATACATAACCACTTGTATATGCGGTTGATCAGATCCATAAGGCTGATCACGCAGTACTTCAAGTCATTAGAAATTAAAATAAACCTGCATAATAAATAACGTTCAAAAACTAGACAAACATGTAACAGACCTTGAGGCTGCTTAGACCTACCAAGATGATTAGCCATTCCACTAGAGTTCAACTTTAGACATTGGCTAGAATTCTAGATACTTACATTACTTAGGGTTGACACATTTTTATTTATGGACATGTCACAACAGCATCTTCTAGTAACAAACTAAGCTCATTTGCTTATGTTATGTATACCAGAATACGAATATGTTACACTAGCTGTTGCCCGCGACTCCGTCCGCGTGGAATTTAGAAAGTTTTCCCTGTTTTTACAACATTTTACACTACTGTCGGTCATAGTGTAATGTTATATAGAGATTAGCGCGTTCAAACAAACAAACAAACTCTTCCGCTTCAAAATATTAGTATAGATATTATTATAACAATTATCTTTTGTAAATTCATATTACATAATATTTTTCCTTCCATGGATGGATGGCAGGAAAAATATTAAGTTAACGCTTTATCTATGTGCACACACCGTCACTCTGAACTTAGTTATAAAACGTAAGTTAATGTGGAGCGTCGAAAAAGGAGTAAGACCTTTTTACCACCTTTTTAAAATAAATGCATCAAATCATAAATGTATGTCTATAAATGAGCTGATATCTTCAGAACTACGCAACGGATTCTGATTCAGTTTTGAAAATGACACAGTTGTTCAAGATGGCTTTTTGTATAATTTGTTAAGATTTAGAACGGCTAGTATAGAATATTGGAATAAGAAAACAACTGAATGTAGTAGTAACAAATGTGAATATCACATCACGCAAATAACCTGAAGCATAGAATTCATTCAGTATCACTAACTAACAAATGTTATGTGAATTACACATTATTTTTCATTAATTAGCTATTAATCGTACTCGTACAATTATAAATATTCCGAAATATGGATATTTCTAAATATTTGACAAGTATTTGGCAAAAAATGTTGTTTTATTTGCAACTTGACAACCCTAACTCGTTCGAGCCTATCTGCATAACCTAAGTACTAGGTAGCTTATTACTAAAATTGGTCAATGCCGTATGATAGCACTTAGATACTTAAATACCTAATTATTTTTCATTATCTTCGCGTATTTATTTAAATATAGAATACACATTATCTTGCTTTTTAGGATTTCGTACAAACCCTTATAGTCTCACTACGGTGTCCAGCTGTCTGTCTGCCCGTCCACCAAATTTTTTTACTCAGAAACGGCTGAAAGTATCAACTTGAAACTCATACCATATGTAAATCTATGCGGTCCATTGTTGCAAAAAATACAATCAACCTTTTAGATCTACGCGTTTAGAAGATATAACACAATTACGGCCGTTTTTAATCTAAATCTATAAGTTACTTTCCATTGCCCTAGAGACTTGACCTTTGGCATGCACTGAGCCTATATACTGCTGATATAGAGAAAAATCCAAAAACTTGTAATTTGTTATTACATCATACGAAAAAATTGTTTATACAAATACCAACTTATCAAGTAGCTGTAATGTAGGCGATTCGCTATATTTCAACTACAAAAACTAAGTTGCTGAATTGGTTAAAGCTTAATTAACGGTTTATTTGGCTGTAGTATTAACTACAGCCAAATAAACCGTTAAAATAACCTGTCAAGAGCGAGGTAAACTCATACACTCAGGGTTTCGTACCTATTACACCGAATAACATAATTATATGTTATTCGGTGTAATAGGTACGAAACCCTGAGTGTGTGAGTTTACCCCGCTCTTGACAGGTTATTTTTAAATATTTGATTAAAAATATTCATTTTAAAATCGCTTTCTCTTTATTTCACTTGTTGCACATTTTTAGTTCAGATAAGTTTAGGTGTGCTCATAGAATTGGTACCATTCTCTAATCTTTTTATGTAATCAATCGAGATGATAACAGGGAATTTAAATTTATAATATCTATTGTGAAAAAAAGACAATTTAGGTTACACAAATAAAATTTTTTTTACACAATTACATACACATAAAATTTTCTCCAAACATAGGGTAAAGTTTTAATATGGGATGGGATATACAGACAAATAGAACGTTTAAGTAGTTGAAGTAACAAAACAAAATAATGTACCTACATGTGTTATGTAAATAACAATTTTTATAATCATTGTTAATCCATGATAATTTTTTTTACAAAAAGAAAAGAGTTGCGAAATTATCGCGTAGTGTGTTAACACAAAAAAAGTGTTTTTCGCTACTCGTAATCACGAGACGATGAGTAGTGCGACGCACGCGTGGTTCATAACCTGTCTTTGTGTATGTGTGTATCCGTGTGACCCACTTACGAACGCGTTCGGCTCACATCGGTTCTTTCCGTCGCCCGAACATATGGCTACGAGTCCGCCATCTTTGCTTATTCACTACACCACCATTTTAACTTGACCTATCTCGACCGGTGCTTTTAATAAATTGTAGTGTAATTTATAGCGTGCTTACAGCTCAATGGACTTTGGTTAATGATGCGTTACGTAAAAAACTAACAAATGTTTACTCTATGCTTGTTTTCGCGTTGTTATCAAATTGTTTTGTCATCATAAAGATAATACTGATTTACTTCCTAACGTTTGTATTTATAGTTAATTGCTAGTAAACTTTGTACAGATCTGGACACATGGTAGAGTACGCCTAGTTACAAAAAAACGATGATGTAGTATGTCTTAATACTCAGTACCAAAATACTCTTTAAAATTATAAAATAAAAATAAAAAATTTGCATTTTGTTTCTATACATCCGTTTTTACCTAGGTTCGCACGTATAGAGCGTTTCTTTGCAAGCTCCCTAATGTAGGATTTGGCTAATGATAGTCTATTTACACGTCTAATCTTTACTTATTTTAAAACAAAGTCGTAATTTTTGTATGTATGTCCCTATGTGAGCTTATATGACGGGCTTCATGGTCTAGTGGTTCATGTAACAGACTGCCGTTCACGACGTCTGGGGTTCGATTCCCGCACGGTGCAATTATTTGTGCGATATTTATGAATGTCATACAAATGTTTGTACTGCGTCTGGGTGTTTTCTATGTATTATAAGGATGTATTTACAAAAGAAAAGTAGTATAAGTAGTATATATTCGTATCTTTTACCCATAATACAAGCATAGAAATATAGCTTACTTTGGGACCAGAGGACGTTGTGTGAAATGTCCTGAATATTTATATTTATTTATTTATATTTTTCAAACTACGCAACGGATTCTTATGCGTTTTTTTTAAAATGATAGAGCGGTTCAAGAGGTTAGCTTTTTTGTATAATATGTTAACATTTGGTATCTTAATTCAACGCATACGAATTTGCGGGCAACATTAGCTTATAGCATAATTATAATGACTGGAGCTTCCTATCAGAGAAAAAAGTTTTATAATGGCATAATAAATTTCGAAAATTACTCCTACATACATATTGCAAAGTTTAATCTTCTTGTAATATTACTATAGATGAATGCATACAGGAAAACTCAGTAGAAAACAACTTAGTTACATAACAACTTATAAGAAATTTGTTTAGCACAGAAAGTTATTGTGTGGGTGGTGTAAATATTGGCAATAGTTTACAAAATGTGTAAAATAACAGTATTTTAATGTTATATCACATTTTTCTCTTTCCTAATCATGACAAAAGGTTATAATTTATTCGTATTCTCGCTAATATCACCTGTTCTATCCGGGGTTATAATTACTACCTCACCCCTTGGCTTTTGGCGTGAAGAATAAAGCCTACATGCTCAGAGTAACGTCCCAGTTAAGCCTTCGTTTTTTTCTAATCTTTAACTATAGATCTAACTTTTCTTTTTCACACATGTGTATGTCACTAAAATCTGCCTAAAGCGTTTGCTAATTTAGATGAAATTTCGTGTGCGTGTTCCGATGGATCCGATAATGGTTTAGAGTTTATTGGAGCAGGTAGGTGGCGCTGCAGTTGGTATCTAATATACTTAGACTACTAATTACGTAGCTGTAAAAGTTGCAATTCTTTCACAAATGATGTTATGGAATAAATTTACGAACTTTGTCGTTTCTTACATTCAAGTTTTTGAATACCGAACACAATCAAGCCTATGCACAATAAATGATAAATTCCACACAACTTTGTTGCACGCCCATTTAACAATGCAATTCAATTCAAAATAATATGATCAATCTTTTATGATAATATCGTGTATCGAATATGTGAAAATAATATTATATAACTATTTAAAAGTTATTAATCTATTACCGATTATCGTAATATCACATAACAGAAAGCTTGCGTGTATGCATATCGGAACGTAACTTCCGCGTTCGAAATTTGATTTTTTTTACTCACACACAGAAACAACTTTCACCTATTCGAAAGTGGAATAGTGTTGGTTGTGTGCGTATTTATTTTTGTTTCGGATGCGTTCCCAAGAAAGCTTTTAAAATAGCAGTGTTATAACAGTTATTGTAATTTTAACTAATTATCTCAATGATCAAAGCTTGAGAAAATCACTGTAATTTGTATCTGTATCAGTTGTTGATTCAATTTAATAAACAAGTTGTTGTGAGCACTAATTAAGTTGAAAAGAAATCACAACATAACTGTGAATGCGTTAAAAATGATTTAAAGTCGCTAAAACATGAAGGAAGCTTATGCTACGAGTGCTACGACTAACTTCTTCATATTTATATATCAAATATTTTTTATTATTACTTACAAGCATTTTTTATTCATATTTAAAATAAAATATATCATTAATATTCTTTGACTTATAACTGGCCATTAACGTAATTAATTAAAGAAAAAAATGATCCCAGCGACTTGTTGCAAAAAAGAAAATGTAGGAAACTTCGCTTAACGCCATCTAGTGGTGTAAAGTGAAAGAGTACGGTTGTTCTAGTTACAGAGCTATCCAGAGTTATACAGAGCTCCCCGACGAGGATTTTTTAAATCAACCTAATGCTTTCGAAGTCTATATGTTACAAAAAAAACAATCAAATCTTTCCTCTTTACAATATTAGTATACTGTTATAACCGTTATCCATGACTTCGTACGCGTAGTATTTTGAAAATAAACCTTAATGGCCTTATTCATAATGACTTATCGGAGGTTTAAAAGTTCACTAAAATCGGTTCGCGAAAATTGTCAAAACTTGTTATTCATAATAGTCTTTTTACGATAAAACGTTTATTATCTCTCCGATAAAATGTCCGTTTAAACCTCCAATATGTAGCTATGAATAAGACTATAAGAAATTACATAAAAAAGCTCTTGAACCATTCCATCTATTAAAAAAACCGCATCAAAATCCGTTGCATGGTTTTGAAGATATCAGCTCACATAGGGATATACATACAGAAATAACGACTTCTTTACATATTATATGTAGAGCTCATATTTTCAAAACGTCGCGAAGTATATTGATGCAGTATTTTTTAATAGCGTTTAGTTATTTTGTACTAGCTGCCCCGGCAAACGTTGTTTTGCCATACAATTCTGTATAAAATAAAATTTCATCAAAATCGGTCCAGCCAATTTGTAGCCTATGTGTTATTCTGATGTATAAGCTATATTGTGGTAAAGTTTCATTCAAATCCATTCAGTAGTTTTTACGTGAAAGAGTAACAAACATCCATACATACATCCATACTTACAAACTTTCGCCTTTATAATATTAGTAGGATAATTTGTTAAGCATTTTTTTTTCTGAATTCAACGCGTACGATGTTACGGAGAACATCAAGTATATTTACCAATATTATAAAGCCGAAGAGTTTGTTTGTTTGAACGCTCTAATCTCAGAAACTACTGATTCGATTTGAAAAATTCTTTCAGTGTTGGATAATTCACTTATCGAGAAAAGCAGTAGGTAATATAACATCACGCTGCGATTAATAAGAGAGAAACTACAGTAAAAAATACTGCAAAAATCGCGCAAAATTTTCTGAATTTCACGCTTAGTAGCAGCAAATTGGTACATATATGGTAAAGTAATTTTTACTTTAGGTCGTCGACGCGCGAGTGATACCCCTGGGCCCTGAGTCCGGTAAATGAATGTTGTCACAATGGCACCACAATGACAAATTACAACCTCAAAAAATTTACAATAGACTACCAAACTTGATAAAATTCGCCACTAAGTAATCAGTTACCTATTGCATTTGTTTGCAATAACACTAAATAACTAATTGTTTAGTGGCGAATATTATCAAGTTTGGTAGTCTATTGTCATTTTTTTGAAGTTATAATGTGTCATTGTGGACTTGAGGGCCTGGTGCACGATGTATAGATACAAGGAGTCCGAACGTAATGTTGAACGAATGGTCTCAATTTAAGGGACAGATTTTTGCCGGTAGAGTGCGCCATTTTTCAAGAAGTACTCGTTTGAACTATTGACACTTGTGGAAAAAAATATTCTGAGAAACGTGGATATAAATATAAGTTTTAGGAAATTTTTCGAGTGCTTTAAACCCAACAATACAGAGAAGGTCAAGAGATATTCTGATATTCTATACTAGCATCGGTACGTCCTGAATACTTGCGCAGCCAGTGGCAGAAAATAGAACTATGATCTGGGTTGATTATTGTGTACACGAAATATTATGGAAAAGCCTATACCGTTCGGACTCCTTGTATCTATACTTCGTGGCCTGGTGTTACAGACGTCTATAGGCTACGGTAACCGCTTTCTATCAGGCGGGCCGTACGCTTGTTCGCCACCTCAGTAGTATAAAAAAAAATCTGAGGTAAATTAAAACAATAAACTAACAAAATAATAATCTATGCATATAAAGATGTGCAGTATATATCGCGTGTTTCAAAATAGGGTGAAGGTCTTATCTTTTGTTCGTACACACGTATAGCGGATCAATTTATGAACATAGTATATAATTACATGTTTAAGTATAGATTTTTAATTATTTATACACGCTAAATTTTATTGGTTTTTAGCCAGAAATGTGGTGACGACATAATTACTTAGTAATAATTTATTACTGTGTTAAAATATTAGAAAAAGGCACGCTCTCTTCAGGCCATTACTGTGCCAATGTTGGGCACGGGCCTCCTACATTTTGGGAGGAATTATTTCTACTGTGCCAAGCTCATTGGGAGTGTTGGCACTTGGCACACGGCTTATTTTCGAGTTTCCGTCTCTCACAGAGGATGTTATCTGTGTGCAATATCCCTTAGCGGACTTTTACAGCTCCCTTGGGAGGAGATGGGGTGGTGACACTTGTATTCTTAATGCGTCACCACACGGAGAAAAAAATAGCCAATTAATCAAAATTCACCAATAGTTGTGTTCATTGAGTTTTGGCATCATTGATTCACTGAATTACAAATATATAGGTAAATACATAGATACAAACGAAACTAATCAAAGCGCGTAAAAATTATCATGAAACGATTTTCTTATGAATTAGATAACAGAATAATATTAAATATAGTCCATGTGTCTGTCTATCTGGCCTCGATATCTCATAAATATTATAATATAGGCCTGCAGAATAACGTGACTACCAAGGTATGAACAGATGAACACTGCCCTTTATATGATGTATATTATATGTGCATTTTAACATACTGACATTTAATACTGAGATATAATACAGAAAACTCGAAAATAAGCCCTGTGCCAACACGCCTGGTCAGCGCGGCACAGTAGACCATAATCCCAAATCCCGACCATAGTTCAGTTGCGCGCATAGAATTAGAAAGAAAGAAAGAATGCATAAAAGTATTTTCTGTATGGCACCTGTCGTATATAATCACGTTCCAAGACAGTTGAAGGATGTGACGTCATTTAATTTATTAAAAAAACTTAAAGACTTTTTGTTAAAAAAGTGTTATTATAGCATATCAGATTATTTATTGGAAAAGTTATAATTTTTGTCAATTAGGTTCATTCAAAACAATTCAGTAGATTCTTTTAGGTTACATTGTTATTACTATTAGATTTTTTTTTTCTTTTCATTTTGTGTATTTATATTTATTTTATTGTTATTTCTTTTTTTGTGTCTAATAACTTTACTAATGTTTAATTTAATTTGATAATTTTAAGTTGCATGATATTTTAAGTTTTATTAAACCAGGAACTGTTATCCAGCTCCTGGACTATAAATTTGCACACCCATTTGGTAAAGCATGATTAAGCTACATTATGTTATATTCCACAAATTGATAACTCATGTATTTGCAAATAAATGTTTTCTTATTCTTATTCTTAAAAGAAAGAAAGAAAATATTCCTGACTTGCGAACAATGTTACATAAAAATATAAATTACATAGGTACATATTATAACAAGAAAGTACAAAAAAAAAAAAAAAATTAACATACAAAATAAAATAAAAATTAATTTTACTTGACAATTATAAATTTACATATGGTGCAATTAAACAACAAAGAAAAACAAAATAATAATAAATAAAACAAAAAATAATAATAGTTACCAATAATATAGTAGTAATTAGTACCAATGTAACGAAAGTGTTTGTCCATTTGGTGATTGGGATTAAATTGACAAACGTCATCACCTCATATCCTTCCAAGGAGTGTATCAGCCAAGTAAAGGACAATGTTAACAGAAAACCACTTCTGGCAGAGCAGAAAAACTTGAAATAAACTACCTCCGTCGGAGTGGCCTAAATAGGCTAGATACCCTCCCTAGGCCGTGGCGTTGGTCCCGTAAGTACGCAGGTGAAACAGCAGGGCACTGCTAGTAATAATTATATAATGTAAAATTTCTTTACTTATTATACAACGTGTTGCAGAAAGGTGTAGTCATAATTTTAAGGTTGCATTAGATAGGCCTTAAATATTATAAATATTACAGTTACACATAGAAAAATACAGTTGGTAAGTTTTTTTTTGTTTATTGCCTACTATTAAATAACTACCAGAAACGCATCAATTATGAGATGTTTACGGTTTATTGAATGCGATTGAACCTTACGATAAAAGATGACCTCATAGTAGTGTTGATTTAAAGAAGATCGATTAATTTAATAAATTAATTAAACTTTTATGAACACATAAAAGTCATAATATAACTAGTATTTGTAATTTCATCTATGCCTAGTGCCTAGTCATCGGCCATGTGTAACGTTGGTCAAATATGACTACACCTTTCTGAAACACGTTGTATAACTGAGTATCTAACCGCCTTCATGTGCTTTGAAATTTGAGGGTTTTCCTCGATTTCTCATGAGATAACCATCAGATCTTGACCTGGTGCCAATGAGACCAAACGGGAACCACCAGCTTTCAAATAAAAAAAGAATTATTAAAATCGCTTCGCCCAGTTAAAAGATATGCGGTAACAAACATAAAAAAACACAGACGAATTGAGAACCTCCTCCTTTTTTGAAGTCTGTTAAAAACAAAGTCGTTATTTTTGATTTGATTTGATTTTTGTTTGATTTTTGATTTGATTTTTGATTTGATTTTTGATTTGATTTTTGATTTGATTTTTGATTTGATTTTTGATTTGATTTTTGATTTCTAAACTCCAGGCGTACGAAGTTGCAGGCAACAGTAAGTTGGTTTATAATAAACCAGGTTCTAAGTCAAATATGGTATTTGCTACAATCCACGTCAAGGATAACCAGTGACGTCATGCGTTTCTAAGTACCTATTTAAGAGTTCTTAGTTTAAATTGATAGTTTTTTTTAAGTAAGCAATTGCATTTTGCACTGACATGGCAAATAATTTTACAAAAAAAAAATTGGAAGGCTTAGACCATTTGTTTTTCTGCCAAAAAAACCTAGAAGTAGTAACGTAGTTTATGATTTTTTAAATGTTGATAGATGATAAGTTAAAATTATAAGTTGATTTAAATTAGTACCGTAGTTTTTAGGTAAAAGAACTATTGACAGACAGAGCTAATTTTTCAAATATAATATTAATAAGAATTTAGCATTTTTTTAATACAAAAACGGCTACATATTATTGGCGCGAACATTGTCACCAAAAATGGCGGCGAAAAGTTTTTGAAGTTTTTTTTTTGTAAAAGGAGGTTAAATTCTCTTATAAAATAATGATAATTGTATTATAAGAAATAAATAGAAAGTACGTATATAAATGAAAGTTTTACTTGCGAAAAGGTTTAATCATTAGTGCCAATTTGACTTTCACAAAATTTCGCAATATGTAAGGACTTGCATTCTCTTAGTTTAAACGCTAAGTATAAGTAAATAAATATTGATATAACGTACGCATAACTATGCTTTTAGCTTGTACGAGTACTAGATGGGACTCCATAAATTACGTGAAACTTATTTCATGGAAAGTAGGTAATCTAAAAAATTAAAGCTCCTTTCAACTTAATTTGTCAAGTCCTTAGTGAAATAGATAATGCGAAACATACTATTAGTATTTTTACTTTTTTTAGACGTGGTAACGAAGAGCTAGGGACCTAGCAAAAATCCTCTGCATGCAACATCTTTGAATTAGTTGGCAATGCGCAAATGGTAAGGAGCCATTTAAAAAAAAGGTCTCTACTTATTACACAAAATATAAATTTGAGTGTTAAAAAGATATGTGTCTACTAGAAGTGTTTTACAATGATGATGTAATACACCCAGAAGGTAAATCAAAGTTAGCATGGCTTGCGTAATTTTACTGAGCGCTCGGTAGCGTCCGCAAGAACAAAAAGGCTTTGGATTGAAAATAGAAGATCAATAGATATCTTCGGAATGACCAAAAACTCCCGTATATTCCCGTTCATTTTCTCATTGTTTGTTAATAATTTACCTTCTGAAAAAAATAATAAAATGACATTGTAGCAGACAAGGAAATACTATCCTCACTGTTTGAAAAAGTATTCATTCTAATACAGAATAGAAAAAAAATTTTCAAGCTTAATTTGAATGTGGAACCTATCTGCCAAATACAGTTTTTTTATAATTACTGTTATGGCCATGGCTAGCAGTCCTTCGGCAAAACAATACCGTAATCTATAAAAAAAATACTGTTATTATCGTCATTAATTAATATGTATTTCAAAAATTTGAATGAGATGCTATTACAGTAAAGTTTACGTAGCCATTATGCGCGCGCTTTTTCCGGTATTATGAACTCCATCAATGTAGCGAACTTCCGCAAAAATATAAATAAATAACAAAATTAAAATAAAAAGCCTTTCATTTCCTGCATTTGAAAATAGTTGCATAATACTATGTAATAGTTATGTGCAGAATGTTAAGCCAAATATAGTTAAACTTACCTTTTTAACGCGAGTTTGTTCGTCAAAAAAAAAATTCAATAAGCCTTTAGCACTCTTGAGACTGTATATAGCTTATTAACAGTATATATTAATACATACCTACTAACTTAATACTTACGAACTTAGGTTCGTAAGTATAAGTAAGCATAATTTTTAATGTTAACCATTAATTTAATAAGGTTAATAAAATGAGATCGACCAAGCAAAATGACTATGACAAAGTTACAAAATTCGTTCACACACCTTTAAACAGGTTACACCTAGAAATTTATAAAAGCCTATCAGTTAGATAAGAGAAACATTTGCAAATAATACTTTCATTTGTAGGGCTCAAATGAGTAAAATTAGACACTATTACTAAGATTTCGCTGTCCGTCCGTCACCAGGCTATATCTCTGGAACGGTGATAGCTAGAGAGCTGAAAATATCACCGATCTAGTATACCTTTTGATGCTACAACAACAAATACTAAAAACCAGAATACAAGTGTTTTAATATTTAAGTGTTCTCCAATATAATAAACGTTTTTAGTATTGAAATTTTCGTGAGTTTGAGTCATATTAGAAATATTATATTACCGGTTAACACTCACTGTTTTGGGATCGATGATGTCGACCCAGGTTTCGAGCATATCCGATGCTCATCTTCAGCGGCCGTATTATGAACTTTTATTTACAGGCAGTTTACGCCGTGAATTGAACTGTCTGGAAAATTCGTATTATGAACAAATTCTTAGTCAGTCAGTTCGCTAAACCAGTTATACATTAATATGTTTAAGGAGAAGGTACAACTAAAAGTTAAAGTACTAACTAAAAATTTTCAACTAAAAGTTTTTTTTTTGCCATAATACCTAATTTAGCCATGCAGTTTACGGCCTGCCTGGAACTTGAATGATTTTCAAAAAAGCTCATAATACGCCGGCAGGACGAGTGCGCAGTGGCGTGTACGCCGGAAGGTCGCAGACGCTGTTCGGATATGTTTAGGATTCCGTACCAAAAGATAAAATGAGACCTACTAAGACGTCGCTTTCCGCATTTCGGCTGTATGGCTGTATCTCTGGAACGGTGATAGCGAGCTGAAAATTTCATAGTTTGTATATCGGTAGTATATCGGTTGATGATACAACTTCAAATACTTAATTATGATTATCATACTCCTGCCTTTATCCCATTATTTGGAGTGCCGTAATTTGTTGTTATTTGAGGTCGGTATAGCGAATATTCTAATATATAAAATTCTCGTGACACAATGTTCGTTCTCATACTTCTCCGAAACGGCTTGACCGATTTTTACGAAATTTTATATGCGTAGGTATTCAGTAGGTCTGAAAATCGGCTACTAGCTACTATCTATTCTTCATACCCCTAACATTTTTAGTTTTTCTTAAAAAAGGGTAAACTGGAACCCTGTTATTGTGACCACGCCACTGCACTGTCCGCTAGGCCGTCTGTCTGTCACCAGCATCCACCTCGGGAACGGCGATAGCTATAAAGTTAATTTTTATAACATACAGAAAATATATCTTTTTGATTTTAACACGCTCTAAATAGCTTGGTACATATCTACCTATTTTATCATCAGAATAATTACATGAGAGAACCAATTACAACGCTAAAAGTTTAAAAAAAATATATCCATAATTTTCAAGCGTATTTTTTTAGGTATTAACTAAATTCAATTTGAATCACAGTAATCAAACCTACAACCTCATGTTTGGCAACTTCAAACTTATTAAAAAGCCTATTTAATTTATTAATCAGCCTCTAAAAACTACAATTAGATTTCACACACTGAGGAAATCTACCGATTTCTTCACGACAGTATAGCTACACTGTATTAAAATATATTTCAATTAATATAACGCACAACATTACAAAATGTCATCAACCTTGGTTTTGTATACAAGGCTATATAACTATTTAGTTTTTTTTAGACTAGTTTTATCGTATTTTGAAAATTAGCGCCCCGGGCCATTTGATTTGACACCCCTGGCTAATTTAATTAGCCGCCCTATAAATGAAGGCTTTCGCCACCCTCCTCTGGCTTGCCGCCCTGGGCAATGGCCCCTATGGCCCTAGGGTAAATAAGCCTCTGAGTTTTAGCCAAATTGAATTTTAAGACGAACGTGCTAATGACAGCTCCGTCTTCTCCACTAAGCACATACCCAGGACTTCGTGATAATTAGTGATCCCCAGTCATTACGAAATGATATGTCCTGAAATGCCCAAGGTTTACAGATGAAACTTGACCCTAACTGTCTAACGAAAGGAAATTTAAAAATTTTGGCGGGTTTTGTAGCTTACAGTAGAGCAAGACCCTATTTCTGAGACTCCACTGTTCGTCCGTGACACACCCAAGGAGGTTATAAGTAGGGAGGAACAACTCGGGAACATAGATTTGTCCCAAGGCCCGGCCCGTTTACGGTTTAAAAGTAAAATAGTAGCCTTGCCTTCTCTTTTCTTCTTACTAGCTTTCTCTTTTACTCCAGCTCAAAAAGAAAGAGTTAGAAAGGCTACTAAATAGGCTCTTTGTCATTTATTTTTCTTAATGTGTTCAACTAAAAAAAGAAGCAGGCCGGATTTGTTGTACTGAGTGTTACCTCTAGATCTATATCGTAAATCTATGGGTACACCACGCGGTTTTTTTTTTTCAAATACATTGCTTTGCCCTATACTTAACAACAAATCCCAAAAACTCGAGTACTGTGCTAATATATTTCTATTTATAACAGACTTAAAAAAAAGGAGGAGGTTTTCAATGCGATTGTATGTTTTTTTTTAATTATGTTTATTACCTCATAACTTTTGACTGGGCAAAGCGATTTTAAAAATTCTCTTTATATTAGAAACCTAGTTAGGATCTGATGGTTATGTCCTGAGAAATCGAGGAAAATCCCCAAATTTCAATGGCACATGAAGCCTGTTCAACTTTTTTTTTAAATACTTAATCATCCACTTACATATTTGCTTAGTCAATCTAACAGTCTATCGCTACAATGTTTCCTTTCACATCTTTTATCTTATAAACATGTTTAAAAAGTAAAATCGTTAGTTGAAGCCAAGAAGAAGCAAGAAGTTGCGCAAGCGCGTAATATACTGTTTGCCTTTACACTTCGTATCTCATTCATTACGTCATCTTACACGTATAGTATTTAATATCTTTCGTAAATAGCAACACTTTTACTTTTTTATTGAAAACATAGACAACGAAAACCTTTTTAACCGACTTCATAAAAGGAAGAGGTTTTCATTCTTAATTCACATGTATGTTTTTTTTATGTTTGTTAACTTTTAAGAGGGAACTGTACTCCTCGTGTAGGTATTTGCCTTAGGTATTGCTATCCCTATCACCGAGCACCGCGCTGAAAGAGACAAATATAGCTGAAGCAGATTTTACCTACAAATTATTTGAAAAAGAGACGTTTCGTACTCCCCTTTTTTCTTCGCGAAAGTTAAACCAATTTTGATTGTTTTTACGTTATATTATAGATGAAGAGTATATCTATGCTTGTATCACTTTTTTTTTTGGTAAAACGTTACCGAATATGTGTGATAGACGCTGCAACTTTACCTAAAGAAAGCCGAAAAAAACGGGATTTTCGGATGGTCATATTTCTTTTAGTTATTATATATTGAAAAAAGTGACAGAAGCATAGATATACTCTTCGTCTATAATATAGCGTAGAAACAATTAAAATCGGTTTAACTTTCGCGAAGAAAAAACGGACGTACGATACCAATATTTTTGTATGGAGCATAATTTGGTATCGTGTCCTCTTAACTGGGCGAAGTGATTTTAGTGATTTTTTTTTCATTTGAAAGCTGATGCTTCCCGTGTCATCAGGTCAGGATCTGATGGTTATTTCCTTAGTAATCGAGGCAAACATTCCAATTTGAAAGTCACATGAAGTAGATTGAACTTTTTAAAAAAAATACCAATTTATGTTTTTTTCAAATCAATGAAACCAATTTCTAATGCGTTAAAAACTTAACGTAACTTAACTAAAATGAAAACAATTCTGGTGTATTTTGATTAAATGGCTAATTCATTGTACAGATTTGAATATCTATACTAATATTATAAAGGTGAAATTCTTTCAGTGTTAGAGGACTATAGGTTATATAACTATAGGTTATATCACGCTGTGACTAATAGGAGCGAAATATCACTGATAAATGTTGCAAAGACTGGGAACATTTTCTAAACTTCACGCGTATGAAGTCGCGAGAAAAAGCTAGTGTTAATTAAAATGTTTATGGTCTTATTCATAATGACTTATCGGAGGTTTAAACGGAGATTTTATCGGAGAGATAAAAAACGTTTTATCGTAAAAAGACTATTATGAATAACAAGTTTTGACAATTTTCGCGAACCGATTTTAGCGCGGACTCACTCACACTTAGCCACTCTTTAAAAAAGATGAATCTTTGAAATTTACATTTAGCGTAAATGTAATAAGCACTTTAGCTAAACTAGAACCTAGAGACAATATAATTACGAAATATTGACGACATGACTACTAGACACCATTAAAAACTTTTTTATGAGTTGTAAAATAAAGAAAATACATAATTCACCGAAATACAGATATAAGGATACTCATAAATTTATTATCACAGATTTATGGAGTTCTTTAACCTGAATACATTCTTTACAAGTTCAGTAACCAAAATAATTGAATGAATTTGAACTATGCAATAAACTATAAGATATATACTTATAAGACACATACATGCAGACAAAAACATAATATATATTAGTAGGTACATAATTATTATGTATGTATGCAACTTTAATCTTCTATGGAAAATCTAAATACTTTGACAGTTGTAAGAAGTACTTACTATGCACCTTGGTTTTATTATTTCAATACTGGCTGAAAAGCCTGTTATTCAAACACAAAAAGAATATACTAAATCTCAAGCTTATATTAAAAATGCATAATTCGAAATTCAAATTTCGAAATTCGCGATAGGACGGTGCGTTGTCTCAATTAAAACTTTATGTCACAATCTATTATTTAGAACTGAACTTAAAATTTAACTAGATAGGGTTTGTTTTAGTTTATTTTATGCAACGGCTTGAAGCCAACTCAAAAGTGTGTCACCGAGTTGAATAGCATTCGCAAGGCCGATCTATCTACGAATGCGCGTTCAAAACCACGGATGTCACTTATATCTGCGTTAAGAATCATTTTATTTACCCGTAAATAGATTACGGCAAACATTTTGCAGTACATAACATTTATATTTATGTAATATATAATACAAAAGAGTAGAAAACATGTGTGTTGTGAAAATATTTTGTTCAAGGCCAATATAATGCGCGTTCAAAATGGTGAATGTGTTTAACTATTCTAAATTCAAAATGATCATGGCTGCGACACATTAAATTTGTAAGAAAGGTTAAATGGAAAGCATTTAAAAACGCTTTCGTAGTTTAATTTTGATTGAATAAAAGTATAATTTTATTATAAATAATAACATGAGAAAAAACGGAAATTAAAACAAGTCAAAATATTTAAATTTATGTATCGTGATGCGTATGGCGTATTTTTTTCATTTCATATATATCTAAAACCAAGTAATATTTAACTTTCGAAATATTTTTAAGTAGCCTAAATAGACGTAAACTGTCACATCGCTGATATATTTTGCTAACAGTGTTGCCAGATCAGATTACAAAAAGAGCATCTTTAGTGCCAAATTATAATCGAATTATTTGACATTGTAAATTTCAATGTAGAGTCAATGTAGAGTCATTTTACTACTAGGCAAAAAATCAAAATCTGAATAGGATAAGGGGTGGTGACACTTCTTTAGGTACAGGTATTTACTAAAAATCTTTTAATTTTTTTTTATTTGTATCAGGTTTGAACGCCGGGGTCGATTTTTTATTCTATGTTTCCGTTCGCGATCTTTTAACGAATCCATTTAGACGGCAATAGTGTCCATTTTCCGTAACAGCCATTTCCGCATTGTGATGGATTAAGAATAAAAGTTTCACCATCCTTTTTCCTTCTCGGGTCGTTGTAAAAGTCAGCTAAAGAATGTTGTACACAGATGTCCTCTATGAGAGACGGAAAACTCGAAAAGAAACCCTGTGCCAACACATCCGGTCGGCGTGGCACAGTAGACCATAATCCCTCCCAAGATGTAGGCGAAATATCGTCTATGAGAGACGGAAAACTGAAAACTAAACCCTATATCGACACGCCTGGTCAGCGTAGCATGGTAAACCATACTTATTCTCAATTTTGTTGAGGCCCGTGCCTAGCAGATGTAGTGGTTGGATGTCAGTGGGCTCACAGATAATATAATAAAGATAGATACACGAATTAGAACATTAATATTGGATCACCCTAAGTCGAGCTATTCATCGAGCTATTTGTCATTGCTGCGATTTTCAACAGATGGCAATTATTAAAACACATATTTATTGCCATCTAGTGCCATCTGGTGAGCTGGAGAGAATTTTTAGCATATAGAGATGGAGATTTAACTTCAATCTTCATAACGGCATTTCTGGACATAGATTAAAATCAAAAGTTTTATATTATAACTAGCTGATGCCTGCAACTCCGCCCGTGTGATATTTAGGACTAAACCTTAACAAATTATACAAAAAAGCCATTCTCTTGAACTGATCCGCAATTCAATCATCAATCAAAGCAATCATATTCACCCAAAGGTTGTCTGGAAGAGATCGCAAACTGCAATAAGACCGCCTATTGTACTTACTATGTTCTTGTAATCCTTAAGGGCCTACAACAATATTATCGTCGACATGTACATATCAACACAGCTAGTAGGTATAGAAAATGAAGAATTAGGGATATTTTGTTTGTTTACTCAAAATCTACTAAATATATTTTAATTCTTATTTACGTATTTCTATATATAATAGTTACTTATGTTTTTTAAAGTTATTTCATTAGTTAATACGCGATAATAGAGAGACAAATGAAAAAAATAAAAAATGAGAGAGGTTGTTTCGCTAAGATTTTCTACCGAGAAAACTTTTTTCAATGGCGTTTCTGAGTTTATGCGATCCTAGATCATATATTGAAAAAACATATACTTAAAAATTAGAGCTTTAGCCATTCAATCTAAAGAAACAATGAAAACTTCGTACGTAGAAAAATGCACGAAGCTATTTTGGTATCCTCTTAAACTTCTGTATAACTTTATGGTATAAATAAAGAGTATTCTATTCTATTCTATTCTAATCCGCTAAATCTATTAAAAAACTACATACATACAAAAATAAACGACATACATTCAAAAATAAACGACATACATACAAAAATAACGACTTTGTTTTATAATAAGTAAATAATTACTTAGTCTGAGGTACATTATACAATTCATGCATATTATATTCTATACTAGTTTTAAACAAACGTCAAAGTCCATATTTAACCACTAAATTATCATTTTATCGTGTGACCTAGGCAAAATGATAATAGACTGGCCCTAGCTTTTAGCGATACAATATGTACTTATGTTATAGATAAATAAGTTTAGTACTAAAAAGGCAACATTATATATTATTATCTTTACTTATTTTAAAATTGGCATTGTTGTTCATATTTTTTAAAACTCTTATTTCTAAAACCATTTCGTGGAATAGAGTTTCTGATCATGATCTATTAGTTTTTTTTCTAAAAATTTGCTATATTAACGATTATTTTTCCAAAAAAACAAATGATCTCTATTTGCCCTTGAAATGAAGGACTTAAAATATTAAGGCGTTTTTAGGGTTAAACTACTCTATGGTGGAGTTGAAATTGGTCTATTATATCAACTTGGCAACTTTGAAAACATGTATTACCATCTGTCTTAAGTCTACCTATCAGGAAAAAGCAATACACAGATTGCGTACAACGATGGCGTCACAACGTTTGAAATAATATAATTAAGTATTTTTTAAAAATTCTATGTCGTGAATATTTCAATAATATTGAAATTAGTTGCTTAAAATAATCTATATTTTATAAAAAAAATATAAAAACAGCAGGTCAACAATTAAGAACAATCCCAATTGAGTATTTTTTTTTAAAACGTTGAACCACTTCATGTGCCTTTGAAATGTGAGGGTTTTCCTTGATTTCTCAAGATATAACGATCAGATCCTGACCTGGTGGCAATCTAACCACACGGGAACCACCAGCTTTCAAATAAAAAAAGAATCATTAAAATCGCTTCGCCCAGTTAAAAGTTATGCGGAAAGAAACATAAATAAAAAATACAGACGAATTGAGACCTAAGTTCTTTTTAGGGTTCCGTACCCAAAGGGTAAAAACGGGACCCTATTACTGAGACTTCGCTGTCCGTCCGTCCGTCCGTCCGTCTGTCACCAGGCTGTATCTCAAGAACGGTGATAGCTAGAGAGTTGAAATTTTCACAGATGATGTATTTCTATTGCCGCTATAACAACAAATACTAAAAATAAAATAAAATAAATATTTAAGGGGGGCTCCCATACAACAAACATGATTTTTTTACCGTTTCTTGCTCGATACTAATAACGTTGCCTTATGTTGCATAGATAATGGTACGGAACCCTTCGTGCGCGAGTCCGACTCGCACTTGACCAATTTTTGTTTTGTTTTGTATTGTTGTTGTAATAATTTTATAAAATGTAAATAAAATACATAATACTAACTAAAAAGAAAAATTGTTACAATTTATTCAAAAGGATGGATTTTTGTAATTATGGCACGTATCCCTTCGTGAGTGTAACTCGTAGCTTCACTGTTTCATAATCTGTAGTAGTTACCCAGATATACCATATAGAGGGTACGCGTTCAATCTTTGATACACCTAACTTTAGTCTGCCTAAATAAATACTTCATAGAATAATGACGTCTCAAATTACGTATAGCCTGTACAGACATACACATAGATCTATACATATTTCAATGGCTTCAAGCCGACTAAGTGATGCAGCCATAGCCACTACATCTGGGCCCCAAGTCTAATACAAAGTTGTCACAATGACATAATGGCGAAATTTTACCAAATTTGGTATTCTACTATTAATTTTTTGTCGTATTGACCCCATTATTTTGACGAGCCTCGCGGTTGAGTGGTTCATGTAACGGACTGCCGATCAAGAGCTCGCGGGTTTGATTCCCGCTTGGGACAATCATTTGTGTGATTTTTCGAATTGTCATACAAATGTTTGTACTGCGTCTGGGTGTTTCTATGTTTTATAAGTATGTATTTACAAAAGAAAAGTGGTATATGTATTCCATCCGTATGCTGGCACCCATAACACAAGCATATAAACTTAGCTTGAGACCAGAGGACGTTGTGTGAAATGTCCGTAAATATTTATATTTATTATGGCACCATAATGGCGTCAGTGACTGACCATTGTAATAACATTGTAATATGATTGTAATAGCAGAATTAGCAGACTTGGCCCCCAGGTATATCTATGTGAAGTTACCTATTGATTGTTAATAGTAGTTACGTGACTTACTTCACAATATAAATAATTCTTTATAATAATATAATAAGAATTGTCGAGGAGAAATTCAACCTTCCATTGATTTCGTCACCAATCAGATCGAGCCGCTTTTACATTTTGCAACGTCCCTTCAAGGTGATAATGGCTTTTTGTGTTGTGATAACCGAAACGGTGTCACCAGTACTCGATATAACCTTGACAAATGAAAAACTAATGGAAAATTGACTTAATCACAATTAATTAATTAATATAAATACTATTTTATCAATCAACAAGTAACTAGAAAAAAAAATCTACGCTACGGGTTATAAATCGGCTAAGTACGAGTTGGACTCGAAAGGTTCCCCACCAGTCAATCTATATTGTCCTATGTCTCCTAGGTGGGGCAAAGGACATCCACAGTAATTTGTCATCACATTGCACTTTTTATCTCGCTCCAGGTCTTTCAGAATTCCAGTCTTCGCCATGTTTGCTTGGGACGACCACACCTACGCTTTCCTAATGAATTCCAATTAAATGCCTATTTAGGAACATAATTGGAATCTCTACGCAGGGTGTGGCCGATCCATTTCCATTTCCGACGCTCGATCTGCTGGTCGATCGGAGATTTGTAGCAGCGTTCCAGAAGATGTTCATTGGACATCTTATCGGGCCAGAAGATGCCGAGGATTTGGCGAAGACGAAGACTGATTGACGAAGACCTGAAGCCGATGTGAGATGATCCCTAAGAGTACCAACATAATAATATTATATTCATCATACATAATATTATGATACCGTCATAATTATATCGTCTAAGCGTATCATCAAGTTAACACTTAAATATTCATTGTACTATTAGTATTTGTTATTATAGCGACAACAGTTATACATCATCTACCTTTGTTGATCTTGTTCATGTTTTTAAAACCTTAAAAATTTCTATCGACATATAAAAGTTAGGTAGGTACTTAAAAATTAAAATCTGGGAGAAAATACGTTCTAAATTTAAAATTAGAAAAAAAAATTATTCCCGCTTAAAATAAAGTAATAATATACCTACCTATAAAGTAATTTACCAGTTGTGGTGAATTTGGAGACGTGAACCATTTATTCTTCGGTTGTGTCCTATATGACCATCTTCCTCTCCTGAATAACCTCATCGCCTTACATGTTCCGCTTCCGACAAATATTAATAGTCTTCTTTCTTCCTTAGACCCTTCTATTTACTTTTGCTTGGCTACTTATATTGTAAATAATAATATATTATTGTAAATATATAAATTCAATTTAATCTTAATATTTTTATTTTTTCTTTTTTTCTCTAAGTATAAATATAATTGTTTATTATTTATATAAATTAGTTTATTATTCCTTTTGTATTCTCCTGATTTTCCTTTTCCAAATTTTGCGTTTTCGTTGTACATAACAATTCCTTCCCTAATTTTTGCATATGGCAAAAGTAAAACGATGCCAAAAACAACAACAAAAAAAAAGTAATTTGCCCTGCCTTTAAATTTTAAACATCGAACGCCTATTACGTCATCGGTATAGAGCGCACACACTTTGCACACACCTATGCACGTGAGCGTTTAAACAATTCGCATATTTTCTAGAGCTTAACTAGCAGGGCACAGGGAAATATAAGATAAGGCCTTAGTTTTAAAGGCTCCTTATCAAAGTAGGACCCAATTGCTGAGACTCCGCTGCTCGTCTGTCGTCACGCTGTATCTCATGAACAGTGATAGTCAGGCAGTTTATATTATGATGATGATACGTAATCCTCCGTGCATGTGTGTGACAGTCTGACTAGTACTTCGCTGGTTTTCTTTTTTGAAGTTTTTTTTTCTTTGGTGAAACTCGACTTGAGTATTGCCATTATGCAGACAGTTTTTTTTGGAAGTTTATTGCTACAACCTACCACAGACTAATAAGTACATAGCAATGTTCATATTGTTCATAGGTTGCCGAAAAGTTCTACCATGCATGAAGGTTTTCACACGAAGTTTTCCGTCACCATTTAAAGTATTATGATAATAAATCTCTAACACGCAACTGACGTTAGTAATTACTATTTACTATTAAACATAATTAATAAGTTATCGAAAATGACTAAATTGAAATGTAGAAATATAAAAATGTAATCAATATTATGGCAAATAGTTATACTTACTTACAATTTGCGTATGTGTGTACACTTAAACATTGCTTTTTTAATTTCGTGCGAATCTTCATTAAAAACAAAAACTTTGTTAAAATTCGTAGACTACGTAGAACATCTACGTAGTCTACATACTTGGTAAATTAGAAAAAAAAACTTTTCAAAAAAATCAACTTCAACTTTTAAATTTTTAATTGATTTTTTTCGTGTAAATTGTTTAATATTTTTGTAGATTTGCCTATTAATTAAGCTTACATTTTATCTTTACAACCAAAATATGTATTTATTTTTTTAATATTATTAGCAGTTATCCGCGAATTCGTAGTCCTGGAATTTTGACTTAGGATATAGATATATGTTCGAAATTTAATAGCATTAACGGAGTTTATAGGTTCTTATTAGTAAAAAAATATAATCGGACACATACATATAGCACACAGATATATTGTCCGATGTAGTGTCAATGGATACCTCACTCAATCAGCTTGAAGCCTGTGTGCGTGAAATATGTATCTATGTGTATGTCTGATACAGGCTATACGTCATATGAAACGTTATTATTCTATCAAGTACGATTTAGGGAGGCTAAATTTACTTGTCCTTAATTTTAAACGTAAACCCACCATCTGGTATATTTGTGCCCAAGACCTTGTTAATAGCAGTCCGCTACACTAACCGCTGCGCTATGATTCCCGCTAAACTTAGTAAACGGAAGTGGACAATAGACAATAATTTCTAGTAACACTATTATAGAATCTATATTTGTAATAGTGTGACGTGATCTAGTGAAAGTGCGTATTACTTGCAAACAGAGATTGAAATAGGTACTGATTCTACGTGCACAAATACATATACTCGTACTTCACGTAACTTTTTCTCTTCTCTTCTCCAGCCCATTTACGTCCCACTGTTGGGCACGGGCCTCCTCCACTTTGAGAGGGATTATGGTCTACTGTGTCGCGCTGACCAGGCGTGTTGGCACAGGGTTTATTTTCGAGTTTTCCGTCTCTTACAGAAGATGTTATCTGTGTGCAATATCCCTTAGCTGACTTTTACAGCATCCTTGGGAGGAGATGGGGTGGTGACACTTGTATTCTTAATCCGTCACCACACGGACATCCGTCACCACACGGACAGTCCGTCACCACACGGACAAGTCACGTAACTCAATAATTGGATATTTAAAAAATAAGTTTGAATCGACTTCATGTGCTTTTGAAATTTGAGGGATATCCTCGATTTCTCAGGAGATAACCATCAGATTCTGACCTGGTGCCAATAAGACCACAAGGAAAGCACCAGCTTTTAAATAAAAAAAGAATCATTTAAATCGCTTCGCCCAATTAAAAGTTATGAGGTAACAAACATGAAAAAAAATATTCAGACGAATTGAGAACCTCCTCCTTTTTTGATGTTGTATAAAAATGAAAACAACTACGTATTTTGATTAAGAGCCTACATCAATATTATCGTATATCATCGCCGACACGTACATATTAACACAGCCAGTAGGCACAGAAAATGAAGAATTAGGGATACTTTTCCTATTTACTCAAAATCTACTAAATATATTTTAATTCTGATTTATGTGTTTCTATATATGATAGTTACTTCTGTTTTTAAAGTTATTTCATTAGTTAATACGCGATATTAGACCGACAAATGAAAAAAATAAAAAATTTGAGAGGTTGTTTCGCCAAGATTTTCTATCGAGAAAACTTTTTTCAATCGCGTTTCTGAGTTTATACGATCCTAGATCATATATTGAGAAAACATATACTTAAAAATTAGAGCTCTAGCCATTCAACCTAAAGAAACAATGAAAACTTCGTACATAGAAAAATGCACGAAGCTATTTTGGTGTCCTCTTAATTGGCTGTTTCGTTGTGTACATTTTTATTAATAAAAATCGTTAGTCTATAATATACAGAATTTATAATAAAAAAGTTCTGTTAACATTGAGGAATTGTGTTATTAACACTATCAGTATACTAGGAATTCGTATGCTAGGAATTTAAAAAACAAGCCCTAAAAACATTAAAAAAAAACCCTCGTGAACCAATCTATCTGGGAAAAAACCGCATCAAAGTCCGTTATGTGATTTTGAAGATATAAGCTCACATACATGCAAATATAACTTTGTTTTATAATAAGTAAAGAAAAAGTAAAGTATTCGCAAAAAAATATTATTATGTATGTAGTATATCCATATTCTAGTACCAATAACAGTTAATAAACTAAGCTCGAAACCAGAAGACATAGTGTGAAGTAACCGTAAATATTTATTTATTTTCTATTTTTTTTTGCTATTGTATTAGCACGCGCAGATTCCTCAATAACTCTGAAAAAAAATCAAAAATTATATGTGCCATAAGTGCCTTGTAAAATAATTTAAAAAAAAGTTACAGCATAGACAAGTTTCATACTGCCAACATCACCAAACTACTATCGACTCTAGTCGTTCTAAACGCGGCTCGGTACCTACACATACACACGTTGCTAATATTATCATATCAGTCGACGAGTTTCTGAGTGCACGCTCCACGCATGCGCATACGTAAATATTCATTTTATACTACGATAGACAATACTTGATACTTTAAAAAATTAATATTCATATTTGTGGCATTACTACAACAGAATTAATAAATCAATCTTGTGTTATGTGCCATAGATAAATATTATTATATCTAAGCATAAACTGATCTGAAATGATGTTTTGGTCAAAATAAAATCAAAAGTTTCTGTTATAGACACAAACTTAAATTATAATATTTTCATAGCGAGTGTCGTAATATACTGACAGTTAAAATTATTAAAATTAGCATTTTTTATTATAAATGATCATGTAATAATTATTATACAAGCATAATTGTACAAATAATTGATAGCATTCTTATAAAATAATAAGAAAGGAAGCAATGTACAGTTAATTTAAGTTGTATTTAAGACAATTACGAAGCTTGCCAAGCTAATTATGTTAGTATTTGCGGAAGTAAAATTATAAAGCCTTTCTAATGTTAATTTATTACTTTAAAATGTTTCTTCCGCAATTATTTATATTATTTAAGCGCGACATTTCCTGGAATATATTAACAATCGTTATACAACAATTATAATATGACAATTCTTCTTAGATGTTAGAACATTTTTTATTATACTAAAAGGCATTATTCGTAAAAGTAAAAGTTATATATGTTATGTATCTACGCAGATCCTTATATGGTTATTTACTAACTGCATAATTCATAATGACTTATCGGAGGTTCAAACGGAGATTTTATCGGAGAGATAATAAATGTTTAGCGTAAAAAGACTATTATGAATAACAAGTTTTGTCTATTTTCGCGAACCGATTTTAGCGAACTTTTAAACCTCCGATAATTCATTATGAATAAGATCATAATAATTAAGTTACCTGTAAACGCGGATGTATTACATCCGTTTATGTAATTATTTTGGCAAAGAAAGTTTAGCACAGTCTAAAAATCAAAGTAATCTGAAACGTGTATATTCAAAGTGCGTATTTTGTTTACAGAAACTATATAAGAAATTAATACTTACATGCTGATTATGCCTAAAATGATATGTTAATATTATTATATCTTTATTTTATAGATGTTTTTCTAAAATAATTTTTTAAAACATTGGTATATAAAGTTTTACTTAAAATTACAAGCTAAAAGTATATGATGTACCTAAATATAACACAGTTATAATAAAATTTTAAATATTTACACACAAAGTATCAAAACTTATTTGTCACTATACAATTACGCTATATGGGTCTTGGCCAGGCAACTTTTTCTTGCGTACTTTAGTACTAAAACGACCTGTCACATGTTATGTTATCCTAGTACCTTACTAACTGATGTATGTGTTTTGTATGTGTGTGTGTTTATATGTATTTTAACTTGGTTTAAAGCCAATTTACGTTCACTTGGGTCCTTAGTATATTATTAACAATAGAATGTAACTAACAGTGATTTAACAAAATCGGTTTAACGTTTTTTTTAAACTTTCTATTGAGCGATCATAAATATTTTTTATGGTTTCTTAACGAAAGGTAAAACCCATACGGTACGTACGGAGCCTCAGTAATACTGAGGCTCCGTACTCTATAATCTCAGCGCTAATCTCAGGAACTTCTGGTCCGAATTGAAAAAATCTTTTTTTGTTGGATATTCCATTTATATAATATAATAAATAATAATAAATATTCACGGACATTTCACACAACGTCCTCTGGTCCCAAGCTAAGCTTATATGCTTGTGTTATGGGTACCAGAATACGGATAGAATACATTATACTACTTTTCTTTTGTAAAAACATACTTATAATACATAGAAACACCCAGACGCAGTACAAACATTTGTATGATATTTATAAACATCACACAAATGATTGTACCGTGCGGGAATCGAACCCACGACCTAGTGAATGGCAGTCCGTTACATAAACCACTAGACCACGAAGCCCGTTTATCCGTTATTCCTAACAACCATTATGTCCGTGTAGCGATGGGTTAGGAATACAACTCCCACTATCTCTTTTCTTTTCCAGGGTGCTGTAAAAGCCAGCTACACTGTAAATAAACCCTATGCCAGCACGCTTGGTCTTCCTTGTCACCGTGCCCAATTCTCTCTTTCTTTCCAGCCCATTTGCCATCCCACCACTGGCCACGGGCTTCCTTTACTTTCGGAAGGATTATGGTCTAGTGTGTCGGGCTGACCAAGCGTGTTGGTACAGGGTTTAGTTTCGGGTTTTCCTTCTCTCAACTTAGACGTTAACTGCTTATATTGTATAGCTGACACTTACAGCAACCTGGGAAAGAAATGGAGTGGTGACAGTTGTATTCTTAAACTGGCCTTGCCCAATAGTGAGATCTTAATGAGCTGAAGAGAGAAACATAAGTTTGGAGCGTTAATTTACTGAATTATGTTATATATTGACGGGCTTCGTGGTAGAGTGGTTTATGTAATGGATTGCCGATCACGAGGTCGCGGGTTCGATTCCCGCTTGGGACAATCATTTGTGTGATATCCATAAATGTCATACAAATGTTTGTACTACGTCTGGGTGTTTTCTATGTATTATAAGTATGTATTTACAAAAGAAAAGTAGTATATTATGTAGTCTATCCGTATTCTGGTACTCATAACACAAGCATATAAAGCTTAGCTAGGGACCAGAGGACGTTGTGTGAAATGTCCACGAATATTTATGAATATTTATGTTTGTCTATGCAACAGATACAAGCTATAATCTACCTAGTCTATTACTCAGACTACTAACTTTGATATAATGTTAGATTAAAACCACTTAAAGACTTAAGATATTAGATAAAATTGTACTCTCACTTTTAATAAATTATATGCAATTTTAAACCTTAGTAAACACTACAGAGATTTAATTTTTAGACTTAAGATTTTATAGTCTTCATAGGCTTCCTATAGGACAACTCCTAACAATTTCTAGCCAAAACCTTTACTAATAATATAAAGCTGAAGAGTTTGTTTATTTGAACTCGCTACTTTCAGGAACCGCCGGACCGATTTGATAAATTCATTCAGTGTTAGATAGTACATTTATCACAGAAGGCTATAGACTATAATAATTACTAGGAGTAAAGCCTCGGTGAAAAATATTGCAAAATGGGGAAAATTTTCGATATACCACGCGTACGAAGTTACGGATAACAGCTAGTTTTCTATAAATTTGAATGGTTACACACCTAAAATAAAAGGCAAAGTAACACTTAAGTGATAGATAAAAAAAACGTAATAATAATCGTTAAAATTAAAAAGTTAATAACTTGTATTGCCAGTTTGCAAATTATATTCATTGTACTGACCTGAACATGTTTTTTTTTTCTTTATGCCATTATCCCTTAAAAAGACTGATTTGAAAAAAGAACGAGAAATTGCCCCTTGTAAATTCAAATTCGCATCTGTGGTGTATGTTATTATAATTCTTTTTAAACAACTAGACATATTATATTTTTTGAATACGAAATTGTAATAATAAACACTTAGATCATTAAATATCAGAATAGGTTTAGTTATTAACACGTTTTTATTAGCTCGGTACGTATCCATCAATGTATTAATATAAGTATGTAACGGAACCTTTAAAAGTTATTTTTACCTACTTGCAGTAGTCGGAATGATTTAGATATTAAGGGCCGATGACAAAGCAAAAATTAAAAAAAAATACGACTGTTGGCGGGTTTTTTATTTTTTGAAATAAGCAAATTTTAATAGAAGTAAAACGTAAACCGCAACTAGACATAAAAACAGCTTAGTGTTGGTTTTGACTACATCTACGATAGACGTAGTCGCTACTATTAGAACAGAAACTGACCTATCACAATATTATTAGTCTCGATCTAGAGTTAAAATCATTTCCTTCCTTAGCTTGCATCCGTGTAGTATTGTATACAATAGGTACATTGATTATTTAATTTATTCATAATCAGATAACCAAATGAATTGTAAGTATAAACGAAAACACAGTTATGCTGGAGAAACTAAACGTAATTGTCACTAAAAATGTTCCATATTTTAATTCAAATTAAGAATAGACAACAAACTCTATGATGTAACCTTTTGTCCTGAAATTTTGATAGTGCCAACTTAACAAAGATTATAAAATAAATATTAAGAGTTTCTCTTTTATTTTCTAAACAAGTTTATAACAATAACACATACTGAAATAACTGGTTTGTCTTACGCAACTCGGTATTAAAAAAGAAACAAGCTATAGGGTTTTCACTTCATATAAACATGCAATAATTTTTTGCAAATTAAATATTGTAATTGAGAAATGATTGAACGAATGAATGAATAATTTGAATATGTTTCTAATTATTTGCAATAAACGTATCTATGATTGAACCGATATATTACGCTGTAGTAATTAGTTAAAAAAGCTTATTAATTTTGTGAAATGATTTTCTTCGTCCTTTCACAGGCAGGCAGCAGAAAGTGAAACAACTACTTCAAAATATGTAAGATGTTTGTAGTTCGGAAGAAAATATTCAACTAGTCTTTAAAATTTAGACACTACTGCTTTGAAATGAAGTAAACGCAAGATTAGTAAATTAAAAATAAGTGTTGAGTTTAGTGAAAAAGTTTGTTCTGAATGTAGGCCAAGAAGCCGAAGTAATAACTTGAAATTCTGTTTGAAAAAGAAGAAAGACGTAAAGGTACGTCGTTATTGATATAATAATATGTATATTTTATGTAATAGAATGTAGTATATAAGTGTATGTCTATAAACTATCTGTGTTATGATAATTAGTGCACCTACAACTACTGCTCTTCTCTCTTCTAAACATCTCCATCCAAAGGTTGCCTGGCAGAAATTGCTTTTAGCGATAAGGCCGCCTATTGTACTATATTTATAATTAAAATTTATTGTAAATTTTATTCTTATGGTGTACAATAAAGAGTATAATAAATCTTATATATAAAATTCACGTGTCACAGTGTTAGTTACCGTACTCCTCCGAAACGGCTTGACCGATTCTTCTCAAATTTTGCATACATATTCAGTAGGTCTGAGAATCGGCTAACATCTATTTTTCAAACTTTTTTTTTAGTAGGTATGGCAAAACAACGTTTGCCGGGTCTAAATAAATATATTACCAACACTAGCTGCTGACCTCGTACGCGTGGAATTTACAAAACGTTTCCCCGTTTTTGCAACATTTTTCACTTATGCTTCGCTCCTATTGGTCGCAGCCTAAAGCCTTCCCCTATAAATGGACTATCCAACAACAAAAGAAATTTCAAGTCCTGAGATTAGCGCGTTTAAACAAACAAACAAACTCTTCCGCTTTATAATATTAGAATAGATAGGTATATTACCAACATAACTTTTATCATCACAACTAGTACTATGCTCCTCTAAGACCCAGACTTCATAGTCACTAATTAGCCAATTACTGCATAGCAAGCTGGCTAGACATATTGAGCTAATAAAACAATAGCTATGGCTTGTACAAATTTAGTGAAATTTAATCTCTTTGTTGGAAAGTTTTCACAAACAGGACAATATAGATGTTAAGATTAGTTATAAAATTTCGTTTAATAAAAACTTTTGTTACCGTGCATGCGTATTTACAGTTAACAGACGAACCTCGGGCCCCATTAGCTCCATAGTGCAAAGGTTAGTGAAAAGAACTGCTGTTCACAAGGTTGTGGGTTCAATTCTAGCAAAGGACAAGTATTTGTTTCATATTTGTACTATGTGTGGGTGTTTTCGATCCATCATAAGTATTTATGTAAGAAATGTATTGTAATGTGTATTATATCAGTATTCTAATATCTACAACAGAAGAAGACTTTGGGAAATGTCTATGAGTATTTATTTATTAATGGCCTTATTCATAATGACTTATCGGAGGTTTAAAAGTTCGCTAAAATCAGTTCGCGAAAATTGTCAAAACTTGTTATTCATAATAGTCTTTTTACGATAAAACGTTTATTATCTCTCCGATAAAATCTCCGTTTAAACCTTCGATAAGTCGTTATGAATAAGGCCATTAATCTCTACAAAGTACTCGTAGAAAATTCCTAGAGTGGCCACCACGTACCGAACGACGCAGCGTTGGGCGGCGAAAAGGAGTGTCCGCGCGTTGTGGCGTTCTATAGGGAAGGCCTATGTCTAACAGTGGACGGAGAGAGACTGATGGATGGATGGAGCACTCGTATTTATCCCTTTTCATTGCGATTTAATAATGACATTAACGAATTGAGTAAAAATCATGCAATTTTATTATTAATAAATTACAACCCTAAGTTGCTTTCTCAATACCGAAACGTTGAACATGTCCTTTAGTTTAATTTTCGTTGCAATAATAAAACGCGAATGACTCGTGAAAGTAATGTCAAAATGTCAATTGGAACTTTTTAAAAGTTGTTAAAAAGGCAACTGGCTGGCTGAATACTGTGATCAATGCCTTTAAAAAAAAATTAAGACATTGATCATAGATACATAGATGCGACATTACATACACGCTTTGCTAATGGGAAATTCCCGCTTGCGTAACATTGCAGTTTTATCAAGCTAGGTAGGTAATTGGTTTTACTTTTATTTTATGGATTTTTTACCTACGTAAGAAATATTACCTCTGGCCGGGTCATGGTATTATCTGAGTGACTACCATGGCCCGGCTAAGGGCGAGGAGGAACACCGTGGGGTTTAGTGGGTAGTCTGGCAGCTATAGTCCGGGAGTCCCACACAAAGCCTGTAGGTTTCCCCTGAAACCAGAAAGGCGCAGTGCGTAAAAGCAAAAAAAAAAAACGTAAGAAATATTACTTTGTCTTAGTATATACATAGAGTTGTCTATCATAAAGGAGAGGGAATGGAGTTGTATTCATAATCCGCCATCGTACAGATAATCCCATCTATCATTAAAACAATAATAGGGAGCTTAAGAGTTGACTTAAATAAAATTAAAATAAAAATAATTTCAAGTCAGTTAAAACGCAATGATACTAATGGTGACTCGATTATATCGAACAGAGAAATTTATTGTAAAATGCGAACAAATAAATGTGGTATTTTTTTAAAATAAAATGTTGCATGTTTCAAAGAAAAACCGCAAATTCATTAGTAATCTTTATACTAAGTCGTATAAAGTCAGTGGCATAGTTATCTGTGTTTTGTATTAATAAGCATTCTGTAGGTTTTACACAATCGGTAAGAAATTATTGTATTTACAATTATTGTAATATTAGCTGACTTGACAAATTTTATTCTATAGTATTCTAGAAAGCATTAAAGAAAGATTGGGGTAGCTATTTAAAAAAATTTATATTAATACTTTTTGATGCCGATTCATGAAAAATATGAGTTTTTCAAAAATGATGTTGTATAGATGGCCAGTCTCATTTAGGAATTAGAAATAGCCTACATCCTATCCTCAGACTTACCAACCTAACAGCAGTTAATTTTATACACTAACTGTGAATCAAATCTTTATGCAAATAAATTGTTTTTAAAAATAATAAATTCCTAATTTAAAAAGTGCAATCATAACTGTAAAGGTTAAAACGTGAAACATAACATTGGTTTAAGACTCATTTGTATTGTTAAAAATTAACTGTACACACAAAAATGGCGCAAATATACGTCCTCAAGTGTATTCAACAAAAAAATTATGCAAGATGGATTGCAAAAACGAATTTTGTGTGGGAATACATGAGCAGTTCACACATACATATTGTATTTTTGAAATCAGAATGTTTATTATTTTTTTTCGTAATAATATTAAGGGACGAAATCAATGGCCAGTCTTTTTGACATTAAATGATTCGATATTTAAGAGGATACCAAAATATATAGCTTCGTGCATTTTTCTACGTACGAAGTTTTCATTTTTTCTTTAGATTGAATGGCTAGAGCTCTAATTTTTAAGTATGTTTTTTCAATATATAATCTAGGATCGCATAAATTCAGAAACGCGATTGGAAAAGTTTTCTCGATAGAAAATCTTTGCGAAACAACCTCTCTCATTTTTTATTTTTTTCATTTGTCGGTCTATTATCGCGTATTAACTAATGAAATAACTTTAAAAACATAAGTAACTATTATAAAGAAACAGGTAAACCGGAATTAAAATATATTTAGTAGATTTTAAGTAAACAAAAAAAAATCCCTAATTCTTCATTTTCTATACCTACTAGCTGTGTTAATAGGTACATATCGACGATAATATTGATGTAGGCCCTTAAGTTACTCGACTAATTTGTTATGATGATTTATGAAATATTTTAAATTGTGAATAGTCAGCGAGGAATTTTTCGGTACCTATCTATCTAGTGTTGCTACTACTGCCGAGCTTAGAATGAAACACACATTATAAATAAAAATGCTGGAGGTATCTATAATGTAATATCTTCCCTTCAGGTGGCTCTACCATAGAGTTAAGAATACTCTACTAACATACAAAAAGCGGTTCTATTTTAAATATGTCCAGTTTCTGACGTAATTATTTTAAAACCTAATCTATGCTAAAATAAATGCATTCCTGCAGTCATTTTAATACAAAAAAGTATATTTTTAGCACAAAAGGCAATAAAAGTATTACGAAATATCACGCGCTAGAGACAAGAGTCGAATTTTAATTGGTTACTTTCTTAAACTTACATAACAGATAACTATATATGTGAAACAATTATGTATATATTTATACCGGAAAACATCTTTTTGGACCCTCACTTTCTACATTTTTTTATTATTTTATTATAGTTTTGTTCCACGCAACAATTAAATTTTTTAATTTGCGAATGTTTTGTTCACGATTTTTGCAAGATGGCCGCCTAGTTTCTGCATTTTTGCGTTTGCGCGTTTATGTTTGTTACATTTTTGGTTATTATGTAATTGTGTTAGATAAATTAATTACTAGAAAGACGGGCAGCATCTTTAATTAGTTGAAAAATTAATTAGGTACACATGCTTAAAACGCATATTATGTCTGTTTGTTTGATTTTATGACATTATGTTGTAATAGTGTGAGAAAAAGAGGTTTATACTTTTGTGACTGTTTTTTTAGAAAAAAAATACATTAACCCATTTATCTGGTGGTAAAAATATTTTCGTCTCGCGACTGACCAACAACCTCCACCAGTCATCACCATATTTTCTTCATGAGTTACTCTTATCTAAGCAGTAAGCTATATAAAAAAAAAATTGTGCCTTCACACTGCTCGATGTTGGTGAAACTCATGTCTGCTCGTATACTTCGTATCAAAGTGCCTGATAGACCAAACTGCCTTCCGTTATGTAAGAGGCTAGTAGACTGTAAATCAACATCTATACTAATATTATAAAGTTTGTTCGTTTGTTTGTTTGAACGTGTTAATCTTAAGAACTACAGATTCGAATCGAAAAATTATACTTGTGTTTGGATAGTCCATTTATCATGGAAGGTTATATAACATCACGCTGCGATCAATAAGAGCGAATCATTAGTAAAAAAATATGTTGCAAAAACGGGAAAAAAATTCTAAATTCCAAACATACGATGCGCAGGCAACTGCTATAATAAATAAGTGTAAGGAAGATGGAGAATAATATTATACACTCTATTCAAGCAGCAATCTCAAGCAGTAAGATATGTGTGTTGAAGAGTTGCGAAAGACTCTGACTCACTTCTAGTAAGTGTTGAATCTATCGATTTTCGACACAGATTGCCGTTTCTAAACACCGGACGCTAAATATTCAGCGTAGTCATTCATTACTTAGAATTAAAAATGCAAGTGAAGTCAGAATATCTTTGGTTTCTCAGTACAAAAAAAGAATAATGGAGCTTTTAAATAAAGCTTGGACAATCTTTTTCCTTAATTTTTCCTTCTCAGCCCATTAGTTTCTCACTATTGGGCACGGTAGGTAAATTTCAGGAAGGCATATTTTCTACTTTTGTATTTCTGACCAAACGTGCTAGCTTAGGGTTTAGTATCGGGTTTTCCGTCTTTTTTATGCTATACATGATTCTTACCCCACCCGAATGAGGAGGTGGTGACATATCAGGCCGCAACTTGATCTATATCCTGTCTTGTTAGTTCTTCTACTTGTTTTTATAAAGTTTGTGTTAAAATAAAACTACTTTTTAGGGATTTGGACTTCACAGTCACCATGGTCACGGTGACTGCATAGTCTCCGAAACGTCTGGTCAAAATTTAAAACAAATACATGCGTCTAAATTCGTAAAAAATAGTTTTATTTAAACAAATGAGTCGCGCAAGTGTTAGAGAAGTTTGTGTTAGTTGAAATAATTCATCAATCTAAGTAAACATGGCTTATTTACATGGAAATTACACTTGGTATATTTGAATCATTACTTTATACTGAAACACCAACTTTCTTCCAAGATTTACATAGTGGTCGGCCAATATAACCGCAGTGTCCTTCTATAGGTTATAATAGATTTATGTACATTCCTTTTTTATTGTAGAGAGATATTTAAGTAAATACTTTAAGAATATGTTTTAAATTGTGACTGCGTTCCCAAAATGACAATAAAATACTAAAAATTATTTAACATACCAGTCTCTTCACTTATCTTATATGTTTAACATTTGAGATAAGCTAATAGAATGGAATGGTATTTCAAACGATGTATTGGGTTTGACAATTCAAAAAATTTACCAAAATTTTGAAAGGCAAAATAAATTTATTTTCCTTAACTTATTGTGTTTGGGGCAAACTTATTATAGAGTGTGTGTATTTCAAGTAATTATCATATAGTTATACAGCTAGCTTTAATTGAAAGCATTTGAAGATCATTACATAATTAAATGAATGAAGATGATGAAGCCAAGGAAGTATGTTTGGATCGTAGCAGATGGCGCTCTATAGTCTCTGCCTGACCCATGGGGAAAAGGCGTGATGTTATGATGATGATGATAAATAATAGTTTTATTACCTACAGATTTTTCTGAAAAATTTATCGCGTCGATTATAGAAGTACGTATCGATTTAACATCACATTGATTTTTCAGTTACTAACCGCAGTGTTAAAAAATTTACTTTTTAATTTAATACTCCTTTTCCACATTGCGTAATTTTCTTTATAGGCATTTACAGAATAGAATAACGATTCTTTTAAAAAAAATTGCAGCTTTAACTTGAATGAAATGACATCGTGTATGTTAAAATCACCACAAAATGGAAAAGGAATATTAAAAAGTTTGCCCCAAACCTAATATTAACTGGAAATTACCTTTAATACTCCCACCTGAAGTGTGAGGCTGCTGGCTTTGTTGGACATTTGTCTGCTCCAGTTTTGTGCTCACCGAGTTCCACATATCAAACATGTTCAACATGGTGGCCCTAAGGGACCCACAATATCATAACACTCACGTAACACACAAAACACGATCATCCATTTTTATACACTGTAATTTCAAATGATAAAGTGTCAAAATCGTTCGTCCGTACTATACAAAAATTCTAAGGCCTATTTCACTGATCCCCGGATTAATATTTTTGTATTTTCTTACTATTATAATATTGCGTTTTATACTTTTTTTATATAATATATTAAATATAAACTTTCTCAAACGTTCAACTAATGTAAATACTATTTTTTTTTTTAATAATCTACTTATGGATTTTTATATCAGTCTAAAATTTCGATCGTAAGGTTTGGGCTTATTTGCTTGGGATTTTATATACGTGTATTGCTAATTTGTGGTTTTTTATAGATTTTAAAATCTAATTGTGATTATATATTGCGTACAAATGTTATAATAAACGTGTGAATTTCTAAATTTTTAAACTGTTATATTGTCGTAGCTCATACAAAATGGTTTGTATTCAATATTAAAAAATTAATTTTAATATTACTTGTAACGTGCATGCGTTTTTTCTTCTTCATAGTTCACACAATTCTTCGCGTTTTGTCCTTCACTTGTGACAGTTTTAATTTTGTCCACAGATTATCATATTTTAAACACAACGTTATAAATTCACTTTCCGTTTTTAAAATTATCGACTAAAAATGTAATAGCGATTTTTTTAGTTTTTCTTTGGTCACGCTCTTGAATGCACTGAAATGCAGTTGCATTAGGGGTTTCAGTTGCTTGCAGAGGGGAGTGGCGGGGGCGGATATGGTATTCTTAACTGCGCATGCCCGGAATCGATCTCGCATGCCCACTGAGGTATACCAACTACAACACTAGTTCTTATAGCGGTTGGAAATGAGGCATGGGTATGGATGTATACAGCCTATTATGTCATTCACTCTTTGATGTTGCTAGGCTGTATGTAGATGTCTGTCTATTGTTGACCGGACTTTATTGAGTGTTGCAACACTGAATGTACCAGCTACATAATGCTTACAGTTGCAACTTTGTTTAAAGGTATTTACTAGGTGATAAATTACCATTTATTTCCTGCCAAACGCCAAAATAAGTATAGATAGATAATTGTATAAAACCGCAATAGACATGACCTCTTATATATAACCTAAATAAAGTTTTACGAAATATAGATGGCGGTATAAGCTGTGACAGGCTTCGTAACTGCCTAACGAGCACGCGCAAGGTCGTGAGTTCGATATCCACAACGAAAAAGCAATTTTTATGACAAGCACATACATTATACTGTGTCTCTTGTATCCAAAATCTGGTCACTATAAGGTTGAGACTTGAAAAGTAAGTAAGTTGTTTCAAAAAGTTAATAAAAAAAATTATAAATTTAGCAAAATGTCTAATACCAGTGGCCTTTTTAAAATAAAAAAATATATCCTTAGTACAATGAATAACAGAAGGGATATCGCTTGTTAAACTGGTACGCTATATTCTGTAGTTGAGTTAATCATGAGTTGTGCGTGCGAGTCGGTGTGACACATTACGCAATACGCGTTACGTAGCGTCGTGCACACGTACATAGATCAATGTACACTCACACATATGCAACGATGAAAGTCGCCTCTTACAGTTAACTGGCCAAGTCATAAGCGATAGCGGACGCAATTTATTTGTTACAATGATTACTTAAATTAGCAAGTTTAGTGGTAATGAAATGTGAATCGTTTTCGCTGATCGTAATTTTATTTTAAGTGACCCTTCCTTTTGATCAAGTCTTACATGTAACCTGCCTGATAAAATCTTAAGTATTTAACAAATATTCACAGCCTGGATGGATGAAAAAATAAGCAAAGCTCTGCTTGCTCCTGACGTTAAAGCATGCTGGTTGTAAATTATCCAGTTTTTCCATAAATATAACCGTATTGCCGCGTAAGGCGTAGGTGCTAAGTTTTTCCTGACTACCAAAAAATATGTAGTTTTACATAATAATGTAAATGCATAAATAATTGTTGTTACTAATGAATGAATTAAATAAGATGAAGAATTAATGATTATGTAATATGATGCTAATGTGATGGTGTTATTATGAACACATTTATGTACATCAGCAAAATCTATGTATATTTTTAGTTATTGTTAAATACAAACTCACTTGACAAAGGTGGTGGACTAGGCTGGGTGGATTCTGTGGGCGTGCTCTGAGATAACTCGTCTTCAGCGTAGATAAATTGCCATATTGGTGACATTTTTGTGGATAATACATTCCATTGCATGTTGTAATGGCTCATTACTTTAAATTTATTACTGTTTTAACTCGCGAATTGTTATGAAAACTAAAATATTGAAAGTAAATGCAATTTTATTAATTAAATAATACTAATAACTCATTAACCACCATTTTCATCAACCTACGATTACGGATAAATTATAAGCCTCGGTTATCAGTACCTAAGATATTTCTATCTGCGGTCAAATTTTCGATAGAGAATGCTGCTGTAGCTTATTAAAACGCAAGTAAAGGCAAAAGTTTAGATGGGTCTTTTTTGACAGCAAGTATCGCGCATATATAAAAAATATAAAACGGCTGTTAGCAGATATCAAATGATCGGATAGAGTGAGCTATCGTGAGTAATCACACGTCATATTTTTATTTGTTTCATTGAATCATATAATAACATAATAACGAAACACATAATAAGACAAAATATCAAGAACATTCAGGATCAACTTTTTGAACTAAGTTCTATGTTACGTGGAAGTCTAAGAATAAGTTATAAAACACTAGGTTAACTAAAAGCGAGGATAAGAATACTTATTAAAAATATGCATAAACGAATGTTTAGTTTAAATATTACATAATATCATAAGAATTGTGAATGTTTTGCAAAAACCAATTTGACTTGCGAATTAGCCAGCGAAATTAACGAATTATTACATTACGTAACTATATAAGTGAAAACAAAACCTTTCTTTAATAACATTGCTAATTTGACGCTCATTACATACTCGAATAATATATGAATATATAAACAAGATGTTTTATAAGTGTTACGAAACAGTTTTTTATTTATTTGACGGGAAATAAAATATTGAAATTAGTTACACACACTAACGTAACACTGTACCACGGTATATAATCAACTCGAATTTTTCTGTTGAAGATTCTAGAAGGATTCTTATCGTGCCTACAATAGCCCGATATTTACTCTTATCCAGTTACTTACGGTAGGCCACAACATGTTTTTTTTTTCACAAAAAAAATTTCTTTCTTGGCTATATTTGTGGCTACATTGAAATTGAAATAAGGTTCCACAACCTATTTTTTAATTTATCTTTAATAGAACAACAAAATAGTGACTTTTAAAATAGAAATTTCTTGTGTTACACAGGATCATGAAATATATGATTAAAATATGATATATCGACGATAAGATTCGAAAGTTACACGCCCCCGCTTTAGTCTTGTACCATACGTTGTCGAGTGAAAGTAGTTGCCGAAATCTCTCGTGAAAGTTGAGAGTTGATCGATGCCATAATTATTATTACCATTATAAGAGATATGCTAAAAGCAAGCCGGATGTTGGTATCGATGAAAAAATCTAGAATGCTAAATAAAAATTCTTTTTTAAATATTTGAAGTGACTTAATAGACTACCGCTATTACGGATATTCTTTAATTTTTTTATTGAATTATAGGCACAGATATTTTTATTCAGCCTACACAATAATGTGACCTACTTATATTAGAATTTTAAAAAGGGCCCTAACACGAGTACCTACATATATTAAAAAGCATGTTAAAAATATTAGTAGCTATAGGTAATATTATTACTAACTACTAAAACAATCATGAAAAACGAAATTGAGAATTTTAGTATGAAATTTTGTCGCAATTTCATGAGAATTGGCATTGTTCATAATTTTTGGCTTGCTATTTATATATTTTTTTTAGAAAATATAGACTATTTTGAGCAACTAATTTCAATATTATTGAAATATTTACTATATAGAATTTTTTTTAAATACTTAAAGATATTATTTTAAATGTTGTGACGTCATCGTTGTACGCAATCTGTGTATTGACTTTTCCTGATAGACTTATGACAGATAGCAATATATCTTTTCAAAGTTGCGAAGTTTATATAATAGACCAATTTCAACTCCACCACAGAGTAGTATATCCCTAAGAACGCCTTAATATTTTAAGTCCTTCATTTCAAGGGCAAATAGAGATCATTTGGTTTTTTGGAAAAATAATCGTTAATATAGCAAATTTTTATATAGATTTATATAGAGGGAAAATTAAACTAATTATTTATTTGTGTAATACATGAAGAATAGAACAAAAAGACGCTACGTATTTTAATTAATATACCTCTTGGCTCTTAATATCTCAATAGAACTCAAAGCATAATATTATTAAATATAGCTATTACGCATCCACTTAATTCCGAAAGTAGTTCTTTCCAAATTAAAACATAATAAGACGTAACTTAAATGACGAATAAAACATATGCTTAATTTCCATTTTTATTTCATTCTACAAAATGATATGTTTATGGAATTAACCAATTTATGTTAACTTAATATTTCTATTACTGGTGGTTTTTAATTAAAAGTATTAGTTTCTATTGTTTTGCAATATTATTATTGACCTATTTATTTTTTAATAATCTATGTGCACTGCACTAACACAATCTACTCCCAAAAATTAATTGACATATTAGATGACAATTTTTTTTTACTAAGGCACTGCGAATTTTTAAACTTTGGAATATAGAACGTAATTAAAAATAAAGATTTATTTTAATAAACCGTTCGATATTTGAAAGTTGACAAAATCTTAGCTTACTCATTCTGACTAGCCTGTAGAAGTGTATACACTATTGAGAAATATTTTCGACTTATGTTTAGTAACGTAGCTTCAAGCAATTATTGAATACTTTCTGCCACTCCTATGTAATCGTCATAATAGAATGGACATTTTATTGAGTATGTTGACAAATTATACAGCCAAACGGAATAGCCTAGTGATAAATTTCGAATGTACGTTTAAACTACCATAAAATTAGATAACTACTAAGAATTTATCACACTACTATTTTAACGCAGACTTTAAAAAAATACATTTTCATTGGTATTCTTAAACTGGCTGAAGAAGTAGTCTATGGTTTAAAAAGAAGCGAAAGAAATACAGTCTAACATATTAAATGTAAAATATCATTTTATTAGCATCAAACTCGTGTGGACGACTCTATAAAAAACCTATTTACGACTTGAAAAAAAAGGAAGATGCTCTATGTTTGAGTGTTTTTTTTTATATGTATGTTCACCAATGTTTCCGCCAAATTGAATCGATTTTCAAAATTATCTTTTTTATATATTAAAGACTACATTAACACCTTTCCTGTACACCATTCATGTAGTCCCTTTTAATTATAGAGTGTCAGGATCAATAGTACAAACTTTCATGTTCCTATCATAATAGTTTTAGGCTATGCGTAAATACGTCATACTAAATAACGAAACAGTTTTCTTACAATTGCGAAATCCATTGTAATTCAAGGATAGTCATTGTCAATTTGTAACGTTATCAATATAATTGTTAAATTCACGATTGTCAAGTAAAATTTATTTATATAGGACCGGTTATTGTACATGTATTTAGCTATTTTCGCATCATTTTGTTAGTATACCACATAGTGTAGTGAAAATATTGCTTGTCAAGTTAAATATTGCATACGAATTTAATCCTAGAAACCTTATTTTTAAAAAACCTATCAAGAGCGAGGTAAACTCGCACACTCAGGGTTCCGTACCTACCAGTCAGAAAAATATAAATAACTGCATTCAAATAAACAGTTGATTAAACTTAAACCAACTCACCAACTTAATTTTGTAGTTGAAATATAGGGAATCGCCTACATTTACACATAACGGAAAGTAACCTGTAGGATTTGATTCCCTAGCATAAGTCGAAAATTCTTAAAAATAGTTGTATTTCGGTTGTATCTTCTAAACGCGTGGATATACTCGTAAAAGGTTGAATGTATTTTTGTAGCAAGTAAACGCATAGATCTACATATCCTATGAGTTTCAAGTTGATACCTAAAAAAATTTTAATATCAAGTTTCCATTTTTTCGTTTTTCGTAGAAGTGAAAGGGGGGGGAGGAGTTGACTGCAGAAAATAAAATATATCATAAATTTGGAATATTGGCCAGCATTATATCTAATACAGTGGCCATCTTAAAATCTAGTTGTAAAAAATTTTATGCTTAGATTGCTACTTACTAGACGTTACAAGGCTTCACCTTTTGCAAGAGTCTTGTATATACAACTGTGTAGTGGTGTAAATGGCTATTTCATTAATTACTAACATGCGTTTACCATAATCGTTAAGTATGTTTACGTTTTACTGCCTTATAATTTAAAAACAGTAAATATCGATGATATGATAATAAAACTGGCCTTCAATGAAAACGAAAAGCTCTCATTCATACATCCATCTACTCTTTTTGGCTGTATAAGTTGTTACCTTTGCCTGTCGAAATAAAAAACCTTCTATATTGGTGGGATCAGAACAAAGATGGCGGTGTATCAATATTTATGAACAATTATAAGTTGTATTGACCTCGGCACACGCTAGCCACAAAACTACTTGTACATGAAACTAATACGTAGGAATAACCTAACTCAAGGAGATACTAGGATTTAAATATTAGACATGGATTTACGAAAAAAATTGCTCTAAGAGACAGTTGAAGCAGAATAATTGCAAATAAGAGACTTTAGGAAACAGGAAAATGAAATAAATCCTTACAACTATCTTAATACTTTAACTATCCTTAATACTTTCTGAAGAGGATGCTCTTGCTCAATAATTATATTAGAGTGAAAAAAATATATAAAAAGAATACAATTGCTATGTCTGGTGGACCTGCCCCTCTGCCCAAATATGTACCTCTGATATAAATCAGAGGAGAATAAGATTAAGTAGTTATCAAATAAGCTATATTCACTAAAATAAAGTAGAGTTAAAAGCCTCTCAACCGAGTGAAAGTAAGAAAATAACTTCCTGGTCTTCTGTTCTTTAACTGCTTCCAAAAAGCAAAAGAAGCATACTGCTCTATGACAGGATGTCCATAGAGTCAAACTTTGTTTTTTTATAGTAAACCTTTTAAATAAACGGATTCGCCACGCATGCACAACATTTAAAAATTTAGGCCTCAGTGCAAGTTTTAGGTCTCAATGTAGTTTGTTCGTGCAGAGAAAGGCATTAAAAAGTGAAAGTTATTACGCTCATAACGAAATTTTAGCAGTATTTACAATCTTTTTGCGAATGTAATTAACTAAATGCGGCTGAGACTTCCTACGCATATCATCGTCCATCAGATTTTTTGAATTTCGAACAATTATTTTACATTCTAGAGATTTGAAAATCGAAATTCATTTTTTTATAAATAGGCAAAGGTGATAATGAAAAACGTACACGTCAACTAATATAATTAGAAGTACGTTGCATTAATTATAAAATTTTACAGCTTATTTATTTTTCTAAGAGTAATCCAAATAAAAAACAAAGACAGTCACGTGGACAAACTATTAAAACAAATAATTGGTACATTTAGTCGCAATTTTTTGCGTAAGGTCATAGGTTCGATTGCTAGGACAATTATTTGTAATTACAATTACTTTAATTGAAAGTTATTAGTTAACACAAGCATAATTAGTAACAAGTTTATTTTTAAAGTAACATCTTATAAAAAATAATTATATTTCAAATGGCTCAGAATTAAAAAATAAGTTGTTTATGGGTTTCTATTAAAAAAAGACATGCAAAAATTAAAACAAGATCTCAAATTAGCCATTCAATATGTCCGCAAATGCTAGTCACTTGCAATACAGGTTGCATTTTCATTTAGGCCGTTAAATATAGTAAAGTGCGTTATCGATAATTTTGTTGTTATAAAATAAATACACAATCGTTATCTACACAAGACATGACCTATTAAGTCATTTAGACAAATAAATAAATTAATAAACCACAAAATTACAATCGCAATCCCTTTAACATCGACCTAAATTCAAATTAAACAATAATATTTGATAACAATGGTTATCTCAAAAACAAATATTCACAAAAAGTGCCCTTCAGTGCCCGAAAGAGAAAAATGATATTTCCCAAGAGTTTCCTAACCATCCTCCCTCTCTTTCTAACGCAAGGTCGTTGTCTAGTTGTCTCCCTCGCTCAATATGCAACACAAGATCTCATGCAACTAGAGACCTTGATAAATTGCAAGTTTCGTGATAGATAATTGTTATACGGGTGATTATTATACGGGCTTTTGCCAATAAAAAATATTTAAAAAATTGCTATGCATACCTAATCTACAAATTAGTTTAAATTTTTAATTTTTTTTACCAAAGAAAGGACAATTTTGACAATATTTTTTAAATAATTTACTTTCTAATTTTTCATATTAAAAAATCAAAATTTTTAGTTGTTAGGAAATATAATTTTTATGGTATTCAAATTTTATTGTAAATTTGTAACTCGTGAATTACTTCGTATGGACGGACGAACAATTTTATATATAGATGAATTTAAGTACCAGTTACTCACATCCAACGCAATGCATTACAATCCAAAAAGTCCACAACACGAGTACAGAATGGAAACACAAAAGTTTAATTAAAAAAAAAACACTTATAGTCTATGACAGTTATTAAAAAAGCGCGGCAAATTTGACTTTTTTTTCAATGTAAGTTCGCGGAGTCTAATTGAAGTTTCGGCGCGTTAGCGGCCGTGCGCGCGCGGTTTGCAACTCTAACTGAATTTTGTAAGCGAATGTTGGCGTACGCGGCACAGGACTGTGAAGGTGTAAGGCCCAGGCGTTTAAATTAAACAGTTTTAACCATCGAATGTCTTACCGGTATTAATAGAGGCTGTTGGCTGTTCATGTTAATACCTAAGCTTGCAAGTTTGTAACTAACATAAGTTATAAAATTATCTAACACAGCTTATTAGCACATTAATTTCGTTGATTTCTATATCGAAACCTGTTAGTTATCTATGGAAAAAATTATGTTGATATAGGCAAAACTGAAAAAACCTAATATCCTAAATTGAAATAGATCGCAAATTCACAAAATTTTGGCACAAATTTTATCACTTTTGATAAAGTCAGGCAGTAGTAATGCGAGTATTAATAAATTCTGAAAAGCACGAAAAAGATTTTAACAGCTATTGCAGATTTTGAAAGCTTTTGTTAAACAAAACTTTTAATATAACTTCCCAATTGAACTTTCGATCATATGTTATTTAAATAAAAAATATGTTTTAACTTTTCAAGCACAGTACACCCTGAAAATCTGTCAAAACGGCGCTTCAATAAAATTTTTTCGAGATGACACACTATGGGCAGACGCTAAAATAAAATAAAAATACCAATTGCTATTCCAGGGGCTATCAGAATACTCTGTCAGAACCTATCTACATATTATACCTACCTAAGTAATTAGTATAACATAATAAGTACTTAGTTGTATTTTGCATTTCTAAAAAAAGTTACTCGAATCAATAAAAAATGTAGGTCATTTTAAAATCTAAAATGACAATCATCCCTTTACTAAGGATTTTTACCCGCAAATTTTAAACCCTTCGTCGGTATGTTCAACCCTCACGAAATGACATGGACATGTAAAATCCATTGAGCAGAAAAACCGGACGGAGTTAGGGAGGGTCAACTTGTTTTTGGATCACTGTGTGAAAAAAAATCAAAACGATTATCTATTCTACATGTAGCTGTCACGTTGACTCGTGTAATTTAAAAAGATAGTGTTCCTTATTTGAATTTTGAAACTAATGAAAAATTAATTGAATGTGAATTTATAAAATTTTAATTTTGTTGATTGATTTGAAAATGGAAACATTACGTTTTATTTTTGCATGACATAACTTATTCTCCGTGTGGTGACGGATTAAGAATACAGGTGTCAACACCCCATCTCCTCCCAAGGGTGCTGTAAAAGTCAGCTAAGGGATATTTTACACAGATAACATTCTCTGTGAGAGACGGAAATCTCGAAAATAAACCCTGTGCCAACATGCCTGGTCAGCGCGGTACAGTAGACCACAATCCCTCCTAAAGTGGAGGAGGCCTGTGCCCAACAGTGGGACGTAAATGGGCTGGAGAGAGAGAAAGAGAACTTATTCAATTATGAAACTAAATATAATTATATTGAATATATATTCCACTATTGCCCCATTGTAATCCCCATTCCATCATTAGGCATGGGCCGTCTCCGCTACGGAATGTACTAACCGAACTAAATATTTTTTACAATGGTCATTGGTGCCAAAAGAGAATCCAAGAAAACAATTATTAAAATTCTGTATTAAAAAATAAAAACGTGACCCTATCACTGAGACTTCGCTATCCCTCACTATGTATGTCACCAGGGTGAATCTCTGAAACAATGAGCTAGAGTGATGAAAATTTCACAGTTTATATATATTTATTATTATTATATCATCGGATGTTTTCGATGTCTATAAATACGTATTTAAAGAAAAAATAGTATATATATTACATCCGTATCTAGTAGCCATAACATAAGTATAGAAATATAGCTTACTTTGGGACTAGAGAACGTTGTGTGAAATGTCCGTAAATATTTATACTTATTTATTCTCTATCATCATCATCTAAAGTAATTTATTAATTTTGCAATTGACATGCTATGCTTTTTACTTATCTATCATATCTCTATCACCATTCTCTATCACCATTCTCTATCACCATTCTCTATCACCATTCTCTATCACCATTCTCTATCACCATTCTCTATCACCATTCTCTATCACCATTCTCTATCATCATTCTCTATTACATTCCGATCACTGGACTGTGTAAACAAGGACATGAAAGAAAGAGGAGTTAACATAGATATGACGGCTGATAGAAGACTATGGAAGAAAAAGACATGCTGCGCCGACCACAAATAATGGGATAAGGCCAGGAGGATGATGATTTTCTATGCTATCATATTATTATGATATATATGATATATATGCTAATATATTATTATGATAATAGTACCAATTCTACATGCACAACTAAAAACTAAAAAATTAAAACAACTATTGCTGTATTTTGATTATTTGGCTATTTTGTTGTCGGACGGGCATCGTGGTCTAGTGCTAAGCGTAACGGACTGCCCTTCACGAGGTCTCGGGTTCGATTCCCACTTGGGACAATCATTTGTATGATGTTTATATTTCGCATACAAATGTTTGTACTGCGTCTGGGTGTTTCTATGTATTATAAGGATGTATTTACAAAAGAAAAGTAGTATATGTATTCTATCCGTATTCTGGTACCCATAACACAAGCATATAAGCTTAGCTTGGGACCAGAGGACGTTGTGTGAAATGTCCATGAATATTTATTATTATTATTTATTACGTTGTGCACATTTATATTAATTAAAATCTTTAGTCTATAATAAACAATTATTTTAACAAGAAAGATCAGTTAACATTACCAAATTGTGTTTTTGAAACTATCGATTTTCATTTTTTAGTTAAGTTTAGTTGTGTATGTAGAATCGGTACCAATAAGAATACACTTTAGGAACGAATCCATCTCGTACCTTTTTTAAAGTCTTTTTTAACCCTAAATTTCCTAAAATGTATCCGTTTACAAATACATAACACGAACTAATGATACAATAACCTAATTTCGTTGCTATCATAATGATAAGTTATCAGTCGAATCTCGGCCAATGCCCGATACGGACATACTCTATGATATCACTGTTTTGGTAGGCATACGTTTTAAGATTCAAATAGACATATTCATTTTTCTTTTTTTTATATAATAAAAGGAAATTACACACAACGTCCTCTGGTCCGAAGCTGTGTTATGGGTACCAACCCATAACACAGCAAAAATGCCATCCTCTTGAAACACTACTGGTCTTAATCATAATGACTTATCGGAGGTTTAAAAGTTCGCTAAAATCGGTTCGCTAAAATTGTCAAAAATTGTTATTCATAATAGTCTTTTTACGATAAAATGTTTATTATCTCTCCGATAAAGTTATTGTTTAAGCCTCCGATTAGTCATTATGAATAAGACCATTATATAATTCTGTACACAAGCATCGTAAAAATACTTTAGAATTTTCTCCTAACGCGGCAAAATAAGTTAAAACTTCAAAAATACTATGTATATAGTAAATAAATAATAATATAGTAATAGTAATCAATTATTTAGTATCGATATTTGACACTGTTTGTAATATAACACTTAAATATGCACACGATTAAAATTCTGTCGCGTCCGCCATTTTGTAAACATAATAGCATTTTGCAAACGCAAGTTTTTAAAAACAAGTGCATCGTTGCTATGGTAAATTAAAATAAGACTTTGGACTCTATAATTATAATATTTTAACCTACATTTATGATTTTCTACTAATACTGCGTTTTAATTATTTTATCTATGCTCAATCGACGGTAATAAAGTCAAATATAATATTTTGTCCTTAGTTGTATTTCAATAAGCTACTGACGATAGCATTTTCTATTAAAACTTTCTACAGGAACACAACAGGGGATAGAAATATCTTATTAAAACGGGGATAACAATTTTAACAATCTATTCTTCGATTATTCGAATTTATTATCGAGTGTTTTGTCGATTGTTTCATGGGGAGTGCTCTAAAGAATTATTTGATATGGTACCATCGTCACCCATTTACCACATTACCACTCGATATTACAGTGCGATTCCAGAAGTCATTTCTACCAATACGCACAAGATCTGTATAGATCTTCCTGTTGTGTGTGTGGTGTTTCCCCGAAACTATGATAATAATATTATACTTAATAATATAATATTTTCACTGCAGGTGGTGACTTGGCTATGCCTTGGTCTTGCGGAGTCCACGAGCAACGGATGTTTGCCATCAGGTGGACCGTTAGTCGTCGGCCACCGTAAGCAGTAAAGTAAAATTCTTAATTGTAGATTGCTTATTGAAATGGCCGCAGGTATAAGAATTACCATGGATCTAGCTCGATATTGAAGCCAATTCTGATGCGTCAAATACTAATTATATACTGTGATTAATTCGCTATTTCGTTGTACACGTTTATGTTAAACAAATTCTTGTCTAGGCTATAATACACAGTCTCGATAATAAGAAAATTCAGATAAGATTGCCGAAATTTTTATTGACACTATTTATTTTCATTTTTTATATTTTTTTCATTTTAATTTTGCAAATATACTCCGATGTCATCGCCGGGATACTCCAAAAGGGTAAAGTGCGTACCACTTACAACCGTCGGGCATGGATGACCAGATGTATGAGTGTGGATGAAACCAAGGAAGTATGTTTGAATCGTAGCAAATGGCGCTCTATAGCCTGCCTACCACAATGGGAATAAGGCGTGATGTTATGATGATGATGATTTTGCACGTGGAACTTTTACCATACTGTTTATTTTTCTTGACTACACACACCATGAAAGTCTGGGTTGACTATCAAGAATACTGTCCTGTTATTTATTCCTTTTATTGGAGTTAGGGTTTGAGACAAAAAAAAGGAACAAAATTTGCCAAAAACTGTCTTGTATTTCAGCTCAATTTTCGGCAATTCAGGGGATTGGACTCTAACAGTCTAAAAATATGAACTTATCGAAATGAGCATAATTTTATTAAAAAACTGTTTCTACGTGATTCAATGATTTTCATTTTCATTTTTAGGGTTCCGTACCCAAAGGGTAAAAACGGGACCCTATTACTGAGACTTCGCTGTCCGTCCGTCCGTCCGTCCGTCCGTCTGTCACCAGGCTGTATCTCAAGAACGGTGATAGCTAGACAGTTAAAATTTTCACAGATGATGTATTTCTATTGCCGCTATAACAACAAATACTAAAAATAAAATAAAATTAATATTTAAGGGGGGCTCCCATACAACAAACATGATTTTTTTACCGTTTCTTGCTCGATACTAATAACGTTGCCTTATGTTGCATAGATAATGGTACGGAACCCAACGTGCGCGAGTCCGACTCGCACTTGACCAATTTTTAAATTCTCTTATAGACCATTTGGCATAATTTTCTTTATTATTTTTGCAATTGACTTGCTATGCTTTTACTTATTGAACTAAATTATAGTATATAAATGTTTTTTGCGTTATTTTTATGTAGTTCTAGAGTGGAGACCGCGACGCAGCAAGCCAGTACGCCCCCTTGCTAAGTGGACTGAGGACCAGAAGAAGGTCGCAACATGGGACCGGATGCGTAAAACGGAGGACTGTGTATTGTGGCCCTATGTATAGCAGTGGATGGCAGTTGGCTGATTTGATTGATTTTGAAGTACTACTTACATCAGACTATTTTCACTCGTAGCAGTTTTACATTGATGTGTTGAGAAATTATGAAACTTACCTGAAAAGAAAAAAAAACTATTAAAATGATAATATTTACAAAAAGTACCTGATAACTTCTCTCTCTCTGTCTCTCCAGCCCATTGACGTCCCTTGGGCATGGGGCTTCTCCACTTTGGGAGGGATTATAGTCTACTGTGCCGTTTTGACCAGACGTGTTGGCTTATTTTCGAGTTTACCGTCTCTCACAAAGGATATCATCTGTGTACAATATCCCTTAGCTGACTTTTACAGATTAAACAAATGAAAGCTACATTGAACTAAAGGCATTGAGATACAAAAATCTGTATAATATACTAGTAATTAACTAATTACATACTTATAAATCATTGTTTAAGCAAGTAGGTACGTAAATACGTACGATTTTCAGAAAGCGTGTTAAATATCGTATTAATTATAAAGGGAATAATCTTTTTTTTTAAACAATAGGTAGGTACATAGTACTAGTTTTAAAAACCTAATGTTCTATGTTTAAAATTTAAATTCCGAACAACTAGCAGTCAAAGACCGAACACAAACGAAGTAAACAAACAGGCAAAAGCACTCAAAACGAGTTCTTTTTAAGAGCTTAAAGCTAACGGAACGGTGCATCCCGGATTCTACGCACACAAACATAATGTTCCCACGTACGTAACACACACAGATGACATCAGCTGAGTCAAAAGTGTGTCAGTAGCTAGCTAGCGGTCCCGTTGAACGGTATAATCGTGTAAGCAAAAAAAGTTGATATCACTACTCGACGATAGATGTCGCTGTTATGATGTCACTATCCTAATATAATTTTGATGCACAGTATCACTGCCGTACAAATGGCCGTACGTATACAGAATAAATAAGTGAGTTTCGAACACGCTCTAGCGCTTTCGATTATGTACTCATAATAATATTTAGGTCACACTGATAAATATGTCGGTCTAGACTATAATGTCATAATTTTGTAGAGGTTTTGTGCAAACATTTATTATTTATAATAAAACACTAACATTTTAATTACAATTTTAATACAAGTTAATAAAATAAACAGTTAGTTGTAATGTTTACCGCTAGATGTCATTAGACGTCAACGACCTGTAAGCACCTGGAAGCTTAATTATCAAATGAATGAATCTAATTGCAACAATTAAACGGCTCTGAGTATCCTATTACTGTTATTAAAGATTATTGCGTGGGAAAGGGTTTAATAAGAGTACCGTTGCAGTACCGGCTGTACGGCAGGTCAGTGTCAAGATAGTGTGGCTTTTCGACAATAGGTGGCAATGTGTGTATATTTATTTTGATTTTAATTCTTAGTTTGTAAAATACGTAGGTTGCAATATTGTTTGATAACTGATAAGCTTAAATTCATAAGGTGCTAAAATTATCATAAATGTGAAAAAGATACAGGTCATTGAAACTGAGATTGATTTAATTATTAGTTTTATAATTCATAATTCATTTATTCACAAATAAAGGTATAAAAAAGAAGTACATTTATTAAATTTACATTTTTATGCACAATTTTATTTAGATTAAAATTATATTCATCACAATTAATATTTCAATCCACGCCATCTAGCGTCATATTATGTAAAAATTACAGTGAATTTTAGCAATGCAAGGTACTTTTGTAGTACATAATATATTATTAAAACTGTATTATACTCATACATCATAGTCATAAAAAAACAAAAAAAAACAATAAAGTTTCTTTTGTTTTTCAAATTACATTTACAACGAGAAAACAAACCTTCGACGTCTGCGCATATGAAGACTCTTTATATTTCTAGATGGCAGCACATGTCTTTAAATTTATTTTTGTAATAAAATTAAATTATTCTTTAGATAATATAGTTTCTGCTTTTGAATATTATAACGAAAATACATAAATTTTTAAATCCATCCATCCATTAGCTATTCTCCGTCCACTATTGGACATGGGCCGCTCCCTTTGAACGCCACAACGCGTAAGCCTAGTGTCGCTTGCATCCAATGGTATTTATTAATACATATAAACACCCAGACGTAGTACAAACATTTGTATGACATTTATAAATATCACACAATTTATAGTCCCGTGTGGTAATCGAACCCGCGACCTCGGGAATGGCAGCCCGTTACATGAACCACGAGACCACGAAACACGTCTAACAACATTATAATTGTATTTATGAGTATGTTGTGTACAGGTGTTCATTTTCCCACAAATAATAGTTTAAATACTTACTTAGATATCACAAAACTGATAAACCAAAACAGCTGTTATAGGTACTAATAAAAAAAAACTTGCTGTTTCTCGCGACATATTCTTATTCTTATTATTTCTTCTTTGACGGGCTTTGTGGTCTAGTGGTTCATGTAACGGACTGCCGTTCACGAGGTCGCGGGTTCAATTCCCGCACGGTGCAATTATTTGTGCGATATTTATGAATGTCATACAAATGTTTGCACTACGTCTGGGTGCTTACTATGTATTTTATGTATGTATTTACAAAAGAAAAGTAGTATATGTATTATATCCGTATTCTGGTACCCATAACATAAGTATATAAATATAGCTTACTTTGGGAGCTTACTTTCAGATTTATAAGAACTATCATGTACCAAGGCGAGTTTAATAGTGAATTTTCATCCAGCAAATCTCAATTATTGAGAAATTCTTAGGCGTATGAACGCTTAAGAATGAAACCCCTAAGAATTTCAAATCACTACATCTAGAAATAATCCGTCTCGTGACGGATTAAGAATACAAGTGTCACCACCCCATTTCCTCCCCAGGATGCTGAAAAGTAATCTAAAAGATATTACATTCTCTGTGAAAGATGGAAAACTCAAAAATAAACCCTGTGCCAACACGCCAGGTGCTCAAGTCTACTATTTTGGAACAATTGTCATACCGGCACGATACCGGCACGATACCGTTGCAATTGAAGTCAAATGTCCGTAGTCTGCTATATGAGTTCATAACGGTCGTTCAATGGTAATAGAATTGTCGGTCTCTTTTATCTATGCATTGAATTTTCGGTCTCTTTTATCTATGAATTGTGTTAGAATGGTATGTTTTTAAAAAATGCGTTAGTCGAAGTGATTTTCGAAAAACTACTAATAAATTTAAACATTTAATCATGCTAGACTTCGTTTAGATATATTTGTACATACTATTTATTAGTATAAAAAGCAATGTGAAGTTTAGGAGATTAGTAAATTGCAATAAATTACAAAGAACAATTTCTAATATTTCTATCTATCTATTTTTTATTTATGGCAATCTGTCGACACAGGACAATTTAAAAATATTACTGTCAAATTCAAAATAGCAGACTACCGAAACATTTCAGTCATTGAATTGCAATTGTGAAGCAATTGTATACGAGACTAGCAATTTATGTCACTTTGACAATTGTAAGTCAATGATGAAGTTGTTATGACAAGACATTAGACATAGTTTATGTGGATATTAGTATTTTTATTATTAGTATATTTATGTTATGGGTACCAGAATACGCATCGACTACATAAAAATTCTTCTTTTGTATATTCTTCTTTTGTAAATACAAACTGCACTACAAATGCAAACGTTGTTTTGCCATACAATTCTGTGTAAAAATCAACAACAAAAAATTTCATCAAAATCGGTCCAGCCGTTTACGAGGAGTTCAATTACAAACACACGTACAGAAGATTTATATACAACGTATTTCAGAAAGGTGTAGTCATATTTGACCATCGTTACACATGGCCGGTGACTAGGCACTAGGCATGGATGAAATTACAAATACTAGTTATATAATATATTATGACTTTTATGTGTTCATAAAAGTTTAATTAATTTATTAAATTAATCGATCTAGTTTAAATACAACACAACTATGAGGTCATCTTTTATCGTAAGGTTCAATCGCATTCAATAAACCGTAAATATCTCATAATTGATACGTTTCTGGTAGTTATTTAATAGTTGGCAATAAACAAAAAAAAACTTACCAACTGCATTTTTCTATGTGTTACTCTAATATTTATAATATTTAAGGCCTATCTAATGCAACTTTAAATTATGACTACACCTTTCTGCAACACGTTGTATATAAAGATAGAACACCTAAACGTAGTACAAATATTCGTATGACATGTATAAATATCACACAAATGATAGCACTGTACTCCGTAGGAGAACTGACTTATTCGATATAGCCCGAAGGCTAAGCTCGCTAGGCGTATGATGATCGTAGAGGAAGAAAAGTACTAGAGTGGTGACCACGTACTGAACGACGCAGCGTTGGGCGGCCCCGGACAAGGTGGAGCGACGATATCGTCAAGGTCGCGGGAAGTCATTGGATGCAAGCGGCACAAAACCGCACGTTGTGGTGTCCTATGGGGGAGGCATATATCCAACAGTGGACGGAGACAGGCTGATTGATGGATGATTGTACTGTGTAGAGACTAAACCCGAGACCTCGTGAACGACATTCCATTACATGAATTACCTAATAGACCACGAGTCATAGTGCATTGCAAAATTAATAAAATAAATAAATAAATAAATATTCAAGACATTTCACACAACGTCCTCTGGTCCCAAAGTAAGCTATATTTCTATGCTTGTATTATGGGTACCAGATACGGATAGACTACATATACTACTTTTCTTTCGTAAATACATACTTATAATACATAGAAACACCCAGACGCAGAACAAACATTTGTACGACATTTATGGATATCACACAAATGATTGTCCCAAGCGGGAATCGAACCCGCGACCTCGTGATCGGCAGTCCATTACATAAACCACTCTACCACGAAGCCATATGCGTATTAATGAATATGCATTGCAGAATTGACATCTATGTATTTCATATAGTGACAACTAGGTACTTATATCCAGGTTATTTACCTCTCGTTAGAACTAGGTCAGCCGGTCTAGGTTCCTCACTGGCCTATTTGTACACCGCTCGATATAATGAATGGTACGTATTTTTCATTCGATATCTTATACATATAATATATTTAAAACGGTCAAGTGCGAGTTTGGCACGTATACGATGGGTTCTATACTGTTATCATTACTATAATCCTACTAATATTATAAAGGCGAAAGTTTGTAAGTATGGATGTATGTATGGATGTTTGTTACTCTTTCACGTAAAAACTGCTGAATGGATTTGAATGAAACTTTACCACAATATAGCTTATACATCAGAATAACACATAGGCTACAAATTGGCTGGACCGATTTTGATGAAATTTTATTTTATACAGAATTGTATGGCAAAACAACGTTTGCCGGGGCAGCTAGTCTTATTATATATATTTCTTGTGTGCGTGTGTATGTGACTGAACTCCTCCTAAACGACTGGACCGATTTTGATGAAATTTGTTGTGTGTATTCAGGGGGGTCTGAGGATGGTTTAGATTCACAATTGGCTGGACCGATTTTGATGAAATTTTTTTTACACAGAATCGTATGGCAAAACAACGTTTGCCGGCGCAGCTAGTATATAAAACAGAACAGTTTGTTTGTTTGTTTGAATGCGCTAAGCTCCGGAACTACTGATTGAATTGAAAAATTATTTCACTGTTGGATAGTAAATTTTTCAAGGAACGCAATAGGTTATAACATCACGCTGCGTCTAATAGGAGCGAAAAATCAGTAAAAATGTTTTAAAATCGGTAGTTTTATCTACACTCAACGCGTGCAATGTCGAATAGTATTCATACATATAATAATATAAAAAAAAATTGCAGTTGCAGGCCAGTTGCTTGAGGAACTATGAACAAATAAAGCCAAGTAAATAATGTTTACATCGTAACAGATAGTGTTCTATAGTCTCTGCCTGCCTTTATAAAAAATACAATTGGCTACATGTCTTCTAAATTTCATTTAAAACGGTTTAGCAGTTTGCTCGCGATCGAGGGCGTGACAGCTAGAGTTCATTTCGCATTTACGAGTATAACATTAGTATGACATAGTCGTGAGAAATTCGGTTGCTAAGGAAAATATCTATTTTTAACACCCTTCTGTCTATTTCTATAAACGGATTTGCGCGGCTTCTAGGATATTTATGAAATGCTTTTATTATTTTTGTTCGTATCTATCGATCTATGTATATAACGTATAGCCAGTACTAGAGACACATAGATACATATTTCAGGCACACATAGATATGTAGGCTTCGACTTGTGTAAGTGATGTAGGAATAATAGACACATTGGTACCGATTCTACGTGCACAACAAAACTTAACAAAAAAATAAAAAATGATAGTGACTATAACACAATTCGGCTATGTTATCAGAACTTTTTTTATCATAAAAACTGTGTATTATAGCAATAAAACCACTTTTTACAGATTTAGACGCATATGTTTGTATTAAATTTTGGCCCGACGTTTCGGAGACTATGCAGTCACCATGGTCACGGGCATTGGCGGATTTGCAGTCTCGGCCGCCCTAGGCCCCAAACCGAGTCGCCCCTTTCTCAACATCTCATTGTAGACTACATAATGAAAAATAATTACTTCATTGCCAACTTACTTCAAAGTAGACCATAATCGAACCCAAAGGAGTCGGTTACAAACAAACAAGCAAGCAAGGCGAAACTAATAAAAACTTGTCAAAAACATACAATAGTATAGATTGCACCATGCAGTGCCGTTCGCCCGCCATACATCATTATAAGTTTTTTGTCACGATTGGGGCCCCCCTAGGCCTGGGCCTATCGGGCCTTTGGATAGATCCGCCACTGGTCACGGGTGTTAGAAAATATTATGTGTATTATAGACTAAAGATTTCAATTAATAATTATCTGCACAACATAATAGCTAAATAATCAAAATACAGCAATAGGTGTTTTAATTTTTTAGTTAATTTAAGTTTAGTTGTGCACGTAGAATTGGTACCACTATCTGCTAAATCTGTTATGGTCTTATTCATATTGACTTCTTGGAGGTTTAAAAAAAGTTCGCTAAAATCGGTTCGCGAAAATTGTCAAAACTTGTTATTCATGATAGTCTTTTTACGCTAAAACGTTTATTATCTCTCCGATAAAATCTCCGTTTAAACCTCCGATAAGTCATTATGAATAAGATCATAAATCTATATCACATTGATGTAAATTGGTTACCACACAATCTTCGAAACTTCATTAAATATTGTATTAGATTGATCACTACTTTCAAGTGTATAGATTAGATTTTATCACTCGCTGCATATTTTAATTTAGTAGTTATTTTATAGATAAAAAACATAGGTTGCGTTATACAGTTTAAGAGGTAATAAGATATTGTTACTAACGTAATTCTACTTGCATAATTAAACTTAACCAAAAAATGAAAATTGCTAGTGTCAAATAACACAAATTCGGCAATTTTAACTGAACTTTATTATCTTTCTTGTAATAAAAACAATGAAATACCTAACTAAATGAAAATACACCACAGTAATTTTGATTTTGGTTATGTTACGGTTAAGTTTTTGGCGCATCAGATGTGGCCGCAAATTTTTTTTTTAAGTAAAATATCACGGACATTTCACACAATGTCCTCTGGTCCCAAGCTAAGCTTAACCAGAACCAGTAGTGGTTCTTGAGATTGGCGCATTCAAACAACCAAACTCTTCAGTTTTATAATTTTAGTATAGAAAATAATGAGGTGTATGTTATCTATGTATAACCTGGCACATATGACTACAGTATAATATTTAGATTCTGCCGCATAACAACAGCAGTATCTATAATTATGTCGCATTTACCTGATGCAGTGGTAGTCGCTGTTGTAACTGTATTTGTCGTGGAAGTGGACTCGCCAGAACTGTTAGCATTTGTCATTTCAACAATCCTATCAACTGCTATACGATTCCCAGGCAGTATACCTGAACTTTCAGCTGGTTCCTGTGTCACTTGAGGGTCTGGCTCCTCTACAACTTGAGGACTAGGGGTCGCTTGACTCAAATCATTAGCAACTATAACATTTACTGTAGTCAGTGACTCCAAATCACTGGCATTTTCATTAGCCAGTTGTGAATTATTTATATATACCGCGGCTGAACGTGCTCCTAAAGTCTCCATAACACTTTCAGCTAAAGATCTAGTTGATAACTCATCGATATCAATGTCCTGTTTTATGTCTATGATTATCTGATGTCTTTTACTTCCACTTCCAGCCGGGCTTTGTATCTGATGTACACTGACTTGGGCATCAGAATCAGTCTGAGATATATGATGTTGAATTACATGTGTCAGTTGACTCTCCAAAGATTCCCTATTGCCCGCCATTTTTGATATAACTTAACTCACTTATCACAAGCACATTAGAAGAATAAATCAGTCTAGAAATCAGTCGAGATATCAGAAGATACACTATATTTTTATAAACTATTGAACACAAGTATCACTAGAACTGTTTTTGAACACACTACTGATGGAGATCTAGTTTGTTTAGGCTGTTTTAAGGACCACTGCGGGCCTTTACGGTTGCACCGCGCAGATGCATCGAAAGTAGGTCAAAGGTGAATGTCCCACCGAAATATGATTATTATAAATATAATTTAGTTAATAATTAAACGGCAGTGGTGGGTTTCTTGAGGCACGGTGGGGGATTACATGGTTTGTTTGTGTCCTAGCCTATTGACACGATTCGCTGTCCTAATTCGAGACGACGTAGACGCGGTGTAGCTCGTAGTCACTGCGAGGCCTACGAACGTAGCTACGCCGATGCCGCGTAGGCCCGCTACACAATGAGCTTCCGTGTATATATCCGCAGATATTTCTTAACATACGTTTTACTGGCAATCACCAGGTACTCAAAAATCAACATATATTTAATTTAATATTAACAACAGGCTTAAAATACGATATCCGTTAAAAATCTTGGTAATGAAACCAATTTTGCACTTACACTAATCTGTATACCCTATTTCTTCTAAGTTAGTATTATTTTGATAAATAGTAAATATACGCTTTACTACTGGTTGCAAGCGGCACAAGACCGCGGATTGTGCCGTTCTATTGGGGAGGCCTAAATCCAACAGTGGATGGAGAAAGGCTGATGGATGGACATTTACGCTTCCTGAGTGTAGGAGTGTTGAATGCAATGATGAGATCTATAGACTAAGAACAGAGAACACTGTCGTTTGAAAGAAGTAATAACAAAGATTTGTGGATAGAACAGATGACAGAGAACTTATGACTGAAAGAATTTTCCATGTTGTCACCAGTGGTTCCTGAGATTAGGGCATTCAAACAAACAGACTCTTCAGCTTTATAATATTATTATTATAGATAAAAGAAACTTTTAATAATATCTCAACAAATATCTGAGGACATTCTCGTAGTGTGTACCTATCCAGTTTCGGCAGCACGTGCATACGCCTGCGCGATTCAACCGCATCTCACATCTCTTTCAGCCAGTACTACGCTGTCTCTTTCTATACGCTTCGATCGTTTCAGAATGACGAAAAAGCATATAATCGAATTTATGTTGGTATGTACAGATAGCAAAGAAATTAATTCGATGTTACATCATGGCCTTGAAACTTAAGACTTAAGATAATATAGGGCAAATACAAAAATATGATATTAAGCTAGGAGGCAGGCTACGTGAACTAGTGGCTCATGTAACGGACTGCGGTTCCCGAGGTCGCGGGTTCTATTCCCGCACGGTACAATTATTTGTGTGATGTTTATAAACAATATACAAATGTTTGTACTGCATCTGGGTGTTTCTATGTATTATAAGTAGGTATTTAGAAAACAAAAGTAGTTTATGTAGTATATATCCGCAATGGTACCCATAGCACAAGCATATAAGCTTAGCTTGAGACCAGAGGACGTTGTGTGAAATATCCATGAATATTTATTTATTTATTTTTAAGCAAGATTTCGGTTTTTGCGTAAAATAATAACAAACATCCATACTTACAAACTTTCATATTTATAATATTAGTAGGATATATCTATTTTATTATGTCTTTGTAATCCTTTTTACCTCAATTAAATTATTTTCGTTCTTTCTTTCAAATTAAATATAATTTTCAGTGGGTTTTGCTGACGCTACATCGCTTCATTATGTAACGTAGTATGATGACATCCAAAACAAGGTACACAAACATAAAAGACGATTTTTCCTGCGCATTCAATTTTATTATGTTAAGTTTTATAATGAGTTTCCTTGTAGTATCGAAGTTATTAATAGGATTATTATTTCTCTCTCTCTCTCTCCAGCCCATTAACGTCCCACTGTTGGGCAGGGGCCTCCTCCACTTTGGGAGGAATTATGGTCTACTGTGCCGCACTGACCAGGCGTGTTGTCAGAGGGTTTAGTTTCCAGTATTTCGTCTCACAGAAGATGTTATCTATGTAAAATATTGCTTAACTGTTTATACAGCTCCCTTGGGAGGATATGGGGTGGTGACACGTGTTTTCGAAATCCGTCACCACACGGATTATTATCTAATCTTATATATAAAATTCACGTGTCACAGTGTTAGTTACCGTACTCCTCCAAAACGGCTTGACCGATTCTTCTCAAATTTTACATACATATTCAGTAGGTCTGAGAATCGGCCAACATCTATTTTTCAAACCTTTTTTTTTCTTTTTTTTAGTATGGCAAAATAATCGTTTGCCGGGTCAGCTAGTCTAATATATAAAATTCACGTGTCACAGTGTTAGTTACCGTACTCCTCCGAAACGGCTAGACCGATTCTTATGAAATTTTGTATGCACATTCAGTAGGGCTGAGAATCGGCTAACATCTATTTTTCAAACTTTTTTTTTAGTATTGCAAAACAACGTTTGCCGGGTCAGCTAGTCTTATATATAAAATTCACGTGTCACAGTGTTAGTTACCGTACTCCTCCGAAGCGGCTGACCGATCTTTATGAAATTTTACATGCATATTCAGTAGGTCTGAGAATCGGCCAACATCTATTTTTCAAAATTTTTTTTTGAAGTATGGCATAACAACGTTTGCCGGGTCAGCTAGTTTACTATATATAAATGTCGGTACGGTACGGATTAAGAATACAAGTGTCATCATCCCATTTCCTACCCAAGGTGCTGTAAAAACAGCTAAGATATAGTTTATACAGATAACATCTTCTGGGAGACGGAATACTCGAAACTGAACCCTCTGACAGCACGCCTGGTCAGCGTGTTATATGGACCCTAATCCTTTCTAAACTGAGCAGTGGTATTCAGTAAGAAAAAGTGAAGGGAGTTTTTGGTGAATCTTGATGACCTGACAGCGCTCCTCTATTTTTATTGGAGGAGCGCTGTCACGTGATCAAGATTCACCGAAAATGGAGGAGCCCTTTAACCTAAACTAAATACCTAAAGCCACAGATTTATCAGATAGTGTATTCGCATTCAATCATGTAGACACGTATATCGTACTTCAGGGTGTAATAATTCTATAGTATGGTTAGTCTAGTCACATATAAGTTTTCGCAAACTACAAACGTCACTTTTAAAAGCAATAAAACAACTATTGCATTGGGAATGGAAGACCTGTTTTGTTGCCTATGCACTATGGTTCAAATTAACCTGTGGCATGTATTATAGACAGACACAGTACGTATATAACGCACACATAGACATTTATTTGTGTTCAAGCCGAGTGTGCGATGTAGCCATAGATATCTATGTGGTAAATCTGTGGCTAAAGCCTTTTCTATTACAACAATAAAATAGTCTGACTCCGCGACTCCGAATAGTCGCGACTCCGAATAGTCGCGACTCCGAATAGTCGCGACTCCGAATAGTCGCGACTCCGAATAGTCGCGACTCCGTACGCGTGGAATTTACAAAACTTTTCCCCGTTTTTGTAACAGTTTTCACTTATGCATCGTTTCCATTGGTTGCAGCGTGCTGTTGTATAGCTTATAGCTTATAGGCTTATAGGTATAGCTGTATAGGGGAAGGCTATAGCCTTCCCCTATAAATGGACTATCTAACAAAAAAATAATTTTTCAAATCGGACCAGTAGTTCCTGAGATTAGTGCGTTAGAAACATAGCTTGGAGCGTTAATTTACTGAATTATGTTATATATTGACGGGCTTCGTGGTAGAGTGGTTTATGTAATGGACTGCCGATCAAGAGGTCGCGGGTTCAATTCCCGCTCGGTACAATCATTTGTGTGATTTTTCTAATTGTCATACAAATGTTTGTACTGCGTCTGAGTGTTTCTATGTATTATAAGTATGTATTTACAAACGAAAAGTAGTATATGTATTCTATCCGTATTCTGGTATCCATAACACAAGCATATAAGCTTAGCTTGGGACCAGAGGACGTTGTGTGAAATGTCCGTGATTATTTATTTATTTACTTAACAATTATATGGCAAAACAACGTTGGCTGGGTCAGCTAGTATTAGTATAGATATATTCGAACATAATACAATTGGGTGTGGACATAATATTGACCACAATAGGGTCAAACATACTCGTATATTTGTATGACGAAAATGATAGTTTGTAAAACCATAAAGAAACCACATAATATGTTGTATGTTGTTTTGTATGTCCTAAATATTTGTGACACATGAAATTATAAACCAAATTCTGTTTTGCCTACAAATTTATCTGTTCAAATATTTATTTCTGTAACTCTGTGTTAAAAAATGACTAATATCCTTACAAACTTCTCCTCCCATTTGCCTCTCTCCAGCCCTTTTATATCCCACTACTGGGCACGGGCCTCCCCCACTTTGGGAGGGACTATAGTCAACTGTGCTGCATTGGCACAGTTGAATATAATATATTTCAGATAGGCCGTAAGCTTGTTTGCCACGTTAGTGGTATAAAAAAAAATTAAAAAGAAGTTGGCATAGAGTTTAGTTTCAAGTTTTCCGTCTCTCACAGTAGATGTTAACTGCTTATATTGCCTGAAACTAATGTAAGTATGTAGTAACTGAACTGTGAGTAAGTATTAACTGACAGAAATGGTGTAGTCACAGTTGTATTCTTAATCCGTTACCACACGGACCATAATAACTTTTATTCCCAAATTATCCTGTTGATTTCCAAAAATCCTGTGTTAGTGCTCACCTACGGTGCGAAAATATCAAGCAAGCCAACTTATATTATACCATCATCATAAGATCATGCCTTTTTCCCATAGGGATAAGCACAATAGCAGATTCTAACTTTCTACCTTCAAAACAGGCGGAGAAAGTAATTTTATCAATACATCCATCCATCAGTCTCTCTCCGTCCACTGTTGGACATAAGCCATAGGCCTCCCCCATAGAACGCCACAACAATGTAATAATAGTAATTTTTAGGGTTCCGTACCCAAAGGGTAAAAACGGGACCCTATTACTGAGACTTCGCTGTCCGTCCGTCCGTCCGTCCGTCCGTCTGTCACCAGGCTGTATCTCAAGAACGGTGATAGCTAGAGAGTTGAAATTTTCACAGATGATGTATTTCTATTGCCGCTATAACAACAAATACTAAAAATAAAATAAAATAAATATTTAAGGGGGGCTCCCATACAACAAACATGATTTTTAGGGTTCCGTACCCAGTATCTCAAGAACGGTGATAGCTAGACAGTTGAAATTTTCACAGATGATGTATTTCTATTGCCGCTATAACAACAAATACTAAAAATAAAATAAAATAAATATTTAAGGGGGGCTCCCATACAACAAACATGATTCTTTTACCGTTTCTTGCTCGATACTAATAACGTTGCCTTATGTTGCATAGATAATGGTACGGAACCCTTCGTGCGTGAGTCCGACTCGCACTTGACCAATTATTAAATTATGTGCCTGAAACTCTAAAGAACTTAATTAAAGCTGTACTATTTTGTTGTTTATTTTTAAATAGATTAGACAATAAACCCAATTGACGGGCCACATGGCCTAGTGCCTAGTGGTTCATGCAACGGACTGTCGTTCACGAGTTCGTGGGTTCGATTCCCGCACGGGACAATCATTTGTGTGATATTTATAATTGTCATACAAATGTTTGTACTGCATTTGGGTGTTTACTATGTATTATAAGTATGTAGATATTTACAAATGAAAAGTAGTTTATGTAGTATATCTGTATTCTGGTACGCATAACACAAGCATATAAGCTTAGCTTGGGACCAGAGGACGTTGTGTGAAATGTCCGTGAATATTTATTTATTTAACTAGCTGTCCCGGCAAACGTTGTTTTGCCATACAATTCTGTGTAAAATAAAATTTCATCAAAATCGGTCATGCCAATTGTGAATCTAAACCATCCTCAAACCCCCTTGAATACACACAACAAATTTCATCAAATCGGTCCAGCCGTTTAGGAGAAGTTAATTACAAACACACGTACAGAAGATTTATATATATAAAGATGAACAAATGGATTTACTAAGAAAACTCTAAGAGCTTGCGTTATTTTTTGTTCACAGTATTTCAGAACACTGTCTTCAACCTAGGTTCACTAGGTGTCCTTGATATCTAGGTATACACTAGTATATAAACAACAAAAGTATATATGTGTGCGATGCGGAGTCCACTCAAGGCCATTATAACGAACACACTGCGGCTTAACGACTGAAAATGAACGCAGACATTTTAACATACACTGCTTATTTTGTTGGAAAAGATTTTTATGTAAAACATTGTAAAAGAGTAATGGACTCTGTTTATTTATTAAATACGGTATTATCTTTTTAAGAATTTGCTTAGCTTTATTTGTAATTTGGGATAGTTTTTGTGGCAAAGCTAGTGTTAATAATATTTGATGTGCAAGAATGTAGGTTCGATTTTTATCTTCACTTATTATAAAACAAAGCCGTTGTTTGGATATCCCTATGTAAGCTTATATCTTATAAACTACGTAACGAATTTTGATGCGGTTTTTTAAAATGATAGAGTGGTTCAAGAGGATGGCTTTTTTGTTTAAATTGTTAAGATTTGGTTTCTTAGTTCTACGCGTACGAAGTTCCAGGCAACGGCTAGTAGTAAGATAAATAAAATAAAAAAGCTAACTCGCGCCCGCGACTTCGTTTGAGTGTCATTTTGAATGATTGGACTGGAAACTTAAAGCAGGTTTTCACGAAGGAATTAGATACAATCCTGGGATAAATCATAGACTATATTTTTATTTAGATCTCTAACAACATAAATATCACTAAAAACGGTATTCAATTCCATGCACTAGTTATGTCGTGATACGTGTACAAAACAGATAAATTTCAAAAACAGAAAAATTCTATAAACCATTGTTTTTATTTTCCATCTCTCACAGAGGATGATTTCTGTGTACAATATCTCTTAACTGACTTTTACTGCACCCTGAGAAGGAAATGGGGGTGGTGACCCTTGTATTATTAATTCGGCCCCACACGTACAATTTCAGCGTATATATAATATTTATTTCATTTTATTTATAAATCCTCTGTCACAGTGTACGGCGTCCGAAGTCACAGGAAAAGGGCTGACGGATTTTAGACGTGTAAGTTTAAAAAAAATGTGTATGAGTATAAATGAAGTCAAGAAAATAACTTTAGATCGTAGCAAAAGACACTCTATCTCTGCCTACCACCATGGGGAATAGGTGTGAAAGTATGATGATGAAGTTTAGCAAAGTTATCACTAGAGGCGCCACTGTGATCTTAGTCAGAGCTCAAAAATACAATAAAATCTGCTAATTCTTTAAGTACCATTCACATGTTTTACCACCCAACCATATGACACGTGACTCCTTCATTACATAACCACAAAACATAGACAAAGAAGCATATTAACATCTTATTTACTTAAAAAATATAGAATTTAAAATGCATTTTTATAAAGAATATTAATCTTAAACTATTCACACCATTATATAAGAAAGTTTTGATTGTTAATTTGTAAATATATATTCATGGACATTTCTCACTACGTCCTCTGGTCCCAAGCTAAGCTTATATGCTTGTGTTATGGGTACCAGAATACGGATATAATACATAAACTATTTTTCTTTTGTAAATACATACTTATAATACATATATTGTCCTGACCGGGAATCGAACCCGAGACGTCGTGAACGGCAGTCCGTTATATAAACCACTAGACCACGAGGCCCAAATATAGGTTTTAAGAATATCTGACTTATGTTATTCATTTTTATTTTAACATGCTTTTATTAGCTCGGTACGTATCTATCAATGTATTAATCTATGTAACGGTATCTTTGTTAATGATTTTCACCCACATACAGTAGTAGGATTGATCTGAAATTTTGCACACATATTAAAGATTGATCATCATCTTTTCTTTTTTTTTATATTCTATAGTCTATGATAAAATTATGTATGTTTCACCTTAAATAATTTAAAAAAATTTCTTTATATTGTTACAATTTGTTAATGTATTTTAGAAACTAAAATAATGTTATTGATTTTATACAGTCTGAGCACAATGTAATATGATATAGTTTATAGTAAAAGTCTATCTTTATGGTCAATGTAAAATTAAAATCGAATGTGGGTAAACCCTGTAATAACTGATCGTAGAAGACACATTACAGCTCAGTCTCACCCGTGACCATGGTGACTGCAAAGTCTCCGAAACGTCGGGCCAAAATTTAAAACAAATATACGCGTCTAAGTCCGTAAAAAGTAGTTTTATTTAAATTGATCATCATCATCATAACATCACGCCTTTTTCCCATGGGGGTAGGCAGAGACTATAGAGCGCCACCTGCTACGATCCAAACATACTTCCTTGGCCTCATCCACACTAATACATCATATTAAACTTGGTCATACATGCCCGACGGTTGTAAGTGCTACGCACTTGCCCCTTTTGGAGTATACCGGCGATGACATTGGAGTATATTTTTCTCGGGCGTCCTCTCCCAGCATTTCCACTTTCCTCCGCCGCGTATATGCCATTCGTTAAGCGTCTCTCATCCATCCTCTCCACATGACCAAACCACCTAAGCATACTTTTCTCCACCTTAGTCACTACATCCTCTTTCAGACCGCAAAGTTCTCAAAAAAAAGAGAAAAGAAAAGAAAAAGAAAGAAAATAGAGACGCAAAAAAGAAAACAAAATAAGAAGTACGGAACTTCTTATTTTGCTTTCTTTTTTGCGTCTTTATTTTCTTTCTTTTTCTTTTCTTTTCTCTCATTAAAGATTGATGACAATGCAATATCTAATGTAAAATAATATTCAGGATTTTCAAGCGTGTTTTTTAGTATAGCGATTCCTCAGACTAACGCGTTCAAACAAACAAACTGCTCAGCTTCATAATACATATTAATATATAGTTTAGATTAAATACTAATGAAGCCACAGGAAAACGCCATCTTTAAAATTTTACGTTATTTCTATGACAATCCTGTAAGTGACAGAACAATTAGAATGATTACATTATTGTAAGTTTATCAATACATTTACATTATAACAATATTAGACAGATGTCTTTGGTTAGAACTGTTGTTCTGAATATACTATAAATAAAATTCATTGTAGTAAACTTATAAGTGTGATGATGGGCTGTCCGCGAGGTGACGGACTAAGAATACAAGTGTCACCACCCTTTTTCCTCCCCAGGGTGTTGTAAAAGGGATTGCACACATATAACTTTTTCCGTGAGAGATGGAAAATTCGAAATTAAAAGTGTATGTATTTACAGAAGAAAAGTAGTTTATGTAGTATATCCGTATTCTGGTACTCATAACACAAGCATATAAGCTTAGCTTGAGACCAGAGGACATTGCAAAAAAAAAACCTATGCCAGGGCGCTTGGTCAACCCGACATAGTAGACCGTAATCTCTACCAAAGTGGAGGTGGCCCGTGCCCAACAGTGGGATGTAAACGGGCTGGAAAGAAAGAGAGGAGAGAAACTTAAAAAACTGTATACATTCTTATAGTTTTACTTCTTTTGGTTGCTTAGACAAAAATTATGAGAGTAAAATTTTAGATACGCGCGCAAACAGGCGGGTCTCGTGGTCTAGTGGGTCAGGTAACTGACTGCCGTTCACGAGGTCGCGGGTTCGTTTCCCGCTTAGTACAATCATTAGTCTGATATTTATAATTGTCGTACAAATGTTTGTACTGCGTCTGGGTGTTTCTATGTATTATAAGTATGTATTTACCAAAGAAAAGTAGTATATGTATTATATCCGTATTCTGGTACCCATAACACAAGCATAATAAGTCTAGCTTGGGACCAGAGAACGTTGTGTGAAATGTTCATAAATATAAATAATTGGTCAAGTGCGAGTCGGACTCGCGCACGAAGGGTTCCGTACCATTATCTATGCAACATAAGGCAACGTTATTAGTATCGAGCAAGAAACGGTAAAAAAATCATGTTTGTTGTATGGGAGCCCCCCTTAAATATTCATTTTATTTTATTTTTAGTATTTGTTGTTATAGCGGCAATAGAAATACATCATCTGTGAAAATTTCAACTCTCTAGCTATCACCGTTCTTGAGATACAGCCTGGTGACAGACGGACGGACGGACGGACGGACAGCGAAGTCTCAGTAATAGGGTCCCGTTTTTACCCTTTGGGTACGGAACCCTAAAAAAACTATTACAGAAACTTGACATAATAAGGTTTTTAAGGGTCCGTACCAAAAGGTAAATGGGACCCCATTACTGATACTTCGATGTTCATCCGACTCACTGACACCAGGCTGTCTCTCTGGAACTGTGATAGCTTAGAGTGCTGAAAATTTTCAAAGTTAGTTATTAACTTAGTCATTTTCCTGTCCTTGTGTTCTTTCTAGCAAAAAAAAGTCAAAAATCCTATTAGAAATGTATTATTAAAATGGTTCCGTACCCAAAGGGTAAAAACGGGACCCTATTACTGAGACTTCGCTGTCCGTCCGTCCGTCCGTCCGTCTGTTATCAGGCTGTATCTCAAGAACGGTGATAGCTAGAGAGTTGAAATTTTCACAGATGATGTATTTCTATTGCCGCTATAACAACAAATACTAAAAATAAAATAAAATAAATATTTAAGGGGGGCTCCCATACAACAAACATGATTTTTTTACCGTTTCTTGCTCGATACTAATAACGTTGCCTTAAGTTGCATAGATAATGGTACGGAACCCTTCGTGCGCGAGTTCGACTCGCACTTGACCAATTTTTTGTAGTAATAGTCATATACGAATAACTCCCGCCTCACGTGCAAGCTTCATACGTGGTTATAAACGTGACTTGAACTATTGATTTTTAATCTAAGAAAATAAAGTTCATTATTTTCGTAGTTATTAGCTTATCATGTAAAGAGAGTTATCCGTGTGATGACGGATTAAGAATACAAGTGTCACCACCCCATCTCCTCCCAAGGGTGCTGTAAAAGTCAGATAAGGGATATTGCACACAGATAACATCTTCTGTGAGAGACGGAAATCTCGAAAATAAACCCTGGGCCAACACGCCTGGTGAGCACGGCACAGTAGACTATAATCCCTCCCAAAGTGGAGGAGGCCCGTGCCCAACAGTGGGACGTAAATGGGCTTGAGAAGAAGGAGAATGCTACCATTGAATTGAATTTACCATTGGTGGTATATTTTGGCTTCGCAGCAATAGTCTTCAAAGTAATATAAATATTAGGCTTATCGATAAACTTCTCAACAAATGTAGTACATCAGGTTATTGGAGTCTTTTGTTTATGTTTGTTTACATAACACTACTTTTTACAGAATTAGACGCGTGTATTTGTTTTATATTCATTTTAGCTTGACATTTCGATTTAAAACGAATTGGAATTGTCGAAATTTAATTCATCAACTGCATAAGACAAGAAATATGCAATTTAGTGATCGAACGAGTAGTACGGAGTATGTTTCTTTGACCCAAGTTGCCCAGGTGTAAGTTATTCGAAACATAACTGATTCTTAATGTGTAAATTAAATGGTAATTTGCAAATAAAAACAGTGAAATTTAAATGTTCAATAGTGACCAGCTTATTGATACCTATTTGTAGTTCACTGTAAGTTATTTAGCTTTCTTTTCGCGATTTTAGTAACTTCATTCTTTGAATTAAAAGTTAAAACAGTAATAAAAGTAAGCGCACTCTATTATCCACTAGCGGTACTAAATTGCAAATTCTAAAAGTAAAACTGCGGTCACGTGCGCCAACTAACGGGAAATAGCCGAACTGCGTTCAATGAACCCGCTTCAGGCATTCGTTGCGCAACTTTCGACTCATTCCAACTTCAAAATGTCACGTCCATAAAATCGTGGCGCGAATTATAAAAATGTTTTTAAATATAGGTCGCTATTTATTATGAATACTTCGTTCCTTAACGGTTTATTTTTTATCTGTATACTTTTTTTGTATTTTATTTCTGGGAGCAAGGCCAATAACAATTGTTACGCAAGCCAAATAATGTTTATGACCGTATCGCATTCAGCACATGTCCTGTATTTTAGTGTTATATTATTTGCATAACACATAAATTCATGATCGTGTAGTGTTTAAGTTATTTATTTTAATGGAAACCATGACATGTCTTTTGTGAAGTTTATTTAGGAATTTACAAAGCTGTATTGGCACTAGAGGCTAGTCAGTGCCCAGAACGACTTTTAATAGGCGATAAAAATCGAGTGTGTGAAAAAAAGCTTTTGTTTTGGCGCTTTTCTACAGAGTAATATTTAGTGACTTAGTACGGCAATGCTATGTATTAATGCGATTAGCATTGATTTCAGTATTTAGGAGTGGCATTAGAGTGCCGAAAAGCGTTTTTTTACATTGTCAGTGAGATGCATTTCCACTGTTTCATAGGTGATATGTTTCAGCGTGCCTAGAGGGCGCTATTTTATACTGCTGTAAGTTAGTGCTACGTGTTTAATCTGGCTATGAACAAGTAATTGGTAATTAAGTAAAAGTAAAACTTTTATAAAAAAAACTTTTAAATAAAAGAATCCCGTATTATTATTACTATCCCGTTACTCGTATATAAAATTTTTGTGATATTTTTATACTACTAGGGTAACAAATATATTCGGTATATTCTCCGTGTGGTGACGGATTAAGAATACAAGTGTCACCACCTCATCTCCTCCTAATGGTGCTGTAAATGTCAGCTAAGGGATATTGCACACAGATAACAAATTCTGTGAGAGACGGAAAACTCGAAAATAAACCCTGTGCCAACAAGCCTGGTCAGCGCGGTACAGTAGGCCATAATCCCTCCCAAAGTGGAGGAGGCCCGTGCCCAACAGTGGGTCGTAAATGGGCTGGAAAAGAAGGAGAAGAAGGGTAACAAATAGGGTGTTGTGATGTTAGTCACTAAAATCCTATGCTGTCTCTAAAAAAAATTTATGAAAATGTATGTGCATGGCGTCTCTGAGAATCGATCTACATAATTTTTTACAGCTCTAGGTCTTATGAGTTTCTAATTATGCAAGTGAATCTGCGGAGCACTGCAAGTTATATAAAAAAAATATTGGCTTGTTATGACACGCCAAATGTAACGGTTTATAATATAGTAAATACTTTTTACAAGTCGGTGTGGCCAAAGACCGGTCTAGGTGAACGTACGCATTCGGCACCGTTTCTTAAATGGACAAGCTTTAATGAATTATTAAAGTCATTGGCCAAATTTTTACTATCTCTATTTAAAATGACATTCTACGTCATTAATGACAGCTGAATTTTAATAGTACCTGTCAATAATATATATATATCAAATGATACATTACAACATAATTAATTTACATTTAATCAACCGATCTACACGTTGGTAGACAAACACCACAACCCCTTTAGTTTGTGACACTATCACTAAGGATACTGGCAGAGTCGCGACTTAAACACTACGATAAGTCGCTTCTAAAGAAGCCATCAAACAAGAACAACAACAACAACAATTTACATTTAATTTTGTCGTGAATTATTCGGGGTCTTTAATGAGCTGCCATCTTTCAATTAGACATAGAACACTTATGGAAAATATGTGTTAAATTCAAATAAGGAATCTAGAGAATTCAAAAATTCTAATGTAGAAACATTGACGGGCGTCGTGGTCTTGTGGTTTAACTTTGATTATATAAATGTCACATTTATATAATCAAAGTGGTTTAAATAACCGACTGCTGTTCATGAGGTCTCGGGTTCGATTCCCGCTCGGGACAATCATTTGTACGATGTTTATATAATTGTCATACAAATGTTTGTTCTGCGTCTGGGTGTTTTCTATGTATTATAATTTATGTATGTATTTACAAAAGAATAGTAGTTTATGAAATCTGGTACCCATAACACAAGCATATAAGCTTATCTTGGGACCAGAGGACGTTGTGTGTAATGTCCATACATAGTTATTTATTTATTTAAAGCAATAAAAGGACTTAAAATTACCTAATTATTTAATAATTTGAAGTAGATTCTTTTAATAATTTGCTTAAAAGTTAACAGTATATAGAGTTCTTGCCAATAACCTTCATATAAAAAGGAACGGAAAAAGAATATACTTATACATTTCGCCATGAACCTAACATTCCCCTTGTATCTCAATGTGGACACAGGCCTCCTCCATTTTAGGAAGGATTACGTTTTACTATGCCGCGCTGAGCAGGCGTGTTGACAGGGTCAGAACCAGGGTTTATTTTATAATTTTTTATCTCTCACAGGGGATGTTATCAATGTACAATATCCCTAAGCCTGCCGGGCACCCTGGGGAGAAAAAGAGATGGCGACACTTGTTTTCTTAATCCGTCACCATTATGGACAGGACCATAATATTATGGGTCCTCTATTTTATGAATGAATAAATAAAAAAAATATACATATAGTATATGATACTTAAAGTTCATTGGCTTTTAAACTAAATTAAACATGCTTTCTGTAGAGTATATAAACTCGTATCTTTGCATAGATGATACATACATACTTAAAGCGGTATTTGTTCTTCATATACTTACTTAAATATTGGTAATCGACTTACTCTTGTGTGAGTTCGTAACTTCGATTAACCATCAATACTTAATATAAAACTGAAGAGTTCGTTTGTTTGAACACGCTTATCACAAGAACCACAAGTACGGTTTGAAAAATTCTTTCAGTGTTGTATAGTGCATTTATCAAGGAAAGCTGTAGGATATATAACATCACGCTATTTAGTAATAGCGTGATGTTATATATCCTACAGCTTTCTCTTTTTTTCTTTCAGCTTTTTCTTTTTTTCACAAATTCTTCGCTTCTATTAGTAATAGAAGCGAAAAATTGGTGAAAAATGTTTCAAAAACGTGAAGATTATTCCTTATTCCACGCGTACGAAATCGCGTAGCTAGTAAGAAATAAATCTATTGTGTTTGTTCTTTAATAATCTTTAAGTTATCTACATTAAATAAATAAATATTCATGGACATTTCACACAAAGTCCTCTGGTCCCAAGCTAACCTTATATCCTTGTGTTATGGGTACCAGAATACGGATATAATACATAGGACTGGTGATTAGGAATACAAAAGTCAGTACCCCATTTCTTCCCAGAGTACTGTAAGAGTCTGCTACGGGATATTATAAGCAGTTAACATGTACGGAAAAGTCGAAAACTAAACGCTATACCAACGCGCCTCTTAAGCTTGACGTAGTAGACCAAATATCTGCTTAAAGTGGAGAAGGTCCGTGCCCAATAGTGGGACGGTGGGACATAGGTGCCAATTCAAAACTAAACATAACTAAAAAATGAAAACAACTATTGCTGTGTTTTGATTATTTAGCTATTGGGTTGTGCATATTTATATTAATTAAAAACGTTAGTCTATAATAAACAGTTTTTATAACAAGAAAGTGAAATTAAAATAGCTGAATTGTGTTATCGATAGTATCAAAATTATTTTTTAGTTAAGTTTAGTTTAGTTGTACACGAAGAATTGGTACAATTAATGGTCTGAGAATAAAAAACGTATTTGACACTAAAGCTTCAAGTGATTCTAACAAAAAATTATTATTTTATGAAGTTCGTATGTAGTGTCCCACTTTTCTAATAAAAATAATTAAGTCTAGACTAAAATACATATCTTTAAATCTAATGAACTGACCAGTGACCAGTCAATGAACCTAGACAGGTTTTTAACTGGTTTTAACGAAAAATAATTGATAAAAGTGTACGACTGGGGCGATAAATGTACAATGACGCCAATTCTCTTGCACCAAGTACTAAATTAAACTGAACTAATATGAAACCAACTAGCTGTTACTGTATTCACCTTTATAGTAATCCAAATTGTTTTTCTATACATAATTTATATTTTTTGTCGACTTCAAAAGACTTCGTTCGTGAGATATAGCCAGGTGAAAGACTGGCGACGGACGTTTTACCTTTTGGTACAGAACCTTAAAAATCATAACAAAGTTTCCGCTGGAGGTGCCTCTGTCAATTGTATGCGAAAACTAAGCCTGTTATTGCAAAATAACGCCATCAGCAGCTAAAGTACCTAAGAAAATACCGCCAATCCGCCATGATTGACACCTGTAAGTATACCGCGCAAACAGCAAATGTCATTTATATTTTTTTTCTAAGCACAGGCATTTTACGTACAGCCGGTCCCACGGCGTCGTATGCACGGAACGCGTCCATATAACGGGTGCAAGCGCAGTTACACAGTATGTGGGTGAGGCTAACTGCAAACACCGTTAGCTACGTCACAACACTAGTGGGGGGGTAAAGGTATCGATACTTTGTAACTTCATTAGTATGGACAATGTGTAAACCTAACGTATGTTTTCGTAGGTTATGGAATTTAAATTTGGTTACATGAATCCATTTCTGTTAAGTTCTTTTTAGTTCTAGTTCACATAATATTAATAATAACTAGAAATAACTTGGGTTATATTACACAATTTATTGAACACCAAAAGCTAACATTATATTTTCGACATGTTTTGTGATTTATTAATGTTAGTAAGTCAAAGTTTTTGCAGGTTGTGTTTACTTACGTGGTGATTAAAAGAATAATACTTTATATGGTATTGATTGCTTTTTTATATTTCCCACGTTCATTTTTTATTTAGTTATTTTGTATATTTTCTATATACTAAAAATAATACTGATTGACGTCAGCGACGATAAAAATTAATTTATTTCACATAACTCATATCTCACAAATATTATGTAACAAAGAAGTTGGAGAACATAAATAATATATAAACGTTATTGTGTTTCGTAAACATAAAGTCGATAAACCTTCATTCGATATTCTCATTGAGTATCATAACATCACTAGTGATAGTACCGTACGCTACGTCACAAAGAAAGGGATTGCGGTAGAACGGTACACAGGGCCGCGCCGCCCTACTGTCGCTTTTCCGACGCGCGTCTGTTTGGCTGAATGCTGTAGACCTGTGCCCGGTGCACAGAGGAATTTAAAAACATTCCATAATTTTTTTTTAAATTTCCTTGGACCTCATACCTTGGTCCAAGGAAATATATTTTATTTTAATTAAAAAGGATTATGTCTACTTTAATCTATACTATTATTATAAAGCTGAAGAGTTAGTTTGTTTGTTTGAACGCGCTAATCTCAGGATGTTTTCTACCGATTTAAAAAACTCTTTCAGTGTTAGATAATGCATTTATCGAGGAAGGCTATAGGCTATATTTATATAACATCACGCTGCGACCAATAGGAGGGCAGCAGCAGTAAAAAATGTTGCAAAAACGGGGAAATAACGTAAAAATTCTACGCGTACGGAGTCGCGGGCAATAGCGAATTATAAATAACAGCTTGTTAACTCTAAAATTAAAGCAAACCAAACTAACCCTAACATCTTAAGGGCCTACATCAATATTATCGTCGACATGTACCTATTAACACAGCTAGTAGGTATAGAAAATGAAGAATTAGGGATACTTTTCCTATTTACTCAAAATCTACTAAATATATTTTAATTCTGATTTACGTGTTTCTATATATAATAGTTACTTATGTTTTGAAAGTTATTTCATTAGTTAATACGCGATTATAGACCGACAAATGAAAAAAATAAAAAATAAGAGAGGTTGTTTCGCTAAGATTTTCTATCGAGAAAACTTTTTTCAATCGCGTTTCTGAGTTTATGCGATCCTAGATTATATATTGAAAAAACATATACTTAAAAATTAGAGCTCTAGCCATTCAATCTAAAGAAAAAATGAAAACTCGTACGTAGAAAAATGCACGAAGCTATTTTGATATCCTCTTAAGCTTAATACGATTGTTTAACACACATTACATAGTTATTGCCCGCGACATCGTGCGCGTCAAATTTAGAAAAGAAAAAGTTAAACCATAACAGTATAATCTGTTATGGTTTTTCCTTCACCCATCCTCTTGAACCATTCTATGTATTAAAAAAAACCGCATCTAAATCTCTAGCGTAGTTTCGAAGATATAAGCTTCCATTGAGAAATACATACAAAAATAACGACATTGTTTGTATAAGGAGTGAAGATTTATTTAATTTGTGTTTTCATTATTCAGTTTAGTTAAGTTGTGCATACAGAATTGCTACCAATATCTCACTTTTAAAGACGGATCGCCTGTACTACAGGAGGTATGTGGTCTACATAAACCACGTTCACCAGGCGTGATATCATAATGTTTAGTTTCGTGTTTTCCGTCTGGGATTTTATCTGCAAGCATCGACCCTGAGCTAGCTCTTACAGAACCCTAGATGGAGAATGGGGTGGCAACAGATGTATTCTTAATCTGTCATTACACGGAAAGGGAAACAGGTGTATTTAGCAATAGATGAATTCGTTAATTAAAAGAGAAGTTTACGGTCTTATTCATAATGACTTATCAATAACTTTATCGGAGAGATAATAAACATTTTATGGTAAAAAGACTATTATGAATAACAATTTTTGTCAATTTTAGCAAACTCTTTAACCTCCGATAAGTCATTATGAATAAGACTATAGTTAGTGTTTATGAAATCTTGGATAGTATCAAATCTAGGAAAAACACTAAAATTGTATTGAAAAATTTTTTTGTTCAGGAGATTGCACTTGCAAAAATATGTAGTTGGTGTTTGTCACAGATCATCCCCAATGAAGGCGAACGAAAAAAGTTATAAAATTAGCAAGATCTAACTATACACACTTACACACACACACACACACACACCATACTCACATAAACATACAAAACACACGCACAGTAGCCATAATTTACATGTAATCGTCATTTATGTTATATGTTAATTATTATTTATTTTATTCTACTCTATTATTTGATAAAAATAAAATAAAAATAAATAAATATTCATGGACATTTCACACAACGTCCTCTGGTATCAAAGTAAGCTATATTTCTATTATGCTTGTGTTATGGGTACCAGTATACGGATTGACTATATATATTATTTGAAGTTATTATTTTATTTTATTATTTGAAAATAGTATATTGTCTTATTTATCAAACATCAATTAAATTATTTTTTTAAATATATATAATATATAGTAAACACCTATTAATAAATAAGTTCATAATTACAAAGCAATTGGGATTGTTCATTATTTTTGACCTACTGTTTTTATATTCTTTTCAGAAAATATAGCAACTAATTTCAATATTATTGAAATATTCACTATACAGAATTTTTTAAAAATTCTTGAAGATATTACTTTAAATGTTGTGACGTCATCGTTTTACGCAATCTGTGTATAGACTTTTCTTTATAGACTTAATACAGATTGCACTTTATCTTTTCAAAGTTGACAAGTTGATATAATAGACCAATTTCAACTCCACTTCAGAGTAGTATACCCCTAAAAACGTCTTAATATTTTAAGTCCTTCATTTCAAGGGCAAATAGAGATCATTTGCTTTTTTGGAAAAATAATCTTTAATATAGCAAATTTTCCGAAAAAAACTAATCATGATGATCAGAAACTCTATTCCCCGAAATGGTTTTCGAATTAATGGTTTAAAAAAAATATGAACAATGCCCATTGAATGATGACTACCTGTAAATGCCACATTACGTGCTTTAGCTAAAAATGTACGCGCCAAAAGTTACGTGAAATACCTATAATAATCGCATTAACTTTTCTTTAAAATTAAGACTGTTCTATATTAAAGTAGGTTATTATAAAACAGTCTTAATTTTTGTATGTAGGTGTATCCCTATGTGAGCTTATATCTTTAAAAATACGGTACTGATTTTGACGCGGGTTTTTTTTAATGATAGAGTGGTTTACGAGGATGGCTTTTTTGTATAATTTGTTAGCGTTTGGTGTATATTGAGGGAGGAGGGGGGGGGGGTCTTAATAACTATAAGCGTGGGTAAAATCGTGGGCATTATCTATAACATTTATATAGCATTTAAATAAACAACAATATTATCCTGTTATGTGCTTAATTTTTTAAGTACGTAAAATATCTTTGAAATAATAAAACATACTATAATTAATAATTTTTCTTTCGATGTATTTGCACTCGCAAAACATAACATCCTATAATAAAAAAAAGATTATATTTTTTAAGTGATTTAGGAACATTTTCGTATTCAACCAATAAATAAAACGAAAGAGTTCCTATGGTCTAATTACATACTCTTTACATTGGTATAATAACAAACGCACAACATAGAAAGTGCTAGAAACAAAATTTGAAATTAAAAGCTGTTTTTTATCATATGAAATTCAAATTAACCTTTTTACTCAAATTCAGAGTTTCCGTAAACAAAGTATAGTGCATTCACCTTTCTTCACGAAGCAAAATACATTGTCCTTTTAAAGGAAAATGATTGAAATTCTAATTCGAATCATCTTCATTATCACCCAAGATTAATGGTTTCAAGTTAAAAATTTCTCACATGGAACCTGCAAATTGCTAAATAAAAGCTGCACCCAGTCCTAGATGTTGTAGAGAAAAAAAAAAGCTTACCTACCTCTGATTGTACTGGGCATTTTGTTAATAATCCTTGTCAATACAGCACAACAACAAATATATATAAAGTTCACAGTTACCACAATAATAAATTGTATTATCCTAATTCAGACATTTTCACAAAACAAACACTGATAACACGAGTTAACGCCACAGTTTTGTGCACAATTTAAAAATAATGTTTTCGCGCCAACTCAGCTGTCAATGTCAAAATTGCCGCGCTTTCCATCGGATACGTCCTAGAGACGTGGTGTAGCGGCGGGTTGTGCTTTTTTCGTTGCGGCGCGCGCCCGAGACTCCGGATAACTGTAATTTTTTTCGTGATGCGAACAGTAACGGTGTTAAGGCCGGTTCTTCCACTCGCATCTTCTTCAACCACGATGATTTCGGACGCGTAGCCAATTCGATTTACGGTCGATTCTGATTGCTGTCAATGATTCCAGTTTTCCGGTTTTTTTTTTTTGTTAGGGTTGTTGTTCTCATAAAACTAATGGCTTGCAGTTATTTTGCATGAATAGATAAAATAAAATTAGTTATAGCTGTAAATGAATTCTAAATATATTTTTCAATATAAGTTATATATCCGTATGGTTGACGTATTAAGAGTAATAGCAATTACGCCAGCTCATTTCCTCCAATTAGTGCAGTAAGAATCAGTTGAGATAAAATTGAAGCTAGAATTGATATTTTTTGCTACTGGAATTCGCTCAATGTAAACCCTATAACAATACAAATTAGGCGTTACATACATGCACAGCGTACCTGACCAGACCAAATACCCCTCCAATGTGGAGGAGGTGGACGCCTGAGCCTAAATGGATTTTTCCTAATTGGTATTTGTTAAAAAGAGAAAAATAGCGTTCATCAAAGACCAGTAAAAGCTTTTTTTTTTCTTAAAGCATATTCTGCTAAAATCTAAGTTTTATATAAGAAAATGTATTTCAGTGTTTACCGCCCCATTTCCATTAATTAGTTCGGTACGTTTAGATCGTAGCAGATGGCGCTCTATAGTCTCTGTCTATCCCCAGTTGACAAAATGTGATGATATGATGATAATAGTGATAGTTCGAAACGTACTACATAGCCAAACATGACTAGATCTAATACTATGCCAACATTACTGGTCGAGATGATTAAGCAGATCTATACCCTAGTTGTGGAAGATGCAGTAATCGAGAGAAGTTTATGAGCAGACTGGCATGGTCATAGAGGGAGATTTAGGGGTTCCCAGGAGAAGAGCTAACCTGATGATAGAGTTACTCCGTGGAGTTACTCTGTAAAAAAACAACGCAACTTCAACGAATTGTATCTCGTTCGATTTCAAACTTATTGCTCTATCTAAGTTTTTTTTCTATAAGTGCGACAGTTTTAATTTCAATAAAACCACTTTTTACGGATTTAGACGCGTGTATTTGTTTTAAATTTTGGCCCGACGTTTCGGACACTTTTCAGTTACCATGATCACGGGTGAGACTGAGCTGTAAAGTGTCCTCTACGATCTGTTTTTAACGTCCAAATCCAAGTTTTTACTTTTAATTTTTACTTTTTAAATGACACACATTCTAAACTGAATACCGGTTGGGGACTCTCTAAGTACTCGTACTTTGTAATAGATGTTTGTTTTATATAATTGCAAGGTGTATATTGACTAATATATTAAAAACAACTTTAAAATAATGGCACTTTTCTTCCACCTGCCTTAGTTATCTATATATCATCTAATAACTGTCTAAAGTTAAACGTCTATTCATTAAGAGGATACCAAAATAGCTTCGTGCATTTTTCTATGTACGAAGTTTTCATTGTTTCTTTAGATTGAACGGCTAGAGCTCTAATTTTTAAGTATATGTTTTTTCAATATATGATCTAGGATCGCATAAACTCAGAAACGCGATTGAAAAAAGTTTTCTCGATAGAAAATCTTGGCGAAACAACCTCTCAAATTTTTTTTTTTTTTCATTTGTCGGTCTATTATCGCGTATTAACTAATGAAATAACTTTAAAAACATAAGTATCTATTATATGTAGAAACACGTAAATCAGAATTAAAATATATTTAGTAGATTTTGAGTAAATAGGAAAAGTATCCCTAATTCTTCATTTTCTGTGCCTACTGGCTGTGTTAATATGTACGTGCCGGCGATGATATACGATAATATTGATGTAGGCCCTTAAATTGTATAATTTGCATGTAGGGCAAAATAACTTAGTACATACTAGCTTTTCCCTACGAATTTGCATGTATGGACATTGGTTTTAAAACGTTTTCTAACACATACAATCATATTTTTTCCGCTTGGAGATAGGCAGAGACTATAAAGTATGTAGAGTGACCCTCTACTAGGACAACGACGGTTGTAAAAGCTCTTTTGAAATGGGTAACATGCTGTTAATTTCTTATAGAAAATTATAAAATCTGAACATTTTGATTGTTTAAACGCGCTAATCCAGGAATCACTGGTCTCATTTGAAAAATTCTTCAATGTTATTAATTTTTGAATAGTAAATTTATTGATGAAGGCTATAGGCTACATAAAATCTCGCTGCGACTATAAGGAGTGAAGCATCAGTAAAAAGATTGCAAAAACAGACATCATTTTCTAAATTCAATTCAACGCAGAGCAAGTTTCATATAGAATTAAAATGTTTTTTGTTAAGAAAAATATCATCAAAATTTTAAGTTATTTCAATACATAGACAAAACAAAAATATAGTAATATAAATATTCACGGACATTACACACAACGTCGTCTGGTCCCAAGCTAAGCTTATATGCTTATGTTATGGGTACTGGAATACGGATAGAATACTTATACTACTTTTCTTTTGTAAATACATACTTATAATACATAGAAACACCCAGACGCAGTACAAACATTTGTATGACAATTAGAAAAATCACACAAATGATTGTCCCGAGCGGGAATCAGAACCGCGACCTCTTGATCGGCAGCCCGTTAGATAAACCAATTTTTTTTCGCAATAAAAGGTAGCCTATGTCCTTTCTCAGGGTCTAAAGATTGTCTGTGCCAAATTTCATCAAAATCGGTTGAGAGGTTTAAGCGGGAAAGCGTAACAGACAGACAGAGTTATTTTCGCATTTATAATATTAGTAGAGATAATAATTTTAATATAGAATAACAATTTTAATTATTGTGAATGAGTATAGCAAAATAGCCAATTAATCAAAACACAGCATAGTTGTTTTTAATTTTTAGTTAAGTTAAGTTGTGCACGTAGAATTGGTACCAGTATAATTATACTTTTTAAGTTATTTTTGTGTGTTTGAATATATATTCTGTGTGAGCTTAAATCATTACGGAGCGGATTTTGATGCGGTTTTCTCTTTATTAGATAGAGTGCTTCAAGAAAGAATTAATAAACTTATTTATTGTTCATATTATGAGTATATATATCTAGCTTTCACGGGTAGGGCACCCGTGACCATGGTGACAGAAAAGTCTCCGAAACATCGGGCTAAAATTTAAAATAAATATATGCGTCTAAATCGGTAAAAAGTGATTTCATTTAAACGAATGAGTCGCGCATGTATTAGAGAATATTAAATAGCCTTTAAAAGGAAGTTTCTTTTATATAATTTAAGGTTTGGACAACAGTATTACATTATTATGATGTTAATTATCAGCTTCTATGTACAGCCCCCCCTCTAAAACAAATACAACAATGACAACAAATAATATCACCTACAGTTCCGGTCTCTAACAGCCGTTAGGGTGACACATTGGCTCACTGGTACTGATTCTATTCGCACAGCCAAACTAAACTTAACCAAAAAATGTTAATTGATAGTATAATTAGGTTATGTTAACTTAACATTCTTAATAACTCGCTTATATTAGTTCGGTACTTATCTATCAATGTATTTATCTGTGTAACGGAATCTTTGAAAGAGATTTTCACCCACGCAGTAGTCGGATGGATCTGAAATTTTGCATACAATCAAGAACCAATGACAACGCAATTTTTAAAAAAATATTCAGGATTTTCAAGCGTATTTTTAATTTTGGAATTTAGTAGATTAATTTAATTGGAATCGTTAGTCTTTATTAAACATCATCATTATCATCATGACATCACGCCTTTTTCCCATGGAGGTAGGCAGAGACTATAGAGCTGCTACGATCCAAAGATACTTCCTTAGCTTCATCCACACTCATACATCTGCTCATATATGCCCGAAGGTTGTAAGTGCTACGCACTGGATCCTTTTGTAGTATACCGGCGATGACATCGGAGTACATATATTTTTTTTTATAAATAAATTATAAATAAATAAATATTCATGGACATTTTACACAACGTCCTCTGGTCCCAAGCTAAGCTTATTATGCTTGTGTTATGGGTACCAGAATACGGATATAATACATAAACTACTTTTCTTTTGTAAATACATACTTATAATACAAAGAAAACACCCAGACGTAGTACAAACATTTGTATGACATTTATGAATATCACACAAATTATTGTCACGAGCGGGAATCGAACCCGCGACCTTGTGAACGGCAGTCCAGTACATGAACCACTACGCCACGAAGCCCGTCATATTGTTCTCGGGCAACCTCTCCCAGCATTTCCACTTACCTCCGCCGTGTATATGCCATTCGTTAATCGTCTCTCATCCATCCTCTCCACATGACCAAACCACCTAAGCATACTTTTCTCCACCATAGTCACTACATACTCATTCATAATACACAGTTTTCAAAATAAGAAAATTCTGTTAACATTGTCCAATTGTGATGTCAACACTATCAATTTTCATCTTTAGTCAAGTTTAGTTTAGTTGTGCGCGTAGAATTGGTACCAGAGTCTCCCTATTCTGCATTTAATTCATTATTACAACATAATATAACGGTCTAATATGTTTTAATTTAATTGTTTTTATATAAAAAAGCAAGTAGATATAACTATTTTAACAAGCCTTGTGGTCTAGTGATACATTGTAAAGGACTGTCGTTCACGAAGTCGCAAGTTCAATTCCCGCACGATTCGATTCTTTTTTGGTAAAACCTTGCGAAAATTTATGTGGTAGACGTTGCAAGCTCATTTATAGAAAACCGAAATAAAAAGGGGTTTTTGGAAATTCATATTTATTTTAGTTATTATGTTTTGAAAAATAAAGTGATAGAAACATAGATATATAAGACCTAGATACTGTGAGAAAAATTCGTTCCACTGAAGGCAACATCCACGAAGAAAACAGGGGACTACGATGTCCATATTTTTGTATGGAGCATAGTTTTTTTTTATACCACTAAGGTGGCGACCAAGGTTACGGCTCGCCTGATGGTAATCAGATATTGTAGACTACGGACGCTTGCCACACCAGAGGTGTCACTCGCGCGTCGCCGACCCTGCAGAAATCTTTAAATCCCTTTTTTGAAAAGCTGCTGTAGTCCGATGGAAAAAAATAGTTAAATGTCGTGCCTTTATGAATGTTTAATCTAAAGATGCATGCATCTGCTTCATAATAACTGCAAATTGAAATTCACGTAGATATTAAGAGATCAACGTAACCATTATTGGGGTTTTGACTTTCGACTTATAGTTTTATTGATGATTGAGATTTTTATTGCGAATGATTTTTGACGAGCCGATAGATCACAATACATAATGCAATATGGTAGATTATAAATAGTGCTTTTATCAGAACAACACTAGTTTTTAGAATTCCGTAACAAAAGGTAAAACAGAACCTTAACAACAACAACCTTAACCTTATTATTGCTGAAGCTTTGTTGTCAGTCTTTCGGTCCATCCGTCCATCTGACACCAGGCTGTATCTCTGAAACGGTGATAGTTGCTTAGTAGTAGCTAGTAGCTTTTCTTAATATTTTTATTTATATTTTTTTTTCCTAAAACCCATATGGACATATTATTATGGTCTTCAATTATGGGGCACCTCGGCCAATTCCAATATCGAAATACTACAAAGATTCCAGTCAAAGATACTGCGGATAATTACTGACTCTCCTTGGTATATTACCAATAATAGATTACATCACGAACTTATAATAGGAACTGTGAAACAAGAATTAAAAGACAGAACAGATGCATATAAGAGGAGAATTTTTAAATATCCTAACGTGTTAGCACAACATGAACCACAAAGGCTAAGACTTCCACAACATCTGACCATGTAGATGATTCATATATGGCGGTCATGTCATTGGATGTGTCCCGCGCAAGAACCCCCTTATTAGTGATACACCAATTGCCAAATGGCTTGATAGACAGATTGAAAGATAAACTAAAAAAAATTTTTTTTTTTCTTTTTTAATTATTTCTAGAAGTTAAAGTGGAATAATACCAAAATACCTAAAATAACCATATATTTTATTAACAGGATATCCAATTAAATATTTAAACGAATAATTTATGACCAAATTATATTAGATTTCATTAATAAAAACTAGTTAGGATGACATTTGACTTTACTAATAATAAATTTTAAAGTTACTACTTTTCTTGCTAATATTAACGGATCTTTCATACTTCTCCTGATTCAATGGTTTCTGGAAAGGAATTTATGCTCTCATACCTTGGGACTTTGAGACTGAGAGTATGCAAAGAAGAGAGAGCACCACCTGCTAGATGGACTGTCAAACAGTATGAGACTGTAGCCGGAAATTAGAGGACTGTGCGTTGTGCCAAGAATTGGGAGAGGCTGAGAGGCTATGTCCAGCAGTGGACAGTAGTAGTAGGATTTACGGAAACTCTAATAAGTATTGAAACATAAAATATGGCAACATTTTCGTTGTATAGCAACAAAATTAACATTAATTGTTATTCTACGTTGTTTTGACTAGAGAAATAGCGAATGGTTTAAAACAAGTACGCACTAGGAAGTATTTGTTGATTTAGTTATGGACGAAACTATGTAACAGGACAATGCTGCAGTCATTGTTGCGTTAAGGCTCTGTTAGTGAATTCATTCAATAAAAAATGCATGTACAATGTTTTAATTGTTACGTTATGTTACACCAAGGATGGGTAATAAAAAACAGTTATGCGAAGTTTTTTGAACCCGCGAAACTTAAAACTAACATTTAAAACTGTTAATTTTGATTTTACAAGCCGCAATTCACACGTATTATACGTGTGAATTTTAAAAAATCTCACAAAATCATACTATCTGTCTTCCGGATAATTCCCGCGTAAACAAAACGCGTATAGGGCCGTTGAACCCAACGGTACCGCGCAACTTGTATGAACCGGTTGAACGACGATGTTGTGACGTCACTTTAGTTGTTCTATTCGATAACAGATGGCACTGTATCAGACGTGGTGCACTATATATTTTACTATTGATATCTATATAATATAAAAGATGATTTATTATGTATAAGTATCTGTGCTAATATCTCTATATCTATTTATCTAATCCAAAGATTATTTACCTTCTTACATAATATATCTAACCACAGATATATCATCAATCCTTCAATGATTCTTGTCTCTCAGTTCATGATACACACAACCATAATTACACCGGAACGTTTGCTAATCCACGGTGACCAGGCGCGTTGATATAAAATTTATTTCTTACTTTTCTATCTTTTACAGTCGATATTATTTGAGTTAATATTATTTTCTCATCGCATAAAGTAAAATACGATAATTATTACAGATGTACTCTGAATCTGACGCAAACGGCTTAATTTTTGTTCAACATACATGCCACGAGACAAATTAATTTTGAATTATCAAACGATTTAAACCGTTATTTTGATCTATATCAACATAAACTTTAACCGCCTTATTACAAAACGTGGACTAAGTTTAAGCCTGGTTTTTAAACACTTCAATTGCGCATTTCAAGCAGATTTTTCTCAAATCCTAGATCTAACAACGACCTTAGTCTTAAACCGACGCCAAACTAGTGTCAGAGCGGGTCTAACTATCCAATTCCTCGTAAATAAATTTTGTTAAACCTGGGTTTAACGTTGAGCCGCGTTTTGTAATAAGGGGGTAAAAGTTTATAGTAACCAGTTTTCCGAATTCCGAAGCAACAGCCTTTTCCGTAAAAGCAGAGGCAAAATATTGGAGAAAACTGACATTATTGTCACCGAGTCATTGGAAGTCATTTATTTTATTATCTGTGATATAATTAAATTGAGTTAAAAACGCTATTCATAACATCAATTTTGCGTTCGCCTTATCAACGTGCAACGTGGTAATAAACACATAAAATTATTATATAGGTATAATAATTTATAGGCATTAATTTTGTTTATATTCATAAATATTCATCGACATTTCACACAGCGTCCTCTGGTCCCAAGCTAAGCTTATATGCTTGTGTTATGGGTACCAGAATACGGATATACTACATATACTACTTTTCTTTTGTAAATACATACTTATAATACATAGAAACACCCAGACGCAGTACAAACATTTGTATGACAAATATAAACATCACACAAAGTATTGTCCTGACCGGGAATCGAACCCGAGACCTCCTGATCGACAGTCCGTTGCATGAACCACTAGACCACGAAGCCCGTCGTGTTTAAAATTATGTCCGTTTTTTAGTCAACTAGCGCCACCTATTAATGCATATCTGCATCTAATTAAAGGCGTCATCTATAATCCATTAAGTTACAACATTGTGGTCACATTAAGAGTATTAGTTACTTATTTACCAACTAGATGTCACTATGTAGTTTCATTTGCAGCATCTATTATTTATATCGAAGTCTGAAATTTTGTAGTGTTTATGAATAGCTCAATCAAAATTGCGTAAATGCGTTTCAATTCAATCAAAATAAATGTGTAAAGGTAAGTGCTACATATTATTGTAATTTTATTAGTCCTGTATAATTAATATAGTAGGTAATACCGTAATAGTACTTAAATATAAAAACACTGATAATTGGTTTTTAATCTACAGACAGTATTAATTATATTCCTATTTATTTCCTTAAAATTAGTGCATTCACAAAGATGTCATTGTTTCTTCATATTAATTTTTTTTTTATGCGAAGACGAGGAATTTGTACTTGTACTTATTTTCTGTTTTCGGATTCAACAGCGATTGTAATTCTCATGGTAAAATTAAAATTTACCTGAAATTATAATTTCTAGACCTTTTGCAATATATTGTTATAGGCAGTATGCATTTTCATGTTAAATTTTTTTTGCGTAATGCCCTTACAAACATGTAGACAAACAAAATTCCAATACTAAAAATCTTGCTAAATTCATATCTAGCAATCTGGGATAGAGTTTCGGGTCTTCTCCACAGCAAGCAGGTTTTTGGTCTTTTGTGTGGTCTACTCTTTATCCTGTACCATTCTGATCAAGCCTGATGTTAACTGCTTTATGTTTTGGTGTCACCTGTATAATAATATTATGGTTTGCTTATACTCTGTGCTTATACCTACTTCTAAGACCGATTCAATGGCCAAAATACTTTCAAGGCCTATTTCTAACTGTGGACGGAGAAAGGCTGATTTCGCTGTCCACTGCTGGACACAACTCCCCCACAAAACGCCACAACACGCGGTCCGGCGCTGTCTCCATTTAGCTAGGGGCTCCTTACTTAGGTAGGCTTCTTATACCTTAGTCTATAAGCTACGTTACAGCACAGCCATTAAACACTTGAAGTGGTAGTAGTTAAAGTATATTATTATAATGATAAAAAGCAAATGGGATTGCTTTATTTAATCGATTATACCTACAAATTCAAATTTAAAAAAAAATCTCTCATTAGATCGCAATAAAAGAAATTATCCTATTCAGCCATAATTAAATAACGCTAAAAATCTATCACAACAAGAATACAGTGTATAAAACCAACCGTTACCGAATAAAAAGATTTTATCTAGGAGTAAACGGGAGAAATAATTTGGTCTCTTTCTAATGTATTGGTAAAATATTGCTACCTTGTTCTCACATCTCACTGCCCTTAAACATGTGACATCCCGGCGGGCTTTAAATATCGAACAGGGTTGTGCTTTTGTTTTTAATAAAATGATTGGTTCCTCATTATTTAAAATAACGTTTGGAAATTTAGAAAATTTTCCCTAATTTTGCAACATTTTTACTGATGCTTCGCACCTGTTGGTCGCAGCGTCATGTTATATGTATACCTATCCTAAAGCCTTCTTCGATAAATGTACTATCCAACACTGAAAGAATTTTTCTAATCGGAATTTTAGTTCCTGAGATTAGCACGTTCAAACAAAAACAAACCAACTCTTAACTTTATAATATTAATCTTATCTTCTTTACTTGTTATAAAACAAAGTCGTTATAATAGTAGGTATGGTATGTTTCTATGTGAGCTCATATCTTAAAAACTACGCCACGGATTTTGATGCGGTTTATTTTAATAGATAGAGAAGGTTAAGAGAATGACTTTCTGCATAATTCAATAACTTTATAATAAACGCGGGTGAAACCGTGGCCCGTGGCAGTGTCGCCAACTGTTTGAAAACTTTCCCCCCAAAGCAATTTCAAAAACCACTAAATAAATTGGTTGTCTGTAAAGTCAGTGTAAGTAAGTAAGTGTTAATGTAATATTTTCTAACACTTACGCGACTCTCTGTTTAAATAAAACTACGTTTTACACATTACAGCTCAGTCTCACCCGTGACCATGGTGACTGCAAAGTCTCCGAAACGTCCGGCCAAAATTTAAAACAAATATACGCGTCTAAATCCGTAAAACGTAGTTTTATTTAAGTGTTAATGTGTCGAACGAAACTATAGCGCGATTTAATAAACGGTACAACGCCATCTATCGATTGTCATAGTAAACTTCTGTTTGTTAAGGTTTAATTTCTAAATTTCACGCGTATGAAGTCGCGAGCAACAGCTAATAATAAATAAGATAGGTAGACTATGATTTATTGGCATAACAGATATTTGGCAACCCTATAACCATCCACCCTCTCATAAAATCAATATTTATGGAGCATCGCCTCTGTGGATGTAGTTTATACCAACACTACCAAACTGTCTCTATACATATGGACATCGATTCACTATTAAATGCTAATATGGTGAACGTTTTAAATATAAGACTATTGAGTGGTTAGTTCATCAAATAATAATAGTCTATGTAAGTTACTAGCTGTTAATTGTGACTTCGTACGGCCATATTATATTACGTGAATGTGTTTTAACACACATTTTTTTATTTTTTTATTTATTTAAGTGTTTACAAAGTTACAGAAACAGGTAAATTCAATCTTATTTACTTAAAAGATAGAACTCAACTATTAATAAGAGGAACGTATAATACCTATTAATCCTTGGCATCCAAACTAGGCATAGCCTGTATTTTGGATACCATTTATTCCATTGACACATTCAACTTAAGTAAGATGTCTATCAATCGTTGTAAATAATTTCTTGATAAAATAATTCACATACAAATTTATTGCAGGTAGTACTAAAAAAATTCATAATGTTTATTAATACAAGTTTGTCTGCTTTATTTATTTCGGTTAGACAACTAAAACTCCGAACTATGATAACAATTTAAAAAAAAAAAAAAAAAAGAAAGGTCATTTATTATTATAATTTTTCTTTTTTGTTGTTAAATGTAAGTTAAGTTTAAATATGTTTAGGATACAAAATTGCAAGATAGAATGTAACCTAAATAGATTTTTTTTTTTTGTTTTTTTTTTTTTTTTGTAATTTACTTATGAATACATAGCTTACAATGGAATTTTCATTTGTGTGTGTGTGTGTGTGTGTGTGTGCGTGTGTGTATGTATGTGTGTATGTACGTGTATTTGTATGTGTGTCAGCGTATTCACATAATTGTATGCTTATATAAGGAAGTATGTGGCTGTCTGAGTGTCTGTAAGTGCAGAGCACAATTAAATAAATACACAAAAAAGAAGTTAAAACTTCACGCGAGCACGTAAAACATATTTTCAATTGCATCATAATTTTGCTTTTTGAGCCAATCTATCAATGTTTTCTTGCATTTAGCATGATTTAGAGGATATACTCGTATGTACACATTTTTGTTAATTTTGTTATACAGCATCGGGCCCAGAAAGCATTGAAATTTATTAATAAAGTTTGTTTTGAACGATGGAATTCGACAAATATTATCCTTTCTACGTAAATTATTCAGCTCATAGGAAAATGGAACCTTATGGTGTTGCAAAAGTACAGTATCTCTCACAAACAACTGTCGTACTGTTAAAACGTCACACAAAGTATATAGATCAGAGGTCGAAAAACGGAAAGGTTTGAACGTCATAATTTTTAAAATACATCTCTGGGCTCGTTCCAATTTTATTAAATGGGATTTTCTTGCACCACCCCATATAGTAATACAGTAGGTTATCAATGATTGGGCTAGGGCAAAATAAGTGTTTTTTAATAACTTAAAGTCTGCAACATGTCGTAGAATTTTAAATATATAAACTAATCTTCTCAATCTTACGGATAGTAAATTAATGTGTGGCTTCCACGAGAGCGTTTCATCTACCAAGACCCCAAGATATTTTATTGTGTCAGTTTTCTCCAGACATTTGCAGTCACAAGCAGTACTATCATTCTTAGTAAGATCACATGTATGTATACGAATACTTAAAGAATTTTCTTCAGGGATTTGTGTTTTATTGATACCAAATGTTATAAATTTCGTTTTAGCAATATTTAATGTTAAAATATTATGGCATAGCCATTTCGAAACATCTTGAAGACCCTGTTCTGTGATTTGTTTAACTTCCTGCCATGTTTTGCCATAAAAGATGAGAGCAGTGTCATCAGCAAAGGAAAATATTTTACAGTTTGGAATTTCCATATCACACAAATCATTGATGTACAATAAAAACAGACTGGGGCCAAGGACACTCCCCTGGGGCACACCGTAAGTTATAGGAACATCTGAGCTCACATAATCCTTTAGCTTAACTCTTTGCATTCTGTTGGTAAGATAGTCCTTAAAAAGCGCATGCACAATTCCTCGTATGCCAGTAATTTCCATTTTTTTTAGTAGAAGGGGAATAGAGACTGTGTCAAACGCCTTCGCAAAATCCAGAAAGACGCCAAGACATTTATCTCTGGCGTCTATCTTAGTTGCGATAAGCTCAGAGAGGCCTGAAACTGCGTCCTTTGTTGATTTCCCATTCCTGAAACCATACTGGTTAGGCGATAGTATGTTTTCTTTTTCTAAGTAGGATAGAAGTCTTTTGTTAATGATCTTTTCAAAAATCTTAGAAAATGTTGTCAATATAGAAATAGGGCGATAGTTGTTGACACAGTCTCTATTTCCTGTCTTATGGATAGGATGAACAATAGATATTTTAAAAACACGGGGAAAAATACCTGTATTTATGCACACATTAAATATGTGTGTTAAAGGACGAACAATTAGGTGTTTAATCATTTTTACTACCTTGACTGATATATTATCCCAACCAGGCGTGCAATCGTTTTTGAGATTTATTAAACAAATTTCTACTTCTTGCTCCGTAACTTCTGACATAGCCATTGAATTTAATGTACTACAATGTTTGTTTATATTGTATGTATTTAAGTTAGGAGTTGGAATAATTTTGTCAGCTAAATCTTTACCTACTCCAGCGAAGTAGTCATTAACAACCTGCACAGTTGTCTCTGGTGTTTCTGCTAACTTTAAGAGATCTACTTCAGATGAACTTTGTGACTCAGAATTTGTCATAGATTTAAGATTTACTTATTATATTATAGCCTGAAGGTATAGCATTCTCGGAGACTTATTTTTTTTATTTATCTATCTATGCCAACATGGTTAGTGTGGGATAGTCAAGAAGGTTTTATATAGGGAGTAACAACTCGGGAACATAGATTTGTTCCAAGACAGGGCCGCCCTGTTTATGGTTTAAAAGTAAAATAGTAAATAGTAGCCTTGCTTTCTCTTTTACTCCCGCTTAAAAAGAAAGAGTTAGAAAGGCTACTAAATCATTTATTTTTCTTAATGTGTTCAACTAAAAAAGCCGTTGTACCGAGTGTTACGTCTAGATCTATATCCTAAGTCCATGGGGATAGTAGATTAAATACTCTCCCTAAGTGGAAAAGACCTAAGCCCAACAGTGAGACAGTAATGATTAAATCAATATTGTAGTGTTTCTATGTATTCTAAGTATGTATTTACAAAAAAATAGTATACGTATTCTATCCGTATTCTGGTATCCATAACACAAGCATATAAGCTTAGCTTGGGACCAGAGGACGCTGTGTGAAATGTCCGTGAATGTTTATTTATTTATTTATAATAATTAAAACTACGATGATACTTAAGTAGCCCACAAATGTAACTATTTGTTTCATGATTGCTTTTAACCAACCTCAAAAAAGGAGGAGGTTCTCAATTCGTCTGTATCTTTTTTTTTTCTTTTCTTTCTTTTTATGTTTGTTACCTCATAACTTTTAACTGGGTGAAGCTGATTTTGATGATTCTTTTTTTATTTGAAAGCTGGTGGTTTCCATTTGGTCCCATTTGCACCAGGTCGGGATCTGATGGTTATCTCCTGAGAAATCGAGGAAAACATTCAAATTTCAAATGCACATGACGTCGCTCGGTTGAACTTTTTTAAAATACTCAATTATTAAGGGTTTCGTTAGTTCTGTGCTAAAGGGTAAAATAGAAAATTTATTACAATGTCATAAAATACATTAACGTATAATATTCAACATACTGTACAATTAATCTGTTGTAGTTTTCTAAAATGACCGTAATTAAATCTCATTCGGAGGTCGAACTGGTTTGAATAAATAATAATGACAACATAACGTGATTATAAGATAACTCTAGGAATGTTTAAATAATGTTTCTTATACACTAACGTATCTAAACTAATATTATGAGTTTGTTTGTTTGTACGCGCTAATCTCAGGAACTACTGGTTTGAATTGAAAAATTCTTCTTGTGTTTGACAGTCCATTTATCGAGAAAGGCTTAAGGCTATATAATATCACGCTGTAGCCAATAGGAACGAAGCAGAAGTGAAAAATGTTGTAAAAGCGGGAAATGTTTTCCTAATTCCACGCGTTCGGAGTCGCGGGCAACAGCTAGTCTATACTAATATTATGAGTTTTATTTGTTTGTACGCGCTAATCTCAGGAACTACTGGTTGAATTGAAAAATTCTTCTTGTGTTTGATAGTCCATTTATCGAGAAAGGCTTTAGGCTATATAACATCACGCTGCGACCAATAGGAGCAAAGTATGAGTGAAAAATGTTGCGAAAACGAGGACCATTCTCTCAATTCCACGCGTACGGAGTCGCGGGCAACAGCTGATATTAAAATAAAACCACAATAAAACAAAAATAAAAATTGGTCAAGTGCGAGTGGGACTCGCGCACAAAGGGTTCCGTACCATTATCTATGCAACTTAAGGCAACGTTATTAGTATCGATCAAGAAACGGTAAAAAAATCTTTTTTTTGTATGGGAGCCCCCCTTAAATATTTATTTTATTTTATTTTTAGATTTGTTGTTATAGCGGCAATAGAAATACATCATCTGTGAAAATTTCAACTCTCTAGCTATCACCGTTCTTGAGATACAGCCTGGTGACAGACGGACGGACGGACGGACGGACAGCGAAGTCTCAGTAATAGGGTTTCCGTTTTTACCCTTTGGGTACGGAACCCTAAAAACTAATAAGAGATGGGCTCGCGTAACAAGGTTTTCGTGTACCATTATCATTATTAAAATATCACTAACTGTTGTCTGTATGCGTCTGCGACTTCGTACGTGTGGAATTCAGATTTTTTTTTGCGTTTTTAGAACATTTTCCACTGGTGGTTCATTCCTATTATTCGTAGCATGATGTTATATTCCTCAGTAAATGTGCTATACAACACTGAAAGAATTTTTCAAATCGGACCAGTGGTTCCTGAGATTATGTAGTACGTTCAAACAAATAAACTATTATTATCTCTTATTATATCTATCGCTATTAAATTTATTTTCTTTCTTCTTTCTTTCTTTCTATTACCGTTCATGAGATACAGCCTAGTAACAGACGAACAAATGGACAGCGAAGTCTCAGTAACAGGCTCCCGTTTAACTTTTTAATAATCGGCCTTAAAAACGGTATCTTATATCTTTATTTCGGTGCCCGTCTCTCTGTTCTCAATGTTTTTGTATAAGAATATACCTAAAATTAATATTATTAATATGTATTTGTCAACTTCCGTAACAATTATAATTAGACCTATAAATTATTATCAGTTTTCCTATACCCATATGGTTTTCATATAGAGTAAAGAGCGCGGCAGGTCATGTATAGTGGTAGGGCTACTTTGTAGGGAGCAATGACCTCGTCTCATGTGTGACCGCGTACAAGACAAGCGAATCAATCTGACATCGATATTATTTTATAACTAGCTTTGCTCGGAACATCGTCAACGCTACAGATTTATCGGATAGAGTGTCTAAGGCTACATCACTCAGCCTTAGCCGGCTTAAAGGCATTTATATATCTGTGTGTGTGTAAAATACGTTCTATGTGTGTTTTTAAACGTCCGTGTAGTGACGGGTTAAGAATACAACTGTCACCATCCCTCTTCTTTCCCAAGGTGCTGTAGGAGCCAGCTAAGGGACAATATAAGCAGTTAACGTCTACTGTGAGAACGGATAGCCCGAAACTAAACCCTGTGCCAACACGCCTGATCAGCGCGGCACAGTAGACCATAGTCCTTCCAACGTGGAGGCGGCCCGTTCCCAGCAGTGGGGCAGATGGGCTGGAGAGGAGAGAGAGGTGTGTCTATAATACACGACACAGGAATTATAGACAGGACTTCTCTTCCCAATGAAAAACTTGTTTCATTGCTTGCAAAAGTGACGTTAGTAGTTTGGCGGAAACTACGTGTTACATGAATACCACATTTTATTAGACCCTGAAGTACGATTTAGGCAGATGAAGTGTGATGTAGCCAGGCTAAAAATATGTGTCTTCAATATTGAAAGCGTATTCACTATCTGGTTAATCCGTGGTCAACGCCGTGTTACCAAGGAAAGCGTTTAGTGAGTCTACAAACTTTCGCGTTTATAATATGAAGTAGTTTTCTCTAAAGTCACCTCTACCTGTCATATCATATCCTTGAGAGACCTGCTCCAAGCTTCTGTGTTATTAAATAACAATAAATATAATATTGACGGGTCTCGTGGTGTAGTGGTTCATGTAACGGACTGCCGTTCACGAGGTCGCGGGTTCGATTCCCGCATGGGACAACCATTTGTGTGTTCTTTACATTCAAATGTTTGTACTGCGTCTGGGTGTTTAATGTATTATAAGTACCTATGTATTTACAAAAGAAAAGTAGTTTATGTAGTATATCCGTATTCTGGTACCCATAACACAAGCATATAAGCTTAGCTTGGGCCCAGAGGACGTTGTGTGAAATGTCCATGAATATTTATTATTATTTATTTATTCTCTAACACTTGCGCGACTCATTCGTTCAAATAACTTTTACGGATATACATGCGTGTATTTGTTTTAAATTTTAAGTCATATCTTACCCTTGACCATGGTGGCTGCAATGTCTACGAAACGTCGGGCTAAAATTTAAAACAAATACACGCGTCTAAATCCGTAACAATATATATTCACGAACATTTCACACAATATCATTTACTAACAATATCCTTTACAATACAATATCCTTTTGTTCCAAATTAAGCTAAAACTAAGCTGTATTATTACGCTTATCTTATGGGTACAAGATAAAGTATCTTATTGCTAGCCCATTAATGTCCCACTGTTGGGTACGGGACCTCCACTCTCCACACTTCCACTACCTACGGGAAGATTTCTGGTACTTGGCTATCATGACGCGCTTACCAGGCGTATTGGGATAGGGTTTATTCCGAGTTTAGTCTCATGAGTTACATCTCGCAAAATTGGTGTTAGCTGGCTCTCACAACATTCTGGAGAAGAAATAATGACAATTGTATTCTTAGGGATAGAAAGCGCCCAAATCCAGGTAGTACAAATATCTTTGTTCGGCAGACAAAATATTTGTGTTGTGTGAGGATCGAACCCGCTACTCTGTGCATCGGTTACGCTACTAGCCATACCTAATACCACAGCTAATACTATCTTTTTTCTCTACATATAGTACCTACCCTAACATTGAAATAGAACGTACATCTATTTTGTTTATAAAAAAATAAATATACCTATTCTTATTGTAAGCCTTGCGATGACAAATTGAGAATGAACTCGTCACCACCCCATTATCTCATGGGCTTTGTAAGATTTATAAGATAGAGACGGAAAGCTAAACCGAATCCTAAATCTGCTAATAAGTAGACCAAACATAACCCGTTTTGTAGAAGACTTAATTACCAACTATGAAACGGTGATAGCCTAAAAGTAATAAAGATTACCTTCTAACTCCTTTGGGAATATACAACCGTGATTAATATTTAGAAATACAGTTTAGACTTTATTAATTAAACAATATTATAATCTGTTATTTGCATTTCATTGTTCGTAATAAGGGGAGAAGCGCTGTTAACTCGCACCACTCAGGTAAAATTGATGAAAAGAGACAAAAGTATAAACGAATATCGGCCGTTGTATTAACAGAGCCGTTTAATGTACTTAATGTTTTCTTTCAATTCAATCAATACAATAACACAAAACTAGTATTATTACACGTTTATGCTATATTATGACTTCACCGTCGTATTGTACGTGAAAAAATAGCTTAAAAACATGTGCGATAAGTGTATAAAGCATGTTTTAACTACAGGACGTTACATTGGTTAGGCTTTGAGCGCACGGGGACGCGATGTAATCTGCGATCAAAATGGAAGCCGTCGGCCATCTTAGGTCTGCCGCGAGCGAGAGAGCGGTCCGCTTCGGGAATTTGGGAAATTGGTGTTTTTTTCTGTTGTAAAGAGAGCAGTATATAAGAGGTCGGTAGGCAGAGGACAGGACGCGAGAGGGGAGTCTCCGCACAGGCAAAGCGGTGTGAAGGGAAAGAACTGCGATCAGTACACAATGTATACAATATCCCGAGATATATCCCGAGATATTGTTTACATGTTTTAGCGTTTGTCTAGTTCTTTATTTAACAAACTATTAATGATTTTGAATTAACTATTTACTAATTAATCATTCCTTATCCCAAATTATTTGGGATCTGCGCAGCACGATTTTTCCTTCTAACTCTCCTCTCAGCCGACATATTCCTCCTAACTGCTTTTTCTTTTATATTGTCTCTTCCATACATCTTTTCTTTAGACTTCCTCTCCTTTTCCGGCCATCGACATTCATATTCATCACCTATTTGCCCTTCATCCCTCCTCATTATGCGCCCATACTTGGACAAACGGTTGCCAACTTTTTTATTCCAGTGCCACTTGGAGTTGCATAAGTTGAAATTTAAATAAGTTACACGATGTTTATAATTATGATGATAAAATGAGTGCTCGAGGTCCTGAACCAAAACCAGGCAATGTACAAGTTTGTATCAAGAGAACATTACGAAATTTTACTTTATTTTACATTACAAATGATGTTGCGAACTCGGCAGACTGGGCTTATTAACTGAAAGCATAAATAGTTTTCGAGTAAGGCAATATAAGGTCTGGTTATTTATCTCAGCTCTTTGTTAGCAAGCAAGCAAGCAGGTAACATATTTTCGGATTAGCGGCCGTTCTGTTCACGCCGTGTGTACCGGACACCTATCTTTCATTGCACGTACGCGCGACGCGCGGGGGGAGCCCACCGCGCGGCATACGCGCGAGCCATCTTGCCAGCGATCGTCGAATTGCTCGCGTCTCCTAACATAAATCGGCTATAATTCGCACTAATTAACAGTTAAATGCAATAAAAACAATATAAACAAGTGTCATAATACATATAATTAGTGTACAGAACATAGTGATTTGAAACATTGTTGACATAAATTGTGTGTTGTTGTTTTATGTGTGTGTGCATTCCGAGTGTCTAGGTGAGTAGTCTGTAGTCTTTGTGCGCGACAATTATCATTCTGATCGATTCGGTCGGCGCGGGGGTGTGCACTCGGCCTGTTTTATATCTTTTGTTGTTTTGTAAATCAATAATTTTAGTGGCGGCTAGCTGTGACCCTCGCGTTGTTAACACCGTGTTACTCCGACTACACAACGTTTTGCAACTGTTATTTCACTAACCGCGATATCGTGACGATTAATGAAGCAGCAAATGCGAAAGTTTCGTTTAATCTGTCATTTCAATAAGTGATTTTGGTGATCTACTTGTCAGGTAAATGTCTTCGATATTATTTGTGCAAAACACATAGTTAAATAGTGTTGCCAGGTGTGCAATACCTATTAAGTAATGCATTTTGTAAATCACAAGCAGCAATGCAACGTCTAAATTTAGACCAGTTTTTGTTTCTGAAGTAAACGGTGCGGTTGTTAAACTCTACACATTTGATATAGAAAGTATATTTATGACCAGTTTGACTAGGCATAAAGTGTTAACATCAAGATAAGATGTACTTAGGTACGTACTTATATCCACGTAGTTATTAGGTCATGCAAATAAAACACTTCACATTCATTTGATAATGTCACCTTCAAATCGGTTTATGAGTTATGTAGGTGCCTAATTTTAATAGAGCACAAAGGAAAAGAGATCTCAGACACATTAGTGTATGGCTATTACTTAGCTACAATTTACAATAACAATAGTTAATGTATATTATAAGAAAGAATTAATTAATTATTAAGTCGTACTCGCATCGTAAGAATTGGCTTATTTATTCTCTTCATTACAATAAATTTTAATAATTTATATAGTGATTTAACCTACACAAATAAAATCCTTTAAAAAAAAATTGCCTTGCTAAAAGTACTATTCCGACCAGTTTCCGTAATAAAATAAAAAAAAATCTTGCTAGCGTCATATCAACATATGCAATTAATAATAAAAAAATAACAATTTACCTACTTCGAAATAAATAACATTCTTTAATAATGGCCTTATCCTTAAACTTACATGTTTAATATGCAAAACGAGAAGTAAAAAGTTACATGCTAATTAACTACTTATGTACCTACTTTAATAATAAAATAATAACCAAAACCATCTTAATAAAATTATACCATTTGCTTTAGCCAACTCATACAAAATAAAGAAAATACTGCTACATGGACTTACGTGAACCGAGGTGGTTATATTATTAAATAGTATTAAAATGACTGATAATAGTGAAACAAGGTCAATAACATTATCTTTCATTCATAACGGCGTCATTTTACGAAAGACTATTATAAAATATATAAATACGTAATATTATGTATTTATACGTTGATAAAATACTTGAGCAATTTATATACACTGTGCTAATCAAAATGTTAATCATTTACACTTTCGTCATTAGAAAATACGAGAGTGTTGTGGAATGGAACGTACTTAAATAGGATTATGTTTAATATAATATTTAAAATTCGAACGCGTTCACCATAATGGCGGATAGAAGCACATCGAGCATGTAATAATTGCATTCGTTCACGACCGCGCCTTGTAAACGGCCTCTCTGGCATATTAGCTAGATATACCCATGTAGGTACTTCAGTAGAGTGACTGCCTATCGTTATTATCCGAATATGTGAAATTGTGTGATCGCGATCTCCCACCCCGCGTTTTCTCAGTTCATCTTGACTTTGTCGCATTGCATTCCTCAGACAAGACAGGTCATCGTTATGTTTTTTTTTGTACCGACATTGGCTTCGAGGTTCTCTCTCAACGACTTATTATGCGACCGACGTAAAGCGTCAGTTTTTCACTTGAAGCAAATATAATTATGTATGCCGTTCATAAATTGTATGGGTTACCATTTCAATGCTGATTCAACAGTGATTAAAGTTCGTAAGATTTTATCGTTCTTGCTTGGTTAACGTTTTTTTGTTTGACAATAGGCGATCATTATGTACGTACAAAGAATTCTAGTAAATTCACTGGTATTATTTTGTTTTCTTTAGCTCGTCATAATAGGCCATAATCCCACCCAAAGTGGAGGAGGTCCGTGCCCTACAGTGGGACGTAATGAGCTGGAGAGGGAAAGACATAACTGAATGATCATTTTAATTAATAGTAGATCATGTAATATTTCTAAAAAGATTTAAACAATTCATCGTGATCAAATAGGTATTTTATAAAGTTAACTAGGACAAAGTCTAATGCATGTATACATGTATATAAAAAAAAACATGCAAATGAAGATACCACAGCATTTCTCTTAAAAGGTTGTAAAAGCATCAATGAGAGATTTAATATGAATGTAGTTGCTAATGCTATAGTTAGTAACAATTTAACAAATAAAATTATTCTACGTCTATACCAACATGTCGTCCTTGTGGTGCCGGATTAATAATACGTCTACGTGTCACTACCCCATTTTCTTCCCAGGGTGCTGTAAAAGCCAGCTAAGAGTAGGTACACAGTACACAGATAACATCCTCTGTGAGAGTCAGATGACTTGAAAATAAAGCCTGTACCAACACGCATGGTCAGCGCGGCACGGTAGACCATGATCCTTCCCAAAGTAGAGGAGACCCGTGCCCAACAACAATGGTACGTTAATGGGCAGGAGAGAAGATAGTAGATACTAACAACGTCGTGCATGTATGATCAGATGTTTGTGTATATGAAGCCAAGGAAGTATACTTAGATCAAAACTCTATAATCTCTACCTTATTCATTAATACTGTCACGCTTATTCCCTTTACCTTAACCTTAACCGATTTTAATAGTTTTTGCGTTATATTATAGATAAAGAATATATCTATGCTTCTATCACTTTCTTTTTGTCAAAACATAATAACTAAAAGAAATATGACGATCCGAATACTTTTTCGGTTTTCTTTTGATAAAGTTGCAGCGTCTATCACACAAATTTGGTAAAGTTTTACCACAAAAGAAAATGATAGAAGCATAGATATACTCTTTATCTATAATATAACGCAAAAACTATTAAAATCGGTTTAACTTTCGCGAAAAAAGAACGGAAGTACGATACCCATACTTTTGTATGGAGCATAATTTGGTATCGTGCCGTCTTAAGGGCCTACATCAATATTATCGTATATCATCGCCGACACGTACATATTAACACAGCCAGTAGGCACAGAAAATGAAGAATTAGGGATACTTTTCCTATTTACTCAAAATCTACTAAATATATTTTAATTCTGATTTACGTGTTTCTATATATAATAGTTACTTATGTTTTTAAAGTTATTTCATTAGTTAATACGCGATAATAGACCGACAAATGAAAAAAAAAAAAAATTAGAGAGGTTGTTTCGCTAAGATTTTCTATCGAGAAAACTTTTTTCAATCGCGTTTCTGAGTTTATGCGATCCTAGATCATATATTGAAAAAACATATACTTAAAAATTAGAGCTCTAGCCATTCAATCTAAAGAAACAATTAAAACTTCGTACATAGAAAAATGCACGAAGCTATTTTGGTATCCTCTTAAACGTCTTTTTTCAAAGAATTTGTAGGTAAAATCCGCTTCATCTATATTTGTCCCTTTCAGCGCGGCGCTCGGAAATAGGGATAGCAATACCTAAGGCAATTACCTAACTGAGGAGTACAGTACCCTCTTAAGTATTTTTTTTAAATTCTATATAATGAATATTTCAATAATATTGAAATTAGTAACTTATATAAGTCTATATTTTCTAAAAAAAAAAACAGCAGGAAAGTAAAGAAAGAAAAGAAAAAAATTGGTAAAGTGCGAGTCGGACTCGCACACGAAGGGTTCCGTACCATTATCTATGCAACATAAGGCAACGCTATTAGTATCGAGCAAGAAACGGTAAAAAAATCATGTTTGTTGTATGGGAGGCCCCCCTTAAATATTTATTTTATTTTATTTTTAGTATTTGTTGTTATAGCGGCAATAGAAATACATCATCTGTGAAAATTTCAACTGTCTAGCTATCACCGTTCTTGAGATACAGCCTGGTGACAGACGGACGGACAGCGAAGTCTCAGTAATAGGGTCCCGTTTTTACCCTTTGGGTACGGAACCCTAAAAAAAACTAAATGGTCCTAATAAGAAACGAATTTAGTAGAAAATTTCTGACAGTGATGCCAGTGACTGAATTATTGAGGAATAAACGGTTTGATTTGGTCATGTAATTAGAAGAGAAGAAATTTTAAGGAGTGGTCTGCAGTGAATGTGGAAGAAATAAAGTCTACAGTAAGACCAAATGAAAGATGTGAAAGAAGTGGAGTTAACACAGATATGACGTGACATCTGACTGAAGAGTATGAAGAAGAAAAAGATATTTCGATTCTTTAGCTGTCTATGAAAGCACTCTAGGGAGGAAATTAGGTGGCACTTGTATTCTTGTGCTGACCCTATTTCTCTCTCTCTTTTGTCTATGAACGTACCACTGCTACGAGGGGAGGTCCAAAAGTTCGTGGAATGGAGGGGATGGAGTGGGGATAGGGGCGCTCGCTTAGTGTCATACTAATTGGGGACTCATAATTAGTATATAAATGGAGTTTCAGCCCTATTGCGTCATTCGTTTACGAACACTCGCCTGCTAAACACGTTAATCCGGAAGAAAACTGAAACTATGGAGAAAATTGAACACCGTGCGGTCATTAAATTCCTTACCAAGCAAGGAAAGAACGCTCAGACCATTTTGAATGAAATGGAAACTGTTTACGGGGATCAGTGCCCTAGTAAATCAATGATTTACAAGTGGCATGGTCTTTTTAAACATGGTCGGGAGTCGATTGAAGACGACCCCCGCTCAGGAAGGCCAGTTGAGGCCACCACATCAGACATCGTCGAAAAAGTGGAAAAAATTGTACTGGAGGACACCCGTTTGAAGAAAAAACAGTTATCTGCATTAGTTGGAGTATCAGATACCACCATTTTGCGAATCCTACATGACCACCTGGGTATGACAAAAGTCAGTGCAAGATGGGTACCGAGAATGCTCACGCCGCTTCAAAAACAGCAGCGCGTCGAAGCGTCAAAACATTTTTTGGAGTTGTGTGGCGACGATCCTGGACCGATTTTGGAGCGAATTGTTACCGGCGATGAAACATGGGTTCATCACTTTGAGCCTGAGTCCAAACAAGAGTCCATGCAATGGCATAAAAAGGGGACACCACCGCCAAAGAAATTCAAAGTGTCGGAGTCGGCTGGAAAGTTGATGGCTACTGTTTTTTGGGATTGTGAGGGGATAATACTGATTGATTATAAAGAAAAGGGCAGGACCATAACCGGAGAATACTACGCAACAATACTAGAAAAATTAAAGGATGCCATCAAAGAAAAACGTCGGGGAAAATTGACCAAGGGCGTGTTGCTCTTGCAAGACAACGCGCCGGTTCACAAGAGCAAAGTTGCAATGGCTGCTCTACACACGCATGGCTTCGAATCACTAGTCCACCCACCCTATAGTCCAGATCTGGCCCCAAGTGATTTTTATTTGTTCCCCAATTTAAAAAAAGACTTAAGGGGAAGGAAATTTTCCGACGACAATGAGGTAAAGGAGGCAATTTTGGCTCATTTTGAGGGAAAAGATAAAAAATATTTTTACGATGGTTTAGAAAAATTAATTCATAGATCTAATAAATGTATTCAGCTTAAGGGTGATTATATTGAAAAGGAAAAATAAATTTACTATTTTATTTTTACTAAAACCCTTTCATTCCACGAACTTTTGGACCTCCCCTCGTAGGTATGCCTAGCAGTGGTACGCAGGCCTCTTACACTTTGGGAGGGATTACGGTCTGCTGTACCGCGCTGGCCAGGAGTGTTGGCACTGTCTTTATTTTAGCGTTTACCGTCTAATACAGAGGATGTTATCTGTGTACATATTTAGTTATTATTCCTTAGCTGAGTCTTACAGCACCGTGAAAAGGAATGGGTTAGTGAAACTTTAATTTTTCCTCCACCACTTCATGCAGTATTAATATGCAACAGAACAATCTGAGAGTTATAAAAACATGGTGCTATTGGTTTCTCTCTGAATAACGAACAGTGACGTCAATGCGACTATTACAAAAATACATGTTTAATTACAAGTGACTAAACAGATCGCAATATCGATTAAAACGAAAATAGATTTGTTTCTTTAAGTATTTATTCTTTGAGCAACACAATACACCTACGTAAAACAAGATGTATTTTGAGAATAATTTCTTCTTATAAGGTCAGATATTATCCTTGGAAAGGACAAAAAAGCATATTGGTGTTAAAATTATTTTAAGAATCCACACAAAGTATTAGGTGCCTATTCTTATTTTCGTAAAACAATGAAAATCGCAATTGAGTGATATCGTCTTCCAACAAAACACACTAAACAAAACCAAAATTCCATTTAGTTAATGTGCAAAACATTTTTGTAAACAAGAAAACTAGTTACGGCAATTAAAAATACATTAATTACGCTACAAGCCGAGGAATGGGGCAGGAATGATAAACGTTTGTAAAACCTTAAAATATTAAAAACTCCATGACTTAAACAGAATTGTCTAAAACACCCCACTTTTTGCTTATGGTTAAAAATGAGAGATGCTAAGCTAATCTTAGGCTATTAGTTACTTGAATTTTTTTTAAATCTGATTGCGTATAAGTTGCTCCCGCGCTCGAAGGGTTTATCGTCTATCACCGTTGCAGAGCTAGTTATGATAGGCGGACAGAGGGACAGCGAAGTCATAACAATATGGTCTCATGTAATCTGTGCATGTAATTTATTAATTTTGCAATTGACTTGCTATGCTTTTACTTAATAAATTAAATTGTAGTGGAAAAAATTGTGTGGTCGAGATTGTTGCAAAATATTCTCGATAGATGGCGTTGCACATCAAAAATGCGATGTAGACTCAATCGAGGAACGTTGTGGTCGTCAAATTGGTTACTGTTAGCACGACCGCAATAAGATCAGTTGGCAGAGCTACGGAACGGTATTCCGAGGTCGTGGGTTCAAGTCCCGCTTGCGGTGATCACTTTTTCCACTACAATTTAATTTATTAAATATGGTCTCATGTTTTATGGTTTTTATGGTTTTCTCTCAGTTTTTAGTCATTCGTACCAAAAGGTAAACTTTTGGTACGAATGACTAAAAACTAAGATTGAAATATCCAGTTGTACTAGTTTATGCACTTTAGAAAGGCAATGTTAACCTTTCCATTTACTTGCTTACTTCTTATGGAACGTTTGTAGGAACATTTCTATATTTCTCATGTCACGTTATTTGTTACCAAACTCATCCAGAACGGCTCTATATAGTTTTTTATGAATTTTTATGTACATACCGGTTAGGTTAGCGAATCAGGCATTATAACTACCACACCATCTACCTTACGACTCAATTATACCTAGGGGGTTTTTAATGGCAACATTTTAGTTTCTGGTGTTTTTCACCATTCGCCTGCGATATATGGGAGAATACTTAAAAAAAAACTGCTGTATTTTTAGACCCTATTGGTTTTAAACAAACAAACAATTAAATCCTTTCTCTATAATGTCATTATTAGTATAGGTAATTATATTCATGGACATTTCACACAACGTCCTCTGGTCCCAAGCTAAGCTCATATGCTTGTGTTATGGGTACCAGAATACGGATAGATAGTATACCAATTTTCTTTTGTAAATACATACCTACTTATAATACATGGAAAACACCCGGACGCAGTACAAATATTCGTATGACATTTATAAATATCACGCAAATGATTGTCCTGAACGGGAATCGAACCCGAGACCTCGTGAACGGCAGTCCGTTGCATGAACCACTAGACCACGAGACCCGCCAAATATAAACTTTTGTTATAATATAAGTAGCTACCGTGTTTTAAGTATTACGTTATCTTTATATATATAAATCTCCTGTCACGATGTTTGTCCGCGATGAATTCCTAAACTACTTAACCGATTTCAAATTAAATTGGCACACCGTGAGCAGTCTGGTCCAACTTGAGAGATAGGATAGCTTAGATCTTTAATTATAGTCGCAATTTTATTTTATTGCAAATTATTTGTCTATCCCTAACATTTGTATGGCAAAACAACGTTTACCGGGTCAGCTAGTTTCTTATAATATGTTACACAAAGTATGTTAGCTAAACCAGCGTGTTAATCATTGTCCAAGATAACCGTCACTTGGTCATGAACGTAATTTCCTTATACGGAATCAACATTTAAGGTCAAATGATTACTTACTGCCAATACACACCATGATAGTTTTGTAAAGGAAATACAACATATGGTTAAGACGATGAAGTTTCCCATATTAATTAATTAACACGCATATATAAGTTCAGTATGTATCTATCAATGTATTAATTTATGTAACGGAATCTTGGAAAGTAATTTTAACCCACTTGCAGTAGTCGGATTGATCTGAAGTTTTGCACATATATCAAGGACCGATGACAATGCAATAATTTAAAAAAATATTCAGGATTTTCTACCGTGTTTTTTAGTTTTTTAACTAAGTAGATTATTACACGCTTTATATTAGCTTCACTTGTATGTTTGTTTGTATGTTTGTAACCGACTCCTTTGGACGCTATTTTGACCCACTTTAAACGGTCAGATTCTATTCAAATTTTGCACACCTGTCAAAGACCGATGACAATGCAATAATTCGATTAAATAGAGCGTGTTTTTTTAGTTTTTTTAAACTATTATTTATTTTTAACCAAGATTAATAGAAATAACTGATCACTTTAAAAATTAAAGTAAGAACTTAGTTAAGCATTAACCGGCTATCACTGGAAAGGTTTTTGGAAGGATTAGCTGATCAATAGATGATTAAATATTTTAAAACGAAAAGTAGGATAATTTACAAAATTTTCTTAAAGAATCATCATCATCATAACATCACGCCTTTTTCCCATGGAGGTCGGCAGAGACTATAGAGCGCCATCTGCTACAATCCAAACATACTTCCTGGGCTTCATCCACACTCATACATCTTGTCATACATGCCCGACGGTTGTTTCTTAAAGAAAACCGTCCAAATACAAGTTAGACCCGTGCACGTTGGGTTACGTATCGTTATATCTTAATATCTTCGTTATATCGACCTTATATAACCCCAAACAACGGCACCACGAACAGTAGTTTATGGGCAGGAGAATGATGATAATGAGTATTTGTTGCTGTAGCATCAACTGATATTTCGGCTATCCAAAACCAAAACCTAGCAAGGGACGTTTTTTTTAATTAATTCTCTTAAACCAATATTTCCCATGTTTTTAGTGCGTCTAATGCAAAAAAAAAAACTGTATTTCTATCTAAATAAATTCAGAGATATGGACATGTATAAAACCTAGCAAGTGCATTTCATACTTGTTGATAACAAAATGAAAAACCTTCTTCTGAAAAATTTACTCAAATGTACTTGCTAGGTTTTGGTTTTGGACAGCCGATTTATACACAAACTGAAATTTTCAGTTCCCTAGCTATCACCGTACAGCCTGGTGAGTCTGTCACCAGGCTGTATATATGGCAGGCAAATACTATATATGTATATACATACATAGTATTTATTTTTCATTACATATAAGTATGAATTTACAAAATAAAAGTATTGTATATGTAGTAGTACCTATGTCCGTATTCTGTTACCCAGAACACAAGCATATAAGCCTAACTTGGGACCAGACAAAGTTGTGTGAAGTGTTCATGAATATATTTATTATTTGTTGAAATGTCTTACATATGAGTAACTAACTACATATACTACATCATATTATAAGTTATTGATACAATAATCAGTGCATGTTATATTATTATTTATTAATCATGTCACGACTGTTACAGTAGACTTGGTGTCCAAGGTGACTCCAAGGTCACGTACCTGCTTTTATGTCGTCAAATATCACGTCCTATATCTAATACGTTTTGGCAGTAAAAAAAATCTTAATCCTATAGTAAGAAACTTTGATTTTTATACTGGCAGTATTACAAGAAATAATTATTTACAAACAGAATAAAATAAATTTTCAAGGGAGCTCTCATACAATAATTTTTTTTTCTGTAACTGTGATTATGATAGTGTGTGATGTTGACGGATTTATTATGATGATAATACTTTACAACCGTCGGGCAAGTATGAGTGTGAAATAAAGCCAAATGAGTGTGTTTAGATCGTAGCAGCTCTAGTCTGCCTGCCCCTATAGGAAAAAGGCTTGATGTTATAATGATAATAATGTTATGGAAGCCATCGTATGGAAGTTTAATTTTTATTTGGCTGGTTTTCTCTGAACTGATACGTTTCTAGCCCTTTACACGATACTACATGGATACAATACAAACGAAACTTATAAAAGCGTGCTAATGATATTTATAAACAATTACAGTATCACGCCTAATTTCTATAGAAAACTTTAAATAATGTTCGATTGTTAATATAATTCGGTGAAATGATGAGACAGTTGACTCATAATAACGATCTCATTTTAAATGACTCATACACTCATACTTGTGTCATAGTAACTTTCCAACTCGTAAGCAAAATATTATACAACTATATTTCCACATTAATTTGGAATAGGGCTGCCATTACTTAAAAACAAGACAATAATCTCCGACACTTGGGCGAAATTTTTTCCTAAAAATAATTGTGACAGAAAATTATTTTTTATTTGTTGGTCCCAACTATTACCAAGTTTTTAAAAACCCCTGCCGTATGGGACCTTCAAACTGGGATAAATCTGGGGAAACCTGATGGCAGTCCTAATTTGGAATTATTTTGTTGTGGCAACATAAGACCTGTGACCAATTGTGAGGTGTACATATCGGCTAGAAAGGAAAATATAATTTATAGTTACTTTTTATTTAATTGCTAAGTTAACTATAATCATTAACTTAATATTACTAACTATCATTAATAAAAGTTGTTTATACTTTTAAAAACAAACATACAATAAAAATTTATAAATTTATACTAATGGATAAGGTTTGCTTAAAAGTGAAACTTGGCAAACGCTTATGTAAATGTAGGTCGAGAAATACTTGCAAGAACAGTGCCTCGCTTGCTTATAGTATTGTGTATTAAGGGCCTACATCAATATTATCGTATATCATCGCCGACACGTACATATTAACACAGCCAGTAGGCACAGAAAATGAAGAATTAGGGATACTTTTCCTATTTACTCAAAATCTACTAAATATATTTTAATTCTGATTTACGTGTTTCTATATATGATAGTTACTTATGTTTTTAAAGTTATTTCATTAGTTAATACGCGATAATAGACCGACAAATGAAAAAAATAAAAAATTTGAGAGGTTGTTTCGCCAAGATTTTCTATCGAGATAACTTTTTTCAATCGTGTTTCTGAGTTTATGCGATCCTAGATAATATATTGAAAAAACATATACTTAAAAATTAGAGCTCTAGCCATTCAATCTAAAGAAACAATAAAAACTTCGTACATAGAAAAATGCACGAAGCTATTTTGGTATCCTCTTAATTGTGTTATAGAGAACGATTGATGCTTTGTAAATGCACCTTATGGTGCGTTTACGAAGTATGTTGCCTATTCCTGTGTTACTATTTTGTTTGAGACTGAGAATAATAATCTAGCCAAATGTAAGATAGGACGCCCCCCTGCTAGGCGGCACGACGACCTGAAGAAGGTCACAGGTTTGACCTGGAAGCGGAAGGCCGTGTATTGTAGCGTGAATTGAGTGAGGCTTATGTTCAACAGTGGACTGCAATAGGCTGACTTAATAGAATAACCTAGGCCCATTTAGTTTATGAACGCTTTTGCCAGAACTGGAGCACACGAGAAGCACCAGATTTCGAATAAAAAATGGCCAATATTTAAGCAGACTAAAGAACGAGAAAGACATTGGAAAAAATATAGCCTAATAGGATATAGGCGCTGGATAATCTCGTGATGTTAAATATAGAACTCCTTTGTAACGGCTTGACTGAGTTTTATAAAAATAAATTTGCACATGTTTGGTAGGTCTCAGAACAGGTGGTAAACTATTTATATCTCTTGATGTTGCCACTTATTTTAACACAGTTTTATTAGCTATGCTCATATCTATCTATGTAACGGAATTATTGGAAGTGATTTACATCAACTTTCATTAGTTTAATTTCTTCAATCGCCTATTATGGACCGCTGACAATACAATAACTTAAAAAAATATCCAGGTATTGGTGTTTTTTTTTTAGTTTTTAACCTAAGCAAAATATTTTAATGAATTTCTTCCTTCTTTGACTTCCCACCCTTCTAATGTCCCACTGTTGGGCACAGGTCTCCTCTGCTTCCATAGGGTTTTGGTCTACTATGCCGCTCTGACCAAATGTTTTGACATAGTGTTTAGTTTTGAGTTTTCCGTCTCTTAATTTAGTGAGATATATTATATACTTTACTCTTCTAATGTATGTATATATGTGTCGTAAATTTATATCAAACACGTTTTGTTTAGAATATGAGGTATTTGTTCAGTTGATCAGTGTTAAAAGAATACTTCAAAGAAAACTTAATATATAGATATTAATTATACAGGAATTGAACGTTATTATTCAACATACATCTCAAGGTTTTAGTACTAAAAGGATTAAAGTAAAATTCAAAACAAAATACTTACGAGTTGGTTAGGAAAAAAATTAACTCAAGATTCACATACAGAAAATTATATATAACTGAAGATGAAACTTTGTCATAGAATTTATATACATAAGTGCATTGCATAAGTGTATATATCTCTCCAGCGCATTCACGTAACGGCCACCGTTGAATACGAGCCTCTTGTACTTTAGGTCTCTCGCAGAAGACGTTATACATATTATGTGAACAATATGCCTTAGGTGACTTTTACAGCACCCTGGGGATGAAATGGGGTGACGACAGCTGTATTTTTAATCTGTCACCACACGGATAATAAATTATTATATAGACGGGTAATATGTTCAACTGCTTATCTTCATACTTGGTCCTAATCATCTACATATTTCTAAACGAAAAATTTTAATTAATTATAGTTGAATTTAAGTACTTAAATTTAGTTTAATTTATTTTTTTATTAAACAAATTAACACTATATTAGTACAAAGCTAGTCTTTACAACTTATCTGAAAAATTGCTGAATAAATAATAGATTTAACAGTTCTATATTTAGTACTTAAAACCGTGTATAAATAGCCGAAACAAAAGTATTTCATACAACGAGGCTATCTAAGGAAAAACCATTAACATAAAAAGGCAAGAATGTGTATAACATGTATGTATTCCAGTATTACTTGTTTGTATATCCGTAACTAGTAAATTAAAATGCTATCAACATTAGAAACATGTTGCTGTAAGACTTCCCATATAATTGTGTATTTATTGTTAAATTACACGTACCTATTGTACGGATCAAGCGGTACAGGAAATACGTTGTTTTGTTTTTAGACAACACTTTTAACCTAAACAAATGAATCGTGCAAGTGTTAGAGAATAATTAAGAAATATTGTAATAAAAAAAAATGATATTCTGTGCTATGCTTTCAGTTTCGGTGCGGTTTTAATTTCCCAAATAATGAGAAGAGTACGATTCGGTCGCGATAAATATAAAGATAGTTATACGATAATTTAGAGAATATGTCAAAACATTTTTGGCAGTCGTATAAAGAACAGGCAAAAAATTATAAAACCTGTCAAGAGCGAGGTAAACTCGCACACTTAGGGTTTCGTACCTACTAGACATAAAAACATGAGTAACTGCATTCAAATAATCATTTAATTAAACTCAAAACAACTCACCAACTTAATTTTGTAGTTGAAATATAGGGAATCGCCTACATTTCAGCTAATTCATAAGTTGGTATTAGTATAAACTATAAACACATTTTTACTTGTGATGTGATGACAAATTATAAGTTTTTGGATTTTTCCCTATATCAGCACTATATAGATTTGATCTATGCCTAATTTCAAGGCTCTAGGGCAACGGGAAGTAACCTGCGAATTTTGATTCCCTAGCATAAGTCGAAAAATTCTTAAAAATGGTCGTAATTCGGTTATATCTTTTAAATGCGTAGAGGTGAAAGGTTGACTGTATTTTTTGCAGCAAGGGACCGCATAGATCTACATATCGTATGAGTTTCAAGTTGATACCTTCAGCAGTTGCTGAGTAAAAAAAGTTTGACAGACGGACATAGAGACAGACAGACACCGGAGTGATCCTATAAGGGTTTGTACGAAACCCTAAAAAGGTCACTGAATTTGCAAGATCATTTAGAAAATTAATTTTTCGGAGTTAGTTAAAAAATACTTAATTTATATGTCACTAAATTTTCAAACTAATTTCTTAAAATTTGTCGACTGCCAGTTACCGTACAGTTACTATAATAACAATAGTACTATAAGAGATTGCAACTCCTTGGCAGTCAGGTACAACATGACAGTATTACTGCTGCTAAAAGATTGCGGCTCCTACAATTTATATAACTGCATAATTTCACATATATGGAATGAAGAGTTTTATAGTTAGTGCAACAATTGTTTCCTGCGCCAAAATCACTTGGATCGTTGCCAACACTTGCCGGAATTGATTTCATAATCTTTCATTTCAATGCGACAATTCTGAGTATACATTTTATTAGTACTTATTTATTTTTACTAGGTAATATCTGGGATTTTATTCGCGTTTGTAGTTACTAGCCCGCTCCTTATCGCGTGATGATATAGGGTCTATAATGCCTGTTATTCTTATGTACTAGCATATACAGCTGTCAAAGTTTATCTAAATCAATTCAGTAACTAAACATTTTGAATTGAAGCCAACAGTGCCAAAAATTGGAATAAGTAAAGCATGGATTTTCTGTCTGTATGGTGACAAGTTAAGAATACTTGTGCCAATTTAACAAACTCTACGTAACTACCCGCGACTTCGTACGCTTAGAATGTAGAAACTTTTCCACGTTTTAGTAAAATTTTTCACTAATGCTTCGCTCCTGTTGGTCGCAGCGTTATATGGCCTTCCTTAACAAATGTACTATCCAACACTGAAAGAATTTATGGCCTTCCTCAATAAATGTAATATCCAACACTGAAAAATCGGACAAATTGGACCCGGGGTTTCTGAGATTAGCGCGTTAAAACAAACTCTCCAGCTTTATAACATTAGTGTAGTGTCTCTTCTTCATGAACCTACACTGTATAATATTGGCGAAGACTGCGTGTTGATTTGTTGCAGCAGTTTTTGATTGTAATAGTTATTTACTTTTATTATTTTTTTTTCACCCATTCTGAAGTAACGAGCATGTAATTATGTATTTCATAGTAAGAGTTATTTATGGTATCGAGATATTGATAACATGTTTCTTCGTATTTCACTTGTCGGAAAATCCCACAATGGCTTGTCAATTAAACAAGAAAATGCCTGGAAAATCTTCATACTAGTTTTCTTATTATTATGTACATAATAATCGTCACACCTTTGTCCCATGGGGTAGGCAGAGACGATAGGGCCGCCCGTTTATACAATAGGGTCAAGGCGAATCCTTTTTTTTTACGTAATAGTTCACAAAAACAGAGTTATCTATCTATAGAGCATCTTCTACTATCTAAACATATTTTCCTTGGCTCATTTATCATACATCTGGTAATACATGTACGATGTTTGCAAGGGTTATGCTCCTGATCCTTTTCGGGGTATTAAATAATGCATTTTTAGTGGTCGTAGCAAAATCACACAAGATTCCATACATCCGGTTTTCAAAGATAAGCTCGTTAGCGCTTTTGCTGGGTATGCCTTGCGTGAAGAATTTATTGGGGGTGATCCTTGTCTCCATATATTTAAACTACCAAAGTATACTCTGTTCTACTTTTGTTACCACTAACACTGGTGTTCTTTTATGATTTATCATCATATCATTTCGTGCCCTTATCCCCGTTATATGGGGCGCGACATGACTACTTGTTCATGTTGTATTCAGTGGCGTGCACATATATTTGAAGCAGGGTAGGCTCTTATACTGTAGGTAGTACTCTTATAGATTTTTAGCATAGCCACGCGACGGATCTCTAAGTCGGAAACCATGCCAACAGAACAAATTTAAATCTGAATATCCCGAATCAGTCCACACTGTACTAGAATTACTAAACAATAACTACGTACGTACATACATACGTACATGTATGTATGTACATACGTTTCATAACTTTTAAGGGCCTACATCAATATTATCGTATATCATCGCCGACACGTACATATTAACACAGCCAGTAGGCACAGAAAATGAAGAATTAGGGATACTTTTCCTATTTACTCAAAATCTAGTAAATATATTTTAATTCTGATTTACGTGTTTCTATATATAATAGTTACTTATGTTTTTAAAGTTATTTCATTAGTTAATATGCGATAATAGACCGACAAATGAAAAAAATAAAAAATTAGAGAGGTTGTTTCGCTAAGATTTTCTATCGAGAAAACTTTTTTCAATCGTGTTTCTGAGTTTATGCAATCCTAGATCATATATTGAAAAAACATATACTTAAAAATTAGAGCTCTAGCCATTCAATCTAAAGAAACAATAAAAACTTCGTACGTAGAAAAATGCACGAAGCTATTTTGGTATCGTCTTAACATGAAATTTTCGAGTTACATTGGTGCCTATTCTATGTGCAGACCTAAACTTAACTTAACTAAAAAATGAAAATTGATAGCGTCTATAACACAATTCGGCAATGTTAACAGAACTTTTTTTATATAAAAACTGTTTATTATAGACTAACGATTTTAATTAATATAAATGTGTGCAAAAAAATAGCGAAACATTTAAGATACAGCAATAGCTGTTTTCATTTTTTAGTTAATACCTATTATACCGTTGTCCGTCCAGCTACGCGTGGCGCTGATTCGATCGGTACCGCGCTCGCATGTTGTAACAAAAAACCTTTATAGCTTCTTATCTATAATACCTAGAGTGAAGACAAATACTACGAAAAATTACTAGAAGACTACAGATGAAATCTATCTATTTTTTAAGATCTGAAAATTTATTTTAAAGTATTAAAAATGAGAACAGAAGAGGACAGAGGAGAAAACATAACAATTCAAAATATAACTCGATTTTACTCTTAAAACTGTGATATGTATGCTATATGTATACTTAATTATAAAGCACAAATCATCTAGTTTATCTTGATGTATAATAATATTAATAATCTATGAACTCATAAATAAAACTAAACTACTTACGACAATCAAAATCAATAAAAACTGCCATCTAGTGATTATGGATTGTGAAGTAATTCATCAGCTATCTATTACACAACTTATAGACGCAAAAAATAACGCAATTTGTCCATAGATGTCGGTATATCTAATCGTAACTGACTGTTGATACTCGTTTCGATACGAGATTTACCAAAAGTATTTAATTTTAAGCTTTCTTTCTATTTTTTTATATTTTATTCTTTGTCGCGGAATGGAAATTATTTAAATCTGAATATCCCGAATCAGTCCACACTGTACTAGAATTACTAAACAATATGCAAGGGAAACAAAATAATTTATTCGTGTGTACACAACCACATAGCCAGTTATACGTTTCATAACTTTTAACATGAAATTTTCTAGTTACGTTACCCTTTTGTTGATTAAGTTGTAACTCGGGTATACATCTACCTATAGACACAATTTGAATTTTTTCACCGAACGACAATTGTGAGAACTTGTTATTTTTAATTTTTAACAAACACACACTATCAACACACATTTCACAATCAAATAACATTTTAAAATCAACAAACGAAAATCCATACAATTATTAAATTAAAGAAACTCAATATTAAACAGTTCAATGAATCACACCAATAAAACCTTACTAAACAAAAATGCATACGTGATTTATTAGACTTCCGAGTTATAAGTAACGAACGAACATTGCCGAATACTCGCGATAACATCCGATCGCGAAAGCAGACGGCAGGATTTTCAGTATAAATCGTCTTGGATATGTAAGCCTGTGTGCGTTTGGGAACTGTGCACGGACACCAAAATTTCTACACACATATGAACTCATGGCAGGCGAGCGGCGTGGAGCTTGTCCGACGCGTTCGTCCGACCAATATTATTCCTTCGCCAAACGCCTGGCAAAAAACAATTTGCAAGCACATATTGGTGCTATTTATGAATTATTAGGTAGGCGTTTTTAAGTTATAATATTTTGTTTAATTAATAGTAAATACATGAATAAAGTCATCTAAATCATACGAACGTTTTATTAAAATATCTGTGAATGGCAAGTAAAGCAGAGCCTATCAGCTTGTATGGAGTGCACGCCACTGGTTGTATTGGCTGATTTTTACGACCGGCCGTCTGACTAAATCTACTTGGGTATTCTCTTTTAATGGTCTTATTCATAATGACTTATCGGAGGTTTAAAAGTTCGCTAAAATCGGTTCGCGAAAATTGTTAAAACTTGTTATTCATACATAATAGTCTTTTTACGCTAAAACGTTTATTATCTCTCCGATAAAACCTCCGATAGACCGTAGACTATAACAAACATTTTCTTGCAATATAACACATTAGATACCATTTAATCCAAGTAGGTATTAGTTAATAGCGAGTCATCACAATAATTATAATGTACCAAGGTTATGTGAACTTGATTTTTATCAACTGTTAAAACATTAAACGTGTTATATTTGTATCTACATATTGTACATGTGTGTTTGTTGTGTTTTTTAATTATTTTAATATCTTTACTTATTATATTATTATAACTAGCCGCTGCCCGCAATTATGTATGCTTGGAATTTAAGAATTAAACCTTAACAAATTATGTACGAAAGCCATCCTCTTGAACCATTCGTGCACTCTACCAAATAAAAAAACGGTATTAAAATCCATTGCGTACTTTTGAAGACTTAAAGATTACTTCACGAGGTCGCGGGTTAGATTCCCGCTAGGGACAATCATTTGTGAGGTATTCATAAATGTCATACAAATGATTGTACTGCGTCTGGGTATTTTCTATGTATCATGTGTAAGTATTTACAAAAGAAAAGTAGTATATGTAGTATATCTGTATTCTGGTACCCATAACACAAGCATATAAGCTTAGCTTGGGACCAGATGACGTTGTGTGAAATTTCCGTGAATATTTATAAAAAAAAGGTACGGAACCGTAAACGTATGTGAGTCTAATTCGTACATGACCGGTTTTAAACCATTAGGCAGGCGAAGTCGTAGTCAAAACTATCAATATTTAAACAATAAACTATGTTTCTATAAAATATGTGTTACATTACAACGGTTAGATTGTTATGGCCTCGGTTCAACATAATAACTATTTCCTACCTAACATTTATACGTAATTTGAATAAAATCACGAACTATAAGACGTTATCATCACGGTATTATTACACGTACATTACCTTATTATAATTGTTATATAAATACACTAGTTTATACTCGCGATTTCGTCTAAAATTCTACTAAAAACTATACTTTTCAAACTAATTAATGGCATTCAATAGACTAATGGTCTTATTCATAATGAGTTATCGGAGGTTTCAAAGTTCGCTAAAATAGGTTCGCGAAAATTGTCAAAACTTGTTATTCATAATAGTCTTTTTACGCTAAAACGTTTATTATCTCTCCGATAAAAGCTCCGTTTAAACCTCCAATAAGTCATTAATTCATTATGACTAAGACCGTTATATTATAAATATTATAAAGCTGAAGAGTTTGTTTGAACGCGCTAATCTCAGGAACCACTGGTCTGATTTGAAAAATTCTTTTAGTGTTGAATAGTAAATATATCAAGTAAGGGCTACACATAATGAATGATTTTGCAAAAACGGGTAAAATCTTCTAAATTCCACACGTACGATGTCGCGGGCAATAGCTAGTGAAATATATTTCCACGGACATCAAATCAAAGGTCTCCTACTAGCCTAACCTCCTATGATGGTATGATGATTATTGAATCTGATTTTATTGATTACCCTTGTGTGATAGCTATTAAACCAAGGAAAGTTAAAAATTGTAGCGTAGTAGCGTTCCCGTAGACATCCCATTCCATAAACAAAACGTACGAATCCAAAAAGCTCCTGAAAAGAACCTATAAACACCGAATTTCCGTGTGATAAGCAACCGGACGACGCCACATAGCGTAGCTAGTGCTTGATCTTCGCGCTAATATTTTTGCTCAAGTATAAACTAGGAAGTGAAAATATGACAGGCTGACGATAATGACTTGTTTAATATATATGCATGCATAAACGCATATATGCAAGTTGTTAGTTGCTTTCCACAAACCAAGTGAATAAAGAAAGACAGAGCTAAGTATACAGTAATAATAATGCCATTCAGCATTGTGCGCTTCAAGAAACTCACTCACCCGTACATACAGTAGGCGCGCGAGTTCATGTCTATCGGGGCCTGCGGTGACGCGCGGGGGCAGCGCTCCCCTCCTTCACCCACCTCGCCGCATTCGGCCGCAGTCGAGGACTCGCGCGCCTACTGTAGATTGATAACTTAGGCAATCTTATAGAAAACCGTACTCCGCATTGCCAAAATATCGAATTGAATACATACTTATTTTTTTAGAATAACGGTAAGCTAAACACGCAGTGCCAAAGATTCACTTTTAATAGGCTTTTAGTCGTAGCTTTTAGGCAGGAGTGTTGGCTTAGATTGGAACACAGATTTAAAATTATTCGCCTTTTGTAGAAAAACTGGTTATATCTGACTGCTTAGATTATGGGAGAGACAATAAACTTACTAAGAAGTATATTGATGACATGAATATGTATTCCTAATGCACTTTACGGATAACTATACTATGGTGTTTAGAATTCGTACATTACCCTAAAAGCTACAACCACAAGGAAGAAACTTCAAGTGTTCAGTGTATATAAATTCACACACTATACTATTAACCCATTAGTCGTTGCTCCGTAATTTTTTTTTGTTAGTCTAAGTAAACTTTCTAAAAGCAGATCTTATTCATATAATGACATAGCGGTCATTATACTGAAGGCATTGTTCTTTACAGTAAAGCCGATGTCTGTTTTATATTCTTGTATTGACTAATTATATTGTATCTTGCAATTTTAAATGTGTTTAAATAGCGTATTTGTGTATTTGATATGCTTGTTAATTATTAAGATGTTGGTTTCAATGATTCCATGGTTCTATCGTTAAGGAGCCTTGAAACATTAAAGACGTGAGTTCAATTATTATTTCTGGATCGGGTCACTTCCGATTCATCCTATGACGTCACACACCGAATTTTATTTTTTCTCAACTCCCATCTGTATATCTAGAGAGATCTTTGTAAAACAATAATAGGAAGTATAGGAAGCTAAAATCCGACTTGCTATATTTCTGTTGAAATTATTTGATCCAATTTAATCACAATAATAGTGCTTGACTTACGGCCATTTTCAATATTCATTTTGATCTATCTTCCATCCTTTGTGTCAAAGTCACACTAATCTAAACTTTTGTCCTTACTTTTTAGCTTAATTTATAAACCACAGAAGAAAGCATTTTCTATTAAAAAAATTGGTCAAGTGCGAGTCGGACTCGCGCACGAAGGGTTCCGTACCATTATCTATGCAACATAAGGCAACGTTATTAGTATCGAGCAAAAAACGGTAAAAAAATCATGTTTGTTGTATGGGAGCCCCCCTTAAATATTTATTTTATTTTTAGTATTTGTTGTTATAGCGGCAATAGAAATACATCATCTGTGAAAATTTCAACTCTCTAGCTATCACCGTTCTTGAGATACAGCCTGGTGACAGACGGACGGACGGACGGACAGCGAAGTCTCAGTAATAGGGTCCCGTTTTTACCCTTTGGGTACGGAACCCTAAAAATTACAGTAGTTAGAAACATCTTACTAATTCAATCTGTAATTGTAGATTGATTAATGAAAATGGCCGTTAGTCATTGACCTGGCTAACTAAGCAACGCCTATTCAATAACTTTAACGGTCCAAAAGCTATTTATCTTCGAATATTCTGGAACTTATAGTTCTAACTATAGTAACAGTCCAAATTACATCACCATAAAAAAATGCTAATACCATTCCCCAAATCGTGTTCGCAATCATTTTTTGTTACAATCCTATACTCTGTCCCTCTCTAACTATCCTTGTGCAAATGAGATGGCGACTTAATGCAACTGAATTTGCTGTTAACTGATTACGAGTTTTAACGTTTTCGGATAAGGTTTAATTTTGCAAATGGTAGGTATGAACTATTTTTCTTTTAGTCTTTCTTTACACCTGGACAATCCATGCGGGTGTACCTATTGTTATTTGGGAAACATTTTTGACAATAAACAGATTAATTTTAAAAGGGGATTGCAAAGAGCTTGCATGTTATTAGTTTATTTTAAGGCCCACTGTTGGGAATGAAGTTTTAAGTAAAATAGAAGTGCAATACGTAGAACTTACAACTGCTGTACTTGGTATGATCAGATGCATGAGTGTAAATGAATACAAGGAAGTGTGTTTAGATCATAACAAATTACCCCCTATCTACATCTGTCTCTGCCTACATCTATAGGTGAAAGCGTGAATGTACCTATATGATGAGAAGTGTAATTATGTAATTACTTTAAAAGTAAATTCCTTATACCAGATTATAGAAAGTTAGTTTATTTTATCTTATTTATAGAATTCTCGTAGAAAAGTCAAGCCCGTCTTCTCCACTAAGCACATGCCCAGACCCTAACGATGATTGTGGGTCTCGTAGGTCTTCTGGTCATAGCGCTGCACTTAACTACACTCGCGTGCAACCGAATCGACTCACCTATACAAAACTGCTAAATGGTGTAATATGTTGTAAAAGAATAAAAGATATAGTAAGATATGTATATTTTTTGAAAGCCTATTTCATAACCTTTAAAGTAATACCATAATTTTAAAAATCTGCTCAACAGTTTCGAATTTAATCGAATTCGAATTACAAAACAACAAAAATTGAATTAGTGAAAAATAACAAAAGTTAATTAAAATTGTTAATTAACCAAATGTTATGAAAAATAAAGGAATTTATTATATCAATAATTAGTGTTGCCCCCCCTGGCTTTAATAACAGCTCTGAGACGGTTCCTCATCGACCTGATAACCCTTACTACCAGATCTTGAGGGAGAGCTTCCCATTCCTCTTCGAGCGCTGTCTTTAGCTCTACAATGTTTGCAGGTGCTGGATTTCTGGCCCGGACCCTGCGTTTCAGCTCGTCCCATATGTGTTCAATAGGATTGAGATCAGGGCTGAGTGGTGGCCAGTCCATGGTCTCAATACCAACTTCATCCAGGAACTGACGAGTGATTCGTGCTGTATGGCAGCGGGCATTATCGTGCATTAGAAGGAAGCTATCTCCTATGAAGCCTTCATAAGGAAGGACGTGATCAAGGAGAACATCTTCCACATATCGGTCTGCAGTCAGACCGCCTCCTCGGCCTCCACCGGGGATGAAAACAAAAGCTGTTTTTCCTTCCACTGAAATGCCCGCCCACATCATACATGAACCACCGCCATAGCAGTGGCGTGCGCTCTATACAAGCTTATAAGCTCTGCTTTACTTGCCATTCACAGATATTTTAATAAAACGTTCGTATGTTTTAGATGACTTTATTCATTTATTTACTATTAATTATACAAAATATTATAACTTAAAAACGCCTACCTAATAATTCATAAATAGCACCAATATGTGCTTGCAAATTGTTTTTTGCCAGGCGTTTGGCGAAGGAATAATATTAGCGTAGCGAGCAAGCTCCACGCCGCCCGCCTGCCATGAGTTCATATGTGTGTAGAAATTTTGGTGTCCGTGCACAGTTCGCAAACGCACACAGGCTTGCATATTGAAGACGCCTTGTACTGCATGTCATGCGGCATGAGTTAGCGATCGGAAGTTTTCGCGAGTATTCGGCGTTCGTTCGTTACCTATTATAATCCGAATAAATAATATTTATATAGCAGAAATATTTTGGTTCGACGGAGGCCATTTTATTTTTTCATGTGGTTCATTGAACTGTTTAATATTGAGTTTCTTTAATTTAATAATTGTATGGATTTCCGTTTGTTGATTATAAAATGTTATTTGATTGTGAAATGTGTGTTGATAGTGTGTGTTTGTTAAAAATTAAAAATAACAAGTTCTCACAATTGTCGTTCGGTGAAAAAATTCAAATTGTGTCTATAGGTAGATGTATACCCGAGTTACAACTTAATCAACAAAAGGGTAACGTAACTAGATAATTTCATGTTAAAAGTTATGAAACGTATAACTGGCTATGTGGTTGTGTACACACGAATAAATTATTTTGTTTCCCTTGCATATTGTTTAGTAATTCTAGTACAGTGTGGACTGATTCGGGATATTCAGATTTAAATAATTTCCATTCCGCGACAAAGAATAAAATATAAAAAAATAGAAAGAAAGCTTAAAATTAAATACTTTTGGTAAATCTCGTATCGAAACGAGTATCAACAGTCAGTTACGATTAGATATACCGACATCTATGGACAAATTGCGTTATTTTTTGCGTCTATAAGTTGTGTAATAGATAGCTGATGAATTACTTCACAATCCATAATCACTAGATGGCAGTTTTTATCTTCAGTCCACTTTACGCTTTGTGTTTAGTAAACAAGTGGTTTTGAAGTTCCAGCGGATTGTCGTAAGTAGTTTAGTTTTATTTATGAGTTCATAGATTATTAATATTATTATACATCAAGATAAACTAGATGATTTGTGCTTTATAATTAAGTATACATATAGCATACATATCACAGTTTTAAGAGTAAAATCGAGTTATATTTTGAATTGTTATGTTTTCTCCTCTGTCCTCTTCTGTTCTCATTTTTAATACTTTAAAATAAATTTTCAGATCTTAAAAAATAGATAGATTTCATCTGTAGTCTTCTAGTAATTTTTCGTAGTATTTGTCTTCACTCTAGGTATTATAGATAAGAAGCTATAGAGGTTTTTTGTTACAACATGCGAGCGCGGTACCGATCGAATCAGCGCCACGCGTAGCTGGACGGACAACGGTATAATAGGTATTAACTAAAAAATGAAAACAGCTATTGCTGTATCTTAAATGTTTCGCTATTTTTTTGCACACATTTATATTAATTAAAATCGTTAGTCTATAATAAACAGTTTTTATATAAAAAAAGTTCTGTTAACATTGCCGAATTGTGTTATAGACGCTATCAATTTTCATTTTTTAGTTAAGTTAAGTTTAGGTCTGCACATAGAATAGGCACCAATGTAACTCGAAAATTTCATGTTAAAAGTTATGAAACGTATGTACATACGTACATGTACGTATGTATGTACGTACGTAGTTATTGTTTAGTAATTCTAGTACAGTGTGGACTGATTCGGGATATTCAGATTTAAATTTGTTCTGTTGGCATGGTTTCCGACTTAGAGATCCGTCGCGTGGCTATGCTAAAAATCTATAAGAGTACTACCTACAGTATAAGAGCCTACCCTGCTTCAAATTTATGTGCACCCCAGTGCGCCATAGGCCACTTTTTCCGCGAAACAACATTGCGAAAATCGCTCGCCTGGACGCCGGTAGACTCGAGCTCTTCTGTCGCTGCCATGCAGACACACTCTGCACTCGTCAATGAACAAGACCGATCGCCATTGTTCAGCCGTCCAACCGATGCGTTCGCGAGCAAATGCAAGGCGCGCTTGTCGGTAAGCCCTGGTCAATTTAGGGCCTCTGGCAGGCCGTTTTGGAGTCAGGTTGGCATCTCTCACCCGTCTTCTCACCGTCCACTGACTGACAGCGACTCCTCGAACCTCTCGCAGCCGCTGCTGCACAGCAACACCGGTGAGATGGCGATTTCTGAGGCTTGTCGAGACGATAAAACGGTCGTCTCTCTCAGAAGTATGCCGCCGCCGACTGTTATCTGGCCTCCTAAAGTAAGAATGTGTGTCCTGGAACCTTCTGTATACCCTGGATACAGCAGATTGGCTCAGATTCAGTCGATGAGCGACTTCTCGCTGACTAAGGCCTTGTTGTATCAAAAGGACAACTTGGGCGACTTCTTCTGGTCTTGTATCCATAGTGGCGGCGAATTGCTTATCGTATCTTACGGTGATGTGTTCAGGTCAACTTCTGATAAGCGACTGATAAGGGTGTGTTGCTTACGTGGGTTTATATAGGGGGCTGCATAGCGTAACACGTTAGTACTGCAAGGAGTAAATTTTACGGACTTACGGTTCATATCACGATATTTTTTAAAGTGGTGATTGGATTAAAACAGTAAATGTGTCAATTTAAAGCTAAAAGAATAAGCTTTAAAAAAATATACATTATGTATACTTTTTTTATTTTTACACGCTTTATATTAGCTTCACTTGTATGTTTGTTTGTATGTTTGTTTGTATGTTTGTAATCGACTCCTTTGGACGCTATTTTGACCCACTTTAAACGGTCAGATTCTATTCAAATTTTGCACACCTGTCAAAGACCGATGACAATGCAATAATTCGATTAAATAAAGCGTGTTTTTTAGTTTTTTTAAACTAGGTATTTTTATTTTTAAATTATAACACACCTTTTGTCTATTTTGTATGGGTGAGTCGATTCGGTTGCACGCGAGTGTAGTTGCTACCTGCGACTTTGACTTTGTACGTGTAGAATTTAGAAATGAAACCCTAACAAAGAGCTAGCATTTATAGGGTATTTACCCTATACAAAAAAGCCATCCTCTTGAAACATTCCATCATTAAAAAAATGCAGAAAAATTCGTTGCATAGTTTTGAAGATATAAGCTCACATAGTGACATACATACAAAAATAACGACTTTGTTTTATAATAAGTAAAGATGTGCCCAGAGCCTATAAGAAAGTAAAAGACTGCTCTGTGAACAGTTTATGTCACCATTTTTCTATGAAACGGCTTGACCGATTCTCATAAAATTTTGAGCGTATAGTAACGGGACTTGAGTAGGGTACAGATGTTTATTATGATTAGACCCTTATCTAGATATACATAAAGAATACAAAAAGAAACCCTTCGGTGTCCGTCTGTCTATCAGACCTTTAAATACAACAATAAATTTAAGTTTTTCTCCAAATAACCTTCAAATTAATTAGTAGGAAAGATACATATTCTGTATCTAAATATTTGCATATTTAAATGCATAAGTTTACTTGAGTAGGTACGAGTTCGAAATAATCAAATAAAGTCATTTGAATTCAAATTATTTATTTGTGTTTAAAATCTAAATTAATATTATAAAGCTGAAGAGTTTGTTTGTTGGTTTATCTCAGAAACTACTGATTCAAATTGTAAAATTATTTTTGTGTTGTATTGAACAGAACACGCATGGAGTGCAGAAAACTCTCCCCGTTTTTGCAACATTTTTCGCTCACGCTTCGCTCATATTGATATCAGCGTGATGTTATATAGCTTTCCTCGATAAGTGGACTATACGAAACTGAATAGCGTGATGTTAGTACTAGTGGTATAGCCTAAATCCTTTCTTTATAAATGGACTATCCGACACTAAATGAGTTTTTTAAATCGGACCAGTGGTTCCTGAGATTAGCGCGCTGAACAAATAAACTCGTCGACGTTATAATATTAGCATTATTAGCATAGTTTGGCAAATAATGGAGCATCATATTAGTAGAAGAATTTCTAGGATCGGACCATTACTTTCGTAGATCCCCTTCTACATCTTCCCCTTCCTTTGACGGGCCTCGTGGTGGAGTGGTTCATATAACGGACTGCCGATCACGAGGTCTCGGGTTCGATTCCCGGTCAGGACAATCATTTGTGTGATGTTTTTAATTGTCATACAAATGTTTGTACTGCGTCTGGGTCTATGTATTACATATAAGTATGTATTTACAAAAGAAAAGTAAATAAATAATAAATAAATAAATATTCATGGACATTTCACACAACGTCCTCTGGTCCCAAGCTAAGCTTTATATGCTTGTGTTATGGGTATACATATACTACTTTTCTTTTGTAAATACATACTTATAATACATACATAGTAAACACCCAGACGCAGTACAAACATTTGTATGACAATTAAAAACATCACACAAATAATTGTCCTGACCGGGAATCGAACCCGAGACCTCGTGAACGGCAGTCCGTTATATGAATCACTAGACCACGAGGCCCGTCGAGTACCTATGTATTATATCCGTATTCTGGTACCCATAACACAAGCATATAAGCTTGGGACCAGAGGACGTTGTGTGAAATGTCCATGATTTATTTATTTATTTATTTACATACATATTACAAACTTTACCTCTATATTAATAGTATAGATTTCTGTAGTATCAAAGCAACGGAGATGCTGTGTACTGTATTGATTTTTAATGTTGTCATGTTGGTACAGTGGCGACAGTCCCATCTGTTACACAAATACAAAGGCTGGTTGATTGATTGGTATATACGTATTATAGTTATATCCTTAAGGGTGAGTTGAAAACCGGTTTGTTCAAAGAGTTTTAGATATTCGTAAAATATCACGTAGGTCACTTATTTTATTTTACAGTTCTTGTGGTGCAGTGGTTACCGTAGTGAGGCGTAGTGGACTCCCGTTTGTAAGGTTCGATTCTCGCTAAGGGAGAATAGTTTTTGTGATATTTATAGCCACACAGATATTTGTATTGCTTCTGAGTGTTTTTTATTAAAGTAGGATGTATACAAATATATGTATAGTAACTCTTAACTTAGGACCTAAACATGTGTTGTGTGAAATGTCTATAACTAATTATTAAGAAAATATATCTGATATAAGGTAAGCATAGAAATGTAGCTTAATTTGGAACCAGAGAACGTTGCTTTTAATAATTATCAAAACAAAAGACTGTTCACCGAGATTTGTAACTCCATCTAAAACGTAACTTTAGATGAAGCTACTTCTTCAAATGAAAACTGGATAATTTTTCATAAAGCATAGTTAATTCGGGTTCGATTTACCTATTTTATTGTTACAAATATAACCGAGAATAGCCTGATATAAAACGCTCAACAAATCAATAAATAACATCTTCCTACAATTTCCTACAAACCGCAATAAGAAAATATGTATACAACATTATAATGGAGTCAGTCAATCGATTCTCACAATTAGCATATTCCCATGCGCAAGCGCAGGTATCTTGTACAGTTGTATGTAACTAACTACAAGAGAAAGACTGGCACTTTCTATTTGTTTAGTACTTGTGTGTTCTTTGTTTATTTGGTTTTTGATTTAACGGATTCCTGTCGAAAATGACAATTAGTGTTTATTTTATTTAGACATTGTTAAATTATCTGAATGATAGACAATCGATTAAGGATATTTAATTAAATAAAAATATCGATTTTAAAGACTTTTTTTAGGTTGAAAATCGAAAATAACCTTGGGTTTGAGTTAAAAAATTTGAGACTTCAGAATTTTCGCCAAAATTTGAACTATGAATAATTTTTTATTTTTTTTAAATTTTACCTTTTAACGCTTCTCCTAGAATTGACATGATTCAGAAAATTGGCTGCCAGCCACTGGTTATATTACTTTAGTTTTATAACTAAGCTTTTTGGAACCGATTTCTCCACTGCAAAATTCTCCCTAAAACACAGACAGGATTATTACTACCCTTATTGTACATATTGAGCCCTTATGTACTTAAATTAGGGGCGAAACCTGTCACCCCTTTCATATGGTACATTCATCAAAATATATTACTGTTAGTTACCTAAAGGTCTTAATAAACTGGTGATTATCTATATCTGTGCGAAAAACCATTATAATTGAACCATTCATACCCCACTATCGTCTACCTAGCTCATACATCATAGATAGTCAATCGTAGCTATAAAAAAAAAAATTCTCGTGTCACAGTGTTTGTTGCCATATTTGTCAGTGTTGACCCATTCTTAGGATTTAAAAAAAAATTATTACTGATGCTTCAGAAGCTAAAAATGGTCCAAACTTAACGACTATGTAACTATGTAGTAACATATAATACTATTTCCTTTGTTAAAAAGTTAAAAACATACTACCAGGTCGGTTGGATGTCGAGGTAACGCACTCTGCATTATGTATGTTGCGTTCATAAAAAGAGTAAATAGGTTTCTTATATAGTTGGTACGCTTTAGCATTGAAGATTCCATAAAGAAAATATTTTGCCTTAAAAATCAACTCTTATAGGGTTAATGTTCTAAGGTTCCAAATGTGAAGTCTATGATTACGTGGATTATTTTTCTTAGAGGTATAACTGCAAATTCCCTTCTTTTAGGTCAAAATATCTTAACTCCTTGACGTATTTCAATATTGAAAAGTCGAAACAGAAACAAAATGCAATTAACTTATGCTTGTGTCAGTACAAAGCTGGTCTTCTTTTATTGAATTCCGCGTCCCAATGTAAAATTTATTTTACGCACAAGCATTAGAGTATAAAGTTCAACGTGTTATGATTTTTATTGCATGCAATTTCAATTAGGTTTCATTAGGATTAGCAAGTGTATTGTTAGAATGTCTTTCGGTAATGGGTTAAGAGTACAATTGACACTATCTCATTTTCTACAACGTATTGTTTTGGTATTTGTTAACACTTGCTAAGGTCTAATGGCTTAATATTGACTTTTCCATCTTCTACATATCTTCTTCAATAGCTCCATAGTCAACCCTTACAACAGCTATGAGAAAACATGCAGGTAGTGACGTAATAATAATGCTTCATTTATCTGTACTCACTAAAATTATGTAGATGCATTTTCAACAGTAGTCTTACCTTATGACACAATGCATAATTATTTTCTACTATTATTCTATCCCATTAGTTCGGATTGAGACATTTTTTGTTCCAAACTTTACTTAATATTCAAACCTTTCTGTCAGAAGTGTTAGATTAGATCTGTGTTTATTCCTTTTTCTATCTTTTCTCGTGACTTCCCCTATACTAAAATATCTAAGAATATTTCGTAATTCCAAATTAGATGAAGGCTTAAACATTCAAAGAGAACTAAAAGTCAATTTATGCCTCGAACGATTCCATTTCTAAGAACGGGCTCAAACAAGGACGCCAAAGCATGATCCCGGGCAGGGCGTTACCCGCCATTAATCTGCACACAAGTAAACATTCACAGGCATCTCAACGACTAGCCAAGAAGAAAGTATCTACACCTGTCCCCCTCCCTCTCACACCGCTGACCGCCGCGCGAAAGAGATAGCAATCCAAGGGTCGGAATCAATACCACATGACAGCTATGTTTTATTTTGTGGAGACATCTTTTATATATGTGTGCGTGTCACCGGACGATCCTTTATTGAAGTTAAAATATAGCTTTTAGTATTTTACGTAATGTTGTTATTTCGTATGTAATTTTATTGTAATAGTTACGTTTATACAAGTTTTAAAGGTTTTAACTAGTTTCTAAATTGTGGAAAGGTTTATTTTCATGTTTATTTTGAATACTGCAGTGGCGTGGTAATTCTTTAAGACAGTGAAACGGCTCAAGTGCTCTGTTTTAGAAGTTAGTACCTCTATGTGCTGTATTTACTGTATCTTTTTTGCCGTTTTTCGTTACTGCCCCACTGCTGGACACAAGCCTCCAATTCAGGAGGGTATTAGGTCTACTTATTTCACGCTTACTTACCGAATTTGTTGTCGCTAGCAACAGCAAACTTTTCCTATGTCACCACATTTGGTCACCGTGGCATGTCTTAAAAAGGTTTAAGTATACCAAATATACTCCCGAAGTAAAAAAGGTCCAAAGATGTGATATTTATAAACGGACTGAAAACATAGGACATTTCACACGACTTCCTCTGATCCTTAATTAAGCTTATCTGCTTGTGTACCAGAATACGAATATAACCAAAAAAAAGAAGGATGGAGAAAAAGACTTGTATTATTATGCTAATTAATAAATACCAAATATACGTACTTCCCACGAAATTTGATCATTTATAAGGTATAATCTTAGGGTATAATTCAGCAAAAATAAACGAAGAGGGCGCGCAACCCCTCGCAACCGATTTTATTGCGAATTTTATTAAGTGGACTGTTTAGGGGAACATTTGGTGCGCATTTAATAGTACTGAATATTTTGTGGTGATATTACACAAATTAGCAAAATTCTTTTGTATTTTAGGGTTCTGTACCCACAGAGACACGTGGACCTCATTAAACTCCACTGTCCGTGTCAGTCCGTCTCTCAACAGGCTGTATCTCATGTAAACTCAGCTATCCACGTCAGTCTGTCTGTCAACTGGCTACCTGACTGTATCTCATGTACCTTAATAGGTATATACATATATGTGTATATAAAATAAAAATAAGTATTCATGGACATTTCACACAACGTGAATATCGTATTGCGTTGTGTAGCATAATAATAATGTTGTGGGTACCAGAATACCGTTGGAATACATATACTACTTTTCTTTTGTAAATACATACTTATAATACATAGAAACACCCAGACGCAGTGCAAACATTTGTATGATAATTAGAAAAATTGGTCAAGTGCGAGTCGGACTCGCACACGAAGGGTTCCGTACCATTATCTATGCAACATAAGGCAACGTTATTAGTATCGAGCAAGAAACGGTAAAAAAATCATGTTTGTTGTATGGGAGCCCCCCTTAAATATTTATTTTATTTTTAGTATTTGTTGTTATAGCGGCAATAGAAATACATCATCTGTGAAAATTTCAACTCTCTAGCTATCACCGTTCTTAAGATACAGCCTGGTGACAGACGGACGGACGGACGGACAGCGAAGTCTCAGTAATAGGCTCCCGTTTTTACCCTTTGGGTACGGAACCCTAAAAATCACACAAATGATTGTCCCGAGAGGAAATCGAACCCACGACCTCTTGATCGGCAGTCTGTTACATGAACCATTCACCCACGAGGCTCGTCATCATATATGATATTTTCACATATCGTGATAAAAAAATATTCAAGGTACCTATTTCTCTTTTTTTTCTTTTCTTTTGGGAGGTATTATGGTCTACTGTGCCGCGCTAACCAGGCGTGTTGGCACAGGGTTTATTTTCGAGATTTCCGTCTCTCACAGATGATGTTATCTGTGTGCAATATCCCTTAGCTGACTTTTACAGCACCCTTAGGAGGAGTAGGGGTGGTGACACTTGTATTCTTAATCCGTCACCACACGGAGTGACCACAAGGGATTTCTCATTTAGCAAAAAATTTTCGAGTAACCCGCCTAATAATAATCTTACGGAACCCTTCGTGCACGCCTCCAACTCTAATTTAGCCGGTTTTCGGTAACATTGTAAGGATTTCGTTTGCAGAAAAGAATCTACCTTTTATGCGTTACAATTTTATGAAGTTATTCAATTAAAACCACATACGGATTTAGATGCGTATATTTGTTTTGTACGTATTATTTAAAATTATACGTTTAAACGTCAGGCTATAATAGCCTGACGTTTCGAGAGAGAGTAGAGACAAGTCTATAAAGTTATTTCAATATACAGTATACTAGCTGTCCCGGCAAACGTTGTTTTGGGATACAAAAAAAAAGCTTTGAAAAATAGATGTTGGCCGATTCTCAGACCTACTGAATATGCATGTAAAATTTCATAAAAATCGCTCAAGTCGTTTCGGAGGAGTACGGTAACTAACACTGTGACACGTGAATTTTATATATTAGAAGAAGATATTTTAGTGATATAAAAAAACGTTTACAATTCTACATTTAAATCTGACGTTACATCAAAAATACTTCATCGTAGAAACATTAGATAGAGACAGCGGTATGTTTAAGTTAAGAATGAATGAAACAGCAATATACAAGGGAGGTTAACCCCCAATAAGGGTCGGTATTGTGTCAATAATTTCGCTGAATTGTAACAGAGGTAATTTTATTAGGGTGCTGTTTTATATTTATGCTGTGTTGGTATAAATCATTGTTTTAACCGACTACAATTAAATGTAGAGTTCTGTAGTTACGAAATTTGCCTACTTTTTCTATGTGTTAAAGTGGAATTCAGATTTCTTTAACCAAGGGGAGTTTTATTTGTCACACCAATACTCGTATTTATTCTGCATCTGGGTAAAAAATAAACATATTTCTAGGCGAGATTTTTACCTCCAAAAAACCGAATCCACTCCTTTGTATCGATAAAATAAACAAAACTTACTCCTCCGACGCACGGGCGGGCTTCTCAACTTCGGGAAGGTCTACAATATCGCACTGACCAGGCGTTTTAGCATCGGATGATGACAGATGTTAACTGCTTATCGTCTTACCTCTGCTTATCTCGTGGCTGGCTCTTCGATCACCCTGGGGAAGAAATAATTGCATAACTATTCTTAATCTGTCATTGATATTACTATAATTATCTGCATTAAATTAACCACAATACATTTTGTTTCAGATTGGATGTCCCAGGATGTGCTAAGTGACCTAGTGTATTTAGTGTAAGTGTAGTGTCTTAGTGACAGTGTATATAGTGGATTAAGTGTATAAGTGATATGGAGTGATAATGAGTGCGACACGCCGGAAGCTGGATGAGGCCCGGCTCTGAATGATACCTACCGCTGAAGGTAAGCATATATTTATTACACACTGAATGCAAGCGGCGCAGGATCCTGCGTTGTGGCGTTCTTTGGGGAGGCCTAAGTCCAACAGGGGATGGAAAAAGGCTGATGAATGGTTTACATACATAGATACATACCGTCACGCGATTTTCTACGGTCGAAAAAGCCGTACATTTAAATATGTAAATAAATAAATATTCATGGACAATGCACACAATGTCCTCTGGTCCCAAGCTAAGCTTATATAATCTTTCACTAATTCTCTAACACTTGCGCGACGCATTTGCTCAAATAGAACCACTTTTTACTTTATTGATTTAGACGCGTATATTTATTTATTTATTTTAAATCTTAGCCCGACGCTTCGGTGACTTTACAGTCACCATGGTCACGGGTGAAACCGAGTTGTAAAGTATGTATTTGTGTATGTCAGTCCCTTTGTCATATTGTGTATTATTTTGTTGTAGCATCAACTGATATACACAAACTATGAAATTTTCAGCTCTCTCTATAGCTATCACCGTTCCAGAGGTACAGCCTGGTGACAGACTGACGGACGTACAGCAATGTCTCAGTACTCTCAGTAACTAGTAACTAATAGGTCTAGGTCCGTATCCGTAGTGCTTTTTAATACGGAACCCGAAGTACTTAGTATGTGTACTACATATACTAAGTACTTCGGTCGGGTTCCGTTCGTTTTCGTTCTCCTACATAATATTATGTAGGAGTTAGCGATGAGCATTGAATTAACGAACTAGTTGATCAACTAGTTGATCGCTCGTCAACGTTTCAATGGTTAACCGTTTCGGAATCAACTAGTTGAATTTAATGATGTCATTGAATTCAATGTTCAGTTTTTTTCAATGTTCGTTTTTTTCAATGTTTATGAGTTAAACATTGATTTCAATGTTCAGTTTTTTTCAATGTTTAATTTTTTTCAATGGTCGTTTCTTTTAATGTTTAAGTGTTAAACATTGAATTCAATGTTCAGTTCTTTTCAATGTTAAATTTTTTTCAATGTTCGTTTCTTTCAATGTATATGAGTTAAGAAACTGTTTTGCCTTGCTTTATCGTTTCTATAACTGTGGTTTCTTTTAACCTAATTAAATCAAAGAAATTATACTTCTTAAAATGAAAGATCGTAAGCGACTGTTATGATGTAGGTACAATAGTGAACTTTAAAATTACTTATTTAAGAGATATTTTCCTAAATAATAATGTTATGAATCACTGTTCCTCCGTGTGGTGACGCATTGAGATTACAAGTGTCACCACCCCATTTCTCCCAAGGATGCTGTAAAAGTTAGCTAAGGAATATTGCACACAGATAACATCTTCTGTGAAAGGTGAAAGACGGAAAACTTAAAAACGAGACAGTCCTGAAAGTCCTCCGTGTGGTGACGGATTAAGAATACTGGTGTCACCACCCCATTTCCTTCCCAGGGTTTTGTAAAAACCAGCTAAGGAATATTTTACACAGATAACATCAACTGTGAAAAACGGAAAACTCGAAATACTGGAATTCTGGTGTCACCACCCCATTTCCTCACCAGGGTTTTGTAAAAACCAGCTGAGGAATATTGTACCTACACAGATAACATCAACTGTGAAAGACGGAAAACTCGAAATACTGGTGTCACCACCCCATTTCCTTCCCAGGGTTTTGTAAAAACCAGCTAAGGAATATTGTACACAGATAACATCAACTGTGAAAAACGGAAAACTCGAAATACTGGAATTCTGGTGTCACCACCCCATTTCCTTCCCAGGGTTTTGTAAAAACCAGCTAAGGAATATTGTACACAGATAACATCAAGTGTGAAAAACGGAAATCTCGAAATACTGGAATTCTGGTGTCACCACCCCATTTCCTTACCAGGGTTTTGTAAAAACCAGCTAAGGAATATTGTACACAGATAACATCAAGTGTGAAAAACGGAAAACTCGAAAACTAGTTAACGAACTCCAATTAACGTTAACGTTTCGTTAACGGAAAATCTGTTAACGACCCACCCCTAGTAGGAGTATTATATTATCTGTGGTATTACGTTATACGTACTAATTTATAAATGTGAAAAAGAGATGATGACATAGTAAAAATATTGACGAGTTTAAGTGTTAAGGGCCTACATCAATATTATCGTATATCATCGCCGCCACTTACATATTAACACAGCCAGTAGGCACAGAAAATGAAGAATTAGGGATACTTTTCCTATTTACTCAAAATCTACTAAATATATTTTAATTCTGATTTACGTGTTTCTATATATAATAGTTACTTATGTTTTTAAAGTTATTTCGTTAGTTAATACGCGATAATAGACCGACAAATGAAAAAAATAAAAAAATTGAGAGGTTGTTTCGCCAAGATTTTCTATCGAGAAAACTTTTTTCAATCGCGTTTCTGAGTTGATGCGATCCTAGATCATATATTGAAAAAACATATACTTAAAAATTAGAGCTCTAGCCATTCAATCTGAAGAAACAATGAAAACTTCGTACATAGAAAAATGCACGAAGCTATTTTGGTATCGTCTTAATGTGTGGCACAAAACCATAGCGCGATTTAAAAACTGTACTATCGAGCGGAGTAGTTACGAAGTCGCGGACAACAGCTAGTAAAGACTATAAAGTAACTATGGTGGCCTTGGTGTCACTACACTTTTTTCAAGGCAGACTAATACGAGTCAATTAATGTTAACTTACATAATGTATATGTAAATTAGATTTGTCCGTCAGTTCCGCTTGCTTGAACATTGTTCAGTATTAACACTTGTCTTATAACAATTATTATTAGATATAATTTAACACAACTATTTGTTATAACTACATTATTATAAAACAAAATTTTCGGATGTTTTTATATAACTAAGTGCGAAAAAGTCAAAAACTACTGAACGAATTTGCAACCGGTTTATAAATAAAGATGGATTTAAAAAAGGGTCCGGTGTGTAATTCGCAAAAGTTTCTAACTCTCTTTTTCCAGCCCATTAATGTCCCACTACTGGGCACGGGCCTCCTCCACTATGCGAGGGATTATGGTCTACAGTGCCTCACTAACCTCGACAGAGTTTATTTTATAGATTTCCGTTTCTCATAGATTATTATGTTATCTGTGTACAAAATCCCTTAGCCGACTTTTACAACATCCTGGGGAGGAAAGGGGGTGGTAACACTTGTATTCTTAATCCGTCACCACACGGACAGTAGTAACCAAGTAGGTCCTAATATTATGGTAGGCAAATAACAGTTAAAAATGTCGACAGACGTAGTCAATTTTTTAAATATTTACTACAATAGAAAATGGAAATTTTCATTTAGAATAAACCCAACAAAAGTCCTTAGTTCCACACGATATGTTCTCTACCAAATATACCACGGTGGCGGTGAGGTGACGTACACAAACACTTAATTCCCTTCGTAGCTTGGCACGCAAAATCAGTACACACACACACTGAGAAACGACGTCTGTACACAATAAGAAAGAGCATGGCTCTTAGAACTTACTTAACATCACGCCTTTTGCCCGTGGGGGTAGGTAGATACTATAGAGAACCATCTGCTACGATCTCTTCCGTGGCTACGATCCAAACATACTTCCTTGGCTTCATCCACGCTCATACATCTGGTCATACATGCCCGACAGTTGTAAGTGCTAGCACTTACCCTTTTGAAGTATACCGGCGATGACATATCGAAGTATATTTTTTCTCGGGCATTCCCTTACCAACGTTTTCCGCCCAAAAATGGTAACTCCTATTGGCTCCTATTGAACGTTTCCTTTTTTTTTAACTAGTGTCAAGCAAAAGTTGTTACTGTGTATGTCATATACATATAGTTGTGTGTGTTATATGTATGTATGCCTCGGCGATAATCCTATATTGCTTTTAGCGTTCACGTTAGACTCCCTTGTGATTTTATAATCCAATTGTCGGTCCATTTGTTAGGGGAGAGCGTATAGTTGACTTGCTTTACATAAATATTATTATGCTTATGTATACTCAAAGGGGTAGATAGTATCTAAATACATTAAATACGCTCACTTTTCGAGAGGTAAGTTAGCACAAGCATGTATGGAAAAAGCGATAAGCTTTCTTGTAACGCTTATAACATAGTTAAACCTGCAGGTTGCAACTTCGTACGCGTAGAATTTAAAAACCAAACCATAAAAAACTTAATACAAAATAAATAGATATTCATGGACATTTCACACAGCGTCGTCTGGTCCCAAGCTAAGCTTAACATAATTTGCATAGTTCGAAAACTAAAAAACACGCTTGAAAATCCTAAATATTTTTTTACATTATTGCGTTTTCATCGGTCCTTTATCAATCTACTACAAGTGGGTGAAAATCACTTTCAAAGATTCTGTTGAATAGATTAATACTTTGATAGATAGGTACTTACCGAACTAATGTAATCGTGTTAAAAACCATCCTCTTAAACCACTCTATCTGTTGAAAAAAACCGCATCAAAATCCATTGCGTGGTTTTGAAGATTTAAGCTCATATATACATATATAGAAACATCATTCTTCTGCCCTTATCCCCATTATTTAGGGTCGGCGCAACGTGTATTTTTTTCCATAATCTTCTGTTAGCCAGTCTATCTATATTTTCTTAGGTCTTACTCTAGACTTTTTCCTTCGGCATTTATTCGCAGAACTCTCCTAACGATATTACTTTCCATTCGTCTCATTACAAGCCTATGCCAGGATATTCATACATAATAAGTAAAGATTATGCAACTAGCTATATTAGCATAAATCAGGTGCGGAATCCTAAAACTAACATTAGTAGACGGATATTAGTCAGTTCCAATGCAATGCTTAGAATTACCATTTTGGATATTTATGTGTCATTGTAATAATTGAAAATGATCTACGAAAAAAGCTATTCAAAATAAGTTGAATGTAAATGTGTGAACATAAATCGCTTACCCCCCCCCCACCTGGGAAAACGGCGTAATGATGATAAATAAATAACTACAACAAACTAGTCAAGAATAGTTATTATGAATGTTCACAATTTCAATGTCACCACCCCGACACTTGTATTTTAATCCGTCACCACATGGAGAGTGAATAACTAAATAAACAAATATTCATGGACATTTCACACAATGTTCTCTAGTCCCAAGCTAAGCTTATATGCTTGTGTTATGGGTACCAGAATACGGATACTACTTAAACTACTTTTCTTTTGTAAATACATAAATGGTTAACTATTTGGTAAAAGTAGTTGTTTTATATGATTGACGTATTCTCTTCCACACAGTCAAAAGTTTTAACAGAATGTTGTGTGCCATCAGACGAGCCGTGTGCTAGTTCACCATCTTAGCATAAATAAATAAATATTCATGGTCATTTCACACAATGTCATCTAGTCCCAAGCTAAGCTTATATGCTTGTGTTATGGGTACCAGAATACGGATAGAATACATATAGTTACTACTTCTTTTTTATAAATATTTACTTATAAAGAAGATAAGGAGTTCTTAAGTATTATTCCGTAACCTGGTAATCATAACATAAGCATAGAAATTGTGTGAATCAGTTTATTTATAAAAAATAATCTAATTAACTACAAGAAACAGAGAAACTTATTCAATTCATTCATACATTCCTTTAGCTTCTTACGCTCATTTGATGTAAGCTAATAAAAAGAACTGATAGGAATTGTAAATTATTGGTTTCTCTTCTAATAATAACAGTAAAATATTAAATGAAACAGATAACATAATTTTCGTCTCTTTCTTACTTATAAAATCGTTTTCTAATTCTAACCAGCCGTTTACTCAAGTGATCTAAAGTCGAGGTGAGTTGAGACAATGAGGGGTCAGTGAACCGACGACCGCGCCGTGACCAAGCCGATGTGATGTAAAATACAGATGGGTAATTAGGTACAATTCTAGGCTAGCCTCTATGAGGTACGATGAATAGCGATATGAAAACAATTGATTACAATTTAGTGAAGACCCTTAATGAGATATAAATAGGTAGTGATAGTGTAAATAAATCAGATACTTTGTGTAGTAATCACGAAAATTGCGATACAAATATTTGTATATTTCTTATATCTATAAGTTATTTCTTAAATTTTGTTCTTAGAATAAATAAATTTAAAAAATATGCATAAGGAACACTGCTAATTATTAATAACTTGATATTATTATGACAAAGGTTTATCTTTTATTTTATACTAAAGGGTTTTCCAATATTGGGCGTACTCTTTCGTACCACCTTTAAATCTCTCGTCAGCTGACTTTAACCCCTTCGTTAACTCTGTCATGTAAGACAACTTTTAATGAAACGTTATCTGTCATGAACTAAAATAAAAAACCTGTCAAGAGCGAGGTAAACTCGCACACTTAGGGTTTCGTACCTACTAGACATATAAACATAAGTAACTGAATTCAAATAATCATTTAATTAAACTCAAAACAACTTACCAACTTAATTTTGTAGTTGAAATATAGGGAGTCGCCTACATTTCAGCTACTTCATAAGTTGGTATTAGTATAAACACTTTTTTACTTGTGATGTGATGACAAATTTTAAGTTTTTAGATTTTTCCCTATATCAGCACTATATAGACTTGATCTATGCCTAATTTCAAGGCTCTAGGGCAACGGGAAGTAACCTGTGAATTTTGATTACCTAGCATAAGTAAAAGTTCTTAAAAATGGTCGTAATACGGTTATAACTTTTAAATGCGTGGAGGTGAAAGGTTGACTGTATTTTTTGCAGCAAGGGACCGCATAGATCTACATATCTTATGAGTTTCAAGTTGATACCTTCAGCCGTTGCTGAGTAAAAAAAGTTTGACAGACGGACAGACAGACAGACAGACACGGGAGTGATCCTATAAGATCCCTAAAAAATGTCCATGTTTCTCCCATTTCACATAGGCCTCACTGCTTAAGCTACTTGTTCGACTGGAGATATAAATAGTACTAATATATCTACGTTTGTTAGGTAAAAACTAACAAGATTTAAATTCGCCATCGTATCTTATAAATAATTATTAATCTTTGATTAACAAGAGACTATTCTGTTTTGTACTAATATAGGTATACCAAATTCACTTAGCATAGAGTATGGTGTAACTCAAGTGGGCGAAGCTGTTACTGCAATAGGTATAGAACTGTGGCGACATTGTATTGTAAGCAGTTGACCTTCTGTCATCGATACAAATTAACTTAGAAACTTTAATTTTGTTTAAATATTTATGTACGCACGTAAGAAGTTACACTTCTTTTATTATCATTTCTTATGGTGGTGTTGAACCCGAGGAGGCTTGACGTCAGGCTGGCGGCCAGTCGTTAAAATCAGCCAAAACCTATTGTAACGTATATTGCGCTGACCTCGAATCATGGGATAAGGGCAGGAGAATGATGATGGGCCTGTGTCCAGTTGTGGATGGAGAATGCTGATAGATGGATTGTCCTGTACGTTATATTAGGTTTGTAATTAACTTCATAGTTTCGGTTTTTTGTCCCTGTGCTATGATTGGTGATGTGATGAATGATTCATCATCAGAAATGAGGTAGTGAGATATTGTATAGGTACTTATAAATCACTATACGGATAGAGTGAGTATACACGCATATTAAGACAATGAATCTGAAATAGTTTTAAATTTTTTGCACTGGTAACCTCGAACCACTGCATTGAATTTTTTCAATTTATTTTTTTGTGTTTCATAGAATACTGTCGGCAGAAAGTTTGTGTGTTAGTAACTTGTATTACAAAAGAAATTGTCGTTAGTTCTTTTCGATAAACTTGCATGGGTGAGCTTCTTTCAAATAAATAATAATTTTCTAGTAAATTTCAAGGTATATCCCGCGTAGTAAAATCAGCTGATTTCACTATGACTCAGTTTTTTTACTATAATATTCATTCACCCCAAGTTGTACAAGGATAATGCAATAAGGAAGCCACCCTCCAATTCATGCCGCCCCTCTCTCACAGCTGATGGGGGGAAAGTGGGTGTATTTTGGTGCCACCTACTCGCATACTATATAAGTAGGTATGTATGTCATGTTGATCTAGGTCATACTCTGACATTATCATTTTTACATAATTAAATCGAGTAAAGTTAGCATGCTTGTTAATAGAGAGGTGATTGTTAATGGTTCTAAGCTTCATTCATCCATCAGCATTTTTCGTCCACTGGTATAGGTTTTCCCTACAGAATGCAACAGCACTGTGTCTTGCGACATTATCATCCTAAGTCTTCCAGTGCACCTAATTGATGCCCCTTAGGGTTGAGTCGGCTAGACCAGGTGTATCTAATCACCCTATTTCGTTTTTTGTCCTCCGAAGAGACATAGCCCCTCTCCACAGATATATCGACAAAATTACAAGACCAGCTAGTTTCTTTAAAGCCCATGAATGTCTGGATGGTTCGTTAATTATCGCCGTCATAGTTGAGTCATCTTGACCCCGTGGATGAATAATCCAGTAAGTCGTTGTTGCGAAATATTTAGATAGATTGCATCTATGGGTTTATAAGATAGTAGGTTTAAATAATAAATAAATAAATAAATATTCATGGACATTTCACACAACGTCCTCTGGTCCCAAGCTAAGCTTATATGCTTGTGTTATGGGTACCAGAATACGGATAGATTACATTATACTACTTTTTTTTTGTAAATACATACTTATAATACATAGAAACACCCAGACGCAATACAAACATTTGTATGACAATTAGAAAAATCACACAAATGATTGTCCCGAGCGGGAATCGAACCCGCGACCTCTTGATCGGCAGTCCGTTACATGAACCACTACACCACGAGGCCCGTCTGTTGATTAAATTATGAAGTTATAATAAAGGTAAGACGGTAAACTCAACACTAACCCCTACCAACACGCCTGGCCAGCGGGTTTGATTAGACCAATAATCATTCCGAAGTGTAAGAGGTTTGTGCTCAAGCTCAATAGTGAGACGTTAATGGACTGAAAAGGGAAGCTACAAGGCCTACAAGTACTTAACTAAGGTGTATGTAATTGTTTGTCTACCTAAAATAGTGATGGATGACGCTACAAAGTCAAACACCGCTACCGAGTGAAGTAATCTCAAGTCTTATTGTTTTATGTTTCACACTCGATAAATTTCTGATTATCATCTTTATTATACATACTATTGTTGCCACTTTACTGTTAACACTGTTTCTATAACGTTAAATTATATGTATGTATTTAAAGTTTGTTTGTCTGTCTGTACGTATACAACTTCAGAATATTTATGTAAATTATAGACATCCCATGGCGAATCCTATTCTATTGCGGTATCACAAAAATTATTCGGTAATATTTTTTTTATGATATCACCACCCCTTTTTCTTATCAGGTTGCTGTAAAAGTAAGCTAAGGAATATTGTATAGTACAGATAATATCCTCTTTGATAGAAGGAAAATTCGAAAATAAACCCTCTGCGAAAACGCCTGATCAGCGGGGCCCAGTAGATCATAACCACAAAAAGAAGGTGGCCTATGCCCAACATTGGAATGTTGATGGACTGGAGAGAGAAAGAGAGATTTATTTCATGAAGTTTCTTCTCTGTTTCAGAGATTTTATTCATAGGGTTCGCTTGTAGCTTAGCTTTTCACTTTAAAAGGGCTTATAACCATAGTGCAAAGGAAAGCCTGTTTTCGAGATTTGTTTTTTTAATTTAATCTTTCAAATATACATTCGTTCTAAGAATAATTTAAAACTTGTATAATTTATTATAGCAAACATATATTATGTGAATTTTATTAAAACACAAATATTCCAAGCTCGTGGGAACACTAGATTGTTTAAAAAATCCAAAGTTCCATTCATTCCGCGCTCCCACCCTGACAAAAGCCACCCTATGTGCCACCCTCACGCTAGGGAGGCATCGTACTACACACCGCCATTATTACAATTTGTACCATAATATTATAAATATTCACTTTGAATTCATCATCATTAAGTCATGAAATGAATATATTCTAATAGTGTTTTAGTAAATAATATTTTCTAACACTTGCACGACATATTTCAATAGACAAAACCACTTTTTACGGATTTAGACGCGTGTATATGTTTTACATATATATTTGTTATACTCGTACGTGTTTTAGTAAATTCTGTTGAATTTCAACCAATCTTCTTCCTTATTAGCGTAAAAACACCGTGCTCCGTCCGATATGCCTCCGTTCTGCGACCATTTCGGTTTTTACTAGATAAATAAATAAATAAATATTCATGGACATTTCACACAACGTCCTCCAAGATAGAACGTTGTTAGCGACTTAATGCTTGAGAAGTGATAGGAAACTTAATACTATATTAGGTTTATCCTCACCCTTGCTCCAACATGTCGAAAATAGTATTAGTTTTCACGTGTCACAGTGTTAGTTACCGTACTCCTCCGAAACGGCTTGACCGATTCTTCTCAAATTTTACATACATATTCAGTAAGTCTGAGAATCGGCCAACATCTATTTTTCAAACCTTTTTTTTTTTTAGTATGGCAAAACAACGTTTGCCGGGTCAGCTAGTAATAATATAATAATACTCGTCTAATATATAAAATTCACGTGTCACAGTGTTAGTTACCGTACTCCTCCGAAACGGCTTGACCGATTCTTCTCAAATTTTACATACATATTCAGTAGGTCTGAGAATCGGCCAACATCTATTTTTCAAACCTTTTTGGTTCTGTTTTTGTATGGCAAAACAACGTTTGCCGGGTCAGCTAGTCTAATATATAAAATTCACGTGTCTCAGTGTTAGTAACCGTACTCCTCCGAAACGGCTTGACCGATTTTCATGAAATTTTACATGCATATTCAGTAGGTTTAAGAATCGGCCAACATCTATTTTTCAAACATTTTTTTTTATGTATGGCAAAACAACGTTTGCCGGGTCAGCTAGTATATATATAGGATTAGTTTAGAGCACAGGTTTTGAGCTTTTACGTCTCGCAAATAGTTATTTGAATCGAGAATAGAATCGTGGAAATACTATTTATGAGGGAACGTCGCGTTTAAGTATTCTCAATTCGGCACCATATTGACATTTATAAACTGTTTAAAAAATGCCATAAATCTGTATTGTCTAAAGTTGAGAAACTTAACAATAAATTACAAGACTGACTCATTTTGTTTTAATTATTATTTATTTGCCTGAAAAAAATAATACTGTTATTATAGTGACTTCTCTTATAAAATCGAAAGTGGATAAAAAACGTTTAAAAAAATATAGCCGTCGACCTTGACACTGTTGCCGATATAGTACGGAACTGGAACAAAATATTTATAAAATTAAAATAGATGAGGCCTGTCGTGTCATTTTGAAAGTTTTTCAGGCATTTTGTCGAAAGACGACAGTGACCGTACGACACAATGAGTTTGGGTGCTTCGCTTTGCTTTCGCACATTATTAAGTGTATGTCGTTTTTAATGTCAACTCCCGTTGCATTACTGCTCTTAGCCTCTGGCCGTTTAATAGAATGTTTGTTTGTTTGTAGGCGTGTTATGGACAAGGAGGGCGAGGGCGCCGAGGCGGGGAAGGCGCCGCCCGACGGTCTACTTGATGCAGCTGGATTATTTGGTGGTTAGTATACTTCACTCTTCATTCATCTGATCTCACGTATTTGCTAATCTTCAGGGCAGTACTGAGCGTATGGCGTTTTGTAAAGGAGATCTGTCTCGAGTAATGGATAGAGAAAGGCCGTTTGACAGGCGGGTAAATGGATGGGGATAATATTCATATATGTATTTACTTACTAGATAAATGGCTAAAGCGAGCGTGGAAACGATAACATGGATAAAGTGGCTAACTACAAATTTTTTTAAACATTTAATTAATGATAGTTATTTTGCAGACAAGAACATTTTCGCGTCTGTTTTTATAGAGTTCGGTGTGACCTTATGGAAGTTAGGGTGAGAGTAGACGATAAACGAGAATTGGTATATTTTGTAGCAAAGATGTGTAATTAAATAATAGTAATGTGAAATTTAAATAAAACTACTTTTTACGGATTTATACGCGTATATTTGTTTTAAATTTTGGCCCGACGTTTCAGAGACTTTGCAGTCACCATGGTCACAAGTGAGACTCACCCGTGACCGTGGTGACTGCTAAAAAGTAGTTTTATTTGAACAAATGAGTCGCGCAAGTGTTAGAAAATGTGAAATTTAGTTTAATCGAAACATACTAAAAATAATTCAGCTAATTAAAGCTTGCGCCTTCAGTTGTAACTGTTTTAAAACCTCTGCTTAACAATTTCAAGAATCTTCTAGGCTGAATGCTTGTATTCCGAAGCTTCTTTGGAATTACCCCAGTTTATATACTATTCTGATCTTGTATTTAGAGTTAGCAACAGAAATGTAGAGTTAAGTGTCGGTCTAATACCGACTGCTTAATGTGTGAATTATTTTAAGCAGCACATAAGCTTAGTTTTACATCTGGTGATGAATTTAAAAACGATATTGGAAAAGCCAACTCAGTACTGCCGTAAAGAAATTCATAAATGGGAATTCTAATTAATAGTGTAAGAGCCCGTGAACCCCAGACCTTTACTTATTAAACTTATTATGAAACAACGTAAGTAGTTATTTTTGTATCATATCAGTTTTTTAATAGATATAGTGATTCAAGAGGATGTATTTTTGTGTATATTGTGCGTCGGCCTCAACAACTGTAATCGCAGAGGAAATAGCGAGCATTAGGTATAATTTTATAATAGTCGAAAGTTAGTCAACGCATGCTCCCAACAGTGGTAAAAACGTTGAAGTTTGGGTCGTAAGAGGCCCGCCAGTGCCTAAAAATGGTTATTTCATGAGCTGAGGAAAAGAGGTTCAATTTAAAGTCATAGAGGAATATATCTTTATATATATTCGTGTCTATCCTTCAGATTTGACATTTAGTCTCAATATAGTCTGTCCTTGTTTACTTTGCGAAAAGACATGTTTTTTTAAAGAACACAATTTTTTTAAATTAGTTACCTACTAACTCAGTTATGTAGATTACTTTATGCAGCTATATCGGCTTAACTATAAAATCATATAGTTTGTTTAAACCCCTGGAAATGTCAACACCAGTGTATCGTTAAAATTGATGATTCATGCATGTTCTGCATGATGTTGGTAACAGAATTAATCTTAGTTGGCATCCATATAGCTGTCTTCATGGTACAAAGGACTAACAGTTGCCAGAAATCACCTGATAGCCAAACTCACTGTATGAAAGCTCCATGTTCTGAGTTGAATACAAAGACCAGTGAAGTCCCTGAATTGTAGTGTTCCACTATGGTAAAAATGACTAACAGCTGCCAGAAATCACCTGATAGCCTATACACCCTATCTGAAAGCCTTGTGTACTGAGTTCATATACAGATCAATGTGATATCTCACTTGTAAAATTATATAATAAGTGAAATACAAATGACTAACAGCTGCCAGAAATCATCTGATAATCATACCCTGTCTGAAAGCCTCATGTTCTGAGTTTATTCTGTCCCTCTAATAAGAAAACTGAAGATTGATGTTATGTAAAAAATATTTATTGATTTTGGCAGATACTTGGGAAAGAATACTCCAATTTTTTTTTCCTAAAATTGTAATAAAATGTTTATCTAATATTATGCAGTTTTTGTATTTAGGCATAAAATTTTTAAACCTTCATGTAAGTTTGAAATCCGGTGAGTAATTAAGGGGGCCGCAAATTCTTGGACACTGCGGACTAGATTTAAAAAAATGTAGTGTAACGCGTCTAAATCCGTATAAAGTGGTATTTTTATATTATTTGAATATACATACTAATATAAATAACGGTCAAGCCAAAAATTTCATAAAAATCGGTCAAGCCGTTTTGGAGGAGTATGGTAACTAACACTTTTTATATGTTAGAGATACATAGTTTTATATACATATAGGTTAAAAAGTAAAAAGATTTCAATATTTGAACTAAATTATAAGCCTCTTGAAGCTACTGGTCCGATTTAAAATTCTACGCGTGCGAAGTTGCGGAGAAAAGCTATATAGTCATAGATATGGCACATAATTTACAAAATTAAATGCACATGTTTTATTACATAGTTTAAACGAATGGTTTGCGTGACTGCTTTATTTATACAATTAATGTATGCAGATGCGCCCTTTAAACACACAGCGCTGTGACCGTTAAATTGTGTTTAACAATAAAGAAAACGGTACTTTGGTTTTTTTTTGAAATAGTTGTATTGTGTGCCTTTGCAATTCTA